>CM060920.1:154864807-157407307 GCA_030737875.1 Allium sativum | reverse complement strand
GGAGGGACCACCTAATGGGGATCTGATCGCCTTCTATACGAGGGATCAACATCGATCCCTAGGGCTCACTCCCAAACCCCCTTGGGTGGGTCCCCATCTGAGTTTGTTTGGTTGTTCAGTTGATGGTTTGATCTGAGTTCTTGTGTTTGAGTTATTGAAGAAGTTCTGGTCAATTTGCTGAATTTTGAATATTCATGCTTCGAAGTCGTATTGATCCGATACATAGCCAGATTTCCAGCCCTGTTTCCAAGCATCGTAGTCGTATGGATTCGACACTTAGCCAAATTTTTTGTGTAAATCGAAATTATCCCAAAGTGATATTCTCATGAATCCAGTTGTTTGTGGCTTTGTATAGTCAGTCGTACTCGATTTCCAAGCAATTTAGTGTCCAAGTCCAAAGCGTAAATGGCCTTGTCAGAAGGTAAGTTAACACTTTCTCTTCAAAACATAATTTTTTGTGGAAAATGTGACTGTATAAGTCCAATATTCGCAATATTTCTGAATTGTTCCTAAATTTTACGGTTGTTCTGAGCTGTATTTGAAGTCCATGAACTCGTCAGAATTTTTATGTTTTGAGTGATCTTCCGGAGTTAGTGTCAGTGGCCTCGTCGTCCTTTGTCAAAACCTACGACCTCTCCGGGTTGATGGTTGGTGTTCACGACCGCACTGGATCATTTTGTTGTCAAGCGCTATCCGCACTCGATGATCCAAGTCCTTTCCATGCGAATTGTAATCCACAATTGGCGATTCGAGCTTTACTAGACTTTAGTTAAGCAAAAGCCATGCTCTTTGCTTCTATCCTCGTTGATTTTTGCCATGCATCATCCATATATAATGATTGGGAGCTCGATGGGCTTTAGTTAAGAGTAAACCATACTTTATGTCCCGTAGTTTGGTTGATCCCCATCAAGCATCAGGCATATATACTTGATGGCTCAAGGTTTGGTTGGTGTAACAACCCACACGAAATGGACCAAATTCGCGACCATGAAAAGATCAATCGAAACCTAGAGCCATTCCGAGCAAGTCGTAATTGGTTTCTATAATAAATAAATAAATGATAGAGCCAAACTAAAAGAAAATAGAATCTCATAGTGGATGGAACAAAATATAATATATAAAATTGATGTTTTATTTCATAAAACCCAAAATAATATCTGTTACATCATAGATTAAAGCTTTATAAATACAGTGCATCAATAATATTCTACAAATAAAATCAATTGCTAGACATAGTGATAAAAACAGACTAGAATAGAATCTTCGTTGCCAAGCTCCTGACTTCGTGATATCTTTAATCAAGAATCACCAATTATTAACCTGTGTTGTTAAAAGGAGGAAGACAGAATAATATTTTAAGGTGAATGAAAATCATTTAAGTTTAAAGGGAATTTATTTTCTATAATTAGCAGCATAAATTCACCAAATTATGTCCAGGAGATTTCAACACGCAATTTGATTATGTCATTCACATGCATTAAATATGTGGACTGTCTCACGGTCACTTAAGGCCACTATGTATATGTAAAGGTGGCCCCCTATGTTACTTAAGGCCATTTTATATAAGGGGATTTTTGCCACAAGGACAAAAAGAGCAAAAAAATTGCTCAAAAGGATAAGGGCCAAAAAATTTGCTCAAAAGGACAATTTCTAGTGCAAATGGTGGAATTCAGGGGGGGCCCTTGTTTTTCCACTTTACACTAAATTTGACCTTTTGAGCAATTTTTTTGGCTTTTGTCCTTTTGGGCAAACTTTTTGCTTTTTTTGTCCTTCACACAAGTTTCCTGTTTATATAAATACAATTTATTTATAGATGGATTCTTACACTAGGGTGGATCCTACTGCTCACTTAATACCTTTGGCGGACCCTAGTCACTTAAGACCTCGATTAACGTTATCAAATATTCTCTCACTTGCAATGCGATAAATAGTAAGCTTCCACTTAATACCGAATGAGGGTAGACACTCATTGCCATTTATGACCCCTCCGGTGGATCCTTGCGTTACTATTTAACTGGGACTACGAGTGAACCTCCTAGTCACCTAATATTTCCATTGGACATGCGATCCCTCTTACGTACTTTTTAGGACTCTTATCATCCCATCCATAGGTATGCCTCGCACAATCCCTAAATAGAAGCAGACAACATCAAGAGAACTACCCCAATTGTACTTCTGTCTTTTTATTTAAAAATATTTAATACCTCACAAGTTTATTAGAGAAAGGTAGACCCAAATGACCACTTAATGCCTAATAAGGGCGGGTCGCACGACTTTTGTCCAAAACCAAGGAGTGAACCTTGAAAACGGACCTAGTCCTAACCACTTGTTACCTAAAAAAGGCAGGTCAGCCACTTAGTACCTTCTCAAGGCATACCTACTCCACACAAGTATTTACTACGTTAGGCGTCTCATGTTAAACCGAGTTCTTATTGATGCCAGAATTATCGGTTGGTTTTAGGCAGACTTCGGGGCTTAACCTCGCGTCTTTCTGTATTTATTATAATGGCCCATGATGCTAGACATCCCACATTAACCCAACTTTTTATAGATGTTGGATATGCCGGTCAGGTTTCGGATAGGCTTCTACTACAAGTAAATGTTATCTATACAGACCCTACCAACTTACCTCCAAACTTCATCAAATTCCCTACCCAAATCAAATTAATAACTAGGCTTGGACAAAGCTAGTCTAAAAAGTATGACAATTGCTTCTTAAAATCCACTGGGTGCCCTTCTGGCGGCTTCATTCCTAATCCTTCTTAATGCTCATAAATGGTGGGAATCATTAACGAAGAAGTAAAACTATAGGAAAAATCTTGGCTCCTGCTATATAATCTAAAAGACTATCCACACAAGGCCAAAAAATAATGGTTCTTCTAAAACAGCTAACTTATGCTTATTGCAGAGCAAAGAAACTATTCATCTTTGTAGTAAAGACAGTGGAGCCTTTCATATAAAAATACTTACTCTTACCAATCTTTTCAAAAGTTCATCGGCATGTCTTTCCTAAAAAATTTTTGTTGTGGTTTAAAACCAACAACCTCCTTAATATACATGTGGAAAACTCCTACCATATGTGTTGAACTCAATCTTTGAAAAGATAGGTCTAAGGAGAAAATAACTCATCTCAATTGATCCTTCACAGGCCAATACTAGGGTATGCCTACTATGCACACAATTAAGAAACTATTATCTCTCAACATTTGAGATGGACCCTCGTATAAATAACTTGTTTGAACTCCCAACCAACCCACACCTAGTAAGACAATAAGCATCACTCAATATCTAGAAAAAGCTTCTAGCCATAGGTATGAAACTCAACTCTCTTATTTCTTTTGGAACATGTTTCTTACAGGCAATGATACATGTTTAGAATTATCATAAATACGAATTCGTAAAATCAATCCCTCTTCTAGGAGGTAGCCTTCTAACCTCTTCTAATATATTCAAAAAATCTAGACAATGGAAACTGAATCGATATCGCCCAGCATTGTACTAAGAGAAATAGGAAACTCAATATGACTGACCTCTGGGTCATAAAAAATCTCAAGAGTTTTCCCTCTGCTTATCCAAGCCCAACAATTTTGCTCTAGTAGTCAACATAGCCTTACTTAATCTATTATTGAAAATTTGGAATTTTACGTCCCTTTCAAATTCTACTTTCGATGTCAAAATATGGGATAACCAACTATTTGGCTATCTCATTTAAGACCCCTGAACCAGTCCATACTCAGAAATTCCCTAACCATTCCCCTATCTAGAATTTTTAGTCACAAACCCCGACTCATCATAAACAACTGTATTAATCATCCTACGCGTTAAGAAACAACTAATGGGTCTAAAAAAATGCTTAAGTGAAAACAATTAACAAGTGAAGTAGAAATGAAGGAGTATGATACTTCCAAATCAAAACGAGTACAAAACAAAAAATGGAAATCAACCCTTCTATAGAAAATTTCTTACCTTTATCCAATCTTGAGTTAGATGGGGTTGTGTCCGAAACTTGAACCTAAGCTACCTCAGCCTGTGCACCATCCGTTTGTGTCTTACTTACCCAATGAGGGCACTTTCTATTGATATGTCCAAGCTGCCCGCATATATAACAATTTCCTTCAATCAAATCCCTTTTGCAGTCCTTGGCATAATGACAAAATATTCCATATGTCCGGCATCTCTTACCTTTCTTAACCTGACCTCGTTAGGGTCCTCGAACTTTCTTCTTGCTATATTCCTTCGATGATCACTTAGAGTTTTCCATTATTTATGAAATTCCAATGTCTCTCTCATAGGCACATGAGTAAATGTCAATCCTTGGAGTGGTTAGTTCTATCCGTTAGCAAACTTGAGTGTCTTCTTATGTCGTGTATTAACCAATTCCGGTCCAAATCTTCACAATTCATTGAATTGTTTGATGTATTCTTTAATAGAAAGATCTACATGTGATAATGAATAAACTTCTCAAGCTTCAAACTCTCTTTGGCTTAAGATAAGAATCTTCGCTCAAATCTATCTCCAAATCCGACCCGATAAAGCTCTCATCCCTTATCCTCTACTATCTCCCACCAATATGATGCTTCTTACTTCAACTGCTTAGAGGCCAACTGAACTCTTTGACAATCCTTGAGCCTTAATGATCCAAGAATCCACTCCGTATTTTTAAGCCAAGATCGTGCCTCAACAAATTTCTCAATTCTCCAGACTGGCTTACCAAGGAAATTAGAGTAATTTTTGCAAAGTCTAAAAAAGTCTTCGGCGGATGGTGGGTTAGGAGGAACCACAACAGTGGGTGTCGAATCTCGCACATGCTCTTGTGCTTTAGCTAGTGTTATAGCTTGAAAGTATCTACGGAACCATCCAGGAACAAGTGCACCCACAGGGAGACTTGGGTATCCACCTAACCACGCAAGCGAAAGATAGAAATTAAGATTTAAAGAATTCAAAAGAAGATCTTACTAGAGTTGAAGGATAAAACTTTATTTTCAAAGTTGCTTTTATTTCGAAAACAAACTTATTTCTCTTTTTAATACGGAAAATATTTTACTTTTAGAAACAAGTTTTTACGAATCCTATATTCTTAGGCTCCGATACCAAATGAAACATCATGCACTCCTTAGTATCCCTAAAATAGTAAAACTAAAGAATAAATATCATTTGTAGGTATAACCAAATAACATCACAAAGACTAAAGTGTACAAGACATATATAATAGACATAGTAGAAACATAAAGATAACATTTCTTACTTATTTATTTCATAAAACAACCATCATCTTAGAAAGTCAACATCAAATCACAATAAGGATACACTGTCATAAACCACGTCTTTCTCAGTCTCACTAAAAATCAAAGTACATAACATAAAATCCCTTCTCAAATATCACTACAAACTAATAAACTGAAAGTAATAAAATAAAAGGAGATACATCGAAGTAAGAATCCCAACAAGCAGCTTCTCCAAGAAAGTTGAAATAATCGAAGTCAACCCTATGAACCTGCTAGGGGGAAATGGAAGAAAGGAAGTAGATTAGATATAAAGCCTAGTCGATATAGTAATTACTAGAATGATAAGTAACTAAAAGACTAGGCTAGATAATAGTTCTGTGTCTGTGCACAAGAGAGATGATTACTAATAATAAGTCTTACAACTAAGTTTCAATCTTTGATTGTTTTCACTTTTTCTATTCCTAATATTTTTGGTTTGAATTAGCTTTCTTAATTCTACCCTTTGATCGGCTCTTACCCTCTTTTACTGTCATCCTTGTGACCTCTAACGTGCCACTAATAGGTCCTTCTTATCAGCAAAAAGATACATAAAATAGCGCATGAATGCAATAGCGATCCCTACTTTGATTCTGCGTGCTCAATAATCGCCAATTTTCAATGCCTGCCACCCTAACTCTTTGACCTACCAAATATAGCACAAGCGTGCCCATTCTTCCTGAAACCATCATATCATATCTATAAAGGAATGGTGCTGGTCTTTTCCTTAACAAATAACTATTCAAATTTGTACCCTAACCCAGTCTCATTCTATTGACCAGTTACAACCGTCGTTCCACCTAAGCATGCCCGGTCTACTTGAAACCATCAAATCCTGTCTAAAATGGGAGGTGGTCGGAATGGGTCCTAGATTATTAGTTTGTATTCTCTTTTATTCTTAGCTCAATCCTATGTTTTAGCCCAACCTATTGACCTAGTTCCTAACATGGTAATAATATAATAGGTTTTGTTCTGTTTGTCTTTATTATGTTTTTTTCTTTTCCGTTATTATCATAATAATCTGCTTACATTTTCAATGTCTTATGAATTATAATAATGACCATAATTCATTGTAAGTTTCTATAAATCTGCACAATTTAGACTTATTTCTTTTTATTGTATATCTAAAAAATTTATATTTAACATTATAAATTCAGTTACTTCTTAATTAATCCATATTCGTGAGTCCTATGTGATTAGTCTAATTCAAACGCAAAAAGAGAATTAAAAGCTGTATCTGTGAACTAACATTTAGAGTTCTCTAAAAAAATGAAAAAGATTACAAAAAGACTGAAATAATTGATAGAAATAACTAGTAAAGAAAAACACTGAAAGGAAAGAGACTTACAAAAAGAGATTGTAAGAAAACAAAAAAATAAGTACTTATAGAACTTAAATAAATAAAAGAAACAGTAAAAAAAACAAAAAGTAATTACAAAAAAAGATTATTAAATTTTACTAGAAAAAACTCTAAGTAAAATTGTAGATAAAATAAGTAAAAACCCTATGCTTTTAAACTACTTATAATCTAAATAATTATTGTGCTCATCCGTGCTCCTAAGCATTTTCCCTATGGCTGCTGCAGATCCGGCTTCTAATTAGATTATATAAATATTTTATTTTATAATTTTTTTCCATAGAAAATTTTACGTTAGGTCTGTCTTTGAAGAGAGAACCTAGAGAGGAAAAGAATGAGTTAAGAGGGAATAACCAAGTCTGGGTTCAATTTATAATGTAGCTTAGGGATATTAGATCATTGGATTTCAAGATTAAATCTCATCCAGCCACGTCCAGCCAAGCAGAGCCTCCATATTTCAAAACCAGCCAATTTGGTAAAGCCACATTAGCAAAAATTAAAACCATTATGTATCCTTTCGTGTCTGGACGAATTCACGTCCATGCTAGGGGCGGGTTAACCTGGTTATGGATCTGGTCGACGTGATCCACGTTATATATGTACACACACACACATATATGTACACACACACACACACATATATATATATGTCATATTTTCCTGCTTACTCTTTTGACTTCTTTCTTTAATAATTTCTTCGTACGTACTAGCTTGGATTTTGATAAATTATATTTTAAAATTGATCATAAAATCACCACGGAAACAATGAGAAATATTTTGTAACCAAATTAAGACATCCATAAAAATTCTCCTTTTAACATCTTTCTACATTTACAGTTAATCTCTTTTTATTGCGCTTATAACTTGTTCCACTTTTGTCAATATTATTTAACTTCTAATAAATTCCATTAATACCTGACTTAATTGCTGTTTATTACATGTGTTACTTTTTCAAATTCAAATGTGCATATTAACATTTGTGATTTAATTCTCTTTATTAGCTTTTAATGTTATAGTTATAACGTTAATCTTTAGTTCCTCTATTTATCTTATATAATGTTTATTGTGAAAATTTCCATTAATTTTATTTATTTCCTAGTAACATTATATTTTCATAACATTAACCTTAATTAATGACTCTTATATTTTTAGGTTGTTACAGAATCTAATGAAACTGCTTTCGTCAAATTTCGAGATAATTTACAAAATTGTCACTTTCACCTATTAACGAAATCAAATAATAAATAATCGGTTTCTGAGCACTCAAATTCTTCGATAATAATTTAATATTACTATTCTAATTTAAAAAGAATTTTACATAAGCATAAAATCAATTTAATTCAATTAAATTCAAGATTCATAAATTTCTATTTGATCCAGTATTTAATTCTTTTATAAATTTAATTTAACTAGTTACATTTCAAAATTAATAATTTTAATATATAATTCATTAATTTTCAAGTGTTTCAAAGATCTCAACATGTAGTCGAGGACTCAAGGTTCCACTAGATGCTTTTGCAAACTGGCCCTAGGCAAGCACTAATACATGACTCTGAAGCAAGATATGACTCCAACTCACTAGAACCGGAGTCGACAATGTAGAAAATCAGCTTAACTCCGAATTTATAAAAATAATCCCCCAAAATACTTATAATTACTTAAACTCAACCCCTAAACCTTTTATCCTCTCCAATTTGACCATTTATGCTATTATGTATGAATTTTCCCTTTATTCTCAATCGAATGAGAGGATATCTTAAAAAAAAAATCAACCAAAAAGTATCTTATGAAATAATTAATCCAAATGTCCAACATAAAAAAGGAGTGAAGGAATGAAGAGATGAACAAGTCATTCTCCATTAAGAGCATCTCCAAAAGTTAGGTACATTGTTGATTCAGTTTATGAACTCACAAGCCGAAGTGTAATAAAGCAAGGATCGAATGTATGTGGTGGATCGGGTTGCAAAATAGGCGATGGATCGGTAAATAATGAATGGGTCCGTGTTGCAATGGATCACGTATGCATGATAACGCATGGATCGTGTGTAACATACATGGATCGGGTTGACAAGCATAAAACATGGCAAAATGGTTGATGGATCGTTGGATCGCACACAAAGACGGATCGCATGAACATATATGGATCGTAGTTCATATAGATTGTTAACATGCATCTATCATGGATCGCACGGCTCCAAGGATCACCGAAACCATGGATCGTTGTATAAATACGGATCACAGGGCATATATGGATCGCATATACATTTGGATCGCTCATTTGTGTGAGCATGAAAAGCATGCCCCAATGATAGAAAGTATGGATCGTCCTCCTATCCATAAATTATGGATCGCTCATGATCCATACATACACAGGAACACGAGACATATGGACCGCTAAAAACTATGGATCGCTTTCGATCCATAGTGATGGATCGTCGTCCGACCCAGAAAGACTGCACACACTCCATTTCGAGCTTCCAAGCACTCCAATCTTCGCATATAAATACCAGACCCCCTCACACGTAAAAAGGTTTAGATTTTCTTCTCCGGAAGGGCTTCCATTATTGATCTTAAGCTTCTCTAACACCATTAAAGCTTCTTCAAGCATCATTTAAGCTTCTCCATTATCACCATTCTTCTCCAGAAATCATCGAAGTTCTTCACCAAGCTCGATTATCAAAGATCAAATCCAATAATCATCGCTATTAGTGGGATTTTAGTGTTTCTACTATGGAGATAGAGAATTAGAGTTCTTAGAGAATTGTGAGAGAATCATTGTAAACCGTAGAGAAAAGTGTAAATCGAGATCAAATATGTACCTTATAATGGAGAAATCAATGAAATGCTCGTTCAAAGTGGACGTAGACCAAAATAGAGGCTAAACCACTATAAATCTGCTCTCTACTTTAGTTTTTCTATAATTTCATGCTTTTAACCTTGTTTTCTATAGTTTAAAGGTGTTACTTCACCTCTTTAGGTGTTAGCATCGATTTTCGGTGTTAACATTTTGGCGCCCACGGTGGGGATCGAACCCACGACCATAAAGTTAAGAGCCTTGATCCAGAAGTTTTGAAGCCTGTTCTTTTACGATTGATCCGCAAGGTCTAAAAGTCAGGCCCATTGAAAGGATTTCTACAAAGATTAGAAAGTTATCTGATATAATGGCACCTTCGAAGAAAGGTAGTAAACCCGCAAGAGTTTCTGGAAACGCTGCTAATGATGCTACAACTACTCCTCAAACTAATAATCCAACTGTTTCTCAAACTCTAGGAGCTGGTGTAACTCGAGGTGATTTGGAGCTGTTGTGGCCGGTTTAATTCAGCAAATGGAAGCCTTGAATAAAGCCTTGAAGGATAAGCTAGATACTCTTCTTGCCGCTCAAGCCAATCCTGTAAGTCGTAAAATCGAGATTGACTTGGATGAGAATGCACACTCCTCGGTTTTGGATCGCAATCGTGATTACTATATGGACGAAGTGGATGACTTGTCAATTTTCGGAATGACACCGACATCAAGGATTCCATGGCAAATGCTAATGTGTTTAAGCAAACCCGATCGAGAGAGAATCATTCTGGAAAGCATACTTCTCACAAAGTTGCAAGTCCCATAAAAGGGGCCCATCCCCAAGCCAGAGGTACAGGCCTACAGTTCTCTAACCGCAATTGCTTTCCAAACAAGCATCTGGTAAAGGAACAGGCGTCCACCCCGTGAAACGATGCAATGACAAGGAGTATATTTTGGAGATGATTAAGCAGATCATGAGAGAAAGTACGGCTAGAAATGAAGATGAGAGAGAATGGGACTTTGCTCCAAGTAAAACTCCTTTTACTGAAAGGATTCGAAAGGCTGTGTTTTCAAAGAAGTCCGTCCCTCCAACCATGCCCGCAAACAATGGAATTACTTATCCTAACCTATTTTTGTACAAGTATGAATGGAACATGAACGGTGCGAGGGTGACGGATGAGATCAAGTGTCTTTACTTTTCCATCTATTTGGAAAGAGTAGCGTAACTATGGTTCACCAAGCTACCACCAAGATCTATAGATGGCGAGGAAGTTTAAGGAACAATTCAGATTGTATACTTCAAAGGTTAAGGACATTATGTTGCTGTCAGGATTGGAACAGAATCCAGGAGAATCAGTGAAGGATTTTCTTAGCCGTTTCAATACTGCAGTGACAGAAGTGGGAAATCCTGAGCCCCTGATGATATTAATGGAACTAGTTCGAGCTATGGATACGAAGACCGAGTTTGGAAAATGGATGAAGATGAAGGATCCCAACACACTCGAGAAGTTATGTAAAAAGGATAAAGAGTTCATCAGGTTGGAAGACAATCCTTCTGCCACCCAGAATGTTGCTGGAAGCAATGCTGTGGAAAATAAGAAAGACAATGATGCTCCGTGCAACCAGAAAAATTCCGAGAGCCAGAAAAGGGAGAATGACAGGAAAGATAAGAAGAATAAAAAGAGAATTTACTTTTTCAAAACTGCAGAGTTGACCCCCATGACCGATACCACGGAGAATATCTACTTTTCCACTAAGGATGTGGGATATTATCCAGATCCACGACCACAAAGAGCGGCAGATAGAGAAGTGAGTTCTGGAAGATTCTGCCGATTCCACAACCAACCTGGTCACAACACCAATGAATGAAAACATTTGAAGATTCCAATTGAAGAGTTAACAGGATAAATAAACAACAACAATATTTTAGAAAACCGCAAGCTGTAAATCCTTCTCCAGCTTCTCAGGGACAAAGTGCACCTGCTGATCAACCGGGTCCAAGTAATGGAGCTCCATCACCAACTAATGCGAGACCTGTGATTAATACAATATCTGGAGGTCCTCATCCAGCAAGTGGAAGTTGGGGGGAGATTGAGAGATATGTAGGTGCTCTAAAGTATGTCCCGAGAGAGGAAAGATGCATAATCCTGAGTAATATTGTCCTCATGAAGTAGAAGAAAATATCCTATGAAGACATTGTGTTCAGGGAGAATGATGCACAAGGCATGATAACTCCAACTCTTGATCCAATGATGGTCACAGTTGGAATAGGACCATCAATGGTCAAGAGGGTGCTTGGTGACTGTGGTGCCTCTGTAAATGTCCTTTTCCGAAAGATATTCAACTTGATGAATCTCTCGATGACTGTTGTGCAAGCTTGTCAGACAAAAATCCAAGGGTTCACCGGTGAGCCAAAGAAACCAATTGGAACAATTGCCTTGCTTATGGAGTTAGGAGAAGGGGAAAGGAAAGGCTATCATGAAATAGACTTTCGTGCTTGTAGATGAAGTTTCTGCTTACAATGCATTCCTAGGCATACCTGCTTTGGATGATTTCAGAATTGAACTAGCACCATGGTGTTTGACGATGATGTTTCCCATGGAGAAGGGTGTTGGTGTAATAAAGGAAGATCAAAATACTGCCAGAGAATGTTACCTCACAGAGTTGGAGATGATAAGTAGAAGGATAAAGGGAAGAATGTGGAGGGCCTTCTCCACATTCATGATCCTGTCTTATTGCAACAAAGGCATGACCCCTGCACTAGAGAGCAAAGTGGGGCTCAAAAAGAAATGGATCCTCGGAAAACTAGTGCAGGGGATAATGGAGCAACACCAGCAGAGATCACAATGCCTATTGTAGTTCATCCGAAAGATCCTGAACAAGTATTGAACACTGGATCTTAGCTGGGCCATAAGTTGCAGAAGGAGTTAGTTGTTTTCCTTAAAGCTAATTTGGATGTATTTTCTTGGAGTCATGCTGATATGTGTGGCATATCCCCTGAGGTGGTAGTCCATGCTTTGATTATTGTCCCTCATGTCTCACCTGTGAAGCAAAAGAGAAGAATTCAAGGCCCCGAAAGATCGATGGCTCTTAAAGAAGAAGTAGATAGACTGATGGAGAATCACCTCATTAGAAAGCCAACATATCCAGAGTGAGTGTACAATCTCGTTCTAGTGAAGAAACCCAATGGCAAGTGGCGCATGGGCATAGATTATTCAGATCTCAACAAGGCATGCATTAAAGACAACTTTCCATTGCCTAAAATTGATCAGCTGGTAGATTCGACAGTAGGGCAAGAGTTACTATCGTTTATGGATGCTTATCGGGCTATAATAAGATAATGATGCACGAGTCGGATCAGAAGATTACAAGCTTCGTCACAGATGTGGGCTTGTATTATTATAAAGTCACGCTGTTTGGGTTGGAGAATGCAGAAGCAACTTACCAGCACCTTCTCAATGCGATGTTTAAGTCACAAATTTGAAAGACTATGGAGGTCTATGTTGATGACATATTGGCTAAGTCGAAGTGGACGGCCGATCACATGGAAAATTTAGCTAAGATGTTCGATATTTTGAGAAGATATGGAATGAAGCTAAATCCACTCAAGTGTTCATTTGGAGTCGCATTCAGGAAATTTCTAGGGTTCATGGTGAATGCCATGGGCATTGAAGATAACCCTACTCAGATTTCAGCATTGAGAGAGGTGCGGGCTCCTAGAACCGAGAAAGAGCTTCAGAGTTTAAATGGGAAGATTGGTGCATTAAGTCATTTCATCTTGAAAGAAACTGACCAGTGTATCCTATTCTTTGATGCATTGAGAAAGGGAATGAAGGACTTTCAATGGACTCCAGCTTGCCAGACGGCCTTCGAAGAGTCAATCAAACATGTGGAAACACCCCTGATGCTTTCCAAGCCCAATAATGAAGAGGATTTGTTTCTATATCTAGTAGTATCGTCTCATGATTTGAGTGCATCTTTGGTGCGAGAGGATTCGAAGATTCAACAGCCTGTGTATTATATCAGCAAAAGGCTTACCAGGGCAGAATTGAATTATCCGAAGCCTAAGAAGATCGCATATTGTTTGATCTTCACCTCGAAGAATCTCATGCCATATTTTCAAGCTCATTCTATCAAAGTGCTTACGGATCAACCGCTAAATCAATTCTTGTTCCATCCTGAGACTTCGGGTCATTTGTTGAAGTGGAACATTGAGCTCAATCAATATGATATCACATACCATCCTAGAAGAGCAATCGACGGACAAGCCTTAACAGATTTCGTTGCCAAGTTCACAGATAGTGGTGATGAGAAGGAAGAGCCTGTTGAAGTGGTGGTCTAGTGGAAGTTTTTTGTCGATGGAGCCATGAACGAATACTGTTCAGGGGCAGGTGTAGTTCTAGAGACTCCCGAAGGACATTCGGTGTGTTTTGCATTAAGATCGAAGTTTCCATCAACAAACAATGAAGCAGAATATGAGGCATAGATCGCTGGATTGAAGATAACAATGGAATTGAATTTGAAAGCTTTGCGGATTTTTATTGATTCACAGTTAGTGGTGTGTCAGGTCCGAAGAGAGTTTCAAGCCAAAGGAGAAAATCTGCTTGCTTATCTGTCCAAAGCTTGAGAACTCCTCAACAACCTCGACTACTACACCATAACTGATATCCCGAGAGAAGAGAATATGAAGGCGGACTCACTAGCCAAGTATGCCAGCACAGGAGATGCTCAATTGTTAGGGTTAGTTCCCGTGGAAGTTCTCTCCATTCCTAGTACTGAAGACATTGATGTTGATTGGGTCATGGAAACCGCCGAAGTGCCAGAATTATGGATGACTCCAATCAAAGAATATCTCCTCAACGAAATGCTCCCCATAGATCCAAAGAAATGAAGTTTTTGTGAAAAGCCCTTTTGTTTCTCATGCAGGTTGGTTGGTTGTACAGGCGGGGCTTCTGTAACAACCCGCATTATACGCATCATAGGATCGTAGAATATTTATTTCTTTCACATACGAAGACGTATGGTCATGTAACTTTGGGAGACGACTACTGGGGTCATTTCCCATGTTCATGATTTTTCCCAATTTTTAAATGACTGTTTCGCCCCTAGCTGATCGTGTTTTGGCCATAACTTTTGATTGAAAAGGAGTTTTGACCTAAAACTACTTCCATTGGCTCCGGATGATGGTTTACAATTCCGTAGAGTGGTCACATTAGACAAACGGACTCACCGTTTGGGAGATATGACTGAAACAAGTTTTAGATAGTGAAAAACGGCTTAATTGGGCTTAACTGGGTGATTAACAGCTAGGCCAAATGGGGGATTTCGGGATTAGAGGTATTTAAGGGCTGCTAGGGTTAGAATTTCGGTTTTTCACTCATTTTTCAGCCGCCACAAACCCTCTCTTCAACCTAACAATGGCCTCCAACATCTAAAAACACATCTAATCACTTCTTAATCAAGTTTTGGCTTAAACTACATCCAATTAAGGAGGAATAACACCAAAGCAAGGTTAGAGCTGCTTTGTTACATTGGGAACAGCGCCAAACAGAGATTCATTTCAGATTTGGTATTTTATTTGTGGCCAAGGTGAGTGATTTGCATAGTTTTGCACTAATTACGGTTAATTAAGGGTAATTAGTGAAGATTAACAAAATTAGACAAGTTAAAAATCTGGAAAAATATTGATAAATTTCGAAATATTGTTTTAGACCTCTGTTAGAAGTTTGGGTTGATTTGGTTAAGTTTTACTAATCATATCATTAGTTTTGCCTAAACATGCTTAGGGGAAAATATGGGATTTTGGGTATGTTTGATCCATTTTACATGCTATGATTGTTGTTTTCCTGTTTGTGGATGATTATATATGTTGCTATGACTGTATGGTATGATTTGTGATTGTCTAGAAGTGTCAGATTGGTCGAAAATGCCGTCGAATGGCGTAAACAGCTTGCTGGACAAAGTGCAGGAAAATACCCGGACCGGATCGGATCATCTTACCCGATCGTAACACCTTCTCCGACCCGATCCGCTTGTGGTGATGGAACCCGACCCGAACCGCCTGGAGCTCGTGAACTGATAGCCGAGGAGTTCTCCGACCCGATCCGAGTAGTCACTCCCGAACCGATCCGCCAGAGGTTCCTCGATCCGACCCGGAGTAGAGAGGAGGGCTTGAGCTTCTTGTGTCTCGAAGGGAGACCACTTCCGAACCGATCTGATTGCTTAGGGAGTAGTATGCGATCTGAGACGCTTAGTGGATTCCGAACCGATGGCGTTGCATCACGAGTAGGACCTGACGATGAGTCACGAACTGGAGGAGTACGACCCGACCCGTATGGGGTACTCCAATCCGAACCGAGGAGCTGATGACCACGACCTGAAGCAAAGTGAAGTGAAGAAATGGAGACTGATCCGGAGAAGAAGGTGAAGACCAAAAACCTGAGATGAAAAGGTAGTCCAAGTGGGAAGTTTGTACCCAGGATCCATTTGGGAACCAACGAGTCAACTTCATGGGTTCGGCTTTGCTGCGGGACGTGCGCGAAGGGGTTATCGATATCCATAACGTTGGTTCACCGCTGAATAAAAAGGGGCATGTAGACGAACCAGAGCTAGGCTGGTTGGTCCATTTGTGTTATTGACTATGGACCAGTGCAGTGGGGACAGTGTAATACTTGTACGGAGTTGTCGTCATAGCCCCAAAAGAGCAAAGTGGGTCGTAGCAATAGTTGTACGGAGTTGTTGTCATGACCCCAAAGATTTGGTGGCCAGGGAAGTGGATATCGTATGCTTTACGCACTGAGTGAGAGATGTGAGGATGTTTGCTATGTTTGATTTGTTTTCCATCATTATGACATGCACACCCCCAACCCCGTTATCTTTACACCATCTGTTTTGTGGCACCTTAGAGTATTGTACGGTATGTAGTGCTACTCTTTGGTTGCAGGTACAGGTTCAGGTATGGTTTAGTATACCCGTTATTGTTCTGTTTTGCTGCTTATCACTCATACCAGACTTTTGTCTAACCCAGAGTTTTATGTCTCTTCTTATTACTCTGGGTGCTCACACGAGCAGACTAGAGACAGGTTAGATGGTATGCACGAGTAACTGATCCGGAGACGTGCAGGAGGCTTCCACGTATGATACATATAGATATTCTCCCTGTGTTGTTGAAGATCACTGCTTGGGCATTAATAGTGCATCTTCTACCTTAGCTTTCTTTTGCTTTAGAGACAGTTTAAAGTTGTAATAATGATATTGGATCATAAGCTATATTTGGATTTCCGTTGCTATGTTGGTTTAGTTTTCGGCTTATGCACTGTCTCGCCTGTTTTATGTCAAGATTATGTTATTATTATATTTTGTTCCATGCGCTGTGAGACATTCTACATGTTTTCAATTAGTTCACTCTCTTCTTTCCTTTCTTTGGCGACCGTTCCATGCTAGTCAGGCATGCGTACAGCACACTTTCGGAGGAAATGCCGACTGGTCCGGGGCGGGCCGTCACACTTGGTATCAGAGCTCTAGGTTGCGTAGTTAACCTAGGGAAAGACACCAGGGAGAGATAATACGTATATGAGAGCGCGTATTTGTGATTATTTTGGTTTTCAAAAGCTATATATATACTATTAGTATAGTTAAGGATGAAGTCGCACTGCACTGACACCACTATGGAGATGGTTAATCGTTTTCTCTTTACAGATTGGACGATGAGCCGATGCGCAAGAGGTGCCAGTAGAGGAGCCAATAATGGGAATGCTGCTGACATGAGGACGATGTTTACTGACCTCATGAGAGAGATGCTTAGGGATGTGCGGAGGGCAGCTCCCAATGATGGAAATGGTGGTGGTCCAATAGTGCAGGCGCCTAGGGCCGATTTCGCCAAGCTGAACAAGGATTATACTAGTCTTGGTGGGAAGTCGTTCCACGGAATGGAGTCGGCTACGGATGTTCAGGATTGGTTGGATAGCTGCGAGCGTATCTTCGAAGATTTGGGTATCGAGGATGCGATGAAGAGAAGGCTAGCATCCCGTCAGCTGCAAGGACGGGCAATGAATTGGTGGAATGCTATAAAGGCAGCTACTCCCGAGGATCAGATTACTTGGGATCAGTTTAAGGCTCGCTTTAGCGATAAGTTCATTCCAGCTGCTCAGAAGTCAGTGTTGTTTAAGAAATTCATGGAGCTCAAGCAGAATGGCAGAGCTGTCTTGGAGTATATTGCAGAATTCGATACTTTATCGAAGTATGGACTATCCCTCATTGACACTCCCAAGAAGAAGAATGAGAAGTTCATAACTGGCTTGGATCAGTACTTGGGGGAAAGGCTTATCAACCACATCGATGAGACGTTTGAATCGATTGTGGGGAAAGCATTGAGGTTAGAGAGTCTTTACCCTAAGTCGAAGACTGAGGATGCATCTGCAGAGGAGCCAAAGCCACAAGCAAGTGGTGGAGGCAAGAGTGGTCCCCAGAATAAGAGGAAGCAGAACCAGAATAAGGATGACCAGAAAAATAATAAGAAAGATGTTGAGTGCTTCAGCTGTGGTAAGAAGGGCCATTATGCTAGTAATTGTCGGGCCAAGCCAGCGGATAGGAAGTGCTTCAACTGTGGCCAAGTGGGACATCACAAGGACAAGTGTCCGCAACCCCATAAAGAAAAGCAGGTGGTAAAAGAATATGTCCTTAATGCTATTCCTTCTTCGTCGAATGCCCCAACTGCGGCGGAGAAGGGAAAGAATGTCGTCATTCAAGGTATGCTTTCTATTTATGATGTTCCTGTTAGAGTTTTGTTTGATACCAGAGCTTCCAGTTCTTTCATATCTAGTGACCTGGTAGATAGGTTGGGATTGGAGCCCGAGATTGTCGATAGACTTTTAGTAGTGACGAACCCGATTGGTGGTTCGACTAACCTTAACATGATTTGTCGCAATGTGGTCTTATCGAGTCATGGATGCATGTTTGTTTGTGATTGCTTTGTTTTGGGCTTTACTGGGTTTGGCATTATTTTGGGAGTCGATTGCCTCCAAAGATACGGGGTGGTGGTAGACTGTGAGGGCTTTTTGGTGACAGCTAGAGCGGATGATGGGCAGAGGGTAGTGTTTGGTGGTCTACCTAGTGATGGGGTAATGGCTAGTTTTCTAAATTCCCTCGACATCCCGCATAGTGAGCTGTCAGGTTTGCCCGTGGTTGGCCAGTATCCGGACGTCTTCGAAGAAGTGACCGGGCTTCCACCACACCGAGAGATTGAGTTCCGTATTGACTTAGTGAAAGATGCCAGACCTATAGTGATGCCACTTCGTCGTATGGCACCAAGGGAGCAGCGAGAGCTCGGGGTGCAAGTCAGCGATCTTTTGAAGAAGGGATTTATCAGAATGAGTGTTTCTGAATGGGGATCACCAGTTGTGTTTGCTACCAAGGCGGATGGTTCCCTTCGATTGTGTGTGGACTACCGCAAATTGAATAAAGTGACGAGGAAGAATAAGTATCCTCTAACACGGATAGATGATTTATTTGATCAGTTGAGTGGCACGAAAGTATTCTCCTAGTTGGATCTCGTGACAGGTTTTCATCAGCTTAGAATGGAAGCTGAAAGTATAGCTAAAACGGAATTTCGGGCGCCGTCTGGATTTTATGAATGGTTGGTCATGCCATTTGGGTTGACCAATGCACCAGCATATTTTGTGGATCTTATGAATAGGGTATTCATAGATCAGTTGAATAAGTTTGTTCTTGTGTTCGTGGACGATATACTTGTTTATTCGAGGCCAGAGGAAGAACACAAGGAACATTTGAGGATAGTAATGGAGGTGTTGAGAAAACACCAATTGAAAGCAAAGTTTTCTAAGTGTCACTTCTGGAGGAGAGAAATGAGATTCTTGGCCCATGTTGTTTCAGAAAATGGTATCGCCGTGGACCCTGCGAAGGTGGCTACGGTACATGACTGGTCTTCGCCCAAGAATGCGATAGACATAAGAAGTTTCTTGGGGTTAGCTGGATATTATCGTAAGTTTATCCAAGACTTCTCTAAGATAGCAGCACCGTTGACTCAGTTGACCAAGAAGAATCAAGCTTTCGTCTGGGACAGAAAGTGCGAGAATGCATTCAAGAGTCTAAAGGAAAAGTTGACATGTGCACCAGTGTTAGTCATTCCTAAGGGAAATGAAGAGATGACAGTATATACGGATGCATGTGGTACCGGACTAGGTGTCGTATTGATGCAAGGAGGTAGGGTTGTAGATTATGCAAGCCGGCAACTGAAACCGCATGAGAAAAGATACCCTACCCATGATTTGGAATTGGTAGCGATCGTGTTCGCACTGAAGATGTAGAGACATTATCTCTTGGGAGAAAGATCGTAGTTGTTTACCGATCATAAATCTTTAAAGTATCTCTTCTCTCAGAAGGATCTAAATCTCCGACAGCAAAGATGGTTAGAATTCTTGGCTTCCTATGATTTCGACATCGCATATACACCAGGAAAGGGCAATGCGGTGGCTGATGCATTGAGTAGAAGACATGCCAGTTTAGGGGCTATGTTTCTTGAATGGAGGCAACTGGAGTACATCGCTGGGTATGATTTCAGACCAAAGTGCGAATTGAATCCAGAAATGTTAGCAAGTTTGGCAATCAGACCCACTTTGATTGAGCAGATTGGTTCCACTCAGAGGGACGATCCTAACCTATTGGAAATCATCTCAAAGTTAGAAATGGGAACCGACGAAGAGATGAACAAGTATGGGCTTGATCAAGATGGATGGCTTAGGAAGAATGGAAGACTAGTTGTACCCAATGTCAATGGATTGAGAGATGAAGTGCTTAGAGAATGTCATCACTCAAAACTGACTATACATCCCGGTGGTAACAAGATGTATCGAGACATGAAGCAGACCTATTACTGGGAAGGGATGAAAAGGGACATTGGGAAGTTTATATCCAAATGCATGAACTGCCAGCTAGTTAAAGCTGAGCAAAAGAAACCTAGTGGTTTGTTACAACCATTAGAAATTCCAGAATGGAAATGGGAACAAGTATCAATGGATTTCATTGATGGGTTACTAAGGACTAGATCGAGCCATGAGAGCATTTGGGTGATTGTGGACCGATTGATTAAGAGTGCAAGGTTTATACCCTTCAAGTCAAACAGGACGGCAACTAAGTTAGCGGAACTATATATAAAGTAGGTAGTGAGATTTCATGGAATACCCAAAGGCATTGTGAGTGACCGAGATCCGTTGTTCACTAGTGGATTTTGGAAGAGCTTACAAGAGGCATTAGGATCAGAATTACATCTCAGTACCGCGTATCATCCTCAAACCGATGGTCAAACAGAGAGGGTGAATCGTATATTAGAAGACCTCTTGAGAGCCTGTGTATTGGATTTTGGCGGATCATGGGATGACCATTTGCATCTAGTAGAGTTTGCATATAATAATAGTTATCAATCCAGTATTAGTATGGCTCCATTTGAAGCTTTGTACGAAAGACCGTGCAACTCACCATCATGTTGGTTAGAGACCGGTGAGAAATATGTGCTTGGACCAGAAGTAATAAGAGAAACATCAGATAATATCAAGGTTATCCAACAGCGAATGAAGGTTGCCCAAGATAAGCAGAAAAGTTATGCTGATAAGAGGAGAAGAGATTTAAAGTTCTCCATTGGCGACTTGGTGTTTGTCAAGATTTCTCCGTTGAAGAGCGTGATACGATTTGGCAGGAGAGGCAAGTTAGCACCAAGATTTGTTGGCCCATTCCCAGTTCTTGAGCAAATTGGGAATTTGGCATACAAAGTTGAATTACCAGAGAAGATGGCAGGAGTTCACAACGTATTTCATATTTCCCAGTTAAGGAAGTTCGTACATGACCCAGATGTGACTATTTCACCTGATCAGTTAGATGATATCGAAGTTGAACCCGAGGTGGTTGGGAACCGCAAGCCTATGCGTATTGTTGGGAACGATACGAAGCAACTTCGAAGGAAAGCGGTGAATCTAGTCAAAGTTCAGTGGGGCGAGAATGAGAATGACTGTACTTGGGAGACAGAGGAGAGCATTAGGAAGACGTATCCAGAACTCTTCGCCTGGTAAGAGTTCAGTTTCAATTTAGTCTTTCTGCATGTTAGGATAGGTTTGTTTTATCTGCTTTGCATGTTTGATTGTTGTATATGATTGGTAGGCATGCGGGATCCTTTGTATGTTTTGGGTTAAGGAATTTCGGGGACGAAATTTCTTAAGGGGGGAGAGTGTAACGACCCGCATTCTACGCATCATAGGATCGTAGAATATTTCTTTCTTTTACATACGAAGTCGTATGGTCATGTAAGTTTGGGAGATGACTATTGGGGTCATTTCCCATGTTCATGATTTTTCCCGATTTTAAAATGACCGTTTCGCCCCTAGACGATCTTGTTTTGGCCATAACTTTTGATTGGAAAGGAGTTTTGACCTGAAACCACTTCCATTGGCTCCGGATGATGGTTTACAATTCCGTAGAGTGGTCAGATTAGCCAAACGGACTCACCGTTTGAGAGATATGGCTGAAACAAGTTTCAGATAGTGAAAAACAGCTTAATTGGGCTTAACCGGGTGATTAACCGCTAGGCCCAATGGGGGATTTCGGGATTAGAGGTATCTAAGGGCTGCTAGGGTTAGGATTTCGGTTTTTCACTCATTTTCCAGCCGCCACAAACCCTCTCTTCAACCTAACAATGGCCTCCAACATCTAAAAACACCTCTAATCACTTCTTAATCAAGTTTTGGTTTAAACTACATCAAATTAAGGAGAAATAACACCAAAGCAAGGTTAGAGCTGTTGTGTTACATTGGGAACAGCACCAAACAGATATTCATTTCAGATTTGGTATTTTATTTGTGGCCAAGGTGAGTGATTTGCATAGTTTTGCACTAATTACGGTTAATTAAGGGTAATTAGTGAAGATTAACGAAATTTGACATGTTAAAAATATGAAAAAATATTGATAAATTTTGGAATATTGTTTTAGACCTCTGTTAGAAGCTTGGGTTGATTTGGTTAAGTTTTACAAATCATATCATTAGTTTTGCCTAAACATGCTTAGGGGAAAATATGGGATTTTGGGTATGTTTGATCCATTTTACATGTTATGATTGTTGTTTTGCTGTTTGTGGATGATTATACATGTTGTTATGACTGTATGGTATGATTTGTGATTGTCTAGAAGTGTTAGATTGGTCGAAAACGCCGTCGAATGGCGTAAACAGCTTGCTGGACAAAGTGCAGGAAAATACCCGGACCGGATCGGATCATCTTACCCGATCGCAACACCTTCTCCGACCCAATCCGCTTGTGGTGATGGAACCTGACCCGAACCGCCTGGAGCTCGTGAACTGATAGCCGAGGAGTTCTCCGACCCGATCCGAGTAGTCACTCCCGAACCGATCCGCCAGCGGTTCCTCGATCCAACCCGGAGTAGAGAGGAGGGCTTGAGCTTCTTGTGCCTCGAAGGGAGACCACTTCCGAACCGATCCGATTGCTTAGGGAGTAGTATGCGATCCGAGCCGCTTAGTGGATTCCGAACCGATGGCGTTGCATCACGAGTACGACCTGACGATGAGTCATAAACTGGAGGAGCACGACCCGACCCGTATGGGGTACTCCGATCCGAACCGAGGAGCTGATGACCACGACCTGAAGCAAAGTGAAGTGAAGAAATGGAGACTGATCCGGAGAAGAAGGTGAAGACCAAAAACCCGAGATGCAAAGGTAGTCCAAGTGGGAAGTTTGTACTCAGGATCCAGTTGGGATCCAACGAGTCGACTTCATGGGTTGGGCTTTGCTGCGGGACGTGTGCAAAGGGGTTATCGATTTCCATAACTTTGGTTCACCGCTTAAGAAAAGGGGGCATGTAGACGAACTAGAGTTAGGCTGGTTGGCCCATTTGGGTTATTGACTATGGACCAGTGCAGTGGGGATAGTGTAATACTTGTACGGAGTTATCTTCATAGCCCCAAAAGAGCAAATTGGGTCGTAGCAATAGTTGTACGGAGTTGCCGTCATGACCCCAAAGATTTGGTGGCCAGGGAAATGGATATCATATGCTTTACGCACTGAGTGAGAGATGTGAGGATGATTGCTATGTTTGATTTGTTTGCCAACATTATGACATGCACACCCCCACCCCCGTTATCTTTACACCATCTGTTTTGTGGCACCTTAGAGTATTGTACGGTATGTAGTGCTAACTATTTGGTTGTAGGTACAGGTTCAGGTATGGTTTAGTATACCTGTTATTGTTCCATTTTGCTGCTTATCACTCATACCAGACTTTTGTCTGACCCAGAGTTTTATGTCTCTTCTTATTACTCTGGGTGCTCACACGAGCAGACTAGAGACATGTTAGATGGTATGCACGAGTAACTGATCCGGATACGAGCAGGAGGCTTCCACGTATGATACATATAGATATTCTCCCTGTGTTGTTGAAGATCACTGCTTGGGCATTAGTAGTGCATCTTCTACTTTAGCTTTCTTTTGCTTTAGAGACAGTTTAAAGTTGTAATAATGATGTTGGATCATATGCTGTATTTGGATTTCCGCTGCTATGTTGGTTTAGTTTTCAGCTTATACACTATCTCGCCTGTTTTATGTCAAGATTATGTTATTATTATATTTTGTTCCATGCGCTGTGAGACATTCTATAGGTTTTCGATTAGTTCACTCTCTTCTTTCCTTTCTTTGGCGACCGTTCCATGCTAGTCAGGCATGTGTACAGCGCACTTTCGGAGGAAATGCCGACTAGTCCGGGGCGGGCCGTCACAGCTTCTCTATGCCCTTACTTTGATGTGTTACCAAAGAGGAATCCAAAACCATTTTGGAAGAATTGCATGAAGGAGATTGCGGAGGATATATAGGTGGTGAAACATTAGCCAAGAAGATTCTTCGATATGATTATTTCTGGCATGAATTGAATCGAGACTCTGCAGAATATACCAGAAAGTGTGACAGACGCCAAAGGTTCGCAAAGATTCCACGAGCACCATCCACAGAGTTAACTCAAATAGTCAGCCCATGGTCGTTCGCTGTTTGGGGAATTGATCTAATTGGAGCATGGCCAACCACCAAATCCAGCATGAAATATGCCATTGTCGCCACTGATTATTTTACTAAGTGGGCCGAAGTAGAGCCACTAGCCACCATCTCAAAGAAAGATATTAATTTTTTGCTGAAAAATATTATTTGCAGGATTGGTGTGCCGCAAAAGATAGTAACAGACAATGGGACTCAGTTCAAGAGTGAGGAACTCAAGAGTTTCTTTGCCAAGTATAAGATCCAAAAGCGCTTCGCAGTTGTGGCCCATCCGCAGGCAAACGGGCAAGTGGAAGCAGTCAACAAAGTAATCAAATCAACCATCAAAAAGCAACTAGAGAAGGCTAAAGATGGTTGGGTAAATGAGCTTCCACTTGCGCTATGGGCATATCAGATGACTCACAAATCTACAACTAGGCACACACCATTCTCTATGACATTTATCTCTGAAGCAATGATTCTTGTAGAGCTGGAAGTTCCCACTCATCACGGAATTCACTTCAATCAAACAGAGAACGAGCAGCTACAACTCGAAGCACTCGATCAGTCTGTAGAGAAAAGAGATGAAGCGGAGCTCCGAATTGTAGCACACGAGAGAAGGACAGCCAGGCACCTCAACACCAAAGTCCGACAGATAACTTCGAAAGTTGGAGACGTTGTGCTAAAGCGGGTGATGACTGGCACTGGAGTATTTAAGCCAAATTGGGAAGGATCGTACATCATCAGCCAAAAGCTCTTGGATAGCACATTCAAATTATCAATGGTTGGTGGAGTTCCAATACAAAGAGCCTGGAACAGCGAACATTTACTTCGATGTTTTACTTAATGCATTGTGCAATCTTTGTAAAAATTGTTGTAAATTTTTTGCAAGTATAAACCTCCCATGTATAAAGGGGGTATTGTAATTGAACATCATCTCTATGAATGAAAGCATGCCTGCTTATCTCGATCATACGTTTGCAAATTTTTGTTAAAATATTTCAAAATTTGATTAAAATCGATTTGCCATTGCAGGCTACCTAAAGAGCGCTTGCTTCCTCACAGTCCGATAAACCCTGGTGTCCTTTACAATACATCTCGACAGAAACAGCTCAAGTGGCGAGTGCCATTAACATCATTATGCACAAATGCAAGGGTGTAATGCACGGCCTTGTTGATCTAAAGGGGGAGTCACTAAGAGTCAAGTGGTGAAAAGCATGGCAAGCGAACACCAAGACTAAAGGTTTCAAGTCCCACCAAAGGGGTACCTCCTCAAGTTGGAGGTACAAAGCCCTAGTTTTGTAACTGCGATCGCTTGCTAAGGCAAGCATCCGGTAAAGGAACTGGCATCCTCCTCATGGAACGATGCAACGACAAACGCTTCCCAAGTGAGGCAAAAAGTCCTCCCAAGTGAGCACCTAAAGGAAAAGCCCTGTCTGGGGGCACCCAATCAAGTCTCTGACGCCTGATTTACTTGGCTGGCTGAGACGAACGTTGGGTTAAAGACCAGTGCGGGGGTATCCAACCTAGTCTCTGACGTCTTATTTACTCAGCTGGCTGAGACGGATGTTGGATTAAGAAAAAGACATGTTTAAGGTACTTAATCAAGTCTCTGATCCCTAATTTACTCGGCCGGCTGAGACGAACGTTAGATTAAATAAAAGACCTGTCCGGGGCACCTAATCAAGTTTCCGACGCTGATTTACTTGGTTGGTTGAGACGAACGTTGGGCTAAAGGAAAAGTACCGGTCTGAGGGCACCTAATCAAGTCTCTGATGCCTGATTTACTCGGTTGGCTGAGACGGAGGTTAGATTAAATAGAAGACCTGTCCGGGGCAACCAATCAAGTTTCCAACGTTGATTTATTCGGACGACTGAGATGAATGTTGGGATAAACCAGAAAGTCCTTCCTTGAGCGAGGAAAACATTTCCCAAGTGAAGAAAAAAGTCCTCCCAAGTGAGACACCTAAACCAATAAGCTCTCTGGAGGTATCCAATCGAGTTTTCGACACCAGGTATACTCAGCCGACGGAGACAAACGTTGGGCTAAACCCAATGAAGTCTCTGACGCCTAGTTTACTCTATCAGTTGAGACGAACATTGGGCTAAATCCAAGACCTCCTCAAGTGGGGGCACAGGAACTAAAGACTTCTCCAAGAAGAAGCGCAAGATCAAACAATAAAGCCAGGTTTCCTAGATATATTGGCAAGCTCAGAAGCTCTCAATACGCTAGAAAAAGCTAAATGACTTCACCAACAGAATGGAAGCTTCTAGTGCCTCAACCAAAATCAAAGGAACTCGACAAAGTTGACCACATCCATCCTATGCAATTCGTTATGACCTATGGTATGGGGGAAACACAACCACACTGGAATGGAACAATGCTTGGAAGACATACCACAAGCTCACCACACGACATCACAACAAACAAAAGACTTGACCTCGATAAAGAGGTGAATACATGAAAGTACGATAGAGCTAAATTACATTAAACAAAAAGCAATTTTATTTCACTGAAGCAAGTTCTGACAAAGTTCAGAAGCGAGGGCCAACACTCGCACAAAATCCGATCAAAAGAAATTACAAGTAAGAAGACTAAATAAGCAGAGTAAGTAGTTGAATGCCTCAATCCTTCTTATTCCCGCCTTTAGAAGAACTACTCGACCTTAACGGGAGTTTGCCGGGTTTGGTTGGAGGAGGTGTAATGGCGAGATGGCTCTCATCTTTATCTTCTTCATCACCTTCTGCAATGTCAAGAGTAGGTGAAGCAAGTGTCTTCTTATGGGAACTCAGGTGCATCTCCTTGTATCACCATAGTTGTTGCATGTATGATCTGTCATCGCCATATATAATACTTATACACCTGAGTTTTCTCCACTGTCATGATGTAGTTTGTACCAACCATGTATTTTAAAAAAATTCCATTTCTTTACATGGACTTGACCCATGCTAGATCAATGCTGAACCAATGTTTCTTGTGCACTTATACATTCATGTATATGTGTAAACTCCACCACTGTCATGTGTATTCTTGTTGCACTTGAGCCTTATTGTGTTGCTGTTTGTACTCCTTGAACCCATGTATATAATGCATCACTGTTTCATGCTTTATCACCTTGGTTCACAATATTTATGCATGTATATGCTGACATGCTGCAACCATCCATATATGCTATAACATTTGGCTTTACATTGCCATGCTCTCTGTATTGAACTGTTTAGTTGAGTGTTGCACCCTGCTTTGACCATTGTATTGTGCACACATCATGCACATGCTATTATTCCATGCTGACAATCATTTGCATGTAAAATGACCATGCTTTACCATTCTGGTTTGCTCATTTGTATCTGCTTGTAAACTTGCTGTTATATCACCAATTTGTTGTGGCCTTTGAATTACGGCCCGAACTCTTTCATACTTCCATTGATTTTGTTGCACTTTGACACTTGAAAATTGTTGTGTGAACTTGAACATTACACATGTTGAGGCACTTTTGAGCTCTACCATATTTGTTGTTTCACCCATACAGCATGCTTTAGCACCATGATCTTATTCACCCACTTGAGACTGACTTGTTATTGCTCGACCACTTTGAGTTGTGCTGTTGTATCCATGTCTTGTTGTGTTTGTTGACTTGAAATGCATGAATATTGACTTGTTAATGTATATAAATCATTATGTGCACTGAGTCGAGTTGGTCCAAATGGCTGGTCCTCAGATGCTCGCTACTATATTTTGATTGGTGAGGCAGTGCAGCGTGTATGTCTATACACGTGTGTTCGTGCAACCAATCAAAGTAGTTTTCCCTGTCCCTGCATAGTAATATTTTGTATATACACACTGTCTGCCTTGTGGTATTTATAGTGTATCACTGTGAATATCACAAGTTATCTAGACATAGATGGATGGATTAATAAACCAGATCAAGTCATGAAAAAATGATGAGAACCACACCTAAATTCTGAGGCAAATAAAATTTAAAAATAAATTCAAATTTGCATGTACTCAGTTTTATTTCTATTGCAGTGTACCATGTATGTTTCTGTTTCATGTGACAGGTATGGATGATGACTGGACTGACAGTGAGCTATGGAGATAGAAGCCAAAAGACAATAACAGTGTCAATGTATGAGTTAATGAGAGTGTCTCTCTATGTGAGTGTAAATGAAATTGTACAGAGTGACTGAGTGATAGAGAGTTGTAGTGAGGAGTTGTAAATGAAATTGTGTATATACATACATACATACATACATACATACATATATATATGAAATGAGAAAACTGTACTGATATTTGTAATAAACAAATTTGATTTAAATAAAATATTATTTTATCGTGTTCAAACAAATTTGTTTATCGTATTCAGTTTATATACAAGTACAATATCATGTGAAGAAATATATGTGAATTTGTACAAATAGTGGAGTTGTAAAATTTCTACTGTTTGAATATTTGAAATAAAATATTCTATTTAAATAAAGTACTGTGTGAATATATGAATTTCTGTACAGTCGTATTCTATTTAAATATAAATATTATATTTCTGTCTGTAATGTATATATGAAACATTACAATAACAAACACATTTATAATAATATATATTTGGTTGTTATCATCAAACAAAAATCATGTAATTGTGTATACAACAACGTTATATACAACAATCTCCCCCTTTTGATGATGACAGACAAATATTAAGATTTTGAATTTAATAAATGTGTTTGACAGTGAAACACTGAACTCCCCCTATTTGAATGCTCCCCCTACAACAGAAACTCCCCCTATAACTGTGCATGAGTGAAAAGGAATGAAAATTGAATGAGATTTTCAAAATTAAAATATTTATAAAATATTCACTCATAAATCAAAATCTCAACCCATTCACCCCCTTTTGTTATCATCAAATGGATACAAAATTTAAAATATAGATGAAAAATGACTGAAAAAATATAAGCTCAGCTTAAGAGGAAGAACGGTCATCATAAATCCCAATTAATCAAACAAAAATCATAATATTCTGAGAAGTAGTGTCATATTTCACATTTTAGAATGATGGATTTACGATGAACTTTATAAAAATGGGGAGAGTTTTAAAAATATGAATTTCAATTATTTTCAAAAGGTTTTTATAAAATGAAGCACAAAAACAGCGATGGATTTGGACTATAATTATAAATACAATTTAAGCGACGTAATCAAATAATCTCAAATCCCAACGGCTATCAATCAACAAATCATAATATTTCATAAAATATTAACACATTTCACAAATTAGAAAATTGATTGATAGGCTGGTTTTTACACACCAAGGAGAATTTCATATAAATTTTTATTTTTATTTTCTTTTTCTTTTAATTTAAGAGTACACTGACCACGCATAACCAGATCTTGGATTTTTAAATGAGATCAGTTGCAGCTTAAATATAAGTAATCTCATAACCATGCATAACCAGAGCTTGGATTTTTAAATGAGGGTAGAGAAACACTTATGAATATTATATTTTTATTATTTTCAGTTTCAAAATGAAAAAACTCCTCAGTGTAGAAAACCAATATGGAAGATAGAAAAGTGGTAGGTACAAAAATGGTTTGTGAAATAAATTTCTAAATTAATCATATTATGAAATATGATCAACTACACGGAGATCATTGAAAATTTTCAATTATCACTAATTCTGAATAATAATATAACCACAACTCCATCACAAATATTTTTACTGTTTATTAAGATGATTTTTTTAAAAAATATATTAAACTCTCCACATTAATATAAAATTACGGTGGATGGCAGAATGATGATAGATAATGATGATGGTCATGAAATTAACTGCCAATTCAAAGATATTATAAAAATTGTTCAATCAGCATGAAAATTAAAAAAAATCTCCTCTTGTTGTGAAATATACTGCAGTCACAATTCATCACAATTTCAAAATCTAATAATAATTTTGATGAATTATAAATACAGTTCAGTTTGGTTATTGATTTAAATTTCTGAATGAATAATCAATAAATAATTTTAAAATTGAAACTCAATTACAAGAGGGAAATGAAGATCTATACAAGGCAGGAGGACTAAAAAAATATATACAAAAAATACAGCACTTCTAAACTGATACCACTTGATGTCTCTATTTACGATGATTTTAACATGACACTGGAGACGAACAAGGATATCTCAGACAACAGAATTTTAATCACAAAGCCCAAACAGGCAAGATTAATAAATCAAGCATATTTATCAGAGCAGCAAACAGTTTTACTCAAAACAAGAAGTCATCAAAAAACATTTTCAAAAGCAGTATCAGAGCAGCACCAAAATCAGTTTCAAATCAGACTTGTCAAGATGATGGTCACATAAGATGATTCATGATCCAAGATTAAAATACAGTTTATTTGAAATTATTTGAGGACATATGAAAATCTCAAGGTTCAATGAATCAATCACACCAGACTATAAATTTCAGATCCAAGATATGTGTGTGATTCAATAAATCAATAATTTCAAATGATTTTGAACAAACAAATTTTCAAATCAAATCATCATGAAATAGCAGTGAGTTTTAAGACGGATTTTCAGAGAAATTTTCACAAGTAATACTAACAAGTACAAGAGTAATTTTAGATCATTTACATCAAGCTTGAGATATATTCATGATCCATAAATTAAATTAATTTATTTGAAATCACTTGAATCAATGTCAAGTTTTGAGATACAATGAATTAGTCACACAAGATTAATAATTTCAAATCTAAGAGATGTGTGAAATTCAAAATATCAAGAATTTCAGATGATTTCAAACAAACAAATTTCAACCATAATGATCATGAATAAAGATGAATTTCAAGATGTATCACTGTGATTCAAGACAATTCAAAATATCCAAGCCAATCTGAAAATCAATGAAATTTTCACAACTGAGAAGTAGCAGTGTGCTGTAATGAGTATAATATTTCAAGCTTTTCAAAAATAAATTAGAAGAATCTAAAAATGGCAGAGGTGTGTGAAACTTCATCAAATTTTCAGATCTTCAATAATTTAGAATTCTAATTAACAGTGTTCAAAATATGACAAGAATACATCAACATTGTTATGAATCCGAAAAACATAAAATAAGCTATAAAACAATTGCAGATATTTACAAGTTTAAATTCAAGATCTGGAAAATATTAAAAACATCAAAAGTTTTATTCAAGTAAAGCGAATTTCCATAAAAAAAATATGAATTCTGCAATTGGAAGTTAAGAAAGCCCGGAATAAAAAAAATGGCAGTGACAAATCAAAACAGGAAAAAATAGAAGGGATGGAGGAAGGAGTAAACAATAAAAATAATATTTACAAGGATGAGTTCAGAGATCGTACCTGAAATCAGTGTAAACCAGAATCTTTTACTCGTCATACTTAGCTAAGGAACTGTGAATGATACAGAAATATAAACCGGTTTGATTTCAATTCTCTTTTTGCACAGTAGTTCCTCAGCCTCCTCTGGTACCTAATAGTTTGGATGATCGAGTGGTCTGACAAAATATGTAAAACCACTCTCAGTTATATTTGTATGTTTTAATACCCAAACCTGTTTGTATAACAAACCATCAAAATTTACAAAAGTTCCTTTAGGGACCCAGATCTGTTTGAAATTAGACGAATTCATTTTGTTTCTTTTTGAGGTCCACAAATGTTTAAATGGTTTGTTATAAAACAAATTCTTATTTCGTTTATGATTCAAAAAACCTTTTGAATTTCCAGAGTTTAAAATTTCAAAACAATCTTTTCCGAAACAATTTGAAAAGTTTTCGAAACGATTGATTTTCCCAAAGCCAAGACCATATTTATTTCCAATAGAAACTTGGTTTTGTAACAACATATTCAACGATTTTTCCCAATTAAATTTTTTATCCAAAGTTGATTCTAATCGTTGAATTTTGGATTTAAGATCACTGTTTTCTTTTATTAAATCAGAATATCGATTATTAGTGATCTTCCTTTCAAAATCATGTTGTTCCAAAACCAAATTTTCAGATTCAAGTAATTTGATTTTGGCTTGGGAATCAGCAATCTCAGAATCAAATTTAGTTTGCTTATCAAATTCAAATTTTTCGAAATCTTTGAATATTTCAATTTCCTTTTCAAAAACTTTCAAAAGTGACTCAGTTTTCAGCAAACTTTTTTTTTCAAAAATTTTATGTTTGGAATTAATATTATCCAACTCCTTTTGCAAAGAATCGTTTTTACAAATTAACTCATCTTCATTTTGTTTTAAAATGATAATTTCTTTTTCAAATTTCTAAAGATCATATTGAGATGAGCAAAATCATTTTTCAAATTAAAACAATTCTTGCAGTTAGAATTTTCAAATTTTAATTTCAACATATTATTCTTACGAGTCAACTTAGAATTTCCAGATTTCAGAAGTTTATTCTTTCGTTGGAGATTATAAACAGTTTTGGTTAAATCAACACAAAAATAAACTAGATCTTCATATGAAAATTTTCTTATTTCGTCATTTGTTGAATCTCCAACACTATCATCATCTGATTCTTCTTTAGTAAATCCTATTAGACATACTTCTGAATCTGGGTTGATGTTTGTAGGTTTGGAGCACTTGTTGTCATTTTGTGCAAACTTTGCATTGAGAGTTTTTCCAGATTTCCTGTGCAGTCAAACAATGGGAGATAAGATCAGGTTGATTATTACTAAGATGAGAATAGAGAATATGCATAACACGAGCATTAATATTCCTATCTATTATATCACCTCCATCGTTAACAATATCCCAGTATTTAATATTAATAAATTTCGAATAGGATTTCATTTCTGATTTCCAATTCAAAAAATCTATACCATCAAAAATGTTTGGAATGTGGCTGGACTGACTCTCAAAGGGCTGACAACTAGGATCCAAGATTCTAGGGTAATGAAATTACCAGGCTCTGATGCCATTTGTTGGATCTAGATTAACCCTAGAGGGTGGTGAATAGGATTTATTACAGTTTATCGCTGAGTTCAAATTTTACGGGATACTAAAATAATAAACAGAACAGATAGCAGTAGAGAATATAAGTGAAGAAAGTAAATGACATAAGATATACCTAGCTTCGGCAAAATCCTGCCTACTGCTGCATTCCTAAGGTTTCTACTAGGTGTTATAAACAAATCTCGCTTACAATCCCATGTAAACTCGCAGCGCCTGTTCCTGTCCTAACCCTATGCTCAAAACCCTAGACTAGTCTATATTCCCTAGACAAGATTTTTCCCTAGTTTTACAGACTCTAGTAAACTGCCTAGTTTTACAGATGAAACTAGGAAACCACCTAGATTTTACAGACTCTAGCAACTGTCAGTTAAACCCCTAACTGAATCCCTAGATTTTACAGACCTAGAAACTGTTGAACGATTACAAAATAAACGTAAAATACAACAAAAAATAAACCAAAACCCTAGATTTAAAAAGGAAATTAAATCTCCCTTAGAATAAATAGGTCGACCACATTCATATTAGTTCCATCCTTATTTGCTTTGTCCCGTTCGCTTTCTCTCATGGAATAAAAAATGCAGTGGCGATGAAACTAGGGTTTTTCTGCTCTCCCAAATCGATCGCAAATGTTGTTGTTTATTCTGGAAAATGAGTTTTGAAGGCTCGAGTCTTTGTAGGTTTCTCGTTCGATTTGGATGCTGATCGAATCCCAGAAGAAAGTGAGTTTTTCTAAAAAACATTATTCTTATGCTTGAAATATGTTGCCTTTTGATTCAATCCTTTTGCCAATAATGATAGGTGATTAAATATGGGATTTAGAAATCCTATCATTGTTCTCTGATTTCGTATAAAATGACTTGGTTTGATTTGTCTTTGATTTTCCCTTTTGATATCCTTGATAAAATCGGCTGAATTGATTTGGCACATATGTAAATTCGAATTGATGAACCTGCACATGATTTAGAACTTTGATTCAATTCCCCCTTGCATGATTTCTGCTTTGTCTTAAGAAAGAAATTTTGGAAAAAATAATTGCCCCTTTGAAATAGCTTGTTGCCTTGAATGTTTTTCTGGAAATATTTCTTGCCAAATATTGTGAAAACTGAACAACTGGAATCAATTAAAAACTTGCCAAAAGTATTTCACTGACTTATGGAAATCTGGAAAATTGTTTGCCAAAAAAACCACTCTGATTTTTTGAACCTTGTATCATAACTGGGAACAATTTTCTACTTCATAAATTTTATGATCACTGATTTAAACTGTCTTGCCATGCCTGATTTGCTTCATACCAGAAATGTTTGTATAATTGCTCCCATGCCAAATTCGTATTTGCAATACACTTGTCAGGATTGCTTTGAATTAAATCTGCCTTGAATTCATATCCTTTATGTGGTCACATGTAAAACTGGAAATCAAATCTTGTTGCTCAGTGATTCCTGGAAGCTTTATTACTGCATCTCTTTATATCGCCATAGTTGTTGCATGTATGATATGTCATCACCATATATAATACTTGTACACCTGAGTTTCTCACTGTCATGATCACGTAGTTTGTACCATCCATGTATTTAAAAAAAACTCCATTTCTGTACATGGACTTGACCCATGCTAGATCAATGCTGAACCATTGTTTCTTGTGCACTTACACATTCATGTATACGTGTAAACCACCACTGTCATGTGTATTCTTGTTGCACTTGAGCCTTCTTATGTTGTTGTTTGTACCCCTTGAACCTATGTATATAATGCATCACTATTTCATGCTTTACCACCTTGGTTCACAATATTTATGCATGTATATGCTGACATGCTGCAACCATCCATATATGCTGTGGCTATTGGCTTTACATTGCCACGCTATCTGTCTTGAACTATTTAGCTGAGAGTTGCACCCTTCTTTGACCATTGTATCTTGCACACATCATGCACATGCTGTTGTTCCATGCTGACAATCATTTGCATGTAGAATGACCATGCTTCACCATTCTGGTTTGCTCTTTTGTAACTGCTTGTATACTTGCTATTATATCACCTATTTGTTGTAGCCTTTGAATTGCGGACTGAACTCTTTCATAATTGCATTGATTTTGTTGCACTTTGACACATGAAAATTGATGTGTGTACTTGAACATTTTAACACATGCTGAGGCACTTTTGAGCTTTGCCATATTTGTTGTTTCGCCCATACAACATGCTTTTGCACGATGATCTTGTGCACCCACTTGAGTCTGACTTGTTATTGCTCGACCACTTTGAGTTGTGCTGCTGTATCCATGAATTGTTGTGCTTGTTGAATTGAAATGCATGGATATTGGCTTGTCAATGTATATATATCATTATGTGCACTGAGTCGAGTTGGTCCACATTGCTGCTCCTCAGATTCTCGCTACTACAATTTGATTGGCGAGGCAGTGCAACGTGTATATCTATACATGTGTGTTCGTCCAGCCAATCAGAGTAGTTTTCCTTGTCCCTGCATAGTAATATTTTGTATATACACACTGTCTGCCTTATGGTATTTACAGTGTATCACCGTGAATATCACAAGTTGTCTAGATACAGATGGATGGATTAATAAATCAGATCAAGTCATGAAAAAATGATGAGAACCACACCTAAATTCTAAGGCAAATAAAATTTAAAAATAAATTCAAATTTGCATGTACTCAGTTTTATTTCTATTGCAGTGTACTGTGTGTGTTTCTATTTCTTGTGACAAGTATGGATGATGACTGGACTGACAGTGAGGTGTGGAGACAGAAGACAAAAGACAATAACAATGTCAATGTATGAGTTAATGGGAGTGTCTGTATATGTGAGTGTAAATGAAATTGTACATAGTGACTGAGTGACTGAGTGACAAAGAGTTGTAGTCAGGAGTTGTGAATGAAATTGTGTGTATATACGTATATATATATATATGAAATGAGAAAACTATTCTCATATTTGTAATAAACAAATTTGATTGAAATAAAATATTATTTTATTGTGTTCAAACAAATTTGTTTATCGTATTCAGTTTATATACAAGTACAATATCATGTGAAGAAATATATGTGAATTTGTACAAATAGTGGAGTTGTAAAATTTGTACTGTTTGAATATTTGAAATAAAATATTCTATTTAAATAAAATACTGTGTGAATATATGAATTTCTGTACAGTCATATTCTATTCAAATATAAATATTATATTTCTGTTTGTGATGTATATATGAAACAGTACAATAACAAACACAATTATAATAATATATATTTGGTTATTATCATCAAACAAAAATCATATAATTGTGTATACAACAACGTTATATACAACAGACTTAACATCTTTTCCTAAACGGTCCTTGATGCCTTTATTTGGGCTCTTTTCTAGCTCTTTGACATCTTCCATTCCCCTTCCAGATAAACCAGTCAGGTTATCTAAATCATGAAGTGCAGCAGTTTGCTATGATTATAACCTAGGATGAGAAGCAGAAGTGGGGGTAGACTCGGGAGTTAAGGAAGGATTGCTTGGCAGAGGAGTAATAAATAAAGCACTTGTCGTCACTTAAATAGAAGGAGTAAAAATGGCTTCAGTTCCAATTCCTTCAGGCACGATAGGAGAAGGCTTCGGAGTGGCCAGGCCTAATTCAAACGAAGAATAATCAAGAAACTCGTCGTACCCACATGGAGTGAATAAGAGGTCCAAGTCTAGTAAGACTGGATCAATGCCTGTTTTACCTGAGATGAGAGGGCTTCTGATCTTTACTTCATAGGTACTTGGGTCATCATCGTTGCCATCATCTCCTTCTGAATGCTCTTCAACAACCTATTTCTTTTCTCCGGGACTAGCAGTGGGATATGTGGAAGGAACAACACGAGGCCTGGGATTAGAAATGACAACTTCAGTGGAAGTAGTGTCAGCAGTGGTAGCGGCTGTGTCCTGGGCATGCCCCTAGAAGATCCAGCTCCAACCGCTAATTCATGCTCCTTCCTAAGTTCTTGTTTTCCCTTAGCAAGGGAAGCACATGATTTATCACCTAAGTAATGCACCAAAACCACCTCTTTCGTGTAACCGCTACCGTCGAGCTGCGCAAGAATTGACTTCCAAACCTTAGCCAAAGTGATCGAATATTTATCTTCCAAGAATATAAACTTCCACGCCCCATGACATTGAAAGTGCAAAACTTAAAAAAAGTGGCATTGAATCCGGCCTTGGTATCAGCGTGTGCTCAACAGCTGCCTTATTTGAAAGAGCCTGATTTCTCTCCCGTTCAAATTCCTTCACTTTGGCCCTCAACGAAGAAATTTCTAAGTCTTGAGAATTAACTTTTTTCTACAAGCTTGCGGTTCTTTCTCGATAAGTTTCAATAGCATTTTGCTCCGCGACCAATCTATCTTCAACATTCTTTTGAGCTAACTAAGCGTCCTCAACTTGAGCAGTCAACATGGCTTCTTTTTGCTTATGGGAAGAAGCAACAGCAGAAAGCTCTTTCTTAATCCTTGTATTTTCAGCCTCCATCTCCTCATTACGCTTAGAAAGGAATTTGATGCCGGTATTGTGGGCCTTAAGTGTTATGCCCCATTTAGCTTTATCGTTCTCTATAGTCAAAAGAGCTTCATATATAAGTTTGTTGATTCTCTGGAGTTTGTCAACCAGCTTCTGCCAATTGGTCAGCCTCTCGACATCGTCTTTCATCGTCTCAAGGTTCTTAAGCATGACCTCTCTATCTAATGGAGTTATGTTTAAATCAAAGTGATCTTCTTTCAAAAACCAATGAGAAAACCATGTAGAGAGCGTGCAAGGTGCTAGTGGAAGAGAGTAAGGTGGCCTTTGAATTATTATCTGGATATCAACTGGAGGAGAAGCAATAGCAGGGGGTGCACTTGGTTGAAGGCTTGTGGAAGTTTAAGCAACGGAAGCGGGATCCTTGTCAGTTCTGGCATGTTTCTCATCTCCTCCATGATCCTCCCCTTCCTCTTCTTCTAGTCCTCTTCATCCCGCCTGTCCCAATCACGACGATCTTCACGGGCTTTCCTGCTTCGCGCATCTCTCTTCCAATGGTTTCGATCCTCTCGAGCCTTTCTTTCCCTTTGGTCTTCATCAATCTCTCCATGAGGACGAGATGGCTCATAGCACCGCGGATTATAGGAGCCTGTATAGCGGTTAAAGTCATCCAAGTATGAACGACTCATGGCTTGACCTAAAATAAAAGAAAGCGAGAGTTTAGTCTTTGAAACAGGAAATAATGGGGCAAGATAGAAAGATATGCATATTGAAAGCCCTAAGTGTGTGTTGTGTGTAATCTAACGTGCATCGAACAACGAACCGCTTGCCGTTTTAGGAGCCAAAGTGACTGCAATCTCAGAGATGGGTTTTCAAGAAGAAGGGGTAAGAGCCAATTCAGAAGATGTCTTTGTAGCTGGTGTAGCAAGTCGGGAAGTTGCAATGTCACCCATGAAAAACTCGCTTGAGGTTACAACAAAATCACTCAAACCCACTTATATATATATATATATATATTAGAAAAGTCATCCTCGGTTACAGCTAGAAGTATGGGATTGGCATCGCTTCTTTCGACATTGGAATCGCCTTTACCCGCAATCTCTCCTTATTCAAGTTGTTCACAGTCTCCACGGGAGATTTTCCCTCGCAATGTGTAATATCTTCCTCGACAATGGGAGGTAGTTTAGGTTGGGCAAATGATCCAGCTCCACCAGTAAGGTCCGAGCACTTCTTTAAAACGGATTCCTCGATAGAACCTTTCAAATCAACATCATCTCTAAAGGCTGGGGCATCCGATGCTTTGGGTACAGAAGGTGAAGCAAAAGAAATTTCTCGAGAAAGGAAATATCGAGATGGGTCGAGCAACCCGAATTGACGAAGAAATTCCTCTTTGATCAAGAACGTTTTAATCCTTTCCTTGTAATCGACAGCCTTCAGTGTCTCAAAAGTAGATTCACAAACGATGGAGTTTTTGACAAGAGATGGCAGTTCTACAAAAGAAAGGTAATATTTAATGATCGAGACTTAGAAAAAATTAGATGTGAAGAGCTCTAAGAAGATGTGTTCACCTCCTTCCATCCAAATTCCATAGAAGTTCTCCGGGCATCGAATATAAAAGAATTGGTTCAGAATCCCGAAGCGCTATCTTGTAAGCTGAGGATAAGCTGACAATTTCGAGCGCCATTGACAAATACAATAGAAGGGTATTTTTTCTCCTTTTAAAGACGCGTAAATAGCAGATGTCATGAAAAGTAGGCATACTATGCATTGTCCTCATAAAAAGCACAGATAGCTCTATTAAGATGGCATAACCATTTGGGCGTAGCCAAGAGGGGAAATCGCTAAGTGTCGAAGGACCATTTGCAAAAACGGATTGAAGGGAGGAATGGCTCCACTCATTAGCATATACTACTACAAAAGTGGACATATTCGACACTATTTTTCTGTTGTCGTAGATCAAAAAAGCGTTTCAGTAGGCCATTTTTTAAAATAGAAAACACCAGGGGGCGTGGCATCCGCGGCCATTGCATTAGCCATCTAAGGCAACACTTTTGCCCATCTACAGCCACAGAAAGAAAGTGTTGCATTATAACCCCATTGCAACAGTAGATGCATGTAATGCAACAACATACAGCGTTGCCTTAAGCAGAAGCCAGAGTCTGGCTTCCAAGTCATGGTAGTGGGGTCCACATGGACTTTCCACATCAGCTGCCAATGTGTCACATGCCATGTCAGCTGCACATGTGTCACATGCCACATCAGCTATCCACGTGGCGCCACGTAAGCTGTGGGCCCCACATGCTGTACCATTGTGGAATTAATAATATTACACTTAATGCAGCACCACAACACAGTCTAATGCAACACCATAGCACCATCTAATGCGACACCACAGCAATCTAATGCAACACCAAAAAACATCAACAGCAATGGTAAAAAATCAAATGTAACACCAGAAAAAAATCAACTGCAGCTGTAATACAACCCTTTAATTACAGATTCTGCAGTACATATATTCAATCCAAAACATTGTATCATATTCATACATATATAACAAAATAGTCATACAACAGATCCCCCCTAAACATTCATCACCACAGTCAGACTAACCAATTATATATACCAACTCACAAGTATCATCACCAACACATTCCACAGGTACCAGCACGAACACATACCACAAGTGCCATAATTTAAAAGAAGAATCTGAATATATCACAAGTGCTAACACATACCATCCAAATACTTCAGTCAGTTGCCGGGGTCGCAGGAGTACAAATGTCATCTTCATCACTTATTGTGGTGACACAAAAGTCTCCGACATCTAAATTAAGATCTGGATTGGCTTCACCTAGCTTTTTTAACACAAATGACATGTTCTTTTTCACTTTTCTGTTCACCTTTTCTTCCAAATCCGCCTCAAGCTTTTGCTTTATTTTTTTGGTCAGTTCTTGCACATAACTGTCCGAAGAACCAAGAGTTGTTGGAGACTTTTCAGCCATTTTACCTCGCCTTCCTACAAGCCAGTTCCGCATGTGGCTCTTCCCACCAGAAACAAGTGAATCTGCCTCAGCAATGTTTCCTGCATCCACCATTGCTTGAACCTTCATCTACAAAATGAAAACCAGGCAAGCATATAGATAAATAGGCAACTGGCAGTAATGAATTTATTAACAGAACTGGTTTTCTTTCAAACTAACTATGTGTTCGATTTAATAAGTAGCTCCAACAAACGTACAATGTGCTAATTATACTAACACAAGTATTGCTATTCCAATATCTAATTATATATGTACTCACGTATTTGGCCTTTAGTTCATCCGTGTTAGTCTTGTAACTTCTACCCAATTATCGTTTATATGTTTCAAAATAAACCAAGACAGCGGATGGGGAGGCTTTTTTTGGGTCTTTCTTTCTCTGTCAAGTATTAGGATTACCAAAAATTAAACACAATTTTTAACATTCAATGTTAAGAATTTACAGATCTAACTGCTGCCTATGAACATTGTGACAATGATATATAAAATATAACTCAATGATATAACAAATTAGAATTATCATGTGGCCAATTCAACTCAATCAAAAAAAAATAACTTAAGTTCAAAAAAATACATACTATCTTTTCTATGGGTACTGCATGAGTTTTGGGACCCATGGTATGTGTCTCGTTTAATGAATTACGATGCGCGGAATTAGTATCAGCGAGGGCCTGGAAATCCAAAAAAAGCACTAAACAAGGATAATGCGAACTACTAAAGAAAAGATTAGCACTAAACAAGATAATGTGAACTACTAAACATTATACAAATGTGAATATCATTAAAGTCGTACCTGAACTACTTCATCCCCCCCGTATTCCAAGAGCATTTTAAAATTATCCAACGGAATTGTACTGGGCCTATTTGCAAGCCTTTCCTCATCAGTTGAATATTTTTTATAATATCTTGCTTTGATACGAAACTTGTATTGCCTCCAAGAGTCATTAAGCGTATTCAAGACCCACCTGTTTCCTTCTTCCGGAATGACATACCTAGCCTACAATATATCAATCAAAAAATTCAGGAAACTTAATTAAAACCAAACATTTAGGAAGTCAGCTGAACTGTATATGGTTAAGGAAAGTAGATTGTACCAGAGCATGTTCCAACATTTGTCGCTTTAATTGATCAAGAACAACATGCCAATTGATGTAAGTAAGAGACACATTATCGTTTGCTAGTGTCCCAAGAAAATTGCTTAACTCTGTAATATTATCAGATATTGGCTGACCATCCTCATTCAACTCAATGACTACTTTATCATCGGGGGTTCTAGCATGCACCTTGGTCATTTTTGACCTCCCTCTAGTTTTTTTTAGACCTTGTACTTTATCTACCAGGTTCAAAAAAATGAATAGAAAATAGACACACTCAACAGTGCAGTGCAGTGCACAGATAAAGAAACATTATATTGTACCTGTACCTGCTTCATCTTCCTGTGCAATCAATTCCTGCTTTAATTGATCAGTAAGATTTTCCATTGTTGGAGGCGCTTCAACATTCTGCTTTTGACCTTTCCGCATCGCAAAATAAGCAGCAACTGAACCAGCAGCTTCACATGAATCGGTTGTGTAACACCCCGAAAATTCTATAACTGGGAAATTAACAAATTAAAGTATAATTAATTTGAAATCAAAGAACTAAGGGAAACGGGTTACGCCATTGCGTTCGTCTCGGAAAAATACGCGAAATAGAGTCCGAGTTTTCGAAAAACGGAGTCCGTATGAAGAAGATATGGCCTTCGGAAGTTTTTAAATTAAGTTTAAAATTCAAACAGAATAAAACAATTAAAAATTCCGAAGTGGGGCCCGATGGGCCAGGACGGGGAGAGGCCCGCCTGACGCACCCAGGTCGACTGGGCTGTCGACCTGGTCTAACCAGGTCGACAGGCCTGTCGACAGGGCTGTCGACAGGGGTGTCGACCTGGTCCAGAGCCAGGTCGAACCCAGCCCAACCTGGCTGGCCTATTCTGTGTTTGGACGATTTTCTGTGGTCTGCTTTGTCATTAGGGCTAGGTGGCAAGCTCTAATTGGTCTCTCCTTAGGATGAATGGCTACGATCAATCCAAGCAACATCAATGGCCCTAATCAGTTCATTACCCCTATAAAAACAACCCTAGACTAACCCTAATCTATTCATTCAAAAATAAGAACAAAGCCGCCATGTTGCTGAGGAGCGTCTAGGAGTAGCCACCAAATTGGAGAGAAGATTAGGAGGAAAATTCTAAAGCCTAAAGCAATTCAAGCAAATCAAATCAACGCCTACGTCAAAAGGAGTCGCATCTCTAAATTCCTAAATTAGAGAATTCGCCACAACGATTGTAAGTAGAGTATTATTTTGGTATGAACAAATAATTGTGTGGATATGTATACTTGATTTGTGGCGATAAAATAATTCATATTTGTGCGTTGGAATATTGTATACGTTTGGATGTTCTTGAATTATGTTATTCATTATGAAAAACTACATGCGGTAGTTTTATGCAAGTATGACGTTTGGATATTCGCAAAATATGTAATTTATGTTGAAGCTACATGTATGTAGTTGATTAATTGAAATTCATGCAAGTTTGGGATTTTGTTACTATGCCATCATAATGTGTATTTTTACACAAACATCATTTTTGTGAAGTAATTGGAATAAGGTTGGGATTATCATAATTCATATGAAATTATATTGAAAAGTTTGGCACCATGATCTATGTATTAAGCCATGTTTTGTACTAGAAACCTATTTGCAAACTTATGAATATGGCTAGGCTATGATCGATATTTCGCATAATTGAAACCATGTTAGGTCTATATTGTTAACGAGAATTATATGATGACATATGTGGTACATGGCTAGGTTAGATTCAAAAATCCCTTTTTGCAAGTTTACATGACTAAAGTAAAAATCATGATTTCATGTTAGAAATATTTATGCCATAGTTATGTGAACAAATTTAATACTTATGCCATGCTTATGTTTGACATTATGCCATGCTTATGTTTGACATTATGCCATGCTTATGTTAGAAATATTTATGCCATGCTTATGTTTGACATTATGCCTAAACAAAAATATAGGTTCATGTTGTAGTTAAGCCCATATGTTAATAGTGATATTCTTAACTTAACTACAAGTTTACATGGTTTGATTCATGTCACTTATGCTTTTATGATCAAAGTATATGTTACTACTATGCAAGTACACCAGTTTCTATTTTGTATTTCCAACGTCATATTGCAAGTTCATACGCTCACCTTCCCCTTTTTGTGTATGTAATCACGCTTTAAGCCTCCCCTCTTTCGCATGGCTAAGTTGGGCTTAAAAAAGGTTAAGCCCAACATAGAAACGAACGTATTAAACGGGGGAAAATAACGTTGGGCTAAATTAATTAATAAATGAAAATATAAAGTAGAAGGGCCCAAATTCAAGTATGGGTTGGGCCCATGATTGGTGTGACCTTTACACCATTAACTTAATAATGGGCCGCAAATATTTACATATAAATAAAGAAGAAAGACAAAATATGTAAATGTAGAACATACGATGTGTTTAACCCGAGGTTGGATTGAGTTGTGATGTAAACCTGCCCGGAACCGCCCGGCTGTCCAGTAGTCACAACAATACCTATCCAATGTGGGAGGTTAAACATGGAGCCCAATAAGGACCCGAGGTTAGACTGAGTTGTGGCGTAAGACTGCCCGGAACCAACCGGCAACAGGCAGCCACAACAATACCTGTCTAATGTGAGAGGTCAGGGCCTTAATAAGACAATTAAGGCTGAGTCAGGATTGTTAGGATTAAGTGAACTAAAGACTTAATCAAAATGGAACATGCTAAACTAAACGGACTGGTGGGGTTAGGTTAGAAAACACTTAACCAACTTAGCATGTGGTTAGAGATAGGAAACCTAGTAACGGGGGACCCTTTTCAGCAGTAACCCTAGAAGGTGTATCAGGAAACCCTGAAACTAGGCAGGGTGGGGCACGATTACTGGGCTGATTGTAAGAGGTCAAATCGACGGCGGTGGTGTAGCAGTGTAGGTTCTAACGGGGTGCGGGCGTGCACACACTCCGGCGCAGAAAAATAAGGCACTGGACACCAGTAGCATACCTGTGCACTCTAGGATTGTGTCGGGCCGCCACCATGGGACTTGATACACCCCATGGTGGGACCAGCATAGGTAACTACAACATCGGGGGCCGTAAGACACATGTAACTATGCGAGTAGGAGCCGATCATCGTAGAATGGATCACATCACCCTGATTATGGGGTGCCAGGTGGAAACTAGTTTATATGGGTTTAGAGATTAACATGGGGGTACGATAGTATATTCGACCCTAGACAACTTAACCAAGTTTATAGTGTTTTCCCACTTCTTGTTTATACTTATCATACCCAGTTCTTTATTCATAGACAGAATAGTACTAGACTTACTCAGGCTTTATGTCTGACTCTACTTTTCTTTCGTCTTCTTTTCTTCCGTTTCCCCCCCCCCCCCAGGTCCACAGGGAGGGAACACAGCAGCTTGACCAACCTTAACATCCAGCTTGAAGAAGAGAAATGTATTGCTTGGACCTTTTCATTTTGAACTATGGCTTTGGACAAACTCTATGGGGCTTTTGCAGTTTATCTATGCTTTATTTATGCTTCTTTAAATAATGTAATCAAGACAGATTATGAAAGTGTTATGTTGTGTTTTTGGAAAGGATGTAAGACAATTATGGTGATGTTGTTGTAACACGTATTTGCTTTTATAAAATAAAAGTTTGTTGTTTTTCCGCTGCTTACAAATATGTGTTCTTATATCTGTCTTGTATATCTGTGACTTATACTTATAAACCTCCACCAAAATTAGGGCATTCCCTTTGAGAGTGACCCTAACGGAGGTGGGGTGTTTCACTTGGTATCAGAGCATAGGTTTACCAGATAAGATAAAAAGTTTTGAAAATTATTTTCAAAAAGGAAATTTAAAGAAGCATTTTTAAAAAGAAAAATATTATTTTATTCTAAAAGGAAAAGTCCACTCCCCAAAGCCATAGGTACTATCTCTTATCCTTCGTTTTGAATCTATCCTTTTTGTTTCAGCATGTCCCAAGAACTTAACTTGCCGGAAGGGGTACCAATACCTGGTTGGTTTAGACGGTTCTTAGAAGCAAGGGCCACTCAGCCAGGCCCTACCGTTCCTCCTCCCCCAGCTGAAGGAAATCATCCAGCTGCAGCGGCACCTTTTCCTCCACCTCCTCCTCGGGGAAACGCATTTGCTAAGCTATGTAAAGATTTTAAAGCTATGGGAGGAAGGGATTTCCATGGAACTGAGTCCTTCGTGGCAGCTAGAAATTGGCTGAAAGAAACGGAGGACCTATTCATCATCTTTGAGGTAGAAGATAGACAAAAAGTACAATTGGCAGTATGGATATTGAAGGGCGAGGCTTCCTACTGGTGGGAAGTCACTAATGCTGAAAGACCCGTGGAGACATGGGAGGACTTTAGGGCAAGGTTTGAGACCAAATTTCTCTCAGATGCGGAAAGAAGTTTGCAGTTGGAAAAATTCTTATTTCTTAAGCAAGGGGACAAGACAGTCAGAGAGTATGTGAATCAGTTCGATGAGCTAACTAGGTTTGGACTTGACCTAGTCAACACCCCGCACAAGAAGGCTCTCCGTTTCGTCAAAGGGTTGAATGAGCCATTACACAGTTTGGCCATGACCCATATACCCATGGGAGCCACGTATGAAAGATTGGTGCAAATGGCATTGCTGAATGAAGAGGATAAGGGCAAGAAGGAGACAAAGGCAGAAAGCTCTCAAGGGAAGAAAGAGGGTTTGCAGCCTAAGAAGACAGACTTTAAGAAGGGCGGGAAAGGCAACAAAGAGAAGAGGAAGTGTAATTTCTGTGGCAAAGTGGGGCACTTAGTAAAGGACTGCCGGAAAAAGAAGGCCAAGGAGAATGGTGGGTGCTTTTCTTGCGGTGAGACAGGCCACAGGGCTAAGGACTGCCCAAAGAAACGAGGACAGGGGCAGAGGACTGGATCCACCCCAGGGGCACAGGTTCATGTGCTGGAAGCGCCACCTCTGCAACAGCGAGGTATAAATACTTCTGTAGAAAGTGTAGTTTATCTTTATGATCACCCCGTTCGCACTTTATTTGATTCTGGCGCATCACACTCCTTTATCTCGTCTGCTTTAGTAGAATCTCTGCACCTAAAAACTAGTATGGTAGAGGACCCCTTAATTGTTTCAAACCCAATTGGGGCCCAGCTCATTTGTCTATGATCTGTCTGGATTTGAAAATTTCTATCCTAAGTGTTGAATTTCAATGTAGTGCCTTTGTTTTGGGCTTTTCGGGGTATGGTTTGATTTTGGGTATGGATTGGCTATCCAGTAATGGGGCCATCCTTGATTGTGAGAAAAGGGTTGTTAGGCTCCTAACCCAGCTCGGTAATACTTTGGAAATTTCTTGTAATCCCTCGTATGCGGTTATGCTTAGTTATCTTGAATCGCTAGATGCCTCTGTTGAAAATTTGCAATCAGTTAGAGTGGTCCGGGAATATCCGGATGTCTTCGAAGAGGTGAAGGGCTTGCCTCCGAAGCGGGAAATAGACTTCCGCATATATCTTGTAGATAATGCAAAGCCCGTTGCGTTGCCCGTTAGACACATGGCTCCACGAGAAAGGAAAGAGCTCAGTAAACAGATTAAAGAGCTTCTAGAAAAGGGGTTCATTAGGAGGAGTATTTCAGAATGGGGCGCTCCAGTGGTGTTCGCTACAAAGGCGGATGGTTCACTCCGTCTATGTGTTGACTATAGGGAGCTCAACAAGCTAACGAAAAAGAATAGGCACCCTCTCCCTAGAATTGACGATTTGTTTGACCAACTTGTAGGAGCGTCTGTTTTCTCCCAACTCGATTTAGCAACCGGTTTTCATCAGCTAAGGGTGGCTGAAGATAGCATCGATAAAACGGCGTTCAGAACCCCAGACGGCTTCTTTGAATGGCTTGTCATGCCTTTCGGCTTGACAAATGCACCTGCGTACTTCGTGGACCTGATGAGTAGGGTATTTAGAGATTTCCTCAACAAATTCGTAGTGGTCTTCGTAGATGATATCCTTATCTTCTCAAAGTGTGAAGAGGAACATGCTCAGCACTTAAGGGCAATCATGGAAACTTTGCGAATCCATCAACTAAAAGCCAAATTCTCCAAATGCCACTTTTGGAGAGAAGAGGTGAGGTTCCTTGGGCACATAGTATCCAAACAAGGGTTAGCAGTGGACCCTGCGAAGGTAGTGGCGGTACAGGATTGGAAGACACCAAGGAATGCAACTGAGGTCCGAAGCTTTCTAGGACTAGCAGGTTTCTATCGAAAATTCATAAGGGATTTTGCGAAAATCTCAGCTCCGCTCACGAAGTTGACCAAGAAGAACCTAGTGTTCAATTGGGACATGGATTGCGAGTTTGCTTTCCAACGACTGAAAAGGGCTCTTACAACAGCCCCAGTTTTGACGCTGCCAGATGGGAGCAAGACGTTCACTGTTTATACGGATGCATGTGGGACAGGGCTAGGCGCCGTCTTAATGCAATAAGGAAGGGTAGTAGCTTATGGCGGGAGGCAGTTGAAAGTGCACGAAAAGAACTACCCAACCCACGATCTTGAGTTAGCCGCCATCGTCTTTGCACTCAAGTCTTGGCGACACTATCTCCTAGGTGAGAAGTTCGAACTTTACACTGACCATAAATCGTTGAAATATCTTTTCTCGCAGAAGGATCTTAACTTGAGGCAACAAAGATGGATGGAGTTTCTTGCTTCGTACGATTTCGAAATCTCCTACACTCCGGGCAAAGGCAACGTAGTAGCAGACGCGTTGAGCCGAAAGAAATTGACCCTAAGCCCGTTGTTTGTTGAAAGACAAAGCCTAGAGTTTATAGCCAGTTTCGACTTTAGGCCCTCCTCCGATTTCGTACCAGGCTTGCTAGCATCTCTCGAAGTGCGCCCAACTTTAGTGGATTCAGTAGGGACAGCACAACGCGAAGACCCTCAGCTTGTGGAAACAATTGATAGGCTAATTAGGGGTGAGACTTCAAGTCACCTCAACAGATACTCCATCGACGATAAGGGGTTGCTAAGGCGAGACGGAAGACTATGCGTCCCACAGACGAAAGATTTAGTAAAGAAGGTTCTCGAGGAAGCACATCACTCCAAGATGACGATACACCCAGGCGGAGATAAAATGTACAAAGACATAAAAAGGACCTTCTTCTGGAACGACATGAAAAAGGACGTGGCAGAGTTCGTTTCTAAGTGTATGGTGTGCCAACAGGTTAAGGCGGAACAGAAAAAGCCTGGCGGTCTGCTACATCCTCTGGAGGTCCCGCAGTGGAAGTGGGATAGCATCTCAATGGACTTCATCGATGGGCTGCCTAGGTCTAGGAGAGGCAACACTAGCATTTGGGTAATAGTGGATAGGCTTACTAAAAGCGCCCACTTTTTACCTGTCAAAAGTAAAAGAACTGCCTCATCCCTAGCATCACTTTACCTTAAGGAAATCGTTCGACTCCATGGAATACCATCTAGCATTGTTAGTGACCGAGACCCCATCTTCACCAGCGAGTTTTGGCGGAGTCTGCAAGAAGCAGTAGGAACGCAGTTATGCTTGAGCACATCCTATCATCCCCAAACCGACGGCCAAACAGAGAGAGTGAACAGAGTTTTGGAAGACCTTCTAAGACTATGCGTCCTTGACTTCGGAGGGACATGGGAAGACCACCTTCCTTTGGTGGAATTTGCCTACAACAACAGCTATCAAGCAACCATCGGAATGGCGCCCTTCGAAGCTTTGTATGGAAGACCGTGCCGATCGCCCACTTGTTGGTGGGAGTCTACTGATAAGCTCATACTTGGACCGGATATGATCCGAGAGACTTCAGAGAAAGTGGACTTAATACGAAGAAGGATGAAGACGGCCCAAGACAGACAAAAGTCTTATGCCGACAAGAGAAGGACCGACCTTGAATTTGAGGTTGGAGACAGAGTTTTTCTCAAGGTATCACCGCTAAGGAACGTTGTTCGTTTTGGAACCACAGGAAAGCTAGCGCCAAGATTCGTAGGGCCATTCCCTATCATCGAGAAGATTGGGAAAATGGCCTATAGATTAGAGCTACCCGAGAAGTTGGCCGGAGTCCACAACGTTTTTCACGTTTCACATCTCCGAAAATGTCTACATGAGTCTGCTGAAGTGGTAGAGCCAAATATCCTCGAAGAGGCCGAAGTGGAACGCGAAGCAACCATAAGAAAAGTTCCAACCCGCATCTTAGGAACGGAAGTGAAGAAGCTACGCAACCGCGAAGTTAAGCTCGTCAAAGTCCAGTGGAGCGACGCCGAGGGAGACGCGACTTGGGAAACTGAAGCTAGAATCCGTACAGCCTACCCTTTTCTGTTCGAGGGTACATCCTTGATCTTTCTTTTTCCTTAAGTTGCGCTTTTATCTATCTTTTTAGGTATATTTCCTCGACCTTATCTTTTAGGTAGAAACCCTTTGGATGGAAACATGTAATTGAAACATGTTATGGATGATGGTTGCAAGTGATTGCTAATGGTTGCTCGTGGTTGCATATACACACACAATCTAGGTTTTAGATCGGCTCAGTCACTTCATATTGCATATGCATATATGTTTGCATTCGTATATGGTTGAACTTTAATGTGTTGTCATATGGATGTTGCATTTGTAATGAATGATTGTGCACTCATGTAGAATCATGAATAGGAAATTTGCATACATAATGGATTCATGGCACTTACATAATTCGCATTAAGGAGGTCAACTGAATCAGTAGACCGCCTGATTTTGCATTAGATAAGTACATGTATACACACACACTTTGCATATGATCATGAAGCATTAGAAGTCTTTTAAGGACAATGGATGCTCGTGTTTGATGGATGAGTAGATGGATGATTGGATGTTAGGATATACATTCCTCCTAACTTGAAGATTTCGGGGACGAAATCCTTTTAAGTGGGGGAGAATGTAACACCCCGAAAATTCTATAACTGGGAAATTAACAAATTAAAGTATAATTAATTTGAAATTAAAGAACTAAGGGAAACGGGTTACGCCATTGCGTTCGTCTCGGAAAAATACGCGAAATAGAGTCCGAGTTTTCGAAAAACGGAGTCCGTATGAAGAAGATATGGCCTTCGGAAGTTTTTAAATTAAGTTTAAAATTCAAACAGAATAAAACAATTAAAAATTCCGAAGTGGGGCCCGATGGGCCAGGACGGGGAGAGGCCCGCCTGACGCACCCAGATCGACTGGGCTGTCGACCTGGTCTAACCAGGTCGACAGGCCTGTCGACAGGGCTGTCGACAGGGGTGTCGACCTGGTCCAGAGCCAGGTCGAACCCAGCCCAACCTGGCTGGCCTATTCTGTGTTTGGCCGATTTTCTGTGGTCTGCTTTGTCATTAGGGCTAGGTGGCAAGCTCTAATTGGTCTCTCCTTAGGATGAATGGCTACGATCAATCCAAGCAACATCAATGGCCCTAATCAGTTCATTACCCCTATAAAAACAACCCTAGACTAACCCTAATCTATTCATTCAAAAATAAGAACAAAGCCGCCATGTTGCTGAGGAGCGTCTAGGAGTAGCCACCAAATTGGAGAGAAGATTAGGAGGAAAATTCTAAAGCCTAAAGCAATTCAAGCAAATCAAATCAACGCCTACGTCAAAAGGAGTCGCATCTCTAAATTCCTAAATTAGAGAATTCGCCACAACGATTGTAAGTAGAGTATTATTTTGGTATGAACAAATAATTGTGTGGATATGTATACTTGATTTGTGGCGATAAAATAATTCATATTTGTGCGTTGGAATATTGTATACGTTTGGATGTTCTTGAATTATGTTATTCATTATGAAAAACTACATGCGGTAGTTTTATGCAAGTATGACGTTTGGATATTCGCAAAATATGTAATTTATGTTGAAGCTACATGTATGTAGTTGATTAATTGAAATTCATGCAAGTTTGGGATTTTGTTACTATGCCATCATAATGTGTATTTTTACACAAACATCATTTTTGTGAAGTAATTGGAATAAGGTTGGGATTATCATAATTCATATGAAATTATATTGAAAAGTTTGGCACCATGATCTATGTATTAAGCCATGTTTTGTACTAGAAACCTATTTGCAAACTTATGAATATGGCTAGGCTATGATCGATATTTCGCATAATTGAAACCATGTTAGGTCTATATTGTTAACGAGAATTATATGATGACATATGTGGTACATGGCTAGGTTAGATTCAAAAATCCCTTTTTGCAAGTTTACATGACTAAAGTAAAAATCATGATTTCATGTTAGAAATATTTATGCCATAGTTATGTGAACAAATTTAACTATACTTATGCCATGCTTATGTTTGACATTATGCCATGCTTATGTTTGACATTATGCCATGCTTATGTTAGAAATATTTATGCCATGCTTATGTTTGACATTATGCCTAAACAAAAATATAGGTTCATGTTGTAGTTAAGCCCATATGTTAATAGTGATATTCTTAACTTAACTACAAGTTTACATGGTTTGATTCATGTCACTTATGCTTTTATGATCAAAGTATATGTTACTACTATGCAAGTACACCAGTTTCTATTTTGTATTTCCAACGTCATATTGCAAGTTCATACGCTCACCTTCCCCTTTTTGTGTATGTAATCACGCTTTAAGCCTCCCCTCTTTCGCATGGCTAAGTTGGGCTTAAAAAAGGTTAAGCCCAACATAGAAACGAACGTATTAAACGGGGGAAAATAACGTTGGGCTAAATTAATTAATAAATGAAAATATAAAGTAGAAGGGCCCAAATTCAAGTATGGGTTGGGCCCATGATTGGTGTGACCTTTACACCATTAACTTAATAATGGGCCGCAAATATTTACATATAAATAAAGAAGAAAGACAAAATATGTAAATGTAGAACATACGATGTGTTTAACCCGAGGTTGGATTGAGTTGTGATGTAAACCTGCCCGGAACCGCCCGGCTGTCCAGTAGTCACAACAATACCTATCCAATGTGGGAGGTTAAACATGGAGCCCAATAAGGACCCGAGGTTAGACTGAGTTGTGGCGTAAGACTGCCCGGAACCAACCGGCAACAGGCAGCCACAACAATACCTGTCTAATGTGAGAGGTCAGGGCCTTAATAAGACAATTAAGGCTGAGTCAGGATTGTTAGGATTAAGTGAACTAAAGACTTAATCAAAATGGAACATGCAAAACTAAACGGACTGGTGGGGTTAGGTTAGAAAACACTTAACCAACTTAGCATGTGGTTAGAGATAGGAAACCTAGTAACGGGGGACCCTTTTCAGCAGTAACCCTAGAAGGTGTATCAGGAAACCCTGAAACTAGGCAGGGTGGGGCACGATTACTGGGCTGATTGTAAGAGGTCAAATCGACGGCGGTGGTGTAGCAGTGTAGGTTCTAACGGGGTGCGGGCGTGCACACACTCCGGCGCAGAAAAATAAGGCACTGGACACCAGTAGCATACCTGTGCACTCTAGGATTGTGTCGGGCCGCCACCATGGGACTTGATACACCCCATGGTGGGACCAGCATAGGTAACTACAACATCGGGGGCCGTAAGACACATGTAACTATGCGAGTAGGAGCCGATCATCGTAGAATGGATCACATCACCCTGATTATGGGGTGCCAGTTGGAAACTAGTTTATATGGGTTCAGAGATTAACATGGGGGCACGATAGTATATTCGACCCTAGACAACTTAACCAAGTTTATAGTGTTTTCCCACTTCTTGTTTATACTTATCATACCCAGTTCTTTATTCATAGACAGAATAGTACTAGACTTACTCAGGCTTTATGTCTGACTCTACTTTTCTTTCGTCTTCTTTTCTTCCGTCCCCCCCCCCCAGGTCCACAGGGAGGGAACACAGCAGCTTGACCAACCTTAACATCCAGCTTGAAGAAGAGAAATGTATTGCTTGGACCTTTTCATTTTGAACTATGGCTTTGGACAAACTCTATGGGGCTTTTGCAGTTTATCTATGCTTTATTTATGCTTCTTTAAATAATGTAATCAAGACAGATTATGAAAGTGTTATGTTGTGTTTTTGGAAAGGATGTAAGACAATTATGGTGATGTTGTTGTAACACGTATTTGCTTTTATAAAATAAAAGTTTGTTGTTTTTCCGCTGCTTACAAATATGTGTTCTTATATCTGTCTTGTATATCTGTGACTTATACTTATAAACCTCCACCAAAATTAGGGCATTCCCTTTGAGAGTGACCCTAACGGAGGTGGGGTGTTTCAGGTTGATTATCTGAACAATTTGTTACATGTAGGTTTTAAAACGAATGGACAAGACGTTGTAGGTTTTAAAACTCCTAAAAAAGACGGTATAGGTTTCGTCAATTTCTTTAATGTTTCTGCGAATTTCTCTCGATTACTAAGTTTCTTTGGAGTGGGAGTGTATGTCATGATTAACTCCTTGTTGGAGCCAACTTTCTTTGGAGGGGGTGCAGTTCATCGCTTTCTTCTCAATTTCAATGGCTGCATTGGTTCGCGAACGAGTTCTCGGTCCAGGTAAAGGATCCTTTGACTTAACAATTCTGATTCTCTACAATTAAGTCGAAGTTCAAGATTTTTTACATTCATAAAGGCAAAGACAATAAGTAATAAACAAATAACTTCTTTATACCTCCGAATCCGATGAATCATCAGTGACGTCTTCACCAACATTTTCTTGGATGTATTCATCACGTCCAACAACATCTTTACCTTTATCTTTCCTATTTCGTGCGGTAGCCTATTGCATACAACTAACCCATGAAGGCACCCCAAGTTTATAAATACATGCATGTTAAAGGGGTAAGAGCCTATTTCGTGCGGTAGCCTATTGCATACAGAACTTGCAAAATTTCAACACATGCAAACATATAAATACAACACTTCAAGTATAAAAACCCTAATTTAAGGCAATCGGTATACCCAAATCACCCAAAGACTTTGAACGTAGATAAAAATAAGTTCGAGATGAAATCATCTAAATAAAACCGAAATGACGAAGCCCTAACTACCTGTAATTGTCCTAAATAATCCAAATCGGAGGTGTAAAATTTGTAAAATAGAAGCAATCAGAGGTTTATAGTTTATAATGGCGGTAGGGTAGCAACGGAGGTCTTCGTGGGCGGAATCATAAAGAGAGAAACAAACAGAAGGAGGAGTACGGGAGAAATTTGTTTTTGGGGGAAATATTTTGTGAATGGGGAAAAGATCGCGCCAAATTTTCACTAAATTGAAGCAGGGATACGTTTGAACCGTTGGATTAATCAACATTTATGGTTATTTATTTCTTTAAACTTATAACGCGGATCGCTGACCTGGCATGTATTTATGTAAAGCAACACTCTGAACTGGTGTTGCACGTCACAACACAAGAATTCCAACCGCAACACTTTATTCATATCTGATGCAACAACATATGCATGTTGTTGTAGAAGATCAAAGAAAGCATAGCGTTTGCCACACTTTTCATGCAATGCACACAAATTAGTGTCGAATATGCCCACTTTTGCAGTAGTGATATGTCAATTAACTGCAATGAAGCCAAAGGGAGGACGATCAGAAAACTCGTTCGTCCGCAGTAATCTTGCATCGGTTTCAGGAGTGCCCAATTGAGCACATATTTTCTTTAAAATACGTTGAGTAAGCGTTGAAGAGCATCTCTCCGACTGCGGATTTCCAAGAGGACGGGGAACAAAAACAGGCCGATGTGCTACCGACCTTAGAGCTGCAGTCGTTCTGGCTTCAGAAACTACTTGAGTGGAAGCTCCGGTCTAAGCAGAAGTAGTTGTCTCTTCAGAGTGATTATGAGTCTTCTGTCAAGTATCCATTCTACACAATGAATCTTGTTTTTAAATAATTTATAGGTGCACATTTCGTAAAGTGTGAAGTGTTGTGTGAAATTATATAAGTTATTGAAAACGAAGCTTGAAATCTGCAATCGGTGTGTGTCGGTTAGCGGATCTCAAGCATCGTTGTGAATTCAATTTATAGTGTCGTGTCTATGCAAGCGATGTTCGACAAGTTGTAAATGGTTGAACAAAACGGTTCAGTGTAGTCTCTTCGTTCAGTTCAAGTCAAGAAAATCGCTTTAGTTTCTTTTTAATAACTAAAGTAATCTGTCGTTGATGTGGGAAATCGATGGCAAAATATTTGCCAAAAAATGGTGCAAGTGTTTGTCTTGTTACAAGACAATTAGCGATAAAAAGATGAGTTCAATTTATAAGCTACAAACTCAAATTGTTGATCACTTTTCAAATTTGGATTGCTTCAATAACTCAAACGATCAATCAAAAACTAGCCATCCATCGACGGTGTGCAAATCAAAAGCTAAGGATCGTGCAACCAAAGCATGCGATGCATGGGCAGTCACGTTCCATCGGTCGAACAAGACACCAACCGATCGAGCCTAGCGACCAATGATCGAAGAAAATCTCAACAATCAAAGGTTACCGACCCCGACCATTGATCGATGGAGGCATGTGATCCATTAAGAAGTCGCAATCCAGTTAACTCGCGATCCACGGACGACTGGCGGTCAAATTCTAATAGTCAAAGTTCTAAATCATGACGATCGATCAGAGCACACGATCCATGGATACTTGCGATCGAAATCTACCATTCTAAATTCAAAAGTGTTAAATCCGACTTGGAGCACGATTCATCAAGACAAGCAGTATCTAAGAAATTCATATATCGACCTCAAATCACAAATAATCAACATACCAAAATTGCAAATCACAAGTCATTATACAAGAGTTCGAACAAAAAATTCATCAAAATATACAATTGACGCAAAGGAATTAATCGATCTTTCTAAAAACACAAGTAGCCGATAGGCTGAAAAAAAGTCCAACGAGAGTTTTGGGAGGAATCGACACCTTCAGTCACTGACGATAACCAGAAATGATCGGATTCCGGTGATAGGGGTTTGCAAGGATTCGGCGACGTCAAGGTGGACAAGATCTGACAATACGGCTACGAATCAGTTCGAATTGGGTAGAATCGTGATGGCAATTAGGATTGAGTATGAGATGAAGTGTTCCGATGAACGACGATGGCAAATCTGATCAGCAAAGGTGAAATCCGGTTGGTGATGAGGTGAGAAGCTCAGATCGAGGAAGTAGCTCCGGCCATTAAAACGGTTTTTCGGCGAATAAAGATATAAAAGAAATGGGGATCTAAATAGAAGTATAAAGCCGCTGTAAGAAGGTCACGTGCGTTCCAATAAGTAAGTCATCCATGATCCACCATAATTCACGTGTGTCAACCAATTTAATGAATCTATCGCGATCCATCAGGAGAAATCAAAGTCGTTCATTTTGAAGCGTATGTTTTCTACAATAACATACACTTCGAGAGGCAAATATTAATTCAGCTTTTCAACTCACAAGCCAAAGTGTAATAAACCATGGATCGAGTGTATGTGATGGACCGGGTCACAAAATAGGTGATGGATCGTTAAATAACAAATGGGTCCATGTTGCAATGGATCGCGTATGCATGATAACGCATGGATCGTGTGAAACATACATGGATCGGGTCGGCAAGCATATAACGTGGTAAAATGGCGGATGGATCGTTGGATGGCATACAAAGATGGATCATATGAACATATGCAAATCGTAGTTCATATGGATCGTTAATTGCATCTATTATGGAGTGCACACCTTCATGGATCGCCAAAACGATCTATCGTTGTATAACTATGGATCACAGAGCATATATGGATCACATATGCATTTGGATCGTGTAACACCCCGTAATTTTATAACATTAAAATTCACAAATTAAAGTATACTTAATTTTTAGAAAAGAATTAAGTGAAATGGGTTGCGCAGAGAAATATATATATTGATATATATATATATATAAATTAAAAATTAAATAAATAAATATGCGAAAAAGTTCAAAACAGCGAATTGGGAGGGGGAATAACCGAACCGGCCCATTTTTGAGGGCGACCCGAGCCTCGCTGGGTCGACTAGGGGTTAATCCAGGGTGTTTGGCTGTCAACCCGTGGGCCGATTCGCTCAAATGCAAATTTTGCATTTGATTGGTTCTCATGGTTCAGGGTTAATCTAATGGTCCTAAATAACTTCCTACACCTATAAATACATCCTAATGCTAACCCTAAACCTAATTAAAATAGAATAGTTACCGTCATACCATCGCCATGGAAATCAATGGAGCCGCCGCCAACTAAGAAAGAAGAAAAGCAAATTCTATTCTAATTCTCTCAACCCTAAAGCAAAGCAAAACTCTCTCTTTTCTTCTCTAAATTGTGAGTATGATGATCTTAACAAGATTATTATCATTTTAATTAGGTTGAGTTATGAATGGATTATGAGTAGATGATGTGAATTATCATATATGTTGTTGTAAACCCCTTTTGCTATCATGTATATTGTAAATCCAATGTTATGTGATGATGATATATTATATGTTGTAAATCATGCTATGATGATGTTATGTATGTTGAAAGTTTCTATGCTAAGTTGTGATGAATCATACATGTTAAAAAGGCCATGATGTTACCATCTATGCTAGTTAGTTCATATTAATTAAATCATCATGTTTGGGTTATGTTGATCTATATGACAAGTCACATATGCAAGTTAGATTGATTAGAAAAGTTATGAACATATGCCAAGACATCTATTATGACATCTAGAATTATGCTATGACATATGTGATATCCTATGCTAGTTCACACCATCATTATGTTGCCTAAAAACTCCATATGCAAGTTTATGTATAGATTTGGGCTATGATCATATCATGTAAATTGAGACATTTAACAAGTTGACACCTTTTGATCCTTAACATGTGTAGTTTATGCAAGTTTCACCCCTATTATGATTAGATTTATTTTAATTGTCTATATGTTGTGATAATTTATCTTTGTGCTAGGTGTTAGACTATACAAGTCTAGCCTATATTATGCGTTGAATAAGCGAACGTATAAACGTGGGGTAGGGGTAATATTAAGGATTTAATATTAAAAAGTTGGGGTGCAATTGATATGATTTTGCATGCCATAAGTGGATGGCCATAATTGAGTCAATTATGGACATCATTAAAAGTTGACTTAATTAATAATTTGAATAGGAATTATTAAAACTGGGGTAAAAGATTTTAAGTGTTAATCAATGCTTAGGACACGAGGTTGGACTCGTTTGTGACGTAAACCTACCCGGACCCGCCCGACAAATCCAGTGGTCACAAATGTCAGCCCAATGTGAGAGGTCCTAGGCCTAAACTAAAAGCATAACGGTTGTAAAGACACGAGGTTAGACTCTTTTATGGTTTAAGACTGCCCGGACCCACTCGGCAAATCCAGCTGCCATAAATGCCAGTCGAATGTGAGAGGTCTTTATGAGGTTATGGCCTGAATGAATTAAGAAATACTTAACCAGATAAACATGTAAGGTGGGACATGGGGGTTAAGTAGGTGCCTTGGGTGGCATGAGGAATCTAGGGGGTGCCCTTAGTGGCATGTGAAATACGATTAGTAAGACTTAACCAAACACACATGTAAATGAACATGACTAAGAGGGTTAAGTGGGATATACTAGTGACAAGCTTAGGTGGGTAGCTTGTGGGGGCCCATTTCGACCAGTATCCTAAACGTATCTTTGTGGACTCGACCCAAGTCGAGGACGGGACACGCATGCTGGGTTTGACTGTAAGAGGCCAAAGCGGGGAGCGGTGGCAACGCAAGTCCAACGGGTTTCATATGCGTGTGTGGACCCGGGCTGGTAGATAAGACGTTGTTGCATCGTGTAGGTATAAGCCGTGCATTCTCAAGTTGTATCGGGTTGCCACTTTAGGGGAGTGATACACCCCACTGTGGGGCCAGCACGAGTATCTACGAGTAGGGAGCCGATCGAAAGTGGGTAGTGGGGTACACCTAGTGGAGATAGGGGCAGACGACACCTATGTAGTTAGCTAGGGGTACGTAAGGCTATTTATAAAGTTTCTGTGTGAAGCAAGTGGGATCAAACAATAGGGTGACTGGTGTGGTGCAGTGTAGTAATCATTCGTTAGTAATTAGGTGTGCCTTTACAGTTATCTTAAATGCTATCTTTATCTTCCTAAGAGTTCATAGACATTTACTTGTCTTCCAGCTTATGCCTTAGTCTAGTTATTTTGATAATAGTATTGTTAGAATTATCATACTCGCCAGACTTTATGTCTGACCCCCTCTATTTCTATCCTTTTTCCCCCTCCAGGTCCTCAGGTTGGGCCCAGCTCTAGTGGAGTTTGATTGAATTGCTTCATCTCTCTTTGGAAAGCTTGGACCGTTGAAGTAAAGTCCAGCTTGTTATCTTTTTAATGGCTATTTATGTAATGGGATTATGTATTTTGTTTTTATGAAGATGGATATTGTACTTGGTTATGATCTATGGTTTTATGATGTAACAAACATGTTTAATTTCCGCTGCAATAAAATGAAGTTTTAGATTTCCAAGTACTATTTACTATCTGTCTTGTTGTAATCTTTTTTGTTCTATATTCACTTATAACCTCCATGGAAGTTAATGCATTCCCTTCGTGAGTGACATTAATGGACGTGGGGTGTTACACGTGGTATCAGAGCTTAAGGTTACCAGAACAGATAAAAATACTTTAGAAAAAATAGTTATTTTTGGAAGAAATGTTTTCAAAAACATATTTTGATGAGAAATTTAAAGAAGAAGTTTTTATGAAAAACATAATCCCCAAATAGCCATATATCTTTATCTTTCGAATTCTCCATTTTGAATCTTCCCTTTTTCGTTTCAGCATGGCTGAAGATCTTAATCTACCCGACGGTGTAACGATACCAGGATGGTATAGGAGGCTATTAGAGGCTAGGGCCGCTGCAGGTCCAGCCAATGTTCCACCACCACCAGTTGCACCCGCTCCTCCTCCTCGCGTAGATACTTTTGCAAAGACGTGCAAGGAATTCAAGGCTATGTCTGGAAAACCCTTTCAAGGGTCAGAAACATTTGTGGAAGCTAGAGATTGGCTTAAGGAGGTGGAAGAATTGCTAGAAATCTTTGAAGTAGAAGAAGGGAGGAGAGTTCGATTAGCAGCTTGGTTGATGAAGGGAGAGGCCTCGTTTTGGTGGGAGGTCACTAATGGGGAGCGTCCTGTTGACTCTTGGGCGGATTTCAGACGTAGGTTCGAGGCGAAGTTTCTCTCGAGGGCGGAAGAAAATCTATATATGGAACGGTTCTTGACATTGAAGCTAGGAAGCTCGTCAGTGAAAGAATATGTCAACAAATTTAATCAGCTAGCATGGTTTGGTTTGGACTTAGTAAACACGCCAGAGAAGAAGGCTCTAAGGTTCGTTAATGGCTTGAATGAACCGTTGCAAGGGTTGGCCATGACCCACATCCCTATGGGGGCCACCTTTGAGAAGCTAGTAGAAATGACGCTCATGCATGAGGAGAAAAGCGCTAAAGCTGATAAGGCACCCGAGAAGAAGGGGGATCAGAAGAAACCACAACAGCAAAACAAGAAGGGTGGTAAAGACAATAACGGCAAGGGAAAGAAGAAATGTTTTAACTGTGGGACACCAGGCCATCTCAGCAAGGATTGCCGAAAGAAAAAGAAGACATGCTGTTTTCATTGTGCCGATGCGGGACATTTAGTGAAGGACTGCCCAAAGAAGGGGCAGAGGGCAGGAGCTACCTCGGGAGGACAGGTGCAGGCTCTTATGGCACCAGGGCAGGCTAGGGGACAAGTTCAGGCTCTCGCGGTCCCACCGCTGCAAGAACGAGGTAGAACCATTTCTGTTGAAAGCTTAGTTTTTCTGTTTGATCATCCTGTCCGTACCTTATTCGATTCGGGCACATCGCATTCGTTTATCTCTACATCATTAGTTGAATCACTGCACTTAAACACCAGTTTAGTAGAGGATCCCTTAGTTGTTTCGAATCCAATTGGGGGCTCGGCTTATTTGTCTATGTTGTGTTTGGATTTGAAAATTTCCATACTTAGCGTTGAATTTAGATGTGATGCTTATGTGTTGGGCTTCACGGGCTATGGGCTAATTTTAAGAATGGATTGGTTATCCAGAAATGGGGCCGTTCTTGATTGTGAAAGGAGAGTAGTTAGGCTCGTGACTCGCCTTGGAAACACTCTCGAAATCTTCTGTAATCCCATAAATTCGGTTATGCTAAGTTATCTAGAATCGCTTGACGCGTCTGAGGAAAATCTACGATCTGTTAGAGTGGTCCGAGAATATTCGGATGTGTTTGAGGAGGTGAAGGGCTTGCCTCCGAAGCGGGAGATAGATTTTCGAATATATCTTGTGGATAATGTGAAACCAGTATCTTTGCCAGTACGCCACATGGCTCCACGTGAAAGGAGGGAACTCGGTAAGCAAGTGAAGGAGTTGCTTGAGAAGGGGTTCATAAGACGAAGTATATCGGAGTGGGTGCTCCAGTAGTATTTTCCATGAAGGCGGATGGGTCCCTTAGACTGTGTGTGGACTATAGAGAACTTAATAAACTTACTAAGAAGAACAGACACCCACTGCCGAGGATTGACGATCTCTTCGATCAGTTAGTTGGCGCCTCAGTGTTTTCGCAGTTGGACTTAACCACTGGGTTCCATCAGTTGAGAGTGGCTGAGGATAGCATAGACAAGACTGCCTTTAGGACTCCGGACGGTTTCTATGAATGGCTAGTGATGCCCTTCGGTTTGACAAACGCCCCAGCATATTTTGTTGATTTGATGAGTAGGGTGTTTAGGGAGTACCTTAATAAATTCGTGGTAGTCTTTGTAGACGACATCTTGATCTTTTCTAAGGATGAGGAAGAGCATGCCCTACATCTTAGGGAAGTGTTGGAGACTCTTCGAGCGCATAGCCTTAAGGCTAAATTTTCTAAGTGTCACTTTTGGAGGAAGGAAGTACGGTTCTTGGGGCACGTGGTTTCCAAAGAAGGGATAGCTGTGGATCCCGCGAAGGTGGTGGCCATCCAAGATTGGAAGGTCCCTAAAAATGCTACTGAAGTGAGAAGTTTCTTGGGGTTGGCTGGCTACTATAGGAAGTTTATCAAAGACTTCGCAAAGATATCAGCTCCATTGACACGCTTGACGAAGAAGAACCTAGTTTTCACATGGGACGTAGATTGTGATGATGCGTTCCAACGTTTGAAGAGAGCTTTGACTTCAGCCCCAGTCTTAGTATTGCCAGACGGGAGTAAGCCGTTTACCGTTTATACTGATGCTTGTGGGACAGGACTAGGCGCAGTCTTAATGCAAGAGGGTAGGGTAATAGCCTATGGTGGAAGGCAGTTGAGAGCGCATGAGAAAAATTATCCTACACATGACCTAGAATTGGCCGCTATTGTTTTCGCGCTTAAGTCTTGGCGTCATTATCTTCTTGGCGAGAAATTCGAATTATTCACTGACCACAAGTCTTTAAAATACCTATTCTCTCAAAAGGACTTGAACTTAAGGCAACAAAGGTGGATGGAGTTCTTAGCGCCCTACGACTTCGAAATAGCCTATACCCCTGGCAAGGGTAACGTGGTGGCAGACGCCTTAAGTAGAAAAAGATTATCCTTAAGTTCTTTGTTTGTTGAGCGGCGAAGTTTAGAATTCATTTCGATGTTTGACTTTAGACCTTCCGTTGACTTCGTACCCGGTTTGCTAGCATCCTTGGAGGTCAGACCTACGCTTTTGGGACGGATTGGCGAGGCACAGCGAGACGACCCGCAGTTGGTTGAGTTAGTAGAAAAACTCAAAGGAGGGGAGTCATCAAGCCATCTCCGTAGGTATACCCTAGACGATAAGGGTTGGTTACGTAGGGACGGTAGACTTTGTGTACCAAAAGACGATGACCTAAGGAAGACTATTCTTGACGAAGCACATCATTCGAAGATGACCATTCATCCCGGCGGGGACAAGATGTACAAAGACATGAAGAGAGTTTACTTTTGGGCCGGCATGAAGAAAGACGTGGCCGAGTATGTCGTTAGATGCTTGGTATGCCAACAAGTAAAAGCGGAGCAAAAGAAACCCGGTGGGTTGCTTCACCCATTGGAGGTTCCACTATGGAAGTGGGAAAGTGTCTCGATGGATTTTGTGGATGGATTACCGCGATCGAGGAGGGGTAATACGGGGATTTGGGTTATAGTAGATAGACTTACTAAAAGCGCCCATTTCATTCCCGTAAAGAGTAAGAGGACTGCTCCATGGTTAGCCTCTGTATACGTTCGAGAAATAGTTCGTTTGCACGGTGTTCCTTCTAGCATAGTGAGCGACTGCGATCCTATTTTCACTAGCGAATTTTGGAGAAGCTTACAAGAGGCAGTAGGGACTCAGTTATGTTTGGGCACCGCATATCATCCTCAGACGGACGGCTAGACCGAGAGGGTGAATCGCATTCTAGAGGATCTGTTGAGGCTATGTATCCTAGACTTTGGGGGTACACGGGAAGAGCATCTTCCATTGGTTGAGTTCGCATATAATAACAGCTTTCAGTCCAGCATTGGTATGGCACCATTTGAAGCTCTTTATGGACGACCTTGTCATTCACCTATATGTTGGTGGGAATCTACGGATAAGATCTTACTTGGGCCCGATATGATTAGGGAGACTTCGGAGAAGATCGACTTGATTCGAAGGAGGATGAAAGCAGCGCAAGATAGCCAGAAATCTTATGCGGATAAGAGGAGGACAGATCTCGAGTTTGAAGTTGGGGACATGGTCTTTGTCAAAGTGTCTCCATTACGAAACGTTGTTCACTTTGGGTCCGTTGGGAAATTAGCACCAAGGTTTGTAGGGCCGTTTCCTATTAAGGAGAGGATTGGACGGATGGCGTATAGAGTGGAGTTGCCCGAGAGACTTAGTGGTGTACATGACGTATTCCATGTGTCACATTTGAGGAAGTGCTTGCACGAGACCGCGGAAGTGGTAGAGCCGAGCTTGCTTAGAGAGGTGGAGATAGAGCGTGATGCGACGATTCGACGAGCTCCTACGCGCATTCTTGGGTCGGAGATCAAGAGGTTGAGGAATCGAGAGGTCAGACTAGTCAAAGTGCAATGGGGAGATGATGAGAGCAACGCTACTTGGGAGACGGAAGAGAAGATGCGTTCACGATACCCTTTTCTTTTTGAGGGTATGTCCTTTAATTTCTCCTTTTTCGCTTAGCTTGTACTTATCTTATCTTTAGTATATCCTCTCGCTAGTATCTTTGACCTTTAGTTAGGATAATCCTATGGTTGAAACATGTGTTTGAGACATGTTATGTATGGTGGATGCAAAGTGGATGCAAGTGTTTGCTAGTGGATGCATATACACACACTATTAGGCACCAGATCGGCTCAGTCACTTCATATTGCATATTGCATATATATGGATGTATTTAGTAAAATGGATGTATAATGGTTGTATTATCATATAGTTGTTGCATTCGGGTGGATTGTTGTGCACGCATATAGAATTAATATGTATCATTAGGAATCTTTTGCATACATATTGGACGCATGACACTATCATGAATTGCACTAAGGAGGTCGACTGAATCAGTAGACCGCCTAATTTTGCATTAGATATGGACATATACACACACTGTGCATATAAACATTAAAGCATTAGAAGTCTTTTAAGGACAATGGATGCTGGTGTTTGATGGTTGAGTAGATGGACGATTAGATGGTAGGATATACATTCTTCTTGACTTGGAGATTTCGGGGACGAAATCCTTTAAGGAGGGGAGAATGTAACACCCCGTAATTTTATAACATTAAAATTCACAAATTAAGGTATACTTAATTTTTAGAAAAGAATTAAGTGAAATGGGTTGCACAGAGAAATATATATATTGATATATATATATATATATAAATTAAAAATTAAATAAATAAATATGCGAAAAAGTTCAAAACAACGAATTGGGAGGGGGAATAACCGAACCGGCCCATTTTTGAGGTCGACCCGAGCTCGCTGGGTCGACTAGGGGTTAATCCAGGGTGTTTGGCTGTCAACCCGTGGGCCGATTCGCTCAAATGCAGATTTTGCATTTGATTGGTTCTCATGGTTCAGGGTTAATCTAATGGTCCTAAATAACTTCCTACACCTATAAATACATCCTAATGCTAACCCTAAACCTAATTAAAATAGAATAGTTACCGTCATACCATCGCCATGGAAATCAATGGAGCCGCCGCCAACTAAGAAAGAAGAAAAGCAAATTCAATTCTAATTCTCTCAACCCTAAAGCAAAGCAAAACTCTCTCTTTTCTTCTCTAAATTGTGAGTATGATGATCTTAACAAGATTATTATCATTTTAATTAGGTTGAGTTATGAATGGATTATGAGTAGATGATGTGAATTATCATATATGTTGTTGTAAACCCCTTTTGCTATCATGTATATTGTAAATCCAATGTTATGTGATGATGATATATTATATGTTGTAAATCATGCTATGATGATGTTATGTATGTTGAAAGTTTCTATGCTAAGTTGTGATGAATCATACATGTTAAAAAGGCCATGATGTTACCATCTATGCTAGTTAGTTCATATTAATTAAATCATCATGTTTGGGTTATGTTGATCTATATGACAAGTCACATATGCAAGTTAGATTGATTAGAAAAGTTATGAACATATGCCAAGACATCTATTATGACATCTAGAATTATGCTATGACATATGTGATATCCTATGCTAGTTCACACCATCATTATGTTGCCTAAAAACCCCATATGCAAGTTTATGTATAGATTTGGGATATGATCATATCATGTAAATTGAGACATTTAACAAGTTGACACCTTTTGATCCTTAACATGTGTAGTTTATGCAAGTTTCACCCCTATTATGATTAGATTTGTTTTAATTGTCTATATGTTGTGATAACTTATCTTTGTGCTAGGTGTTAGACTATACAAGTCTAGCCTATATTATGCGTTGAATAAGCGAACGTATAAACGTGGGGTATGGGTAATATTAAGGATTTAATATTAAAAAGTTGGGGTGCAATTGATATGATTTTGCATGCCATAAGTGGATGGCCATAATTGAGTCAATTATGGACATCATTAAAAGTTGACTTAATTAATAATTTGAATAGGAATTATTAAAACTGGGGTAAAAGATTTTAAGTGTTAATCAATGCTTAGGACACGAGGTTGGACTCGTTTGTGACGTAAACCTGCCCGGACCCGCCCGGCAAATCCAGTGGTCACAAATGTCAGCCCAATGTGAGAGGTCCTAGGCCTAAACTAAAAGCATAACGGTTGTAAAGACACGAGGTTAGACTCTTTTATGGTGTAAGACCGCCCGGACCCGCCCGGCAAATCCAGCTGCCATAAATGCCAGTCGAATGTGAGAGGTCTTTATGAGGTTATGGCTTGAATGAATTAAGAAATACTTAACCAGATAAACATGTAAGGTGGGACATGGGGGTTAAGTAGGTGCCTTGGGTGGCATGAGGAATCTAGGGGGTGCCCTTAGTGGCATGTGAAATATGATTAGTAAGACTTAACCAAACACACATGTAAATGAACATGACTAAGAGGGTTAAGTGGGATATACTAGTGACAAGCTTAGGTGGGTAGCTTGTGGGGGCCCATTTCGACCAGTATCCCAAACGTATCTTTGTGGACTCGACCCAAGTCGAGGACGGGACACGCATGCTGGGTTTGACTGTAAGAGGCCAAAGCGGGGAGCGGTGGCAACACAAGTCCAACGGGTTTCATATGCGTGTGTGGACCCGGGCTGGTAGATAAGACGTTGTTGCATCGTGTAGGTATAAGCCGTGCATTCTCAAGTTGTATCGCGTTGCCACTTTAGGGGAGTGATACACCCCACTGTGGGGCCAGCACGGGTATCTACGAGTAGGGAGCCGATCGAAAGTGGGTAGTGGGGTACACCTAGTGGAGATAGGGGCAGACGACACCTATGTAGTCAGCTAAGGGTACGTAAGGCTATTTATAAAGTTTCTGTGTGAAGCAAGTGGGATCAAACAATAGGGTGACTGGTGTGGTGCAGTGTAGTAATCATTCGTTAGTAATTAGGTGTGCCTTTACCGTTATCTTTAACGTTATCTTAAACGCTATCTTTATCTTCCTAAGAGTTCATAGACATTTACTTGTCTTCCAGCTTATGCCTTAGTCTAGTTATTTTGATAACAGTATTGTTAGAATTATCATACTCGCCAGACTTTATGTCTGACCCCCTCTATTTCTATCCTTTTTCCCCCTCCAGGTCCTCAGGTTGGGCCCAACTCTAGTGGAGTTTGATTGAATTGCTTCATCCCTCTTTGGAAAGCTTGGACCGTTGAAGTAAAGTCCAGCTTGTTATCTTTTTAATGGCTATTTATGTAATGGGGTTATGTATTTTGTTTTTATGAAGATGGATATTGTACTTGGTTATGATCTATGGTTTTATGATGTAACAAACATGTTTAATTTCCGCTGCAATAAAATGAAGTTTTAGATTTCCAAGTACTATTTACTATCTGTCTTGTTGTAATCTTTTCTGTTCTATATTCACTTATAACCTCCATGGAAGTTGTAACACCCCACCTCCGCTAGGGTCACTCTTTTGGGGGCACTAGCTTCTAGGGGGCGTTAGAACTGGGTAAGCATGCATAATGATATATCAAGGCAGAACAAGAACATAAGTATATATATATATAACACAGAGTAAGTGAGAATAAAACAGCGGAATATCTCAAACCATCTCAAAACAAGTCTAGTACATCATAAAGTCAACTGCCAAAATAAACATGTCTAGTACATCATAAACAGAAATACTGAAATACATAGTGCTATCCCCAAAATAAAGATGATGAACCATAGCGAGCTCTATGTCCAGACATACATGAGCTATCCAGCAAACAAGCAAGCGATCCAAGCTAAGCACCACTGTTCCCTCCCTGAGAACCTGGGGGGGAAACGGAAGAAAAGAAGCGAAAGAAAACAGGTCAGTCAAAAAGACTGGTAAGCCCTACTACGATCAGTCTAAAAACTAATAAAGCTAACATCATGATGGAAACTGAGATGAACATACTGGCAATAGATAAAGGTGTCATCACATAAGGAAGATTAAGCTTTGCACCACAGAGTACTAGCAAACTAACATAACAGGTGTTGATCCCTCAGCCCAAACTTTGGCCCAATAACATGAGGTGACCTTAATACAAGGTCCAGCCCAACGGTCTAGTCGATCGGCTCCCTATAAACCTAACACGTCAAGTGTTGGTGTCTATACGGCCCACATATGGTTGTAGTCAGACTGTGCTGGGTCCACCTTCGGGTGTATCAGGCCCTCGGGTGTCAACCCCAGACACCTAAGCAATAATGCACAGTCTAAACCTACTGGTACCCGTGCCTCGAGTTTGTCCAACACCGGACTACGTGCACGTCCGTAGCCCGCCTGGACCCGCACCGCTGTACCACTCAGCCGTCGCTTTGGTCGCTTACATCAGTCCAGTAATCGTGCCCCGCCCCAGCCTAGCCTCTAGGGTTGTGAATGATACCTAACTGGGATTACTGCTGGAACAGACCACGTTGCTAGGGTTTTCTAAGAGGGTTAAGTGTGGTTTAACCCCTCACTAATCATGGATTAAATTAGTTAAGTGTAACCAACAGTTCACCACTTAACCCCATTTAATCCCTCGTATCCCCAAAATTGGTTAAGTATTAGTGGGCCATGACTTAACCCTAATCATGAGGCATTAATTAATTTAATTGTGCCTTAACCTCTCACATTAGACTTTGTTGCGGTTACTAGTTAAGCCGGGCGGGTCCGGGTAGCTTTACACCACAACTTGGTCTAACCTCGGGTCCAAGGTACACATGACCAACTTCTCACATTGGGTCCTATTGTTTGTAACAACTAGTTAAGCCGGTCGGTTCCGGGTAGGTTTACGCTACAAACTCAACCCAACCTCGAGTTGGCCACACTTATGTTTTCTAAGTGTCATGTCCACTTTATTTTCAAAACATAATTACAAGTTTAACAAATATTTGGGTAGACCTAACTTAATAGGTAAATTCCCAAGGGGTAGACCTAACTTAATAGGTAAATTCCCAATCTCACATTTTCATGTATTTTAAGTTTTACCCCAAACCCCCCAACGTCATTCTATCGCTTACATATTCGTTATAACGCATAAAGGATAGAAAGAGGGAACTTGGCACAACATACATGATAAATCTTACATATCATAATAAACATGCATAACATGTTGGACTTGCATAACTTAGCATAGTGAACTTGCATAAACATGCATAACTTGTTAAACTTGCAAATCATGGCATAGTGAACTTGCATAAACATGCATAACTTATCAAACATGCATAACATAGCATAGTGAACTCGCATAAGCATGCATAACTTATTAAACATGCATAACATAGCATAGTGAACTTGCATAAGCATGCATAACTTATTAAACATGCATAACATAGCATAGTGAACTTGCATAAGCATGCATAACTTATTAAACATGCATAAATCCCAACTTTCACCACATATTAACTTTAGAGTTTCTAAAATGAAGGTAAGAATGCTTACAAATATTATGAAGACACAAATCTACTAATAAAGATTGAGAAGCCCTTTATGCAAGCATATAAAAACCCAAAACAAAGCTCCAATTAACAAAAATCCCAAAAACTCTAGCTTAGCAATTAAAACTTGCAACTTGATGATGTATGCAAGCTAATGATCATTCATACAACTTAGAAATGCTTGTATGAACATCATAATCTTCATAGGAATGATTCATGAAGAGGTTGGAGGCTAGGGTTTTTAGGTGGAGGCCATTTGAGAATTCAATTTGACATAGTTTTGTTGCTAGAATGAATAATGAGGTTTTAGGGTAGGATTAGGGGCTTATTTATAGAAGATTAGAGTGTTTTTAGCCCTAGGATTAACCCTAGGTTAGTTTAGGTCCGTCAGATTTAGGAATTCTCTAGAACCAAGCCACACAACCAAGCCCAAATCAAAATTGGTGCGCCAGGCAAAACTGCCCGGCCACCCCGTGTCGACAGGGCTGTCGACAGGGCAGTCGACACCCTTAGACCCCTGTCGACATGCCTGTCGACATGGGGGTCTTGGCGGGAGTTTTCCCGCCTGACGCCAGTTAGCCCTAATCCTTGTTTTTAATTTAAAATTTAAATCTGTTTTTAACATGGAAATTTCTGAAAACTTCAACGGGCCTTAACTGGGTCATACGGACTCCGATTTTCGAAAACTCGGACTCTATTTCGCGTATTTTTCCGAGACGAACGCAATGGCATAGCCCGTTTCCCTTGATTCAGATTTTTGAATTGAATTCTGCCTCGATTTATGTTATAACAGGTTATTGAAAATACGGGTTGTTACATTCTCCCCTCCTTAAAGGATTTCGTCCCCGAAATCTTCAAGTTAGGAAGGACGTATCCTACCATCCAATCATCCATCTACTCAAAGCATCATCCACGAGCAATCATTGTCCTTAAAAGATTCTAAATGCTGTATGAACATATGCAGAGGTGTGTGTATATGTACTTATCTAATGCAAATATCATCAATGTGAATCATGTTAGTGAAATGAATCCATATGTATGCAATTCCTAACATAATGTATATCATCTATATGTGTGCACATAACATACACCCATATGCAACATCCATGTGATAACACACAATTTTCATCCATGAATAAGCATAAACACTCATGCACATGCAATATGAGGAGTGTGTGAGCCGATCTAGTACCTAATGTGTATCATGCATCCACGAGTAACCACTTGCAAACACTTGCAACCACTTGCAACCATCAAACATAACATGTCTCAAACACATGTTTCATCCAAAGGGTTTCTACCTAAGGTTCTCATGACAAGATTAGCACGATAACTAGATAAACATGGATAGCAAAGAGAAAGATATGCTAACAAAGGAAAGAGATTGAGAGTGTACCCTCAAAAAGGAATGGATAAAGCCCACGCATCTTCTCCTCGGTTTCCCAAGTTGCGTCTTCTTCGGCTTCACCCCATTGAACCTTCACCAGCTTGACCTCTCGATTCCTTAGCTTCTTGGTCTCCGTCCCCAAGATACGAATCGGAGCTCTCCTCAAAGTTGCCTCTTTCTCTACTTCCACGTCTTCAAGAATGCTAGGTTCAACCACCTCAGCGGACTCATGTAGGCACTTTCGGAGATGCGAGACGTGAAAGACATTATGCACTCCGGACAGCTTCTCGGGCAATTGCACTTTATAAGCCATCTTCCCAATTCTCTCTATGATAGGGAAGGGTCCAACAAATCTCGGTGCTAACTTCCCAACAGCTCCAAATCGGACCACATTCCGCAAAGGAGAAACCTTTACGAAAACCATATCCCCAACATCAAACTCCAAATCGGATCTTCGCTTATCAGCATAGGATTTCTGTCGGTCTTGGGCCGCTTTCATCCGTCTTCTAATCAACTCGACCTTCTCGGATGTATCTCTAATCATGTCAGGTCCAAGTATAAGCTTATCTGTAGTCTCCCACCAACATGTAGGTGACTTGCACGGCCTCCCATATAAAGCTTCAAATGGTGCCATTCCTATGCTTGCCTGATAACTGTTATTATATGCAAACTCAACAAGAGGAAGATGGTCTTCCCAAGTACCACCAAAATCCAGAATGCAAAGCCTCAACAAGTCCTCAAGTACCCTATTCACCCTTTCTGTCTGACCGTCCGTTTGTGGGTGATAAGCCGTACTCAGGTTCAACCTCGTGCCCATAGCTTCCTGCAAACTGTTCCAGAACTGACTAGTAAAGATGGGGTCTCGGTCACTGACTATGCTGGAAGGGACTCCATGAAGTCTCACAATCTCACGAAGATATACGGACGCTAGCCAAGATGCGGTCCTCTGGCTCTTCACCGGAATGAAATGAGCACTCTTCGTAAGCCTATCCACAATGACCCATATGCTCGTATTCCCTCTCCTTGACCTTGGAAGCCCATCAATAAAGTCCATAGAAATACTCTCCCACTTCCATAGCGGGACCTCTAGAGGATGCAATAGCCCACCGGGCTTCTTCGACTCGGCTTTTACTCTTTGACAAACAACACATCTAGAGACAAACTCTGCCACATCCTTCTTCATTCCAGGCCAGAAGAAAATGCGCTTCATATCCTTATACATCTTATCTCCACCCGGATGTATAGTCAACTTGGAGCGATGTGCTTCATCAAGAACTTTCCTCACCAAGTCTTCTACCATCGGAACACAAAGCCTTCCGTCTCTCCTCAGCCAACCCTTATCATCTATAGAATATCGAGCAAGGTGACTAGATGTCTCCCCTCGAATCAGCTTATCCATGATCTCAATTATCCGAGGGTCTTCCTTCTGCGAAGCCCCAACTTAATCCAGAAGGGTAGGCCGGAGCTCAAGAGATGCTAAAGAACCGGTCATCGACTCAACTGTCAAAGAAAAATCAAAGGTTGCCAAGAACTCTAAATTCTTCATCTCAACAAATAGAGGACTTAGTGTCAACCTTTTTCTACTCAACGCATCCGCTACAACATTCCCCTTGCCAGGGGTATAGGCTATATCAAAATCATAGGACGCCAAGAATTCCATCCATCTTTGCTGCCTCAAGTTCAGATCCTTTTGCGAAAAGAGATACTTCAAAGACTTATGATCAGTATACAGCTCAAATCTCTCTCCCAGGAGATAATGACGCCAAGCCTTGAGTGCATATACTATCGCTGCCAGCTCTAGATCATGAGTGGGATAATTCTTCTCATGCACCTTAAGTTGCCTACCACCAAAACATATAACTCTGCCTTCTTGCATCAGAACGGCGCCCAATCCCGTGCCACAAGCATCAGTGTACACGGTAAACGTCTTACCACCATCGGGTAAAGCTAGAACTGGTGCTGAGGTAAGGGCTCTCTTGAGTCTCTGAAAAGCAAGCTCACAGTCCATATCCCAAGCAAAAACTAAGTTCTTTTTCGTCAACTTAGTAAGAGGAGCGGATATCTTCGCGAAGTCCTTGATGAACTTCCGGTAAAAACCTGCAAGACCTAGAAAACTTCTCACCTCGGTTGCATTCCTTGGAGTCTTCCAATCCTGAACTGCAACCACCTTAGCGGGATCCACCGCTAAGCCTTGCTTGGATACGATATGCCCAAGGAATCTAACCTCCCTTCTCCAAAAGTGACACTTGGAGAACTTGGCCTTTAACTGATGCGCTCTAAGCGTATCCATCACCTCTACAAGATGCCTCGCGTGCTCTTCTTCATCCTTGGAGAAGATCAGAATATCATCCACAAAGACCACGACAAACTTGTTCAAGAACTCTCGAAACACCCTACTCATCAAGTCCACGAAATACGCGGGTGCATTCGTCAAACCGAACGGCATAACAAGCCATTCAAAGAATCCATCTGGAGTTCTGAATGCAGTCTTGTCTATACTATCTTCAGCCACCCTGAGCTGATGAAATCCAGTAGCAAGATCAAGCTGAGAGAAAACAGAAGCACCAACAAGCTGGTCAAAAAGATCATCGATCCTCGGTAACGGGTGTCTGTTCTTCTTAGTCAGCTTATTCAATTCTCTATAGTCCACACAGAGTCGAAGAGAACCATCTGCCTTAGTAGCAAACACCACAGGCGCTCCCCATTCGGATATACTTCGTCTGATGAAGTTCTTCTCAAGTAACTCCTTTACTTGCTTGCTGAGCTCCCGTCTCTCACGCGGAGCCATGTGCCGAACGGGCAAAGAAACAGGCTTAGCATTATCCACCAGATAAATGCGAAAATCAATCTCTCGTTTAGGGGGCAACCCCTTAACTTCTTCGAAAACATCTGGATAATCTCGGACCACCCTTACAGACTGAAGGGCTTCCTCTGACGAGTCGAGAGATTCAAGATAGCACAACATGACGGGATCCTTCGGGTTGCATGAAATCTCTAAGGTGTTGCCAAGGCGAGTCACAAGCCTCACAACCCTATGCTCACAATCAAGAATGGCTCCATATCTGGACAGCCAATCCATGCCCAATATCAATCTGTATCCCCTGAAACCAAGAACATACGCACTACACAAGAACTCTACACTGAGTATAGAGATCCTTAGATCCTCACATATCATAGATAGATAAGTAGAACCCCCAATGGGATTCGAAACACAAACGGGATCATCCACTAAGCTAGTACTAAGGTGCAAACTATCAACAAGATCAGATGAAATAAAGCTATGTGATGCACCAGAATCAAACAAGGTACGAACTGGAAGATCGGAAACATAAACAAGGTTCTCAACAGAAACACTACCTCGATCGGGAACTGGAGCGGTATTGAGAGCATGGACTTGCCCTCCTGAAGGTCCAGCCTGTCCTTTCTTCTTTGGGCATTCCTTGCTGAAGTGTCCAGTCTCACCACAGGAAAAACATCCACCACTAAGCTTCCTTTTCTTCTTCCTACAATCCTTAGCAAAGTGTCCAGGCACGCCACAGTAATTGCACTTTCCCTTGCCTTTGTTGTTGTTCCCCTTCTTGTTCTTGCTCTGATTCCCCTGACTGCTTTGACCACCTTGATTGCCTTTACCTTGAGAATCAGTCTTCTTTGCTTGAGTATCACTCGACTTGACCTCTTTCTTTCCATCACCCTGAAGTAGAGCCATATCGACCAAACTCTCAAAAGTAGCCCCATGCGGAATATGTGACATCGCCAAGCCCTGCAGCGGCTCATTCAACCCTCTAGCAAATCGAAGAGCCTTCTTCTCAGGAGTGTTCACCATATCCAAACCAAAACGGGCCAGCTGATTAAACTTGTTCACATACTCCTTGACCGACATATCACCTTGCTTTAATGCAATGAACTTCTCCATCTGTAAATTCGCCTCAGCAGAAGATAGAAACTTGGCCACAAATCTAGCCCTCAAATCGGCCCAAGTCTCAACAGGCCTCGTCCCATTGGTGACCTCCCACCAATAGGCTGCTTCGTCCTTCAAAAGCCATACTGTCAATAAGATCTTCCTTTCGTCATCAATCCGAAAGATAGCAAATAAGTCCTCAGTGTCTTTCAGCCAATTCCTAGCTTCAACAAAGGATTCCGTGCCTAGGAAATTCTTGCCTCCCATCGCCTTGAAGTCTTTACAAACCTTCGTGAACTCAACCTGAGGATGCTGAGGGGGAGGAGGAGGAGGAGGAGCCTCAGCAACTGGAGGAGGAGGAACATTAGCAACGGGAGGAGGAACAGGAACCACCGGAGGAGGGACATTAGGGGGAGGATTCTCAACTACAGGAGGAGGAGTGGGAGTAGGGTTTGCGGGGCCGGCTGCCGCCCTAGCTTCTAGAAGTCTCCTATACCAGAGTGGTACGTTTACTCCATCGGGGATGGCAAGATCCTCAGCCATACTGAAACGAAGGATAAGATAAGATTAGGTCAAGGGAACGAAGGATAACGCTAATGGCTTTTTGGGGAATAGCCTTTTAAAATACTAGACTTTTCTTTGGAAAATACTTTATACTTGTTTTGAAAATAGTTTTTCAAAAGTCTTTTAAAAACTTTTTGTTCTTTCTTGTAAACCAAATGCTCTGATACCAAATTTGTAACACCCCACCTCCGCTAGGGTCACTCTTTTGGGGGCACTAGCTTCTGGGGGGCGTTAGAACTGGGTAAGCATGCATAATGATATATCAAGGCAGAACAAGAACATAAGTATATATATATAACACAGAGTAAGTGAGAATAAAACAGCGGAATATCTCAAACCATCTCAAAACAAGTCTAGTACATCATAAAGTCAACTGCCAAAATAAACATGTCTAGTACATCATAAACAGAAATACTGAAATACATAGTGCTATCCCCAAAATAAAGATGATGAACCATAGCGAGCTCTATGTCCAGACATACATGAGCTATCCAGCAAACAAGCAAGCGATCCAAGCTAAGCACCACTGTTCCCTCCCTGAGAACCTGGGGGGGGGGGGGGGAACGGAAGAAAAGAAGCGAAAGAAAACAGGTCAGTCAAAAAGACTGGTAAGCCCTACTACGATCAGTCTAAAAACTAATAAAGCTAACATCATGATGGAAACTGAGATGAACATACTGGCAATGGATAAAGGTGTCATCACATAAGGAAGATTAAGCTTTGCACCACAGAGTACTAGCAAACTAACATAACAGGTGTTGATCCCTCAGCCCAAACTTTGGCCCAATAACATGAGGTGACCTTAATACAAGGTCCAGCCCAACGGTCTAGTCGATCGGCTCCCTATAAACCTAACACGTCAAGTGTTGGTGTCTATACGGCCCACATATGGTTGTAGTCAGACTGTGCTGGGTCCACCTTCGGGTGTATCAGGCCCTCGGGTGTCAACCCCAGACACCTAAGCAATAATGCACAGTCTAAACCTACTGGTACCCGTGCCTCGAGTTTGTCCAACACCGGACTACGTGCACGTCCGTAGCCCGCCTGGACCCGCACCGCTGTACCACTCAACCGTCGCTTTGGTCGCTTACATCAGTCCAGTAATCGTGCCCCGCCCCAGCCTAGCCTCTAGGGTTGTGAATGATACCTAACTGGGATTACTGCTGGAACAGACCACGTTGCTAGGGTTTTCTAAGAGGGTTAAGTGTGGTTTAACCCCTCACTAATCATGGATTAAATTAGTTAAGTGTAACCAACAGTTCACCACTTAACCCCATTTAATCCCTCGTATCCCCAAAATTGGTTAAGTATTAGTGGGCCATGACTTAACCCTAATCATGAGGCATTAATTAATTTAATTATGCCTTAACCTCTCACATTAGACTTTGTTGCGGTTACTAGTTAAGCCGGGCGGGTCCGGGTAGCTTTACACCACAACTTGGTCTAACCTCGGGTCCAAGGTACACATGACCAACTTCTCACATTGGGTCCTATTGTTTGTAGCAACTAGTTAAGCCGGTCGGTTCCGGGTAGGTTTACGCTACAAACTCAACCCAACCTCGAGTTGGCCACACTTATGTTTTCTAAGTGTCATGTCCACTTTATTTTCAAAACATAATTACAAGTTTAACAAATACTTGGGTAGACCTAACTTAATAGGTAAATTCCCAAGGGGTAGACCTAACTTAATAGGTAAATTCCCAATCTCACATTTTCATGTATTTTAAGTTTTACCCCAAACCCCCCAACGTCGTTCTATCGCTTACATATTCGTTATAACGCATAAAGGATAGAAAGAGGGAACTTGGCACAACATACATGATAAATCTTACATATCATAATAAACATGCATAACATGTTGGACTTGCATAACTTAGCATAGTGAACTTGCATAAACATGCATAACTTGTTAAACTTGCAAATCATGGCATAGTGAACTTGCATAAACATGCATAACTTATCAAACATGCATAACATAGCATAGTGAACTCGCATAAGCATGCATAACTTATTAAACATGCATAACATAGCATAGTGAACTTGCATAAGCATGCATAACTTATTAAACATGCATAACATAGCATAGTGAACTTGCATAAGCATGCATAACTTATTAAACATGCATAAATCCCAACTTTCACCACATATTAACTTTAGAGTTTCTAAAATGAAGGTAAGAGGGCTTACAAATATTATGAAGACACAAATCTACTAATAAAGATTGAGAAGCCCTTTATGCAAGCATATAAAAACCCAAAACAAAGCTCCAATTAACAAAAATCCCAAAAACTCTAGCTTAGCAATTAAAACTTGCAACTTGATGATGTATGCAAGCTAATGATCATTCATACAACTTAGAAATGCTTGTATGAACATCATAATCTTCATAGGAATGATTCATGAAGACGTTGGAGGCTAGGGTTTTTAGGTGGAGGCCATTTGAGAATTCAATTTGACATAGTTTTGTTGCTAGAATGAATAATGAGGTTTTAGGGTAGGATTAGGGGCTTATTTATAGAAGATTAGAGTGTTTTTAGCCCTAGGATTAACCCTAGGTTAGTTTAGGTCCGTCAGATTTAGGAATTCTCTAGAACCAAGCCACACAACCAAGCACAAATCAAAATTGGTGCGCCAGGCAAAACTGCCCGGCCACCCCGTGTCGACAGGGCTGTCGACTGGGCAGTCGACACCCTTAGACCCCTGTCGACATGCCTGTCGACATGGGGGTCTTGGCGGGAGTTTTCCCGCCTGACGCCAGTTAGCCCTAATCCTTGTTTTTAATTTAAAATTTAAATCTGTTTTTAACATGGAAATTTCTGAAAACTTCAACGGGCCTTAACTGGGTCATACGGACTCCGATTTTCGAAAACTCGGACTCTATTTCGCGTATTTTTCCGAGACGAACGCAATGGCATAGCCCGTTTCCCTTGATTCAGATTTTTGAATTAAATTCTGCCTCGATTTATGTTATAACAGGTTATTGAAAATACGGGTTGTTACAGAAGTTAATGCATTCCCTTCGTGAGTGACATTAATGGACGTGGGGTGTTACATATCGCTCATTTGCTGTGAGCATAAAAAGAGTGCTCCAATGATAAAAAGTATGGATCATTCACCGATCCATAAAGTATGGATTGCTCACGATCTATAGATACACAGGAACACGAGACATATGGATCGCTGAAGACTATGGATCGCTTACGATCCATAGTGATGGATCGCCGGTTAACCCAGAAAGAACGCATACACTCCATTTCGAGCTTCCTAGCGCTCCAATCTTTGTTTATAAATACCAGGCCCGCTCACATATAAAAGGGGTTAGATTTTCTCCTCCCGAAGGGTTTCCATTATTGATCTCAAGCTTCTCCAACATCATTAAAGCTTCTTCAAACATCATTCAAGCTTCCCCATCATTATTCTTCTCCAGAAATCATAGAAGTTCTTCACCGAGCTTGATTATCGAAGATCAAATCCGACAATCATCGCTACTAGTGGGATTCGGGTGTTTCTACTCTGGAGATAGAGAATTATCGAAGAATTCTTATAGAATTGTGAGAAAATCATTGTAAATCATAGAGAAAGTGTAAATTGAGATCAAATATGTACCTTGTATTGGAAAAATCAATGAAATGCTCATTCAAAGTGGACGTATGTCAAAATAGAGGCTGAACCACTATAAATCTGCTCTCTACTTTACTTTTTCGGCAATTTTATGCTTTTAACCTTGTTTTCTACAGTTTAAAGGTGTTACTTCACCTCTTCGGGTGTTAGCGTTGTTTTTCGATGTTAACATACATATTACGAAATATGTACATCCATTTCAATCTTCAAGATAGTGCAGATCCTGTAATTAGTTATATTCTCATGAAAATCGGTTGCATATTTATAATATTATGGGGCGTTTTCTGAAAAGACGTCCGTGGTTCAGTCGTCTGCTCAACAAATGTCTAGTATTAATAATATATCTCTTTTAAATTCTACGTGTTGTTGAACACGCTAGAGGTGCGTGTTTGGTTGGTTTACTTTATCTGATTATGAAAATTGTAAAACCGAACTAAACCAATAAAAAATCAAGACCAAACCAAATCGATCAAATTAAGTTTGATTGATTTGGCTGGTTATCTGATTTAACCAAACTAATATAGTTTTGTGCTTTATGTTTGAAATATCCACTATAATTTGGAATAAATTATAAACATATTATTAAAGTATTATTATTTATAATTCTTATGTTATCTAAAAGCAATATGGACACATATGTGATGATTAAACTTTTCTTGGATAACTAAAATAACTAAAAATATTTATTATAAAATCGATAATTTTGAAAATATACTATAAATTCGGTTAATTTAGTTAAATTGATTGTCGAACTAAATATTTTTCGGACTAGTCATAACCGATCTAATTTCAAAAATCAAACCAAACTAACCAAACTAAATTGGTTTGGTTAGTTTGTTTGATTTAACCAAATAACGCTCACCTCTAGAACATGCTCCCAACATCAGACGTCTGTTGAACAGACGTCAATGTAACAGTTATTAAATTATTAACATACAAGACTTCAATATATCAGTTTATTGGTAATGGTAACGTTTTGCATTTTTTGTTTGTTTGTTAAAACGATAAGGTAACGATTTTCTCGAAATGATGATAATAACCATTACCATAATAGCCTATACCTACTACCCCGTAAATAAGAATATGTATTCCCATGTATTGATATGTTTAACTTCGTGATACATCGGTTATGTCTATTTCGTAACCTTGTATGCAATTTCTCTTATTCAAAATAAACTTCGTTTTGTGACTAGGTAACTGTAATTCTTATTTTAAAAAAACAATAGTTCCTTAGGCAGTTTAACAATAAATGCATAACTAAACTTGGGAATAATGCATGGGTCAAAAACCATGAAAAAGAACAAAAAAAGGGCCATGAAAACAACAATAATTGCATGGTTGCCATAAATGAATACTGGACCAAAAGAGAAGAGGTACAGCTAGCAACATGTACACTACTATTTTGTACTCAAAAGATTGGGGTCCAAAATATCGTACTTGGAGCAAAGGGAATTGAACAGCCATGCACACACGTTGCTTTCTTCCTCTGCAATCCTAAACCGTCCTGCCGACAAATTTATAGCCACTATTCAGTTCGGGTCGGAGCATCTGTAGACCGAACCAAACAACTCACCTTGTTTTTTTATTTCGGGCGTTCACCAACTGCCCAGACCAACTCTGCAATCTCCATACCTTCCTTTTCCATCCTTTTCGCTCATTAATGCTCCTCACTCATCCCTTTTTTTCCACTTCTTACTATATTTACCTGTATTGGTCTACGTGAAACTTAGCTTATTTTTCCGTAGCAATAGTCAACGGTTAAGAACTTTGCATCGTGGTAACAATGACGTGTGTTCAAATTCCGAAATGGCATGTTGAAAGTTTATTATGTACTCGCAGACCAAAATAAATGCATCAGGGAGACGGTTTTACGACTCTGATCGATTTCACTTTTGAACAAATTCCAAATAAAAAAAGAGGGTTAGCTTAGTTTTCAATACACAAAATGGATTATTCATAGCCTTCTGCTTATTATGCATATGAAACTGCGTGCCTAGAAGTTGCAAAAGGTTTTTTAAGTTTTCTAATTAATTTAAAACACAGTATCATCTTTCTTATTGGTCATGCGTATTACTTAGAAAGAGGTTTAAATTTATTAAATGAAATAAAATTAGTTCAAGCCCATACCCAGAGAGTCCTGGCCTCTACATCCTTCATGACAGTGTAAACATCATAATCCGTAATCTTTCTTGAATATTTCTTCTAAAGAAGATATAAATTATAGAGTTACAAGGTGGAATTTGAATTTCACCCCTGCACCATGCATGCACATGAAAGGAACGTAGACTTTTTTTTTTTTTTTTTTTTTGAAGAATTATGTTTGTATTGTCATTTATTTAGGTAGATTATCGTATAAAGCTGTAGAATGGAACACATTGGCATCTTTGACAATATGCTTTGACTAGTAAACTTCAAAACTCTTATTTTGATTGTCTCTCCATCTTTAGAATTTTTAGTGCAACAAAATTTTCTATCAGCGGCCCAGTCCAGAGCTAGGGTTGCCAAAGCCCAATACTAAAGCTCTTGCCGTCTTTGCAAAAAAAAAAAAAAAAAAAAAAAAAAAAAAAAAAGAAAAAGAAGGAAAAAAAAAAAAAAAAATTGATCCCTGTTCATAGCAGACAATAGTTATATAACATGCCATCGAAGTAAAACTTCTTCGTTATGTGGTACACGCATTTTTATACAAATACCATGCACTTCTTACAAATTTATATGGATAATATTCCTATTTGAAGACATTTTACATACACTTTTTTTTTTTTTTTTCAATATTATACCACTACAAAAACACACTCTTTCTAATGACAATTTGCCGTCAGGGTCGGTTGAAAACCGATTCGTTTTTAGTAACGACTTCTGGTGGAATGGACGTTATTTTTTGGATGGCTTCCGACGTCTAATAATGATCGTCTCCGATGATTAATCTTTGACATGTGTCAATCCAAAAGTGCAAAAATTATCGTTGAAAAATGTTGGAAACCATTGAATTTTTTTGATTATGGAGCCGTTAATCGCCATCAAAAATCTAGATGTTTTTTTATCCTGCAACATCCTTGCTCATCCAAACCCCAACACATACAATAATCAATACCGCAACTCTATTTCGAGCATGCATACATACATACATACAGATATGTATCTGTGCAGTTAAAGCGCTCAGCGGATCCAAATGCAGTGGAAATGCAAAAAGTTATAGCGGGGATAAAACGAGAAAATAACCGAATATAGCGAACGAATTTAAAATAGCACATAAATCTCGTATCTAATGCTTTTACAAATATATAAATAATAAATAAATGGAAAAGTGACATTGAACTTAATTATAATTAGTACATTGTTAATTTTAAATAAAGGCATATACAATTAAATGCAGACTTTTATTTACCTTGATTAAATTTAATAGAATATTATAGTATTTTCTATTTTGAAAAATATAGTTATAAATTATATAAAAAACTAATTTTGTTAATTTTATAATATATAAATGTCATTTTTAAATTAGTTTCTTTTATAGAAAATATAGCGAAATATAGCTGAAATAATCGGTATATTGGGAATATCGGGATATAGCGAGATTCATAACGAAAAGGTTATTTCGGAGGATATTTAAAAATAACGTAGTGGTAGAAATATGTTGCGCGATATAATGGGGATATGATAGGGTAAGAACGGGGCATTAACTGTACAAGTATGTAAGTCTTTATTAGCTCAATTGAGCGTATATACGTAAACAAATATCAACAAACCATCAGATATATACAATAAAACAAACCGAAATATAAGTCAAACATCCATCTAGTCCACAAAATAAACAAAGCAAGCCCAAATCATCGTCAGACAATATCATAATGTTTCAAACCCATCCTCACCATCTCAAATTGCATATATACAAATAATAACAAACAAAAACATACCTCTCAAGACGCATCAGAACCACTAAAACCACCATGTGGCTTCATATACTTGGCCAAGTATTGGTTCAGCTAGGGCTGTTATGGTAATGGTTACCGTTACCATTTGGCTAATACCATATTACCATACCGTTTTTACTGGTATGTCAGAATTGTTTACCGTTACTGATCGACTGGTATATCGAAGACTGATATACCGATAATCATTACCCATGTAATGGTAAATTACCGTTTGTCCATCAATGTTTATATCTTGACATATTTTTTGTACACAGTGCATCTTTATTATATTATATGCAGTGTTAGTTCATAAAAAACATAAATGAGAAAGCAAAATAAAGGTAACTAAAATTATTTCATTTGATTGTTGAACTAAATTTAATCATTTATTTGGTTGTAAATGCATGCAATAAAACATATAAAATGATTATGCATATGTTTTAAATTGACTAGTAAAATTACCGTTACCGCTAGTATTGAATAAATGTTACCGATGATTTACTGTTAAAAATGATAAATTTACAGTTAGCATACCGTTTCAACTAGTATACCGATTTCAATCAAAAAGGGTTAGTGATGGACTGATAATGGTAACTTTACCAGTACCGTAAAAGCGCTAGGTTAAGCTGCTCCATCTCTATAGCATGATGGCGGTCGTGCTCCTATAGCTTGGCGATATGGGTTCGTAACTCTGCAATCTTTGTGTTATCTTGAGCCTTCTTATACGCTTTCTGGGCGGTCCTAGCCTACAGATAAAATAAGTTATTATATAATTTACATAACATGAATTAAAAATGTGCAGCATTTAAATTAAGTTTATTTTTTTAATTAATTACCGTTTGGTTCTTAAATGCATAACATTTGTTTCGGGATGGTGGTTCCATATCCATAATTTACTTGGAAATAACATCCTCCTCGGCAGCAGTCAGTTCGTTCCATCTTGTATCATCCAGTATTTGTGCATGGCTTATTGGAACTATTCTTGTAATGAAAAGAAAAAAAAAACTGAATTTTACATAACACAGTTACTAGTATAAGTTAAAACTAATTAATTGTAATATATTTACATACGCAGCAGTTGCTTTATCATCATGCTGCCGCGAGTATGTGACTGAGCCTCTCCATTTGTCTGTTTTATGGCCTGAGTATGAGAACATACATCACAATATGAGATAGAATCTCAACGTGTCCATTCCTAAAATAATTAGAGAATATATCAGGGGATTGTTAAAGGGACTCCACAATCGGTTAAAAGGGGATAATTTTAAGGGGACTCCAGCTTAATTTTTTTTTGTCGGGGGCGGGGGGTCTAGATTATTTAAAAAAGAAAAGGAAAGGAGACCTAAATGCCCCTGGTTCGTCACTTGTGTTAAAACCTAATGTACTAAATTCAACACAGATTACAAACGCGTGCTTCCAGAAAATAAAAAACAATTGCAAACAAAAAAATTCGTTGATAAAATAAATAACAATATAAAATACGGTCAAAAGGAAAAGTTTTTTACATTTAAAACCGGCAGAGCCCAATCGTTTAATGGTAACATGAGACAGTTTTAAGTCGGCCAGGGATTGCCGTTTTAAATGTTGAAAATTGAAATTGTGTTGTCGGACTTCGAAACACTGTAGTCAAGTGTTGATCCATTTTTTATTTTTACGTGCAACGTTAAATTGTAAGTATTAATTAAAGTTTACATTTTATGGTTTTTATTAACAAGGACTACAGAGGGTTAATATTGGAATTTTAATTTATATGTTTAAGGGGAGGCTAATTTATTTTGTACCCCACATAATAATTAATACATTAAATTAGAATTGATCCTCCTTCACCAAATGTGGAGCCCTTTAACAATTCCCGTATATTATTATTTTAATAACCGTTTGTTCAAACGAGACGGGGGAAGTCTCTCTCCTACGGGGACAGGAACTCCCTGGAGATTTACAACTTTCGATTTTTCGCAAATCTAAAACTAAAAATACTTCAATTCTTCTCCCCATAGACTAAGATTCTTCAACAATGACCACTTCGATGTTACTATATCCTAATTGTTCCACATCTATCCGAAATTTCCATTTAGCTAGTTCGAACCCTGTAAGGCATCAGAATATGTTTGCCATGGATCTGAAGCAAAATGAAGATGTTAGTTGCAGAAGTACAAGCGTTTGCGAGAAGAAAATAAACTGTGGCATTTCATCGAACAATTCTATCGCAAGGACGTAGACAGAAATGCCACGTCAGCAGAGAAAGCCACTGACAACTGGCAGATGGGTAGTGATGTGGAAGGGTCCTTGATCTCTTCCCTGAATAATCTCACTAGAATATGAAGACCATTGGGTGTGCACGTGTACAAGTATATAAGTGTGCATGTCTCATATTCAAATGTTCTTGAAAACTGATGTGGGCTTATGTTACTGGTTCACTCTGAATGGAGTCTGTATAAATAAGGGCAGTGCATCCTCATTTGGGGGTGTTGATTTGTACAGGAGTTTTCTCTCTTAAAAACTTTCCAGTAAATTTCAACAAACGTTTGCTGTAATTCAAATAAAGTCAAGTTTCTTTCATTTACCTTTTAATTAATCTTTCTGTCCAACTATTTTTCCTGTCTTCAATCTGTTAATTCATGTCACATATGTTAATAAGAAGCATGTCGAAGAAAAAGGGTCCTAACAAACCCCCTATTAAATCACATCTAGAATTTTTTTGATTTATGAAAGATCAAGCCTCGGAGATTGGGTGATTTTATGGTACCGATTTCACGATACTATTTTGGGTAGAAGATCTCGTTTCTCGTAACTAATTCTTCATAATGGATCAGAGTGTCGCTGCAATTATTCAATTTACTACAAGTAAGAACGTATCTCGATTTCAATCGATTTGAGGGTGACTATTTTGTTTTATAGCCTGTCGAGTTTCAATCGATTATTTTCTAGGCGTTTAGAATTATAGTGGTGATATTGTTTTTATGGTTAATATGAATGTCGATTGGAAACCCGATTTACATCTTGTTGGATGTAAACAAAACTATATATTGTATTATTGTTGAGTTGAAGTTGATCGGTAGAATTGTTATGGCTCCAACAAAAGAGGTAACAACGGATTATGTTCATGAAATTTAGTGGACCTAACTCCACAGTCTTGGCATTTTCTACATTTACTTTTTAATCACATGTACCAATTTTATGACTTAAGAAGCAATGTTAGAAATTGTTTCGCTGATGATGGTTTGGTTTCTCATTTGGGTTTCATTAGAAAAAATAAGTTTTATGTTTAACCTACGCAAACGGTAAATAGTAGCTGATGAGCAAATTGTGCTAATTCAGTTATTCGGAGAATGTGAGCGTGATTGTATAGAACTAGATTGTGTAGTAACAGAGCAATTCGACTGTTCAAATCTTAGGTGGCAATCACTCATGAAGATGCTAACTGAAATGTTGTAGATGTGAAGAATGTGGATTGTAATTTGGTGTAGCTTGATAGTTGAATTCATAAGCTTCAGGGCTTATGCATATAGTACGCCGGTTTGGGAAGAAGGGGATTATCTTGGGCCTGCCTTTGTTTTATTGCTTAGTTAAGTATTGTTGTATTTTTGGTTTACGTATTCTAGTTTTTCATATGTTTGTTTTGGTTAAAGCAGGTAAGTATGTTTACCAAGTTATGTAACGTTTATTTGAGTAGTTAACAAAAGAGTACAAATTTCCAAAAAAAAAAAAAAAAAAAAAAAATCGTTTGTTCAAATGTAACTTAAAATATAAAAATGTAAGTTTTGTAAGCATAAATAAAAAACATCTCAAGTCCTCACAATGATGCATAAACAACTTAGAAACACCATGATGTGTCATTAGGTTTTATTTCTATTTGCGGAGTTCCTCTCTGACTTTTTCCACAAAATTAAATTGACATGTAAAAATATGCAACAATTTAAAGTGAAATGTGGTAAAATTATCTGAAACTCCTCATTGCTCCTCTATGCAATTCATATGTTCCATACTCTATAATACCTATCCAGTTGGGTTTTTTCCCGATCTTCCGATGATTGACATGGTATCCCTATATATTTTGCTAAGTTGGCACTGGACCAGCTCAATTTCAATCTTCTGTAAGTTTACCACATCCTAACATTTGAAAAAAATGGAAGTTATACATTTATAAACAATCTAGAAAATATAAATTGGTAATATATAATGATATATAAATTTACATTTATAAGGAAGTCTTGCCAAATACTCGTTATGATCTGTGTTGGGATCTCGCTCCACTTGGGCCAGTTGGAAGTTATCCTACTCATGTATGCCTATCGAGAAATGGAAATAACAATATTGCACGACACAAGCATGAATCCCTAGGTTAAAACGTGAAACATGTAATAAATCATAACTAATATATAATATACCACATAGAAAATAAATGAAGTACTTATGATCCTTCAACCTTTGGCTGCATCGTCACCACATGACGAGCTACCTTCTGTGATGGGCCGTTACAATCACCTTCAATAACGTTCCCTCTTTGAGAAGAAGAGGAAGAACTTAACTAAGAAGAACCATGTCTCCTAAAATTTAACATAATACCCTTCATAAACATAATATAATTTTTGAGAAACATGTTATTGACGGCTAAATTATCGTTACACCCAAAGATTCTCTAAAACTCCAGAATTAACGCTTCATGTAAGGAAACTAAAAGTGCGGAAAGTAAATAACACGGAGATTTATACTGGATCAGTCCGTAAGGAACCTACGTCCACTTTAAAGGCATTTGAGGATTTTATTAATTATTGAGGGTTACAAGTACAAGTCATCATCATAGAAATATTGGCTAGGTACTTGGAAGTCATATTTTGCATATAAAATGTCTTGAGAGAAAAATATGTGTTCTTCATCTTCCTTGAGTTCTAGGCAGTCATTACTGAGTTCTTTTGACCTTATTGAGCTCTCAAATCAACCAAAATCCAACCCTTGTGAAGAATAAGCAAGGGGTATTTATAGATAGTGGATTAGGTAGGAGTAGGTAAGATTTGAGGACCACAATAGCAGATTTTTAATCCCTGGAAGGCGGCACCCAGAATTCTTCATCCCTCCGAAGCGCATTGGAAGATTTCGTATCCCGAAGGGATACGGTGAAGAGGGATGTGAAGTACAAGGAGTCAAAATCTAGGGGACTCAAAATCTTCGTGTTTGTTTATGGAATTCGAAATTAGTAAGGCAAAGGCAGGGGGTTCGAAATCCCGAATTTGAAATAAGGGATTCAAAATCCTTTTATATGCACACTTTGGGGATACAAATTTTATGTTCTGAGGTGTTGTGAGGCATAGCTCGCATGTCTTCTCTCGGGTTTGAATCCTTAGTGTTTTAATGACAATTTGGGCTTTGGTGCCATGAGACGGTCCCAGTCGAGTGGACATGGTATGTTTTTGGGAATCAGACCAAGAGGCCGGTTAACAATTGCTCCCTAAAGTACGTCTTGTCTTGACATGATGTGCTTTGAGTTGAAACTATCGTATCTGAAAGCTGAAAGGATCTTTAAGTTGTTTTGTTTGGGTCGTGACCAATTGGTTGATTGTGTCGAGAATTCTGGTTCCCTGATAGATCCTTTTTATCATCTAATTCTCGTCGCTTATGAAATTGAACGTTAGTCGTCGACTCTTGTTTACGCCAAAAAGTAAACGAGTCATCGTCAGCGTAGGGTCACGTATACGCTTACACGTTCTCACGTTTGCGTGATGCAATTGAAGTTTGGAAATAGAACATGAGTGGTGAATCGTGGATTCGACAACAGATTGGTATCAGAGCAATGCGATTTGTTTAAATTGCCCATGAATAGCTTCAAGAAAAAGCGGGAAATCAGCTGATAATTATGCTATTCTATTTAGGAGAAAAGAATACTTTAGTGGAGGAGATTAGATTGAGAGAGAAGAACGTTCCAACCAGGGAACTTTGACGTGATAAAGAGTTTACTGCGTTGAAGGGGCCATTAGATTTTGGAACTTAGGTCTGAGAGAAGCTATTATTTTTTAGTGCTGACAAAAGCAGTTAAGTGATAGGAGAGATATTTATCTTATATACAGAGATTTGGATTAGTTTTTTTGTCATTAATTGGCTTTAGTTTTTGGCTCTGTATTTGGCTCGATAATTGAGAGGATTTGTTGGTCTTAGTGGTATTGAGGTTACTTTGGAATCTACCTTCTTTGTATTTTGGATATTTGCAACATTTGTTGGTGGGCAAGAGTATAGTCTGAGCTCGTTGACAAGGTGTGATGAGGGTATCTTTGCTGGAACCAATTATCTAAATATTCATTTTTTGGTTTTTATCTCATTATGAGATTTTGGCTTAAGGTAGAGTTCTTTGAAGACTTTTATGTTGAAAAGAGAGTTTGACTCAAAATGGGATGCGAAGATATGTGATTTTGCATCAAGGTGGAGTGTTAAATTTGGTGATACATAATCACAAATAAATGGAAACGAATGTGGAAAATGAAAAGTAATCACATATATTTTGCATAAATTATTGGATTGTATTTGCATGAGACAACAACAGAATAAATGCAGGGTTTATTTTCTTCCATCTTTGCTAATGAAATGACTGTGTGATTAACTTTCTATATTTGTGCTATTTGCTACCTCTGCAACTTTCCTCCATTATATTCTTACCATATCTTAGTAATTTGATTGATGACTCACATAGATTTCACTGGCTTATATTGAGGGTAGACTTCGTTCTAAACCCATCCTGACATTCATCCAGCGATCCACAATTAGAGTGTCCCTTCAATCAAGGAATTAGGGTTGAGACAAGTTATCTCTGTTTAGTGCTGATAGAAGCAATTATGTAAACTTCTTATCTTGTAATCTCTTGTATCTCTCTCTTATGTAAAGTAAAATCTCTCTTCTTTGGACTGGACGTACACTATCTTCTCGATAATAGTGGAACCAATATAAATATTGTGTGTCTTTCTTCTTCTTTATAGTTATTTACTATTCATTTGGAGTAATAAAATAATCAATGTTTGATTTATTGATGTTCAATTGGAAAATATAGATCATGTTTATAGTTTTTCCGCATTTGTGCAACCATTTTGCACTACACACCCAAAGTTTTTATATTGGTTCAGACTTTCCATCCTACCTCCAACCACGAGCTCTCCTTCGGCCTTTCACTAACTAAAAACAATCTCACTTTCTCCCGAGGAATAGGCCTATACAACAAGTTGTCTTGATAGATATGTGTTATACAACACTGATTTTGTCTTTGAGTACAGTCCTTCCTATGACTTCTCCTAAGTGTAAATCATAAGTGAGCAAAGATGTAAGGAAATAATTTATAAGTATTTAGTGAGCAATGGTATTCAAGAGGACGTATAAGAATTTAGAATGTAAGAGAATTAGAAGGGGAATTCGATAATATAATTCATGAATTCAACAAATTCAAATAGATGTTGAATGATTTTAATCAGTAGTTACAATTCATGAAATGTACTTCTTTAATTAACGTTGCAACTACTGACGAAGCAATGGCGAGGAGAGAAGAGAAGGAAAATGCCTACTCAAAAATTATAAAGTTATAAAGGATTGACGTCTGGATCTTCGATTTAGACTTTCGACTTAGTTCAAGATTGTTTCCCGACCTTTAGACATATGTCTGGATCAAAAATCAGATGTTTGGTCCAAATCAAGAAAATAATCCCAAGGTCGGGCGTTTGTTTCATATTTCAGACGTTTGACATAAAGATGTGCATGTTTTTCCCTTATGCACCAGAAGTTTGGGAGAAAGGCCGGACTCTGGTTTAGCATAAATTTTTAGAAATGCTTTTAAGTAAATACTATTTTGTATTTGTGTGTGTATCTTTTAAGAGAGATTTTACAATATATCTAAAAAAATTAAGACATAAATAATCGTATAATAATCTTATAAAATTTTCTCTTAGTGATCATCCCATCTTTGGAGACTTGTACCTTCAAATAGTTAGATAACTTAAAAATATATGATTGCATACATGTTGTCATTAAATCATGAGAGGTGGGATTCTAACAAAATTTGCATCAAAAATGGTATTACAAAATTTTTGTTTCGTTTTATTAAATCTTTCTCGTAAAGTTCGAAATTAAGATCACGAGCGATATCTCGGGTGAGATATCGAGATCTAAAACAGACCATTCATGGTCATAATGCATTATTACTACTGTCATAGTCAATATCATTTATAAATTTCTAATTCAATGCATTTTTGCTTAAATTAATTAATTCATATATGATACATTATATTACTGATATATGAATAAAAAGAAAACAATTTTGTTTTGGTGAAAATAAGGCTCATGTCCTTAAAAACTTTGGAAATGTAAACGACATCCTCCCCATGTTTCAAATGTAAAGTGGGTCCCTATTTTGGGAGTTACGTGTTTTTGAAGAAGAAAAAAGCGCTGGTATGTATTAAAAAAAAAATCGCAAATATTCCCAAAAGCAATCTGAACAAAAAAAGTTGCAGAAATGTATGCAACTATTACCAATATATGCATATATTCGTCCAATGTTTTATATTGAAAATCTAGATGAATATATGCATACATGCATATATTGATAATAGTGGCATACATGTATGCATATAAAGTTGAACTAAGCAGCATGTGTTACGAATAGTTGCAGAAATGTATGCATATATTTCGTATAAGTGCATACATATATGCAACAAAGATAAAAGGATGAAGGCTTACGAAAATGTGCATGCATGAAAGCATTTATTGACTATATATTCAAAAATGTATGCGTAAAAGGCATATGCTTGAAAAAACAGGCCAGAATTGAATATATTCATAAAACGATGCATATATTGCAGTTTAACTGCATACACGTATGCATAAATAATGCAGTTTGATGTATAACTGAAATATATGCATAAATGTATGCAATTATGTACAATTAAGTGCATATTTTGATGCATAATACTACTGTTTCGCTATTTTTCTGTTTTTCTGTTTTTGATGCTTTTTTGATGGTTTTAACGTATGATTTTGATGATGATTAGTTGTTGTATTTAATTATGAATTTACGTGATTTTTTATTTTTTACGTGATTTTTTGATGATTTTTCAAAAAATAGGGATGTAATTTATATGAAATGTTTGATTGGATGTGAGCCTAATTTTGAAACTTAACAGGGACCTAAGACAAACTGACCCTTTGTTTTGAGCAAGATAAATTGTCAAGTTAGATATATATATATATATATAACAAAATATAATTTACCTATAGAGCATACCCCTAACCTTTTCATATTAGAGTCCATACAACAAACATATAAGGGGAAACACTAATTAATTTGAGGAGGAAATATTAAAAAAAAAGATTTCATGTGCATGGTCTATTCATTTCCGAAAGTGGTTACATGCAGAAAGATAAATTCAGCTTTATTGATTGTGAACTTATATTAGATTATTTACATATATGAAAAATGATGACAACGTGGACTGGTAATAAAAATATCATGCGCGCTTTGTAAGAAAATAATCTTAAATTTTGAAATGTTTAGCCTAAACATAACTTGTGTTAAGATGACTAGCAAAGATGCCTCAAACATAACTTATTTAACTATAATAAAAAAGGCCAGTATGTCAAGAAAAAGATTTTGTCTAATATTATGTGATGACCGCCCACAACTCCTGCACTTAACAAGGAAAATAATGCACCGAAAGACGTGCCAGGCAGCTATCGACGATCATCAGGGTAGAATAATACAAGCGAAACCTGTCGTATAAGTCACAACACAATGGTAAAATATAATAGAACATATACAACATGCAATAATAGCAAAACATAATCTTAAACTTTTTCTTATCACCATGAAAATTCCATACAACTTTGGATAACACTTTAAGAGTCTGTACAAAGGGCCTCACTACAAGTCACTCAGAGAATACATCAACATAGCAGCGGAAAAACAACAAATAGTATATAGTAGGAAATAATACGAAGGCCTCGTGCTCGTCGTCGCTCAGCAGCATCGTTCTCATCTAGATCTACTACCTGTCACCTGCTACTTAGTCTGCCTATCCACAACCGAATGAACAACCCAAGGTAATAAGAGGGAGACATAAAACCTTTATTCATACAATAGTCTTGGTGAGCGATAAAACAACTATCTAACATCATCAAAAAAGTATATGAGAATAGACATATTAATCAACTAATCTACCAACATCAACAGAGAAGAACCCAAACCCGTCTTTTCCACATCCGACAGTGATAGCCTTTATAACAATCAAGTAGAAACAAACAATACATTCATTGCAACCAGTTATCAAGAATAGACCATCCTAATCGATATAGACATTTCCCAAACACAAGCCCCGAAGGACTAAACCAACATCAGACAAGCACCTAAGAGATATCTCCTTCGACGTCGGACAATCTACACAATACGATAAAAGCAAAACAATCATCATCCATGAATCCAGCTATCACCGTCAATCCTTCTTTAAAACCATCGTTAATCGTACGATCGTCTCAACATCATGTCGTCCGTCAAGGGCTATTGGTAAACCCCGGTTTTAGAAAAAACTACATATACCTTTCATCGCTGCCCAGGATACTTGACTAATCATCTAGTCTTTTAGGCGTCCCTATTATACCCATGATTTGAGCCCGCTAGAACCTATGACCATGATAATTCCTCGGCCTTCGATACCTCTAGTCGTCGTCATCGACGACCATTAGCAAGCTAAAATCACCTTGAGCAGCCATTGTCCACGAGCTAAAATCATCTTGAGTCGTCTTCACATTCGTTGCATTTGACCGATCAAACGAATGTTTAAAAACATTTCGATCATTTCTTCTTGAATTCACATCAAAGCCACGATCGTAGTCGACCCAAAAAAATATGCATCGTTTGATCAATACGTCATTTCATTACATTTTCAGCCTTTCTGCTATGAAAAACATACTACAACATTTAATTCAGCCTTTTACAATGTTTTAGAAATGCTATCATGTCTCCTGGCTCGATCCAAACCCTTTGGCTCAACTTTTATACTACAGCTTTTGAAATTGCTTTTCACGGCGTTTTGAAATGCTATCATATCTGCCCAATCCATCCTGGATCGGCTTGCTTGATCCCTTAAAAACTGCTCAAAAACACGTGCGCAACACCACGTTTTTAGTGCCCGATCCATGCTCCAGAAAGTGGCTGATCCATCCTCTTTCACAGCATTTTAAAAGCGTTGTTAAATTTCTGCTTGATCCACTTTGTGAACTCTGCCCGATCCATCCAAACGACGTGTGCAACACCACATTTTTAGTGCCTGATCCATGCTCCATAAAGTGGCCGATCCATCAACATTCTAATGCGTTTGTAAAACGCTATAATCTGTTCCGATCCATACCCACGAAAAAGTGCCCGATCCATCTGAAAATTGCATCCCGATCCATCAATTTCCTATGCGCAACACTGCCTGATCCATGCCAGATCAGCTCTTTCTGATCCATACTTTTCACAATGTTTAACAAACGCTGTCGTACCCAGAAAATTCAGCCTTTGTCAGATCCATCAAAACACACCCAGTCCATCATTTTTTTTGTGCCGATCCACTGATTTTTGGAGACCGATCCTTACTAGAATTTATACCCAAACCATGACTTTCTACAATGTTTGTAAAATGTTGTTATACCCTGAAAATTCATCCTTTGCCAAAACACGTCGATCCAAGCCCAAAACTCGCCCAAACACCACCGATCCATCTCAAACACCACCGATCCATATCAAACACCACCGATCCAATCCACGCATGCGCACCAAATCTCCAACTAAAACCACACTTGATTTCGATTTGATTTCATGTCCAAAACCCAATTCGATTTCAACATTTTCAACAATGATTCAACAACATAATCAACCAATCATCAATCCAACATGAGTACATTAAACAACATTTGAAATTACCGTTTATAAGTTGCTAGATTAAATCCTATGGTGATTCAAATTGAAATCATACATACCGTAGTGTAGACTTAAGTGAAAACAACTTGAAATGACGAAAATAAGATTATACATACCATATACTCAATTGAATCCGTGCGGGAGATGCTTATCACTCACTAAATCTCCAAAATAGCTTTAAAACCACTAATCTCTAATCCAGACCACGAAGAACGACCTTCGAATCGACCACTTTGATGCGATCTACCTTTCTTTGATGTTGATCTTTGATCTTCTAATCTAGATCTATGTTTTTAATGGAGGAGAGAGATATTTGATTGAGCAAGGAGGATTATGAGCACAACAAAATGAGAGAAATAAAGAAACTAAACTATTCTCCATGCCTCTACTCCCCTATTTATATCCAACAACCTAAGCCTTAGCAAGCCCTATACAAATCATCCCACTAATTACCAACTAGTTAGGACAGAAATTGCGTAGCACTAAAACAGTGATTTCTCCCAAACCGCAGAACCAAATCTTTAATACGATCACTTTACGGAATTGGCAACACCATTTCCTTTCCGATGAAATCGACCTCAGCACTTGATTCGGTCCCAGTCAGAAGTTATGCCCTGTACAAAACTGGCAGGGGTAAAATGGACACAAATAAAATTGGTGAAAATTATGAACATGTCTCACATCCTCATAAACAACATATCAACATATGAGAATGATCCAACCCTTAGAGAATTAAATAAAAAAAATTTACGTTCCTCCGATACATAAAATGCAGGTCCTTACATTCCCCCTCCCCCCCTTTAGGAATTTCACCCTCGAAATTCCTAGCAAACACTAGCAAGCAAATGCAATTTCACACTCCTACCATCCAGAAGCAGCCAATATATCATCCAAACTAGCATCCATCAAGCCATGCATCCATAGCTTTATCCTAGCATGCAGAATTCTAACAATGATAGTACAAGTTACAGTGGTGTAAGGTGACACGATATTAATGGGTCATACCAACGAAGAGTTCTGGATGGATCGTCTTCATATTCTCTTCCGTCTCCCACGTACAATCGTCATCATCCTCACTCCATTGCACCTTCACTAGCTTACTCGTCTTCCTCCTAAGTTGTTCCGTGTCATTCCTCACAACGTAAAGCGGCTTATGAGGTTTCATAACTATGGTCTCGAATTCTAGGTCTTCGTACTGCTCTGGAGATACCACCACGTTCGAATCATGTACACACTCTCGTAGAAACGACACATGAAAAACATTGTGCACACTCGACATCCTCTCGGGTAAATTCAATCTATACGCGAGCTTTCCAATCCGCTCGATTATTGGAAATAGTCCAAGAAATCTTGGAGCTAACTTTCTTTTATTTCCGAACTGCACAACATTCTTTATGGGCGAAATCTTCACGAAAACCATATCGTTAACGTCGAATTCCAAATCCTTTCGACGCTTATCAGCATAACTCTTCTGACAGTCTTGGGCTCCCTTTATACGTTGTCGAACAATCTTGATACAATCCGATGTCTCTCTGATCATCTCTGGCGTAAATATCAAATTATCTCCAGTCTCTAACCAACAAGCCAGAGAATTACATGGTCTTCCATACAACGCCTCGTATGGTGTCATCCCAATTCTTGACTGGTAACTGTTATTGTATGCAAACTCAACTAAATGTAGATGGTCTTCCCATGATCCTTCAAAGTCCAATATATAAGCCCTCGGGAGATCTTCCAAAACTCGGTTAACCTCTCGGTTTGACCATCGGTTTGAGGATGATAAGTCGTATTAAAACACAATTTGATTCCCAAAGTCTCTTGCAAACTCTTACAAAATCCACTCGTGACCAATGGATCTCGATCACTCACTATGATCTTCGGGATACCATGGAATTGAACTATCCATTTAATATAAAGCTAAGCCAACTTCGATGTTGTCCTAGTCGATTTGGCAGGAATAAATCTTGCACTTTTGATCAAGCGATCCACTATAACCCAAATTCCTTCATTTCCTGCCCTAGTTCTAGGTAGTCCATGGATAAAATCCATTGATATCTGCTCTCACTTCCACGTAGGAACTTCCAATGACTGAAGAAATCCACACGACTTCTTCTGTTCACCTTTCACAAACTGATAGATCATGCACTTTGAAATAAACTTTCTGACATCCCTCTTCATACCTTCCCAGTAGTAAGATTGCTTCATATCTAGATACATCTTATTACCACCGGTATGAATCATTAATTTTGAGTGATGACATTCCCTCCAGACCTCATCTCTCAATCCGTCGATATCAGGAACAACCAGTCGCTCTTTCTTTCTAAGCCAACCCTCTCATCGACCTCGAATTCCTTATGCTTTGGTTCTAACTTTTGCATAATCTCGACAAGCTTTGCATCACGCTTCGGGCTCTCGCCAATCCTTTTGATGAGAGTATGTCTTATTGATAAGCTTGCTTACATTTCACGTTCCAACTCACACCGTAGTCTCAAATCGAATCCTACCAAGTACTCGAGGTGTTTCCATTTTGAAAACATTGCTCCCAAATTTGCGCATCTTCGACTCAACGCATCTGCCACAGCGTTACCTTTACCAAGAACATAGGAAATGCAAAAATCATACGATATTAGAAAATCTAACCACCGTTACTGCCGAAGATCCAATTCCTTTTGGGAGAAAAGATACTTCAACGACTTGTGATTCGTAAACAACTCGAATCGAACTCTCAACAGGTAATGTCTTCACATCTTCAGAGAAAACATGATTGCTGTCAACTACAAATCATGAGTTAGAAAATTCCTTTCGTGCGGCTTCAGCTGTCGACTCATGTATGCCACACCCTTTTCCTTCAATATCGGCACTGCTCCAAGTACAGTACCACATGCACTGTCACTACACCAGAAATGCCAATTTGGCAGTGCTCATGGCTGTATCAAAATCGATTTGGCAGTGCTCTGGACCGTATCAAAAAATGGCGTCTCTGTTGCTTTGATACGGCTTAAAACCGTATCAAATTGATAATTTGATACGGTTTTTAGCCGTATCAATTTAGAAATTTGACACGGCTTTACGTATCAATTTTTGAATTTGATACGGTCTAAAGCTGTATCAAATTTCTAAATTGATACAGCTTAAAACCGGACCAAATTGGTATGCTGGTACTGTCAAATTCATAGATCGATACGGTTTTAAGCCGTATCAAATTGGTAGATTGATACGGCTTAAAACCGTATTAAACTGTTATACTGATACGGTTTAAAACCGTATTTAATTCCTCATTCCTACAATGATAACAATGAATTAGATACAGCTTATAACCGTATCAAAACCGGTATATCATATATGCAATATACAGAAACACTGCACCCATTGATATATATATATATTGATATATAAATATATTTATATATATATATGCACAATTAAGAAGATACGCTACATATAACAGTACATAAAGAAGATATGCTAAGCATAATTCGATTAATACATAAACCATAACTTCAGTTAATACAAACCACATAACACAATATATACAAAGCATAATGTTCACAGTTCTTGCTCTAAGAAAAAAAGACAACAAAACTGCAGTTGTCGAGCCCATACAACTCACGCTTGTTCCAAAGCCTGAAAAGAAATTAAAATAACAAACATCAGTCGATTGTGTATTAATCAAATAAATAAGTATTCATGCAAGCGTTGTCCATGTTAGTATCTGCATCTTAAGATGTATTGGTCAAATAAATAAGTATTGATCAAATAAATAAGTATCCACAACAACAATACATACTTTAAATTACTTGTGATTTTTGGTGTCCGTCTCCGCATCTTAAAATCATACCCTTATCCCATGTTGATATGCACAGTTTAAAGCAGGATGACCAATGAGCAACCCATAAATTCAGTTGAAACTAAGCCATAGTACTCAGTTGAAACTGAGCCTTACGCTCAGTTTTAACTGGGCTTACGGCTCAGTTTCGCTGAGCCTTTACGCTCAGCTGAATATTTTAAAATGTTTTAGACATTAGTCAGTATTATTACATTAAACTTCTAAATGTCTTTAAACTCAATATTAAATCCACCCACAACCCCCATGAATTTAAAAGAGACGCATTTCCTATCTATATATCTCCCATTTTTAAATGCACCCTCAATAAATAGTCATTAATACTGCTTAAATTCTTAAACCATTAATTCTTTGTACTATTTTTTTTATTTTTATTTTTCCTTTCTTCTGAAGTCACAAAAACTATTGAACTGTACACAAACTGTTGAAGATACGAGGCAAACTGAAATAGAAAAGAAGAAAATTAAATACATGAAGTTAAATACAATACAGTATTCTTATTTTTAGGTACAGCTTCTAGTCCATTTAGCTTGTATAGTTAGCTCTTCAATGAGCAGTTATGAAATAAAATCATGGTACTGAATAATTTGCTTTACTTTAGACCATTAATTAAAATAAATAGTTCAAAAGACCTGTATTCAATTCTTCACAGTAGTTTTATCAGAGTGCATAATCAATTTTATGGACAGTATAGATGGCCATTTTGATAAATTGTCCATGAAAGATAATTAGAGCCAACATATGGAAAATATGAAAGGTTCGTAACTTTAAATACATTTGTGTATCAGTGGTTTTTACTTGTATTTATGTAAAAATAATGTATTCAATGAGACTACTAACTACAAATAATGTATTCAACGAGACTACTAACTATCAAGCGAACTGAGAGTTATATATGTATGATTCTTGAAGTTCTATTTTTTAGTGTTATAATTTGTTTAGGTTAGAAAACATAGGCAAATCATGAATATATATGATAACAAACCATGAATACATGTACAATGTACTTGATTTGGTGTTAATACAAGTCATAATCAAACGGGTGTTTGTTTGGTTTTCACAGTTGGGTAGTTTAATCCATCAAAATCTACCAATTAAATGCATTATTACGATTGTATACTAATTATGGACGATCAACCATATTACTATGACAATTTTGCACACAGTACTTACTTTTCTTCCAACTAAAATAGAAAATAAATCTTATTTCATAGTTTTTTATTTCTTTTTTTTATTTACATTTGAGCAGCAAATATATAGTTTAATCAAAAGACATGATATTAGATTTTGTTATTATTATTTTGCATGGAGTGCATATGACATTTATATGGAATGATATGTTTTACCAAAGAAGACTACTGATCAGATATTTATAGTTATGAGGTGATGTTCTTTATCATATATTCATTTATAGCTTGAAGAAGGCGGTCATGACAAGTCATGGTGTTCAAGTAGTCAGTCACCTGCCACCATTAATTTCTATTTTCAAGTGTTCAGCGAAACTGAGCCGTAATGCTCAGTTTCGCTGAGCCTTACGCTCAGATTCAACTGAGCCGTAAAGCTCAGTTTCACCTGAGCCTTACGGCTCAGTTTAACTGAGCATTACGGCTCAGTCAAGCCGAGTGTAATGCTCAGTTTCAGTGAAGCCGAGCCATAATTAATTCCCAACCAAATTTTAAAATTAACTTGAGATGTACAAGTTCTGAGTTGATGACAGGGGTTAAAATTACCCAGGTGAGGTATTGTTGATGTGTAAAGTTCGGAAGAACAAAGTGCTCATTTCCAGACATTACATCGTCCAAGGAACATTAACAGTTTTCAACCATTAAACTCAACAGCATCCATGTTATTGCTAATATAATTCATATGTATGTGGGTATATGCGCAGTCATAGATCAACATATGAAAAGCAGGGGTAGAAAGGTACCTGAAAACGAATAGATAGAATATCTGAATCCTGAAGATAATCAGGACGGCCAAGTGACACGAATGCAAATTTCCACTGGACCAAAAATATACAAGAAAAGTATCCATCAGCCCATTGGTTTAATTGCAACTACCTCTCGTATAACTAACTTGAGTGATCGAGTTTAATTACAACTACCTCTCATATAACTAACTTGAGTGATCAATAGGACGTTATCAATAGGAGTTTGGGGTTTTTTCAAATTATTGCTTAGTTGTTTCAAACGAATGCAATTCAGAAAGTGTCCAGGTTATTAAAAACTAATAAAGTAACCCAAAAAATAAACTAAAAGAGGCCCCAATAAAAAAATTAAACTAAAAAATTCTAGTGATTTAAAAACAGATGAGATGCCATGTTATGAAATACAACAAGATGAATTTATTGGTTGAAAATTATCCAAAAGGCATTATATATAAATACAACAAGATGAATTTATTGGTAGAAAATTATCCAACCTGCTCATGTTATGAAATGCATTGCTGTGCATTGCCACCCTGATCAAGTAATGATACTTCTTTTACAGCAAAGAAGTCTCCGGTCCTGAAAGCACAAGATGTCTAATTAGCATGTATCTCAGTACAACCTTTCAAAAATGAATGCATTGGTTTCTAACTACATATACTCAAACTAAGCAGAAAAGGCCGTATGATGTGTTCCTTAAGCAACAAATACAATCTATCATTATGTTGTGTCTGTTTGCAGTAAGTTTCTCTATGATTGTTTGTTTACAATTTGAAATGTACATTTATTAACTATTTAATAACATAGTAAGTAGTATCAAGAACTCAAAACAACATAAACATGCACAAACTATATATTAATGTTTACAACATTATACTTGCAAATATACAGTAAATGAATTGAGAAACAAATCATTAAAACTATCAGCTAACTTTCAGAAAGAACCCTGGCTTTTTTTTGTATAAGAAAATATTGCAATCGTGTACACATCCGTTATTAGAAATATCCCCTCCTCATACAAACAATCCAGTAGATTTTCGCAAAGTTGTTTGATAAATACTTTCCACTTTGGAAATGTTGTGGAGTGGGTTAAGGTGCCACAATTTTGTGTACGATGGCTACATATATGGAAAAAAAATAAGGGAACTTCATCCAGTTAGGCATTTAATTATTAAGTTTAACTTATTAAGATGTAAACCTGCGAACAAGATCTGATTTCGCGAAGACCATTTCACTGGGAAGAGGCAGTTCTCCAAGAACCATAGCACCACCGCCGATATCCATACCACCATAACACAAAGAGAAAGAATCTCAAATTACTCCTTTTTCCACAAATTGGTCCATTATGCTGAGGGGTCTACGCCCCAGACCCATTATACCATCAGCACGTTGACTAAACAGATCACCAGTTTCAGAATTTTCACAGCCAAAAACAGCACGCTGAGGAACAAGTGTGCTTTGACTACCAAAGGAAACTATGTCCTCACCCAGCACGCCGTTGCTTGATCTCATTTCAACATATTGCCACTGCTTGAAATCTACGGTCCTACATATCATTGATTATTAGGCATTCTTTTGGGTTTTCATTGTATAAAGCTTCAAATACTTAAAACTATAAAACATACAATATCAACAAACAAAAATTACACTTTACTTAGTATAGCAAGCTATCACGGGAAGTAAAATAAAATAAGGGGAACACACAGTGGTAAAGAAGGTAACCGAGTAGGAGAAGCACTGATGCATTTTTACATGTGTGCATGCATGTGATACAGAAAAGTAGAATAGCTAGCGGAATCCATCTGACTAGTGGTTGCAATACATAATTTCAAACCATGAGTATCACAATATAGAAAATTTTACAGATATGCAGTCACGAGGGTGCCATTGAATTTGGATATGATTATTTGCCAAACAGAAAATACTAGTGAACAGACAATTCAGGCTAACTAGTTGCTTAGCTCAATGCATTTAAACATTTAATGCATCAACCACTATGCTTATAGTCAAGACTATTTTGTTTGCCTGTTTGGCAAACTATTTTGTTAAAGTACCCACTTCCTAAAAATTAACATTAATTAGAGTATCCAATCAAAATGGTTTTCGTTTCCTTTTCTTTTTTGAAAAAAAAGAGGAAAGGAAAATTCTCCACGTAAGCTAGAAACAGGGAAAATTCATTGCAATATGGATGCTCTAATTATCAAGTAAATTATTTGATGATAGTTTAATATTTAATTTAGTTTCCATGTTTAAATTTTGATATTTACTACATTCACAGCACATATGTAGTAGTAAATATCATAGCCAATATACGACAAACTGTCACTATCAAACGTGTAGTGATTGCATCACATGCTCATATCATAGGCATAAAATATTTCCTGCCTTGCAGTATAATTGTTTGCATGTACAAGTATAAAAATGGATAATACTGTATCGTTTATATAGATGGTATTAGGTGGAAGACAACCATTCACATTTGAACTTACCTACTTCAGTAGCACCTTCACCAAAAACATCTAAACATAACTATTTTCTATACAACTACAGATCAAGGAAAACGATGCAGAAAATGAAGCTGACTCTGTCGGGTTGTAAAGGCTGAAAACCTTCATGCTTTAGATCTATTCAGTTCAATACATTGTTTATTAACTTTAGCTACTCTCTTCCAAAGCATATGTACCTATGTTCTATGAATCATGTTTGGGCCTACCATTTATTTAAAGCTACTACTACGTAAGTTCATTGGTATATTTTTTACACGTGATGTCAATGTGAAAATAATTGGTATAATCAAAATAAATAATTCTAGGCCAAATAATCATTGATTGCAATATAATATCTTTGTTATTTCGGATTTTTGACCAAAGCATAGTGGAATAAATTAGTTATGTATATGTTAGGAAACATAATATTATGCTTCCTAAAGTTTATATGTAATTTAAGTACAATGTTATTTTGTATGTTTTGATAAACTTAATCATACAGGTAGTAAAATACAGTAACCATATATTCTGACAGTGTACAGAAAATTGGCAAAACACATTAAAAAAAATTTGGAATTCACAATAAAACATAGTGATGGATATTTTAAAAGTAACAAAAACTAAGCCAATATAAAAAATTTGAGATGTCTAAATCGGGCTAGCAAGGCATTTAAAAAAAAGGAAAAACTTAACCTGACTCAACAAATGATTTGCATCTTAGTTCAAGGTCAGATCAGTAGGTTTGGATAAACACACATAGCGGTATAAAAAAATAACCTATAGCCACTAGTTACAGAGATTATAGATATCGGACTATATATGATGAATCAAGTTAATATATGAATACATCCATCTATGAATAAACTAAATTAATGGATCCGTCATCTACACAATCGGTGTATGCAATCTCAATTCAGTGTTAAAATATTTCATGAAATGAATAGCAAGAACACCTTTCACATTACATGAATCATTTATCATGGGATTTTTTTAATAGTAGCCTAAAATAATTTGTACACCATGTAACTGGTTACGTGTATATAAATTATTAGAATTTTAAACTAAAATGGAACAAAAATAAAATAAATGAAATATCTTAGATGAGTTCTAAGTTGTTTAAAATGAGCACATATCATTTATATAATAACAATTAAGTAATCACAGTCTAACTAGTCGATAGTATTTTCATATTGCACATATGCATCTCAAAATACGACAAAGGATCAAAAATCCTTTCAATTTTGTCTGTACCATTGGCTTATATAGAAAACATTTTTTTTTTGTAAAAATAATAAAAGTTTGAAATAAAAACAATAAAAGAACACAAAGTAGAGCGGAAATTTTTCATTGGGGTCAAATTTAAAACATAATGATAAATAGAGTTTTAAAACCCCCATAACAGCAGAGCTGGAAGAAATGTTGACGCAGTTGACATAAAATATGTGTATATTACTGATTTCAGATGGTGTTAAGTAAGTTAATCAGATCTAAAAAATAATGTTCACTGTTAAGCTGAATAAAAAAAGGCAGAAGGAAAAATAAAGTAACATTATTTTAACGATTTGTAGACGGTTAGCAGGTCATCAATCCTATGACCAATGAGGGATTCAGCTTCGCTGCCAAAAGCCGTGATAGTAGTCGACGTGGTGGAGTCCAGTATATCCAAATTCACAAGATACCTGTTTAACATATTTAAATTTGTTGAAAACTTTACATGGAATAATCAAAGAAATAAGAGGTAAATGTAACATGTTTAACGTATTCAAAGCCATTCTATGGCATCCAATGCAAAAAAGGTTTGTCTTGAATTGTCCAGCCATAAATTTACCGAGTGGACATGAGAGATAACTCCAGTGTGGTTTAGTTGTATGCTTGACGACAATGATGGGTATAACTTATATTTTACCTTATTTTAAAATACTAATTATCTCAAGGGAAAAAACTAGATAATATTTTTTATCATAAGTCAAAAAGTGAATAAAAAAATTGTAGTTAATGCTGACATGATTGATAACATCAGTTTTAAGCTAGAAATTGTAGTCTAAATAAGTTCTAAATCGCTGATAGAGATTAGTAGTAGTTAAGCCAATCCAATGAGTTATTATAGGATTGAGTAAAATTACAGTCAATTTAGTTTAAGATGTTCTAAGACCCTTTAACATAGATAGTGGAAAATATTATAAAGAATATTGATTTTTTTTCAATACCTAAAATTAAAAGGTATGGACCATGGTCATTAACCTACTGTTAACATCAATAAATTGACAGCAGAAGAATATAAGAAAAGTAGAATAACGATTAAAGCAGTTTATAAAAGTTCAGCATTAAATACAAAACTGATGGAATATTATCACCAAACAAATGTTAAAAGTTACCTTCAAGCCATCACAAAACTAAGAATCCACAAATAAAATATGCTAGAAAGAATTAAAATAATCTGGCCTACAAAAAATATATTTTGGAAAAAAAATCATTTCAGGCCAAAAACTGTAACGTACAGATTTAGCTAACAGAGATTCCAAAATGCATATACCAGTTTATGTGGATGTGTAGAAGGGAAATTATGCATTTAGACCAGCAAAAAGTACTCAACACATTTGTTACCAAATCTATTTTTCAGGTAATGCAAACATCGAGGGGGGGGATAGTAACGCTATGCATACAATATTTTACAGACCAGTTATATTTATATTAAAGCTGATAATTTAAACAATTATTCTTGTCAAATGGATAAATAATTCCTCACACCAAAATAAAATAGCATGTCATCGATGATGTAGATTTTATTAATCTGAACATAACTCCTATAATTTATACAGAACAAAAATTTGAAAGTCAATTAGTCTGATAGCTTAAGGTAATCTACTGTCTCAGCTTATCAAATTATATAAAAAAATAAAATGAACATAATTGAATATAGTGCTATATCAAGTAATACCTAAACTAGCAGTTAACAAAATGAGTTGATAGTGAACAAAATTCTAGCATATCAAGATTTTCGATCTTATTTCATGAAGCAACCAAACAACGAATTGTTAAATCTGTGTCCCTAATCAAATCATCGACTAATAGTTTACCTGATGATTTCCGCACTGCTCGCAAGATTCACAAGGCACATACCGTACTCCCCGAATCCACAATCAAAGCGAACTCCTGCGGCGGTATCCCGATCCAAATTTTAGTCGTATAATACCTACCAACCCAAAGCCAAAACATCACAATAAGATCCAGCAAAGGACTAAACTAAAATCCAGACATCATAAATTTACCCGTTGGTGAGAGGATCGTCTTATAGGCTCATCCTAGCGTTGGAAGTATGATTCTCGTCCGCGCGATGGAGATGACGGCGAGAGAACTGGAAAGCGGGTTTATTATTTGGGTTGGCAGAGGAGAGGTAGAGTGGGAGCACCATGGGAGGTGACTGGATCGCGGTGAGTCTGGTCGCTGCATGGGAAGGGAGGACAAAATCAATTCGCCCCCTTAATGAAGATTTGGGGGAGAACCCTAATTCTTTTATGTCGGCTGAAACAAAAAAGTGAAGAAGGAGAAGCGAGAAACAAAAATGAGAAGGCACAGACAAAATATCACACTGTTTTAATACGGCTCAAACGCATATGAAATGAAGTAATCTGAAGCTGTCAAGATCTACGGCTGGATTTTAAGGTTGGGGAGGTGCGGATTGATGAAGATGTAGCAAAAGAAATTTGATAAGGGTATGAGCCGTATCAAATGTGATACGGCTTTAAGCCGTATCAAATCTCTACATCCTGGCGTGTCAAATCTGCTATTTTGGTGTAGTGTGTATGTACCACTATTTCTTCATTCCTACTTGGAATCGTCAAAACAAGAGCCCTCGTCAGTCTCCCTTTCAGGATTCCAAAAGCTTTCTCACACTTCACATCCTATGTGAACACTTGATTCTTCTTTGTCAATCCCATTAATGGTGCAGCTATCTTAGAGAAATCCTTGATAAACCGGCGATAATATCCCGCCAACCCAAGGAAACTACGAACATCCGTCGCTTTCTTAGGTGTATCCCAGTCCTATATTGCTTCCACCCTAGCGGGGTCAACCACTATTCCATTTCCAGAAACAACATGACCTAAGAATCTTACTTCGCTCTTTCAGAAGTGACACTTCGAAAACTAAGCTTTCAACCGATGCTTCCACAAGATTTCCAAAACAACTCGCAAGTGCGTCTTATGCTCTTCCTCAGTCCGAGAGTGAGCCAGAATATCATACACGAACATAAGCAAACGAACTTGTTCAATTGATCCCTAAAAACTCTATTCATAAGATCCACGAAATACGCTGGTGCGTTAGTCAACCCAAATGGCATCACTAACCATTCGAAGAAACCAGATAGTGTCCTAAAAACAGCCTTCGGCATACTATCCTTTGCCACCATCAGCTAGTGGAATCCCGTTGCCAAATCCATTTGAGAAAACACCTTGGCCTCGTGAATCTGATCGAACAATTCATCTATCCTCGGTATCAGATACTTGTTCTTCTTGGTCGCCTTATTCAGCTCACGGTAGTCCACGCACAATATCAAAGATCCATCAGCCTTGGTTGCAAACATAGCTGGTGCACCCCATTCGGATACACTTTTCCGAATAAAACTTTTTCCAAAAAGGTCACGTACTTGCACCTCTAACTCTCGCTGTTTCTTAGGAGCCATCTGCCTAAGAAGCATGACGATAGGTCTAGCACCCTCGACTAAATCGATTCTGAACTCAATCTCTCGATGTGGCGGCAAATATTTGACCTCGTCAAAGACATCATTAAACTCACTTGCGATCGGCACCGATGACAAGTATTCTCGTGGAATCACAAGCAACTATAAATAGCTCATGAAGGCACCATCTTCATGCTTACATCGAATCACAACCATTCGCCCTTACACATTCGTGACCACCACCTCCTGCTTCTCGCAATCCACTTTTACCCCATACCTCTTGAGTCAGTCCATACCCAAAATAATTCCAAACTCAGCAAAATTCAAACAAAACAATCACACACAAAAGAGCAACCATGACTCGATAACACTAGACCACGACAAATCATACACAAACTGGATGAACTCCCAACAAGATTAGTCACGATTAATGGTCTAACACAAATCTCGGGTTCCAAACCCAAGTGGCACACAAGCTCATTATAAATGAAAGAATGTGATGCCCTAGTGTCAAACAACACACGAACTGAAACATCTATAATGGAAAGAATACCTTGAACGATGACACTCTTCCCTTTTTCCTCTGTTGTAACGACCCGCATTCTACGCATCGCAGGATCGTAGAATATTTATTTCTTTCACATACGAAGTCGTATGGTCATATAACTTTGGGAGACGACTATTAGGGTCATTTCCTATGTTCATGATTTCTGCCGATTTTCAAATGACCGTTTTGCCCCTAGCTGATCTTGTTTTGACCATAACTTTTGACTGGAAAGGAGTTATGACCTGAAACCACTTCCATTGGCTTCGGATGATAGTTTACAATTCCGTAGAGTGGTCACATTAACCAAACGGACTCACCGTTTGGGAGATATGGCAGAAACAAGTTTCAGATGGTGAAAAACAGCTTAATTGGGCTTAACCGGGTGATTAGCAGCTAGGCCCAAAGGGGATTTCGGGATTAGAGATGTATAGGGGCTGATTAGGGTTAGAAAACATTTCTTTTAGCCACCACTTTCATTCTTGGAACCCTAACAATGGCCTCCAACACCCAAATCAACTTCTAATCACTTTATAATCAAGTTTTGGCTTAATCAACATCAAATCAAAGAAGATCTTCAACAAATCAGTATTAGAGCTGCTGTTAGACATCAGTATTCGCCCAAATCAGCGAGGTTTCAGTTCTGAAAATTTTATTTGTGGCGAAGGTGAGTGATTTGCATAGTTTTGCACTAATTACGGTTAATTAAGAGTAATTAGTGAAGATTAGCGAATTTATGCATAAATAAATTCTGGAAAAATATTTATAAATTCTTAAACACTGTTTTAGACCTCTGTTAGAAGTTTGGGTTGATTTGGTTAAGTTTCGTTAATCCTATGATTAGATTTGCTTAAACATGCTTAAGGGAAAATATGGTGTTTGATCCGTTTTAACCTATCAAACTATTGTTTTGGTGTTTGTGGTCAGTTCTATATGTTGCTATGACTGTATGGTATGCTTTGTGATTGATTGGTAAAGTTAGAATGGTCGAAAACGCCATCGTATGGCGTAAAACAGTCGCTGGAAGAAGTTGTAGGAAAATATGTAGAACCGGATCGGATCGCCCCTCTCCACCACGACCCGATCGGTAGGCTGCTTCACGATCCGCCACGCCCCACCCATCACGAACCAGAGGACTTCGAGGTGCCACGAGCCAGACCTGGACGCAGACACCACGATCCGAAGTAGGGCCACGATCTGGACGAGATGTCACGAGCCAAATGGAGGACCACGATCTGGAGCTGGAGCGTCATCACGACCTGGAGTGGGACTCGCGACCGACTCGAACCAGAGTGGTGCGATACGACCCGATGGAGGGTGAAGCACGATCTGAACCAAGGGGCTGACGACTACGACCTGAAGTGAAGGGAAAGAGAAGAAGACCGATCCGGGGAAGAAGAAGGTGACCAAAACCCGAGATGCAAAGGTAGTCCAAATGGGAAGTTGTACTTAGGATCCAGTTGGGAACCAAAGAGTTAACTTCATGAGTTGGGCTTTGCTGCGGGACGTGTGCAAAGGGTTTGTCGATGTCTGTAACTTTGAATCACTATGTGTAGGGGGTACGTGAACGGATTCAGGGCCACAGTGGCCTAGGTACGACTAAAAGGGCTATAGACCAATTAAGTGGGGTCATTTGAAAAGGTTTGGTCATGACTCCATGCGGTAAGCTTGGTAGTAGCAGTAGTCGTACAAGTTGAACTCCGTCACTACTTCGAGGGGTCTAGTGATTGACAGTGGTGGACATCGTATGCTTTATGCACTTAGTGAGAGATGTGAGGATGGTTGCTATGCTTGATTTGTTTGCCATCATTATGACATGCACACCCCCACCCCCGTTATCTTTACACCATCTGTTCAATGGCACCATAGAGTATTGTACGGTATGTAGTGCTAACTCTTTGGTTGCAGGTCCAGGTTCAGGTATGGTTTAGTATACCTATTATTGTTTTGTTTTGTTGCTTATCGCTCATACCAGACTTTTTGTCTGACCCAGAGTTTTATGTCTCTTCTTATTACTCTGGGTGCTCTCACGAGCAGACTAGAGATAGGTTAGCTGGGTATGCACGAATAGCTGATCCGGAGATGAGCAGGAGGCTTCCCCGTATCATATATATAGATATTCTCCTTGTGTCGCTGCTGGTCACTACTTTGGGCATTAGTAGTGTACCCTTTCTTTCTTTTATTTAGAGACAGTAATTTGGAAAGTTGTAATAAGCTGTATTTGGATTTCCGCTGCTTTGATGATGATGTTGATGTTAGTTTTAGTTATCAGCTTATGCACTGTCTCACCTATTTTATGTCAAGTATATTATTATTATATTTTGTTCCATGCACTGTGAGACATTCTACATGTTTTCGATTAGTTCATTCTCTTCTTTCCTTTCTTTGGCCAACGTTCCGTGCTAGTCGGGCATGTGTACAGCGCACTTTCGGAGGAAATACCGGCTGGTGCGGGGCGGGCCGTCACACATGGTATCAGAGCTCTAGGTTGCGCAGTTAACCTAGGGAAAGACACCAGGGAGAGATAATACGTATATGAGAGCGCGTATTTGTAATTATTTTGGTTTTCAAAAGCTATATATATATACTATTAGTATAGCTAAGGATGAAGTCGCACTACACTAGCACCACTATAGAGATGGTTAATCGTTTTCTCTTTACAGATTGAACGATGATCCGATACGCAAGAGGTGCTAGTAGAGGAGCCAATAATGTGAATGTTGCTGACATGAGGACGATGTTTACTGACCTCATGAGGGAGATGCTTAGGGATGTGCAGAGGGCAGCTCCCAATGCTGGTAATGGTGGTGGTCCAATAGTGCAGGCGCCTAGGGCCGATTTCGCCAAGCTGAATAAGGATTATACTAGTCTTGGTGGGAAGCCGTTCCACGGAACGGAGTCGGCTACGGATGTTCAGGATTGGTTGGATAGCTGCGAGCGTATCTTCAAAGATTTGGGTATCGAGGATGCGATAAAGAGAAGGCTAGCATCCCGTCAGCTATAAGGACGGGCAATGAATTGGTGGAATGCTATAAAGGCAGCTACCCCCTAGGATCAGATTACTTGGGATTAGTTTAAGGCTCGCTTTAGCGATAAGTTCATTCCATCTACTCAGAAGTCAGTGATGTTTAAGACGTTCTTGGAGCTTATGCAAAATGGCAGGGCTGTCTCGGAGTACATTGCTGAATTCGACACTTTGTCGAAATATGGGTTATCCCTAATAGATATTGTCGAGAAGAAGAACGAGAAGTTCATAACTGGCTTGGATGGATACTTGGGGGAAAGGCTTATTAACCACATCAATTAGACGTTTGAATCGATTGCGGGGAAAGCATTGAGGTCAAAGAGTCTTTACCCTAAGTCGAAGACTGAGGTTGCATCTGCAGAGGAGCCAAAGCCGCAAGCAAGCGGTGGAGGCAAGAATGGTTCTCAGAATAAGAGAAATTAGCAGAATCAGACCAAGGATGGCCAGAAGAAAAAGAATAAGCAAGATGTTGAGTGCTTCAGCTGTGGTAAGAAGGGCCACTATGCCAAAGAGTGTCGGGCCAAGCCAGCTGATAGGAAGTGCTTCAACTGTGGCCAAGTGGGACATCACAAGGACAAGTGTCCGCAACCCCCTAAAGAAAAGCAGATGGTGAAAGCATATGCTCTTAATGCTATTCCTTCTTCGTCGAATGCCCCAACTGCGGCGGAGATGGGAAAGAATGTCGTTATTCAAGGTATGCTTTCTGTTTATGATGTTCCTGTTAGAGTTTTGTTTGATACCGGAGCTTCCAGATCTTTCATATCTAATGACCTGGTAGATAGGTTGGGATTGGAGCTCGAGATTGTCGATAGACCTTTAGTAGTGACGAACCCGATTGGTGGTTCGACTAACCTTAACATGATTTGTCGTAATGTGGTCTTATCGAGTCATGGATGCATGTTTGTTTGTGATTGCTTTGTTTTGGGCTATACTGGGTTTGGCATTATTTTGGGAGTCGATTGGCTCCAAAGATACGGGGTGGTGGTAGACTGTGAGGGCTTTTTGGTGACAGCTAGAGCGGATGATGGACGGAGGGTAGTGTTTGGTGGTCTACCTAGTGATGGGGTAATGGCTAGTTTTCTAAATTCCCTCGACATCCCGCATAGTGAGTTGTCAGGTTTGCCCGTGGTTGGCCAGTATCCAGACGTCTTCGAGGAACTGACCGGGCTTCCACCACATCGAGAGATTGGGTTCCGTATTGATTTAGTGAAGGATGACAGACCTATAGTGATGCCACTTCGTCGTATGGCACCAAGGGAGCAGCGAGAGCTCGAGGTGTAAGTCAACGATCTTTTGAAGTAGGGATTTATCAGAAGGAGTGTTTCTGAATGGGGAGCACCATTTGTGTTTGCTACCAAGGCGGATGGTTCTCTTCGTTTGTGTGTAGACTACCGCGAGTTGAATAAAGTGATGAGGAAAATAAGTATCCTCTACCGCGGATAGATGATTTGTTTGATCAGTTGAGTGGTGCGAGAGTATTTTCTCAGTTGGATCTCGCGACAGGTTTTCGTCAGCTTAGAGTGGAAGCTGAGAGTATAGCTAAAACGGCGTTTCGGACGCCGTCTGGATTTTATGAGTGGTTGGTCATGCCATTCGGGCTGACCAATGCCCCAGCATATTTTGTAGATCTTATGAATAGGGTATTCAGAGATCAGTTGAATAAGTTTGTCCTTGTGTTCGTGGATGATATTTTGGTATACTCGAGGACAAAGGAAGAACACAAGGAACATTTGAGGATAGTGACGGAGGTGTTGAGAAAACACCAATTGAAGGCAAAGTTTTCTAAGTGTCACTTCTGGAGGAGGGAAGTGAGATTCTTGGGCCATGTTGTTTCAGAGAATGGTATTGCCGTGGATCCTGCGAAGGTGGCTACGGTACAAGATTGGTCTACGCCCAAGAATGCAACGGATATAAGAAGTTTCTTGGGGTTAGCTGGATATTATCGTAAGTTTATCCAAGACTTCTCCAAGATAGCAGCACCGTTGACTCAATTGACTAAGAAGAATCAAGCTTTCGTCTGGGACGAAAAGTGTGAGAATGCATTTAAGAGTCTAAAGGAAAAATTGACATGTGCACCAGTGTTAGTCATTCCTAAGGGGAATGAAGAGATGACAGTATATACGGATGCATATGGCACGGGGATGGGTGCTGTATTGATGCAAGGAGGTAGGGTTGTAGCTTATGCAAGTCAGCATTTGAAACCGCACGAGAAAAGATACCCTACCCATGATTTGGAATTGGCAGCGATCGTGTTTGCACTGAAGATGTGGAGACATTATCTCTTGGGAGAAAGATTCGAGTTGTTTATCGATCATAAATCGTTCAAGTATCTCTTCTCTCAGAAGGATCTAAATCTCCGACAACAAAGATGGTTAGAATTTCTAGCTTCCTATGATTTCGATATCGATTATACACCCGGAAAGGGGAATGCAGTAGCTGATGCATTAAGTAGAAGATATGCCAGTTTAGGGGCTATGTTTCTTGAATGGAAGCAAATGGAGTACGTCGCTGGGTATGATTTCAGACCAAAGTGCGAATTGGATCCAGAAATATTAGCAAGTTTGACGATCAGACCCACTTTGATTGAGCGGATCGGCTCTAGCCAGAGGGACGATCCTAACCTATTGGAAATCATCTCCAAGTTAGAGATGGGTATCGATGAGGAGATGAACAAGTATGGGCTTGATCGAGATGGATGGCTTAGAAAGAATGGAAGGCTTGTTGTACCCAATGTCAATGGATTGAGAGATGAAGTGCTTAGAGAATGTCATCACTCAAAACTGACTATATATCCCGGTGGTAACAAAATGTATCGAGACATGAAGCAGACCTACTACTGGGAAGGGATGAAAAGAGACATTGGGAAGTTTATATCCAAATGCATGAATTGCCAGCTAGTTAAAGCTGAGCAAAAGAAGCCTAGTGGTTTGTTACAACCATTAGAAATTCCAGAATGGAAATGGGAACAAGTGTCAATGGATTTCATTGATGGGTTACCAAGGACTAGATCGGGCCATGATAGTATTTGGGTGATTGTGGACCGATTGACTAAGAGTGCAAGATTTATACCTGTCAAGTCAAACAGGATGGCAGCTATGCTAGCTGAACTATATGTAAAGTGGGTAGTGAGATTTCATGGAATACCCAAGGGCATTGTGAGTGACCGAGATCCGTTGTTCACTAGTGGATTTTGGAAGAGCTTACAAGAGGCGTTAGAATCAGAATTACATCTCAGTACCGCGTATCATCCTCAAACCGACGGTCAAACAGAGAGGGTAAATCGTATATTAGAGGACCTCTTGAGAGCCTGTGTATTGGATTTCAGTTGATCATGGGATGACCATTTGCATCTAGTAGAGTTTGCATATAATAATAGTTATCAATCTAGTATTGGTATGGCTCCATTTGAAGCTTTGTACGGAAGACCGTGCAACTCACCGTCATGTTGGTTAGAAACTGGTGAGAAGTTTGTGCTTGGACCAGATGTGATAAGAGAAACATCAGACAAGATTAAGGTTATCCAACAGCGAATGAAGGCTGCCCAAGATAGGTAGAAAAGTTATGTTGATAAGAGGAGAAGAGAATTAAAGTTCTCCATTGGCGACTTAGTGTTTGTCAGGATCTCTCCGTTAAAGACCGTGATACGATTTGGCAGGAGGGGCAAATTAGCACCAAGATTTGTTGGTCCATTTCCAGTTCTAGAGCAAATTGGGAATTTGGCATATAAGGTTGAATTACCCTAGAAGATGGCAGGAGTTCATAACGTATTTCATGTTTCCCAGTTAAGGAAGTTCGTGCACGACCCAGATGTGACTATTTCACCTGATCAGTTGGATGATGTCGAAGTTGAACCCGAGGCAGTTGGGAACCGCAGGCCCATGCGTATTGTTGGGAACAATACGAAGCAGCTTCGAAGGAAAGCGGTGAAATTAGTCAAAGTTCAGTGGGGCGAGAATGAGAATGACTGTACTTGGGAGACAGAGGAGAGCATTAGGAAGACGTATCCAGAACTCTACGCCTGGTAAGATTTTAACTTCGATTTAGTCTTTCCGCATGCTAGGATAGGTTGTTTTTTGTTTTGCATGTTTGATTGTTATATATGATTGGTAGGAATACGGGATCCTTTGTATGTTTTGGGTTAAGGAATTTCGGGGACGAAATTTCTTAAGGGGGGAGAGCATAACGACCCACATTCTACGCATCGCAGGATCGTAGAATATTTATTTCTTTCACATACGAAGTCGTATGGTCATGTAACTTTGGGAGACGACTATTGGGGTCATTTCCCATGTTCATGATTTCTGCCGATTTTCAAATGACCATTTTGCCCCTAGCTGATCTTGTTTTGACCATAACTTTTGACTGGAAAGGAGTTATGACCTGAAACCACTACCATTGGCTCCGGATGATGGTTTACAATTCCGTATAGTGGTCACATTAGCCAAACGGGGCTCACCGTTTGGGAGATATGGCTGAAACAAGTTTCAGATGGTGAAAAACAGCTTAATTGGGCTTAACCGGGTGATTAGCAGCTAGGCCCAAAGGGGATTTCGGGATTAGAGATGTATAGGGGCTGATTAGGGTTAGAAAACATTTCTTTCAGCCACCACTTTCATTCTTGGAACCCTAACAATGGCCTCCAACACCCAAATCAACTTCTAATCAAGTTTTGGCTTAATCAACATCAAATCAAAGAAGAAGTTCACCAAATCAGTATTAGAGTTGCTGTTAGACATCAGTATTCGCCCAAATCAGCGAGGTTTCAGTTCTGAAAATTTTATTTGTGGCCAAGGTGAGTGATTTGCATAGTTTTGCACTAATTACGGTTAATTAAGAGTAATTAGTGAAGATTAGCGAATTTATGCATAAATAAATTATGGAGAAATATTTATAAATTCTTAAACAATGTTTTAGACCGCTTTTAGAAGTTTGGGTTGGTTTGGTTAAGTTTCGTTAATCCTACGATTAGATTTTCTTAAACAGGCTTAAGGGAAAATATGGTGTTTGATCCGTTTTAACCTATCAAATTGTTGTTTTGGTGTTTGTGGTCAGTTCTATATATTGCTATGATTGTATGGTATGCTTTGTGATTGATTGGAAAAGTTAGAATGGTCGAAAACGCCGTCGTATGGCGTAAAACAGTCATTGGAATAAGTTGCAGGAAAATATGTAGAACCGGATCAGATCGCCCCTCTCCACCACGACCCGATCGCTAGGCTCCTTCACGATCCGCCACGCCCCACCCATCACGAACCAGAGGATATCGAGGTGCCACGAGCCAGACCTGGATGCAGACACCACGATCTGAAGCAGGGCCACGATCTAGACGAGATGTCACGAGCCAAATGGAGGACCACGATCTGGAGCTGGAGCGTCATCACGACCTGGAGTGGGACTCGCGATCGACTCGAACCAGAATGGTGCGATCCGACCCGATGGAGGGTGAAGCACGATCCGAACCAAGGGGCTGACGACTACGACCTGAAGTGAAGTGAAAGAGAAGAAGACCGATCTGGGGAAGAAGAAGGAGACCAAAACCCGAGATGCAAAGGTAGTCCAAATGGGAAGTTGTACTTAGGATCCAGTTGGGAACCAAAGAGTTAACTTCATGAGTTGGGCTTTGCTGCGGGACGTGTACAAAGGGGTTGTCGATGTCTGTAACTTTGAATCACTATGTGTAGGGGGTACGTGAACGGATTCAGGGCCACAGTGGCCTAGGTACGACTAAAAGGGCTATAGAACAGTGAAGTGGGGTCATTTGAAAAGGTTTGGTCATGACTCCATGCGGTAAGCTTGGTAGTAGCAGTAGTCGTACAAGTTGAACTCCGTTACTACTTCGAGGGGTCTAGTGATTGACAGTGGTGGACATCGTATGCTTTATGCACTGAGTGAGAGATGCGAGGATGGTTGCTATGCTTGATTTGTTTGCCATCATTATGACATGCACACCCCCACCCCCGTTATCTTTACACCATCTGTTCAATGGAACCTTAGAGTATTGTACGGTATGTAATGCTAACTCTTTGGTTGTAGGTCCAGGTTCAGGTATGGTTTAGTATACATGTTATTGTTTTTTTTTGCTTCTTATCGCTCATACCAGACTTTTTGTCTAACCCAGAGTTTTATGTCTCTTCTTATTACTCTGGGTGCTCTCACGAGCGGACTAGAGACAGGTTAGTTGGGTATGCACGAATAGCTGATCCGGAGACGAGCAGGAGGCTTCCCCGTATCATATATATAGATATTCTCCCTGTGTCGCTGCTAGTCACTACTTTGGGCATTAGTAGTGTACCCTTTATTTCTTTTGTTTAGAGATAGTAATTTGGAAAGTTGTAATAAGCTGTATTTGGATTTCTTCTGCTTTGATGATGATGTTGATGTTAGTTTTAGTTATCAGCTTATGCACTGTCTCACCTGTTTTATTCAAGTATATTATTATTATATTTTGTTCCATGCGCTGTGAGACATTCTACAGGTTTTCGATTAGTTCATTCTCTTCTTTCCTTTCTTTGGCGACCGTTCCGTGCTAGTCGGGCATGTGTACAACGCACTTTCGGAGGAAATGGCAGCTGGTGCGGGGCGGGCCGTCACATCTGTCGTAGGAGCCCTTGAAGTCGATAGCACTGCCTCCAAAGCATACGCCTTCACAATCTCCTTTCCATTAGTTTGTTCTCGACAATCCTTCTTGTTATGCCCAGTCTTGCCATAGCTGTAGCACTTCTTCTCAGTTTTCGAATTCTTGCAGTCCCTGAAATAATGGCCCTTCTGTTGGCAGTTGTAGCAAGTCACTTCTCCATTCTTATTTTTCTGACCATCCTTCCCTTTCTGTTGTTGGTTCTTCCTCCTTTTGTTATTACCACCCCGTTGTGGTTTTGGTTCTTCCTTAGCTGCACCAACAGTCTCTTCTTTGGGAATCAAACTCTCGTGCCTTAGAGCTTTCTCGATGATCTTCTCATAAGTAACATCTAGATGATCCACCAGTTGATTCCCAAGGTATTTATCTAAATCCCTGACGAATTTCTTATTCTTCTGATAAGGAGTCTTGACATAAGAATGAGCATACTTTGATAAAGCTTTAAAGTCAGAAACATACCCCAGCATTGGTCGACTATTCTGCTAAAGCTCAACAAACCTTTTAAACAGAATAGACTTCTGGACGGTAAAGATAAACTTCGTCTCAAACTTGACTTGGAACCGATCCCATGTGATCTCATCTTCTGGGGTTTCTAGAGTGACAAAGTTCCACCAATCCATAGCTATGCTTTGTAGCTATCTTGAAGCAAGCCTCTTCTTAGTCGCATCCTCAATACCCAAGTCTCTGAATATCTGAATCAAGTATCAAGCCACCTTTGAATCTCTACAGTCGGCTTCGTCCCTTTAAACGACTTTCCTCCTAGAGTAGTGAAATCTTTGCGTGGCTTCGCAAAGTCCACAGCCCTAGTCACTTGCACTTGAACTCCTACATCTACCATAGCTGTCTCTGGAGAGGGTACCCTCCTCATGATCGCTGCCGCCATGGCCTCGAACATAGCTAGATTATCTAGTATACCGTCATTTCCCCCTCCAGGAATAGACTCCTCCCTAGCAGTATATCTCGATGATCGACGACTCATTCTAAATCTAAAGATAGAATGATTAATTCACACATGAGAAAACTACAAAGAGAGTTCAAGCATTATTATACTATTCACTATTATATAGTATACATCCATCAGAAATCTACAAATATGTCTCTTATACGTTATTACATCCTTGAATTTTAGCTAAAATCGATAACCAGATCTATGATACCAAACGTGACGACCGCCCACAACTCCTGCACTTAACAAGGGAAATAATGCGCTGAAAGACGTGCCAGGCAGCTATGGATGATCATCAGGGTAGAATAACACAAGCAGAACCCACTACAACAGAAATAGTCTTTTAAAGCGGCATATAGCCGTTATTAAACAATACTATAGTGGTCCGAAAAGCACTGTATATCGACATGTTATAAAAAACAGCCGAATAATTATAACACAAAAACTGCCACTATAAAAGGGTTTGATTTTATAATGGCTATATGTTACAATGATACGTAAGGATAGAAGCTCGTTATTGCCGCTATAAAACATGTCATTCTTCATGAAAATAATGAATTTCTATAACGTTATATAGCTGTTATAAAATATTAATTCAGTAGCGGGATTATCGCGCTATAAACCAACATGATAACATTTCTAAATCCTTTTACAATCTGTATATACCGCTATAAAATATGTAGATATAATACCTATTCAATGATATCCTTTGCCAGCAAGCTCCTGTACTACATTATCTTTTATAATGCTTTTCAATATATTATAATAATAGTAATCAAATGAATCTTCACAACAATTTCAAAAGCAGTATGTGATGCAAAAAAATATAATACTCAACAAATGTAACACATATTCATGATACCAAGATAAAACATCAATTAACAAAAATTAAGTTCAGTACATATGTTTTCAAATTCATACTGATGTCAATCTGAGTTAACAAAAAATCAAAAATAGTTTAAATTTAAAGTCTACAATAAAACCTCAACCAATCGCTCTCCTCCACCAAACTTCCATAGTCATGCTACCTATCCGATCTCTACTCCACACATTCACTGTCCAAACGCACAAGTCGAAGACCATCACTATTGCACCATTGCATTATCAGTGCACGTACAACCATATATGATCTAAAAGCATAATTAATCAGTTACATATCTGCAATAAACTAGTTCTATATCTGCAAAAGTATACACACATGGTCAATATGTGAAAACTATGCATAATAATGTGTGCATGGCATGGAAGAATAGAACTGCTTAGCCAATTTTTTCAGCAGTTTTAGAAATAACGGTTGTCGACAGTTGATCTGGAACACCAACCATCATAAAAATAAAGTTACTCTCATCATTATGCTAAGATAGTAGATATGCACAAAATTCCATGATTTTTACCAAACACCACCTACATATTTAAGAATATCACTTCTTTCGCTACATCTCAAAAACCATTCTAAAATGAATTTGCTACAGAACAATTTCTTTATGAAGTATACAGGTTCAGAGAGCCGTGATACCCCGACCATATCATGCATACATCGTAAATAAAATGATTAACAAGAAGGTCTCAATTGAGGGCTTTCAAGCATTTAAGTTCAGTATTTTTCACCAATTTCATTTTCCTTTTAACTATATGAAATTTTACTTACTATATTCAAAGTTCAAACAACACAAATAGCAAAGTTTTTTTAAATAAATAGAAACACACACCTTGAAACAACAACCACGCTCCTTGGCAGCGTTAACTAAATTGCTCCAATGTTTGTTCTGCATTAACGTCGAAGCAGAATCTACAACCTGAAATAATGCATGTATTTTTGTCAAAGGGATAAGCATATTAGCCATACTGTTATTATAAGTTCAGTAAGATGAGATACTAATCAAAAGTCTAACAAAATATTATTCAATAAACCCTGATTTAGTTGGAACTGACCATGGTACATCAGTTATACCCAAGTCAAATCAGCTTTATATTAACCTAAACTGCAACTAGTGGATAATTCTAATGCATAAAGGAAAAATGGAAAGAAAAAAAAATAGTGTGATAAAGTCTTCGGAACCCTGATTTAGTTGGAATAGACCATGATACATCAGTTATACCCAAGTCAATTTAGCTTTATATTAACCTGAACTTCAACTAGTGGATAACTCTAATCCAGAAAGGAAAAAGGAAAAGAAAAACACTGTGGTAAAGCCTTCGGGAATTCATCAGAATGCACTACCAGCTTATGCACTAGATATATGAATTAAGAACTGTGTGCATAGCTTTTCTTTAGTGGAAAAAATTGAGTGCAAACAGGATTTGAAATTTTTGCTTGCGATTCCTTTTTAATGTATATGTTTGAGTAAATATGATTGAAACATAATGAAATTCTATGAAGTAATGACTCATTAGAAATTATCTTCGATTGAATCTTTGTCGCTTTCCTAAAATAACCTGAGTTATATACGCAGACTACATTGTAGATCAGAGGATCTAATCACAACGGAAATATATAACAAAAACAAAACTGAAAATGAAAGAACACAAAAAGATTTAACGAGGTTCGGCAATAGCCTACGTCCTCGGGCAAGAGAGAATGATTTTATTTCTTACGGTGGAGAAGCAAAAGGGGAGAGATACATACATGTTTCATCACAACTCTCTCATGACGGCTGAAGCCATAACCCTCACATAAATTTTCAGCTCACACACTAAAACCCTCACAAATGAGACAATATATAGTGTAAAGTGTTTTGGGCTTCAATAGGTAAAAAAGCCCAACATACAAGTGCATTTTCATTTCACATGACTGCACATAACGTGCAGCAGTCTTCACAATTCTCCACCTCGGATCATGCACAAAAGCATGAGACGATCATACACAAAGCTCTCTGATTGCCACATATTCAGCTGCACCACCAAAGTAGCTGCCTACGTACCCAAAGGATCAAGCTGCCGTAGTTCATCATAATGTCTCAGAACGAGACTTCACAGTGTTCCGAAGAACCTCCACCCCATCGGGGTATCATACATCAAACATACAAAACATTAATCAAGTCAAGACAATGCTTGAACTTGACACTAGGAACCACTTTAGTCAACATGTCTGCGGGATTCTCTTTTGTATCAATCTTCACCAAGAGAATATGACCTTCAGTTAATACTTCTCTAATGAAATGATAACGCACATCAATGTGCTTTGTTCGGGCATGATGAACTTGATTCTTTGCTAGGTGGATGGCACTCATACTATCAGAATACACAGGAAGTTGATCTTGCACCACTCCCAAATCATCCAACAAACCTTGCAGCCATATAGCTTCTTTGAAAGCTTCAGTCACAGCCATATACTCTGCCTCGGTAGTAGACAATGCTACCGTCGATTGCAAAATCGATCTCCAACATATAGGACCACCTGCCAATGTAAACACATATCCAGTAGTGGAACGTCTTTTATCCAAATCACCTGCATAATCCGAGTCCACATATCCAACACATAAATGATTGTTGTTCATGTCTCTCACAAATTCCAAACCCACATCAATAGTTCCCAAAAGATATCTCAAAATCCATTTGACCGCATTCCAATGCTCTTTTCCAGGAGCATGCATGTAACGACTAACCATACTCACGGCATGTGAAATGTCAGGTCGTGTACACACCATCGCATACATAAGGCTCCCCACGGCATTAGCATACGGTATATTTGCCATAAATTGAATTTCATCATTGGAAGAAGGACACATAGTTGCATTTAATTTAAAATGAGCAGCCAAAGGTGTACTCACTGTTTTGGTGCTCTCATTAATGCCAAACTTCTTTAATACCTTCTTCAAATATGCCTTTTGAGATAAACATACTTTACCATTCATCTTATCTCTTCGAATTTCCATGCCAAGAATTTTCTTAGCATCTCCAAGATCCTTCATTTCGAATTCAGCCGACAACTTGCACTTTAACATCTCGATTTCAGATTTGCAAGCCGATGCAATAAGCATATCATCTACATATAAAAGCAAATAAATGAAAGAACCATCATTTAGCTTTTTCAAATAAACACAATGGTCATGGTGGCTTCTAGTGTATCCTTGATCTAACATAAAACGATCAAATCGTTTATACCATTGTCTCGGAGATTGTTTCAATCCATACAATGATCTCTTCAATTTACACACAAGATCCTCTCCACCGGAAGCTTTGAATCCACTTGGTTGAGACATATAAATTTCCTCCTCTAAGTCACCATGTAAAAACGCTGTTTTTACATCCATTTGAACAAGACTCAAATCATATTGCGCTACCAAGGCTAACAAAATGCGAATAGAGGAGGGTTTCACAACCGGAGAAAACACTTCATTATAGTCAATTCCCTCCTTTTGAGCATAGCCTTTTGCAACTAGTCTCGCCTTGTAGCGGACCTCATTCTTCTTTGCTCCTTCTTTCTTCGCATATACCCACTTGCATCCAATTGCTTTCTTGCCTTTTGGAAGTTTGGTGAGAACCCAAGTGTCATTCTTGTGAAGAGATGCCATTTCTTCACTCATAGCCGCTATCCATTCCTCACATTCAACACTATGAATAGCTTGCATATATGTTTCAGGAATTACTTCATCATTAACAGATAAAGCATATGTTACACAATCTCGAAACCAACCCGGTTTCTTGATATCTCTTCTTGGTCTGCTAGTAGCAATCGATTCCTGAACATTCCTCTCAGTTTCTGCTTCTGAATCATCAGCACTACTCGGATCAGCAGTGCTTTCATCAATTTCAGCATCATATTCTGCCATTTCAGCAGCAATTTTTGACGGTTCAGCAGCAGTTTTTGACATAACAGGAGCAGTTTTTGACATATTAGCAGCAGTTTTTGTCCTTTCAGCAGCAGTTTTTGACCTTTCAGCATCACCTGGAGCTTGCGATACAACATCAAACTTCACACGCTGCACATTCTTGGGATTGTTGGAGCTGTTTGGGCTGCTAGTGCTAATTTCTGTCGATTTAGCATTATTTGACTTCAGCATAGCATCTTCATTGAATGTAACATCTCTACTTATGATCATCTTCTTTTCAACAGGATTCCAAAGTTTGAATCCTTTGACACCACTCTTCATGCCAACAAATATTGATTCAATGGCACGTACACCAAGCTTATTGTCTTTCACATGATACCAAGCAGAACAACCAAATACATGAATCATATCATAGTCATAAGCAGACTTACCATACCATACTTCCATAGGTGTTTTACCTTTCAATGCGGATGAAGGCAACCGATTGATAAGAAAACATGCATACGTAACAGCTTCAGCCCAAAATGCTTTACTCAAACCAGAATTTGATAACATACACCGTACTCTCTCCAACAATGTACGATTCATCCTCTCTGCAACTCCGTTCTGCTGCGGTGTTTCTCTAACGGTGAAATGTCCTTTAATTCCTTCATCTTGACATACTTTGTGGAATGGATCACTAGTGTACTCTCCACCGTTGTCTGAACGAAGCACTTTGAGTTTTCTTCCAGTTTGAGTCTCTACCGCTTTCTTCCATCTCACAAATACTTCTAGAACATCACTTTTCTGTTTCATAACATACACCCATACACGTCTAGAATAATCATCAATAAAAGAAACAAACCAATGCTTACCTCCCAAAGATGCATTTTTGGAAGGACCCCATACATCCGAGTGTACATAATCCAAAACACCACTAGATTTATGCATTCCTTTACTGAAATGAGACCTGGTCTTCTTGCCTTTCACACAATGTTCGCAGAAATCAAGCTTACTAACAGCAGCCCCTTTCAACAAATTTTGTTGTATCAAAGTATTTAATGACTTCTCACCTGGATGTGCAAGTCTCATATGCCATAGCATTGACATTTCTTTAGCTGCAACTTCACTTTGTTCAGCTGTAGAAACATCTCCAATCACCGTTCTTCCATTCAAGTAATATAAGTTGTGACGACGTGTACCTTTCATAATAACCATAGCACCAGAAATCACCTTTATAACACCATTTCGACCGTCAAGTCTGAGCCCCTTGGATTCGAGCATTCCTACAGAAATCAAATTCTTTTTCATACTTGGCACACATCTCACATTTTTCAATTCTCTAATTGTCCCATCATGCAACTTTAGCCGAATGCTTCCAATACCCACAATGCTACAAGAATGATGGTTTCCCATCAATACTTCACCTTCAAATTTTGTAAAACTTGAGAACCATTCTCTATGTGGAGTTACATGAAAAGTTGCTCCCGAGTCTAGTACCCACTCATCATCTTCTGCCAAAAGAATTGAAGGCATTGTGATTAAGGAAAAATCTGATTCAGCCCCGTCATCTTTGTTGGACTGCACAACATTCGCTGCATTTTTCTTTTTCTTGTCTCGCTCCTTCACTTTCGGACAATCTTTAGCCCAATGGCCTTTCTCATGACACCATGCACATTCATCTTTAGCTAAACGTCCCTTTCCTTTAGACGGTCCTCTACTTTTATCACGACTTTGGCCAACATTTTTCTTGCGGTCATTTTTTCTACCCCTCACTACTAGAGCTTCACCACTATCTTCTCTAGAGATGTCATCTCTATGCATCTTACGAAATTCTTCACTACATAATGCGGTGACAACTTCATCATAAGTGAGCTTGTCTTTGCCATGAATCAACGACTTGATTACGGGCTCATATTTCTCTGGAAGAGAATTCACCAAACATATAGCCTTTTCTTCATCCGGAATGACCTCATCATAATTGACCAGTTCGGTTAAAAGCTTGTTGAAGGAATCGATGTGCTCCGTTAGAGTTGCATCCTTCTTCATATTAAACCGATACAAATTTCTCTTCAAATGAATTCGGTTTGCTACATTTTTCACGAGATATTTTGCTTCAAGCTTCTCCCACAACACTTTTGGCGAGGTTTCATGTTGATAGTTCACTCTAATATGGGCTTCTAGGCAGCCTCTAATCGCAGCCAAGCAAAGCCGCTGATTCTTCTCCCACTGTTTGTCGGACCAATCATCAGGCTTTTCTTCTCCCAAGCAAGCTTCTAGATCCAAGTGTTCAAGAGCATCGGCCACATCAGTCCTCCATAAGCCGAAGTTATTGGTACCATTGAACTTATCTACCTCTAACCTTGCTCTATGATAAACCGTTCTCTCCTCTTTTGGTGCTCGAACAGTTCCAACAGTCGTAGATGGACTTGATTCAGTCATATTCAGCACAAACACCTTTCAGGAATAAACACAAACACCTTCTGTGCACTTCAAAAAAAGCACCACCACACCTCCAGAAACTGAAACCGGGTGCTCTGATACCAATTGTAGATCAGAGGATCTAATCACAACGGAAATATATAACAAAAACAAAACTGAAAATGAAAGAACACAAAAAGATTTAACGAGGTTCGGCAATAGCCTACGTCCTCGGGCAAGAGAGAATGATTTTATTTCTTACGGTGGAGAAGCAAAAGGGGAGAGATACATACAGGTTTCATCACAACTCTCTGAAGCCATAACCCTCACATAAATTTTCAGCTCACACACTAAAACCCTCACAAATGAGACAATATATAGTGTAAAGTGTTTTGGGCTTCAATAGGTAAAAAAGCCCAACATACAAGTGCATTTTCATTTCACGTGACTGCACATAACGTGCAGCAGTCTTCACATACATATGATGAGACATCTCAAATTTCCCTTCAGGACATCAATTGCAAACACACACACACATCTATGCGTGTGTGTCTGTACACATGTCCATGAAAAATTGCAGCGTATTCAGAATTAAATAGGTTTTCTCAAAAAAGGTATTTACCAGTGCTGATGATCCCGCTCTAGTGATTTCGACATTCATTCTCCGGAAATCAGAAACAAAACTGATTCCCTTTCCCTCATTTGATCTTACACATGAAAATATGGCAATGTCTTTTTCTCGGCCCTGATAAGAAGATGAAATGGAATGATTACTATCATTTTTAATACATAAAGACAAATAACTTTTTTTAAAGCATAAAGTGGAATTATGGCATAGATATTTATAAATGTGCTTAAATACATACCAGGATGTCAATAATCGTCATTGTCATATTTTATAAAGGCTTACTACAATTATAGAAGTTAATCTAGTGTGAAATCAAGCCATATTAACACTTCATTCCTCTGCATAATCAGGAAAAAAAGGTAGTTCATAAAATTCAGACCATAAGTACCAAACCAGAATATCAAGCAAAACTGAATGCAGCTTGTACCATTATGAAACTCCATGTTCTCCCAGGATCATTGTACCGTACAAGCAAGTAGCTATATCTTGGTTTCAAACCATCTTCCAGTAATGCAGAATGCAATTCTTTCTCTTTTTTGCATATGATCACTTCATATGGTTTGCCGCTAAATTTCATTACAAACGTGGTGCCCCCTTTTACCTCTCGTAAACTAACGTCCTCTTTGGTTTTCCAAGTTCTTGTTCACTGGTAAAACAATTTAGATAGGCACGTTTGATAATTTATGGTCAAGGGTAACTGTGAAAACAGTGCTGTCATGAGAATCTTCTCATTTGCAAAATTATTTCCAAGTATATACCCGGCTACATCATTAAACCAAGATGAGCCAGAAAGCTTTCCACCTTTAATTTCAGCCACAACAAATGACTCATACCTTCTTACCTCAAAAATTGCCATACGTTTCAAAATCTGGTATTTCGGTGATTCCAAGTCTGGAGTCTTGTATATACACAGCTGCCTAATAACGTCGATAAATCCCTCGAATGAAAAATACTCATTATTCTCAATGGAATCCCATATATTCACATGACTAAAAAAATTTCCGAGCTATTGGGTTGACTCCCATAATGGATAGTCCAGTGAAGACCAATTGTGGTTTCCAGGGTAAAAGCATAAATGTCATGACCATTGTCCATCTAGTTGTAATTTTATAAGGCCCTTTTGAGATTTCGCTTGCAAGAAATGAATTCTGAGAGAGACGATAGCTAAAATTCTAATGGAAATCAGCATAAAGACAAATAAATTGTTCTCTTAATTATGATATCAAGACTAGTACTCCAAAACTTCTCTGATCAACCTCAAGGGTAAAATGTATTTTCCGTGATGATAACTTTACAATTGATACATGTTCATACATTAGTATATCTTAACGTACTTACATAAGATGTTTCCTGACATAATTCACAAATAATGTCCTATATGCATACCAATATTTATCCATACTATTATTGGTACCCATCCCTTCTTGGCATAAGAAAATAATAAATAGTAGTTGAAAATGTTGTCTGATTCTCATTTTCTAAACCAACTCAACAACCATAGTTTTGGGTTCAAATTCATACTCAAAGCTCGATGCATTTTTTGTACGATGCCCAATTATGGAGCATGAACATGCATTCCAAAATCCTCGACATTACATATGCATATAATATGAAGTAAAAAAGCTATCTAAGTTAGCAAATGCTACCCAGAAATAGCGCTTCAGTATATAAAAAGGTTTTGACACAATCCTGAATATTAATTCCGGTCTCCAAAAATGCTACTAGGAAATCAGACTCATGTATCAGCTTAATTCGGTAATGTATGGTAAATAATTCAAAAGGAATGTACAACTGAAAAGGTTAATTTACTTGGAATCCATCAACATATATCCACAAACTGATCCAATTTCTCCGCAAAAGCAGTAAGAAAATTTTCCTTTAGAAGTTTTATTTGAGAACAATAAGGCAATATGACTGCAAGTTGAGAGCCTGATTTAAGCTCATGATAGTCACCTGCCAATTTGCGATTTATAGTAACAACAAAAATTGACATATACCAGTCGTTGACATATTTGGGTAAATTAGTTTTTGTGGCTCTTCTCTCACATCCTGCATCCAGCTAACATAGGTCATTCTGTTCCTTCTCACCGTCCTGAGGTAAATACATGTTAATTAGGGTTAAACAATGCTAGTCTAACTCAAAGTAAGAAACATTTAAATGTAGAAGTGAAATGAGGACAATTTTTTTTCTTTACTTGTAAGAAAAAATATATAATGTAATTTTGTACTTTTCATGATGGACAATATACTCATAGGGGTAATCCATATTTTTCAAAATATTGTAGGCTTTCCATGGGAGCTCTATACTATCGTCTGCTGAAATCCCGATTTGCAGTTGATTTTTACACTCTGGGCAACTCATCATGCTAGTTGCATCACAAGTTGGACATGGTTTGTTACAGCATTATGATGTCCACTACCCAATACTCAGTCAGGAAAAAAAGATATTGATAATTGCATTGTTGTGGGTAAATCAAACATTAAAACCTGAAATACTATTTACAGTGAGAAATAAGATAACTCCAAATGTTTTGAAATACTGATAAATTCCACCCACTGTAAATGGCGTATGACTATACACACATTTATGATTGTCTGAAGAAAATAAACAGTACCCTTGTGTAGGTGTTATAATGTAATCAAAATTATGTGAATGTTTATTGTGTTTGTTCCTATTATCAGGTACTTATGCTTACCTTGCATATGTATTAAGAAACTGTAGAAAAATATAATAAGTTCAATAATTTGAAATTTTTCCACAAGCAGTTAGACACCTCTGGCAAGAAGTAGGGATGTTGGATACAACAAGCATTAAAACATGTTACATGATCGAGTATAAATAATTTATAGGTAAGAAAAAAATTACCTGATTATTCCAAAAAGCTAACAGTAGCCGCTAGAAATTTGATGCGTTAACATGCGCAGAAGTTCTCAATAAGAAGTGGGATACTGGTAAAAATAACTTAAATGAGGAATATGTGGCATAAAATCCTGATCGTTCGTAATTCATATTCCAAATTGAGCATTGGAACATCTACAATTACAAAAAAAATGGTGGTGGTGGGTACTTGGAATTGGGAAAGAATACCGGTTAGACCATAACCAACCATCCGTTCTGTTCAGTTATTCTCTCTCATGTTCTGAAACTGGTCCAACGAGCCGAACACCCAGAAAAGGAGAACCAGCCACGGACTGGTTGGGGAGTGGGGATACAACGGTAAAGATATTGCCGTTATAAATATTACAACGGCAAAGTCTTTGCCGTTGTAATATTATAACGGCAAACACTTTGCCGTTATAACATTATAACGGCAAAGTGTTTGCAGTTATAATGTTACCCCCCCAAAACCCTCGCCGCCACCCCTCTTCTGCTCCATTTCTCTTTCTCCTTCTTCAAACCCGAAAACCCATTTTCCTCCCCCATTTTTCACCCAGTTTTCTCCACCAATTCACCAATCCGTCAGTTTTTAACCAAATTAACTGGCTTGTGTGAGATATTAGTTCGAAAATATGGCTAGATTACTAAAAAATTTCGCCAAAAAATTCATGCACGGCGACGATCGTGGCGCCGGCGGGAGTGGTGAAGGTGGTAGTGGCCAACAGCCAGTGCTCGGAATAGAAGACTTACTTGTAGCCGCCGAAAACATGGAGAACGAAGAAGCAGAGGTGCAACAGGGAGGCGGTCATCGGGGACGTGGCGGGCGTAGAGGCGGACGAGCAGGCAGGGCACGTAGGGGTGTTGGATCAGTTGCCGCTAGAGAGGGCCAACTCGATGGCTATGTGGATATGAACCTCAGCGCCGCGAAACTTCCTGCGCTATCCAACTTTCGTATTCTTCCAGATGACGAAGTACACGTTAGCACGCAGTCGAGTTTGGCTGTAAGTATTTTTAGTATTATTTACATAGTATTCTTTGAGTGTTATATATTGGGTAGATGGTATAACATTTTGTTGAACCGTTAACATTCGCGGAATATACGTCCACGTGGTTCGTTAGCGACCACACTTAGATATTATCATGCACACTTGGCGGGTAGGGAGGGGGTCGCAGGACTGTTACATGCTCTTGGATTTCAATTTTTTCTAGGTAATATTATAGACCTTTTAATGAAATAAGTGGATAATTTAGTAGTCATATTTTATCTTATTGTGCGATTTGCTATTTTAGGAATAAACCATGTTATAAATGCCGATGTCCAATTGTGTGCGGCCATTGCTCTACGGTGGTACAAAACCACCCACACATTTCACTTTCCTTGTGGTGAGTTAGGACTTACACCGCTTGATTTCTCCATGCTTACTGGTATTAGCATTGGAGTAAGTGCTTATCCCCAACTGCCTTATGACGATGGTCGATGGCGTGATCGTGCACTTGTTCATGATCTACTGCCTCATTTGGATGTTTCTGCTACGTCGTATCAGGCAGAAGGCGCTATTAGAGTGAGCGCGATCCGTGCGGCTATGGACAGGATACTCGAGCACTACTCTGTTGATGACGACTTGGAGCTTGCTCGATTATTTGTGTTATACCTTATGGGTAACCTTTTCTTTAGTTCTTCGAGCAGTAGCGTTCCTGTGGAGTTTTTTGCGGTCGCGGCTGAGATAAATGCCGATGGGGCGATTTTATATGATTGTGGCACACCTATCCTTGCATACCTATACAGATGTCTCGACATGCAGTGCACCATCACTGATTCTCAGGTTTCTTTATTTGGATTCTGGGAGTTGTTACAGTATTGGTACTTTGAGTACTCTAGGAACTTTCATTTTATCACCCGTATTGCTGACCCATCGACCGTTTTCCCCCGTATATGCTTTTGGACTGCGGACAACCGGGGCCCAGAGATAATGAGTCACGCCATGTGTTTCCCGTTGCCTATAACCAGATTGAGCTGAGGATGTATAGGGATCAGATTCTATGGCATCCATTTGAGCAGAGTACATCCATCGATCTTGAGATCATACAGATTGCTAGGATGCTTGCCGGACGGAGATTTCCACTTATATCTTCTCCCGTGGCGCTAGGTGCTTATTGGTATCTTGGTGAGAGGTGCTGGAGACAGTTGTATGACTTCGATGCTATTCCGGATGATCCACACCCACATACTTATCGGTGTATGATTTACCCGACGGAGCAGCTAGATATAGCCAGGACAGCAGGCTGGTGGACGGCTGAGAGCTTTGTTATTATCGGGGAGTGTTACCTTACCTTCTGGCGTAGATTTTTCACCGGGTCCTCAGATACGATTACGCATGCAGCATCGATTGATTTAGTAGGGCCATCTGCTATACGACACGGCATACGTCCACCTGTTGTCGAGGATGTTACCCAGTCCAGTCAGAGTTTTCGTGCAGCTGATCATGTGGCGGCCGCCAGTCATTTTGGATGGACCATGGCAGTGCCCACCATTGGACCGGATCGTTAAGTTGACGTGTTTCATCCTCCGGCCCATCACGATTACCCGGATCCTACACAGGTATCATATCATGATCTGTATGATATGCAGATGGGGATTAGGCATACGGGTTATATAGAGCATAGGCGTAGCCTAGATTACTATGATGGTGAGCTACGTCGTGTTGCAGAGGAGGCACGACAGCAGCAGGCGCACTTAGAGGCCCAGCTTGAGGCAGAGCGCAAGAGACTTCAGGACTTGCAGATGTATTACCACCATAGGTCTAGTGCTGGGTCCAGTCAGCCTCCAGATGTTGGTGATCATGAGAGACGTCATCGGCGCCGCACACGTCCACGTACACATTCAGATGACTCGGACGAGTGAGTTACTATCACTTTTATGTACTTTCGCAGTTGTCAGGTGTATGGTCCTACTGTTGGAGTAGACATTCTGCATTTTTTGAGTACCAGTGTTATGTACTTTTGTTGTATTACCACTGTTATGTACTTTTGTTGTTCTATGTATTCCTAGTTGATAGTTGTCTGTTCTTGTTGTTTGAGTAGACATTCTGTATTTGTTCACAACCATGATTATGTACTTTCGATGTTTTACGTTTTCGCAGTTGTCAGTTGTATGTTCCTATTGTTTGAGTATGCGTTCTGTATTTGTTGACTACCGCTATTATGTGCTTTCGATGTATTTTGTGTACGTTTTGATTATGTTTCTGTGTAGAGACTACATTTGGTTATGTGTAGACACTGTATTTATGTGTAGAGAATGTTTTTGTGTAGAGCCGGTATCTTCTGTTGTTCTAGTTCCTGTAAGTGTTATTTGGAATGTAATAACGTTTGAATTTGATGTTGAACAAGGTTTCCCTCTTCTCGTGTAGAAATGCAAAATTCTTAAACAGCACGCCAACATAACAAGGTTTACATATAACTCCATATTCTACGCACAAACAGCAAAGTAAATAGACAGTAAAACAACAATAAAATCACAATACCATAAGCCTACTCAGTTCCATATCGGGTCAACCAACTGTAGCGTAGTTTATACGCTTCGTAACCAACGAACTCCTCACCATACTCGAAAAGGTAACGAGAATCATATGTTGCTTGATTTGTTTTAAATATGTTCTCGTCTTCAACAGTTTCGATAATCTTTGTGTACCGATCACAAGCGTCTGCAAAATGACGATTAGCCATTTGGATTTCAACCGATGTTCGTGTAGTGGGCCGGGAACGATGGTTGTTGTATAGCCTCGTGATCATTGCCCATCTTTCTTCATATGTTAAACCCCCTCCACTTTGCATTAGCAACTCATCTCTCTTTTCAACCTCAATATAGGATTTTACGAGGGCCAGCAAATCCTTAGACGAAAAATCTGGAGTAGGAGAATTATTACAAGCACTATTACTAGGTCGTTGATTTACCGGAGAAGGACGCGGAGCTGTAACCGCTCGATGATGAATCGCGACGGGCACCTCTTCAACTTGTGTATCACGAACTAAACCCTTTTCGTTATCGTTCACTAAGTTTCGTTCGTACTCATCAAAAATCCTTCCCATTTCTTCATCACTTATTTTTGAATTGTCCATGTAACCTGTGCATCAGTAGAATTAGTAGAGTAACTAGAAGTACGAATTTTGTTGATAATAAACGTTACCTTTAAGAAAACAAGAAAATAAATTTTCTCCCTTTACTCTACAACGGTGCTGCTTGAAGCTGTAGAAGGTATGAGATGGATTATCAGATATGGAGTACTTATAAGGGCAATGTACGACCAACATTTACAATTCAACATACTTGAATACGGTTTACAGGGTTCTCGTGTTATTATGGTTGATTCTGTACAATGTCCGGTCACATCATTGCAGCACCAAAAATGGTGCCATCACATGAAATGTTGGCATTTACTATTAATCTCATGATATTACGTTAGATTCCCTACAGTGTCCGCAAACTGAACCGTCGTACGAACAGCTGAACGTTCAACCTCCATATGAAACTCAAGTCCCACCTGTTCAAGTATCATCTGAACAAGCTGTCACTCTGTCAACTCAGAAAGCAGAGTTCTTTCGTGTACCACTGCAGGAACAAATAGTTGATTCCTATCCAGTTCATTGCTACTGTGGGTACGCGGTTGAAGTTGTGGTTCAAGCAGAGGGAAACAATATAGGTCGGCGCATTCAGCGATGCCCAGCCTTTCCAAATGGTTGCAATTACACGGAATGGATAGACCAACCTTTGTGTCCTCGGGGAATAGCATATTGTAACGAACTCGAACGGGAAAATAGACGTGTTCGAAGTGATAATGAGCAGTTGCGATTGAACATCAGGCGACGCCCGTAAGACTAAACGTAAAATGCATTTTAATGAAGTTACTAATTCCTACTCCATGCTTTGATTGAGCTAGTTCGCATGTACTATCGTCAGTTGAAGTTTGAATTCCATAGCGACTGTTAAGAATTTTCAATTGGACATATCTTTTGATTCCCGCTATGAAATCTTGATTTTTCGGATTCGTTGGAAAGATATTCTCGATTAGATCCTAATGTTTTTGGTTTCACTAAAATCCAGATTGTTTTGCACTCGGTACATTCAATTGAAGTTTGAAATCGAATTATCGAACTACCGCGCCATTTTCAATTCTATTTATAATTATATATAATTATTTATATTCTAACGACGACGTATATAATATATACGTTCGAATTATATTCAAAATAAATTTCTCGTCGATATTATTTAAAATATTCTATTTTAAATGTCCAAAATTCACATCACAACAACTGGCCGAATTGACTACTCAATGACAGAGCCATTATTGGCAACCAATTAGTGCCAACCTTTCACATCACAACAACAGTCCGAATTGAGTACTCAATGACAGAACCATTATTGCCAACCATTTAGTGCCAACCTTTCACATCACAACAACTATCCGAATTGACTACTCAATGACAGAACCATCATGTTGGAACCATTATTGCCACCCATTATTGCCTACATGTACTCTATGTCAGAGATATTTAGTTTACCATCCCTGCTTATATATATCTCTCATTCGGATACGCTTAGAGATAACAACGAAACTCAACTTATAAAAAAGCAAGCAATGGATCCAAATCTATACTACCATTACTACAAAAACAAGAAGAATCAAACTGATAATTCCGAACTAGAAGTGGAGCAAGAGACGGAGGAGGAGCTGGAACAGCACGCAATGGTTGCGTATTCCAATTATTTCGCTGAAGGCTCAACTAGCAACCATCGGGGTAGCATGCATGGCCGGATTGACCGACGGTATAAGAGAGACTACAAGGATGGACATGAAAGACTAATGAGGGATTACTTCATCGACAATCCAACCTTTGATATAACTTTGTTCCGCCGTCGTTACCGTATGAGTCCGGCTATTTCCTCAAAAATATATCTTAAACTTCACCAGTCAAATCCATATTTCACTTATAGACTGAACGGAGCACAAGAAATCGGCCATTCACCACACATCAAAATCACCTCGGCGTTGAGGATGTTAAGCTATGGAACATCTGGCGATCAAATGGATGAATATTTCAGAATCGCAGCATCAACAGCAATTGAGTGTCTGAAAGAATTCTGTAAAACAGTTGTTGCAGAGTTTGGGAAGGAGTATCTACGGACGCCTGGACCTAACGATATAACCAGGATACTACGCAGGGCAGAAGCCAGAGGATTTCCAGGTATGATTGGAAGTTTAGATTGCATGCATTGGGCTTGGAAAAACTGCCCAACGGGATGGAAAGGAATGTTCACCGGACATAAGAAAGTGCCATCAATGATCCTTGAAGCAGTAGCAACAGACGATTTATGGGTTTGGCATGCTTTTTTTGGAGTCCCAGGTTCATTGAATGATATAAATGTTTTAAAACAATCATATCTTTTCACAGAACTTGCTAACGGATTGTCAACAGATGTTTCATATAAACTTGGTAATATCGAACACAAAACTGGGTACTACCTAGTCGATGGAATATACCCAAAGTGGAGAACTTTGATGCAAGGGTACAAAGTTCCATCAAATGATAAAGAAAGGTATTTCACTGAAAAAGTAGCTAGCTACAGAAAGGACATCGAACGTACGTTTGGTGTTTTACAAGCCCGATTTCATATTTTACGAAATCCTACTCGTTTTCATGATGCAAGAGTGCTTTCAGAAATCATGTATGCTTGTATAATAATACATAACATGATTGTGGAGTCTGAAAGAGGCGGATATAAGAATCAAAAGTCTAATTATCCTGACATGTTTACGGGCTCAATTGCAAAACCCCATAAAGATGTAAACTCAATGGAAGAATATGTTGATATGGTTCAACACATTGAAGATCAAGCTGCACACTTCCAATTACGTGACCATTTGGTGGAACATTTGTGGGCGCATAAAGGAAGGAATAGTCGGAATCAGTAGTTGGTACTAGAACTATGTATCAGTGTGTAGTCGTGTACTATGTATCATTTGAACTATCTATCAGTGCGTACTTGAGTCAATAAATGTGGTTTCCAATCATATTGTAGATTGTATCATTATTTCAACTCAACCCAACATATACAGCTCGTATATAAACAACAACTACTACATTAATACTAGAAACAGGTCACAATCATATTACAACTCACCCCAACATATATAGCTAGTACATAAACACCCACCAGCACATAAATACTACAAACAGTTCACAATCATATTACAACTTAACCCAACATACATAGCTAGTCCATATACGAGCCACTAACGCTTCCGCTTCTGCTTCCTTTGTTTTTTCTATACTCTCCAATCTGCTCGGCTACTAGTTCTTGTTGTAGAGGGGTAAGCTTACTAAAATCACATGTAATCATTTTAACATAATTATTCTCTCGCGCCAAAGCTTTCTGCTCCTCCAGCTTCTTTTCTTCCATGGCTTGTTTCTCCGCATGTTCTTGTCTGCGGAGCTCTCGATCATCCCTAACTGCCTTTTGGAAATCTTCGTCGCTACGGTTTCTTTCCACCGAAAATCGAGCTCTATGCTCTTTTGTTGCCTTAGATGAACTCTCCATTGTTTCCATAAATCTAGCAAACTCTGCACCTCGTTGCTCCAGCTGAATTGCCTTGGATCTGCCGACAGGTCGTCCATCACTACTTCCAAATAAAGGGTTTCTTTCTTGCGAACTCGGGCCACTTCCTGGACTAGAATCAGAGTAGTTCATCCTTCTAGCTTTGTTCTGCTGCTCAAACATGAAGTTGCTGGGGTTCTTCCACTTCGGCAACCTAGATAGAAGCTCATAACAGTCTTGGAATTTAAATGGATGACCATACTTTTGCTGGTAGGCCTTTCGTGACTCTTCAATCTGTAACACAAAGTGGATATTGTATGAGCGTATGTCATTTCTAACTAATCGATCATAGTATAGTAAGTTATTTTTCAAAGTAATCTACGGTACTTACAACGTCATAAGGTGCAGCACCGCTTTGCTGTCTGTTCTCCAAGGCTGTCAGTATTGCAAGATAGTTCTGACACGCGGCATTCATAACTCTATAACCGCCTCTAAGTGATACCCATGTTCTATTCCTCGCTTCAAACGAATTGTAGAACTCTGCTACTCTTTCCCAAAATTTCTCACCTTTCATATTATTTCCAACAATGCTGTCTTGTGAAATGCGTATCCACGATTTAGCAAGTGAAACGTACTGCTCGAAAGTAAACTTACATTGTTTTCTTCTTCCATCCGCTGGTATATCTTCTCCTTCAGCATTATCATCCTCAATATCTTCTATTCCGTGATTCGGCTCCGATTCAACTTCGGTTTGGTGTCGTTTACTGAAAATGCTCCTTAAAGACTTCACCTTCTTCTTCTTCTTTTGGTTATATTCGGGACTGATAGGTGCAACGTATTCTTCATTCAATTCTTCAGAATTTGTAACATTTACTTCCTCATTTGCATCTTCCTCCTCCTCCTCCGTAGAAGTCCCAACATTTTCTTCGGTAGTAGGAGAGACATACCCATACGAAAACTGTCTTTGCAGATTTTGCATCGCTTCGCGGTCACGAACCTCGGTCTGTTGTGGAGTTAGGTGAGGTTGTTGACTTTGCTCGGTCTGCATCATCATTGACATATACGACGAATGATCGTCGTACACGCCTACCCCGGGCGGTCGTTGGTAAAACTGTGGCGGGACGGACGATTGGATTGGAGGAAAATTAGGAGGACCGAGTGGTTGGTACGGTGGACGGTATGGATAATTTGAATACGGCGAGTAGCCATATTCGTGAGATGGCTGCAACGGTTGCTGTTGTTGGATTGACCGTTGCATCGCATACGATGACGAGTGCGGTTGGGACATGAGTTTCTTGTTTATGGTTTTTTCCCCGCTTCGCTTGGGTGCAGACGAAGACATTTTGTTGATGAAGAAGTTGGGAAGGTGGAGTGGTTGTGTGGAGGAGGAAGAAGAAGGAGATAGGGTGGTTTATAGGGAGGAAGTGAACTAGCCGTTGGTGTTGCAACGGCTAGTTCTTATAACGGCAAACTGTTTGCCGTTATAAGATTATAACGACAAACACTTTGCCGTTATAATCTTATAACGGCAAAGTGTTTGCCGTTATAATCTTATAACGGCAAACAGTTTGCCGTTATAAGAACCAGTCTCTGTTGGGTGAACCAGCCACGGAGGAGCTCAAAACTAGCCACAGACCAGCCACGGGTGAGTGAACAAGCCACACCTGGTTGCTCCGTGGCTTGTTTAGTAACTGAACAAGCCATTGTTGGTTGTGCTCTTAGAGAGCTGTTTACAAATTACAGTATAGTCGCTTATCCGCTTGAGTGGTTTTTCACGAAATAAACAGTATATAGGTTAGGTATATAAATGAACAGTACATTTTATTAGACGCCAGACTCGTAGTATAAAAATTAATAGTAATAAATGGCAACTATGTTTGGAATTTTGGCTATTGCATTATCAAGTAGTAGGTAGCTACATGTGTTTAATAATACTAAATGTGTGTAATTAAAAATTAAAATGGTCCTATAATGGTAGTTATGGTTTGAATAGTCCTCTATATTCTTATTACTAAAGATACCCTAACTAAAATCAAAAGTAAGATAAAGCACACTAAATTGAAATTGTGACTCGAATTGATTTCAACTGAAAATAAAGAGAATCCGTTATATTAAAAGAATGCCACTATATATAGAATAGGATCAATGCCCGTACAATGTGTGGATATCTGGGTAGAACATAAAATGAAGCAATGTCAAATAGAAGACATAAATATTATTGTACCAGCATGAAATAGTTTGCCGTAAAGGTAGAAACTAAGCCATGAAGATACTTTTTATAATGAACATATTTTGATAATATAACAACAATAGTACTGAATTTTTTTTGCAATTAAATGGTACTAAATTTGAAACAGATATGAGCACACTGTTTTATAAATATATAGCCAACAGTAACAGAAAAAAGTTGATACAGAAGCCCACAAAAATAGATAAAAATACTTGCTTAATATTTTCGGTTTGTCAATAATTTCATTGGTAAAGGGGATGAGCACAAAAGTATTTAACAAAGTTTGATACAGATTTATCCCTTAAAAAAAACACAAAGCATTAGCACATAAATAAAGTTTCCCACTTCAAAATTTGTCTCATGTTAAATAAAATAAGGTCAGAAAATACCTGAACCGCGGGGACATGATAAATTGATGCAAAATATGAGTTTAAGGAGAGAATTATATAGTCGACCTATGATTCAGCGGTGAAGGTTATCAGTAGAAAAGAGATAGAAACTGAACAGTCAGTTTGTGCTTACAATTATCGCTGAAGACGGTAGAGGTTAGCAATCCAGTCCAAATTCGCGAGTTAGTAAAAGATCGGTAGCGATTGAAGGTGAAATTCTATGTTTAATGATTTGGGCAGAAATAATATACGAGGAATTCATAATTGGGAAACAAAAACTTTAGAAGAACGGAGAGTTTAAAAAAGGGTCACCTTTTCAGATCCAATTGAGACAAGGAAGAAACCATGCAACTGACGATTTAAGACCCACTGCACATGAATGACCGTCGGAAGGAGGACGAATGACGTACGGTTGGTGGAATATACTGCAATATAGTTTGATTTAGGGAAGTTGTGGTTTTTAAGGGAGAGCGAATTTTAGTTTTCCACGAAGACAAATGTTTTTGAGATGGAAAATAGAAAATAAATCTGTAGTAGGACGGAACAAAATGGTTTTGGAGCAAGACCAAAATTTTAGTGTGTTACAACAAATTTGAAACAAATTTGACTATGAAAATAGTTGTAAATAGTAACACTTTAGGGTAATCGTTATTAAATAGCTTTATTAATAACATATTTTGTTTTAGTGATCTGTCATATAACTCACAGCGCAAAAATAAATAAAATAAAACATATACAACATGCAATAATAGCGAAGCAGAATTGAGCAGAATCTTAAACTTTTTCATATCACAGTGAACAATCCATACAACATTGGACAACACTAGAAGAATCTGTACAAAGTGCCTCACCACAAGTCACTCAGAGAATACATCAACATAGCACGGAAAAACAACAAATAGTAGATAGTAGGAAATTATACGCCAGCCTCTTGCTCGTTGTCGCTCAGCAGCATCATCAAGATCTACTACCTGTCACCTGCTACTCAGTCTGCCCATCCACAACTGGATGAACAACCCAAGGTAATAAGAGGAAGACATAAAATCTTGAGTTGGACAATAGTCCTGAGCAATAAAACATCTATCTAACATCATCAATAATGTACATGAGAATAGGCAGATTAATCAACTAATCTACCAACATCAATAGAGAAGAACCCAAACCCATCTTCCCCACATCCGTCAATGATAGCCTTTACAATAATCAAGTAGAAACAAACATTACATTCATGGCAATCGGTTACCAAGCGTAGACCATCCTAATCGACATCGACATTTCCCAAGCACAAATCCCGAAGGTCTAAACCAACTTCAGACAAGCACCCAAGAGATATCTCCTTCGACGTCGGACAATCTACACAAGACGATACACGCAAAACAATCATCATCCATGACTCGACTATCACCGTCAATCCTGCTTTGAAACCATCGTTAATCGTATGACCATGTCAACATCATGTTGTCCGTCAAAGGCTAATGGTAAACCCTGGTTCTAACAAAAACCCCATGCGCCTTTCATCGCTACGTACCTAGGCCTTTCATCGCTACCTAGGATTTTCGACTAATCATCTAGTCATTTAGGCATCCCTATTATACCCCTGCTTTGAGCCTGTTAGAACATACGACCGCAATAATTCCTCGGCCTTCGATATCTCTAGTCGTCATCAACGACGACCATTAGCAAGCAAAAATCATCCTGAGCAGCCGTTACCCACGAGCTCAAATCATCTTGAGTCGTCTTCACATTCGTTGTATTTCATCGATCAACGAACGTTTTAAAACACTTCGATCATTCCTTGAATTCACGTCGAAGCCATGATCGTAGTCAACCCAAAAAAATATGCTTCGTTTGTTTGATACTGCATTTCATAGCATTTTCAGCCTTTCTGTTATGAAAAACAAACTACAACGTTTAATTCAATCATTTAAGTGTTTCGGAAATGCTATCATATCTCCTGGCTTGATCCAGCCCTTTGGCTCAATTTTTATACCACAACGTTTAAAATTGCTTTCCACAGCATTTTGAAACGATATCATATCTACCCGATCGATCCTGGATCGGCCTGCCCGATCCATCAAAAACTGCTCAAAAACACGTGCGCAACACCACGTTTTCTGTAACGACCCGGATTTTGAGCGACTTTGGTTATCGACATAAACACGATGTCGATAACCAAAACATCGAAAAATCCTGGTAATTAGTGAAAGAAATTAGAGAGTGAGGAAAGATAAGATAGAAACTTAGAATAGAAGAAGAAGAAGAACACAACATCAGAGTAACAGAACCTCACAGCGGAACGAATAAATATATTTCATAACATAACTTTGAAATACAAATCTGTACTTGAATATACATATCATTATCAAAGTACAGCACTTACAACACAGCGGAAATAACTATAGCTATATGATCCTGAAGCCTCCTGCTCCAAGCTCTTCAAGTGTATCTGTAAAATCCCGACTACTTGACTGCCCATACAAATTTAGGCACCCAAGAGTTTAGGGAAAACAACAAAGTAAACTCCGGGTCAGTCATGGGACTGGTATGAGTAAAACAGTTTAAAAACAGTTCGAACAAGTAAACGATATCTCATAAGACCACGTCGCATAACGGAACGGGGTTTTCCCTTATGAGAATCCAAATATCTTTATATCAAAAACCTTTTTGATATTATAATAATGTCTATCAACACAATATAATAATCATCTAGCAGAAACGCTTTCATCTCACGTTCTACATATATAGTATACAATCAAAACCGCAAGCACGTATTGGGTAATGGATTTCCAACTATGACAAGGTATGGAACCACCTTTCGCTAGTGTACCTCTAGAGAGGAATACACTGGGTTCAACAAGAACATCTTGCAACCCGGCCACACATGACCGACCACTCATTTCGCTTGAGTGTATCGAATGTATATCACCAACGGCTGGGATCAGCAACCGTTTCCCGAATGGGACAGCATCAACAATAGATTTTTAGAAGTAAATGAAACTCTAGATCAGGTGATTATACACCCTACTTCGGTGCGACCGACTTAGCCATGCTGCCTGCCTGATTTCTGTCATTTACCGGATGATGAGGCTAGAAGCTACGCTTTATCATCATACCAGATTCACTTTGAATGCCACATCGTCAAATCCATCAAATCACCGATTGACATCCTCAACCATACATTATGTGTTAGCTAAAAGAAGTTTCCTCCTCCGCTTCCACTCTTGGTACGGTTGGAGAATCAATATACGTGATCGTCTGGAATTACTCTGTCAGACATCCGTCCATACAAGTCATCCAGGAAAAGGATGAACCGAAGGCACTATTCTGTAAACAGGATAGCCCTTGCATAACTCCGTCTTCAATTTCCTTTGGCATATATGATTCGCAACGCTTATGCCAATACAGAGTGGTTCTTTGGATAATAATCCAACCGGTCTCTCCATATTAACAACGTTAAAATGGTCAAAACTTCGATAGTCTGTGATTTAACTATCGAAGAAAAACAGGTGTGCAAACAACGATATTATTTCCAAATGGAAATTTATATCGATCAAACATCATTCAACCTTTATCTCCTTATTTCATAAATTTACTTATCTCATGTTTCCCTATATTCAATATTTCCTATTTTCAATATTTCCTATTTTCTAAATTTGGAAAATATACGTTATTAACAAGGGAAAACATTTCCATTTCTTGTTTTCTTTATTAGAAAACATTTCTGGTTTCTTATTTGGAAAACATTTCCAAAGCTTCTTCATTGGACTTAGACAGATGTTTAAACAAAACATCGCAATGCCAATTCAAACCATTTCCTTTAATTACTAACTTCACTTATCCATCCTTTACTATCGAACCTTAACCATTCCTTAGTTAAAAACGAAGCCAATCAAGTTGGGGGTAGAACTACCTCTCTGACCTTAACTGAACAACATTTCTAACTTTGAAATAGGCAAGGTTCACTTAACTCCTTTCGAATAAACTATATTCGATAACTCCTTTTACTTTAACTCTAATTGATTAAACTAACATCGATTAACTCCTTTTACTTTAACTCTAATCGATTAAACTAACATCGATTAACTACTTTTACTTAACTCTAATCGATTAAACTAACATCGATTAACTCCTTTGCTTTAACTCTAATCGATTAAACTAACATCGATTAACTCCTTTTCTTTAACTCTAATCGATTAAACTAACATCGATTAACTCCTTTTACTTTAACTCTAATCGATTAACTGACATCGATTAACTCCTTTATTCTAACTCTAATCGATTAAACTAACATCGATTAGCTCATTTTACTTTAACTCTAATCGACTAAACTAACATCGATTAGCTCCTTTATTCTAACTCTAATCGATTAAACTAACATCGATTAGCTCATTTTACTTTAACTCTAATCGACTAAACTAACATCGATTAACTCCTTTATTCTTTATCTCTAATCGATTAACTAACATCGATTAACTCCTTTATTCTTTATCTCTAATCGATTAACTAACATCGATTAGCTCATTTTACTTTAACTCTAATCGACTAAACTAACATCGATTAGCTCCTTTGTTCTATTCGAGTAAACTATTCATTTATAAAGATTTACTTTTAGTAACAGTTCTTCACTTTACAAATGATTTCCCTTTTATAAAACTCTATTCGTTTTACAAACATTTTTCCCTTTTATTTACTTTCGAAATATTTCCTTTTATAAAATCTGCTGATTTTATAAAATCCCTTTTATTTCAATATACATTGAAATAAATTCTTTTTACATCCCAGGGTCTTTTATGATATTTAAAATATCGAATAAAAATGATCAACATCATTCCAACACCCATAATCCATAACTGATTATATAACACATCATATATCACAATATATGAAAAACAGTAAAATAAATGTTGAGGAATCCAGTTGGATTCCTCCAACCTGTTTCCCTGCATCATAGATGTTAAACAATATAGATAACATCACTTTCAGTTCCATATGATATATTATGTTAAACAGAATCAATATAGAAATTCAACTAACTGACTAGCAGTTCAATCAAACAGTCAACATACAGTCAATCAGCCAATATCTAACAGTTCTAAAAATACAACATGAAATTATAAACTGTTCAGAGTTTGTGAGATTTACTCACTTTGGCAGTTCATCGTTAAAGAACGATAAACTGTTTGTTTGATTTGAATCAAACAATTTTTCACCATAAATTCAAATGAGCTTCAATCCACTCCCAGTCAGTTCCATGGTGTAGTGCCCGTCCATACGATTCCAACGCGACTAACGGTTCGTAATTCTGAGTTCGTATGAAATAAATATCACGTTAACAAGTTCATAATAGTATTTAAATTATTAAAAATATTATTAAAGTCTATCTGGGCTCACTATTTGAATCAGGCCCATACCAAGTTGCAAATACTAAGGCCCGCTCCCTTTCTAGTTCTTCTTCCTCCCAGGAAGCACGCTCCTCCTCTTTATTTTTGCCATTGCCGAACTTTAGAAAAAGACCACACCTTCATTTCTCAATTAAAAATCATGATTCCTTCACCACTTCGATCCTCTCCCCGCAAACCTTCAGCTCCACCCAACAACGATGGATTCACACCCCGTCCTTCCACCTCGACCTCAGGTCCACTCACGTATTTCCTGTACGAAGGTCTGACATTTTTTTACATGAGTACACCACAAACTTAGCAGCCAAGACCAGATTCAACTCCTCACTTCAAAAACGGACTTGAATTCATCTATCAAGGCTTTGAAAATCTATAAAGCTCAACCCTAGTCTGAACGTGAACGCTGTAACTTTGTCGAGCTCCTCTGAGCTGCATCGCAAGCCTCAAAAGTGGCACAGGATCGAAGAGATTCACTTACCGAACCAAACTATATAAGTAATATGATTTTATAGATTTGATTTCGGTTTGTTTTGATTTTCAAAGAAGAGGATTTCTCACGTTTGTTTCTAAATTTTTGTGGCGGCTTGGATTTTCTTTTAAACTAACTGTTTGTGGCTGAGAAGAGGACGGTCAGCCTTGTTTTGGTCCACACAAAAATTTGGATATTTTACTAATTATTTTATTGATTATATTTTTCCAATTTCTCATAGTAACTGCCTTCTAAAAATCCGTGTGATCACACACGACACCAAAAAATCACGAAACTAGACATATAGCTAGCTCTCGACCTTATGGACCCAACGAAACTGGTTTCACCGAATTCCGACTCCGTATGCTCACACAACGTATTTTTAACCGTCAAAATACTAACTGTTTTTCACTCTAAAAAATCCGTACGACCATACAATGACTCTAAAAATCACGAAACTGGAAATCTAACAACTATTTGACATTGCGGATCCAACAAAATTATTTTCGTCGAATTCCGACTTCGTTTGCAAAACAGGCTATTTTTAAAGCTCTGAATGACCCATTTAAATATATAAATATATTTAAATATAATTATATTAAATATAAATAAATTTATATTTATCGTATATATTCACAGTGGCATACCACACAGCTCTAGAATATTCCTGTATGTATTTACACTCGATATTCACTTCTGGGTTAACCCGATATTTGATTTATATTGAAATCCCTTTTAAAAAAAATCTAAATAATTCCTTTATAAATTATAAAGGAATTCCACAGCGACTTTTCTAAAATTTGATTTGGACATACATCAAAATCTACACGATGAAATCCCGATTTTTCTCTTCCACTAGAAAGATATACTCCACCAGCTCCACACGTTTCTTGTTTCACAGAAATCCGGTTTAAAACGAATCCTGTACATTCAGTTGAAGTTCAAATCGCCAAATAGCGAACTACAGCGCTATTTCAAGCTCTATTTTAATTATATTATAATTATACGTTCAAACTGTCGTTGATTGAATATATTCGTCAATATAATTCAACTCTAACTGATATATATATATATATATATATATATATTTTAGATAACCCAAATTACACCATACTGTGAATTTCACTATTTTTGATTATTACTGAATTATATATATTATTTAATTTATTATTTTAATTAAATATTTACCATTATTTAATTCCACGGCCAATAAATTCTTTTAATTACCTTTTAAATAATTAAATAAATTAATTCTAATACCTCTGCCAATGCGGGTCATTACAATCTTTCCCACTTAAAATAATTTCGTCCTCGAAATTGCTAAAAAGTAGGGGACGACCCTATCGACTGGTTAGAACATATTTGTTCACTTCTAAATCTTCAGTTTCAACTGAACCAATTTAATTTCAATTAAATTATTAATTAATTCATATCGTCGAAAATTTCCAAAAATCTTGAAAATTTTCTAACACCTTAACTCTTCGAAAAATTTCGCCAGAACCTCCTTTGTACTGGTCAATACGTCAAACTCCAACTCGCCTCTCTGGGCCATCTTCAACCCAAAAGAAAATCAAACAGCCAAGCGGCTTGCCAATTTGGCTTATCAAAATCTCATACCGTATGAAATATAAACTTGTACCTTTTTGTCGGGCATATCAACTCTGTCACTTCCATATGCTATCAACTCAGCATATACCAATGTTATCCCAATCAAATTCTAGAATCACTTTTATCTCCAACACAACCATTCGCTTTTACCAAGCCAAATTTCCATTTCAACTCAAGTTTTCGTCTTGATTCCCAACTCTTAACTTGATTATCACATTACACTTCAAATTTGAATCTCATAATCCAATTTGTCTTGATATCATTCTAATTCAGTCTCAGTTACCACTTTACTGGCTTTACTTTAATTCAAATCTGCTTTCACAAATTTTTGTTAAATTTGTTTTTAATTTAAACAGTCTTTCCCTGAGAGTTTTCAAATAGTTTACTCTTTTCAAAAAATCAAATTTTCCTTTTGAACATGTCACTGAGCCCTTAATTAATATTCCATTTGTTAAATCACTTCTCTATTTCTTTATCAATATTTGTTAACCAAATATTTTCAATAACCATATTGGCCTTTTATGTTATTCGGAAAACATTTCCGAATATCGCCTTCCTTTATTTTCTAAACTTTAGAAAATATACGCTGTTTATAATTGGAAATTTATTCCAATTACTTATCTCTTTTCCGATCTCGTTCATTTCTATACTTAGGAAATATTTATTATTCTATTTCCAAGCTTACACTTATTTGGGTTAAAACGGATGCTGTGTAAAACATCGTTACGACAACCCAAATACTATATTCAACTAACTCTTATCCAACATTGATCTTCGAGCATGAAATCTTACTATTTATTAGTTAATAATGGAATCAATCAAGTTGGGGTATAACTACCTCTCAGACCTTGACTGAATAACATTTATAACGTCAAAACAGATATGACTACTTACTCGAATAATCAATACCATACAACAACTTATTCACTTCTAAACACGTATACACTTTCTCTTTCTAATCTTACTAGATTTTATTCTAGACTTTCTTTCTGATTATACTATTCTATTTCTAAGTTCGTTTCCTTATCGACTTCTACATATATATCGATACGTTGATTTCTAACTATCAAATTATCTTAAAAATATTCTAACTCCTTAAATTCCAGGAAAAATTCGCCATAACCTCCTTTGTACTAGGAGCATCGGGATATTTCAAATAGCCTCCCATGGCCCTCACCAATCCAAAGGAAAAAGAAAAAGCCAAGCGGCTAGCCGATACGGCGCATAAAATCTCATATATGGATTAAATACATACCTTTTCATCGAGCATTCTATTTATATACCTTCATACCTTATCCATACATATCTCATGTATATTTACCTGTCAACTTTATTTTAACTATACCCGATCGTTTTAACTCAATTCGTTAATTAATTTGTTAATTAACTCTTTAGTCTATTTCACTTTTATATTTGAACATGACATGTTCAAATATATTTTATCTTGCTTATTAATTTGAATCCAAATTTCAAATTTTAGTTCTATATTCGATTTCGAATATCCATTCACAAATCCAATTCACCTTTCAAAGTTCAACTTCAAATTCAAAACTCGATTAATTAATTCCTCTTCGACTTAGTTAATTCTATTCAATTTCTATTCAAATTTTATATTTGAATTTCATTTCAATTCTATTTGAATTTCCTATATTCAAATTTCAAATTCAATTCTATTTGAATCTTCTTTATTCAGATTTCATTTTCAATTCTATTTGAACCCTCTACATTCAAATTCTATTCAAACTCTATATATCAAATTCTATATTTTGAATTCCATTTGAATTCTATATTCAAATTCCACTTCACCTTTGATATTCGAATCCTATATTTGAATTCCTTTATATTTTCTATATTCAAAATTTCTATATTCAAACTCTATTTCAATTCCATTGAATTTCATATATTCAAACTCCCTTTGAATTTCTATATTCAAATCCTATTATTACTCTATATGAATTCTGTATTCAATTTTCCCTTATTTAAATTCTCTTTACTCAAATCCCATTTGAATTTCTATATTCAAACCCCCTTTGAATTTTCTTATTTAAATTCTATGTTTGAACTTCCTTTATTCAAATTCCTTTTTAACTCTATTTGACTTTTCCTAATTCAAATTCTATTTGAATTCCATATATTTAAACTCCTTTAAATTTCTGTATTCAATTTAAATTACAAATATTCAAATCCCTTTTCAAATCCTTTATTCAATTTCTATGTCACTTCTCTTATTCAAATTCTATTCGATTTCTCTTATGTCAAATTCTATTCGATTTCTATATTCGAATTTCCTTTATTCAAATTCTATATCACTTCCATTGAATTTCATATATTCAAACTCCCTTTGAATTTCTATATTCAATTCCTATTTCAAACTTTCTTTATTCATTCTTTGTTATAAATCCCATTTGAAATTCAACATAACTTGTCTTTCCCAAAACAAATTCAAAACAGTATCTCTGGTAGTAATTCGTCACTTACAACTCGAAAATTAATACTGATGATGCAGCTGTCATCATCAGAATCTATTTCCCAGCGATCGAAGTGAGTTCAATACTATAAAACCATTTTTAATCATTTCCACTTTGAAATTCATTTCAAAATATAATTCACACTGCTTGTAAAACAATTTAAAATCTCCCAGGATCTTAAATTTTCCTTATTTTTAATCCCAGTCCATTGACAAACACTTATCCAATTCTCCAGAGTTTAAATTCAATTCCTGGTTTAAATTTCAGATTTAACTCATCTGATTTCACGCATTTCACTTATATGAATTCTGATTGGTTATTTACATAACCATTTCACTTTATAATCTTACTCGATTATAATATCAACCAATATATCCAACATATATCAAAATATACTTTAGGTAAAATTATTTTTATTTACCCTCTTTTCAAAACATACCATGACGGTTCATCGTATTCAAGTGTTTACAAAATCCCTACCGATACAGTGGATCAAACTGATCGACCAGAACCCATAAACAACTCAACCAATGAATCTCCACAATATAAACAAATTTTTTATCAATAACAAATACGCTCACTTGTATATATACACTCAACTCAATCTAGGGTATTACTAACCCTATCTCTACCGAGTCACGCCACAGAGCCAAGTAATTCTTAACTTAAGCTCTGATACCAACTGTAACGACCCGGATTTTGAGCGACTTTGGTTATCGACATAAACACGATGTCGATAACCAAAACATCGAAAAATCCTAGTAATTAGTGAAAGAAATTAGAGGGTGAGGAAAGATAAGATAGAAACTTAGAATAGAAGAAGAAGAAGAACACAACATCAGAGTAACAGAACCTCACAGCGGAACGAATAAATATATTTCATAACATAACTTTGAAATACAAATCTGTACTTGAATATACATATCATTATCAAAGTACAGCACTTACAACACAGCGGAAATAACTATAGCTATATGATCCTGATGCCTCCTGCTCCAAGCTCTTCAAGTGTATCTGTAAAATCCCGACTACTTGACTGCCCATACAAATTTAGGCACCCAAGAGTTTAGGGAAAACAACAAAGTAAACTCCGGGTCAGTCATGGGACTGGTATGAGTAAAACAGTTTAAAAACAGTTCGAACAAGTAAATGATATCTCATAAGACCACGCCGCATAACGGAACGGGGTTTTCCCTTATGAGAATCCAAATATCTTTATATCAAAAACCTTTTTGATATTATAATAATGTCTATCAACACAATATAATAATCATCTAGCAGAAACGCTTTCATCTCACGTTCTACATATATAGTATACAATCAAAACCGCAAGCACGTATTGGGTAATGGATTTCCAACTATGACAAGGTATGGAACCACCTTTTGCTAGTGTACCTCTAGAGAGGAATACACTGGGTTCAACAAGAACATCTTGCAACCCGGCCACACATGACCGACCACTCATTTCGGTTGAGTGTATCGAATGTATATCACCAACTGCTGGGATCAGCAACCGTTTCCCGAATGGGACAACATCAACAATAGATTTTTAGAAGTAAATGAAACTCTAGATCAGGTGATTATACACCCTACTTCGGTGAGACCGACTTAGCCATGCTGCCTGCCCGATTTCTGTCATTTACCGGATGATGAGGCTAGAAGCTACGCTTTATCATCATACCAGATTCACTTTGAATGCCACATCGTCAAATCCATCAAATCACCGATTGACATCCTCAACCATACATTATGTGTTAGCTAAAAGAAGTTTCCTCCTCCGCTTCCACTCTTGGTACGGTTGGAGAATCAATATACGTGATCGTCTGGAATTACTCTGTCAGACATCCGTCCATACAAGTCATCCAGGAAAAGGATGAACCGAAGGCACTATTCTGTAAACAGGATAGCCCTTGCATAACTCCGTCTTCAATTTCCTTTGGCATATATGATTCGCAACACTTATGCCAATACAGAGTGGTTCTTTGGATAATAATCCAACCGGTCTCTCCATATTAACAACGTTAAAATGGTCAAAACTTCGATAGTCTGTGATTTAACTATCGAAGAAAAACAGGTGTGCAAACAACGATATTATTTCCAAATGGAAATTTATATCGATCAAACATCATTCAACCTTTATCTCCTTATTTCATAAATTTACTTATCTCATGTTTCCCTATATTCAATATTTCCTATTTTCTAAATTTGGAAAATGTACGTTATTAACAATGGAAAACATTTCCATTTCTTGTTTTCTTTATTAGAAAACATTTCTGGTTTCTTATTTGGAAAACATTTCCAAAGCTTCTTCATTGGACTTAGACAGATGTTTAAACAAAACATCGCGATGTCAATTCAAACCATTTCCTTTAATTACTAAATTCACTTATCCATTCTTTACTATCGAACCTTAACCATTCCTTAGTTAAAAACGAAGCCAATCAAGTTGGGGTAGAACTACCTCTCAGACCTTAACTGAACAACATTTCTAACTTTGAAATAGGCAAGGTTCACTTAACTCCTTTCGAATAAACTATATTCGATAACTCCTTTTACTTTAACTCTAATCGATTAAACTAACATCAATTAACTCCTTTTACTTTAACTCTAATCGATTAAACTAACATCGATTAACTCCTTTTACTTTAACTCTAATCGATTAAACTAACATCGATTAACTCCTTTGCTTTAACTCTAATCGATTAAACTAACATCGATTAACTCCTTTGCTTTAACTCTAATCGATTAAACTAACATCGATTAACTCCTTTTACTTTAACTCTAATCGATTAACTAACATCGATTAACTCCTTTATTCTAACTCTAATCGATTAAACTAACATCGATTAGCTCATTTTACTTTAACTCTAATCGACTAAACTAACATCGATTAGCTCCTTTATTCTAACTCTAATCGATTAAACTAACATCGATTAGCTCATTTTACTTTAACTCTAATCGACTAAACTAACATCGATTAACTCCTTTATTCTTTATCTCTAATCGATTAACTAACATCGATAAACTCCTTTATTCTTTATCTCTAATCGATTAACTAACATCGATTAGCTCATTTTACTTTAACTCTAATCGACTAAACTAACATCGATTAGCTCCTTTGTTCTATTCGAGTAAACTATTCATTTATAAAGATTTACTTTTAGTAACAGTTCTTCACTTTACAAATGATTTCCCTTTTATAAAACTCTATTCGTTTTACAAACATTTTTCCCTTTTATTTACTTTCGAAATATTTCCTTTTATAAAATCTGCTGATTTTATAAAATCCCTTTTATTTCAATATACATTGAAATAAATTCTTTTTACATCCCAGGGTCTTTTATGATATTTAAAATATCGAATAAAAATGATCAACATCATTCCAACACCCATAATCCATAACTGATTATATAACACATCATATATCACAATATATGAAAAACAGTAAAATAAATGTTGAGGAATCCAGTTGGATTCCTCCAACCTGTTTCCCTGCATCACAGATGTTAAACAATATAGATAACATCACTTTCAGTTCCATATGATATATTATGTTAAACAGAATCAATATAGAAATTCAACTAACTGACTAGCAGTTCAATCAAACAGTCAACATACAGTCAATCAGCCAATATCTAACAGTTCTAAAAATACAACATGAAATTATAAACTGTTCAGAGTTTGTGAGATTTACTCACTTTGGCAGTTCATCGTTAAAGAACGATAAACTGTTTGTTTGATTTGAATCAAACAATTTTTCACCATAAATTCAAATGAGCTTCAATCCACTCCCAGTCAGTTCCATGGTGTAGTGCCCGTCCATACGATTCCAACGCGACTAACGGTTCGTAATTCTGAGTTCGTATGAAATAAATATCACGTTAACAAGTTCATAATAGTATTTAAATTATTAAAACTATTATTAAAGTCTAACTGGGCTCACTATTTGAATCAGGCCCATACCAAGTTGCAAATACTAAGGCCCGCTCCCTTTCTAGTTCTTCTTCCTCCCAGGAAGCACGCTGCTCCTCTTTATTTTTGCCATTGCCAAACTTTAGAAAAAGACCACACCTTCATTTCTCAATTAAAAATCATGATTCCTTCACCACTTCGATCCTCTCCCCGCAAACCTTCAGCTCCACCCAACAACGATGGATTCACACCCCGTCCTTCCACCTCTACCTCAGGTCCACTCACGCATTTCCTGTACGAAGGTCCGACATTTTTTTACATGAGTACACCACAGACTTAGCAGCCAAGACCGGATTCAACTCCTCACTTCAAAAACGGACTTGAATTCATCTATCAAGGCTTTGAAAATCTATAAAGATCAACCCTAGTATGAACGTGAACGCTGTAACTTTGTCGAGCTCCTCTGAGCTGCATCGCAAGCCTCAAAAGTGGCACAGGATCGAAGAGATTCACTTAGCGAACCAAACTATATAAGTAATATGATTTTATAGATTTGATTTCGGTTTGTTTTGATTTTCAAAGAAGAGGATTTCTCACGTTTGGTTCTAAATTTTTGTGGCGGCTTGGATTTTCTTTTAAACTAACTGTTTGCGGCTGAGAAGAGGACGGTCAGCCTTGTTTTGGTCCACACAAAAATTTGGATATTTTACTAATTATTTTATTGATTATATTTTTCCAATTTCTCATAGTAACTGCCTTCTAAAAATCCGTGTGATCACACACGACACCCAAAAATCACGAAACTAGACATATAGCTAGCTCTCGACCTTACGGACCCAACGAAACTGGTTTCACCGAATTCCGACTCCGTATGCTCACACAACGTATTTTTAACCGTCAAAATACTGACTGTTTTTCACTCTAAAAAATCCGTACGACCATACAGTGACTCTAAAAATCACGAAACTGGAAATCTAACAACTATTTGACATTGCGGATCCAACAAAATTATTTTCGTCGAATTCCGACTTCGTTTGCAAAACAGGCTATTTTTAAAGCTCTGAATGTGACCCATTTAAATATATAAATATACTTAAATATAATTATATTAAATATAAATAAATTTATATTTATCGTATATATTCACAGTAGCATACCACACAGCTCTAGAATATTCCTGTATGTATTTACACTCGATATTCACTTCTGGGTCAACCCGATATTTGATTTATATTGAAATCCCTTTTAAAATAATCTAAATAATTCCTTTATAAATTATAAAGGAATTCCACAGCGACTTTTCTAAAATTTGATTTGGACATACATCAAAATCTACATGATGAAATCCCGATTTTTCTCTTCCACTAGAAAGATATACTCCACCAGCTCCACACGTTTCTTGTTTCACAGAAATCCGGTTTAAAACGAATCCTGTACATTCAGTTGAAGTTCAAATCGCCAAATAGCGAACTGCAGCGCTATTTCAAGCTCTATTTTAATTATATTATAATTATACGTTCAAACTGTCGTTGATTGAATATATTCGTCAATATAATTCAACTCTAACTGATATATATATATTTTAGATAACCCAAATTACACCATACTATGAATTTCATTATTTTTGATTATTACTGAATTATATATATTATTTAATTTATTATTTTAATTAAATATTTACCATTATTTAATTCCACGGCCAATAAATTCTTTTAATTACCTTTTAAATAATTAAATAAATTAATTCTAATACCTCTGCCAATGCGGGTCATTACATTTTCAGTGCCCGATCCATGCTCCAGAAAGTGGTCGATCTATCCTCTTTCATAGGGTTTTAAAAGCGCTCTTAAATTTCTGCCCAATCCACCTTGTGAACTCTACCCGATCCATCCAAACCACTTGTGCAACACCACGTTTTTAGTGCCCGATCCATGCTTCAGAAAGTGGATGATCCATCAACATTCTATAGCATTTGTAAAACGCTGTAATCTGTGCACGATCCATACCCATGAAAGAGTGCACAATCCATCTGAAAATCACGTGCCGAATCATCAATTTCTCATGCGCAATACTGCCCGATCCATGCCAGATCAAATCTGTCCGATCCATACTTTTCACTACGTTTAACAAACGTTGTCGTACCCAGAAAATCCAGCCTTTGCCAGATCCATCAAAACACGCCCAATCCATCATTTTTTCATGTCGATCCACTGATTTTTGGTGACCGATCCATACTAGATTTTGTACCCAATCCAAGACATTCTATAGCGTTTGTAGAACGCTGTTAAACCCTGTAAATTCAGCCTTTGCCAAAACTCGCCGATCCAAGCCCAAAACTCGCCAAACACCACCGACTCATCTCAGACACCACCGATCCAATCCATGCATGACCACTAAATCTCATATTAAAACCACACTTGAATTCAATTTGATTTCATAGTCAAAAACCAATTCGATTTTAACATTTTCAACAATATATGATTCAATAACAAAACCAACCAATCATCAATCCAAACACGATTACATCAAACAACATATGAAATTACCGTTTATAAGTTGATAGATTGAATCCTATGGTGATTCATATTGAAATCATACATAACGTGGTGTAGATCTGAGTGAAAACAACTTAAAATGACGAAAATAAGATTATATAACCCATATACTCAATTGAATCTGTGTGAGAGATGCTTATCACTCACCAAATCTTCAAAATAACTTGAATAACACTAATCTCTAATCCAGACCGCAAAGAACGATGAAGAATGACCTTTGAATCAATCACTTTTATGCGATCTACTTTTCTTCGATGTTGATCTTCGATCTTCTAATCTAGATCTATGTTTTTAGTGGAGAAGAGAAATATTTGATTGATCAAGGAGGATCACGAGCTCAACCAAATGAGAGGAATGAAGAAACTAAAATATTCTCCATGCTTCTACCCCCCTCCTATTTATAGCCAACAACCCAAGCCTTAGCGAGCCTCACAAATTAGCCCACTAATTACCAATTAGTCTGGACAAAAATTGTGTAACACTAAAACAACGATTTCTCCCAAACCGTAGGATCAAATCTTTAATGTGATCACTCTATTGAATTGACAACATCATTTCCTTTCCAATGAAATTGACCTCAACACTTGATTCGATCCCAATTGTTATGCCCTGTACAAAACTAATAGAGACAAAATGGTCATAAATAAAATTGGTAAAAATTATGGACATGTCTCACATCCCCATAAAAAACATATCAAAATAAGAGAATCATCCAACCCTTAGATAATAAAATAAATATATTTTACCATTTTCGAATACGTAAAGTATGTACGGGTCGTTACATATTACATCTTAGACATAATCGTAGGAGGGACCATATAATAAATTACCACATAACCTCCTTGAATTACAACAATCCCTTTAAATTAGGCTATTCCGACATTTTGATTAAAAAAATTGTTTTTTTGTCATGGTACCAAAACTCAACTATAATTTATGTATAGGCGTAGCTCACTTGTTGGCAGTTAACCACAGAAACTTAAGCATAATTTGTAGAATAGTTTTGAAAACCCGTTCAAGCCGTGGGTTCGTTGTTGATTAACCGTGGGCCATTCGCCACTGCGGCCCAGAAAAGAACCAAGCCGCCAGTGAGAAAGATTCAAAGAACCCGAAAAACTGTTTAGATCGACGCTCAAATAACTGCTGCTACAAACAATATTTTGAATTCTTTGTTGTTTTAAACTTCCTCATTTGTGATTTCCCCAAATTTGTTCCAAAAACCTAAATATTACCATTGAAAGCCGAGGCAACACCACCATCAAGCATGCTACTAAGCTGTCGAGGCTTCAGGTAATCTTTAAATAGTATATGTTGACTGGAAGTTGCTTTGTTGCGTACTGCTGCTTGCCAGTTATGCTGCTTCAATGTTTAATGATCTGACCTTATGTCGGAATGTTAAAAGACTCGATAATATGTTATGTTTATATAGTGTGGCTCGGTCTGCTCCCTTTCTCCAGTTTGCCCTCTCATACCGCATTGTTACAATGAAATCAATATTTCACTGCATATTTGTAGAACATATTAGCAATTGTTCTATGTATTTAGTGTAATGCTAAAAGCATCCAGAAATATGCTGTCTAATATCATTGCTACATGTCACCTTATACAAAACTTAAACATGCCACATTATACCATAAACAGGCTACCATAAGCCCTAAAAATTAATTTTCGGCTTCATCAATATCTATCAGCTTCCACCTTCCGTGAACCATCTTTGTCTTCAATTTGGTTCAGACAGTACGATGAGAAAATCCACGAGAGCATCCAAGAAGTCGGCGCGATTACCCAAAAAACCATCTTCATCTAAAAGTCAAAAACGGTTTTCGATTGAAACCCAGGGTTTCTTAATTATTATTTTTCGAAATTATTGACTCGCGGTTGTTTTATGCCGTGATCTAAATTTAATTACGGTTGTTTAATTTATGCCATGATGGAGAAGAAACAAAACGTTTTTGTTCGATGATTAGGCACTGAATGGAGAATTAGGAGTGGTATTTAGAAGCATATGGATTAAGTAATACTAATTAATTTTTGTAATAGTATTAGACAACATATTTCTAGATGCTTTTAGCACTACACTATTTATAAGAACTATTATACTTATGTATCATGGCTGGGCATGGTACAATGTCATTGTCGTTACATGAGTTGTCTTACCATAAATACTTGTATCTCGAGATATCATGGTTTGACTTACGGTTCAGTTTTTCAAAACCATGATTTGCAATAATTTCAGTTCTTTAGCATTCAATAGGCTTTTTAAATTAACATGCGACAGATTCAAATCCTTTTAACTTATGGTGGTACCGGTATCCACCAAAATGGAAAATAACAATTATAGCAAAGTGAAGGACAATAAAAACAAGTAATCAAAATTCATCAATATCTCATCGCCGTCATCATCATGTATTAAACATTCAGTTCCATGAAACTCTCTACTCAACTGCAAAATCATCCACTTCCCAACTACAATTTCTTCTCCATCAAAAAACAAAAGATAAGAAAGACAAACCACCAAGTAAATGCCACTGCTATCTAAGCATCATTAGCGTAACCAAGCCCAGAAACAATCAGGAAACGGAATGCCTCATATTCCTGGAAGGAGTAGACTTCACCTCCTCCCTACCAACACTTTCAGAAGTATCTGACCCACTGTTCTCCATGCTCCTCTTGTTCGACCACAGTTTACTCAACAGCTTCTTCGGTACCAACCCTTTTTTCTTGTTCATAGTCCCATTTCCGAATTTGGCACACTTAATGGAATTAATGGTGGCCCAGTCATCTTCTGTGTTAGCCGACGTGGAACTGGCGCAGGATGCACCGTTCTGTGTACATGGTGCGTTGCAGGTATGAGGATCATCAGGTGTGGATGGGGATGGAATGGACGGGAGTCGGGATCTGATCTGCTCCAGGATAAGGATTTGGACTACCAAGCGGAGGGGTAGGAGCTCGTTTTGGACAGCATGTAAGCATGCCTCCGGTGTCAGCTTCTTGATGTCAAGGAGATTGCATATTTTCTTTTTTGATGGTTTGTCCAGCTGGGGATGTTCCTGTATGTATGGTTGTGTGCATGATAACAATGTAGATAATAGTGTACCGATCAGCACTACTGTCTCGATGGTTAGACGTTCCCGAATTCGAATCTTGCGTAACATGATTCAAACTACGTACTGTAGAATTCTATCTACCATTTAAAACTTGTGGTATAACTATGTTCTAGAATCTAGATACTCAATTTGGAGAAAAAGAAATGATAGTATATTGTTCTTCTCCAAGAGTAAAATGCTCTTGTCCTAGCCCTATCATGTTACCCAATAGTGTTTACTTGGTGCGTACATAGGAAGTTCAATGCATGCTATCTCTGCAGTTTTTTTGTTATATAATAATAAACAAATAAATACTGAAATCAAATTGAACTTTAATCTATGGTTGCAACGATCATTTTGTTAGTTGTTGGCTACTTGTTGGATGATAATATTTTCTAATAATTTATAGGTTTTTTAAAAATCAAGCGACTTTTGACGAATTTGCATATTAAAAGGGTTAATTTATATGTTCGTCAATGAGCGTCGCTTTCTGTTCTTCTTTTTGCATAAAATAGTTTCTCTCCTCTAAGCATAAGATATACATAATCTCCAGTCTTATTAATTGCCTAGATAATTTGAATGTGTTGTCTAACACAGCATTTAAATATAGTGTTTAGTGCAAAAAAGCATAATTTAGTGAAATTGGATACTCATTTGTAACTTCGATCATGCATTTACTTGCTCGTAAGTTTGTGACAACTAAATTGTTGGAATTAAAGAGGAGGAGGATATTGAAGTTTAATGGAGGAAAAACACTTTTATAATTTCCTTAACAATTTCTTACACTTCTTAACTTATAACCAAAATGGTAGTAGGCTTTATATAGGAGCCTTTACATGACTTTTCATTCAATAGACACACACTTAACTAAGGAACACTTCATATTAAATAGACACACAAACTTCTAAATGACTCTTAACCATAAAGACATAACACTTGACTCAAATGATACAACAAACTACGAGACACAATAAATTGGGTTTATTTTCCAACATCCCCCCTTAAACCCAATTCTTTAACCATTTTGAACATTTCTTCAAACTTCAAAGAACTTCCGGGAACATCTCGGTTTCGATTTTATATCTCACATGTTTCGGCAGAATTAAGAAATTGTCCAAACTTTCTTTTTTTCTTTTTTTCTTTTCCATCAGAAAGATCTTCGATGTAGTTCGTATTACAGTCATAAATCTCTTTTTTTCCGACCCTCGGCTGCCACTCCGCCGTCCATAAATTGATGCAAGAAGTTGTACCTGAGAACAATCACGAAAATGCATTGAACGGAATGAGAACATGGCAATGTCATTAATGACTATCTGGTTGAGTCTTAGATTCATTTGCTCCAAGTCAGCACCTCGATTGATCATACGCTGCTGGTGCTTTTCAGCTATTAACTCTTTGTGATGCTTCCTTTTCTCATTTACGCCCATGTCATCCTTACAAACTGCGTAGAGTACTAAAACATCATTTTTCATATCCTTTTTACATAAAACAAATGTTGGCAAATTATCCACTACTTGATTTGCTGCAAGTGGTGTGCCTCTTATCAAACTATCATATTCGCCAAATTGCCCGTAGAGAATCTTGAATTCATTTGCGTTAACGAAATCAGCTTCTTCTTTTTCTCCCTCATTCTCAGCTTGGGTCGCGCCAACATCATCTAGAATTATCATTTGTTCAGTTGACTCTTCCAGTTTTGTTTCCTCGTTGATAGCTTCCTCTTCTTTTTCATTCTCTGCTGAAGTCACCTTACCAACATGATCTGCAATGATCATTTGTACCGACTCCTCATTGGATTTTTGATTGTCAACAGCTTCCTCCTGCTCGACTATTTTCAGAGCCAAATAATCAGCCTCGTCTTCCAATTTTTCGGCTTCAACATCTCTCTCCTCCCCACTATTTTTCTTCTCATCTTCCTTACCATAAATCTCCTTCAATAAAATCCACGATTCTTTTGCGGATTTTTCTCCTATAATATGGTCGAAAGCTTCTTCATCAATATTCTCACTCATTGCAGCTTGTGCACAACGATCTTTCCATCTCAACTTGGTGAATGCCTCACTCTCTTTCTTCGTCATATTTTTGACGTCTTTTGGCCACTCATAGCCATTCTCAACGATCTCCCAAAGCCCTTTGGAGATCAATTCTTTTTTCTTTTTATCACTCCACTCTTTGAAATTTTCTTTTGTGAGAACAAACGGTGAGAAAAATAGCATTGCCATAGTTTCAACCTGATGCTCTGATACCAATTGTTGGAATTAAAGAGGAGGAGGATATTGAAGTTTAATGGAGGAAAAACACTTTTATAATTTCCTTAACAATTTCTTACACTTCTTAACTTATAACCAAAATGGTAGTAGGCTTTATATAGGAGCCTTTACATGACTTTTCATTCAATAGACACACACTTAACTAAGGAACACTTCATATTAAATAGACACACAAACTTCTAAATGACTCTTAACCATAAAGACATAACACTTGACTCAAATGATACAACAAACTACGAGACACAATAAATTGGGTTTATTTTCCAACATAAATTGTAACTAAAATTCAGTTCAAATTTTGAACCATTTTAATGACTAAAACCTCCAACAAGAAGACTGAATGATAACAGTAGACCTGTGAATATACAGCCTAAATTTTCTATCCCCAGATTACTTCTCTTTATGTTCCTTTTCGTTTTCCATCATTGATCATTAAATCATTTAACTTTCATATACTGTTGTGGTCTCAGATGATAATAAAATTACGATGATCTGTGATGAGACTAAAAGAGACGCTAAGAGTTAAGGCAGAAGATTTAGCGATAAAAGATTTGGTCTTGTGAATTTGTAGGGCCAATGAATCACATTTAGCTTTAGTACTTCTATGCTACAAGTAACCTTAGATGCAATTAACGTCCGAATAGTCATTTTTACTCGAAGAAAACTAATAGAACCCAGTAGCAGCAGCAAAATAAATGAAAGAAGCCGCACCTGTTTGGAAAATCAAAGCAAGTTTTGGCAAATTTACTGGTAAGTTGTAGGCTATGTCTGATAATAAGTATAGCTTTTCTTTTGCTTCTGTAGTAAGCTGTATTTTCTTGCGTAAGATATACATAACCACCAATTTAGTTAGTTGCTACATGGCTACTTTTTGAATGTTTAAATTGGTAAATATTGGAAATTCTTCGCGGCTTCAATCGTATGTTTATTATACATTTACTTGCATCTAGATTATAAGTTGTAACAGTTATAGTACAAGTAAAAAAATTAGTTGGGTATTTAAGCTTTTTTATTGGACATAACCCACTAAGAAAGATCCCAATATCATAGTAAATTTTGTGACTGTATGGTTAATGCATATTTCTTTAAAATACACTAAGTTTGACATTAATACAAGGATTGTTTATCCCCTTTGCCTGTTTAGACCAGTATAAAAAGCAAATGACAAATTAGATAATCTTGGGGGAAAAAAAAATAGCTTACACAATAGTTCACTTTTGGTCTAAGCTTTTAATATGTTCAAGTAAAGTAAATGTATAAAGGGAAATCATAGTTGATAGAAACTAATAGGCAAAATTTGATAAAAGTAATCTTAACAATTAATCTTTGTCTGATTTCACTAACCACGTAAAGACCAACAAATCTAACGATTAGTATTTGTGTTGAATTTTGTGTTCTACTCTGCGTTTTAGTATACACAAGCATACATAAGAAAGATCATAGTTGAACACAAGTAACATAAGTAGCAAGTTGTACCTTTAAATACACGTGGATTGCCCAATAAAGTCCATCATGCACAGGCCTACAAGAGTCCAAAACCATCCCGGCCACCTCAACGAACTTCGAAACCGACAACTTCGGATCTCTCGAAACCTCAGCCAAGTACCCATCAATCAACTTGGTTACAGCAACCGTCGAGCTACTAGCCTCAACCTCGACTTCTCGAACTTCTTCACAGTTTTCTTTCATATAAAACACCTCAATTATACCCTTGACCACATCAATGTCATACATCATTCCATCTCCTTCATGCTTATTAATCAAAAGATCGGACGCACGTGCTTCATGCAGTTGCTCTCCTACTCTTTCAATCAAATACTTTACACAACTTGAATCAACCAACATTGCGAGTTTTAGCAGTTTAAGCATGAAACTGCATGAAACCGAACCTTTCTCTTTAGGCAATAGCCAAACGACCATATCCAAAACTGCACATCCTTTCCTAACATCTTTATTAAACCCGGGTATTCTTTTGTACACAAAAGCTTTCAAAGCCTCGCCAATCACTTTGTTGCTTGATTTCCCTGTACTCTTTATGGCCAGTATGACATTTTTGTAGTTTATCAAATCGAGATCACTTAAGTCCTCTACCCACCAATCTTTAGGCACCGAGGCATCTTTCTTCACACCATTCCATTGTGATTCTCTGATACTATTTCCTAAGCCAAGCTTTTTTCGATTGTAAGTGTAAGACCATTCAACTTCACTAGGGTCAATAGAAGCTTTGGAAGCTATGGAATCTATACATTGAGTTACTAGCTTAAGATCTTCGGACAATGGTAAGAAGTTTTTGGTTGTTTGAAGTACAATAATGGAGTCTTTCCAGCTTTTGAGAATGCTGGAGTTTAGGAAAACATCGAGTTTGTAGATGAGATTTCCTTTGTCTATTGCTTCATGCATTTCTAGATACTCTGCAGCGCAGCGAGCTGCGATCACGTTGTATGCATTGAGAGTCACTGTCATGTTGTAGCAAAATTTGGCACATGTTTCAAAGGCTAATGGTCCTCCTGGAATGCCTGAAATGTTGATTTCATCAGTGTTCACTTCCTCATCTTCGGATGCTAATTTTTGCAGAAGACCGCATTTTGATAAAAGAGGGAACTGAAAGATACAAACAAAGTAAGTGCATGCATTATTGGTGTTGGATTTTGATCATTCGAGTATGGTTCTGTTGAGAATGACGCCAATAATAATACAATATGTGGAACTATTATGAACAGAAAAATGTTAACATGTATCCTAATGACACATGTTATGATTACCAGCTTACCTATATATCCTTCTTAATTCATATATATATATATATATATATATATATATATATATATATATATATATATATATATATATATATATAGGTCTTTTAGTTACTATCTCTCATCCTAAGATCATACATTAACAAAACCCTTATTAAATATTAAGAAAATCCAGCTGCTTTTATGATAGCGACAGGTTCTCTAATGGATTTGCATTAGTGAAATTAAATATGTTGAAATGCTGGTTTTTATTCAGTGTAAACTATCCAGCTTCATCGCTGTTTAAGCACGTGTACCGTATTTAAATTTGAACTTCGAGCAATCTAGAAATTTGAAGAGAGACGCGACATGAATACCTTATGTAGAAGAAACTTAACGTCCCCAACGATCACGGTGATGTCAGTTGCCAACTCAGTAGGTATGTACCTGTAGTTAAAAAAACGTTTACTCTATCGCAATTGATTATAAATGTATTGGCAATTTTAAAAAAATGGCTGCAATTATAGAATGTACTAGGGAAGTGCAGAATTCTATGATATTCAAAAACTGATGTTCAGTGTAAGTTGATGCAGGTTTCAGCCTTCAGGACAAGAAAGGTTGTATGTATGAATACAAGGCATAAAACGATGAAATGCCTAATAAGCATGTAGACTGATTTGGTAAACGTCTTCCTCTCTTCGACTGTTGCTTACAATAGTTTGTTTGCGTTCAAGGCTTACAATAAAGGATCCCATACAAAACTGAACATAGCTATAATGATGTTCAAATTAAATACGATAATACATACAACCCACAAACTAAATAAAAAAGTAACCAGATTGCACATATAAATATGGTGCACCTAATCAACAACTAGAAGTCATAATGTATCTTAAAAGAAGCAGTAAACAGAGCAAGTACATCGTAGCAAGAATAAAATGTAAAAGGGTCAGGTAGCCTTTTTGAAACCTTTTGGAATAACATGATTTCGGACTAACAACCGAACTCATAAACAACAAACTAGGAATAAGTTTCTTGAAAGACATCATTTAAACTAAAGAAGTAACATGGTTCATTCATTGAAAGGTCTAAACGAAAGGTCTAGCAACATTTGTTTTTAATAAAAAGATAAAGGTGTGATTATTAAAGATGGAAAATTGTTAAAGTTGGCACATCCCCCACACAGTTATTAGATCAATAGATCATCTAGTACTGTACGAGAACCCAGAGTGATCTGGACTATCAACTGTAGGATACGATGGCCTAATTCATAGATGCTGTTCATCCATTAAAAATGTATCCTATTGATGTGTGCACGCACCATTAAAACTCAAGATCCAATGCTCAACATGTGTAAAGCTCAACAAGGACCCACTATAACTAGTTTTATAGTTTATACTCCTACATTATACTCTCATACTGACAATGAATTATGAGAAGAACACGACCAGTTCTCTTATAAAAACAAACTTTTTTTTTGTTTTACAAATCAGATAGGGGCCAAACACACCTAACAGTTGCAAATTCTGCAACAGACCTAAACAAACAGAAACATAGTGCTGGACACAAAATCTAAGGATGGGGCTAAAGTGAGGATGATGTGTGTCATTATCTCATTGAAATTTGACATCACTTAACATAATTACTGCACATACACTGTGCCTGTTTGCCACAGTAGCATATGTATCACTAAACCTACACTGTATTCTTCGGGGATATAGTCAGGATTCAACTTTCGAGAATGTTGTGTAAATGGTTCACAAACTTGACCGTTTCATTGTTTTAAAACTGACTAGTGGAAAATAGTAACTAGTAATCCAACTTGAGACGAGTTCAAGTGAGGGTGCTGAAATGACCATTTAAGCAAAGAGGGATATGTTACATAATATTCTACCAAGATTAAGCAAGAGATATGTAACATATATTCACATCAACTGGGTATATATAGAAACAATCAAATGGGTTGTGGTTTACCTGATGTTATTCCCATCTGTTTGAAACAAGTCGGGCTTTGATCCAAGCTTCATATACTTCATTTTTGGAACGATTTTCGAGCCGAAGACACAAAATACCAGGAACAGACTTTTCGCGAAATGAAGGGATGATAAGATAGATGTGAAACGAACACTTTTTTAGCCTAACAACAGGAAGAATTCAAGATTTAGATGACAATGACATAAGAACTTAAAAGAAGCCAGTTCAGCTAAAGTCGAGCTCTGATATATGCTTTGTTCCCAAAACACTTAACACAATCCATATAGCGAGGGATCATATATAGTTTCACTATACTAAAGTTTAATGTTCGAATTTGAGATCTTTACATCAAAGCCTCAAACTAAAAGCTACACATTTGTTGATTCTCTGATCCCAAATGAGAAATTTAACCACCTGAAAAGAAAAGGACAGCACATTGAAGATATCAGATGTGAGAAATTTAAAGACATGAAGCATCTTATTCTTTGCTCTAAGATATGAAAGTGAGTACAGGTCGACCAGAAAAAACAGTTGAGCAGAAAGATTCTTATCAGCATGCTAAAAATATTTCACAGTAATGGACAAGACGAAGGGTAGGGATGGGAATTGGTTTAAAATAAAGGGAACCCATGTGAAATTTTTTTATGAAAATATGCAGAAACATAATCAAAATGGACGAAAGTACATTACAAGCTTACCATAAACAAATTGCAAATTGAGCATGGTGAAGAAATGCCCAGAGAAAGAAAACAAATTAGAGAAAGTATACCTCTACTTATTCGCATCAACCATAAAGCTTAAATATTTAACAAAGTATAAATGTTAGGAGGAAGGAGATTTTAAAATATAATCTTTGCAGCTATATGTGAACTTAATTTATATAAATGGCTGGATATACTGCACAGCGTTTTTATTGGTTGAAAGGTGCATAAGTAAGTTAGATTTTAAAAATCTTCGATATCTAAACAACAAATTCTATCACCAATTATTTTTACGGTGTAATTCATGCAACACTAATGCTAGAAAGCCCGAATATAAGGGCAGAAATGGTTGCGGCAGAAGCGTGGCATGCATCGCGTGAATTGCGTTTCTCAATCCAACGTATCTTCTTCTTCCCGCACAATTCCACACCCTTTTCCTTCGGGCTTCCTAGCACTGCTCTTCATGCAAAACCGTTGTAATATTTGTAAGTTTGACGTCGTTAAATTTCTATCAACGTGCAATACACCGTATAAACATAGCTATAATTGTGTTTATATGACACTTTAACAATAATTTCGAGTACAAATCTTTAATATAATCTATAACTCATCTACATCTACGTAAAATTATTATCTTAATATTTTTGCATATATCTTGCTAAAACTTGTAGATTTACGAAAGAGAAAATCCTAAATTTCGACAGTTTGACTGGTCGAACCATCAAAACCTTAAACTTGTCATGGTTGGGGTCACAATCCGAGTATGAAATTATGACAAAGCATATGCTTAAGTTAAATGGATAGCAAAGTGACCACGACGCCGTTTAAAAGCACACATTAACATACAAAAGTGCCACTGTGGTTAGTAGAAAACGACTTGAGCTCTTGTAGTTAGGCTTACATGGCTTAGTGGAACTTTATATGCATGCCCTCATCCAAATCCTGTATGTTATGCCATTCGTTTAAGTGCGTTGCTTTTTTGACTGTTTGCACCATTATGGCTACTGATCTCAAATTACTAACCAGCTGTTACTGCTTCCTAATTGTGCTACCTCAAATTGCCATAACATCCTTCGTTAATTTTTTATAATATAATATTAGATTTCTGATTAATGCACACAAAAGGGAATAAAATAGTTGGTTAATGTGAAAACCAGATGATTAAACGGTTTGGTCGGTTTAGAAAATATGATTTGCAGGGAAACAGATTTTTATTGGGGCCAGCATATGTCGGGTAGATAGCAATATAGTCGCAAACGAAAGGGAAGAATACGCGGACTTCATTTATTGAATGGGTTCAAAAAGTCTACGTAAACATTCTGCATTTTCATAAAACTCAACATGTTGACTATGTAACATAACTTATACGTAAATATTGTTAAACACACATGCTACTTTGAAATATTTTACCATCTACTAACCATAGGGAAATACAGTTTGTATCTTTTATAGTTATGTTGTAAACTGGTAACGTATGATTATCAAATTTGAACACCAATTAATTACACCATGCATGTATATTAAAAAAACAACAACTGGTACACTGAACACCAGGGAAAAAGGTCATGAGTTAGCGTATGATCCAAGACTCCAAGTCCATAGTAAATATGATTTGAACGTGATTTCATGATAATTAGTGAATCAGCTGATCGCTTTTTTAATATGAAACTCAGAAGCAAAAGGTAATCATACGCGTCACATGTAAGAGGGTGGACCAGAAGATCCCTGTTTCTCTGCTCAGTTACTCAGTATCAATCAAATTGCCCAATTTTTGAATAATTTGTAGTTTGCCTTCGATATTCAGATTTATACAGAGGAACAAACTCCAAATTACTCTAAAATGGAGTAATTTGATTGGTGCAGACCGGGAAAACAGAAATCCCCTGATGGAGGCGATTTGAACCCATGTAAGACCATTGCATCCGTTAACGGCTAACTATAATCAATTTGTTAATAAGATATGAAGCTTAATAATAGTCTGTAACCGTTCATGTATATTCAACTTGTTATTATAATGGATTGCATTTCCTTTTTTATTGGATTTTTAGTACAAGTTGAAATGACTGTCGATGGGACTATAATTGAATTCAAATGGACATGTGAGAGAATCAAATCCGGGGACGAGGAATAGTGCCGTAAATATAATATATGGTAAAGGAATGCTATAATATGGTGGTTAGCTTGAATTGATTAACAAATATTTGAAGAAGTGAGTAAGTGTAAAAATGTAGGCCAAATTAAGTATGGGTGAAGTCAATAAAATGAACTGTATTGTCAACAGTCATTGTCCGCATTAAGTAGACCAAAACCAGACTTTTTCCTTTTAAATGTTTGACCAAAATCCGGATGTTATTTGGTTAAATCACAAGCAACGTATGTTATTTCAAACCTCATGTTTAGAATTTGATTTCGTAGAAGTTGATATCTAGTCTCATAGGCATTATGCAATTTCCATATCAGCAGGGGAGGAGCTAGGCTATTGAGCCATATAGGTCAGACTGTGTATATTTAAATGTGCCTCTACAAATACTTGATTTGTGTTTTCGACTACCATCATATGTGGTAGCAGAAAACAGAGAATATAGTGTTTTTTTATACATGATGGTGTAATATTAAAATCGTCTTCTTCATCTGTTTTTTTTTTTTTTCCTACAACGCAATGGTGTACACAACTTGTTCTACTTACTTTTTTTTTAAAAAAACCCTAGAAATAAGTAACAACCAAAACAACATAAGCCGCTTGGGCATAAAATGTAGAGATTTTAATTTCAAAACAGATGCAATCAGCGACACCAATTTGTGTTACAATGAACAATAACAACACAATCCAAATGTAATTGTTACAAAGCACAATCCGACTTGCACACAAGTGGATGCAGTATAGTATACAACAGGAAAAACAATAGAAATAGAAAGGAAATTCGATTGAGGCTTGCCTTACAACTTCCTAAAGACTTTTTAATTAGCCTCTCAGGATACAACAATCGAAGACTGCACGAGACAGTGATGAGTACGTCAGTCTGAGTAGAGATTTGGCAGCAATGATTTTATTTTCGGGCAGAGTAAGAGGAAGAAGATCGATAAAATTCGTAAGGAATGTGATCAGGATTCTTCATGTATTTATAATCTTTGAACAGTTATAATTCAAACAGTCGCGTCTGTTTGACGTTTGAATTTGAATTAAAACCGTCGCATCTATATTATAACAGACCACGACCGTTTCTCTTCATCTGTTTAATGGGCTGTGAACCCGTTTGATTTCCGTTGAGCCGCACTCATAGTCATTGCTGCATTCAGTCAAAAAACCTGCCAAAAATTGGTTAAGTTTTTCGTAACAAAAATAAGATTTCATTCTAGACCTGAACCCGACCCGGTTCAGTTTGGTACGGGACGGCGGGCGGCGCGCGCGTGTGTGTTTGGTTCATATGATATACTTTCTCCCTCTCGCACAAAATTACCTGACCCTAAGGGCCAATATAGGGTATGAGAAATAGGTATGTATACATAAATCTTATCTTTTTTTGGCCAATGTGAGACTAAAGTATATATCATTCATCTCTTTGAATTCTAACAATCCCCCACATGAATGATAATATACTTTTCCCCCACACAAAGTGTAATATCTCGGACTACGTATGGAATAATGCTTTATCGTGGATAATTAGATATTTCACTTTGAACTTTCCCTAGTTAAAGCTTATCAGATCTACTTGGCTAATCGATGAATTGTTTCATCTTGAACCATCAACCTTTATTGTATATCCAAACAATAAGCTTACGAAGCCTTGATTCCCTTCTCATCTAATCTCTTGGTTGTGTTCATTTTGGTCTTGAACACTTTCTGGTTCTGTGAGTATTATAGAGAATTCAAGCCCTTTAAAATTCTCATAGAACCGACCCAGCTCACACTAACATAGGTGATCGTAATCATTAGGAGTATCCTACCTATACCCTACTTGTTATTTCCAAGATATGGTCATCATTAAAAAACATAGTTTTAGCCTTGTAATACTTCTGTAGGCATGCATTTATATTGTGCACCATAGTAATGGAGTAGGACTGTGTCCAAAAATGCATTCGTCTTGAGTTATTCATAACTGGTTTGCCTATTGATCCTAGTCCGTGGGATCTCCAGTCGCTAGGATAGGTTTCTGTATAAGATAACTCTTGTTGGTTTAGGCTTTTAAACCCATTCCCCTCGATGCGCAGTCAATTTTCTCTCTTGATAAACCTTTAGTAAATGGATCTGCTAGGTTATCATTTATTATCACATAATCTATGGAAATAGTTCCATTTGAGAGTAACTTCCTAACTATGTTATGACATCTACAAACATGACGTGACTTTCCATTATACACAAAATTATGCGCTCTACTTAGCGCTGCTTGGTTATCGCAGTGTATGCATATGGCCGGTACAGGTTTAGACCAAAATAGGATATCTTCTAAAAAATGACAAAGTCATTCTGCTTCTTCGCCTGCTTTATCTAAAGCGATAAACTCTGATTCCATAGTGGATCGGCTATGCATGTCAGTTTAGTAGATTTCCATGACACTGTTGCCCCTGCTAGGGTAAATACATAACCACTCGTTGATTTTGATTCCTCTGAATCAGCAATCCAGTTTGCATCACTATATCCTTTTAATACGACAGGATATTTTCCATAGTGTATGGAATAGTTTGTGGTATTTTTCATATATCCTAGCACTCTCATTAGTGCTTTCCAGTGTTCCTTCCCTGGATTGCTTGTATACCTACTTAATCGACTTACTGCATAAGTTATATCCGGTCTTGTGCAATTCATGAGATACATGAGACATCCTATTACACGAGAGTATTCTACTTGCATTACACTCTTGTTAGTGTTTTTATGCAGTACTTCAGATGGATTAAAAGGTGTTCGTACTCCTTTAATTCCAAGATTTTTTTAAATTTGCCAATCACTTTGTCTATAGTGTGATTGAGACAATTCAATTCCATTGGGTGTTCTTATTATTTTGAATCCCAAAATAACGTCTGCAACTCCTAAATCTTTCATATTGAACTTGTTGATTAACATTTTCTTTATGGTCTCTATTACTCGGGTATTCAGACCAAAGATTAGCATATCGTCTACATACATACAAATCATCACATATGATTGATCAACTTGTTTATAACAAACACACTTATCACATTCATTTATACGAAAACCATTTTCATCATGACACTATCAATTTTGCGTGCAATTGTTTTGGAGCTTGTTTTAGTCCATATAATGATTTTACTAATTTACAGTCTTTATTTTCATTTCCTTTTGAAATGAAACCTTCTGGTTGCTCCATGTAGATTTCCTCATCGAGATCGCCATTTAAGGATGCTGTCTTTACATTAATTTGATGAATCTCTAAATTATAGATGGATGCAATTTCTATTAGCATTCTTATTGAGGTTATTTGGTTAGTGGTGAATACGTATCAAAAAAGTCCACACCTTCTTTTTGACGATATCCTTTGACTACTAATCTGGCTTTATATTTATCGATAGAGCCATCTGCTTTTATTTTCTTCTTGAAAATCCATTTGCAGCCAATTGGTTTTATTTCAGGTGGAATATCAACAATTTCCCAAGTTTTATTGCTTAGAATTGAATCAATCTCACTTTGGATTGCTTCTTTTCAACATGCAGATTCAGAAGATGACATTGCTTCCTTGTACGTTTGAGGTTCGTGTTCTAACATATATGTCAAAAACTCGGGCCAAATATCTTGGAAGTTCTAGCCCATACACTTCTTCTCAGTTCTATTTCCTCGATTTCACGATGATTTTCGTCTTCATGTGAATTGGTTGATTCTTCTCTTGTCCTTTTAGGGACATAAGTTCCTTCATTTCTTTTATGTGGAAACACATCTTCAAAGAATGAGGCATCTCTTGATTCCATGATTGTATTTATTTGAATATTAGCTATATCAGACTTGAATACCAAAAATCTGTAGGAGCTATTATTTTGAGCTGGCCTTAGGTAGTAGCAATCTACTGTTTTTGGTCCAAGTTTGACTCTCTTAGGAAGAGGAACTGGAACTTTTGTCAGGTACCCCCCACACTTTGAGGTATTTAAAGCTTGGTTTATGTCCTTTCCATAACTCATATGGAATCTCTCCTGTTTTATTGTGAGGAACCTTATTTAAAATGTGGTTGGACATATTTAAGGCTTCCCCCCACAAGTTCGTTGGTAGACCTGAGGTTATGAGCATTGCGTTAATCATGTCTTTTAACGTTCCATTATTTCTCTCAGCAATACCATTTTGTTGTGGTGAATATGGAGCCGTTGTTTGATGAATTATACCATTTTCTGCACAAAATTGTGCGAATGGTGATTCATACTCTCCACCTCGATCATATCTTAGTATCTTGATCTTTTTATTTAGCTGATTTTCTACTTCAGCCTTATATTTTACAAATGATGCAATTGCTTCATCTTTACTATTTAAAAGATATACATAGCAATATCGTGTATAATCATCAACAAATGTGATAAAATACTTTTTTCCACCTCTTGTAGGTAAGTTTTTGAAATCACATAAGTCAGTATGAATCATTTGTGATGGTTAAGTACTTCTTTCAATAGTATGAAATGGTTTCTTAAACATTTTTGTTTCTACACAAGTCTCACATTTATATTTTTTATCTACTTGAAATTTTGGAATTAAATCCAGATCTGCAAGTTTTTTCATTTTTCGAAAGTTTATGTGTCCTGATCTTTCATGCCATAATAGAACATCATACTCGACAACCTAAGAAACTTCCTTTTTTTATTTAATTTCAGAGTTACAACACATGTTATTATTGCCGATTACGGCTACATTAGCCTTAAATAGGCTATCACACAAGTATCCTCTCCCTATATAGACTCCAGCCTTGGAAGAACAACTTTATCTGATTCAAAGACCATTTGGAAGCCTTTCTTCAAGAGTATAGGTCCAGAAATCAAGTTTTTCTGGATGTTTGGAACATGAAGCACATCATTTAGTGTAACAGTTTTACTAGATGTGAACTTGAGGATTACCTTCCCGTTGCCCTCAATCATTGACACTGCTGAGTTACCCATGTACAATTTTTCTCCATGATCCAGTTTGTTGTATGTGGAGAACATGGACTTTTCAGAACACACACGTCGTGTAGCGCCTGTGCCAAACCACCATTGTAACAACCTGTATTTCGATAACACGTTAAAACAAGAAATCAAGGCAGAATTAAATTTTAGAATTTGAATCAGGTAAAATGGACTTCACCCTTGCGTTCGTCTCGGAAAAATACGCGAAATAGAGTCCGAGTTTTCGAAAATCGGAGTTCGTATGACCAAGATATGGCCAGAACAAGTTTTCAGCAGTTTTCAGGCAGACTGGCCAGGTGTCGACAGCCCTGTCGACTTGGCTGTCGACTTGGGGCCCATGGTGTCGACTTGCCCCGTGTACAGGTCAACTTTTTCGTCCTGGGGTGGCCCAGAACCCATTTTTGAGGCCCGGGATGGGTTTTGGTGGCCCGAATTGACTCTAGGACTGGTTTTAAGGCCCTAGATGGTTCCTACATGTGACTTCTTCCCCAAGACATGCTTTAAAGGCTAGGATTAGTTCTAGGGTCTATCCTATGGCTAAAACTATCCTAGTCTTCTATAAAAAGACCCCTAACCCTCTCCTAAAACCCTCATTATTCATTCTTGCAACTAAACTATGGCAAAATTTTCACTCTCATAGCCTCCACCCTCATTTTAAAATTCCTAAGTAAATTCCTATGAGAGGTTTCATGATCATGTGAGTGTTAGAGAGTTCCTATGTTAGTATGAGAGCTTCTCAAGTTGATTTCAAGGCTAAAGCTTTGATCTTTGTTCATAAAGATGGGGTTTTTATTGATTTGGAGTGTTCATCTTTGGGTTTTGGGTGATGGCATGCATAGGCTTCATCACAATCTTTAATCTAATCAATTTGTGCCTTCATAGCAATGTAAGACCTTTCCCTACTCTTAGATATTAACTATGAAGTTAAATGTTCATGTTGCAAGTTTGTGTTTGATCATTGAGAATGATACATGCTATCATGTCATGCAAGTTTATGAAGTCATTATCTTGATCTCATGAGCTAAAAGCTACAACCTTTATGTTGAAATGTTGCATTATGCAACATGAGAACCTTCATAACCTTTATGTCAACTTACATATGAAGTCATAACCCTTATATGATGATATATGCGAGTTACTAGTCATCATTCCATGTCTTTTGTCACCATGATTCGTTTATGTGCCAAGTTTGGGTTTATGCATGTTTTTGAGGCTTAAGAATGTAACATGCAAGTTAATGAACACATTTGTGCCTCATTTGCCACCATGATTAACTTGTGGCTTAATATCCATTATTGCCATGCCTTTGCCAAGTCTATTCTTTTAATCCATTACGTTGTTGCGAACGTATATGCGAGTTTAAAAGCGTTGGGTTATGTTAGGGGAAATTTCTAATGACATAAAAACATAAGCTTGGGAATTTACCTATTAAGTTAGGTCTACCCATTGGGAATTTACCTATTAAGTTAGGTCTACCCAGTTGCTTGAAAACTTGTAATGTGTTTTGGAAACACAATGGACATGACACTAGACTAAACATGAAAGTGGCCAACTCGAGGTTGGGTTGAGTTTGCAACGTAAAACTACCCGGAACCGACCGGCCTAACTAGTAGTTGCAAACAATAGGACCCAATGTGAGAAGTTGGTCATGTTGTGCTTGAACCCGAGGTTAGACCAAGTTGTGGTGTAAAGCTACCCGGAACCGACCGGCTTAACTAGTAACCACAACAAATTCTAATGTGAGAGGTTGAGGTGCATTAAGTAATTAATGCCACATGATAGGGTTAAGTTAATTTGATTAATGACTCTTAACCAAATATGACATGGACAAATGGGTTAAGTAAATTGATTAGGCCAATGATACTTAACAAAACATGACATGGTTGGGTAGGTTAAGTAACTTGATTTGCCTAATGACACTTAACCATTTTTATACGACTAGTGGACGGGGTTAAGTTAACCAACACTTAACCAAACCAACACGTGAATTTGATACGGTTAATTAAGCTTTCCTAATTACACTTAACCGTATAATACAGTTAGGGGATGTGGTTAAGTTAACCTGGACTCAACCCATCCAATTCGGTGATTTTGAAGTGGTTAATTTAACCAACACTTAATCAATCCAACCCGATAACTTGGTAAGGTTAAGTAAGTTTTCTTAATGATGCTTAACCGAAAAATACAGTTAATGGATGGGGTTAAGATTAGACTCAACTAGTCTAAACATGGAAATCGGATGGGGTTAAGTTAGCCTAGACTTAATTAATCCCACTTGGTAGTTTAATGGGGTTAAGTTAAACATTTAACTAATCTAACATGATGATTTGATGTGGTTAAGTGACCTATACTTAACCAATCTAACTCGTGAATTTATTGAGGTTAAGTTAACCAATACTTAACCAATCCAACGTGATAACATGAAAAGGCTAAGTCACGAATCGTTTGAATACACTTGACCAATTTGACTCAGTAATTTGATAGGGTCAAGTTAACACATACTTAACCAACGTGAACATGGTTTGTAGGGTTAAGTCTTGGACTTGGATACTTAGCCAATTTTGACATGATTTTCTAGACGGGTTAAGTCATGAACTTAAGTGACACTTAATCCATTATGTAAACCCTAGTTCTGAGGATTAGGTGGATAACCGTAGTTAACAAGGGTAACGGGAATAAGGCTAAGTAGTAAACCTTAGTTGAAGAATAACTAAGTAATGATTCTTAGTCAAGGAAATTTAGACCAGTTCATAGATAGATGAGTAACCTGGTACGGTAGGTCATCGTTTAAGTATACGAGTAGGAGCAAGTATCTGATTTAGATAAAGGCTCCAGCGAACTGGGTAACGAAGCAGCGGCTTCGGGGAACGTGAGGATATTCTTGGTATCCCTCTGGGAGCTGCCAGGTGATTATACTAGGCTCATGAGAGGTTAAGGTCTGCGTTAGAAGAGCCAAGAGTATGCCTTGGTTGCTATACGAGCGACCTAAAGACGGGGATGGATAGGGGATAGTCGACGATACACGGTCGTACCCTAGATAGCATTTCGTCAGACTACCTACCATCTTTGGTCAAGCGTGTACGTACGGAAAGGCAGAGAACACCCAATAGACCATAATTGCTATCTAATTATGGTTGCGGTAGGGCTAGATTGTGGGTTGGCCAGTAGTGTGTTCTCATACAGGATTTATCCTGTCTTGTCTTTCACTAGTTGAGGGAGGGGTCGCGTGGGACCATAGCCACGTATAGAAAAACAGACCTTAGCATCTGCATCGGCAGATAAATCTAAAGCTCCCGACCGAGTCCTGTACTTCTTGATTTGCCCTGTGACAGGACTCGGATGGCACGATGTGATACATGTGCATACAGTCATGGAAAAACGATTCACGATGAATGCGTGGGAAAAAGGGCGCGGTTGACGGTTAGCGTAAATCCTAGTGGCCCTGGGTGGTTGAACCAAAACCGAGATACGAGAACGTGCAATAGGTAAGCATAATCCCTAGTAGCCCTAGGTAGCATAAGTCCTAGTTGTACAAACGATAATTCATGTTGGAAGACCCTAGCTAGGTTTAGGCTAACAGTCCAAACCGATCTTATGGATCATGGAACTATGTTAAAGTAATATAGGATCTCATGGGGGAGCCCGTATGGTCTACGGCAAGGGACTGAACATTTACGTGGAAAGGAACATACGAGTTGAGTAACCTATATATGCGGCATATTAGGTTGACATGGACCATTATACGACTTTTGAGTAAGGGTCATTCATGGATAACACATGATACGGTTGGGATACTAGTACGGTAGGTGCAGAGCTAAAAGGAAGGATAGATACCATGGGATGTTATACGTGATAGATATCTTGGGGATATTATACTTGACAGGAACTTGACAATGGGATACCTTGTTTTATCTTGACACCGTAATTTATCATGACACCTTAGTTTATCCGAGTTCAGTAGTTCATCCTGTTATTTTAATTTAGCTTATCTATCTTGTCATCATGCTTATGTTCATCTCAGTTTCTCATGTCAGTTAACTTTACTAGTTTTTATGCTGATAGTAGATAGGGCTTACTCAGTCTTTTTGACTGACCCGTTTTGTTTCGCCTCTTTTCTTCCGTTTCCCCCCCCAAGGTTATAGGGAGGAAATACTGTTGCTTAGTTCGGACTTCTTCTGCTTGAAGGTCATCATGGATGGCTTGGACTCTTCTTGGCTATGGCTACTTTACTGTTTTTACTTGGGGAATAATTTATGAAAAATTCTTTATGCTTCTTTACTATTGCAAGACAGGTTTTGATGTACTCTGATGTAAAAGGCTTTAGACCTTAATTATTAATATTTATGAAAGTTTGATTTTACTTCTGCTATTTTATATGTTCTGTCTTGTGATATTTCTGTGCATGTTTACCAATAATGCCCCTCTAAAGCTAGTGCATTCCTTTGCGATTGACCCTAGCGGAGGTGGGGTGTTACAACCATTGAGAAGGATTCTGGACTAGATTGCATTCTGACACAACTCCAGAGAAGTTAGGCCCATCGATGTCCATGTTGTCCACCACATTTGCTTCCGAATTTTTCTATTTCTTGTGTCTGCAATCTTTTGCTTGATGATCAGTTTTGCTACAAACCCAACAATCGTCATTGAATTTCTTGGACTGCTTCTGATCATGCTGCTTATTTTCTGGCACCTTCCTTTTGTTTTTGTTTTTGTTGGGATGTCCTTTTTTCTTTGACCCTTCCGCAACAAAAACCTCTTTGCTTTTTGGTTTAGTGACCATGCGATTATCTGCCTCAATCTTCAATCTTACGATTAGGTCTTGTAAGGATATCTCCTTCTTCTTGTGCTTCAAATAATTGCTGTAGTCCTTCCCAGATGGTGGCAACTTTCCAGTGATCGCCTCAACCAGAAAAGATTCACTAACTTCATGGCCTTCTGCTTCCATTTCATGGATGATGATTTGAAGTTCATGTAGTTGCGTAGGAACATGTTTTGAATCTACCATTTTGTATTCCATGAACTTGTCAACTATAAACTTCTTCAGGCTCATGTTTTGTGTTTTGTACTTTGCGGTTAGCGCATTCCAGAGGGCTTTTGCAGCCTTGTGTGGCTGATACACTTTGTACAAAACTTTGTCTAAACAGTTCAGGAGGTAATTCCTGCACAAGAAATCTGAGCGCCTCCATGCATCAATATCCAAAATCTTATCTGACTCCTTGGTTTTGCCTGGCGTAGGCGGCACTGTTTCAACTTCCTCAAGATATTTTTGCGGACCGAGAGTAGTGAGATAAAAAAGCATCTGACTTTGCCATGTTAAAAAATCATCACCTTCTCCCTTAAACAGGTCTGGTTTGTTCAAGTTGGCTGCTTTGATCGATATCTGCTCCGCTGCCATCTCTGTAATTAAAAAGTCTTAAGAAGTAGAGATTTTAATTTCAGAATAGAAGCAACAAATGCAATCAACGACACCAATTTGTGTTACAATGAACAATAACAACAAAATCCAAATGTAATTGTTACAAAGCACAATCCGACTTGCACACAAGTGGATGCAGTATAGTATACAGCAGGAAAAACAATAGAAATAGAAAGGAAATTTGATTGAGGCTTGCCTTCGCAATTTCCTTAAGACTTTTTAATTAGCCACACAGGATATAGCAATCGAAGACTGCATGAGACAATGATGAGTACGTCAGTCTGAGTAGAGATTTGGCAGTAATGATTTTATTTTCGGGCAGAGGAAGAGGAAGAAGATTGATAAATTTCGTAAGAAATGTGATCAGGATTCTTCATGTATTTATAATCTTCGAACAGTTATAATTCAAACAGTCGCATCTGTTTGACGTTTGAATTTGAATTAAAACCGTCGCATCTATATTATAACAGGCCACGCCCGTTTCTCTTCATCTGTTTAATGGGCTGTAAACCCGTTTTATTTCCGTTGGGCCGCACCCATAGTCATTGCCGCATCCAGTCAAAAAACCTACCAAAATTTGGTTAAGTTTTTCTTACCAAAAATAAGATTTCATTCCAAACCCAAACCGAACCCGACCCGGCTCGGTTCGGTTCGGTACGGGACGGGTAGACGGCGCGCGCGTGTGTGTTTGGTTCATATGATATACGTTCTCCCTCTCTCACAAAATTACCTGACCCTAAGGGCCAATATAGGGAATGAGAAATAGGTATTTATACATAAATCTTATCTTCTTTTCACCAATGTGGGACTAAAGTATATATCATTCATCTCTTTGAATTCTAACATAAAACACTACATATCAGTAAGTAGAAAATGTTGGACCTTAAAGAACCATCAAACACAGAGCACCAGAGTCAGTGAGGACGTATAGAGCTAACCAACTACATCGAAAATAGCATGACAAAGCTGAGAATACATTAAGGATCGTGTGCCTGCCGAAAGCACACCAGCCCCAAAAATTCTAAGAATAAATGTAAAAGCTAGCATAATTGATTAAAAAAAAAGAGCGCAATAAATCCACATGAGAGATCATGTGGATGTGCAAATATTGAAGTCAATGATGAAAGAGTTAAGAAAACTGTTGCCAGGACCCCACAAGGTAGAGTGAAGAACATATTTTTAATATCTTCATGGATAAGATCAATAATTTTGGTCTTGTCGAAATTTATGGTATCATGACGAAAGTTGTCACGCATACACCAAATGTACCAGCATGTATACGAGGGAACAATACGAGACATGATGGTCTGATAGTTTTACCCCTAAATTTAAACGACCAGTGATGAAGCGCGCTCAGAAGCCATGGGTAGGAGAAGAAAAACAGGTGAGATGTTCAGAATTAGGGGTGTCAACGGATACTTTCAGATGCAGATAGTGCCATATCTGCATCCGCATCCGAAATCATTTTCGGATGTCGGATATCCGCATCTGCGGATACGGACGAATATTGAATAATTATCCACTTCGCCAATGGTCGTTAAATCAATGAACATAAATGAATTTTTTAGCTTAATATTAATCTTTTTTCAACCCAACCGATTATTAAAGTACTAAAAATAAATAAATATGATGATAATATATAATTTTGAGCAATTAGCATTCGTTTAGTTGACTTTCAATTATACAAGATAATAAATTAGCATACTTAATTATGTTAAAGCACACAAAATTTAAGCTATAATTGTGAAAAAAAGCGAACGGATAATTTTCGGATGCGGATATGCCTCCATCCACATCCACATCCGCTTATCCGAATCTCAGATATTTATCCGCTTTTCGGATGCGAATGCAGATGGATTTCAGATTTTGTGGGTACTCATTGACAGCCCTATTCAGAATGTTAGTATGCTTTTAGTGGCACACACAAGGCCGGTCCTTAGGCAAAGCAAGAAAAGACTTTGCTTTGGGCCTTGTCAAAAGCTAGGGCACCACCTACCAAAACTTTGATGCGGTAAAAAAAAAGAATAAGCAAATCACGAATTGCGATCGATGAAGGTAACAAAAATCGACGGCGACCCCGTGAAAGAAGTATAGATTGTGAACCACACCATAACGACAACCATTCACTCCAGTGGATGGCAACCTGATCGTGCAAATCTGTTCCAATCAATCTTAGACTTCGATTGTGGCAGACAGGGAAGTAGGCAGCAGTTGCTAGATGTCTGGACTGTGGACTGTAAGCATTAAATTGAAGAGGATCCTAAAGTCTGAAGGTGTGTTATCTTCTTTAAAGATTATTAAAGTTTTTAGTTTTATAGTTTACGTGGTTTTGAATGTATGCTTGCAGTTAGTTTTATTTGCTGAAATATTGAATTTCTTTGATTTTGGGAATCATATTTCTGTGAATGCGGATTAACATAGAGGCTTAAGTAATAGTTAATAGTTTGCTTTAATTTTTGGATTAATTGTCAAGAATAATCCAAAGTTTAACGTGTCTTCCCATAATAATCTCAAGTTTGGATTATTTCTGAATAATCCCAAGTTTGGGGGGTGTCTTCCGATAATGATCCCGATGACTTTTTGACGTGTTATTTTGGGATCAATATAGGAAGACACCCCCAAACTTCGGATTAATATGGGAAGAACAAAGTACATGAGATTAATATGAGAAGACACCCCGCAAACTTCGGTTTACTAAGAAATAATTCAAACTTTGGATTATTATGAGAAAACAAGTTAAACTTCGGATTATTCTTGACAATTAATCCTTAATTTTTTGTAATGGTTAACTAATGTAAACTTTGTCGATAAATCATTAATTTGTGAAATTTATAGTTAATGTCTTTGATCAAATCAACTAGCTAATGAGAAATTTTATTGTAAATTTTCTATTCATATATTTATGATAAAATATACTCTCATATAAGATGGTCAAATATTTCTTCCCTTCTCAAGAAAAAATGGGTAATTCATTTCCTTGAACGGTTCGGCATTCAACGAGCTTGAATGTGTAAATATTATTTACAAGTTTGAAGACTAGAAAAATACTTATAAGAATTTGATGTAAATTTTATGGTTTAACTTCAATTATTATTACAAGCAAAGCTAATTATTTTTGTTCCTCTTTTTATTATTTATAAACAACATAAATTATCTTAACGATTTAATCAATAATAATAGCACTAGTTCTTGTATAGGGCCTTGGTTTTGAAATTGGAGTTAGGTATCAAAACTTCTAGGACATGGATTGTGCACACATACTCAATAAAAGAGATGTTATTATGCATACGGTTACAGTTTAGGGCCAAGATATTAAATTCAGGTGGAGTCAATATCAAAAGATTTTGTAATTATCAAAGCAAAAATAATTTTTTACATGACGCTTTGGCCTCAACTATTGGCCTAAATGTAGAACCTCCCCTACATGTCATTACTATAATTATAATACTTTCTTTTGAAACTTGGTACACTTTTATTAACCCATAGAATAACTAGTAAACAATACATAAGTCAGGTTAGCAGACTAACTAGAACAACTAGTAAAGAACACGCATAAGTCTAAAATATTAAGAAACCAGAAATGCAAGCAGAAGTAAATGCTAAATATGATAAACTAGACCCATGATGAGACCACTTTCTCCACCACTGCAAGTGCAACCCTCTGCACTTCTATTTCAAACCAGGAGATCCACGTCTTGTGAGCAGTTACAATACATGGTCGTAGGTAACACTGGACAACGTGCCAATTCAACTGCAGTAGACATTAAGTACCCACATTCTCAAATGGAACCAATATTCAGTTACCACTTGAGTACATTAACCACTAAATTTCCAAATAGACACGACCAGCCCTGCTATTGATCTATCTTCTTTTTGCTGGTGCAAATTCTGCGCACGTGTGAGAGCCATAACCATCTTTGAACATTATCAAATACCGATTCTTGAATCATAAGGCTGCTACATTGATTTAGAGAAATAGTTTGTAGAAACATCCCGAGATAATAATAAAACTTTATGTCATTGCTTTGATCATTTTCTTCCATAAGGTTATATGTAGTATCTTCATTTTTGTAGACTAGATTGGGAATTAATTAATTATTTAATCTTAAATCCTGGATGAGTTTATATCTGTAATTGATAAAGTTTACTAGTGGTAATAACAAGCAATGTGTTAGCATTACAGTCAACAAACATCCGTCATTATCAGTTATTATTAAGTCTAAATTATAATAAAGATCAAGCTGCAATTTAGGGCATGGCAAAAGAATTCATGGGATTAAAGATAGGATTAATTGACATGAATAATCCGAAGTTTAACGTGTCCGCCCATATTAATCTCAAGTTTGCGTTATTTAAAAATAATCCCAAGTTTAGGGGGGGCGCCTTCCCAAATTGATCCCACCAAACCATTAAACTGCTACAGGCGGTTTTAAGTATTAACTTTACACGTACGTAAATCCATTTCTTCCTCTTCGTTCTTCTTTTTCTTTACTGATTTAGCCTTTTTTCGTTTCTGTAGGGATTTATCCTCCCACAAACAATAAAAAATCAAATTGAAAACAAAAACTCAAGATTAAGAGGAAAGAGACGTCTTTGTCACCGTCAGATCTCAACCACCACCTGCCTCCTATGCTACGCTAACTGTCCTTTCTCTTCCATCTCTGACCAAGCCCTAACAATTGAAACCTTTGTCCCTTTCACCTCTCACAATTGCTAAGCACGAGTACATGTCGCCCGATTACATAGAGACTAGGGAGGCGAAATGAACAGATTTGTGATTCCAGTGGACTATTTGGGTCATAAAGCTTTCAGAAAGCTTCTAAGCGAAACTGAGGAAGAATTTAGCTTTTACCATGAAGGCGTACTGAGAATTCTTTGCCATGTATATGCGTTTGAGAGTGTATTGGAGATTGTAAAAGAGGAGCATTGTTGCTCAATGGAAGCTCATGATGAACAAATATTTCAGCCAAACGAATCAATGGACAGATAACCATCGGCCGATATTCCTTTTCCTCTTTTAGTTTCTCTTTTGCTTCTGTAAAAGAGGTGATGGTCGGTTTCTGTTTAGGAAAAACAAGAAGGTGCAGATTAGATAAGAAGCAGGTTCACCTGAAAGCGAATTGAAACATACTTTAAGATTTCTAAGTTTGGAATGTTTTCCTAATTCAGGAGACAACTTTCCTACCAAATTGTTGTTAAAAATTCTAAAATAAATGAGGAAAAGAAGAAGCCCAAATTCTTCAGGTGCTCCTCCAGTAAGTTGATTCATGTACAAGAAAAGAACAGTTAAATTCTTCAAATGTCCAAAACCTACGGGAATAGAACCAGTTATGTTATTCATGGCAACATCAATTTCGATCAAATTTTTTGCTCCTATAGTTTTGTTAACCTCTTCAGACAACTGATTATTGTACAAATAAAGAAGCTCGAGATTGATGTACTCGTGCTTTGCTAGTGGAGAGCATAAGTTATGGGATCCCTTTGATTTGTTGGTCGTTCTTTGGAGAGCAACAAACACATTGCAGATATGCGTGCAACCAATGGAAAATTGGGGTGGAATTTAGCCGCGATGCAAGAAGGGACGAGGTGGAGAGGATGATAAAAGAAGTGATGGGAGAGATATCTGAGAAGGAAATGAGAAAGAATGCATTGATTTACAAGGAGTATGCACATGAAACCACAAAGGTCGGTGGAGCTACTATAACCTGCTGTAGCAGGTTAATGGCTAAGTGGGATCAATTTGGGAAGACACCCCCAAAACTTGGGATTATTTTTAAATAACGCAAACTTGGGATTAATATGAGCGGACACGTTAAACTTTGGATTATTCGTGTCAATTAATCCTTAAAGATAAGAGAAAGAAATTGATAATATTCCTAAAGGAACAACGTAAGTTTTGATTTAGTATAAATGGCAGTTAATGCTATATTATATAGCATCAGATAAAACAAATATTATATGAACTGTAAAATCAAATGTTAAATGAGTTTTGGATTATATATAGTATTTCTTTAACCGTGAAAATAAATGTTAATGTACTTTAATTCAGCATTCCATTTATCTTATGTTAGACTAATATAACATTTTATTCATTGTTGTTTTTACTAAATTTTAGAACTAGTGTCATTCGACTGAAATCAATCCTAAATTTTTTCCTTTAAACTAAGTCTCCTGTTTTACATGAAAAGATTGCAAGTTTGTTGTTTAGATGTAAGAAACTTAACTTACATTTCTTTGTTCACTTTGTATAAACATAACAAATATGTTATTGTTTTTTATTTATTAAAACAAACAATTATGGATTTTTTTCTAAAATTAGTTTTATTTAAATTTATATCAAATGATATATGATGTTCAAAAATTACAAATTTAATAGAGAAATATCTTAACAAGTGTTTAAGATTTACTTATTATTATGAGTTGTACTTTTTTATTAAAACATACATATATATATATATATGCAAATTCGATTACTCAGTTATTCATTTGTTATTAGCATTTTTCATAATATCGTATTTTTATTTGTAAACCGTATAAGACATTGGCATTTACTATGATGTTGTGAATTTTATAAATTTTCTATTAAAGTCTCTTAGTTATAATAACAAAAAATATTGAGGAAGAGAAATAATCTTTGTATTATTGCTTCCGAATTGTAAATGAACATTGTTTTAATATGCTGCCACGACAACATATTTATATAGGCAGAAAAATATAAAATGGGCTAAGCCCGGTATCGGCCATAGGCCTTATTACATAATATAAAATAGAAAAGAATGCGGAGCCATCATTTTCTAATTCTCCCCTTGAAACCTAATTAGGGTTAGGTTTCGAGTGACAAAAAAAAGTAGCTCCTTCATCTTAGAAAATCCAGTCGATGAAAAAATACACTTCCTCAGCCTCCATGACAAATGAATCTAGGTTTATATTGAGCTTTGAAGCTTGAGATGACTTGCGATTCATTGAGAGTGGTTAAACTGGGAATAGAACAGATTTATATGCTAAATCTGGTCAAACCCTAGCTGAGCAAGCTCGATTTGACATCAATTAGATGAACAACAACCAGTAGAATCTTGAAAACATCAACAATCTGGGATAAAAATCTTCCTTTTTGATCCCTGAGTCAAAGCAGCAGCATCAATGTTTAGTTCTTCCTTGAGCCTTGTAAAGTAAGGTTTCAACATAGGCTTTGTGAGTATGTCTGCCTTTTGGTCAGCTGATGTATATATATCCAACTTTCAATCTGCTTTTAATAACTTACTCTCTGATGAAATATAGATCTAGCTCTATATATTTAGTCTTTAAATGTAAGACTGGGTTAGATGATAATGAAATAACACTTACATTATCACACCATATAGTAGCTTGCTTTGTAGTCGTAACCTGTAATTCACTCAGAAGTGATTCAATCCATATAATTTCAGCTGTAGTACTAGCTACACTTCTAAATTCTGCCTCTGTACTTGATCTTGACACTGTATTTTGCTTCTTTGCACACCATGATACATGATTTTTTACCCAGAAAAATACAATAACCTGATGTAGATTTTCTATCATCACTATCTGTGTTCCCTAGTCTGCATTAGCATATGCATTGGTATTTAAAGTATTGCTGGATTTTAAAATGAGCCCATGATCAATAGTTCCTTTAAGATATCTGAGAATTCTTTTGACATCCTTCCAATGATTATCCAATGGATTTTGCATGTATTTACTGAGCTTATTGACACTATAAGCAATGTCTGGTCTAGTTATTGTAGCATACTGAAAAGCACCAACTATGCTTCTATAAAATTTTCCATTTAGAAAAGGTTCTCCTTTGTGCTTGGATAATTGAATGTTGGTGATCATCGGTGTTTGTAAAGGATTTTCTTTTTCCATTTTAGCTCTCATCAAAATTTCGGAAATGTATTTCTTCTGAGCATTTCTGAACTTGATGATTTGTTGACTTCAACACCCAAAAAGTAATGCAAATATCCTAAATCTTTAATTGAGAATTCTGCATTCAACATATTTGTAATGGCTTTAATTTCAGCATCACTGCTCCCTGTAATAGTAAAACCATCAACATAAGTTAGAATATTTCTTGTAGTATTAGAAATTTTTATAAATATTGAGTTTTTATATTTAGAAGATTTGTAGCCATGATTGACAAGTGTTGATTTCAACATGTCAAACCATACTCTAGGAGCCTGCTTTAATCCATAAATGACTTGTTGAGTTTGCACACCAAATTCTTGTTTCCGTGTTGAGTAAACTCTTGAGGTTGCTCAATGTAAACTTCTTCCTATAAATCACCATTTAACATCTAATTGTTTGATGTTCCAATTTCTATACAAAGAAATTGTTAAGATAATTCTGATTGAAGTTGGTTTCACAACAGGTGAAAATGTTTCTGAAAAATCAAAACCACTCTGTTGTGAATGCCCCTTTGCAACAAGTCTTCCTTTGTACTTAGAAATTGAACCATTTGCATTTCTTTTTAATTTATAAATCCATCTGCTACCAGTAATATTTTTATTTTCTTGTTTTTCAACCAAAGTCCAAGTTCCTTTCTTAATCAAAGCAATGTATTCATCTTACATAGCTGAACTTCAATTGTCACTTTGTGCTGCTCCATCATAAGATGATGGTTCTTCTTGAACAATTGCAGTGTCGTAAATTTTAGGCTTGTATATATCATACTTTGCTCTAGTAAGCATTGTATATTGATTAATAACATCTCTGATTGCAGTAGTTTGATTGTCACTTGTGATATTATTGTATGTTGTTTGATCAACATGTGAATCGCTGACATCCTATCTTTGTTGCTCTGCACTATCACCAATGTTGGAGGAGGATTGCTCTTGACCTGGCCTACTTGAAGGCATAGTGTGTTGAGAGCTAGTATTGGTGTCATGCTCATTATGATGAACAATCATCAATACTTTAAGTTCGTTAGGTATATCATACATTAACTGTCTAATACTTACATTTTTTTCTATAATACTTACATCAGCTTTACTAAAAGGATAAACATGTTCATTAAATCTGACATGTCTTGAGATATAAAATTTCCCTTTGTTGTTTAAACATTTATATCCTTTTTGTTTGTTACAATACCCCAAAAAATTGCATGTAGTAGACCTGTAGTCTAATTTATGATCATTGAATGGTCTTATATAAGGAAAACACTACATCCAAATATTTTCAAGTGCTTATAATTTGGTTTAATTTTTGTTAGCACCTCTTGTGGACATTTGAATTTTAATACCTTTGTAGGCATTATAATAATAAAATGTATAGCAGTATTAAATGCATCTTCCCAATATTTAAAGGGCATAGAAGCTTGAGCTAACAAAGTTAAACCAGTTTCAACAATATGCCTATGTTTCCTTTCGATGATTCGATTTTGTTCAGATGTATAGGGGAATGTTGTTCTATGATTGATACCTTTCTTTTCAAAAAAGGATTTTAAGGGTAGAAATTCTCTACCACCATCTGTCTGAAAGGTATTTACCGTATTTCCAGTAATATTTTCAACCTAATTAATAAAATGTGTTACAACATTACTGGTTTCAGACTTAGATTAATGCATGTGAATCCACACAAATCTAGAATATGCATCAATGAATGATATATAATATATGTGACTATAACTTGAACTGATATGTGTAGGACCCCACAAATTTGTAGCAATTAGTTCAAGTGGCTTAGAATAACTAGTTTGTGAGTCTAGACACTACAACAAAAACACCATATTACAACTTTAATTTTACAACTGTGCAAAAAGCACAGTTGTAATAAATGATTTTTTACAACTGTGCAAAACGCACTGTTGTAATAAATGTTTTTTACAACTGTGAAAAAATTACTGTTGTAATAAACATATATATCATAACTTTTCTTTTTTGTCTGTTGTAATAACTAATATATACTAATTAATTTCTGATAATTAATTGTTAAATTAGAAAGTTGTTTAAACTCATTTTTGGTAACTCTTTTTTCTATTTCTTGTATTAGACACCTATTAAATATTAATAACACCTTATATTTAATAATTAGTAATATTAACATTTAAGAATAATTCATATTCAATAATAAATTTACAAATTAATACCAATTACTATTAATTACTATTAGATTAGATAAAAACTACTTAATTGATGATTAATAAATAATAGTTACTTTTTAAAAATTACTATTAAATATTTAATAGTATATAATCAATAACATTTACATAATAATTAACTTTTAATAGTTGGAATTCAATTATAACTTTGAAGAAATAGGTAATAATTAATAATAATTATTATTAATCAGTAATATTTAATATTTTAGTAAAAATCAATTCTCAAGAAATTCATATTATATTTGTATTTAATATAAAAATTTACTTATTAATTCTAAATTATAATTTTTAATTCTCTAAGTTTTGGTGAAATTTTAACTGTCACCGATGGAAAACTGACGGTCATGTTAAATGCAAATTAAACAATGAAATTTAATGGTTGTAATTTAATTAACAGATAATTCGCTATTTAATGCTACTAATTAGTACTTAACAATAAAATTTTATAATATGTAAAAGTGGTTACAAGTTAAAATTCAGTATTTACTAAAATTATAGTAATAAATTGAACAAAAAAGTACAAAACAACATGCCACGTTTGATCTGAATGGCATGTAACGCAACATGCTACGGGCTAAGGAAACGGAAATTTCGTTGGCTCCAAGGAACGAAATTTCTTGGCTCCAAAACGAAATTTTCGGATGTAATCGCCTCGTCCTCTCTCACTTATTAGTTATTACCTCGTAAATTCGAACTCCAGCCTCCAGATGTCCTCCCAAACCCTAATCCAAATTCAAGATCTGTCAAAATAACCAAACCCAAAACCCACTGAAATTATCCAGACCGAACCCAGTAGAATAAATCTTGTCTTGTCATGGTTTTCTTTTGAAGAGGAGACGCTTCTTCCTTTTTGCGTCCAGAGGTGAATTCCCTATCGGCTCCGCGGTGTATCCAATTCAAAGTAGCTGAATCTAAGCTATTTGGTTGAGATTTCGGATGAGAACCTCGGTATCCAGTTCGAAGACGCTACTTCCTTTTGGTATTTTTTTTTCATTTTTTTGTATTTTTTTATTTGGCTTGATACGATGATATTTATTTTGTTTGCTTCACAAACACTGTCATACCATAGATCTAAAAACTTCCGAAATGATAGTTTTTGCATCCTTTGATTTTACAGAGTCAATATTGTTAATTTGCAATACCGCTGAAACCTCTAATTGATTGTTATCTGTACTATTCATTATAATAGATTAGACTGGACTATTCTTAATAAGTGTACACGACTTAATAATGAGTTAATTAACTGGCTTTGTATTGGTCTACAGATCCATATTTTCAATCACAGTGACCAATTTACAATAACGTTTCCACCAAACCTGCCCAGAAAACATACAAAACTGTCAATGTAGCAGACTATCCACAAACATCATTTTACAAATATAATGGAAATACACCAAAAGGCAATACATTTTACAGTATGCCTATTGTTGAGATATTTGTGGAAGTATACTCAATCTTCTGGAGATGCAAATTCCAACATGTTGGGCTTACTCCTTTGGGAGTTAAGTTTATACCGTATGATTTGTTTTTTTTATTATATATGATTACAATAAATGGAAAAAGGTAGAAGGAAAATACATGATATATAATGGAATGCTTCTTAATCTATTAATTTGCAGTACCTGAAATAACATCTGTAACTAAATCTGGATCCTGCATGTAAACAAAAGGTTTTAATACATAAGGCTAACTTAGTATGCAATCAATTTTTGTGATAACTATCTTAATTGCCAAGTTTTTAACATCTGTATGCTTGCATTCTTCTTCTCAAATTCATTAAATTGTTATGAGTAGTTAAATTGACTTGACAATGTAAGTGGCAAAACTGAATTATGTGAGCTTGGAACTTTATAGGTGCATTTGTATCTGTATGGCAGTAGTTAAATACTTGAATTATGGATCAATTGTTTTCCATTTAACCGATGAAGTCAGATAATGTGAGATTAAATATTTTTAAGCTTTAAAATAGGGAGACGTGTGCAATACTGTTTGGGTTATGAACTGACCTGAAAACATGTTTGCATGTGGAGTGTGCTATGGATGAAAATGATGCGGTCATGAACGGGCAAGGGATTGAGAACTGTAAACAATCTGAAATTGATGATTATATAGATGCAGACTATAGTATTAACTATAATAGTTTAGAGAGAGGGATTGAGAACTGTAATCCAAGTGTGTTGGCAATGGTTAAGGCTGACGATGAGAAGGCCAATATAAATGCATCACACTGTCAATTACAAATGTTCGACACCAAAGTCGCGATGTAAAGATTAATTATCTCAGGTAGGCCATTCAACTTCATTGAACTGAAGTTATTTGATCAGTAATTGTTATTAATTATCTAACCTCTTACAGATTTTATTTTATATTTTGTTTAAAGGATGTGTGGTGATGTTCTTATGGTACAGGTGGGTTGAAGATGGAGTAGTCAAGCAGCCGATGGGATGGTTGATGAAATCTACGGTGCTTTTTTGTGTCTGAGATGGCGGATCTTGTGGTGGTGAAGATGGAGTAGCCAAGCAGCCGATGGGATCATAGTTGTAGAAGGGGGCATGAGTTGAATTGTGTAATGTGGTACATGAACAATCATTAAATGAAATACAGGGAATGAGGCATTGAAATTCTGAAATGTGGTTCATTATGTCTTATGTATGATTCCTTAGTTTTGTATTTTGAATATAAAGTTGTAACCTTTTTATATAAATGGAATCAATGCTTTGAATTTATATTAATTTGTTTCCTGTTTATCCATCTCTTGTAGCATTTGCAAAATGTATTCAACTATAGTTGTAGTAAAGTGTATTATAACTGATAGAATTATTTGTAAAAATTATACTACCTTAACGATGCATAACAATTGCAGTAGTAATTATACAACAGTGAAAAAAAGTTGTAATATGTATTACTACAACAGTGCAAAATTGTTGTAATATGTATTACTACAACGGTGGTAAACAGTTGTAAAATATACATTTCACAACGGTGTTGCAACGGTGCAAAAAAGTTGTCAAAGATTTTAGTCTATTACAACTTCTTAGTAGACGATGGTGGATCCACCGTTGTAAAAAGTCTTTTACAACTTTTTTCCACCGTTGTAATATGGTCAATTTGTTGTAGTGAGAAATGCAAGTTTATGACTCTTTCCCAATTGACAACTGGTACATATATATAAAACATAAATTTGACTAATAGAAATATCATTATTCATCATGACATGCTTAGTAACTTTTATACTGGATGACCCAATTTACAATGCCACATATCAAATTCCTTAAAGTAATCAGAATCATTTAATACAGACATTATACAATTATTATTTTTACGATCAATTTTTTTAGAATTACCGATATCTAATCTGCATAATCCCTTACTCTCTTTCCCCTACAAGATAATTTCATGAGTCAGTATGTCTTTGAATATGCATGCATTGGGGTAAAATTAAAAATAAATATCTTTAGCAAATTGGGAAACACTTAGCAAATTTTTTTTAACTGATGGAACTCCAAGTAAAATTTTCAAAATAGTTGTTTAGTTTCATCAGTACTTGCATTTCCAGTGTGTGTTGTAACACCCGGTATATTCTATAACAGTAAAATTCACAAATTAAAGTATAATTAATTTCAAATCAAAGAATTAAAGGAAACGGGATACGCCATTGCGTTCAACTCGGAATTCTGCTTGAGATAGAGTCTGAGTTTGCGTAAAACGGACTCCGTATGAGGGAGATATGACCTCCGGAAGTTTCAGAATTCAGTTTAAAATTCAAACAGACAGAAGCAGTTCAGAAACGAGTTCAAAATTCAAAAATTGGACCCAGATCGGGCTGGGCGGGAATTTTCCCGCCCAAGACCCAGGTCGACTGGGTAGTCGACCTGGGGCACCCAGGTCGAATGGGTAGTCGACCTGGGGGTCGACTGGGTAGTCGACCTGGCCCCTGGGCCTGGTCGAACCCAGCCCCTCCTGGCTGGCCTGGTCTGTGCTTGGCCGAATTTCTGGACTTTGTCTTGTCACTAGGGCTTATGTGTCAAGTCTTGATTGGTTTCTCTTTAAAACGAATGGCTTATATTAATCTAAGCTCCATCGACGGCCCTAATCAATTCACAAACTCTATAAAAAGGACCTAAGACTCTACCTAATTAACACAAATAAAAATGAGAATGAGGCCGTCATGCTGCTGAAGAAAGACTAGGAATAGCCGTCAAGTCGAGAAACGATTAGGAGTTGGTTCAAAAGCATAAAGCCACGACAATTAAATCAAAACAAAGCCTACAACAAAGGATAGCATCTCCAAATTCAGAATTCCGAATCCTGAATTGAAGATTCGTCATACGTTGTAAGTAGAGTGCTATTCCGATGTGAATGAATAATTGAGATTCGATCTGTGTAAAATGAGAAATGGAATTGTACTTAATTTGTGGTGATGATAATTCATAATTGTATGTTGCTATGATTCTAATTGTGAATAGATTTGGGATGTTGTGGTATAACGATGTTAGATCTATTGGATATTTGCAAGTATATGATTCATGTTGAAAGTTAACAACTATATGTTTGTGGTAGTTTATTACAACTAAGTTGAGACTCATGCAAGTATATGATTCACTATTATGCCAACATGATTTTAGATCCATCTATGTATATTTTTATGATCATTTTTAGTGTAGTTGGATCCAATTGAGTATTATGATTCATATGAATTTATGTTGGAATTGGCATCATGATTCAAGTGTAAAACCATACTTTTGTATTAGTGACAAAAGTAAGCATCTTTGTGAACTTGTGTTGACTTTATGAACATGGCTAGTTTATGTTTAACTTTATGCCCAAACAAAATATGTTTTAGGCTTAGGTTGTTGTTAGAAAACATATGATAATATATGTGGCACATAGTTAAGTTAGATTCATGCTTTAAATAAAAGTTTACATGATTAGATTAAAACCATGATTCATGTTTAGGTATGTTTTATGTCAAGATTTTATGTTATTACAATGCAAGTTCACAAGTGCCTGATTTATGTTAATTAGACCGCTATGTTGCAAGTTCATGCGTTTACATACCCCTTTTTGATGTTACTTAGAATATATATACATCATGTTCTAAGCCTCCCCTTTTTCATGTGGCTAAGTTGGGCTTAAATGTTAAGCCCAACATATGTTATAATATAGCGAACGTATAAAACGGGGGTAATGACGTTGGGTTAAAAATATAAAACATATGTGTTGGCATGTTTGACGCATGCCAACGACCTTGAGAACATTTAAGTGGTATAAATTAATTTTACCCAATAAAGTTGAATTTGAATAATGGGCTGCAAATACTTACATATAAAAAGAAAAGAGACAAAATATGTAAACTTAGAAAATACGATGTGTTTAACTCGAGGTTGGATTGCGTTGTGACATAAACCTGCCCGGACCCGCCCGGCTGTCCAGTAGTCACAACAATACCTATCCAATGTGGGTGGTTAAACATTGAGCCCAATAAAGACCTAAGGTTAGCCTGAGTTGTGACGTAAGACTGCCCGGACCCAACCGGTAACAGGCAGTCACAACAATACCTATCTAATTTGAGTGGTTGAGGCTTTAATAAGACAATTAAGGCTGAGTCAGGATTGATAGGATTAAGTAAATTGAATTAATACTTAATCAAATTGAACATGCTAAACTATACAGACTGATTGGGGGTTAGGTTTATACATAACACTTAACCAACTTAGCATGTTGGCTAGAAATAGAAAACCTAGTAGCGGGGGACCCTTTTCAGCAGTAACCCTACAAGGTGTATCAGGATACCCTAAACTAGGCAGGGTGGGGCACGATTACTGGGCTGACTGTAAGAGGTCAAATCGACGGCGGTGGTGCAGCAGTGTAGGTTCTAACGGGGTGCGGGCGTGCACACAATCCGGCGCAGAAAAATTAGGCACTGGGCACCAGTAGTATACCTGTGCATTCTAGAATTGTGTCGGGCCGCCACCATGGGACTTGATACACCCCATGGTGGGACCAGCATAGGTAGCTACAACATCGGGGGCCATAAGACACATGTAACTATGCGAGTAGGAGCCGATCATTAGAAATGGATCACTTCACCCTGATTATGGGGTGCCTGTTGGGAAATAGTTTATAGGGGTGCAGAGATTAATATGGGGTACGATAGTATATTCGACTCTAGACAACTTAACTTAGTTTATAGTGCTTACCCATTTCCAGTTTGTACTTATCATGCTCAATTTCTTATTCATAGACTGAATAGTCCTAGACTTACTCAGGCTTTATGTCTGACTCTACTTTTCTTCCGTCTTCTTTTCTTTCGTCCCCCCCAGGTCCACATGGAGGGAATACCGCAGCTTGACCAGTTTTCACATCTAGCTTGAAGAGAAAGAATGTATTGCTTGGATCTCTTTCGTTTTGGACTATGGCTTTGGATAGCAATTATGGGGAACTATGCAGTTTACTTATGTTTTTATGCTTCTTTATGTTATGAAATCAAGACAGTTACGAAAATGTAATGTTTTTGGAAGTATTGTAAGACAATTATGGCATGGTTTGTGTAACACGTATTTTGATGAAATAAAAGTTGCTGTTGTTTTCCGCTGTTCAAAAATATGTGTATTTATATCTGTCTTGTGTATCTGTGACTTATACTTATAAACCTCCACCAAAATTAGGGCATTCCCTTTGAGAGTGACCCTAACGGAGGTGGGGTGTTTTACTTGGTATCAGAGCATAGGTTTACCAGATAAGATAAAAAGTTTTGAAAATTTATTTTCAAAAGAAAATTTAAAGAAGCATTTTTAAAAGATAAAATGTTATTTTATTTTAAAAAGGCATAGTCCCCCAAAGCCATAGGTACTATCTTTTATCCTTCGTTTTGAATCTATCCTTTTTGTTTCAGCATGTCCGAAGAACTTAACTTGCCAGAGGGTGTACCAATACCTGGTTGGTTCAGACGATTCTTAGAAGCAAGGGCCAATCAGCCAGGTCCCACTATTCCTCCTCCCCAAGCTGTAGGAAATCATCCAGCTATAGGAAATCATCCAGCTGCAGCAGCACCTCCTCCTCCACCTCCTTCACGTGGTAATGCTTTTGCTAAGATATGTAAAGATTTCAAAGCTATGGGAGGGAAGGACTTTCATGGAACCGAGTCCTTCGTGGCAGCCAGGAACCGGCTGAAGGAAACCGAGGACTTATTCGTCATCTTTGAGGTAGAAGATAGGCAGAAGGTACAACTGGCAGTATGGCTACTTAAAGGCGAGGCTTCCTACTGGTGGGAAGTTACCAATGCAGAAAGACCAGTGGAAACATGGGAGGATTTTAGGGCGAGGTTTGAGGCTAAATTTCTCTCAGAAGCTGAAAGGAGCCTTCAATTGGAAAAATTCTTATTTCTTCAGCAAGGGAATATGACAATCAAAGAGTACGTTAATCAGTTCGATCAACTGGCTAGGTTCGGACTGGACCTAGTCAACACTCCGCACAAGAAGGCTCCCCGCTTTGTCAAAGGATTGAATGAGCCATTACACAGCTTGGCCATGACCCATATACCTATGGGAGCTACGTATGAAAGGTTGGTGCAGATGGCATTGCTGAACGAAGAGGATAAGGGCAAAAAGGAGACCAAGGCAGAAAGCTCTCAAGGGAAGAAAGAGGGTTTACAGCCTAAGAAGACAGACTTTAAGAAGGGCGGGAAAGACAACAAGTCCCAAGAGAAGAGGAAGTGTAATTTCTATGGCAAAGTGGGGCACTTAGTGAAAGATTGCCGGAAAAAGAAGGCCAAGTTGAATGGTGGGTGCTTTTCTTGTGGTGAGACAGGCCACATGGCTAAGGATTGCCCAAAGAAACGAGGGCAGGGGCAGAAGGCTGGATCCACCTCAGGGGCACAGGTTCATGTGCTAGAAGCGCCACCTCTGCAACAGCAAGGTATAAATACTTCTGTAGAAAGTGTAGTTTATCTTTATGATCACCCAGTTCGCACTTTATTTGATTCTGGCGCATCACACTCCTTTATTTCATCTGCTTTAGTAGAATCTCTGCACCTATAAACTAGTATGGTAGAGGACCTCTTAATTGTTTCAAATCCAATAGGGGCCCAGCTCATTTGTCTATGATCTGTGTGGGATTGAAAATTTCTATTCTAAGCGTAGAATTTAGATGTAGTGCCTTTGTTTTGGGCTTCTCGGGATATGGTTTGATTTTGGGAATGGATTGGCTATCCAGTAATGATGCCATCCTTGATTATGAGAAAAGGGTGGTTAGGCTTCTGACCCAACTCGGTAACACTCTGGAAATTACTTGTAATCCCTCGTATGCGGTTATGCTTAGTTATCTTGAATCACTAGATGCTTCTGTTGAGAGTTTGCAATCGGTTAAAGTGGTCTGTGAATATCCGGATGTCTTCGAAGAGGTGAAGGGCTTTCCTCCGAAGCGGGAGATAGACTTCCGCATATATCTTGTAGATAATGCAAAGCCCGTTGCGTTGCCCATTAGACACATGGCTCCACGGGAAAGGAAAGAGCTCAGTAAATAGGTTAAAGAGCTTCTAGAGAAGGGGTTCATTAGAAGGAGTATTTCAAAATGGGGCGCTCCAGTGGTGTTCGCCACAAAGGCGGATGGTTCACTCCATCTATGTGTTGACTATAGGGAGCTCAACAAACTAACGAAAAAGAATAGGCACCCTCTCCCCAGAATTGACGATCTGTTTGATCAGCTTGTAGGAGCGTTAGTTTTCTCCCAACTCGATTTGGCGACCGGTTTTCATCAGCTAAGGGTGGCTGAAGATAGCATCGATAAGACAACATTCAGAACCCTAGACGGCTTCTTTGAATGGCTTGTCATGCCTTTCGGCTTGACAAACGTACCCACTTACTTCGTGGACCTGATGAGTAGGGTGTTCAGAGAATACCTCAACAAGTTCGTAGTGGTCTTCATAGACGATATCTTGATCTTCTCAAAGAGTGAAGAAGAACATGCTCAGCACCTAAGGGCAATCATGGAAACTCTGCGAGTCCATCAGCTAAAAGGCAAATTCTCCAAGTGCCACTTTTGGATAGAGGAAGTAAGGTTTCTTGGGCACGTAGTATCCAAAGAAGGGTTAGTTGTGGACCCTGCTAAGGTAGCAGCGGTACAGGATTGGAAGACACCAAGGAATGCAGCTGAGGTCCGAAGTTTTCTAGGACTAGCAGGTTTCTACCGAAAATTCATAAGGGATTTTGCGAAAATCTCAGCTCCACTCACAAGGATGACAAAGAAGAATCTAGTGTTTAATTGGGACTTGGATTGCGAGTTTGCTTTCCAACGACTAAAAAGGGCTCTTACAACAGCCCAGTTCTGACGTTGCCAGATGGAAGCAAGATGTTCACAGTTTATACAGATGCATGTGGGACTGGGCTAGGCGCTATCTTGATGCAAGAAGGGAGGGTAGTAGCTTATGGTGGAAGGCAATTGAAAGTTCATGAAAAGAACTACCCGACCCACGATCTTGAGTTAGCCGCCATCGTCTTTGCACTTAAGTCTTGGCGACACTATCTCCTAGGTGAGAAGTTCAAACTTTACACTGACCATAAATCGTTGAAATATCTTTTCTTGCAGAAAGATCTTAACTTGAGGCAACAGAGATGGATGGAGTTTCTTGCCTCGTACGATTTCGAGATCTCCTACACTCCGGGCAAAGGCAACGTAGTGGAAGACGCGTTGAGCCGAAAGAAACTAACCCTAAGCCCGCTCTTTATAGAAATGCAAAGCTTGGAGTATATAACCAGTTTTAACTTTAGGCCCTCCTCCGATTTTGTACCGGGCTTGCTAGCATCTCTCGAAGTACGCCCGACTCTAGTGGACTCAATAGGGTCAGCATAACGCGAAGACCCTCAGCTTGTGGAGACGACTGATAGGCTAATTAGGGGTGAGACTTCAAGTCACCTCAACAGATACTCCATCGACGATAAGGGTTGGTTAAGGCGAGACGGAAGACTATGCGTCCCACGGACAAGGGATTTAGTAAAGACGGTTCTCGAAGAAGCACATCACTCCAAGATGACGATACATCCAGGCGGAGATAAAATGTACAAGGACATAAAGAGAACTTTCTTTTGGAGCGGCATGAAGAAGGACGTGGCAGATTTCGTTTCTAAGTGTATGACTTGCCAACAGGTTAAGGCGGAGCAGAAGAAGCCTAGCGGTCTGCTCCATCCTCTAGAGGTCCCACAGTGGAAGTGGGATAGCATTTCAATGGACTTCATTGATGGGCTGCCCAGGTCTAGAAGAGGCAACACTAGCATTTGGGTAATAGTGGATATGCTTACTAAAAGCGCCAACTTTTTACCTGTCAAGAGTAAAAGGACTGCCTCATCCCTAGCATCTCTTTATCCCAAGGAAATTGTTCGACTCCATGGAATACCCTCCAGCATTGTTAGTGACCGAGACCCTATCTTCACAAGTGAGTTTTGGCGGAGTCTGCCAGAACTGGTAGGCACACAGTTATGCTTGAGTACAGCCTATCACCCCCAAACCGACGGCCAGACAGAAAGAGTGAACAGAGTTTTGGAGGACCTTTTAAGACTGTACGTCCTTGACTTCGGAGGGACGTGGGAAGACCATCTTCCTTTGGTGGAATTTGCCTACAACAACAGCTACCAAGCCACCATCGGAATGGCGCCCTTCGAAGCTTTATATGGAAGACCGTGCCGATCGCCCACTTGTTGGTGGGAGTCTACTGACAAGCTCATACTTGGACCAGATATGATCCGAGAGACTTCAGAGAAAGTAGACTTAATACGGAGAAGAATGAAGACAGCCCAAGACAAACAAAAATCCTACGTAGACAAGAGGAGGACCGACCTTGAATTTAAGGTTGGGGAAAGAGTTTTTCTTAAGGTATCTCCTCTAAGGAACGTTGTTCGTTTTGGAACCACAGGGAAGCTAGCAACAAGGTTCGTAGGGCCGTTTCCTATTATCGAGAAAATTGGGAAAATGGCCTATAGATTAGAGCTACCTGAAAAACTAGCTGGAGTTCACAACGTCTTTCATGTTTCGCACCTCCGAAAATGTCTACATGAATCTGCTGAAGTGGTAGAGCCAAACATCCTTGAAGAAGCTGAAGTGGAACGCGAAGCAACCATGAGGAGAGTTCCAACACGCATCTTAGGAACTGAAGTGAAAAAGCTACGCAACCGCGAAGTCAAGCTCGTCAAAGTTCAGTGGAGCGACGCCGAGGAAGACGCGACTTGGGAAACTGAGGCTAGAATACGCGCAGCCTACCCTTTTCTTTTTGAGGGTACATCTTTGATCTCTCTTTTTTCCCTAATTTATGCTTTATCTATCTTTTAGGGTACATCTCCTCGACCTTGTCTTTTAGGTAGAAACCCTTTGGATGAAAACATGTAATTGAAACATGTTATGGATGATGGTTGCAAGTGGTTGCAAGTGATTGACAGTGGTTGCTCGTGGTTGCATATACACACACAATCTAGGTATTAGATCGGCTCAGTCACTTCATATTGCATATGCATATATGTATTTACATTCTTATGTGGTTGAAGTTTAATATGTTGCCATATGGATGTTGCATTTATATGAATGATTGTGCACTCATGTAGAATCCTGAATAGGAAGGTTTGCATACATAATGGATTCATGACACTTACATAATTTGCATTAAGGAGGTCAACTGAATCAGTAGACCGACTGATTTTGCATTAGATAAGTACATGTACACACACCTCGCATATGATCATGAAGCATTAGAAGTCTTTTAAGGACAATGGACGCTCGTGTTTGATGGATGAGTAGATGGACATTTGGATGTTAGGATATACATTCTACCCAAACTTGAAGATTTCGGGGACGAAATCCTTTTAAGTGGGGGAGAATGTAACACCCCGTATATTCTATAATAGTAAAATTCACAAATTAAAGTATAATTAATTTCAAATCAAAGAATTAAGGGAAACGGGATACGCCATTGCGTTTGTCTCGGAATTCTGCTTGAGATAGAGTCCGAGTTTGCGTAAAACGGACTCCGTATGAGGGAGATATGACCTCCGGAAGTTTCAGAATCAGTTTAAAATTCAAACAGACAGAAGCAGTTTAGAAACGAGTTCAAAATTCAAAAATCGGACCCAGATCGGGCTGGGCGGGAATTTTCCCGCCCAAGACTCAGGTCGACTGGGTAGTCGACCTGGGGGTCGACTGGGTAGTCGACCTGGGGCTCGACTGGGTAGTCGACCTGGCCCCTGAGCCAGGTCGAACCCAGCCCCTCCTGGCTGACCTGGTCTGTGCTTGGCCGAATTTCTGGACTTTGTCTTGTCACTAGGGCTTATGTGTCAAGTCTTGATTGGTTTCTCTTTAAAGCGAACGGCTTATATTAATCTAAGCTCCATCGACGGCCCTAATCAATTCACAAACTCTATAAAAAGGACCTAAGACTCTACCTAATTCACACAAATAGAAATGAGAATGAGGCCGTCATGCTGCTGAAGAAAGACTAGGAATAGCCGTCAAGTCAAGAAACGATTAGGAGTTGATTCAAAAGCTTAAAGCCATGACAATTAAATCAAAACAACGCCTACAACAAAGGATAGCATCTCCAAATTCAGAATTCAGAATCCTGAATTGAAGATTCGTCATACGTTGTAAGTAGAGTGCTATTCCGATGTGAATGAATAATTGAGATTTGATCTGTGTAAAATGAGAAATGGAATTGTACTTAATTTGTGGTGATGATAATTCATAATTATATGTTGCTATGATTATAATTATGAATAGATTTGGGATGTTGTGGTATAACGATGTTAGATCTATTGGATATTTGCAAGTATATGATTCATGTTGAAAGTTAACAACTATATGTTTGTGGTAGTTTATTACAACTAAGTTAAGACTCATGCAAGTATATGATTCACTATTATGCCAACATGATTTTAGATCCATCTATGTATATTTTTATGATCATTTTTAGTGTAGTTGGATCCAATTGAGTATTATGATTCATATGAATTTATGTTGGAATTGGCATCATGATTCAAGTGTAAAACCATACTTTTGTATTAGTGACAAAAGTAAGCATCTTTGTGAACTTGTGTTGACTTTATGAACATGGCTAGTTTATGTTTAACTTTATGCCCAAACAAAATATGTTTTAGGCTTAGGTTGTTGTTAGAAAACATATGATAATATATGTGGCACATAGTTAATTAGATTCATGCTTTAAATAAAAGTTTACATGATTAGATTAAAACCATGATTCATGTTTAGGTATGTTTTATGTCAAGATTTTATGCTATTACAATGCAAGTTCACAAGTGCCTGATTTATGTTAATTAGACAGCTATGTTGCAAGTTCATGCGTTTACATACCCCTTTTTGATGTTACTTAGAATATATATACATCATGTTCTAAGCCTCCCCTTTTTCATGTGGCTAAGTTGGGCTTAAATGTTAAGCCCAACATATGTTATAATATAGCGAACGTATAAAACGGGGGTAATGACGTTGGGTTAAAAATATAAAACATATGTGTTGGCATGTTTGACGCATGCCAACGACCTTGAGAACATTTAAGTGGTATAAATTAATTTTACCCAATAAAGATGAATTTGAATAATGGGCTGCAAATATTTACATATAAAAAGAAAAGAGACAAAATATGTAAACTTAGAAAATATGATGTGTTTAACCTGAGGTTGGATTGCGTTGTGACATAAACCTGCCCGGACCCGCCCGGCTGTCCAGTAGTCACAACAATACCTATCCAATGTGGGTGGTTAAACATTGAGCCCAATAAAGACCCGAGGTTAGACTGAGTTGTGACGTAAGACTGCCCGGACCCAACCAGCAACAAGCAGTCACAACAATACCTGTCTAATGTGAGTGGTTGAGGTTTTAATAAGACAATTAAGGCTGAGTCAGGATTGATAGGATTAAGTAAATTGAATTAATACTTAATCAAATTGAACATGCTAAACTATACAGACTGATTGGGGGTTAGATTTATACAGAACACTTAACCAACTTAGCATGTTGGCTAGAAATAGAAAACCTAGTAGCGGGGGACCCTTTTCAGTAGTAACCCTACAAGGTGTATCAGGATACCCTGAACTAGGCAGGGTGGGGCACGATTACTGGGATGACTGTAAGAGGTCAAATCGACGGCGGTGGTGCAGCAGTGTAGGTTCTAACGGGGTGCGGGCGTGCTTAGACTCCGGCGTAGAAAAATTAGGCACTGAGCACCAGTAGTATACCTGTGCATTCTAGAATTGTGTCGGGCCGCCACCATGGGACTTGATACACCCCATGGTGGGACCAGCATAGGTAGCTACAACATCGGGGGCCGTAAGACACATGTAACTATGCGAGTAGGAGCCGATCATTAGAAATGGATCGCTTCACCCTGATTATGGGGTTCCTGTTGGGAACTAGTTTATAGGGGTGCAGAGATTAATATGGGGTACGATAGTATATTCGACTCTAGACAACTTAACTTAGTTTATAGTGCTTTCCCATTTCCAGTTTGTACTTATCATGCTCAATTTCTTATTCATAGACTGAATAGTCCTAGACTTACTCAGGCTTTATGTCTGACTCTATTTTTCTTTCGTCCCCCCTAGGTCCACAGGGAGGGAATACCGCAGCTTGACCGGTTTTCACATCCAGCTTGAAGAGAAAGAATGTATTGCTTGGATCTCTTTCGTTTTGGACTATGACTTTGGATAGCAATTATGGGGACCTATGTTGTTTACTTATGTTTTTATGCTTCTTTAAGTTATGAAATCAAGACAGTTATGAAAATGTAATGTTTTTGGAAGTATTGTAAGACAATTATGGCATGGTTTGTGTAACACGTATTTTGATGAAATAAAAGTTGTTGTTGTTTTCCGCTGTTCAAAAATATGTGTATTTATATCTGTCTTGTGTATCTGTGACTTATACTTATAAACCTCCACCAAAATTAGGGCATTCCCTTGGAGAGTGACCCTAACGGAGGTGGGGTGTTTCATGTGTGGTAAGTGCAGCTTTACCATTACCAACAATCAGATTCTATGTACCTTTGTACTCCTTATTTCCCAGATTTAAATTGCGTAAATTGTTGGTGACATGGTTGGTTGCACCAGAATCTGGATACCAGCAGTCATCTGACACATCATCATTAGTGATAGCTTCAGTATTAAGAACTTCTGTGTGTGCTTTACTGTTATCTTTAGCAATATTAACCATATTTGCACTAGCAATGTTGTTTTGTTAGGGAGGAGTATAATTGGCATTGAACCTAAAGTATGATTTGCTTGCACTATTCCCCACTTTTTCACAGATTTGACATCTGATTCTATTATTATTATTACTTCTACCATCTCTTCTTCCTCTACCATACCAACCCCCTCTTTGATTGTTAAACCGATTTCTTAATCCACTCACTTTATCTCTATTTTTTCCCTCTGCCATAAGTAGTGTAATTGACTGATAGATCAAAAATTAGTACTCTTTTTATGCTCTATTATGCCTTCGTGAGATAGTTGAGTAGAATACACATACTGTAAAGAGGGTGTTGGGTCCATAGAAAGAATGTCGATTGCAATAACAACTTCATACTCATCATCTAAACCATTAACAATTGCTATTACCTGTTATGATTCAGGATTCTTTGGCCTGCATTGTGACACCCCACGTCCGTTAATGTCACTCATTAAGAGAATGCATTAGGTTTCGTGAAGCGTTATAGGTAAATAGAAACATAAACATTACAAGTTAGATATAAAATAACAGCGGAATTAAAAACTTTACTAATCGTAAAACATCGTGGTTCAAAACATCATATGTCTGACTTACATAAAAACCAGTACATCATAAAAACTTCTTTCTTGTACTTAAAACATCAGAGTACAATATAAAAGAAGCATAATCCCTAAATAAAAACATATCCATAGTAGCAAGGATAGGAGCATGAGCAATACATCTAAGCAGCTCCAGCAAATAATAGCAAAATCCTAATCAAGCTTGAGTATTCCCTCCCTGAGAATCTTGGTGGAGGGAGGAGGGGGGAAACGGAAGAAAGAAGAGGAAACAAAAACGGTCAGACATAAAGTCGGGCGAGTCCAGTTACTTTTAGCAAATAAATAGGTAAACGTATAATGACAGACATATAAAGTGGATAAGAAAGATAACATCACAATAGGCAGGTATGACAAGGTAAACTTGATAGAGTGTATACGCTTCTCTAATGATTACTCTGATTCTCCGCACCGATACTAGTATAACCGGAATGAGATGATCCCAACAACTATAAGATGGTAGACTTATGCGTACTTCTGGTGAGAGGCTTTAACCCCATACAATCCACAGGCAGCCCAATCCTAACAGGCTCCTAAACTTTACCAGAGTCTAGATGTACCCTAACTACTACCCTAACCGATCGGCTTCCTACTCTGTAGATACCCTATGCCGTCCCCACAGTAGGAGGTATCACTTCCTAAAGTGGTAACCCTTCGTTGATGTGCACAACCATTTCTACTGATGTCACGGTCACCTTATCCCCCTCTTCCCGGACCATGCATGCACATGGCCTCGGTCGGTTTATGCCGCCCACACCGTCCTCCAGGTTTGGATCTCTTACAATCAGGCCAGTAAGCGTGTCCCAACTCCGACCTAGGGCGGAGTACTCGTCTGATACTATTCTATGGGTTACTTACTACAACAGGTCCTCCACACAAGATGATACAAGCTCTCCCCTTGTCTTGTATCTCCACTTGGATTTCCACAGGTTATGCTTACATAACGGTGTCTTTAATTACATAACCCCATCATTTCCACAGGTTTTGCTTACCTCACGTTGTCTTTAGTTACATAACCCCAATAAGTTAAGTTTGCGGGTCTATATATATAAATAAGACCCAACCTACCCAGATATATTTAAACTTCCCACTGTTTCAACCAAGTTTACTTAACCCCTATTCGAGTTCATATTCATACAATCCCTATGGATTTAACTAGGTTAGGTATTCCAGTTCATTACCATGTCCATTTATGGTAACAATGTGTTAGACCCCTCACATTAAGCCTACCACTTATGTATGCTGGATATGCCGGTCGATTCCGGGCAGGCTTCTTCCATAAGCCGGGCTTAACCTCGTCTCTTAGCACGTCTCGTATTTGTGCACCTAGACCCCTCACATTAGATTCACCACTTGTGATTGCGGGATATGCCGGGCGGTTCTGGGCAGACTTCCACCACAAGTGTAATCTAACATCGTGTCTAGGCGCAGTTACAGTTTCTAATTACAGTAATCCTAGGCATTTCATTATCAGCCAATTTTACCTATGTCGTTATAGGTTTTCATGCCCCTTTTTTCTTAAGTACGTTCATAATGAATTATATGCCCAAAATTCATATTCATAAACATTATTCAAGTTATGCCAAATTCCCAATTACCAGTTATGCCCAATTTCAATATTTTTCCCCTCGTTCCCTGTTTAACGAGTTCGCATATTTCAGCGGCATGCCTAGGCTCTAAAGTAGCCAGGCTATATAAAATAAAAAGGGAAAGATGAAGGGAAGATGACAGAAATGATTATACTAACAAAATTGACATAAACATATAGTGGCATATTGATAAGACGGGCATATAAGAACAGATCTAGTGAACATGAGATAATATAACTGATTCTAACATAATAGGGATGTCATAATAGGCATGATAAGATCTAAACAATAATTTAGATGTCCAACTAGTAACAGGTCCAATTTAACCACAACATGATAGGTGATCTAAATAGTGAATTAGTTCTATAATCAAAGGTAGATCTGACATGATAAGGTTAAGATCCAAGTCATAGTTATGCCAGAATATCATGGATTCACAATTATTACAGATTTGGTATGATTCAAGCAGTCACAGGTATAGATCCAAATTACAGTCATATCATGTTTTACTTTTTAATTATTTAAATCTAAAGTAACTTAAACTCATAGTGTTTGGATCTAGAAAGATAGAAGGAGAGCAGGAGAGGTTGAATCACAGATCTACACTTGAATAACTTGATTGTAGAAGAAGGAAAAAGTTTGATTCAGTCTGGGCACCGACAGCATCTTGTCCTCCATTATTTTTCAGTGTAGAAAACAAAAGAAATGGAGCCATATTTATAGCTGTCAGCCCCTAAACCCTAACTGCCACATCTGCACTAGGGGGGTCGACCCCCCTAGGCGGTGTCCGTTTTACGCAAACCAAATGTCTATATTGACCAAAATTTCGAGACAGACGCAATGGCGCAGTCTGTTTCCCTTAATTTTAAATATTAAATTAATTAGTATTTAATTTATCCTCTTTAGTGTTGTTAAAATTACGAGATGTTACGTTCTCCCCTACTCAAAGGATTTCGTCACCGAAATCTCCAAGTTAAGAAGAATGTATATCCTACCATCCACATCCATTTACTCATCCACCAATCACAGACATCCATTATATCTAAAAGATTTCTAATGCTTATATGAACATATGCAAAGGTGTGCGTATATGTCCCCATACTAATGCGAAGATCAGGCGGTCTGCTGATTCAGTCGACCTCCTTAATGCAATGTATGTTATTGTCATGAATCCAACATGTACGCAACAATCCTATTATAACACGTAAGTTCTATATGTGTGCACAATCATCCGTCCAAATACAACATCCATATGATGATACACTCAATTTCATCCATAAAGAAAAAGAAAAATGCACAAACATTCAAATGCAGTATGAGAGTGATTGAGCCGATCTAGTGTCTAATGTATGTGTATATGCATCCACTGGCAACCACTAACAAACACTTGCATCCATCAAACATAACATGTCTCAAACACATGTTTACATCCATGGGATTCCTGCATAAAGGTCAAAGATTCGATTGATAGGACATACTTAAATGATAGAAACAAGTACAAATAAAAGCTTTGGAAAAGGAGTTAAGAACACACCCTCGAAAAAAAAGGGTACGAAGCACGAATCTTGTCTTCGGTCTCCCAAGTCGCATCCTCTTGGTTATCTCCCCACTGAACCTTCATCAACTTGACTTCTCTATTGCGTAGCTTCTTAACTTCTGATCCAAGAATACGGGAAGGAACTCGTCTGACTGTTGCCTCTCGTTCCATCTCTACTTCCTCTAATATACTCGGCTCAACAACTTCTGCTGTATCATGCAAGCACTTCCGCAAATGAGAAACGTGGAAAACATCATGAACTCTGGATAGTCTCTCTGGTAGCTTTACTCTATAGGCCATTTGGCCAATCCTTTTTGTTATGGGAAATGGCCCTACAAATCTTAGCGCCAATTTCCCTACAGATCCGAAGCGAACCACATTCCTCAAAGGTGACACCTTAATAAAAAGGGTCTGTTTGGCACAGATCCCTGGAAAGTTTTAAGATTAGGCTCACATCCGGTTTAATTTTTCAAGTAAATTAGTCCCTATTTTTCGTAAAATCATAAAAAATATATAAAAAATCACGAAAATTCATTATTAAATAAAACAAGTACACGCCAAAAAAACCAGGTGTTAAAACAATAAAAAACCATGTCAAAACCAAAACATACAAAAAACAGTGAAACAACAGTTTTTTTGCATGAAAACATGCACCTATTTGTAAATAGTTGCATACATTCATACTTATATTTCAGTGTTGCATCAAACTGCAGTATAAATGCATAAATGTATGCAGTTAAACAGCAATATACGCATCCTTTTATGCATATATTCAAATCTAGCTTGTTTTTTCAAGCATTCACTGTTTTCAGACATTGTTGCACACATTTATGCTCTTATACAGAATACATGCATGCATCCATGCACATATTCAGAAGTCTTCACCCCTTTTGAATTTGTTGCACATATTCATGCATATATACGCAATAGTTGTGTAACAACCCGGAAAATCTGAGCCAGTTTAAAAATTTTAATTTGGCTATTTTAGTGGATTTTAGATATTTAAAATAAATTATTTTAAATAATAACGACGAAAAGTATGTTTGAATCAATGTTTGAAAATAAATATAATTATTTTAAATTATAAACAAGGCCTGAAATAGCGCGGCAGTTTCAAAATTTGAATTCAAACTTTGACTGACTGTACCGGGTGCAAAATAAAACGGATTTTAGTGAAACCAAAAATATTTAAATCTGCTAGTGAATATCTTTCTAACGAATCTGAAAAATTGATGTTTCATAGCGGGAATCAAAAGTTATGGCCAAATGAATTTTCAGAAAGGCCGCGATAGAGTTTATATAGCCCGTGAAAATAGCCATTTTGCAAACGACCTCGGAATTCCACGAAACCACTTCTATTGGATCCGGGATGTAAAATTATTGCTAGGTTTCAAATTCCATAGTTTTTGAAGTTAATATGTGAGCGTGGCGAAGGAAAATGTGTTTGGTCAATTTCAGTTAAATTGGATCGACCAGAAAATGGCCATTTTTCAAACGGTCTCAGAATTCGACGAAACTAGTTTTGTTGGGACCATATCGTCAAAACATAGCTAGATTTATTTTTTTGAATTTTTGGGATCAGTATGTGACCCCGGCAAATTGAAATGTACGTTCAAATCAAATTTGAATGTTTTATACTTTAATTTGAAGAATAACTGACTGTAACAGTCGAAATAGCTTACGAAACATATCCCATTATGTTCGGAATGAAGGTCGTATTAGAAAACCCCTTTTTTGAATTTAATATAACTTCCGACCAATAGAAAATTTCATTCATTAAATTAAAAAAAACCACTCCTTCTCTCTCCCCGACCTGCGCACGACGCGGAAACGCTCATCCACCTTCTCTCTTCTTTTTCTCTTAATCCGTGCAATAAAACCCAATGGCCCTTTGGAGCTTTTCATAGAGCTCGAGGAGAGCTTCGCATCCATACCCGGTTCGACTCCTCTCGACGTGTATTCTGGTCAAATCGCGCCTCCAAAGGCGGCCACTTTCGAGCTCCGCCGCCGCCGCTAGGAGCCATCGCAGGGGACCCCACCACCGGCGCCGGAAACTCTGTTCCACCCTCTACAACGCTGCATAAGCCGATCCTCCTCTCGCTTCACCGTTTGCGTGAAAAACGCAGACCTAGTTTTGAAAATTTAAAGAGAGATGCGGGTCTGAATATTTTGAACTGAATTTAACATTTAAAAGTGTTGCAAACTTTTAAAAAATCGTATCTTTTCGCTATGTGGTTGAAATGCAGTGAAACAAGAGACACCGCGACCGTGAGGACGTCTTCTACATTTTAGAAGAGACCGGATATTTTTCTGAGCCTTCTGCAATTTTTGGTGGAGTGGAACCCAATGTGAGATTTCTAATTTATAAACGATATGGAAAACGACGATGTATAAATTATACAGTCGATGTATGAGTTATATAAGCGTTGTACACCACATGTATAAGCGTTGTATAAGTTGTATGTTCGATGTATAAGTTATATATGCATTGTAAAAATAATATATGCGTTGGAATAAATTGAAATGATATTGAAGTGAAATCAAAATATAGTTATATACGTATATATATATATACTCCCCTCGTCCACAGACCATGGACGATATATATATTGGTTGTGATATTGTTTGGATTATTGGTTGATGTGAAATTTTGTAAATATCATAAATGGTTGATTTGAAATGATAGATTGTGGTTGAAATCCCAATAGGATTAGTATATAGGAAAATTCGTCTGCGTACGAACTAGATATTGAAAATCCCCATTGTCAAAAGCTGCAAGGCTTTAAGGTAGAGCGAGGAGCCGTACTAGGGACGGTGCCGGTTTTAACTACCCTGCCGTTATGTTGTCGAAATTTTCAATAATATTCATGTGTTAGAATTATTTTCATGTGTTGAAACTATATTCATGTGTCGAATAGAAATTCATGTGTTGAATAGAAATTCATGTGTTGAATGATGTTCATGTGTAGAATAAATTCTTTGAAAGATAAAAATAACATTTTATTACATATATAGACTATACAAAATATTAGTATTTTAAATAAATTGTTTTAACACAAAAAATAACATTTTTACCTTATGTATGAATTATATAAAATAATCGTGTTTCGAAATAAATTGTTTTAACAATAAAAATCACATTATTATTATATATATAAACTATAGAAAACATTCATGTGTTGAATAAAGGACTAGAACGATAAAAATCATATTTTTATCGTGTGTGTGAAGTCGAAAACATTCATGTGTTGAATTAATAGATTGAACAATAAAATCTACATTTTTATTGCGAATATGAGGTGTTAAAAATAGTGATGTGTTGAAATGAATTCCTGTTGGACAAAAATATCGTTTTTATCAAATATATGAAGTGAATATAGTTTTGAAGTCGAAGAATGAATTATATATATATATATATATATATAAATATAATTAAAATAAATCGAATAACAAAGCTGTAGTTCGTATTTTGAAACCGTGATTTCAAACGATTAGTGCGGGAGATCCGACCATCGGATTTTCCCGAAACCTAAACCATTGGGTTCGCTTTAGAAATATCTTTCCAACGACACCCACTTTGTGAAGATCCAACTGTTGGATTGTCTGGAATGTTTAATTCAAATCTGAAGAAAAACAGCGCCAGAATCGATTATATATATATATATATATATATAATTAAATTAAATCAAATAACGACGCTGCAGTTCGTATTTTGAAATCATAACTTCAAACGATTGTACCGGGAGATCCGACCGTCGGATTTTCCCAAAACTGAAACCATTGGATTCGTTTTGAAAAGATCTTTCTAATGATATAAAATTTGTGAAGATCCAACGGTTAGATTTTCAGATATGTGTAAATCAAATCTGAAGAAAAATAGCGCCTCGGTCGCGTTATGGCCTGAAGCGTTGTTTGAGTGAATTGGCTTTTTTTAAATAAATAAAAATAGCGATAAATCGTGATAAAATATTATAAACGATATGGAATGGAAATAAACTGAATTTGCTCGGTTTATTTGATGGTTGAATGTGTTTGGCGTGAAAATTACATTAAAGAACAGAATTAGTGATATCGAATAATTTAACCATTGAAATGAATTGATTTGAAATTCTAAATATACATGAATTATTTGAAAAGGCCGAGTTAATTCTCATTTCAAATAGTAGATCGATGATTGAAAGTCGAATATATAAAGACGATACAAGACTGATGATCTTCACGTCGAATGGAGGGGTGCTACTGATAGGAGTAGCTACCTTGAGGGGGCTGAAGTAGTAGCCGTCCGGACGTACTTGTTGATTGTACGGATGTGCGAGGTATTGAGTGCCTTCGGTTTTGTTCAGACCTAGAATGAACTTGTAAATGGACTGTGTGTCTGACATTGGATTTTGCTCTGTGCTGAGTGATCTCTATTAAATATATATCTGTTTAGAGGCGGAGAATTTATTCTCTTGCTTAACGCCCTTCTCTGAGACGTAAGAGCTCAGAGGTTATATATCGGTAGAAATCAGTCGCATGAAGGGAATTGCCTATGTGGCATGCCTAAGTGGCAGATGATCAAGGCTTTTGTTGGAAAGCAAAGTCTTGTGGTTGATGATCAAAGCACGGCCTACGTGGCGTAGCTTTGTGTGTAACGTTAATTTGCGAGCCTCACACCCCGGTATGAGCCAGAAACGGGAGTGGACATCAGGGAGGACCTGCGTTTCTTTCTAGCTAGGAGTGGTGTTTTGGGTTTGACATGCCCGGGCATTTTACTTATGTGGATGATGGATAGCGAGGCGCCTTGGTTAGATCGGTCTCTTTGGAGCCGAAAGTTTGATCGGTGGATGACCAGTTTACGCCCCATAGGGTGGGGAAACGAAGTGTTCAGGCATTTTAATCCACATCGGCGGACCGACCCTGACGATCCAAGGTGCAGTTGCGGCTGTTCCTGAGACATGGTAGGCTAGATTGTCTCGAATTCGGTAAGGATGATCACTTGCCTTGGTTCAAGACGGAAATTCAATTTCCAAATACGACATTGTGCGGTTTTGATTGTATACCTATATATGGCGACATAGTGGTATGAGGCATTAACGCCGTCTATGATTGATACTTATGATTTGAAATTGTTTTTGAAACATATAAACACTAGTAATAATATCAAATGCTTTTGTTTTATTCGTATCAAGCATATTTTGGCCATTATAAGGAAAAACTCTATCCTCCGGTTTGTGTTGCATTGTGTGATGGGAACTGAGTCTTATAATGGCTTCAATTTTATTAAAAGCATTGCGATGTTTAAAAGATTTACTTGTTTTGAAGCACTGGCAATCCAATGGAGTAAAGCCGTTCCGCGAAAGTGGAGTGGTCCTATGATTGGCCATATATTAAAGTAAGTTAATTAGATTTCTCATACCAGTCCCATGACTGACTCGTAGTTTGTTACACTTGCAAACTCGGGTGCCACTTTTTCTATATGGGCAGCCTTGTATTCAGGTTTTAGCAGGCTCTTTCTGGATAGCTGGAGCTGAAGATGGATTCTATCATTTATCTCTTTTTATGCTGTTCAGCTCCTATTGTACATATTATGTTTTGTTTTCCGCTGTAGACATTTATGTATAGCTGAACTGTATTTTGTACTAAGTATGATCCTGTATACCGTGTAACTCTGATGATTATGTTTATCCAGTGTATTCTATTGTACATTATCTGGTGTATTTATTTATTTCTGTTCTGCTATTATCTATTTATGTGTTATATTCCAAAGATTACCCTTGCCACCGTTGTACGGGGAATGGGGTTGTCACAAGTTGCATACATGTATGCTGTTATTCTTAACACATGCACCTCAGTTCAACTTTATATGCATACATGTATACAACTATTGAAAATAGTTGCATACATGTATGTGTATATTGGTCCAGATTTTCAACATAAAACACTATACGAATATATGCATATATGTATGCTGCTATTGGTAATAGTTGCACAGAAGTATGCAACTTTTTTTTGCGAATGCTTCTGGGAAAATTTCCGATTTTTTCTCTTAAAGTTTCAGCGCATAATTTTTTTCACAAAACACGTAACTACCAAAAAGAAGGATGTAACATGCCAAAAAGAAGGAGCGACACTTAAAAACATGTGGCGGGTTTACATGTAAAGTTTGGGAGGGATGTGGCTTAAATTTTAAACTTAAATAGGGACGTTAACCTAATTTCCACCAATAAAAACCATGTCTCCTACTTCAAATTCAATGTCAGTCCTTCTCTTGTCAGCATAGGATTTCTGCCTATCTTGAGCTGTCTTCATTCGTCGTCTAATAAGATCAATCTTCTCGGACGTTTCCCTAACCATATCAGGTCCAAATAATAGTCTTTCTGTAGATTCCCACCAACAAGTTGGTGACCTACAGGGTCGTCCGTACAATGCTTCGAAGGGTGTCATACCAATGCTAGCTTGATAACTGTTGTTGTAGGCAAACTCTACTAAAGGAAGATGCTCTTCCCAAGTCCCACTGAAGTCTAGGATACACAACCTTAAAAGATCCTCTATAACTCTATTCACCCTCTCTGTTTGTCCATCGGTCTGAGGATGATAGGCGGTACTCAAACGCAACTGTGTACCTAATGCTTTTTGCAAGCTCCTCCAAAATTCACTGGTGAAAATGGGGTCACGGTCACTTACGATGCTGGAAGGTACTCCATGAAGATAGACTATCTCACGGACGTAAATTGCTGCTAACCATATTGTCGTCCTCTTACTCTTAACTGGAATAAAATGAGCGCTCTTAGTAAGTCTTTCCACCATAACCCAAATACTGGTGTTGCCTTTCTTTGAACTAGGCAAACCATCTATGAAATCCATAGAGATGCTCTCTCACTTCCACTGTGGAACCTCCAAAGGATGAAGTAAACCACCGGGCATCTTTTGTTCAGCTTTGACTTGCTGACAAACCAAACATTGGGAAACAAACTCTGCCACATCTTTCTTCATCCCAGCCCAAAAGAAAACGCTCTTCATATCCCTATACATCTTATCATCGCCTGGATGAATAGTCATCTTAGAATGATGGGCTTCCTCTAGGATTGCCTTTAACAAACTTCCAGTTTGGGGAACACAAAGCCTTCCATCTCGTCACAACCACCCTTTATCGTCAATGGAGTATCCATTGAGGTGACTAGAAGTCTCCCTTTACTGAGCCTATCCAAGATGTTTAAAATGTGTGGATCATCTCGTTGTGAAGCACCTATCTGATCCATAAGAGTAGGTCGTATCTCTAACGATGCAAACAAACCAGGTAAAAATTCGGTGAAGGGTCTAAAATCAAAAGTCGATATGAACTCCAAGCTTTTCCTTTCCACAAACAGAGGACTTAAGGCCATCCTGTGCCTACTCAGTGCGTCTGCCACCACATTACACTTGCTAGGGGTATAAGCAATCTCAAAACCATAAGAAGCTAGGAACTCCATCCACCTTTGTTGTCTTAAATTAAGATCATCCTACGAAAACAAATGCTTGAGAGATTTATGTTCGGTGTACAACTCAAAATTCTCTCTAAGCAAATAATGACGCCACATGTTAAGCACGAGTACTATGGCAGCTAGCTCTAAATCATGGGTAGGGTAGTTCTTCTCACTAACTCTTAGCTGTCTACCCCCATACCACACTACCTTTCCCTCTTGCATCAGAACCCACACCAAGCCCTGTACCACACGCATCAGTGTATACAGTAAATACTTTATTTCCATCAGGCAAGGTCAAGACTAGGGCTGTTGTCATAGCCCTCTTCAATCATTGGAAAGCAACATCACAATCTACATCCCATGAAAATTCCAAATTCTTCTTTGTCAGCCTGGTGAGTGGGGCTTATATCTTTGCGAAGTCCTTAATGAACTTCCTATAATAACCTGCCAATCCAAGGAAGCTTCTCACCTCCGTTGCATTTTTCGGAATTTGCCAATCTTGAATTGCAACTACCTTTGCGGGATCTTTTGCTATCCCATCTTTGGAAACCACATGCCCTAGGAATCTCACCTCTTTTCTCCAAAAATGGCATTTGGAGAACTTTGCCTTAAGCTGATGCGCACAGAGAGTTTTCAAAACTTCTCTCAAATATTGGGCATGCTCTTCTTCGCTCTTTGAGAAGATCAAGATATCATCAACAAAGACCACGACAAATTTATTTAGGAACTCCCGAAACACCCTACTCACCAGATAAACAAAATAGCGGGTGTAGTCGTCAACCCAAAAGGCATCACTAGCCATTCAAAGAAACCATCTGGAGTCCTAAAAGCGATCTTATCTATACTATCCTCAGCCACCCTCAACTAATGAAACCCTGTGGCCAAGTCTAACTGAGAGAATACTGATGCACCAACAAGCTGGTCAAACAGATCATCTATCCTTGGGAGTGGGTGCCTGTTCTTCTTTGTGAGTTTGTTTAACTCTCTATAGTCTACACACAAGCGAAGAAAACCATCTGCCTTAGTCACCAATACTACTGGAGTACCCTATTCAGATATGCTTCGCCTAATAAACCCCTTCTCAAGTAGCTCCCCTACTTACTTACTAAGCTCCCTCTTTTCCCGTGGAGCCATATGGCGCACAGGTAATGCAACTGGCTTTGCATTGTCTACCAAATATATACGAAAATCGATCTCACGCCTCGAAGGTAAGCCCCGTACCTCATCAAAAACATCAGAATAATCATGGACTATTGGAACAGATTGCAGATCATCGATAGATGCATCTGGAGACTCTAGGAAACTAAGCATAACAGACCCTTGTGGGTTACAAGAAATCTCAAGGGTCCTCCCATGGCAAGTCAAAAGTCTAACGATTCTGACAATCTAGAATGACAACATACATGGTTAGACAATCCATCCCTAGAATCAAGGCATAGCCCATAAAACCGAGCACATATGTGTCGCACTCAAACTCGACGCCTAACACAGATATTCTCAAACCCCGACAAATCATGGACGAATGAGCCGAACCACCAATGGGATTTGAGACAACTACTGGGTTCACTACCATACTAGTATTTAGGTTCAGAGACTCAACCACAGAACTAGATATAAATGAATGCGAAGCGCCAGAATCAAAAAGAGTTCTAATAGGATGACTGGAAAGAGAAATCAAACCTTCCACGAAAATTTTCCTACCTCTTTGTGGAGCACTGTTCGCGAGAGCATGCACCTGCTCTCCATAAGCTCTCGCCCTTTGACCTTGTCCCTGTTTCTTCAGACACTCTTTAGCAAAGTGTTCGACCTCTCCACAATTGAAGCAAGAATTCCTCCTTCTTTTGCAGTCCTTTACCAAGTGACCCTCTCGTCCGCAACTATGGCGCTTCCTCTTATCCTTAGCCTTGTCAGTCTTTTCGCCCTTCTTATGTTGTTGTTGTTGTCCTTTCTTGGGCCATATTTTCTTGTTTTGTGTTGTTTCCTCAGCCTTAATTTCCTTCTTTTCTCCTTTATATTCCTCATGCATCAAGGTCATATCAACAAGCCTTTCAAAAGTAGCTCCCATTGGAATATGGGACATAGCTAACCCATGAAGGGGTTCATTCATCCCTTTAGCAAACCGCAAAGCTTTCTTATGCGGAGTGTCTACTAGTTACAATCCAATCCTTACTAGCTGGTTGAATTTGTTCACATATTCTTTAACAGTCATGTTTCCTTGTTTGAGCACCAAGAACCTCTCCATTTGCATGCTTTTCTCAGCTTGAGAAAGAAAGTTCATTTTTCAAACCTCTTTCTGAAACCATCCCAAGTTCCCACCGAACGCCCCGCTTGGGTTACTTCCCACCAGAACGAAGCTTCATCTTTCAGTAGCCAGGCGGCAAGCTGAATCTTCCTACGATCATCCACATCAAAAATTCTAGTCAAGTCCTCTGTCTACTTGAGCCAATTCCTTGCCTCTATGAACATCTCGGTTCCATGGAATGGCTTTCGTCCCATAGCATAGGAATCTTTGCAGACTTTAGAGAAATTATCTACATGTGGAGGAGGAGGAACGACGGGTGCAGCTGGGGGAGGAACGTCAGCTTGACCACCGGCAGGCGCCGTGGCCTCTAGATACCTACGGAACCAACCTGGTATCGTAACGCCCTCTGGAATATTAGGTTCCCTAGAAATGCAGAAAAGAAAAGGAAAGAGATTCAGACATAAAGCTTGAGTATTCCCTCCCTGAGAACCTGGGGGGAGGGGGAACAGAAGAAAGAAGAGGAAATAAAAAGGGTCAGACATAAAGTCTGGCAAGTCCAGTTACTTTAAGCAAATAAATAAGTAAAACTATAATGACAGGCATATAAAGTGGATAAGAAAGATAACATCACAATATGCAGGTATGACAAGGTAAATTTGATAGAATGCATACGCTTCTCTAATGATTACTCTGATTCTCCGCACTAATACTAGTATAACCGGAATGAGATGATCCCAAAACTATAAGATGGTAGACTTAGGCATACTTCTGGTGAGAGGTTTTAGCCACATACAATCCATAGGCAACCCAATCCTAACAGGCTCCTAAACTTTACTAGAGTCTAGATGTACCCTAACTACTACTCTAATTGATCGGCTTCCTACTCCGTAGGTACCCTGTGTCAGCCCCACAGTAGGAGGTATCACTTCCTAAAGTGGCAACCTTACATTGATGTGCACAACCATATCTACTAGTGTCACAGTCGTTTTATCCCCCTCTGCCCGGACCATGCACGCACATGGCCTGGTCGGTTTGCGTAGCCCACATCGTCCTCTGCGTTTGGATCTCTTACAATCAGCCCAGTAAGCATGTTCAAACTTCGACCTAGGGCGGAGTACTCGTCTGATATTGTTCTATGTGTTACTGACTGAAACGGGTCCCCCACACAAGATGATACAAGCTCTTCCCTTGCCTTTTATCCCCACTAGGATTTCCACAGGTTATGCTTACCTTACGGTGTCTTTAATTACATAACACCATCATTTCCACAGGTTATGCTTACCTAATGGTGTCTTTAATTACATAATCACAATAGGTTAAGTTTGTGGACCTATATATATAAATATTACCCACCCTACCCAGATATACTTAACCTTCCCACTATTTCAACCAAGTTTACTTAACCCCTATTTGAGTTCATGTTCATACAATCCCTATGGATTCAACTAGGTTAAGTATTCCAGTTGATTACCATGTCCATTTATGGTTACAATGTGCTAGACCCCTCACATTAGACCTACCACTTGTGGATGCTGGATATGCCGGTCAGTTCTGGGCAGGCATCTTCCACAAGTCGGGCTTAACCTCATCTCTTAGCACGTCTCGACAAGTCAGACTTAACCTCGTCTCTTAGCACGTCTCGTATTTGTGCGCCTAGACCCCTCACATTAGATTCACCACTTGTGGTCGCTGGATATGCCGGGCGGTTCCGGGCAGACTTCCACCACAAGTGTAATCTAATCTCGTGTCTAGGCACAGTTACAGTTTATAATTATTGTAACCCTAGTCATTTCATTATTAGCCAATTTTACCTATGTAGTTATAGGTTTTCATGCCCCTTTTCCCCTAAGTACATTCATAATGAATTACATGCCCTAAATTCATATTCATAAATATTATTCAAGTTATTCCAAATTCCCAATTACAAGTTATCCCCAATTTCAATGTTTTTCCCCTCGTTCCCCGTTTAACGAGTTTGCATATTTCAGTGGCATGCCTACGCTCGAAAGTAGCCAGGCTATATAAAATAAAAAGGGAAAGTGAAGGGAAGATGACATATACTAAAAAAATTGACATAAACATATAGTTGCATATTGATAAGATGGGCATATAAGAATAGATCTGGTGAACATGAGATAATAGAACTTATTCTAACATAATTGGGATGTCATAATAAGCATGATAAGATCTGAACAATAATTTAGATGTCTAGTAATAGATCCAATTTAACCACAACATGATAGGTACAAGGTGATATAAATAGTGAATTAGATCTATAATCAAAGGTAGATCTAACATGATAAAGGTTAAGATCCAAGTCATAGTTATGCCAGAATATCATGGATTCACAAGTTATTATAGATCTGATATGATTCAAGCAGTCATAGGTATAGATCCAAATTACAGTTATATCATGGTTTACCTTTTAATTATTTAAATCTAAAAGTAACTTAAACTCACAGTGTTTGGATCTTGAAAGATAGAAGGAGAATAGCAGATGTTGAATCACAGATCTACACTTGGATAACCTGATTAACTTGATTGCGGAAGAAGGAAAAGGTTTGATTCAGTCTGGGCACCGACAACATCTAGTCCTCCATTATTTTTCAGTGTATAAAACAAGAGAAATGGAGCCATATTTATAGCTGCCATCCCCCAAACCCTAACTGCCACGTCTGCCCTAGGGGGGTGGACACCCCTGGGTGGGACTTTTCCCGCTCATCCCAATCTACGTGATTTTGAATTTTCTAAACCAAATCTTGAACTTCTGGGCCACACACACACACACACACACACAGATATATATATATTTGCGCATATACAAACTTCAAACCTTCATAACTTCTTCATACGATGTTCGTTTTATGCAAACCAAATGTCTATCTTAACCAGAATTTCGAGACGGATGCAATGGCGTAGTCTGTTTCCCTTAATTCTAAATATTAAATTAATTATTCTTTATTTTGTCCTTTTAGTGTTAAAATAATGGGGTGTTACATGTATAATTTAATTGATCGCATATGCTTTTTCTTTCAGCAAGTATTCATGTATAAATGATTCACCTTTCCTTATGTTATGTAATTGTCTTCTATGATGCATTACTCTCGTAGAAGATTGATTAGAAAAATTTCTTTTAACTGTTTCCCAAACTTCTAGAGCAGTTTTGACCCATATTAACTGTGGTAAAATAGCTGGGCCAATAGCGGACATCATCCATGCATAAACTAAACCATCTTGTCTCTGATGCATGGTATATTCAGGATTATTCGCTTGTTTATCTTCACCATCTCTAATAAATTTGGGTGGAACAATCTTTGTTCCAAGAATGTAGTCTTCCAAACCATATGCTCTAAATGCAGTTTTAGCATGTAATTTCCATAACAGGTAGTTGGATCCATCAAGATGGATTGAGATTAATTGGCTTTGTGGTTTTATGACGGTCTTTATCAAATCTTGGATGGGATCAGTTAGAGTCTGATGAACTCCGTTGCTGGAAACTTGTGGGCTAGAATTATCTCTAGAGTTAGCCATGCTAAAATAATATGAAGTAGACTCAGAAAAACACAGGTATGGTCTGATCACTGAAACTTTGAATTGATATAATTTCAGGAAATTTCACTGTTGTAGAAAGATGCAACACCGATTGCCTATATGAAGAACAACCATTAATCTCTGATAAGAACATATAGTAATTCGTATAGGCATTCTTGATGGCACTGATACAAAAATGATGGTTTCTTGATTTGTCTTCATTGGTTTCTTGAGATACAGATCTGATCCTGCACCAAACTTTATGCTGAAATCAAGATGTTACCACAAATTGTAGGCGAGGGCACTTGATTTTTGGATAAAGTAGCAACCTTCAAATGATAACTCAAAGTTTTGATGAAGGGAGATCCAAATGATGAAGATTTTCTGATGGATCAACTGTTGATCAACACCTCTGATGATCAACACGCTGAAACAATTCTGATGAAGATTTTCTGATGGATCGACTGTTAATCAACACTTATGATGATCAACACGCTGAAACAATTGTTGGCAAGGCTGAAATGGCTCTATACCAAGTTAGAATAACAGAAAATATTATGGAAGAGAAATAATCTTTGTATTATTGCTTCAAAATTGTAGAAGAACATTGTTCTAATTTGTTTCACATAACAATATATTTATACAAGCAGAAAAATATAAAATTGGCTATGCCCAGTATCGGCCAAAGACCTTATTACATAATATAAAATAGAAAAGAACATAGGGCTGCCATTTTCTAATTCTCTTTGATGCTGGATAAGCGAAAGCTAATAGGATACGACTCATAGATATCTACACGATTCTAAATTCCAACAAGAAAAGGAGAACAAAAACAAAAAGAAAACAAAAGGAATAAAAGGGAAGCAGAAGAAGATTGAATTTCTTTTCAATATTTTCGCGTTGATACCAAAATATAATACTTGTCCTCTATACAAATATTATTAATTAGCCAATATTATATTTTAATTAAATTGATAAATTTTAACTAAACATCATGCCATTGTTAAACTAACAATCATATTTTTACTGATTTTATCAATTTCCAAGATCAAAATATTATTGAAATATATTTAATTTATCGTATTTTCCTTTTCTACATATCAAATTTATTCATAAAACCATTTTCACCATTCATTCTATTGTATGACATAATACAAAACAAATAATCCAAACAATATTCATATATTTGCCAATTTAGCATGCAATTGGTAAAGTAAGTCCACTAATAATATTGTTCCAACAATTTAAATCAAATATTTGCAACTTATTATCACTTTGATGAGTTGAAGATGTGAATTAACTAAAACAAAAATAGATTTAACACACACAGTACATCATACTATGCCATAAATGGCCTACTGCAACGAAAATCCAAGGTGTTGTCAACTAAAATGTTGCCACAACTATGCTGATTTTGGTCTATTGCAACGCACGCTTCAATTTGTTAGCATAGATATCAAATTGTGTTGTAGTAGTTATAGTTATAAATTTATATGTTTAATTTACCATGTCATCAATCTGCACCTATAAAAACATGCATATATATATATATATATATATATATCTGTCAATTTACCTTTTAAAAACAACATTTGTAGTTGACACCTCACTAATTCGTTAAAAACCCATACTATCAATAGGAAATCAACTTTTGTGACTCATTCCATTCCTCTTTCTCAACTTCTCAAATCTGTTCGTTCTCACCCCAAAATTTCCAATTCCAATCCCTAATTTTCATTCACCTGCGTCCTCCACTTCTTCCAGCTCGTCCTCGACTCCAACTCCAAAAGCATCCACTTCTCCCCTTCCCCGTGATCAAACGACAGTCAATCCAAGAAGAAATACGCTATCTTTTTATCTTGTGTTTCTCATGTACATTTCCGTTAGTTTTTTTATCATGGCTATTAATTATCCTATCGAGAAACAGAAATTATTATCACCATGAGTATAATTGGTGTCAGGTGATTAACAATTCCTGCCTGTTATTTGTAAATGAATCCACACTTTTTTCAGTTTGAAGTTGTATATTGATGAAACTTGTGACGATCCCAAAATCAGAGGGGCGGTATTAAGGATAATCATTAGGAAATAACACATTAATCATCATAGCAGAGTACAGATAATAGCAGAAACAATAAATAGAATAAATTTTACATGGATATGACAGCGGAATCACAACATGTAGGAATATCAGAATAGCATAACGTGGGATATACTTAGTAAAAAGAAAGGGAAGTGATCAGTCATCATCGCCAGAGGCGGAATACATACATGCAGTGACATAATAAGAGTATCAGTCTACATCGCCGAAGGCGGAATACATATACATATAGTGAGAAATACGGAAAGTAAATCAGTCTGCATCGCCAGTGGCGGAATCATAATATAAATACAGTAATGGCGGAAAATATCTAAGTCATCTCTATGAAGTCAGCCTCGCCATGAGCCAAAAGTGCACGCTATGCAGCAGTGCAGAACCAAAAACCACCTGTCACCTGTGTACTAGGCTGCCCGTGTGAAAATAAGGGCACCCGCGTTTGCAAAGTGAAACAAACAACGAGTCAGTCATGGGGACTGGTATGAGGAATCTATTTAACAGTTAAACAACAGTAATGGCAAATCATAGGACCACGCCACTTTCGCGGAACGGGTTTACTCCAGTGATTGCTAGTGCATTTAAAACAAGGTAAATTCTTTTAAAACAACGCAATGCTTTTAGAAAGAATGAAGCCATTATAAGACTCAAATCCCATCACACAATGCAACGCAAGCCGGAGGATAGAGTTTTACCTTATAAGGGCCAAATATGCTTGATACGTATAAAGCAAAATCATTTGATATTATTGCTAGTGCATATATGTTTCAAAAACGAATAGCATCATAAATATCAATCATAGGCGGCATAGCTACCATCTACTATGTCTCCATACTAGTTCTACAATCAAATCCATTATCTCGTATTGGAAATTGGATTTCCGTCATGAGTCGAGGCAAGGGGCAAGCTCCTCTCCGCTTCGAGACACTCTAGCAAATGCCTCGGGACTACACACTCTGGGTAACCCCTGGATCCTCCAAGGCCGGTCCTCACTTACGTTAGAGGATTAATTATGCCTGAACACACGTTTCCCGGTCCTTACAGACCTATAATCGAGGCGCCTCGCATTCCAACAACCACAAAGGTGAAAAGTAGATATATATGTCAGGGCTGGTAGGTCACTGACACCGCCATAGCTAGAAAGAAACGTCATCTTCTCCTTGGGTCCTTATCCCGTTTTTAACTCATACCGGGGTGTGAGGTTCGTGAATCTACGAAATATACAAAGCCAGGCCACGTAGACCTTTCTTTGATCATCATCCACAAGACTTTGCTTTGCAACAGAGCCTTGATCACAGCATCTTGGCATGCCACATAGGCAGTCCACTCCATACGATTGATTTCCATCGATATATAACCTCTAAGCTCGTACGTCTCAGAGAAGGGCGTTAAGCAAAAGAATAAATTCTCCGCTGCCAAACAGATATATATTTAACAGAGATCAATCAGTATAGAACAAAATCCAATGTCAGACACACAGTCCATTTACAAGTCCGTCCTGGGTCTGAACGAAACCGGAGGCGTCAAATCCCTCGTGTATCCGTCCAATCGACACATACGTTCAGACGGCTACTACTTCCGTCCCCTTCCGGTAGCTACTCCGGTTAGGAACCTCAGTGGTGCCCATCCAACCGATACGAAGATCGTCGGTCTTGAATCGTCTTTGTATCTTCCAATTCGAATCGCTCTATAAATTATTTGAAATGAGGGTTAGCTCGGCCTTTTCAAATAGTTCACGTCATTAGAATTTAAATCGATTCATTTTATGGTTATGTTATTCGACATCCATCTTTCAGTTATTTAGCGTTATTTTCATGTCATACACATACAACTATCAAATATCAAATAATTCAAGCCCAATTGGTTTATTTGCAACCTATGTTGCTTATAATATTTTATAACGATTTTTCGCCATTTTTATTTATTTAAAAATGGCCTTATTTAATTAAACGACGTTTCAGGTCGTTTCTTGTCACTGGCGCTGTTTTTCCCTTAATTTGTTTTACACATATCGGAAAATCTAACCGTTGGATTTCTACAAAGTCTATATCAGTGGGAAGATATTCCCAAAGCGAACCCAACGGTTCCAGTTTCGTGAGAATCCGACGGTCGGATCTTCCACACTAGTCGTTTGAAGTTACGGTTTCAAAATTCGAACTGCAGCGTCGTTATTCGATTAAATTTAATTATATTTATATTTATATATAAATATAAACGATTCTGGCACTGTTTTTCTTCAGATTTGAATTAAACATTCCGGACAATCCAACCATTGGATTTTTACAAGGTTAGTGCCGTTGGAAAGATATTTCCAAGGCGAACCCAGCGGTTGCGGTCTCGGGAAAATCCGATGGTCGGATTTCTCGTACTAATCGTTTCAAATTACGATTCCGAAACGCTAACTGCACGGCCTCTATTCCTTTTAATTATATTTATATTTATATATATAAATATAGTTCATTCCATAGTTTCAACTATAGTTCATTTTATATTTTCAACTTCGTTTTCACTTCAAATATTTCACTAACGCCTTAATATTTTGAAAAATTTCGCCATAACCTCCTTTGTACGGGGAGGGGTTTGGAAATTTATTGGGCCGTATTAGGTACCCAATAAATCCTAAAAAGCATTCACATATTTTTAGTGATATATTTTGGTGTTTACAGGGGAGCATGTACTGATAATCACTCCAGAGAATAAATTCCCGTCACCCCGTTTCCGTGTAGAAATAAATAGTCCTTGTGCCGTATCTAATAACTAGAGCGACGTGATTATTGTCAACTCCAGACCCGTGTGGGGTTTTTATTAATCTGGCAATTTATCGTTATAATTTATATAGTCCATATCAGTCATCAGTTCAACCTGTAGTATATAGTCATCGCCATACAAGCCTCTAGCTCGTATGGTAAATCTTCCACCTCGTCACACAAGCTCCAATTGCTTATGTGGAATATGATGAAGTATGCCTATCATCAAGTAGTATGCCATATAGTGTAGTTCAAAATTAATTGTTACTATCCTATGACGTTGTTTATTATTTCACACAGAAAAACCAGCACTCCGCATCCAATGGCATTCACAGGAGTTGATATATAAATAAAATTGCGCAGCCAACTCATCAAGGTTTACCTATTTGTCGGGCACGCAAATAATTTCTTTACTCAACAGCTAATCCATTTTTCCTGTTCAACACATGTATATATATGCAGAACAAGCTAATAATAATATTTCTAGCAAACTATTATTTATTTCATCACGTGTGTATCTTTTTTTTACTAAGCGTGTACATGATGAAAGGAATATTTGTATCATCAAAAATATTTATTCGACACATGTGTATTTTTAACTCTTCATATTCACTATAAAAATATAGTTTTCATTGTCGGTTCATTTTATTTTTAGAAGACGATACCATTCAACACATGAATTTCAACTCGACGAACAAATTGCAATTCAACACACGAATATCCTATATCGTTTGTATATATATAAAAATGTGATTTTTATCGCCAAAGCCATTTGTTTAAATTCGAATAATATTCAACACATGAATTTCAACTCAACGAATGAATTGCAAATCAACACATGAATATTCGATGTAGTATGTATATATATAAAAATGTGATTTTTATCGCTAAAGCCATTTGTTTAAATTCGAATAATATTCAACACATGAATTTCAACTCAACGAATGAATTGCAACTCAACACATGAATACTCGATATAGTATGTATATATATAAAAATGTGATTTTTTCGCTAAAGCCATTTGTTTAAATTCGAATAATATTCAACACATGAATTTCAACTCAACGAATGAATTGCAAATCAACACATGAATATTCGATATAGTATGTATATATATAAAAATGTGATTTTTATCGCTAAAGCCATTTGTTTAAATTCAAATAATATTCAACACATGAATTTCAACTCAACGAATGAATTGCAACTCAACACATGAATATTCGATATAGTATGTATATATATAAAAATGTGATTTTTATCGCTAAAGCCATTTGTTTAAATTCGAATAATATTCAACACATGAATTTCAACTCAACGAATGAATTGCAACTCAACACATGAATATTCGATATAGTATGTATATATATAAAAATGTGATTTTTATCGCTAAAGCCATTTGTTTAAATTCAAATAATATTCAACACATGAATTTCAACTCAACGAATGAATTGCAACTCAACACATGAATATTCGATATAGTATGTATATATATAAAAATGTGATTTTTATCGCTAAAGCCATTTGTTTAAATTCGAATAATATTCAACACATGAATTTCAACTCAACGAATGAATTGCAACTCAACACATGAATATTCGATATAGCATATGTAAATAGTTTCAATGAATGAAAATTATTCTAACACATAAATATTTCAGAAAATTCCGGCAGCATAACGGCAGGGTAGTTAAAACCGGGACCGTCCCTAGTACGGCTCCTCGCTCTACCTTAAAACCTCGCGGTTTTTGACAATGGGGATCATGCATCTAGTTCGCACGCAGGCGGCATGTTTTATTTTCAATTCCACAATCCTATTCTATTTTGTTTCAACCACAAGAGGGTATTTTTCAACCACAAAGGTATTTTTCAACCATAATATCAACCACAAACAATTATTCCCAACCATTCGTCAAACCATATGATATCACGTCAATCACAAGCAATAAATATCGTCCATGGTCTGTGGACGAGGGGAGTATATATATATATATATATATATATATATATATATATATAATATAATAATTCACTTGCATTTCATCTCAATTTAAAGCATATATGTTTCAAACAACGCTTGTATAATTTATACATTGCTAATATAACTTATACAACACATGTACATGAGGTATACAATGCGTATATAATTTACACTTCGCTTATATAATTTATACAATGCGATTACATTCACACAAATAGTTTAGATTCCTCACATTGGTTCTTGCGGTGCTAAAAATCGTAGGAAGGTCAGAAAAATCCGCGGCTTCTTCTAAAATGTAGAGAGCCTCCTTGCGGTCACGGTGTCTCCTGTTTCATCGAATTTCGTTAACATAGCAAAAAGATATGATTTTTACAAATTTGCAACGCTTTAAAGTGTAAAAATCAGTTTAGCCGTATACCCCTTTTTGGTTTCGAAACTAGGGTTCGGATTTTCAGACAATCCGTGAATCTATGCTCCGATCAGAGAGTGGGACTTGAAAGAGGGGAGCGAGGCGGTCCTATCGGTGGTCGGAGGAGCAGGTGCGATCGCCTCTGGCGGTCGTGGCGTCGACGTGAAGTCGGCGGCTTTCTGGGCGTCGTTCTCGACGCTGGCGAAGGGAGGAAGAGCGGGGGTTGGTCGGATTTGAAGAGGGAGGTGGGCGGCTTCGATTGAGGGTGGTGGAGATGGCTGGCGTCGCCTGTGGCGGCGAGATTTTCGTCGGAAAGTTTTGAACGACGTGTGTCGTTCGTTAGTTCTGGCGGCTTAGGGTTTTTAGGTTTTTTTATTTTTTTTTTAAAAGAAAATTTCTCATTGGCTGGTATTTATAGAAAAATTTTTAAATAGTGTTTTTGCAAACGGACTCCTTTTTAAACCCAACGACTGTCGCCCTTAGCTAAATACCCCCATTTCGGACACAATGGGATATGTTTCGTTGGCCATTTCGACTGTTACAGTCAGTTATTTTCCAATTTAAAATATAAAACATTCGATATTTAATTTAAACGTACTTTTCAATTTGCCCGGGCCACAAACTGAATCGAAAAATTCCAGAAAAATAAATCTAGCTTTGTTTTGACGATACGGTCCTAACAAAACCAGTTTCGTCGAATTCTGAGCTCGTTTGAAAAACGGTCATTTTTAGGTCGACCCTTTTTAACAGAATTTGACCAAACACGTTATATTTTGCCCCGCTCACATACTAGCTTCAAAAATTACGAAATTTGAAACTTAGCAATAATTTGACATCCCGGACCCAACAAAAGAGGTTTCGTCGAATTCCGAGGTCGTATGCAAAATCTCAATTTTCAAGAGCTATATATACTATATAGCGACCTTTCTGAAAATTCATTTAGCCATAACTTTTGATTTCCGTTATGAAATTTCGATTTTTCAGATTCGTTAGAAAGGTATTGATAAACAGATTTAAATATTTTTAGTTTCGTTAAAATCTGTTATATTTTCCACCTGGTACAGTCAGACTAAGTTTGTATTCAAAATTTCAAACTGCCATATTATACACAATTCTATATTTTATTGAAATATGCTATTTCAATCATTCAAATTTCCTGGTAATAACCTAAATAAAAAATTTAAACTGGTTCACATTTTCCTTGTTATTACAATCTCCCCCACTTAAAACTTTTCGTCCTCGAAAAGGAAATAACAGTTAAGCAGGAAGTAAAATGTAAATGCAAAGTATTGTAAAGGTACCTTGCACCGGAGTTAGTCAGAGATGTCCACTCTGCATTTGGGATAGGCTTGTTTAATGCTTTCCTCAGTCTCCCAAGTACAGTCTCTAGGATCACTACTCCATTGCACTTTGACTAAATGAATCTTTTTCCTCCTTAGCTCTCTAGTTTCTTTGCCAACTATCTTTAATGGATCTCTCTTGAGTGCTAATTCTGGAGTTATGTCAATATCCTGTTGCGCTGCTTCTTCTACAACAAGATCTGGATCATGAACATGTTTTCTGAGTTGAGATACGTGGAACACATCATGTACACCAGGCAACCAATTGGGTAATGAAACCCTATATGCCAGAATTCCAATCCGCTCAAGTATAGGAAAGGGACCAATAAATCTCGGTGCCAACTTCCCAGTCTTTCCAAATCTGATTACCCCTCTCATTGGAGAAACTCTTAAGTAAACATAATCGCCAACGGCAAACGATATATCCCTTCTTCTCGCATCAGCATAACCTTTCTGTCGGCTCTGTGCGGTTTAATCGCTTCTTAATGGAATTGACTTTATCCGATGCTTCTTGAATCATATCGGGCCCTAACACAAGTCTGTTGCCAGGTTCTACCCAACATGCGGGAGATCTGCACGGTCTTCCGTACAATGCTTCGAATGGAGACATTCCCAAACTTGCTTGATAGCTATTGTTGTAAGAGAATTCTGCTAAATGTAAATGATCTTCGCATGAGCCTCCATAATCGATAACGCAAGCCCACAATAGATCTTCTAAAATTCTATTCACCCGCTCAGTTTGGCCGTCTGTCTGAGGGTGATAAGCGGTGCTTAGATTTAATTTGGTTCCCAATTCTTCCTGGAATGCTTCCCAGAATTTGCTAGTGAACAGGGGATCTCTATCGCTGACTATATTGAGCGGTACTCCATGAAGTTTAACAATTTCTATGAAGTAAATCTGTGCCAGACTTTGAGCTGTTCTGTTGGATCGGACAGGTATGAAATGGGCAGTCTTCGTGAAGCGATCAACGATTACCCATATACTGTCGTTTCCTTTTCTAGTTCGAGGCAGGCCATCGATGAAATCCATCGAAATTTGTTCCCACTTCCATCCTGGAATTTCTAATGGTTGTAATAATCCAGCCAATTTCTGCTGATCGCTCTTAACTAGCTGACAAGTGGGGCATCTGCTAACATATAATGAGATATCTCTTTTCATAGCTCTCCACCAGAATGTGCGTTTGATATCGTTATACATTTTGCTCACACCGGGATGGATACTTAATTTGGATTTGTGGCACTCATCAAGTATTTCTCTTCTAAGCTCGGGAAGGTTTGGGATGCAGATTCTACCTTTTAATCTTAGAACTCCCTTGTCATCGAGTCGAAAACTTATGGATTCACCTCCTTTGATTCTTTGACTGATTCTTTGAATAAATTCATCGTTTTTTTGAAGAGTCGAGATCCTGTCTATTAATGAAGATGTTATGACAAAACTGGCGATGATTTCATTCTTCCTGCTGAGCGCATCGGCTACAACGTTGGCTTTCCCTGGAGTGTATATAATTTCAAAATCGTATGCTGCAAGGAATTCTAACCAACGCTGTTGCCTTAGGTTTAAATCTTTCTGAGTGAAAAGATATTTCAAGGATTGATGATCGGTGTATAGTTCGAATTTCTCGCCCAGTAAATAATGCCTCCATATTCTTAAAGCGAACACGATAGCTAATAACTCAAGATCATGAGTAGCATAGTTCCTTTCATGCGGCTTTAGTTGACGGCTGGCATAAGCGATCACTTGGCCCTTTTGCATTAACACTGCGCCTAGCCCTCTAATAGAAGCATCTGTCCATACGGTCAAGTCTTGGTTGCCTTCTATAATGGTCAATACTGGAGCAGTTGTCAACTTCAGTTTTAGCTCTTGGAAAGCTTCTTCACATTCGGGAGTCCATTTGAATTTCTCATGCTTCTTTGTAAGCTTTGTCAATACTCCTGATATCTTTGAAAAATCCTGAACGAATTTCCGATAATAACTAGCTAATCCAAGGAAACTTCGAGCTTCTGTGGGAGTAGTGGGTTGTTTCCAGTTTTGAATCGCTGTAATTTTGCTTGGATCTACAGCAATTCCTTCTTCTGATACGACATGGCCTAGGAATTTGACTTCATTCTGCCAGAAGACACACTTAGAAAATTTAGCTTTCAAGACATTTCTTCTTAGAATTTTCAACACTTGTCCTAAATGTTTTGCATGCTCTTCTTCCGACTTAGAGTAGATTAAAATGTCATCGATGAAGACTAGAACAAATTTATTCAACACACCACGGAACACTCTGTTCATAAGGTCAACGAAGTATGCCGAAGCGTTACACAAACCGAACGGCATCACTAACCATTCGTAGAATAAATCTGGACCCCTGAAGGCTGTCAAAGGAACACAGTCTTCGGCTATACGCAATTGGTGAAAACCTGTAGCTAGGTCCATTCTGGAGAATACTGTTGCTCCATTTAATTGATCTAACGGATCATCTATTCGAGGCAAAGGATATTTGTTCTTCAGTGTTTGTTTATTGAGATCCCTGTAATCGACGCAAAGTCTTAGAGTACCGTCTGATTTAGGGACAAATACTACTGCGGCTCCCCACGCTGAAAAGCTTGGTCTGATTAGACCTTTCCAAAGTTCTCGGGTTTGGCTACTCAGCTATTCCTTTTCTTTTGGGGCCATTTTTCTTATTGGATGTACTACTGGTCGGGCATTCGGAATTAGATCAATTCTAAATTCAATTTCTCTTTGCAGCGGTAAGTTTTTTACTTCTTCAAACACATCCGCATAGTATTTCACGACCGGTATCTTTTCTATTGAAGGGGGAGTAATTTCTAAAGAAGACCAAAATTCTGTTCTATTGATTTCCGAGCCATGACATGGTATACATATAGGTCCAAGCTTCATTTCTACTTTAACGATCCTCTCGGCACATCTAACTTCGGCCTTATATTTTGTTAACCATTCTAAACTGAGAATAACATCAAATTCTAATAGATTCATGATTATTAAGTTGATAGGAAACTTGTAGAAGGAATAGGAGACAGGCACTCTACAGTATGAACTGAGACTAACAGAACCTCCTATCGGATTTTGAACTTTAATTGATTCCTTTAGAATTCTTTGATTCAATTTTAACTTGTGAACAATTTTACTTGAAATGAAGCTACGTGATGCACCAGTATCAAAAAGTACAGAAACAGGAATATTTTTGATAGTAAGGGTACCTCCCAAGACATCGGGTTTACCTGATCCATCGGTGATAGCTGGCGGGGTATTCCCGTCATAGACATGGGCCACTTGTGCGCTCTTCTTCAAAGGACAATTCCTGCTGTAGTGCCCCTTCTTGTGGCAGTTGTAGCATTCGGCAGAGTCATTGGCCTTTGGCTTCTTTGGGGCCTTGCAAACATTAGAGAAATGACCGGGCTTCCCGCAATTGTAGCAGTTTCCTTTCGGGATCTTTGCGGGTTTTTGAGTAGCGGCCGCGGTGATGCTAGATTCGGGTTGGTCTGTTGAAGTCTTGCGCTTATTCCCTGCTTGGCTTTTAGCGCGGCCTTGGCTAGCATGCCTCTCATCCATGTCTTCGTAGTTGCAAGCCATCTCTACTAGTTCTGTGAAGGAGAGTTTGATGTTGCTCATAGCTCTATCATGGTATTTGCGCTTCAGCCCAAATATGAATCTCTTATTCTTCGCTTTGTCGGTCAAAACCAGCTCTGGAGCATAGCGCGATAGCTGAGTGAACTTATTCAGATAGTCTTGAATAGAGAGATCTCCCTGCTTGAGATTAGCAAATTGCTCCCGCATCCTCTCTAGAGCTTGTTCCGGTACAAACTTCTCATTGAATAAAGTCCTGAACTGCTCCCAAGTCCGGATAGTACCAGCTGCATCCCCAGAGGTAATGGCATCCCACCACAGCTCTGCCTCTTCCTGAAGGAGCCAAATGCCAAGTCGGGCTTTGTTGTTAGTTCCCATACCCATGCCCTCGAAGATTTTCTCACAGGTTTTCAGCCAAGCGATAGCTTCGGTCACTGTGCCAGTGCCAGTAAAAAGTTTCCCTCCAAGATTTCTGTACCTCTTAGCTACTTTGTCGAGCTCAAAGTCTTCTGGTGCTGGTGGCGGAATAATAGGACCTTCCACTACTACAGGGATATTCCCCCGTCCTCCTGCTGCATCTCCTCGGCCTCCACGGCCTCCTCTAGCTGCTGCTCCACGTGTAGCCATCCAAGAGTGCTGTATAAGCAAGAAAAAGAGTCAAGCTCACAGATTTGATAATTTTCATAAATGATAAAGCAAGGGAATACAAGGAAAGATAATGATGATGTACTGATCAAATTGTTTTGCTAATCTGCTTAGCTCATTCTAGGACATTGCTAATCCTATCTCTAATGAGCTACTCGTATTAGAACACTACTGATTCTATTCTGACGAGGTGTTTAATGTGTTAGATCCCGAAACTAAGGTTAACCAAAGCTCTGATACCAACTGTGACGATCCCAAAATCCGAGGGGCGGTATTAAGGATAATCATTAGGAAATAACACATTAATCATCATAGCAGAGTACAGATAATAACAGAAACAATAAATAGAATAAATTTTACATGGATATGACAGCGGAATCACAACATGTAGGAATATCAGAATAGCATAACGTGGGATATACTTAGTAAAAAGAAAGGGAAGTGATCAGTCATCATCGCCAGAGGCGGAATACATACATGCAGTGACATAATAAGAGTATCAGTCTACATCACCGAAGGCGGAATACATATACATATAGTGAGAAATACGGAAAGTAAATCAGTCTGCATCGCCAGTGGCGGAATCATAATATAAATACAGTAATGGCGGAAAATATCTAAGTCATCTCTATGAAGTCAGCCTCGCCATGAGCCAAAAGTGCACGCTATGCAGCAGTGCAGAACCAAAAACCACCTGTCACCTGTGTACTAGGCTGCCCGTGTGAAAAAAAGGGCACCCGCGTTTGCAAAGTGAAACAAACAACGAGTCAGTCATGGGGACTGGTATGAGGAATCTATTTAACAGTTAAACAACAGTAATGGCAAATCATAGGACCACGCCACTTTCGCGGAACGGGTTTACTCCAGTGATTGCTAGTGCATTTAAAACAAGGTAAATTCTTTTAAAACAACGCAATGCTTTTAGAAAGAATGAAGCCATTATAAGACTCAAATCCCTTCACACAATGCAACGCAAGCCGGAGGATAGAGTTTTACCTTATAAGGGCCAAATATGCTTGATACGTATAAAGCAAAATCATTTGATATTATTGCTAGTGTATATATGTTTCAAAAACGAATAGCATCATAAATATCAATCATAGGCGGCATAGCTACCATCTACTATGTCTCCATACTAGTTCTACAATCAAATCCGTTATCTCGTATTGGAAATTGGATTTCCGTCATGAGTCGAAGCAAGGGGCAAGCTCCTCTCCGCTTCGAGACACTCTAGCAAATGCCTCGGGACTACACACTTTGGGTAACCCCTGGATCCTCCAAGGCCGGTCCTCACTTACGTTAGAGGATTAATTATGCCTGAACACACGTTTCCCGTTCCTTACAGACCTATAATCGAGGCGCCTCGCATTCCAACAACCACAAAGGTGAAAAGTAGATATATATGTCAGGGCTGGTAGGTCACTGACACCACCATAGCTAGAAAGAAACGTCATCTTCTCCTTGGGTCCTTATCCCGTTTTTAACTCATACCGGGGTGTGAGGTTCGTGAATCTACGAAATACACAAAGCTAGGCCACGTAGACCTTGCTTTGATCATCATCCACAAGACTTTGCTTTGCAACAGAGCCTTGATCACAGCATCTTGGCATGCCACATAGGCAGTCCACTCCATACGATTGATTTCCATCGATATATAACCTCTAAGCTCGTACGTCTCAGAGAAGGGCGTTAAGCAAAAGAATAAATTCTCCGCCGCCAAACAGATATATATTTAACAGAGATCAATCAGTATAGAACAAAATCCAATGTCAGACACACAGTCCATTTACAAGTCCGTCCTGGGTCTGAACGAAACCGGAGGCGTCAAATCCCTCGTGTATCCGTCCAATCGACACATACGTTCAGACGGCTACTACTTCCGTCCCCTTCCGGTAGCTACTCCGGTTAGGAACCTCAGTGGCGCCCATCCAACCGATACGAAGATCGTCGGTCTTGAATCGTCTTTGTATCTTCCAATTCGAATCGCTCGATAAATTATTTGAAATGAGGGTTAGCTCGGCCTTTTCAAATAGTTCACGTCATTAGAATTTAAATCGATTCATTTTATGGTTATGTTATTCGACATCCATCTTTCAGTTATTTAGCGTTATTTTCATGTCATACACATACAACTATCAAATATCAAATAATTCAAGCCCAATTTGGTTTATTTGCAACCTATGTTGCTTATAATATTTTATAACGATTTTTCGCCATTTTTATTTATTTAAAAATGGCCTTATTTAATTAAACGACGATTCAGGTCGTTTCGTGTCACTGGCGCTGTTTTTCCCTTAATTTGTTTTACACATTTCGGAAAATCTAACCGTTGGATTTCTACAAAGACTATATCAGTGGGAAGATATTCCCAAAGCGAACCCAACGGTTCCAGTTTCGTGAGAATCCGACGGTCGGATCTTCCACACTAGTCGTTTGAAGTTACGGTTTCAAAATTCGAACTGCAGCGTCGTTATTCGATTAAATTTAATTATATTTATATTTATATATAAATATAAACGATTCTGGCACTGTTTTTCTTCAGATTTGAATTAAACATTCCGGACAATCCAACCGTTGGATTTTTACAAGGTTAGTGCCGTTGGAAAGATATTTCCAAGGCGAACCCAGCGGTTGCGGTCTCGGGAAAATCCGATGGTCGGATTTCTCGTACTAATCGTTTCAAATTACGATTCCGAAATGCTAACTGCACGGCCTCTATTCCTTTTAATTATATTTATATTTATATATATAAATATAGTTCATTCCATAGTTTCAACTATAGTTCATTTTATATTTTCAACTTCGTTTTCACTTCAAATATTTCACTAACGCCCTAATATTTCGAAAAATTTCGCCATAACCTTCTTTGTACGTGGAGGGGTTTGGAAATTTATTGGGCCGTATTAGGTATCCAATAAATCCTAAAAAGCATTCACATATTTTTAGTGATATATTTTGGTGTTTACGGGGGAGCTTGTACTGATAATCACTCCAGAGAATAAATTCCCGTCACCCTGTTTCCGTGTAGAAATAAATAGTCCATGTGCCGTATCTAATAACTAGAGCGACGTGATTATTGTCAACTCCAGACCCGTGTGGGGTTTTTATTAATCTGGCAATTTATCGTTATAATTTATATAGTCCATATCAGTCATCAGTTCAAGCTGTAGTATATAGTCATCGCCATATAAGCCTCTAGCTCGTATGGTAAATCTTCCACCTCGTCACACAAGCTCCAATTGCTTATGTGGAATATGATGAAGTATGCCTATCGTCAAGAAGTATGCCATATAGTGTAGTTCAAAATTAATTGTTACTATCCTATGACGTTGTTTATTATTTCACACAGAAAAACCAGCACTCCGCATCCAATGGCATTCACAGGAGTTGATATATAAATAAAATTGCGCAGCCAACTCATCAAGGTTTACCTATTTGTCGGGCACGCAAATAATTTCTTTACTCAACAGCTAATCCATTTTTCCTGTTCAACACATGTATATATATGCAGAACAAGCTAATAATAATATTTCTAGCAAACTATTATTTATTTCAACACGTGTGTATTTTTTTTACTAAGCGTATACATGATGAAAGGAATATTTTTATCATCAAAAATATTTATTCGACACATGTGTATTTTTAACTCTTCATATTCACTATAAAAATATAGTTTTCATTGTCGGTTCATTTTATTTTTAGAAGACGATACCATTCAACACATGAATTTCAACTCGACGAACAAATTGCAATTCAACACACGAATATCCTATATCATTTGTATATATATAAAAATGTGATTTTTATCGCCAAAGCCATTTGTTTAAATTCGAATAATATTCAATACATGAATTTCAACTCAACGAATGAATTGCAACTCAACACATGAATATTCGATATAGTATGTATATATATAAAAATGTGATTTTTATCGCTAAAGCCATTTGTTTAAATTCGAATAATATTCAACACATGAATTTCAACTCAACGAATGAATTGCAACTCAACAAATGAATACTCGATATAGTATGTATATATATAAAAATGTGAATTTTTCGCTAAAGCCATTTGTTTAAATTCGAATAATATTCAACACATGAATTTCAACTCAACGAATGAATTGCAACTCAACACATGAATATTCGATATAGTATGTATATATATAAAAATGTGATTTTTATCGCTAAAGCCATTTGTTTAAATTCAAATAATATTCAACACATGAATTTCAACTCAACGAATGAATTGCAACTCAACACATGAATATTCGATATAGTATGTATATATATAAAAATGTGATTTTTATCGCTAAAGCCATTTGTTTAAATTCGAATAATATTCAACACATGAATTTCAACTCAACGAATGAATTGCAACTCAACACATGAATATTCGATATAGTATGTATATATATAAAAATGTGATTTTTATCGCTAAAGCCATTTGTTTAAATTCAAATAATATTCAACACATGAATTTCAACTCAACGAATGAATTGCAACTCAACACATGAATATTCGATATAGTATGTATATATATAAAAATGTGATTTTTATCGCTAAAGCCATTTGTTTAAATTCGAATAATATTCAACACATGAATTTCAACTCAACGAATGAATTGCAACTCAACACATGAATATTCGATATAGTATGTATATATATAAAAATGTGATTTTTATCGCTAAAGCCATTTGTTTAAATTCAAATAATATTCAACACATGAATTTCAACTCAACGAATGAATTGCAACTCAACACATGAATATTCGATATAGTATGTATATATATAAAAATGTGATTTTTATCGCTAAAGCTATTTGTTTAAATTCGAATAATATTCAACACATGAATTTCAACTCAACGAATGAATTGCAACTCAACACATGAATATTCGATATAGCATATGTAAATAGTTTCAATGAATGAAAATTATTCTAACACATAAATATTTCAGAAAATTTCGGCAGCATAATGGCAGGGTAGTTAAAACCGGGACCGTCCCTAGTACGGCTCCTCGCTCTACCTTAAAACCTCGCGGTTTTTGACAATGGGGATCATGCATCTAGTTCGCACGCAGGCGGCATGTTTTATTTTCAATTCCACAATCCTATTCTATTTTGTTTCAACCACAAGAGGGTATTTTTCAACCACAAAGGTATTTTTCAACCATAATATCAACCACAAACAATTATTCCCAGCCATTCGTCAAACCATATGATATCACGTCAATCACAAGCAATAAATATCGTCCATGGTCTGTGGACGAGGGGGGTATATATATATATAATATAATAATTCACTTGCATTTCATCTCAATTTAAAGCATATATGTTTCAAACAACGCTTGTATAATTTATACATTGCTAATATAACTTATACAACACATGTACATGAGGTATACAATGCGTATATAATTTACACTTCGCTTATATAATTTATACAACGCGATTACATTCACACAAATAGTTTAGATTCCTCACATTGGTTCTTGCGGTGCTAAAAATCGTAGGAAGGTCAGAAAAATCCGCGGCTTCTTCTAAAATGTAGAGAGCCTCCTTGCGGTCACGGTGTCTCCTGTTTCATCGAATTTCGTTAACATAGCAAAAAGATATGATTTTTACAAATTTGCAACGCTTTAAAGTGTAAAAATCAGTTTAGCCGTATACCCCTTTTTGGTTTCGAAACTAGGGTTCGGATTTTCAGACAATCCGTGAATCTATGCTCCGATCAGAGAGTGGGACTTGAAAGAGGGGAGCGAGGCGGTCCTATCGGTGGTCGGAGGAGCAGGTGCGATCGCCTCTGGCGGTCGTGGCGTCGACGTGAAGTCGGCGGCTTTCTGGGCGTCGTTCTCGACGCTGGCGAAGGGAGGAAGAGCGGGGGTTGGTTGGATTTGAAGAGGGAGGTGGGCGGCGTCGATTGAGGGTGGTGGCGTTGGCTGGCGTCGCCTGTGGCGGCGGGATTTTCGTCGGAAAGTTTTGAACGACGTGCGTCGTTCGTAAGTTCTGGTGGCTTAGGGTTTTTAGGTTTTTTTATTTTTATTTTTTTAAAAGAAAATTTCTCATTGGCTGGTATTTATAGGAAAATTTTTAAAAAGTGTTTTTGCAAACGGACTCCTTTTTAAACCCAACGACTGTCGCCCCTAGATAAATACCCCCATTTCGGACACAATGGGATATGTTTCGTTGGCCATTTCGACTGTTACAGTCAGTTATTTTCCAATTTAAAATATAAAACATTCGATATTTAATTTAAACGTACTTTTCAATTTGCCAGGGCCACAAACTGAATCGAAAAATTCCAGAAAAGTAAATCTAACTTTGTTTTGACGATACGGTCCTAACAAAACCAGTTTCGTCGAATTCTGAGCTCATTTGAAAAACGGTCATTTTTAGGTCGACCCTTTTTAACAGAATTTGACCAAACACGTTATCTTTTGCCCCGCTCACATACTAGCTTCAAAAATTACGAAATTTGAAACTTAGCAATAATTTGACATCCCGGACCCAACAAAAGTGGTTTCGTCGAATTCCGAGGTCGTATGCAAAATCTCAATTTTCAAGAGCTATATATACTATATAACGACCTTTCTGAAAATTCATTTGGCCATAACTTTTGATTTCCGTTATGAAATTTCGATTTTTCAGATTCGTTAGAAAGGTATTGATAAACAGATTTAAATATTTTTAGTTTTGTTAAAATCTGTTATATTTTCCACCCGGTACAGTCAGACTAATTTTGTATTCAAAATTTCAAACTGCCATATTATACACAATTCTATATTTTATTGAAATATGCTATTTCAGTCATTCAAATTTCCTGGTAATAACCTAAATAAAAAAATTTAAACTGGTTCACATTTTCCGGGTTATTACAAAACTAGACCTATAAATGGTGTTATTTGCAGTGACTTCATAGTTCATATATCATACTAGAAGAACGTATACATCATTTTGTTTGGTTGGTGGTGTTATTTTATGATTATTTTGTATGTTGATTCGCTGAAATGTTCTTTGAGAAGCTATTGGGTTGTTAATTAATTTAATAACACAGAATTTTAGTACCTAGTGAAATTGATTGTGAACAATTAGGCCATCAACTTTATGCGAGCTGCATTTTCTAAACAACTGCTCAGGTTTCCCAGGTTGCTGTTGTCTGTGATGATTGAAGCATTATTGGTGTTTTGCACTGCAAGTGTCTGTTGTATTGTACAGATGAGGTTGAAAAATGTTTGAAGTCATATTGAGAATGCTTACCAACTGTTAATGTTCTCTAACCTCAAATAATTGTCCATTTTTTCCATTTTTTCTTTACCATTTTAATAAATGAAAACTACTTTCATTCTTCCTTCACATGTGCGACTTTTAATCCATATCCATATCAGTTTAGATATTAGTGTAAAGCATCGCCATTACCTAATATAAATCATTGTTGTATTACCAATATCAAACAATATGCATGTTTCCAGAGATGATGGTTGGGTCAGATATCAATATAGATCAAATACTGATCCCTTACTCATGCTAATTGCAGGCAAGGGGACATAAGGTGGTGTTGTTTTGAGATGGTGTTGAAGGAGAATAAGTGCAGGCAAGGGGACACAAGGTGTTTGCAGTCGAAGAGGATGTAAGTGTGAGACAGAAGTGGAAGTTTTGAAGCTTAATTTTTGTTGTTCTTGTTTAAGGCTTTGGGTGATGGTGGATTCGGTGTGCAATGTTTCAAAGAAGGCTTGTAATGAGCGAACTGAGTGATGTAGTGAGGAATATCTGTATATGAGAATAATCAATGTTGTAGTAAATCATTGAATTGTAAATAGTTGGAGTCGGAAATTTGTACTATTTTAGTTGAAGAAATAAAATATTTTATTTAATAAAACGTTGTTTGCATTCAAATTCTGTGCATTAGTATTCTATTAAATAAATATTTAATCTTGTAAAAGTATTGCCATTAGATAGTAAAAGTGTTGTCATTGGATGGTAAAAGTATTACTATAGATAATGCGGGACCCACTTTTAAGTAAAATGAGTATGTTGCAACACCATGAAAATGTTGCCTTAGGGTCGCAAAGATGTTGCCTTTAACTCTAAGGCAACACGACAAAATGCAACACCAAAAAAGTGTTGTCGCACATCAATTTTGGCCTATAACAACATTTTGGCACTTCCTGCATCACTTCTTTGGTGTTGGAGTATGAGATCTATGGCGTAGTCTCATCAATTGCAAATAACATCCCAGTTACTAAGAAATGCTCTTTTCCATAAATCATAAGAGAATCTCCAACAGTGGAGCATTCATCTCCTGAATTAGGGATATGCGACTTTTTTTGCTTCCAACAGACATTACAAGCTGTAAGATTTAGTGAAATATTCAGGTGCCAATCCTGATTCGGAATTGTTCCCGTGTGTCGATTTTATCGACACATGTTGTAGCACGCCAATTTATTTGATGCGCTCCGAAAAAAAGGCACACTACACCATGTGCCGGTAAAATCGATGCTTGCCATGTAACACAAGTTTCCCAGCTGGTTTGAAAACTCCAACGGCTATAAACGGTCGTATTTTCATTAAACAACAACAAAACAGCCATATTATTTTCCGATGGCTCTAAAATGGTCATATTTTTTTCCAACGACTATATTTTCAGTTATAAATTGCTTTGTTTTGTACATTATACATCACACCATAATTTCACTTCCTTTCTATCTCCCAAATTCAAAGAAATTCAAACTCTATAATGTTTTCACCATTTGGAGATTTTTCACAACCGAGATAGATGGAATCCGGTTTTCTCAAGACAACACGAACTATGGTCTAGCTACTCCAGGAAGTAAACAATTAACTATTCCGTGGACAAACGAGGAGGACATCGATTTATGCAGTATCTACTGTCATTTCTCACAAGATTCAGCTACGGGGAATGACCAATTAGCCGCTACGATTTGGAAAAAAATTATGACTGTTTTCGTTGAGAAGCATCCAAAAGGCTTAGTGACGTTGTTGGCGATTTAGGGTCGATTCGACAAAATAAGTTGTGAAACAACGTTTTATGAATCACAAGTTTATAAAATAAAGAAAGCCAATCCTAGCAGTATAAGAGGAGAGGATAATCTGGTAATTTTTGTACAACTTACGTTCATGATTGAATATATGCTATACATGAAAATTATTCCTTAGTTTTATTAGAAATGAATGGCAAATGAGGAGTTCAAGGAGCTATTCACTAGAAAAAATGGGGTGTAAAGGCCGCATTATTATCATTTCTTGCATTATTATGACCTGCTTACCAGTCTACCAAACTGGAACTCTGAACTTGCTAAGAGCCTCCGTGATGTTCAAATTGCTTCAAAGGGCAAGAACAAAGCTTCAAAATCTGGGTATTCGTCTAGTCCTAGTGAGTCATCGGCGAAAATTTCTCCATATCAAGGTGAAAACCTACATGATGAGTTCAATAACGCAATTGATGAAGATTTTAGACTTTGGGTAGCCAAAGCTACAAAAAGAAAGGGCAAAATTGATGTTGCTGTTGAAGGAAAAGTCAACACATGCTACGATGAATACGATCATAGACAAGTGGAAAGATGTGAAGATGCAAAGAAAAAAATAGACATTGTTAGAAGGCTTGCTGATCTAGAAGAGAAGATACTACAAATTCTAGTGAACGAGTTAGTATATAAGCAACAACAAAAACAAAATGTAATCACGACCAAAGATTTGACTGGAATGAATGACTGCGAGAAGGAATATTAGATGAGAATGAAACAATGTTTTCTAATGTATCCTCAGATGTAGGTAGATTGTTCATCACCATCTTTATTACTAATTGCTTGTTTTATGTTGATGCAGTAACATTATATTTCCTATTGTAGTAACTATTTTCTTATCAATGAAATGCGTGCTTTTATATTCCTACTTTTACCATTAGCTGATAGTTTTAGATGTTGTACTAAAGTATGAAATCAGAATTAGTCCATATTTTTCATCGGATAATGTAATAAAACACAAGTTCAACTATGCAAATAAAATAGACCAAAACCATTAGCCTATTCAGCCCCATATCGGGTTAGCCAACTATAGCGAAGTTTGTATGCTTTATGGCCAACAAAATCAGTACCGTACTCTGCCAGGTAACGAGAATCAAAAGTTGATTTAGTTGATTTAAATATGTCTTCGTCTTCAACAATCTTGATAATCTTATGGTATCGTTCACAAGCTTCTACGAAACACCGATGAGCCATATGGATTTCAACTGAAGATCGTCTAGTAGTGCAGGTACGACGGTTGTTATGTAATCTTGTTATCATCGACCAAAATTCTTCATGGGTTAGACCCCTCCATTTTGCAATAGTAACTCATTTCTTTGATCAGCTTGAATATAAGCTTTCACGAGGATAAGTAAATCCTAAGGAGAGAATACAGTTGTAGTAGTACTAGAGCTTGTAGTACTTCTGTTTTGACGATTAAGATTTCCCATTTGCCTCGCTATGTTGGATCGTGTAACAACCCCTATTTTTTGGAAATAAGAACTAATTATTAGAATTTCTGCAAATGATGGAATTTGACCTTGAAACTTTAACCGATGCATTCGTCTCGGAATTCTAGTCAACTTTCATGTTTGGAGTTTCGCGAACGGAGTTCGTATGAAAAAGTTACGGATGAAATAAGAAAATGGGCGAAAAATGAATAAATTAGAATTTTTATATATATTATATACCATCTTTAATTAGCCTTACTGGACAACTGATGACCCAAGTGAACAACCGACGGTCGACCCACTGGGCGTCAGAACGCCAAGTGACGGCTAGGGTTGAGAGAGTTAAGTTATAATATATTACTAACGAATGGACGGATATGAACTAAAATAAATCTAACGGTTCAAGGATAATTCCACCTTTATAAATAAAGAGGTAAGGCCTCATTCTTTTCCATATGAATCTATACCAGCAGTGGAGCTCTGCCATTTTCTTCCCTCTTATAACCTAATTTCTTAATTAAAAATATATTCATATACAACAAATCATATAGAATTGGGAGGATTATCAGATTCAATGGAAAATAATGTGAATGATGCTCTAAATTAGATTCTCTCCTCCCTTCCTATTTTATTACACATCTACAGATATGAAATTTATCCCCTTTTCCGATAAATTGTTGGTTTATAAGAATTTGGGAATTGTAGGCCTAAAGATTATTCAAACTTTGGATTTAGATTCTTTAAGGTGAGTGAAATTTATATATATAGTTATAATATCATATCTATCTCGTTTGTTCTAGATCTCAAAATATATGCCTATTCCCATCAGATCTATTAATAATATTGTTGTAATTGAATTGACACCTATTAGATCTGGTTGTAAAACATTGTTAAAACTTGTAAATTTTGAATTGTGGTTAGGCATAATACTAGTTGTAGGATTCCTAAATTTGTTCATATATATTTTCTGCAAATTATGTTGTAAAATGTATTGTGGATGTTGCAAAGCATTGTAGATCTGGAAATCAGTTTGACTAAACACCAATTAGATGTTGTTATATTCCAGATCTCTATTTTCAGTGTTGAATGATAAATTATGTGAATTTGGATAAAAAGATACAATGGTAAATTTTGTGATTGTGATTTTAAACGAAATCTATTTGTATACAATGTTGTTTGGTTTTGGCAGCTTAGTTGTTGTAAATATGTCATTTTCCTCTTTTTGAACAACAAGATGTTATTTTGAATTCACAAGAGATATGACAAGAAGATTAAAAAGGGAAAAGTGGTGCAAACATACATATAGTTATAAATATACATATTTGTGCGTAGTTTGCATCAACTATTCTGAAAATATATAAGCATATATATTTCTTGTGAATTTGAAATATGTCTAATTAAGCATAATTTAGAATAATTATAGCTAACAGTCTTTTTGTAAGATTTGGAACCTTTTGGCAAGATTAAATGCAAAAGGGAATGTTTGGTTATTGACTTGAACCAAATTATTAAATTAGTTAAAAGTAATAATATGGAAAATAACTATGTTAACCACGTGAAAACATAAAAATAAATATACATACATGTTATCCGTCCAAATCAACATAATACGGTAAAATATATATTGTGGTGAATGTTTGAATGATGTTCAATTATTGAATTATATGAAAAATGTAATCCATATTGAATTAATATATTTGTGGTGACCATTGTAGGAATTGATTAATTTATTGCTATAAATGGTACCGCAAATCAATAAACAACAATTGTAACCAATGTTGATTCGTGAAAGTAAATATAATAGGATATGGATAAAATTCATAAATTGATTAGGATAAATGTTGTAAACCCTAATTAGGGAATTTGAATTATAACCGCATTTAGACATGAGGTTAAACTGAACTTATGTTAGAATTTTGCCCAGAACCGACCGACAAATCTAGCATCCATAGGTAGTCAGCTTAATGTGAGGGGTCCAATGCATAAATATAAGTGTACTAAGGCACGAGGTTAAGTTCAACTTGTGGTAGAAGCCTTCCCAAAACCGACCGGCAAATCCAGCATCCACAAGTGGTCAACTTAACGTAAGTGGTTTGGTGCACAAATATATATATATATATATATATATATATATATATAACAGACAACAAATGAATTAATAAATAAGAATAGTAATTATCTGTTGGGTACAACAAATAGATACTTTGGGACTTACAAAATTAAGAATATCCATGTAAATGATTGCCTTAGGAAAATATGACCATTATGGTCATAAAGGGCAATAAACAAAGAAATAAGAAGTAAATGGGTGTAATAAGGGGAGTAAAGCTATTTCTTGTTGTTTAAATACTAAGTCCAATTAAGGGAAGTAATCAAATAAATATCCTAGGGTAAAGAGGATTTAATTTTCCTTACTTATATTAATTAATGAATATAGAACTTATAATTTAAAGTAGAGTTGGACTTAGTAGGTTAATGATGTAAAAATATTATTAACCATACGTACCCGTGACAATAATATAATATTTCCGTGATGAATAACTAAACATAAAAGATGTGATGACGAGACCCACTTTATCCCAATACTAATGGGGTACGACCAAATAACCTTTGCGTATAGTCTGCTTCCTGGGTCCTAAGTTGATAGGGTTGAAGAGTCCACCTAGGAGTAGGTCAGGGGTCTTAAACGACATATGAGTGTATTGCCTACCCAAAACAGGGAACTAAAAACGTCATATATCGTTATCTACCTTATGGGAAGTAGTAAGCGACTAAGGGGGTTATCCAATAAGGTCAGCTAGAAGGTATAGTGAGCGATAAAATACCATCTCTCACCTTATACGGGGCAATGGTATTGAATGGCGGGAGCCTTAACTAGTAGGGTCATAGCCAGTGCCCTCTAGTTTAGAAGAATGTTGAACAATTTATCGAGAGGTATTAAGTAACTAATAAGTCCCCCGATTAATAAGTCCGCACATGGTCTTAAGTGATCGAGAGAATCCACCCTATCTGTCATTGATAATGAGGCATTAAATAATAAAGGGTAAGTGGATAAAAAGGTATATATATAAAATCTTCAATTACAGGTTCAGCTCTTGGTCTAATAACCAGTTAGATCATGGCCTAAAGGCTTCCTAGATATGTGCGTAAACGTTCTATCTCGGAACTATATCTTGGATTACTACTTTGGGAAGAGTAGTAAGTTCGTGCGTAAACATTTACAAGGTTAAGCTAGAATAACAAACCTTGGTAGGCATACATCTTGGGTTGAACCAAACGGGATACATCTGTGTTGTACAATTACTGTTCCCTATAATCTTGTTGTTCTAACCCTCCTCCTCATTACAACCACCTAGGTTTTATAGAGAAGGTCGGGTTCTCACAGGTGTTTTAGTTTGGCTTTCAGTTCTCGTTCTCTCTTATGCTCGGTATTGGCAGAGCGACTTAATTTAAAAAGGTAGTTACCTGAGTTAATACTAGATTATCTTATTTTGTTTCCGATGTGAGTTATCTTATCGTACTCTTATTATGCTCATGCTCATTTATTTGCAGGTACCAAATTTACACGCTCCATGCTTGGACGTGTTCAAGTTTCGATTTTTGTCGAAATTTGGGCGTAGAAAGTATGGGGTGTTACGTTGGTATCAGAGCTTGGGTTAAACAATCAGAGAAATTAGTTAAATTTGGACATGTAAGAAAGCGTAATTCGATTTCCTTTTCTGTTTATCTTCGTCTTTCTTATTGGACTTTAATTTATTTCGACGATGAAATTAGTCGTTGGCCTAGTAATATAAAATGGGCTTTAAGTGACTAAGAATTTGAAATATGTCGAGTTCAGGTTTCTAGCCAATTTTATCTTACCCCACAGTACGTTAGCAATCTTGGCGTGAAGAGCATGAGGTCGACATTTGGTGGATTCCATTGATTCGAGTTTGGACGAAAATCTATCTACATCCGAGATAGTAGCGATTGGGTTTTTGGTTTCATTTGGTTGTTCCAGTTAAGACCATTGCTCGATCCAAAATGGGAAATGTAACAACCCAAAAAATCAGAACCAATTTAAAATTTGTATTTTAGCTATTTTAATGAACTTTGAATATTTAAAATGGTATATTTTAAATAATAACAAATAAAAATTTATTTTAATCGAAGTTAGAACGTATAAATTTATTTTAATTATAAAACGAGCCTGAAATGGCGCGAGAGTTTGAAAATTCGATTTCTAATTTCAATTGAGTATACAGAATTCAATATAAATCAGAATTGGACAAAACAAGAAATATTTGAATCTGTTTAATTATATCTTTCTAACGAATGTGAAAAATCCAAATTTCATAACGAAATAAAAAGTTATGTCCAGTTGAAAATTCAGAATAGTCGCTATGGAATTTATACAAATATAGCCCTTAAAAGTATCCATTTTGCAAATGACCTCCGTTTTCGACGAGACCACTTTTGTTGGATCTGGAATGTCAAATTATTACTAGATTCCAATTTTCATAATTTTTGGAATCAATATCTGAGCATGGCGGATTTAAACGTGTTTGGCAATTTCAGTTTGAATTTGATCGACCAGGAAATGACCACTTTTCAAACGGTCTTCAAATTTGACGAAATTAGTTTTGTTAGAACCGTATCGTAAAAACATAGCTAGATTTATTTTTTGGAATTTTTGGAGTCGGTATATGGCCCCGGTAAATTAAAATGTGCATTCAAGTTCAATATATATTGATTTATATTTTAATTTTAATAAAAACTGATCGAAAGAGTCGAATCGGCTTACAAAACATATCACATTGTGTTCGAAATGGGGGTATTTAGCTAGGGGCAACAATTGTTGGGTTTGATTTGGTGTTATATCAAAGAACAAGTATTTTTCGAATTAAAAGAATTTAAATAATAAAAAAATATATAATATTTTCTTATAAAGCCCACCCCCTTCCTCAGAACTCTAGCCACCGCCCCTTTAGCTTCAACGCACGAAATTGTCCAGATTTTGAACCCCAATTTCTCCAAATCCCCATGATGATAATCAATACTTGTAAAGCAGAAATCACTCAGCTCCTCGAGCTCTTCTTCACCAACGGTGATGATCATATATTGATCACTGTGCTGGCCAATTTCAAGCTGCAAAGGCAGGGGTTTGGGTCCATTTTCCGATGTAAAGGTGGCGGCGAGCGACACGTGGTAGCAGGCGTGGGGCGCGAGGCGGAGGCACGTTAAGGGGTGGTGATGGATTAAGGTGCAATGGTCTCTTGTGGCGGCAGAGGCGAAGGGTTTCAGTCGAAGAATGGGTTTAACGTTTGAACGATGAAACAAGAAGAGGATGATGTAATTAAGAAGTTAATTATTTATTTAATTATTAATTAATGTAATTAATGTTTAAAAGAGTATAATTTTTTCATATAGAAACGAAATTCAGTGATTTCAGTTGCAATGCGATCGTCTCAACGAACACTACAACATGGAACAGACCAGAATAGAAACGGGAGCAACTGGAAATTTTAACCGAATTGAACGTCCAGTTTAATTTAGTTAAAATAGTAGTTAACTAACGATTTCAAAACCGATCAAAGTGAGAACTTCTAACTCTAATTTTGATTTCAGTTAAATATACACTAGGATGCAGACGGTGCCTAGCAGCACCCGACACCATTGATTGTACAAACCATGATTGTTGTTTGGATTGAATTGACCGTGTTGTGTGTATTGAATGAATGAAATATATAAAATATTCATGTATGGAATAAAATATTTGAACAACAAAAATATCATTTTTATTGAATGAATAAAATATATAAAATATTCATGTATGAAATAAAATATTTGAACAATAAAAATATCATTTTTATTGAATGAATAAAATATATAAAATATTAATGTATAGAATAAAATATTTAAACAATAAAAATATAATTTTTATTGAATGCATAAAATATATAAAATATTCATGCATGGAATAAAATATTTGAACAATAAATATATCATTTTTATTGAATGAATAAAATATATAAAATACTCATGAATGGAATAAAATGTTTGAACCATAAAAATATATTTTTCTTTATTGAATGTACGAACCATATAAAATGGTCATGTGTTGAAAATAAATATTCATTTACAAATCGAACGTTTTTTTTATGTACCCCCATTTAACTGATATTGATTGGAACGATAAATTTTACACATCGCCCAACTACACAAATAATAATCTGTATTTGTTGTTTGAAAACCCCACACGAGTATTGGGATGATATTGGACATACACTAATCCCAATATTTAGTTGTATGTCAATTGATTGGTTGATAGATTGTTGTAAGCGTTAATTATTTATTTTTAACGGTTATACAGTTGTAAATTGCACTTTGGATGATGGTTGATTGTGTATCATTATTGTTATGTACATGTGTTGTGTAAAATCCATATAAATATCATTATATGGTAATTGGTTGTGTCTGATTTCAATTAAGAAAGAACGAATATTTTAAAATAACGAATATTATAAAATAACGAATATTTTAAAATAATATTCAGTTAAGGATTAAAATCTATTTGATGTCCGATTTGGGATGGACACGAAAATATTGAAATATATAAGCCGTGTTGATTAGATTTGCGCCATTTTGATGTGAACGATATTTATATCGATTTTATTCATTTTTATAATGAATACCGAAAAGGAAATGATTTCAAAATTAGATATTTTGAAAACATTATCATTTATATATTATAATGATAAGGAAAATTCAATTTGTTTTAAAATTGAAAATGAAGTTGGAATCGTTTTAAAACGAATTTAAAAACAAATTTATAAAATACGTTTTAAATTGAAATCGACAAAATATATATAATATATATTATATATATTTAATGGCCTGAATAGAACGTGCCGCGCTGCGACCGTTCGCGAATTTTAACCATTGATTTCGAACTGACATTACGGGAGATCTGACCGTCGGATTCTCCTAAAACAGGAATTGTAACACCCCACGCCCGCTAAGGTCACTCATACCAGGGGAATGCCTTAGTTTCGGTGAAGTATTTTAAGTGAATATAGAACAGTAAAATTACAGCAAGACAGACATAAGTAATACTTGAAAATTTTAAATCATCATTTAATTGCAACGGAAAGTAATACATGTTTGGTTACATCACAAAACCATAAACCAGAGTCAAGTACATAATATCCATCCTGATAAAATAGAAGTACATAATCCCACTACATAGATAATAGCCATAACAGAAAAGATAAACCGAGCTTTACTTCTACGATCCAAGCCCAAAAGATAGATATAGCGGTCTGATCCAAGCCCACTAGTGCTAGGCCCACCCTGGTAACCTGAGGGTTGGGAAAAAGATAAAAACAACGGGGTCAGACATAAGTCTGAGTGAGTCCTATAACCCTAACAATACAACCATTAAAGTAATTAGGGTATGACATAAACAAGGAACGGTACCTCTGGGGATAATGACTACACTAAGTAGCCAACTAAACACCGGATGTACTACGATAACCGAAAAGACGCATTTATCCACCCAAAGATAATCCTTACCCCACCCTAGACTTATTCACCCAAGGGTAATTCCTACACTGCACCACACCAGTTTCACCTACCTAAGATTAATTCCTACTTAAAGGTTGATCCTACTAAATGTACTTAGTAATTTTTACCCAGTAGTTTCTAGTACCCCTACATAGGTGCCGTCTGCCCCTATCATTACTAGGTGTACTCACTACTCCCAAGCGATCGGCTCCCTAACGTAGATACCCGTGCTGGTCCCACAATGGGATGTATCATTTCCCCAAAGTGGCAACCTGATAATATAAACGGTGCACGGCTTTATATCTACACGATGTAACAACGATTTACTAACCAGCCCGGGTCCACACACGCATATGAAACCCGTTGGTCCTACGTTGCCACCGCTAACCCGTTTTTGGCCTCTTATAGTCAAGCCCAATATGCGTGTCCCGTCACTCGACTTGGGTCGAGCCCACAAAGATACGTTTGGGATATTGGTTGAGATGGGCCCCCACAAGCTATCCACCTAAGCTTGTTAATTTTATCTAGTGTATCCCACTTAACCCCTTTAACCATGTCTACTTACATGTTACAAATACTTTGGTTAAGTCATTAATCATATTTTAATTACCTTTCAAGGCACCCACTAGATTTCCACATGACACCCAAGTCCTTTACTTAATTCCCACATGCCACCCGAGGCACTTACTTAACCCCTTAATCATGTTTAATTACACGTTCCACTTTGGTTAAGTATTCTAATCGTGTTTTCTATTGCTACCCAAGGCAACCCACTAGTTTCCTCATGCCACCCAAGGCACCCACACTAGTTACTACATGCCACCCAAGGTACCCACTTAACCCTCATGTCCCACTACATGCTAATTTGGTTAAGTGTTTCTTAATTAATTAAGACCGTGATCCTCATAAAGACCTCTCACATTAGACTATCTTTTATGACCGCTGGTTAAGCCGGTTGGGTCCGGGCAGCCTTATGTCATAACCGAGTCTAACCTCGTGTCTTTACATTAATCACGTATTTAGTTTGTGCCTAAGACCTCTCACATTGGGCTAACATTTGTAGCAACTGGTTAAGCCGGTTGGGTCCGGGCAGTTTTACGCTACAACTGAGTCCAACCTCGTGTCTTAGTCGATTAATTACACCTAATTAATCACCCTCATAATTTATATTAATTATCCCTAATTAATATCAAGTTTTTCATAACATGGGTAGACCTAACTCAATAGGTAAATTCCCATGGGGTAGACCTAACTCAATAGGTAAATTCCCACTTATGTTAATTTATTTTTATGGTATGCTTAATCATACCCAACCATACTTTTATTAACATATTTATTAACCCCATCGTTCCCCACGCAAATCGTTCTCATTTCACGACATAATAAAAAGGGAAGATCTATCACAAATATCATGGGTTTAACCAATTCTTAGAATATAACTTTGTCACGGGTTAAGAGGATGTCAACTTGCATATATGAGCATATATTAACCCAACTATATTTAACCCAAACTTGCATATAAGCATTCACATAACTTGCTTAACATATCTTGCATATGTAACTTGCATATTAACAAACATGTAACTTGCATAGCATATCTTGCATATTAACATACATGTAACTTGCATAGCATATCTTGCATATTAACATACATGTAACTTGCATAGCATATCTTGCATATTAACATACATGTAACTTGCATAGCATATCTTGCATATTGACATACATGTAACTTGCATAGCATATATTATCATACATGTAACTTGCATAGCATATCTTGCATATTGACATACATGTAACTTGCATAGTATCATATACTTAACATGCATACAATCAAATACTTAGCATGCATAGAATCATTTACTAAACTTGCATAATATCATATACTTAGCATGCATAGAATCACATACTAAACTTGCATAATATCATATACTTAGCATGCATAGAACCAATTTCTTATTATGCATAAACATACCACTTAACTTGCATAAACCCAAACACTTAGCATGCATAAAACCCAATACTTAACATGCATACAATCAAATACTTAGCATGCACAACATCAAATACTTAACATGCATAACACCAACTACTTAGCATGCATAAAATCACATGCATAACTTGCATATCATGTTACATATACTTGCATATATTCTCACATATAGTTTGCATAACATGTTACATATGCATAAATATTCAACATAATATTTTACATCATAAAACATGGAAATAAACTTGCATATGGCATAAAACTTGCAATTCACATATCATACAACTTGCATATAACTCACTTATCCACAAACATAACCATTTCTTATCACATCCTACCATAATCAATTTAACAATTGATTATTAAAGCCATAGAAACTCACCAAAACACAATTAGCAAGCTAATGAAGAAGATTAAGATACTTAGAATGGATTAGAGATTGATTAGAGCTTGCTTTCCTCTTCATTGATTTGTGGAGGCCATGACCAAGTTTCATTTTGCCATAGTTTAGTTACTAGGTTTAATTATGAATGAATTAGGGTAGGGTTAGGGTGTTATTTATAGGATTAGGTTGCATTTTAGACCCTTAGATTAACCCTAGATTAATTTAGGACCATCAGATCCAAGAAGCTTCCAGAACCAGCCCTCCAAGCCAGCCCAAGACCCAACCTGGTGCAACCTGGTGCACCCAGGTTCACTGGACGTGCCACCCTGTCGACAGGCAAGTCGACAGGCATGTCGACACCCCTGTCGACAGGCCTGTCGACAGCCCTGTCGACATGGGTTAGGCGGGAAGCTTCCCGCCTGACCCCGCCTGGCCCATTCCAAATCTGAATATTTGAATTTATTAAATCTGTTTTAGTTTTGAATTTTCTGCAAACTTCATCGGGCCATAACTGGGCCATACGGACTCCGATTTTCGAAAACTCGGACTCTATTTCGCGTATTTTTCCGAGACGAACGCAACGACGTAGCCCGTTTCCCCCAATTCTCACATCTGAGATTATTTATTCTGTAATTAGTGAATTTTAGCATTAACCGAAATTCGGGGTGTTACATTCTCCCCTCCTTAAAGGATTTCGTCCCCGAAATCTCTAAGCTAAGGAGAATGCATATCCTACCATCCAAACAACCATCTACTCAAACCATCAAACACGAGCATCCATTGTCCTTAAACAATTTCTAATGATGTATGAGCATATGCGAAAAGTGTGTGTATATGTTCCCTATCTAATGTACGAACATATGCAAACCATGATAGTGCCATGCATCCAATATGTATGCGAGATAACCCTATCGACACATACAGTATCTATATGAGTGCACAATCATTCACCAAAATGCATCATCCATATGATAACCCAATCATTATACATCCATAAATATAGCTAACTACACACAATTTTATGCAATATGCAATATGAAGTGATTGAGCCGATCTAGTGCCTAGAGTGTGTATATATGCATCCACGAGCAACCACTAGCAAACACTTGCATCCACTTGCATCCATCAACCATAACATGTCTCAAACACATGTTTCAACCATAGGTTTTCCCTATCTAAAGGTCAAACAGCACTAATCGAGAGGACATACTAAAGATAAGATAAGTACTAGGCAAGCGATAAAGGAGAAGTTAAAAGACATACTCTCCAAAAAGAAATGGATACAAAGAACGCATCTTCGCTTCCGTCTCCCAAGTAGCATTTCTTTCGTCATCTCCCCATTGCACTCTAGCTGGCAGAACTTCTCTGTTCCTCAACTTCCTAGTCTCTGACCCAATGATGCGAGTAGGAGCTCGTCGAATCGTCTCATCGTGCTCTAACTCTACTTCTTTAAGCAAATTCGGCTCTACCACCTCAGCGGTCTTATGTAAGCACTTCCTCAAATGGGACACATGAAATACATCCGGTACACCACTAAGTCTGTCAGGCAACTCCACTCTATATGCCATCCGTCCAATTCTTTCCTTAATGGGAAATGGCCCTACAAACCTTGGTACTCACTTCCTAACAGATCCAAAGTGAACCACATTCCATAACGGAGATATCTTGATAAAAAAAGCATGTCCTAATATCAAACTCAAGCTCTGTTCTCCGCTTGTCCGCATAAGATTCTTGTTTATCTTGCGTCGCTTTCATCCTTCTTTGAATCAAGTCAATCTTCTCTGAAGACTCTCTAATCACATCGGCCCAACCAAGATCTTATCCGCAGATTCCCACCAACATGTAGGTGATCAACAAGGCCTTCCATAAAGAGCTTCGAAAGGAACCATACCAATACTGGACTGAAAGCTGCTATTATATGCGAACTCCACCAATGGAAGATGCTCTTCCCATGTACCTCCAAAATCCAAAATACATAACCTCAAAAGATATTCTAAGATACGGTTCACCCTCCCGGTCTAACCGTCCGTCTGAGGATGCTACGCGGTGCTCAAACCCAACTGAGTCCCTACCGCCTCTTGCAAACTCTTCCAAAACTCGCTAGTGAAGATAGGATCTCGATCGCTCACTATACTGGAAGGTACACCATGCAATCTAATAATCTCTCAAAGGTAAACTGAAGCTAGACATGTAATAGTCCTCCTGCTCTTCACGGGTATGAAATGGGCACACTTAGTAAGTCCATCTACCATAAGCCCAATCCCCGTATTACCCTTCCTTGATTTCGGTAATCCAATGAGACACTATCCCACTTCCTATTACGGAACTTCTAACGGATGAAGCAACCCTTCGGGTTTCTTCTGTTCCGCTTTTACTTGCTGGCACACCAAGCATCTAGCGACATACTTGGCCGCATCTTTCTTCAGATTGGCCAAAAAGAAAATTTGCTCTATGTCTTGGTACATCTTGTCCCTACCAGGATGAATGGTTATCTTCGACCGATGTATATCATCAAGTATAGCCTTCCTCAAATCCTCGTCTTGCGGTACACAAAGTCCACCGTCTCTACGCAACCACCCCTTACCATCTAGGGTGTACCTACTCAAATGGCTGGACGACTCCCCTCCTTATGAGCTTCTCTTCTAACTCAACCAATTGTGGGTCGTCCCGCTGTGCTCTGCCAATACGCCCCAAAAGAGTAGGCCTAACCTCTAAGGAGGCTAGCAAACCGGATACAAAGTCAACGGAAGGTCTAAAGTCAAATATAGAAATAAGCCCTAAGCTCCGTCTTTTAACGAATCAATGAACTCAAGGACAACCTTTTTCTTCTTAAGGCGTCTGCTACCATGTTTCCCTTGTTAGGGGTATATGCTATCTCAAACTCATAAGATGCTAAAAATCCTATCCAAAATCGTCACAACTGTCCATCTCTCACGCAGACCACCCTAGTCGAATTCGACATCCCCCAAATGCATGCCCCAAAGGCCGAAACCAATATCAGACAAACACCCAAGGGACATCTCCTTCGAGTTCAGGCAACCTACGTGAGATGATACTAAAAATAATAATAATAATGGCTAAACAATTAAGCCTTTGACCAACTTTGGATGTCCTCGCCAGTCTCGCTCCAAAACCACCGTTTATCCTATAACTGGCTTTGCTCACCCTATTGAGCACATATGAAAACTTATCACGCTCCTTGAAAAGACTAAGATGTCATTTACAAAGGCCATCACAAACTTATTTAGGTACTCCCTGAACACCCTTCTCTTCCAATCAACAAAGTATGCGGGGGCGTTTGTCAAACCAAATAGCATCACCAGCCACTCATAAAACCATCCGGAATCCTAAAGGCAATCTTCTCTATACTATCGTCAGCCACTCTCAACTGACGAAACCATGTGGCTTAGTCCAACTGCGAAAATACTGAGGCGCCAACCAACTGATCCAAGAGATCATCAATCCTTGGCAATGGGTGTCTACTCTTCTTTGTGAGTTTCTTTAATTCTCTTTAGCCTACACAAAGTCTGAGGGACCCATCCGCCTTCATAACGAAACTACTGGAGCGCCCCACTCCGATATACTTTGCCTTATGAACCCCTTCTCAAACAATTGCCTACTCACTTATGGAGTTCCCTCCTCTCGCTAGGAGCCATGTGGCACACTGGCCAAGATACTGGTTTAGCATTATCCATCAGATATATTCGGAAGTCAATCTCCCGCTTCGGAGGTAAGCCCTTCACCTTCTCAAACACATCTGAGTGTTCCCGGACTACTTCTAACAGATCGCAAACTCTCGACCGACGTGTCAAGCGATTCTAGATAACTTAGCATAACAGATTCTATGGGATTACAAGAGATCTCGAGAGTGTTACCCAAGCGGGTCATAAGCCTAACAACTCTCCCTTCAAAATCAAGAACGGCACCCCTACTGGATAACCAGTTCATGCCCCAAAACTAACCCATAGTCCGTGAAGCCCAACAAGCATCACATCCAAACTCAACGCTAAGTATAGAAACTTTCAAACCCAACCACATCATGGAGCCCAATTGGGTTTGAAACAACTAAGGGATCATCAACCAACTGGTGTCTCAGTGCAGTGACTCTACTAGTAATGATGAGATAAACGAATTTGATGCGTCAGAATCAAACAAAGTTCGAATTGGATGATAAAGAAATCTAAATTCCAACCTAGACGGTCATACCCCCATCTGGTACCCTAGTCGTGAGGGAATACAACTATCCTCCAGAAGATTCCATACCTTGCCCTTGCTTCTTTGAACAATCCTAATAAGGTGTCCTATTCCTCTTAAAAGGATAACCACTTGCCTTCTTCTTCCCTATTCTCCACTCGTAACCTCCCACCAATGAGGTTTCATCTTTCATTAACCAAACAACTATTTGAGCCTTCCTCCCATCGTTTATCCAATAGATACCTACCAGTCCTCCTCCTTCTTGAACCAACTTCTAATCCGACTAACGTCTAAGTCCCTTGAAGTGGCTTTCCATCCTTATCTATCTTAGAAAGATCATCTATACGCGGAGGGGAAACTCAAAACGAGAGAAAGGAAGAGATTCAAAATGGAGAATTCGAAAGATATAGATATGGCTATTGGGGATTACGCTTTTCTCTCAAAAACTTTTCTCTTAAAAGACATGTTTTTGAAAATACTCCTTCAAAAATTTTCTTAGAAAAATAGTTTTTCTAAAACTTTTATCTGTTGTGGTAACCTTAAGCTCTGATACCACGTGTAACACCCCACGCCCGCTAAGGTCACTCATACCAGGGGAATGCCTTAGTTTCGGTGAAGTATTTTAAGTGAATATAGAACAGTAAAATTACAGCAAGATAGATATAAGTAATACTTGAAAATTTTAAATCATCATTTAATTGCAACGGAAAGTAATACATGTTTGGTTACATCACAAAACCATAAACCAGAGTCAAGTACATAATATCCATCCTGATAAAATAGAAGTACATAATCCCACTACATAGATAATAGCCATAACAGAAAAGATAAACCGAGCTTTACTTCTACGATCCAAGCCCAAAAGATAGATATAGCGGTCTGATCCAAGCCCACTAGTGCTAGGCCCACCCTGGTAACCTGAGGGTTGGGAAAAAGATAAAAACAACGGGGTCAGACATAAGTCTGAGTGAGTCCTATAACCCTAACAATACAACCATTAAAGTAATTAGGGTATGACATAAACAAGGAACGGTACCTCTGGGGATAATGACTACACTAAGTAGCCAACTAAACACCGGATGTACTACGATAACCGAAAAGACGCATTTATCCACCCAAAGATAATCCTTACCCCACCCTAGACTTATTCACCCAAGGGTAATTCCTACACTGCACCACACCAGTTTCACCTACCTAAGATTAATTCCTACTTAAAGGTTGATCCTACTAAATGTACTTAGTAATTTTTACCCAGTAGTTTCTAGTACCCCTACATAGGTGCCGTCTGCCCCTATCATTACTAGGTGTACTCACTACTCCCAAGCGATCGGCTCCCTAACGTAGATACCCGTGCTGGTCCCACAATGGGATGTATCATTTCCCCAAAGTGGCAACCTGATAATATAAACGGTGCACGGCTTTATATCTACACGATGTAACAACGATTTACTAACCAGCCCGGGTCCACACACGCATATGAAACCCGTTGGTCCTACGTTGCCACCGCTAACCCGTTTTTGGCCTCTTATAGTCAAGCCCAATATGCGTGTCCCGTCACTCGACTTGGGTCGAGCCCACAAAGATACGTTTGGGATATTGGTTGAGATGGGCCCCCACAAGCTATCCACCTAAGCTTGTTAATTTTATCTAGTGTATCCCACTTAACCCCTTTAACCATGTCTACTTACATGTTACAAATACTTTGGTTAAGTCATTAATCATATTTTAATTACCTTTCAAGGCACCCACTAGATTTCCACATGACACCCAAGTCCTTTACTTAATTCCCACATGCCACCCGAGGCACTTACTTAACCCCTTAATCATGTTTAATTACACGTTCCACTTTGGTTAAGTATTCTAATCGTGTTTTCTATTGCTACCCAAGGCAACCCACTAGTTTCCTCATGCCACCCAAGGCACCCACACTAGTTACTACATGCCACCCAAGGTACCCACTTAACCCTCATGTCCCACTACATGGTAATTTGGTTAAGTGTTTCTTAATTAATTAAGACCGTGATCCTCATAAAGACCTCTCACATTAGACTATCTTTTATGACCGCTGGTTAAGCCGGTTGGGTCCGGGCAGCCTTATGTCATAACCGAGTCTAACCTCGTGTCTTTACATTAATCACGTATTTAGTTTGTGCCTAAGACCTCTCACATTGGGCTAACATTTGTAGCAACTGGTTAAGCCGGTTGGGTCCGGGCAGTTTTACGCTACAACTGAGTCCAACCTCGTGTCTTAGTCGATTAATTACACCTAATTAATCACCCTCATAATTTATATTAATTATCCCTAATTAATATCAAGTTTTTCATAACATGGGTAGACCTAACTCAATAGGTAAATTCCCATGGGGTAGACCTAACTCAATAGGTAAATTCCCACTTATGTTAATTTATTTTTATGGTATGCTTAATCATACCCAACCATACTTTTATTAACATATTTATTAACCCCATCGTTCCCCACGCAAATCGTTCTCATTTCACGACATAATAAAAAGGGAAGATCTATCACAAATATCATGGGTTTAACCAATTCTTAGAATATAACTTTGTCACGGGTTAAGAGGATGTCAACTTGCATATATGAGCATATATTAACCCAACTATATTTAACCCAAACTTGCATATAAGCATTCACATAACTTGCTTAACATATCTTGCATATGTAACTTGCATATTAACAAACATGTAACTTGCATAGCATATCTTGCATATTAACATACATGTAACTTGCATAGCATATCTTGCATATTAACATACATGTAACTTGCATAGCATATCTTGCATATTAACATACATGTAACTTGCATAGCATATCTTGCATATTGACATACATGTAACTTGCATAGCATATATTATCATACATGTAACTTGCATAGCATATCTTGCATATTGACATACATGTAACTTGCATAGTATCATATACTTAACATGCATACAATCAAATACTTAGCATGCATAGAATCATTTACTAAACTTGCATAATATCATATACTTAGCATGCATAGAATCACATACTAAACTTGCATAATATCATATACTTAGCATGCATAGAACCAATTTCTTATTATGCATAAACATACCACTTAACTTGCATAAACCCAAACACTTAGCATGCATAAAACCCAATACTTAACATGCATACAATCAAATACTTAGCATGCACAACATCAAATACTTAACATGCATAACACCAACTACTTAGCATGCATAAAATCACATGCATAACTTGCATATCATGTTACATATACTTGCATATATTCTCACATATAGTTTGCATAACATGTTACATATGCATAAATATTCAACATAATATTTTACATCATAAAACATGGAAATAAACTTGCATATGGCATAAAACTTGCAATTCACATATCATACAACTTGCATATAACTCACTTATCCACAAACATAACCATTTCTTATCACATCCTACCATAATCAATTTAACAATTGATTATTAAAGCCATAGAAACTCACCAAAACACAATTAGCAAGCTAATGAAGAAGATTAAGATACTTAGAATGGATTAGAGATTGATTAGAGCTTGCTTTCCTCTTCATTGATTTGTGGAGGCCATGACCAAGTTTCATTTTGCCATAGTTTAGTTACTAGGTTTAATTATGAATGAATTAGGGTAGGGTTAGGGTGTTATTTATAGGATTAGGTTGCATTTTAGACCCTTAGATTAACCCTAGATTAATTTAGGACCATCAGATCCAAGAAGCTTCCAGAACCAGCCCTCCAAGCCAGCCCAAGACCCAACCTGGTGCAACCTGGTGCACCCAGGTTCACTGGACGTGCCACCCTGTCGACAGGCAAGTCGACAGGCATGTCGACACCCCTGTCGACAGGCCTGTCGACAGCCCTGTCGACATGGGTTAGGCGGGAAGCTTCCCGCCTGACCCCGCCTGGCCCATTCCAAATCTGAATATTTGAATTTATTAAATCTGTTTTAGTTTTGAATTTTCTGCAAACTTCATCGGGCCATAACTGGGCCATACGGACTCCGATTTTCGAAAACTCGGACTCTATTTCGCGTATTTTTCCGAGACGAACGCAACGACGTAGCCCGTTTCCCCCAATTCTCACATCTGAGATTATTTATTCTGTAATTAGTGAATTTTAGCATTAACCGAAATTCGGGGTGTTACAGGAATCGTTGGGTTTGCATCAAAAAGAGCTTTCTAAAGAATATAAGAAATTTGAAATCTAACGGTTGGATTTGGAATTACGTCAAAATCAAATTTGGAAAAGGTCGCTGTAAGTGCAGTTCGATGACCGTTTATGGAAATCGAGTGAAAGGGTCTTAATGAAATTATAAAAAAAATATTGATAATTTGTGTAAAATCATAATAAATGATTTGGAAAGAATTGGGATGAAAAATTCCATATTTGAAAAGATAAAAATATATTTTTATCGAAATGAACTAGTTATTAACTAGAATTATAATCACTTATTTTTAAATAAATAAATTGGATAGAGAACGGGTTTTAATATAACCAGATTTTCCAATATATGAATTGGAGTGGATTTGAATGGAGATCATCTTCGGAATATTTTGATGTTGGATTTTGTGATTATATGGATATTGTTATGAAAATTTGGAAGATATAGTTATATCGTTATTTCCAATACGATATTTGTTGGTTTCAGAATTTGATATTGAATATAAGCCGATATAATTTCTATTCAGAGCCTTGTATTTGATATCGAATTGGATTTTGGTTTGTCGTGAACGGTGATTAAATAACACTGTTCTTAAACCCAGTTGAGAAAAAGAATAAATCTTTTAATTAAGATTTAGGGAAGTTTTCCAATTAATTAATATTTAATTGGAATTGAATAAAAGAATTGGGTGTTGGGTTTTTCGTGAATGGTGTTTTCAGTAACACTGTTCATGAACCCCGTGTGAAAAGAATAAATCTTTTAATTAAGATTGTTAGAGTTTCCAATTATATTTAATAATTGGAATAAAATGGAATGTGAATTGGGTTTATTGTGAAATGTGTTTTTAACGACATTCGTTCTTTAACCCGATTTACAGTGAAATGTGATTTGGAATTTGTAAATCTTTTTATTAAGATTTAACGAAAATTTTCCAAAGTAAAGTTTTCCAATATAATATATTAAATTAGAGCTGAATGGAATTTGATTTGATGATAATCGAAGTGAGCTTCTGTGGAGGAAGACTGTTAATATATATGGAATTTAAAAGGCTTTGTCGTTATTCCATTTATATTATTAGTCGAATACGAAAATTGATATCGATTATATACAATGATCTGTTTTCCATGAAGATTCCATAATTAATGGAATGTGATTTGGGTTTATTGTGAACTGTGTTTTAAATGACATTTGTTCTTTAACCCAGTTAAAGATAGGATTACATGTCTAACATTGTATTTCGAACTGTATGGTTGATCTCTGCTAAATATATATCTGTTTGGTGGCAGAGAATTTATTCTCTTGCTTAACATCCTTCTCTGAGACGTACGAGCTCATAGGTTATATATAGGCAGAAATCAATAGTACGGTGTAGATTGTCGATGCAACATGTTTGATTTTCCAAAGTTAAATAACCATTTATATTGATTTTTGGGAAGATTAAAACCAAGCGGAGTTTTAATGAATCTTTAATTAGATTGAAATGAGAATGTGATAATTTAAATTATTAATTTGGGAAATGATCGAGAGTAGGGTATCACCAGTTTTGCTCCTAGCGATAGTTAAATCTTTAATTAGATTTGATTGGGAAATGGTAATTAATTTTAGCGATAACACCGTGGTGTTAGATATGGAGTATTACCAGTTTTGCTCCATGGGATGAATGGGTTGGGATTGGGAAACAAAATAAACGATTACTTCGATAAGGATCGCTAATGCCGACTAGTTTGGATAAAACTTAATTTGGTTTGAATTAATATCCAAAGGAAGATTAAAGAATAAATTTGAAGAATTTATCTTTGATAAAATTAATGGGAACCTTTCCCAAAGGATATGATTATTTAAATAAAAGAATATTCAGAATTGGAATGAGGTGTATGTTGTGTTTTATAGCACTTAATTATAAAATACGTGAGTTATTCGGAAAGGCCGGGTTTATACCCATTTTGAATAACTGATTCGACGATAAGTCGACGATGAAGACGGTGGTTGAAGACCGGAGGTCTTCACATCGTTTGGATGATTACTGATGTCTTGATTGGGCTATACACCCAAGACAAGGTAATAACTGGTGATCGTCCATACATACTTGGAGATCAACCGGATATGCGAGGGCCTCTCTGCTGTATTGGACATATGGGACGAGGAATAAGGTGCCTCCGGTTTCGTTCAGACCTAGAACGAACTTGTAAATGGATGTGTGTCTGACATTGGATTTTATTCTATGTTGATTGATCTCTATTAAATATATATCTGTTTGGTGGTGGAGAATTGATTCTCTTGCTTAACACCCTTCTCTGAGACGTACGAGCTCAGAGGTTATATATCTATAGACATCAGTCGCATGGCATGAATTGCCTGTGTGGCATGTAGAGATGCAGTGATCAAGGCTTCTGCTGAAAAGCAGAGTCTTGTTGTTGATGATCAAAGCACGACTTTAATATAGCATAGCATTGTGTAGCGTTAATTCGCGAGCCTCACATCCCGGTGTGAACCATAAACGGGAGAAGGACTGCACGAGGACAGTGCGTTTCTTTCTAACTAGGAGTGGTGTCATGGTATGGATCCCAGACATATTACTCATGTGGATGTTGCATATTACTGGATGGATAGAGAGGTGCCTCAATTATATCGGTCATTACGGGGCCAATGGATGTTCTGATCGAATACTGACCAGATTTACGCCCCATAGGGTGGGGAAACGCATATTCAGGAGTTATGAATCCACCTTGCACTTAGTGTGGACCGGCGCTGCAGTTACCTAAGGGTCACTCGAGCTCTGATCTTGAGACATAGTAGGCTAGATTGTCTCGAATCGGTGAGGATGATCCCTTGCCTCGGTTCGTATATGGAATCCAATTTCCAATATGACATTTCGGTTTTAATTGTAGAGCCAAGTATGACAACATAGTGGGATGGGGCACTATGCCGTCTATGATTGATACATTTATATTTGAAGTTGATTTCTTTATGTATAGTAGTAATAAAAGATAAATTTCGCGTACCAAGCATATTTGGCTATTATAAGGTAAAACTCTATCTTCCAGCTTGCGTTGCATTGTGTGATGGGACCTGAGTCTTATAATAGCTTCATTTTTCCAAAAAGCATTGCGTTGTTTGTTTTATGCACTGGTATTCTCAGGAGGAAACCCGTTCCGTGTTATACGGCGTGGTCCCTTGACTTACTCTATTTTAAAGTAAATTTTTAAATAACTGTTTTAGTTCTCACAGTCACATGACTAACCTGGAGATTATTGTTTTAACCTAAACTCTGGGTTCCCCTATTTTCCACACGGGCAGCTAGTAGTTTTTGTTTTGCAGATACTATATTCATAGGATCCTGGTTTATAGCTGGAGCTATACTCGGAACACTCTGTATTCATGTATTTCTTTCAGTTGTGTTTTGTATTATTTTCCGCTACATTGTAATTTGCAAATTTCTAATATTTATCAAATATATATTATTTGTTCATACTCTATATATTCTTGTACTCTGATATAAATTGTTGTAATAAGCAACGAAATGTTCTATTGTTTGTGTTCTGATTTGTCGTGTTCTCAACTCGATCCGGGGTTTCCGTAAGGGCGAGTTTGGGTCATTTCAGGAAAGGTCCTCGTTATTATGTCGCATCCATTTCAAAAATATAATCACAAGATATATCCATTTTTTACCTCATTGAATTTCCGAATCTACCTTTATTCAAACATTTAATTGAGTTCACGGCTTTGTATTCGAGGAAATTTTATTTTTTTAAAACTATTTGGAGAAAATAGAAATGGATTTTGGAAATTATGGAATACGATTTTGGAAAATGATTTTATAAAGGCCTAGTTTTCTAAAGATATGGTTTTTGGATTTTAATCTATTCGTATTTCAGTTTTTTTTATGTCTTTTTGTGTAATTTTAATAAATATAATCTGATTGGTAGGAAAGATGGAATTAGAAATGACAAGGAATATGCCATTAAATTTGAAAATAATAAATATCCATTCCTTGTGATTTTAATTGTCCCTTTTCCTATATATATTGGATAATTTGTTGAAATTATCCTTAAGATTTCAAAGCTCCAACATTTTGAACACAAAAAGATTTTTTAGTTTATAATACGAACAGAAATAATAATAAGAAATCAGATTTATAGGTATGAAACCATTGGTTTATAATAAATTCTATTTTTGGAGAAGCTTTAAACTTTTCTTTAAAAAGGCCGAGGAAAATCTTTCATTCGGATTTTTGGTGTATTTGATTTTGAATCGTTTTTGTTGTCAGCTAGTTAAGGGGAAAATCCACTTTAATTTTATTTCGAATTTCTAGCTGATTTCCTGTTTAATTTCGTTCATTATGTAGTCGCAACATCATTGTTGAGGCTATAAATTTTTGGAGATGGTTTGGAGTTTGATTTGTGTCTTTGATACTTCCATGATGTGGATAATTGTTTTTCATATCATGTCAATTCTTAAAAGATGACGTGGGACAATTAGTTGATGAGTTTTGGTTTAATTTGGGCCTAGGACTCAACCGTAAAAGTTGCGTCCAAGTCTCCCCCTTAATTTCTTTCTTTCTTCCTCATCTAACCGAACCATATTCGTATTCTTTTCTCTTTCTTTGTCATCGCCTCGTCTCCTCCTTTTTCGCATTAGTTTGCGCATTAGATTTTGTCTCACTAGTACTCCGAGATCTAATTTCTTCTCTCCGTTCATTTGTTAGTCCATAATACCTACTTGCACTAGCCGATCTTTGTTAGGGACTGCAGAATGGATCGTTAAGGCAAAGCAAGCATTAGAGGGCAGGTGAATAGTGTTTGTAAGAGTTTAAACAAAACTTAAAACTAAAGAGAATTATGGAACGAATCAAATGCCGCAAACACAATCACAGACACAGATTTAAACGCAGATGCAAAATAAACAGAAATAAAAATGCAGAAAAAGAAAGAACACATCGGATTTTATGCTGGTTCGGATCACTCCTACATCCAGTCCCGCACAACGCTGGATTGTGCAGAGTTTTATTACTATTTCCAATAGTCAAATACAATCTCCTTGATTTCACGACTCAATAAGGAGACACTGACTCCTATCCCTTGATTTCACGGCTCAACAAGGGAACACCGACTCCTATTCCTTGATTTCACAGCTACAAGGATACGTCGACTCCTCTTTGACTTACAAATAGGGTTTATTCAACCCAAGCAATTACAAAACAGCCCTATAACTCTTCAATAGCACTTGATTCAGAGAGTAGGGAGTAGAGAGTGTAGAGAGAAGAAGCTTGATCAAAATAGAAGTGAATTCGGCAGAGAATAAGTGTAAGAATCATAAAAATGATTAAGAATAATTGTGGGATGAAGGAGCATGAAGTTAGAGAAGAAGATATGTTAAAAATTTTGGTTTTAACCTCTTTTTATAGAGTATGAAGGGTTGCAATGGTTCTGAAGCATTTCAGATAGTGAAATGACACTTCCCTTCAAAATTAGAAAAAAAAATAGCATTTATATGTCGACATAAACTTTTTGCTATGTCGACATAAGTAACGTCCCAGAAATTTGGATAATTTGAAATGTAATTAATTAAAGATATAACTGCTAAAAATCAATTTTATATTGATACTGGGATTTGAAATATTGTCTTGTGTATTGATTGAATTCGATATTTAATTCAAAGTGGTCGGTTGTGAATCAAATATTTATGGTTGAAAATTTGAATTGAATTTGGTTGTATATTTGAATTTGATTTGGAATTTGATTTGAAAATATAAATGATTGAATTCAAAAGTAAACGTAATTAACATTGAATAAATTAGAAATTTTATTTGTTGAAATATATGGAAATTGGTCTAGAAATGTGTGTATTTGTATATAAATAAAAGTAATTGAAAATTAACGTTTTAAATTAAATGGAGTTGTTCATGGACAAATGGAATAAACTAGGTAAACAGTTAAATAATTTAAAATTTTAAAGCATCATTGTATATAGACGAAGTCGGATTTCAACTGGAATAATTTTATTGCATTCAAAATGCAAAGACGAGTGGATACGTATAAATTTTTGTCGCGTTGGGAGATTTCGTTAGCGGTACAAAATTTAGAGTTGTTCGGGGTATCCGCGGTAAAATTTTTATTTTAATTTAACCAAATGTACCTGCCTCAGTTACAAACCCTGCGATCCTATATTCTGATACGCCCCCTCCCTATAAGCTATTGACTCGACGTTGTTTTTATCACCTAAAATTTTACTTCTATAAAATAATCGCGTCCCCATGCCATTTTCTTCAGCTTTCCCCAAATTCATCCCTCTTCCATTTAATCGCCGCCGAAAACCCTTTGCTTCACTTCTAGAAATCGCCATCGCTTCTTTCCATCTCGAAAACCGAAGCCAACCCTCCTACGGATCAATAGTTGCTCAGCGCTCAGCCCCAAAATCGATCACTCGCTCCTCTCTTCTGTTTCTCTTTCAATTTTAACCATAAATCAAATACCCTAGAGTCCGAATCAATGGAAACAGTCACTCGCACGCGCAACCACTTCCTTCAACCATTTCTTTGATCTGCACGCAATCGAGGATAGAAGCCAGTGGCCTTGCGGTGTCCATTTTTCTCGATCGAGCAACATCAACTCGTGTCCATCGTTAAGCTTGCAAGCCATTGCCTTTCGACGAATTCCAGCACCCAACTTGATGCCAGCGCCTTCTCTGTTGATTTAAGGTAAGTTATTCACTCACGATTAACTTTAAGTTCAAGTAAGTTGATTTCAACATAAATTAGATGAAATAGTATGACCGGGGTTAGGAGTTTGCGTAATTCGTGGCTATCCCTTTCACTGTTGAAACTGAAACGTAATGCCCAACCTTGTTTGCCATATGTTTCGACACATATTGCTTTGATTTCTAATTGGATGTTGACCATGATTTTTAAACTGATCGTATCGTGTTATACTGGCATCTTACCTACAGCTGTTTTACCATTTAATTCTATAGTAATGTCAAGGAACATTTAGGTTGAAAAATATTTAGAACACTCGTGTGTTAAGTTCAGTATAACTGTATGAGAAAATATATCACATCATGTGTACATACATATCTGAATGATTTGCCGTCAGTATGCTATGTTTTGCTGCATATTTTATGCCCAGTTTGTTTAGATTCTTGTCTCATGTATGTTGCAGTTAACTGGAAAATTGGAATAACAGCCTTTGGTATAGTATTCGCAACCATAACGTTAACAACATGCGTTTTGGCTTGCCGGTAACTGCATTGTAGGAGTATTTTAAAAGAGTAGTCGTACTGGAAATGTCGTATATGCTTTTCTTGAGAAAAGACCATTCCCTTCCAACAAAAATGCTCAAGATAGTCGAAAATTGAAACTGTTATTATTATTATTGCACTGATCTTAGGTTTGGACATCTAAAATTTATTTGGAATATAATTGACACTTAAATTAAGTTCACATTATACCTTGGCATTTTAATTTCAGATTTGGAAGATTTTAGTTTAGATTTTGGCATTCTTAAAACTTTACACCGAATTGTAAGTATGTCAAAAATATGGATTTTTGGGAGGGTTCATGTCATGATATCTCTCTCCCTAAACCCGGACACTTACAAACTGGAACACCTCATGTACTCTTGGTTGTGAATGGTTGTTCTACCATTATTCTTTTGCCTGATTGTTCTTCAAACGCAGTTATTTTATCGTTGTCTAGACTCATACATGCTTCATTTGTCATATGCTCTCTGTTACTAAGTATACATGTCCATGTTTCATTTTTCATATGCTCTCTGTTACTCAAGTATACATGTCCATGTTTCATTTGTCATATGCTCTCTGTTAGTTAAGCAGACATGCTTTTACCTGAAACCACTAATATGTTAAGTAGTCGTGCTTTTACCTGAACCGTTAATATGTTAAGTAGACATGCTTTTTCCTGAAACTATTTAATATGTTAAGCATATATGTTGCGCCACCTGCTTTGTAGCACATAGTAAAGTTTCAGTATATATATATATATGTATGTTTATCACAGTTAGTTTTCAGTATATATATATATATATATATATATATATGTTTGTGCCACCTGCTAATTCATGCATTTGTAGCACATAGAGTAAAGTTTCAGTATATTTTCAGTATATATGTTTATCTGGAAGATTTATTCATCCATTAGTAGCACACAGTAAAGTCTACTGGACACTTCAATAACCTATCGGTTTGGCTTTTCATGTAGTTAGTCACTATTCACGGCCATATAGAAAATCCCTTGTTACTGCCATGTAGTTAATCACTGTTACTTCCATATAGTTAAAATCTCGCCTACTGCCATATAGCAAATCTCTCGCCCACATCTAATTACGGTGATTTAATTAGATTTGGAACCAAGTTAATGTTATGGGTTTGGATATTTTTGGTTTCCCCAAAACTGTTGTTATATGTTTCCCAAAACTGTCGTGATATGTTGGCCAAAAGCTATCGTGATCCATTGCCTAAAACTGTCATGATTCATTCGCCAAAACTGTTGCTGATGCATTTAAAAACTGATGCACACAGATGTTACACTTGATTCTCGGGTATTTACATATATATGTTTTCAGTATATATATATGTGGTGGTCGATGTACACCTATGTGTATATATATATATACACCCCATTGTATGTGTATATGTACGTCATCGGCATACGTATATATACATATAAATCCATATGCGGTCCAAATTGTTTTGTCTTAGGTTGCCTTGATATATTCCGATGGTTATCACGAGTTCGATGTCCCCGAAAGTTAGTGGATTATAGGATTAACTGTGTATTTCGGTTTATTTTGAAATTAATTCACTTGAACTATGATTTAATCCTGACTCGAGTATTTTGTGTTTACATGAAATGCTCGGGTCAGACTCGAGCATTACAAATTTAAAGATTCTTATTGTATATAAATTGTTTTAAATTCCACTGTATAGACAATCTTGTATCTAAACGTTTGATTTAAAAATAAAGGAATTATTCTGCTGTTTCAATATTATGTTGTTTATTTTGAGTTTTCTATGTTGATTCTGCTTTTAAATCCAGTAAGCTAAATAACGGTCCATCGATTTGGACGTTTTAAGTTGGTTTAATTACCAATTTGAAGCGGTCAAAAAGGCGGGACGTTACAAGTGGTGTCAGAGCTTTGGTTTATTCAAAGCTTAGCTTATCGAGTTTAAATGAGTAGGATCGACATTAGAAAAGCAGATTTTGAAAATAAAAAGGTTTTGAAAAATAATTTTGGAAAGTGTAAATAAATTAAAAAAGGAAATTATTTTGGAAATATTATATATTTTTAAAATTAGTATTTTGGAATTGATACAGCGGAAATAAAAAATTGTTTTTAAATTTAAAATTTTCCGGAACCCCAGTCTTCGAATCAAAAAGTTGCGACAGCCATTCTTCGATAAGATACCCTTAGATTTGAGTTTTGAATCCAGCATCACATGAGATACAAGGAAGAGAAGTATAAGATAATCGACAAATAAATTTCTCTTATCGTGTATTTTAGCAATCAAAGATAACTGAAATTGATTGGTAATAAGAATCCCGATGGAAATTTAAGTGGAAAGGGAAAATTTGGAATCATTCCCAAAACGAAACGATAGATTTTATTTTGGTAGGAATAAGTGAAAATAAAATCGGAAAAAGATATGATTGGAATAAGACTGTGCTAAATTTGATTAAGTTATTTGAGTTATTCAGAATTTGGCAAGACAGTTTATAAGTGGGTTCAAATTAATAATGTTTTATCGAATACAAGGATTCGATAGTAAAATATAAAATTGTTAGTTAATTCACAAGAAGTGAATTGTAAACGAGAACTTTTAATGAAGCGATATATGAATGAAGATTGTGAGGAGATTTAAACCAATATTTAATGGAATCAAAACTAATTTGATGTGACGAGTTCGGATTTCTATAAAAGGGATCATATTCATTTTTAGAAGCGGATGCCATTTGAAAGCAAATGTGTCGTAAATAAAATTGGAAATAGAGTTAACCAGTACAGGGAGATAATTCTGAAGTTCAGAATATAAGTGAAAAGGGATTTTCCTAAGTTCGGAATATATTATCGGAAAAGAGATTATTCGAAGGAAATACTGTTTACTTTCCATTTTTAATTTGATATATTATTAATTAATTGTTATGTATTCAGATTAAGGAATATAGTATATTTTAAAACATTTCCAAGGCATGGGTTTCAATCATAATCGACGATTGTCGTGAAAGAAGCAAATTATTATTTTAAATTCGAAAGTACGAAAATGAATGTTTTGTTGAAATGGGAAGTTGTGGATTTTATCTATTTCGAAGTTAATAATGTTGTACAGTTAAGGTCTGAGAGGTAAATATACCCCAACTTGATTGACTTCATTAGTGACTAAGAAATGGTTAAAGTTCGATAGTTAGAGTGGTTAAGTAAAGCAAGTAAATGAGTGTTAGCAGTTAAGTGAAAATACCAATATTTATTTAGTATCTGTTTAATTCAAATAACGAATTTAGAAATGTTTCCCCGAGAACAAAATGTATTTTCTATAGAAAATAAAGGTTTGTGAATATTTGGAATTGTTTTCCCACGTTAATAAGTGATTTTCTAGAATTATAGAAAAGCAATATAATAATGTTTTTCAAAAAGATCGGGAGAGACTAACGGGTTTTGATAATTTAGAATAGCGAGAACTGAAGAACAAAAAGTCACACGTCGAGAACGAAGAGCGGCAGAACATAAAAGAAGGAAAAATTTACCGATCTGAGATTTTCTGTTTTAAATGCCGAGAGAGGGACATTTTCCCCAATCAACCGTTTGTTATCATTATAAACAAGTTGGACATATAGCTCAGAACTGTTCCGAGAGACAACAAGGAAAACAGGCAGTGTTGCGCCCCACTAGAGAGAAAACAATGAAGTATGTAGATCAAGGTAGCTCCACCTCGTATTATTGTAAAAAAATGTAAGGAATGGGGACATGTGGATGTGGAATGCACTAATCGTTTTGTGGAAACCCCAGAATGATAAATATAGTGGAAGTTTATGCGAAAATGTGGGTTATCGATCAAAAAGCAGACAATCATCGAAGATTGTGAATCCTAATTAAGTAAGCTCTGTTTCGTAATACTATCGTTGTAATCCTAAATTTCTTAGGTACATATTTTGAGTAGATCAAGACTTAAAAAAAGGGTTATGAAAGAAATTTGAACCCTATAAAATTGTTATTAATGGTTTAATCTTATTTGTATGATGTTAGTTAAAAATCTTGAAAATGAAATATTTCTAAGTAGAGATTATGATGATATCATTATAATCAATGTTTCATAAAAATAGTGAATTTGTAAACTGAATCCGAGAGAGGCATAAGAAATGATTTGATAAAAAAAATGAAATTTAGAAAATTGGGAGCTGATTGGAGATTAGTTAAGTTGAATAACCTTCTAAGTGTTGATCTGATGTTGGTTTCGGCCTTCGGGATTGGTACTTAGGGAGTTGTTCGCTTGCTAATTTACGGTCAACGGATGTATATGTGAAAGAGTGATAATGTGTAAAAGAGAAATTTGTGTTAAGAAGAAAAATTATGGAATTTTGAGATGTGAATGAAGTGATGAACTTAATAATTGGAGATATGGAAGAAAATCTGGGTTATAACCAATAGATTTGTAAATCTGAGTTGAAAGGATATCGAATATCTGAATTGGTTAAAAGATCAAAACTGAAATTTTGAAATTTGAATTGAAGTTTGAGGATATTAGATTTTAATACAGAAGTTCCGAAACTTATATGGGAAAGTAATAAGAATTTGATGAATTCGAAAACTATTGAATAGGGCAGTATCCTATTTGCGATAAAATCTTATATAACAGAATTTATATAAGACTGAGGTGTTTAGAAATATGATTTGAAAGGAAAATTTTATGTATGATTTATGAGAAGTATGAAATAAAGTATGATAGGTTTTCAAGTCAAGATAAGGGAAGTACCTTCCTTCTCCTTTGAATTTTGAGCTTAATTGAGATGTGCTGTTGGTGGTAATAGGTTGTCCGGACATAAAACTCGAGTTGTCTAAAAGAACATGACCGTGTAGCGTAATTCGCAGGGCTGTAGAAGGCCTATGACAGATGGATGTTTCTTGGGGGAACCAAGCGTAACCATTCGGTCTGCTGCGATCTACAGTCGTGATAAGGGCGTAATCCGCAGAGCTGTGAAAGCTTACAGGTATGGATGTTTCCTGAGGGAATCAGGCGTAACCATTGTGTACCTGCGGTCCACATGGCATATCTACATATGAAACAGATGTAACCACTAGAGTTACTAAAGGTAGAATGGAGCCATGCAATGTTGAGATATCTTAGTGATGTGAAGCCATCTGTTTGATGCAACACTGTGTCTTCGTGACATGATGTGTTTTCATGACTTGATTCGTCTTAGTGACATGAATTGTCCTTGTGACTCGATTGATCCTCATGTCTTGAATTATTTTCGTGATTTGTTTTCATGGCCTTGAGATAGAGCTGTTAAAGCTCAGTGGTCTCAGTATTTCTTTTGATTCGTAAATATTTTCCGCTGATCTGTTCATTACGAAATTCGCAGGGAAGTGAATTCCTATGGGTACGGATGTTTTCTGGGGGATCCAGACCAAACCATTGTGTATCTGCGATTCATGAACAATCAACATCAATATCACATTGGTACTTTCCGTATCCGTTTTTTTATAAAGAGGATTTTTTGAAATATTTTCACTGGGAGTTGAAGCAAGGATATTTAGTACCTGGAGATTTTAGCTGTGCGCCTGGCCAGCGTATGCCTAAAATCTGTGAGAACGACGATAGACTTGTCAAGCTTCATGTTATCATATATTTTTAAATAAATAATTTTAAATTAAAATATACCTAGTTTAATAAGTTAAGAAAGAGAAATTCAGAGTAATAATACAAATATTTTAGATTTTGAAAATTTTCAATTCAAAAATTTGTGATTGGAAGAGAAGTTATTTATACTTTTCAATGAGTATTGAGGGAGATAAAAGGTGGATTGAATGTAAGGAGATTTGGTTGAACTGGGAATATAAGGAATAAATGCAACGTTGGATAAAGAAACGTTGACAGATGATGTTTATGATGAAATTTGAAATAATTTGAGATAAGAATTAGTATAAGTGAATTGAATATAGTTTAAAAAGCATAAATAAAATCCAATTCGGAGGATAAAGGAAAATGTGACTGATCAAAATTGATCTTCAAAGAAAGGAATTTGATTTTTCGAGTAATAAATATGAAGGAAAAATAAATAGTATAAATGATTTGAATATCAGTATTTAGGTTTGTGTGGAAAGATTTCACACAAATATGAAAAATTTAAAGTATACATTGATATGACTTTAAAAATCTCTCCTTTTCGAGGACGAAAAGGGGGGAGACTGTAACGCCCCAGAAATTTGGATAATTTGAAATGTAATTAATTAAAGATATAACTACTAATAATCAATTTTATATGGATACTGGGATTTGAAATATTGTCTTGTGTATTGATTGAATTCGATATTTAATTCAAAGTGGTCGGTTGTGAATCAAATATTTATGGTTGAATATTTGAATTTGATTTGGAATTTGATTTGAAAATATAAATGATTGAATTCTAAAGTAAATGTAATTAATATTGAATAAATTAGAAATTTTATTTGTTGAAATATATGGAATTTGGTCTAGATATGTGTGTATTTGTATATAAATAAAAGTAATTGAAAATTAACATTTTAAATTAAATGGAGTTGTTCATGACAAATGGAATAAACTGGGTAAACAGTTAAATAATTTAAAATTTTAAAGCATCGTTGTATATAGACGAAGTCGGATTTCAACTGGAATAATTTTATTGGATTCAAAATGCGAAGACGAGTGGATACGTTTAATTTTTTGTCGCATTGGGAGATTTCGTTAGCGGTACAAAATTTAGAGTTGTTCGGGGTATCCATGGTAAAATTAAAATTTTAATTTAACCAAATGTACCTGCCTCAGTTACAAACGCTGCGATCCTATATTCTGATACGCCCCCTCCCTATAAGCTACTGACTCGACGTTGTTTTTATCCCCTAAAATTTTAGTTCCATAAAATAATCGCGTCCCCATTCCATTTTCTTCAGCTTTCCCCAAATTCATCCCTCTTCCATTTAATCGCCACCGAAAACCCTTTGCTTCACTTCTAGAAATCTCCATCGCTTCTTTCCATCTCGAAAACCGAAGCCAACCCTTCCACGGATCAATAGTTGCTCAGCGCCCAGCCCCAAAATCGATCACTCGCTCCTCTCTTCTGTTTCTCTTTCAAGTTTAACCATAAATCAAATACCCTAGAGTCTGAATCAATGGAAACAGTCACTCGCACGCACAACCACTTCCTTCAACCGTTTCTTTGATCTACACGCAATCGAGGATAGAAGCCAGTGGCCTTGCGGTGTCCATTCTTCTCGATCGAGCAACATCAACTCGTGTCCATCGTTAAGCTTGCAAGCCATTGCCTTTCGACAAATTCCAGCACCCAACTTGATGCCAACGCCTTCTCTATTGATTTAAGGTGAGTTATTCACTCACGATTAACTTTAAGTTCAAGTAAGTTGATTTCAACATAAATTAGACGAGATAGTACGACCGGGGTTAGGAGTTTGCGTAATTCGTGGCTATCCCTTTCACTGTTGAAACTGAAACGTAATGCCCAACCTTGTTTACTGTATGTTCCTACACATATTGCTTTGATTTTTAATTGGATGTTGACCATGATTTTTAAACTGACCGTATCGTGTTGTACTGGCATCTTACCTACAGCTGTTTTACCATTTAATTCTGTTGTAATGTCAAGGAACATTTAGGTTGAAAAATATTTAGAACACTCGTGTGTTAAGTTCAATATAACTATATGAGAAAATATATCACATCATGTGTACATACATATCTGAATGATTTGCCGTCAGTATGCTATGTTTTGCTGCATATTTTATGCCCAGTTTGTTTAGATTCTTGTCTCATGTATGTTGCAGTTAACTGGAAAATTGGTATAACAAGCTTTGGTATAGTATTCGCAACCATAACATTAACAACATGCGTTTTGGCTTGCCGGTAACTGCATGGTAGGAGTATTTTAAAAGAGTAGCCATACTGGAAATGTGATACATGCTTTTCTTGAGAAAAGACCATTTCCTTCCAACAAAAATGCTCAAGATAGTCGGAAATTGAAACTGTTATTATTATTATTATTATTGCACCGATCTTAGGTTTGGACATCTAAAATGTATTTGGAATATAATTGGAACTTAAATTAAGTTCGCATTATACCTTGGCATTTTAATTTCAGATTTGGAAGATTTTAGTTTAGATTTTGGCATTCTAAAAACTTTAAACTGAAATGTAAGTATGTCAAAAATATGGATATTTAGGAGGGTTCATGTCATGATATCTCTCTCCCTAAACCCGGACACTTACAAATTGGAACACCTCATGTACTCTTGGTTTTGAATGGCTGTTCTACCATTATTATTTTGCCTGATTGTTCTTTAAACGCAGTTATTTTATCGTTGTCCAGACTCATACTTGTTTCATTTACTCAAGTATACATGTCCATGTTTCATTTGTCATATGCTCTCTGTTACTCAAGTATACATGTCCATGTTTCATTTGTCATATGCTCTCTGTTAGTTAAGCAGACATGCTTTTACCTGAAACCACTAATATGTTAAGTAGACGTGCTTTTACTGAACCATTAATATGTTAAGTAGACATGCTTTTTGTTGAAACTATTTAATATGTTAAGTATATATGTTGTGCCACTTGCTTTGTAGCATATAGTAAAATTTCAATTTACATATATATGTATGTTTATCACAGTTAAGTTTTCAGTATATATATATATATGTTTGTGCCACCTGCTAATTCATGCATTTGTAGCACACAGAGTAAAGTTTCAGTATATTTTCAGTATATATGTTTATCTGGAAGATTTATTCATCCATTAGTAGCACACAGTAAAGTTTACTGGACACTTCAAGTAACCTATCGGTTTGGCTTTTCATGCAGTTAGTCACTATTCACGACCATATAGTAAATCCCTTGTTACTGCCATGTAGTTAATCACTGTTACTTCCATATAGTTAAAATCTAGCCTACTGCCATATAGCAAATCTCTCGCCCACATCTAATTACTGTGATTTAATTAGATTTGGAACCAAGTTAATGTTATGGGCTTGGATATTTTTGTTTTCCCCAAATCTGTTGTTATATGTTTCCCAAAACTGTCGTGATATGTTGGCCAAAAGCTATCGTGATCCATTGCCCAAAACTGTCATGATTCATTCGCCAAAACTACCGCTGATGCATTTAAAAACTGATGCACACAGATGTTACACTTGATTCTCGGGTATTTACATATATATGTTTTTAGTATATATATATATATATATATATGTGTGTGTGTGTGTGGTGGTCGATGTACACGTATGTGTATATATATACACCCCATTGTATGTGTATATGTATGTCATCGGCATACGTATATATACATATAAATCCATATGTGGTCCAAATTGTTTTGTCCTAGGTTGCCTTGATATATTCCGATAGTTATCACAAGTTCGATGTACCCGAAAGTTAGTGGATTATAGGATTAACTGTGTATTTCGGTTTATATTGACATTAATTCACTTGAACTATGATTTAATCCTGACTCGAGTATTTTGTGTTTACATGAAATGCTCGGGTCAGACCCGAGCATTACAGATTTAAAGATTATAGCTTAGGATTTGAAGATTGGCGAAGATGTGGATTCCAGGAGACGACGCACTCTGAAGTTTAAACAGTAAAGATTCTTATTGTATATAAATTGTTTTAAATTCCGTTGTATAGACAATCTTGTATCTAAACGTTTGATTTAAAAATAAATGAATTATTCTACTGTTTAATATTATGTTGTTTATTTTGAGTTTTCTATGTTGATTCCGCTTTTAAATTCAGTAAGCTAAATAACGGTCCATCGATTTGGACGTTTTAAGTTGGTTTAATAACCAATTTGAAGCGGTCAAAAAGGTGGGACATTACAACATACTTATGTGTATTTTTCATTTTCAAAACATTTTTCAAGTATTTTGATATAAAACAAATTCTGGAAATTCTTGAGTAAATTTCTAGTGTTGTAAATTAATATTATATGATAGAAAATCATATGAAAACATACTTTTAAACTAAATAAATATATCTATAAAATTATAAGTTTTTAAACTATATAAAGTATAAAAATAAAGTATATAAAAAATTTAAGTTTGAAAAACCAAGAAGAATAAAAATAGAAACAAAATAGAGAGAATTGAGGATAAACAGAAAAAAAAAAATGGAGAGGATTGAGGATAGAACTGAAAATCAAAATTTGAAAATTAAAATTCGAAAAATGGAATTTGAATTTGAATCTGTAGTGCTATTTAGAGTCTTACAAAATCTAGACTCTATAAATATATTAACCTTGAACTCTTGAAATCTTGATTACTCATGATTCTTGAAATTACTTTGATCTTTGAATCTCTACCATCTTTATAAATGTACAGTCTTCAGTAATATTTCCTATATATAATTCCTGCACACACACACACGCACACACACACACATATATATATGTGTGTGTGTGTATATATATATATATATATATATTATACATAAAGTGTTAGCATATATTTTATAATCAATGATAATTGAAATAAGGTTGTTGTCATCAAAACTCCATTCTCCAACAATCTGCCACTTTTTTATGATTACAACCTTAGTTTATAAAATATCATACCTGTATACCTGTTTGTTGATGTTCCTCTTATACTCCCCCCGTCTATAAGTTTCTTATAAACTATTCTGATATTTTATAATTTCCCCCCCTTTGTCATTATCAAAAAGAAATTCTAAAACTACCCCCCCTAAATCCTATAATCTAACTAATTCCTATACTAAAGTAAAATACTCCCCCTAAATTTATGCCTATATAATATCCAAATTCTATATATAACTTTCCCTAAATCTATAACTCTCCCTTAATCTATAATTCTCTATAAATTAATATAACTTCCCTTAAATCTATGAATACACAAGTCTAATAAACTTAATAGAAGGATAATAAACTAAGCAAACCAATCAATTCAAACAAGCAAATCAATCAAAACAATCAAAAAAACAAAACAAGCAAACAAACAACCAATTTCAAACAAACAAGCAATTCAAACAATCAATCTAAATAATTAAATCAATCAAAGTATTCTAGAACCCTCAAGTAATCCTTAGAAACTCTAAAACACCCCCTTAGTTTAATACAAGGCTAAACCTCCAATTGTTATGGGTCATCACCAACCAGTGTCCTAGCCTATAATCTAGTTCCCTTAAAATTATAGTAAGACCTTATTCTAGACTTAGAAATAACTCTGATAAGATATCCTTAAAATTATGATATAAGTAAAGTAATTCAATAAAATCAATGAATCAATTTAAGTTTTGTTGTCACAAAACCTCAATTCAAACATGAAACTAAACATTTCTTGTAACTTCTATTTATCCTAAAACCAATAAAGCTCCTATCAACTATAAATTCATAAGTACATTTCTAACAAACCTATCAACCACTAATGAAATTGTAATAACCCGGAAATCCGAGCCAATTTAAAATTTTTATTTTGGCAATTTTAGCGAATTTTGATTATTTAAAATGGATTATTTTAAATAATAACGATGAGAAATTTATTTTGAATAGAATTCGAACGTATATATTTAAATAGATTGTCGTTGAATATAAATATTTATTTTAAATTATAAAAGGAATTGAAAATGGCGCGGTAGTTCAATAATTCGATTTCAAACTTCAAATGAATGTACCGGGTGCAGAATAAACCGGATTTTAGTGAAACCAAAAATATTTGAATCTAATCGAGAATATCTTTCCAACGAATCCGAAAGATCGAAATTTCATAGCGGGAATCAAAAGTTATGTCCAATTGAAATTTCAGAATAGTCGCTATGGAATTCTGGCCATTGAAAATAGCTATTTTGCAAATGACCTCGGTTTTCGACGAAACCACTTTTGTTGGATCCGCGGTGCCAAATTATTGCTAGGTTTCAAATTTCATAATTTTTTGAATCAATATGTGAGTGTGGCAAAGGAAAACACGTTTGACCAGTTTTACTTGATTTTAATCGACTGGAAAATGGCCATTTTTCAAACGGTCTCAGAGTTCGATGAAATTAGTTTTGTTAGGACCGTATCATCAATACGAAGTTAGAAAATATTTTTCAGGAATTTTTAGGGTTCGTATGTGACCCCAATAAATTGAATTCATGTTCAAATTCAATATATAGAGTTATATGTTGATTTTGATGAAAACTGATCGAAACAGTCGAATCAGCCTACGATACATATCCCATTGTGTTCGGAATGTGGGTAATTAGCTAGGGACGATAGTCGGTGGGCTTGATTTCGAGTTTGTGTTAAAAAGTTACCTTTTTGTAATTAAAAATAATAAAATATTTAAATATAAACCCCCCTTATCTCCCTCTTCCCTTCTACGTTGACCATTCAGAAATCGATAGAAAAAAATAATAAAAAAAGAAAAAGAAAAAGGGGAGAGGGGCGGATCCCGACTTCCACCGTTGCCCCCCCTCGATCCAGCGCGCCGCCGCGCCTCAGGTGGCTGCGCCCCCCTCCTTCTTCCTCTCCTACTCCTCCGTTCTCCTCTTGCCCCTCCTCGTGAAGCCCACCGCGAAGCTCCGCTACACCACCCAGGAACCGACGCAAACACCGCCACCCCCTCCTGACAGCCGCCGTGAGTTCCCCAGCACACCCTCCTTCCTCCGACCTCCTTCTCTTTTCCCATCCGTCCGATTTCAAACACTATAATTGTTTAGTTTTATAAAATCAGTTCTTTTTATTTATGAAAAGCATATATTTTTATTTCTGAAAAATATGATTTTTATATAGTATAGATAATAAAAATATAATTTTTATGTAGTAGAAATAATAAAGATGCAATTTTTATATAGTGGAAATAATAAAGACATGAGAAAGGTGCGTTGTAAATGCATATATAGTAGCAATGTAAAAATAGATTTTTTATCGATATAGTAGCTATATAAAAATAGAATTTTTATCGATATAGTAGCAATGTAAAAATAGAATTTTTATCGATATAGTAGCTATATAAAAATAGAATTTTTATCTATATAGTAGCGGTGTAAAAATGTGATTTTCATATAACATAGCAACAATATAAAAATGTGATTTTTATATATGTAGTGGCTACGAACAACGAAAGTGACAAAAGGCGGGAACGACGAAGATTTCCTACATAAGAAGAGTCGTGGCGTTTGGATTAGCTAGTAGGTGAGAACTTCTCACCTTTTAATTTCGTTTTCTAGTTAATAATACATACTAGGATGCAGACGGTGTTTAGTAGCACCCGACACCCGTCGTCCACAGACCATGGACGGCTTGTATGCTTGTTTGTTTGATTTTGATGTGTAGTTGATTGTGTGATGTGATTTGAAATGAAATAAAATATTTTATAGTGGAGAATATTTTATGGTTAAAAATAGAATTTTTAACGTGTATTTAAAATAAATATTTATAAACAAATCAGACGATTTGTTTATATACACACATTTGACTGATATTGATTGGGATGATAAATTTTACACATCGCCCAACTGCACAAATAAAATCTATGTTTGATTGATTGAAACCCCACACGGGTATTGGGATGATAGATGACATACACTAATCCCAATAATTAGTTGTATGTCGATCGATTGATTGACAGACTGTTATAAGCGTTAAATATTTATATTTGATGCTTATACAGTGTAGAACGCACTCTGGATGATGGTTGATTATTTATCGTTGTTATTTTGTACATGTGTTGTAGAAAATCCATATAATTACCATTATATGGTAATTGATTGGGCCTCATTCCGGTTTTGAAATAGAAATATTTGAAAAAGAAATATTTGAAATAGAATATTTGAAAATAGAAATATATGAAGCCGTGTTGATTAGATTGACGCCATTTTGACGTGAACAATATTTATATCAATTTTATTCAATTTTCAATGTATATTGAAAGTGTTTTAGAAATTTGAATTATATTGAAAATAATCGAAATCCGAATTATATTGAATAGAATTGAAATTCGAATTAAATTGAAATGATTTGAAATTCGAATTAAATTGAAATGATTTGAAATTCGAATTAAATTGAATTGATTTGAAATTCGAAATAAACTGAAATGATTTGAAATTCGGATTCGAATTGAAATTGAATAGAATTGAATTCGAATTGAAATTGAATAGAATTGAATTCGAATTGAAATTGAATAGAATTGAATTCGAATTGAAATCGAATATAATTGAATTCGAATTAAAATTGAATAGAATTGAATTCGAATTGAAATTGAATTGAAATCGATTTGAAAGGAAATTAAAACGAATTTATATTGGAATATTCAATTTTGATTAGAAGTTGATTATGAAGTTGAAATCGTTTCGAAAACGAATTTAAAACAGTTTCTAAAATACGTTTTGAAAGGAAATCGACGATATATATAATATATATAATATATATATATAACGGCCTGAATAGAACGTGTCGCGTCGCGACCATTCGCGAATTTTGACCATTGACTTCGAATGGACATTGCGGGAGATCCGACCGTCGGATTCTCCTAAAACCAGAACCGTTGGGTTCGTATCGAATAGAGCTTTCTAACGAATATAAGAAATTAGAAATCTAACGGTTGAATTTGGAATTATGTCGAAATCAAATTTGAAAAAGGTTGCTGTAAGTGTTGTTCGATGGCCGTTGATGGAAATCGACTGTACGGGCCTTGATAAAATTATTAAAAATATCAATAATTTGTGTAAAATCATAAGAAATGATTTGTGAAGAATTGGGATGAAAAACTCCATATTTGAAAAGATAAAAATAGATTTTTTTTATCGAAATGAACTAGTTTTGAACTAGAGTTATAACTCTATTTATTTTTAAAATAAAGTGGGTTTGAAAGGGTTTTAAAAGTAACCAGAATTTCCAATAATTGAATTGGAATGGATTTGAATCGCTATTGTCTTTGGAATATTTCGATGTTGGATTTCGTGACGATACAGGTATTGTTATGGGAATTTAAAAGATAAATTTATATCGTTATTTCCAATACTATATTTTTTGGTCATAGAATTTGATATTGAATATAAGCCGGTATATTTTCTATTCAGAGCCTTGTATTTAATATCAAATGTGATTTGGGTTTGCCATGAATGGTGTCTTCATTAACACTGTCCTTAAGCCCAGTGGAGAAAAAGATTAAATCTTTTTATTTAGATTTAATGAAGTGTACCAATTAAATAATATTTAGGGCTGTATATCGGACAGGACAGTCCGTTGTCCGGCTCGGTCCGAAGCTATAAGGTGTCCGGTCCGTGTCCGTCCGATTCTCTTATAGGACAGAGCTTGGACACACTAGTGTTCGGTCCGATCTAATTTGTTCGATGTTTTTCTATTATCCAAGGCTATATCGGACAGGACAGTCCGTTGTCCGGCTCGGTCCGAGGCTATATGATGTTCGGTCTGTGTCCGTCCGAATTCTTATAGGACAGAGCTTGGACACACCTCCGTCTGGTCCGGTCCGACCCGTTTACACCCCTAATAATATTTAATTGGAATTGAATTAATATTGATTTTTGGGTTTATCGTGAACAGTGTTTTAAATAACACTTGTTCTTTAACCCGATAATTAATGGAAGGTGATTTTGGGTTTATCGTGAACCGTGTTTTAAGTGACACTGATTCTTTAACCTAGTTAAAGATTAAAACTAAGTGGAGTTTTAATGAATCTTTAATTAGATTGAAAAGATCGAGAAGGGAGTATCACCAGTTTTTCTCCAGGCGATAGTCAAATCTTTAATTAGATTTGAACGTGAAATGGTAATTGAATTTACCGATAACACTGTGGTGTTAGATATGAAGTATGACCAGTTTTACTTCATGGGATTAATAGGTGGGGATTGAGAAATAAAATAAGTGATTACTCCGGTGTGGTTCGCTAATCCCGACTAGTTTGAAGTGATATTCAAAGAAGATTAAAGAATAAATTTAAAGAATTTATCTTTGATAAAATTAATGGGAACCTTTCCCAAAGTAGAAGAATATTTGAATAAACGAATATTCTGAATTGGAATGAGGCGTATGTTGTGTTTGTGTAACACTTGTTTATTATATACGCTAGTTATTCAGAAAGACCGGGTTTATCCCGTTCTGAATAACTGATTCGACATGGTGTCGAAGATGAAGATGGTGGTTGAAGACCGGAGGTCTTCACGTCGTTTGGGTGATTGCTGATGATCTTGATTGGGTCGTACACCCAAGAGGAGGGAATTTGTTAGTGATCGTCCAGACGTACTTGGAGATCGATGGATATGCGGGGTACTAGGTGCCTCCGGTTTCGTTCAGTCCCAGAACGAACTTGTAAATGGACTGTGTGTCTGACATAGGATTTTATTCTGTGTGATTGATTTCTATTAAATATATATCTGTTTGGCGGCGGAGAATTTATTCTCTTGCTTAACGCCCTACTCTGAGACGTACAAGCTCAGGGGTTATATATTGATGGATATCAAACGCATGGAGTGAATTGCCTATGTGGCATGCCTAAGTTGCAAATGATCAAGGCTTCTGTTGAAAAGCAAAGTCTTGTGGTAGATGATCAAAGCACAGCCTGTGTGGCATAGCTTTGTGTAACATTGATTCGCGAGCCTCACACCCTGGTTGTGAACCAAAAACGGGAGAAGGACTTCAGGGAGGACATGCGTTTCCTTCTAGCTAGAAGTGGCGTCAGTGGTTTTACACGCCCTGACGAGTTTGACTTATGTGGTTGTTGCTATTGCGAGGCACCTCGGATATATCGGCCGATCCGGGACCGATGGAGTCATTGGACTCACTAACACCCCATAGGGTGGGGAAACGCAGTGTTCAGGCATTTTAATCCACGTCGGTGGACCGGCCCTGACGATCCAAGGGCCTACCTGAGTCTGGGTCCTGAGGGGCGGGATCGAGCGTCTCGAATCGGTAGAGGACTATCTTTTGCCTCGGTTCACAGATGGAAATCCAACTTCCAAATACGTGACATTTGCGGTTTTGATTGTAGAGCCTAGTATGGCGACATGATATATGGTACCCATGCCGTCTATGATTGATATTTATGATTGAAATTGTATTAAACACTATACACTTATTATAGTATCAAATGACTTGTTTTAAACGTATCAAGCATGCTTTGGCTATTATAAGGTAAAACCCTATCCTCCGGTTTGTGTTGCATTGTGTGATGGGACCTGGGTCTTATAATAGCTTCATTGTTCTTTATTTAGCATTGCGCTGTTGTTTTATGCACTGGTATTCTTGGGAGGAAACCCGTTCCGCGTTAGCGGCGTGGTCCCTTTATTTACCGAACTTTAAAATAAAGAATTATAACTGTTTTAGTTCTCACACCAGTCCCATGACTGACCTGGAGTTTATTGTTTTAACCTAAACTCTGGGTGCCCTTATTTTGACACGGGCAGCTAGTAGTTTTGGTTTTGCAGATTTATATTCACAGGATCCTGATTTACAGCTGGAATGATATCCGGAAAGCTTTGTATCCGTATATCTCTTCTAGTTGTGTATTGTATTATTTTCCGCTGTTATGTAATGTATTGTAACCTCTGATATTTTCTATGTAATATTTATTCATTTATACTCTGTATATTCTTGTATCTGATGGAATTGTTGTAATTAACAATTAAATGTTCTTCCGTCTGTGTTCTGATCTGTCTTGTCCTCAAAGTAATTCGTTCTTTCTCTTCTCTTCGGAGACCGGGGAAGTTCGGGTCGCTTCAGAAATTTTACCATGTCAAGTAAGTAAATCAAGTTATTCAAGTCAAACAAACAAACCAAATAAGTCAATCAATTCAATTAAATTAATCATGACAAAGTAAATATGTTATGTAATTAATTAATAATGCTATATTTCTAATAAAAACTTTTCATACTATATACTTGTTATGTGTGGAGTTAAATTTAACATGTAATGTAGTGCGTGAAGTATGTTGATTATAATGTAGTGTGAAATGTATGTCATATGCAAAACAATATGAAATACAACTTATGGTGTGAATAATCTTGATTTGAAATGCAATTGTAATTTATAATGATGATAAATAAGATGTATAATAATAGTATGTAGAATGATTTGGTGATAATATCTATTTAGGTAAAATATATTCAAAGTACTATCTTACTATTATAAATTATTTGAATCAAAGAAAGATAATGTTAATTTCTAGTCTTAGGTTAATTATATTAAAGAATTTGATTAAAAGAATAATCAAGATAAGAGTTAATTAAAAATAATATTCATGATAGGTAGCAAAATATTCAGGAAAATCATGAAGCTAAATAATATTAGTTGGGTAAATATTGTAAAAATTGAAGATCTTTCTAAAGAGAATATAAAATTTGTATAATATAAAATAAGCTATATAAACATATATTCATAAGTATATATAAAACTAATTTAAAAAGAACTTAAAATTTAATTTATGAGATATACGTTAATATTTTGATACAAATTAATTTTAAATTTAAATTTTAGAAATCAAAACATATTTATCTGCTAAAAACCCATTTATACTTTAGAAGGAAAGATTATAAAGTAATATATAAAACTTCTTATATTTAAACTACTTAAAAAAATCATGTATATATATTTCTTTATATTAAGTTAAATATACAAGTTTTATAAATCTTAATAGGAAGTCAAAATAATTATTAAGTTACAAATAGTATTTGTGATAATGTAACCCAAAATTGTTATAAAATCATAAGAATAATGTATAAATTAAACTATGCATGTTTAAACTATATAAAAGATGAATAAATTTATATTTTATAACAAGTGGAAAATGGGCTGGAGGACAAAATTTTAAATTTTTTTGGCCCAAAAAACGCGGCTTAGATAATTTCACATAAAGGCCAAACTTCAGCTTATTTTTAGGCCTAAGTAAATAATGCTCTATTTTTATTTTTTTTCCTTCCCTCTTTCGATTTTCTTTCAATTCAAATGGAAACTCGAATCATTCATTGATTACGTGCATTTTACATCGTTAATTGGTTTATTTCGATTCTTTTATTAAATCGATCTCAGCAGGTAATTTTACCCTAATTTAGGTTTTTATTTTCGATCGATTCGATCTATTATTTACTGTTTTTTTGTTATGTTTTGTTGATCTTATTTTCTTATGAGTTTACAGATTATTTGCATCATGTCTGATTTGGTTTCAATCAGTAGAGAAGAACAAGGGTATGTATTTGGATACGATATTATGATTTTTTTAGATTTTAATGCTATGTGCATTTAGCATTTTCTTGCTGTTTAATATTTATTTTGAATGTACATGGTTTTTTAACATCTTATAATATCATTTGTTATTTATATATGAATCTGTATAATTTTTGGCAGGAGCAGTCTTGGGAATAACATTTTGGTTTTATTTTTACTTGATGAGTGTAGCTACTCTATTCGACTGGACATGAGTTGTTCTTTAATTGCTGTTAAGAATAGCATATGTGAATATTGGACACATCTTACTCCTAGTTCTATTGAAATATCATATAATTTGGAAAGTAAGATTATCACAGTTGATACTGATTCAGATTTGCATACAATATTGTGCTTTCAAATTTATAAGAAGAGTCCTTTTTTTGTTTTCACTGTTAAGTTGTGCCATCATGCTCTGGAGCTCAACGTTGACAGTATTTTTTCAGTCAATTCTAATCAGCAGAGTATTTCAGTTTGTTCTGGTTCTTATAACAACAAGTCTTGTGGTGAATCAAGTTATTTGAAAGATATTATGAAGAAAGGGTGTCAATTGAATCTTATGGATTTTATTGGTTATTGTTTTAGTGGTGCCGAAGATTTTAGGGTGTTTCTAATGGCTTATCAAATAAAAGAAGGTCATGAATTGATTTTTGTTAAAAACTGTCCTGAAAGAATATCTGTCATATGCTCTTGGAATAAGGAAGGTTGTAAATTCAATTTAAATGCTTCTTCGGATCCTAGATAGCCTCTTCGTTTCTTTATTAGAACTTATAACTTTGCACATTCGTGTGGTGCTGGATTAAGAGATGTTAAGAAAGTCCAAATTTCTAGTAAATTTATTAAATCTTTGATTATTAATCAAATTAGAGATGTCCCAATGAAGAAGCCGAAAGATATTATCGCTGAATTTAGAAGAGAGTTTAATTTTGATCTTTCTTATTATTTTGCATACTCTGGAAAACAATTGGCTTTGAAGGAAATTTATGGAGATGATGCTATGTCATATAATGAATTAAATTGGTATTTGGAGACTTTGAAGAAAACTAATCCAGGAAGTTATGTAGCTTTGGATGTTGATCCGTCAAGTCAGCAATTTTAAAGAGTTTGCATTGGATTTAATGCTTGCTTAGTTGGTTTTCGACATTGCCGTCCTCTTATATTTCTAGATGCAGCATTTTTAAAGGGTAGACCAGGAGTTTTATTAGCAGCCACTGCAAAAAATGGAAACCAAGGTTTGAGTTTTGGTCTTTTATTTTTTTAAGTTGTTTAGTATTTTGTTTTTGAATTCTTTAGTATGCGATTTTTGGTGAAGTTCATTTATTTTATAGGAATGTTGGTGAATTTCATGCTAGTGGATTCAATTTTGATGATGTATTGAATTAGATTTGATCAGCCCTGGCCTAATGTTTAAGTTTTTGTCAGAATTGAATCTTGTTTTATAGTTCAAATTTTCAAGTACCATTACATCATTGAAAAATATTGTTACTGACAAGTATTTGTTTACAAAAAAATTCTACTTGTTGCCTTTAGTTGATGATATATCTCTGTTTTCCCTTAGCTGCTCTGGGCTTATCATGCTATATAACAATACAACATTAGGTTTTTTCACTGTAATAGGTTTGGGTTTGTAACTAATTGATGCAAGTTGGCATGCATGCTACAATCCGGATTAGAGGCTGCCTTTCTTTGGTGTAAGGTTGTCGTACATGCTGTACATTTCTGGGCCAGGGCTACAAGCTAGTGTGACGACCCTAGAGCCATTATATGGATAACATATTGCATATATTTATAACACTGAATATTGCTTTTCATTTGCATTATATTTGATAATGCTAATCTAGTTAGCATTTTTTGTTCATAGTTTTACAAATTCCATTTGACAGACAGATGTTGAAATACTGCATGTTCTATTTTCTTATTTTACTGTTGCATTTTCTGTTTGTTTAATACTATGGAATACATAATGCTGGTATTTTTTTCATTGTATTGTATATTATTGCTTTTTTTTTTTGCTATGCATTCATGAAATATATTACGACATTTTGCATTAGCATTTTAATCTTTGTTTCTTATAAGAGTGTATTTAAAAAAAAAAGTCACTGCTGTCAATTTGAAGCACATTAAGTTTTTTTTTATAGCATTTTTCCTCTGTGTATTATATTGCTTATTTTGTTTCCCTTTTGCTTTCTCTGTTATTCTGTGCATCTGTGTTGTTCTTTTCTTTCTTTCTTTCTTTTTTTTGTTGGGAGAGAGATTGACATAGAAATATTATAAGACTGCTTTTTTTGCTCTTTATTTAACTGTTGCAATACTAAAGTACATGATACTCTTTTTCCTTTAGCAATTTTTTTTGTTTATCATATTGTTTCATTTTTTTCTATTTGCTTCATTAATTTGGTCATGAAATTCATTATGCTAGGTTGCATTAGCATTTTTAAATCCTTGTGTACTGTAAGACTCCTGTGTATCATATGAATGCAATTTTATCATACTTGTTTCCTAGTTCTCATCCTAAGATACATTTTGCTTTTTACTTTACCCTTTTTTGTTCAGCATCATATTGTTGCTTTTCTTTTTTATTTGTTTCAGTGATTTAGTCATGACATATATTATGATAGTTTACTTTAGCATTTTTAATTACATATAGCATGGTATATGTAAGATATTGAATTGATTTATATTTTGTATATATCAGTTTTTTTTTATGTTAGCATTTTAAATTTGTAATGCATTTTTTCAGGTTTCTTTCCACTAGCTATGGGAGTCGTCTCACATGAAAATGAATCAAATTGGACTTGGTTTTTAGAGAATCTAAAAGAGATGCTTCATGAAGATCGTGAATTAATTTTTATGTCTGATCGTCAATGGGGTTTGCTCTTAGGTGTTCCGAAAGTGTTTCCATCTTCTTTTCATAGTTATTGCACATTTCATATGGAGCAAAATATTGGTTCTGTGGTTAAAGCTTGCAAGGGTGATACATCAATTGTTGATTTGTTTAAACTTATAACTCGAGCTTCCAATCTATTTGATTTTGAACGTTATATGTTAAAATTTAAAGAAATTGGAGGTGCTGCCGCAATCAACTTCCTTAAAGATAAACCTTTAGAACATTGGGCAGATTTGTTTTTTCAAGGTAGAAGATATGTAGAATATTCTTCTAATGTGGCTGAGAGCTTTAACTCTTGGATTGTGGATGATAGGTTTATGCCGATTACATCTTGTCTAGATGAAGTTCGAGTGAAAGTAATGGAACAAATGGCAAAGCGGAGGGAAGAATGCCATAAGTGGACTACTGTTTTATGTCCAGTCATGGAGCAACGATTGTCAAAGTTAGTTGAAGATGGGTTTGGATGGAATGCATATAGGTCTGATGAAAATATTTTTGAAGTTAGATCTCCTATTTCACATCATGTTGGTCTTGAAAAAAGATTGTGTAGCTGTAATCAGTGGAAAGTTACCTGTTTTCCATGTGCACATGCTGTTAACTGTATGAATAAATCAAGGCTATCGGTATATGAATTTGTGGAATATTATTTTACAGCTAATGCTTTTAGAGCTAGTTATGCACATGCTATTAATCCAATTCCAACTGTCGGTAAGCCAATTGTTACTGAAGATGAAATTGTAATTAGACCGCCTAAAGAAATTCGAGGTGCTGGAAGACCTTCTACTAAAAGACATGGTGACTTTTCTTATTCTCAGAATAAGAGGAACAAATGCAGCAAGTGTGATCAAGTTGGACATAACAAGAGGAATTGCCAAGCTCCAAAGAAGATTTAAATTTGAATTTTTTATTTCAGTTTTTTTTCCATTGGATATGTTAGTATATACTTGGTATGTTGTTATTTTTTATTGGTTATTGGGACATGTTACATGCTGAGTTGTTATTTTTAATATAAATCTAACTTGTATTTCTGAATTTTATATTTCTGCTTTCATTTATTATATTTTGTGTTTTTTTTTTAAATTATGAAGTGCTGTGTCTGTGGTTGCTGGCATTTTATCACCTATTATTATTTACATCAATTAAACAGTATAATGCTATATTAATTTAGCATTTTGTTGTGTATATTGTAAAAGTAATTGGCTGATTAGATTATTAGCTGTATAAAGTAAAGGTGGTTGGGTGACTTTATTAATATAAATTTAACTTGTATTTGTGAAACTTATGTGGTTGCTTTCATTTTTTTTTGTTTAAAATATGCACTGTTGTGTTTGTGACTGTTGGTATTTTATTATCTGTTATTTTCTGTGTCATTTATAAAGACTAGTGCCACATTTATATGTTTACTTTCATTTATTTTGTTTTATGTATTTTATTTGTAAAGAATGCATAGTTATGTTTGTTGTTTGTGGCATGTTTTTACTAGCTATTTTCTACATTAATTCAATAGACTAATGCTATATTGATTTAGTGTTTTGTTTTGTATGATGTTAAACTGATTGACCTATTTGATTAGTAGTTGTGCAATAATAAACTATGTGATGCTACTTTATGTGTTATTTGGGTAATGCCATATGCTATTTCAATATAGCATTTTCTGCTAATTAATTTTTGAAATATAGTTAATTTCTAAAACATTTATAGTATGGTAATTGAAGCTAATGCATACAATTATGTACCCGATTAGGCCTTGAGTTTGAATGTCTTTTATGTATCATGGGTACCCGCTCAGGTAAATAATCCCTACTCACTACACCAAAAATGCCAATTTGGCAGCGTTTATGGCTGTATCAAAATGGATTTGATACGGTTTTAAGCCGTATCCAAAAATGGCGTCTCTGTTGCTTTGATACGGTTTAAAACCGTATCAAATTAAAAAATTGATACGGTCTAAAACCGTATTAAATTGATAAATTGATACGGTCTAAAGCCTTATCAAATTATCGAATTGATACGACCTAAAGCCGTATCAAATTGATAATTTGATACGGCTTTAGACCGTATCAATTTGATAATTTGATAAGGCTTTAGACCGTATCAAATTAAAAAATTATATAAAAAAAATTATAATTTGTTGGCATGCATCAATTTTGCTTTCATCATCATACAATATTGTAACAAGACTAGTCATTCATAAACTCAGTTTACATAATTCATGACAGCTTCAAAACTTTACCCTAAAGCCCTATAGCTTACATAATTCATCAACAAAGACTTTACCCTGTAGCTTCCGGTCCAACAAAATACATGACAGCTGCAAAACTTTGCTTGAAATCCACTTGATAGAGATTCATCTTTTTTTTCCACACTAAGTCCGACCATCATTTAGATAAAAGTCGCAGGACATAATACTCTGCTGCAAATGCTTTGGACAGTTCTACGATATCATACAAATGCCACTCTAAGATGATAATTCAATAAATCAGAAAAAGAAAACCTATCATGTTATTTGGAAAATAATACACTAAGCAACCTTACATTATAACCAAACTTTTCCATGATATTGAGTGCAGGCTAAATCCATTTCGCTATATAACTTCATTCAATGTCATCTGAGGATCCCAGATGTATCGTGTCTGTCACAAGTGACTGCCAAAAAAAAAAAACTTGTTACTTGAAAAATGCTATTTTCAAGTAAATGACAGTCAATGCTAAATGCAAGTAAACTTGATGAAGATGTAAATATGGGATCATCAAATTTTGATAAGCAGAAATTCAAGAACATTAAGAACTATAATACATGCCATGCTGAAGGCATGCAATCATGATATAGAAAATTGCTATTCAAGGACATTAAGAACTTATAATATTTCATTTCATAAAATGACATTTTATTGTTTCTTAGTCATGGTATCAATGATTTAAAATTAAACTTTAACTAAAATGCAGATTAAACAAATTTTTATCAATTAAATTTGTATCTGCACAATATAAATAAAATCATGAAATAAAAAACTTATATCAAATATCTATAGTTGTGTAGTTTAAGCAAAACTCCAAAATCAATGTTCGTTACGTTTCAATTCTTTTAAAATGCCACTAAAAATGTGAAGCTGTTTTTGGATGATTATGTTGACATATACAAACTCAAACCCACATTCTGACCAAGCCAAAACAGCTTTAAAACTACTTGAACAGATGTATCAAATTTTATGATATAAAGAGAGTTCCCCGAATCACAACATCAAACCAGGTGGTCTACACTAATTTCTCCTAGTCAACCTGCACATCATTTGAAAGCAAAACACAAGTGCTGTTCCATTTTTTCCTCAGTATTCTCTTCCTTAAAAAAGCATAGCAGGTTATGCATTTTTTGCATTATTTTTTAATTTTTATTACTGCTTTTTTTTTGGAATATTTTCAGAATTACTTTCTTGATTTCTTGTATTTTCAAGAATTAGTTAAACACATCTATTGCATTGTATATGTTGTCGTCACTCGTAAATGCATCGAGCTTTGTACTTCTTTACATTTTTGTTCGGGGAACTTATCTAATTTTAAAATTTCGTTGCACCTTCTCCCATACATAACTAATCGGTGTTCTAGTTTTTTATATATATTAAAAAAAAACTCTAATTTGAACCGTAGGTACCATAATCAATTGCTGTTCGGAACAGCAATGGCTTGCTGTTCTGGAACAGCAAGCCTAAGAGCTTGCTGTTCAGAACAGCAAGCAATTGCAGTGTACTCCTAAATGTTGCCCTCTATTAATTAATAGATCATTTGGATCCCATCAAAAAATATATCAGTGTACTCCAAAATGACTGCACTAAAATTACTTCAATATTAAACGCATCATGCTTACATAGCAAGTACTTTTGAATACAACAAACCCACAAATGTGCATGTCATATTAACATATAAATTTTGCACTAAATGTAACACACATAGATAAATACCAAAAAAATTATATTGATTCTAGTTAACCATCAATGGCCCAAAACTGAAATTAAATCGGCTTACTTACAGCAAAAGGTGTGTATCAGCCGTTATACCTTTTTTCCATCCTCACAAACAGTGCCCTTCAGATCATTTTGTGAAGCTGCAGGATATACGGACATGAGAATTACTTAGAATCAACATCAAAAAGGTTGCTATGCCAACTCAAACAGTTAATGGTCGATATGTGTTTAGATCATTTTGCCAAACAACCAACACATAGACAAAATAAAAAAAGCATATCACTCTTGTGTGTATACTATGTCCAAGCTACTCCACTTCTAAGTAACTAATGTACCTATCTGGGTTTACTTCCACTGAAGTAACAAGGTTAGTTCTTAGTAAGATCTTAAAACATACAGATTTTAATCATTTAGTTATCTAGTCGTGGAATTTATGTAAGATCTTACTGAAAGAAGTCGAAATGACTCTAAAAATCATTAAGAGTAAATGAAAGAGTACCACATCACGATGAAGCTTCTCCAAACTGTTCAAAATTTTCATAAAGCAGTTCGTTCTCTTGTTCAACAATTTATGTTAAAAATACCGAACCACGCGAAGTCTGTGTAATCATTGATTTTGTTCAAGCGTCATTATTAATATTTATTATCATCAACCAAACAGAAATAACTTATTTGTGCTTAGCAGCAAATAGTGGCGCTCAATACCAATGCCAATGGTCAGAAGACTAACCCAAGCAACAAGAAGACAGAAAGCAACAACAGCCAATTGGTAAAGTTCACTGGTCAGAAATGAGAATTTTTCAATCAGATTATGCTGCTTTAAATATAAATTATATAGCCCAATCTATAAACAAATATTACGTGTAGTAAAGCAACTACACCAACACATAGATCAGATGTGAAATACATGAGATGAGAGACTGATCATCAGCTTAAGAAACCACGGTACGCAAGTTCCAGATAGAATTGACAAGATAGCTTAAAATGTACAAAGTGTGATTAGCCTGATAGATGGCAACTCAATTTGTAAGCAAGTTAAAGTATTAATATCATCACGTAACATCAGAACTTGGCAATAAAACATGCAAATTAAGGATGCTGTAATATTAATAAATAAAAGTAATCATGAGGTAGTAAAAACTAAAAAGAAAATTTGTATCCTTTTCAAAGAGACATTGCCAAAGGTTAACACTACGGCAACACAACCCAAATCAACGCAAATGAATAATGTGCCAAATGATTTTACCTGTGAGAGAGTTCAAATCTTCCGACCTTGTGTGGAGTTAGCAACGGTATTCTTGCTTCTGCCATTGATTTCCTTTCTTTAACTAATTAACCTTGATATCCTTTTCTTTTCCTTACTGCTTTCTTTTCAATTCAACTGATGAACAATGTGTTGTTCTTCATCTTCTTTATATAGAGATATTCACTCCAAATTTGCTAATGTGCACTCTACCTTTGCATCTTGGAAAATAAATTAATGCGTTATTGGCAAACAGATGTTCATACAGTACATATCTTTTAGGTATTAAAATATTTAACTGCCACCACAAATCCTGAATACGTATCCGACTTCCTGTAGCTTGCGGAAAACTGAGTTGCGCAGCAATCGAGTTTGCAACTCAGTTTGCCGCGCAACTGAGTTTGCAACTCAGTTTTCTGCAAACTGAGTTTCCTTATCCTCTTCTTATTCTTGTAAGGGACAGTTTAAAAAAATGTTAGAAATGGTACCTATCCTCCAAAGCATAAACCAATGCCTCCAAAATCAAAACACAAGCCCAACCAACATCATTCTTTGAAAAAACTTTCTCAATGGCATTCAGCATCAATTTCCCAGGATCCAAGCACATATTAAAAAGCATGTTCGGCAGTTCGTTCTTAAAAACTTCAACGTCCTTTCTGTGACCGCTAATTGTAGTCATAAATCCATCAGCATCCATTTTTTTACAAAACTGGCCAACTTTACAGCCTAAATCAAGCTCGGAAACACCATCGTCATCCTTTTCAGTGTTGCTCATGAATCTGTGGATTTCGTCAACTTTCCTGATGGCGAGATTGATGGAAGAATCGATGGACTTCTCGCAGGGACTCAGGGCAAGAAGGGACTGCGGAGTTTGGAAATTGAGAGACTGGCGCTTGGATCTGAGGTTCTGGGATTTGACTGTAGTTCTTTCTCGATGGAGGAGAAGTGGTCGATTAGGTCCTTCCATAAGAGAGTGCAGTTTGCAATTAGCTCGCGTTGCTTCTCGAGGGCAGCGAAGCTATCTTGTATAATCGAAGGTGTCGCCATGGAGGCGAGAGAAACGAAAGAACTGTAATAAAATTTGGATCGAAGAATTGAAATTTTAGGGATTCTCCATTTTTTTTCATTTGGGAATTCTTTTTTTTTCCGACCGAAATGGAAAATTGGAGAGGGAGGAACCAGAAAAAGGACAACGGATTTAATACGGGTCTAAGCATAATCAAAAAGAAACAATCCGAACACTTGGAAGATATAGGGTGAGATTTTAACTTTTGGAGGAGACGCGGATTGCAAAAGAAATTTTGGTAAGGCTTATCAAATTTGATACGGGTACGAGCCCTATCAAATTTGATACGGCTTAAAGCCGTATTAAATATCTGCATCCTGGTGTGCCAAATTGGCAGTTTTGGTGTAGTGACTGGGTGCAAAATCATTGTTGGAGTACCCGATTAAGCCTTGCATACAAAAGTCTTTTATATGTCATAGGTACCCGATTAGGCCTTGTGTGCGGATGTGTTTTACGTGTCATTGTACCCGCTTGGTTAAACAATCTTTACTGGATGCAGAATCGTTGCTGAATGACCCGATTAGGCCTTGTGTCCGGAGGCTTTTTACGTGTCATAGGTACCCGATTAGGCCTTGTGTCTAAATGTCTTTTACGTGTCATGGGTACCCGCTCGGTTAAATAATCCCTACTGGGTGCAGAATCATTGTTGGAGTACCCGATTAAGTCTTGCATCCATAAGTTTTTTACGTGTCATAGGTACCCAATTAGGCCTTGTGTGCGGATGTGTTTTACGTGTCATTGTACTTGCTCGGTTAAACAATATATATTGGGTGCAGAATCATTGCTGAACGACCCGATTAGGCCTTGTGTTCGGAAGCTTTTTACATGTTATAGGTACCCGATTAGGCCTTGTGTCTGAATGTCTTTTATGTATCATGGGTACCCACTCGGTTAAACAATCCCTACTGAGTGCATAATCATTGCTGAAGTACCCGATTAAGTCTTGCATCCAGAAATCTTTTACATATCATAGGTATCTGATTAGGCCTTGTATTCGGATGTGTTTTACATGTCATTGTACTTGCTCGGTTAAACAATCTTTACTGGGTGTAGAGTCATTGCTGAACGAACCGATTAGGCCTTGCGTTCGGAAGCTTTTTATGTGTCATAGGTACCCGATTAGGCCTTGTGTCTAAATGTCTTTTACGTGTCATGGGTACCCGCTCAATTAAACAATCCCTACTGGGTGCAGAATCATTGCTGGAGTCACGATTAAGCCTTGCATCCAAAAGTCTTTTACATGTCATAGGTACCCGATTAGGCCTTGTGTGCGGATGTGTTTTACGTGTCATTGTACCCGCTCGGTTAAACAATCTTTACTAGATGTAGAATCGTTGTTGAATGACCCGATTAGGCCTTGTGTTCGGAAGCTTTTTACATGTCATAGGTACCCGATTAGGACTTGTGTCTAAATGTCTTTTACGTGTCATGGGTACCCGCTCGTTTAAATAATCCCTACTGAGTGCAGAATCATTGCTGGAGTACCCGATTAAGCCTTGCATCCATAAGTCTTTTACGTGTCATAGGTACCCAATCAGGCCTTGTGTGCGGATGTGTTTTACGTGTCATTGTACTTGCTCGGTTAAACAACCATATTGGGTGCAGAATCGTTGCTAAACGACTTGATTAGGCCTTGTGTTCGTAAGCTTTTTACATGTTATAGGTACCCGATTAGGCCTTGTGTCTGAATGTCTTTTACGTATCATGGGTGCCCACTCGGTTAAACAATCCCTTCTGGGTGCAGAATCATTGCTGAAGTACCTGATTAGGTCTTGCTTCCAGAAATCTTTTACATGTCATAGGTATCTGATTAGGCCTTGTGTCCGGATGTGTTTTACGTGTCATTGTACTCGCTCGGTTAAACAATCTTTACTGGGTGCAGAGTCATTGCTGAACGACCCGATTAGGCCTTGCGTTCAGAAGCTTTTTATGTGTCATAGGTACCCGATTAGGCCTTGTGTCTAAATGTCTTTTACGTGTCATGGGTACCCGCTCGATTAAACAATCCCTACTGGGTGCAGAATCATTGCTGGAGCCACGATTAAGCCTTGCATCTAGAAGTCTTTTACGTGTCATAGGTACCTGATTAGGCCTTGGGTGCGGATGTGTTTTATTTGTCATTGTACTCGCTCAGTTATACAATCCATACTGGGTGCAGAATCGTTGCTGAACGACCTGATTAGGCCTTGCGTCCGGAAGCTTTTTACATGTCATAGGTACTCGATTAGGTCTTGTGTCTAAATGTCTTTTACGTATCATGGGTACCTGCTCGGTTAAATAATCCCTACTGGGTGCAGAATCATTGCTGGTGTTCCTGATTAAGCCTTGCATCCCGAAGTTTTTTACATGTCATAGGTACCCGATTAATCCTTGTGTCCGGATGTTTTTTACGTGTCACTGGTACCTGCTTGGTTAAACAATTCTTACTGGGTGCATAATCGTTGCTGAACGACCTGATTAGGCCTTTAAGTTTAGCCGTCCTTTGAGTTTTGAAAAGTACATGACCAAGCTTGAGTCTAGCCGTCCTTTGAGTTTCATAAGTAGCTGCTTAGGTTTAAATCTGAATGTCCTTTACAATCGTTTATATTGTTCGATTAACCATTATGTTCTCGGTATAAATTGGTTTTCAGAGGTTTTGGCCTAGGGATTAGTCCGGTCGTCCTTTACAATCATTTATATTGTTTGGTTAACCAATATGTTTTCGGTATAAATTGGTTTTTAAAGGTGCTTGTTTAGGGTTGAGTCCTGCTGTCATTCGTATCTCGTATGTACTCGGTTAGGTTTGAATTTGGTTGTCCTTTACAACCATTTATATTGTTTGGTGTATATTTATTTGCATGGGTATCTGATTAGGTTTTGAATATTGACTTCTTTTATATCCATATGTACTCGATTTAACTTGGAGTCTGAATTTGGTTTGCGTTTTTGGGTTTGGTTGGTTGAATGAAATATTTTGGTTATAGATTCATTTATGGTTATTTTTTTTAAATAATTTATTTTTATTTTAGATTGATATGCATAAACAATTAGTTATAAATTTGTTATTTCTTATAGCGTTTTTAATTTAGGGTACAGTAGATTCATTTATGGTTATGTTGATTAAATAATTATTTTTATTTTAGATTGGTATGCCTAAACAATTATTTATAATAGTACTATTTGTTTATAGCACTTTAATTTATACATTTCATTACATAACATCAGACATAACCCAACCCTTACACATAATGGTTAATCGAACAGTAACACATAACAGTAACTACCAAACCATAAGCATAACATTAACCACCAAACCATCACATGCACATAACAGTAACCACCAAACCATCACAAAGATCTCGAAAAGGCCAAAAGATAACAAAGATCTCAAAAAGCCAAATGATCACAAAGATCTCAAAGACATAAGCATAATTCAGCACATACACATAACTGTAATCACAAAACCATTACAAAGATCTCAAAAAGCCAATATACAGTTGCCATAAAACATGAATTCTTCCAAAATTCTTATTGCACAAAAACATCAGACATAAGCCAATCCGAACAACAGGCTACAACCTGAATTTTCATTAAAACAGAAAGTCACAATCAATTCAGCTCAAGTACTATGTCTGAAATTAAAACAGAGCAATTAACCATGTGTTGGTATGAAATTTGTACAGGTACAATTCTGTCCATACCACAATTTTTTAATCCAGCTTCAGCCACTACTTTAACATCAATTCAAATTACTAAAACTCAATTACAATTAGCAACTAAATGTCTAAACAGCAAATTCAAATTGAATTAAAACAGGCGCTACATTAACAATTCAATGTTTCCTTTATTCATGTTCTTTCTTCTTCACAACGTTTTCGATTTCTTCTGGGGACGAGTTTGCAAAGTAACTCATAATATCCCAACTTCTTGGTGGGTCATTCAGTATGTTGAACACTGTGTTAGCACGAAGAAGATTGATATCTTCCTTTTTATATTCATTTGGTAGATTTTTGTCTCTGTCCAATTTTTCAATGAATTTCATCATAAATAATGCACAGTCGGAACTGCAAAATAATAAATAAATAAGGATTGGTATAAGAAATGCAATGTTATGATCATTTAGCTTTTTGCCAACGGATTATTTGGCAAAAACCATGTATTGTGTTCTAATATTATCCAATTTCCAGGAAGGAACACATAATCGTTGAATATCCTTCAATTTCTCCGGTCTATATTTTATTTTCCTAGGATTTTATGAAATGAAACATTATTTCATGGTACATCAACTTTCGCCCCAAGTAAACTATTGCATAATAGAATGAGCTAATGATTTTATTTAGTTTGTTAGTCGCAGAATATGAGCTAATAAAGTTGTATCATAGCAACCTCAAAAACACTATTCTCCGAAACGACCAAACCCAGAAACGCATGTAAAGGACAATATGAAGGTGTTTTCACTGTATTATTGTAAAAATCAGGCAGTAGTGGTACAAAGATACGAAAAATGCAAGGTGTTGTATGGATATTTAAATAATAATAAGTTTCCTACCTTAAGAATAAAACAAAAATGATATTACAGTTTAGCATTTATATTAACAGATTAAGTTGCACATGTAAAGGACAATATGAAGGTATTTTTACTGTATTATGGTAAAAGGCAGTATTGGTACAAACATATAATGGTTTGAACATTTAGTATCTATTAAAAAAAACTGTTAATGTTTACTTACGAGTCAAAATCTTGTTGTGGGCATTGTGGCTGTTTCATTGGCTTTGTTCCAATATTTTTGTTTATAATGTTGTTTTCAGCCAATTTCTCATAGATGATCATTTCAATCTTTTTTCTCTGTATCAGAAAAAAAAATACATAGCTTTTTTCCAATATACATCCAAATATATATTTATATATGATAATAACAATCTTACCATCTTCATCGCTTCCTTATAGTGTTTATTTCATACAGAGGTTGATTTTCTGGGCCTCAATGAATCATAGTGGTTCCATTGCATTTTAACATAGTCCAAAGTTAGTAAAGTCCAATGGTTGATGTAATGCAAGGGAAAGAATATGGTTTCTGCAACTTCGTCTTTGACAATTTTTTGGACCATTGGGTTAACCAATGTTTTAACAACATTTTCAACATCTGTTTGTATGACATGCTGCAAATAAACATGAAAAATATTAATTTGTTTCTGATATTTACAATTTTAAAGTAAAAGTTTTGTTTACCGTCATGATTGTACTGAATATGTAGTTGTGTTCGTATGTATTTGCATTTGAAGTAAACCAGTCAATAACCTGCATTATAAAAATTATGTTAGCTTATTATATTATTTTAACATGGAATTTGCTTCTATATAAATTTGTTGCCATGATGTTGCATTGTATATAAATAATGCTAGGGGGAGATAGCATTTTATTACTAGTATGTTGTTTGATTTAAAAAACATCATAATGCTATGATACTTTAGCATTTTATTAACAGCAAATTGCTTAAATATAAAAATCAAAATGATAGAAGAGTTTATCATTTTTGTAATAACATGTTGACTACCCAATTAAAAATCAAAATTTTGGTAGAAGCTAGCATTTTTTGAACAACATTTTGTATTATCATAAATTTTATTATAATGCTAGCAGAATTTAGTATTTTTCAATCACCATGTTATTTAAAAAAAAATCATAATGCTAGAAGAATTAGCATTTCACGAACATTATATTGTTTATTTAAAAGGTTATCATAATGGTATAAAAAAAAGTCTTTTTGGAACAACATAATGGTTTATAAAAAAAAAATTCCAAAATGCTAGTGAAGACTAGAATATTAAAATATAACAATCAGAATGCTACAAGTTAGCATCTTAGGAACAGAATATTGCTTAATAATTAAAAAATAATATCTATTACAATTTACATTTACCTGACCATCTGTAAATTCTTCAAATAGCAGTTCTTCTAGCGTGGACTGTACAATTGTTATCCCTCCTCTTCCAGTATCATCATTTTGCCATGTTATCGTGCTATATTTATATTTTAATTTAAAAATATTAAAATATCACATATTCATTTAAATAAATTCATATTTTAACGAGTACAAAAAACTTACTTTGTTTTGTCTGTGCATGCAAAGAATGCCCTGACTATGTTTTGTTTGTGAGAATCTAAGAGTTGTAATATCGGACTCTTTAAAATATTTCTTTGGCGATATATTTTCTTTCTTGGAGAATATTTGTCAACATACATAGGTTCTACATCTTGAGCTTCATCATCTGTACTTGATTCTTCTTTTTCTTCTTCGATCAGTTCTTTTTCTTTTTCAGTTTCTTCGAATTTTGTATCACTTTCGTCACTTCCATCTTCATATTCATCCTCATCTTCATTGCTTGTATTTTCAATATTTACTTCACCATCGGTTATATCTTTTTTATTCTCCTCTTCTTCACCTTCATCTTCATTCTCTTCATCATGTGTTTTATCTTCTCTTTTATTCTCTTCACTTTCTTCTTCATTCTCATTTTCTATTTCGTCATTTTTTCCTCCACCATTCCACTGTCTTTTTCATCATATTTGGTTTTTTTGCGGTGTACTATTTTATACTGAAATTGAGAATCAACTTTTGGCTTCCTCCTTTTCCCTTTTAATCTTTCAATCATTGAACTTGGTGTTACATTTTTAAGTCGCTGGATTCTTCTTCTCACATCCTTCTCTTCTTTGTTTTCCACTTTTTTGAACTCTTCCTGAGTCCCATTATCTGGTGTGCTTAGAAGGTCGAAAGAAGGAGGGGTAAGTTGCTCAATAAACTTCTGAATAATTAAATTTTTCTGTTCCTTATCAGAATCTTGGAGCATGGATTTTAGCATGCGAATTTTTTTTTCTTTCTGAACTAATTCTTCTTCTCTTTTTTTCCTTAGCTCTCTTTCTTCCTCCAAATTTGTTTCCACATCCTTCAATTTATTGTCTAATTGTCTAATTTGAAAATTTTGCATTTCGATTTGTCTGTCTTTTTCATAAATTTCTAACCCTTCATCTTCACCTTCACTTGTAATCTCTTTTATTTGCAAAATTGCTTTGTTCTTCGATTCATCAAGTTGCATCTTCTCTTTAGATGTTATTTTCTTAATTCCAAGTGAAATCTGCAATCGGCGAAAATAATAAGTTTTTCAGTCATAAATTCATTATTTCTAATATTTTGAAGTACTACGATGTTCTAGCATATTAATATGTGCACATAAATAAATATAAAATTATTTACTGAATTACGACTACTAAGTTTTGAGTGATAAAGGGATTGTTACAAAACCAAGTGCATTGTTGAAATGCTATCAGAATTTAGTGTTTTCCAACCACCATATTAATCACACAAAAAATTTCATAATGCTAGGAGAATTAGCATTTCACTTATAGTGTTCTGTTTACTTAAAATTTATTATAATGGTAGGATAGTTTAACAACTTATTAACAGCAAATTGCTTAAAATAATCAAAATGATAGGAGAGGTTAGCATTTTTGTAATAGCATGTCGACTACTTGACTAAAAATCAAAATGCTTTTAGAAGCTAAGTATTTTTGGAACAACTTTTTGTAATACAAAAAAACAAAAGAAAAATTCATAATGATAGGAGAATTAGCATTTCACTTACAGTGTTCTGTTTATTTAAAAAATTATTATAATGGTAGGATAGTTTAGCATTTTATTAACAGCAAATTGCTTAAATAAAAAAATCAAAATGATAGGAGAGGTTAGCATTTTTGTAATAGCATTTCGACTACTCGACTAAAATCAAAATGCTTTTAGAAGCTAAGTATTTTGGGAACAACTTTTGTAATAAAAAAAAACAAAGAAAAATTCATAATGATAGAAGAATTAGCATTTCACTTACAGTTTCTGTTTATTTAAAAAATTATTATAATGGTAGGATAGTTTAGCATTTTATTAACAGCAAATTGCTTAAATTAAAAAATAAAAATGATAGGAGAGGTTAGCATTTTTGTAATAGCATGTCGACTACTTGACTAAAAATCAAAATGCTTTTAGAAGCTAATTTTTTTTTGAACAACTTTTTGTAATAAAAAAAAACAAAAGAAAAATTCATAATGATAGGAGAATTAGCGTTTCACTTACAGTGTTCTGTTTATTTAAAAAATTATTATAATGGTAGGATAATTTAGCATTTTATTAACAGAAAATTGCTTAAATAAAAAAATCAAAATGATAGGAGAGGTTAGCATTTTTGTAATAGCATTTCGACTACTCAACTAAAAATCAAAATGCTTTTAGAAGCTAAGTATTTTGGGGACAACTTGTTGTAATAAAAAAAACAAAAGAAAAATTCATAATGATAGAAGAATTAGCATTTCACTTACAGTGTTCTGTTTATTTAAAAAATTATTATAATGGTAGGATAGTTTATCATTTTATTACCAGCAAATTGCTGAAGTAAAAAAAATCAAAATGATAGGAGAGGTTAGCAATTTTGTAATAGCATATCGACTACTTGGCTAAAAATCAAAATGCTTTTAGAAGCTAAGTATTTTTTGAACAACTTTTTGTAATAAAAAAAAACAAAAGAAAAATTCATAATGATAGAAGAATTAGCATTTCACTTACAATTTTTTGTTTATTTAAAAAATTATTATAATGGTAGGATAGTTTTGCATTTTATTAACAGCAAATTGCTTAAATTAAAAAATAAAAATGATAGGAGAGGTTAGCATTTTTGTAATAGCATGTTGACTACTTGACTAAAAATCAAAATGCTTTTAGAAGCTAAGTATTTTTGGAACAACTTTTTGTAATAAAAAAAAGAAAAATTCATAATGATAGGAGAATTAGCATTTCACTTACAGTGTTCTGTTTATTTAAAAAATTATTATAATGGTAGGATAATTTAGCATTTTATTAATAACAAATTGCTTAAATAAAAAAATCAAAATGATAGGAGAGGTTAGCATTTTTGTAATAGCATGTCGACTACTTGACTAAAAATCAAAATGCTTTTAGAAGCTAAGTATTTTTGGAACAACTTTTTATAATAAAAAAAAAAGAAAAAAGAAAAATTCATAATGCTAGGAGAGTTAGCATTTCACTTACAGCATTCTATTTATTTAAAAAATTATTATAAAGGTAGGATATTTTAGAATTTTATTAACAACAAATTGCTTAAATTAAAAAATAAAAATGATAGGAGAGGTTAGCATTTTTGTAATAGCATGTCGACTACTTGACTAAAAATCAAAATGCCTTTAGAAGCTAAGTATTTTTGGAACAACTTTTTGTAATAAAAAAAAACAAAAGAAAAATTCATAACGCTGGGAGAATTAGCATTTCACTTATAGTGTTTTGTTTATTTAAAAATTTACTATAATGGTAGGATAGTTTAGCATTTTATTAACAGCAAATTGCTTAAGTAAAAAAATCTAAATGATAGGAGAGGTTAGCATTTTTGTAATAGCATGTCGACTACTCAACTAAAAATCAAAATGCTTTTAGAAGCTAAGTATTTTTGGAACAACTTTTTGTAATAAAAAAAAACAAAAGAAAAATTCATAATGCTAGGAGAATTAGCATTTCACTTATAGTGTTCTGTTTATTTAAAAAATTATTATATTGGTAGGATAGTTTAGCATTTTATTAACAGAAAATTGTTTAAATTAAAAAATAAAAATGATAGTAGAGTTTAGCATTTTTGTAATAGCATGTCGACTACTCGACTAAAAATCAAAATTATTTTAGAAGCTAAGCATTTTTTAAACATATTTTTGTAATCACAAAAAAAAATCATAATGCTAGGAGAATTAGCATTTCAGTTACAGTGTGCTGTACAGATAAAATAATTTACATTAATCAGTGTTAACTACTGTGTTTCCAATATTAAACAGAAAATTACAAAAGCAATTACATTATTAAAATTTTAACAACATAAAATATTATCATACCTTTTTATCATCCACATTGGCTAGGATCTCCTTTGACACAACGTTTTTCATTAAGTTTAGTGACCATTTTGCAAATCTTGGAGACCCGCTTATCCACTCTTTTCTTGGCTTAAGTATATCAACATGTTCACATAGAAAATACTAAAAAAAAAAGAACAAAATATTAGTTAGAATAAATTATCATACATCTTATCATACTATATTAAAATTTAATATTATGATGAAAAAATATTATTGATTTTTTCTTACTAGGGGAAGAATGGAACAGCCAGACATATTTCTTGGTTTATCATTGATTTTTTTTAATGATTTAGTTAAATGATAATGAATACTTAATGGCCAAGAAATTTGATTCATTTTTTTTGGATCAACGGTGTATTGAAGATAACCCCAGTTAAGCATTCTTTGATTATCAGGAAAAAGAAATGTTATAAAGAGAAGAATAAGAATAAATCTTGGCAAATCATTTTCCTCATCTGGAATTTCTTTTTCAATTTCAATTTCTTTTCTTTTAATAACAAGATCTTTGGTTATATGATCTATGTTAATAAAATTTCTTGCAACAAACCTTTGACAATTTTCAGGGGTGCATGATAAAGATACTTTAGGTATAGGAAAAATATTTCTCCCATTCACAGGAAAACCAAAAATTAATGAAACATCTTTCGTTGATAATTATAATTTTTTCCTCCCAATATAAAAACATTCCTCCTTAATTGAATAACAGCTGATTAAATCATCTAAAATTTTAGAAGATTTTCTAATTTGCTTTGGTCCAATGTTACTTGAAAAAAAAGCATTTATAAACTCATAAAAAGGAGTCTGTTTTAAAAAATTTAATTGATTAGTTGAAAAACCATTTTTTTTTAATTTTTTCAAGAATTTTAACCAATGGTACTAGACTACATCGGTATTGGACAGTCTATGCCTTTTCTTTTTCTGGCTCCCAACTATTTTTCGCTTTTTGCTTTCTTTATTCTCAGGAGAAGACTCTGATATTTCCTGCAAGAAAGAGATAACAAAACAATATAAAATTGTATTAAAATATAGAACTGTATTATAATACAATATTAAAGAAATCATTTTGTGCAATATGATGTTAGATTAATCTAGCATTTTCATACATTATAATGCTAGGATAACCTGTCATTTACATATGTCGGTTAACGGCTCGGCCATGCCATGTAATGACAGGTTATCCTAGCATTTTCGTGCAATTTTCAAGGGTTCAGCCACTCGCTATAGTGCTAGGATAACCTGGCATTTACATATGTTGGTTAACGACTTGACCATGCCATGTAATGATAGGTTGTCCTAGCATTTTCGTGCAATTTTCAAGGGCGCGGCTACTCGTTGTAGTGCTAGGATAACCTGACATTTTCATATTTCGGTTAACAGCTAGGCCATGCCATGTAATGACAGGTTATCCTAGAATTTTCATGCAATTTTCAAGAGCTCGGCCACTCACTGTAGTGCTAGGATAACCTGTCATTTACATATGTTGGTTAATGGCTTGGCCATGCCATGTAATGACAGGTTACTCTAGCATATTCGTAAAATTTTCAAGGGCTCGGCCACTCGCTGTAGTGCTGGGATAACCTGTCATTTACATATGTCGGTTAACGGCTCGGCCATGCCATGTAATGACAGGTTGTCCTAGCATTTTTGTGCAATTTTCAAGGGCTCGGCCACTCACTGTAGTGCTAGGATAACCTGTCATAACCTTACATTTTCATATGTCGGTTAATGGCTCGGCCATGCCATGTAATGACAGGTTGTTCTAGCATTTTCATGCAATTTTCAAGGGCGCGACCACTCGCTGTAGTGCTAGGATAACCTGACATTTTCATATGTCGGTTAACGGTTCGGCCATGCCATGTAATGACAGGTTACTCTAGCATTTTCGTAAAATTTTCAAGGGCTCGGCCACTCGCTGAAGTGCTAGGATAACCTGTCATTTACATATGTCGGTTAACGGCTCAGCCATGCCATCTAATGACAGGTTGTCCTAGCATTTTTATGCAATTTTCAAGGGCTAGGCCACTCACTGTAGTGCTACGATAACCTGACATTTTCATATGTCGGTTAATGGGTCGTCCATGCCATGTAATGACAGGTTATCCTAGCATTTTCGTGCAATTTTCAAGGGCTCGGCCACTCGCTGTAGTGCTACGATAACCTGTCATTTACATATGTCGCTTAACGGCTCGGCCATGCCATGTAATGACAGGTTACACTAGCATTTTCGTAAAATTTTCAAGGGCTCGGCCACTCGCTGTAGTGCTAGGATAACCTGTCATTTACATATGTCGGTTAATGGCTCGGCCATGCCATGTAATGACAGGTTGTCCTAGCATTTTCATGCAATTTTCAAGGGCACGACCACTCGCTGTAGTGCTAGGATAACCTGACATTTTCATATGTCGATTAACAGCTCGGCCATGCCATATAATGATAGGTTATCCTAGCATTTTCATAAAAATTTCAAGGGCTCGACCACTCGCTGTAGTGCTAGGATAATCTGACATTTTCGCATGTCAGTTAACGGCTCGGCCATGCCATGTAATGACAGGTTGTCCTAGCATTTTCGTGCAATTTTCAAGGGGTCGGTCACTTGCTGTAGTGGTACGATAACTTGTCATTTACATATGTCGGTTAACGGCTCGGCCATGCCATGTAATGACAGGTTACTCTAGCATTTTTGTAAAATTTTCAAGGGCTCAGCCACTCGCTGTAGTGCTAGGATAACCTGACATTTTCATAACGGCTCGGCCATGCCATGTAATGACAGGTTGTCCTAGCATTTTCGTGCAATTTTCAAGGGTTCGGCCACTCATTGTAGTGCTAGGATAACCTGACATTTTCATATGTCAGTTAACGGCTCGGCCATGCCATGTAATGACAGGTTACTCTAACATTTTAGCAAAATTTTCAAGGGCTCAACCACTCGCTGTAGTGCTAGGATAACCTGACATATTCATATGTCGTTTATCGGCTCGGCGATGCCATGTAATGACAGGTTGTCCTAGCATTTTCGTGCAATTTTCAAGGACTCGGCCACTCGCTGTAGTGCCAGGATAACCTGTCATTTACATATGTCGGTTAACGGCTCAGCCATGCCATGTAATGATAGGTTACTCTAGCATTTTCGTAAAATTTTCAAGGGCTCAGTGTTGATACCGAAAATTGGTATAACAACCAAAATGGTATTTCTAAACACGTTACCTAATCAGAGGCGAGATGCTTAGAAAGCACGTCACCTTTTCAGAGGCGGGGCGTTAGAAAACCTTTAAAGTTATGTGAGGCCATAACTAACATTCAAAAGCATCAAAATACCAAAATAAGGAAAGAAGACAAGAATTTTATAGTGGTTCGACTCTTAATCAAGTCTACGTCCACTTTGAAGATCGGATTTCATTAATCACCAAAAGATTACAACATTCGCTCCATTATACATTCATACATGCTCCTTTGACATGCATTTGTCCATACAACCAATTGAAAGAATGGATGGAAGCTCCTTAGATCTTTGGGTGAATGATCAAGAGGAAATGAAGAAGTGCGTGAAATGCTTATGCTTGTTCCTCCATGAAAGCTATGCTCCACATGCTCCAATGTTCCATAGACTTATGGTTGATCATAGAGAAGAGATGCAGGAATGCTTGGAGAAATCCCGAAAGCAATTAGGCAGCACCTCCTTGTAGTTCCAGAAAAGTCCCCTCAAAATGATGGAGGTAGGGTCCTATTTATAGGCGGAGAAATGGCTGAAATCTTGTATTCAGGGGTATGGTCGGTATTTTCGGTATTTACGAAAATGCCACTACCAGTTGTCACCAGTTGTTTCCAGCTATCACGCCATCACAGGTCGTTTTTATTGCTTTGGCCGACCAGAAGCTTCCGCCAGAAGAAAGGACGACCAGGAGGCAAGCGAACGACCATGAAGCTTGGAAGCAGAGCGGGCCGACCAGGAAGCTGAAGGAATAGGACGTTGCTGCCTTTTGAAAATGCGGACCGACCAAATGAGAAGAGAACAAGATGATGCTTTATTCGGGACAGGCGGGCTGACCAGGGAATTCTGCTGGAGAGCGGACCGACCAAAAGCTTTGAGGCTGGTTGGAGCGAACGAGAGGCTAGCGAGCGACCAGATGTTTCGTATATTTGGAGTGATCAGCCTTCTTTGGCTTTTGGAGTGACCAGCTTCGGACCGACCAACTTCTTTTGGCTTTTTTGGAGCGACCAGCGGCTTTGATTTAGGATGGAGCGATCAGAATCTCATGATTAGTGAACTCAATGAAGGTGATAAAAAGAACTGACCACTTTTTGAGATCTTCAGGACCGACCCATTCTCGAGGCATTGCAGAACCGATCGCTTTTTGAGGGTCACTGAACCGACCACTTCTTTATCATTGCAGAACCGACCACTTCTCATGTGCTACGAGACCGACCCATATTAAACTGTCCATAATCCTTTGATCGTTTTTATTGGATAACATTTTGCCCCTCGGAGTTCCATAATTTTTGAGAAAAATATGGACTTCGAAATATTTGAGGATCGGTTTGATTAAACTAAGGGTCGGTCTTGAATGCGATTCCCAGGGGTCGGTTTTGTTTTTTGCTTGAGGGGTCGGTTTTTGCGAAATGACTTGGTCGTCCTATATATAACCCTTCGGACCCTTCGTGTTCCTTACTTTTTCTACTCCAGGAATTTTTTGCATTTCAATGGCGGCACACCTCTGAAGGAAATTCTTCACTCCCAGTCTCGCTCTGCCGATTCAATTCAGGAATTCAATTCAATCTCGACTAGCTTGTCTCGATTCTCTGCCACTTATTCGAAGTTTGATCCCAATTCCTTCAATTAATTGATCTAATTGCAGGTATATGTCTTTATCCCGTTGTTAATTCGAGAATGATCGTCGTTGGTTTTTTGAATTCGACTGGAGTCTTCGGGTTTAGGATGTAACTGGATCGGGATTAGATGTACAATTGTAATTTGTAATAGAATCATTAAATTTGAATCTCTTTGTACATTGGGATGCTCGACAGTAATGTAGCATTCAATTTAGACTTGTGAATGGTGATTTTGAAACGGGAATCCTTGTAGTTTTTTCTTTGTTGCAATGACGATCACTATGTATTCGTGTAAATGCCTGAATGACAGATGCGTGTATGCCTTTCTATTCAATCCGCCACTTCATGATGTTTTTGATTATGCATTTGTTTTAAACGTTCATGGTCTCTTCCTGTTGTGCGACTAGCTTGGTCGATTTTAGAGTAGTTGTGTGGCCGGTTTTGGATGGGCTGATCCCTTTTTGACCGACCAGAACAGGCTAGCTTTAGTATTACCCGATATGAACGACCCAGGTGGACTTGAATCCCGACCGACCAGGGTATGATGGTTTTCAGACCAATCGTAGGGCGACCAGGCTTAGGATGTTTTTACTGATCCCATAGAAGCTAAATTTTGACTGATTTTTAAGCGTCCAGTATTTTCTGTGTTGAGAACGAGCAGGATTTTACATCTTCAATGTGATCGAGTTTTCCTAGTTCAGAGCGATCAGAATTTTACCTTTTCTGGCACGATCGGGTCCTTACCATTTTAGAGCGACCAAGTGCTTTGTCAATTATGTGCGACCGGGGCTTGACTGGTTCAGAGCAATGAGGTGCTCTATCAGTCTCGAGCAACCGGGCTTGACTGGCTTAGAGCGATCAGATGCTTTGCCAGTTTTGAGCGACCGGGGCTTGGCTGTTTTAGAGTGACCAGGTGCTTTTCCATTTTTGAGCGACCGGGCCTTGGCTGGGTTAGAGCGACCAGGTCTTTTGCCTAATTTGGAACGACTGGATTTTCAACCATCCAGGACCGACTTAGTTTTGAGTTTTATGAATATTGTTGTAGTTTGTTTTTCCAACATTCTTATTTGTGTAGAAATGACGACCAGACGAAAATCTCGCCATTTTGTTGAGGGAACTTCTCCAACTAGAGAAGCTGGGACCTCTGATCAAAATATCGAAACTTCTTCCGCTGCTACCACTGAGATGAATTTTGATCAAAACTCCCCAATCATTCGATGTCTTTCTTACACACCTGCTGATAGTTGTGCGTCAAAACTTGACGTTGATGTACATTATAGAATATGCAAACAATTTAGCCTTTCCGAAGATGAAGTCAAATTCCCAGAAAGAGACGATTTATCTGATCGCCCCCCCCCCCCCCGTTGGATACGTAACAGTTTGTAAGGGGATGTTACAGAGTGGAGCGATCCCTCCCTTCAATCCATACTTAGAAATGATTCTGAGAAATTTGGCTATTACTCCTTATCAACTGGCTCCCAATGGCTACTTTATTGTTACATGCTTATATGTGCTGTTTATGAGAGTTTTAAAGCGCGAGCCCACCTTCAAGGATATATGCTCGTTATACTCTTTTAAGAGACGAAAGAAGGAGCGTCCCTCCTTTATCTTCATGGAAAGCAGGAAATCTAGGGTTATAACCGGCTTATTTGAGAGTATCAAAGGATTTCCCGACCAATTTTTCTATGTGCGGTGTCCCGACAACTTTTTCGGTCGATGGGCCGAAGGAGGTAAATGTTCGTAGGAATTCTGTTTTACCTCCGATGATCATATACTGATTTTACTTTTTCTCACAGAGACTCCCTCTGATCAAGACACAGACATTAATGAACCTCTGCTGGAATCATTGTTATCCGTGAGCGAAACTGAAAGAAGTAGACAGTTTTTAATTTGCGAAGAGTTCCTTCGACAATACAAGCTGCTTCCCCCATCCCGTACCCTGACGGCGAAAAGAACGGCTAAGAAATACTTGACAAAATGTGCACAAGCCGGCAGTGGTACTGGTAGTAAAAAGCCTTCGAGCGCCCTTAAGGAACATAAAGATTCTTCTAAGAAACAGACCGATGTCTTGACGATTCCGGAGAGAGCCACAGAGGCTGTTTCTGAAAAACAAGCTGTCATCCTGGAAATCCCGAAGAAAACTACGGGGGATCAGCCTCCCTTAAACACTGAAGAAGAACTTGTTCAACGTGAGGGTAAGCAACTCACGGTAGGAGAAACTACCTTAAAGGTTGAACAGAATATTGGAGATGTTCTTGAGGATCCGACTATGGCAAGTACTCAAGATAGAGACTCCGTGGGTACTTTTGGCGAACTTCCTGATCTAGAGTCTGCGAGATACCTTAGCAAAGATGATACCCCTATTTCAGGTTTCACAGTTCCTAATGTTCAATCTGATCCCAACATTCTGGAGATTCCTGGACCAGTTCCAGATACGAGAATAAACTTAGGATCGGAGTCTAACACAGGCTTATTAGGCATGTTTTTGTTTTTGCTTTTAGGACTAAGCTTGCTTTCAGAATTGCACTTTTAACTTCTTACTCTATATCTTGCTTTACTTCCATGTTCTCAAGTGCTAAATGAATTCATTATTATTTTTCTTTTTAGGAATGAAGTCATCATTCATTGACGATTTCCGGAAAAGGAGGCAAAGTTCTGATACACTTGCTCGGCCAAAGAAAAAGATTAAGCAAGCTCCTCCTCAACCCCAAAAATCACACGGCCAACATCCCACTTCTTCTCATCCTTCTTATGAACAGCTTCCAGAGCAAAGAGCCTGGCTTGATGATTATGAACAATCGGCGGAGGAGGAGGCAAGGCAGAAAAGGGAGGAGCCTCAAAGGAGAAGACGAAGGAGTGGAGATGACCCTCTTACGGAGATCCCCCAGAAGCGTGCCCCAGGATACGTTCCTCCTTATCCAACCCAGGCCGAGCTTCAAGCTATCATGTCGAGGCCGCGTGAAATACTTGATGTGGAAAGGGAACTTGGATGCCCCAGCCCCCCTCTTAGTCATAGATTTGGAGATTTGGATTTGAGGGGTTTGAACTTTGATGTGGATGTCCATCCCACAGATAGACGGGACATGACATAGATGGTGGCGAAAGCTCGGGGAATCCTGGATGATATTGGCAAGACCGTTGATCAACGCCAAAGCATGGGAACAATTTTGTTATGATTTTCAGAATCTTAATACCAAACGGATTGAAAGCATTAAAACCCTGGAGGACGAAAAGGCTCAACTTATCCAAGTTGTGAAAGCTCAGGATACGAAGATTTCTGTTTTAGAACGGGGCTCCAGGGCTAACGAGCTAGAATCCGAGATTGAAAAGCTTCGCAAGGAGCTCGAAGCTGCCAAGAATACAGAGGTCGAGCTTCATAAGCGGGCTGACGATGCTGTAAAAGCACAAGAAGAGGCTGAAGCTCAGCTGGCTTTGAGCAGAAGGACTGTGTCTGTTCGTGAATCTGAAATCGCCTCTCTTCGCAATAAGCTTGAAGTCGAAACCGCTAAGTCCTCCACCTTAGAAAAAGAGAAGCAAGAAGCTCTGAACCAAGCCCACAGAAATAAGGAAGAAGACGAAGCAACCTTCCTAGAATTCTATGTCTGCAGTGTTATGTATGGGGGAAGCCTCCGCTTCCTAGGAGAAGGCTATGGAGATACGCTTGCTCGTGTTTGGGAGGAGGTTTTGAAGCGTTACAAAGATTCTGATGACTACCAGCTCCAACTTGAGTTGCTGGATGAAGATGATCGAGAGGCCTTAGCTGAAGGCAGAAATTCTCTTGGGATCCATCGGGGGGAATCATCCGGGGTTAAGTCTTCAGGTATATTTATTGAGGATACTTTCACCAAATTAACTGATGGTGCCATAATCTCAAGCCCTGTATTCCATGCAGATGTTGCAATTCCTCCCTCTGCAGCTGGAGGAGACAGTGATTTGGAGGAAACAATAAACCTCGAGGATTATGAAATCAGCACACATCCTTCTGCTCCAGGTAGAGATGATATGGATGAAGTGATACTAGATTTAGATTACTTTTTTGCTTCTTTGGAGTATTCTAAGCTCATGAGTTGCTATAGTTATGCAACGAATCCGCTTTCACCATCACCTCCTGTTGGCGGGTATACTGCTATGGTGATGGATGCCGTTGAAACTGACTTGCCTTTATTCAATACAGGCTCACTTGCTGGTGTTTCCAAAGGACTAACATTCTCCCAACCAGGTTCGCAGGAGGAGAGAATTGACGCTATCGAAATCCTTGACCGAGATATTAGTAAGCTCCGTGAGGAAGAAGAGCATGATTCTGAGGCAACTATCGACGACATCATTGTTGATTCTGGTAAAGAGGATGCTTCTCCTTCTAAGCGGAAACATCATAAGCGTGCTGTCAAGAAGAAGAAGACCATCGATTCGCCAACTCTTAAGGGTCCTTCATTGAGATCTGGAGACCCAAAGAAATAGTGGCTTGGATTCTTGCTTTGCATTTATCATTCTTTCATTCAGACCGGATGTATATGCGGGTGTCGGCCCTCGCTTATGACTTAAATAATTTGCACTTAATAATGTTGTGACTTGATTCTGTGTTTGAACGTGGTGTGATAATGTTTTGTGTTTCTGCATTCTAAACCTTGTCCTTACTTTCTTCTGCATATTCTGGGTTATACATCATGCTCACACACCACACTTTGCACATTTTGCTCATTTAAGAATTTCCCACTTATAAACGGTTGAGATGATCCTTTGGTATGTGAGAAATCAAGGAGCTGCTTTTTGTTTTGTGTCGTGATATGTGATATGCCCCCGTACCAATGGATTGTTTCAACCTTTACATATCGAAGGTGGATATTTGGATGTTTTTAATTCTTTATACGAACTTTGCATGCTTTGTTTGGAATTCTCCATCCTTTGCGTCCTAATGCGTTAGATATTCGAGAAATGTTTGAATGGCTTTTGAAGGTTTTCCTTGTCAAAGACTCAGTAATATCGTAATCAAGTTTTATCTGACTTTGATTTATTGACTGAGCAACCCTGGAGAAGACTCAGTTTATTATTCGACTGAGAATCCTCGGAGAGGGTTTGGGTTAAGAAACTCGGTTATAACGCAATCAGATTTTGTCCGACTTTGGGTTATTTGGCTGAGCACCCCTGAAGAAGACTCAGTTTATTATTCGACTGAGAATCCCCAGAGAGGGTTTGGGTTAAGAAACTCGGTTATAACGCGATCAGATTTTGTCTAACTTTGGATTATTTGACCGAGCACCCCTGGAGAAGACTCAGTTTATTATTCGACTGAGAATCCTCGGAGAGGATTTGGGTTAAGAGACCCGGTTTGCTGACCGAGTACCCCTGGAGAGAACTTAGTTTATTATTCGACTAAGAACCCTCGGGGAGGATTTGGGTTAAGAGACCCGGTTTGCTGACCGAGTACCCCTGGAGATAACTTAGTTTATTATTCGACTAAGAACCCTCGGGGAGGATTTGGGTTAAGAGACCCGGTTCGCTGACCGAGTACCCCTGGAGAGAACTTAGTTTATTATTCGACTAAGAACCCTCGGGGAGGATTTGGGTTAAGAGACCCGGTTTGCTGACCGAGTACCCCTGGAGAGAACTTAGTTTATTATTCGACTAAGAACCCTCGGGGAGGATTTGGGTTAAGAGACCCGGTTTCTTAACGAGTACCCCTGGAGAGAACTTAGTTTATTATTCGACTAAGAACCCTCGGGGAGGATTTGGGTTAAGAGACCTGGTTTGCTGACCGAGTACCCCTGGAGAGAACTTAGTTTATTATTCGACTAAGAACCCTCGGGGAGGATTTGGGTTAAGAGACCCGGTTTGCTGACCGAGTACCCCTGGAGAGAACTTAGTTTATTATTCGACTAAGAACCCTCGGGGAGGATTTGGGTTAAGAGACCTGGTTTGCTGACCGAGTACCCCTGGAGAGAACTTAGTTTATTTTTCGACTAAGAACCCTCGGGGTGGATTTGGGTTAAGAGACCCGGTTTGCTTTTGGACTTTCCCTTTGGTGAATTTACAGCGAGTTCTTCGTAGGAAAGCCGGCCAGCAGATTTACTATGGCCCATAACGGTAGCTTTACATCTTTGGATGATTTGCCTTAGCTCCGGTAAACCTTTCGCTGGCGTAATATACCGGCCATTAGACTTTATCCTCCTTCCTGATGAGTGCTGCGCTCAGAGCATGGGATGATAAAGCACGGTATAGGAGCAAGCTTCCTCTATCTTTTGGTTTTGATAGCATCGGATGGGATTCCATGCGTTTGGTCGAGATCCTTAAATGCTTGCTGGCATTCAGAGGTCCACGGGGAATTTTTTTTCTTTCCTTTCCCGATGCCTCGAAGATGGGAACATACATTCTCGTTGCCTTTGAAATGAAATGATTTCAAAGCTGCTACCTTGCCATTCACAGTTTGGAGATCCTTTTTAGTCCGTGGAGCTTGTATTCCTCGTAAGGCAATTGCCTGTGCCGAGTTTGCTTCAATGCCCCAAGCGTTTATTATGAAGCTAAGAAATTTCCCCGAAGTTACATCAAATAAGCGTTTGAGCGGGTTCAGCCTCACAGGATGTATGCTAAAATCAATATTCAGCTTATGCCCCACCATCTCTGGAGATATTATGCACATATTCGAGTGGCTCCAAGCAGAGACATCCATACTTGCTGTATAGGAATGGTAGCTTCAATTGGTGTTGCCCTTTCATCCCTTGCACTGGGTTTCCGCGGATCTATATCTTTTTGTATGTCGTTGTATTCCCCAGCGTGGGGGAGCACGCCCCTTCGACAAAGGATACGGTTCTAGCGTTAGTTTGTCGTGGCTCTTATTGGTTAACCTGCAACATGATATCAACTTTTCAATCAAGTTTTGATTTACCCTAAAGTTTGAAGGTAAGTGATTTTATATAAGCAGACGTGCTTTCAATAACAGACATGATATTTTATTACAATCGCTCCTTTACCAAGGGAGACTTATATTTGCAAAAGGAAGTAAGTCGATTTCATGCACAAGCTCATGATCATAGCTTTCATGCATGGTCAAAAGCAATCTTTATTCCGGATTATTGACATTCAGAGTTCCATTAAGGATCTATAGCTTGTAGATATAATTTAGCCTCACACAAGTTTTGGTATGGAAGTGCCTTGCGATCATTGGATGAATAGGTGCTTTCAATTATACACATGTGATTGCCTTTGTTGGACTGTATTCCTGAGCACTCGTGTAGCTTTGCGTCTCCTCACCGCGTTTATCGGCTGAGTAGGAAGCATTTGCTATTGGAGCTCCTTCATCCTGGCCTAGTTGATTGGCAGATATACTTCGTCCTTGAGCGGCTAGAAGAGAATTTACTCCATGCGAGATCTTAACATATTGATGCAGCTTATTGCTTCTAATTAACGTTTCAACGGAACTTCCGAGATGTCTGCATTTATTGGTATCATGACCAGGCTGATTGTGATAGAGGCAGAAACTTCCGGACTTCAATGCTTTACTGCTTATTTTTCGCGGTTTTGGTTGCGGATATTATTCACACTGCTTCGTTGCAAGATAGATATTCTCAGGGGTGTCATTCAAAGGTGTCAGCTCTGGTGGGTTGAACAAACGAACTCTCTTAGGTTCTCTGTCGTTTTTTCCATTGTTGGTACGCTTTTGCCCCCGAATATCTTCCTGGCCATCCTCTAAATTCATAGGAAAGAATGGTTGTTCGAGTTTTTCCTTCTCTTGGTTATGGCAAACGTGCTTCCCTTTGTGAGGATCCGCGGTATGGGAATATGCGTTTCCTTGCGAAGCAATGTTTGTCAAGAAACTTGCTAAACCTGCTTGGATGACTTTAATAGCATAGAGTTGGTCTAGGAACATTTCATTTGAAGCATCAATTTTTTGGTGTAAACTGGTTATAACTCTGTTGAATTCCTCTCGTGACACAACATCTTTCGGAACCTTACCCACTTGATTCTTCTTTAGGATTTGGTCTGTCACATCCGAAGTATGTTCCTCAACGTCATGATGCTCTTCTCGGCGAGGAGGTGCCTCCGTACCAAGGTTGGTAATCTCTCGAGTTTTCATCTCGGAATGACTCTCAGCTTTTGACTTCAAGCCTTCTACGTTAGCTTCATCTTCATCATTCGAACTTTCATTGTCATCTTCCATGTTGACATTGACATCCAGAGGGGTTAGGTGTAGTCGAGAATTAAACAGGGGTCAAGTCCCTCCATCATAGCTTTAGTGTAAACTTCCACTCGCCGATTTATGTTGGCAATGGTGGTGTTTACTTCATTCTTTGCGACACCCGCTCCACCAACGGAATTTCCACTGCCTTTAAAGCGACTAATACGTGGTACGGCTTCTTTGCTAGTATCTTCAGCACCTGGGCTTGCAGACCTTTTAGACTTTGCCATCATATCGGATAAGGAGGCGGTTTAGAGCTCCAACACGAGGCTTTCGACCTTGTGAGAATGTAAAGAAGGAAGGTCCAAATCGCAAGCTGCAACGATTTCTTTTGAGGCTTTTAGCTTCAAGATCTTGAGATCTCTATGGTATACTTGATGTCAGAAAGTAGATCTGGCCCCACGGTGGGCGCCTAATTGTTGATACCAAAAATTGGTATAACAACCAAAATGGTATTTCTAAACACGTTACCTAATCAGAGGCGAGATGCTTAGAAAGCATGTCACCTTTTCAGAGGCGGGGCGTTAGAAAACCTTTAAAGTTATGTGAGGCCATATCTAACATTCAAAAGCATAAAAATACCAAAATAAGGAAAGAAGACAAGAATTTTATAGTGGTTCGACTCTTAATCAAGTCTACGTCCACTTTGAAGATCGGATTTCATTAATCACCAAAATATTACAACATTCGCTCCATTATACATTCATACAAGCTCCTTTGACATGCATTTGTCCATACAACCAATTGATAGAATGGATGGAAGCTCCTTAGATCTTTGGGTGAATGATCAAGAGGAAATGAAGAAGTGCGTGAAATGCTTATGCTTGTTCCTCCATGAAAGCTATGCTCCACATGCTCCAATGTTCCATAGACTTATGGTTGATCATAGAGAAGAGATGTAGGAATGCTTGGAGAAATCCCGAAAACAATTAGGCAGCACCTCCTTGTAGTTCCAGAAAAGTCCCCTCAAAATGATGGAGGTAGGGTCCTATTTATAGGCGGAGAAATGGCTGAAATCTTGTATTCAGGGGTCTGGTCGGTATTTTCGGTATTTACGGAAATGCCACTGCCAGTTGTCACCAGTTGTTTCCAGCTGTCACGCCATCACAGGTCGTTTCTAGCGCTTTGGCCGACCAGAAGCTTCCGCCAGAAGAAAGGACGACCAGGAGGCAAGCGAACGACCATGAAGCTTGGAAGCAGAGCGGGCCGACCAGGAAGCTAAAGGAATAGGACATTGCTGCCTTTTGAAAACGCGGACCGACCAAATGAGAAGAGAACGAGATGATGCTTTATTCGGGACAGGCGGGCTGACCATGGAATTCTGCTGGAGAGCGGACCGACCAAAAGCTTTGAGGCTGGTTGGAGCGAACGAGAGGCTAGCGAGCGACCAGATGTTTCGTATATCTGGAGTGATCAGCCTTCTTTGGCTTTTGGAGCGACCAGCTTCGGACCGACCAACTTCTTTTGGCTTTTTTGGAGCGACCAGCGACTTTGATTTAGGATGGAGCGATCAGAATCTCATGATTAGTGAACTCAATGAAGTTGATAAAAAGAACTGACCACTTTTTGAGATCTTCAGGACCGACCCATTCTCGAGGCATTGCAGAACCGATCGCTTTTTGAGGGTCACTGAACCGACCACTTCTTTATCATTGCAGAACCGACCACTTCTCATGTGTTACGAGACCGACCCGTATTAAACTGTCCATAATCCATTGATCGTTTTTAGTGGATAACACTCAGCCACTTTGTTGTAGTGCTAGGATAACCTAACATTTACATATGTCAGTTAGTGGCTTGGCCATGCCATGTAATGACAGGTTGTCCTAGCATTTTCGTGCAATTTTCAAGGGCTCAGCCATTCACTGTAGTGCTAAGATAACCTGGCATTTTGTGTTTTAAACTTATCTAGAATATTCTGCTCTTAATTAAACTAGCATATTTTGCACTACAAATCAATGCATAATTAATGAATCGTTTTATAATATATTTGTGTTAATTTTGCCCAAATAAACAACACAGAATTTAAAACAACATATACAGTCAATTTAACCATTTGTGTTTAATTTTGTCTATTATACCTGATCTCGTTTATCCTTCTCCTTCTCCATCGTCTTTTTCGCTTTTATAGCTGATAGTGATAATTTCGAAGAAACAACCCTATTTGCTGATTTTGGTGGCGAATTTATCGATGGTTCTGACGATGACGATGACCTTAAGCGACGAGTTTGCATCGGCGATTGATCTAACGACGATGACGATGACCTTAAGCGATGAGTTTCCATTATAGGAATACACTTGCTTTTGATTTACGTCTATCTCCTATTTTCTCGATTTTAATTTGATGGAAAACCCTAAGTGAAGAAGACTAAGTGAAAGAATAGATGGTAACATGGGAGTTTTTGTTTTATTTTCGTTTGCGGGTCCTTCGGCCCAATTAATAAAAGTTGCGGTCCAGAGATTAAAATTTAAATAAGTTTGTCCTCATGCCTAATTTCCTCTAAATTTAATATCTAGAATTTTAACTGGCATTTTCTAATTGAAAAAGATGGAGGGAAGTTTGAAAGTTTAAATCTTTGAGATAAAAAAATTTGATTTTCATTCTATAGCCTGATATGTTAACATATAGATATATGTATGTTGACATATATGTATTATTTCAAAGAGAATATGGTTTTGTGACTTTGATTTTAAAATATCGATTTATATTTTAGGTTTAACTATTTCCTAACATAATTCTAATCATAACAAACATCCAAAATTTATTTTATTATTAATTAGGAAGAAGGACAAACTTTGCCGAAAAATTAGGCTGAAGGACAACAAGTTTTATTTTTAGTCTGAAGGACAAACTTTGAACCAAAATTAAGCTGAAGGAAAATGCTAAATGTAATTAGCATTATATTCATTTTTTTACACTACACGAAAATGGTAGTTTTAACTAGCATTATTCAGTTTTACACTGCAGAAAATGCTAATTATATTTAGCATTGTCCTTCAGCTTATTTTTTTTCAAAGTTTGTCCTTCAGCTTAAAAATAAAACTTGTTGTCCTTCAGACTAATTTTTTTCCAAAATTTGTCCTTATGCCTATTTTCCACTTTATTAATTTTATTGTAATTATTTTTGAATTTCAAATTTCAAATTTGAATTTTAAATTTCAAATTTGAATTTTATATTTCAAATTTGAATTTTAAAATTTAAAATTCAAATTTAAAACAAAGCAAAGCAAGCAAAACATCCATTCAACCAAAAATGTAAAAATTAATTAAGGCGCACCCGGTTTTTAGATCCATTTCTTCGATATTCTCTGAATTCTGAATTGATCTTCTGGAATTTGATGATGAGATTTGCTCTATTGCGACGGGCTCGTTTTTTATGATCAGGATAGTGTATTCATTTGCTGAATTTGAATATCGTATGAGAAAGATATTGAAGATTTAGTAGTTCAACCAACTTAGCGCCAAAATTTGAGTTTGAATTTTGAACTCTGAATGAATGGACATGTAACAACCCGGAATTTTGGGGCCAATTTAAAATTTTATTTAAATCAAAGTTAGAAGCAAATAATTTTAATTTAATTATTAAACAAGCCTGAAATGGCACGGCTGTTTGAAAATTTGAATTTAATATGGTTAAGTTTAATTTTTCATAATTTTTGAATTTAATTTGTGACCGTGGCAAAAAGACTTAAGTTTTATCAATTTCAGTAAATTTTAATTGACTTGAAAAAGGCCATTTTTCAAATAGGCTCAGAATTGAACGAAATTACTTTTCCTAGGTCCGCAGCGTCAAAACATAACTAAATATATTTTTCGGGAATTTTCGAAGTTAATTTGTGGCCCCGGTGAATTTATTGGTACGGTTGAATTAGAAATAAAAGACTTAAATTTTAAAATAAAGAAAACTGGTTCAAGACAGTCGTTTGGGCCTGCGGGACATAGCTAGATGAGTCCGGGATAGGGGTTAATAGGTAAGAACGACAGTCGTTGGGCTGAAATCGGACAACGTTGCAAAACGGGCCTTAACGGGCTAATTAACTAATTAAATAATATAAATATAAACTAATCTCTAAACCCTAATCCCCCTAAAACAAACCAGCCGCTGCCTATCTCTAATATCGCCCGAGATGGAAAATCCGAGATATTAGCCAAAATCCGAGATTTGGCAGCTAGTTTAGTTATAAGTGTTTTAAATATCGCTCGAGATAGCCGAGATATTTTTCCGAGATATTGGCCAAATCCGAGATTTAAAACCTTCTCTATTCATGGCCAGGAATGTTCGAATTTCCTTTCTCAAATTCTCCCAATACTCTCAATGAAATCGAATGATTCTTTAGACTTATTTGTAGATATTTATGAGAGCTTCGATTTCATACAGTTATGATCATATATAGTTGCACGAATCTCGAGGTAAAACACCCCAAACCCGCGCCATAAACAACCCCGCCGCACCCACCATCGGCCACCGCACCCTCCACCACTGGCGGCGCACCAACCCCCTCTCTTCCCTCTCCGATATGCCACCTCCCGATCAACTTCAAGCTTCACCAATCTAGAGATATTTGCAACCCTAGAATTGAAGGATATGGGTCCACTTGTCGGCCTTGAACGATGAAGAGGAAGAACGGGTATTTTTATTTTTTAATTAATTAATTAATTTAAATTCAATTTTTTCAATCTAGATTAAACCATATCTTGCTCATACGAACTCGAAACTGATCGATTTCAGGTGCGCCACGATCGTGAGAACGAGATCTTCGCAATGAAACTGACTAGACCTGATTTTGAGCAAGTTGAATTTTTGACCAAATTTTGGATCTGAACAGCGCAGAACTCAATAACGATGTGAGAACTCTATTTCCTTTTAAATAATTAGAATAAATTAATTATAATTGTGTTATTATTCCTCTGCTGTTAAATTCAGTATATGATTGTTCATGATTTGATAATAATTACGATTGTCGCTGTTATGATGATCTGTTAATTCGATTGATTATTATGTTGAGATTAAATTATCATATTGGTTGAAATAATAACCAAATTATCATATTGGTTGATTTGTTGATTGTGAATCTCATATTTGTTAGATCTGTTGAGTTGGGTAATATTATGTTGTTGTAAAATTATCGCAGACATATAGTTCAATAGTGTGTTAATTTAAAATTGTCATGAACAAGTGGATCTTTTCGTTTGAATAAATTGTTATAGCAAAAATGAACCTTTTTGTTGAATTAAACATTTTTACCATTTTTGTTGAATTAGAACTTTCAACAAAACCAAGTTATCATTTTTATGTTAACACTAGAAAAGGGACATCGTTATGTATAAAATGTTGACATAAGAGAAATCTCATTTTTATGTATTAATGTTAACAAAACAAAAATCACATTTTTGTTAACAGAATTTGTGTCATTTTCTGATTAGGATAAAAAGATCATTTATGTTAGAAATGTCTAATTAGAATAAAAAGTAGTAGCGACAAAATTTACTTTTTGTCAACAAAAAGGTTATAGCGATAAAAATAAACATTTTTGTCAATTAGAAAGGCTGAAACAAAAATAAACAAGAATTGCCAATTAATTGAAGGAACCACTTTTAAATGAGATATTAGAAATAGAAATTACATTTTATGTAAAATGAGACATTAGAATTAAAAATTACATTTTATGTAAAATGTGAGAATAGACAATAAAAATTACATTTTTATTGTAACATGAATCATTAGAAAAGAGATGACAATAAAAATTACATTTTTATCGTAATGTGAATCACTAGAAAAGAAATGTTTACATATAAAACACTATTTTATATGATATTAGAATTCATAGAAAATGTTTTACATATAAAACATAGAAGGTTGATATTAGAATAACATAGAAAGTTGATCACCAATAAATGACCATTTATATGTTATTAGAAGTCATAGAAAAATGTGAATATATATAAATGACACTTTTATATGCTATTAGAGTTCATAGAAAAGATTAACATATAAATGACACTTTTATATGCCATTATAGTTCATAGAAAAAGATTAACATATAAATGCTACTTTTATATGCCATTAGAGTTCATAGAAAAAGATTAACATCTAAATTATTCTTTATATGATATTAGAAAACTCCACTTTTAGAGAACGGCATGTTAATTAAAAACATCAATTTTATGAAGAAATGTCTTCAAAGAGTAAAATAACATTTTAGTCATAAAATGTTAAGATAGTGAAAAATAACATTTTAGTTATGAAATGTTAAAGTGAGAAAAAAAATAACATTTTAGTTATAAAATGTTAAAATAGTGAAAAATAACATTTTAGTTATAAAATGTTAAGGTAAATAAAAAATACCTTTTAGTTATAAAATGTTAAGGTGAATAAAAATAACATCTCGGTTATAAAATGTTGAATTGATAAAATATCATTTTTTTATTTGTTTTGTTGAGTTAGAATTGACAACAAAAAATATATCACTTTTTTTTTTATTGAAATGTTAGAATTGATTTAACATAAAAATATTCTTTTTATGTGAATGTGAAATGTTAGGAATGATGTAACATAAAAATTATATTTTTATGTTAATATGAATCATGAGAAAAAAATAGACAATAAAAATTACATTTTTATTGTAATATGAAACATTAGAAAAAGGACACATATTTACATTTTCCTTTGTAAATAAAAAGAACAAAACTTGAGGGCACATTTTATTTACAATTTCCTTTGTAAATAAAAAGAACATAACTTGATGACACCTTTATTTACATTTTCTATGTAAACAGGATATGCAAAATGAAAGGATACATTCAATTACATTTTTGTGTAAATAGGACATGAAGAGAAAAAGATTTTCATTTATTTACATTTAGTGTAAATAAACATGAAAGAGAAAAGATTACATTTAGGTAAATGGACATGAAAAGAAAAAGAAAACTTTATTTACATTTAAGTAAACATAAAAGAGAAAGGATTACATTTATTTACATTTAGGCAAATAAACATGGAAGAGAAAAGGTTACATTTATTTACATTTAGGTAAATAAACATGAAAAAGAAAAAGAATACATTTATTTACAATTTAGTGTAAATAAAGCATGAGATAAAGAAAAGAATATTTTATTTACACATAGGTAAATAAAACAGGATATAAGAAAAGAGACATTTTTATTTACTATTTAGTGTAAATGAAAATAGGACATAGAAAAAAATTATACTTTTATTTGCATTTCTAGATGCGAATAGAAACATAGAAGAAGAAGAATTACACTTTTTATTTGCATTTTTAGATGCAAATAAAACATAGGAAAGAATTACACTTTTTATTTGCAAATTAGTTGCAAATATGTAAAGCACATTTTTATTCACTTTCTAGATGTGAATGAAAGATATAAAAATAAAATGAACATTTTTATTCACATTTCAGATATGAATAAGAATATGAAAAAAAAGTACATTTTTATTTACATTTTAGACGTAAATAAAAACATAGGAATAAAAAGCACATTTTATTTACATTTTAGATGTAAGTAAAAACATAGAAATAAAAGTGATATTCTAATTTACGTTTTAGATGTAATCACAAAGATAGAATTTAATGTTATATTTTTATTGTCATAATAGAGACAATAAAAAGTGTAATGACCCGGTATTTTCACGGATCACGGACACAGATTTGACTGATAGTGAGTACGTATTTTCAAATATGATTTTTAATCTAGACTTTGAAATTACAGAATTTGTTAACATATGTATAATAACATTTATATGTGCAGTATTTATCAGAACCTATTTTTGATACATTTAGATATGATAGCATGAAGTTGATAACATTTGTTGAATTTTATTTTACACAAGTATATATGATAGCAAATTTTTAAGAGTGTTGTTTAGAAATCATTTTTTATGTATGAAAAATAACACTTATTTTAAAATGCCATTTTTCTTTGAAAATACTTGTTCATATTTTTCAAAAGATTGTTTTAGCAAACTCCTTGCTTTTAAACATGATAAACTACCTTGCCTAAAGCATGATTTAAACATGTTTTATTCTCAAACCATAATGAAAGGAAATATGTAAATTTTTGTATGCATTTAAATTTGAAAACATGTATAGTCTCATTTCTTTCAAGTTCATGATCTTCTAGATGTGATTGCATATAAAATCTTATGAAAATCATTTGCATTTATATACATTGAAACAAGAACTTGTATGGTCCAATCCATTTGAAAAATCATACTTTCATCACATACACCATAGTTGAAATAAAATATCATGAACATTTATTTAAAATTCTATATGCATGTATTGTCAAATCCCTTTTCAAGTCATGATCTTATCACCATGGATCTTGCTAGCAAATCAAAATCTCAAGTAAATTATTTGCATTAAAATTAGGATATGAATTGTCAAATTCTACTTCATGATCACATACATTGATAGAATCATTTTCAGATTTTACAATCCCTTTCTTTCCTTTCAATTTAATTTCTGAAATTACAAGTCATGCTCTATTTTCAAGGCTTTGGCAAATTTGTCAAATGCATATATACATCAAAAGATTTATAAAATCATATGGGTGCATCATCATCTCATCTATATTAGTTGATTTCAAATCATAGACTTTTCTAAGTACTTCCCTTTGTATTCTCATTACATGATATAGATTTTCATGTACAATATTTTTAGATTTTTGCCTAAACTTGCAAGGCAAGTAGATGTAGTGTATGTGTCATGTTAAATCAGATTTGCATATGGAGATTTTGGTATGAAAAACTGAACCTATGTGATCCTAAGAAGAATACTAGAATTTGCTTGTAAATCCAAGAAGGATTGATGAAGAATAGGTATGGTACAAGGCATTTATGAGTAATGTTTTCATAGAAATAAATAAGAGGAGAAAGGGTGTTTGCGCAGGGGATTTACAGGTGGAGATTTGCTGAGGTAGGCCATGTGATTTTTTGGAGTCGTTGCTGTGATTTGATAGCAAGGAGAGATATATATTTTGAGTTGTCAAAACAAAATCTGGAAAAAAAAAGATTTTTTCTCTTTTACAAAACAGTTTTTAATACCCATTATTTTATAGTTTCTTACTGTGACGACCCCAAAACCCCGTACTACGGTGTCAAGGGTAATCTTTGGAATATAACAAAGAAACAAATAATATGTAATAACCCGGAAATCCGAGCCAATTTAAATTTTTTATTTTGGAAATTTTAGCGAATTTTGAATATTTAAAATGAATTATTTTAAATAAAAACGACGAGAAATTTAATTCGAATAGAATTAGAATGTATATATTTATACACGTCGTCGTTAGAATATAAATATTTATTTATAATTATAAAAGGAATTGAAAATGGCGCGGTAGTTCGATAATTCGATTTCAAATTTCAATTGAACATACCGGGTGCAAAATAAACCGGATTTTAGTGAAACCAAAAATAATGGAATCTAATAGAGGATATCTTTCCAACGAGTCCGAGAAATCAAAATTTCATAGCGTGGATAAAAAGTTATGTTCAAATGAAAATTCAGAATAGTCGCCATGGAATTCTGGCCCTTAAAAATGGAAATTTTGCAAACGACCTTGGATTTCGACGAAACCACTTTTGTTGGATCCGGGATGTCAAATTATTGCTAGGTTTCAAATTTCATAATTTTTCAAATCAATATGTGAGCGTGGCAAAGGAAAACGCGTTTGACCAGTTTCAGTTGATTTTAATCGATTGGAAAATGGCCATTTTTCAAACGGTCTCAGAATTCGACGAAATTAGTTTTGCTAGGACCATGTCACCAATACGAAGCTAGAAAATATTTTTCTAGAATTTTTCGAGTTAGTATGTGACCCCAGTAAGTTGAAATGCGCGTTCAAATTCAATATATAGAGTTATATGTTGATTTTGACGAAAACTGATCGTAACGGTCGAATCAGCTTACGATACATATCCCATTGTGTTCGGAATGGGGATAATTAGTTATGGGCGACAGTCGACAGGTCTCGTTTGGGGGTCGAAATAAAAAGTTGCTTTTTGGGGTAATAAAATAAAATAATTAAATATAAATCTTCCCCCATATCCTCCTTAACTTGGTCAACCCCCCCATCGTTCAAAACCCAAACCCGATTCAAAAAAAAAGGGAAAAAGAAAAATATCGCTCGCTCCTGCTACAGGTGGTGCGCCACCACCGATCCCCCCTCTCGCCGCGATGCTGGAGAACCCCCTCCCCCTCGCCTGGCGCCCCACCGCGACCCCCCTCCTCTTCTCCACCTCGCGCCCCTTCTATAACAGCCGAGCCCCCCTTCGTTCGATCCCCCGAACCCTAGTTTCCACCTGAACCGACGCCTGACCCCACCTCTGTCGCGGCCAGCTCCGGCTCCAACTTCGGCGAAACCGAGCCCCCCCTACGCCACCAGTTCATGAAGAAGCCCCTCCTCCTAAAAAAACACTGTAAGTTTTTTTATATATTTATTTTTCTACTTTCAGTTCTGAATTTTATTTGTTTAAAAACTGATTTTTATTTGTTTAGAAACTGATTTTTCTTTGATATATAAATATGATCTTTCATTATAAGAAAGATATGATTTTGAAAATAGAAAAGGTGAAATCTTTATATTTGTAAATATTAAATCTTTATATTCGAAAAGGTTGAATCTTAATTATATGAACAAAATCAAAATATAATATTTTTATAGAGTGTAGCATTTTAAAAATATGATTTTTATATTTTAGAAAGAATAAAAATTCAATTTTTAATTTTATAGAAGAGATAAAGAAATGATTTTTATAATGAAATAGCGAAAAGATTATATCTTTGAAGTAGGAAAGATATGATTTTTATATTATAAAAATAATTAAAATATGATTTTTTATCAAATGTGAAATATAAAAATGTGATTTTTATGAAGTAGAAGTATTAAAAATATGATTTTCATATAATGTAGATAATAGAATAGTCATAGAACAAAGGAAGTGATTTTTAATCGAAGAAAAATTTGATCTTTATATATGTAGCGAGTTAAAAATATAATTTTTATATGAACAGCGTGAAAAGAACTGCATAGGAATTCCAATCAAATCCAGACGGTTCGGCAGTTCAAAAGCAAAGCACGACGGAGTGGAACCCTCGGTGAGAACTTCTCACTTTTAATTTAATTTTCTAGTTAAAATATATACTAGGATGCAGACGGTGTTTAGTAGCACCCGACACCCGTCGTCCACAGACCATGGATGGCTTGTATGCTTGTTTGTTTGATTTTGATGTGTAGTTGATTGTGTGATGTGATGTGAAAGGAAATAAAATATTTATATAGTTAAAAATATTTTTATAGTTAAAAATAGAAATTTTTAACGTGTATATAAAATAAATATTTATAATCAAATCGGAGATTTGTTTATATACACTGATTTGATTGATATTGATTGGGACGATAAATTTTACACATCGCCCAACTGCACAAATAAAATCTGTTTTGATTGTTTGAAACCCCACACGGGTGTTGGGATGATATTTGGCATACACTAATCCCAATTATTTAGCTGTATGTCGATCGATTGGTCGACAGACTATGTAAGCGTTAATTATTTATATTTAATGCTTATGCAGTTGTGTGGTGCACTCTTGATGATGGTTGATTATTTATCGTTGTTATTTTATACATGTGTTGTAGGAAATCCATATAATTAATATTAAATGGTAATTGATTGGGCCTCATTCCAGTTTTGGAATAGAAATATTTGAAATAGAATATTCGAAAATAGAAATATATGAAGCCGTGTTGATTAGATTGACGCTATTTTGACGTGAACGATATTTATATCGATTTTATTCATTTTATAATGAATATCGAAAGTGATTTCAAAATCTGATATTTTGAAAAGAATTAGAATTCGAATTTAAATTGAATAGAAATGAATTCGAATTGAAATTGAATAGAAGTGAATTCGAATTGAAATTGAATAGAAGTGAATTCGAATGGAATTGAAAACAAACTGAAATTGAATTAAAAAAAATGATTTGAATTGAAATCAATTGGAAATGAATTTAAATTGAATTTATAAGGAAAAATTCAGTTTTGATTTGAATTTGAAAAGAAGTTGAAATCGTTGTGAAAACGAATTTAAAACGATTTATATAATACGTTTTAAAAGGAAATCGACGAAGTATATATTATATATATAATATAATGGCCTGAATAGAACGCGCCGCGCCGCGGCAGTTCGCGAATTTCAACCATTGACTTCGAATGGATATTACAGGAGATCCGACCGTCGGATTCTCCTAAAACCGGAACCGTTGGGTTCGTATCGAAAAGGGCTTTCTAACGAATATTAGAAATTAGAAATCTAACGGTTGTATTTGGAATTATGTCCAAATCAAATTTGAAAAAGGTCGTTGTAAGTTCAGTTCGATGGCCATTGATGGAAATCGACTGTACGGGCCTTGATAAAATTATTAAAAATAATAATAATTTGTGTAAAATCATAAGAAATGATTTGTGGAGAATTGGGATGAAAAACTCCATATTTGAAAAGATAAAAATAGATTTTTATCGAAATGAACTAGTTTCGAACTAGAATTATAAATCAATTTTTTTTTGAAATAAATCAATTGGATTTGAAATGGTTTTGAAAATAACCAGAATTTCCAATAATTGCATTGGAAGGGATTTGAATCGAAATTGTCTTCGGAATATTTCGATGTTGGATTTCGTGATGATACAGATATTATTATGGGAATTTGAAAGATATATTAATATCGTTATTTCCAATATGATATTTTTTGGTCGTAGAATTTGATATTGAATATAAGCCGATATATTTTCTATTCAGAGCCTTGTATTTAATATCAAATGTGATTTGGGTTTGTCGTGAATGGTGTCTTCATTAACACTATTCTTAAGCCCAATGGAGAAAAAGATTAAATCTTTTTATTTAGATTTAATGAAGTGTACCAATTAAAGAATATTTAATTGGAATTGAATTAGTATTGATTTTTGGGTTTATCGTGAACAGTGTTTTAAATAACACTTGTTCTTTAACCCGATAATTAATGGAATGTGATTTTGGATTTATCGTGAACCGTGTTTTAAATGACACTGATTCTTTAACCCAGTTAAAGATTAAAACTAAGTGGAGTTTTAATGAATCTTTAATTAGATTGAAAAGATCGAGAATGGAGTATCACCAGTTTTACTCCAGGCGGTAGTTAAATCTTTAATTAGATTTGAACGTGAAATGGTAATTGAATTTACCGATAACACCGTGGTGTTAGATATGAAGTATGACCAGTTTTACTTCATGGGGTAACTAGGTTGGGATTGGGAAATAAAATAAATAATTACTTCGGTGTGGTTCGCTAATCCCGACTAGTTTGAAGCGATATTCAAAGGAAGATTAAAGAATAAATTTAAAAGAATTTATCTTTGATAAAATTAATGGGAACTTTTCCCACAGTACAGGAATATCTGAACAAAAGAATATTCTGAATTGGAATGAGGCGTATGTTGTGTTTGTGTAACACTTGTTTATTATATACGCGTGTTATTCAGAAAGACCGGGTTTATCCCATTCTGAATAACTGATTCGACGTGGTGTCGAAGATGAAGACGGTGGTCGAAGACCGGAGGTCTTCACGTCGTTTGGATAATTACTGATGATCTTGATTGGGCCGTACACCCAAGAGGAGGGAATCAGTTGGTTATCGTCCAAACGTACTTGGAGATCGATGGATATGCGGGGTACTAGGTGCCTCCGGTTTTGTTCAGACCCAGAACGGACTTGTAAATGGACTGCGTGTCTGACATTGGATATCATTCTGTGTGATTGATGGATATCGGTTGCATGGAGTGGTTTGCCTTTGTGGCATGCTAATATGCAAATGATCAAGGCTTTTGTTGAAAAGCAAAGTCTTGTGGTTGATGATCAAAGCACGACCTTTGTGGCGTAGCTTTGTGTAGCGTGAATTCGCGAGCCTCACACCCCAGTTGTGAACCAGAAACGGGAGAGGGCGTCAGGGAGGGCATGCGTTTCCTTCTAGTTAGAAGTGGCGTCAGTGGTTTTACACGCCCTGACGAGTTTGACTTATGTGGTTGTTGCTGTTGCGAGGCGCCTCGGATATACCGGTGACTATGTGAAGCCGAAGGAGCCATTCGTTGGCTCATTTACGCCCCATAGGGCGGGGAAACGCAGTGTTCAGGCATAATAATCCACATCGGTGGACCGGCCCTGACGATCCAAGGGGCAGTTGCGGTTGTTCCTGAGGGGCGGGCTAGAGCGTCTCGAATCGGTAGAGGACGATCCCTGGCCTCGGTTCATAGATGGAAATCCAATTTCCAAATACGTGACTTTGCGGTTTTGATTGTAGAGCCTAGTATGGCGACATAGTGGGATGGGGCGCTTATGCCGTTTATGATTGATACTTATGATTTGAAGTTGTTTTATACACTATACACTTATAGTAATAATAGATGATGTGTTTTAAACGTATCAAGCATTCTTGGCTATTATAAGGTAAAAATCCAATCCTCCGGCTTGCATTGCATTGTGTGATGGGACCTGGGTCTTATAATAGCTTCATTTTTCTTTATTTAGCATTGCGCTGTTTGTTTTATGCACTGGTATTCTTGGGAGGAAACCCATTCCGTGTTATACGCCGTGGTCCCTTGATTTACCAAATTTTAAAATAAAGATTAATAAATGTTTTAGTTCTCACACCAGTCCCATGACTGACCTGGAGTTTATTGTTTTAACCTAAACTCTAGGTGCTCTTATTTTGACACGGCAGCTAGTAGTTTTGGTTTTGCAGATTTATATTCACAGGATCCTGGTTTACAGCTAGAAAGATATCCGGAAAGCTTTGTATCCGTATATCTCTTCTAGTTGTGCATTGTATTATTTTCCGCTGCTATGTAATGTATTGTAATCTCTGATATTTATAATCTGTGTAATATTTATTTATACTCTATATATTCTTGTATTCTGATAGAATTGTTGTAATTAACAATGAAATGTTCTTCCGTCTGCGTTCCTTTGTGGCTTGTCCTCGAACTATCCGCGCTTTCCTTACCGGGGAAGTTACAGGTTTTCACAGCGGTATCAGAGCTTTGGTTTACAAAGCTCAGAGAACAAGACACGTTAGAACCGAACGAAAGAATTCATCAGATATTGGATTAGTAAGATCCAACGAGAATGACTCGTTAGAGATAGGATCAGTAGTATCCTAGAACGAGTGTGAAGAGTAGTGTTTTTGATAAATAAAAGTGAAAACAATTTTCATTTTGAAAATTTAAATCAATTATACGTATTTGAATATTTATTTGTATTGATTTGGACAGTCCAGTATATATAGACTTTGCGTATACGTCTGATCCGCGTGTATTTGAAGTTTTAATATACTGGATAGATATAGAATCGCACTGTAGTCGTTCGGGGATAATTCTGATGATAGCGATCGCATCATCAATATTTATATCCGAGTGACGAAGGTGGGACGTCTATATATTTCCTATTGACTGGTGTGAGAACCAAAATTAGATAGGGCTTATTGTTGTGATTTGGCATCAAAAATCTGAGTTTTTGACTATATATCAAAGTTATGAATTTGAAAAGCTAATCAACTAATTGATTGCTGATTGCGTTGTTTGATTCATAAATTCGAACCATATAGTTAATTTGAACCAAATAGTAAATTGTATTGAAAATTAGTCGCATTTGCATGCTTTTACTTGTATTTACATTGAACAGGTCATAGCAAGGAGGCTAGAGCAGAGAATAAAATTGTTTTCCCGACAAATAGGTACCTGTTTACCATAATTTACTGTTTTGTTTGGGTAATGATGATTTTATGAGCCGATTGGCTAGCCGCTTGGCTTTTTCTTTTTGATTGAAGAAGGCCATGGGAGGCTATATGAAATATACCGAAGTCCCCGGTGCAGGGGAGGTTATGGCGAAATTTTTCGAAAATTTAGGGTGTTAGACAAATTTTTGAAAAATCATATTTCTAAAACCAGACTATATATATAATCACAAATACATTATTTATAAACATATAACTCTCGACTTGTCCTGGGGCACTTAGGACCCCATCTCAAACGAGTTATTCTGATTCTGCTATACTCACACTAGGATATTAATGATCCTATATGTAATGAGTTATTCGTCTTAGAACACTACTGGTTCTATCTCTGACGAGTTCATTAATGTGTTATATACCAGAGCTAAGCTTAACCCAAGCTCTGATACCACGATGTGACGACCCCAAAACCCCGTACTACGGTGTCAAGGGTAATCTTTGGAATATAACACAGAAACAGATAATAGCAGAACAGAAATAAATAAATACACCAGATAATAAACAAATAATACACTGGATAAACGAAATCATCAGAGTTACACAGTATACAGGATCATACTTAGTACAAATACAGTTCAGCTATACATAAATGTCTACAGCGGAAAACAAACATAATATGTACAATAGGAGCTGAACAGCATAAAAAGAGATAAATGATAGGATCCATCTTCAGCTCCAGCTATCCAGAAAGAGCCAGCTAATACCTGAAAACAAGGCTGCCCGTGTAGGAAAAAGGGGCACCCGAGTTTGCAAGTGAAACAAACTACGAGTCAGTCATGGGACTGGTATGAGAAATCTACTTAACACATTATATAATTTGGCTAATCACAGGACAACGCCACTTTCGCGGAACGGGTTTACTCCATTGGATTGCCAGTGCTTTAAAACAAATAATTCTTTTAAACATCGTAATGCTTTTTATAAAAATGAAGCCATTATAAGACTCAGTTCCCATCACACAATGCAACGCAAACCGGAGGATAGAGTTTTACCTTATAATGGCCAAAATATGCTTGATACGAATAAAACAAAAGCATTTGATATTATTACTAGTGTTTACATGTTTCAAAAACAATTTTGAATCATAACTATCAATCATAGACGGCATGGGTACCATATATCATGTCGCCATATGTATATACAATCAAAACCGCACGGTGTCGTATTCGGAAATTGGATTTCCATCATGAACCAAGGCAAAAGATAGTCCTTACCGAATTCGAGACTGCCTATCCCGAGCCTCAGGAACAGCCGCAACTGCCCCTTGGAGCGATAGGGCCGGTCCACCGATGTGGATTAAAAATTCCTGAACACTGCATTTCCCCGCCCTTTGGGGCGTAAACGAGCCAACGAATGACTCCATCGGTCCTGGATCGACCGATATAACCGAGGCGCCTCGCAACAGCAACAACCATATAGGTGAAAATAATATAAATGTCAGCCAGTTTAAGCACTGACACCACCTCTAGCTAGGAAGAAACGCATGTTCTCCCTGAGGTCCTCTCCGGTTTCTGGTTCATACCGGGGTATGAGGTTCGCGAATTCACGTTATACACAAAGCTACGCCACACAGGCGGTGCTTTGATCATCAACCACAAGACTTTGCTTTTCAACAGAAGCCTCGATCATTGCATCTTAGCATGCCACACAGGCAATTCACACCATGCAATTGATGGCTATCAATCACACAGAATGAATTCCAATGTCAGACACACAGTCCATTTGCAAGTCCGTTCTGGGTCTGAACGAAACCGGAGGCACTATATACCTCGCATATCCATCGATCTCCACGTACGTCTAGATCATCTCCACTCATTATCCATATTTCGGGATGCCTCCCAATCAGGACATCAGTTACCATCCAAACGAGGTGAAGATCAGTCTTCAACCACCGTCTTCATCTTCGACTTCTTATCGTCGATTCAGTTATTCAGAATGGGATAAACCCGGTCTTTCTGAACAACTCGCGTATATAATTAACAAGTGTTACACAAACACAACATACGCCTTATTCCAATTCATTAGTCACTAACCGTAAATCAGCAAGAGAACGATTTCCCAAATATTAACCCCGAAGGCCGAAACCAACATCAGATCAAAACCCAGGAAACCATCCGACTTAGCCAACCTTCAGTTAATTTCTAAATTTCGCATTCCATATCATTTATAATATTTTATAATGATTTATCGCTATTTTTATCTATTTTTATTTATTTTAAAGTAGCCATTTTATTCAAATGACGCTACGGGCCATAACGCGGCCGTGGCGCTGTTTTTCTTCAGATTTGATTTACACATATCTGAAAATCTAACCGTTGGATCTTCACAAAATTTATATCATTAGAAAGATCTTTTCAAAACGAATCCAACGGTTCCAATTTGGGGAAAATCCGACGGTCGGATCTCCCGGTACAATCGTTTAAAGTTTTGATTTCAAAATACGAACTATAGCGTCGTTACTCGATTTAATTTAATTATATTTATATATATATAAATATAATCTATTCTGGTGCTGTTTTTCTTTAGATTTGAATCTAACATTCCAGATAATCCAACCGTTGGATCTTTACAAAGTTGGTGTCGTTGGAAAGATATTTCCAAAGCGAACCCAACGGTTTCGGGAAAATCCGATGGTCGGATCTCCCGCACTAATCATTTGAAATCACGGTTTCAAAACATGAACTGCAGCTTCGTTATTCGATATATTTTAATTATATATATATATATATAAATATAATCGATTCTTCGATTTCAAAACTATATGCTTTTCATACATTTGATAAAAATGATATTTTTATCCAGCGGTCTTCTATTTCAACACTTCGCTATTATTAACAATTCATGTATATAATAAAAATGTGGCTTTTAATGTGAAACAATTCATTTCAAAATACGACTATTTTATATAGTTCATATAGATGATAAAAATATGATTTTTATTATAAAACAATTTATTTTAAAACACGAATGTCGTTCAATAGATGAATTTCTATTCAACACACGAATATAGTTTCAACACATGAATATTATTCAAAATTTCGGCAGCATAACGGCAGGGTAGTTAAAACCGGGGCCGTCCCTAGTACGGCTCCTCGCTCTACTCTAAAGCCTCGCAGCTTTTGACAATGGGGATTTCATGCATCTAGTTCGCACGCAGGCAGCATGTATATTTTTTTCATTTCCACAAACTAATCGTATGTGGTTTCAACCAAATGATTCTCAACCACAAACGGGTATTTTTCAACCACTATCAATCAATTTCAACCACAAACAATTCTAATCAACCATTCGCTATCAACCAATTTTCACATCAATCACTACCAATAAATATCGTTCATGGTTTGTGGACGAGGGGCGTATATATATATATATATAAGCATTTCACTTCTATTTCGACACATATATAATTTTTTCAACGCATATATAACTTATATATCGAACGTACAACTTATACAACGCTTATACATGAGGTGTACAACGCTTATATAACTCATACATCGACTATATAATTTATACATCGTCGTTTTCCATATCGTTTATAATATAGAAATCTCACATTGGGTTCCACTCCACCAAAAATAGCAGAAGGCTCAAAAAAATATGCGGTCTCTTCTAGAATGTAGAAGACGTCCACACGAGTCCACTATCTCTTGTTTCACTGAATTTCGTCAAGAAACGAAAAAGATATGATTTTTACAGTGAAATCAAAAACCATAGCGCTTAAAACTGCTATAATATAGTTTAAAATAAAAACAGCCGTACCTCAGCTGAAATGTTCAAAACTATGTTTTGAATTTTCACGAGATCCGTGTAGTATTACGACGATCGGGAGGTGCAGCGTTGAAGAGGGGTGAGAGGCGCACCAGGCGCCGGTGGTGCGGCGGCGTTCGATGATCGGAGGAAGCAGCGGCGGCGGTTTCAACGGCGCGACTTCGAGGTGCCCGTTCTCCCAAAATACTGAGCGATAAATTACAATCCCTATATGGATTTAAAGATCTCGAGACGATCTACAAAAATTTCAACTGGGCATAGGTTTTTATTGCGTGTAGGAGGAGGAATCGGAGGGGGAAGTTTTGAGTAATATCCGCCGTCGTGGAGAGGGTTTGTCGGGTTTGGGGGAGTTGACCGACCAATGAGATATTTTTTTATTTATGTATTTTTAAATTTCCAAAATACCCCTTGTCACATACGAACTCCAATCCAAACCCAACGACTGTCGTCCCCAGTGTTTTACCCCCATTCCGAACACAATGGGATATGTTTCATAGGCCCATTCGACTGTTTGAGTCAGTTTTCCTTCAAATTAAAATATATAACATTCAATATTTAATTTGAACGTACATTTCAATTTGTCGGGGCCACATACTGATTCTAAAAATTCCCGAAAAATAAATCTACCTATGTTTTGACGATACGGTCCCAATAAAACTAGTTTCGTCGAATTCTGAGGTCGTTTGAAAAATGGCCATTTCCTGGTCGATCCAATTTAACTCTAATTGACCAAAACACGTTTTCCTTTGCCACGCTCACATATTAACTTCAAAAATTATGAAATTTGAAACCTAGCAATAGTTTAACATCCCGGATCCAACAAAAGTGGTTTCCTTGAATTCCGAGGTCGTTTGCAAAATGGCCATTTTCTGGTCGACCCAATTTAATAGAAATCGACCAAACACATTTTCCTTTGCCACGCTCACATATTAGCTTAAAAAATTATGAAATTTGAAACCTAGCAATAGTTTAACATCCCGGATCCAACAAAAGTGGTTTAGTCGAAATCCGAGTTTGTTTGCAAAATGGCCTTTTTTCGGGCTATATAAACTCTATAGCGACCTTTCTGAAAATTCATTTGGCCATAACTTTTGCTTCCCGCTATGAAACTTTGATTTTTTAGATTCATTAGAAAGATATTCACTAACAGATTTAAATATTTTTGGTTTCGCTCAAATCCGTTTTGTTTTGTACCCGGTACAGTCAGTCAAAGTTTGAATTCAAATTTTGAAACTACCGCGCCATTTCAGGCCTTGTTTATCATTCAAGTAATTATATTCATTTTCAAATGTCAATTCAAACTTACTTTTCATCGTTATTATTTAAAATATTTATTTAAAATATTTAAAATCCACTAAAATAGCCAATTAAAAAAATTTAAATTGGTTCAGATTTTCCGGGTCGTTACACTTACTACTATAAATAAGGTACAAATACACACCATTTTGACACACACAAACACTTCAACCTGATCAGGGAAGGGAAGAAAAGCTAAGGGGTTTCAAGCTTTTTAAAAGTGAGTAAACTGCTTTGAGTTTTTTTTCCTGTTTGAACCTTTGGTTGTTTGGTTGTTTGAACTACAAGTTGAATAATTAGGGTGTGATTATTCAAGTAATATAGCTTATGTAGGTGGCTTGTTTGGTGTGAAATCATTGATTGTTAATTAGAATCTTAAGTACCAAAAAGTTAAGAAAAGGGGTATCACCTATTACTGTGACTGGCCATTGACATTTTTGATTTGGATTCCACAAACCTTAATAGATCAGTAGATCCATGTTAGTGAAGCTAGAACAAGATACTATCATACTTTTAAACCCTTAATACTATCATTGTGGTGTTTAAAATAAAGCAATGCCTGATCTAAACCTTCACTGGTATTTGGAAAAAGCAAATAACAGTAACTATAGGGTACTCTCTGTATGATCAAATTTTCAAAACAGTTTTTAAATCAAAACAGGTACATGAATCGAATCCTAGTAGCAAATGATGATTTTAGGAAGTGGTCTTATGATTTTTAATGGCTTATATTGGCCGAGGGACCGTAATGATCAGAATTGGGTTTTTGGGAAAGTTCTGATCATCTAAACAATTTTAGTCTCCATGGATGATGGTGGAGCTCCATCGGGGTTCAGGAAATCGGGGAAAAATGCAACAAAATTTTTCTAATGGTTGGGTTTAGTGAAATCGTTGGAATTAGGGTTAAACTGTTGCTTTTGGGTTCGGTTTCTTGCGTCAGGATTGTGCGATGATGGTGGGGATTTAAGGGTGCGGTCCAGGGGGGTTTGGAGCGTCAGAGGATGGTGGTGGCAGGGTAGGAAGGCGGCGGCAGCACAAGAATCAGGGAAGGCGTAGTGATCGATTTCTTGAATGATGTTTTTTTTCTAAAAATGCTGAAGCATGGTGAATCTTCAGGGACGACGTCGTGGTGGTGGTTGGACCATGGAATCGTGGTCAGGGGTTGAGAAGCGACTGGTGGGGATGGTCGTCGGTGGTGGATGCGGCCTTTGGCATGTGTACACGTGCACAGCAGTGTACAGACATGAAAGAAGAAGAAGAAGAAAGAAGGAAGTACCAAGAGGTACTTTACCAGATCATGAGGATTAGTGTGATCGGGCAAAGGAAATGTTGTGTTTCCAGAAGTGGTACTTTAGCCAACTTAGCACTTTGCCATTTTTATTTTAAACAAGGATTTTGAATGTAATCTTAATTTAAAATTATTATTTTTAATTAAATAATGAAAAGGAAAAAAAAGGAGGAAAGGATGTTTAAACTAAAATGTAAATCAAATATAACGATATAGTTAAATTTTGAACATAGATGTATTGAGTAGATCAAAGTTTATGTTCGCATGGCGTTTGATTCGGATGAGTGAAATAACTTGAATTAATTATCAAGTTCAAACAATTCACTTTAAATATATTTATACCATTTAAATTTTATCTAAGGAAATTTAGTCGTGAGCTGAAACTACTGATAAATGATAATAATACGTGATGCGGTAGATACTGAATAGATTGTTCAATAATAATGGGTTTAAAAGGGAGAAAATAAATAGAAAAAATAATAATATTTTTATTAAATTTACAAGAAAAAAATAGAAAATAAAGTGAATCAGGACTTTTGATTTCAGTTTCGTCAAAAACTGGAAATAAAATACAGAAGTGAAAATTAAATAAATATTTAAATTTTATTTATAATAAAGATTAGAAATGATTTTGCTGATGAAAAGTCCAAACTGCAAAGTCAAACAAGAAAGAAAGTCGATCAAGTAAGATCAGATGTTGATTTTGACAGAGCATGAGAAGTTTAAAACAGGGACTGTAATTTTAGTAAAAATTATAAATTTAATTTGTAATAAGAATTCGAAATGATTTTCTAAAGAAATACTCGACTTGTAAAGGCAAACAAAAGGAAGTTAATCAAATATGAAAGTTCAGATATGGTTTGACAAGAAGTCGAGGAATCATCACGGAAGTTGTAACTTTGTCGAATTTTAAATTTATTTTATATTTTAAAATAGAATATATTTTCTGGGAAATATTTAAAAGTGTAAATAAAACGAAGTAACAAAACCGTACGATTTGTCAGCCTAAACTGTAGTCTGAACGTCCGGATACAAGTAACGAAACAGGAACAGTCCTGTAGCGTATAAGAACTATAAATGATATTTTTTAATCATGGTTGTATTAAAAAGAGAGGATAATTATTTAAATAAAAATAGGATTTTTATTTAAATAACAAGTCGAGACAGAAAGTGAAATCAAGATTTAAAAGACAGTTTTTGTCAAGGTCGGAAATTCAAAAACAGAAACTGTAGTTTAAACTAAATTAGAAATGATTTTCTAATGGGATATTTAAGATCGAAAGAAGTCGATCGAGTGTAAAAGATCAGACGTTGTTTGACCGGAGACGAGAAGTCGATACAGGAGCTATAATCTTTAGTAAATTATAAATTTATTTTATAACGTATTTCCTAGTGTAATGTTTAATTTTAAACAAGGTAGAAGAAAACTGTATGTAACACATACGGTAGAAATTGTCGGTTTTTATCTGATATCTACAATATCGGATATAAGAACTAATCATGAACAGTTCTGAACTTTATAAAACCAAAACTGTAGATAGATGGTTTAATTGTGTTTAGACGGAAGAAATAAAAAGGAATTTTATCAGTATAGAAGGAAGAAAAACTAGATCAAGAATAAAGGAACAAAAGGGGATTTGACGAGAAAATACCAAGTGTAGAAGTTGTAAAATAAATGATTAAATCATAATTTAAGTCGTGTATGAGTGATAAGACAAATGAAAATGATGAGTAATATTTTTCTATAGAAAAATTAGAGTAAGAATTCATTTGTAAAGATGATGAACAAAACGGAAAGAAAAACCCGTGCGACGCACAGACCAAAATTTGCCGTTTTGAAAAGATGATTAATATACCAGATATTGACAAGATAATCATATACTGTTTGATTTGACTATAACTGTATATACAGATTAAATTATAATCTTGTTAGATTTATAATTTAAAGAGAAAAATGTTCGTTAATCATTTCAAAGAGGCCGAAATTAATTATTTCACTTTGATTTGATTATACGCCGCGTCAGAGATTGTTGAATCAAAGACGGCGAGATACAAGGACTATTTTTGAATAGTGCCTTCGGTTTGTCCAGTCCCAGGACAACTTGTATGGACGAATGTCTGACAAAGTATACCTAACAAATCACACAAGTTGGTCTTTTCAAAACCTTGTTTGGTGGCGGAGGAATTCGTTTCTCTTAGCTTTATACCCGTGGTTTTGGCGAGATCAATTTGTGATTTGACGGGTTTGACGATGTGGCATTCAAAGTGAATGGTGGACATGTGTTCTAGAAGTTAATGTAAGTCTGGCCTCAAGCCTCACACATAGGAAATGACAAAAATCGGGCAGGCAGCGTGGCTATGTGGGTCGCTCCCATTAGGGTGTAGTATCACCTATCTAGAGAAACTCCTTTTGTTTCTTAATCTATCGATTCTACCCATTCGGGGATGGTTGCCGTACATAACCATCGGTGATATACATTCGATACACTCAAAAGAAATGAGTGGTCGGTCATGTGAGGGCCAGGTTGCAAGACGTTCTTGTTGAACCCAGGTGTATTGGCCTCTAGAGATACATCATCGGAAGGTGGTACCATACCTTGTCATAGTTGGAAACCCAATTTCCATAAGTGCCAAGCGGTTTTTATTTGTATACTATATAGGAGAATGTGAGATGCAAGCATTCTTCTAGATTCTTAATTATTTGTGGAAAACTTATATGATAATATCTGATTTCAAGTATATAAAGTGTTTTGATCTCATAAGGTAAAAACCCGTTCTGTATTCACGGCGTAGACTTATGAGATGTTTTCTTTAAAACTGTTTTAACTGTTTACTCATACCAGTCTCCTGACTGACCCGGAGTTTATTTTTCTGTGTTTTCCCTTAAAATCTTGGGTATTCATAATGCTTGTTATGAATAGACAAGTGAATCAGGATATGGATAAACTTGTGAAACTGGAATGAAGATGTTGTTGTGTGCTGGTCCATCTATCTACTGTATAATTAAGTCTGTCAGTTGATCATCTATGATATACTGATGTACTATAAATGGGTTGTATCACTAGATTAGGTATGCTCTGATGTAATATGTACCGCTGTGTAATGTTATAAAGTATTATCTTTTTGTGAAAATTCCGCTATGAGATTCTGATATTTCTGTGATTTATCTTCTATCTATTCTCATTTCTTATTAATGGCACAACTTAAGATGTGTTCGAAAGTTGTGTCGTTACAAAAAGGATTAGAATTAAAAGGTTATATTTTTATTTACCTTTTGATGCAAATGAAAAGAATAAATGTAAAGTGATATCTTCATTTACATTTTAAGTGTAAACAAAAAGAATAAGTGTAAAGAGACATTTTTATTGATACTTTATTCAATAAAAAGATTAGAATTAAAAGAAGAATTTTTATTGTCGTTCTAGGGAAAAAAAAAGAGTAGAAATAAAAGTGGCATTTTCGTTGACATTTTAGATGCGATAAAAAGAAGAAATAAAGGTGGTATTTTTATCGTCGTTTTAGACGCGATAAAAAGAATCTATCTTAGTAGTTGAAATCGCCAAACGATGTATATTTATATTTATATAAATATAAAGATAAATTAAACGAATCGGGCGCGCGTTTCGAAGTCGTTACTTTAAACGATTATATCGTAAGACCCGACCGTCGGATTTTTCCAAAACTGGAACCGTTAGGACCGCTTTGGGAAGATCTTTACAACGATATAATTCTCGTCAAAATCCAACGGTTAGATTTCGGGATAAGTGTAAATCAAATTTGGATAAAAGCAGCGCTAGGGCCGCCGATCGACCCGAAGCATCGTTAAATGAATATAGTTATTTTTATATAAAAAAAAATAGCGATAAATCGTTATTAAATACTAATAACGATATGAATTGGTTTTAATATATATATATATATATATCTACACGAGAATCATTTGAAAAGTCCGAGTTCAGTCTCATTTCAAATGATTATACGACGACATAAGTCGAAGAGTTGAAGACGGCGATTGAAGACCGATGATCTTCACAACGAATGGATGTGTTGCTACTGAGGCCCATGATTGGAGTAGCTACCTTAAAGGGGAGTCAGAGGTAGCCGTCCGGACGTATTGTTGATTGTTCGGATATGCGAGGTATAAGGTGCCTCCGGTTTCGTTCAGACCCAGAACGGACTTGTAAATGGATCGTATGTCTGATGTTGTATACCTTTATACGATATTCGTTGATCTCTACTAAATATATATTTGTTTGGTGGTTAACACCCTTCTCTGAGACGTACGAGCTTAGAGGTTATATATTGGTAGAAATCAATGGTATGGTATGGATTGACAATGTGGCATGCTAAGATGAATGGATCAAGGCTTTTGTTGAAAAGAAGGGTCTTGTGGTTGATGATCAAAGCATAGCCTGTTTAGGCGTAGCTTTGTGTATAGCATGACTTCACGAGCCTCACACCCCGGTATGAGTCAAAAACGGGATCAGAACCGTAGGGAGTGCACACGTTTCTTTCTAGCTAGAGTGGTGTCAGTGACCTACCAGCCCTGACATTTTACTTATGTGGATGATGGATTATGAGGTACCTCGGATTTATAGGCCGGAAGTGGTCATACTGGAGGTCCAAAAGGACCGGGAAGCGTGTGTTCAGGAATTGCCAATCCACTTTCGACAGGTGTGGACCAGCCCTACCGCTCCAAGGGTTCACTACGGGGAATCCTGAGGCATTTGGTCGAGTGTCTCGAATCGGCGAGGACGATCCCTAGCCTCGATTCATGATGGAAACCCAAATTCCAATACGACACCATGCGGTTTTGATTGTAGAACTAGTACGGCGACATAGTATATGGTAGCTATGCCGTCTATGATTGATACATTATGATTGTAATGTTTTTATTAAAACACATATATACACTAATAATAATATCAAATCCGTTTTTTTTATCGTATCAAGTATATTTTGACCATTATAAGGGAAAACTCTATCCTTCGGTTTGCGTTGCATTGTGTGATGGGACTTGAGTCTTATAATGGTTTCATTTTTCTAAAAAGCATTGCGTTGTTTAACGATTTACTTTATTTTATGCACTGGCAATCCAATGGAGTAAACCCGTTCCGCGTTAGCGGCGTGGTCCTGTGATTAGCCTTATTATTAGATTAGTTAAGTTAAGATTTCTCATACCAGTCCCATGACTAACCTGTAGTTTGTTTCACTTGGCAAACTCGGGTGCCCATATTTCCCACACGGGCAGTCGAGTAGTTTTTTGCAAATACTTATCTCTTTAGCAGGATCCTGGATCGAAGCTTGAAGCTGTGTCCAGAGCATTCATAGTCTTCCGCTGCAATGTATTGAATTCATTGTAATTTATCTTCCGGTATATTATTTCTGTTTATCGATGTACTCCGGTATTTTGTACTCTGATGTAACATTACTGTAATGTTTATAAAAGTCTGCTGTTATTGTTCTAATGTATTGTATTCCCAAAGTTAACGTATGCGGGTTTTGAACGATTTTAGTCGATCTATCGATCGATTAAGGTCGGGCAAAATGCGTGTCGTTGCAGTTGGTATCAGAGCTCTGGTTAGCTCAAAATCTTTGGGGTACAACTCATTAGAACTGAGCAAAAGACTCATTAGAGATTGGATTAGTAATATCCAATAAGAACACTCATTAGAGATTGGATGAACAGTATCTAGAATGAGAAAACTCATTAGAGATGGGGTTACTAATGCCCTAGAATGAGTTGAGAGTGACAAGTCTTTAATTAACATATATGTATAACCCGATCTTAGAAAATATGATTTTTGAATATATAAAAGTTTTATATTTAATGAGTTAATCAACTGATAAAATTATTGAAATGAATAAAGATTAAAAGTTGAGATAGGTTAATTAAACAACTTTTAACTTCGTTCCTTTTCGAGGACGAAAAGATTTTAACTAGGGGAGTCTGTAACAACCCAGAATTTTGGGGTCAATTTAAAAATTTATTTAAATCAAAGTTAGAAGCAAATAATTTTAATTTAATTATTAAACAAGCCTAAAATGGCACGGCAGTTTGAAAATTTGAATTTAATATGGTTAAGTTTAGTTTTTCATAATTTTTGAATTTAATTTGTGACCGTGGCAAAAAGATTTCAATTTTGTCAATTTCAGTAAATTTTAATCGACTTGAAAAAGGCCATTTTTCAAATAGGCTCATAATTGAACGAAATTAATTTTCCTAGGTCTGCAGCGTCAAAACATAACTAAATATATTTTTCGGGAATTTTTGAAGTTAATTTGTGGCTCCGGTAAATTTATTGGTACGGTTGAATTAGAAAAAAAGGCTTAAATTTTAAAATAAAGAAAACTGGGTCAAGACAGTCGTTTGGGCCTGCGGGACATAGCTAGATGTGTCCGGGATAGGGGTTAATAGGTGAGAGCGATAGTCGTTGGGCTGGAATCGGACAACGTTGCAAAACGGGCCTAAACGGGCTAATTAACTAATTAAATAATATAAATATTCACTAATCTCTAAACCCTAATCCTCCTAAAACAAACAAACCGCCGCCTATCTCTATTAATGGTCAGGAATGTTCAAATTTCCTTTCTGAAATTCTCCCAATCCTCTCAATGAAATCGAATGATTCTTTAGACTTATTTGTAGAGATTCATGAGAGCGTCGATTTCATACGGTTATGATCATATATAGTTGCACGAATCTCGAGGTAAAACACTCCAAACCTGCGCCATAAACAGCCCCTCCGCACCCACCATCGACCACCGCACCCTCCAACACTGGCGGCGCACCAACCCCCTCTCCTCCCTCTCCGATATGACACCTCCCGATCAACTTCAAACTTCACCAATCTAGAGATATTTGCAACCCTAGAATTGAAGGATATGGGTTCACTTGTCGACCTTGAACGATGAATAGGAAGAAAGGCTATTTTTCCCTTTTAATTAATTAATTAATTTAAATTCAATTTTGTTAATATAAATTAAACCGTATCTTGCTCATATGAACTCGAAACTGAACGATTTCAGGTGCGCCACGATCGTGAGAACGAGATCTTCGCAATGAAACTGACTAGACCTGATTCTGAACAAGTTGAATTTTTGACCAAATTTTGGATTTGAATAGCGCAGAACTCAATAACGATGTGAGAACTCTATTTCTTTTTAAATAATTAGAATAAATTAATTATAATTGTGTTATTATTCCTATGCTGTTAAATTCAGTATATGATTGTTCGTGATTTGATAATAATTAGGATTGTTACTGTTATGATGATCTGTTAATTCGATTGATTAATATGTTAAGATTAAATTATCATATAGGTTGAAATATAATAGACATAACCAAATTATCATATTGGTTGATTTGTTGATTGTGAATCTCATATTTGTTAGATCTGTTGAGTTGGGTAATATTATGTTATTGTAAAATTATCGCAGACATATAGATCAATAGTGTGTTAATTTAAAATTGTCATGAACAAGTGGATCATTTCATTTGAATAAATTGTTATAGCAAAAATGAACCTTTTTGTTGAATTAAACATTTTTACCATTTTTGTTGAATTAGAACTTTCAACAAAACCAAGTTATCATTTTTATGTTAACACTAGAAAATGGACATCGTAATGTATAAAATGTTGACATAAGAGAAATCTCATTTTTATGTATTAATGTTAACAAAACAAAAATCACATTTTTGTTAACAGAATTTGTGTCATTTTCTAATTAGGATAAAAAGATCATTTACGTTAGAAATGTCTAACTAGAATAAATAGTAGTAGCGACAAAATTTACTATTTGTTAATAAAAAGGTTGTAGCAACAAAAATAAACATTTTTGTCAATTAGAAAGGCTGAAACAAAAATAAACAAAAATAAACTAGAATTGCCAATTAATTGAAGGAACCACTTTTAAATGAGATATTAGAAATAGAAATTACATTTTATGTAAAATGAGACATTAGAATTAAAAATTTCATTTTATGTAAAATGTGAGAATAGACAATAAAAATTACATTTTTATTGTAACATGAATCATTAGAAAAGAGATGACAATAAAAATTACATTTTTATCGTAATGTGAATCACTAGAAAAGAAATGTTTACATATAAAACACTATTTTATATGATATTAGAATTCATAGAAAATGTTTTACATATAAAATATTATGTTATATGATATTAGAATAACATAGAAAATTGATCACCAATAAATGACCATTTATATGTTATTAGAAGTCATAGAAAAATGTGAATATATATAAATGACACTTTTATATGCTATTAGAGTTCATAGAAAAGATTAACATATAAATGACACTTTTATATGCCATTAGAGTTCATAGAAAAAGATTAACATATAAATGCTACTTTTATATGCCATTAGAGTTCATAGAAAAAGGTTAACATCTAAATTATTCTTTATATGATATTAGAAAACATCACTTTTAGAGAATGGCATGTTAACTAAAAACATCAATTGAAACACCCCACCTCCGTTAGGGTCACTCTCAAAGGGAATGCCCTAATTTTGGTGGAGGTTTATAAGTATAAGTCACAGATACACAAGACAGATATAAGTACACATATTTTTGAACAGCGGAAAACAACAGCAACTTTTATTTCATCAAAATACGCGTTACACAAACCATGCCATAATTGTCTTACAATACTTCCAAAAACATTACATTTTCATAACTGTCTTGATTTCATAACTTAAAGAAGCATAAAAACATAAGTAAACTGCATAAGTCCCCATAGTTGCTATCCAAAGCCATAGTCCGAAACGAAAGAGATCCAAGCAATACATTCTTTCTCTTCAAGCTAGATGTGAAAACTGGTCAAGCTACGGTATTCCCTCCCTGTGGACCTGGGGGTTGGGGGGGACGAAAGAAAAGTAGAGTCAGACATAAAGCCTGAGTAAGTCTAGGACTATTCAGTTTATGAATAAAGAATTGGGCGTGATAAGTATAAACTGGAAGTGGTAAAGCACTATAAACTAAGTTAAGTTGTCTAGAGTCGAATATACTGTCGTACCCCATATTAATCTCTGCATCCATATAAACTAGTTCCCAACAGGCACCCCATAATCAGGGTGAAGTGATCCATTTCTAATGATCGGCTCCTACTCGCATAGTTACATGTGTCTTACGGCCCCCGATGTTGTAGTTACCTATGTTGGTCCCACCATGGGGTGTATCAAGTCCCATGGTGGCGGCCCAACACAGTTCTAGAATGCACAGGTATACTACTGGTGCCCAGTGCCTAATTTTTCTGTGCCGGAGTGCGTGCACGCCCGCACCCCGTTAGAACCTACACTGTTGCACCACTGCCGTCGATTTGACCTCTTACAGTCAGCCCAGTAATCGTGCCCCACCCTGCCTAGTTCAGGGTATCCTGATACACCTTGTAGGGTTACTGCTGAAAAGGGTCCCCCACTACTAGGTTTTTTATTTCTAGCCAACATGCTAAGTTGGTTGAGTGTTTTGTAAACCTAACCCCCAATCAGTCTGTATAGTTTAGCATGTTCCACTTTGATTAAGTATTAATTCAATTTACTTAATCCTATCAATCCTGGCTCAGCCTTAATTGTCTTATTAAATCCTCGACCACTCACATTAGACATGTATTGTTGTGGCTGCCTGTTGCCGGTTGGGTCCGGGCAGTCTTACGCCACAACTCAGTCTAACCTCGGGTCTTTATTGGGCTCAATGTTTAACCACCCACATTGGATAGGTACTGTTGTGACTACTGGACAGCCGGGCGGTTCCGGACAGGTTTATGTCACAACGCAATCCAACCTCGGGTTAAACACATCGTATTTTCTAAATTTACATATTTTGTCTCTTTTCTTTTTATATGTAAATATTTACGGCCCATTATTCAAATTCATCTTTATTGGGTAAAATTAATTTATACCACTTAATTGTTTTCAAGGTCGTTGGCATGCGTCAAACATGCCAACACATATGTTTATATTTTTAACCCAACGTCACTACCCCCGTTTTATACGTTCGCTATAATATAACATATGTTGGGTTTAACATTTAAGCCCAACTTAGCCACATGGAAAAGGGGAGGCTTAGAACATGATGTTTATATATTCTAAGTAACATCAAAAAGGGGAGTGTGAACGCATGAACTTGCAATATAACGAACTAATTAACATAAATTAGGCACTTGTAAACTTGCATTGTAATAACATATAATCTTGACATGAAACATACCTAACATGAATCATGGTTTTAATCTAGTCATGTAAACTTGCATTTAAAAATGTGAATCTAACTTAATTATGTGTCACATATATTATCATATGATTTTGATAACAACATAGGCCTAAAACATATTTTGTTTGGGCATAAAGTTTAACATAAACTAGCCATGTTCATAAAGTCAACACAAGTTCACAAAGATGCTTACTTTTGTCACTAATACAAAAGTATGGTTTTACACTTGAATCATGATGCCAATTCCAACATAAATTCATATGAGTCATAATACCCAAATGGATCCAACCACACTAAAAGTGATTATAAAAATATACATCATGTTGGCATACTAGTGAACCATATACTTGCATGAATCTCAAATAAACTACCACAAACATATAATCGTTAACTTTCAACATGAATCATATACTTGCAATTATCCAATAGGTGTTGTAATAAACTACCACAAACGTATAGTTGTTAACTTTCAACATGAATCACATACTTGCAAATATCCAATAGGTCTAACATCGTTATACCACAACATCCCAAATCGATTAGAATCATAGCAACATACAATTATGAATTATTTTCACCACAAATTAAGTACAATTCCATTTCTCATTTTACACAAATCAAAACACAATTATTCATTCACATCGGAATAACACTCTACTTACAACGTATGACGACTCTTCAATTCAGGTTTCTGAATTCTGAATTTGGAGATGCTATCCTTTGTTGTAGGCGTTGTTTTGATTTAGTTGTCGTTACTTTAAGCTTTTGAATTGTCTCCTAATCGTCTCTCAATTTTGACGGCTACTTCTAGTCTTTCCTCAGCAGCATGACGGTCTCATTCTCATTTTTATTTGTATGAATTAGGTGGAGTCTTAGGTCCTTTTTATAGAGTTTGTGAATTGAGTAGAACCGTCGATGGATCTTGGATTAATAATAGCCGTTCGTTTGAAAGAGAGACCAATCAGGAGCTGACACCTAGCCCTAGTGACAAGGCAAGACTCAGAAATTCGACCAAGCACAGACCAGGCCAGCCAGGAGGGGCCGGGTTTGACCTGGCTCAGGGGCTAGGTCGACTCCCCAGTCGACCCCCAGGTCGACTACCCAGTCGACCTGGGTGTCTTGGGCGGGAAAATTCCCGCCCAGCCATTCTGGGCCGATTTTTTTTTTTTTTTTTGAAATTTGAATTTGTTCTGAGCTGTTTCTGTCTGTTTGAATTTTAAACTGAATTCTGAAACTTCCGGAGGCCATATCTTCTTCATACGGAGTCTGTTTTACGCAAACTCGGACTCTATCCCGAGCAGAATTCCGAGATGAACGCAATGGCGTATCCCGTTTCCCTTAATTCTTTAATTTGAAATTAATTATACTTTAATTTGTGAATTTCACTGTTATAGAATACACGGGGTGTTACATTCTCCCCCACTTAAAAGGATTTCGTCCCCGAAATCTTCAAGTTCAGGAAGAATGTATATCCTAACATCCAAACGTCCATCTACTCATCCATCAAACACGAGCGTCCATTGTCCTTAAAAGACTTCTAATGCTTCATGATCATATGCAAAGTGTGTGTACATGTACTTATCTAATGCAAAATCAGGCGGCCTACTGATTCAGTTGACCTCCTTAATGCAAATTATGTAAGTGTCATGAATCCATCATGTATGCAAATTTTCCTATTCATGATTCTACATGAGTGCACAATCATTCATATATAAATGCAACATCCATATGACAACACATTAAACTTTAACCATATACGAATATAAATACATATATGCATATGCAATATGAAGTGACTGAGCCGATCTAAAACCTAGATTGTGTGTGTATATGCAACCACGAGCAACCACTAGCAATCACTTGCAACCACTTGCAACCATCATCCATAACATGTTTTCATCCAAAGGGTTTCTACCTAAAGATAAGGTCGAGGAGATATTGCTAAAAAGATAGATAAAAGCGCAACTTAAGGAAAAAGAAAGATCAAAGATGTACCCTCGAAAAGAAAAGGGTAGGCTGCGCGTATTCTAGCCTCAGTTTCCCAAGTCGCGTCTTCCTCGGCGTCGCTCCACTGAACTTTGACGAGCTTGACTTCGCGGTTGCGTAGCTTTTTCACTTCAGTTCCTAAGATGCGTGTTGGAACTTTCCTCACGGTTGCTTCGCGTTCCACTTCAGCTTCTTCTAGGATGTTTGGCTCTACCACTTCAGCAGATTCATGTAGACATTTCCGGAGGTGCGAAACGTGAAAGACGTTGTGAACTCAGGCCAGCTTTTCGGGTAGTTCTAATCTATAGGCCATTTTCCCAATTTTCTCGATAATAGGAAACGGCCCTACGAACCTTGGTGCTAGCTTTCCTGTGGTTCCAAAACGAACAACGTTCCTTAGTGAAGATACCTTAAGAAAAACTCTGTCCCCAACCTCAAATTCAAGGTCGGTCCTCCTCTTGTCGGCGTAGGATTTCTGTCTGTCTTGGGCTGTCTTCATCCTTCGTCGTATCAAGTCTACTTTCTCTGAAGTCTCTCGGATCATATCTGGCCCAAGTATGAGCTTATCAGTAGACTCCCACCAACAAGTGGGCGATCGGCACGGTCTTCCATATAAAGCTTCGAAGGGCGCCATTCCGATGGTGGCTTGGTAGCTGTTGTTGTAGGCAAATTCCACCAAAGGAAGATGATCTTCCCACGTCCCTCCGAAGTCAAGGACGCACAGTCTTAAAAGGTCCTCCAAAACTCTGTTCACTCTTTCTGTCTGGCCGTCGGTTTGGGGGTGATAGGCTGTACTCAAGCATAACTGTGTGCCTACTGCTTCCTGCAGACTCCGCCAAAACTCACTTGTGAAGATAGGGTCTCGGTCACTAACAATGCTGGAGGGTATTCCATGGAGTCGAACAATTTCCTTGAGATACAGAGATGCTAGGGATGAGGCAGTCCTTTTACTCTTGACAGGTAAAAAGTGGGCGTTTTTAGTAAGCCTATCCACTATTACCCAAATGCTAGTGTTGCCTCTTCTAGACCTAGGCAGCCCATCAATGAAGTCCATTGAGATGCTATCCCACTTCCAATGTGGGACCTCTAGAGGATGGAGCAGACCGCCAGGCTTTTTTTGCTCCGCTTTAACCTGTTGGCAAATTAAACACTTAGAAACGAAATCCGCCACATCTTTCTTCATGCCGCTCCAAAAGAAAGTTCTTTTTATGTCCTTGTACATTTTATCTCCGCCTGGATGTATCGTCATCTTGGAGTGATGTGCTTCTTCGAGAACCGTTTTTACTAAATCCCTTGTCTGTGCGACGCATAGTCTTCCTTCTCGCCTTAGCCAACCCTTATCGTCGATGGAGTATCTGTTGAGGTGACTTGAAGTCTCACCCCTAATTAGCCTATCAATCATCTCCACAAGCTAAGGGTCTTCGCGCTGTGTTGTCCCTATTGAGTCCATTAAAGTCGGGCGTACTTCGAGAGATGCTAGCAAGCCCGGTACAAAATCGGAGGAGGGCCTAAAGTCAAAGCTGGCTATAAACTCTAGGCTTTGCCTTTCAACAAACAGCGGGCTTAGGGTCAGTTTCTTTCGGCTCAACGCGTCTGCCACCACGTTGCATTTGCCCAGAGTGTAGGAGATCTCGAAATCATACGAGGCAAGAAACTCCATCCATCTCTGTTGCCTTAAGTTAAGATCTTTCTGCGAGAAAAGATACTTCAAAGATTTATGGTCAGTATATAGTTCGAATTTCTCACCTAGGAGATAGTGGCGCCAAGACTTAAGCGCAAAGACGATGGCAGCTAACTATAGATCGTGGGTCGGGTAGTTCTTTTCATTAACTTTCAATTGCCTTCCACCACAAGCTACTATCCTCCCTTCTTGCATCAAGACAGCGCCTAGCCCTGTCCTACATGCATCTGTATAAACTGAGAACATCTTGCTTCCATTTGGCAATGTCAGAACTGGGGCTGTTGTAAGAGCCCTTTTTAGTCGTTGGAAAGCAAACTCGCAATCCAAGTCCCAATTGAACACTAGATTCTTATTTGTCAGCCTCGTGAGTGGAGCTGATATTTTTGCAAAGTCTCTGATGAATTTTCGATAGAAGCCTGCTAGCCCTAGGAAGCTTCGGACTTCTGTTGCATTCCTTGGTGTCTTCCAATCCTGTACCGCTACTACCTTAGCAAGGTCCACAACTAACCCTTCTTTGGATACTATATGCCCAAGGAACCTCACTTCCTCTCTCCAAAAGTGGCATTTGGAGAATTTGGCTTTTAGCTGATGGACTCGCAGAGGTTCCATGATTGCCCTTAAGTGATGAGCATGTTCCTCTTCACTCTTTGAGAAGATCAAGATATCGTCTACGTAGACCACTACGAACTTGTTGAGGAATTCTCTGAACACCCTATTCATTAGGTCCACGAAGTAAGCGGGTGCGTTTGTCAAGCCGAAAGGCATGACAAGCCATTCAAAGAAGCCGTCTAGGGTTCTGAATGCTGTCTTATCGATGCTATCTTCAGCCACCCTTAGTTGATGAAATCCGGTAGCTAAATCGAGTTGGGAGAAAACAGACGCTCCTACAAGCTGATCAAACAGATCGTCAATTCGGGGGAGAGGGTGCCTATTCTTTTTCGTTAGCTTATTGAGCTCCCTATAGTCAACGCATAAATGGAGTGAACCATCCGCCTTTGTAGCGAACACCACTGGAGCGCCCCATTCTGAAATACTCCTTCTAATGAACCCCTTCTCTAGAAGCTCTTTAACCTGTTTACTGAGTTCTTTCCTTTCCCGTGGAGCCATGTGTCTAACGGGCAATGCAACGGGCTTTGCATTATCTACAAGATATATGCGGAAGTCTATCTCCCGCTTCAGAGGTAAGCCCTTCACCTCTTCGAAGACATCCGGATATTCACGGGCCACTCTAACCGATTGCAAACTCTCAACTGAAGCATCTAGCGATTCGAGATAACTAAGCATAACCGCATACGAGGGATTGCAAGTAATTTCCAGAGTGTTACCGAGTTGGGTCAGAAGCCTAACCACCCTTTTCTCAAAATCAAGGATGGCACCATTACTGGATAGCCAATCCATGCCCAAAATCAAACCATATCCCGAGAAGCCCAAAACAAAGGCACTACATCTAAATTCTACGCTTAGAATAGAAATTTTCAATCCCACACAGATCATAGACAAATGAGCCGGGCCCCCGATTGGATTTGAAACAATTAAGGGGTCCTCTACCATACTAGTTTCTAGGTGCAGAGATTCTACTAAAGCAGATGAGATAAAGGAGTGTGCTGCGCCAGAATCAAATAAAGTGCGAACTGGGTGATCATAAAGATAAACTACACTTTCTACAGAAGTATTTAAACCTCGCTGTTGCAGAGGTGGCGCTTCTAGCACATGAAGTTGTGCCCTTGAGGTGGATCCAGCCCTCTGCCCCTGCCCTTGTTTCTTTGGGCAATCCTTAGCCATGTGGCCTGTCTCACCGCAAGAAAAGCACCCACCATTCATCTTGGCCTTCTTTTTCCGGCAATATTTCACTAAGTGCCCCACTTTGCCACAGAAATTACACTTCCTCTTCTCTTTGTTGTCTTTCCCACCCTTCTTAAAGTCTGCCTTCTTAGGCTGTAAACCCTCTTTCTTCCCTTGAGAGCCTTCTGCCTTTGTCTCCTTCTTGCCCTTATCCTCTTCGTTCAGCAATGCCATCTGTATCAATCTTTCGTACGTAGCCCCCATAGGTATATGGGTCATGGCCAAGCTGTGTAATGGCTCATTCAATCCTTTGACAAAACGGAGAGCCTTCTTGTGCGGAGTGTTGACTAGGTCCAGTCCGAACCTAGCCAGCTGATCGAACTGATTAACGTACTCTTTGACTGTCATATTCCCTTGCTTGAGAAATAAGAATTTTTCCAATTGAAGACTCCTTTCAGCTTTTGAGAGAAATTTAGCCTCAAACCTTGCCCTAAAGTCCTCCCATGTTTCCACTGGTCTTTCTGCATTGGTGACTTCCCACCAGTAGGAAGCCTCGCCTTTAAGTAGCCATACTGCCAGTTGTACCTTCTGCCTATCTTCTACCTCAAAGATGACGAATAAGTCCTCGGTTTCCTTCAGCCAATTCCTGGCTGCCACGAAGGACTCGGTTCCATGAAAGTCCTTTCCTCCCATAGCTTTAAAATCTTTACATATCTTAGCAAAAGTATTACCACGCGGAGGAGGTGGAGGAAGAGGTGCTGCTGCAGCTGGATGATTTCCTGCAGCTGGGGGAGGAGGAACAGTAGGACCTGGCTGATTGGCCCTTGCTTCTAAGAATCGTCTAAACCAACCAGGTATTGGTACACCCTCTGGCAAGTTAAGTTCTTTGGACATGTTGAAACAAAAAGGATAGATTCAAAACGAAGGATAAAAGATAGTACCTATGGCTTTGGGGGGGACTATGCCTTTTTTAAAATAAAATAACATTTTATCTTTAAAAATGCTTCTTTAAATTTTCTTTTGAAAATAAATTTTCAAAACTTTTTATCTTATCTGGTAAACCTATGCTCTGGTACCAAGTGAAACACCCCACCTCCGTTAGGGTCACTCTCAAACGGAATGCCCTAATTTTGGTGGAGGTTTATAAGTATAAGTCACAGATACACAAGACAGATATAGGTACACATATTTTTGAACAGCGAAAAACAACAGCAACTTTTATTTCATCAAAATACATGTTACACAAACCATGTCATAATTGTCTTACAATACTTCCAAAAACATTACATTTTCATAACTGTCTTGATTTCATAACTTAAAGAAGCATAAAAACATAAGTAAACTGCATAAGTCCCCATAGTTGCTATCCAAAGCCATAGTCCGAAACGAAAGAGATCCAAGTAATACATTCTTTCTCTTCAAGCTGGATGTGAAAACTAGTCAAGCTGTGGTATTCCCTCCCTGTGGACCTGGGGGGGGGGAACGAAAGAAAAGAAGACGAAAGAAAAGTAGAGTCAGACATAAAGCCTGAGTAAGTCTAGGACAATTCAGTCTATGAATAAAGAATTGGGCATGATAAGTATAAACTGGAAATGAGAAAGCACTATAAACTAAGTTAAGTTGTCTAGAGTCGAATATACTGTCGTACCCCATATTAATCTCTGCATCCATATAAACTAGTTCCCAACAGGCACCCCATAATCAGGGTGAAGTGATCCATTTCTAATGATCGGCTCCTACTCGCATAGTTACATGTGTCTTACGGCCCCCGATGTTGTAGTTACCTATGCTGGTCCCACCATGGGGTGTATCAAGTCCCATGGTGGCGGCCCGACACAGTTCTAGAATGCACAGGTATACTACTGGTGCCCAGTGCCTAATTTTTCTATGCCGGAGTGTGTGCACGCCCGCACCCCGTTAGAACCTACACTGCTGCACCGCCGCCGTCGATTTGACCTCTTACTGTCAGCCCAGTTATCGTGCCCCACCCTGCCTAGTTCAGGGTATCCCGATACACCTTGTAGGGTTACTGCTGAAAAGGGTCCCCCGCTACTAGGTTTTCTATTTCTAGCCAACATGCTAAGTTGGTTAAGTGTTTTGTAAACCTAACCCCCAATCGGTCTATATAGTTTAGCATGTTCCACTTTGATTAAGTATTAATTCAATTTACTTAATCCTATCAATCCCGACTCAGCCTTAATTGTCTTATTAAAGCCACGACCACTCACATTCGACAGGTATTGTTGTGGCTGCCTGTTGCCGGTTGGGTCCGGGCAGTCTTACGCCACAACTCAGTCTAACCTCGTGTCTTTATTGGGCTCAATGTTTAACCACCCACATTGGATAGGTATTGTTGTGACTACTGGACAGCCGGGCGGTTCCGGGCAGGTTTATGTCACAACGCAATCCAACCTCGGGTTAAACACATCGTATTTTCTAAATTTACATATTTTGTCTCTTTTCTTTTTATATGTAAATATTTGCGGCCCATTATTCAAATTCATCTTTATTGGGTAAAATTAATTTATACCACTTAATTGTTTTCAAGGTCGTTGGCATGCGTCAAACATGCCAACACATATATTTATATTTTTAACCCAACGTCACTACCCCCGTTTTATACGTTCGCTATAATATAACATATGTTGGGATTAACATTTAAGCCCAACTTAGCCACATGGAAAAGGGGAGGCTTAGAACATGGTGTTTATATATTCTAACATCAAAAAGGGGAGTGTGAATGCATGAACTTGCAATATAACGATCTAATTTACATAAATTAGGCACTTGTAAACTTGCATTGTAATAGCATATAATCTTGACATGAAACATACCTAACATGAATCATGGTTTTAATCTAGTCATGTAAACTTGCATTTAAAAATGTGAATCTAACTTAATTATGTGTCACATATATTATCATATGATTTTGATAACAACATAGGCCTAAAACATATTTTGTTTGGGCATAAAGTTAAACATAAACTAGCCATGTTCATAAAGTCAACACAAGTTCACAAAGATGCTTACTTTTGTCACTAATACAAAAGTATGGTTTTACACTTGAATCATGATGCCAATTCCAACATAAATTCATATGAGTCATAATACCCAAATGGATCCAACTACACTAAAAGTGATTATAAAAATATACATCATGTTGGCATACTAGTGAACCATATACTTGCATGAATCTCAAATAAACTACCACAAACATATAGTCGTTAACTTTCAACATGAATCATATACTTGCAATTATCCAATAGGTGTTGTAATAAACTACCACAAACATATAGTTGTTAACTTTCAACATGAATCACATACTTGCAAATATCCAATAGGTCTAACATTGTTATACCACAACATCCCAAATCGATTAGAATCATAGCAACATACAATTATGAATTATTATCACCACAAATTAAGTACAATTCCATTTCTCATTTTACACAAATCAAAACTCAGTTATTCATTCACATCGGAATAGCACTCTACTTACAACGTATGACGACTCTTCAATTCAGGTTTCTGAATTCTGAATTTGGAGATGCTATCCTTTGTTGTAGGCGTTGTTTTGATTTAGTTGTCATTGCTTTAAGCTTTTGAATTGTCTCCTAATCATCTCTCAATTTTGACGGCTACTTCTAGTCTTTCCTCAGCAGCATGACGGTCTCATTCTCATTTTTATTTGTATGAATTAGGTGGAGTCTTAGGTCCTTTTTATAGAGTTTATGAATTGATTAGGACCGTCGATGGAGCTTGGATTAATAATAGCCGTTCGTTTGAAAGAGAGACCAATCAGGAGCTGACACATAGCCCTAGTGACAAGGCAAGACTCAGAAATTCGGCCAAGCACGGACCAGGCCAGCCAGGAGGGGCTGGGTTCGACCTGGCTCAGGGGCCAGGTCGACTCCTCGGTCGACCCCCACGTCGACTACCCAGTCGACCTGGGTGCCCCAGGTCGACTACCCAGTCGACCTGGGTGTCTTGGGCGGGAAAATTCCCGCCCAGCCCATTCTTGTCCGATTTTTTTTTTTTTTTTTTTTTTTTTTTGAAATTTGAATTTGTTCTGAGCTGTTTCTGTCTGTTTGAATTTTAAACTGAATTCTGAAACTTCCGGAGGCCATATCTTCTTCATACAGAGTCCGTTTTACGCAAACTCGGACTCTATCCCAAGCAGAATTCTGAGACGAACGCAATGGCGTATCCCGTTTCCCTTAATTCTTTGATTTGAAATTAATTATACTTTAATTTGTGAATTTCACTCTTATAGAATACACGGGGTGTTACATCAATTTTATGAAGAAATGTCTTGAAAGAGTAAAATAACATTTTAGTTATAAAATGTTAAGATAGTGAAAAATAACATTTTAGTTATAAAATGTTAAAGTGAGAAAAAATCACATTTTATTATAAAATGTTAAAATAGTGAAAAATAACATTTTAGTTATAAAATGTTAAGGTAAATAAAAAAAATACCTTTTAGTTATAAAATGTTAAGGTGAATAAAAATTAAATCTCAGTTATAAAATGTTGAATTGATAAAATATCATTTTTTTATTTGTTTTGTTGAGTTAGAATTGACAACAAACAAATATATCACTTTTTTTTTGTTGAAATGTTAGAATTGATTTAACATAAAAATATTCTTTTTATGTTAATGTGAAATGTTAGGAATGATGTAACATAAAAATTATATTTTTATGTTAATATGAATCATGAGAAAAGAATAGGCAATAAAAATTACATTTTTATTGTAATATGAAACATTAGAAAAAGGACACATCTTTACATTTTCCTTTGTAAATAAAAAGAACAAAACTTGAGGACACATTTTATTTACATTTTCCTTTGAAAATAAAAAGAACAAAACTTGATGACACCTTTATTTACATTTTCTGTGTAAATAGGATATGCAAAATGAAAGGATACATTCAATTACATTTTTGTGTAAATAGGACATGAAGAGAACAAGATTTTCATTTATTTACATTTAGTGTAAATAAACATGAAAGAGAAAAGATTACATTTAGGTAAATAGACATGAAAAGAAAAGGAAAACTTTATTTACATTTAAATAAACATGAAAGAGAAAGGATTACATTTATTTACATTTAGGCAAATAAACATGGAAGAGAAAAGGTTACATTTATTTACATTTCGGTAAATAAACATGAAAAAGAAAAAGAATACATTTATTTACAATTTAGTGTAAATAAAGCATGAGATAAAGAAAAGAATATTTTATTTACGCATAGGTAAATAAAACAGGATATAAGAAAAGAGACATTTTTATTTACTATTTAGTGTAAATGAAAATAGGACATGGAAAAAGAATTATACTTTTATTTGAATTTCTAGATGCGACTAGAAACATAGAAGAAGAAGAATTATACTTTTTATTTGCATTTTTAGATGCAAATAAAACATAGGAAAGAATTACACTTTTTATTTGCAAATTAGTTGCAAATATATAAAGCACATTTTTATTCACTTTCTAGATGTGAATGAAAGATATAAAAATAAAAAGAACATTTTTATTCACATTTCAGATATGAATAAGAATATGAAAAAAAGTACATTTTTATTTACATTTTAGACGTAAATAAAAACATAGGAAGAAAAAGAACATTTTATTTACATTTTAGATGTAAGTAAAAAAATAGAAATAAAAGTGATATTCTAATTTACGTTTTAGATGTAATCACAAAGATAGAATTTAATGTTATATTTTTATTGTCAGAAGAGAGACAATAAAAAGGATTACAATTAAAAGGTTATATTTTTATTTACCTTTTGATGCAAATGAAAAGAATAAATGTAAAGTGATATCTTTATTTACATTTTAAGTGTAAACAAAAAGAATAAGGGTAAAACGACATTTTTATTGAAACTTTTGTAACACCCCGCGAATTCTATAACTGTGAAATCCATAAATTAAAGTATAATTAATTTTAATCAAAGAACTAAGGGAAACGGGATACGCCATTGCGTTCGTCTCGGAAAAATACGCGAAATAGAGTCCGAGTTTTCGAAAAACGGAGTCCGTATGAAGAAGATATGGCCTTCGGAAGTTTTTGAATTAAGTTTAAAATTCAAACAGAATAAAATAAGCTCAGGAAACAAAAATGAGGCCCAATGGGCCAGGGCGGAAAAAGTCCCGCCTGACGCACCCAGGTCGACTGGGCTGTCGACCTGGTCTAACCAGGTCGACAGGCCTGTCGACAGGGGTGTCGACAGGGGTGTCGACCTGGTCCAGAGCCAGGTCGAACCCAGTCCAACCTGGCTGGCCTATTCTATGTTGGTCGATTTTCTGTGGTTTGCTTTGTCATTAGGGCTAGGTGGCAGGCTCTAATTGGTCTCTCTTCCTAATGAATGGCTACGATCAATCCAAGCAACATCAATGGTCCTAATCAGTTCCTAACCTCTTTAAAAACAACCCTAGACTAACCCTAATCTATTCATTCAAAAATAAGAACAAAGCCGCCATGTTGCTGAGGAACGACTAAGAGTAGCCACCAAATTGGAGAGAAGATTAGGAGGAAAATTCTAAAGCCTAAAGCAATTCAAACGAATCAAATCAACGCCTACGTCAAAAGGAGTCGCATCTCTAAATTCCTAAATTAGAGAATTCGCTACAACAATTGTAAGTAGAGTATTACTTTGGTATGAACAAATAACTGTGTTGATTTGTATACTTGGTTGTGGTGATAAATAATTCATAATTTGTGCGTTACTATGATATTGTATACGTTTGGATATTCTCGAATTATGTTATTCATTATAAAGAACTACATGCGGTAGTTCTATGCAAGTATACGTTTCGAATATTCGCAAATTATGTAATCCATGTTGAAGCTACATGTATGTAGTTGATTAATTGAAATTCATGCAAGATTGGGGTTTTGCTACTATGCCATCATGATGTATATTTTTGTGTGCACAAATCATTTTGTAAGTAATTGGAACAAGTTTGGTTGTTATAGTTCATATGAAACTATGTTGGAATTTTGGCACCTATGTATTAAGTCATGCTTTTGTACTAGAAAACCAATTTGCAAACTTATGACTAGGCTATGATTGATAATTTGCATAATTGAAATTGTTAACAAGAATTATATGATGACATATGTGCTACATAGCTAGGTTAGGTTCCAAAAATCCCTTTTTGCAAGTTTGCATGACTAAAGTAAAAATCATGATTTCATGTTAGAAATATTTATGCCATGGTTATGTGAACAAATTTAACTATACTTATGCCATGCTTATGTTTGACATTATGCCATGCTTATGTTTGACATTATGCCATGCTTATGTTAGAAATATTTATGCCATGCTTATGTTTGACATTATGCCTAAATAAAAGTATAGGTTCATGTTGTAGTTATGACTATGTGCCAATAACGATACCCAATTTAGATTCATATCTCAACTACAAGTTCACATGCTTTGATTCATGTCACCTATGCTTTATGACCAAAGTATATATGCAAGTACACCAGTTTCTATTTTGTATTTCCAACGTCATATTGCAAGTTCATGCGCTCACCCTTCCCCTCTTTGTGTATGTAATCACGCTTTAAGCCTCCCCTTTTCGCATGGCTAAGTTGGGCTTTAAAAGGCTAAGCCCAACATATATATAATAAACGGACGTGTAAAACGGGGGAAAATAACGTTGGGTTAAAATTACTAATGAATGGAAATATAAAATAGAAGGGCCCAAATTCAAGTATGGGTTGGGCCCATGATTGGTGTAACCTTTACACCATTAACTTAATAATTGGCCGCAAATATTTACATATAAGAAAATAGAGAAGAAAGACAAAATATGTAAATGTAGAACATACGATGTGTTTAACCCGAGGTTGGATTGAGTTGTGATGTAAACCTGCCCGGAACCGCCCGGCTGTCCAGTAGTCACAACAATACCTATCCAATGTGGGAGGTTAAACATGGAGCCCAATAAGGACCCGAGGTTAGACTGAGTTGTGGCGTAAGACTGCCCGGAACCAACCGGCAACAGGCAGCCACAACAATACCTGTCTAATGTGAGAGGTCAGGGCCTTAATAAGACAATTAAGGCTGAGTCAGGATTGTTAGGAGTAAGTGAACTAGAGACTTAATCGAAATGGAACATGCTAAACTAAACGGACTGGTGGGGGTTAGGTTAGAAAACACTTAACCAACTTAGCATGTTGGCTAGAGATAGAAAACCTAGTAACGGGGGACCCTTTTCAGCAGTAACCCTAGAAGGTGTATCAGGATACCCTGAAACTAGGCAGGGTGGGGCACGATTACTGGGCTGATTGTAAGAGGTCAAATCGACGGTGGTGGTGTAGCAGTGTAGGTTCTAACGGGGTGCGGGCGTGCACACACTCCGGCGCAGAAAAATAAAGCACTGGGCACCAGTAGCATACCTGTGCATTCTAAGGTTGTGTCGGGCCGCCGCCATGGGACTTGATACACCCCATGGTGGGACCAGCATAGGTAACTACAACATCGGGGGCCGTAAGACACATGTAACTATGCGAGTAGGAGCCGATCATCATAGGATGGATCACATCACCCTGATTATGGGGTGCCAGTTGGGAACTAGTTTATATGGGTTTAGAGATTAACATGGGGTACGATAGTATATTCGACCCTAGAAAACTTAACCAAGTTAGAGTGCTTTTCCACTTCTTGTTTATACTTATCATACCCAGTTCTTTATTCATAGACAAAATAGTACTAGACTTACTCAGGCTTTATGTCTGACTCTACTTTTCTTTCGTCTTCTTTTCTTCCGTTTCCCCCCCCCAGGTCCACAGGGAGGGAACACAGCAGCTTGACCAGCCTTAACATCCAGCTTGAAGAAGAGAAATGTATTGCTTGGACTTTCCTGTTTTGAACTATGGCTTTGGACAATCCACTATGGGGACTTTTGCAGTTTATCTATGCTTTATTTATGCTTCTTTAAATAATGTACTCAAGACAGATTATGAAAGTGTTATGTTATGTTTTTGGAAAAAAAAATGTAAGACAATCATGGTGATGTTTTGTAACACGTATTTGCTTTTATGAAATAAAAGTTGTTGTTTTTCCGCTGTTTACAAATATGTGTTCTTATATCTGTCTTGTATATCTGTGACTTATACTTATAAACCTCCACCAAAATTAGGGCATTCCCTTTGAGAGTGACCCTAACGGAGGTGGGGTGTTTCACTTGGTATCAGAGCATAGGTTTACCAGATAAGATAAAAAGTTTTGAAAAATTATTTTCAAAAAGGAAATTTAAAGAAGCATTTTTAAAAAGAAAAATATTATTTTATTTTAAAAAGGCAAAGTCCACTCCCCAAAGCCATAGGTACTATCTCTTATCCTTCGTTTTGAATCTATCCTTTTTGTTTCAGCATGTCCCAAGATCTTAACTTGCCGGAAGGGGTGCCAATACCTGGTTGGTTTAGACGGTTCTTAGAAGCAAGGGCCACTCAGCCAGGTCCTACCGTTCCTCCTCCCCCAGCTGAAGGAAATCATCCAGCTGCAGCGGCACCTTTTCCTCCACCTCCTCCTCGGGGAAACACGTTCTCTAAGATATGTAAAGATTTTAAAGCTATGGGAGGAAGGGATTTCCATGGAACTGAGTCCTTCGTGGCAGCTAGAAACTGGCTGAAAGAAACTGAGGACCTATTTATCATCTTTGAGGTAGAGGATAGACAAAAAGTACAATTGGCAGTGTGGCTATTGAAGGGCGAGGCTTCCTACTGGTGGGAAGTCACTAATGCTGAAAGACCAGTGGAGACATGGGAGGACTTTAGGGCAAGGTTTGAGACTAAATTTCTCTCAGATGCGGAAAGAAGTTTGCAGTTGGAAAAATTCTTATTTCTTAAGCAAGGGGACAAGACAGTCAGAGAGTATGTGAATCAGTTCGATGAGCTGGCTAGGTTTGGGCTTGACCTAGTCAACACCCCGCACAAGAAGGCTCTCCGTTTCGTCAAAGGGTTGAATGAGCCATTACATAGTTTGGCCATGACCCATATACCCATGGGAGCCACGTATGAAAGATTGGTGCAAATGGCATTGCTGAATGAAGAGGATAAGGGCAAGAAGGAGATAAAGGCAGAAAGCTCTCAAGGGAAGAAAGAGGGTTTGCAGCCTAAGAAGACAGACTTTAAGAAAGGCGGGAAAGGCAACAAAGAGAAGAGGAAGTGTAATTTCTGTGGCAAAGTGGGGCACTTAGTAAAGGACTGCCGGAAAAAGAAGGCCAAGGAGAATGGTGGGTGCTTTTCTTGCGGTGAGACAGGCCACAGGGCTAAGGATTGCCCAAAGAAACGAGGACAGGGGCAGAGGGCTGGATCCACCCCAGGGGCACAGGTTCATGTGCTGGAAGCGCCACCTCTGCAACAGCGAGGTATAAATACTTCTGTAGAAAGCGTAGTTTATCTTTATGATCACCCCGTTCGCACTTTATTTGATTCTGGCGCATCACACTCCTTTATCTCGTCTGCTTTAGTAGAATCTCTGCACCTAAAAACTAGTATGGTAGAGGACCCCTTAATTGTTTCAAACCCAATTGGGGGCCCAGCTCATTTGTCTATGATCTGTGTGGGATTGAAAATTTCTATTCTAAGGGTAGAATTTCAATGTAGTGCCTTTGTTTTGGGCTTTTCGGGTTATGGTTTGATTTTGGGTATGGATTGGCTATCCAGTAATGGGGCCATCCTTGATTGTGAGAAAAGGGTTGTTAGGCTCCTAACCCAGCTCGGTAATACTTTGGAAATTTCTTGTAATCCCTCGTATGCGGTTATGCTTAGTTATCTTGAATCGCTAGATGCCTCTGTTGAAAATTTGCAATCAGTTAGAGTGGTCCGGGAATATCCGGATGTCTTCGAACAGGTTAAGGGCTTGCCTCCGAAGCGGGAAATAGACTTCCGCATATATCTTGTAGATAATGCAAAGCCCGTTGCGTTGCCCGTTAGACACATGGCCCCACGAGAAAGGAAAGAGCTCAGTAAACAGATTAAAGAGCTTCTAGAAAAGGGGTTCATTAGGAGGAGCATTTCAGAATGGGGCGCTCCAGTGGTGTTCGCTACAAAGGCGGATGGTTCACTCCGTCTATGTGTTGACTATAGGGAGCTCAACAAGCTAACGAAGAAAAATAGGCACCCTCTCCCTAGAATTGACGATTTATTTGACCAGCTTGTAGGAGCGTCTGTTTTCTCCCAACTCGATTTAGCAACCGGTTTTCATCAGCTAAGGGTGGCTGAAGATAGCATCGATAAAACGGCGCTCAGAACCCCGGACGGCTTCTTTGAATGGCTTGTCATGCCTTTCGGCTTGACAAATGCACCTGCTTACTTCGTGGACCTGATGAGTAGGGTATTTAGAGATTTCCTCAACAAATTCGTAGTGGTCTTCGTAGATGATATCCTTATCTTCTTAAAGAGTGAAGAGGAACATGCTCAACACTTAAGGGCAATCATGGAAACTTTGCGAGTCCATCAACTAAAAGCCAAATTCTCCAAATGCCACTTTTGGAGAGAAGAGGTGAGGTTCCTTGGGCACATAGTATCCAAACAAGGGTTAGCAGTGGACCCTGCTAAGGTAGTGGCGGTACAGGATTGGAAGACACCAAGGAATGCGACTGAGGTCCGAAGCTTCCTAGGACTAGCAGGTTTCTATCGAAAATTCATAAGGGATTTTGCGAAAATCTCAGCTCCGCTCACGAAATTGACCAAGAAGAATATAGTGTTCAATTGGGACTTGGATTGCGAGTTTGCTTTCCAACGGCTGAAAAGGGCTCTCACAACAGCCCCAGTTTTGACGCTGCCAGATGGGAGCAAGATGTTCACTGTTTATACGGATGCATGTGGGACAGGGCTAGGCGCCGTCTTAATGCAAGAAGGAAGGGTAGTAGCTTATGGCGGGAGGCAGTTGAAAGTGCACGAAAAGAACTACCCAACCCACGATCTTGAGTTAGCCGCCATCGTCTTTGCACTCAAGTCTTGGCGACACTATCTCCTAGGTGAGAAGTTCGAACTTTACACCGACCATAAATCGTTGAAATATCTTTTCTCGCAGAAGGATCTTAACTTGAGGCAACAAAGATGGATGGAGTTTCTTGCCTCGTACGATTTCGAAATCTCCTACACTCCGGGCAAATGCAACGTAGTGGCAGACGCGTTAAGCCGAAAGAAATTGACCCTAAGCCCGTTGTTTGTTGAAAGACAAAGCCTAGAGTTTATAGCCAGCTTTGACTTTAGGCCTTCCTCCGATTTCGTACCAGGCTTGCTAGCATCTCTCGAAGTGCGCCCAACTTTAGTGGACTCAGTAGGGACAGCACAACGCGAAGACCCTCAGCTTGTGGAAACAATTGATAGGCTAATTAGGGGTGAGACTTCAAGTCACCTCAACAGATACTCCATCGACGATAAGGGTTTGCTAAGGCGAGACGGAAGACTATGCGTCCCACAGACGAAAGATTTAGTAAAGAAGGTTCTCGAGGAAGCACATCACTCCAAGATGACGATACACCCAGGCGGAGATAAAATGTACAAAGACATAAAAAGGACTTTCTTCTGGAACGGCATGAAAAAGGACGTGGCAGAGTTCGTTTCTAAGTGTATGGTGTGCCAACAGGTTAAGGCGGAACAGAAAAAGCCTGGCGGACTGCTACATCCTTTGGAGGTCCCGCAGTGGAAGTGGGATAGCATCTCAATGGACTTCATCGATGGGCTGCCTAGGTCTAGGAGAGGCAACACTAGCATTTGGGTAATAGTGGATAGGCTTACTAAAAGCGCCCACTTTTTACCTGTCAAAAGTAAAAGAACTGCCTCATCCCTAGCATCACTTTACCTCAAGGAAATCGTTCGACTCCATGGAATACCATCTAGCATTGTTAGTGACCGAGACCCCATCTTCACCAGTGAGTTTTGGCGAAGTCTGCAAGAAGCAGTAGGAACGCAGTTATGCTTGAGCACAGCCTATCATCCCCAAACCGACGGCCAAACAGAGAGAGTGAACAGAGTTTTGGAAGTCCTTTTAAGGCTATGCGTCCTTGACTTCGGAGGGACATGGGAAGACCACCTTCCTTTGGTGGAATTTGCCTACAACAACAGCTATCAAGCAATCATCGGAATGGCGCCCTTCGAAGCTTTATATGGAAGACCGTGCCGATCGCCCACTTGTTGGTGGGAGTCTACTGATAAGCTCATACTTGGACCAGATATGATTCGAGAGACTTCAGAGAAAGTAGACTTAATACGAAGAAGGATGAAGACGGCCCAAGACAGACAAAAGTCCTATGCCGACAAGAGAAGGACCGACCTTGAATTTGAGGTTGGAGACAGAGTTTTTCTCAAGGTATCACCGCTAAGAAACGTTGTTCGTTTTGGAACCACAGGAAAACTTGCACCAAGGTTCGTAGGGCCATTCCCTATCATCGAGAAAATTGGGAAAATGGCCTATAGATTAGAGCTACCCGAGAAGTTGGCTGGAGTCCACAACGTTTTTCACGTTTCACATCTCCGAAAATGTCTACATGAGTCAGCCGAGGTGGTAGAGCAAAATATCCTCGAAGAGGCCGAAGTGGAACGCGAAGCAACCATAAGGAAAGTTCCAACCCGCATCTTAGGAACGGAAGTGAGGAAGCTACGCAACCGCGAAGTCAAACTCGTCAAAGTTCAGTGGAGCGACGCCGAGGGAGACGCGACTTGGGAAACTGAAGCTAGAATACGCACTGCCTACCCTTTTCTGTTCGAGGGTACATCCTTGATCTTTCACTTTCCTTAAGTTGCGCTTTTATCTATCTTTTTAGGTATATTTCCTCGACCTTATCTTTTAGGTAGAATCTTTTTGGATGGAAACATGTTATGTATGATGGTTGCAAGTGATTGCTAGTGGTTGCTCGTGGTTGCATATACACACACAATCTAGGTTTTAGATCGGCTCAGTCACTTCATATTGCATATGCATATATGTTTGCATTCGTATATGGTTGAACATTAATGTGTTGTCATATGGATGTTGCATTTGTATTGAATGATTGTGCACTCATGTAGAATCAAGAATAGGAAAATTTGCATACATAATGGATTCATGGCACTTACATAATTCGCATTAAGGAGGTCAACTGAATCAGTAGACCGCCTGATTTTGCATTAGATAAGTACATGTACACACACACTTCGCATATGATCATGAACCATTAGAAGTCTTTTAAGGACAATGGATGCTCGTGTTTGATGGATGAGTAGATGGATGATTGGATATTAGGATATACATTCCTCCTAACTTGAAGATTTCGGGGACGAAATCCTTTTAAGTGGGGGAGAATGTAACACCCCGCGAATTCTATAACTGTGAAATCCATAAATTAAAGTATAATTAATTTTAATCAAAGAACCAAGGGAAACGGGATACGCCATTGCATTCGTCTCGGAAAAATACGCGAAATAGAGTCCGAGTTTTCGAAAAACGGAGTCCGTATGAAGAAGATATGGCCTTCGGAAGTTTTTGAATTAAGTTTAAAATTCAAACAGAATAAAATAAGCTCAGGAAACAAAAATGGGGCCCAATGGGCCAGGGCGGAAAAAGTCCCGCCTGACGCACCCAGGTCGACTGGGCTGTCGACCTGGTCTAACCAGGTCGACAGGCCTATCGACAGGGGTGTCGACCTGGTCCAGAGCCAGGTCGAACCCAGTCCAACCTGGCTGGCCTATTCTATGTTGGTCGATTTTCTGTGGTTTGCTTTGTCATTAGGGCTAGGTGGCAGGCTCTAATTGGTCTCTCTTCCTAATGAATGGCTACGATCAATCCAAGCAACATCAATGGTCCTAATCAGTTCCTAACCTCTATAAAAACAACCCTAGACTAACCCTAATCTATTCATTCAAAAATAAGAACAAAGCCGCCATGTTGCTGAGGAACGACTAAGAGTAGCCACCAAATTGGAGAGAAGATTAGGAGGAAAATTCTAAAGCCTAAAGCAATTCAAACGAATCAAATCAACGCCTACGTCAAAAGGAGTCGCATCTCTAAATTCCTAAATTAGAGAATTCGCTACAACAATTGTAAGTAGAGTATTACTTTGGTATGAACAAATAACTGTGTTGATTTGTATACTTGGTTGTGGTGATAAATAATTCATAATTTGTGCGTTACTATGATATTGTATACGTTTGGATATTCTCGAATTATGTTATTCATTATAAAGAACTACATGCGGTAGTTCTATGCAAGTATACGTTTCGAATATTCGCAAATTATGTAATCCATGTTGAAGCTACATGTATGTAGTTGATTAATTGAAATTCATGCAAGATTGGGGTTTTGCTACTATGCCATCATGATGTATATTTTTGTGTGCACAAATCATTTTGTAAGTAATTGGAACAAGTTTGGTTGTTATAGTTCATATGAAACTATGTTGGAATTTTGGCACCTATGTATTAAGTCATGCTTTTGTACTAGAAAACCTATTTGCAAACTTATGACTAGGCTATGATTGATAATTTGCATAATTGAAATTGTTAACAAGAATTATATGATGACATATGTGCTACATAGCTAGGTTAGGTTCCAAAAATCCCTTTTTGCAAGTTTGCATGACTAAAGTAAAAATCATGATTTCATGTTAGAAATATTTATGCCATGGTTATGTGAACAAATTTAACTATACTTATGCCATGCTTATGTTTGACATTATGCCATGCTTATGTTTGACATTATGCCATGCTTATGTTAGAAATATTTATGCCATGCTTATGTTTGACATTATGCCTAAATAAAAGTATAGGTTCATGTTGTAGTTATGACTATGTGCCAATAACGATACCCAATTTAGATTCATATCTCAACTACAAGTTCACATGCTTTGATTCATGTCACCTATGCTTTATGACCAAAGTATATATGCAAGTACACCAGTTTCTATTTTGTATTTCCAACGTCATATTGCAAGTTCATGCGCTCACCCTTCCCCTCTTTGTGTATGTAATCACGCTTTAAGCCTCCCCTTTTCACATGGCTAAGTTGGGCTTTAAAAGGCTAAACCCAACATATATATAATAAACGGACGTGTAAAACGGGGGAAAATAACGTTGGGTTAAAATTACTAATGAATGGAAATATAAAATAGAAGGGCCCAAATTCAAGTATGGGTTGGGCCCATGATTGGTGTAACCTTTACACCATTAACTTAATAATTGGCCTCAAATATTTACATATAAGAAAATAGAGAAGAAAGACAAAATATGTAAATGTAGAACATACGATGTGTTTAACCCGAGGTTGGATTGAGTTGTGATGTAAACCTGCCCGGAACCGCCCGGCTGTCCAGTAGTCACAACAATACCTATCCAATGTGGGAGGTTAAACATGGAGCCCAATAAGGACCCGAGGTTAGACTGAGTTGTGGCGTAAGACTGCCCGGAACCAACCGGCAACAGGCAGCCACAACAATACCTGTCTAATGTGAGAGGTCAGGGCCTTAATAAGACAATTAAGGCTGAGTCAGGATTGTTAGGAGTAAGTGAACTAGAGACTTAATCGAAATGGAACATGCTAAACTAAACGGACTGGTGGGGGTTAGGTTAGAAAACACTTAACCAACTTAGCATGTTGGCTAGAGATAGAAAACCTAGTAACGGGGGACCCTTTTCAGCAGTAACCCTAGAAGGTGTATCAGGATACCCTGAAACTAGGCAGGGTGGGGCACGATTACTGGGCTGATTGTAAGAGGTCAAATCGACGGCGGTGGTGTAGCAGTGTAGGTTCTAACGGGGTGCGGGCGTGCACACACTCCGGCGCAGAAAAATAAAGCACTGGGCACCAGTAGCATACCTGTGCATTCTAAGGTTGTGTCGGGCCGCCGCCATGGGACTTGATACACCCCATGGTGGGACCAGCATAGGTAACTACAACATCGGGGGCCGTAAGACACATGTAACTATGCGAGTAGGAGCCGATCATCATAGGATGGATCACATCACCCTGATTATGGGGTGCCAGTTGGGAACTAGTTTATATGGGTTCAGAGATTAACATGGGGTACGATAGTATATTCGACCCTAGACAACTTAACCAAGTTAGAGTGCTTTTCCACTTCTTGTTTATACTTATCATACCCAGTTCTTTATTCATAGACAAAATAGTACTAGACTTACTCAGGCTTTATGTCTGACTCTACTTTTCTTTCGTCTTCTTTTCTTCCGTCCCCCCCCCCCCAGGTCCACAGGGAGGGAACACAGTAGCTTGACCAGCCTTAACATCTAGCTTGAAGAAGAAAAATGTATTGCTTGGACTTTCCTGTTTTGAACTATGGCTTTGGACAATCCACTATGGGGACTTTTGCAGTTTATCTATGCTTTATTTATGCTTCTTTAAATAATGTACTCAAGACAGATTATGAAAGTGTTATGTTATGTTTTTGGAAAAAAAAATGTAAGACAATCATGGTGATGTTTTGTAACACGTATTTGCTTTTATGAAATAAAAGTTGTTGTTTTTCCGCTGTTTACAAATATGTGTTCTTATATCTGTCTTGTATATCTGTGACTTATACTTATAAACCTCCACCAAAATTAGGGCATTCCCTTTGAGAGTGACCCTAACGGAGGTGGGGTGTTTCAACTTTATTCAATAAAAAGATTAGAATTAAAAGAGGTATTTTTATTGTCGTTCTAGGGACAATAAAAAAAGAGTAGAAATAAACAGAGTAGAAATAAAAGTGGCATTTTTATCGACATTTTAGATGCGATAAAAAGAAGAAATAAAGGTGGTATTTTTATTATCATTTTAGATGCAATAAAAAGAATCTATCTTAGTAGTTGAATTCGCCAAACGATGTATATTTATATTTATATAAATATAATTATAAATTAAATGAATCGTGCGCGGTAGTTCGCGTTTCGAAGTCGTAACTTTAAACGATTATACCATAAGATCCGACCGTCGGATTTTCCCAAAACTGGAACCGTTAGGACCGCTTTGGGAAGATCTTTCCAACGATATAAATCTCGTCAAAATCCAACGGTTATCTTCGAGATAAGTGTAAATCAAATTTGGATAAAAGCAGCACCAGTGCCGTCGATCGACCCAAAGCGTCGTTAAATGAATATAGTTATTTATATATATATAAATAGCGATAAATCGTTATTAAATACTAATAACAATATGAAATGGTTTTAAAATATAAATATATATATGAGAATAATTTGAAAAGTCCGAGTTCAATCTCATTTCAAATGATTATACCAAGAGATAAGTCGAAGAGTTGAAGATGGCGATTGAAGACCAACGATCTTCACATCGAATGGATGTGTTGCTACTGAGGCCCACGATTAGAGTAGTTACCTTGATGGGGAGTCAGGGGTAGCCGTCCGGACGTATTGTTGATTGTTCGGATATGCGAGGTATAAGGTGCCTTCGGTTTCGTTCAGACCCAAAACGGACATGTAAATGGATCATATGTCTTACGTTGTATTCCTTTATACGTATTCGTTGATCTCTGCTAAATATATATCTGTTTGGTGGTTAACACCCTTCTCTGAGACATACGAGCTTAGATGATATATATTGGTAGAAATCAATGGTATGGTATGGATTGACAATGTGGCATGCTAAGATGCATGGATCAAGGCTTTTGTTGAAAAGCAGGGTCTTGTGGTTGATGATCAAAGCATAGCCTGTTTATGCATAGCTTTGTGTATAGCGTGACTTCACGAGCCTCACACGCCGGTATGAGTCAAAAACGGGATCAGGACCGTAGGGAATGCACACATTTCTTTCTAGCTAGAGTGGTGTCAGTGACCTACCAGCCCCGACATTTTACTTATGTGGATGATGGATTATGAGGTACCTCGGATTTATAGGCCGGAAGTGGTCATACTGGAGGTCCAAAAGGACCGGGAAGCGTGTGTTCCGGAATTACCAATCCACTTTCGACAGGTGTGGACCGGCCCTACCGCTCCAAGGGTTCACTGTAGGGAATCCTGAGGCATTTGCTAGAGTGTCTCAAATCGGAGAGGACGATCCCTAGCCTCGATTCATGATGGAAACCCAACTTCCAATACGAGACAATGCGGTTTTGATTGTAGAACTAGTACGACAACAAAGTATATGGTAGCTAGGTCGTCTATGATTGATACATTATGATTGAAATGTTTTTATTAAAACACATATATACACTAATAATAAAATCAAATCCGTTTTTTTATCATATCAAGCATCTTTTGACCATTATAAGGTAAAACTTTATCCTCCGGTTTGCGTTGCATTGTGTGGTGGGACTTGAGTCTTATAATGGTTTCATTTTTCTAAAAAGAATTGCGTTGTTTAACGATTTACTTTATTTTATGCACTGGCAATCCAATGGAGTAAACCCGTTCCGCGTTAGCGGCGTGGTCCTGTGATTAGCCTTATTATTAGATTAGTTAAGTTAAGATTTCTCATACCAGTCCCTTGACTGACCTGTAGTTTGTTTTACTTGGCAAACTTGGGTGCCCATATTTTCCACAAGGGCAGTCGAGTAGTTTTTTGTAGATACTTATCTCTTTAGCAGGATCCTGGATCGAAGCTTGAAGCTGTGTCCAGAGCATTCATAGTCTTCCGCTGCAATGTATTAAATTCATTGTAATTTATCTTCCGCTGTATTATTTCTATTTATCGATGTACTTTGATATTCTGTACTCTAATGTAATATTACTGTACTGTTTATAAAAGTCTGCTGTTATTGTTCTAATGTATTCCCAAAGTTAACGTATGCGGGTTTTGAACGATTTTAGTCGATCTATCGATCGATTAATGTCGGGAAAAATGCGTGTCATTACAGGACACTTCTGTCACTATATAAATGCCCAAAAGTCATGTCTCTTCATAATCCCTTATCTTCTTCTTCTTCTTTTCGTTTTCATTTTTAATCAAACTTTCAAGAGGCGTAACTTCTTCATTTCTTGGCGGAATTGGACGAATTCAGCGAAAAATCGAAGAGGAATTCGAGGACTACGATCTAGTAGCAGTTTGGTAATGAATTTGGATGGTATTGGGGTGTAGCAAGTCGAAACAGTAAGAGGTATGCATAAAATCCCATAACAGTTTTTAATTTTGAATCGTCAACTTCAAACTACCATATCTCACTCAATTTTGATCAGAATTTGACAATCTACCCATCAAATCGACCGCGAGAACTATAATTTTTAAGAGGATTTGTGACAAAATAGTCTGACTTTTGGATGAAATTTGAAGATAACCGTCGGATAGTTTTGGTTTCCTTCTCTCTTTATTCATCAAAACTTCATTTTATCATTACTTGGTCAATTCTTGACGAAATCTCATGAAACAAGCGACATTACAAAGCAAATGAAGAAAAAAAATGGAGATAAGTTGTAGATGAAAATACAAAGTTGTAAATTGATCTGGTACCCATTTCTTTGCTAATTTATATTATATATGTAATGGCCCGAATTTCCGTACTCTTTGAGTCGACTAATAACACCACACGCCCAACCCAAATTGCACAGAAATACGAATCATTATTAGAAAGAAGTTAGAGGATGAGAAATAGAAAGAAAGAAATATTAGAATAGAAGAAAACGAAGATCACAAACTCACAGTGGAACAAATAAAATATATTATATAACATAGCCTTTGAAATACAAATCAGTAATTGTATATACATACCATCATCAGAGCACAACAGTTATTCGTGGAACGGTTATAAACACCTATTTCCAGATACCACATAGTACACAACGGAAAATATGATAGTCTATAGCTAATTGTTGAAGTCTTCAGCTACAAACTCCTCCAAGTGATTCTGTAAAATCCCGACTACTTGACTGCCTGTACAAATTTGGGCACCCAAGAGTCTAGGGAAAACAAACAAAATAAACTCTGGGTCAGTCATGGGACTGGTGTGAGTAAACTCCATCCATTTGTTTAACTTTCAACATCCTTTCGAAAGAAATGATAATCGTAAGACTGATCCACACATAAATACGGATGGTTTTTACCTTACGATAACCATAAATATTTTTGATATCAAATCCATGGTATTACAATAGTGTCTAAATCAAATAAATAGAAAACTAGCGGAACACTTGCATCTCACGCTCCATATATAATATTAAATCAAAAACCATAGGGAACTTATTGGAGATTGGATTTCCAACATGACAAGGTATGGAACCACCATCCGATAGTGTATCTCTAGAGGGGAATACACTGGGTTCAACAAGAACATCTTGCAACACGGCCCACACATGGCTGACCACTCATTTAACTTGAGTGTATCGAGCATATTATCACCAATGGTTGTGATCAGCAACCTTTACCGAAAGCATACAACAGTGAATAGAACAAGAAGCAAATGGATTTTCTCTAGATTAGGTGATAATATCCCTAATGGGAATGAACCACTTGGCCATGCTGCCTGCCCGATTTCTATCATTTCTCGGGTGATGAGGCTTAAGGTCACGATTATTTTTCAAAACATCTTGCCACTGTTTACTTTGAATGTCACTTTGTCAGATCCGTCCATACACGTTGTCCTGGGACTGGACAAACCGAAGGCACCATTCTATTAATCCATCTTGGCAATTTCCACCTAAGATGTAACAAACCAGAAAATTCAATGCTCGAATTTTCGACACAAATACATCCTGTGTCCAAACTCGAGTACCGAACGTCCATAACGTTAAGGAAAGAAGTTAAAGGGTGAGATAAGAAAGAAAGAAATATTTGAATAGAAGGAGAAGAAGAACTAACACAACACAGAGTCTCACATTGCAGTGGAACAAAATATAATATATAAATAACTTTATTGAAAGCTTGAAGTATATACTTACATACATCAGAGTACAACAGAAAATTCTGGACAGTTATAACAACCTGTCCTCAAATACAGCACACAGCGGAATATACTAGAGAAGATCATACGTCTGAACTCCCCTAGCACGTCTTCTGAACTTCGTGTTATCCAATAACCTGAACCTGTACAACCCGGTCTAACCCGAGCATTACAAATACTGGGTCAGTCTGGTGAACCAGACTGAGAAAAAAAACTAGCACAGTTTAAGGGGGATCGGCCAACTTTATTTAAAGTTCAAAATCTTTTCGAAAGAAAAGGGTAATCGTAAGACCAAATCCACACATAAATACGGACAATTTTTACCTTACGATAACCCAAAACATTTTTGAAAACGATATTCTTCTGATATTATGATAGTGTCTAAATACAAATAAATATCAATCTAGTAGAATGCTTGCATCTGACGCTCCACACATATAGTATACAATCAAAACCACGGGCTCTTATTGGAGATTGGATGCCGACTATGACAAGGTACGGACCACCTGCCGATAGTGTATCTCTAGAGAGGAATACGTGGGTTCAACAAGAACGTCTTGAAACCTGGCCCACACATGAGCGACCGCTCATTTCTCTTGAGTGTATTGAATATATTGTCACCTAACGGCTGCGCAACTACCATTTCCCGGGAGATACAGAAATGAAAAGAAGTAACAAATATGAATATTCTCTAGATGGTGACAATACACCCTAATGGGTGCGACCCACATAGCCATGCTGCCTTCCCGATTTTTGTCATTTCCCGGTTGATGAGGCTTGAGGTTTAAATCTTCTTTTTAGAACATCTGGTCACCATTTACTTTGAATGCAACATCGTTAGATCCGCCAGGAAATCACTAATTGACGTCCATAAAAATACTCTAGTCATTAAGCTAAGAGAAATGCCCTTCTCCGCCATCAACTATGTTACATTTGAAGAAATAAACATACATAATCCCTTTGGAAATACTCTGTCAGGCATCCATCCATACAAGTTGTCCTGGGACTGGGGAAACCGAAGGCACCCTCCTACTGCATCCTAGGAATCACCCTATAATCAGTAGCGAGCAGTCCTTGCAATCCGTTGATTCCAACCATGATAGAATCACTTGCAAGTCATAGATTTTAAGTAATTCTTCCACTTTATGAAGATCAACGGTCTTCAGTGCTCCAACTTGATCATTGTCGGATATCATTAGTATTCACGTATTTGTTGGTCGGAATGGTTTTTGAATATAAATTCGATCCCGGTCTTTCCTTACCATCAATTGTATGGGTCAGATTTTGATAGTTGGTTATTTAGCTACAAAATAAACAACTATTCAACAATGAAATAAAACGAGTTCACTGGTTCAGTACTTAGCATCACTTGGCCTTTTAAATATTTTCATTTGTTTATCAAAACCTTTATATTTCCAATGTTTGATACAAAGCCTTTTTATTTCTTATTTCAAAAATACTATTATACTTAAGATCATCTTATTTGGTTTAAACCATTTCAAACTTTATCATATAATACCATTCATCGAAATTCTAATTTTACTTCTCTCGACTACACTCGTTTCTAAACTACTATCATTCTTGGATAATCCTGAAGTCGTTCAAGTTGGGGTATTATATTACCTCTCAAACCTTGAGTCAAAAACATTCTTATCTTCAGAATAGATAGGAGTTTGTCAACAAAATCTCATTTCACTGATATTCCTCATATTCCATTTGCTATTCGATTTAAAACATAGCTTTAATATCACACTTCCTTTTTGAAGTCTTACTTCACTCTTAACGCGTTTACTTAATTTAAGTAAACTATTAAAAACCTCCTCTACTAACTTTACGATCTTTTATACAAATCATAATTTCATTATCAATAGAAACCTTCATAAACTCTGATAAGTTTATTTCAAAAACCCATTTGGTTATATCTCGATAAAACTTCCTCACCCATTTAATATAGCAAATTTAGATCGCATCTTAATAACTTAACTCGCCTCGCCACTTTAATTCAAACTTGGATTTTCATTTCGATTTCCATTTCATACTTTCATCGATCCCTAACCGTAAATCAGTAAGGAAACAATCCCTTAAATATCAACCCCAAAGGCCGAACCCAACATTAGGTCAACACTCAGAAGATTATTGAACCCAACCAATCTCCAGTTGGGTTTCAATTCTTTAATTTCATATCTTGGGTTTTTATTCCATTCATAATCCATTTCTAATGGCTCGCCCTAATAATATCTCAATAAAACTTCATACATCTGATCAACTTGCATTTTATAAAATCCAATTTAATAGAATTCCAATAAGAATTCAATTTAAAAACTTAATTTGAACTTTAACTTGTATTACTACTAATCTAATTTGCTTTAACTTTATTTAATTATAAATACGACTTATATTTTTGTAAATCTCCATTAATACATTTTAAATCCCAAGTTTTACTATTTTAATTATTATTGAATAAATAATAATCGAACATTAACATTAATTAAAAAAATGTGGTTCACTTCTCCATTAACATTCCCTTTAAATTAGTAAACTAATTTAATATTCAATTTCAGTTAATTCGGTTGACCTTGTCAACTCAAACATGATTAATCCGTTAATCAAATTCAATTTATCATTCCATTTAAATTAATAAAAAATATAATTAATTTAAATAAATGTCATTTACTTTGATTATTATTAAGTAACTAATAATCACTTTTAATATAATCCCATTTTCTTATAAAACTTATTAACATAAATATTTTTGGTATAAAACATTTAATAATTTACTTTAAAACTCAAATAGTATATAGTAACCATTAATTTCCCTTTTAAGACTTCCGTTTGAAACAATATATTTCAAAATCTATTTCCTCAGTTATAAATAAAATTTATAACTTCATTTTTATCGGTTCTCCTGAAGGGAGATCAATTCTTATAAAAATAGTGTATATTTGAGGCCATCTGCTTTTAATTCCTCATCCAATATTACACATTGGTTAATAACAGACAAATGTTGAACTTAGAGTCAAAAAATCAATAATCCAATCATATCCGTCAATCGGTTCATATGATGATAATATAATCAATAATTTGATGATAACATTAATAATCAATTCAACAGGTCGACTAATATAATAGTTCAAGCATCCAATTAAACAATATACATTTATATTAAGGTAACCAATCAAGGTAAGTTACCTCGATGGGAAATAATCGTTAAAAATAACGATTTTTTATTTAATTAAACAACCCATTTAATTTAAATCAATTTTAAAAATATCAGCATATATCCAGATGATCAACAAATCAATCAACAACTAGCAACCATAGCACACAAATAACAAACCCAACTTATAACTAATATAAGTGGGATAACTGAGTGAGTTAAACTCACCTGGGTTCCATTCGTCGTCAAAACGGTTCAGTTCAGTTAAATTAAAACAGTGTTTAATTTAACCGACAATTCCAGCTGCTTCCATCTCTGACTAGACCAATTTCAGATCATAGTGTTCGTTCATATGTTCACCATGCTTCTGGTTTGGTTCCTTTCCGATTCAGTACGTACAAGTAACGATTAATTTAAGGATACGATTTAAACCAAATTAATTAACCCTTAATTAAAATTATTATTAACTAAATTACTTATTTAAATGATGTTATTTAAACTTAATAGTAATTATTATTTTAATTCATTCCTATGTTAGTTTAAAGCCCGACGCAGTATGTCCAAAATGTGATTAGGTGTAATTTAAAACAAAGTTAGGAAGGATCAACATACCCGACATGCGCTACTCACTACTGTTCATTGTCTTCATTAGTTCGAAACCGCACTACCTTTTTGTCCTGCTTCTCAAACTACCCCTGTTTTCGACTTTCAAAAACACACCCGTCCATGCTTTCCGTTCTCCTCCAAATGATGTACAGAAATGAGCAAGCCTACCCCACTTCTTTTATTTCTTCTGTCCAGCGTCTGTCTCTTTTCAACTCCAGGTACTTCCTTCATTACACGGGATGCTCACCCCATGCTTCTTGCGTATCCATACGCAGGCACATTTCAAACATTACCAATTTTTTTTATATTTGATAATGGGCCCGAAGCCCAACTTACAAACTCCATCCCATCGACTCCCCTCCCCCCTTCTATTCATTTTCATGCATGCTACAGATGAATCCGCGTCTTCCCATGATTTCTTCTTACTGTTTCATGACTTTACTCTTTAGATATATATATATATATATATATATATATATATATATATTTAGTAAGGCCGGAAGCCCATTTTATTCACCACGGCCTGTAGCCACTCCAGCCGACCCACCTTTCTCTACGTCCTTTGCTCTTTCTTCTATTCACTACATATTATAACCTGTAGCTGTTACACGTACCCATCGCTTTCACTAAATTCCTGCCATGCACGACACCAAGCTTCCTAAAACCGTTCTTTATTTCAACCCCACCTACCGCACCAGTCATCCAAGCAATACCACTCCCTTCTCTCTCCTTTGCTGCTCGTTCAAGGACCTCTCATGCACCAATAATTTCAAAGCATCTGCCCTAAGCAAACTAACCCGCACTGCTTCGCCTTCTCTCCCATGATGTAAACCACTTCTCCCTTCAGTCACCTCCGTGTCGTCGTACTCCGGTCCATATAGGCTGCGACATGATTTCTTCTAGAAGTTCTCGCAACTCCAGAAAATGGTGCAAATGATGTGCTCTACCCGAATATAAACTCCGATGTTTGAGTTGGCGTATGGATTTCGAGAACGACTTGTTGCCAGGAAATGTTCAAACGTCTGCAGCTGTACATAATTTTAAAGGTTGTTTGGAGGACTTGCGGCTTTCTATTTATGGGATAGAAGAACAATGGAGCAATCGTTATTTATATAGAGAAGGAGAGCCGTGAGGAGCAAGCTATTAGGTGATAAGGTTGCAGTAAATTATAGAATAGCTGCTTCACAGTGGGTTTCTAAAAAAAAAAGAAATCCTTGGTTGCCAAGGCATTGATTTGGATTGGCAGGAAAAAATTTAAGGTACAAGATAGCTGAATTTATGGCAGGCTAGACATGCAGTGAAGCTCAGTGTTTTCAACATGGTTGGCACGCATTATTAGATTGACAGTGAAGAAAATAGGAAGTGTGGTACACAAGTAACATGAATACCTGGAGTGCAAGTAAGCAATATTTGGGGACACATGTACGCGATGAAGTCTGAGACTAAGAAAATATATATATTACGGACGCAAGTAAGGAAGTAACCGTGGGAATTATTTAATAAATGTATATAATGCAATATTACACCCATTATCACACGACCGACGTTTAATTTTTATATGGCTATATACGAAACCCAAAAATAACGAAACTGGACACACTGCTACGCCTTGACGTTCCGGCTCCAATGGAGTTAATTATGTTGAATTCTGACGCCATTTGCACACAACATTATTTTAATTCCAATTTTGTTCGCCGATTCACATTAAAATTTTGTTTTCCGACAAAACAGCTTCGGTTGGCTCCAAACTGAAAATCTAGCAATAATTAGCGATGCGGATTCCAAAAAAATCTGTTTCGTCGAAAACGGGGATCGTTTCAAAAATAAATATTTTCAAGGCTTATATTACATCGTTAAAATATTAAATAAATTTCCAAAATCGTTAAATATAATAATAGTAAATTATTACTGTCAAATATATCTAAATGGGAACAAATACAAAACAATTTGAAATTTTAACTCAACGTTCACATTTTTCGAGTTTAATGATATGCGAAATACATAGAAATCCCCTTTTAAATTTATTAAATAACGATATAATTTATTAACGATTTCTATAGCGACTATTTTAATTTTTTATTTGGACATAACTTACAATCTAAATGCTGAAATTTCAATTTTTCTCTTTCATTAGAAAATTAAAATCAAATCGATTCCAACGTAACTTGTTTCACAGAATTCCGACTTATATCGGATTCTGTATATCCAATTGAAGTTCAAAACTCACTATTACTAACTACCGCACCATTTTGAGTTCGTTTTAAATTAAATATAAACTATATATTCAATCATCGTTTAAATAAATGAATTATATATTAAATCCATTAATATTAATATAATATTTAAAACAACTTTAAATATTTAAATTGAAATGATCGAAAAATCTCGGTCGTTACATTCTTCCCCCCTTAAATGAATTTTGTCCCCGAAATTGCCAAGTAAGAAGAATGCTCCAAACCCAAATATATTTTTAAGATAATTATTTTAAAATATTATCAAAATAAATTTAGTTTTAAATATTTGCAAAAAATTTGCCAGCATCTCCTCTGCACGGCTCGATCTAAACCACTACAATTCGCCACTCCGGGCCTCACATCGACCAAAAGAAAATAAAAACCAAACCGCTCTCCAAATCAGCGGTATAAAATCAACCATCCAGTGAATAATATCAAGGCGTACCTATTTGTCGGGCGTCATGCTCCAACAACCAAGCGAAGCAACAACCAGCTCTTCCAGCCTGTTCTTAACTCCATTTTCAACACAATAACAAATACGTGATCTTATCGTTATTTCTCATTTCATAATTGATTTTGTTCATATTCATTATAATTAGAATTCAATTTCTCAGTTTCTAATTCGTTCATCTTCTTTAAGTGTTGATGAATTTTATTTCAATGAATCTTTCATCCAAACAACAAGCAATACACATTTATCAACAAAGTTCAATTCCAATTCCATATTCAATTTACTATTTGATATTTCAATAATTTCAACCCATAATTCATTTTAATTCTAATATCCATTAATTTCACTTAACTAAGTTAAGCTTTAATTCCATATTGATTTTTAAAATTAGTTGCTTTTTCATTTAATAATCCCAATTCTGATCATTTTCGAAAGCCATCATTATAATTTATTCTATTTTAACTTATCTTAAGTTAAATCCTGATTTTCAATTTCATATTAAAATTCTCATTTATAACTATATATGTGAATTTTTTTGGAAATATTAACCATTCAAATTCAAATTTCCATTTGAATTCCATTCAAATAAATAAATCAACACACTATATCTCAATAATTTAATAAAATTATTTCTTTTATATACAAAAATATAATTTAGGCAAAATTATTTCGTTTACCCCTTTTTTAAAACAATATTGTATCCATTGCCAGTACAACGCTTCTCAACACTTGAACTGATCAAACAACACAATACAAAACATTTTTATATAAACTTTACAAATACGCTCTCTCTTATAGATATATTCAAACTCAATCTAGGGTATTACTAACCCCATCTCTATCGAGTTACGCCATAGAGCCAAGGTTATTACTAAACCAATAGCTCTGATACCACTATAACGAACCAGAAAATTTGATGCTCGAATTTTCGATACAAATACATCTTGTGTCCAAACTCAACTACCGAAAGTCCAGAACGTTAAGGAAAAAAGTTAGAGGGTGAGATAAGAAAGAAAGAAATATTAGAATAGAAGGAGAACCAACACAACACAGAGTCTCACATCGCAGCGGAACAAAATATAATATATGAATAACTTTATTGAAAGCTTGAAGTATATACTTACATACATCAGAGTACAACAGACAAATCTGGACAGTTATAACAACCTGTCCTCCAATACAGCACACAACGGAATGTACTAGATAAGATCATACGTCTGAACTCCCCCAGCACGTCTTCTAAACTTCGTGTTATCCAATAATCTAAACCAATACAACCCGGCCTAACCCGAGCATTACAAATACCGGGTCAGTCTGGTGAACCAGATTGAGAAAAAAACTCGCATAGTTTAAGGGGATCATCCAACTTGATTTAAAGTTCAAAATCTTTTCGAAAGAAAAGGATAATCGTAAGACCAAATCCACACATAAATACGGACAGTTTTTACCTTACGATAACCAAAAATTGTTTTGAAAACGATATTCTTCTGATACTATGATAGTGTCTAAATACAAATAAATATCAATCTAGTATAACGCTTACATCTGACGCTCCACATATATAGTATACAATCAAAACCACAGGCTCTTATTGGAGATTGGATTCCGACTATGACAAGATATGGAACTACCTGTCGATAGTGTATATCTAGAGATGAATACACTGGGTTCATCAAGCACGTCTTGCAACCCGGCCCACACATGACCGACCACTCATTTCTCTTGAGTGTATCGAATATATTATCATCTAACGGCTGCGCAACTAAAGTTTCCCAGGAGATACAGAAATGAGAAGAAGTAACAAATGTGAATATTCTCTAGATGGTGACAATACACCCTAATGGGTGCGACCCACATAGCCATGTTGCCTGCCTGATTTTTGTCATTTCCCAGTTGATGAGGCTTGAGGTTTAAATCTTCTTTTTAGAACATCTGGCCACCATTTACTTTGAATGCCACATCGTCAAATCCGCTAGGAAATCACTAATTGACGTCCACAAAAATACTCTAGTCGTTAATCTAAGAGAAGTGCCCTTCTCCACCATCAACTATGTTACGTTTGAAGAAATCAACGTACGTAATCGCTTTGAAAATACTCTGTCAGGCATCCATCCATACAAGTTGTCCTGGGACTGGACAAACCGAAGTCACCAACTTACTACATCTTAGGAATCACCTTATAGATCAGTAGCGAGTAGTCGTTGCAATCCGTTGATTCCAACCATGACAGAACCACAATGCATCTCTGATTGCCAGTCAGAGTTTTTAAGTAATTCTTCCACTTTATGAAGATCAACGGTCTTCAATGCTCCAACTCGATCATTGTCTGATATCTTTAATATTCACGTATTTGTTGGTCGGAATAGTTTTCGAATATAAATTCGATCCCAGTCTTTCCGTACCATCAATTGTATGGGTCAGATTTTGATAGTCGGTTATTTAACTATCAAAATAAACAACCATTCAACCATGAAATAAAACGAGTTCACTGGTTCAGTACTTAGCATCACTTGGCCTTTTAAATATTTTCATTTGTTTATCAAAACCTTTATATTTCCAATGTTTGATACAAAGCCTTTTTATTTCTTATTTCAAAAATACTATTATAATTAAGATCATCTTATTTGGTTTAAACCATTTCAAACTTTATCATATTATACCATTCATCGAAATTCTAATTTTACTTCTCTCGACCACACTCGTTTCTAAACTACTATCATTCTTGGATAATCCTGAAGTCGTTCAAGTTGGGGTATTATATTACCTCTCAAACCTTGAGTTAACAACATTCTTATCTTCGGAATAGATAGGAGTTTATCAACAAAATCTCGTTTCACTGATATTCCTCATATTCCATTTGCTATTTGATTTAAAACATAGCTTTAATATCACACTTCCTTTTTGAAATCTTACTTCACTCTTAACGCGTTTACTTAATTTAAGTAAACTATTAAAAACCTCCTCTATTAACTTTACAATCTTTTATACAAGTCTTAATTTCATTATCAATAGAAACCTTCATAAACTCTGATAAGTTTATTTCAAAAACCCATTTGGTTATATCTCAATAAAACTTCCTCACCCGTTTAATATAGAGAATTTAGATCGCATATTAATAACTTAACTCGCCTCGCCACTTTAATTCAAACTTGGATTTTCGTTTCTATTTCCATTTCATACTTTGACCGATCTCTAACCGTAAACCAGTAAGGAAACAATCCCCTAAATATCAACCCCGAAGGCCGAACCCAACATCAGGTCAATGCTCAGAAGATTATTTAACCCAACCAATCTCCAGTTGGGTTTCAATTCTTTAATTTCATATCTTGGGTTTTTATTCCATTCATAATCCATTTCTAATAGCTCGCCCTAATAATATCCCAATAAAACTTGGGTTTTATCATACCTCTGATCAACTTGCATTTTATAAAATCCAATTAAATAGAATTCCAATAAGAATTCAATTTAAAAACTTAATTTGAACTTTAACTTGTATTACTGTTACTCTAATATGCTTTAACTTTATTTAATTATAAATACGACTTATATTTTTGTAAATCTCCATTAATACATTTTAAATCCCAAGATTTGCTATTTTAATTATTATTGAATAAATAATAATCAAATATCAACATTTATTAAAATAAATGTGGTTTACTTCTCCATTAACATTCCCTTTAAATTAGTAAACTAATTTAACATTCAATTTCGGTTAATTCGGTTGACCCTGTCGACTCAAACATGATTAATTCGTTAATCAAATTCAATTTATCATTCCATTTAAATTAAGAAAAAATATAATTAATTTAAATAAATCTCATTTACTTTGATTATTATTAAGTAAATAATAATCACTTTCAATATAATTCCATTTGCTTATATAACTTATTAGCATAAGTATTTTCGGTATAAAACATTTTATAATTTACTTTAAAACTCAAATAGTATATAGTAACCAACAATTTCCCTTTTAAGACTTCCTTTCGAAATAATATATTTCAAAATCTATTTCCTCAGTTATAAATAAAATCTATAACTTCATTTTTATCGGTTCTCTTGATGGGAGATCAATTCTTATAAAAACAGTGTATATTTGAGGCCATCTGCTTTTAATTCCTCATCTAATATTACACATTGGTTAATAACAGACAAATGTTGAATTTAGAGTCAAAAAATCAATAAGCAATTCAATAATCCAATCAAATTCGTCAATCGGTTCATATGATGATAATATAATCAATAATTTGATGATAACATTAATAATCAATTCAACAGGTCAAATAATATAACAGTTCAAGCATCCAATTAAACAATATACGTTTATATTATGGTATCCAATCAAGATAAGTTACCTCGATGGGAAATAATCGTTAAAAATAACGATTTGTTTTGATTTAATTAAATAACCCATTTAATTTAATTCAATTATAAAAATATCAGCATATATCCAGACGATCAACAAATCAATCAACAACTAGCAAGCATAGCACACAAGTAACAAACCCAACTTATAATTAATATAAGCGGGATAACTGAGTGAGTTAAACTCACCTGGGTTCCATTCGTCGTCAGAACGGTTCAGTTCAGTTAAATTAAAACAGTGTTTAATTTAACCGACAATTCCAGCTGCTTCCATCTCTGACTAGACCAATTTCAGATCATAGTGTTCGTTCATACGTTCACCACGCTTCTGGTTTGGTTCCTTTCCGATAATGTACGTACAAGTAACGATTAATTTAAGGATACGATTTAAACCAAATTAATTAACCCTCAGTTAAAATTTATATTAACTAAATTACTTATTTAAATGATGTTATTTAAACTTAATAGTAATTATTATTTTAATTCATTCATATGTTAGCTTAAGGCCCGATGCAGTATGTCCAAAATGTGATTAGGTGTAATTTAAAACAAAGTTAGGAACGATCAACATACCCGGCATGCGCTACTCACTACTGTTCATTGTCTTTATTGGTTCAAAACCGCACTACCTTTTTGTCCTGCTTCTCAAACTACCCCTGTTTTCGACTTTCAAAAACACACCCGTCCATGCTTTCCGTTCTCCTCCCAGTGATGTATAAAAATGAGCAAGCCTACCCTACTTCTTTTATTTCTTCTATCCAGTGTCTGTCTCTTTTCAACTCCAGGTTCTTCCTTCATTCAATGGTACGCTCACCTCATGCTTCTGGCGTATCCATATGCAGGCACATTTCAAACATTACCAATTTTTTTTTATATATTTGATAATGGGCCCGAAGCCCCACTTATAAACTCCAGCCCATCGGCTCCCCTTCCCCCTTCTATTCGTATTCGTGCATGCTACATATGAATCCGCGTCTTCCCATGATTTCTTCTTACTATTTTGTGACTTTACCCTATATATATATATATATATATATATATATATATATGTATGTATTAGTAAGGCCCGAAGTCCATTTTATTCACCATGGCCTGTAGCCACACCAGCCTACCCACCTTTCTCTATGTCCTTTTCTCTTTCTTCTATTCACTACATAATATAACCTGTAGCTGTTACAGGTACCCATCGCTTTCCCGAACTTCCTGCCATGCACGACACCAAGCTTCCCAAAACCGTTCGTTACTTCAACCCCACCTACCGTTCCAGTCATCCAAGCAACACTGCTCCCTTCTCTCTCCTCTGCTGCTCGTTCAAGGACCTCTCATGCACCAACAGTTTCAAAGCATCTGCCCCAAGCAAACTAACCCGCACTGCTTCGCCTTCTCTCCCATGATGTAACCCACGTATCCCTTCAGTCACCTCCGAGTCGTCGTACTACAATCCGTATAGACTGCTACATGAGTTCTTCCAGAAGTTCTCGCAACTCCAGAAAATGGTGAAAATGATGTGTTCTACCCGAATATAAACTCCGACGTTTGAGTCGGCGTGTGGATTTAAAGAACAACTTGCTGCCAGGAAATGTTCGAACGTCTGCAGCTGTACATAATTTTGAAGTTTTTTTTTTGAAGGACTTGCATCTTTCTATTTCTGGGATGGAAGAACAATGGAGCAATCATTATTTATATTGAGAAGGAGAGCCGTAAGGAGCAAGCTATTAGGTGATAGGGTTGCAGTAAATTATATAATAGCTGCTTCACTGTGACGGCCCGTCCCGCACCAGCCTGCATTTCCTCCGAAAGTGCGCTGTACACATGCCCAGCTAGCACAGAACAGTCGTCAGAAGGAAAGAAAGAAGAGAATGAACTAATCAAGGAACCTGTAGAATGTCTCACAGCGCATGGGATAAAATATAATAATAACATACTTGACATAAAACAGGCGAGACAGTGCATAAGCTGATAACTAAAATCAACATTAATCATCAGAGCAGCGGAAATCCATATACAGCTTATTACAATTTTCCAAATTTACTGTCTTTAAACAAAAGAAAGCTAAAATAGAAGATACACCAACAATGCCCAAACAGTGATCTTCAATAACACAAGGAGAATATTATGTATATAATACGTGGAAGCCTCCTGCTCGTCTCCGGATCATCTACCCGTGCATCACCAGCTAACCTGTCTCTAGTCTGCTCGTGTGAGCACCCAGAGTAATAAGAGGAGACATAAAACTCTGGGTCAGACATAAAGCCTGGTATGAGCGATAAGCATCTAAACAGAATGATAACAGGTATACTAAACCATACCTGAACCTGGACCTGCAACCAAAGAGTTAGTACCACATACCGTACAATACTCCAAGGTGCCATAATAAATAGTGTAAGAATACGGGGGTGGGGTGTGCATGTCACAGTGATAGCAACCAAATCATCCATAGCGACCACCCTCACATCACTCACTCAGTGCGTAAAGCATACTATATCTACCACTTTGGAACACTAGACAAACTGAGGTAACGACGAATCCCGACTTGTAGAAACCCTGCTGTGACCAAGCCAAACATTTGGAGTCATGACCAAACATTTCAATGACCCACTTCATTGGTCGTAGCCCTCGGTTCTACCGATGCCATAATGGCCCTGAATCCGCCTTCGTACCTCCTACCATAGTGGTCCAAAGCTATAGACGTCGATAACTCCTTGGCACGCGTCCCGCAGCAAACCCCAACCATGAAGCGAACTCATTGATTCCCATCTAAATCTTGAGCTCTAACTTCTCATCTGGACTTCCTTTGCATCTCGGGTTTTGATCGAATTGGAGTGGATCTTCAGAAAAGTTGACGTGCAGTAACAGTCCTAGAACTCGGTTCGGTTCGGTAGCGTCGGTTCGGGTCGGTCCTCCATCCTTGTCATCTTCCGTTCGATTCGGGTCGGGTGCTTCACTCCGGGTCGGGTCGATGTCCTCCTCCGGGTCGGGTCGGGGTGCTGTCCTCCTCCAGCTCATGCTCCTTCTCCAATCAGCTCCCTCGTTTCTCTCTACTCCGATCCGATCCGATCACTTCGCCTTACTCTAGTCGTAGCCTTCCATTCTTGAGCCGATCCGATCTGACTTCCATCACCCTTCCGATCCGATCCCCTTGTCCACTCCAACTCTAAGGAAACGACCTTCCTTTTTGCCAAGTCTTCTATGTGCCAAACTCCGGTTCGGGTCGGGTTTCTTGCCCAGTTCACATATCCGATCCGAGCCCCCATCTGATCCGATCCGAAACTCTGCACAGCTTTCTGCAACTTTTTCCAGCAACTTGTTTACGCCATTCGACGAAGTTTTTGACAAATCTAACTATTCTAATCAATCATAAAACATACCATAGAGTCATAGCAATATGTAAGAGCAACCTCAAACACCAAACAACAATCCAAATGAATCAAAATAGATCAAAAGTGGCTAAAACCTCACATTTTCCTATAATCCTTCTTAATCATGTTTAAGCACATACTTAGTAAAACTTAATCAAATCGTCTAAATTTTCTAACAGAGGCATGAAATATTATTTAAGAATTTCTAAACATTTTTCCAGAATTTATTAGTGTATAAATTCGCTAATCTTCACTAATTACCCTTAATCACCGTAATTAGTGCAAAAACTATGCAAATCACTCACCTTTGCCACAACTAAAACCCCAAAACTGATATATTCTCTGATTTGGCGTTGTTCCCAATCTTACACAGCAGCTCTACCTCGGTTCTCGTGCTAATACCCCTTGATTTGATGTTTGCTAAGCCTAATCTTCAATTAGAAAGTGATTTTTGGGTGTTTTAGAGAGACTTAGAGAGTGGAGGCCATGGCTAGGTCAAGAGGAATGAAAGTGGCGGCTGGAAAATGTCTAAAGAAATGTTTTCTAACCCTAATCAGCACCTATATCCCCCTAAACCCGAAATTCCCCTTGGGCCTATCTGCTAATCACCCGGTTAAGCCCAATTAAGCTGTTTTTCACCATCTGAAACTTGTTTCAGCCATATCTCCCAAACGGTAAGTCCGTTTGGCTAATGTGACCACTCTACGGAAAGAGAAACCATCATCCGAAGCCAATGGAAGTGGTTTCAGGTCAAAATTCATTTCCAGTCAAAAGTTATGGCCAAAACAGTGATAACTAGGGGTAAAATGGTTATTTAAAAATCGGGAAAAATCATGAACATGGGAAATGACCCCAATAGTCGTCTCCCAAAGTTACATGACCATACGACTTCATACGTGACAGAAATAAATATTCTACGATCCTATGATGCGTAGAATGCGGGTCGTTACACTCTTCCCCCCTTAAGAAATTTCGCCCCCGAAATTCCTTAACCCAAAACATACAAAGGATCCCGCATGCCTAACAACCACATACAACAATCAATCATGCAAAACAAGCGAACAAGCCTATCCTAGCATGCGGAAAAATAAATCGAAGTCAAAATCTTACCAGGCAAAGAGTTCTGGGTGTGACTTCCTAATGTTCTCCTCTGTCTCCCAAGTACAATCTTTCTCGTCCTCGCTCCACTGTACCTTGACTAGCTTCACCGCCTTCCTTCGAAGTTGCTTCATGTCGTGCTCGACAATACGGGCCGGCTGCCGGTTCCCAACCGCCTCGGGTTCTACTTCGAAGTCCTCCAACTGATCAGGTGAAATAGTCATATCTGAGTCGTGAACGAACTTCCTTAGTTGGGAAACATGAAATACGTTATGAACTCCCGCCATCTTCTCTGGTAAGTCAATTCTATATGCCAAATTCCCGACTAGTTCAAGAACAGGGAATGGGCCAACAAACCTTGGTGCCAACTTGCCTCTCCTGCCAAATCGTATTACGCTCTTCAACGGAGAAATCTTGACAAACACCAAGTCGCCAACGGAGAATTTTAAGTCCCTTCTCCTCTTATCAGCATAACTCTTCTGTCTATCTTGGGCAGCCTTCATTCGTTGTTGAATGGTCTTGATTTTACCTGAAGTTTCCCTCACCACATCTGGTCCAAGCATAAACTTCTCGCCAGTCTCTATCCAACATGATGGTGAGTTGCACGGTCTTCCATACAAAGCTTCATATGGAGCCATACCGATACTGGATTGGTAGCTATTATTATATGCAAACTCTACTAGATGCAAATGGTCATCCCATGATCCACCAAAATCCAATATACATGCTCTCAAGAGATCTTCCAAAATACGGTTCACCCTCTCCGTCTGACCGTCGGTCTGAGGATGATATGCGGTACTGAGATGTAACTCTGACCCTAGAGCCTCTTGTAAGCTCCTCCAAAACCCACTAGTGAACAACGGGTCTCGGTCGCTCACAATGCTTTTAGGTACTCCATGAAATCTCACTACCCACTTCATATACAATTCTGCTAACTTAGCTGCCGTTCTGGTCGATTTGACTGGTATAAACCTTGCACTTTTAGTCAGCCGGTCTACAATCACCCAAATGCTATCATATCCCGATCTAGTCTTTGGTAAACCATCGATGAAATCCATCGAGACTTGCTCCCATTTCCATTCGGGAATTTCTAATGGTTGCAACAACCCACTAGGCTTCTTTTGCTCGGCTTTAACTAGCTGGCAATTCATGCACTTGGATATAAACTTCCCAACGTCTCTTTTCATCCCTTCCCAGTAGTAAGTCTGCTTCATATCTCGATACATCTTGTTACCACCGGGGTGTATAGTCAACTTCGAGTGATGACATTCTCTAAGCACTTCATCTCTCAATCCATTGACATTGGGTACAACAAGCTTTCCATTCTTTCTAAGCCATCCATCTCGATCAAGCCCATACTTGTTCATCTCCTCATCGATACCCATCTCTAACTTGGAGATGATTTCCAATAGGTTAGGATCGTCCCTCAGACTAGAACCGATCCGCTCAATCAAAGTGGGTCTGATCATCAAACTTGCTAACATTTCTGGATCCAATTCGCACTTTGGTCTGAAATCAAACCCCGCGATAAACTCCAGTTGCTTCCATTCAAGGAACATAGCCCTTAAGCTGGCATGTCTTCTACTCAATGCATCAGCCACCGCATTGCCCTTTCCTGGTGTGTATGCGATGTCAAAATCATAGGAAGCTAAGAACTCTAACCATCTCTGCTGACGGAGATTCAGATCTTTCTGAGAGAAGAGATACTTTAACGACTTATGATCTGTAAACAGCTCAAATCTTTCTCCCAAGAGATAGTGTCTCCACATCTTTAACGCGAACACGATCGCTGCCAATTCTAAATCATGGGTAGGGTATCTTCTCTCGTGCGGTTTCAATTGCCGACTTGCGTAAGCTACAACCCTACCGCCTTGCATCAATAAAGCACCCAGTCCGGTACCACAGGCATCCGTGTATACCGTCATCTCCTCATCCCCCTTAGGAATGACTAACACCGGTGCGCTTGTCAACTTGTCCTTTAAACTTTTGAATGCAATCTCGCACCTTTCATCCCAGACAAAAGCTTGATTCTTCTTGGTCAACTGGGTCAATGGTGCTGCTATCCTAGAGAAACCTTGGATAAACTTACGATAATATCCAGCTAATCCCAAGAAACTTCTTACCTCTGTTGCATTCTTGGGCGTAGGCCAATCCTGTACCGTAGCCACCTTCGCCGGGTCTACGGCAATACCATTCTCTGATACAACGTGGCCCAAGAACCTCACTTCCCTCTTCCAGAAGTGACACTTCGAAAACTTTGCTTTCAATTGGTGTTTTCTCAACACCTCCATCACTATTCTTAAATGTCCCTTGTGTTCTTCCTCTGTCCTCGAGTAGACCAAAATATCATCAACGAACACAAGGACAAATTTATTCAACTGATCTCTGAATACCCTATTCATAAGATCCACAAAATATGCTGGGGCATTGGTCAGCCCGAATGGCATGACCAACCACTCATAAAACCCAGACGGCGTCCGAAATGCCGTTTTAGCTATACTCTCAGCTTCCACTCTAAGCTGATGAAAACCTGTCGCGAGATCCAACTGAGAAAATACTCTCGCGTCACTCAACTGATCAAACAAATCATCTATCCGCGGCAGAGGATACTTGTTCTTCCTCGTCACTTTATTCAATTCGCGGTAGTCTACACACAAACGAAGGGAACCATCCGCCTTGGTAGCAAACACAACTGGTGCTCCCCATTCAGAAACACTCCTTCTGATAAATCCCTTCTTCAAAAGATCGCTGACTTGCACCTCGAGCTCTCGCTGCTCTCTTGGTGCCATACGACGAAGTGGCATCACTACAGGTCTGGCATCTTTTACCAAATCAATACGAAACTCAATCTCTCGGTGTGGTGGAAGTCCGGTCACTTCTTCGAAAACATCCGGATACTGGCCAACCACGGGCAAACCTGACAACTCACTATGCGGAATGTCGAGGGAGTTTAGAAAACTAGCCAATACCCCCTTACTGGGTAGACCACCAAACACTATCCTCCGCCCATCATCCGCTCTAGCTGTCACCAACAAGCCCTCATAGTCTACCACCACCCCGTGTCTTTGGAGCCAATCTACTCCCAAAATAATGCCAAACCCAGTAAAGCCCAAAACAAAGCAATCACAAACAAACATGCATCCATGACTCGATAAGACCACATTACGACAAATCATGCTAAGGCTAGTAGAACCACCAATCGGGTTCGTCACTACTAAAGGTCTATTGACAATCTCGGGCTCCAATCCCAACCTATCTACCAGGTCACTAGATATGAAAGAACTGGAAGCTCCGGTATCAAACAAAACTCTAACAGGAACATCATAAACAGAAAGCATACCTTGAATGACGACATTCTTTCCCTTCTCCGCCGCAGTTGGGGCATTCGACGAAGAAGGAATAGCATTAAGGGCGTATGCTTTCACCATTTGCTTTTCTTTAGGGGGCTGTGGACACTTGTCCTTGTGATGTCCCATTTGGCCACAGTTGAAGCACTTCCTATCCGCTGGCTTGGCCCGACAATTACTAGCATAATGGCCCTTCTTACCACAGCTGAAGCACTCCACATCTAGCTTATTCTTTTTCTTCTGGCCATCCTTAGTCTGGTTCTACTTTCTTTTATTCTGGGAACCACCCTTGCCTCCACCACTTACTTGTGGCTTTGGCTCATCTACGGATGCAACCTCAGTCTTCGGCTTAGGGTAGAGACTTTCTGACCTTAACGCTTTCCCCACAATCGACTCAAACGTCTCATCGATGTGGTTAATAAGCCTTTCCCCTAAGTACTGATCTAACCCAGTTATGAATTTCTCATTCTTTTTCTCGGCAGTATCAATAAGAGATAACCCATACTTTGACAAAGTGTCGAATTCAGCAATGTACTCCGAGACAGCTCTGCCATTCTGCTTGAGCTCCAAGAATTTCTTAAACAACACTGACTTCTGAGCAGCTGGAATGAACTTCTCACTAAAGCGAGCCTTAAACTGCTCCCAAGTAATCTGATCTTCGGGAGTAGCTGCCTTTATAGCATTCCACCAATTCTTTGCCCGCCCTTGCAGCTGACGGGACGCTAGCTTTCTCTTTATTGCATCCTCGATACCCAAATCCTCGAAGATACGTTCGCAACTATCCAACCAATCCTGAACATCCGTGGCCGACTCCGTTCCGTGGAACGGCTTCCCACCAAGGCTAGTATAATCCTTATTCAACTTGGCGAAGTCGACTCTTGGCGCCTGCACTATTGGACCACCCCCATTTCCACCATTGGGAGCTGCCCTTTGTACATCTCTAAGCATCTCTCTCATGAGGTCAGTAAACATCGTCCTCATGTCAGCAGCATTCCCATTATTGGCTCCCCTACCGGTACCTCTAACATATCGGCTCATCGTCAATCTGAAAAAGGAAATGATTAACGACTCCATAGTGGTGCTAGTGCAGTACGACTTCATCCTTATAATAGTAATAGTATATATATAGCTTTTAAAAACCAAAGTAATCACAAATATGCTCTCTCTTATACGTATATTATCTCTCCCTGATAGTTTCCCTAGGTTAACTACGCAACCTAGAGCTCTGATACCAAGTGTGACGGCCCGTCCCGCACCAGCCTGCATTTCCTCCGAAAGTGCGCTGTACACATGCCCAGCTAGCACAGAACAGTCGTCAGAAGGAAAGAAAGAAGAGAATGAACTAATCAAGGAACCTGTAGAATGTCTCACAGCGCATGGGATAAAATATAATAATAACATACTTGACATAAAACAGGCGAGACAGTGCATAAGATGATAACTAAAATCAACATCAATCATCAGAGCAGCGGAAATCCATATACAGCTTATTACAATTTTCCAAATTTACTGTCTCTAAACAAAAGAAAGCTAAAATAGAAGATACACCAACAATGCCCAAACAGTGATCTTCAATAACACAGGGAGAATATTATGTATATAGTACGTGGAAGCCTCCTGCTCGTCTCCGGATCATCTACCCGTGCATCACCAGCTAACCTGTCTCTAGTCTGCTCGTGTGAGCACCCAGAGTAATAAGAGGAGACATAAAACTCTGGGTCAGACATAAAGCCTGGTATGAGCGATAAGCATCTAAACAGAATGATAACAGGTATACTAAACCATACCTGAACCTGGACCTGCAACCAAAGAGTTAGTACCACATACCGTACAATACTCCAAGGTGCCATAATAAATAGTGTAAGAATACGGGGGTGGGGTGTGCATGTCACAGTGATAGCAACCAAATCATCCATAGCAACCACCCTCACATCACTCACTCAGTGCGTAAAGCATACGATATCTACCACTTTGGAACACTAGACAAACTGAGGTAACGACGAATCCCGACTTGTAGAAACCCTGCTGTGACCAAGCCAAACATTTGGAGTCATGACCAAACATTTCAATGACCCACTTCATTGGTCGTAGCCCTCGGTTCTACCGATGCCATAATGGCCCTGAATCCGCCTTCGTACCTCCTACCATAGTGGTCCAAAGCTATAGACGTCGATAACTCCTTGGCACGCGTCCCGCAGCAAAGCCCAACCATGAAGCGAACTCATTGATTCCCATCTAAATCGTGAGCTCTAACTTCTCATCTGGACTTCCTTTGCATCTCGGGTTTTGATCGAATTGGAGTGGATCTTCAGAAAAGTTGACGTGCAGTAACAGTCCTAGAACTCGGTTCGGTTCGGTAGCGTCGGTTCGGGTCGGTCCTCCATCCTTGTCATCTTCCGTTCGATTCGGGTCGGGTGCTTCACTCCGGGTCGGGTCGGGGTGCTGTCCTCCTCCGGCTCATGCTCCTTCTCCAATCAGCTCCCTCGTTTCCCTCTACTCCGATCCGATCCGATCACTTCGCCTTACTCTAGTCGTAGCCTTCCATTCTTGAGCTGATCCGATCTGACTTCCATCACCCTTCCGATCCGATCCCCTTGTCCACTCCAACTCTAAGGAAACGGCCTTCCTTTTTGCCAAGTCTTCTATGTGCCAAACTCCGGTTCGGGTCGGGTTTCTTGCCCAGTTCACATATCCGATCCGAGCCCCCATCCGATCCGATCCGAAACTCTGCACAGCTTTCTGCAACTTTTTCCAGCAACTTGTTTACGCCATTCGACGACGTTTTTGACAAATCTAACTATTCTAATCAATCATAAAACATACCATAGAGTCATAGCAATATGTAAGAGCAACCCCAAACACCAAACAACAATCCAAATGAATCAAAATAGATCAAAAGTGGCTAAAACCTCACATTTTCCTATAATCCTTCTTAATCATGTTTAAGCACATACTTAGTAAAACTTAATCAAATCGTCTAAATTTTCTAACAGAGGCATGAAATATTATTTAAGAATTTATAAACATTTTTCCAGAATTTATTAGTGTATAAATTCGCTAATCTTCACTAATTACCCTTAATCACCGTAATTAGTGCAAAAACTATGCAAATCACTCACCTTTGCCACAACTAAAACCCCAAAACTGAAATATTCTCTGATTTGGCGCTGTTCCCAATCTTACATAGCAGCTCTACCTCGGTTCTCGTGCTAATACCCCTTGATTTGATGTTTGCTAAGCCTAATCTTCAATTAGAAAGTGATTTTTGGGTGTTTTAGAGAGATTTAGAGAGTGGAGGCCATGGCTAGGTCAAGAGGAATGAAAGTGGCGGCTGGAAAATGTCTAAAGAAATGTTTTCTAACCCTAATCAGCACCTATATCCCCCTAAACCCGAAATTCCCCTTGGGCCTAGCTGCTAATCACCCGGTTAAGCCCAATTAAGCTGTTTTTCACCATCTGAAACTTGTTTCAGCCATATCTCCCAAACGGTAAGTCCGTTTGGCTAATGTGACCACTCTACGGAAAGAGAAACCATCATCCGAAGCCAATAGAAGTGGTTTCAGGTCAAAATTCATTTCCAGTCAAAAGTTATGGCCAAAACAGTGATAACTAGGGGTAAAATGGTTATTTAAAAATCGGGAAAAATCATGAACATGGGAAATGACCCCAATAGTCGTCTCCCAAAGTTACATGACCATACGACTTCGTACGTGACAGAAATAAATATTCTACGATCCTATGATGCGTAGAATGCGGGTCGTTACATTCACAGTGGGTTTCTCGAAAAAAAAAAGAAATCCTTGGTTGCCAAGGCATTGATTTGGATTGGTAGGCAAAATTTTAAGATACAAGATAGCTGAAATTATGGTAGGCTAGACATGTAGTGAAGCTCAGTGTTTTCAACGTGGTTGGCACGCATTATTAGATTGACAGTGAAGAAAATAGGAAGTGTGGTACCCAAGTAACATGAATATCTGGAACGCAAGCAAACAATATTTGGGGACATACGTACGTGATGAAGTCCGAGACTACGAAAATATATATATTACGGACGCAAGAAAGGAAGTAACATCGGGAATTATTTAATAAACATATATAATGCAATATTACACCCATTATCACACGACCGATGTTTAATTTTTATATGGCCATATACGAAACCCAAAAATAACGAAACTAGACACACTGCTACGCCTTGACGTTCCGGCTCCTATGTAGTTAATTATTTTGAATTCCGACTCCATTTGCACACAACGTTATTTTAATTCCAATTTTGTTCACCGGTTCACATTTAAATTTTGTCTTCCGACAAAACAGCTTCGATTGGCTGCAAACTGAAAATCTAGCAATAATTAGCGATGCGTATTCCAATAAAATTTGTTTCATCGAAAACGGGGATCGTTTGGAAAATAAATATTTTCAAGGCTTATATTACATCGTTAAAATATTAAATAAATTTCCAAAATCGTTAAATATAATAATAATAAATTATTACTGTCAAATATATCAAAATGGGAACAAATATAAAACAATATGAAATTATAACTCAACTTTCACATTTTTCGACTTTAACGATATGCGAAATATATAGAAATCACCTTTTAAATTTATTAAATAACGATATAATTTATTAACGATTTCTATAGCGACTATTTTAAATTTTGATTTGGACATAACTTACAATCTAAATACAGAAATTTCGAATTTCTCTTTCATTAGAAAATAAAAATCAAATCGATTCCAACGTATCTTGTTTCACAGAATTCCGACTTATATCGGATTCTGTATACCCAATTAAAGTTCAAAACTCACTATTACTAACTACCACACCATTTTGAGTTCGTTTTAAATTAAATATAAACTACATATTCAATCATCATTTTAATAAACAAATTATATATTAAATCCATTAATATTAATATAATATTTAAAACAACTTTAAATATTTGAATTCAAATGATCGAAAAATCCCGGTCGTTACATAAGATTGATAAAACAACCCTTGCACTTAACTCCGTCTTCATATATCTTCAGCATAAGTTGATTTGTAATGCTTATGCCAATACGGAGTGGTTTTCAGATATTAAACCTTATCCCGGTCTCTCTGCATTGACAACGGAGGTATAAAATAAAGCAAAACTTTGATAGTTGGTGATTTAACTATCAAAGAAACATACATGCAATCAACGGTCCTATTTTCAACTGGAAATTCTACCGATCAACCATCAAACAATATTGGGCCCTTTTTAAATTAATTTTTTATTAAATTATCATTTTCCATTTTCTTATCTTTTCTTAGCTATTTTTCAAGGCTTGATCATCCCCACAATCATTGGGAAACATTTCCATATATCACAAATTATCCATTTTCCATAAAATATCTCATATTATGGTTAGAAAACATTTCCATATATTCATAGATTCTTATTTTCTATATTTGTAAAATATATGTTATCCACATTGGAAAATATTTCCAATCCCTATTTTTACTCCTCATTAACCACATCATTTCATTTCCTATACTTCGAAAACAATTAAAATTTTATTTGGAAAACGTTCCCAAATTCCATTTATCTGGATTTAACCGATATTATATAAAATATCGTTATTATAACTCAACCTATTAATCTTTCATTAACTAACCAACTCTCGCTACCGAACCTTAACCATTTCTCAGTCAATCATGAAGTCAATCAAGTTAGGGTATAATCACCTCTCAGACCTTAATTGAAACACATTCTTAACTTTGAAATAGTCTAAGCTCACAACTTCAACAAAACGTCGCTTACGCGACTCTCAGATTCAATCTAAGAATCCACTTCTTTTACTAAAGACATTGATTATAACAGTAGCGTTATAATCGCTATTTCCAAACATTTGATTTATAAACACTTATTTTAACGGTAGCATTAAAAGCACTGTTTAGATTTATAAAACATTTATTATATAAGTATTGTTTAGATTTATAAAACATTTATTATAACAGTAGCGTTACAATCGTTGTTTCCAACATTTGATTTAAAAAACAATAACTATAATGGTAGCGTTAAAATCGCTATTTAGATTTACAAAACATTTGTTATAACGACAGCGTTATAATCGCTATTCCCAATTATTTGATTTATAGAACATAACTTGTACTTATTAATTTCAACAAATAAATTAATAAGTAAATAAATTTGATTCAAAACGGAAAGTAAAAATAACTACTTCCCTAAATTCGATATAATCGAATTCCAATAAATAACTTTCTCTCGAATAATCTGTATTCGATTTATATTTCGAACTTCAGAATTTATCTACCACTTCAGGTTAATTCAAATTCCAAATTCACTTTTGAATTTATATTTTCCAAATCCATACCCATTCCTTTTTAATCATTCTAGTCTATAAACATTATCACACTTTATTTTATATTCCAAATTTTGGAATAAACTCATCGTTTTTATTTTAAATGATTATCCATTTTCCTTTTCACTCAATTTCCAATCTTGATTCACATTTCAAATTTAAATTTCCTTTAGAGATATATCATTTACAAAATATTTACTTTAAACCATTATTCATTTTAATTCTGAATATATTTCTTTTATATATAATCATTTGGTTTCTTACTTATAAATATTCTCTTAAACCCAAATTCTATTTATAAATTCTATTCAGAAATTTTTGAACAAATCTAATTTTATTCCAATCATTTAAATTCTCGTTTATGATTTCCTTTATAATTTGCTAAGTTCATATCTCATCTCAAATATTGGTTTCTAATCTGATTTCCACTTTTTAATATAAATTCAAATTAAAATCTATATTTCAATCTATCCAACGATAAATAATTCATTTAATTTATAAACTCCTTCAAAATCAACTTCTTGTTTTAATAAAACAAGTTTCAACTTATTTAACTTCATTCGAAATTACACTTCAATTTTTGGAAAAAATATATTTCCTTTTTAAATCTTAAATTTCATTTTCTATTCGAAAATATTTTACGGTACTTAAATACCAAAATTCTAGGGCTAGAATAATTCAAACACAACATATCCAATCACGGATTATATAACACATCATATATCACAATCAAATAAAAACAGTGATATAAATGTTGAGAAATCCAGTTGGATCCCTCCAACCTATTTCCCTGCATCCACAGATGTTAATCAATCATCAATAATATTAATTTCTCATCAAAATGGATATAAACGGAAATAATTATCGAGCACGATATAACTAATCAACCATTCATCCAAACAACCATCACACGGTATAAAATTACCATAAATAAATTTAAAACTCGTTTATATAAAAATGTAAATGAGCCAGATTTAGTGAGTTTACTCACATTGATTCACAGTTGATGATTCTGCTTTTATTTCATTTAAAATGGATCAGCATTTGATTTTGTCATAAAATTCCAGTAGTTTTGTACTCAGCGACATCAGCTCCATAATGTAGATTTTCTCGCTACGATCCCAATGTGATTTGTCTCACGAAATTTTGTTCATAAATGACCTATAAATCCACCTTATAAGTTTATAATTGAATTAAAATAAAATTATTAACTAATTTTCCCTAAATGACAAATTACCATGCTTAGATTTTAAAAAAACATGTTGTAATCCTTCTTCTACGCGAGTTCTTCTTCTCGAACTATCCCCTCTTATAGTCGAACTTCCCATCACTCTAACAGCCAGCAAACTAATCGCACCTGGAACCTGTCACCGCTATTGTATTGATCTCCAGAGCCTACATCATTGGCCTTGCCAAGACCGCCACACTCCTTTGTCATCTCCATTCACTTTAATGCAACAAAGTATATTTCAGTATTAAATAAATCACCAAACATCTCCAAGCATCTGCCAACAACCGCCTATACCTCCTTTCCTCATAGATCAACATCCTTCTCCTTTATCATAATTTCCATCATTCACAAACAATCCCACCACTCATATTAACTAACGCTAATAAACTCTAATCCTAGGATTAGTCCTCTTGACCCCGTTTACTACTTCTTCCCCAACAATTTAATCCCGCTCCTTATAGTGAAATACCCAATTTCATAGCCAACTCTCCCATCACTTCCCATGCTTCACCGATTTTCACTAAACCTTCACAACATTATCACCATCGATCCCTTATTCTCCTCCTCACCTCAGCTAATGTTCAGCTTACCCAAGTCCAACGCAGCTACACCATTCCACACTGGAAACTTGGCCACTCAGATTTTTCCCGAGACCCTCCTTCAATCCCACTCCAAACATCACAGCTCACAAACGAGTTTCCCATTGTCCATCATGCACCACCCATATTGCTTTTTTACCAACGACAACAAAAGCCACTCCCTTTAATTTAACAACTTCGGCGATCAATAGCACCGGATCACCGTCCTACCCCCTATCAGGTCCACCGCTCTGGAAACCATCATCTCCAACAGTACGGTTCCACGAAAAACCCTAACTGTATTCTCTTGCTTCATTCATTTCTATAATTTCTCATCACTCATACCCTCATCTCCTTCCTTGCCGTATTTTTTCTAGCTTCAGGGAAAGTATGGGGTTGGATAAAATTTATATGAGGTGTAGGTTCGCGTTCTCCCCATGCCAGTGGATTGGGTCATCTTTGATTCCGTTCTGTATTGAATTTGCTTAGATTTTTTTATTATTCTTATTTGCATTTTAGTTTTGTATTGAGTATGGGAAAAATTACACAGTATTTAAAGAAAGAGAAGCTTGGGGCGCATGACTGTTATTGCTTGGGGAGCATGGATGAGAAGTTTGGTAGGTAAGGAAATGCAACAGCTTGGTCATCACGTGTATTAAATGTAGTTGCAGACCTTTTCTTTTCAACATAGGCTCTCATGTATGTTATTAAATTTTTAATAGTGTAGGCATGCTCAATTTTCAAAGATAGGCATGTGCAACATTTATTTTGTTTAGTACTGCTGCGTCCTTCATTTGAAAATAGGCATCATCCATGTGTATTAATGTGCCTGGCAGATATGGTGTCATTTAATACAATATAGGGTAGGCATATGGGTAAAGTTTTCAGCTATAGTATTCACATGGTTTTATTGTATAAGCCATTGTTTTTCGACAACTTTAAGTACATTTTGCAGCTTTTGTTTCAAAGAAGCAATTGGAGCTTCCTGCCATTTCAGTTCATGCATTATACCACATAAGATGCTTATTGTTGACGCATTAAGCTTTTCACTGTTTCTATAGAAGGAAGGAGAGTTCCCTTCCAAGTTGTACAACAATGTAGGAAATATATATTGTGTCAAAGTACTATTATAATTTAGTTATACGTATTTTTTCCTTTTCTTCCTAGATTAGATATAAGTTAGACGTACATTTTAGTTTATATTATCGAATAAAACTGGTAAGATTTTTCATAGATTTTAGATGGACTGAAAATAATGAATTTTCTTGTTCTTTATTTCTGGAAGAGACATTATCGAAAACAACCCTTATTTTATTAATTAAATATTCAAAAATATTGAACTTAAGTCAACTAAATTAATAAACCACTATTTAAAATAATTGAATAAATTTATTATTCAGTGGCTAAAAATCCGGGACGTTACAATATATATCCATTTCTTCTTGATGTCTCTTCACCAACCGTCGTTACCCTTCTCCTCTTTTTCATTTCTTTTTAGAATTTGAATTTTCAATAGCCACCATTTCGAAGTTTGAATTTTCAACACCCACCATTTTGGAATTTTGAATTTTCAATAGCCACCATTTTGGAATTTGAATCACCAACAACCGCATCACCCATCTTTTCAGAGTTTGAATATACATTAGCCATATAACACATCTTTTCCTGTAAAAAACACAACTTTTCAAGTAATTCAAATGTCTTTGCAAATATTCAAATGACTTTTCAAATAATCAAAAGACTTTCCAAAATAACTAACTACAATTCTATCACGATGGTTTTGTAACATATCCAAGATTTCAAATTTTAAAAAATTTAAAATTTAAAATTTAAAATTTCAAAAATCAAATCATAACAACTTGATTTTTCAATAAAATTGAATGTAGAATCATATAATACTTGATTCAATACATGAATTAAAACTAATGTTCAAAATTTGCAAATTAACATTTTCAAAATTCAGATTATGAACTTTTTGAAAAACCTTGCTCTGATACCAATTGTTAGGGACTACAGAATGGATCTTTCAGGCAAAGCAAACACTGGAGAGGGGAGGTGAATATGTTTGAAAGAATTAAAAAAAAAACTTAAAGCTAAAGAGAATTATGGAATGAATCAAACACAATTACAGACACAGATTTAAACACAGAAGCAAAATAAACAGAAATAAAAATGCAGAAAAAGGAATGAACGCACCTGATTTTATACTGGTTCGGATCACTCCTACGTCCAGTCCCGCACAACGCTGGATTGTGCAGAGTTTTATTACTATTTCCAATAGTCAAATACATCCTCCTTGATTTCACGGCTCAACAAGGAGACAGCGAATCCTATCTCTTTATTTCACGACTCAACAAGGGCACACCGACTCCTATTCCTTAATTTCACGGCTACAAGGATACACCGATTCCTCTTTGACTTACAAACAGGGTTTATTCAACCCAAGAAATTATGAAATAGCCCTAACTCTTCAATAGCACTTGATTCAGAGAGTAGAGTGCGTAGAGAGAAGAAGTTTGATCAAGACAGAAGTGAATTCGGCAGAGGATAAGTGTAAGAATAATAAAAATGATTAAGAATAATAGTGGGATGAAAGTGTATGAAGTTAGAGAAGAAGATATGTTAAAAAGATCGGTTTTAACCTCTTTTTATAGAGTATGAAGGGTTGCAACGGTTCAGAAGCGTTTCAAATAGCGAAAAGACTCTTCCCTTCAAAATTAGAAAAAATAGCATATATATGTCAACACACACTTTTTGCTATGTTGACATACCCATGTGTATTTTTCATTTTCAATTTTTTTTCAAGTATTTCGATACAAAACAATTTCTGTAAATTCTTAAGTAAAATTCTAGTGTTGTAAATTATTATTATATGATAGAAAATCACATGAAAACATACTTTTAAAGTAAATAAATATATTTATAAAATTATAAGGTTTTAAACTATATAAAGTATATAAAAAATTTAAGTTTGAAAAACCAAGAATAAAAATAGAAACAAAATAGAAAAACACAATAGAGAGAATTGAGGATAAATAGAAAAACAAAATGGAGAGGATTGAGGATAGAATTGAAAATCAGAATTTAAAAATTTGAATTTGAATTTGAACCTGAAGTGCTATTTAGAGTCATACATAATCTAGACTCTATAAATATATTAATCTTGAACTCTTGAACTCTTGAAATCTTGATTACTCATGAGTCTTGAAATTTCTCTAATCTTTGAATCTCTATCATCTTTATAACTGTACAGTCTTCAGTAATATTTCCTGTATATAATTCCTGCGCACACACAAATATATATATATATATATATATATATTCTATACCAAAATTGTTAGCATATATTTTATAATCAATGATAATTAAAATATGGTGGTTGTCATCGAAACTCCATTCTCCAACAATCTTCCCCTTTTTGATGATGACAACCCACAAGTAATCCTTAGAAACTCTAAAACTCCCCCTTACTTTAATACAAGACTAAACCTCCAATTGTTAGGGGTCATCACCAATCAGTGGCCTAGCTTATACTCTAGTTCCCTTAAAATTATAGTATGACCTTAATCTAGAAGTAGAAATAACTTTGATATGATATACTTAAAATTATTATATAAGTAAAGTAATTCAATCCAATCAATGAATCAATTTATGTTTTGTTGTCACAAAACATCAACTCAAACATGAAACTAAACATTTCTTGTAACTTCTATTTATACTAAAACCTATAAAGCTCCTATCAACTATAAATTTATAGGTATATTTCTAATAAACCTATCAACCATTAATGAAATTTAACCATATTAAGTAAGTAAATCAAGTTATTCAAGTCAAACAAACAAACCAAATATGTAACAACCCGGAATTTTGGGGCCAATTTAAAATTTTTATTTTAAAATTTTAAATGAATTTAGAATATTCAGAATTGTTTATTTTAAATAATAACGATGGAAAATTTATTTTCAACAAAGTTAAAACGAATAAATTTAATTTAAATATAATAGGATTTAGAAATAGCGCTGCAGTTTGAAATTTTGATTTTAAACTTTAACTGGATGTACAAGATTCAAAATATATCAGAATTTAGTGAAACAAGAAATATTTAAATCTCTTTAATCATATCTTTCTAACGAATCTGAAAAACTGAAATTTTACTTTATAAATCAAAAGTTATGTCCAGTTTAAAATTTAGAAAAGCCGTTGTAGAATTTATATATATTTTAATATAATGTATTGGCCTTAAAAATAGTCATTTTGCAAACGACCTCTGTTTTCGACAAAACCACTTTTATTGGAACCGAAATGTCGGATTATTGTTAAATTCAATTTTCCAGAATTTTTCGAATTAATATGAGAGCGTGGCAAAAGAAAACGTGTTTTGTCAGTTTTAGTCAAATTTAATCGACTTGAAAATGGCCATTTTTCAAACAGTCTCAGAATTCGACGAAATTAGTTTTATTAGGACCGTATCGTCAAAAGAAAGCCAGAAATAATTTTTCTGAAATTTTCCTAGTTCATACGTGGCCCCGGTGAATTTATATTTATGGTTAAAATTAAATAATAAATCTATTTATTTTAAATTAAAGAAAAGGTGACCAAAACGTTAGTTTGGGCTCACGAGACATAGCCCATTGGGTTCAGAATAGGGGATATTGTCTAGGGATGTCTGTCGTTGGGCCTGAATTGGAGCTAGTATAGGATAACGGGCCTTTTTAGTGATTATTAAATATTAAAATATTATAAAAACCCAAATTAGCTAAACCCTAATGCTACAAACATAGCAGCAGCCACCCTTGTAAAATCCATGGCCAGAAACATCCCATTTCAAACCATTAATTTCTCCAAACTCTTAGCAAATGAGATCATGAAATCAATACACAAATCAGAGAGCAAAGTGAGGTCATTGATTCCATATAGGAATGATGAGGTTTCGCTGCGTGGATGACTCGGATTAGGTGCTCAAAGGGGGGACGTTCGGCGCGGATTTCGAGGAGGTGGAGGCCATCGCGGGGGGGGGGGGTGCGCTGCCTGGCGTTGGTAGAGGTATCGAAGCCCTTTGGTGCGGCGTGTTCTGATTGGGCTCAGGTGGCGGCAACTGGGTGCGATTCAAGGAGGAAGGATGGAAGCGTTTCGGTTCTCACGGTCTGGAATACACGATGGAAAGAAGAAGAAGAGGCCGTTCATTTTAAATGTAATTAAGGAATTCTTAATTGATTATTTAATTAAATTATTATCAAATCACTCAAACGATCGTATCGTATTCAATTCTAAACGGAATTTGATGATTTTCATTACGTTGGAACCGTATTTCAGAGATCTACACCGTAGAACTAACCAGATCTGAAACCAAGTACATTGGAATTTCAGACAAATCAATGTGAGAAATTCTATTCCTTTAATTATATAATTTAAATTTGTTAATTATAATCTTAGTGTTACACATGCGCTGTAATATTCTGTGTTATTCGTGATTTGATGTGGATTGATGAATTCTCTTATACCGATCTGTTGATTGATTGAGTTATTTTGATTGTTATAGGATAGTTGAAAACAAACAGTTCGTGTTTGTTTCGTTGAAACAAATATATCTTGTTTGTTAAGATAGAATAATTGAAAACAAATATGTATCTTGTGATTATAAAATTGTTGAAAAACAAATATATAATTTTTACTTATCAAGATCGGATTAGGAATGTAAAAACATGTTATGACAAATAAATTTTCTTTATTTGTCATTATAAATGTAAACTTGATTTTGACAAATAAAATTTATTTTTATATGTCATTAGAATTCATGGAAAATTTGTTAACATATAAAATACCCTTTTATATGACATTAGAATTCATGGAAAATTGTTAGCATATAAAATATCATTTTTTGTATAACATTAGAATTCGTAGAAATGTTTTACATATAAAATATTATTTTATGTGATACTAGAATTAAAATAAAATTTTCATTTTTACCATTAGGAAAGAATAGACAATAAAAAATAATATTTTTATTGTAGTGTGGAACATTAGGAAAGAATAGACAATAAATATTACGTTTGTGATATGAAACATTAGAAAAGATAAGAAAATAGAAATTACATTTTTATGTAAAATGTGTCACTAGAATAGAAATTACATTTTTATGTAAAATGTGATATTAGGAGGAAAACACCATTTTGTTAGCAAATGTGATATTAGAAGGAAAACACCGTTTGTTAGCAAATAAATAATTATTTATTTTTCACTTGTATAACATAGGATTTTGTTAACGAATAAATAATCATTTATTTGTCACTTGTATAACATAGGATTTGTCAACGAATAAATAATCATTTATTTTTCATAGGATATGATTAGCGAATAAAATAATCATTTATTTGTCATTTGTATAATATAGAAAACTGTTTACAAATAAATATTCATTTATCTGCCATTAGAAAAGTGAAGACAATAAGTATTACATTTTTGTATATAACATTAGAAAGGAGATGACAATAAGAATTACATTTTTATTGTAATGTGAATCACTAGAAAAGAAATATTTTACATATAAAATATTATGTTGTATAATATTAGAATAACATAGGAAATTGATTACCAACAAATGACCATTTATATGTTATTAGAAGTCATAGAAAAATGTGAATATATATAATATACTTTTATATGACATTAGAGTTCATAGAAAAATGTGAACATATATAAAATTGACTTTTATATGTTATTAGAATACATAAGAAAATGTAAGGAAATAAATGTGTCATATTAGTGAAACCAAAATATACATGTTTGGCCAGTTAGAAAGAATGAGACAAAATATACCTTTTTGTCAATTAAAAAGAGTGAAACTAAAAATACACATTTTTTTTGTTTTGTCGTTGAATAGGATTGAACCAAGATAAACATTTTTGTTCATTAAAAAGGATTAAACAAAAATAGACATTTTTTTTATCAAAAAGGTTTAAGACAAGAATATACATTATTGTCATGAAAAAGTACATTTTTATTCATATTATAGATGTGAATAAAAACTTAGAATTAGAAAGCACCTTTTTAGAAAAGTATATTTTTATTTACGTATTAGATGTAAATAAAAACATAATATGAAAAAGGAACATTTTTAGCATTATTCTCTTTTGAGAATAAAAATATCATATTTTCAATGTAATGTTAGAATGGACAAAAGATTCATGTTTTATTATGGAATCATGTTTTACATTAAAAACACATTTTTATGTAATATGGGAAATATAGAGAAGAGGATTATATTTTTATTTGCAAATTACTTGCAAATAAAAATATGAATAGGGGAAAAGCACATTTTGTATGTGTGAACATGATTAGAGAAAAAGAAGTATATTTTTATTTGCCTTTTTATATGCAAATAAAAGATCATAGAAAGGAAAGTACATTTTTATTTGCAAATTTATTGCAAATAAAAAGAAACATGAATATATGAAGATATAAAGTACATTTTTCGTTTGTAATTTAGTTGCAAATAAAAACATGAATTTATAAAGCACATTTTTATTTGTAATTTAGTTATGAATAAAAATATGACATTGAAAAATATATTTTTATTCACCTTTTAGATGTGAATAAAAACATGAATTTTAAAAAAAATGAATTTTATTTATAATTTAGATATAAATAAAAACAGAGATATAAAAGTGACAATTTTATCACCATGGTAGATGCGATAAAAAGAGTAGAAATTAAAGGTAATATTTTTATCATCATTTTAGATGTGATAAGAAGAATAGATTTTAAAATTACATTTTCTATGTAATTAAAGGAAAAAAGGGAAAATTACATTTTTCAGTGTAATAAAAGATTTAAATGAAAAATTTGCATTTTCCGATATAATTGAAGATTGAATAAAGGATAAACAATAAAAATTTACATTTTTATTGTAATGTAATAAATGAAGAAGAATATTCATAGTTGAAATAGAAATGATAAACAATATGAACTTACATTTTTATTGTTATATAAGGAATGAAGAAAATGTACTTGTTTTGAAATAGACTTCTGTTCAATAAAAATAACTTGAATACGAAGTGTAGGAAATTATTTAAAGAATAAATAATTTGAAATCATCGAACGAATGGATTATAATTATATGTATAAATATAAATTAAATTAAAACGAAACACGCGCGGTAGTTCGCGTTGCGGTAGTCGTAACTTTAAACGATTATACCGAAAGATTCGACCGTCGGATTTTCCCAAAACTGGAACCGTTAGGATCGCTTTGGGAAGATCTTTCCAACGATATAAATTTTGTTAAAATCCAACGGTTAGAATCCAAGATAAGTGTAAATCAAATTTCGATAAAAACAGCGCCAGGGCCGCCGATCGACCCGAAGCGTCATCAAATTAATTTAGCTAATTTTATATATAAAAATAGCGATAAATCGTTATTAAATACTATTAACGATATGAAATGGTTTTAAACAATATATATATGCGAGGATCATTTGAAAAGTCCGAGTTCAATCTCATTTCAAATGATTATACGACGATTAAGTCGAAGAGTTGAAGACGGTGATTGAAGACCGACGATCTTTACATCGAATGGATGTGTTGCTACAGAGACCCATGATGGGAGTAGCTACCTTGAAGGGGCTTCAGTGGTAGCCGTCTGGATGTATTGTTGATTGTTCGGATATGCGGGGTATAAGGTGCCTCCGGTTTCGTTCAGACCCGGAACGGACTTTTAAATGGATGGTATGTCTGACGTTGTACTCCTTTATGCTGTATTCGTTGATCTCTGTTAAATATATATATCTGTTTGGTGATTAACACCCTTCTCTGAGACGTACGAGCTTAGATGTTATATATTGGTAGAAATCAATGGTATGGATTGACAATGTGGCATGCTAAGATGCATGGATCAAGGCTTTTGTTGAAAAGCAAGGCCTTGTGGTTGATGATCAAAGCATAGCCTGTTTAGGCATAGCTTTGTGTATAGCGTGACTTCACGAGCCTCACACCCGGTATGAGTCAAAAATGGGATAAGGACTGCAGGGAGTGCACACGTTTCTTTCTAGCTAGAGTGGTATCAGTGACCTACCAGTCCTGACATTTTTACTTATGTGGACGATGGATTATGAGGTACCTCGGATTTATAGGTTGTTAGTGGCCATATTGAGGTCCAAAAGGACCAAGAAGCGTGTGTTTAGGAATTGCCAATCCACTTTCGACAGGTGTGGACCGGCCCTAAAGATCCAAGGGTTCACTGGAGGGGATCCTGAGGCATTTGCTAGAGTGTCTCGAATCGGAGAGGACGATCCCTAGCCTCGATTTCATGATGGAAACCCAATTTCCAATATGACACCATGCGGTTTTGATTGTAGAACTAGTATGTCGACATAGTAGGATGGGGTACTATGTCGTCTATGATTGATACATTATGATTGAAATGTTTTTGAAACATATATACACTAATAATAATATCAAATCCATTTTTTTTTGTATCAAGCATTTTTGACCATTATAAGGTAAAACTCTATCCTCCGGTTTGCGTTGCATTGTGTGATGGGACTTGAGTCTTATAATGGTTTCATTTTTCTAAAGAGCATTGCATTGTTCAACGATTTACTTTATTTTATGCACTGGCAATCCAATGGAGTAAACCCGTTCCGTGTCAGCGGCGTGGTCCTGTGATTAGCCTTATTATTAGATTAGTTAAGTTAGATTTCTCATATCAGTCCATTACTAACCTGTAGTTTGTTTCACTGGCAAACTCGGGTGCCCATATTTTCCACACGGGCAATCGAGTAGCTTGTTTTGCAGATATTTATCTCTTTAGCAGGATCCTGGATCGAAGCTTAAATCTATTTCCAGAGCATAGAAAGTCTTCCACTGTGTATTGTTTTAATTTATTGTAATAAGTCTTCCACTGTGTATTGTTTGAATTTATTGTAATAAGTCTTCCGCTGTATTTTATTTATCAATGTACTCTGATATTCTGTACTCTGATGTAACATTATTATGATGTTTATAAAAGTCCTCTATTGTTGTTCTAATGTATTGTATTCCCAAAGTTAAAGTATTCGAGGATTTCTAACCTTTGAATCTGACCTGTGTGGTTTATGGTCGATTCAAAGGGAGGGAATTTTCGGGTCTTTACAGTTGGTATCAGAGCGCTGGTTAGCTCAAATCTTTGGGGTACAACTCGTTAGAACTGAACAAAAGACTCATCAGAGGTTGGATTAACAATATCCAATAAGAATACTAAATAGAGATAGGATCAGCAGTATCCTAGAATGAGAAAACTCATTAGAGATGGGGTTAGTAATACCCTAGAATGAGTTGAGTGTGACGGCCCGCCCCGCACCAGCCTGCATTTCCTCCGAAAGTGCGCTGTACACATGCCCGACTAGCACGTGACGGTCGTCAGAAGAAAGGAAAGAAGGGAATGAACTAAACAAGAACCTGTAGAATGTCTCACAGCGCATGGAGTAAAATATAATAATAATAATAACATACTTGACATAAAACAGGTGAGACAGTGCCTAAGCTGATAACTAAACCAATATCAACATCAGAGCAGCGGAAATCCAAATACAGCTTATTACAACATTTCAAATTTACTGTCTCAAAACAAAAGAAAGCTAAAGTAGAAGATGCACCACTAATCCCCAAGCAGTGATCTTCAACAACACAGGGAGAATACTATATATATGTATTACGTGGAAGCCTCCTGCTCGTCTCCGGATCATCTACCCGTGCATCACCAGCTAACCTGTCTCTAGTCTGCTCGTGTGAGCACCCAGAGTAATAAGAGGAGACATAAAACTCTGGGTCAGACATAAAGCCTAGTATGAGCGATAAGCATCTAAATAGAATAATAACAGGTATACTAAACCATACCTGAACCTGGACCTGCAACCAAAGAGTTAGTACCACATACCGTACAATACTCTAAGGTGCCATAATAAATAGTGTAAAGAATACGGGGGTGGGGTGTGCTTGTCAATATGATAGCAAATAAATCACCCATAGCAATCATCCTCACATCTCTCACTCAGTGCGTAAAGCATACGGTATCTACCATTTTGGAACACTAGACAAATTGAGGTAACGACGAATCCCGACTTGTAGAAACCCTGCTGTGACCAAGCTAAACACATGGAGTCATGACCAAACATTTCAATGACCCACTTCATTGGTCGTAGCCCTTGGTTCTACCGATGCCATAAAGGCCCTGAATCTGCCTTCATACCTCCTACCATAGTGGTCCAAAGCTATAGACACCGATAACCCCTTGGCACGCGTCCCGCAGCAAAGCCCAACCATGAAGCGAACTCGTTGATTCCCATCTAAATCTTGAGCTCTAACTTCTCATTTGGACTTCCTTTGCATCTCGGTCTTGGTCGAATTCGAGTGGGTCTTCAGAAGAGTTGTCGCGCAGTAGCAGCCCTAGAATTCGGTTCGGTTCGGTAGTCATTACCCTCGTCGGTTCGGTTCGGTAGTCATCCCCCTCGTCGGTTCGGTTCGGTAGTCATTACCCTCCTTCCTTGTCATCTTTCCATTCAGTTCGGGTGCCCCCCTGGTTCGGTTCGGTACACCGACCCGATCCCATCTTTTGTCCTAGCCTCTACTTTCCCCGTTCCGACCCTATGCTCCTCATCTTCATCCCATCCGGTGCTCCAGTCCGATCCGATCTGGCCCCCATTGTTCTTCCGATCCGATCTGGCCCCCATTGTTCTTCCGATCCGATCCCCCTTGTCCACTCCAACTCTAAGTAAACGGCCTTCCTTCTCGCCAAACCTCCTCCAGTGACAAGTTCCAATGCAGTTCGAATTCCCTTGGTCAGTTCACAAATCCGATCCGACCCCAACTCTGATCCGATCCGGTTCGGAACCTGCACATTTCTACAACTTTCCAGTGAGCTTTCTACGCCATTTGACGGCGTTTTCGACCAATCTAACTATTCTAATCAATCACAAAACATACCATAGAGTCATAGCAACATGTAAGAGCAACCACAAACACCAAACAACAATTCAAATGAATCAAAATGGATCAAAAGTGGCCAAAACCCCACATTTTCCCATAACCTCTCTTAATCATGTTTAAGCACATACTTTGTAAAACTTAATCAAATCGTCTAAATTTTCTAACAGAGGCATGAAATATTATTTAAGAATTTCTAAAAAATTTTCCAGAATTTATTAGTGTATAAATTCGCTAATCTTCACTAATTACCCTTAATTAACTGTAATTAGTGTCAAAACTATGCAAATCACTCACCTTGGCCACAAAATAAAACACCAAATCTGAAATACTCTCTGTTTGGGTCGAATTCCTATATATAGCAGCAGCTCCAACCTTGCTTTGTTGCTATTTGGCCTTGCTTTGATGTAGTTTAGGTTTAATCTTCACTAAAAATGTGTTTTGGAGTGGTTTTAGAGGATGGAAGCCATTACTAGGGTCTCAAGAAGGTTTGTGGCGGCTCAAAACTGAAATGAAAGTGATCTCCTAATCCTAATCAGTCCTCCTATACCTCTAAATCCGAAATTCCCCTCTGGGCCTAGCTGCTAATCACCCGGTTAAGCCCAATTAAGCTGTTTTTCACCATCTGAAACTTGTTTCAGCCATATCTCCCAAACGGTGAGTCCGTTTGGCTAATGTGACCACTCTACGGAATTGTAAACCATCACCCGAAGCCAATGGAAGTGGTTTCAGGTCAAAATTTCTTTCCAGTCAAAATTTATGGCCAAAACAGTGCCAACTAGGGGTAAAATGGTCATTTAAAAATCGGGAAAAATCATGAACATGGGAAATGACCCCAATAGTCATCTGCCAAAGTTACATGACCATACGACTTCGTATGCGAAAGAAATAAATATCCTACGATCCTATGATGCGTAGAATACGGGTCGTTACACTCTCCCCCCCTTAAGAAATTTCGTCCCCGAAATTCCTTAACCCAAAACATACAAAAGATCCCGCATGCCTAACAACCATATACAACAATCAAACATGCAAAACAAGCAAACAAGCCTATCCTTGCATGCGGAAAACTAAATCGAAGTCAAAATCTTACCAGGTAAAGAGTTCTGGGTGTGTCTTCCTAATGTTCTCCTCTGTCTCCCAAGTACAATCATTCTCGTCCTCGCCCCACTGAACCTTGACTAGCTTCACCGCCTTCCTTCGAAGTTGCTTCATGTCGTGCTCGACAATACGGGCCGGCTTACGGTTCCCAACCGCCTCGGGTTCTACTTCGAAGTCCTCCAACTGATCAGAAGAAATAGTCATATCTGAGTCGTGAACGAACTTCCTTAGTTGGGAAACATGAAATACGTTGTGAACTCCTGCCATCTTCTCTGGTAAGTCAATTCTATATGCCAAATTCCCGACTAGTTCAAGAACAGGGAATGGGCCAACAAATCTTGGTGCTAACTTGCCTCTCCTGCCAAATCGTAATACGCTCTTCAACGGAGAAATCTTGACAAACACCAAGTCACCAACGGAGAATTTTAGGTCTCTTCTCCTCTTATCAACATAACTCTTCTGCCTATCTTGGGCAGCCTTCATTCGTTGTTGAATGATCTTAATCTTATCTGAAGTTTCCCTCACCATATTTGGTCCAAGCATAAACTTCTCGCCAGTCTCTATCCAACATGATGGTGAGTTGCACGGTCTTCCGTACAAAGCTTCAAACGGAGCCATACCGATACTGGATTGGTAGCTATTATTATATGCAAACTCTACTAGATGCAAATGGTCATCCCATGATCCACCAAAATCCAATATACATGCTCTCAAGAGATCTTCCAAAATACGATTCACCCTCTCCGTCTGACCGTCGGTCTGAGGATGATATGCGGTACTGAGATGTAACTCTGACCCTAGAGCCTCTTGTAAGCTCTTCCAAAACCCACTAGTGAACAACGGGTCCCGGTCACTCACAATGCTTTTAGGTACTCCATGAAATCTCACTACCCACTTCATATACAATTCTGCTAACTTAGCTGCCGTTCTGGTCGATTTGACTGGTTTGAATCTTGCACTCTTAGTCAATCGATCCACGATTACCCAAATGTTATCATGTCCCGATCTAGTTCTTGGTAAATCATCGATGAAATCCATCGAGACTTGCTCTCATTTCCATTCGGGAATTTCTAATGGTTGCAATAACCCACTAGGCTTCTTTTGCTCGGCTTTAACTAGCTGGCAATTCATGCACTTGGATATAAACTTCCCGACGTCTCTTTTTATCCCTTCCCAGTAGAAAGTCTGCTTCATATCTCGATACATCTTATTACGACCGGGGTGTATAGTCAGTTTTGAGTGATGACATTCTCTAAGCACTTCATCTCTCAATCCATTGACGTTGGGTACAACAAGCTTTCCATTCTTTCTAAGCCATCCATCTCGATCAAGCCCATACTTGTTCATCTCCTCATCGATACCCATCTCTAACTTGGAGATGATTTCCAATAGGTTAGGATCGTCCCTCTGACTAGAGCCGATCCGCTCAATCAAAGTGGGTCTGATCGTCAAACTTGCTAACATTTCTGAATCCAATTCACAATTTGGTCTAAAATCATACCCAGCGATGTACTCCAGTTGCTTCCATTCAAGGAACATAGCCCCTAAGCTGGCATGTCTTCTACTCAATGCATCAGCCACTGCATTGCCCTTTCCCGGTGTATATGCGATGTCAAAATCATAGGAAGCTAAGAACTCTAACCATCTCTGCTCACGGAGATTCAGATCTTTCTGAGAGAAGAGATACTTTAACGACTTATGATCTGTAAACAGCTCAAATCTTTCTCCCAAGAGATAGTGTCTCCACATCTTTAATGCAAACACGATCGCTGCCAATTCTAAATCATGGGTAGGGTACCTTCTCTCGTGCGGTTTCAATTGTCGACTTGCATAAGCTACAACCCTACCACCCTGCATCAATACAGCACCCAGTCCGGTACCACAGGCATCCGTGTATACCGTCATCTCTTCATTCCCCTTAGGAATGACTAACACTGGTGCGCTTGTCAACTTGTCCTTTAGACTCTTGAATGCATTCTCGCACCTTTCATCCCAGACAAAAGCTTGATTCTTCTTAGTCAACTGGGTCAATGGTGCTGCTATCTTGGAGAAACCTTGGATAAACTTACGATAATATCCAGCTAACCCCAAGAAACTTCTTACATCTGTTGCATTCTTGGGCGTAGGCCAATCCTGTACCGTAGCCACCTTCACCGGGTCCACGGCAATACCATTCTCTGATACAACATGACCCAAAAACCTCACTTCCTTCCTCCAGAAGTGACACTTAGAAAACTTTGCCTTCAATTGGTGTTTTCTCAGCACCTCCATCACTATTCTTAAATGTTCCTTGTGTTCTTCCTCTGTCCTCGAATAGACCAAAATATCATCAACGAACACAAGGAAAAACTTATTCAACTGATCTCTGAATATCCTATTCATAAGATCCACAAAATATGCTGGGGCATTGGTCAGTCCGAATGGCATGACCAACCACTCATAAAACCCAGACGGCGTCCGAAATGCCGTTTTAGCTATACTCTCAGCTTCCACTCTAAGCTGATGAAAAACTGTCGCGAGATCCAACTGAGAAAATATTCTCGTGCCACTCAACTGATCGAACAAATCATCTATCCGCGGTAGAGGATACTTGTTCTTCCTCGTCACTTTATTCAACTCGCGGTAGTCTACACACAAACGAAGGGAACCATCCGCCTTGGTAGCAAACACAACTGGTGCTCCTCATTCAGAAACACTCCTTCTGATAAATCCCTTCTTCAAAAGATCGATGACTTGCACCTCGAGCTCTCGCTGCTCCCTTGGTGCCATACGACGAAGTGGCATCACTATAGGTCTAGCATCTTTTACCAAATCAATACGGAACTCAATCTCTCGGTGTGGTGGAAGCCCGGTCACTTCTTCGAAAACATCCAGATACTGGCCAACCACGGGCAAACCTGACAACTCACTATGCGGAATGTCGAGGGAGTTTAGAAAACTAGCCAATACCCCCTTACTGGGTAGACCACCAAACACTATCCTCCGCCCATCATCCGCTCTAGCTGTCACCAAAAAGCCCTCACAGTCTACCACCACCCCGTATCTTCGGAGCCAATCTACTCCCAAAATAATGCCAAACCCAGTAAAGCCCAAAATAAAGCAATCACAAACAAACATGCATTCATGACTCGACAATACCACATTACGACAAATCATGCTAAGGCTAGTCGAACCACCAATCGAGTTCGTTACTACTAAAGGTCTATCGACAATCTCGGGCTCCAATCCCAACCTATCCACCAGGTCACTAGATATGAAACAACTGGAAGCTCCGGTATCAAACAAAACTCTAACAGGAACATCATAAACAGAAAGCATACCTTGAATGACGACATTCTTTCCCTTCTCCGCCGCAGTTGGGGCATTCGACGAAGAAGGAATAGCATTGAGAGCATATGCTTTCACCATTTGCTTTTCTTTGGGGGGTTGCGGACACTTGTCCTTGTGATGTCCCATTTGGCCACAGTTGAAGCACTTCCTATCCGCTGGCTTGGCCCAACAATTACTAGCATAATGGCCCTTCTTACCACAGCTGAAGCACTCAACATCTTGCTTATTCTTTTTCCTCTGGCCATCCTTAGCCTGATTCTGCTTTCTCTTATTCTGGGAACCACCCTTGCCTCCACCACTTGCTTTTGGCTTTGGCTCATCTGCGGATGCAACCTCAGTCTTCGGCTTAGGGTAGAGACTTTCTGATCTTAATGCTTTCCCCACAATCGATTCAAACGTCTCATCGATGTGGTTAATAAGTCTTTCCCCCAAGTACTGATCCAAACCAGTTATGAATTTCTCATTCTTGTTCTCGGCAGTATCAACAAGAGATAACCCATACTTCGACAGAGTGTCGAGTTCAGCAATGTAATCCGAGACAGCTCTGCCATTCTGCTTGAGCTCCAAGAATTTCTTAAACAGCACTGACTTCTGAGCAGCTGGAATGAACTTCTCGCTAAAGCGAACCTTAAACTGCTCCCAAGTAATCTGATCTTCGGGAGTAGCTGCCTTTATAGCATTCCACCAATTCATTGCCCGCCCTTGCAGCTGACGGGACGCTAGCCTTCTCTTCATCGCATCCTCGATACCCAAATCCTCGAAGATACGTTCGCAACTATCCAACCAATCCTGAACATCCGTAGTCGACTCCGTTCCGTGGAACGGCTTCCCACCAAGGCTAGTATAATCCTTATTTAGCTTGGCGAAGTCGACTCTCGGCGCCTGCACTATTGGACCACCACCATTTCTACCATTGGGAGCTTCCCTCTGCACATCCCTAAGCATCTCTCTCATGAGGTCAGTAAACATCGCCCTCATGTCAGCAGCATTCCCATTATTGGCCCCTCTACCGGTACCTCTAACATATCGGCTCATCGTCAATCTGAAAAAGGAAACGATTAACGACTCCATAGTGGTGCTAGTGCAGTACGACTTCATCCTTATACTAGTAATAGTATATATATATATATATAGTTTTTAAAAACCAAAGTAATCACAAATACGCTCTCTCGTATACGTATATTATCTCTCCCTGGTAACTTCCCTAGGTTAACTACGCAACCTAGAGCTCTGATACCAAGTGTGACGGCCCGCCCCGCACCAGCCTGCATTTGCTCCGAAAGTGCGCTGTACACATGCCCGACTAGCACGGGACGGTCGTCAGAAGAAAGGAAAGAAGGGAATGAACTAAACAAGAACCTGTAGAATGTCTCACAACGCATGGAGTAAAATATAATAATAATAACATACTTGACATAAAACAGGTGAGATAGTGCCTAAGCTGATAACTAAACCAATATCAACATCAGAGCAGCAGAAATCCAAATATAGCTTATTACAACATTTCAAATTTACTGTCTCAAAACAAAAGAAAGCTAAAGTAGAAGATGCACCACTAATGCCCAAGCAGTGATCTTCAACAACACAGGGAGAATACTATATATATGTATTACGTGGAAGCCTCCTGCTCGTCTCCGGATCATCTACCCGTGCATCACCAGCTAACCTGTCTCTAGTCTGCTCGTGTGAGCACCCAGAGTAATAAGAGGAGACATAAAACTCTGGGTCAGACATAAAGCCTGGTATGAGCGATAAGCATCTAAATAGAATAATAACAGGTATACTAAACCATACCTGAACCTGGACCTGCAACCAAAGAGTTATTACCACATACCGTACAATACTCTAAGGTGCCATAATAAATAGTATAAAGAATACGGGGGTGGGGTATGCATGTCAATATGATAGCAAATAAATCATCCATAGCAATCATCCTCACATCTCTCACTCAGTGCGTAAAGCATACGGTATCTACCATTTTGGAACACTAGACAAATTGAGGTAACGACGAATCCCGACTTGTAGAAACCCTGCTGTGACCAAGCTAAACACATGGAGTCATGACCAAACATTTCAATCACCCACTTCATTGGTCATAGCCCTTGGTTCTACCGATGCCATAAAGGCCCTGAATCCGCCTTCATACCTCCTACCATAGTGGTCCAAAGCTATAGACACCGATAACCCCTTGGCACGCGTCCCGCAGTAAAGCCCAACCATGAAGCGAACTCGTTGATTCCCATCTAAATCTTGAGCTCTAACTTCTCATTTGGACTTCCTTTGCATCTCGGTCTTGGTCGAATTCGAGTGGGTCTTCAGAAGAGTTGTCGCGCAGTAGCAGCCCTAGAATTCGGTTCGGTTCGGTAGTCATTACCCTCGTCGGTTCGGTTCGGTAGTCATCCCCCTCGTCGGTTCGGTTCGGTAGTCATTACCCTCCTTCCTTGTCATCTTTCCATTCGGTTCGGGTGCCCCCCTGGTTCGGTTCGGTACACCGACCCGATCCCATCTTTTGTCCTAGCCTCTACTTTCCCCGTTCCGACCCTATGCTCCTCATCTTCATCCCATCCGGTGCTCCAGTCCGATCCGATCTGGCCCCCATTGTTCTTCCGATCCGATCTGGCCCCCATTGTTCTTCCGATCCGATCCCCCTTGTCCACTCCAACTCTAAGTAAACGGCCTTCCTTCTCGCCAAGCCTCCTCCGGTGACAATTTCCAATCCAGTTCGAATTCCCTTGGTCAGTTCACAAATCCGATCCGACCCCTACTCCGATACGATCCGGTTCGGAACCTACACATTTCTACAACTTTCCAGCGAGATTTCTACGCCATTCGACGGCGTTTTCGACCAATCTAACTATTCTAATCAATCACAAAACATACCATAGAGTCATAGCAACATGTAAGAGCAACCACAAACACCAAACAACAATTCAAATGAATCAAAATGGATCAAAAGTGGCCAAAACCCCACATTTTCCCATAACCTCTCTTAATCATGTTTAAGCACATACTTAGTAAAACTTAATCAAATCGTCTAAATTTTCTAACAGAGGCATGAAATATTATTTAAGAATTTCTAAACATTTTTCCAGAATTTATTAGTGTATAAATTCGCTAATCTTCACTAATTACCCTTAATTAACTGTAATTAGTGTCAAAACTATGCAAATCACTCACCTTGGCCACAAAATAAAACACCAAATCTGAAATACTCTCTGTTTGGGTCGAATTCCTATGTATAGCAGCAGCTCCAACCTTGCTTTGTTGCTATTTGGCCTTGCTTTGATGTAGTTTAGGTTTAATCTTCACTAAAAATGTGTTTTGGAGTGGTTTTAGAGGATGGAAGCCATTACTAGGGTCTCAAGAAGGTTTGTGGCGGCTCAAAACTGAAATGAAAGTGATTTCCTAACCTTAATCAGTCCTCCTATACCTCTAAACCCGAAATTCCCCTCTGGGCCTAGCTGCTAATCACCCGGTTAAGCCCAATTAAGCTATTTTTCACCATCTGAAACTTGTTTCAGCCATATCTCCCAAACGGTGAGTCCGTTTGGCTAATGTGACCACTCTACGGAATTGTAAACCATCACCCGGAGCCAACGAAAGTGGTTTTAGGTCAAAATTCCTTTCCAGTCAAAAGTTATGGCCAAAACAGTGCCAACTAGGGGTAAAATGGTCATTTAAAAATCGGGAAAAATCATGAACATGGGAAATGACCCTAATAGTCGTCTCCCAAAGTTACATGACCATACGACTTCGTATGTGAAAGAAATAAATATACTACGATCCTATGATGCGTAGAATACGGGTCGTTACATTGAGAGTGCTAAGTTTACAAATTAACGATTTATATATATATATATATATATATAATCTGATCTTAGAAAATATGATTTTTAAATGTATAAAAGCTATACATATTTAAAAAGTTAATCAACAATAAAATTATTGAAACCAATAAAGATAAAAAGAAACTTTAGTTGGTTAATTAAACAACTTTTAGCTTCGTTCCTTTTCGAGGACGAAAAGATTTTAAGTGGGGGAGATTGTAACAACCTGGAATTTTGAGGCCAATTTAAAAAATTTATTTTAGAAATTTAAATGAATTTAGAATGGTTTATTTTAAATAATAACGATGGAAAATTTATTTTAAACGAAGTTAAAATGAATAAATTTAATTTAAATATAAAAGGAGTTAGAAATAGCGCTGTAGTTTGAAATTTTGATTTTAAACTTTAACTGGATGCACAAGATTCAAAATATATCAGAATTTAGCGAAACAAGAAATATTTAAAAATGTTTAATCATATCTTTCTAACGAATCTGAAAAACTGAAATTTCACTTTATAAATCAAAAGTCATGTCCAGTTTAAAATTTAGAAAAGTCGCTGTAGAATTTATATATATTTTAATATAATATATTGGCCTTAAAAACAGACATTTTGCAAATGACCTCTGTTTTCGACGAAACCTCTTTTATTGGAACCGGAAGGTCGGATTATTGTTAAGTTTAATTTTCCAGAATTTTTCGAATTAATATGAGAGTGTGGCAAACGAAAACGTGTTTTGTCAGTTTCAGTCAAATTTAATCGACTTGAAAATGGCCATTTTTCAAACAGTCTCAGAATTCGACGAAATTAGTTTTGTTAGGACCATATCGTCAAAAGAAAGCCAGAAATAATTTTTCTGAAATTTTCTGAGTTCATATATGGCCCTTGTGAATTTATATTTATGGTTAAAATTAAATAATAAATCTATTTATTTTAAATTAAAGAAAAGGTGGCTGAAACGTTAGTTTGGGCTCACGATACATAGCCCATTGGGTTCAGAATATGGGTTATGGGCTACGGATGTCTGTCATTGGGCCTGTATTGGAGCTAGTATAGGATAACGGGCCTTTTTAGTGATTATTAAATATTAAAATATTATAAAAACCCAAATTAGCTAAACCTTAATGCTACAAACATAGCAGCCGCCACCCTTGTAAAATCCATGGCCAGAAACATCCCATTTCAAACCATTAATTTCTCCTAACTCTTAGCAAATGAGATCATGAAATCAATACAGAAATCAAAGAGCAAAGTGAGGTCATTGATTCCATACGGGAATGATGAGGTTTCGTTGCATGGATGACTCGGATTTGGTGCTCAAAGGGGGGACGTTCGGCATGGGTTTCGAGGAGGAGGAGGCCATCGCGGGGGGGGGGGGGGGGGGGGGTGCGCTGCCTGGCGTTGGTAGAGGGATAGAAGCCCTTTGGTGCGACGTGTTCTGATTGGGCTCAGGTGGCGGCAATTGGGTGCGATTCATGGAGGAAGGATGGAAGCGTTTCGGTTCTCACGGTCTGGAATACACGATGGAAAGAAGAAGAAGAAGTCATTCATTTTAAATGTAATTAAGGAATTCTTAATTGTTTATTTAATTAAGTTATTATCAAATCACTCAAACGATCATATCGTATTCAATTCTAAACAGAATTTGATGATTTTCGTTGCGTTGGAACCATATTTCAGAGATCTACACCGTAGAACTAACCAGCTCTGAAACCAAGTACACTGGAATTTAAGACAAATCAATGTGAGAAATTCTATTCCTTTAATTATATAATTTAAATTTGTTAATTATAATCTTAGTGTTACACATGTGCTATAATATTTTGTGTTATTCGTGATTTGATGTGGATTGATGAATTCTCTTATACCGATCTGTTGATTGATTGAGTTATTTTGATTGTTATAGGATAGTTGAAAACAAACAGTTCGTGTTTGTTTTGTTGAAACAAATATATCTTGTTTGTAAGATAGAATAATTGAAAACAAATATGTATCTTGTGATTATAAAATTGTTGAAAAACAAATATATCATTTTTACTTATCAAGATCGGATTAGGAATGTAAAAACATGTTATGACATATAAATTTTCTTTATTTGTCATTAGAAATGTAAACTTGATTTTGACAAATAAAATTTATTTTTATATGTCATTAGAATTCATGGAAAATTTGTTAACATATAAAATACCCTTTTATATGACATTAGAATTCATGGAAAATTGTTAGCATATAAAATATCATTTTTTGTATAACATTAGAATTCGTAGAAATGTTTTACATATAAAATATTATTTTATGTGATACTAGAATTAAAATAAAATTTTCATTTTTACCATTAGGAAAGAATAGACAATAAAAAATTATATTTTTATTGTAGTGTGGAACATTAGGAAAGAATAGACAATAAATATTACGTTTGTGATATGAAACATTAGAAAAGATAAGAAAATATAAATTACATTTTTATGTAAAATGTGTCACTATAATAGAAATTACATTTTTATGTAAAATGTGATATTAGGAGGAAAACACCGTTTTGTTAGCAAATGTGATATTAGAAGGAAAACACCGTTTGTTAGCAAATAAATAATTATTTATTTGTCACTTGTATAACATAGGATTTTGTTAACGAATATCACTTGTATAACATAGGATTTGTCAACGAATAAATAATCATTTATTTGTCATAGGATATTGTTAGCGAATAAAATAATCATTTATTTGTCGTTTGTATAATATAGGAAAGTGTTTACAAATAAATTTTCATTTATCTGCCATTAGAAAAGTGAAGACAATAAGTATTACATTTTTATATATAACATTAGAAAGGAGATGGCAATTAGAATTACATTTTTATTGTAATGTGAATCACTAGAAAAGAAATATTTTACATATAAAATATTATGTTGTATAATATTACAATAACATAGGAAATTGATTACCAATAAATGACCATTTATATGTTATTAGAAGTCATAGAAAAATGTGAATATATATAATATACTTTTATATGACATTAGAGTTCATAGAAAAATGTGAACATATATAAAATTGACTTTTATATGTTATTAGAATACATAAGAAAATGTAAGGAAATAAATGTGTCATATTAGTGAAACCAAAATATACATGTTTGGCCAATTAAAAAGAATGAGACAAAATATACCTTTTTGTCAATTAAAAAGAGTGAAACTAAAAATACACATTTTTTTTTGTTTTGTCATTGAATAGGATTAAACCAAGATAAACAGTTTTGTTCATTAAAAAGGATTAAACAAAAATAGACATTTTTGTTTATCAAAAAGGTTGAAGACAAAAATATACATTGTTGTCATGAAAAAGTACATTTTTATTCACATTATAGATGTGAATAAAAACTTAGAATTAGAAAGCACCTTTTTATTTAAATTCTTGTTGTAAATAAAACCCATGATTATAGAAAAGTATATTTTTATTTACATATTAGATGTAAATAAAAACATAATATGAAAAAGGAACATTTTTAGCATTATTCTCTTTTGAGAATATAAAGATCATATTTTCAATGTAATGTTAGAATAGACAAAAGATTCATGTTTTATTATGGAATCATGTTTTGCATTAAAAACACATTTTTATGTAATATGGAAATATAGAGAAGAGGATTATATTATTATTTGCAAATTACTTGCAAATAAAAATGTGAATAGGGGAAAAGCACATTTTGTATGTGTGAACATGATTAGAGAAAAAGAAGTATATTTTTATTTGCCTTTTTATATGCAAATAAAAAACCATAGAAAGGGAAGTACATTTTTATTTGCAAATTTATTGCAAATAAAAAGAAACATGAATATATGAAGATATAAAGTACATTTTTCATTTGCAATTTAGTTGCAAATAAAAACATGAATTTATAAAACACATATTTATTTGTAATTTAGTCACGAATAAAAATATGACATTGAAAAATATATTTTTATTCACCTTTATGATGTGAATAAAAACATGAATTTTAAAAAAATGAATTTTATTTATAATTTAGATATAACTAAAAACAGAGATATAAAAGTGACAATTTTATCACCATGGTAGATGCGATAAAAAGAGTAGAAATTAAAGGTGATATTTTTATCATCATTTTAGATGTGATAAGAAGAATAGATTTTAAAATTACATTTTCTATGTAATTAAAGGAAAAAAGGGAAAATTACATTTTTCAGTGTAATAAAAGATTTAAATGAAAAATTTGCATTTTCCGATATAAGTGAAGATTGAATAAAGGATAAACAATAAAAATTTACATTTTTATTGTAATGTAATAAATGAAGAAGAATATTTATAGTTGAAATAGAAATGATAAACAATAAGAACTTATATTTTTATTGTCATATAAGGAATGAAGAAAATGTACTTGTTTTGAAATAGACTTCTGTTCAATAAAAATAACTTGAATACGAAGTGTAGGAAATTATTTAAAGAATAAATAATTTGAAATCATCGAACGAATGGATTATATTTATATGTATAAATATAAATTAAATTTAAATGAAACACGCGCGGTAGTTCGCGTTGCGGCAGTCGTAACTTTAAACGATTATACCGAAAGATTCGATCATCGGATTTTCCCAAAACTGGAACCGTTAGGATCACTTTGGGAAGATCTTTCCAACGATATAATTTTTTTTAAAATCCAACGGTTAGATTCCAAGATAAGTGTAAATCAAGTTTCGATAAAAACAGCGCCAGGGCCGCCGATCGACCCGAAGCGTCGTCAAATTAATTTAGCTAATTTTATATATAAAAATAGCGATAAATCGTTATTAAATACTATTAACGATATGAAATGGTTTCAAACTATATATATATATATATATGCGAGGATCATTTGAAAAGTCCGAGTTCAATCTCATTTCAAATGATTATACGACGATTAAGTCGAAGAGTTGAAGACGGTGATTGAAGACCGACGATCTTCACATCGAATGGATGTGTTGCTACCAAGACCCATGATGGGAGTAGCTACCTTGAAGGGGCTTCAGTGGTAGCCATCTGGACATATTGTTGATTGTTCGGATATGCGGGGTATAAGGTGCCTCCGGTTTCGTTCAGACCCAGAATGGACTTGTAAATGGATGGTATGTCTAACGTTGTACTCCTTTATGCTGTATTCGTTGATCTCTGCTAAATATATATATGTTTGGTGGTTAACACCCTTCTCTGAGACGTACGAGCTTAGAGGTTATATATTGGTAGAAATCAATGGTATGGTATGGATTGACAATGTGGCATGATAAGATGCATGGATTAAGGCTTTTGTTGAAAAGCAGGGCCTTGTGGTTGATGATCAAAGCATAGCTTGTTTGGGCATAGCTTTGTGTGTAGCGTGACTTCGTGAGCCTCACACCCTGGTATGAGTCAAAAACGGGATAAGGACTGTAGGGAGTGCACACCTTTCTTTCTAGCTAGAGTGGTGTCAGTGACCTACCAGCCCTGACATTTTTACTTATGTGGATGATGGATTATGAGGTAACTCGGATTTATAGGTTGTTAGTGGCCATATTGAGGTCCAAAAGGACCGGGAAGCGTGTGTTCAGGAATTGCCAATCCACTTTCGACAGGTGTGGATCGGCCCTGAAGATCCAAGGGTTCACTGCGGGGGATCCTGAGGCATTTGCTAGAGTGTCTCGAATTGGAGAGGATGATCCCTAGCCTTGATTTCATGATGGAAACCCAATTTCCAATACGACACCATGCAGTTTTGATTGTAGAACTAGTATGGCGACATAGTAGGATGGGGTACTATGCCATCTATGATTGATACATTATGATTGAAATGTTTTTGAAACATATATACACTAATAATAATATCAAATCCGTTTTTATCGTATTAAGCATTTTTGACCATTATAAGGTAAAACTCTATCCTCCGGTTTGCGTTGCATTGTGTAATGGGACTTGAGTCTTATAATGGTTTAATTTTTCTAAAGAGCATTGCATTGTTTAACGATTTACTTTATTTTATGCACTGGCAATCCAATGGAGTAAACTCGTTCCGCGTTAGCGGCGTGGTCCTGTGATTAGCCTTATTATTAGATTAGTTAAGTTAGATTTCTCATACCAGTCCTATGACTGACCTGTAGTTTGTTTCACTGGCAAACTCGGGTGCCCATATTTTCCACACGGGCAGCCGAGTAGCTTGTTTTGCAGATATTTATCTCTTTAGCAGGATCCTGGATCGAAGCTTAAAGTTGTGTCCAGAGCATAGAAAGTCTTCCACTGTGTATTGTTTTAATATATTGTAATAAGTCTTCCGCTGTGTATTGTTTTAATTTATTGTAATAAGTCTTCCGCTGTATTTTATTTATCAATGTACTCTGATATTCTGTACTCTGATGTAACATTATTATGATGTTTATAAAAGTCTGCTGTTGTTGTTCTAATGTATTGTATTCCCAAAGTTAAAGTATTCGAGGATTTCCAACCTTTGAATCAGACCTGTGTGGTTTATGGTCGATTCAAAGGGCGGGAATTTTCGGGTTTTTACAAGTCAATCAAATTAATCAAGACAAAGTAAACATGTTTTGTATTTAATTAGTAATGCTATATTTCTAATAAAAACTTTTCATACTATATACTTGTTATGTGTGGAGTTAAAGTAAACATGCAATGTAGTGCGTGAAGTATGTTGATTTAATGTTGTGTGAAATGTATGTCATGTGCAAAACAATATGAAATGCAACTTATGGTGTGAATAATCTTGATTTGAAATGCAATTGTAATTTATAATGATGATATGAAATAAGATGTATAATAGTAGTATGCAGAATGATTTGATAATATCTATTTAGGTCAAATATATTCAAAGTTATATCTAACTATTATAAATTATTTGAATCAAATAAAGATAATGTTAATTTCTAGACTTAGGTTAATTATATTAAAGAATTTTATTAAAAGAATAATAAAGATAAGAGTTAACTAAAAATAATATTCATGATAAGTAGCAAAATATTCAGAAAAATCATGAAGTTAAATAATATTAGTAGGGTAAATATTATAAAAAATTGAAGATCTTTCTAAAGAGAATATAAAATTTGTATAATATAAAATAAGCTATATAAACATATATTCATAAGTATATATAAAACTAATTTAAAACGAACTTAAAATTTAATTTATGAGATATACATTAATATTTTGATACAAATTAATTTTAAATTTAAACTTTATAAATCAAAGCATATTTGTTTGCTAAAAAACCATTTATACTTTAGAAGGAAAGATTGTAAAGTAATCTATAAAACTTTTTATATTTATACTACTTAAAAAATAATGTATATATATTTCTTTATATTAAGTTAGATATACAAGTTTTATAAATCTTGATAGGAAGTCAAAATAATTATTAAGTTACAAATTGTATTTGTGATAATGTAACCCAAAATTGTTATGAAATCATAAGAATAACGTATATAAGTTAAACTATGCATGTTTAAACTATATAAAAGATGAATAAATTTATATTTTATAACAATATCAAAAAGTTATATTAGCTCTGTATATCATATTAACGTGTTTATATATTTTTATTAAATTATACATTTAATATATATATTTTGAAACGAGATATAAGAAAATAAGTATACAGATAAATTTAATAATGAGAATTTTAACTGGAATTTTCTAATTGAAAAAGATGGAGGGAAGTTTGAAAGTTTAAATCTTTGAGATAAAAAATTTGAATTTCATTCTATAGCCTGATATGTTAGCATATAGATGTATGTTGACATATATGTATTATTTCAAAGAGAATATGGTTTTGTTACTTTGATTTTAAAATAATGATTTATATTTTAGGTTTAATTATTTCCTGACATAATTCTAATCCTAACAAACATCCAAAATTTATTTTATTATTATATTAATTTTATTGTGATTATTTTTGAATTTCAAATTTCAAATTTCAAATTTGAATTTTATATTTCAAATTTGAATTATAAATTTCAAAATTGAATTTAAAGTTTAAATTTCAAATTTAAAACAAAGCAAAGCAAGCAAAACATCCATTCAACCAAAAATTTAAAAATTAATTAAGGCGCACCCGTTTTTAGACCCATTTCTTTGATATTCTATGAATTCTAAATTGATCTTCTGGAATTTGATGATGAGATCTGCTCTATTGTGACGGGCTCGTTTTTCTGATCAGGATAGTTTATTCATTTGCTGAATTTGAACACCGTATGAGAAAGATATTGAAGATTTAGTAGTTCAACAAACTTGGCGGCGAAATTTGAGTTTGAATTTTGAACTTTGAATGAATGGACACTTCTATAACTAAATAAATTCCCAAAAGTCACGTCTCTTCATAATCCCTTCTCTTCTTCTTCTTCTTCTTCTTCTCGTTTTTCATTATTAATCAAATTTCAAGAGGCATAACATCTTCGTTTCTTGGCAGAGTTGGACGAAATCAGCGGCAAATCGAAGAGGAATTCGAGGACTACGATCTAGCAGTTTGATGATGAATTTGGATGGTATTGGGGTGTAGCAAGTCGAAACAGTAAGAGGTATGATAAAATCCCGTAACACTTTTCAATTTTGAATCGTCAACTTCAAACTGCCATATCTCACTCAATTTTGATCGGTGTTTGACGATCTACCCATCAAACCGACCGCGAGAACGAGAACTATATTATGGAAAAGGATTTGGGACAAAATATTCTAATCTGTGGATGAAATTTGAAGATAACTGTCGGACGTTTTTGGTTTCCTTGTCTCTTTATTCATCAAAACTTCATTTGATCATTACTTGGTCAATTCTTGACGGAATCTCATGAAACCAGCGACGTTACGAAGCAAATGAAGAGAAGTACAACATGAAGAGAAGTTGTGGATGAAAATCCAAAGTTGTAAATTGATCTGGTACCATTTCTTTGCTGATTTATATTATATATATATATATATATCCATTTCTTCTTGATGTCTCTTCATCAACCGTCGTTACCTTTCTCCTCTTTTTCATTTCTTTTCAGAATTTGAATTTTCAATAGCCACCATTTCGAAGTTTGAAATTTCAACAGCCACCATTTTGGAATTTGAATTTTCAATAGCCACCATTTTGGAATTTGAATCACCAACAGCCACGTCACCCATCTTTTCAGAGTTTTAATATCCATTAGCCATATAACACATCTTTTCCTGTAAAACAACACAACTTTTCAAATAATCAAATAACTTTTCAAGTAATTCAAATGTCTTTGCAAATATTCAAATGACTTTTCAAATAATCAAAAGACTTTCCAAAATAACTAAATACAAATCTATCATGATGGTTTTGTAAAATATCCTAGATTTCAAAATTTAAAAAAAAATTAAAATATCAAAAATCAATTTTCAAAAATCAAATCGTAGTAACTTGATTTTTCAATAAAATTGAATGTAGACTCATCTAATACTTAATGCAATACATGAATTAAAACTAGTGTTCAAAATTTGCCAACTAACATTTTCAAAACTCAGATTATGAACTTTTTGAAAAACCTTGCTCAGATACCAAAAGTTAGGGACTGCAGAATTGATCATTAAGGCAAAGCAAACACTAGAGAGGGGTGAATAGTGTTTGTAAGAATTTAAACAAAACTAAAACCTAAAGAGAATTATGGAATGAATCAAACACCACAAACACAATCACAGATACAAATTTAAACACAGATGCAAAATAAACATGAATAAAAATGCAGAAAAAGGAAAGCTAACACCAGATTTTATACTGGTTCGGATCACTCCTAAGTCTATTCCGGTAGCAAACCGGAAAATCTGAACCAATTTAATTTTTTTATTTTGGCTATTTCAGTGAATTTTGAAAAGTTAAAATAATTTATTTTAAATAATAACGATTAAAAATTTATTTTAATCGAAGTTAGAGCGAATATATTTATTTTGATTTAAAAAAGAATTGGAAATAGTATTTTAGTTTGAAAAGTCAAACTTGAACTTTGACTGAATATACTGGATTCAAAATTTAACAGATTTTAGTAAAACCAAAAAACATCTTAATCTGTTTGAAAATATCTTTCCAACGAATCCGAAAAATCGAAATTTCATAATGGGGATCAAAAGTTATGGCCAGTTGAATATTCAGAATGGTCGCTAAAGTATAATTTATAGCCCGTATAAAAGGCCATTTTTCAAACGACCTCCGTTTTCGACAAAACCACTTTTGTTGGATCCGGAATGTCAAATTATTGCTAAGTTTAATTTTTCAGAATTTTTGGAATTAATATATGAGCGTGGCAAAATAAAATGTGTTTTGTCAATTTTAGTCAAGGGTACGTTAGGCTAACATCCCTATTAAGTTTCAAAATCAAAAAAAAAAGTCCAGCCGCTGTAATATTAAAAATTAGGTCCCTATATTTGAATGCGGCTCTATGATTTCCAGTTTTACCCTTATGACGCCTCATAAACCTAACCGCTCTAAATTTTGTGACTACTTACAACAAATCATTGTTCTAAATCAGTCAATCAACGAAATAAATCAAACCCTAATCGCGATCTTCATTTAATCTCGATCTTCTGAAAACTGGGAAATCATTGTCATTTTTATCAACAATGGTGTGAGCGAAGGTATATTTTTGTATTCTTTATTTCAGATTTCACTATTTATGAAATATGTATATTATAGATTGTAAACAACAGTAATCGAAAGTGATTGCGGCAAATATTATACTTAGTTACTAAAAGACTTCGGTATTTACTGATTTCACGAGTTATTATCAATATTTGCTGTTATTAAAAATTGTTGCATCCTTGAATACTGTTATTATAAATTTTTGCACGTTCGTGTGGTTTTATTAATGATAGTCGCATGCTTAAATGCTATTATTCCTGTTTGTTGCTTGATTACATAATTTTATTCAGGATAGTTGCACACTTTTGTGCTATTATTCATGATAGTTGCACACATGTGTGATTTTATTCACGATAGTTGCATTCTTGGATGATTTTATTACGGATAGTTGCACACTTGTATGCTTTTATTAATGATAGTTGAACACTTATGTGCTTTTATTCAAGGTAATTGCACGCCTATGTGATTTTATTCAGGATAGTCGCACACTTGTGTGTTATTATTCAGGATAGTTGCACGCTTGGGTGCTTTTATTTAGGATAGCTGCACGCTTGTGTGCTTTTATTCAGGATAGTCACATGCTTGCGTGCTTTTATTCAGAATAGTCACATGCTTGTGTGCTTTATTCAGGATAGCCGCACGCTTGTGTGCTTTAATTCAGGATAGTCGCACGCTTGCATGCTTTTATTCAGGATAGTAGCACGCTTGCGTGCGTTTATTCAGGATAGTCCCACGCTTGCGTGCTTTTATTCAGGATAGTCCCACACTTGTGTGCTTTTATTCAGGATAGTCGCAAGCTTGCGTGCTTTTATTCAGGATAGTCGTACCCTTGCATGCTTTTATTCAGGGTAGTCGCACGCTTGCGTGCTTTTATTCAGGATAGTCGCACCCTTGCGTGCTTTTATTCAGGATAGTCGCAAGCTTGCGTGCTTTTATTCAGGATAGTCGCACCCTTGCGTGCTTTTATTCAGGACAGTCACACGCTTGTGTGCTTTTACTCAGGATAGCGGCACGCTTGCGTGCTTTTATTCAGGATAGTCGCATGCTTGCGTGCTTTTATTCAGGATAGTCGCACGCTTTCATGCTTTTATTCAGGATAGTCGCACGCTTGTGTTTTATTATTCTAGCTAGTCGCACGCTTGTGTGCTTTTATTCTGAATAGTTGCACGCTTGTGTGCTTTTATTATGGATAGTTGCACGCTTGTGTGCTTTTATTCACGATAGTCGCATGCTTGCTTGCTTTTATTCAGGATAGTTGCACGCTTGTGTGCTTTTATTTAGGATAGCTTCATGCTTGAGTGCTTTTATTCTGGATAGTCGCATGCTTGAGTACTTTTATTCAGGATAGTTGCACGCTTGTGTGCTTTTATTTAGGATAGTTGCATGCTTGCGTACTTTTATTCAGGATAGCCGCATGCTTGCGCGCTTTCATTCAGGATAGCCACACACTTGCGTGCTTTTATTGACTCGCTCGCTTGCTTACTTTTATTCAGGATAGTCGCAGGATAGCTGCACGCTTGCATGCTTTTATTCAGGACCGTCACATGCTTGCGTGCTTTTATTTAGGATAGTCACACACTTGCGTTCTTTAATTCAGTATAGTTGCATGCTTGCGTGCTTTTATTCAGGATAGTTGCATGCTTGTGTGTTATTATTCTGTATAGTTGCACGCTTATGTGCTTTTATTCAGGATAGTTGCACGCTTGTGTGCTTTTATTCAGGATAATTGCACGCTTGGGTGCTTTTATTCAGGATAGTCGCACGCTTGCGTGCTTTTATTTAGGATAGTTGCACGCTTGTGTGCTTTTATTCAGGATAGCTGCATGCTTGAGTGCTTTTATTCAGGATAGTCGCATACTTGTGTGCTTTTATTCAGGATAGTTGCACGCTTGTGTGCTTTTATTCAAGATAGTTGCATGCTTGTGTTCTTTTATTCAGGATACCCGCATGCTTGCGTGCTTTTATTTAGGATAGCCGTATGCTTGCGTGCTTTTATTCAGGATAGCCACACACTTGTGTGCTTTTATTTAGGATAGTCGCATGCTTGCTTGCTTTTATTCAGGATAGTTCGCACGCTTGCGTACTTTTATTCAGGATAGTCGCACGCTTGCGTGCTTTTATTCAGGATAGCTGCACGCTTGCGTACTTTTATTCAGGATAGTCGCAAGCTTGCATGCTTTTATTCAGTATAGTTGCATGCTTGCGTGCTTTTATTCAGGATAGTTGCACGCTTGCATGCTTTTATTCAGGATAATAGCACGTTTGTGTGCTTTTATTTAGGATAGTTGCACACTTGCGTGCTTTTATTCAGGATAATCGCACGCTTGCGTGCTTTTATTCAGAATAGTCGTGCGCTTGTGTGCTTTTATTCAGGATAGTTGCACGCTTGTGTGCTTTTATTCACGATAGTTGCACGCTTGCGTGCTTTTATTCAGGATAGTTGCATTCTTGCTTGCTTTTATTCAAGATAATCGCACGCTTGCGTGCTTTTATTCAGTATAGTTTCACGCTTGTGTGCTTTTATTCAGGATAGTTGCATGCTTGCGTGCTTTTATTCATGATAGTCACATGCTTGTGTGCTTTTATTCAAAATAGTCACATGCTTGCGTGCTTTTATTCATGATAGTCGCATGCTTGCGTGCTTTTATTCATGATAGTCGCATGCTTGCATGCTTTTATTCAGCATAGTCACATGCTTGCAATATATTATTTAGGATAGTCACATGCTTGCAATATTTTATTCAGGATAGTCGCACGATTGCATAATTTTATTCATGATAGTCTCATGCTTGCATGCTTTTATTCAAGATAGTCGCATGCTTGCATGCTTTTATTCAGGATAATCGCATGATTGCATGCTTTTATTCCGGTTAGTTGCATGCTTGCATTCTTTTATTCATGATAGTCGCACGCTTGCATGCTTTTATTCAAGATAGTTGCACTATTGTGTTCTTTAATTCAAGATAGTCGCATGCTTGTATGATTTTTGTAATACCCCGCATTTTTAATATAATTAAAAATATGTAAAAATATGTGTATATGCATAGATAGGTAAATAATGGTGATGTATAATGAAAATTAATTAATATATGGAAGAGAAGGAAAATTAATTCGATAACAGTGTACATAACGGAAAAGATAATAAAATAAGGATACTTAATTTAAATATCAGGAATTAAATAAAACGGACATCACCATTGCGTTCGTCTCGAAATTCTGCTTGAAATAGTGTCCAAGTTCGCGTAAATCGGACTCTGTATGAAGGAGTTATGGCCTTTAGAAAATTCAACAAAAATTCAAAACATTTCGAAATTCGACCCAGGCAACTAGGTGGGAAATTTCCCGCCCAAAACCAGGCAGGTTGACCTGGAGGTTGACCTGGGGGTCAGATCGACCAGAAGGTCGACCTGGGGGTCGACCTACCCCTAGGGAGGTCGACCTGGGGGTCGACCTATCCCCAGATCTGGGCGATTTCAGCTCCTATGACGTGTTTTGATGTGTTGTACGGGTCAGATGGCTTCTAGGTCAATCTAAGGGCTCTAAAACACTCTCTGCACCTATAAATACATAGCAAGACATAACCTTAATTCATAACAATTCCTTAAGACACCTCCATGCCGCCAAACTTCAACCAAACATGGATGCCGCCCCAAAACTCTAAATTATATTGCAAGTTCTTCATCAACTTTGGAGTTTAATCAAATCAAGTAGCAAAGTTCTTCATCAACAATTCATGCTCTTCACCAACAATCAAATGAGAAGATTAAATCAGCGTTCTACATCGACAAATCATTTATTTTCCCCAATCCAGTCAAGGTGAGTGGAATTATAATAAACTTGTCGTATAATAGTATTATTATCGTTCATCATTCCCCAATTATAAATTCAATTCAAGATTCATGTTATGATAATTGTTCTTTTATTCTCCTTCCCCTTTTTATTTTTGGATCTAGGTTATCTCGAACCTAGAAGAAATCTTATTATACATACATATGGTTGGAATATGGAAATGTTGGGCATAATCTATTTTATGCAGTCGAGGAATATAATCTGAAATTTGGGAAATTGTGACATAACAATTATTATTGCCAATATTGGGACAATTGGCAGAATTTGTTTGTGACTTGAAATTAAGCCTAAAAGGTGAATTAGATTATATGTATAAACGTGGGGAAATATATTGGGAAAATATTGACTTTATGAAATTGTGTATAATGGGATTTTGGAAATTGGCATGTTTGGATATGAATAACATGGAATTGGTGAATTTGGCTATAATTAAGTAATTTGGGTAAAAAGATTATTTCACGAACGATTGTATAAGCAAAGTAGAAATGGTTTAAGTAGCACCTAACATATGAATAAACTTAACCAACATATAAGGAATGATAGTAACCTGTTAAGAACACATGTATGGAAAAATTGGAATAATAGGTATAGCCTATTAATGGGATTATAAGCATGAACATAAATTGGGGTTTTTGGGTAAAGCTTGAATTTGAGACTTGGAAATTGGATATGCCGTTAAGATCCTAGAAACATAATTAAAAATGGAATATGTTGGACAAACCATGTTTTTATGTAATTATGGAACTCGACATGACATGAAATTGATAACTGACATATGGCATCTAGAATAAACACGAACATGCTTGTGAATTGATAATTGACATATGACATCTAGAATGGACATGAACTAAACATGAAACATGGCTAACTCGAGATTAGAATGAGTTTGCAGTGTAATCCTGCCCGGAACCGCCCGGCACATCCAGTGACTGCAAACAATAGGTTCTAATGTGAGAAGTTAGTCATAACGTGCTTGAAACCCGAGGTTAGATTGAGTTGTGGTGTAATCCTACCCGGAACCAACCGGCACATCCAGTGACCGCAACAATAGGTCTAATGTGAGAGGTTGGGCATTAAAAATTAATTAATGCTAATGACACATGCAGTATGGTAAGGTTAAGTCAACATGAAATACTAGACAACACTTAACCAATTTGACTCGATCTATGGGTGGGTTGATTCAACGTGAACCACTAGATAACACTTAACCAATTTGACATGATATATAGGTAGCTTAAGTCAACACGAACTTATAGATAACACTTAACCAATTTAACATGATATATGGGTAGGTTAAGTCAACGTGAACCGCTAGATAACACTTAACCAATTTGACTCAATATATGGGTAGGTTAAGTCAACGTGAACTGCTGGATAACACTTAACCAATTTGACATGACACGTGGGTTGAATTGAATACGTGATTGGGGGTTAAGTCAACTTGGACACATGGGCAAACTTGACCAATATAACAGTATCAAAGCAAGGAAAAGTGGGGAACGATAAGATTAAATAATAAATAAACTTATCTTAGGGATAAGAAATGAATATGACTTAAGATGTAATACAAGACTCGAAGGTGGGACGACTTATACGATGAAATAAGTTAATCTAAGATGGAAATGTAGGAGAACACCCGTACTCTATCATTTGATAAAGATAACTTAAGTCATGCTTGAATTCATAGGTAAACCTTAGTTAAAAGGAACTAAGTAACAAACCTTAGTTGAAGTGAACTAAGTAACAGAAACTAAGTACCAAACCTTGGTTAAGAGAACCAAGTAATAAACCTTAGTTAAGAGAACTAAGTAAATAACGAGAAAGAGAACTAAGTAGTAAACCTTAGTTAAGAGGACTAAGTTGTAAACCTTAGTTAAGAAAACGAATGATTAAGAGAAACTAAGTAGTAAACCTTAGTTAAGAGGACTGAGTAGTGAAACTTTGTTAAGAAAATGAACGATTCATGAAACTAAGTAATAAACCTTAGTTAAGAGAACTAAGTAGTAAACCTTAGTCAAGAAAGCCAAGTAGAACACAAGGAGGAGCGAACATCCGTCTGACCAAGAAGAAGGCTCCAACGGTCTGGGTTACGAAGCACGTGGCTTCGAGGGATGTGAGGATACTCTTGGTATCCCTCTATGAGGTTGCAGATGATACTCCTGGGCTCACAGAGGTTAAGTTCTGTGTTAGAAGAACCAAGAGTATGCCTTGGTTGCAATATAAGGCAACCTAAAGACTAGGATGGACCAGCATGAGGCGACGATATCTTGTTTAGCCCTGTAATAGCACGTCGTTGTCTACCTACCATCTTGAGTCAATAGAGTACGTGAAGCGGAAAGGCGGAGAACTCCAACAGACCATATACTTGCTATCTAGTTATGGGTGAGGTTTGGCCGATAGGTTTGTGGGGCATAGGGGGGCCTGCGTATAGTTCTCATTCTTGATTTTTTTGGGGTGCCTTTCATTAGTTGAGGGAGGGATCAAGTGGGACCATAGCCACACACAGATAAAAACAGACCTTAGCATCTGCATCGGTAGATAACTTAAAGCTTCCGACCGATTTCCGTGTCTCTTGATTTGCCCTGCCACGGGACTCGGGCCGCACATATAGAGGACATGTGCAACTAGACATCGATAACAATTCATGACACGTACGTGAGGAAAGACTAGGAACATATATCGCTCTGGGTAGTGTGTCCTAGACTAGGGGGCATCGTTCGATAGGTAGCATAATCCCGAGTTGGACCTAGGTCGCATAAACCCTGAATCTGAGAAGAGTTCAATAGGTAGCGTAAACCCCAATGGCCCTGGGTAGCATAAACCCTGGTTGAATCTAGGAAGCGCTCGATAGTAAACCTTAGATTAGATCTAGATGATACACGGAACCTAGCAGGATCGAGAGTGGCAGTCCGAACGATTTCGAGAATGGTGGCACTACACTAAAGTAGTATAGATTTACATGATGAAGCCCGTATGACATACGGCAAGGGACTGTATATATACATGGAAAGGATTAGACGAGTTGGGGGTATCTACATATACGTTGTATTAGGTTAACCTGCTAGTGGGACATGAGTATAGCCTAGAGAGCTAATATCGCGAATAACCTAATAAGCAAGAAAATATAACTGAACGGTATATGTAGGATTATACAGAAGCTTATTCTAAGTCCCCTCACATAGAACTTATGTTCTGACCCCCTCCTCATTACATACTTCCAGGTTAGGTTCATGATAGAGATGGTATAGCTTTGGATGCTGGTTTAGCAATATTGTTAATAAGGTAAAGCAATATTTGAATATTATGCTTTATTTCCTTCCGCTGTGAGATGCTTTACGAGTTCTGACATGTTTCTTTATCTTTGTCTTTTTCTGTAGGATACCAGAGCACCCAACTCGGGTTTCAGTAGATTGGATTTTTGAAAAAAAATCGGTCTGTCGGAATCCGGGTTGTTACATCTGGTATCAGAGCTTCGGTTTAGTGATCTTAGGGAGATAATGAGTGAACGTATTTGTATTTTCTAAAATATAAATATATTATATATAATCCTAAATCCATATATTAGCCCACTAGACATGAAAAGAGTTGGGATATCTAGTTTGTACACTCAAGGAATAAACAAAGGAATTTGAAAACCATTAGGTGGTTGGGAAAGTGTACAATATGACTTGAAGCTAGAGAAAGAAAAGTATCCCATAGGATGGAAACTGAAATATTAGTATTTCAGATTAGTGGGTTTAGAAATGAAACCTTAGCAACTAGAAAAGGTTAAAATATGGAAAATGGACTAGGAATATATATAGTTAAGAGAATTGAATTCGCAGAAGTGCCTAGGAAAGCCTAGTGAGTTGAAGACCTGCTTTGAGTCTAACCCAACGATAAGCTTTTAAGAACTTGAATCTGTATAAACGTTTGTGGTATTTTTCCAAGATTTAATCTTAAAAGTATTTTGATAAATGCATGATGAGTTTTAAAGTAAAATAGGGTATATTGTGTAAAACAATGATTTCTTGTTTTAAAAGAATTCTCTCATGAAAAGGTGCATATTATAGAGCATGTATAGCTCGCTAGTTCTCATATATGAAAGGATTGAAAAGAAATTTTGAAATCTCTATTCTGTTAACAATAAATTTTGATTATTGTTTTAAAAAAGAAATTTTTGTTGGGTGAACAAAATAAGCGGTAGAGTGTAAGGATAGAGTAGATGATTGCACCTTAGCAGCCAAAATTAACATTGTAATTAGAAACAATGTAAGCCCGATAGTTATCCTTGTCTACTCAAGCTTTGTGATTTAAAAAAAATGTTTTGCATTTTTATATTGTGACATGTTTTTAATGGTTTTGGCGAAAACAAGTTTTGGAGAAGAAAATAAAGTTTTAACACTTTTAATTTTTTTTGAAAGAAAAATGTAATGAAAAGAAAGGAGGCCAAACCATGTTTTAAAAAGAATGGAGTAGGTAAGGATTAATGCGTAGAATAGAACGAGAGAAAGTTAAAGCTATGAATTAAACAATTGGAACCAACAAGAGATTGGTTGAGTGGAGTGATTCTATGAGTGTCAATCTGATGGTTGCATTCCTATATTCTATTGTTCAGGATAGTTGCTTTCCTATATGCTTTTATTTAGGATAGTTGCACACTTCTGTTCTATTATTCAGGATGGTTGCACACTTGTGTGTTATTATTTATGATAGTTGCATGCTTGTGTGATTTTATTAAGGATAGTTGCACGAAAGTCAGCAAATATCTGCATATATTCAAAATTTATTTAACTAATTTTTTAACCCTTATTACAGAGACCAAATGTTGAAGAAGGTGATAATGAAGACAGTCAAAAAGGAACATCAATAATTGTCACAAAACAGCTTTCAAATCCTGCATCAATAATCAAAAGAAGGAAACCAATGCTTGCCAGGAAGGAGAATGTATATATAAATAATCTTAAGGCTTCATTGAATTGGTGGAAATGATAAACAAAGATGAACTATTTACAACACAACATTCAGAATATTTGAAAAAACTGCCACTCTACAGGTTTATTAACATGATTTTTGATGGGCTCATTTCACCTGCAGAAAATATTAAAAATTCTACAACTTTATATCTTATCATCAAGAACTACAAGAAGAACTTAAAATATTTTCAGTTTGGTGATATGATGCTTACTTTTACACAAGAAAATGTTGCAGGTTTACTAGGTGCTCCAATACAAGGAGAGTTAATAAAAACAACGGGGCACTTGAAAAAGAACGAGAAGGATGATGAAGAATATAAATCATTCATGGAAAGGCATTTTAAAGGAGAAGCCTCAGTCAACAAGAAAAATATAGAGAGACAGATTTTTTTGACAATAAAAGAAGACACAGCCGAAGCAAAATTTGATATAGTGAAGCTTATACTTCTTTATTTGGCCGCAACATTTCTTCTAACAAACCCTAAATACAGCTTACTATGGACCTTGATTCCATATTGTATATGCAGCCAGAAATTAATGAAAATATCTTGGCCAAAAACCGTACACAACCATCTCATAAGCAAAGTGGAAAAATACTTTGATACACCACGCAAGATTAATGCTTGCGTGACACTATTGCTGGTACTATTTTAAACTTTTTTGTATGTTTCTTATTTAATTATTGTTCATTCTAATAATATATATATATATATATATATATATATATATATATATATATTTAGTGGTGGGTTTGTGAAAAAAACCTATGTTGTAAAAAATTCAAAAAAAGAATACAGTGATGTATATCCCCTGGCTGCAAAATGGGATATAAAATTGTTGAAGCCAAACATGTTAATAAACATCAAATACACATCTGTAAGTGATATTTAATTTTGAATAATTTTTAAGTGTCATATTAAAAATATATGCATACAAGTACGCAGATATATAGCAATGGTTACATACTTGTATGCATCTATTATAAAGAGGTGCGTACATGTATGATTATAATCATAACATTTGAACGCATCTATGCGTCTATTCACAACAGTCACATTCAGTTCCATACATTTGTGCATATATTTTGAACAGATGCATCTATGTATTCATCTGTACAAAAAAATGCTTGGATGTATGCACTTATTTTCTACAGATGCATACATTCCTGCATTTTTTTGCAGTATTAATTGAACATTTTCTACCTTTGTTTCCGGGAGTCCCAAGGAAAGGAATTAAAACTGTTGGAACAAGCTATTGACAAAGACAAAGAGTAAGAAGCAGTTTACTAAAAACAGGTGGAAAATTACACGAACTTGATAGTAAAGCTACAAGAAAATAAACAACTTAAAGAGGAAAATTTAAGGTTAAAAAAAAAAGACTACAAGGACTTGCTAACAGTGATGAATCTGCAGAAGATGAGAGTGAGGAAAATAATGAGAGTGACGTAAACACTGATATTGAGAAAATTAATGAGAGTGAAGAAAGCACTGAGAGTGAAGACAAAAAGGGAAGAAAATTACAACTTCAAATAAAAGATGCGAATGCAAGTGAAAATGAGGATAATGATGAAAGTGAGGATAATGAGGATGAAAATGAGGATAATGAGGATAAGATTGAGAATGAAAGTGCGGATGAAAGTGAGGCTGAGAGTGACGATGAGAGTGAGGATGAGAGTAAGAATGAAAAGCAGAAAAATGATAATATGAATGATGAAAATGAAGATGAGAATAATGATGAGTGTGAGGATGAAAAGCAGGAAAAGGATAATATGAATGATGAAAATGAAGATGAGAATAATAATGCTGCTGATGATGAGAATAAATGTGCCGAAGGTGACAAGAATGAAAATGTTGACAGAGATAATGCGGAAAAAGAACACACTGCAGAAGATGAAGGAAATGATGAACCGTAGAAAAATTTAGATGCTGGCATGCAGGATAAAGATAAAAAAGATGATACAAGAGATATTGATCAGATTGATAACATGGAAATAGATATAGAGGAGAACAATGATGAGGTTGGACAGAAGGAACATGAGCCAAAGAAGCCAGAGAAGGAGGTGGAGAAAGAACAGAAGGACGTGGAGAAGGAACGAGAGCCAAAGAAGCCAGAGAAGGAGATGGAGAAAAAAAGAACGAGGCGGACAAAGAACAGAAGGAGGTGGAGAAAGAACAGAAGGAGGTGGAGAAGGAAAAAGGTAAAAAATAATTATAGTTTTCTGATGGTAATAAATAATGTATACATTATCTAGTTTCAAGCAATATATTATAACAAAATTGTTGCATGCTTATGTGCATCTATTACTAATTATTGCATGCTTGGGTGCATTTGTTCAGAATAGTTGTATGCTTGTGTGCAGCTATTTCTGAATAGTTGCATGTTTGTGTGCAGCTATTTCTGAATAGTTGCATGCTTGTGTGCATCTATTCAACTATTGATGAGACTAATAATATGTAAATAGATAACATGGAGAAGAATAATGATCGTAAAATTGATGATGAAAAATCAAAAGACATAAAGGAGCTAGAGAAGAACCTTGACAATGGGAAGCAAAAGAAGCTAAAGCTTCAAAATGTTAGAAAGCAAAAAGGTAAAAAAAATAAAAATAATTTCTAATGGTAATAATGTTCCAAATATCAAGTTTCCATCAATACCTTGCTGATATTTTATATTATTCTCAGCTGCAGCCCAAAAAAATAGAAACAAACAGGAACCGTGATTGTTGAGGATTACGAGATGAGAACAACATCAGAAGAAATGCATGTACGAACAAAACTGCACGTCAGGAAATTTAAAAATGTTAAGCAACTACAAGAGGATCAAATCCAGAAACTAGAAGTATATTTTTCAAATTCAGACCTGGGGTAAAATTACTTAAAGATTTAATTAAATTTTGTAAATGTTTTTATGCAATTAAAAATAAAAGTTGCATATATATATATATATATATATATTCAATTATTAAGATTAGATGCATAGATCAGTGCTAATATATTCCTAGAAATTATCTAAATATATTACATAAATTAGCAGTAGAAGCGCATACCTTAATGGCGACGCAGACATATATATTTTTAGAATTTCATTGGAGGATTCCTTGACGGACAGGTATAGCCAATAGCCATAGTCAAATTCAAATATAGTTTCATATGGTGATTAAAAGTTGGAAGTTTTCCTTAACATTTATAATCTACTAATTTAAACAAATAATTGACTGGTATGCACATGAGCTCAACAATGACCATCCAGAAATCATGTATTTCAGAACTACTGCTTCTGTAAGTTTTATTAATTTTCTAGCAAAATTATCTTGTAACATCAAAAAATTTGGTCACTAAAATGATTGCAATTACAGGCATTAATTAAGAAAGATTCATCGGAAAACAAAGAGTATTTGATAGATAAAAAAGTACAAATATTCTACAAAACAAGCACAAAAATATTGATTCCTATCCACGAGGGAAACCATTTTTCATTGTTAGAATTTATATAAGATAGTAGAAGATGGATACATTACGATTCCAGAAAAAATCGTCATGAAGGAGGAAATCAACAAAGACTTGCAAGAGATTTTGTATGTAAATTGAAGATAATTGACATTCACACTAGTGTCTAAACTATTATAAATAGTCATATGTGTGTATTTTTTTATATATATACAGAGAATTTACATCAGTAGACTGCTGAAAAACCTAGAGAACAAGAATTTTTAGAAACATGGACAACTTGAAATTACTAATTGCCTACAACAAGGCTGCACGTAAGTAAATAAAAATAATTGCATACTTGTATTTACAATTATTTTTACACTTGTATGCATACTTGTATTTACAATTATTTACTGATATAGTATGAATATGTGCATACTTGTATGCAGCTTTCTTAAATACTAGCATAATAATATTATGTTTTACAAATTCTGCAGGGTCGATTGTGGAATGTTCGTTATTAACATGATGAAACAGAGTCATTAACATGGTGAAACAGAGAAGCGAGTACAAATAAATTGATAAAAAGGATGATATACACAGTCCAGCGGCTATTAATCTACAAAGAGCCATGCTTGCTTACGAAATCCTCAATCGCAAACCTCATAGTTGGAGTCTAGAAGGAGACCTGACACAGGACTATATATTTTCGGATGCAAACAAACCTTCTGCTTAAATTTGTGGAAAATGGCCTTTTCACTTTTTATAAATATTTTGTCTAAAATACAATGATCGAAGTATTGTAAATATTCTGACTAAAGTACAATGTATGAACTACTCGCAAGTGATTATCTAGTTTTCAAGCTGAATCAATGTGTAATTTTTTGTACTGAGTTAAATTCGTTCGATTTTACTTGACTATCTAGTTTGTTTGATTTTTTTTGCAAGTGATTATACGATTTTACTAATATTTCTTACATTACTGTTGCTGATTCAATTAACTGTTAAAAAACTGCATACTTTTATGCATATATCCAAAATAGTTGCATACTTATATGCGTATATTTTGAAAACATGAATTTATTATGTTCTTTATACCAATTTATTCCTCGAATGTATGCATCTAATCATTATAAATGCATAATCGTTTGCGTATATTAAGAAAATCTGAATATATGTGTACTGTATACAAATTTGTAGCCGGAATGTATGCATCTATACAGAAAAGTTGCATACTTAAATGCTAATATTCGAAATAGCAGCATACATGTATGCATATATACAGGAAAAAAAACTGGCTTCTTACATTCATATACAGTATTCACATAAACATTAAACCAAACTTCATCACAGAAACACTAAACACAAATTCACAGTATATATACATTCATTCACAGTATACATACATTCAATCACAGTATTCACAGTATATGTAGAAAACAAGAATTTATTATGTTCTTTATACCAATTAATTCCTTGAATGTATACATCTAATCATTTTAAATGCATAATTGTATGCGTATATTAAGAAAATCTGAATATATGTGTACTGTATACAAATTTGTAGCCAGATGTATGCATCTGTACAGAATAGTTGCATACTTAAATGCTAATATTCAAAATAGAAGCATACTTTTGTTCATATAAAGGAAAAAAAACTGGCTACTTACATTCATTCACAGTATTCACAGTATACATTCATTCACAGTATACATACATTCAATCATAGTATTCACAGCATGCATATATACATGTATGCTAAACAGAACACATATATTCATAGTAATATTCAAAATACTAAACCAAACTTCAGCGCAGAAACATTAAGATACTAAACGAAAGTTGCAAACATAACAGAAATATTCAACTTGGTTGCAAACAGTAAACAATAAACAGAAAAATTCAAACTAGTTACAAACATATTAAAATACTAAACCAAATTTCAATTAGTTTCCTTGTGAAGAACAAGTCCTTTTGTTATGCCCCAACTTTTTGCACAACCCACATCTAATAGTCTTTGTAAATTCACCGGCAGATTTTAACATTTTAGAAGACGATGGACAACCAGGCATTCTTCTACCTTTTGGAGGACTATAATTGCATCTTCAATTGCAACATCTTCACCCATAATGTCTATGATAGGATTGATTGGATGAGAATAAGCTAATCGAAAATAAGAAACTTTGAAATAATCTTCAATGTAGTCATACACATCCAACTTCTCACAACTTAAAATACATCTAATAGCATGAGAGCAAGGAAAAGCATTAATTTGCCACATGTTACAAGAACACACTCGACTATGTAAATCAACGGATTGATGGACTGGAGAATGAACTTCAAACACATATTCACTTGATTTGTTAACAAACCACGAATCTCCTTCCAAATGAAGGTTTCTTAATCGAGTTTCACTCACAGGACATAAAACACTATTCCAAGTAGAAGCAACTTTACGACGATCAGACATAAGTTTCATTAACTTCATTCTAATTTTATCCAAACAAGCAGTAATTGGTAAATGTCTTTCCTCCAAAATCCATTTGTTAAAACTCTCTGAACAATTAGATGACATCTCACCATAATGACAACCTAGAAAAAAAACATTTGCAAACTTCTCAAAAGGAATTCCGCTCAAAAAAATTACCACTTTGGATCCACCAACATCTCTAAAATTCTTCAATGCAGCATTAAAATTAATCCGCATAAGCAACTCGTGCAAACATATCTAATAACAACTTCTTGTTTGATTTGGAAAATTCAGATTTTAGAGCAACCTTTAAATTGTTGTTCAAATGATAAAAACAAGAACCATGAACTGAATTTGGAAACACTTTCGGAATAACAACAAGAATACCAGGATGACGATCAGAAATGAAAAAAAAGCTTCTACTATCTTCTTTAAGAAACTTTTTTTGTTGTTCACAATACCAAATCCAATTGTCTTCATCTTCCCCGGACGCAATAGCAATTGCTAAAGGAAAAAAACCTGTTAAAAGAAACAAACATATTATCAAATAAAAAAATAAAATCAGCAACAATTATAAATAATTTTTGCAAATTTTTAGATCGGTTGCACAAATGTGTATTCCAAATAATAGCATACTTGTATGCAAATATACAAAATAGTTGCATATATATATACCCAAAATTCAGAATAGATGCATGCATATATGCACTTATTCAGAACAGATGCATGCAAGTATGCACTTATTCAGAATAGATGCATGCAAGTGAATTCATGTATTCATAATATTTACATACTTTTATGAATGTATTAAGAATAGCTGCATAATTGTATGCATACATGCAGAAGATTATTATATGTAACGTCCCAGAAATTTCAACAAATGAAATATGGGATTAATTAACAAATTAACTATTAATAATCAATTTTTTATTGATGCGTGAATTAAAAATTAAAAATATTTGTTTTGTGTATGGATTGGAATTCAACTGAAAATAAAGCGATTGAATTTGAAATTTAACGTTAAACAAATCGGTAAAATTTATTCGTATGGAAATTATATTGGAAATAAAGTTAAACGTATTAACATATATATATATATATATATATATATATATATATATATAACATAGAGATAAGTTGCAGTAGGCTTAGATTTTATAGTTTACAAACAAATAAACATCTCCTCCGTATGTCCCTCCCCAAATATTACCTTCCTCAGTTAAAAATACGCAAGCTACTGCTTTTCGTTGCCTTGGCTCCCACGAATACTTGGACGCCACACCTCGTTCTTCTTTTAAATCGCGGGTTTTCTCCCAATTCTTCAGCAATGAAAAAAAACATTTCCCTTTCTACCTTTAATGGCGAAAAGAAAAAAAATCCTCTTTCGCCCTAAATCGAAATCACTCCTCAACCTTAAGAAGCAAATCGTTGCTGCCTCTTAATTTGTAATCGGCTTCTGCCCTAAATTAGATTTTCCCAAATCAAACACTCCACCTGAGAATCGATGTTCGTTGTCACTACAAATCACACCGAGCCCTTTAGCACATGCCTAAATTCGTGTCCACTTGCTTTTCTCAGCTTCGCACTAGCGAGCGCCCTTGTCCCTGTCCACCTGAAGCACCGCATAACCCTAGCACCACTTTAAAGGCGCTTGCAGATCGAGATTCAAAGCTCCACCACGTCGAATTGTAAATTCGTAGCTATGCCTTCTTCACGATCTCAAGGTGAGTTATCGCTGATGATTAATCATAAGTCCAAGTAAATTTCAACTCGATTTTTAATTGGGATATAATAGTTAATTGTGTGTACTGTGTGCGTTGATTTGGGCTTGATTTACTGTCTGATTTGTTGTGTGAGATTTCCCTTTGTTTGCGTGGTGATCATAATATTGATTTTTATACATATGTATGTTTGAGAAAATGGGGGAGGGAGAATGGAAATTGACCCAAACTGAGCAACCTTTTCTTTACACTTGGGATATTTATTCAACGTCGTTCTCTTGATAGCTAGATATATATTACTTTATTTGGTTGGTTTGCAAGTTAAGAGGATTCTCCGATAAGCTCATTATTTCTGTATGTGGCGTAACAAATATAATGGTGTTCTCACTACTACTACTTGTGTAGATTAGATAACTAAGTATTGTTAATTAACTGTATTGTTTATTAGTTATTTGCAAAGATGGATTAGTGTTTGCTCAGTTATCAAGATAAGATTTTTTCCATTAAATTCAAGAATGATGTCCTCTGGAACACCCTCTTACAGTTTCCCTGTTGTTTTGAAAACATGACTAAACATCTTATTAACTACTGTGATGTTGATTGTTATATACCAATACGATATATTTATTACTACATTAGTATTCAATTTTACTTACTTTGCAACCAACATTGGGAAGGAAGAGGACCAGATTATTATTAACAAAAGTTATGACCTTGAGTATGCATTATTTTATGCGAGCTTTCGATATATGCATTGACACAATCAGAATAGGATATGGGCATTCACCATGCTATTTAAGGATGTTTTACTGTAGATGAGAGATTTACTAAAATCATGACCCAAAATACATTGTCCCAGGTTTCTTAGAACTGACATAATATGAATGGTTGTATCCTTGAAAACGGTCACCTAGATAAATACAATAACTCGAGTATCATACTTTGGTAATTTGATCACACACACATGTATTCGTATACCACCTTGTTAGTTGGTTACCCTCCCCTATCTCATACTGGGATGCGTGCTTCTGCTTAAGTTATCTGGAATTTTTGTTTAATACCTATACTGTGTACTACTGAATTGGTTTAATTGCACTTATATAAAATTAGGTAATAGATTCACAGCATCTTAGTATGTATAGATCCAATGCATACATTTAAAGGGAAATGTATATATTTACCCATTCAAGCAAGTACATCGAGTTGAGACCCCTGAGCTGACTAGCATGTTCGAACATATTTTTAGCCTGTCATTTTGAATGTAACAATTCACTTTGGTCACATTGTATTTAACCAAACAGTTAACATTGGTCACATGATAATAGATTAACATAGAAAAAAAAAGAAAAAAAAATCTGGACTAATAGTAAATAAAATTTTATTTTTATTCATTTTCATCTCACTTTGAACTTGCTAAAACCTAAGTTTGGTGAACCGTTCAAAAGACCAGGTTGTAGCCCTTTTTAGATGACTTGTTCGTCTTAAGCCTGAATGTATTTTGTTGTGTCACGCATTTCATTTTCTTTTTCTGTCCTCTATCATGATCATGTGTCTGGTGTTACCATTCAAAATACATATATGGTCAGTCTTTCATCCTGCTGTTATCATTTGCATAAATATATATAAACGTATGAGTTTGCTGTAACAGTATGGTGTGTGTCCCATCTTTTGTTCACATAAAAAAAATACTCGAACATGAGCATGCCTTATGATCTTATGGGATACACCTAAACAAGTTCATTAAAATTTCAGACCTTGCTAGTCACCCCTTACGCATAGAACTCAGTTTGGGTTAGCTTGCATTATTTCTAAATACATATGTTATCTCATTAGATTCAGACCATACTTAAACTAATGTTGCTAGGAATTATCAAATAATACTTGAAAAGGATTAGGGAATTGAGCAGAACTATTTAATGGAAACGCTTGGCCATCTATTCATGTTTTATGTTCCTATATTGCACATTTATGTGCCTGTTATGCTTGAAACCAAACCTATAGACGCTAGTTGATTTGTTTGGCAATCTGACACCTGAGCACGCCTATATATATATATATATTATATCCGAGTAAATTAGGCCTTTACATGCTTCCTGCATGGTCCATATCCTCGGCTGTAACACTGTGCTTCTTTTTCCACCCTAAAGCTAATTGGTATATCCTATTTTGTATACATCTTGGACATGAAATTTTGAACTTGATTTTAATATTGACCACTTCGTATATATATGTTTCAACATCATGGTCGTGTGTGGTACACCCATTGTTTCATTACAGTATTGAGTGTTTCTGCACTAGATTTCATGACTAATATCTAATGTGAGGATTCATGACACTTACTTCCAGCATTTCGGTCGTGTCACTATCCCTATTCCAGCATTTTGTTTGCACCAGCACTTCGGTTGCATCCCCATTCCTAGGTTATTCTTCGTGGTGCACTTTTTTGGACGTTGTGGCGATACACACGTGTACGCATGTGTGCACGTATGTATACGCAGGCTCATGTGGTTACCCATGATATTGTTTAAAATTTTGGTTTGGGACATTGAGGCAGTGTACACGTGTGTATATATATATATATATATGTATATATATATACGCATGTGCACTTGCAAACGCCCGAGACCGTTCATCCTTGGAAATATATAGAATTAATACGGACGGGTACCACACTTGATTGAAACTGATATGAACAGGTACCGCAACTGTTTATTTTACACATGTCAAATGTTAGGCTTAGCTATAATATTTCAGTTTATATTGAAGTTAATTTACTTGAACTATGATTAATCCTGACTCGAATGTTTTATGTTTTTGCATGGAACGCTCGGGTCAGATCCGAGCATTTCAGATTTAAAGATTTCAGCTGAGGATTCGAAATTGACAAAGCTGGGGATTCCAAAAACGGCGCACTCTGAAGTTTTTAAACCAGTAAAGATTTTCCTTGTACTCAATTTATTTTTACATTCCGTTGTATAGAAAATCTTGTATCAAACTTATGATTTATAAATAAAAGTTTATTTTGCTATTCAATACTGTGTCATATGTGTATATATTATGTGTTTTCTGTGTTGATTCTATTTTTAAACTCTGTAAGCTAAATAACGATCCGTCGATTTGAACGTTTTAATTTGGTTTAATCCCCAATTTGAAGCGGTCAAAAAGGCGGGACGTTACAAGTGATATCAGAGCCAGGTTTATTCAAAGCTTAGCTTATCGAGTTTGAAGTGAGTAGAATCAACACTAGAAAAATGGATTTTGAAAATAAAATGGTTTCTAAATATAAATTGCGAAAATGATAAGATTTCGAAATATAATTTTTGAAAGGTGAATTATTTTGGAAATATTATATATTTTGAAAGTTAGTATTTTGAAATTGGTATTTTAAAAATACAGCGAAAACAGAAAAATTATTTTGAGATTTTAAATTTTCGGAATCCCCAGTCTTTGAATCCATATTTGCGAGAGCCAATTCTTCGATAAGTTTCCTTAGGTTTGACTTTGAATCCATCGTCAAATGGTATCATGGGAAGGTAAGTCTAAGAGAATTAACAAATCAATTGTGTATATTAGTAATCGGAGATAATGAAATTGATTGGAAATAGGAATTTAAGTGGGAAGAATGGAAAGAGGAAATTTGGAATTGTTTCAAGAATAAAATGAAAAGATGAATTTTATTTCGATATTTAGAATATAAATTAATGAAATAAAATCAAAGAAGGTTATAATGAGAATTCGACTATGTCAATTGTATTACGAACTTATCTAGATTATTTAGAATTTGGCAAGATGATTTATAATGGGGTTCAAACTAATAATGTATAATCGAATACAAGAATTCGACAGTGAAGTATAAAATAGTTAATTAATTCACAAGAAGTGAATTGTAGACAAGAACTGTAAGTGAAGCAAGACATGAAAAAAATTATGAAGAAATTTGAATTGATATTTGAATAGAATCGAAATTTATTTGATGTGACGAGTTCAGATTTCGAAAATGGAACAATATTTGCTTTTTAGAAGTAGACAACATGTGAAAGCAAAGGTGTTACAAATGGAATTAAGAGAGGAAATGGAGTTAACCAGTACGAGAGATTGTTCTGAAGTTCAGAATATAAGTCAAATGATATTTTCCGAAGTTCAAAATATGGTATCAAATAACAGATTATTCGAGAGGAAGTTATTTATGGAAGTTGACCATGTCTAATTTTAGAAAAATAGAATTTATTTTCCGTTTAAATCAAAAATTAATATATCGTTAATTAATTATTTGTGTACTCAGATTAAGGAATGAAGTATACTTTAAAATTAAATATTTTAAAGGCGTGAATTATTGTTACAATCAATGATTATTGTAAAAGAAGAAAATTCTTAACTTGAATTCAAAAATATGAGGATGAATGTTTGGTTAGTATCCAAAGTTGTGAATTTTATCTATTTCAAAGTTATTAATGTTGTTCAATTAAGGTCTGAGAGGTAATTATACCTCAACTTGACTGACTTCATCGTTGACTAAGAAATGGTTAAGATTTGATAACAAGAGTTGGTTAAGTGAAGTAAGTAACAAGTGTCAACAGTTGAGTGAGAATAACAATTTTTATTTAACATCTGTTCAAATAACAAATTTAGGAATGTTTCCCATAAGAATAAAATATATTCTCTATAGAAAATAAATATTTGTGAATATATGGAAATGTTTTCCAATAGTAATAAGTGATTTTCTGGAATTGTAGAAAATAAATAAGATAATTGAAAATGTTTTCAAAAAATCGCAAGAGGCTAACGGATTTTAATAAATTAGAATGACAAGAACTGAAGAACAAGGAACTAGACGTCGAAAATAAAGGGCTGTAGAATGTAAGAGGAATGGTTTTGAAACTGAATCCGAGAGTTGCGTAAGAGATGGTTTGATAAAAAAAAATCAAGGAATGGAGTTAATGAAATTGGCAACTGACTGGAGATTGGCTATGTTGAATGATTTCCTAAGTATTGATCTGATGTTGGTTTCGGCCTTCGAGGTTAATATTTGGGGAGTTTTTCGCATGCTAATTTACGGTCAAAGGTGTAAATATGAAGTAATGCATGAATGAGAATTTGGTATAAGAAGGGAAAATTCTAAAAAATTTGAGGGTGTAAAAAATTGAATTAAGCGATGAATTGAATAATTGGAAAGTTGGAGTAACGGGAAAATTGGAAGAAAATTGGGTTGGAACCCATAGATTCATAAATATGAGTTTGAAAGGATACTGGATATTTGAATTGATTATGAGATCAAAACTAAAATGTTAGAATTAGAACAGAATTTGAGGATATGCGATTTAGATATTGGATAGAAATTTCTGGATCTTATATAGAATAAAGTGAATTTGAAACTATTGGACAGAAGGTAATGGAATTATATGAATGCGATATTTGAAAATGTGATTTGAAAATCATAAGTATAATTTAAGAGGAGTATGAAATGAAGCACTATATATGTATATAGTATTATATGTTTTCAAAAAAAAAAGGAAAGTACATTCCTTTTCCTATGAATTTCGAGCTTAAATGAGATATGTTACTGATGGTAGTAGGTTGTCCGGACATAAAACTCATGAGTTGCCATTGAGTACGAATGCTAGCGCAATTCGCAGGGCTGTAGATAGCCTACGGCGGTCGGATGTTTCCTGAGGGAATCAGGTGTAACCATTGTGATCGCTGCGATCTAGAGTCGATGGAATTTGACCGTGTAGCGAAATTCGCAGGGCTGCAGATAGCTTACGGCGGACGGATGTTTCTTGGGGGAACCAAGCATAACCAATGTGACTGCTGCGATCTACATTCGAATTATAAGGGTGTAATCCGTAGAGCTGTGAAAGTTTACGGGTATGGATGTTTCCTGGGGGACCCAGGCGTAATCATTGTGTACCTGCGGTCCACTTAGATATCTTAGTGATTGAGCCACCTATTTAATGCAGCAGTTTGTCTTCGTGACTTGATTTATCTTCATAATTTCATGATTTGTTTTTCGTGATTCTGAGATAGAGAAATCAACGCTCAATGACCTCAGATTTTCTTTTGATTCAAAAATTTATGTTGATCTGTCCATGACGGAATTCGCAGGGAAGTGATTTTCTATGGATACGGATGTTTTCTGAGGGATCCAGATGAAACCATTGTGTATCTGCGATTCATGAACAATCAACATATCAATATCACATTGGTACTTTCCATATCTGTTTTTTTAAAAGGATTTTTGAAATATTTTCACTGGAAGTTGAAGCAAGGATATATGTAGTACATGGAGATTTTAGTCATGCGCCTGGCCAGGGTATGCCTAACATTTGTGAGAACGACAATAGACTTGTCAAACTTCGAGTTATCTAGTATTTTCAAATTAGTAATTTGAAATTAAATGTACTTAATATAATAAGATTTCAGAGTATTTTCAGGTCCCATAGTTTCAAAGTAATAATACAAATATTTTCTATATGAATTCCGTGTTATGTAAAAATTTCGAAGTTTGGAAATTTTCAAGTCGACAATTTGTAATTGGAATAGGAGATGTTATTTACACTCTTCAATGAGTGTTGGAAAATGTTAAATGGATTTAAAATGAGGAGACTGAGTGTACTTGGATTGAGTACAACGATGGATAAGTGAATATTGATGAATGAGGTTTATAAAGAAATTGATAATAATTTGAGATGAATAAATCCAATATATACAGAAATCGAAATTTAAATGAGATTAGTGCTAAAAAGAAATTATATGATTTGAAGCTCGTAGGAGATTAGATAAAAGAAAAAATGGGTGATATCTTGAGAAAATTTGAGATAGAAATTGAATATAATTCAAAAAGCAGGGAAATAAATAAAACCGATTTAGAAGATAAAGAAAATCGTGCTTGATCAAAAATAGTTTCCCAACTATAAGAAAGAAAATATGATTTTTCAAGTAAATTGAGTAAGATGGGTAGAGAAAAAAAGATCAATAATTTAAGTATTGATATTTAAATTGGTTGTGAGAAAATCTGACATTAATATGGAAAATTTGAAGTATACATTGGGATAAGTCTAACGATCTCTTCTTTTCGAGGACAAAAAGTTTTAAAGGGGGGAAGATTGTAACGTCCCAGAAATTTCAACAAATGAAATATGGGATTAATTAACAAATTAAGTATTAATAATCAATTTTTTAATGATACGTGAATTAAAAATCAAAAATATTTATTTTGTGTATGGATTGGAATTCGACTGAAAATAAAGTGATTGAATTTGAAATTTAACGTTAAACAAATCGGTAAAATTTATTCATATGGAAATTATAATGGAAATAAAGTTGAACGTATTAACATATATATATATACATATACACATACTTATATATATAATGAAACACCCCACCTCCGTTAAGGTCACTCACAAAGGGAATGCCTTAACTTCGGTGGAACGTTATAAGTAAACAGAACAGAATATTACGAGATAGATACTTAAAGCAGTACTTGAAAAGTTTTATAATCTTATTGCAGCGGAAACAGAAATAAGTTTGGTTACATCTTTCAAAACCACAATACCGAAATTCAAGTACATAAATATCAGTCTTGTACAAAAGCCTTCAGAGAACAAAATTTAAAATCCATAATCCCCAACAGAGAATGCCATAAATAGGTAGAATCAAAGCCAAGCAATACTTCAAGCACTTCAAGCAGATGGAATCTAAATCAAGCTCCTATGTTTCCACCCTGAGAACCTTGGGGGGAGGGGGGAAACGGAAGAAAAGAGGCGAAACAAACTAGGTCAGACATAAGTTTGGTGAGTCCAGTGACTTTCAGCATATAAACAGATAACAGTATCATGAGATGTAAATAAATCTAGATGAGATATAACCGTAACAGGAGTAGCAGGTTAACAGAAGAGACAGAATAATATAGGCTAAACTAATCTTCTTACTTGGTTTTCACTTCTCTGCACTAATACTAGTATAACAAAATTTGGTATTATCCTAATGTCTAAACAGAAAACAGAACGATCTCTTCAGAATCGCGATGCTAGTAATGGCCTTTACCACCCCAATAGAGACAGACGGTACAGAAATAGAATGCTAGTAATGGGCCTTTACCACCCTAATAGAGACAGACGGTATAGAAACAGAAGCAGAAACGGAATCAGAGATGGAAACAGAATATTCCCTACGGAAACAGAATGTTAGAATTAGGTGTACACTAGTGACGGGCATTTACCACCCCAACAGATGGTACCACGCAGAAACAGACAGTTGTTACCACCCCAACAGAAACAGACCGAACCCCAATAGAAACAGACAGAACTAGGTGTACCCTAAATTCTACCCCAAGCGATCGGCTCCCTAATACATAAATACCCTGTGCCGGCCCCACAGAAGGGTGTATAATTCCCTAAAGTGGCAACCTATAGACGCAGACCTATTTACAGATGTCACGGCGTCTTACATCCTCAGAGCAGACCGGATCCATGCACGCACATGACCCGGTTGGAATGCACCATCAACACCCCTCGCCATTATTAGAATGAACCTCTTATAATTAGTCCAGTAAGCATGCCCTGGACCCCTGCCTAGTGTTGGGTCATAGTTTTGATACCAGAAAGGGTTACTGACTAATATGGGTCCCAAACAACAGATGACACAAGTAATTACCCCTCCTAACCTTGTGTCCCCAGACTAACAGATCCCAGATTAACTTGCTTACAGATTTCAGATGTACAAAGTTCAGATTAACTAGTCCTCAGATCAGACATACAGGTTAACAAGTTTTCAGACTAACGGATCAGATATGCAGATTAACAAGTTTTCAGACTAACGGATCAGATATACAGATTAACAGACTTACAGATTGTTTCACCTAACCTTGTATTGGGCCTACGGATTTACGAAACGGGTTTATTAGATTCATCCATCCAGTTGATTTAACCTTATCCACCCAACACATTTTAGGCATCATATTTATCCTAGATTTGCATTAAATAAATATTAATGCACAGACCTCTCTCATTAGGTCGGTAGCTTGTGGCCGCTGGATGGGTCGGGTGGTTCCGGGAAGACTTCTGCCACAAGCCAGACCTAACCTCATGTCTAAGCATCTTTTAGTTATGCCTATGACCTCTCACATTAGACTGATAGTTTGCGGTTGCTGTTTGAGCTGGTTGGGTCCGGGCAGGCTTCTACCGCAAACAGAGTCTAACCTCGTGTCTTAGCATTCCTATCTTTAGTTAAAGTATTCATTCACAGATTATGCCAATATCAGACTAATTATGCCAATCCAACAAATTAACTTCTTTACAAGTTACAATAGATTATCCAAAGTTCTATTAACATGTTTTGCTCAATTTTAGATCGAGCCTACAGATTTTCATACCCTAAATTACCGTATTCAGTTTCAACGGATTTAGCAGATTAGGCAGTTTAACAGATTTAATCATCCCTTAAAATTCCATTGACATACCTCACTTAATCATAAAGTCAAGCCTATTTTTACATGCCTAAATTATGGTCATAATTCACAATATAACATATGCCCCAAATTTTTAATTAAATTTACATAGTACAGAATATTCTCTAAAAACCCCAAATCATGATATACAATACGAATTATGCAAAATTATAGCCTTTGATTTCAGCGTATGCCAAATATCCAAAATCCCCATTTAGGCGTATTCACAATTAATGGTTATCCTATTTTAATATAGATCTTTACGCCTAAGTCATATATAAAATAATTGTCCTTCTTCCAAATCACAGACTGTCTTATATAGTATGTCCAGATCTAGATATTAAATTACAACATATATTCTTCTCTCAAATTATTCACAAATCAGTCATATCTAATTATTCACAATTTTCCCCAAATTTAACGTTCGTGCATCGATCTCTTATGAGATTTGGCTCAGGCTCGCGGTAGCCTTGCTATAGAACAGAAGGAAGGAAGAGATATAGAATAGTTACAATAATATTAATAAGATAGATCTACACAGAAAAAAGATCTGATAAACAAGAATATGCATAATCTCATATTCAGATTTACAACCATGTCAAGATCATAATTAAATTTCATATCTGAAAATAACTGTACTCACCTTGGTTGGATTCTAAAAGAAAAAGGGGTTGTAGTTGTTCTCTTTTAAACCTATTCAGATTGGAAGAAGAAGGAGCACTAGTTCTAGATTAGGTTTCAGCAGAGTAGCGGAGCCATTGATTTATTTTAATATGAATTAGGGTAGAGTATAGGCGTAATGAAATTGTGTAGATAAAATTGTAGCCTTAGGGGTGTTTATATAGCGTAGGGATCAACGAATCTGGCCAGAACGGGCGTCCAAATGCAAAAAAACGAATCTGTCCGTGGATCTGGAAATAGGGGGGAGGTCGACCCCCTGGTCGACCTGGGTCCTGGGCGGGAAATTTCCTGCCCCGCCCGGGTGTGTATTTTTGGATTTCGAAATTTTAAATTCTGAATTTGGGCTGGTTTTTATTTTAAATTTCTGAAACTTCTAAGTGTCATAACTTCTTCATACGAATTCCGATTTATGCAAACTCGGACTCTATCTCAAGCAGAATTCCGAGACGAACGCAATGGCGTAACCTGTTTCCCTTAATTCTTCTTTTAAAAATTAAGTATACTTTGTTTTGTTACTTTATGTTCATAGAAAATACGGGGTGTTACATTCTCACCTCCTTAAAGGATTTCGTCCCCGAAATCTTCAAGTTAAGAAGAACGTGTCCTACCATCCAATAACTCATCTTCTCAAACATCATCCACAAGCATCCATTGTCCTTAGAAAACTTCTAATGTTGTATGAACATATGCAAAAGTGTGTGTATATGTCTCTTATCTAATGCAAAGATCAGGCGGTCTACTGATTCAGTTGAACTCCTTAATGCGAATTATGTTAGTGCCATGAGTCCAATTATGTATGCAAGAAATCCTATTTGATACACATCATTTCTATATGAGTGCATAACCATTCTTCCAAATGCAACATCCATGTGATGAGTCAATCATTTTGCATCTACAAAAATTGAAAAATGCACACATATCCATATGCTGTATGACAGTGCTTTTGAGCCGATCTAGTACCTAGTGTGTGTATATGCATCCACGAGAAACCACTAGCAACCACTTGCATCCACTTGCAACAATCAAACATAACATGTCTCTAACACATGTTTACACCCATTAGTTTCTACCTAAAGGTCGAAGACTCTATCGATAGGATACAGCCGAGTGGTAGAAGCAAGTACAATTAAAACAAAAGTTATGTTCCCATTAGACATTGGTTAAGATAATAAATCCCTATGTATCAACCCCGAAGACCGAAATCAACATCAGACTAACACTCAGAGAATACTCCTATTAAACAATGTCAAAACTAGAAATCTACTTCACGCTTCGAGTAAAAAACCCTATCCTTTTTAGAAATATTCAGGTACTTACAGACTACTGGTACAGATCAGATTATCAAATACTTCTTAGGAAACTAAGCATGATAAAACCCCACCATATCCCACACAACCCAGAATGTATGTGTCGACACCCAAAACTTGTTCAATACCCAGAGAGAAGAACTTTGTAGAGAATAGGTGAAGATTAATAACAATAAACAATGCACAGGAATAGAAAAGATCACACAAAGTTTTTATAGTGGTTCAGCAAAAACGATGCCTACGTCCACTTTATATATTATTTCTTTTTTTTATTACAATTACCGTACTTTTTCTGAATTGAAACACAGGTATTATAGATGATACAACACTTAGCCGTTATCTACACATGTCACTGGATCCAAAAGAATAGTTATGGCTGAATGATTTAGTATCTGCTAAAGAATCGGTGCTCCTTCCCAAATATCTGGTATGAGGAGGCCTGCGATCCGTCTGCTTTGGGCGATTTGAACTGGAAAGATCTACCAATGAACTATTCTTCAGGCTAGCTTTTTGAACTTTAAATGAACGAATCGCAACTGATCAGGCTTGGTCATCCCAAGCTCCTTCTGGGCCGCACTCTACGGACAAAGTGGCCTTGGAGAATGGGCTTTCCCCATTTACTTCGAAGACTTTGTATACGGATCTACCGTGCTGCTATGCCTTGATGGGCAGTCCGAAAGGCCCATCAACACTTTTCCCCCCAAAGTATGGTTCGTTTAGTAATAAACATACTTTGTTGTTATATATCTCAAGTCAGATTCTGTATGCCGATTGTCTCACCGGTTACTTTAATTTTCATTCAATGGACATTGTAAATTGCGTTGAGTCCCATTAGCTGTTTTAAAACTATGAACTAGTTCAGATAATGATGACGCCTCCCAGTCTTCCCATCTTATCAATTGGTCTCCAACCCTCCAACTTCTTTACACGTCCGCTTGGTCCAATCATATTGGTTGAATTGGAATAGCCGCTCTTCTTTTTTTTATTATAAAAGTAAAATCCCATTTACCTTTTTCTTTTTTACTTTTAATCTCTACAGGAGCTAATTTACCATTCCAGAAAGAGAAACGATTAGCGATCATCACCTCCACCTAAAGTCATCTTTTCAGGTATGAATCATCCTTTATATCAAATGCCATTCTTGCACGGAGTCTCCCTTTCTCGTTTGTTATAATTTAGGTTTCGATTGGGTCCAATCGTCGGAGGCTTTTCGCATCAAACCACCGGAGTCAGCGATGGTGCGGTTCCCCAAGGCAAGCCTTCCATCCTTTGGATAAGACCCGCTGATGACGAAACCCTGATTTTGATGGTAGGTCAAAAAATCTCGCCTTTTCCATGCATTTTTGTGAATCGAAGTGTCTTCGAACCCTAAGGCACGTGACCATGCTAAAAAGGGAGACGTAGGGGATACCGATTCCTGCATAATCTAAACTACATCACTTGTTTATTCATGGTCTACTAAGGCTATGCTTGTAGAAAGAAATCCTGACTTTATTTCTTCTTTTGTGCTTTTCTTTTATCTTTACGCCACAAGTTCTTCGTAGGCCAATGGTTATAACACGTGATACCCGTAAGCAAGAGTCTGGTGGAGAGATTCCTTTTTCAATGAGAATGGACAGTTCTTCAGAGTCTTCAGGTCAATCAGAGCCTACTTTTGGCAACGACCCTAAAAGTCGGTCGATGGATCCATTGTCTGTTCCTCCAATAATAGTCGAGCTAGTTGAAGTGGTGCCCATTCTGCTTGCACCCGATATGCTCCCAGGCGTGGAGATTTTGAGGAATCCTCCGGAGGCAGAAGAATCCAAATTTACCCTCAGACGACTTCAGCATTTAACCACAAAGCACAATATTTCATTTAACGATGTTCTTGTTCCTGAGAAGGCTGCAAGACCTCACAATCCCCCGGATGGTTACATGGCGATCTCCCTTCGATGTGCAACATGGGAGCCATTCCCCCCTTTCCTTCTTTCATTGTCGATTTTCTGTGTTGGATGAATTTAGCTCCGATGCAATTTCATCTAATAACCTATGGAATTTTGCTATCGACCTGCTATTTATATCTGAAATATCTGGGTTATCCTCCGACCTTTGATGACATATCCTTTCTCTTTAACTTTAGACACAATAAAACGCAATCTCCCTCTTTACTCTATTTTGAAGCTATTCGGGGCTGGAAGATTATCGAGGATGTCCCAAGCAAGGCAGGTGATCCCAAGCGAGATTGGTTTTGGATTAAGCAGCAACCGGGGTCTGCTTGATACTGGCTCAAATGTGGTGGGTTTTCCCTTTTTCTTTATACACTCCTATTCCATAAAGTTTTTTTCTTTCTTATCATCCTATTTTATATATAGAGGCCAAGCCTGTAAAACCTGAGGATGAAATTTTTAAAGAGCGCCACGAGCGATTGATCAGTATAAAGAAGGAGTGACGACAGTTTTGGAACTGCCTAACTGATAAAAACTTGCACCGATATGCCCTACTCGACCGAAGTAGGACAAGGGGATCGACAAAAGACAGACTTGACCCTACAGTATCAGCTCAAGACGACCCCAGCCACGAAGGGGTCGGAGGATGAACAGGCAATTCGTTCGACTGAAAAATCCCCCACTTGCCCTTTGTCTGGAAAGAAAGAGAAATCCAGTTTGAAGAATCCTGCTTTCAAAAGGTGGATTCGAAAGGTCAAGTTTCAAGAAGTTGCTCGTGATGAGGTCGGTCGTCGACAAAAATAAAAGGTTGCTGCCAAGAGAACTCCCAAGGAGGCTCAAAGGGGAACAAACGAAGAGGATCCTATCGGGGTTCACTCGAAATAATTGGGAGTTGAGGATGACTTCCCCTCGACTCAAGAATTACAAGCGGGGCTTGAAGCAACACCTCTTCCAGGTTTGGAAAATCTTCAAATGCCTAACATTATTCTCTCAACTCAAAGCTTAGACCCCAATCGATTCTTTGCCAACCAATCTAAAGGAATGTCCTTTCCAGACAGACAAGGCGGTATCGGAGGTATAATCTTGTCGTGATTACAAGGTTTATTGCGTGTCACAACATCAAATGTTTATGTATAAATCGAGGATCGCTTGCTTCATTTTGCTTTCCTTGTACGTGTCGATGAAGTGTTTTATGGAGATCTGTTTGCCTCCTTCCCAATGGACACTGGGTTAGGGAAGGCTACTTTGCCACGCACTGAAAAAGGTGGCAACGAAAAAGACAATAATAGCAAAAGCAGGGAGATAGAAGATGTGAGAGGAGACAAGGAAGGAAAAAAGGAAGAATCGAGGGAAGAAGGAAAGGACGAACTGCCCGAGGATCAGGATGGACAGAAAAAGAGATGCTTGAGAAGACACGATCGAACGTCGGGAGATATGGAAGAGTTGGATCGTGCGCCCAAGAAAAGGAAAAAAGATAATTCTCGCAATCCTGCGGAGAGAAAAGGAGTCGAGCCCTCTCAAACAGTGATACATCGTCCCAGTCCTACAGTTGGAACTTCTTCCGCCGATCGATTCCAAGAATTGGAACGAAATTTCCCCGATCTCATTTTTTCTGAGATTGGGCCACCCCCCGAAATACAACCATTAACCCATAGCTTTCATCGCCGCATGCGCAATAATTTGGAATATGCCCTATCTCAATATGACGCTATGCTGGAATATGCCGAGCAAGTGAGTAGAGCATTAAAGGGTAAGCTCGCCGAGATCGCAGGTTTAAAAAGGGACGTTGCTAGTGGTAAGAGGACCTTTGGGTTCCTAGAGAAGAAAATCAAGGATCATGAGCTATAGGCGGCGGTAGATAAAGAAAAGCATGGGAAAGAGTTCGAATATTTAAACATTCAGGTTCAACAGAGAGGACAGGAATGCAATTCTATGAGAGAAGAGATTGAAACCTTGAAGAGGGATAGAGCTCGACTTGATCTTGAAATTCAGAATTTAAAGGCTACCCTTCATTCATCTGAGTTAGCCAAGGATCAGGGTGAGAAGAATACTGCTGCAGCGATCGGGTCTGCTAGCAATTTGAAGCTTCAACATAATGTTAAAATCGAGACCCTTAAGGATGAGCACGCTCGAGAAAAAGTTGAGTTGAAGAAGGGACTTGCTCGCCAAGTTCTCTTGTTTTGCGCAAATTTCCTTCGCCATAGGGATTTGTCTTGGATGTCGGGATTTCCCAGGTCGTTGGTCGACGTATGGAAGGTACTCTTATGGGAAGAGAAGAAGACGGCACAGGGACGTCTAGTGGAAGAGGCGTCATTAATGACCCATATTCTGAATGATAGGGAACGTGCCATTGTGGTGGAGGCACAAAATCAAGAAAAAAGAATAGCAGAAGTGGAACGTCGCAAGGAGAAAGGAAAATCGGTTTCCCAAACCAAAGCTAGTGACAGTCGGCCCTATGCTCCCGCATCTTCTGCGCACACGGTTATGGAAAAGGGTTCGTCTTCTACCTTTTCGCCCGACAAAGTCAAGGCCGTGGAAGGACAGGTGGCCGGCTCTAACATGGAAGGCAAGCCCCCCCTTCCCCCTCTTTTTTAAAATCCATCATCCCCTCCTAATCTGTATATATTTCCTCTTTTTTTTGTAGGGACATCTCCGGTTGCTGACAGTGGAGATGAAGGATCTGCTGTTGAGAAGAATGGCACCATGGATGAAACGGACAAGACTGCAGGAGTGGAGGAGATCGACTTGGTATCTCCCAATGTCGAGATCGTCGAGGAGTTCAAAAGAGAGGATCAGCCATCCATGGCCGAGATCAAGGATCAGGAAGACAAGGGAATTTCTACCGCAAAACCAGAACCTATCGAAGATCATGTGATCGCCAGGCCTCTCCAGTTTGTTCCTCCGACCATTCTTTCCGCAGATCCATTCCCTGTTACCTCGATGAATCCACAGGCTTTTACTTCGACTCCTCGTCCCTTTGGTAGCACACTTGGAGGGTCGAGACGTGTGATGACCACCGAATAAATGCTGGAGATGATCAGGCAGAAAGAGTTGGCTGAAATGGTGGAGCAAGGACTAATGCCACCTCCCGTTTAGGACTTTCTTTTTCTGTGTAACTGTCTAATGATGTATCTCTGATATCGTTGTTTGAATGGTACCTGTCATGCAGTAATATTTTGTGATGATATCAGGGTATTATGAATGAAAATCGACTTATTTCGTAAGTAATGATAACATGTGTAACATAGATGTCGTGTGAATCTCATGGTTATGTTTTCAATGTCAAGGATGGGTCACCCTTTACCCTTGTCGGGGGCGCTTGCTATTTCTTTTGCCCTCAGTGTCGGGTAGATAATTGAGTGATGATCTCCCTGTCGAACTCAAGAAGTCCCACCTTAATCGAGGTTTGGGTGCAATTAAGCAGGGGCGCCATCAGGCTTTTATACTTATCCTTTGGTCAATAAAGGGTAAAGTTTTATTGTTTGAGCGGTCTTTTGTCAAGGTGCACCATTCACGCTCGATTGTCATTTATACTCTTCCTCATGTCAATGAGGTCGGGAGTTGTCCTGATGGTCGATCAGTATGCCTGGATGGACGTCGACTTTTATCCCAGATTTATTCAAGGTAAAAGTTGTAAGATAAGTCATTCAGTCGCAATCACTAGATCTTTATAATTACAACAAATCAGAGCAGGAACGGAGACTCTTATTAATATGCTAGCGTGATTAATGTTGGTCGCTTATTACAATGCTAAGAAACAAATAAGTCAACAATCTAAATGCATAAAAAAAGCAAAAACATAAATTCTAAGAGAGATAATGTCATAAATGCTCCGCATTCCATGCTCTTTGAAACGGCTCGCCATCCACAGTTGTTAATCTAAAACTTCCATTGTCGAGCTTTCTCTAAATGACATAAGGTCCTTCCCACCTCAGGCCCATATGCACGGGGACTGGAAAGATTCATTTCAAGACCAGGTCGCATACTTCGAAGGTCTTTGGTCGGACTTTTTGGTTATAATATCGAGCGACTCTTTGTTTGTTGGCCTGGGCACGAAGGTTCGCTTCCTCTCTTTTTTCGTCGACCATGTCCAAGGACGTCAAGAGAAGTGCCTTATCAGTCAGGGGATCATAGTAGGTCATCCAGTGAGTCGGGACTTCAAGCTCGATTGGAAGGATTGCTTCGGATCCGTATGACAAATCAAAGGGGGTATGCCCTGTAGCGGTCTTATGGGTAGTGCGATACACCCATAATGCCAAGGGTAACTCGTCGACCGATTTTCCGTTAGCGCGTTCTAACTCGTCGACCGATTTTCCGTTAGCGCGTTCCAGCCGTTTCTTCAAAATGGTTTTAATGATCTTATTGACCGCTTCAACTTGCCATTGGATTGAGGATGCGCGATTGCGGTGTATTTCTTTTCAATATGATATTTCTCACAAAAATATCGAAATTCCAGACTATCAAATTGTGTTCCGTTATCTGTGATAATGGTTTGAGGTACTCCATATCGATATATAATGTTCCTGACGACAAAGTTGATAACCTTCTTTGCTATAATTGTAGTCATCTGCTCGGCTTCTTGCCATTTTGTGAAGTAGTCTACCGCCACAATCTCATGCCTAGCACCCCCTTTCGAAATAGGCAAAGTTCTGATGATGTCAATTCCCCACATAGAGAACGACCATGGGCTTGTCATCTAGGTAATATTCGTTAGGGGCACCCGTGGGATTTGCGCAAACTTCTGGCACTTATCGCACTTTTTGGCATAGTTGGCGGCGTCCTTATTAATGGTCGGCCAGAAGTATCCATAGCGCAATATTTTTCGGGCCAGGGCTTGCCCCCGATGTGTGCTCCACAATCCCCCTCATCTACTTCCTGCAGTATTCTTTTGATGTCAATGTTTGCTACACATCGGAACATAGGAACAGAAAACCCTCTTCTATAGAGTTGGCCTTGCTGAACAAGATACCTGGAAGCTTGTCGTACCAAAGCTCTCCTTTCTTTTTTCTTTTCAGGCAACTGTCCGTGGAGAAGGAAATTTTTGATGGGAGTCATCCATGATTCTTCTTCGGGCTCGACATCCGTCTGATCGGCATCCATCTGGTCAATGCTTGGTACTTTCAAGATTTCTATGGGAACTAACTCTGTCTCGTTCGGATATTCTGAACTGGCCAGTTTTGCTAGCCTATCTGCTTTCTGGTTTTCTACCCGAGGAATATGGGAAATGTTGTATCGATCGAAGTCCCGTAGCAACTTCTCGACTTCTTTGAGGTAAGAAGTCAGTCGTTCTCCTCAGGTAATGAATTCCTTTAAGACTTGGCAGACTACAAGCTGTGAGTCACAAAAGATGTCGAGCGATGTTATCTTCAGGTCTTTCCTTAGTTTGAGCCCAGCAATCAGGGCTTCGTACTCAGAGTCGTTATTGGTTGCCAAAAACTCTAACCTCAGAGCATGATAAATTGAGCGCCCTTCAGGGGAAAAACGTACTATGCCGGCTCCCGAACGCTGTTTATTTCGGGCCCTATCCGTGTAAAGCTTACAGCTGATTGGCTCCTGATCGACGATCATAGGCTCGGGGTCATCATCTTGACACTCTTCCTCCAGGGTCGTAAATTATGCTATGAAATTACCTAAGGCTTGTCCTCGGATTGACTTTCGAGGAATAAACGTTAGGTCGAACTGGCTTAATTCAATATTCCATTTTAGCAGTCTCCCGCTTGCTTCTGGTCATTGTAAGATTTGTCGAAGAGGCTGATCAGTGAATATTTTAGTTGGATAGGCCTGGAAGTAGTGCCGAAGCTTCCTCGACGTGATTAGTAAACTACAGGCCATTTTTTCCATTCTAGGATAATTACATTCGGCTCTGGTCAAATTCTTACTCACATAATAGACCGATCGTTGCACTCGATCCTCTTTGTGGACCAGGACTGAGCTAATTGCATGTGCGGATACTGCTAAATAGACGAACAAATCTTCATGGTCGACAGGTTTGGATAGAATATGAGGCTTTTCAAGATGGTCAAGCAGATTTCGGAAGGCTTCGACATAATCGGTCGTCCAAGCAAAGTTCCGCTTCCCCCTTTTATCAGTTCAAATAAGGGCAGGCATTTATCAGTGGCTTTTGAGATGAATCGTCCCATAGCTGCTAACTTTCCTGCTAAACTTTGAACTTCCTTTATCCGGCGAGGCTCCTGAATTCGCTTAATGGCTGCAATTTGATCGGGATTGATTTCGATTCCACGGGAACTTACAATGAAGCCGAGGAATTTTCCCGACGCCACTCCAAAAAAACATTTTAACGGATTTAGTTTCATTCCGTATTTCCGAAGGATGTTAAACATCCTTGACAGGTCGTTCACATGCTCGGATGATTGTTTCGACTTTACCAACATATCATCTACATACACCTCCATTGTTTTCCCAATTTTATCATGAAACACTCGATTAACTAGCCTTTGATAGGTAGCTCCTGCGTTTTTTAGTCCAAAAGGCATCACCACATAACAATATAGTCCGAGGTCAGTTATGAAGCTGGTATGTTCTTGATCATAGACGTGCATAGCGATCTGGTTGTATCCGGAATATGCATCCATGAATGAAAGTGGCTCGTGCCTGGTGGTGGAGTCGACTAAATGATCTATTCTGGGCAACGGGAAGCTATCCATAGGACAGGCCTTATTTAAATCGGAAAAGTCAATACAGGTTCTCTACTTCCCATTAGCCTTCTTCACCAATACCGGGTTGGCTATCCAATCGGGATAGGTTGAATCCCGGATGAATCCATTGGCTTGTAACTTCCTGATCTCCTCTTTTAAAGCTCTTTACCTTTCAGGGCCCAACATTTGTCTTTTCTGTTTTACAGGAATATACTTTGGGTCGATGCTGAGGGAGTGAGTTATAATTGACGGAGATATCCCACACATGTCAGCGTGGCTCCAGGCGAATAAGTCTAAATTCGCCCGAAGGAATTCACTTAGCTCCTTTATCTAGAAGGGATCAAGATGAGACCCGATATTTAGAACTTTATTAGGATCACAGTCATCGATCGAGACTTCTATAGCGGCCTCATTTGGAGCCGCTTTTCTACACCCCGACTAATCGTCATCCCGTGGGTCGATGTCTTCGACCTCATAGGACGATGGTCCTGGCCGAGGTGTTTCCTGTAATTGCTATGCTTCCTTACCCTCCCCTGGGGGAGAAGATTTTTCAGATTCCTTGTTGCCGCTGCTCCTTAGCTCCTTCCACTCTGCCATATAACAGGCTCGGCCTGTTACTTGGTCTCCTCGCACAGTTCCGATCCCACTGTCGGTAGGAAACTTCAAAAGCAAACACAAGGGGCGATACAGGCTCGGAATACCGCCAGGGAAGGTCGTCCCAAAAAGGCATTATAGTGCGAGTTGATATTCATTACCACAAATGGTAGAATCCTAACTCTTTGTCTTTCTCCATCTCCTAACTCCACCGATAGTCTGACCTGGTCGATAGGTTCAGTGGACGCTCCGTTGAAACCACGTATTTGACCTTCATATAACTCTACGTCCTTTGTTTCTAACTTCATTTGGTCGTAGGTTTGTTTGAGTAGGATGTTCACTGAGCTTCCGTTGTCTACCAGAAACTTTCAGACAGTAGCTGGGCCGATGATGGCAGTTATCACCAATGGATCGACCGTTGGGGTTTCTATACCAACTGGATCGCGGTCATGAAAGACGATATCCTCGCCCATTATCCTCCTTTGTTTGACGTGACTCGCCGCCTCATGGGGGTTTACTTCTTCGACGTCGAGGTGTTTCATGGCATTGTCATATCGTTCCATGGCCCTAATGCTATGCCCCGCCGGATGTGGTCCTCCTACAATGGCGTTAATAACAATTCCTTTCCCTTTTTCTTAAGGAGTAGCGCGAGGTGCTGGCTGACTTTGCTTGGGTAATGATGTTCCTTGCCCCTGTCCCTTGGAGCTATTTTGTATTCATCGAGTTTCTCTTCTCGAATCAGCTTTTCAACAATGTCCCTAAGATGTCGGCACTCATTGGTCGTATGCTTGTAAATGTCATGGAATAAGCAGTACTTCCCGGTTGCTCGTTCCTTCTCCGTAGGCTCTCGTGGGGATGGCTTCTTATACTGCATCGTACTGCAGGCATCGAGATATATGTTCTCTAATGTATCATTTAATGTAGTATACGTGTCAAACACCTGGAAGCGAGGGTGCTTTCGGGAGTTCCCTCTTTGCTTTGAATTTCCGCCGTTTTCTCTCGACCCTTCACCGTTGCGCTTGCTACAGTCTTCAACATTCACCTCGACTTTCCCCGAGTTATCCCCAGATTGTTTAACAATGACGTTGTTTCGATCTGACCCTACTACAAAACAGGTCATTTGCTTCGCTTCACTTGCTTCTGTTGCCCTTACAACAGAAGCAATTGTGTTATTTTGCTTCTGTTATCCTTGCAACCGAAGCAAATAATAGAAGCAAATAGTGTTATTTGCTTCTGTTATGCTTGCAACAGAAGCAAATAGTATCATTTGCTTCTGTTCTCCTGATAACCGAAGCAAATGCACCGAAGCAACTACTGTCAATTTCTTCTGTTTCTTTGAAACCGAAGCAACTAGTGTTATTTGCTTCTGTTTCATAGCAACAGAAGCAAATGCAAAAAAGCAAATATTATTACTTGCATATGTTCCGTTGGAAATGAAGCAAATACAAATTATTTTAATTAAAGCTAATGCATGTACAAATAATCATACACAATAACTTTATATGTTACTTTTCATGGTTGATTAACAATTAATAATTTCAAATTTCTAATCATTGTTAATCAATCATTATTTTTATATTCAATATTTAAAAAAATAAAATTTTGAATTTAACAAATAAAAATTTCTATTTAATGATTAATATTAAATGAATACTGTCTTGCCAAAAAAATTAATGAATGCTATTGATTATGTTATAAGAAATATTAATTATTTATTAATTAATAATTACTATCGAATAATTATTATCAATATTCCATACTTAATGTTTAACGTTTAATGTTTAAATGATTAATACTAAAGAATTAATAATTAAATATAATTAATATGTAATATTTAATAATAAATAGATGATAAATAAAAAGTTAAAATTAATAGTTACCATTAAATAATTAACAGTATGAAGTATTATTTTAATAAAGTTTGAAAATTTTGTAATAAATTTAGAATAATTCATAAAAATCAAAAACAAAATTTTAAATTTTCATTGAATTACAATATGAAATAGAATTAGAACTTCCAGAAAATTTGAAATTTTATAAAATTTAATCATTTATATATAATTACTTGTTATTGTTGACTATTCCTGGTTAGTAATTAAGTCATATTTAATCTTTATTAATTATATTTAATAGCAAAAAAATATAATTAATAAAACTTTATTAATAAACTCGAAATAGGTACACTAATAATTAATTATTATATTTCACCATTTATTATTAGTAGTTAATAGCTAATAAATATAATTAATAAGATAAAAGTAATCCCATCCAACTTTTCGTTTGGAAGGCATGCACGGATGAGAAAGCCAGGTAAGCACATATGGAACAATCGCACCCAAATTTTCGTTTCCCCCCATAACTTTTCGTTTCCCGCTGCATTTTTTGGTTTCCTTCCATCTTTTCTTTGGTTCTTATCCTTTCCCCTTTAACTTTTCAATTCCTCCGCAACTCCATTTCGTTTCCATCGTTTCACCTTTTCAAAACGATTTCCTTTCCGGACGAGCTGCTCTGTCCCGGTCCTGATTTCACGGACTCCCAGTTGTATGGAGGCGGTCCCCAGCCGAGGCGAAGCTACTTGGGCTTGGAACCTTCCGATTTCGTTTCCATCGTTTCGGGTGGAAGCCGTGCCTCTGCTACGTGCGCGGCTTTGGCAAGAACGGAAGCGCCTGCCGGTTCCAGCACTAGTTTTTGCCGGACGCTGACGTTGACAGAATGAACGGTATAGAGAAGAGTTGCTTCTTTTGAGATCGAGAAGTCAGAGGCTGGGCTTTTCCTATTCGCCTCTTTCTCCATCTTCCTCTCCGTACTTGTTTCAGCAAAATGACAGGTAATTAATTTTTATTTTCTTCTGCTCATATTTTTTTTTAGAGACTGTCAAGCTAATTCCTTTTGAGTAATAGTGTTCATGAAATGTAATTTGATCACATAACCCAATATTTTGGAACTAAAATTTCATAACACAAATATAGGTGTAGACTGTTCCATGAAACAATTTCTTTCACTTAGTGTGTAGATAAACATGTGCGTACAGAGCCATTTGGTTTGAATCAAATTTTGAAGCAATTTATTGTTAATGTTTTAAAGTATTAGAAGGTGGGTTTATCTTGGAAACAATCAAGTACCTACCATGTATTCACCACTGCAGTTATTGTTTACATATGATTTGGCTGAAAAGATAATATTGTACTAATGCAACGAAGTCGAAAATGTGTGAATTATTATTGAATTGTAATAATAATGCTTATTTGGATCTGATAGCGTTACTGTTGTTTCTGGGTTAAATATAAAGACAATTTATTGTATAATAATGTTTTTAGTGCTTATTACTGATTTTATAATGCAGTTTGTATATTACACTTAAAAACTTGTAGTTATGCTGTATTCTACGCCTATGAACTTGAACGATGTTGTAGCAATAATTTAGACTAAATAAATTTGCAAATTTTAGTATGATTTTACTTCTGGTTATGCTGGCCTATGCGATGAGACATGGAGTACTGAAGTTGCATGAATCCATGGAACATTATCCACTCATTAGCAACAAGATGTAAGTAGCAAGACATATTTCCGGGCATTTGCTTTCCGCACGTTTGCCGTTGTTAGGTGGAAAATTCATTAACAGGCTCATCTCGGTTCTAATTGTAATGTTTAAGGAATTCTTATAAGCAACTGAAAAGCTCAAGGCCATCTTTGCCCATAAGGATCTGTGGGTAGGTTTGAAAATGAATAAGCATAAAACTAAATATTATTTTAATAAGTTTTGTAGAAACAAATAGTCTATACTTGGCTGTACTGGGGTTTCAAATGGCTTTCTTCCTGTCAAATAATTAGGAAGGCCATTGTCAAATAACACAATAACAAATGTTGAATGCAGTAAATTGGTAGACAACATCAAAGATAAGTTACAAGGCTAATGATCTAAATTTCTATCCTTCGCTAGGAGGTAGAATTAGTTCATACGTTGATAACCTCAAAAGTTAGATTTTTGATGCAATCTTTCCAAGTTCCTGACAGTTCTCTTGCCAAAATCAATGCAATTTATTCCAATTTCGTATGGAGAGGATAAATGCATTAAGTTATAAATTCTCTGTAAACAAAAAGTAGAATGTGGTATTGGACTTAAAAATTTATTCGAACTCAAAAATTATATTGACTTAAACTTGGTTGGAAATTACTTGTGTCAAAACTTATGTGCATATTGGATGCGAGCTAGATATTTAAAAGGATTTTTTTTGTCTCAGAATTGATATTAACTCTGTGGCTATATTGAAAATATGCTTGAAATTTAAGGACTTACTTAAAGAAATGGTTCAGAGAAATATAGCAAGAAGGGAACACACTGATCTTGGAAAAACCCTTGGCTTAATAACGAAAGTATTTTTGATAAACTGGGTTTGTGAATGTTTCTGTGCCTATGGAACTCCTAATCAACTTACCAGCCGTACAGTTTGACTTGTCTCGTTTGTTTTGTTAGGTTTCATGTTTTCCATTGAATGTAGAGAGCAAATTGTACAGTGGTTCGCTACTGGGTACACTTAGCTTTAGTTGGCATAATGACAGTACAAGTGAGTTTTTATTTGTAAGCAGTGAGTTTATACCTTTCACTTGTTTTGTTCTCTGAACAACTAAAACTATGTAACCTGTATTTTGAATTATCAATAAAGAACCTTTTTGTAAAATGAAAAATTGTGAATGAAATTTTATAAATGATATTTATATTAAGTAATTTATTTAAGGGTTTAGCAAACCATGTTTCTGAATATTAAGGGTCTAGACTCATTTAGTATGATTTGAAAATAAAAAAGTTTTCTTAAATGTCTCATGAATATACCTGTATTGTTGAGTATGAGATATTTTCTAAGCATTAAAAATATAGTGTTTTGTGAAGCACTAAAAAAGTTTTCTTAAACGTTTATGGTTTTAAAATGTATGTTTATGAGCTTGGATGATGGCTACAATTCAAATTATAATAATTTTTCTACAACCGTGCAGGTTGGATGTCATAGATGGGATTTTATGGAAATTTGTTTATTGGTTTTATATACACACACACACACACACACACACACACACACAGAGAGAGAATAAATGACTAATTGAGAATGTGCTAAATTTCTACGAGTATCTAAAGAAATATTGTTGTAGATATATAGTTGCATGTAGATAATCTGTTCCATTATCTCATTGTTTTTATACGTATTTGTTTCATTTTTGTGTCTTGAGCTAATAATCTACAATTGTCCATCTTTCCAGGGATATTCTGAAGCATAATGGACTCTAGGCACTATATTTAATAAGATGTTGGGTTTATTTTTAAAAGATTGCCTTTGATGAGAAGTTGCATTTAGTAAGTTAGAATTCGTAACTTGTATGACTAGAGTAACTTGTACGCACTGTCATCTTTTTGCTTGTATGCACTGTCATCTTTTTGAAGCCGTGATTTAGTAAGTTAGAATTCGTAACTTGTATGACTCTTTCTTGTATTAAGAACAGATTATTAACATTAATTATGAATTATAATGTTTTATAATATGATGTTGCTTTTAAATGTATGGATTATTATTAACAATATCAATGAAATTATTGCATTTTAGTAATGTCCAATTTGAATTGTTTTATAGTTTGAATATATAAATGCAAGCAATAATTATTTTCTTTGATATATATATATATTTATTTATATTGCTGCATGTTTGAGAATAATTATTTTTTTGTTGCGTCTTTTGCATTTGCTTCGGTTGTTAAACCGAAGCAACAGGGTGTAAGCAACTGAAGCAATTAAGTCTATTTGCTTCGGTTGTTTATCCGAAGCAATAATTATTTTTTTTCGTTGCGTCTTCTGCATTTGCTTCGGTTGATGAACCGAAGCAACAAGGTGTAAACAACTGAAGCAATTAAGTCTATTTGCTTCGGTTGTTTATCTGAAGCAACAAATTTTGGTCTGTTGCGTCTGTTGCATTTGCTTCGGTTGTAGAACTGAAGCAACAGAGGGTAAATAATCGAAGCAACAGACATGTTTTGTAGTAGTGTGACGGATCGACAGCACCCGTCTGACCATCTCCTTCCTCCAGCTGTGCATCTTCTTGCCTCAATCGAATGTAAGCCTTTTCATATAAAGCTTCAATCATGGTAGGTGGCTTTCCAATCAAATATTTTCCAAACTCGGTGCGTTTGTCAATGCCATCGACCATGGCCATCAAAACAGTTTCGTGGTTGGGGTTGCTGACCTCGGTTGCCGCCCGATTGAACCGATTGAGATAATTCCTTAAGGATTCGCCTCTTCCCTGCTTAACTGTTGACAAAGCCATGACATGTTTTGATTTGGTGGCGTAAAGGAGGAATTGAGTTAGGAATTTTTTACTCAAGTCTTTAAAGCTAGGAATTGACTTTGCGGGCAAACGGACAAACCACATAAGGGCAATCCCGCTTAAGAAGATTGGAAAAGCCTTGCATTTAATTGTGTCAGGAGTAAATGCTACTTCCATGTGCCAAGAATATCTCATCAGGTGTTGTTGTGGGTCTGTAGTTCCATCATATTGATTCATTTGGGGCATACTGAATCTCCTGGGAAATTCGGCTGGCAAAATGTCATCAGTGAATGGCGTATAGCTTCGGTCGACTCCCCAGTCTTCGTTCCTATGCCCACGACTGTCGTTCATGATTTGTCGTACCATAGCGGCTAAATTTGGTGGGACAACTGTATCTGGGTCGACTTCATCAACCGATGGACTTCTTCTACCCCCTCCATCAGGAAATGCCGTCTGGGCGTTTCTTCTCCTCCGGTTTCCTTGGTCAATCACAAGATTCCGGGGAGGATGTACATGGGCCCAATTTCTTCGACCAACATTTTGATTTGCAAGAGGGGATGCCTCCCGATGACGCGGGGCTATGGGATCGACAACCTCTAAATCGACCTAATTAGCATGCCCTTGGTCACGTTCATCTGGCGGATGTTGAGGTTCTTCCGTCCGTGGTTGCCGAACGTTTTCAATTCTCTCTAACGGACGTCGAAGTCAACGTGGGTCTCTGCCTTCTTCCGATGAAGATGAGCTTCCTGACACTCGATCCAGCTGAGGGGAAGTGAGATGATGACCCCGAGCATCCTGAGCTTGATTCCTGAATTCCTCCCATTGCCTAGCGATGCGAGTCATGTCTTCACGCATAACGGCGTTCTCTTGAGAGTGGGCCCTTAGGGCATCTGTGGTTTCCCTAAGCCGATCTACTATAGCCATGAATTCGTCTCGAGTGGCGAAAGCAGAAGATGGAGCTATATCCCCTCCAACGGGTAATGTAGGCTGATTCAAAGTAGCTTCTGGGTCAACCATCCTGCCAGCTGCTTCCGTCGATGTTCCAACTTGTGGATTCTTTCCGGTATTGCGAACTGTTTTTCCAGCCATTGCTAAATCAATGCAACGACAAAAACGAGATTTCCGTCTTGGACTTGGTGATCCAAAAGTAGAGCGAAAATCCGGATTGACCTGAGAAAATCTATTCTCAGTGAAAGAACCAAAATGTTGATACCAAAAACGGTTCAACACCCAGAGAGAAGAACTTTGTAGAGAATAGGTGAAGATTAATAACAATAAACATGCACTGGAATTGAAAAGATCACACACAGAGTTTTTATAGTGGTTCGGCAAAGACGATGCCTACGTCCACTTTATATATTATTTCTTTTTTTATTACAATTACCATACTTTTTCTGAATTGAAACACAGTTATTTATAGATGATACAACACTTAGCCGTTATCTACACGTGTCACTGGATCCAAAATAATAGTTATGGCTGAATGATTCAGTATCTGCTGAAGAATCGGTGTTCCTTCCCAAATATTTGGTATGAGGCGGCCTGCGATCCATCTACTTTGGGCGATTTGAACTGGAAAGATCTACCAATAAACTATTCTTCAGGCTAGCTTTTTGAACATTAAATGAACGAATCGCAACCGATCAAGCTTAGTCATCCCAAGCTCCTTCTGGGCCGCACTCTACGGACAAAGTGGCCTAGGAGAATGGGCTTTCCCCATTTACTTCAAAGACTTTGTATACGGATCTACCATGCTGCTATGCCTTGATGGGCAGTCCGAAAGGCCCATCAACAGTATGCTTCACAGTCAACTTAACGCTTAACACAGATACCTTCAAACCCCAACTTATCACAAACAGATGAGTCGTAACCCTTTTGGGGTTTGAGACTATAGCGGGATCAGAAACAAGACTAGTATTAAAGTGCAGAATCTCAATTACAAAATCAAAATGGCAGAATCAAAAAGAGTTTTAACCCAATAATCAGATAAGGAAATTAAACCTTCTACAGAAATTTTCCTATTTCTATCCTACCCACCAGCCATGAGAGCATTCGCCTGCCCTTCAGAAGTAGTTTCTGTCCTCTGCTCTTGCCCTCGTTTCTTCAGGCAGTCCCTAGTGTAGTATCCCATTTCACCATAGTTGAAGCAAGCGTCCTTCCTCTTTCTGCAATCCTTGTTCAGATGAGTCAAGCTTCCACAAGTAAAGCACTTTTTCTCCTTCTTATCTTCAGACTTTTCATCCTTCTTTTGTGTTTCCTTTTTGGGCCATGCTTTCTTGTTATGTGGTCCTTCGAGCTTTTCTTCTTTCTTCTCACTTTTGGCTTCCTCTTCATGCATTAACGCCATGTCAACCAATTTCTCGAAGGTAGCCCCCATAGGAATGTGGGTCATAGCCAACCCATGTAGTGGCTCATTCAAACCTTTAACGAATCTCAGGACCTTCTTCTCAGGTGTGTTCACCAAGTCTAAGCCAAATCTCGCCAACTGATTGAACTTGTTGAGGTACTCCTTCACTGATAAATTCCCTTGCTTCAACGCCAAGAACCTCTCCATGTATAAATTATCTTCTGCTCGTGAGAGAAATTTCATCTTGAACCTATGCCTGAAATCCATCCATATCTCCACTGGACGCTCTCCATTCGTGACCTCCCACCAAAACGGGGCTTCGTCCTCCATTAACCAAGCAGCTAATTTGACCTTCCTTCCATCTTCTATTTCGAAGATACCAAACAAATCTTCCACGTCCTTAAGCCAATTTCAAGCTTCAACAAACGTCTCTGACCCGTGAAAAGGTTTTTTGATCATTGCCCGAAAGCCCTTGTATATCTTCGAAAAAGTATCAACGCGGTAAGGGGGAGGAGCGGTTGTAGCTGGGGGAGGAGGAACGTCTGCTGGGCCTGCGGCGGTGGCCCTAGCCTCTAGGTACCTTCTGAACCAGGTTGGTATCGGTATGCCCTCGAGTATCTCGAGTACCCTAGACATGCTGAAAAGAAAAAGGAAGAGATTCAAAAACGGAGAATCGAAAGACAGATATATGGCTTTTAGGGATTATGTTTTTTCAAAATAATCTTTACTTTTGAAAATACTTCCTTTTTAAAATCTTCTGGAAAATAGTTTTCAAAAACTTTTTATCAAATCTGGTAACCTTCAGCTCTGATACCAAGTGAAACACCCCACCTTCGTTAAGGTCACTCACAAAGGGAATGCCTTAACTTCGATGGAACGTTATAAGTAAACAGAACAGAATATTACAAGATAGATACTTAAAGCAGTACTTGAAAAAATTTATAACCTTATTGCAGCGAAAACAGAAATAAGTTTGGTTACATCTTTCAAACCCACAATACCAAAATTCAAGTACATAAATATCAGTCTTGTACAAAAGTCTTTAGAGTACAAAATTTAAATGCCATAATCCCCAACAGAGAATGCCATAAATAAGTAGAATCAAAGCCAAGCAATACTTCAAGCACTTCAAGCAGATGGAATCTAAATCAAGCTCCTATGTTTCCACCCTGAGAACCTGGGGGGGCGAAAGAAAAGAGGCTAAAGAAACTAGGTCAGACATAAGTCTGGTGAGTCTAGTGACTTTTAACATATAAACAGATAATAGTATCATGACATGTAAATAAAACTGGATGAGATATAATCGTAACAGGAGTAGCAGGTTAACAGAAGAGACAAAATAATATAGGCTAAACTAAGCTTCTTACTTGGTTTTCACTTCCCTGCACTAATACTAGTATAACAGAATTAGGTGTTGTCCTAATGTCTAGACAGAAAACAGAACGATCTCTTCAGAAACACAATGCTAGTAATGGCCTTTACCACCCCAACAGAGATAGACGGTACAGAAACGGAATGCTAGTAATGGGCCTTTACCACCCTAATAGTGACAGACGATATAGAAACAGAAGAAGAAACAAAATCAGAGATGGAAACAAAATATTCCCTATGGAAACAGAATGTTAAAATTAGGTATACACTAGTGAGGGGCTTTTACCACCCCAACAGACGATACCATGCAGAAACGGACAGGTGTTACCACCCCAGCAGAAACAGACGGTACCCAAACAGAAATAGACAGAACTAGGTGTACCTAAATTCTACCCCAAGCGATCGGCTCCCTAATACATAAATACCCTATGCCGGCTCCACAGAAGAGTGTATCATTCCCTAAATTGGCAACCTATAGACACAGACCTATTTACAGATGTCACGGTGTCTTACATCCTCAGAGCAGACCAGATCTATGCATGCACATGACCTGGTTGGAATGCACCATCAACACCCCTTGCCATTATCAGAATGAACCTCTTATAATTAGTTCAGTAAGAGTGCCCTGGACCCCTACCTACTGTTGGGTCATAGTTTTGATACCATAAAGGGTTACTGACTAATATGGGTCCCAAACAACAAATGACACAAGTAATTACACCTCCTAACCTTGTGTCCCTAGACTAACAGATCCCAGATTAACTTGCTTACAGATTTCGGATGTACAAAGTTTAGAATAACTAGCCCTCAGATCCGACATACAGGTTAACAAGTTTTCAAACTAACGGGTCAGAAATGCAGATTAACAAATTTTCAGACTAACGGATCAGATATACAGATTAACAGACTTATAGATTGTTTCACCTAACCTTGTATTGGGCCTACAGATTCACGAAATGGGTTTATTAGATTCATCCATCCAGTTGATTTAACCTTATCCACCCAACACATTTTAGGCATCATATTTATCCTAGATTTGCATTAATTAAATATTAATGTACAGACCTTTCACATTAGGTCGGTAGCTTGTGGCCGCTGGAAGTGCCGGGCGGTTCCGGGCAAACTTCTGCCACAAGCCAAACCTAACCTCGTGCCTAAGCATCTTTTAGTTATGCCTATGACCTCTCACATTAGACTGACAGTTTGCGGTTTCTGGTTAAGCCGGTTGGGTCCGTGCAGGCTTCTACCGCAAATAGAGTCTAACCTTGTGCCTCAGCATTCTTATCTTTAGCTAAAGTATTCATTCACAGATTATGCCAATATCAGACTAATTATGCCAATCCAACAAATTAACTTCTTTACAAGTTACAGCAGATTACCCAAAGTTCTATTAACATGTTTTGCTCAATTTTAGATCGAGCCTACAGATTTTCATACCCCAAATTACTGTATTCAGTTTCAACAGATTTAGCTGATTAGGCAGTTTAACCGATTTAGTCATTCGTTGAAATTCCATTAACATACCTCGCTTAATTTAAATTAAGCCTATTTTTACATGCCTAAATTATGGTCATAATTCACAATATAACCTATGCCCCAAATTTTTACTGTAATTTACATAGTACAGAATATTCTCCAAAAACCCCAAATAATGACATACAATACGAATTATGCAAAATTGTAGCCCTTGAATTCAGCGTATGCCAAATTTCCAAAATCCCCATTCAGGCGTATTCACAATTAATAGTTATCCTATTTTAATATAGATCTTTATGCCTAAGTCATATATAAAATAATTCTCCTTCTTCCAAATCACAGACTATCTTATATAGTATGTCCAGATCTAGATCTTAAATTACAACATATATTATTTTCTTAAATTAGTCACAAATCAGTCATATCCAATTATTCACAATTTTCCCCAAATTTAACGTTCGTGCGTTGATCTCTTATGAGATTTGGCTCAGGCTCGCGGTAGCCTGGCTATAGAACAGAAGGAAGGAAGAGACACAGAATAGTTACAATAATATTAATAAGATAGATCTACACAGAAAAACAGATCTGATAAACAAGAATATGCATAATCTCAGATTCAGATTTATAACTATGTCAAGATCATATTTAAATTTCATATCTGAAAATAACTGTACTCACCTTGGTTGGATTCTAAAAGAAAAAGGGGTTGTAGTTGTTCTCTTCTAATCCTATTCAGATTGGAAGAAGAAGGAGCACTAGTTCTAGATTAGGTTTCAGCAGAGTAGCGGTGCCATTGATTTATTTTAATATGAATTAGGGCAGAGTATAGGCGTAATGAAATTGTGTAGAGAAAACTGTAGCCTTAGGGGTGTTTATATAGCATAGGGATCAACGAATCTGGTCAGAACGGGCGTCCAAATGCAGAAAAACGAATTTGTCCATGGATCTGGAAATAGAGGGAGGTTGACCCCCTGGTCGACCTACACCCAGGTCGACCCCCAAGTCGACCCCCTAGCCGACCTGGGTCCTGGTCGGGAAATTTCCCGCCCAGCCCGGGTGTGTATTTTTGAATTTCAAACTTTTAAATTTTGAATTCGGGCTGGTTTTTATTTTAAATTCCTGAAACTTCTAATTGCCCTAACTTCTTCATACGAAGTCCGATTTACACAAACTCGGACTATATCTCAAGAAGAATTCCGAGACGAACGCAATGGCATAACCCATCTCCCTTAATTCTTCTTTTAAAAATTAAGTATACTTTGTTTTGTTACTTTATGTTCATAGAAAATATGGGGTGTTACATATAATTATAACATAGAGATAAGTTGCAGTAGGCTTAGGTTTTATAGTTTACAAACAAATAAACTTCTCCTCCGTATGTCGCCTCCCCAAATATTACCTTCCTCAGTTAAAAATACGCAAGCTACTGCTTTTCGTTGCCTTGGCTCCCACGATTACTTGGACGCCACACCTCGTTCTTCTTTTAAATCGTGGGTTTTCTCCCAATTCTTCAGCAACGAAAAAAACAAACGTTTCCCTTTCTACCTTTAATGGCGAAAAGAAAAAAAATCCTCTTTCGCCCAAAATCGAAATCACTCCTCAGCCCTTAGAAGCAAATCGATGCCGCCTCCTAATTCGTAATCGGCCTCTGCCCTGAATTAGATTTCCCCAAATCAAACACTCCACCTGAGAATCGCTGTTCGTTGTCACCACAAATCACCCGTTACCTTCAGCATGTGCCTAAATTCGTGTCGACTTGCTTTTCTCATCTTCGCACTAACGAGTGCCCTTGTCCCTGTCCTCCTGAAGCACCGCATCAACAAACCCTAGCACCACTTCCAAGGCGCTTGCAGATTGAGCTTCAAAGCTCCACCGCGTCGATTTGCAAATTCGTAGCTATGCTTTTTTCACGGTCTCAAGGTGAGTTATCACTCATGATTAATCATAAGTCCAAGTAAATTTCAACTCGATTTTTAATTGGGATATAATAGTTAATTGTGTGTGCCGTGTGCGTTGATTTGGGCTTGATTTACTGTCTGATTAGTTGTGTGAGCTTTCCCTTTTGTTTGCGTTGATTTAACCAGTGATGAATAAATGATTTGCTTGGAAATTCTTTTGTGATTTTTGTTGCCGTTTTCCCCATGTCCGAAACTGGAAACAAAATGAAATATTTCTTGCCTAAAACCCAAACTGTGATTTTCAGGAAAGAAAATTAAATTATGAATCATTCTTTAAATTTTTGGAAAACAACAGAACTATTTCCTTTCCCAAAATAAATTGCTATGTATTGGGAATACATCATGCTGATTATAGCATTGTAAATTTAGGAAGAACTTGAGTATTTTATCGATAAACATGGTGATCATAATATTGATTTTATACATATATATGTTTGAGAAAACGGGGGAGGGAGAATGGAAATTGACCCAAACTGAGCAACCTTTTCTTTACACTTGGGAGTTTTATTCAACGTCATTCTCTTGATAGCCAGATATATATTACTTTATTTGGTTGGTTTACAAGTCAAGAAGATTTTCCGATGAGCTCATTATTTATGTATGTGGCGTAACAAATATAATGGTGTTCTCACTACTAATACTTGTGTAGATTAGATAATTAAGTATTATCAATTAACTGTATTATTTGTTAGTTATTTGCAAAGATGGATTAGTGTTTGCTCAGTTATCATGATAAGGTTTTTCCATTAAATTCAAGAATGATGTCCTCTGAAACACCCTCTTACAGTTTCACTGTTGTTTTGAAAACATGACTAAACATCTTATTAACTACTGTGATGTTGATTGTTATATACCAATATGATATATTTATTACTACATTAGTACTCAATTTTACTTACTTTGCAACCAACATTGGGAAGGAAGAGGACCAGGTTATTATTAACAAAAGTTATGACCTTGAGTATGCATTAGTTTATGCGAGCTTTCGATATATGCCTTGACACAGTCAGAATATGATATAGGTATTATTCACCATGCTGTTCAAGAATGTTTTACTGTAGATGAGAGATTTACTAAAATCATGACCCAAAATACATTGTCCCAGGTTGCTTAGAACTGACAAAATATGAATGGTTGTATCCTTGAAAATGGTCACCTAGATAAACACAATAACTCGAGTATTTTGCTTTGGTAATTTGATCACACACACATGTATTCGTATACCACCTTGTTAGTTGGTTACCCTCCTCTGTCTCGTATTGGGGTGCGTGCTTCTGCTTAAGTTATCTGGAGTTTTTGGTTAATACCTATACTGTGCACTATTGAATTGTTTAATTGCACTTATATAAAATTAGGTAATAGGTTCATAGCATCTTAGTATGTACAGATCCAATGCATACATTTAAAGGGAAATGTATATATTTACCCAGTCAAGCAAGTACGTCGAGTTGAGACCCCTGAGCTGACTTGCATATTCAAACATATGTTTAGCCTATCATTTTGAATGTAACAATTCACTTTGGTCACATTGTATTTAACCAAACAGTTAACATTGGTCACATGATAATAGATTAACATCGAAAAAAAGAAAAAAAAATCTGGACTAATAGTAAATAAAATTTTATTTTTATTCATTTTCATCTCACTTTGAACTTGTTAAAACCTAAGTTTGGTGAACTGTTCAGAAGACCAGGTTGTAGCCCTTTTTAGATGACTAGTTTGTCTTAAGCCTGAAATGTATTTTGTTGTGTCACGCTTGTCATTTTCCTTTTCTGTCCTCTATCATGATCATGTGTTTGTTGTTACCATTCGAAATACATATATGGTCAGTCTTTCCTCCTGCTGTTATCATTTGCATAAATATATATAAACATATGAGTATGTTGTTACAGTATGGTGTGTGTCCCATCTTTTGTTCACATAAAAAAATACTAGAACATGAGCATGCCTTATGATCTTATGGGATACACCTGAACTAGTTCATTAAAATTTCAGACCTTGCTAGTCGCCCCTTTCACATGGAACTCAGTTTGGGTTAGCTTGCATTATTTCTAAATACATATGTTATCTCATTAGATTCAGGCCATACTTAAACTAATGTTGCTGGGAATTATCAAATAATACTTGACAAAGGATTAGGGAATTGAGCAGAACTATTTAATGGAAACGCTTGGCCATCTATTCATTTTTTATGTTCCTATATTGCACATTTATGTGCATGTTATGCTTGAAACCAAACCTATAGATACTAGTTGATTTGTTTGGCAATCTAACACCTGAGCACTCCTATATATATTATATCTGAGTAAATTAGGCCTGTACATGCTTCCTGCATGGTCCTTATCCTCGGCTGTAACACTTTACTTCTTTTTCCACCCTAAAGCTGATTGGTATATCCTATTTTGTATACGTCTTGGACATGAAATTTTGAACTTGATTTTAATATTGACCACTTCGTATATCTATGGTTCAACAGCATGGTCGTGTGTGGTACACCCATTGTTTCATTACAGTATTGAGTGTTTCTGCACTTAATTTCATGATTGGTATCTAATGGTAGGATTCATGACACTTACTGCCAGCATTTCGGTTGTGTCACTATCCTTATTCCAGCATTTTGTTTGCACCAGCACATCGGCTGCATCCCCATTCCTAGGTTATTCTTCGTGGTGCACTTTTTAGGACGCTATGGCGATACACACGTGTACGCGTGTGTGCACGTATGTATACGCAGGCTCCTGTAGTTACCCATGATATTGTTTAAAATTTTGGTTTGGGACGTTGAGGCAGTGTACACATGTATATATATCCGCATGTATACTTGCAAACGCCCGAGATCGTTCGTCCTTGGAAATATATAGAACTAATACGGATGGGTACCACACTTGATTTAAACTGATATGAAAAGGTACCATAACTATTTATTTTACACATGTCGTATGTTAGGCTTAGCTATTATATTTCAGTTTATATTGAAGTTAATTTACTTCAACTATGATTAATCCTGACTCGAGTGTTTTATGTTTTTGCATGGAACGCTTGGGTCAGATCCGAGCACTTCAGATTTAAAGATTTCAGCTGAGGTTTCGAAGATTGACAAAGCTAGGGATTCCAAAAACGGCGCACTCTGAAGTTTTTAAACCAGTAAAGATTTTCCTTGTACTCAAATTATTTTTACATTCCGTTGTATAGAAAATCTTGTATCAAACTTATGATTTATAAATAAAAGTTTATTTCGCTATTCAATACTGTGTTATATATATATATATATATATATACATATTATGTGTTTTCTGTGTTGATTCTATTTTTAAACTCTGTAAGCTAAAGAACGATCCGTCGATTTGAACGTTTTAAGTTGGTTTAATCCCCAATTTGAAGCGGTCAAAAAGGCGGGACATTACATTATATCTCTATGCATTCATCCGGAATAGTTGCATACATGAATGCATATATCAAATATAACTGCATACTTTTATGCATACACATACAGTTATAAACTGAAAAAACACCATACCTTCATTTTCATTTTTACCAGTAGCAGCCATCAAATAACCTTGAGCTCTTCCTTTCGTAAAAGTAGCATCAACAAAAATTAAAGGACGACAATATTGAAATCCATGTGCACAAGCTTCGAATCCAATAAGAACTCTTTCAAATTGACGTGTATCATCATTACACTCCAACACAACTTTACTCCTAGGATAATAGTAACAACAGCATCACAAAACGACTGCAAATGATGATAATACATTATATCGCTTCCATGTAACTCTTCTATTGCCAACTTCTTCCCACTATAAGCATAATAATACTTCAAAATAACATTATACTCGGTTTGAAACAAATTAATAATGTCCTTGGTCTTCATTAATGGATTAGAATGAATATGATCATAAACTAACAATTTAATGAATTTGTTGGATACAACAGGATTGTTTATGTCATGAATTCTAGCACCACAAGTATGTTCAGGTTGAAATCTCTTTAAAACAAAATAGCCAGGAAGATTGAACTTAACAGAAGCATAAATCCTAAAAGCACAATTTTGCTTAGAACAAACAGCTGTAACTCTTTCCTTGCCATTCTTAACCAAATTAAGCTGGTATCTAGTCTTCATACTATACATCATCACATACAACCTAAATTCAGTAACACCTCCTGGAAATTGCTGACCAACACCAGAAAAAACATGTTGATTCAAATCACTTCTCAACAATTGTCTCAATTGATTGTTCGAATCACATGTACTAGCAAAAGAAGAATCACTACCACAAGAAACAACATCTGACCTTGCATTGTTAACTAAAGAACTACTACGATTGATCTCAACAAAAATAACCAAATAATCCTCACGATTATGTGCAGCCAACAACAAAACAGATTGAAGATCAGAATTACTTTCAATATTTCTTCTCAAGTCATCTCTAATGTGATACAATTCAAATGACAATGGACTTAAATCAATCCATTTACCACAAACAGCATCTCTCACAATATCAACAGTACTATCAAAATAAAAACGTATAGAAAAGCTATCATTCCCAAACTTCAACAAGACTAATACACCAACATTAGCAGGAACACTGTTTATACAAAGAAGAGAATTATTAATAAAACTTATTAGTATTAATCAAATAAAACTACACACACATTTGCAGCATATTATAATTACATGCATACATGTACACATATATCCAGAATATTAGCACACTTTTATGCAACTGTTAATAATAGTTGTATTACGTATATTCAGAATAGTTGCAAATTTGTATGAACATAGAGGGAATAGTTGCATATCTGTATGCGCATATCCAAAATAGAAGCATACAATTTTATCCACTATTTAAGAAATGTTGCATATTTATATGCACATATACAAAATAGTTGCATACTTGTATGCACATATTCAGGAAAATTGCATACATTTCTTATCTAAAATACAGAATAGTTTCATACTTGTAAGCGTATAATAAAAATATTAACGTACTTGTATGCACGCATTCAAAAAAGTTGCACAAATGTATTGAAATTTAATCTCACAAAAGAAGCCTTATAAATAATAATAAATACATCAAATAAATTGAAAATAACAATAACACACGTATGAAAAAAAAGAAGTACAAATTACCTTGAAGATGAAACATTCATTATATCTCTCAATCGCTGAAGAAATCGAATATTAGATTCTTCAACAAATCCCAATTAGATCGAATATTGAATCTCAGAAAAAAAACACTGACGAAAGCAAAATTAAATCAAGGAAAATATTCTCTCTAAATAATGGACGTATGAATGAAATCCATGAAGAAAACCCTGAAGCCGCCATGAAAAGATAAATGCGTTAATTTGAACAAGGGTATTCACGGAAAAAAAATACCCCAAAAAAAACAGGGATGCGAAAAGTATAATTTAGAGCGGGAGGATTACACGTTAATTAACTTTAATTTTAGGGATGTGTGCCTAATTTCCACTTTAGTCAAATCTAATCGACTTGAAAATGACCATTTTTCAAACGTTCTCGGAATTCGACGAAATTAATTTTTTTAGGACCATATCGTCAAAACAAAGCCAGAAATAATTTTTCTGGATTTTTTTTAGAGATTTTCATAAGCTTTGAATCCATGTAGAGTTTGGATTTTCTAGTGGAGTATTGGACGAGTTCTACCCCCTCCCCCTCGAAACCCTTGACTTTGCCGCTGCTGCACCCCCCAATACCACGCCGCCGAGTTGGCCGACAGCCCCCTAGGCCGACGCGCCTCCCCGAGCCCCTCATCCCCAAGTAACCCGATCGACCTCTGGTGCTTCTGATTTTGTGAAAACTCAGATCAAAGAATTGAACAATTCTGAAAAATTACGGCCTTATACTATGTAGAAGAAGAAGAAGAGGGTAAATCCATGTATTATTTTAATAATTTAATTTAAAAATTACTATCAATCTTATTTAAATCATAACAAATTCATATGACTTCGAAATTGAGCGATTTTAGATCCTGTACGATCGTGAAACCAAGATCCACGCTGCTGTTCTGACTAGAAGCAATTCTGAGCTGATAAAATTTTGGCCAAGTTGTGGATCCGAACAATTCAGATTCACATGACTGTGAGATTTCTGATTTAAATAACTAATCAATTTAATTAATTTTCTCGCTATTTAAATAGTTGTATGTATGTTAATGATTTAGATCTACGATGTTATGAAATTTAGAATTGTTGATTTGTTGATTTGTGATGTATTAATATAGATCTGTATGTGATGGGTAAATTATAATAAATCATTTTGTTTAATATTTTGTTGAATCATTTTTTTTGTTAATATTTTGTTGAACCATATATATTAAACAAAAATGGAGTATTGTTTGTTTATTGAATTGAATTAGAATTTTCAATTCAATAAAAATTTCACCTTTATTTATTGAATTGAATTAGAATTTTCAATTCAATAAAAATTTCACCTTTATTTATTGGAATGAATTAGAATTTTCAATTCAATGAAAATCTCAGTTTTGTTTATTTTGTTGAATTGAATTAGAACTTTAATTTCAACATAAAAATATCACTTTGTTTATTTTGTTGAATTGAATTGGATTTTGCAATTCAATAAAAATATCACCTTTTGTTAATGTTGGATTTAATTAGAATTTATAATCCAATAAAAATATTGATTTTGTTGTTACAATTAAACTTGCAACAAAAATGGACATTTGGGGAAATAGGAAAATTAGTTAAACAGAAATCCTTATTTTTGTTTATTGAACTAGTGACACAAAAAATGAAATTTATGTAAATAGAGAAAATGTTCATGTTTTTAATCAAAACATGAATTCATTAAAATATAAAATTTTAATGCCAATAAATAGAATTAAAATGACATTTTGATTGACATTTTAGTAGTTAAAAAGTTACATTATTTATTTGCTTTTTAGATGGAAATAAAACATAGTATAAAAAGTTACTTTTTTATTTGCATTTTAGATGTAAATAAAACATAGTATAAAAAGTTACATTTTTTATTTTCATTTTAGATGTAAATAAAACATAGTATAAAAAGTTATATATTTTTTTATTTTTTTGCATTTAAGGTGTAAATAAAACATAGATTAAAAAGTACATTTTTATTTACATTTTAGACGTAAATAAAAACATAGATTTAAAGGTACATTTTTTTATTTACATTTTAGATGTAAATAAAAACATAGATAAAAAAGTACATCTTTATTTACATTTTAGATGTAAATAAAAACATAGATTGAAAAGTTAAATTTTATTGACAATTTAGATGTAAAATGAAAAGTTACATTTTTATTGACAATTTAGATGTAAAATCAAAAGTTACATTTTTATTGACAATTTAGAAGTAAAATGAAAAGTTACATTTTTATTGACAATTTAGATGTAAAATCAAAAGTTACATTTTTATTGACAATTTAGATGTAAAATCAAAAGTTACATTTTTACTGACAATTTAGATGAAAAATGAAAAGTTACATTTTTATTGACAATTTAGATGTAAAATCAAAAGTTACATTTTTAATGACATATTTGATATGAAATTAAAAGAATAGAACTACAAGTTTCATTTTTATTGTCATTTTAGAGACAATAAAAGAATAGAACTACATGTTACATTTTCAATGTCATTTTAGTTGTAATAAAAATGATAGAATTAAAAGTAATATTTTTATTGCCATTGTAGATACAATAAAAATAATAAAATCAAAAGTTACATTTTTGTTGACATTTTAGATGTAATGAAAAGAATGGAACTAAAAGTAATATTTATATTGTCATTTTAGAGACAATAAAAAGAATAGAATTACACATGACATTTTTAATGTCATGTTAGTTGAAATAAAAAGGATAGAATTAAATGTACAATTTTATTGCCACTTTAGAGACAATAAAAAGAATAGAACTACCTGTTACATTTTTAATGTCAAATTAGAGATAATAAAAAGAGTAGATTTTAAAGTTACATTTTTATTGTCATTTTAGAGAAATAAAAAAAACAGAATTGAAAGTTACACCTTTATTGTCATTTTTGAGACAATAAACAGAATAGAACTAGAAGTTGCATTTTTATTTTCATGTTAGATGAAATAAGATGAAAAGAAAATAAAATTACATTTTTATTGCCACTTTAGAGACAATAAAAAGAATAGAATAAAATGTCACATTTTTAATGTCATTTTAGTTGAAATAAAAAGAATAAAATCAAAGGTTGCATTTTATTGACATTTTATATGCAATAAAAAGAGTAGATCTAAATGTCACAATTTTTTTGTCATTTTAGATGAAATAAAAATAGTAGAATTAAAAATCATGTTTTTATTTTCATTTAGTGTCGATAAAAGGGTGAACATTAAAAGTACCATTTCAATGTAATTTAGTTTCCATTGAAAAGAATTAGGCATTAAAACATGATTTGTTTCAAAGTGTCACTTTTATCATGTTAGTTAGGATTAAGAAAATCGTATGTAAAATCTCTAATGTGAATATGGATGGTACTTGGCTGGCATGTGATTGATTGAAAGCAGTTGAAATCGCCAAACGAATTAAATTTATATATATATAAATATTAATTAAAATTAAACGAATCGCGCGCGGTAGTTCGCATTTTGGCAATCGTAACTTTAAACGATTATACCGAAAGATCCAACCGTCGGATTTTCCCAAAACCAGAACCGTTAGGACCGCTTTGGGAAGATCTTTCCAATGAAATAGACTTTATTAAAATACAACGGTTAGATTTCAGGATAAGTGTAAATCAAATTTTGGTAAAAACATCGCCAGGGCCGCCCATCGACCCTAAGCGTCGTTAAATAAATTTGGTTGTTTTTATATAAATAAAAATAGCGATTAATCGCTATTAAATACTATTAACAATGTGAAATGATTTTTTTAAAACTATATGTATGCGAGAATCATTTGAAAGACCGAGTTAAATCTCATTTCAAATGGTCATACGACGATCTAAATTGAAGACTTTAAAGACGGCGATTGGGGACCGGCGATCTTCACATGGAAAGAGTAACTACTGATGCCTGGCATTGGCTAGCTACCAATAAAGGGTTAAAGTGGTAGTTGTCTGGACGTACCTGGTGATTGTCCGGATACGCGAGCACCTCACTTCCGTATTGGACATACGTGACGAGGAATAAGGTGACTCTGGTTTCGTTCAGACCCGGAACGGACTTGTAAATGGATGTGTGTCCGACATTGAATTTCATTTTGTGTAATTAAATTGATATCTATTAATTTATACCTATGGTGGTGGAGAATTTATTCTCTTTCTTAACACCCTTCTTTGAGACGTATGAGCTCAAAGGTTATATGTTGGTAGTTATCGATCGCCTGGCGTGAATTGTCAATGTGGTGTGCCAAGATGCAATTGATCGAGGCTTATGTTGTAAAGCAGAGCCTTGTGGATGATGATCAAAGCATAGCCTATTTCGGCATAGCTTTTTGTATTACGTTACTTCGCGAGCCTCACACCCCGGTAGAGTCAAAAACTGGACAAGGGAACGTAGGGAGTGCACACGTTTCTTTCTAGCTAGAAGTGGTGTTTGGGCTTTTACATGGCCCGACATTTTTACTTATGTGGTTGATGGAATGAGGCGCCTCGGATTATTATTTTTGGTCGCAAATGGCCAAATTATAGGTCCAACAGGATCGGGAAGCGTGTGTTCAGGAATTGACAATCCACTAAAGTATTTGTGGACCGGCCCTGCTATATCTAAGGGTTCGCCAACGTCCGAATCCTGACACATTGCTAGAGTGTCTCGAATCGTTAGGAGATCAACCCTAGCCTTGACTCATGATGAAAACCCAATTTCCAGTACGACATTACGGTCTTGATTGTAAACCTATATATGGCGACATAGTAGGATGGAGTACTATGCCGTCTAGGATTGATACATTTACTTTGAAGTATTTTTGAAACATATTAGACAATAATAATAATATTAAAAATATTATTTTCTACATACCAAGCTTTTTTTATCATTATAAGGTAAAACTCTATCCTCCGTTTGCGTTGCATTGTGTGATGGGAATTGAGTCTTATAATGATTTCATTTTCTAAAAAGCATGGCATAGTTTTTAAATAAAATTTATTAATCATATGCACTGGCAATCCATTGGAGCAAACCCATTCCGCGTTAGCGGCGTGGTCCACTGATTAGCCGTATTGTTAGTTAGGCAAGATTTCTCATACCAGTCTCATGACTGACTCGTAGTTTGTTTCACTTTGCAAACTCGGGTGCCCTCTTTCCACACGGGCAGCCAAATGACAGGCGTTTGGTATGGATATTTTCTGGACTGGAGCCTGCTGATGAAGAGGATGAAGAATTTTTTCTTTTTATCTTTTTATTTACTTCTTAAGACATTGAGATAGTATTGAGCATTGATGTATTTTGGGAGATTGGGACTTTAATTCTTTCCTTGTTTTAGACATCTATTTTGCTAAGTGTATCATATACTGCGTACTCTGATATCTGTGATGTTATGTTGTGATGACATTTCCATTTCCGCTGCAATGATTTATATGTTATGCTATTATCTGAGGTCTGTTATTGTTTTAATCATGTTATGCTCCTATGATTATCCTTACTTTCGTACCATAGAAGTTGGGGTCGTCACATTTGGTATCAGAGCTAAAGGTTAACCTTAGCTTCGGAGTATAACATTTATAGAATAATTCGTCTAGATAGAATCAGTAGTATTCTAAGACGAGTAGCTCATTAGATATAGGATTAGTAATGTCCTAGAATGAGAACAACAGAATAGCGCATATTAATCTGTCATTACTTCATTATCATCTTATCATATGTCTCTACTTTTATTCTTTCCTTTGAAATTATTGTTTCTCTTAGTCTAACTCTTTCCTTGATGATACAAACTGATTGAGAAATGAGTACGAGCGCCAGAACTAGAGGAAGGGGTCGAAGTGGAGCAGTAGGCACGGGCATAGAAAGAAGATACAATCGTAGCTGCTCAGGACCAACCTAATTTGGATGCTGAGGTGCCACCACCACCACCACCACCTCCATGAGCTTTTGATTTAGAAAAGGTGGCCAAGAAAATCAAGAATCTAGGAGGCGTGCATATTACGGGCCGAGAGATGGTGACAGAGGCACAAGCGTGGCTTAAGACAATTGGGAATATCTTGGGAGGATTAGAGCTAGAAGATCATAGGAGGCGATTTATGGCGACTTAGTTCCTAAAAGACCAGGCTCATATTTGGTGGGAAACGACTATGATTGGTAGTAATGAAGTTGATGTAACTTAGGAGAAATTTAAGGAGCTTTTCAATGAGAAGTTTATTCCGCCTCATGAAGTTGAACGCCTTCATGATGAGTTTGTCAACCTCCAACAGGGAAGTATGACTATTGCCGAATATGTGAAGAAATTCGATGAGCTCTCTAGATATGCCCCTGAGTTAGTTCAAGTCCAACTTCAGAAGAATAAGATATTTATCAATGATCTTGCGAGGAGGTATCATAATAGAGTGACGGCACACATTGAGCGTCCATTTGCTAAAGTGATCGAGATGGCCTGCAGATATGACGAGATTGACCAGAAAGGTTTTCAGCAAGACCGAGAAAGGAATCAAGCCAATAATAAGAGAAAAGAGTCTGACAAGAAACCTGAGGTAGGCAGCTCTTCTACCACCAAGCCCCAAGAGAAGAAGAAGAGGGACAGATCTAAGGTCAAGTGCTTCAATTGTCAGACGAAGGGGCATTTTGACTGTAAGTGCTGAGCCTCGAAGAGACCAAGAAGGAATGAGTCTGGGCCGAGTCAGAACAGTGGACAGAATCCCCGTGGCCCAAGAGAATGCTTTAACTGCCACAAGCCTGAACACCTTATCAAGAATTGTCGTCTGCTCAAGAAATCTGAAGTGGCACATGTCTATGATGGCGCGGCTGCACCGGCTTCTTCTGAAGGAGCATGTAAACCTGATGTTTTAGGAGGTACTCTTAAAGTTAAGAACATTCCTATTATAGTTTTGTTTGATACGGGTGCATCAAGAAGCTTTGATTCTAGTAACACAATTAAAAAGCTTAAATTGAAACCTAGAAAACTTAAAGAAACAATTAGAGCCCATAACCCGATAGGAGGCTCACTTATTCTCGATCAGTACTGTAGAGTGCTTGTTTCTTACTCTCACTTCCAGTTTCCTTTTGACTTGTTCATTGTGAGTTTTTCTGGATACGATATCATACTTGGGCTAGACTGGCTAACGATGTATGAGGCTGAGTTACTATGAGCTGAAAGAGTAGTCAGAATCAAAACCAAATTCGGAGATATGATGACTATACCATGCCATGGCTCAGCCACAGATAGGAAAGAATTTTGGTCTTCTCTAGAAGTCCCTCCTGCTTCCATTGAGGATATTCCTATCATTGGAGACTATGCAGATGTGTTTGAAGAAGTAGACAGCTTACCTCCGCGCAGAGAAATCGATTTCAGAATTGACTTAGTTCAGAATGCAAGGCCCGTTGTACATCCTATTCATAGGATGTCACTGAAAGAAAAAGAAGAACTAAGCAATCAGACTAGGTAACTTTTAGGGAAGGGTCTGATTAGGCCTAGCTTCTCGAGATGGGGTGTAGCAGTGGTTTTCGTCCCAAAGTCAGACGGTACCCTCAGGCTTTGTGTGGACTACCGTGACTTAAATAAGCAAACTCTGAAAAATAAATACCCACTGCCACGCATTGATGATCTGCTAGACCGCTTGAATGGAGCACGAGTATTCCCTAGGATGGACCTAACTACAGGTTTCCACCAATTACACATTGCCGAGGAATGTGTTCCTTTGACAACTTTCAGAGGACCAGACTTATTTTATGAATGGCTAGTAATGCCCTTCGGCTTATGCAATGCTCCAGCATACTTCGTTGATCTGATGAATAGAGTCTTCCACGATGTTTTAAATAAATTCGTGCTGGTGTTCATCGATGATATCCTAATCTTTTCTGAATGCACTGCTGAACACGAAAAGCATCTGAAAGAAGTCTTGGAGATTTTGCGAAGAAATGTGCTAAAAGCCAAATTCTCCAAGTGCATATTCTGGCAAAAAGAGGTGAAATTCCTCAGCCATGTTGTATCTAAGGAAGGCATCTCAGTAGATCCAGGAAAGATCTCAGCCATCCAAGATTGAAAGCAGCCTAGCATGCCCACAGAAGTCAGAAGTTTCTTAGGTATGGAAAGCTACTATCGGAAATTCATTAAGGATTTTTCGAAATTATCTTGTCCATTAACGAAGTTGACTAAGAAGCATACAAAGTTCATTTGGAGACCTGAATAGAGGCAGCTTTCCAAGAGCTGAAACGGAGGTTGATCACTGCTCCTGTGTTGACCATCATAGATGGCAATCAGGATCTGAAAGTCTGGACAGATGCTTCGAGAGAAGGTTATTCTTTTCATCTAAATAAACATGTCAAAGATGACATTTTTAATGTCAAATCTTATTTTAACATGTTATCCTTTTATCTATTTAAGGTATTGGTGCGGTGCTAATGCAAAGAGACAAAGTAGTCGCATATGCTAGCCGCTAGTTAAAACCGCATGAGAAGAATTATGCCACTCACAATCTTAAGCTAATGGCCATCGTATTTTCTCTAAAGATATGGAGGCACTATCTCTTGGGCAAGAAATTCGAGCTGTATACTGATCACAAATCCTTAAAGTATTTGTTCACTCAAATAGATTTTAACTTGAGGCAGCAGCATTGGGTTGAATTCCTTGCACCCTATGATCTGGACATCTTATATACTCCAGGAAAAGCCAATGTAGTGTCAGATGCTCTCAGCAGGAAGAATACGGCCAGCACCAATCTTATCCTTGCCAATCTCATTATTACCCCTACCTTGATCGATAAGATCTCTGCTCTCCAGAAAGGTGATAAATTTATTCAGATGATTAGTGAGCGAGTTCGGAAGGGCGAAGCGTCAAGCTTCCAAATAGACAACAAGGGAACCCTCATACTACAAGGGAGAATATGTGTGCCAGATATCCCCGAGCTAAAGAGAGAAGTTATGGATGAATGTCACAAATCTAAGCTCAACATTTACCCAACAGTAAGCAAGATGTACCATGATCTTAAGCGTACTTTTGGTGGAAGGCGATGAAGAGAGTCATTTCTATATATGTTGCTAGATGTCCCACCTGTCAGCAAGTCAACAGCGATCAGCAAAAGCTAGCAGGTCTGTTGCAACCGCTAGGGGTTCTAAGTTGGAAGTGGGACGAAATTTCTATGGACTTTATTGATGGCTTACCCCAAACTAGAAAAGGCAATGACAGTATATGAGTGATTGTAGATCGCTTCATAAAAACTGCCCATTTCATCCCTGTCAAATCCAATATAACAGCTCGAAGTTTGGCACAGCTTTATTTCAGAGAGATTATCAGACTACACGGAGTTCCCAGTAGCATTGTCAGTGACTGCGATCCGATATTTGCTAGCAAATTCTGGGAAGCTTTCTAAGAAGAGCTTGGACCAAGCTGAATATGAGCACCACTTATCATCCTCAGACAGATGGCCAAACTGAGAGGGTGAACTGCATATCGGAAGACTTGTTGTGAGCATGCATTCTAGATTTTGGTGGGTCATGGGAAGATCATTTGCACTTGGTTGAGTTCTCCTATAATAAAAGCTACCAAGCAAGCTTGAAGATGTCGCCATTTGAAGCATTATATGGCAGGCCATGCAGATCTCCTGCATGTTGGGTGGAACCCGACAATCGATTAGTACTGGGTCCAGACATGATTCGTGAAGCAGCAAATAAAGTTGAATTTATTAAGAAGCAATTACTGGCTGCTCAAAGCCAACAGAAGAGCTATGCAGACGCTCGAAGAAGGGATTTAGAATTCTCTGTTGGTGATCTGGTATACTTGAAGGTTTCCCCACTGAGATGTGTAATTCGATCTGGGAGGACTGGGAAATTTGCGCCGAGATTCATTGGTCCATTCCCTATTCTCGAAAGGATTGGAACTCTCGCTTATAGAGTGCTGTTGCCTGGCTGGTTTCCTGGGGTCCACGATGTGTTTCATGTGTCCCAACTTCAGAAGCATGTTCATGATCCAGACTTAGTTGTGGAGGAAGCAACACAACAAGATTTGGAGATTATCCCGTGCTTAGCAGTAAGGAGGGAACCAGTGAAAATTGTTGGCAAAGAGACCCGAGTGCTGAGGAACAAGAGGATCCACTTAGTCAAGGTGCAGTGGAGCGGGGATCCTAGAGACTGTACATGGGAGACTGAGGATAGCATCAAATAGGCCTATCCCAAGTGCAGAGTGGATATCTCCGAGTAACTCTTGTGCTAAGGTACAGTTACAATACCTTGCATTTTCCGTTTTATTTCCTACTTTACTAATGTTTCCTTTTCGGGGACGAAAAGCTTTTAAGTGGGGGAGATTGTAACAACCCGGAAAATATAAACCAATTTAAAAAATTTATTTTGGCTATCTCAATGAATTTAGAATAGTTAAAATGATTTATTTTAAATAATAACGATTAAAAATTTATTTTAATCGAAGGTAGAGCGAATATATTTATTCTGATTTCAAAAAGAATTGGAAATAGTACGGTAGTTTGAAAAATCAAACCTGAACTTTGACTGAATATACCGGGATTCAAAATTTAATGGATTTTAGTAAAACCAAAAATATCTAAATTTGTTTGAAAATATATTTCCAACGAATCCGAAAAATCTAAATTTCATGGCGGGAATCAAAAGTTATGGCTAGTTGAATATTCAGAATGATCGCTATAGTATAATTTATAGCTCATATAAAAGGCCAGTTTTCGAACGACCTCCATTTTCGATGAAACCACTTTCGTTGGATCCGGAATGTCAAATTATTGCTAAGATTAATTTTCCAGAATTTTTGGAATTAATATGTGAGCATGGCAAAAGAAAATGTGTTCTGTCAATTTCAGTCAAATCTAATCGACTTGAAAATGGCCATTTTTCAATTGGTCTCGGAATTCGATGAAATTAATTTTTTTAGGACCGTATCGTCCAAACAAAGCCAAAAATAATTTTCATGGAATTTTTAAAGTCCGTATATGGCCCTGGTGAATTTAAATGTATGATCGAATTAATTAAATTAAAGATTTAAATTTTATATTAAAGAATTCAAGCCACAGACAGTCGTTTGGGCTAACGAGACCTAGCCCATTGGATCCGGAAAGGGGGCTATTAGGTTGGATCAACTCCTGTTGGACTGAAATTGGATTTGTTTAGAACTTATGTGTTTTTTTACAAATTTAACAATAAAATATTATAAAATTGCATTCATCTTCCTAGAACCCTAATTACGTATCGTAGCCACCGCCATTAATTGACATCCATGGCCGAAATTGCACCAACCTTCCCCCACTATATTCTCTCAATCCTTTCACCGAAACCCACTCCTCCTTTAGACTTTTTTTTAGAGATTTTCGTAAGCTTTGAATCCATATGGTGTTTGGATTTTCTAGTGGAGTATTGGACGAGTTCTACCCCCCCCCCCAACCCTTGACTTTGCCGCCGCCGCACCCCCCAACACCCGCCGCCGAGTTGGCCGACTCCCTCCTAGGCCGACGCGCCTCCCCGAGCCCCTCATCCCCAAGTAATCCGATCGACCTCTGGTGCTTCTGATTTTGTGAAAACTCAGATCAAAGAATTGAACAATTCTAAAAAACCACGGCCTTATACTGTGTAGAAGAAGAAGAAGAGGGTAAATCCATGCATTATTTTAATAATTTAATTTAAAACTTATTATCAATCTTATTTAAACCATAACAAGTTCATACGACTTCGAAATTGAGCGATTTCAGATCCTGTACGATCGTGAAACCAAGATCTACATTGCTGTTCTGACTAGAAGCAATTATGAGCTGATAAAATTTTGGCCAAAGTTGTGGATCCGAACAATTCAGATTCACACGACTGTGAGATTTCTGATTTAAATAATTAATCAATTTAATTAATTTTCTCACTATTTAAATAGTTGTATGTATGTTAATGATTTAGATCTGCGATGTTATGAAATTTAGAATTGTTGATCTGTTGATTTGTGATGTATTAATATAGATCTATATGTGATGGGTAAATTAGAATAATTCATTTTGTTTAATATTTTGTTGAATCATTTTTTTGTTAATATTTTGTTGAATCATATATATTAAACAAAAATGGAGTATTATTTTTGTTTATTGAATTGAATTAGAATTTTCAATTCAATAAAAATTTCACCTTTATTTATTGAATTGAATTAGAATTTTCAATTCAATAAAAATTTCATCTTTATTTATTGGAATGAATTAGAACTTTCAATTCAATGAAAATTTCATCTTTGTTTATTTTGTTGAATTGAATTAGAACTTTTAATTCAAAATAAAAATATCACTTTGTTTATTTTGTTGAATTGAACTGGATTTTCAATTCAATAAAAATATCACCTTTTATTAATGTTGGATTTAATTAGAATTTATAATCCAATAAAAATATTGATTTTGTTGTTATAATTAAACTTGCAACAAAAATGGACATTTGGGGAAATAGGAAAATTAGTTTAAAAAAAATCGTTATTTTTGTTTATTGAACTTGTAACACAAAAAATGAAATTTATGTAAATAAAGAAAATGTTCATGTTTTTAATCAAAACGTGAATTCATTAAAATATAAAATTTTAATGCCAATAAAAAGCATAGAATTAAAATGACATTTTTATTGACATTTTAGTAGTATAAAAATTACATTTTTATTTGCATTTTAGATGTAAATAAAACGTAGTATAAAAAGTTACATTTTTTATTTGCATTTTAGATGTAAATAAAACATAGTATAAAAAGTTACATTTTTTATTTTTTTGCATTTTAGATGTAAGTAAAACATAGATTAAAAAGTACATTTTTATTTACATTTTAGATGTAAATAAAAGCATAGATTTAAAAGTACATTTTTTTTTATTTACATTTTAGATGTAAATAAAAACATAGATAAAAAATGTACATCTTTATTTACATTTTAGGTGTAAATAAAAACATAGATTGAAAAGTTACATTTTTATTGATAATTTAGATGTAAAATGAAAAGTTACATTTTTATTGACAATTTAGATGTAAAATCAAAAGTTACATTTTTATTGACAATTTAGATGTAAAATCAAAAGTTACATTTTTATTGACAATTTAGATGTAAAATCAAAAATTACATTTTTATTGACAATTTAGATGTAAAATGAAAAGTTACATTTTTATAGACAATATAGATGTAAAATCAAAAGTTACATTTTTAATGACATTTTAGATATGTAACTAAAAGAATAGAGCTACATGTTTTATTTTTATTGTCATTTTAGAGACAATAAAAGAATAGAATTACATGTTACATTTTCAATGTCATTTTAGTTGTAATAAAAATGATAGAATTAAAAGTAATATCTTTATTGTCATTCCAGAGACAATAAAAATAATAAAATCAAAAGTTACATTTTTGTTGACATATTAGATGTAATGAAAAGAATGGAATTAAAAATAATATTTTTATTTTCATTTTAGAGACAATAAAAAGAATAGAATTACACATGACATTTTTAATGTCATGTTAGTTGAAATAAAAAGGATAGAATTAAATGTTCATTTTTATTATCACTTTAGAGACAATAAAAAGAATAGAATTACCTGTTACATTTTTAATGTCAAATTAGAGACAATAAAAAGAGTAGATTTTAAAGTTACATTTTTATTGCCATTTTAGAGACAATAAAAAAACAGAATTGAAAGTTACACCTTTATTGTCATTTTTGAGACAATAAAAAGAATAGAACTAGAAGTTGCATTTTTATTTTCATGTTAGATGAAATAAGATGAAAAGAAATAAAAATTACATTTTTATTGCCACTTTAGAGACAATAAAAAGAATAGAATAAAATGTCACAATTTTAATATTATTTTAGTTGAAATAAAAAGAATAAAATCAAAGGTTGCATTTTATTGACATTTTATATGCAATAAAAAGAATAGATCTAAATATCACATTTTTATTGTCAGTTTAGATGAAATAAATATTATAGAATTAAAAATCATGTTTTTATTGTCATTTAGTGTCAATAAAAAGGGTGAACATTAAAAATACCATTTCAATGTAATTTAGTTTCCATTGAAAAGAATTGGGCATTAAAACATGATTTATTTCAAAGTGTCACTTTTATCATGTTAGTTAGGATTAAGAAAATCATATGTAAAATCTCTAACGTGAATATGGATGGTACTTGGCTGGCATGTGATTGATTGAAAGTAGTTGAAATCACCAAACGAATTATATTTTTATATATACAAATATTAATTAAAATTAAACGAATCACACGCATTAGTTCACGTTTCGACAATCATAACTTTAAACGATTATACCGAAAGATCTAACCATCGGATTTTCCCAAAGTTGGAACCGTCAGGACCGCTTTGGGAAGATCTTTCCAATGATATAAAATTTATTAAAATCCAACGATTAGATTTCAAGATAAGCGTAAATCAAATTTTGGTAAAAACAGCGTCAGGGCCGCCCATCGACCCTAAGCGTCGTTAGATAAATTTGGTTATTTTTATATAAATAAAAATAGTGAATAATCGCTATTAAATACTATTAACGATGTGAAATGATTTTTTTAAACTATATGTGTGCGGGGATCATTTGAAAAGACCGAGTTAAATCTCATTTCAAATGGTCATACGACGATCTAAATTGAAGACCTTAAAGACAGCGATTGGAGACCGCGATCTTCAAATCGAAAGGATAACTAGTGATGCTGGCATTGGCTAGCTACCAATAAAGGGTTAAGTTGGTAGCTGTCCGGACGTACTTGGTGATTGTCCAGATATGCGAGCACCTCACTTCCGTATTGGACATACGGGACGAGGAATAAGGTGACTCCGGTTTCGTTCAGACCCAGAACGGACTTCGTAAATGGATGTGCTTCTGACATTGAATTTCATTCTGTGTAATTAAATTGATATCTATTAATATATATATCCGGTGGCGGAGAATTTATTCTCTTGCTTAACACCCTTCTTTGAGACATATGAGCTCAAATGTTATATATTGGTAGTTATCGATCGCATGGCGTGAATTGTCAATGTGGCATGCCAAGATGCAATTGATCAAGGCTTTTGTTGAAAAGCAGAGCCATGTGGATGATGATCAAAGCATAGCCTATTTCGGCATAGCTTTTTGTATTACGTTACTTCGCGAGCCGCACACCCCGGTAAAGTCAAAAATGGGACAAGGGAGCACAGTGAGTGCACACGTTTCTTTCTAACTAGAAGTGGTGTTTGGGTTTTTACAAGGCCCGACATTTTTACTTATGTGGTTGATGGAATGAGGCACCTCGGATAATTTTTTTTGGTCGCCAACGGCCAAATTATAGGTCCAGCAAGATCAGGGAGTGTGTGTTCAGGAATTTACAATCCACTAAAGTATTTGTGGACGGGCCCTGCCATATCCAAGGGTTCACCAACGTCTGAATCCTAACACATTGCTAGAGTGTCTCCAATCGGTTAGGAAATCGTCCCTAGCCTTGACTCATGATGGAAACCCAATTTCCAGTACGACATTACGGTCTTGATTGTAAACCTATATACGGCGACATAGTAGGATGTATACAATGCCGTCTAGGATTGATACATTTACTTTGAATTATTTTTGAAACATATTAGACACTATTAATAATATTAGAAATATCATTTTCTACATATCAAGTATTTTTGATCATTATAAGGTAAGACTCTATCCTCCGTTTGCGTTGCATTGTGTGATTGGACTTGAGTCTTATAATGATTTCATTTTCTAAAAAGCATTGCGTAGTTTTTAAATTTTTTTTTTAATCATACGCACTGGCAATCCAATGGAGCAAACCCGTCCCGCATTAGCGGCATGGTCCAGTGATTAGCCATATTGTTAGTTAGGCAAGATTTCTCATACCAGTCCCATGACTGACTCGTAGTTTGTTTTACTTTGCAAACTCGGGTCCACACGGGCAGCCAAATGGCAGGTTTTAGGTATGGATATTTTCTTGATTGGAGCTTGCTGATGAAGAGGATGAAGAATCTTTTCTTTTTATCTTTTTATTTACTTCTTGAGACATTGAGACAGTACTGAGCATTTATGTATTTTGGGAGATTGAGACTTTATTTCTTTCCTTGTTTTAGACATCTATTTTGCTAAGTGTATCCTGTACTGCGCACTCTGATATTTGTGATGTATGTTGTGATGACATTTCCATTTCCGCTGCAATGATTTATAAGTTATGCTATTATCTGAGGTCTGTTATTGTTTTAATTATGTTATGCTCCTATGATTATCTTTACTTTCGTACCACGGACGTTGGGGTCGTCACAATTCCTGCACAACGCACGTGCAGAGTTTTATTACAATATCCAATAGTCAAATATAACCTCCTTGATTTCAGTGCTCAACAAGGGGACACCGACTCCTATCCCTTGATTTCACGGCTTTAACAAGGGCATACCGACTCCCATTCCTTGATTTCACGTCTGCAAGGATACACCGATTCCTCTTTGACTTACAAATAGGGTTTATTCAACCTAAGTAATTACAAAACAACCCTATAACTCTTCAATAGCACTTGATTCAGAGAGTAGAGAGTGTAGAGAGAAGAAGTTTGATCAAAACAGAAGTGAATTCAGCAGAGTATAAGTGTAAGAATCATAAAAATGATTAAGAATAATGGTGGGATGAAAGAGTATGAAGTTAGAGAAGTAGATATGTTAAAAAATTCAATTTTAACCTCTTTTTAACGAGTATGAAGGGTTGCAACGATTCTGAAGCGTTTCAAATAGTGAAAAGACAATTCTCTTCAAAATAAGAAAAAAATAACAGTTATATGTCGACATACACTTTTTGCTATATCGACATACTCATGTGTATTTTTCATTTTCAAAACATTTTTCAAGTATTTTGATATAAAACAAATTTTGGAAATTCTTGAGTAAAATTCTAGTGTTGTAAATTAATATTATATGATAGAAATTCATATGAAAACATACTTTTAAACTAAATAAATATATTTATAAAATTATAAGTTTTTAAACTATATAAAGTATAAATATAAAGTATGTAAAAAATTTAAGTTTGAAAAACCAAGAAGAATAAAAATTGAAACAAAATAGAGAGAATTGAGGATAAATAGATAAGCAAAATGGAGAGGATTGAGGATAGAATTGAAAATCAGAAGTTGAAAATTTGAATTTGAATTTGAACCTGGAGTGCTATTTAGAGCCTTACAAAGTCTAGACTCTATAAATATATTAATCTTGAACTCTTGGAATCTTGATTACTCATGATTCTTTAAATTTCTCTGATCTTTGAATCTCTATCATCTTTATAACTGTACAGTCAGCCTTCAGTGATATTTCCTATATATAATTCCTGCACACACACACATGTATATATATATATATATATATATATATATATATATATATATATATATATATATTCTACACAAAAAGTGTTAGCGTATATTTTATAATCAATGATAATTGAAATAAGGTTGTTGTCATCAAAACTCCATTCTCCAACATTCTCCCCCTTTTTGATGATGACAAACTTAGTTTATAAAATATCATAACTGTATGCATGTCTGTTGATGCTCCTCTTATACTCCTCCTATCTATTAGTTTCCTATAAACTATTCATATATTTTATAATTTATCCCAATTTGTCATTATCAAAAAGAAATTCTAAAACTACTCCCCCTAAATGCTATAATCTAAGTAATTCCTATACTAAAGTAAAATACTCCCCCTAAATTTATGCCTATATAATATCCTAATTCTATATATAACTTTCCCTAAGTCTATAACTCTCCCTTAATCCATAATTCTCTATAAATTTCTATAACTTCCCTTAAATCTATGAATACACTAGTCTAATAAACTTAATAGAAGGATAATAAACTAAGCAAACCAATCAATTCAAACAAACAAATCAATCAAAACAAGCAAAAAAACAAAACAAGCAAACAAACAACCAATTTCAAACAAACAATTCAAACAATCAATCTAAATAATTAAACCAATCAAAGTATTCTAGAACCTTCAAGTAATCCTTAGAAACTCTAAAACTCCCCCATAATTTAGTACGAGACTAAACCTCCAATTGTTAGGGGTCATCACCAACCAATGGCCTAGCCTATACTCTAGTTCCCTTAAAATTATAGTAAGATCTTAATCTAGACCTAGAAATAACTCTGATAAGATATCCTTAAAATTATGATACAAGTAAAGTAATTCAATCCAATCAATGAATCAATTTAAGTTTTGTTGTCACAAAACATCAACTCAAAAATGAAACTAAACATTTCTTGTAACTTCTATTTATCCTAAAACCTATAAAGCTCCTATCAGCTATAAATTAATAAGTATATTTCTAACAAACCTACCAACCACTAATGAAATTTAACCATGTCAAGTAAGTAAATCAAGTTATTCAAGTCAAACAAACAAACCAAATAAGTCAATCAATTAATCAAATTAATCAAGACAAAGTAAATATGTTATGTATTTAACTAATAATGCTATATTTCTAATAAACACTTTTCATATTATATACTTGTTATGTGTGGAGTTAAAGTTAACATGTAATGTAGCGCGTGAAGTATGTTGATTATAATGTAGTGTGAAATGTATGTCATATGCAAAACAATATGAAATGCAACTTATGGTGTGAATAATCTTGATTTGAAATGCAATTGTAATTTATAATGATGATATGAAATAAGATATATAATAATAGTATGTAGAATGATTTGGTGATAATATCTATTTAGGTAAATTATATTCAAAGTACTATCTAACTATTATAAATTATTTGAATCAAACAAAGATAATGTTAATTTCTAGACTTAGGTTAATTATATTACAGAATTTGATTAAAAGAATAATAAAGATAAGAGTTAATTAAAAATAATGTTCATGATAAGTAGAAAAATATTCAGAAAAATCATGAAGTTAAATAATATTAGTAGGGTAAATATTGTAAAAAATTGAAGATCTTTCTAAAGAGAATATAAAATTTGTATAATATAAAGTAAGCTATATAACATATATTCGTAAGTATATATAAAACTAATTTAAAAAGAACTTAAAATTCAATTTATGAGATATACATTAATATTTTGATACAAATTAATTTTAAATTTAAACTTTAGAAATGAAAATATATTTATTTGCTAAAAAACCATTTATACTTTAGAAGGAAAGGTTATAAAGTAATCTATAAAAATTCTTATATTTAAACTACTTAAAAAAATCATGTATATATATTTCTTTATATTAAGTTAAATATACAAGTTTTATAAATCTTAATAGGAAGTCAAAATAATTATTAAGTTACGAATAGTATTTGTGATAATGTAACCCAAAATTGTTATGAAATCATAAGAATAATGTATAAGTTAAACTACGTATGTTTAAACAATATAAAAGATGAATAAATTTGTATTTTATTACAATATCAAAAAGTTATATTAACTCTGTATATCATATTAACATGTTTATATAATTTTATTAAATTATACATTTAATATATATATTTTGAAACGAGATATAAGATAATAAGTATGCAGATAAATTTAATAACTAGAATTTTAACCGACATTTTATAATTGAAAAAGATGGAGGGAAGTTTGAAAGTTTAAACTTTGAGAGAGAAAAATTGAATTTCATTCTATAGGCTGATATGCTAACATATAGATATATGTATGTTGACATATATGTATTATTTCAAAGAGAATATGGTTTTGTGACTTTGATTTTAAAATATCGGTTTATATTTCAGGTTTAACTATTTCCCAGTATAATTCTTGTAACAACCCAGAAAATCAGAACCAATTTAAAATTTTTATTTTGGCAATTTTAATGAATTTTGAATATTTAAAATGATTTATTTTAAATTATAACAACTAGAAATTTATTTTGAATAGAATTAGAAAATAAATTTATTTAAGTCGAAGTTAGAATATAAATATTTACTTTAATTATAAAAAGAATTGGAAATGGCGCGGTAGTTTGAAAATTCGATTTCAAACTTCAAATGCTTGTACAGGATTCAAAATAAGTCAGATTTCAGTACAACCAGAAATATTCGAATCTGTTTGAAAATATCTTTCCAACGAATGTTAAAAATCCAGAATTCATAACGGGAATAAAAAGTTATGCCCAGTTGAAAATTCAGAATAGCCGCTATGGAATTTATATAATATACAGCTCTTAAAAATAGCGATTTTGCAAACGACCTCCGTTTTCGACGAGACCACTTTTGATGGATCTAGAATTCAAATTATTGATTGATTCCAATTTTCATAATCTTTGGAAGTAAGATGAGAGCGTAGTGGATTTAAACGTGTTTGGTCAATTCAGTTTGAATTTAATCGACTGGAAAAAGACTGTTTTCCAAAAGGTCTCCAAATTCGACGAAATTAGTTTGGATAGAACCGTATCGTCAAAACATAGCTAGATTTATTTTTCTGGAATTTTTGAAGTCAGTATGTGGCCCCGGTAAATTAAAATGTAAGTTCAAATGCAACATATATTGATTTATATATTAATTTAAATGAAAATTGATCGACACTGTCGAATTAGCTTACGAAACATATGCCATTGTGTTTGGAATGGGGTTAATTAGCTAGGGGCGATAGTCGTTGGGTCACGTTTGGAGTTCGAATGGAAAGTCAACATTTTTGAAAATAATAATAATATAAAAACATATATTTACATAAACCCCCTGCCTTCTTTCTCTCCCCGGACATACATATCAAAACAAAAAAAATAACAAAAAAAAAGGAAGAACGAGATCGCGCTCAGTCCCCCTTTTCTCGAACCTGCTGCTGCTACCGTCGTTTCCCCCTCTCGCCAGGCGTCGCCGTCGATGGCCCCCCTCTCTCCAGTCCTTCGACCCCCCCAAGCCTAAATCGAACCCTAGTCCCCCCCCCCCAAACCGCAAAAACCCACCGCCACCCATTTCCCCCACGTCAGCAGCCCCCTCCTCCACGTAGACCGCCCCCCACCACGTCAGCCTCACCCCTCCCCATTCGCCAAAAGCACTAGAAAATTGTGAGTTTTCTCTTTTCTATTTTATTTCTTTATTTCTTTGATTGATAATTTTTATTACATAAAGGTGTAATCTTTGTGTATATAAAGTTATAATTTTTATTTATGCAAAGTTATAGTTTTTATTTATGCAAAGTTTAGATTTTTTGATAATGCAAAGATTATATTTTTATAATATGCAAAGATTATATTTTTATAGTATTCAAAGATTATATTTTTATAATATGAAAAGATTATATTTTTAAAATATGATTTTTATATAATTGAGAATATAAAAATATTATTTTTATACAAGTAACGAATTAAAAATAGGATTTTTATATAATAGAGAATATAACAATATTATTTTTATATATGTAGCTAATATGGGAAGATACGTCAAACTTCAGATTAATATGGGAAGATACGTCAAACTTCAGATTATTCCCAATAATTATCCTTAAAATTTTGATTTATATATATATATAGCGAAGCATTAAAAATATGATTTTTATTATTTGAATAGAAAAATAAAAATGTGATTTTTATTTATTTGAATGGCGCGATAAAAATACGATTTTTATTATATGAGTAACGATATAAAATTTGGATTTTTATATATGAAGTAGCGGTATATAAATATGATTTTTATATGAATGGAATGAATATAAAAATGTGATTTTTATAATGTAAACATTGTTTTAAAAATGTGATCTTTATAATGTAAACATCGTTATAAAAAGGTGATTTTTATATATATGACATTGAAATAAAAATGTGATTTTTAAAGATAAATATCATTGACTAAAAATGCGATTTTTAAAAATATAATCATCATAATAAAAATGTGATTTTTACTATGAACAGCGTGAAAAAGGATTACGTTGACATTACGGAAAATCCAAACTATTCAGAAATTCAGAAATAAAACTGGAGGAGTGGATCCCAAAGGTGAGAACTTCTGACTATAATTTATTTTTCTAGTTAAATATATACTAGGATGCAGACGGTGCTTAGTAGCACCCGACACCTTTGTTTGAAATCATGTTTGTTTGGTTGTTTGGTTGATTGGATTATTTGTTTGAATTTGGTTTGGGAAGTGAAATGAATTGATTAGAATTTGGTTTGTATACGGCGCGAGCCATTATTAGGGGAGGGATAAGGCTAGACCTTATTCCGGTTCTAGTAACGCGCCGTTATACTGCCGAAATTTTCTAAAAATGTTAGAACAATAAAAATATCATTTTTATTGTATAAATGATCTGTATAAAATATTCAAAGGTTGAAATAAATATTTTATAGTTAAAAGTATAATTTTTAACGTGTATATGAGTAAAATAAATATTCATTTACAAATCAGAAGGTTTGTTTATGTACACACATTTAATTGATACGGATTGGGACGATATATTTTACACATCGCCCAACTGCAAAAATAATAATCAGTGTTTGTTGTTTGAAAACCCCACACGGGTATTGGGATGATATTGGACATACACTAATCCCAATATTTAGTTGTATGTCAATCGATGGGTTGACAGACTATTGTAAGCGTTAATTATTTATATTTAACGCTTATGCAGTTGTGTAATGCACTGTAGATGATGGTTGACTGTGTTTGATTATTGTTGTGTACATGTGTGTATGAAATCCAGATAAATAAAATTGTATGGTAATTGACTCTGTTTGATTCCAATTCGGAAAGAACGAATATTTTAAATTAAAGAATATTTTAAAATGACGAGTAATGAATATTTTAAAATAACTAATATTTTAAAATAATACTTAGTAATGGATCAAAATATGATTTTGATGTCCGATTTGGGATGGACACGAAAATATTTAAATATATAAAGCCGTGTTGATTAAATTAACGCCATTTTGACGTGAACGATATCTATATCAATTTTATTCATTTTTATAATGAATATCGAAAAGGAAGTGATTACAAAATCTAATGTTTTGAAAATATTATCATTTATATATTAATGCTATGGAATATTCAATTTTGATTTAAAATTGAATATGAATTTGAAAACATTTATAAAATGAATTTAAAACGATTTATAAAATACGTTTTAAATGGAAATCGACGAAATATATATAATATATATATATTATATATTTTTAATGGCCTGAATAGAACGCGCCGCGCCGTGGTAGTTCGCGAATTTTGACCATTGACTTCGAATTGACATTACGGGAGATCCGACCGTTGTATTCTCCTAAAATTGGAATCTTTGGGTTTGTATCGAAAATTGCTTTCCAACAAATATAAGGAATTTGAAATCTAACGGTTGGATTTGGAATTATGTCCAAATAAAATTTGGAAAAGGTCGATGTAAGTGCAGTTCGATGACCATTTATGGAAATCGACTGTACGAGCCTTGATAAAATTATTAAAAATATCAATAATTTATGTGAAATCATAATAAATGATGTGGAAGAATTTGGGTGAAAAATTCCACGTTTGTAAAGATAAAAATATATTTTTATCAAAATGAACTAGAATTATAATCCAATATTTTTAAATAAATAAATTGGATTTGAAATGGTTTTAAAAATAACCAGAATTTCCAATATATGAATTGGAATGGTTTTGAATAGAAATTATCTTCGAAATATTTCGATATTGGATTCCGTGATTATACGGATATTGTGTAGGAATTTGGAAGATATATATATATATATATATATATCGTAATTCCCATTACGATATTTGTTGACTTCGGAATTTGATATTGAATATAAGACGATATAATTTCTATTTAGAGCCTTGTATTTAATATTGAATTGGATTTTGGGTTTGTCGTGATTGGTGTCTTAAATAACACTGTTCATAAACCCCGTGTTAAAAGAATAAATCTTTTACTTAAGATTATTAGTGTTTCCAGTTAATTAATATTTAATTGGAATAAAATGGGACGTGAATTGGGTTTATTGTGAACTGTGTTTTTAAAGGCATTCATTCTTTACACCAATTTTACAGTGAAATGTGATTTGGAATTTATAAATCTTTTTATTTAGATTTAATGGAAAATTTCCAAAGTAAAGTTTTCCAATTTAAAATTTTAAATTGGAATTGAATGGAATTTGATTTGATAATAATCGAAATGAGCTTCTATGGAGGAAGACTGTTAATATATATGGAATTCAAAAGGCTTTGTCGTTATTCCATTTATATTATTGGTCGGATATGGAAATTGATATCGATTATATATTGATTTGTTTTTCCGTGAAGATTCCATAATTAACGGAATGTGATTTGGGTTTATCGTAAATTGTGTTTTAAAAGACATTAGTTCTTTAACCCAGTTAAAGATAGGATAACATGTCTAACATTATATTTCGAATTGTATTGTTGATCTCTGCTAAATATATATCTGTTTGGTGGCGGAGAATTTATTCTCTTGCTTAACACCCTTCTCTAAGACGCACGAGCTTAGAGGTTATATATCAGCAAAAATCAATAGTATGGTGTAGATTGTCAATGCGACATGTTTGTGTTTCCAAAGTTAAATAATCAATAATATTGATTTTTGGGAAGATTAAAACTAGGTGGAGTTTTAATGAATCTTTAACTAGATTGAAAAGAGAATGTGATAATTTAAATTATCAAATTAGGGAAATGATCGAGAATGGAGTAGCACCAGTTTTGCTCCAAGCGATAGTTAAATCTTTAATTAGATTTGAATAGGAAATGGTTATATATTTTATCGATAACACTGTGGTGTTACTTATGGAGTAATACCAGTTTTGCTCCATAGGATGGATAGGTTGGGATTGGGAAATTGAATAAATGATTACTTCGGTAAGGTGCATTAATCCCGACTAGTTTGGAAAACCTTAATATGGTTTGAATGATATCCAAAGGAAGATTAAAGAATAAATTTTAAAGAATTTATCTTTGATAAAATTAATGGGAACATATCCCTAAAGATGTGAATATTTGAATAAAGGAATATTCTGAATTGGAATGAGGCGTATGTTGTGTTTTTATAGCAATTGTTTATTATATACACGAGTTATTCGGAAAGGCCAGGTTTATACCCATTCTGAATAACTTATTCGATGATAAGTCGATGATGAAGACGGTGGTTGAAGACCGGAGGTCTTCACATCATTTGGATGAAAACTGATGTCTTGGTTGGGTTGTACACCCAAGACAAGGTAATAAGTAGTGATCGTCCAGACGTACTTGGAGATCGACCGGATATGCGAGGACCTCTCTCTTGTATTGGACATATGAGACGAGGAATAAAGTGCCTCCGGTTTCGTTCAGACCCAAAAAGAACTAGTAAATGGATGTGTGTCTGACATTGGATTTTATTCTGTGTTGATTGATCTCTATTAAATATATATATCTATTTGGTGGCGGAGAATTTATTCTCTTACTTAACGCCCTTCTCTGAGACGTACGAGCTCAGAGGTTATATATCAATAGACATCAGTTGCACTGCGTGAATTGCCAGTTTGGCATGCTGAGATGCAAATGATCAAGGCTTCTATTGAAAAACAGAGTCTTGTGGTGGATGATTAAAGCACGACTTTAATATAGGATAGCTTTGTGTATAACATTAATTTGCGAGCCTCACCCTTCGGTATGAGTCGAAAACGGGATAAGGGACACAAGGAGGACATGACGTTTCTTTCTAGCTATGGGTGGTGTCATGCTATGGAGCCCAGACATTTATTATTTTTACCTATGTGGTTGTTGGATTGCGAGGCGCCACAGATATATCGGTTACTACGGAGCCGATGGATAGGTCCTATAGGACCGGGAAACGAGTGTTCAGGAATCGCCAATCCTCAAACATAAGAGAGGACCGACCTTGGAGGATCCAGGGGTTTCCCAGAGTGTGTAGTCCCGAGGCATTTGTTAGAGTGTCTCATAGCGGAATGGATTGCATCCCTTGCCTAGACTAATGACAGAAATCCAATTTCCAATGCGTGACATTTTGGTTTTGATTGGAGAGCCTAGTATGGCAACATGATAGATGGTACCCATGCTGCCTATGATTGATACAGTTTTATTTGAAGTTGTTTTATACACTGTGCACTTATAATAGTATCAAACGATTTGTATTAAATGTACCAAGCATATTTGGCTATTATAAGGGAAAAATCTATCCTCCGGCTTGCGTTGCATTGTATAATGGGACCTGGGTCTTATAATAGCTTCATTTTTCCAAAAAGCATTGCGCTATTTGTTGTACGCACTAGTATTCTTAGGAGGAATCCTGTTCCATGACATACGGCGTGGTCCCTTGATTTACCAAATTTTAAAGTAAAGTTTTAAATAACTGTTTTAGTTCTCACACCAGTCACATGACTGACCTGGAGTTTATAGTTTTAACCTAAACTCTGGGTTGCCCTATTTTCCACACGGGCAGCTAGTAGTTGGGTTTCTGAAGATATTATATTCACGGGATTCTGGATTTACAGCTGGAACTATACTCGGAAAGCTCTGTATATGTGTATTTCTTTCAGTTTTGTTATGTATTATTTTTCCGCTACATTGAAATTTTAAATCTCTGATATTTTTCTGATGCATAATATTTATTCATACTCTAGTATATTCTGTACTGTGATGTAAATTATTGTAATAACAATGAAATGTTCTTCTATATGTGTTCTGATTTTTCGTGTTCTCAGACAATCTGTTCTTTCTCTTCTCTTCGGAGACCGGGGAAGTTCGGGTCGTTATATTTTGGTATTAGAGCTTTGGTTTATAGAGCTCGAGAACAAGACATATTAGAATCGAACGAAAGAATTCATCAGATATTGGATTAGTAATATCCAATGAGAATGACTCGTTAGAGATAAGATCAGTAGTATCCTAGAACGAGTGTGAAGAGTAGTGTTTTTAAAATGAAAATGAAAACAAATTTTCGTTTTGGAAATTTGTATTATATTATACGTATTTGAATATTTATTTTAGATTGATTTGGACAATCGAGTATATAAAGATTTGGCATATATGCCTTGCAAACGTATATTCGAAGTTTTAATATACTGGATAGATATAGAATCACACTCTAGTCGCTCGGGCAGGATACTGATGATGGCGCCATCATCAGTATTTATATTCGAGTTTCGAAGGTGGGATATCTATATATTTCCAATTGACTGGTATGAGAACCAAAACTAGATAGGGTAATTGATCGTTGATTGTGTTGTTTGATTATTGGTTTGATTAATTAAAATTTGGAACCATTAAGCCAAATTGAGTCAAGTTTTGAATTGAATTGAAAATGGATTGAAATTGCATGCATATATATGTATATACATTGACCAGGTCATGGTAGGAAAGCTAAGTAGAGGAATAAAATTATATGCCCGACAAATAGGTACATGTTTAATAATTTATTGGGTTTGGATGATTTTATGAGCCGATTGGCTAGCCGCTTGGCTTTTTATTTTTATTTTTGGATGATGAGGGCCCTGCGTGGCTAGTTGCGGTTTTAAATGTATCCCCGTACAAAGGAGGTTATAGCGAAATTTTTCAAAAATTTAGGACGTTAGCCAAATTTTTGAAGAATTGGAAAATTCTTAGAAACTGAAAAGTTGAAGAATGAAAGTCAAAATGAAAGTTGAGTTGATTAGTTAAAAAACTTTCAGCTCCATTCCTTTTCGAGGACAAAAAGATTTTAAGTAGGGGAGATTGTAATAACCCAGAAAATCATAACCAATTTAAAATTTTTATTTTGGCAATTTTAATGAATTCTGAATATATAAAATGATTTATTTTAAATAATAACGACTAGAAATGTATTTTGAATAGAATTAGAATGTATAAAAAATTTTAAATCGAAATTAGAATATAAATATTTATTTTAATTGTATAAAGAATTGGAAATGGCGTGGTAGTTTGAAAATTTGATTTCAAACTTCAAATGAATGTATAGGATTCAAAATAAACCGGATCTCAGTAAAACCAGAAATATTCGAATCTGTTTGAAAATATCTTTCCAACAAATGTGAAAAATCCAGATTTCATAACGGAAATAAAAAGTTATGTCCAGTTGAAAATTCAGAATAGTCGCTATGGAATTTATATAATATATAGTCCTTAAAAATAGCGATTTTGCAAATGACATCCTTTTTCAATGAGACCACTTTTGTTGGATCCGGAATGTCAAATTATTGCTAGATTCCAATTTTCATAATTTATGGAATTAATATGTGAGCGTGGTGGATTTAAACGTGTTTGGGCAATTCAGTTTGAATTTAATTGAGTGAAAAAAGATCGTTTTTCAAACGGTCTCCAAATTCGACGAAATTAGTTTGGTTAGGATCGTATCGTCGAAACATAGCTAGATTTATTTTTCTGGAATTTTTGGAGTCAGTATGTGGCCCCGGTAAATTAAAATGTACGTTTTGATTTATATTTTTATTTAAACAAAAACTGATCAAAACGGTTGAATTGGCTTATGAAACATATCCCATTGTGTTCGAAATGGAGGTAATTAGCTAGGGGCGACAGTCGTTGGGTCTCCTTTGGAGTTCGAATGGAAAGTCAACATTTTTGAAAAAAAAATAATAATATATAAAACATATATTTACATAAACCCCCTTTCCTTCTTTCTCTCCCCCGACATAAAGATCGAAAAAAAAAGGAAGAACGCGATCACGCTCAACCCCTTTCCTCGAAGAGGCCGCTGTCGTCGTCCCCCCCGCCCCCTCTCTCTAGTCCTTCGAACACCCCCCCCAGCCTAAATCGAACCCTGGTCCCCCCCCCCCCCAAATCGAAAATCCCCACCGCCGCACAATTTCCCCACGTCAGCACCCCCCCCCTCCCGTCAGCCGCCCTCCGCCATGTCAGCTCCGCCCCACCCCATTCGCCAAAATCACTAGAAAATTGTGGGTTTTCTCTTTTTTATTTTATTCCTTTATTTTTTTGATTGATAATTTTTAATTACATAAAGGTGTAATCTTTGTTTATATAAAGTTATAATTTATGCAAAGTTATAATTTTTATTTATGCAAAGTTTAGATTTTTTAATTATGCAAAGTTATAATTTTTATTTATGCAAAGTTTAGATTTTTTAATAATGCAAAGATTATATTTTTATAATATGCAAAAAATTATATTTTTATAATATGAAAAGATTATATTTTAAAATATGATTTTTATATAATAGAGAATATAAAAATATTATTTTATATAAGTAGTGAATTAAAAATAGGATTTTTATATAATAGAGAATATAAAAATATTATTTTTATATATGTACCGAATTAAAATTTTGATTTTTATATATATAGCGAAGCATTAAAAATATGATTTTTATTATTTGAATCGAAAAATAAAAATGTGATTTTTATTTATTTGAATGGCGTGACAAAAATATGTTTTTTATTATATGAGTAAGATATAAAAATTGGATTTTTATATATGAAGTAGCGGTATAAAAATATGATTTTTATATGAATGGTATGAATATAAAAATGTGATTTTTATAATGTTAACGTCATTTTAAAAATGTGATCATTGTAATGTAAACATCGTTATAAAAAGGTGATTTTTATATATATGACATTGAAATAAAAATGTGATTTTTAAAGATAAATATCATTGATTAAAAATGCGATTTTATAATATATAATCATCATAATAAAAATTTGATTTTTACTATGAACAACGTGAAAAAGGATTGCGTTGACATTACAGGAAAATCCAAACTATTCAGAAATTCAGAAATAAAACTGGAGGAGTGGATCCCAAATGTGAAACTTCTCACTTTAATTTATTTTTCTAGTTAAATATATACTAGGATGCACACGGTGCTTAGTAGCACCCGACACCTTTGTTTGAAACCATGTTTGTTTGGTTGCTTGGTTGGTTGGATTATTTGTTTGAATTTGGTTTGGGAAGTGAAATGAATTGATTATAATTTGGTTGTATATGGCACGAGCCATTATTAGGCGACGGATAGGGCTAGACCTTATTCCGATTCTAGTATCGCGCCGTTATGTTGTCGAAATTTTCTAAAAATGTTAGAATAATAAAAATATCATTTTTATTGTATAAATGAACTGTATAAAATATTCATATGTTGAAATAAATATTTAATAATTAAAGTATAATTTTTAACGTGTATATGAATAAAATAAATATTCATTTACAAATCGGACGATTTGTTTATGTACACACATATAACTGATATCGATTGGGACGGCATATTTTACACATCCCCCAACTGCACAAGTAATAATCAGTGTTTGTTGTTTGAAAACCCCACACTTGGGATGATATTGGACATACACTAATCCCAATATTTGTAGGTCAATCGATGGGTTGATAGACTGTTGTAAGCGTTAATTATTTATATTTAACGCCTATGTAGTTATGTAATGCACTCTGGATGATGGTTGACTGTGTTTGATTATTGTTGTGTACATGCGTGTATGAAATTCAGATAAATAAAATTATATGGTAATTAACTGTGTCTGATTCCAGTTCAAAAAGAACGAATATTTTAAATTAAAGAATATTTTAAAATGACAAGTAATGAATATTTTAAAATAACTAATATTTTAAAATAATTTCTAGTAATGGATCAAAATATGATTTTGATGTCCGATTTGGGATGGACATAGAAATATTTAAATATATAAAGCCGTATTGATTAAATTAACGCCATTTTGAAGTGAACGATATTTATATCGATTTTATTCATTTTTATAATGAATATCGAAAAGGAAGTGATTTCAAATTCTAATGTTTTGAAAATATTATCATTTATATATTAATGATATGGAATATTCATTTTTGATTTAAAATTGAATATGAAGTTGAAAACGTTTTGAAAACGAATTTAAAACGATTTATAAAATACATTTTAAATGGAAATCGACGAAATATATAATATATATATATTATATATTTTTAATGGCCGGAATAGAACGCGTCGCGCCGTGGCAGTTCGCGAATTTCGACCATTGACTTCGAATTGACATTACGGGAGATCCGACCGTCGTATTCTCCTAAAATTGGAACCTTTGGGTTCGTATCGAAAAGAGCTTTCCAACGAATATAAGGAATTTGAAATCTAATGGTTGGATTTGGAATTATGTCCAAATAAAATTTGGAAAAGGTCGCTGTAAGTGCAGTTCGATGACCATTTATGGAAATCGATTGTACGAGCCTGGATAAAATTATTAAAAATATCAATAATTTATGTGAAATCATAATAAATGATGTGGAAGAATTTGGGTGAAAAATTCCACGTTTGTAAAGATAAAAATATATTTTTATCAAAATGAACTAGTTATGAACTAGAATTATAATCCAATATTTTTAAATAAATATATTGGATTTGAAATGGTTTTAAAAATAACCAGAATTTCCAATATATGAATAGGAATGGATTTGAATCGAAATTATCTTTGGAATATTTCGATATTGGATTCCGTGATTATACGGATATTACGGAGGAATTTTGAAGATATATATATCGTTCTTCCCATTACGATATTTGTTGATTTCAAAATTTGATATTGAATATGAGCCGATATAATTTCTATTCAGAGCCTTGTATTTAATATTGAATTGGATTTTGGGTTTGCCGTGAGTGGTGTCTTAAATATCATTGTTCTTAAACCCCGTTTGAAAAGAATAAATCTTTTAATTAAGATTATTAGAGTTTCCAGTTAATTAACATTTAATTGGAATAAAATGGAATGTGAATTGGGTTTATTGTGAACTGTGTTTTTTACGACATTCGTTCTTTAACCAGATTTACAATGAAATATGATTTGGAATTTATAAATCTTTTTATTTAGATTTAATGGAAATTTCCAAAGTAAAATTTTCCAATTTATTATATTAAATTGGAATTGAATGGAATTCGATTTGATAATAATCGAAATGAGCTTTTGTGGAGGAAGAATGTTAATATATATGGAAATCAAAAGGCTTTGTCGTTATTCCATTTATATTATTGGTCGAATACGAAAATTAATATCGATTATATATTGACTTGTTTTTCTGTGAAGATTCCATAATTAATGGAATGTGATTTGGGTTTATCGTCAACTGTGTTTTAAAAGACATTAGTTCTTTAACCCAGTTAAGGATAGGATAACATGTCAAACATTGTATAGTTGATCTCTGCTAAATATATATCTGTTTGGTAGCGGAGAATTTATTCTCTTGCTTAACACGCTTCTCTAAGACGTATGAGCTTAGATGTTATATATCAGCATAAATCAATAGTACTGTGTAGATTGTCAATGCAACACGTTTGTGTTTCCAAAGTTAAATAATCGTTAACATTGATTTTTGGGAAGATTAAAACTAAGTGGAGTTTCAATGAATCTCTAATTAGATCGAAAAGAGAATGTGATAAATTAAATTATCAAATTCGGGAAATGATCGAGAATGTAGTAGCACCAGTTTTGCTCCAAGCGATAGTTAAATCTTTAATTAGATTTGAACGGGAAATGGTAACTAATTTTACTGATAACACCGTGATGTTAGTTATTCAGTAATACCAGTTTTGCTCCATGGGATGAATAGGTTGAGATTGGGAAATTAAATAAATGATTACTTCGGTAAGGTGCGTTAATTCCAACTAGTTTGGAAAACTTAATATGGTTTGAATGATATCCAAAGGAAGATTAAAGAATAAATTTTAAAGAATTTATCTTTGATAAAATTTATTGGGAACATATCCCTAAAGACGTGAATATTTGAATAAAAGAATATTCTGAATTGGAATGAGGTGTATTTTTTTTATAACACTTGTTTATTATATATGCAAGTTATTCAGAAAGTTCGGGTTTATACCCATTCTAAATAACTGATTCGATGATAAGTCGACGATGAAGACGGTGGTTGAAGACCGGAGGTCTTCACATCGTTTGGGTGATTACTGATGTCTTGATTGCGCTGTACAGCCAAGACAAGGCAATAAGTGGTGATCGTCCTGACGCACTTGGAGATCGACCGGATATGCGAGGACCTCTCTCCTATATTGGACATATGAGACGAGGAATAAGGTGCCTCTGGTTTCGTTCAGACCCAGAACGAACTAGTAAATGGATGTGTGTCTGACATTGGATTTTATTCTGTGTTGATTGATCTCTACAAATATATATTTGTTTGGCAGCGGAGAATTTATTCTCTTGCTTAACGCCCTTATCTGAGACGTATGAGCTCAGAGGTTATATATCAATAGACATCAGTTGCATGGTGTGAATTGCCAGTGTGGCATGTTGAGATGCAAATGATCAAAGCTTCTGTTGAAAAACAGAGTCATTTGGTGGATGATTAAAGTACGGCTTTAATATGGCATAGCTTTGTGTGTAGCGTTAATTCGCGAGCCACACACCACGGCATGAGTCAAAAATGGGATAAGGGACCCAAGGAGGACATGACGTTTCTTTCTAGCTATGGGTGGTGTCATGTTATGGAGTCCAGAAATTTATTATTTTTACCTATGTGGTTGTTGGATTGCGAGGCGCCTCGGATATATCGGTTACTACGAAGCCGATTGATAGGTCCTATAGGATCGGGAAACGTTTGTTCAGGAATTGCCAATCCTCAAACGTAAGAGAGGACCGACATTGGAGTACATCCCTTGCCTAGACTCATGACGAAAATCCAATTTCCAATACGTGACATTTCGGTTTTGATTGTGGAGCCTAGTATGGAGACATGATAGATGGTACCCATGTCGCCTATGATTGATACATTTATATTTGAAGTTGTTTTATATACTATGCACTTATAATAGTATCAAATGATTTGTTTTAAACGTACCAAGCATAGTTGGCTATTATAAGGGAAAACTCTATCTTCTAGCTTGCGTTGCATTGTGTGATGGGACCTGGGTCTTATAATAGCTTCATTTTTCCAAAAAGCATTGCGTTGTTTGTTGTTTGTTGTATGCACTAGTATTCTTGGGAGGAAACTCGTTCCGTGACATACGGCGTGGTCCCTTGAATTACCAAATTTTGGAGTAAAGTTTTAAATAACTGTTTTAGTTCTCACACCAGTCACAAGACTGACCTGGAGTTAATTGTTTTAACCTAAACTCTAGGTGCCCCTATTTTCCACACGGTCATCTAGTAGTTGGGTTTCTGTAGATATTATATTCATGGGATTCTGGATTTAGAGCTGGATTTATACTCGGAAAGCTCTGTATCCGTGTATTTCTTTCAGTTGTGTTATGTATTGTTTTTCCGCTGCATTGTAATTTTAAATCTCTGATATTTTTATGATGTATAATATTTATTCATACTCTGGTATATTCTGTACTCTAATGTAAGTTGTTGTAATAAGCAATGAAATGTTCTTCTGTTTGTGTTCCGACTTGTCGTGTTCTCGGACAATCCGTTTTTTCTCTTCTCTTCGGAGACCGGGAAAGTTCGGGTTGTTATAATTCTAATACTAATAAACATCCAAAATTTATTTTATTATTATATTAATTTTATTGTAATTATTTTTGAATTTCATATTTGAATTTTAAATTTCAAAATTGAATTTTAAAGTTTAAATTTCAAATTTAAAATAAAGCAAAGCAACCAAAACATCCAATAAACCAAAAAATTTAAAAATTAATTAGGGCGCACCCAGTTTTTTGATCGATTTCTTCGATATTCTCTGAATTCTGAATTGATCTTCTGGAATTTGATGATGAGATCTGCTCTATTGCGACGGGCTCGTTTTTCTGATCAGGATAGTAAATTCGTTTGCTGAATTTGAACACTGTAGGAGAAAGATATTGAAGATTTAGTAGTTCAACCAACTTGGCGCCAAAATTTGAGTTTGAATTTTGAACTTTGAATGAATGGACGCTTCTATCACTATATAAATGCCCAAAAGTCATGTCTCTTCATAATCACTTCTCTTCTTCTTCTTCTTCTCGTTTTTCATTTTTAATCAAACTTTCAAGAGGCATAACTTCTTTGTTTCTTAACGGAATTGGACGAAATCAGCGGCAAATCGAAGAGGAATTCGAGGACTATGATCTAGTAATAGTTTGTTGGTGAACTTGGATGGTATCGGGGTGCTGCAAGTCAAAACAATAAGAGGTATGCATAAAATCCCGTTTTCAATTTTGAATCACCAAATTAAAACTGCCATATCTGACTCAATTTTGATCAGAATATGATGATCTACCCGTCAAATCGATAGCGAGAACAAGAACTATAATCTGGAAAAGGATTTGGGACAAAATAGTATAACCTGTGGATGAAGTCTGAAGATAACCGTCGGACGGTTTTGGTTTCCTTCTCTCTTTATTCATCAAAACTTCATTTGATCATTACTTGGTCAATTCTTGACGGAATCTCATGAAATCAGCAACATTAGGAAGAAAATGAAGATAAGTTGTATATGAAAATCCAAAGTTGTAAATTGATCTGGTACCCATTTCTTTTCTGATTTATATTATATATATCCATTTTTTCTTGATGTCTCTTCACCAATCGTCATTACTCTTCTCCTCTTTTTGATTTCTTTTCGGAATTTATATTTTCAATAGCCACCGTTTCGAAGTTTGAATTTTCAACAGTCACCATTTCGGAATTTGAATTTTCAATAGCCACCATTTTGGAATTTGAATCATCAACAGCCACGTCACCCATCTTTTCAGAGTTTGAATATCCATTAGCCATATAACACATCTTTTCCTGTAAACAACACAAAATTTCAAATAATCAAATAACTTTTTATATAATTCAAATGACTTTGCAAATATTCAAATGACTTTTCAATAATCAGAAGACTTTCCAAAATAACTAACTACAATTCTATCATGATGGTTTTATAACATATCCAAGATTTCAAAATTAAAAAAAAAATCAAATTTCAGAATTCAAATTTCAAAAATCAAATCGTAGCAACTTGATTTTTCAATAAAATTAAATGTAGACTCATCTAATACTTGATGCAATACATGAATTAAAACTAGTGTTCAAAATTTGCCAATTAACATTTTCAAAAATCAGATTATGAACTTTTTGAGAAACCTTGCTCTTATACCAATTGTTAGGGACTGCGGAATGGATTGCTCAGGCAAAGCAAACACTAGAGGAGGGTGAATAGTGTGTAAGAATTTAAAAAAAAACTTAAAACTAAAGAGAATTATGGAATGAATCAAACACCACAAACACAATAACTGAAACGACCCAAACTCGCCCTTTCGGGAAAGCCCGGATTGAGTTGAGAACATGAAAAATCAGAACGCAAACAGAAGAACAGTTCAGTGCTTATTACAACAATTACATCAGAGTATGAGAATATAACAGAGTATGAATAAATAATATACATTTGATTAATATCAGAGATTCAAATTACAAAGCAGCGGAAAAATAATACATAACACAACTGAAAGGAATACTCGGATACAGAGCTTTCCGAATATAGTTCCAGTTGTAAATCCAGGATCCTGTGAATATAATATCTACAAAACCAAAACTACTAGCTATCCGTGTGGAAAATAGGGGCTCCCAGAGTTTAGGTTAAAACAATAAACTCTAGGTCAATCATGTGACTAGTGTGAGAACTAAAACAGTTATTTAAAACTTTACTTTAAAATGGTGTAAATCAAGGGACCATGCCGTATAACATAGAATGGGTTCCTCCCAAGAATACCAATGCATAACATAAACAGCGCAATGCTTTTTGGAAAAATGAAGCTATTATAAGACTCAAGTCCCATCACACAATGCAACGCAAGCCGGAGGATAGAGTTTTACCTTATAATAGCCAAACATGTTTGGAATGTTTAAAACAAATCATTTTGATTCTATTATAGTATAAAGTGTATGAAAACAACTTCAAATAAAAATGTACCAATCATAGATGGCATAGTGCCCCATCCACTATGTCGCTATACTAACCTCTACATATAAAACCGAATGTCACGTATTGGAAATTGGATTTCTGTCATGAGTCTAGGCAAGGGATGTACTCCTAACCGCTTCGAGACACTCTAGCAAATGCCTCGGGACTACACACTCTGGGCAACACCTGGATCGTCCAAGGTCGGTCCACACTTACATTAGTGGATTGGCAATTCCTAAACGCACGTTTCCCGGTCCTATCGGACCTATCCATTGGCTCTGTAGTAACCGATATAACTGAGGCGCCTCGCAATCCTACATCCACATAGGTAAAAATAAAAAAAAATGCCTGGGCTTCATACCATGACATCACCCATAGCTAGAAAGAAATGCCATGTCCTCCTTGGGTCCCTTATCCCGTTTTTGTCTCATACCGAGGTGTGAGGCTCGCGAATTAACGCTATACACAAAGCTATGCTATATTAAAGTCTTGCTTTGATCATCAACCACAAGACTCTGCTTTTCAACAGAAGCCTTGATCATTTTCATCTCAGCATGCCACACAGGAAATTCACGTCATGCGACTGATGTCTATCGATATATAACCTCTGACCTCGTACGTCTCAAAGAAGGGTGATAAGCAAGAGAATAAATTCTTTGCCACCAAAAAGATATATATTTACTAAAAATCAATCAACACAGAATAAAATCCAATGTCAGACACACATTTATTTACAAGTTCGTTCTGGGTCTGAATGAAATCGAAGGCACCTTATTCCTCATCCCATATGTCCAATATAAGAGAGGGGTCCTCGCATATCCGGTCGGTCTCCAAGTACGTCTGGACGATCACCACTTATTGCCTTTTCTTGGGTATACAGCCCAATTAAGACATCAGTAATCATCCAAACAATGTGAAGACCTCCGGTCTTCAACAACCTTCTTCATCGTCGAATTATCGTCGAATCAGTTATTCGGAATGGGTATAAACCCGGCCTTTCCAAATAACTCGCGTATATGATAAACAAGTGCTATAAAAACACAACATATGCCTCATTCCAATCAAAAATATTATTTTATTCAAATATTCTTATATTATTAGGGGAAGGGTCCCATTAATTTTATCAAAGATAAATCCTTTAAATTTATTATTTAATCTTCCTTTGGATATCAATTCAAACCAAATTAAGGTTTATCCAAACTAGTCGGGATTAGCGCACCCTACCGAAGTAATCATTTGTTTAATTTCCCAATCCCAACCTATTCATCCCATGGGGAAAAATTGGTAATACTCCATATCTAACAACATGGTGTTATCGGTAAGTTTAATTACCATTTCCCATTCAAATCTAATTAAAGATTTAACTATTGCTTGGTGCAAAACTGGTGATACTCCATTCTCGATCATTCCGCAAATTTGATAATTTAAATTATAAATTTCACTTTTTAACCTAATTAAAGATTCGTTAAAACTTTACTTAGTTTCAATCTTCCCAAAAAACAATATTAATGATTATTTAACTTTGGGAAATCAAACATGCCACATTGACAATCTATCCCGTACTATTGATTTCTGCTTATATATAACCTCTAAGCTCGTACGACTTAGCGTCGGGTGTTAATAAAGAGAATAAATTCTCCGCTACCAAACAGATATATATTTAGCAGAGATCGACCATACAGTTCGAAATACAATGTTAGACATGTAATCCTGTCTTTTAACCGGGTTAAAGAACCAATGTCATTTAAAACAGGGTTCATAATAAACCCGAATCCTCTTCCATAAAAATGGAATCTTCACAGACAACAAATAAATATATAATCGATATCAATTTCCATATTCGACCAATAATATAAATGGAATAACAACAAAGCCTTTTAAATTCCATATATATTAATAGTCTTCCTCCATAGAAGCTCACTTTGATTATTATCAAATCGAATTGCATTCAATTCCAATTTAATATATTAAATTGAAAAAATTCCTTTGGAAAATCCCATTAAATCTTAATAAAAGATTTATATATTCCAAATCACATTTCGCTGCAAATCGGGTTAAAGAACGAATGTCGTTAAAACACAATTCACAATAAACCCTATTCACATTCCGTTTTATTCCAGTTAAATGTTAATTTACTGGAAACACTAATAATCTTAATTAAAAGATTTATTCTTTTCGCATGGGGTTTAAAAATAGTGTTATTTAAGACACCATTCATGACAAACCCAAAATCCAATTCTTTTATTCAATTCCAATTAAATCTTAATTAATTGGAAAACTTCACTAAATCGTAAATAAAAGATTTATTCTTTCCTTAACTGGGTTTAAGAAGGATAATATACTGATCTTCTCAAAGAGCTAAGAAGAGCATGCCCTACATTTGGGAGAGATTTTGAGGACTCTCAAGGAATATCAACTCAAGGCAAAATTCTCCAAGCGCCACTTTTAGAGATCACGACAAATCCAAAATCCAATTAAATATTAAATATAAGGCTTTGAATAGCAATTATACGGCTTATATTCTATATCAAATTCTGAAACCTACAAATATCATATTGGAAATAACGATATAAATATATCTTCCAAATTTCCATAACAATATCCATAAAGTCCCGAAATCCAACATCGAAATATTCCGAAGATGAATTCCATTCAAATCCACTCTAATTCATATATTGGAAATTCCGGTTAGATTAAAACCCATTCTTAATCCAATTTATTTATTTAAAATAATTGTATAATAATTCTAGTTAATAACTAGTTCATTTTGATAAAAATATATTTTTATTATTACAAACATGGAATTTTCCATTCCAATTCTTTTCAAATCATTTATCATGATTTTACACAAATTATCAATATTTTTTATAATTTTATCATGGCCTGTACAGTCGATTTCCATAAACGGTCATCGAACTGCACTTACAACGATTTTTTCCAAATTTGATTTGGACATAATTCCAAATCCAACCGTTAGATTTCAAATCTCTTATATTCGATGGAAAACTCTTTTCGATTTGAACCCAACGGTTACGGTTTTAGGAGAATTCGATGGTCGGATCTCCCGTAATTTCAATTCGAAGTTAATGGTCGAAATTCGCAAACTACCGTGACGCGGCGCATTCTATTCAGGCCATTAAATATATATAATACATAAATTTTATATAATTCATCGATTTCCATTTAAAATGTATTTTATAAATTCGTTTTAAAATGATTCAAACTTCATTTTCAATTTTAAATCAAGATCGAATTTTCCTTATCATTATAATATATAAACGATAATATTTTCAAAATATCAGGTTTTGAAATCATTTCCTTTTCGATATTCATTATAAAAATGAATAAAAACGATATAAATATCGTTCACGTCAAAATGGTGTTAATCTACTCAACACGGCTTCATATATTTCTATATTTTCGTGTCCATCCCAAATCGGACATCAAAATCATATTTTGATCCATTACTGAATATTATTTTAAAACATTAGTTATTTTAAAATATTCATTAATCATCATTTTAAAATATTCGTTCTTTCCGAATTGGAATCAGACACACTCAATTACCACATAATTTTATTTATATGGATTTCATAATCACAAGTACACAACAATAATCAAACACAGTCAACCATCATCCAGAGTGCATTACACAACTGCATAAGCGTTAAATATGTATAATTGTCGCTTACAACATCCTGTCAACCAATCGATTGACATACAACTAAACAATTGGGATTAGTGCATGTCAAATATCGTCCCAATACCCGTGTGGGGTTCCAATCAACACAACGATTTTATTTGTGCAGTAGGGCGATGTGTAAAATATATCTCCCCAATCAATATCAGTTAAATGTGTGTACATAAACAAATCGTCTGATTTGTAAATTAATATTTATTTTATTCGTACACATGGTAAAAATTATATATATATATATATTTTTTACGATAAAATATTTATTTCAACACATGAATATTTTATACAGTTCACTTATACAATAAAATGATATTTTTATTATTCTAACATTTTTAGAAAAATTTCGGCAGCATAACGGCGTGATACTAGAACCGGAATAAGGTCTAGCCTTATCCCTCGCCTAATACTGGCTCGCGCTACACACATACCAAAACAAATTCAAACAAACAAAACAATCAAAGCAAACAACCAAGCAACCATGGTTTCAAACAAAGGTGTCGGGTGCTACTAAGCACCGTCTGTATCCTAGTATATATATTTAACTAGAAAATAAAGTTAGAGTGAGAAGTTCTTACCTTTGGGATCCACTCCTCCAGTTCTATTTCTAAATTTTTGAACCATTTGGATTTTCCTGAAATTCCAACGCAATCTTTTCGACACTGTTCATAGTAAAAATCACATTTTTATATTGCTGCTATGTACATAAAAATCTTATTTTTATTTCGCTACATATATAAAAAAATCATATTTTTATACCGCTACTCCAAATATAAAAATCCAATTTTTATATTGCTATTTCTTATATAAAAATCTAATTTTTATATCGCTACTTCTTATATGAAAATCTAATTTTTATATTGTTAGCATATAAACAAAAATCACATTTTCATTTCGCTATCTTTATAATAAAAATCATATTTTTATTTTGCTAACATCATAATAAAAATCATATTTTTATTTCAAATTTACATTATAAAAAACCAGATTTTTACAACGCCACTTTCTACATTATAAAAAACGAGCTTATCAACATTGGTCATATTCTTAGCTCAACCCAATTCTGCATTGGCCCTGATATATTCACATGGGCCTTGGGATCCAATTTTTCTGTATCGGCCTGTTATAAATTTCTAATTCATCCAGGTCGATGCTTCACTTTCTTTCGTTTGGAACTATCATCTTCCTCCTCATGTCATTTTTTCCCAGTGGCATCTCATCCACAGTCGCGTCAACAACAAAGACCGCCTTCATCGCTTTAGCCATAATATTGACCCTTATTGCGTCATCTGTAACCATCATAATGAATCTATCACTCATCTTTTATTTGAATGTGATTTTTCCTACACTGTTAAGGCTGCAATCAGCTCCTTTCTTCTTAGCTTCATCCCTTCGATTCACTCTTTTTTCAAGTATTGGCAGCATAACCCCCCAGACCCTATACTGGATTCTTTAGTGGCTTTCTTTTCCTGGAGTATTTGGCTAGAACGCAACGCTCACATCTTCGGCAGATCCAAGAAACTCCTGATGGGTATTTGTCATCACATCTTGCAACTTTTCGATTTATGGACAGGATCGACCACACCCGCTCGCTTCAGGCTATCTCTACCTATTCCTCAGTCGCTTGGATCGCAAGAAAGTAGCAACCAAATCCCGCTCTGATTACTGTTGTGGTCTAGTATTGCCTGCTTTGCTCTATTTTGGCTTGTAGTCTCTTGCTATATGCTATGTTCTAAGCTATCTGATGTACATTTTTGCTTTGTATTAAGCTTGTATTAGCTATATTGGCCTCCTTAGCCTAGCCTTTTATTCCACTGGTTGGGCCTGTCAACCAGTTATATTTCTAGCTACTTATTACTACGCGTAACCGGCTGTGTAGCTTCACGGTACCCACCCGTCTTCCTCAAAAAAAAAATTTATTTTTATATCGATACTTCGTATATAAAGATCGAATTTTTATATTGCTATTCATATGATAAAAATCATATTTTTAAAACGCTATTTTATTATAAAAATCATATCTTTATAATGCTTCTTTATATAAATAAAAATTATATTTTTATATCGCTACTCCTATAATAAAAATCAAATCTTGATCATGTTATTCATATAATAAAAATCATATTTTTATTACAAATCTATATTATAAAAATCATATTTTTAGTTTATCTACATAAAAATCATAATTTTAACTCACTATATATATAAAACCGACTTTTTTTATTTATGCTATATATAAAAAAATGATTTTTAAATTTATACAACTAATTACATACAAAATAAATAAAAAAGGAAAAACTCAATTTTTTCTACAGAGGGGGTGGGGCTGAGGGGCGTGCAGGTGCTGGAGGTGGTGGCGGTGGACTGACATTGGCGGTTTGGGGCTTGTCTTAGTCGATTTGGGGTTATTGAGAGGGGCGTCGGTTTTTGGAAGAGGGGGGAAGAAGAGAGAAGTGGAAGAGGAGGGGAGGGCGGTCTGGTGAGGCGACGACGGGGTGGATGGTGCGATGGTCTGGAGCGATCGACGAGATTGCGCTTTTTTCTTTTTCGATCTGTTAATCGGGGAGAGAGAGTGAGGGGAGAGAGGGGTGAGGGCATAATAATATATTTATTTATTATTATAATTCTCTAATTTGTTTATTTTCGTCCGAATTCCAATTTAAACCCAACGACTATCGCCCCTAGCTAAATACCCCCATTCTCGACACAATGGGATATGTCCGGTAAGCTAATTCGACTGTTTCAATCAGTTTCCATTTAAATTAAAATATAAATCAATATATATAACGTTCGAAATTGATTTCAAGGTACATTTTAATTTACCAAGGCAACATACTGACTCCAAAAATTCCCGAAAAATAAATCTAGATATGTTTTGACGATACGGTCCTAACAAAATTAATTTCGTCAAATTTGGAGACCGTTTGAAAAACGGTCATTTTCCAGTTGATTAAACTTAAACTTAATTGACCAAACACGTTTAAATTTACCATGCTCACATATTGACTCCAAAAATTATGAAAATTGGAATTTAGCAATAATTTGACATTCTGGATCCAACAAAAGTGGTTTCATCGAAAACGGAGGTCGTTTGCAAAATCGTTATTTTTAAGGGCTATATATTATATAAATTCCATAGCGACTATTCTGAATTTTCAACTGGACATAACTTTTTATTCCCATTATGAAATCTGGATTTTTCACATTCGTTGGAAAGATATTTTCAAACATATTCAAATATTACTTGTTTTACTAAAATCCGATTTATTTTGAATCTTGTACATTCATTTGAAATTTGAAATCGAATTTTCAAACTACCGCGCCCTTTCAGGCTTGTTATATAATTAAAATAAATTTATTCGTTCTACCTTCGATTTAAAATAAATTTTTAGTCGTTATTATTTAAAATAAATCATTTTTAATATTGAAAATTCATTAAAATAGCCAAAATAAAATTTTTAAATTGGTTCTGATTTTCCGGGTTGTTACAATCTCCCCCACTTAAAATCTTTTCATCCTAAAAAAGGAACAGAGTTGAAAGTTGTTTTACTAATCAACTCAACTTTCATTCTGGCTGTCATTCTTCAACTTTTCAGTTTCTAAGAATTTTCAAATTCTTCAAAAATTTCTCTAACACCCTAAATTTTCGAAAAATTTCGCCATAACCTCCTTTATATGGGGAGACATTTAAAACCGCAACTAGCCACGCAGGGCCCTCATCATCCAAAAAGAAAAAGAAAAAGGAAAGCGGCTAGCCAATCGGCTCATAAAATCATTCAAACCCAATAAATTAGTAAACATGTACCTATTTGTCGGGCATACAATTTTATTCCTCTTCTCTAGCCTCCTTGCAATGACCTGTCCAATACATATACATGTACATGTATGCAGTTGCAATAAAATTTCTAATTCAGTTCAATATTTGATATAATTTGGCTTAATGGTTCAAAATTTTAATTAATCAAACCAATAATCAAACAACACAATCAACAATCAATTAGTTGATTATCGTTTCAAATTCATAATTTATATATATATATACCAAAAATCGTATTTTTGATGCCAATTCACAACAATAACCCTATCTAAATTTTGGTTCTCACACCGGTCAATTGGAAATATATAAACATCCCACTTTTGAAACTCAAACATAAATGCTTATGATGGTCGACCAATCATCGGAATCATTTCCAGGCGACTAGAGTGTGATTCTATATCTATCCAGTATATTTGAGACTTCGAATACACATTAATTACTCGTATATTCAGAATCTTCATATAATCAATTGTCCAAATTCAATATAAAATAAATATTCAAATACGTATAATAAGATTAAAATTTCTGAATCAAATTTGTTTTCATTTTTATTTTTAAAAACAGTACTCTTTACACTCGTCTGAGGACACTACTAATCCCATCTCTAACTAGCCATTCTCATTGGATATTACTAATCCAATCTCTGATGAATTCTTTCGTTCGGTTCTAACGTGTCTTGTTCTCGAGCTCTGTAAACCAAAGCTCTGATACCACGATGAAACGACCCAAACTCGCCATTTCGGGAAAGCCCGGATTGAGTTGAGAACACGACAAATTAGAACACAAAAAGAAGAACATTTCACTGCTTATTACAACAATTACATCAGAGTACAAGAGTATAACAGAGTATGAATAAATAATATACATTTGATAAATATCAGAGATAGAAATTACAAAGCAGTGGAAAAATAATACATAACACAACTGAAAGGAATACCCGGATATAGAGCTTTCCAAATATAGTTCCAGCTGTAAATCCAGGATCATGTGAATATAATATCTGCAAAACCAAAACTACTAGCTGCCCATGTGGAAAATAGGTGCAACCAGAGTTTAGGTTAAAACAATAAACTCTAGGTCAGTCATGTGACTGGTGTGAGAACTAAAACAGCTATTTCAAACTTTACTTTAAAATGGAGTAAATCAAGGGATCACGCCGCATAACACAGAACGGGTTTCCACCCAAGAATACCAGTGCATAAAACAAACAGCGCAATGCTTTTTGGAAAAATGAAGCTATTATAAGACTCAGGTCCCATCACACAATACAACGCAAGCCGGAGGATTGAGTTTTACCTTATAATAGTCAAACACGCTTGGTACGTTTAAAACAAATCATTTTGATACCATTATAGTGTATAGTGTATGAAAACAACTTCAAATATAAATGTATCAATTATAGGCGGCATAGTTGTAACGACCCGCATTTTTCTGGTAATTATTTAATTTAATTTATTATTTAAAATATGGGTTTGATTTAAATAATTGAATTTAACGATTTATTTAAGAATATATTATTTAAATAAATTTTAAAAAAAATATTTTAAGCTTCCAAACCGTCAGAAAATGTTGAGTTGGCAATATAGTGTGAACTAGCAGTTTGGAATAGTTGAATATTAGTCTATATTATATTATATTGATGATTTCGGCTAAATGACGACGATGAATATATATAGTTTATAATTTAATTAAATAACGAGCTGCAGCGGCGTGGCAGTTCGTGTTTTGGCGTTTTGAACTTTAATTGGCTGTACAGGGACCAAATTAAGTCGGTTTTTCTCGAAAACAAGAAACATTGAAATCTGTTGAACTATATCTACCTAACAGAAGTGAAAAATCAAGATTCCGCGTTATATATTGCGAGTTATGTCCAAATTAAATATTCAGGAAAGCAGCGGCGTAATCGTTTATCGACCGTAACGGTTTATTTGAAATAACTCCATACCGGATTCGAATTTGGACAAGGTTCTTTTGAGACGTAGTTATAATTTATTTTTTAGAATCTTACTGTAATTTTTAATTAATTTAATATGCAACTTTTTATTTGGAGTATTTTGCACCCTTAACAGCATTTTGGGTTTTCGCAATATAAGTCAATCTACCGGTATTATTACATTTTCGGGATCGCGACACCTCGCTGATCACGACTGTATTTTTATTTCAGTCCGCAACGCTCATACAACCATACATAGTGGTGTGGGTAACTTTATTTGAATGGTTAACTGGTCAAACGGACTTCAAATTCAACGAAACAAGTTTCATACGAAACCTTAAGAAGAGGTCTAGTGAAACGTTAAGGCCTCATATTTTTAGGATTTTTTCTGAAATTTTTAGGAATTAAAGCTCGGTGTTTTTCATCGATATTTTCTAAGGGATTTTCGCAAACGGTGTCGGAATTCAACGAAACCTGTCCCATCGGGTCTGGAATGTATTTTTATGCTAGGATTAGCTTATTTTGTCAAAAACATAGATCGTATAAGATGTTTTTTTGGCGAAAAACTCATGCGCAAGTTTGGAATAATAAAATAATATTAAAACTATACCATATCCTTTTATATATGACACGTCCTGTAGCTTTCTTGTTTCCTTGCGTCCAGCTCACCATTTTCTTGCTCACCAAACCTTTCTTTCTTGCAAGCGTCTCAATCCTTGCTTTACTGTGCATTACTTGGCACCCAAACTATCTTACCTTGCGCCTCACGATTTGGAAAATCACGCCATAGGGAAACAGCTAGCCTACCCTATAGCTAAAACAAAGGCGTGGGTGCCAAGCTTCACAAAACGTGATGGCCAAACAACCAAATTTCGTGGCAACCAAGCTTCCTTCGCTATAAATACATATGAACTCCACACAGCTAACAAAAACCCAACATCTCCCTTTAAGCACAAAGTACAAACTCCAGTTTCTTTTTTTTCCAGCAAACAAACATGCCGCCGAAGCTTCATGGCACACACCAAAAAAAAAAAAAAAAAAAAGAAAGGGGAGGATTACGGACGCAGCTGGGAAAGTGGGAACGGGGAGGCTGCATGTTTGTGAGGAGTACTTTTGCATGGGAAGCGATACCCTCTTGTCCGAAAATATATATATATATATATAATATTCGGATGGACTAAATAAGAAGGAAGAGGGGGACGTTAGAATTAGAAAGGAAGAAGTAGGGAGGAGAAGTGGTATTTGCTGGAAGAACTAAAGTTGGAGTAGATGATGACAACATGCGAGCTACAGGTGAAAATGCATGGAAGGGTGGCTTTACACGAAAAAAAAGAAGAGTAGTAGAAGATGTTTTTGGTAAAATCTTGGGAATGGGAAACACGGTGCTGTTGCCTTTGCCTGGAGCCTTCGCATAACATTATACAAATGGAAGGAAATGCAAGGGTTAGTGATTTAAACGGTGATTAGTAATTTATTAGTTAATCAATTTATTAGGCGAGTAACCGTTAGTTTAATCAAAACTTATTCATATGATATCTTGTTCAAAACCGGATTCGCTGGTGTCACGGAGACGAACGCCACGCAGTCAAGTGATCGGTTGGATTCGAGGCTCACTGGAATTTCATATAATTTTAAACAGCATTTGGAATTATGTGAAATAACACACGGACCATCGATTGAAAATATACTGGTGAGTTAATTCTCACACTTTTCTGGACTACTAGGATGTGATAAATCCATATACTGTTTGATTGGCTGCATTGGTTGTTTGTGATTGATTTACTGGTCGCTATTAGTTATATTATTGTCTTTAATTTATTTATTTAAATTATAAATGTTATAACCATCTGTGATGCAGAGAAGGACAGATTGGAGGAATCCGACCGGATTCCTCAAAATAACTTGTGTGTATTGTTTATTTTTATACTGGTTGCACATAACTGTTTGAACCCCAATTGACATCAAAACCTGTTGATTGTTGAATTGATGTGACCGTTGATGTGATTTTTAGTCAGTCGACAGTGGTTGGCAGTGAGGGTTTAAATCTATTGTTTCCAAAACATCGTTTGCCGTCAGGCGAACAGACGCAGTTTCAAGTTATAAAATTTATTTTATAACTAAATTAAATTTTTGAGGTTATTTTATTTTAAAATAAATAAGAAGTTTTATAATTATATTTATAATTTATAATCATGTTTTAGAAATGCGATGATTAAAAGTTTATATAGTGAATTTCTACGCAATTGTACAAACAGAGGTCAGAAACTAGCCGATGGGCTAGTGAAAGAGAATAATTGTTTTATACAACAATTAACTGATGTTTTAAATTAATTAAGTTATTTAATTAATTTAAGAAGAGAAATTGAATAGAAGTCAGATAGCCACTTAACTGAGGGTTATGGTTGGCAGGAACCAACTGTTTATCCTATTATTTATGAACTGCAGTCATTCATGAACTGCAGTCAGGAACTAACCTACGGGTTAGTGAAATGAAATAATTGTTTTTATAATCAATTAACTGATGTTTTAAATTTATTAAGTTATTTAATAAATTTAAGGAAGAAATGATAACGTAAATCAGTTAATGGTTAACTGATATGTACGGTGGGCGAAAATCAACCGTTTAAAGTTGGAATTTGACGATTGTGTCAATTTGTTTTAAATTGATCAAAGCAAAGGGATTGACATTTAAAAGACTTGAAATTTCCTTTAAAATAAATATAAGTTATGGATAGATTAGTATGAAAGGGATTTGAATTTGTTTCAAATCGTATAAACAAGATTTGTAAATATGGGTGCAACCTAAGGCGTACATTCCAATCAGAGTTTTGCTCAATTAAGAAAAAGAAATTAATATGAAAAGTGGGTTTTCAAATGAAAGAAAATGGTTTATAAAACCAAGATAAATGGAAATGGGAATAACATATTGGATTATTGAGATGGTTTGACATTGGTTTTAAATTATAAGCTTTTATCTATCTTAAGATAAGAACGTTGTCGGTCAAGGTCTGAGAGGTAATTGGAATACCCCAACTTGAACGGCTCCGCTATTATCGAGAGATGATATTTGTTTGTAATGTATAGAGAAGTGATTATCGAGATGTTTTGCGATAAATGGAATTTATCATTTATTTAAAACAAACCTTTAAAAATGGATTAGCAATCGAAAGGAATTGAATCTAATTCAAATCGTATAAACGAGTATGAAAAAGGGGTTTTACCCAAAACAAGGATTTTAAAACAAGCGTACACCTGGGAACGAAATTAAGCGAAGTGGTTTAATCGTAATAAGAAAGAGATTTTGGTAATTAAATATTTGTCGTTGATTAAATAAGGATATAACGATATGGAAATAATAAAGGAAAAGGGAAAGTGGATTTATTGAACTATAAACATGATTTCAAATCAAAGAGAAAGTAAAAAGGGTTTTGAGGTAATTATACGATGTTAACGACCAAAGAGGAAATAAAAGCTGATTTATAAAATATGGCAATATTTCCAAACAAAGGAAATGAAAAAAAAGCTTGGTAAATATGTTGTTCTAAAGCGAGTAGCGAGTAATGTTTTCAAGTAACGAAACCCATAAGAGTTTTGTTAAGATAAAGTTATGAAGTCGATTATAAGAAATCGATAAATTGGTTTTATGAGATATTTCATATAAAGGACCTGAGCTGCCAGTCCACTGAGATACACTGTTATGATTTGATAGTAAATCAACGACTATCAAAGTTTGGCCTTTTATCGATTGTTGGTACGGAAAGACCGGGATCGAATTTATATTCGAAAACCATTCCGACCAGCAAATACGTAACGTCGAAGATATCAGAAGATGGTCGAGATGGAGCATTGAAGACCGTTGATCTTCATGAGCGGAAGAACAACTTGTTGGATTTCTAAGGGTCGCTCCCGAGGATATTCTAACTTGTGATTCTGTCGGGACTGGAATCTTCGGATTGCAAGGACTTCTCGCTACTGATCTATAGGGTGATACCTAGGATGCAATAGGAGAGTGCCTTCGGTTCATCCTGATCCTGGATGACTTGTATGGATGGATGTCTGACAGAGTATTTCCAGAAAGGTCATGTACATTGATTTCTCCAGTCGTACCAAGAGTGAAGCAGAGAAGGAAACTTCTTTAGCTGACACGTAATGTATTGTTGTAGACGTCAATTAAGTGATTTCGATGGATCTGACAATGTGGCATTCGAAGTGAATCTAATGTGATGGTAAAGCGTAGCCTCAAGCCTCATCAACCGGGAAAGGACAAAAATCGGGCAGGCAGCATGGCTATGTGGGTCGCTCCCATTAGGATGTATAATCACCTATCTAGAGAAATTCCGTTTGCTTCTTTAATCTATCGATGCTGTCCCTCTTCGGGAGACGGTGGTTTGAGCCCAACCGTCGGTGATATACATTCGATACACTCAAGCGAAATGAGTGGTCGGTCATGTGTGGGCCGGGTTGCAAGACGTTCATGTTGAACCCAGTGTATTCGCCTCTAGAGATACACGTTCGGAAGGTGGACCCATACCTTGTCAAGTTGGAATCCAATATCCAATAAGCGCCCGCGGTTTTGGTTTGTATACTATATATGGGGAGCGTGAGATGCAAGCGTTCCTCTAAATTAATATTTACTTGTATTTAGACACTATGATAATATCAGAAAAAGATATTGATTTCAAAAATGTTTTGGGTTATAGTAAGGTAAAAACCATCCGTGTTTATATGTGGGCTGGTCTTACTATTATCCTTTTATTTCAGGAAGGATTTTCAAAAGTTAAAAAAGTTGTGTGTGTTGTGAATTTATTACTGAAAGTATTCCAGACTGACCCGGTGTGTTTTTGTTTTAAATCAAATGTGCTCGGGTCAGACCAAGCATATTTACAGGTTAGGTTCCGCTACAAGTTTCAGAGTTGGAAGCAGGAGGGTTCACCATTAGTTATACAAGTATTTCCGCTGTGATTGATGTATGTTTACTCTGATAAATGGTATGTATATATACAGTCTTCTTTTCAAAGAGATTTGTTATATTATATTTATTCGTTCCGCTGTGAGATTCTGATGTGTTCTTCTTTTTTTCTTCTATTCTAAATTTCTTTCTTCCTATTCCTCATCCTCTAACTTCTTTCTATTAACAGTTTGGGGTTCGATACTTGGATTTTTGACAAGTAATACGGGATTAAGTATTGTTGTTGAAAATTCGAGCGTCGAATTTTCCCGGGCCGTTACAGTTGGTATCAGAGCTATTGGTTTAGTGATAACCTTAGCTCTGTGGCATAACTCAGTAGAGATGGGGTTAGTAATACCCTAGATTGAGTTTGAGTGTATACATGAGAGCGCGTATTTGTAATTTGTTATAAAATTATTTTTATATTGTTTTGCCGGGATTATATTTTTATACAAATATATTTTTCCCAAATGATTATAATATGGAATTGTTTAAATGACTTAAGTAAGGATTCAAATTGGAATATTAAACTAAAATAGGGATTTCACTTGTGAAATCGAGTAAATGATAATTGGATGGAAATTAATCCAATGTTAATCAACTGATGTGAAACTCAAAAAGTAAAAGCAAACGAGAAATGTGAATCAAAATTGTTTGGTTGAATTGTTATGCCTTGGTTGTTTGATATTGGATGGTTGTATAGAATTCATCAACAGTTGATTGAGAACCAAACTAGAATAAGTGAATTGAAATAATTGAAATGGATCGAAGTATAATGTGAAAATTAAGGAAATTGTTTGGTTGAAGTATATGGCATGGATATGGTTTGAATAGTGGGTGAAACCCAATTTGGAATAGTAAAGTTAAATGAATTAATTCAAGATTAATGAAACTCATTTAATTCAGGATTAATGAAACTGAATGGATATTTAAATAAATAAATAAATCGACTGTTAAGTCTTTGTTACAGTTGAGTCCATCAGAATTGATTAAAGTAGTATGGTTATTTCAAACTGTTTGGAATGGTTTATATGGTGATATTTGGATCAAATTGACATTGGTTTGAATACTAATGGATTTTATTGGAGTTGAGTACAGGTACAAAGTTAATCCAAGAAAAACTCTGGAGAAATTTTGAATCTAGTTTGGTATGCTAGTCGAGTAAGCAAACATATATATCGCTAATCGCGTAATAGCGCTCGCAAAAAGGTACGCCTACGCAAAATATAAAATTTTGGTTTTATTTGGGTTTTGAGTTTGAATTTTGGATTTTTCCGACCTTGTTGGTCGATGTATAGATATTTTTGTGAACCTGCGATATTGCAGATGTCCCTCCGTACAGGGGAGACTCTGCCGAAATTTTTCCAGAATTTAAGGTATTAGAATTTTTTTTTAGATTTTTGGAAAATTATTTTATTTGAAATAATTTGGTTTTAAAACCCTGTTGGATTAGATTTGAAATTAGAAACAGAGTTTAATTAAATATATTTTTCGTAAAGATAAAGAGTTTGACACCTTCTTCTACCTTAGCAATTTCGAGGACGAAATTATTTTAAGGGGGAAGGAATGTAATGACCCGCATTTTTCTGGTAATTATTTAATTTAATTTATTATTTAAAATATGGGTTTGATTTAAATAATTGAATTTAACGATTTATTTAAGAATATATTATTTAAATAAATTAAAAAAAAAATATTTTAAGTTTCCAAACCGTCAGAAAATGTTGAGTTGGCAATATAGTGTGAACTGGCAGTTTGGAATAGTTGAATATTAGTCTATATTATATTATATTGATGATTTCGGCTAAATGACGACGATGAATATATATAGTTTATAATTTAATTAAATAATGAGCTGCAGCGGCGCGGCAGTTCGTGTTTTGGCGTTTTGAACTTTAATTGGCTGTACAGGGACCAAATTAAGTCGGTTTTTCTCGAAAACAAGAAACATTGAAATCTGTTGAACTATATCTACCTAACAGAAGTGAAAAATCAAGATTCCGCGTTATATATTGCGAGTTATGTCCAAATTAAATATTCAGGAAAGCAGCGGCGTAATCGTTTATCGACCGTAACGGTTTATTTGAAATAACTCCATACCGGATTCGAATTTGGACAAGGTTCTTTTGAGACGTAGTTATAATTTAATTTTTAGAATTTTACTGTAATTTTTAATTAATTTAATATGCAACTTTTTATTTGGAGTATTTTGCACCCTTAACAGCATTTTGTGTTTTCGCAATATAAGTCAATCTACCGGTATTATTACATTTTCGGGATCGCGACACCTCGCTGATCACGACTGTATTTTTATTTCAGTCCGCAACGCTCATACAACCATACATAGTGGTGTAGGTAACTTTATTTGAATGGTTAACTGGTCAAACGGACTTTAAATTCAACGAAACAAGTTTCATACGAAACCTTAAGAAGAGGTCTAGTGAAACGTTAAGGCCTCATATTTTTAGGATTTTTTCTGAAATTTTTAGGAATTAAAACTCGGTGTTTTTCATCGATATTTTCTAAGGGATTTTCGCAAACGGTGTCGGAATTCAACGAAACCTGTCCCATCGGGTCCGGAATGTATTTTTATGCTAGGATTAGCTTATTTTGTCAAAAACATAGATCGTATAAGATGTTTTTTTGGCGAAAAACTCATGCGCAAGTTTGGAATAATAAAATAATATTAAAACTATACCATATCCTTTTATATATGACACGTTCTGTAGCTTTCTTGTTTCCTTGCGTCCAGCTCACCATTTTCTTGCTCACCAAACCTTTCTTTCTTGCAAGCGTCTCAATCCTTGCTTTACTGTGCATTACTTGGCACCCAAACTATCTTACCTTGCGCCTCACGATTTGGAAAATCACGCCATAGGGAAACAGCTAGCCTACCCTATAGCTAAAACAAAGGCGTGGGTGCCAAGCTTCACAAAACGTGATGGCCAAACAACCAAATTTCGTGGCAACCAAGCTTCCTTCGCTATAAATACATATGAACTCCACACAGCTAACAAAAACCCAACATCTCCCTTTAAGCACAAAGTACAAACTCCAGTATCTTTTTTTTTCAGCAAACAAACATGCCGCCGAAGCTTCATGGCACACACAAAAAAAAAAAAAAAAAAAAGAAAGAAAGGAAGGGGAGGATTACGGACGCAGCTGGGAAAGTGGGAACGGGGAGGCTGCATGTTTGTGAGGAGTACTTTTGCATGGGAAGCGATACCCTCTTGTCCGAAAATATATATATGTATATATATATATATATATATATATATATATATATATATAATATTCGGATGGACTAAATAAGAAGGAAGAGGGGGACGTTAGAATTAGAAAGGAAGAAGTAGGGAGGAGAAGTGGTATTTGCTGGAAGAACTAAAGTTGGAGTAGATGATGACAACATGCGAGCTACAGGTGAAAATGCATGGAAGGGTGGCTTTACACGAAAAAAAAAAGAGTTGTAGAAGATGTTTTTGGTAAAATCTTGGGAATGGGAAACACGGTGCTGTTGCCTTTGCCTGGAGCCTTCGCATAACATTATACAAATGGAAGGAAATGCAAGGGTTAGTGATTTAAACGGTGATTAGTAATTTATTAGTTAATCAATTTATTAGGCGAGTAACCGTTAGTTTAATCAAAACTTATTCATATGATATCTTGTTCAAAACCGGATTCGCTGGTGTCACGGAGACGAACGCCACGCAGTCAAGTGATCGGTTGGATTCGAGGCTCACTGGAATTTCATATAATTTTAAACAGCATTTGGAATTATGTGAAATAACACACGGACCATCGATTGAAAATATACTGGTGAGTTAATTCTCACACTTTTCTGGACTACTAGGATGTGATAAATCCATATACTGTTTGATTGGCTGCATTGGTTGTTTGTGATTGATTTACTGGTCGCTATTAGTTATATTATTGTCTTTAATTTATTTATTTAAATTATAAATGTTATAACCATCTGTGATGCAGAGAAGGACAGATTGGAGGAATCCGACCGGATTCCTCAAAATAACTTGTGTGTATTGTTTATTTTTATACTGGTTGCACATAACTGTTTGAACCCCAATTGACATCAAAACCTGTTGATTGTTGAATTGATGTGACCGTTGATGTGATTTTTAGTCAGTCGATAGTGGTTGGCAGTGAGGGTTTAAATCTATTGTTTCCAAAACATCGTTTGCCGTCAGGCGAACAGACGCAGTTTCAAGTTATAAAATTTATTTTATAACTAAATTAAAATTTTGAGGTTATTTTATTTTAAAATAAATAAGAAGTTTTATAATTATATTTATAATTTATAATCATGTTTTAGAAATGCGATGATTAAAAGTTTATATAGTGAATTTCTACGCAATTGTACAAACAGAGGTCAGAAACTAGCCGATGGGCTAGTGAAAGAGAATAATTGTTTTATACAACAATTAACTGATGTTTTAAATTAATTAAGTTATTTAATTAATTTAAGAAGAGAAATTGAATAGAAGTCAGATAGCCACTTAACTGAGGGTTATGGTTGGCAGGAACCAACTGTTTATCCTATTATTTATGAACTGCAGTCATTCATGAACTGCAGTCAGGAACTAACCTACGGGTTAGTGAAATGAAATAATTGTTTTTATAATCAATTAACTGATGTTTTAAATTTATTAAGTTATTTAATAAATTTAAGGAAGAAATGATAACGTAAATCAGTTAATGGTTAACTGATATGTACGGTGGGCGAAAATCAACCGTTTAAAGTTGGAATTTGACGATTGTGTCAATTTGTTTTAAATTGATCAAAGCAAAGGGATTGACATTTAAAAGACTTGAAATTTCCTTTAAAATAAATATAAGTTATGGATAGATTAGTATGAAAGGGATTTGAATTTGTTTCAAATCGTATAAACAAGATTTGTAAATATGGGTGCAACCTAAGGCGTACATTCCAATCAGAGTTTTGCTCAATTAAGAAAAAGAAATTAATATGAAAAGTGGGTTTTCAAATGAAAGAAAATGGTTTATAAAACCAAGATAAATGGAAATGGGAATAACATATTGGATTATTGAGATGGTTTGACATTGGTTTTAAATTATAAGCTTTTATCTATCTTGAGATAAGAACGTTGTCGGTCAAGGTCTGAGAGGTAATTGGAATACCCCAACTTGAATGGCTCCGCTATTATCGAGAGATGATATTTGTTTGTAATGTATAGAGAAGTGATTATCGAGATGTTTTGCGATAAATGGAATTTATCATTTATTTAAAACAAACCTTTAAAAATGGATTAGCAATCGAAAGGAATTGAATCTAATTCAAATCGTATAAACGAGTATGAAAAAGGGGTTTTACCCAAAACAAGGATTTTAAAACAAGCGTACACCTGGGAACGAAATTAAGCGAAGTGGTTTAATCGTAATAAGAAAGAGATTTTGGTAATTAAATATTTGTCGTTGATTAAATAAGGATATAACGATATGGAAATAATAAAGGAAAAGGGAAAGTGGATTTATTGAACTATAACCATGATTTCAAATCAAAGAGAAAGTAAAAAGGGTTTTGAGGTAATTATACGATGTTAACGACCAAAGAGGAAATAAAAGCTGATTTATAAAATATGGCAATATTTCCAAACAAAGGAAATGAAAAAAAAGCTTGGTAAATATGTTGTTCTAAAGCGAGTAGCGAGTAATGTTTTCAAGTAACGAAACCCATAAGAGTTTTGTTAAGATAAAGTTATGAAGTCGATTATAAGAAATCGATAAATTGGTTTTATGAGATATTTCATATAAAGGACCTGAGCTGCCAGTCCACTGAGATACACTGTTATGATTTGATAGTTAAATCAACGACTATCAAAGTTTGGCCTTTTATCGATTGTTGGTACGGAAAGACCGGGATCGAATTTATATTCGAAAACCATTCCGACCAGCAAATACGTAACGTCGAAGATATCAGAAGATGGTCGAGATGGAGCATTGAAGACCGTTGATCTTCATGAGCGGAAGAACTACTTGTTGGATTTCTAAGGGTCACTCCCGAGGATATTTTAACTTGTGATTCTGTCGGGACTGGAATCTTCGGATTGCAAGGACTTCTCGCTACTGATCTATAGGGTGATACCTAGGATGCAGTAGGAGAGTGCCTTCGGTTCATCCTGATCCTGGATGACTTGTATGGATGGATGTCTGACAGAGTATTTCCAGAATGGTCATGTACATTGATTTCTCCAGTCGTACCAAGAGTGAAGCAGAGAAGGAAACTTCTTTAGCTGACACGTAATGTATTGTTGTAGACGTCAATTAAGTGATTTCGATGGATCTGACAATGTGGCATTCGAAGTGAATCTAATGTGATGGTAAAGCGTAGCCTCAAGCCTCATCAACCGGGAAAGGACAAAAATCGGGCAGGCAGCATGGCTATGTGGGTCGCTCCCATTAGGATGTATAATCACCTATCTAGAGAAATTCCGTTTGCTTCTTTAATCTATCGATGCTGTCCCTCTTCGGGAGACGGTGGTTTGAGCCCAACCGTCGGTGATATACATTTGATACACTCAAGCGAAATGAGTGGTCGGTCATGTGTGGGCCGGGTTGCAAGACGTTCTTGTTGAACCCAGTGTATTCGCCTCTAGAGATACACGTTCGGAAGGTGGACCCATACCTTGTCAAGTTGGAATCCAATATCCAATAAGCGCCCGCGGTTTTGGTTTGTATACTATATATGGGGAGCGTGAGATGCAAGCATTCCTCTAAATTGATATTTACTTGTATTTAGACACTATGATAATATCAGAAAAAGATATTGATTTCAAAAATGTTTTGGGTTATAGTAAGGTAAAAACCATCCGTGTTTATATGTGGGCTGGTCTTACTATTATCCTTTTATTTCAGGAAGGATTTTCAAAAGTTAAAAAAATTGTGTGTGTTGTGAATTTATTACTGAAAGTATTCCAGACTGACCCGGTGTGTTTTTGTTTTAAATCAAATGTGCTCAGGTCAGACCAAGCATATTTACAGGTTAGGTTCCGCTACAAGTTTCAGAGTTGGAAGCAGGAGGGTTCACCATTAGTTATACAAGTATTTCCGCTGTGATTGATGTATGTTTACTCTGATAAATGGTATGTATATATACAGTCTTCTTTTCAAAGAGATTTGTTATATTATATTTATTCGTTCCGCTGTGAGATTCTGATGTGTTCTTCTTTTTTTCTTCTATTCTAAATTTCTTTCTTCCTATTCCTCATCCTCTAACTTCTTTCTATTAACAGTTTGGGGTTCGATACTTTGATTTTTACCAAGTAATACGGGATTAAGTATTGTTGTTGAAAATTCGAGCGTCGAATTTTCCCGGGCCGTTACAATAGTGCTCCATCCCACTATGTCTCCATACTAGGCTCTACAAATAAAACTGAGTGTCACGTATTGGAAATTGGATTTCCTTCACAAGTCTAGGCAATGTATGTACTCCTAACCGCTTCAAGACACTCTAGAAAATGCCTCAGGACTACACATTTTGGGTAACCCTTGGATCCTCCAAGGCCGGTCCACACTTACGTTAGTGGATTGACAATTCCTGAACATAAGTTTCCCGGTCCTATCGGACCTATCCATAGGCTCCGTATTAACCGATATAACCGAGGCGCCTCGCAATCCAACATTCACATATGTAAAAATAAATAAATGTCTGGGCTTCATACCATGACACCATCCATAGCTAGAAAGAAATGTCATGTCCTCCTTGGGTCTCTTATCCCGTTTTTGACTCATACCGATGTGTGAGACTTGCGAATTAACGCTATACACAAAGCTATGCTATATTAAAGCCCAGCATTGATCATTAACCACAAGACTATGCTTTTCAATTGAAGCCTTGATCATTTGCATCTCAGCATGCCACACAGGCAATTCATGCCATGCGACTGATGTCTATCGGTATATAACTTCTGAGCTCGTACGTCTTAGAGAAGGGTGTTAAGCAAGAGAATAAATTCTCCGCCACCAAACAGATTTATATTTAAGAGAAATCAATAAACACAGAATAAAATCCAATGTCAGACACACATCCATTTACAAGTTCGTTTTGGGTCTGAACAAAACCTGAGGCACCTTATTCCTCATCCCATATGTCCCATACAGGAGAGAGGTCCTCGCATATCCGGTCGATCTCCAAGTACGTCTGGACGATCACCACTTATTACCTTGTCTTGGGTGTACGTCCCAATCAAGACAACAGTAATCATCCAAACGATGTGAAGACCTCCAGTCTTAAACCACCATCTTCATCGTCGACTTATCGTCGAATCAGTTATTCAGAATGGGTATATACCCGGCCTTTCCGAATAACTCGCGTATATGATAAACAAGTGCTGTAAAAACACAAAATACGCCTCATTCAATCTAGAATATTCTTTTATTCAGATATTCTTATATTATTAAGGAAAGGTTCCCATTAATTTTATCAAAGATAAATCCTTTAAATTTATTCTTTAATCTTCCTTTGGATATCAATCCAAACCAAATTAAGGTTTATCCAAACTAGTCGGGATTAGCACACCTTACCAAAGTAATCATTTGCTTAATTTCTCAATCCCAACTTATTCATCCCATGGAGTAAAACTGGTAATACTCCATGTCTAACACCATGGTGTTATCGGTAAATTTAATTACCATTTCCCATTCAAATCTAATTAAAGATTTAACTATCGCTTGGAGCAAAACTGGTGATACTCCATTCTCGATCATTTCCTGAATTTGATAATTTAAATTATCACATTCACTTTTCAATCTAATTGAAAATACATTAAAACTTCACTTAGTTTTAATCTTCCAAAAAATCAATATTAATGATTATTTAACTTTGGGAAATCAAACATGTCACATTGACAATCTATCCCGTACTATTGATTTCTGCCTATATATAACCTCTAAGCTCGTACGTCTTAGGAAAGGGTGTTAAGCAAGAGAATAAATTCTCCGCCACCAAATAGATATATATTTAGCGAAGATCAACCATACAGTTCGAAATACAATGTCAGACATGTAATCATGTCTTTTAACCGGGTTAAAGAACCAATGTCATTTAAAACACGGTTCACAATAAACCCAAATCCTTTTCCATAAAAATGGAATCTTCACGGAAAAAAAATCAATATATAATCGATATCAATTTCTGTATCCGACCAATAATATAAATGGAATAACGACAAAGCCTTTTAAATTCCATATATTTTAACAGTCTTCCTCCACAGAAGCTCACATCGATTATTATCAAATCGAATTCCATTCAATTCCAATTTAATATATGAAATTGGAAACCTTTCCTTTGGAAAATCCCATTAAATCTTAATAAAATATTTATATATTCCAAATCACATTTCGCTGCAAATCGGGTTAAAGAACGAATGTCGTTAAAACACAATTCATAATAAATCTAATTCACATTCCGTTTTATCCCAATTAAATGTTAATTAATAGGAAACACTAATAATCTTAATTAAAAGATTTATTCTTTTCACAGGGGTTTAAAAACAATGTTATTTATGACACCATTCACGACAAACCCAAAATCCAATTCTTTTATTCAATTCCAATTAAATCTTAATTATGTGGAAAACTTCACTAAATCATAAATAAAAGATTTATTCTTTCCTCAACTGGGCTAAAGAATAGTGTTAATGTAACGACCTAGGAAAAACGACCTTGATTATCCGATATACAACACATATCGAACATCAAGGGTCGACAATTACCGAATAGTTAATGAAAGAATTTAGAGGGTGAGGATAGATAAGATAGAAAATTAGAATAGAAGAAGAAAAAGAAGAACACAACATCAGAGTAACACGAATCTCACAGCGGAACGAATAAAATATAATATATCACATAACTTGAAATCAAAAGCAGTATATGCATACAATACCATTATCAGAGTACAACCCTTGCATCATAGCGGAAATAAACAATAGCTATATAAGTCCTGAAGCCTCCTGCTCCAAGCTCTCCAAGTCTATCTGTAAAATCCTGACTACTTGACTGCCCATACAAATTTGGAAACCCAAGAGTTTAGGAAAAACAAAACAAAATAAAACTCTGGGTCAGTCATGGGACTGGTGTGAGTAAACTCAAATCATTTGGTTTAACTTTTCAAAATCCTTTTCAAAAGAAAAGATAATCGTAATACCAATCCACACATAAATACAGATGGCTTTTACCTTACGATAACCCAAAACACTTTGAAAATCATATATTATCTGATATTAAAATAATGTCTAATCACAAGTAATAAAAATCTAGTAGAAAGCTTGCATCTCACGCTCTACATATATAGTATACAAATCAAACTCGCGGGCACTTATTGGAGATTGGATTCCGACTTTGACAAGGTAGGGGACCACCTGCTGATAGTGTATCTCTAGAGGCGAATACACTGGGTTCAACAAGAACATCTTGCAACCCGGCCCTCACATGACCGACCACTCATTTCGCTTGAGTGTATCGAATATATATCACCAACGGTTGGGATCAGCAACCGTCTCCCGAATGGGGAGCATCGATAGATTTAAGAAGAAATTGGAATTTCTCTAGATAGGTGATTATACATCCTAATGGGTGCGACCCACATAGCAATGTTGCCTGCCCGATTTTTGTCATTTCCCGGTTGATTAGGCTAGAGGCCACGCTTATCTCTGACAGATCATTCACTTTGAATGCCACATCGTCATACTCGCCAAATCACAAATTGATTTCCCCAAAAACACCACGGGTATAAAGCTAAGAGAAACGAATTCCTCCGCCACCAAACGTAAGTATGTTTGAAGAGATCAACTTACGCGATCTATTGAAATATACTCTGTCAGGCATTCTTCCATACACGTTTGTCCTGGGACTGGACAAACCAAAGGCACTATTTTGTAAAAAGGATAGCCCTTGCACTTTACTCCGTCTTCAATATATTCAGTATACTTGATTCGCAATGCTTATGCCAATACGGAGTGGTTCTGTGGATAATAATCCAACCGGTCTCTCCATATTAACAACGTAAAATGGTCAAAAACTTTGATAGTCAGTGATTTAACTATCAAATGAAAACATGTCTGTGTGCAAACAACGATATTATTTCCAGATGGAAATTCTATCGATCAATCATCAGTCATCATTAATTCTTAAATTAAATTATCATAATTTTATTCTTTTTCTTATTCCTGTTTCCCTATATTTCTTATTTACTATATTTAGAAAATATATGTTATTAACAATGGAAAACATTTCCACTTCTTGTTTTCTGTATTAGAAAATATCCTGATCTTATTTGGAAAACATTTCCAAAATTCCTTCATTGGGTTTAATCAGATGTTTGAATAAACATCGCTATGTCAACACAGACCATTATGCTCATTAACTAAATTCACTTAACCACTTTTCACTATCGAACTTATCCACTTCTTAGTTAAAACTGAAGTCAATCAAGTTGGGGTATAATTACCTCTCAGACCTTAACTGAACAACATTTCTAACTTCGAAACAGACAAAGTTCACCTTTTTACACTTTCAACCACTTACTTACGTAACTCTCGGATTCTATTTACGAATCCACTTCCTTTACGGAAGTCATTTGATTATGGTGTTATAATCCCCTGCGTCCGAAATATAATAACTTTAATATGACTTTTTCTTTCTAGCTCAAATAAATACACGAACAACTAATTTTATCAACTCCTATTCAGTTAACTATAATCTATAACCCTTATTCTATTAACTTTTACTGGATTAACTCTTATTTGGATAACTCGGTTTGATTAACTCATCTTGATTAACTCAACTCGACCAACTTACTTGATCAGCTCAACTTGACTAACTTAACTTAATTAACTCGACTTATTTAACTCAACTTATTTAACTTAATTTGACTAACTATTATCGAATAACTAATATTCGATTAACTTATATTCGACTAACTATGTCTGTTTTTAACTTCATTTTGAATAGCTAATATTTGATTTAACTTCATTCGCTTGACTCTAGATCGCAGCGATCACAATGGTTACGCCTGATTCCCTCAGGAAACATCCGACCACCTTAGGCTATCTGCAGCCCTGCGAATTTCGCTAGCAGTCGTGCTAAATGGCAATTTATACTGAATAACTACTTCTGTTTAACTCTATCTCGAATAACTAAGTTCGATCAACTCTAATTGAATAACTAATATTCAATTTAACCCTTATTCGGTTACTATATTCGAATAACTCTATTCCGATTTGATTCAAACCGCTTAAGTCTAACTGATTTACTCTACTAGTTAATTCTAACTAACTATCTCTAACTGTTTGACTCTAACAACTTAACTCCAACGGTTTAATTCTAATAGATTAACTCCAACTGTTAGACTCTAATAGTTTAACTTTAACAGTTTAACTCTAATGGTTTAACTCTAACTGTTTAACTTTAACGGTTTAACTCTAACTGACTAACTTTTCTGATTAACTCTAATGGTTTAACTCTAACTGTTTAACTCTGACAGTTTAACTTTGGTTGATTAACTCTTTTGAATTAACCCCATTGAATTTTCTCTTTTGAATAACACTTTTTGAATAACTCTTTTGAATAATACTTTTTTTCTATTTGCTTACTTAACAAATAACTATTCCCTTTTTACTTCTATTTATTTAACAAATAATTATTACTTTTAGCTTTTCCGTTTATTCTCTACATAAATATCTCTTTTAACTTTCCTTTATTCCCTAAATGAATATTCGCTTTTCAATTCCATTTGTAATCGTTTTACAAATGATACCCTTTTTTTTTCTATTTGTAAAGGTTTCACAAATACCTACTTTTTCCCTATTCTATTTGATTTGCAAATATTTTCCTTTACATTTGTTTTACAAATGTATTTCCTCTATGTTTGTTTTTCTTTTCAAATCTTCTCCTTTATATTTGATTTCACAAATATTTTCCTTTACTCAATTTCTTTGATTCTATAATTATTTTTCTCTATGAAACTCTTTTCCTTTTATATATAAAATCTATTGATTTTATATAAATAATTTATTTTCAAAATATACTTTGAAAATCTCTTTTTCACTTCCCGTTATCATTTATGGTATAAATATACCAAATCAAAAGGTTTGATCATCATCCAAACACACGGGTTCAACGACAGATGATATAACACATCATATAACAGAATATATGAAAAACGGTAAATAAATGTTGAGGAATCCAGTTGGATCCCTCCGACCTGTTTCCCTGCATCCACAGATGTTACACAATATAATTCACATCAATTTCATTTCAATATGAGTTATTCTGATAAACAAAATCAACATCGGTTAACGATATATATAACTATATCGGTATTTTCAATCAATTGACTAGCAGTTCAACCAAACAATTAACACTCAGCAATTCAACCAATAATTATCAGTTCTAAAAATACTTTATAAAAATATAAAGTGTTCAGAGTTAGTGAGATTTACTCACATTGGACGGTTTATCGTTGAATAACGATAATCGGTCATTGATTTGGTTCAGACGTTAAATTTCACCATAAATCCAAACGAGCTCCAATCCACTTGCGGTCAGTTCCATTGCGTAGTGCTCGTCCATACGATCCCAACGGATCCTGCTTCGTTAAATTTCGTTAATGTATGCAAAAGTTATGCTATTTACAATATTTACCTAATTTAAATGAATATATATTTAATTAAATTAATTAAATTATTTTTATCTTAATTAATTTCTAATTGCGTTGTTAGCCAAATTACCTTCCCTGGCCTTCTAAAAAATCCTACTTTCCCATCTCTAGCTATATCCAATTTTTTTTAAAATTGAAAAACCATTTTAATATTAATTAAATTTAATTTTCAAATAAAATATTTAAAAATAGTGAATATTAGGCACACATCCCTAAAACGAAACTTAATTAGGCTCACATCCAGTCATAAACTTATTGTAAATTTAGTCCCTGTTTTTCGAAAATTCATAAAAAAAATATTAAAAAAATATAAAAAAATCACGTAAATTCGTATTTAAATAAAACATGTACTCGCCCAAAAATTCAGATCATAATAAAATCAAAACATGCATCAAAATCGAAAAAATACAGAAAACAACGAAAAATGCAGTAATTTGTATCAAATCATGCACATATTTGGAAAACTTGCATTCATCTGTGCAAGTATTTCTCTGTTATATTTTTACATGCAATACTTGCATACATGTGTGCAAGTATTTAAAATAGTTGCATACATGTATGCAAGTTTCTGCACACATTTTATTTTCACATGTAAATACTTGCATACATGTGTGCAAGTATTTCAAATAGTTGCACACATGTATGCAAGTTTCTGCATACATTTTCAACTAAAACAGTTTCAGAAATACTTGCATACATGTATGCAACTATTGGCAAAAGTTGCATACATGTATGCAACTATTTTGCAAGTTTTAAATTCACAATACATCCCTGTAATTAATGTTTTCTCTGTAAACCCGCCCCCTATTTTAGCTGCCGCCTGGAATCTTCCGCCTGCCACTTTCCATACCTCCGCCTCTTTCGTTTTCTGTCCAAATTTTCAGGCGCTATCACTTAAAAAAAAAAAAAAAAAAATTTCTAAAATCTGTAAATATTCTCGGAAGTCCACAGAAATTAAAAAAAAAAAGTTGCATCAATGTATGCAACTTTTACGAATAGTTGCATACATTTATGCAACTATTCGAATACACATGCATATATTTATGCACGCCTGTTTGAAAAATTGCATACATGTATGCAGTTTTTCTATATAACTGCATACATGTGTGCATATATGTCAAAATACATGCAAACGTGAATAAGTTGCACGTAGGTATGCAGTTTTTAAACAAATGCATCGGCAGATGCATGTTTTAACAATATGTGCATACATGTATGCATTTATACTGCAGTTTTGACGCAGATTTGAAATAAATGCATACAGGTATGCAACTAATCGATTTATATGCATGTTTTGATGCAATTTACTGCATTTCGTTGATTTTCTGTATTTCGTGATTTTGACGTTGTTTTTAATGTTTTTTTGATCTGATTTTTTTCACGATTAATTGTTTTAATTAAATACGAATTTACATGGTTTTTTAATATTTTTTAATATTTTTTTTATGAATTTTCGAAAAATAGGGACTAAATTTACAATAAGTTTACGACCGGGTTTTTTTTATATTTTGAAACCTAATAGGGACCTCTAAAAAACGCACCCTTAAAAATATTCATTTAGTTATAACTTAAAATTTTTAACTCGGATCAAAAATCTGCTTCCACTCATTTTAAAGTATTTTTCGATAAGAATCCAACGGTCCTTGTTTCGTGGAAATCCGACTTGTTTTGAAAAAGTTATAAGCTTTTAAAGTTTATGGTTAAAAATTACGAAAATGCCCCTGGTCTGTTTTAAATTCAAATTAAATTCAAATTAAATTTTAAATTTAAATTTAAATTAATCATCCCATCCGTCAGATCAGTTAGGGATAGCCAGGGAGAGCAGGAAACTATATTTTCCAAACTCAAGCCTTAGACACTATCCTCTCTGTCACCCTTAGAATGTTCTGATATTTATTTTTACAAATTCTATTTTAATTATAATATATATATATATATATTACAAAAATAAATAAATAAATAAATATTATTTAAAAACTTACCCCGCGAAGCCCAAGCCTCTGCCTAAGAGTCCCTAACTCCCCGTCTCGCCCTCCTTTCTCCCTTCCTTCCATTTTCCCTATTTCCTAATATTTTATTATTATTTCTGCCATTGCCAAAGCTTGAAAGAGGAGGAGAAGGAGTGAGTTTAAAATGAAGGGGGGAGGGGCTATTTATTGCCCAAAGAGTCACATGAATTGCTGAGGTGGCGCGAATCCAACGGTCGAAAATGGATGGCTAGGATTAATCCTTAAATTAATTAAATTATAAATAAATTTAATAATTTATGAATAGTAAAGTGTGTTTTCTCAACCCTATTCGGACGTTAATTTGACTTACTTATTGATACCTTATCCGAAATCTTTTTCAACCATGTTGTTCAATTTTTCTTGCTCTTCAATACTATATAAAAATATATCAATTTTGAATTTGTTTGAACTTTCAAATAATTTAAATTCAAATTCAAAATAGTGTTTTGTGTTAGTTTCAACACCTTCCGGTCTCATGTTGGAGTATCAAACGATAACGGTTTTCAGAAATTCTTCCACCATCTGGTCCGGTTTTTAACGTACTTCAATCCAATGTATTCAAATCAAAAATCGGAGTTCGTTTAGATTTTCAAATAATTTATTTAAATTTTGTTTCCTTAATAACTTTCTATATCCGTTATAGGATTTTCCCAGATTTCATATATAGCTAATATCCTATGTTTAGAATTTTCCTGGATAGGTCTCAGGTTCCAGTTTTGCCGTTAGCATTAGCAAATTCCAATTACCGTCAAAATTTAGTTCAAATTTTGGCCTTTTATTTTTTCTTTTCCACATACGGATGCCATTTTTGACGTAACTTGGTTGGTTACCTAATTTCATCATTTAGGATTTAATGAAACTGATTTCATCGAAATCCGAGTTCGTTAGCTACTACATCCTTTGTAAACGTACTATTTTAAATTAAAAATTTATCCTTTTACACTGCCAGTTCACATTATATTGCAGATCCACTAAATTTCTACCATTTCGGAATAAAATAAAATATTCAAAATTATTGAAATTAAACCATTTAGAATTCCAAAATAATAAAAAAACATTTTTAAATAATAACTAAATGGTCAAAAAATCTGGGCCGTTACAGTTAATGACGACACCATTCACGACAAATCCAAAATCCAATTCAATATTAAATACAAGGCTCCGAATAGAAATTATATCGGCTTATATTCAATATCAAATTCTGAACCCAACAAATATCATATTGGAAATAACGATATAAATATATCTTTCAAATTTCCATAACAATATCCGTATAATCCTGAAATCCAACATCGAAATATTCCGAAGATGATTTCCATTCAAATTCACTCCAATTCATATATTGGAAATTCTGGTTATATTAAAACTAATTCTCAATCCAATTTATTTATTTAAAATAACTTGATTATAATTCTAGTTAATAACTAGTTCATTTTGATAAAAATATATTTTTATCTTTACAAATGTGGAATTTTTCATTTCAATTATTTCTAAATCATTTATTATGATTTTAAAAAAATTATCAATATTTTTAATAATTTTATCAAGGCCTATACAGTCGATTTCCATAAATGGTCATCGAACTGCACTTACAACGACCTTTTCCAAATTTGATTTGGACATAATTCCAAATCCAACCGTTAGATTTAAAATCTCTTATATTCATTGGAAAGCTCTTTTCGGTACGAACCTAATGGTTCCGGTTTTAGGAGAATCCAACGGTCAGATCTCCTGTAATTTCAATTCGAAACCAATGGTCGAAATTCGTGAACTACCGTGGCGCGGCGCATTCTATTCAGGCCATTAAATATATATAATATATATATTACATATATTTCGTCGATTTCCACTTAAAACATATTTTATAAATTCTTTTTAAAACGATTCTAACTTCATTTTCAATTTTAAATCAAAATCGAATTTTCCTTATCATTATAATATATAAATGATAATATTTTCAAAATATCAGATTTTGAAATCATTTCCTTTTCGATATTCATTATAAAAATGAATAAAATCGATATAAATATCATTCACATCAAAATGATGTTAATCTACTCAACATGGCTTTATATATTTCAATATTTTCGTGTCCATCCAAAATCGGACATCAAAATCATATTTTGATCCATTACTGAATATTATTTTAAAACATTAGTTATTTTAAAATATTCATTATATGTCATTTAAAAGTATTCGTTAATTTTAAATATTCTTTCTTTCTGAATTGGAATCAGACACAGTCAATTACCATATAATTTTATTTATATGGATTTCATACACACATTTACACAACAATAATCAAACACAGTCAACCATCATCCAGAGTGCATTACACAACTGCATAATTGTTAAATATGAATAATTAACGCTTACAACAGAATGTCAACCAATCGATTGACATACAACAAAACAATTGGGATTAGTGTATGTCAAATATTATCCCAACACCCGTGTGGGGTTTCAATCAACATACACCGATTTTATTTGTGCCGTTGGGCAATGTGTAAAATATATCGCCCCAATCAATATCAGTTAAATGTGTGTACATAAACAAATCGTCCGATTTGTAAATGAATATTTATTTTATTCGTACACACGCTAAAAATTATATATATATATATATATTCTACGATAAAATATTTATTTCAACACATGAATATTTCATGCAGTTCACCTATACAATAAAATGATATTTTTATTGTTCTAACATTTTTAGAAAATTTCAGCAGCATAACGGCGCGATACTAGAACCGGAATAAGGTCTAGCCTTATCCCTCGCCTAATACTGGCTCGTGCCATACGCATACCAATTCTAATAAATTCAATTCACATCCCAAACCAAATTCAAACAAACAAAACAATCAAAGCAAACAACCAAACAAACATGGTTTCAAACAAAGGTGTCGGGTGCTACTAAGCACCTCTGCATCCTAGTATATATATTTAACTAGAAAATAACGTTAGAGTAAGAAGTTCTCACCTTTGGGATCCACTCCTCCAGTTCTATTTCTGAATCTTTGAACCGTTTGGATTTGCCCGAAATTCCAATGCAATCTTTTCCTCGCTGTTCATAGTAAAAACCACATTTTTATATTGCTGCTATGTACATAAAAATCATACTTTTATTTTGCTACATATACAAAAAAAATCATTTTTTTATACCGCTACTCCATATATAATAATCCAATTTTTATATTGCTATTTATTATATAAAAATCTTATTTTTATATCACTGCTTCTTATATAAAAATCTAATTCTTATATTGTTAGCATATAAAAAAATCACATTTTTATTTCACTATCATTATAATAAAAATCATATTTTTATTTCAAATCTACATTATAAAAAACTAGATTTTTACAATACCACTTTCTATATAAAAATTATATTTTTATATTGCTACTTCATATATAAAGATCGAATTTTTATATTGCTATTCATATGATAAACATCATATTTTTAAACCGCTATTTTGTTTTAAAAATCATATCTTTATAACGCTTCTTCATATATATAAAAATTATATTTTTATATCGCAACTCCTATAATAAAAATCAAATCTTTATCATGTTATTCATATAATATAAATCATATTTTTATTACAAATCTATATCATAAAAATCATATTTTTATTTTGTCTACATAAAAATCATAATTTTTATTCACTATATATATAAAAACTGATTTTTTTATTTATGTTATATATAAAAAATGATTTTTAAATTTATAAAACTAATTACATACAAAATAAAAAAAATAAAAAACTCACTTTTTTCTTCAGAGGGGGTGGGGGTGGGGCTGAGGGGCGCGCAGGTGCTGGAGATGGTGGCGGTGGACTAACGTCGTCGGTTTGGGGGTTGTCTTGGTCGATTTGGGGTTATTAAGAGGGGCGTCGGTTTTTGGAAGAGGGGGGAAGGAGAGAGAAGCGGAGGGGGAGGGGAGGGCGGTCTGGTGAGGCGACGAGGGGGTAGGTGGCGATGCGGTGGTTTGAAGCGATCGATGAGATCGGTTTTTTTTTGGATCTGTTAATCGGGAAGAGAGAGCGAGGAGAGAGAGAGAGACAGAGAGGGGTGAGGGTATAATAATATATATATTTATTATTTCAATTCTCCAATTTGTTTATTTTCGTTCGAACTCCAATTTAAACCCAACGACTGTCGCCCGTAGCTAAATACCCCCATTTCGGACATAATGGGATATGTCCAGTAAGCTGATTCGACTGTTACGATCGGTTTCCGTTTAAATTAAATTACAAATCAATATATATAACGTTTAAAATTGATTTCAAGGTACATTTTAATTTACCGGGGCCACATACTGACTCCAAAAATTCCAGAAAAATAAATCTAGCAATGTTTTGACGATACGTTCCTAAAAAAACAAATTTCGTCGAATTTTGAGACCGTTTGAAAAAAGGTCATTTTTCAGTCGATTAAATTCAAACTGAATTGACCAAACATGTTTAAATTTACCACACTCACATATTGATTCCAAAAATTATGAACAATAGAATCTAGCAATAATTTGACATTTTGGATCCAACAAAAGTGGTTTCGTCGAAAATGGAGGTCGTTTGCAAAATCGCTATTTTTAAGGGCTATATATTATATAAATTCCATAGCGACTATTCTGAATTTTCAACTGAACGTAACTTTTTATTCCCGTTATGAAATCTGGATTTTTCACATTCTTTGGAAAGATATTTTCAACCAGATTCAAATATTTCTTGTTTTACTGAAATCCGATTTATTTTGAATCCTGTACATCCATTTGAAGTTTGAAATCGAATTTTCAAAATACCACTCCTTTCTGGCTCGTTATATAATTAAAATAAATTTATTCGTTCTAATTTCGATTTAAAATAAATTTTTATTCGTTATTATTTAAAATAAATCATTTTAAATATTCAAAATTCATTAAAATAGCTGAAATAAGAATTCTAAATAGGTTCGGATTTTCCGGGTTGTTACAATCACTGACACAGATTTAAACACAGATGCAATAAAAATGCAGAAAAAGGAAAGAAAACATCGGATTTTGTACTGATTCGGATCACTCCTACGTCTAGTCCCGCACAACGCTGGATTGTGCAGAGTATTATTACTATTTCCAATAGTCAAATACAACCTCCTTGATTTCACGGCTCAATAAGGAGACAACGACTCCTATCCCTTGATTTCACGACTCAACAAGGGCACACCGACTCCTATTCCTTGTTTTCAAGGCTACAAGGATACACCGATTCCTCTTTGACTTACAAACAGGGTTTATTCAACCCAAGCAATTACAAAACGACCCTTTAACTCTTTAATATCACTTGATTCAGAGAGTAGAGAGTAGAGAGAAGATGTTTGATCAAAACAGAAGTGAATTCGGTAGAGTATAAGTGTAAGAATCATAAAAATGATTAAGATTAATGGTGGGATGAAAGAGTATGAAGTTAGAGAAGAAGATATGTTAAAAAAAATCGGTTTTAACCTCTTTTTATAGAGTATGAAGTTCAGCAACGGTTCTGAAGCGTTTCAAATAGTGAAAAGACACTTCCCTTCAAAATTAGAAAAAATAGTAGTAATATGTCGACATACACTTTTTGCTATGTCGACATACTCATGTGTATTTTTCATTTTCAAAACATTTTTCAAGTATTTTGATATAAAACAAATTCTGGAAATTCTTGAGTAAAATTCTAGTGTTGTAAATTAATATTATATGATAAAAATCATATGAAAACATACTTTTAAACTAAATAAACATATTTATAAAATTATAAGGTTTTAAACTATATAAAGTATAAAATTAAAGTTTATAAAAAATTTAAGTTTGGAAAACCAAGAAGAATAAAAATAGAAAAAACCAATTTGAGAGAATTAAGGATAAATAGAAAAAAAAATGGAGAGGATTGAGGATAGAATTGAAAACCAGAATTTGAAAATTTGAATTTGAATTTGAACCTGGAGTGCTGTTTAGAGTCTTACGAAATCTAGACTCTATAAATATATTAATCTTGAACTCTTGAAATCTTGATTACTCATTAGTCTTGAAATTTCTCTGATCTTTGAATCTCTATCATCTTTATAACTGTACAGTCTTCAATAATATTTCCTGTATACAATTCCTGCACATATATATATTCTATACAAAAGTGTTAGCATATATTTTATAATCGATGATAATTGAAATAAGGTTGCTGTCCTAAAAACTCCATTTTCCAACAATCTCCCCCTTTTTGATGATGACAACCTTAGTTTATAAAATATCATAACTGTATACCAGTTTGTTGATGTTCCTTTTATACTCCCCCTGTCTATAAGTTTCCTATAAACTATTCCTATATTTTACAATTTCTCCCCCTTTGTCATTATCAAAAAGAAAATCTAAAACTACTCCTCCTAAATCCTATAATCTAACTAATTCTTATACTAAAGTGAAATACTCCCCCTAAATTTATGCCTATATAATATCCTAATTCTATATATAACTTTCCGTAAATCTATAACTCTCCTTTAATCTATAATTCCCTATGAATTTCTATAACTTCCCTTAATTCTATGAATACACTAGTCTAACAAACTTAATAGAAGGATAATAAACTAAGCAAACCAATCAATTCAAACAAGCAAATCAATCAAAACAAGCAAACAAACAAAACAACAAACAAACAACCAATTTCAAACAAACAAGCAATTCAAACAATCTAAATAATTAAATGAATCAAAGTATTCGAGAACCTTCAAGTAATCCTTAGAAACTCTAAAACTCCCCCTTAATTTAATACAAGACTAAAGCTCCAATTGGTAGGGGTCATCACCAACCAGTGGCCTAGCCTATACTCTAGTTCCGTTAAAATTATAGTAAGACCTTAATCTAGACTTAGAAATAACTCTGGTAATATATCTTTAAAATTATGACATAAGTAAAGTAATTCAATCCAATCAATGAATCAATTTAAGTTTTGTTGTCACAAAACATCAACTCAAACATGAAACTAAACATTTCTTGTAACTTCTATTTATCCTAAACCCTATAAAGCTCCTATCAACTATATATTCATAATTATATTTCTAACGAACCTAACAACCAATTATGAAATTTAACCATGTCAAGTAAGTAAATCAAGTTATTCAAGTCAAACAAACAAACCAAATAAGTCAATCAATTCAGTCAAATTAATCAAGACAAAGTAAATATGTTATGTATTTAATTAATAATGCTATATTTCTAATAAAAACTTTTCATACTATATACTTGTTATGTGTGGAGTTAAAGTTAACATGTAATGCAGTGCGTGAAGTATGTTGATTATAATGCAGTATGAAATGTATGTCATTTGCAAAACAATATGAAATGCAACTTATGGTGTGAATAATCTTGATTTGTAATGCGATTGTAATTTATAATGATGATATGAAATAAGATGTATAATAATAGTATGAAGAATGATTTGGTGATAATATCTATTTAGGTAAAATATATTCAAAGTACTATCTAACTATTATAAATTATTTGAATCAAACAAAGATAATGTTAATTTCTAGACTTAGGTTAATTACATTAAAGAATTTGGTTAAAAGAATAATAAAGATAAGAGTTAATTAAAAATAATATTCATGATAAGTAGCAAAATTTTCAGAGAAATCATGAAGTTAACAATATTAGTAGGGTAAATATTGTAAAAAATTGAAGATCTTTCTAAAGAGAATATAAAATTTGTATAATATAAAGTAAGCTATATAAACATATATTCATAAGTATATATAAAACTAATTTTAAAAGAACTTAAAATTTAATTTATGAGATATAAATTAATATTTTGATACAAATTAATTTTAAATTTAAACTTTAGAAATCAAAATATATTTATTTGCTAAACAACCATTTATACTTTAGACAGAAAGATTATAAAGTAATCTATAAAACTTCTTATATTTAAACTACTTTAAAAAAATCATGTATATATATTTCTTTATACTAAGTTAAATATACAAGTTTTATAAATCTTAATAGGAAGTCAAAATAATTATTAAGTTACAAATAATACTTGTGATAATGTAACCCAAAATTGTTATGAAATCATAAGAATAATGTATATGTTAAACTATGCATGTTTAAACTATATAAAAGATGAATAAATTTGTATTTTATAACAATATCAAAAAGTTAATAACTCTGTATATCATATTAACATGTTTATATAATTTTATTAAATTATACATTTAATATTATTTTTTTGAAACAAGATATAAGAAAACAAGTATACAGATAAATTTAATAACTAGAATTTTAACTGGTATTTTCTAATTGAAAAAGATGGAGGGAAGTTTGAAAGTTTAAATCTTTGAGATAAAAAATTTGAATTTCATTCTGTAGGCTGATATGTTAACATATAGATATATGTATGTTGACAAATATGTATTATTTCAAAGAGAATATGGTTTGTGACTTTAATTTTAAAATATCGATTTATATTTCAGGTTCAACGATTTCCTAACATAATTCTAATATTAACAGACATCCAAAATTTATTTTATTATTATATTAATTTTATTGTAATTATTTTTGAATTTCAAATTTCAAATTTTAAATTTCAAAATTGAATTTTAAATTTCAAAATTAAATTTTAAAGTTTAAATTTCAAATTTAAAACAAAGCAACGAAAGCAAAATGTCCATTCAACCAAAATTTTAAAAATTAATTAAGGCACACTTGGTTTTTAGATCCATTTCTTCAGTATTCTCTGAATTCTGAATTGATCTTTTGGAATTTGATGATGAGATCTGCTCTATTGCGACGGGCTCATTTTTCTGATCAGGATAGTGTATTCATTTGCTGAATTTGTGCACCATATTCGAAAGATATTGAAGATTTAGTAGTTCAACCAACTTGGCGCCAAAATTTGAGTTTGAATTTTGTACTTTGAATGAATGGACACTTCTATCACTATATGAATGCCCAAAAGTCATGTCTCTTCATAATCACTTCTCTTCTTCTTCGTCTCGTTTTTCATTTTTAATCAAACTTTCAAGAGGCATAACTTCTTCGTTTCTTGGCAGAATTGGACAAAATCAGCGACAAATCAAAGAGAAATTCGAGGACTACGATCTAGTAGCAGTTTGGTGATGAATTTGGATGACATTGGGGTGCAGCAAGTCGAAACAGTAAGAGGATTGCTTAAAATTCCGTAATAGTTTTCAATTTTGAATCGTCAACTTCAAACTTCTATATCTCACTCAATTTTGATTGGAATTTGACGATATACCCATCAAATCGACCGCGAGAACGAGAACTATAACATGGAAAAGGATTTGGGGCAAAATAGTCTAACCTGTGGATGAAATTTGAAGATAACCGTCGGACAGTTTTGGTTTCCTTCTCTCTTTATTCATCAATACTTCATTTGATCATTACTTGGTCAATTCTTGATGGAATTTCATGAAACCAGTGACATCATGAAGCAAATGAAGAGAAGTACAACATGAAGATAAGTTATAGATGAAAATCCAAAGTTGTAAATTGATCTGGTACCCATTTCTTTGCTGATTTATACATTATATATATATATATATCCATTTGATTTTGATGTCTCTTCACCAACCGTCATTACTCTTCTCCTCTTTTTGATTTCTTTTCAGAATTTGAATTTTCAACAGCCACCATTTCGAAGTTTGAATTTTCAACAGCCACCATTTTGGAATTTAATTTTCAATAGCCACCATTTTTGAATTTGAATCAGCAACAGCCACGTCACCCATCTTTTCAGAGTTTGAATATCCATTAGCCATATAACACATCTTTTCCTGTAAAACAACACAACTTTTCAAATAATCAAATAACTTTTCAAGTAATTCAAATGTCTTTTCAAATATTCAAATGACTTTTCAAATAATCAAAAGACTTTCCAAAATAACTAACAACAATTCTATCATGATGGTTTTCTAACATACCCAAGATTTCAAAATTTAAAAAAATTCAAAAATTCAAAATTCAAATTTCAAATATCAAATCATAGCAACTTGATTTTTTTTAAAAAATTGAATGTAGACTCATCTAATACTTGATGCAATACATGAATTAAAACTAGTGTTCAAAATATGCTAATTAACATTTTCAAAAATCAGATTATGAACTTTTCGAAAAACCTTGCTCTGATACCAATTGTTAGAGACTGCGGAATGGATCGTTCAGGCAAAGCAAACACTAAAGGGGGGTGAATAGTGTTTGTAAGAATTTAAACAAAACTTAAAACAAAAGAGAATTGTGGAATGAATCAAACACCAAAAACACAATCACAGACACAGATTTAAACACAGATTCAAAATAAAAAGAAATACAAATGCAGAAAAAAGGAAAGAACACACCAGATTTTATATTGGTTCGGATCACTCCTATGTCTAGTCCTGCGCACCGCTGGACTCTGCAGATTTTTTTACTATTTCCAATTGTCAAATACAACCTCCTTGATTTCATGGCTCAACAAGGAGACACAGAATCCAATCCCTTGATTTCATGGCTCAACAAGGGCATACCGACTCATATTCCTTGATTTCATGGCTACAAGGATACATTGATTCCTCTTTGACTTACAAACAGGTTTTTTTCAACCCAAGCAATTACAAAACAGCCTTATAACTCTTTAATAGTACTTGATTCAGAGAGTAGAGAGTGTAGAGAGAAGAAGTTTGATCAAAATTAAAGTGAATTCGACATAGTATAAGTGTAAGAATCATAAATATAATTAAGAATAATGGTGGGATGAAAGAATATGAAGTTTGAGAAGAAGATATGTTAAAAAAATCGGTTTTAAGCTCTTTTTATAGAGTATGCAGGGTTGCAAACGTTCTGAAGCGTTTCAAATAGTGAAAAGACAATTCTCTTCAAAATAAAAAAAAATAGCAGTTATATGTCGACATACACTTTTTGCTATGTCGACGTACTCATGTGTATTTTTCATTTTCAAAACATTTTTCAAGTATTTTGATATAAAATAAATTATGGAAATTCTTGAGTAAAATTCTAGTGTTGTAAATTAATATTATATGATAAAAAATCATATGAAAACATACTTTTAAACTAAATAAATATATTTATAAAATTATAAGGTTTTAAACTATATAAAGTATAAATATAAAAGTATATAAAAATTTCAATTAAAAGCCAAGAAGAATAAAAATGTAATAACCCGGAAATCCGAGCCAATTTAAAATTTTTATTTTGGCAATTTTAATGAATTTTGAATATTTAAACTGAAATATTTTAAATAATATCGACGAGAAATTTATTTTGAATATAATTCGAACATATATATTTATTCGAATCGTCGTTAGAATATAAATATTTATTTTATATATAAAAGGAATTGAAAATGGCGCGGTAGTTCGATAATTCGATTTCAAAATTCAATTGAATGTACCGGGTGCAAAATGAACCGGATTTTAGCGAAACAAAAAATATTAGAATCTATTTGAGAATATCTTTCCAACGAATCTGAAAAATTGAAATTTCATAGCGGGGATAAAAAGTTATGCCCAGTTGAAAATTCAGAATAGTCGCTATGGAATTCTGGCCCTTAAAGATGGAAATTTTGCAAACGACCTCGGATTTCGACGAAACCACTTTTGTTGGATCCGTGGTGTCAAGTTATTGCTAAGTTTCAAATTTCATAATTTTTTGAATCAATATGTGAGCGTGGCGAAGTAAAACGCGTTTGACCAGTTTTAGTTGATTTTAATCGACTGGAAATTGGCCATTTTTCAAATGGTCTCAGAATTTGATGAAACTTGTTTTGTTAGGACCGTATCGTCAATACGAAGCTAGAAAATATTTTTTGGGAATTTTTAGAGGTTGTATGTGGGCTCGGTAAATTGAAATGTGCGTTCAATTTCAATATATAGAGTTATATGTTGATTTTGACGAAAACCGATCGAAACGGCCGAACTGACTTGCGATACATATCCCATTGTGTTCGGAATGGGTGTAATTAGCTATGAATGACAGGCGGTGGGTTTCGTTTCGAGGTTGAAATAAAAAGGTATCTTTTTAAAATTAAAAATATAATATAATATATATAATCAATCCTATCTCCCTCCCCCGTTACTCATTCAGTCAACGTTCGATATAAAAAAAAACCTAAGGCCTAAAATCGCGACGCCACCCGCTCCGGAGTTGCCGTCGATCACCTCCGACGCCCTAGCTCCGCCCCTCCTTCTCTCCCCTTCTTCAATTCGAACTCCACAGCGTTGAACCCGCGTGCCCCAGCCTCGAATCAACCGCCCATCGCCACGTGGGCCCGCCTCTGCCAAGCCGCCGACTCCCAGCGCCTCCCCGATGGTCTGCAGCCCCTGCGCCATCTCTTCCACCTGCCGCAACCCTTGACTCCCTCCTCAACACCACCTCCGGCCAATGTCAACAATTAAGGTAAAGTTTTAGTTTTTATTTATTTACATAATTATGATTTATATAAATGGAAGAGAGTAGATCTTTGAAATGGGAAAAAAGGAGTGATTTTTAACTAAGATTAAAAATATGATTTTTATGTAATATAGCTAATAAAAATTCAATCTTTTATATTGTAGAAGAATAAAAATATAATCTTTTATATTGTAGAAGAGTAAAAATATAATCTTTTATATTGTAGAAGAATAAAAATATAATCTTTTATATTGTAGGAGAATAAGAATATAATCTTTTATATGTAGAAGTATAAAAATGTGATTTTTATAGCGATGTAATAAAAATTCGATCTTTATATGTGAAGAAGAGTAAAAATTCGATTTTATATATTGAATAGCAAAGTAAAAATTTGATTTTTATATATTGAATAGCAAAGTAAAAAGTTCGATATATATATAAAAATATAATTTTTATATAGTAAGGAGCGTAGTAAAAATATTTGAAACAGAAATAAAAATATGATTTTTATTTATTGAAATGAAGCGATACAAATATAATTTATATATTTGAACAGTGTAAAAAGAACTGCATTGGAATTTCAAACAGATCCAAACGGTTCAGCAGTTCATAAGCAAAGAACGGTGGAGTGGAACCCTCTGTGAGAACTCCTCACTTTAAATTTTCTTTTCTAGTTAAAATATATACTAGGATGCAGACGGTGTTTAGTAGCACCCAACACCCGTCGTCCACAGCTAATGGACAGCTTGTATGCTTGTTTGTTTTATTTTGATGTGTAGTTGATTGTGTGATCTGATGTGAAATGAAATAAAATATTTTAGAGTGGAAAATATTTTATAGTTAAAAGTAGAACTTTTAACGTGTATTTAAAATAGATTAATATAAACAAATCGGAGATTTGTTTATATACACTGATTTGATTGATATTGATTGGGACGATAAATTTTACACATCGCCCAACTACACAAATAAAATATGTGTTTGATTGTTTGAAAACCCCACACGGGTATTGGGAAGATATATGACATACACTAGTCCCAATAATTAGCTGTATGTCGATCGATTGATGGACAGACTGTTATGAGCGTTAAATATTTATATTGGATGCTTATACAGTGTAGAATGCACTTTGGATGATGGTTGATTATTCATCGTTGTTATTGTGTACATGTTTTGAAGAAAATCCATATAATTAACATTATATGGTAATTGATTGGGCCTCATTCCAGTTTTGAATAGAAATATTTAAAATAGAAATATTTGAATAGAAATATTTGAAGTAGAAATATTTGAAATCGAATATTTGAAAATAGAAATATATGAAGCCGTGTTAATTAGATTGGCGCCATTTTGACGTGATCGATATTTATATCGATTTTGTTCAATTTTCAATGTATATTGAAAGTGTTTTCGAAATTTGAGTTATATAAAAAATAATCGAAATTCGAATTAAATTGAAACGAATTGAAATTCGAATTAAATTGAAATTGAATTGAAATCGTTTTGAAATGAAATTAAAACGAATTTATATTGGAATATTCAATTTTGATTAGAAATTGAAAATGAAGTTGAAATCATTTCGAAAACGAATTTAAAAACGATTTATCAAAACACGTTTTAAAAGGAAATCGATGAAGTGTATATTATATATATTATATATATATAATATAATGGCCTGAATAGAACGCGCCGCGCCGCGGCAATTCGCGAATTTCGACCATTGACTTCGAATGGACATTGCGGGAGATCCGACCGTCGGATTCTCCTAAAACCGGAACCGTTGGGTTCGTATCGAAAAGAGCTTTCTAACGAATGTGAGAAATTAGAAATCTAACGGTATGATTTGGAATTATGTCCAAATCAAATTTGAAAAAGGTCGTTGTAAGTGCAGTTCGATGGCCGTTGATGGAAATCGACTGTACGGGCCTTGATAAAATTATTAAAAATAGTAATAATTTGTGTAAAACCATAAGAAATGATTTGTGAATAATTAGGATGAAAAGATCCATATTTGAAAAGATAAAAATAGATTTTTATCGAAATGAACTAGTTTTTAACTAGAATTATAATTCATTTGTTTTTGAAATAAATAAAGTGAATTTGAAATGGTTTTGAAATATAACCAGAATTTCCAATAATTGAATTGGAAGGGATTTGAATCGAAATTGTCTTTGGAATATTTCGATGTTGGATTTCGTGATGATACAAATATTGTTATGGGAATTTGAAAGATATATTAATATCGTTATTTCCAATACGATATTTGTTAGTCGTAGAATTTGATATTGAATATAAGCTGGTATATTTTCTATTCAGAGCCTTGTATTTAATATCAAATAGGATTTGGGTTTGTCGTGAATGGTGTCTTCATTAACACTGTTCTTAAGCCCAGTTGAGAAAAAGATTAAATCTTTTTATTTAGATTTATTGAAGTGTGCCAATTTAATAATATTTAATTGGAATTGATTTGGTATTGATTTTTGGGTTTATCGTGAACAGTGTTTTAAACAACACTTGTTCTTTAACCCGATAATTAATGGAATGTGATTTTGGGTTTATCGTGAACCGTGTTTTAAATGACACTGATTCTTTAACCCAGTTAAAGATTAAAACCAAGTGGAGTTTTAATGAATCTTTAATTAGATTGAAAGGATCGAGAATGGAGTATCACCAGTTTTTCTCCAGGCGATAGTTAAATCTTTAATTAGATTTGAACGTGAAACGGTAACTGAATTTAACGATAACACCGTAGTGTTAGATATGAAGTATTACCAGTTTTACTTCATGGGATGAATAGGTTGGGATTAGGAAATAAAATAAATGATTACTTCTGTGTGGTCCGCTAATCCCGACTAGTTGAATCGATATTCAAAGGAAGATTAAAGAATAAATTTAAAGGATTTATCTTTGATAAAATTAATGGGAACCTTTCCCTAAGAATGTGAAATTTAGAAACTAACTGTCGGTTAGCTAAGCAGAATGGTTTTCTGGATATTGATCTGATGTTGGTTTCGGCCTTCGGGGTTAATATTAGGGGAATTATTCTCTTGATTAATTTACGGATGGTGAATGATGAATTGGAATGAGGCGTATATTGTGTTTGTGTAACACTTGTTTATTATATACGCGACTTATTCGGAAAGACCGGGTTTATCCCATTCTGAATAACTGATACGACGATAAGTCGAAGATGAAGACGGTGGTCGAAGACCGGAGGTCTTCACGTCGTTTGAGTGGTTACTGATGATCTTGATTGGGTTGTACACCCAAGAAGATGGAAACAGTTAGTGATCGTCCAGACGTACTTGGAGATCGATGGATATGCGGGGTACTAGGTGCCTCCGGTTTCGTTCAGACACAGAAGGAACTTGTAAATGGACTGTGTGTCTGACATTGGATTTTAGTCTTTGTGATTGATTTCTATTAAATATATATCTGTTTGGCAGCGGAGAATTTATTCTCTTGCTTAACGCCCTTCTCTGAGACGTACGAGCTCAGGGGTTATATATTGATGGATATCAAACGCATGGAGTGAATTGCCTGTGTGGCATGCCTAAGTGGAAAATGATCAAGGCTTCTGTTGAAAAGCAAAGTCTTATGGTTGATGATCAAAGCACGGCATGTGTGGCATAGCTTTGTGTAGCGTGGATTAGCGAGCCTCACACCCCGGTTATGAACCAGAAACGGGAGAAGGACCTCAGGGAGGACATGCGTTTCTTTCTAGTTAGAAGTGGCGTCAGTGGTTTTACACGCCCTGACGAGTTTGACTTATGTGGTTGTTGCTGTTGCGAGGCGCCTCGGTTAGGTCGGACGATCAGGGTCCGATGGAGTCATTTGTTGGCTCATTTACGCCCCATAGGGCGGGGAAACGTAGTGTTCAGGCATAATAATCCACATCGTTGGCTTGTCTGCGCGCTTGCCTGAGGCTCGGGCTAGAGAGTCTCGAATCGGTATAGGACGATCCCTGGCCTCGGTTCGTAGATGGAAATCCAATTTCCAATACGTGACTTTGCGGTTTTGATTGTAATCCTATATATGGCGACATAGTGGGATGGGGCGCTTATGCCGCCTATGATTGATACTTATGATTGAAATTGTTTTAATACTATACACTTATAGTAATAATAAAAGATGAAATTTAGCGTATCAAGCATGCTTTGGCTATTATAAGGTAAAACCTTATCCCCCGGCTTGCATTGAATTGTGTGATAGGACCTGGGTCTTATAATAGCTTCATTTTTCTTTATTTAGCATTACGCCGTTTGTTTTATGCACTGGTATTCTTGGGAGGAAACCCGTTCCGTGTTATACGGCGTGGTCCCTTGATTTACCTAACTTTAAAATAAAGATTAATAACTGTTTTAGTTCTCACTCCATTCCCATGACTGACCTAGAGTTTATTGTTTTAACCTAAACTCTGGGTGCCCTTATTTTGACACGAGCAGCTAGTAGTTTTGGTTTTGCAGATTTATATTCACAGGAACCTGGTTTACAGCTGGAACGATATCCGGAAAGCTTTGTATCCGTGTATCTTCTTCAGTTGTATTTTGTATTATATTCCGCTACTATGTAATGTATTGTAATCTCTGATATTTCCTAATGTGTAATATTTATTTATACTCCATATATTCTTTTATTCTGATGAATTGTTGTAATTAACAATGAAATGTTCTTCCGTCTGCGTTCTTTTGTGTGTTGTTCTCTAACTATCCGGGTTTTCCTTACCGGGGAAGTTACGGGTTTTTACAGTTGGTATCAGAGCTTTGGTTTACAAAGCTCAGAGAACAAGACACATTAGAACCATACGAAAGAATTCATCAGATATTGGATTAGTAATATCCAATGGGAATGGCTCGTTAGAGATAGGATCAGTAGTATCCTAGAACGGGTGAGAAGAGTATATTTTTAAATTGAAAACAATTTTTGTTTTGAAAATTTAAATCGTTTTATACGTATTTGAATATTTATTTGTATTGATTTGGACAGTCCAATATATATAGACTCTGCGTATACGTCTGATCCGCGTGTATTCGAAGTTTTAATATATTGGGTAGATACAGAATCACACTCTAGTCGCCCGGAGATGAAACTATTGATGACTGTACAGCATCAGTCGTTTGGGTTCGAGTTTCGAAGGTGTGATATTTATATATTTCCTATTGACTGGTGTGAGAACCAAAATTAGATAGGGCTTATTGTTGAGATTTGGCATCAAAAATGTGATTTTTGACTGTATATCAAATTTATGAATTTGAAATTATAATTCACTAATTGATTGATGGTTGTGTTGGTTGATTAATTAAATGTTGAACCTATCACCAAATTGAATCAAATAGTGTTGTGTATTGAAAATTAGTCGCATTTGCATGCATATACATGTACTTACATTGAACAGGTCATAGCAAGGAGGCTAGAGCAGAGGAATAAAATTGTTTTCCCAACAAATAGGTACATGTTTACCATAATTTACTGTTTTGTTTGGGTGATGATGATTTTATGAGCCGATTGGCTAGCCGCTTGGCCTTTTCTTTTTCTTTTGGATTGAAGAAGGCCATGGGAGGCTATATGAATTATCCCGAAGTCCCCGGTGCAGGGAAGGTTATGGCGAAATTTTTCAAAAATTTAGGGTGTTAGCCAAATTTTTGAAAAATTTGAAAAGTTCTTAGAAACTAAAAAGTTGAAGAACTTAAGCCGTAGCGAAAATAGTGAAAGTTGAGTTGATTTGTAAAACAACTTTCGGCTTCGTTCCTTTTCGGGGACGAAAAGTTTTAAAGTCGGGGAGATTGTAATAATCCGGAAATCCGAGCCAATTTAAAATTTTTATTTTGGCAATTTTAACGAATTTTGAATATTTAAAATGAAATATTTTAAATAATATCGACGAGAAATTTATTTTGAATATAATTCGATCGTATATATTTATTCGAATCGCCGTTAGAATATAAATATTTATTTTATATGTAAAAGGAATTGAAAATGGCGCGGTAGTTCGATAATTCGATTTCAAAATTCAATTGAATGTATCGGGTGAAAAATGAACCGGATTTTAGCAAAACCAAAAATATTAGAATCTATTTGAGAATATTTTCCCAACGAATCCGAAAAATTGAAATTTCATAGCGGGGATAAAATGTTATGCCCAGTTGAAAATTCAGAATAGTCGCTATGGAATTCTGGCCCTTAAAGATGGAAATTTTGCAACGACCTCGGATTTCGACGAAACCACTTTTGTTGGATCCGTGGTGTCAGGTTATTGCTAAGTTTCAAATTTCATTATTTTTCGAATCAATATGTGAGCGTGGCAAAGTAAAACGCGTTTGACCAGTTTTAGTTGATTTTAATCGACTGGAAATTGGCCATTTTTCAAACGGTCTCAGAATTTGATGAAACTAATTTTGTTAGGACCGTATCCTCAATACGAAGCTAGAAAATATTTTTCGGGAATTTTTAGAGGTTGTATGTGGGCCCGGTAAATTGAAATGTGCGTTTAATTTCAATATATAGAGTTATATGTTGATTTTGACGAAAACCGATCGAAACGGCCGAACTGGCTTGCGATACATATCCCATTGTGTTCGGAATGGTGGTAATTAGCTATGAATGACAAGCGGTGGGTTTCGTTTCGAGGTCGAAATAAAAAGGTATCTTTTTGAAATTAAAAATATAATATATATAATCAATCCTATCTCCCTCCCCCGTTACTCATTCAGTCAACGTTCGATATAAAAAAAACCTAAGGCCTAAAATCGCGACGCCACCAGCTCCGGAGTTGCCGTCGATCACCTCCGACGCCCTAGCTCTGCCCCTCCTTCTCTCCCCTTCTTCAATTCGAACTACACAGCGTTGAACCCGCGTGCCCTAGCCTCGAATCAGCCGCCCATCGCCACATGGGCCCGCCTCTGCCAAGCCGCCGACTCCCAGCGCCTCCCCGATGGTCTGCGGCCCCTGCGCCATCTCTTCCACCTGCCGCAACCCTTGACTCCCTCCTCAACACCCCCTCCGGCCAATGTCAACAATTAAGGTAAAGTTTTAGTTTTTATTTATTTACATAATTATGATTTATATAAATGGAAGAGAGTAGATCTTTGAAATGGGAAAAAAGGGGTGATATTTAACTAAGATTAAAAATATGATTTTTATATAATATAGCTAATAAAAATTCAATCTTTTATATTGTAGAAGAATAAAAATATAATCTTTTATATTGTAGAAGAATAAAAATATAATCTTTTATATTATAGAAGAATAAAAATATAATCTTTTATATTGTAGGAGAATAAGAATATAATCTTTTATATTGTAGAAGTATAAAAATGTGATTTTTATAGCGATGTAATAAAAATTCGATCTTTATATGTGAAGAAGAGTAAAAATTCGATTTTTATATATTGAATAGCAAAGTAAAAATTTGATTTTTATATATTGAATAGCAAAGTAAAATGTTCGATATATATATAAAAATATAATTTTTGTATAGTAAGGAGCGTAGTAAAAATATTTGAAACAGAAATAAAAATATGATTTTTATTTATTGAAATGAAGCGATAAAAATATAATTTTTATATTTGAACAGCGTAAAAAGAACTGCATTGGAATTTCAAACAGATCCACACGGTTCAGCAGTTCAGAAGCAAAGCACGGTGTAGTGGAACCCTCTGTGAGAACTCCTCACTTTAAAATTTCTTTTCTAGTTAAAATATATACTAGGATGCAGACGGTGTTTGGTAGCACCCGACACCCGTCGTCCACAGACCATGGACGGCTTGTATGCTTGTTTGTTTGATTTTGATGTGTAGTTGATTGTGTGATCTGATGTGAAATGAAATAAAATATTTTATAGTGGAAAATATTTTATAGTTAAAATTAGAATTTTTAACGTGTATTTAAAATAGATTAATATAAACAAACCAGAGATTTGTTTATATACACTGATTTGATTGATATTGATTGGGACGATAAATTTTACACATCGCCCAACTGCACAAATAAAATCTGTGTTTGATTGTTTGAAAACCCCACACGGGTATTGGGATGATATATGACATACACTAGTCCCAATAATTAGTTGTATGTCGATCGATTGATGGATAGACTGTTATGAGCGTTAAATATTTATATTGGATGCTTATACAGTGTAGAATGCACTTTGGATGATGGTTGATTATTCATCGTTGTTATTGTATACATGTGTTGTAGAAAATCCATATAATTAACATTATATGGTAATTGATTGGGCCTCATTCCAGTTTTGAATAGAAATATTTGAAATAGAAATATTTGAATAGAAATATTTGAAATAGAAATATTTGAAATCGAATATTTGAAAATAGAAATATATGAAGCCGTGTTGATTAGATTGGCGCCATTTTGACGTGAACGATATTTATATCTATTTTATTTAATTTTCAATGTATATTGAAAGTGTTTTCGAAATTTGAATTATATCGAAAATAATTGAAATTCAAATTAAATTGAAACGAATTAAAATTCGAATTAAATTGAAATCGTTTTGAAATGAAATTAAAATGAATTTATATTGGAATATTCAATTTTGATTAGAAATTGAAAATGAAGTTGAAATCGTTTCGAAAACGAATTTAAAAACTATTTATAAAAATACGTTTTAAAAGGAAATTGATGAAGTATATATCATATATATAATATATATAATATAATGGCCTGAATAGAACGCGCCGCGCCGCGGCAGTTCGCGAATTTCGACCATTGACTTCGAATGGACATTGCGGGAGATCCGACCGTCGGATTCTCCTAAAACCGGAACCGTTGGGTTCGTATCGAAAAGAGCTTTCTAACAAATGTGAGAAATTAGAAATCTAACGGTAGGATTTGGAATTATGTCCAAATCAAATTTGAAAAAGGTCGCTGTAAGTGCAGTTCGATGGCCGTTGATGAAAATCGACTGTACGGGACTTGATAAAATTATTAAAAATAGTAATAATTTGTGTAAAATCATAAGAAATGATTTGTGAAGAATTAGGATGAAAAACTCCATATTTGAAAAGATAAAAATAGATTTTTATCGAAATGAACTAGTTTTGAACTAGAATTATAATTCATTTATTTTTGAAATAAATAAAGTGAATTTGAAATGGTTTTGAAATATAACCAGAATTTCCAATAATTGAATTGGAAGGGATTTGAATCGAAATTGTCTTTGGAATATTTCGATGTTGGATTTAGTGATGATACAGATATTGTTATGGGAATTTGAAAGATATATTAATATCGTTATTTCCAATACGATATTTGTTAGTCGTAGAATTTGATATTGAATATAAGCTGGTATATTTTCTATTCAGAGCCTTGTATTTAATATCAAATGGGATTTGGGTTTGTCGTGAATGGTGTCTTCATTAACACTGTTCTTAAGCCCAGTTGAGAAAAAGATTAAATCTTTTTATTTAGATTTAATGAAGTGTGCCAATTAAATAGGTATTGATTTTTGGGTTTATCGTGAACAGTGTTTTAAATAACACTTGTTCTTTAACCCGATAATTAATGGAATGTGATTTTGGGTTTATCGTGAACCGTGTTTTAAATGACACTGATTCTTTAACCCAGTTAAAGATTAAAACCAAGTGGAATTTTAATGAATCTTTAATTAGATTGAAAGGATCGAGAATGGAGTATCACCATTTTTGCTCCAGGCGATAGTTAAATCTTTAATTAGATTTGAACGTGAAATGGTAATTGAATTTACCGATAACACCGTGGTGTTAGATATGAAGTATTATCAGTTTTACTTCATGGGATGAATAGGTTGGGAATGGGAAATAAAATAAATGATTACTTCGGTGTGGTTTGCTAATCCCGACTAGTTGAATCGATATTCAAAGGAAGATTAAAGAATAAATTTAAAGGATTTATCTTTGATAAAATTAATGGGAACCTTTCCCTAAGAATGTGAAATTAAAAAACTAACTGTCGGTTAGCTAAGAAGAATGGTTTTCTGGATATTGATCTGATGTTGGTTTCGGCCTTCGAGGTTAATATTAGGGGAATTATTCTCTTGATTAATTTACGGATAGTGAATGATGAATTGGAATGAGGCGTATGTTGTGTTTGTGTAACACTTGTTTTTTATATACGCGAGTTATTCGGAAAGACCGGGTTTATCCCATTCTGAATAACTGATACGACGATAAGTCGAAGATGAAGACGGTGGTCGAAGACCGGAGGTCTTCACGTCGTTTGAGTGGTTACTGATGATCTTGATTGGGCTGTACACCCAAGAAGATGGAAACAGTTAGTGATCGTCCAGACGTACTTGGAGATCGATGGATATGCGGGGTACTAGGTGCCTCCGGTTTCGTTCAGACACAGAATGAACTTGTAAATGGACTGTGTGTCTAACATTGGATTTTAGTCTGTGTGATTGATTTCTATTAAATATATATCTATTTGGTGGCGGAGAATTTATTCTCTTGCTTAACGCCCTTCTCTGATACGTACGAGCTCAGGGGTTATATATTGATGGATATCAAACGCATGGAGTGAATTGCCTGTGTGGCATGCCTAAGTGGCAAATGATCAAGGCTTCTGTTGAAAAGCAAAGTCTTGTGGTTGATGATCAAAGCACGACCTTTGTGGCATAACTTTGTGTAGCGTGGATTCACGAGCCTCACACCCCGGTTGTGAACCAGAAATAGGAGAAGGACCTCAGGGAGGACATGCATTTCTTTCTAGTTAGAAGTGGCATCAGTGGTTTTACACGCCCTGACGAGTTTGACTTATGTGGTTGTTACTGTTGCGAGGCGCCTCGGTTAGGTCGGACGATCAGGGTCCGATGGAGTCATTCGTTGGCTCATTTACGCCCCATAGGGCGGGGAAACGTAGTGTTCAGGCATAATAATCCACATAGGTGGACCGGCCCTGATGATCCAAGGCTTTTCTGCGCGCTTGGCTGAGGCTCGGGCTAGAGAGTCTCTAATCGGTAGAGGACAATCCCTGGCCTCGGTTCGCAGATGGAAATCCAATTTCCAATACGTGACTTTGCGGTTTTGATTGTAATCCTATATATTGCGACATAGTGGGATGGGGCGCTTATGCCACCTATGATTGATACTTATGATTGAAATTGTTTTAATACTATACACTTATAGTAATAATAAAAGATGAAATTTAGCGTATCAAGCATGCTTTGGCTATTATAAGGTAAAACCCTATCCCCCGGCTTGCGTTGCATTGTGTGATAGGACCTGGGTCTTATAATAGCTTCATTTTTCTTTATTTAGCATTACGCTGTTTGTTTTATGCACTAGTATTCTTGGGAGGAAACCCGTTCCGTGTTATACGGCGTGGTCCCTTGATTTACCTAACTTTAAAATAAAGATTAATAACTGTTTTAGTTCTCACTCCAGTCCCATGACTGACCTGGAGTTTATTGTTTTAACCTAAACTCTGGGTGCCTTTATTTTGACACGGGCAGCTAGTAGTTTTGGTTTTGCAGATTTATATTCACAGGAACATGGTTTACAGCTGGAACGATATCTGGAAAGCTTTGTATCCGTGTATCTTCTTCAGTTGTATTTTGTATTATTTTCCGCTGCTATGTAATGTATTGTAATCTCTGATATTTTCTAATGAATAATATTTATTTATACTCTGTATATTCTTGTATTCTGATGAATTATTGTAATTAACAATGAAATGTTCTTCCGTCTGCGTTCTTTTGTGTGTTGTTCTCGAACTATCCGGGCTTTCCTTACCGGGGAAGTTACGGGTTTTTACAGTTGGTATCAGAGCTTTGGTTTACAAAGCTCAGAGAACAAGACACATTAGAACCATACAAAGAATTCATCAGATATTGGATTAGTAATATCCAATGGGAATGGCTCGTTAGAGATAGGATCAGTAGTATTCTAGAACGGGTGTGAAGAGTATATTTTTAAATTGAAAACAATTTTTGTTTTGAAAATTTAAATCGTTTTATACGTATTTGAATATTTATTTGTTGATTTGGACAGTCCAGTATATATAGACTCTGCGTATACGTCTGATCCGCGTGTATTCGAAGTTTTAATATATTGGGTAGATACAGAATCACACTCTAGTCGCCCGGAGATGAAACTATTGATGACTGTACAGCATCAGTCGTTTGGGTTCGAGTTTCAAAGGTGTGATATTTATATATTTCCTATTGACTGGTGTGAGAACCAAAATTAGATAGGGCTTATTGTTGAGATTTGGCATCAAAAATGTGATTTTTGACTATATATCAAAGTTATGAATTTGAAATGATAATTCACTAATTGATTGATGGTAGTGTTGTTTGATTAATTAAATGTTGAACCTATCACCAAATTGAATCAAATAGTGAACTGTATTGAAAATTAGTCGCATTTGCATGCATATACATGTACTTACATTGAACAGGTCATAGCAAGGAGGCTAGAGCAGAGGAATAAAATTGTTTGCCCGACAAATAGGTATATGTTTACCATAATTTACTGTTTTGTTTGGGTGATGATGATTTTATGAGCCGATTGGCCTTTTCTTTTTCTTTTTCTTTTGGATTGAAGAAGGCCATGGGAGGCTATATGAAATATCCCGAAGTCCCCGGTGCAGGGGAGGTTATGGCGAAATTTTTCAAAAATTTAGGGTGTTAGCCAAATTTTTGAAAAATTTGAAAAGTTCTTAGAAACTAAAAAGTTGAAGAACTTAAGCCGTAGCGAAAATAGTGAAAGTTGAGTTGATTTGTAAAACAACTTTCGGCTTCGTTCCTTTTCGGGGACGAAAAGTTTTAAAGTGGGGGAGATTGTAATAACCCGGAAATCCGAGCCAATTTAAAATTTTTATTTTGGCAATTTTAATGAATTTTGAATATTTAAAATGAAATATTTTAAATAATATCTATAAGAAATTAATTTTGAATATAATTCGAACGTATATATTTATTCGAATCGTCGTTAGAATATAAATATTTATTTTATATATAAAAGGAATTGAAAACGGCGCGGTAGTTCGATAATTCGATTTCAAAATTCAATTGAATGTACCGAGTGCAAAATGAACCGGATTTTAGCGAAACCAAAAATATTAGAATCTATTGGAGAATATCTTTCCAACGAATCCGAAAAATTGAAATTTCATAGCCGGGATAAAAAGTTATGCCCAGTTGAAAATTCAGAATAGTCGCTATGGAATTCTGGCCCTTAAAGATGGAAATTTTGCAAACGACCTCGGATTTCGACGAAACCACTTTTGTTGGATCCGTGGTGTCAAGTTATTGCTAAGTTTCAAATTTCATAAGTTTTTGAATCAATATGTGAGCGTGGCGAAGTAAAACGCGTTTGACCAGTTTCAGTTGATTTTATTCGACTGGAAATTGGTCATTTTTCAAACGGTCTCAGAATTTGATGAAGCTAGTTTTGTTAGGACCGTATCGTCAATACGAAGTTTGAAAATATTTTTCGAGAATTTTTAGAGGTTGTATGTGGGCCCGGTAAATTGAAATGTGCATTCAATTTCAATATATAGAGTTATATGTTGATTTTGACAAAAATCGATCGAAACGGCCGAACTGGCTTGCGATACATATCCCATTGTGCTCGGAATGGGGGTAATTAGCTATGGATGACAGGCGGTGGGTTTCATTTCGAGGTTGAAATAAAAAGGTATCTTTTTGAAATTAAAAATATAATATAATATATATAATCAATCCTATCTCCCTCCCCCGTTACTCATTCAGTCAACGTTCGATATAAAAAAAACCTAAGGCCTAAAATCGCGACGCCACCCGCTCCGGAGTTGTCGTCGATCACCTCCGACGCCCTAGCTCCGCCCCTCCTTCTCTCCCCTTCTTCAATTCGAACTCCACAGCGTTGAACCCGCGTGCCCCAGCCTCGAATCAACCGCCCATCGCCACATGGGCCTGCCTCTGCCAAGCCGCCGACTCCCAGCGCCTCCCCGATGGTCTGTGGCCCCTGCGCCATCTCTTCCACCTGCCGCAACCCTTGACTCCCTCCTCAACACCCCCTCTGGCCAATGTTAACAATTAAGGTAAAGTTTTAGTTTTTATTTATTTACATAATTATGATTTATATAAATGGAAGAGAGTAGATCTTTGAAATGGGAAAAAAGTAGTGATTTTTAACTAAGATTAAAAATATGATTTTTATATAATATATCTAATAAAAATTCAATCTTTTATATTGTAGAAGAATAAAAATATAATCTTTTATATTGTAGAAGAATAAAAATATAATCTTTTATATTATAGAAGAATAAAAATATAATCTTTTATATTGTAGGAGAATAAGAATATAATCTTTTATATGTAGAAGTATAAAAATGTGATTTTTATAGCGATGTAATAAAAATTCGATCTTTATATGTGAAGAAGAGTAAAAATTCGATTTTTATATATTGAATAGCAAAGTAAAAATTCGATTTTTATATATTGAATAGCAAAGTAAAATGTTCGATATATATATAAAAATATAATTTTTATATAGTAAGGAGCGTAGTAAAAATATTTGAAACAGAAATAAAAATATGATTTTTATTTATTGAAATGAAGCGATAAAAATATAATTTTTATATTTGAACAGCGTAAAAAGAACTGCATTGGAATTTCAAACAGATCCAGACGGTTCAGCAGTTCAGAAGCAAAGCATGGCGGAGTGGAACCCTCTGTGAGAACTCCTCACTTTAAATTTTCTTTTCTAGTTAAAATATATACTAGGATGCAGACGGTGTTTAGTAGCACCCGACACCCGTTGTCCACAGACCATGGACGGCTTGTATGCTTGTTTGTTTGATTTTGATGTGTAGTTGATTGTGTGATCTGATGTGAAATGAAATAAAATATTTTATAGTGGAAAATATTTTATAGTTAAAAATAGTATTTTTAACGTGTATTTAAAATAGATTAATATAAACAAATCGGAGATTGGTTTATATACACTGATTTGATTAATATTGATTGGGACGATAAATTTTACACATCGCCCAACTGCACAAATAAAATCTGTGTTTGATTGTTTGAAAACCCCACACAGGTATTGGGATGATATATGAAATACACTAGTCCCAATAATTAGTTGTATGTCGATCGATTAATGGACAAACTGTTATGAGCGTTAAATATTTATATTGGATGCTTATACAGTGTAGAATGCACTTTGGATGATGGTTGATTATTCGTCGTTGTTATTGTATACATGTGTTGTAGAAAATCCATATAATTAACATTATATGGTAATTGATTGGGCCTCATTCCAGTTTTGAATAGAAATATTTGAAATTGAAATATTTGAATAGAAATATTTGAAAGGAAATCGACGAAGTGTATATTATATATATTATACATATAATATAATGGCCTGAATAGAACGCGCCGCGGCAATTCGCGAATTTCGACCATTGACTTCGAATGGACATTGCGGGAGATCCGACCGTCGGATTCTCCTAAAACCAGAACCGTTGGGTTCGTATCAAAAAGTGCTTTCTAACTAATGTGAGAAATTAGAAATATAACGGTAGGATTTGGAATTATGTCCAAATCAAATTTGAAAAAGGTCGCTGTAAGTGCAGTTTGATGGCCGTTGATGGAAATTGACTGTACGGGCCTTGATAAAATTATTAAAAATAGTAATAATTTGTGTAAAATCATAAGAAATGATTTGTGAAGAATTGGGATGAAAAACTCCATATTTGAAAAGATAAAAATAGATTTTTATCGAAATGAACTAGTTTTGAACTAGAATTATAATTCATTTATTTTTGAAATAAATAAAGTGAATTTGAAATGGTTTTGAAATATAACCAGAATTTCCAATAATTGAATTGGAAGGGATTTGAATCGAAATTGTCTTCGGAATATTTTGATGTTGGATTTCGTGATGATACAGATATTGTTATGGGAATTTGAAAGATATATTAATATCGTTATTTCCAATACGATATTTGTTAGTCGTAGAATTTGATATTGAATATAAGCCGGTATATTTTCTATTCAGAGCCTTGTATTTAATATCAAATGGGATTTGGGTTTGTCGTGAATGGTGTCTTCATTAACACTGTTCTTAAGCCCATTTGAGAAAATATTAAATCTTTTTATTTAGATTTAATGAAGTGTGCCAATTAAATAATATTTAATTGGAATTGAATTGGTATTGATTTTTGGGTTTATCGTGAATAGTGTTTTAAATAACACTTGTTCTTTAACCCGATAATTAATGGAATGTGATTTTGGGTTTGTCATGAACAGTGTTTTAAATGACACTGATTCTTTAACCCAGTTAAAGATTAAAACCAAGTGGAGTTTTAATGTATCTTTAATTAGATTGAAAGGATCGAGAATGGAGTATCACCAGTTTTGCTCCAGGCGATAGTTAAATCTTTAATTAGATTTGAACGTGAAATGGTAATTTAATTTACCGATAACACCGTGGTGTTAGATATGAAGTATTACCAGTTTTACTTCATGGGATGAATAGGTTGGGATTGGGAAATAAAATAAATGATTACTTCGGTGTGGTTCGCTAATCCTGGCTAGTTGAATCGATATTCAAAGGAAGATTAAAGAATAAATTTAAAGGATTTATCTTTGATAAAATTAATGGGAACCTTTCCCTAAGAATGTGAAATTTAGAAACTAACTGTCGGTTAGCTAAGCAGAATGGTTTTCTGGATATTGATCTGATGTTGGTTTCGGCCTTCGGGGTTAATATTAGGGGAATTATTCTCTTGATTAATTTACGGATAGTGAATGATGAATTGGAATGAGGCGTATGTTTTGTTTGTGTAACACTTGTTTATTATATACGCGAGTTATTCGGAAAGACCGGGTTTATCCCATTCTGAATAACTGATACGACGATAAGTCGAAGATGAAGACGGTGGTCGAAGACCGGAGGTCTTCACGTCGTTTGAGTGGTTACTGATGATCTTGATTGGGTTATACACCCAAGAAGATGGAAACAGTTAGTGATCGTCCAGACGTACTTGGAGATCGATGGATATGCGGGGTACTAGGTGCCTCCGGTTTCATTCAGACCCAGAACGAACTTGTAAATGGACTGTGTGTCTGACATTGGATTTTAGTCTGTGTGATTGATTTCTATTAAATATATATCTGTTTGGCGGCGGAGAATTTATTCTCTTGCTTAATCCCCTTCTCTGAGACGTACGAGCTCAGGGGTTATATATTGATGGATATCAAACGCATGGAGTAAATTGCCTGTGTGGCATGCCTAAGTGGCAAATGATCAAGGCTTCTGTTGAAAAGCAAAGTCTTGTGGTTGATGATCAAAGCACGGCCTGTGTGGCATAGCTTTGTGTAGCGTGGATTCGCGAGCCTCACACCCCGGTTGTGAACCAGAAAGGGAGAAGGACCTCAGGGAGGACATGTGTTTCTTTCTAGTTAGAAGTGGCGTCAGTGGTTTTACACGCCCTGACGAGTTTGACTTATGTGGTTGTTGCTGTTGCGAGGCGCCTCGGTTAGATCGGACGATCCGGGTCCGATGGAGTCATTCATTGGCTCATTTACGCTCCATAGGGCGGGGAAACGTAGTGTTCAGGCATAATAATCCACACCGGTGGACTGACCCTGACGATCTAAGGCTTGTCTGCGCGCTTGCCTGAGGCTCGGGCTAGAGAGTCTCAAATCGGTAGAGGACGATCCCTGGCCTCGGTTCGCAGATGGAAATCCAACTTCCAATACGTGACTTTGCGGTTTTGATTGTAATCCTATATATGGCGACATAATGGGATGGGGCGCTTATGCCGCCTATGATTGATACTTATGATTGAAATTGTTTTAATACTATACACTTATAGTAATAATAAAAGATGAAATTTAGCGTATCAAGCATGCTTTGGCTATTATAAGGTAAAACCCTATCCGCCGGCTTGCGTTGCATTGTGTGATAGGATCTGGGTCTTATAATAGCTTCATTTTTCTTTATTTAGCATTGCGCTGTTTGTTTTATGCACTGGTATTCTTGGGAGGAAACCCGTTCCGTGTTATACGGCGTGGTCCCTTGATTTACCTAACTTTAAAATAAAGATTAATAACTGTTTATTTCTCACACCAGTCCCATGACCGACCTGGAGTTTATTTTTTTAACCTAAACTCTGGGTGCCCTTATTTTGACACGGACAGCTAGTAGTTTTGGTTCTGCAGATTTATATTCATAGGAACCTGGTTTACAGCTGGAACGATATTAGGAAAGCTTTGTATCCGTGTATCTTCTTCAGTTGTATTTTGTATTATTTTCCGCTGCTATGTAATGTATTGTAATCTCTGATATTTTCTAATGTGTAATATTTATTTATACTCTGTATATTCTTGTATTCTGATGAATTGTTGTAACTAACAATGAAATGTTCCTCCGTCTGCATTCTTTTGTGTGTTGTTCTCGAACTATCCGGGCTTTCCTTACCGAAGAAGTTACGGGTTTTTACAAAAAATAGAAACAAAATAGAAAAAGAAAATAGAGTGAATTGAGGATACATAAAAAACCAAATGGAGAGGATTGAGGATAGAACTGAAAATCAGAATTTGAAAATTAGAATTTGAACCTGGAGTGCTATTTAGAGTCTTACAAAATCTAGACCCTATAAATATATTAATCTTGAACTCTTGAAATCTTGATTACTCATGAGTCTTGAAATTTCTCTGGTCTTTGAATCTCTATCATCTTTATAACTGTACAGTCTTCAGTAATATATCATGTATATAATTCCTGCACACACACACAAATATATATATATATATATATATTATATAAAAAAGGTGTTAGCATATATTTTATAATCAATGATAATTGAAATACGGTTGTTGTCATCAAAACTCCATTTTCCAACAATCTACCCTTTTTGATGATGACAACCTTCGTTTATAAAACATCAAACTTGTACACCTGTTTGTTGATGTTCCTCTTATACTACCCATGTCTATAAGTTTCCTATAAACTATTCCTATATTTTATAATTTCTCCCCCTTTATAACTATCAAAAAGAAATTCTAAAACTACTCCCCCTAAATCCTATAATCTAACTAATTCCTATACTAAAGTAAAATTATCCCCCTAAATTTATGTCTATATAATATAATAATTCTATATATAACTTTCCCTAAATCTATAACTCTCCCTTAATCTATAATTCTCTATAAATTTCTATAACTTCCCTTAAATCTATGAATACACTAGTCTGATAAACTTAATTGAAGGATTATAAACTAAGCAAACCAATCAATTCAAACAAGCAAATCAATCAAAACAAGCAAACAAAGAAAACAAGCAAACAAACAACCAATTTCAAACAAACAAGTAATTCAAACAATCAATCTAAATAATTAAATCAATCAAAGTATTCTAGAACCTTCAAGTAATCCTTAGAAACTCTAAAACTCCCCCTTAATTTAATACAAGACTAAACCTCCAATTGTTAGGGGTCATCACCAACCAGTGGCCTAGCCTATACTCTAGTTCCCTTAAAACTATAGTAAGATCTTAATCTAGACTTAGAAATAACTCTGATAAGATATCCTTACAATTATGATACAAGTAAAGTAATTCAATCCAATCAATGAATCAATTCAAGTTTTGTTGTCACAAAACATCAACTACAACATGAAACTAAACATTCCTTGTAACTTCTATTTATCCTAAAACCTATAAAGCTCCTATCAACTATAAATTTATAAGTATATTTCTAACAAACCTATCAGCCGCTAATGAAATTTAACGATGTCAAGTAAGTAAATCAAGTTATTCAAGTCAAACAAACAAACCAAATAAATCAATCAATTCAATCAAATTAATCAAAACAAAGTAAATATGTCATATGTTTAATTAAAAATGCAATATTTCTAATAAAAACTTTTCATACTATATACTTGTTATGTGTGGAGTTAAAGTTAACACGTAATGCAGTGCGTGAAGTATGTTGATTATAATGTAGTATGAAATGTATGTTATATGCAAAACAATATGAAATGCAACTTATGGTGTGAATAATCTTTATTTGAAATGCAATTGTAATTTATAATGATGATATGAAATAAGATGTATAATAATAGTATGAAGAATGATTTGGTGATAATATCTATTTAGGTAAAATATATTCAAAGTACTATCTAACTATTGTAAATTATTTGAATCAAAGAAAGATAATGTTAATTTCTAGACTTAGGTTAATTATATTAAAGAATTTGATTAAAAGAATAATAAAGATAAGAGTTAATTAAAAATTATATTCATGATAAGTAGCAAAATATTTAGAAAAATCATGAAGTTAAATAATATTAGTAGGGAAAATATTGTATAAAAAATTGAAGAACATTCTAAAGAGAATATAAAATTTGTATAATATATAGTAAGCTATATAAACGTATATTCATAACTATATATAAAACTAATTTAAAAAGAAATTAAAATTTAATTTATGAGATATAAATTAATATTTTGATACAAATTAATTTTAAATTTAAATTTTAGAAATCAAAACATATCTATTTGCAAAAAAACCATTTATACTTCAGAAGGAAAGATTATAAAGTAATCTATAAAACTTCTTATATTTAAACTACTTAAAAAATTCATGTATATATATTTCTTTATAGTAAGTTAAATATACAAGTTTTATAAATACTAATAGGAAGTCAAAATAAGTATTAAGTTACAAATAGTATTTGTGATAATGTAACCCAAAATTGTTGTGAAATCATAAGAATAATGTATAAGTTAAACTATGCATGTTTAAACTATATAAAAGATGAATAAATTTGTATTTTATAACAATATCAAAAATTTATATTAACTCTGTATATCATATTAACATGTTTACACAATTTTATTAAATTATACATTTAATACATATATTTTGAAACGAGATATAAGAAAATAAATATACAGATAAATTTAATAACTAGAATTTTAACTAGAATTTTCTAATTGAAAAAGATGAAGGGAAGTTTGAAAGTTTAAATCTTTGAGATAAAAAATTTGAATTTCATTCTATAGGCTGATATGTTAACATATAGATATATGTATGTTGACAAATATGTATTATTTCAAAGAGAATATGGTTTGTGACTTTGATTTTAAAATATCGATTTATATTTCAGGTTTAACTATTTCCTAACATAATTCTAATCTTAACAAATATCCAAAATTTATTTTATTATTATATTAATTTTATTGTAATTATTTTTGAGTTTCAAATTTAAATTTTGAATTTTATATTTCAAATTTGAATTTTATATTTCAAATTTGAATTTTATATTTCAAATTTGAATTTTAAATTTCAAAATTGAATTTAAAGTTTAAATTTCAAATTTAAAACAAAGCAAACCAATCAAAACGTCCATTCAACCAAAAATTTAAAAATTAATTAAGGCGCACCCGGTTTTTGGATCCATTTCTTCGATATTATCTGAAATCTGAATTGATCTTCTGGAATTTGATGATGAGATATGCTCTATTGCGACGGGCTCGTTTTTCTGATCAGGATAGCGTATTCATTTGCTGAATTTGAACACCGTATGAGAAAGATATTGAAGATTTAGTTGTTCAACCAACTTGGCGCCAAAATTTGAGTTTGAAATTTGAACTTTGAATGAATGGACACTTCTATCAATATATAAATGCCCAAAAGTCATGTCTCTTCATAATCACTTCTCTTTTTCTTCTTCTCGTTTTTCATTTTTAATCAAACTTTCAAGAGGCATAACTTCTTCCTTTCTTGACGGAATTGGACGAAATCAGCGGCAAATCGAAGAGGAATTCGAGAACTACAATCTCTTAGCAGTTTGGTGATGAATTTGGATGGTATTGGGGTGCAGAGAGTCGAAATAGTTAGAGGTATGCATAAAATCCCGTAACAGTTTTCAATTTTGAATTGTCAACTTCAAACTGCCATATCTCACTCAATTTTGATCGAAATTTGACGATCTACCCATCAAATAGACCGCGAGAATGAGAACTATAATCTGGGAAAGGATTTGGGACAAAGTAATATAACTTGTGGATGAAATTTGAAGATAACCATTGGACAGTTTTGGTTTCCTCCTCTCTTTATTCATCAAAATTTCATTTGGTCAATTCTTGACGGAATCCCATGAAACCAGCGACATTACGAAGCAAATGAAGAGAAGTACAACATGAAGATTAGTTGTAGATGAAAATCAAAAGTTGTAATACTAACTACAATTCTATCATGATGGTTTTGAAACATATCCAAGATTTCAAAATTTTAAAAATTTCGAAATTCAAATTACAAAAATCAAAACATAACACATTGATTTTCCAACAAAACTGAATGTAGACTCATCTAATACTTGATGCAATACATGAATTAAAATTAGTGTTCAAAATTTGCCAATTAGCATTTTCAAAAATCATATTATGAACTTTTTGAAAAACTTTGCTCTGATACCAATTGTAAGGGACTGCGGAATGGATCGTTCAGGCAAAGCAAACACCAAAGTGGGGTGAATAGTGTTTGTAAGAATTTAAACAAAACTTAAAACTAAAGAGAATTATGGAATGAATCAAACACCACAAACACAATCACAGACACAGATTTTAACATAGATGCAAAATAAATAGAAATAAAAATGCAGAAAAAGGAAAGAACACACCAGATTTTATACTGGTTCGGATCACTCTTACGTCCATTCCAGCACAACGCAGGATTGTGCAGAGTTTTATTACTATATCCAATAGTCAAATATAACCTCCTTGATTTCACGGCTCAACAAGGAGACACCGACTCCTTTCCCTTGATTTCACGGCTCAACAAGGCCACACCGACTCCTATTCCTTGATTTCACGGCTACAAGGATACACCGATTCCTCTTTGACTTACAAATAGGGTTTATTCAACCCAAGAAATTACAAAATAGCCCTAGAACTCTTCAATAGCACTTGATTCAGAGAGTAGAGAGTGTAGAGAGAAGAAGTTTGATCAAAACAGAAGTGAATTCGGCAGAATATAAGTGTAAGAATCATAAAAATGATTAAGAATAATGGTGGGATGAAATATTATGAAGTTAGAGAAGAAGGTATGTTAAAAAATTCGGTTTTAACCTCTTTTATAGAGTATGAAGGGCTGCAACGGTTCTGAAGCGTTTCAAATAGTGAAAAGACACTACCCTTCAAAATTAGAAAAAATAGCAGTTATATGTCGACATACACTTTTTCCTATGTCGACATACTCATGTGTATTTTTCATTTTCAAAACATATTTCAAGTATTTTGATATAAAACAAATTCTGGAAATTCTTGAGTAAAATTCTAGTGTTGTAAATTAATATTATATGATAGAAAACCGTATGAAAACATACTTTTAAACTAAATAAATATATTTATAAAATTATAAGGTTTTAAACTATATGAAGTATAAATATAAAGTATATAAAAAAATTAAGTTTGAAAAACTAAGAAGAATAAAAATATAAACAAAATAGAGAGAATTGAGGATAAATAGAAAAACAAAATGTAGAGGATTGATGATAGAATTGAAAATCAGAATTTGAAAATTAGAATTTGAAAATTAGAATTTGAAAATTAGAATTTGAAAATTAGAATTTGAAAATTGAAAATTAGAATTTGAACCTGGAGTGCTATTTAGAGTCTCACAAAATCTAGGCTCTATAAATATATTAATCTTGAACTCTTGAACTCTTGAAATCTTGATTACTCATGAGTCTTGAAATTTCTCTGATCTTTGAATCTCTATCATCTTTATAACTGTACAGTCTTCAGTAATATTTCCTGTATATAATTTCTGCACACACACACACACACACACACACACACACATATATATATATATATATTCTATACAAAAAGTGTTAGCATATATTTTCATAATTAATGATAATTGAAATAAGGTTGTTGCCATCAAAACTCCATTCTCCAACAATCTCCCCCTTCTTGATGATGACAACCTTAGTTTATAAAATATCATACACGTATACCTGTTTGTTGATGTTCCTCTTATAATCCCCCTGTCTATAAGTTTCCTATATTTTATAATTTCTCCCCCTTTGTCATTATCAAAAAGAAATTCTAAAACTACTCCCCCTAAATCCTATATTCTAACTAAATCCTATACATAAGTAAAATACTCCCCCTAAATTTATGCCTATATAATATCCTAATTCTATATATAACTTTCCCTAAATATATAACTCCCCCTTAATCTATAATTCTCTATAAATTTCTACAACTTCCCTTAAATCTATGAATACACTAGTTTAATAAACTTAATAGAAGAATAATAAACTAAGAAAACCAATCAATTCAAACAAGCAAATCAATCAAAACAAGCAAATAAACAAGACAAGCAAACAAACAACCAATTTCAAACAAACAAGCAATTCAAACAATCAATCTAAATAATTAATTCAATCAAAGTATTCAAGAACCTTCAAGTAATCCTTAAAAACTCTAAAACTCCCCCTTAATTTAATACAAGACTAAGCCTCCAATTGTTAGGGGTCATCACCAACCAGTGGCCTAGCCTATACTCTAGTTCCCTTAAAATTATAGTAAGACCTTAATCTAGACTTAAAAATAACTCCGATAAGATATCTTTAAAATTATGATATGAGTAAAGAAATTCAATCCAATCAATGAATCAATTTAAGTTTTGTTGTCATAAAACATCAACTCAAACATGAAACTAAACATTTCTTGTAACTTCTATTTATCCTTAAACCTATAAAGCTCCTATCAACTATAAATTCATAAGTATATTTCTAACAAACCTATCAACCACTAATTAAATTTAACCATGTCAAGTAAGTAAATCAATTTATTCAAGTCAAACAAATAAACAAACAAAATAAGTCAATCAAATTAATCAAGACAAAATAAATAGATTATGTATTTAATTAATAATGCTATATTTCTAATAAAAACTTTCCATACTACATACTTGTTATGTGTAAAGTTAAAGTTGACATGTAATGCAGTGCATGAAGTATGTTGATTATAATGTAGTATGAATTGTATGTCACATGCAGAAATGCAACTTATTGTGTGAATAATCTTGATTTGAAATACAATTGTAATTTATAATGATGGCATGAAATAAGATGTATAATAATAGTATGCAGAATGATTTGGTGATAATATCTATTTAGGTAAAATATATTCAAAGTACTATCTAACTATTATAAATTATTTGAATCAAAGAAAGATAATGTTAATTTCTAGTCTTAGGTTAATTATATTAAAGAATTTGATTAAAAGAATAATAAAGATAAGAGTTAATTAAAAATAATATTCATGATAAGTAGCAAAATATTCAGAAAAATCATGAAGTTAAATAATATTAGTAGGGTAAATATTGTAAAAAATTGAAGATCTTTCTAAAGAGAATATAAAATTTGTATAATATAAAGTAAGCTATATAAACATATATTCATAAGTACATATAAAACTAATTTACAAAGAACTTAAAATTTAATTTATGAGATATACATTAATATTTTGATGCAAATTAATTTTAAATTTAAACTTTAGAAATCAAAACATATTTATTTGCTAAAAAAACCATTTATACTTTAGAAGGAAAGAATATAAAGTAATTTATAAAACTTCTTATATTTAAACTACTTAAAAAAGTTATGCATATATATTTCTTTATATTAAGTTAAATATACAAGTTTTATAAATCTTAATAGGAAGTCAAAATAATTATTAAGTTACAAATAGTATTTGTGATAATGTAACCCAAAATTGTTATGAAATCATAAGAATAACGTATAAATTAAACTATGCATGTTTAAACTATATAAAATATGAATAAATTAATATTTTGTAACAATATCAAAAAGTTATATTAACTCTGTATATCATATTAAATTGTTTATATAATTTTATTAAATTATACATTTAATATATATATATTTTGAAACGAGATTTAAGAAAATAAGTATACAGATAAATTTAATAACTAGAATCTTAACTGGCATTTTCTAATTGAAAAAGATGGAGGGAAGTTTGAAAGTTTAAATCTTTGAGATAAAAAATTTGAATTTCATTGTATAGGCTGATATGTTAACTGATACGACCCAAACTCGCCCTTACGGGAAAGCCCGGATTGAGTTGTGAACACGACAAATCAGAACATAAAAAGAAGAACATTTCATTGCTATTACAACAATTTACATCAGATTACAAGAATATACAGAGTATGAACAAATAATATACATTTGATAAATATCAGAGATTTACAAATTATTATGCAGCTGAAAATAATACTAAACACCACTGAAAGAAATACACGGATACAGAGCGTTCCGAATATAGCTCCAGCTGCAAAAAGATATCCTGTGAATATAATATCTACAAAACCAAAACTACAAGCTTCCCATATGGAAAATAGGGACACCCAGAGTTTAGGTTAAAACAATAAACTCCAGGTCAGTCATGTGACTGGTGTGAGAACTAAAACAGTTATTTAAAACTTTACTTTAGAAATAAAGTAAATCAAGGGACCATGCCGTATAACACGGAACTGGTTTCCTCCCAAGAATACCAGTGCATAAACAGTTAAAACAACACAATGCTTTTCAAAAAATGAAGCTATTATAAGACTTAGGTCCCATCACACAATGCAACGCAAGACGGAGGATAGAGTTTTCCCTTATAATTGCCAAATATGATTGGTACGTTTAAAAGAAATCATTTGATACTATTATAAGTACATAGTGTGTAAAAAAAATTCAAATATAAATGTATCAATCATAGACGACATGGGTACCATATATCATGTCGCTATACTAGGCTCTACCATCCAAATCGAAATATCGCGTTTTGGAAATTGTATTCCATCTATGAGTCGAGGCCAGGGATGGCTCCTCACCGCTTTGAGACACTCTAGCAAATGTCTCAGGATTCCCCGTAGAGAACCCTGTGATGCTTCAGGGCCGGTCCTCTCTTACTTTTGAGGATTGGTTATTCCTAAACACATGTTTCCCGGTCCTATCAGACCGATCTATCGGCTCCGTAGTAACCGATATATCCGAGGCGCCTCACAATCCAACATCCACACAGGTAAAAATATAATAAATGTCTGGGCTCCATACCATGACACCACCCACAGCTAGAAAGAAACGTCGTGCAATCCCTGCAATCACGATCCCGTTTTTGACTCATACCAAGGTGTGAGGCTCGTGAATTAACGCTATACACAAAGCTATGCCCTTTAAGGCCGTACTTTGATCATCAACCACATGACTCTGCTTTTCAACAGAAACCTTGATCATTTGCATCACAGCATGCCACACTGACAATTCACGCCATGCGACTGATGTCTATCGATATATAACCTCTGAGCTCATACATCTCAGAGAAGGGTGTTAAGCAAGAGAATAAATTCTCCGCCACCAAATATATATATATATATATATATATATTTAATAGAGATTAATCAATATAGAATAAAATCCAATGTCAGATCCACATCCATTTACAAGTTCGTTCTGGGTCTGAATGAAACTGGAGGAACCTTATTCCTTGTCCCATATGCCAAATACAGGAGAGAGGTCCTCACATATCCGGTCGATCTCGAAGTACATCTGGACGATCACCACTTATTACCTCGTCTTGGGTGTACAGCCCAATCAAGACATCAGTAATCATCCAAACGATGTGAAGACCTCCGGTCTTCAACCACCGTTTTCATCGTCAACTTATCGTCCAACCAGTTATTCAGAATGGGTATAAACCCGGCCTTTTTGAATAACTCGCGTATATAATAAACAAGCGCTATAAAAACACAACATACGCCTTATTCCAATCCAGAATATTCTTTTATTCAAATATTCTTATCTTTGGGAGAGGTTCCCATTAATTTTATCAAAGATAAATTCTTTAAATTTATTCTTTAATCTTCCTTTGGATATTAATTCAAACCAAATTAAGGTTTATCCAAACTAGTTGGGATTAGCGATCCTTATCGAAGTAATCATTTATTTTATTTCCCAATCCCAACCTACTCATCTCATGAAGCTAAACTGGTAATACTTTATATCTAACACCACGGTGTTATCGGTAAAATTAATTACCATTTCCCATATAAATCTAATTAAAGGTTTAACTATCGCTTGGAGAAAATCTGGTGATACTCCATTCTCGATCATTTCTCAAATTTGATAATTTAAATTATCACATTCACATTCAAATCTAATTAAAGATCCATTAAAACTCCACCTAGTTTTAATCTTCCCAAAAATCAATATCAATGATTATTTAACTTTGGAAAATCAAACATGCCGCATCGACAGCCTACACCGTACTATTGATTTCTGCCTATATATAACCTCTAAGCTCGTACGTCTTAGAGAAGGGTGTTAAGCAAGAGAATAAATTCTCTGCCACCAAACAATTATATATTTAGCAGAGATCAACCATACAGTTCGAAATACAATGTTAGACATGTAATCCTGTCTTTAACTGGGTAAAAGAACTAATGTCATTTAAACACAATTCACGGTAAATCGAAATCACATACCATTAATTCTGGAATCTTCATAGAAAATAGATCAATATATAATCGATATCAATTTCCGTATCCGACTAATAATATAAATGGAATAATGACAAAACCTTATAAATTCCATATATATTAACAGTCTTCCTCCACAGAAGCCCATTTCGATTATTACTAAATCGAATTCCATTTAATTCCAAATTAATATATTAAATTGGAAAACTTTACTTTGGAAAATTTCCATTAAATCTCAATAAAAAGATTTATAAATTCCAAATCACATTTCATTGTAAATCGGGTTAAAGAACGAATGTCGTTAAAACCACAGTTCACAATAAACCCAATTCACATCCCATTTTATTCCAATTAAATGTTAATTAACTGCAAACTCTAATAATCTTAATTAAAAGATTTATTCTTTTTACATGGGGTTTAAAAACAATGTTATTGAAGACACCATTCACGATAAACCCAAAATCAAATTCTTTTATTCAATTCCAATTAAATATTAATTAATTGGAAAAAACTTCACTAAATCTTAATTAAAGATTTATTCTTTCCTCAACTGCGTTTAAGAACAGTGTTAATGAAGACACCATTCACGACAAACCCGTAATCCAATTCAATATTAAATACAAGGCTCTGAACAGAAATTATATCGGCTTATATTCAATATCAAATTCTGAAATCAACAAATATCGTATTGGGAATAACAGTATATATATCTTCCAAATTCCTCCACAATATCCGTATAATCACGGAATCCAATATTGAAATATTCCAAAGAAACGATTCAAATCCATTCCAATTTATATATTGGAAATTCTGGTTATTTTTAAAACCATTTCAAATCCAATTTATTTATTTAAAAATATTGGATTATAATTCTAGTTCATAACTAGTTCATTTTGATAAAAACATATTTTTATATTTACAACCGTGGAATTTTTCATCTAAATTCTTTTCAAATCATTTATTATGATTTTACACAAATTATTAATATTTTTAATAATTTAATGAAGGCCCGTACAGTCGATTTCCATAAACGGTCATCGAACTGCACTTACAACGACCTTTTCCAAATTTGATTTGGACATAGTTCCAAATCCAACCGTTAGATTTCAAATCTCTTATATTCGTTGGAAAGCCCTTTTCAATACGAACCCAATGGTTATGGTTTCAGGAGAATCTGAAGGTTGGATCTCCCATAATGTCAATTCAAAGTCAATGGTCGAAATTCGCGAACTATCATGGCGCGGCGCGTTCTATTCAGGCCATTAAATATATTTAATACATATATTATATATATTTCATCGATTTCCATTTAAAACATATTTTATAAATTCATTTTAAAATGATTCTAACTTCATTTTCAATTTAAATCAAAATTGAATTTTCCTTGTCATTACAATATATAAATGATAATATTTTCAAATTATCAGATTTTGAAATCATTTCCTTTTCGATATTCATTATAAAAATGAATAAAATCGATATAAATATCGTTCACATCAAAATGGCATTAATCTAATCAACACGACTTCATATATTTCAATATTTTCGTGTCCATCCCAAATCGGACATCAAAATCATATTTTGATCCATTACTGAATATTATTTTAAAATATTCATTATTCATCATTTTAAAATATTCGTTAATTTAAAATATTCGTTATTTCCGAATTGGAATCAGATACAGTCAATTACCATAAAATTTTATTTATATGGATTTCATACACACTTGGACATAATGATAATCAAACACAACCAACCATCATCCAGAGTGCCTTACACAACTGCATAAGCGTTAAATATAACTAATCAACTGTAACAATCCAGAATTTTAAGTTTATTTTTATCTTATTTTATTCGTTTAAAGCTCAGTCTGTTTGTACTTTTATAACTATTTTTAATTCTGAATTATAATTATAACATGAAATTTATTTATAATGAAACATTTATATTTAATATTTTGTTATTTTCATTTAGATGTAATTTAAATAATTTTATATTGAAAACGACAAATTTTAGTCACTTTGTTTGAATCAGTTTTTGACGATTATTTGCGGTAGCGGCAACCGATATATCTCAAATAAAAATGAAAATGTAATATAAAAATAAAAATACGAATTTTTTTTTTTGAGATGCGTCTAACCAGACATAGCGTAGAAATTAATTTCATCAGAAAATTTGAATGTTTGTCGATCGCGCAATTTTCAGTGCAAAACTGCGCATATCAGTTCAAATTTTAACGATTTTAAAATCTCTCCGAAATCAGTTCGGACAAACATGAAAAATATTCTATTCGTTGTCACGAATCCAACGGTAAAATTCGTTTCGCAAAATTCAAACGTTTTGACCTTCGTTTAATTGTTTTATCGTGCCGTTTTTCCTTTTAAAAGGGGTACGTAATGCCTTTTTGAACGGAGCGTCCTGACACTGTAAATTTTATACCATTGCGACCGTCTCATCGAGCTGATTACTGATATATATTCATTTGCCAGTTTCGGTGCTCGGTGCGCGCCGAAATTTCAAAAAGGCTTGCGCAGTTCATTTTTGATACAAAGCCATTTGAGTTCGAAGTGTCCCTATTCGGATCTTACATATTTTTCTAGGTATTTTGGGTCTGTAAAACACGTCCTGTTGTTTTTACAAAATAACTATTTATTTATTTATTCACAAAAATGGTCACATTTTTTTTTTTTTGTTGCATACGTAAGTCTTTAATGATGCATGTATTTCCCTTTCTTTTAAAGCATATGTAACTTCATTGTTCAATTCAAACCATGCATTTTCCATTTTGTTTACATACATCACTTGTTTTACAAACCATTTCCATTTTACATGCAAACCATAGTGTGTACCATTTTGACAGCATGTTCCTATTTATTTTTCCATGCATGCGCCCTTCCCATTCATGCATGCAACGCCTTATTTCTCCAAGCCTTTCACGCTTCCTTTTCCAAGCCGTTTCAACCTTAAAAAAAAAAAAACGTGTATTCCATGCGTCCATTTGTTTAACATGCACCATTAAATATGCATGCATGTTGGTTTCATGCGTTCACATTTGACATGCATTGAAAACGTTATGTCTTCATTCCAAAGTCATCTCGCATGTTGCGTTGGTCTTGTTTGAATGCCTCCTTTGTTTCAACTCCAACATGCTATAAGTTTCATTTTGTTTATTAAATGCACGTTAATTTTTCTACCATTCAAATTGCCAAATTGGTATTTGCATGCACCCTTTGGCTTCAAAACATGCATGCACGTTCCAGTACTTTCTATTGTCTTTATTGTATCCAAACTGATGTGTGCGTTTCTTTTCCAAGGCCACTCTTCGTGTGTGTAAAATAAAATAAAATAAATAAAAATAAATAAATAAATAAATAAATAAATAAAGACGGTTGGCTGATAGCCCTTGGTTTCCCTTCGTGAAAGTAAGTATATAACTGTTGGCTCTTTCATACAACAGTACCTCTTTTCCTTCCAACCTGGCCACCATTCCATCTTACCATCATTTATCCTTCATATAAAACAAAAGCAACTCTTTTCTTCCCATCAAATAATATACTGCTCCTCCATTTTTCTCCTCTGCGCACTGCTAACCTTCTCCATCGCCTCCGTCCGCCTTCCTCTACCCTCGCCTCACCCACGACAACAAAGCCTGAACCTCCGCCGAAATCAAAGCTCGTTCTTGTTGTCTGCTTCCATCCCCGCCTCAATTCGATAGTTGTCTAACATCACCGTAGCCACCACCGTATGCCGTTTGCATCACCGACTGTTTGGTGAAGCCGCTGCCTCAAACAGAGCGCATTCAACATGTCGACTAACTCTTCGCCTCATCCACAGGTGAGTGTTAACCCACTCACGAATATGATTTACTTAATTCAAGTAAATTGATTTCGATTGTGTTAGATTGCCTTATGATTGCTATTTGGTGTAGATCATATTGCATATTGGTTTGATTGTTTATTTGGCGTTGATCATGTTGTTAGGTGCAGTATAGTCACATTATTGACTAATATGCATATTTCATGTAACCTTATAATTTTACTACTTATGTGATGTGCACTTTGAAACCTTGTCTGTAGTACACTTGTTTCACTTAATTTCACCTATTTTCTAGTTATGCATAGCCTCGTACATCGACTGCATAAAAGTGTTTCATGGCTTAATCCAAATTATGTTGATTATACTGGTCTTGTCCCTAACCTCAGGGTGTGCCATGCCATCGTTCCCCTGACGAATGAACACGTCCATATCTATTTGTCCCATAGCAAGATTTATCTTTAACTTAGATGGTAATGAACATGTCATTGTTGTCATATATTTTCCATCCTTGTATGTTCCCTTGGTGCATGATATATGCATGTTGTGCCACACTGATATTGGTACTTGGTTGTATGTATTGGGTCTGCATATTTTACCCTACATTCTATGACGAGCCTAAAACTGTGAAGTGTGAACCATGCCACTACTTAATTTTATGACCATTTTAGTCTGATTCCAGTTATCATATATGTCTGTAGAAGCATCTTCTTATATGTGCCAAATGGTATACACATACATGCTGCCCTCTTGAATTTACACGTAACTGGTCACTGCTCGCTTTCACCCAGGCCATTATTTGATACATGCAAGTTGCATTGATTTGTCATAGCGAATTCGTTTGATAGTTTCATGGGTTTGATATTCTCGAATATTTAATACTTTTTGGATAAAATTAATTATATTCATGTGTTATATTCGAAGTGACTTACTTGAATTAAGTAAATCCTGATCCGAGTGTTTGTTGTGTTTTTTTTTATGCAATACGCTCGGGTCAGGTCCTAAGTGTTCAAGATTTAAGGATTTCAGCTTGCATATCTGGAGAAGATCGTGAAGACGCTTACTCGTGCGCAAGGCCCGACAAAACCGCAAAGTTTTTATTTTAAAAATTCATGTATTTTATTTTCTTCCGCTGTATAAAGAAAATTGTTTTGGTATAACTCTAATATATGTATAAAATTTATTCCGCTGCAAATATTGTATTCTATAATTCTGTGTATGATTCTGTTTAAACCCTGTAAGCTAAATAACAATCTGTTATTTCGAGCGGTTTAAGTTGATTTAATTACCGACTTGAAGCGGTCGAAATTGCGGATCGTTACATCAACGCTTATGACAGCCTGTCAACCAATCGATTGACATATAACTAAACAATTGGGATTAGTGTATGTCAAATATCATCCGAATACCCGTGTGGGGTTTCAATCAACACACCGATTTTATTTGTGCAGTTGGGCGATTTGTAAAATATATTGTCCCAATCAATATCAGTAAAATGTGTGTACATAAACAAATCGGCCGATTTTTAAATGAATATTTATTTTCATTCATATACTCGTTAAAAAATTTGTTTTTAACGATAAAATATTTATTTCAACACATGAATATTTTATACAGTTCATTTATACAATAAAAATGATATTTTTATAGTTCTAACATTTTTAGAAAATTTCGACAACATAACGGCGCGATACTAGAACCGGAATAAGGTCTAGCCTTATCCCTCGCCTAATACTGGCTCGCGCCATACACATACCAATTCTAGTCAATTCAATTTACATCCCAAACCAAATCCAGACAAATAAATCCATCAACCAAACAACCAAACAAACATGGTTTCAATAAAAGGTGTCAGGTGCTACTAAGCATCGTCTTCATCCGAGTATTTATATATATTTAATTAGAAAATAAATTAAAGTGAGAAGTTCTCACCTTTGGGATCCACTCCTCCATTCTATTCTGAATTTCTGAACCGTTTGGTTTTGCCCGAAATTCCAATGCAATCTTTTCTACGCTGTTCATAGTAAAAATCACATTTTTAATACGATGTTTATATATTTAAAAATCACATTTTTATATCGCTATATATATATATATATATATATAAGATCACATTTTTGTCTCTCTCTCTCTCTCTCTCTCTCTCTCTATCTATATATATATATATATAGGATAATATTTTTATATAACTAAAAATCGAATTTTTATCTAACTAAAACATTATGACTCATACGATAAAAATCTCATTTTTATATTTTTAAAAATCTCATCTTTATATTATTAAAAATCAAATCTTTTTATCACATAAAAATCAAATCTTTTTATCACATAAAAATAAAATCTTTTTATCACATAAAAATAAAATCTTTTTATAATTATAAGACTAATCTTTTTATAATTAAAAATCTAATCTTTTTATAATTAAAATTTTAATCTTTTTATAACTAAAAGTCTAATTTTTTTATAATTAAAAGTCTAATCTTTTTATAATTAAAAATCTAATCTTTTTATAATTAAAAATCTAATCTTTTTATATAGCTAAAAACCATGTTTTTCGTTAGCTAAAATCATATTTTTATTAACGAAAAATCATATTTTTATTAAATAAAAATCATATTTTTATTAAATAAAAATCATATATAAAAAATTTGAATTTAAATCAATGCTTATTTATGTATAAAACTAAAATTAAAATCAACATTATTAACTACACTAAATAAAATAAAATAAATAAGAAAAGAAAAAGAAAAACTTACTGTTAATTGAATTTTCCAGAGGAGGGATTGGGGGGGTAGGGTTGCTGCCGCACGATGGACGGAGTGGTGTTGCGGCTTGGTCGGAGGGCGGTGGCATTGGGGATTGGCAGCAGGGTTTGAATAGTTTTTTTTGTTTTTATCTTGGGCTATTGGGTTTGGAGGAAGGGGAGGGAGGAGGGGAATGAACGGAGGAGGAGGGGCGCGCCAGCTCTGGAGGCGGCGGCCTGGAGGGGTGTGGCGGTGCAGCGGTGGGACTGGAGGGGAGGCGACGCGGTTTTGTTCGATCGATTTTATTTTCTTCTGTTGACTTGGAGAGAGAGAGAGGAGGGAAGTTGTATATTATATTTTTAATTATTTAATTATCCAAAAAGTTAGTTTTTCATTCGAACCCCAAATCGAACCAAACGACTGTCGCCCCTAACCTAATACTCCTATTCCGGACACAATGGGATATTTTCTGCAAGCCGATTCAACCATTTCGATCAGCTTTCATCAAAATTAAAATATAAATTAATTATATAACTCTCAAATTTGATTTTTTAACGTACAATTTAATTTACTGGGGCCACATACTGACTCCAAAAATTCCAAAAAAATAAATCTAGCTATGTTTTGACGATACGGTCCTAACAAAACTAATTTCGTCGAATTTGGAGACAGTTTGAAAAACAGTCATTTTTCAGTCGATTAAATTCAAACTGAATTGACCAAACACGTTTAAATCGACCACGCTCACATATTGATTCTAAAAATTATGAAAATTGGAATCTAGCAATAATTTGACATTCCGGATCCAACAAAAGTGGTCTCGTTGAAAACAGAGGTCGTTTGCAAAATCACTATTTTTAAGGGCTATATATTATATCAGTTCCATAGCGACTATTCTGAATTTTCAACTGGACATAACTTTTTATTTCTGTTATGAAATCTGGATTTTTCACATTCGTTGGAAATATATTTTCAAATAGATTCAAATATTTTTGGTTTTACTAAAATCCGATTTATTTTGAATCCTGTACATTCATTTGAAATTTGAAATCGAATTTTCAAACTACCGCGCCATTTCCAATTCCTTTTATAACTAAAATAAATATTAATATTCTAACTTCGATTTAAATAAATTTATACGTTCTAATTCTATTCAAAATAAATTTTTAGTTGTTATTATTTAAAATAAATAATTTTAAATATTCAAAATTCATTAAAATTACCAAAATAAAAATTTTATATTGGTTCCGATTTTCCGGGTTGTTACATTAACATATAGATATATGTATGTTGACATCTATGTATTATTTCAAAGAGAATATGGTTTTGTGACTTTGATTTTAAAATATCGATTTATATTTCAGGTTTAACTATTTCCTAACATAATTCTAATCCTAACAAACATCCAAAACTTATTTTATTATTATATTAATTTTATTTTAATTATTTTTGAATTTCAAACTTCAAATTTGAATTTTAAATTTCAAAATTGAATTTTAAAGTTTAAATTTCAAACTTAAAACAAAGCAAAGCGAGCAAAACATCCATTCAACCAAAAATTTAAAAATTAATTAAGGCACACTCGGTTTTGAGGTCCATTTCTTCGATGTTCTCTGAATTCTGAATTGATCTTCTGGACTTTGATGATGAGATCTGCTCTATTGCGACAGGCTCGTTTTTCTGATTAGGATATTGTATTCATTTGCTGAAATTGAACACCGTATGAGAAAGATATTGAAGATTTAGTAGTTCAACCAACTTGGCGCCAAAATTTGGGTTTGAATTTTGAACTTTGAATGAATGGACACTTCTATCACTATATAAATGCCTAAAAGTTATGTCTCTTCATAATCACTTCTCTTCTTCTTCTTCTTCTCGTTTTTCATTTTTAATCAAACTTTCAAGAGGTATAACTTCTTCGTTTCTGGACTGAATTGGACGAAATCAACGGCAAATCGAAGTGGAATTCGAGGACTACGATCTGGTAGTAGTTTGGTGATGAATTTGAATGGTATTGGGGTACAGCAAGTCGAAACAGTAAGAGGTATGCATAAAATCCCGTAATAGTTTTCAATTTTGGATCGTCAACTTCAAACTGCCTTATCTGACTCAATTTTGATCAGAATTTGACGATCTACAAATCAAATCGATTGCGAGAACGAGAACTATAATCTGAAAAATGATTTGGGATGAAAGAGTCTAACCTGTGGATGAAATTTGAAGATAACTGTCGGACAGTTTTGGTTTCCTTCTCTCTTTATTCATCAAAACTTCATTTGATCATTACTTGGTCAACTCTTGACGGAATCTCATGAAACCAGCGATATTAGGAAGAAAATGAAGAGAAGTACAAAATGAAGATAAGTTGTAGATGAAAATCAAAAGTTGTAAATTGATCTGGTACCCATTTCTTTGCTGATTTATATTATATATATCCATTTCTTCTTGATGCCTCTTCACCAACCGTCGTTACTCTTCTCCTCTTTTTGATTTCTTTTCAGAATTTGAATTTTCAATAGCCACCATTTCGAAGTTTGAATTTTCAACAGCTACCATTTCGGAATTTGAAACCATTTTGGAATTTGAATCACCAACAGCCACGTCACCCATCTTTTCAGAGTTTGAATATCCATTAGCCATATAACACATCTTTTCCTATAAACAACGCGACATTTCAAATAATCAAATAACTTTTTATGTAATTCAAATGTCTTTGCAAATATTCAAATGACTTTGCAAAATAACTAACTACAATTCTATCATGATGGTTTTGTAACATATCCAAGATTTCAAAATTTAAAAAAATTCAAATTTCAAATTTCAAAAATCAAATTATAGCAACTTGATTTTTCAATAAAATTGAATGTAGACTCATCTAATACTTGATGCAATACAAGAATTAAAACTAGTGTTCGAAATTTGCCAATTAACATTTTCAAAAATCGAATTATGATTTTTTTGAAGAACCTTGCTCTGATACCAATCGTTAGGGACCGCGGAATGGATCGTTCAGGCAAAGCAAACAATAAAGGGGGGAGGGGTGAATAGTGTTAGTAAGAATTTAAACAAAACTTAAAAATAAAGATAATTATGGAATGAATCAAACACCACAAATACAATCGCAGACACCGATGCAAAATAAACAGAATTAAAAATGCAGGAAAATGAAAGAACACATCGGATTTTATACTGGTTCAGATCACCACTACGTTCAGTCCCGCACAACGCTGGATTATGCAGAGTTTTATTACTATTTCCAATAGTCAAACACAACCTCCTTGATTTCACGGCTCAACAAAGAGACACCGACTCATATCCCTTGATGTCACGGATCAACAAGGGCACACCGAATCCTATTCCTTGATTTCACGGCTACAAGGATACACGATTCCTCTTTGACTTACAAACAGGGTTTATTCAACTCAAGCAATTACAAAACCGCCCTATAACTCTTCAATAGCACTTGATTCAGAGAGTAGAGAGTGTAGAGAGAAGAAGTTTGATCAAAACAGAAGTGAATTCGGCAGATATAAGTGTAAGAATCATAAAAATGATTAAGAATAATGGTGGGATGAAAGGGTATGAAGTTAGAGAAGAAGGTATGTTAAAAAATTCGGTTTTAACATCTTTTTATAGAGTATGAAGGGTTGTAATGGTTTTGAAGTGTTTCAAATAGTGAAAAGACACTTCCCTTCAAAATTAGAAAAAATAGCAGTTATATTCGACATGAACTTTTTGCTATGTCGACATACTCATGTGTATTTTTCGTTTTCAAAACATTTTTTAAATATTTTGATATAAAACAAATTCTGGAAATTCTTGAGTAAAATTCTAGGGTTGTAAATTAATATTATATGATAGAAAATCATATGAAAACATACCTTTAAACTAAATAAATATATTTATAAAATTATAAGGTTTTAAACTATATAAAGTATATAAAAAATTTAAGTTTGAAAAACCAAGAAGAATAAAAATAGAAACAAAATAGAAAAACAAAATAGAGAGAATTGGGGATAAATAGAAAAATCAAATGGAGAGGATTGAGGATAGAATTGAAAACAAGAATTTGAAAATTAGAATTTGAAATTTTGAATTTGAATTTGAACCTAGAGTGCTATTTAGAGTCTTACAAAATCTAGACTCTATAAATATATTAATCTTGAACTCTTAAAATCTTGATTACTCATGAGTCTTGAAAATTCTCTGATCTTTGAATCTCTATCATCTTTATAACTGTACAGTCAGTCTTCAGTAATATTTCCTGTATATAATTCCTACACACACACACACACACACACACACACACATATATATATTCTATACAAAAATTGTTAGCATATATTTTATATTCAATGATAATTGAAATAAGGTTGTTGTAATATGTAACGACCCAAGGATTTCCAGCCCCGAAAATCGACATAAATACCTTTACCGTAACTCATGCCGATCCTCCAAGCACCGAAACCACTAGAAAGTTGTTAGAAAGAAATTAGAGGGTGAGATAAGGAAGAAAGAAATATTAGAATAGAAGAAGAAGAAAACAACACAACACAGAGTCTCACATCGCAGCGGAACAAAATATAATACAGAAATAAATCTTTATTAAGAGCTTTAAAAATACTAACAGTATCAGTGTACATCACATAATGGGACAGTTATAATAACCTGTTCCCATATACAACACACAGCGGAATAGTCTATATAATATCATACGTCTGAACATCTCCAGCTCGTCTCTGAACTTCACAGCATTCGATAACCTGAACCTGTACACCTCGGGCTAACCCGAGCATTTACAAAACACCGGGTCAGTCTGGTGAACCAGAGTGAGATAAACTCGCATAGTATTTAGGATAAATCATCCAATCATGATTTTAAAGTTCAAAATCTTTCAAAAGAAAAGGATAATCGTAAGACCAAATCCACACATAAACACGGACGGTTTTTACCTTATGATAACCCAAAACAGTTTTGAAACCAATATCTTTTCTGATATTATAATAATGTCTAAATACAAGTAAATAACAATATAGTGGAACGCTTGCATCTCACGCTCCACATATATAGTATACAATCAAAACCGCGGGCGCTTATTGGAGATTGGATTCCAACTATGACAAGGTATGGGACCACCTGCTGATAGTGCATCTATAGGGACGAATACACTGGGTTCAACAAGAACTTCTTGCAACCCGGCCCTCACATGACCGACCACTCATTTCGCTTGAGTGTATCGAATGTATATCACCGACGGTTGGGATCAGCAACCGTCTCCCGAAAAGGGACAACATCGAAACATAGATTAAAGAAGCAACTAGGATTTTCTATAGATAGGTGATTATACACCCTAATGGGAGCGACCCACATAGCCATGCTACCTGCCCGATTTTTGTCATTTCTTGGTTGATGAGGCTTGAGGTTTAGATTAACTTTTGATCCTCTGGCCGTCATTCACTTTGAATGCCACATCGTCAGATCCGTCAGATATCACTAATTGACGTCCACAAAAATACTCTAGCTGGAAGCTGAGAGAACGGCAATTCTCCGCCGACAACTATAGCACATTTGAAGGCATCAGCGTACGTGATCCGTTTGGAAATACTCTGTCAGACATCCGTCCATACAAGTCATCCAGGAACAGGATGAACCGAAGGCACTCTCCTACTGCATCCGATATAGGAATCACCCCATGGATCAGTAGCGAGAAGTCCTTGCAACCCGTAGATTCCAACCATGACAGAATCACAGCTTATCTTTGCTTGCCAGGCAGAGAATATTAGTGGTTCTTCCGTGTATGAAAAATCCACGGTCTTCGATGCTCCATCTCGATCATCTTCTGAGATCTTCACGTATTTGTTGGTCGGAATGGTTTTCGAATAAATTCGATCCCGGTCTTTCCGTACCAACAATCGTATTGGGCAGATTTGATAGTCGGTTTTTTAACTATCAAAATAAACAGTGTTTCAATCAGGGCACTCCAATGAGTTCACTGGTTTTGTATTCAACATCACTTGGCCTTTGATTAAAACCAACTGATTCACTTCAGCTTAATTAAAACTTCTAACTCGTTTTATCTTTTAAAAAAAATACGATGATTGAATTCTTATATACTAACGATCTCAAAACCAATTCTTTAAAATACTTAGTAAAACAACCATATTATATTTACACTTAATTCTCCTTTCAAACACATTTTACATCATTCTTTTACTATTTAAACTTGGGAAATCCATTCAACTTATCATTTCATAAACCACGTTACGTAATATCGTTTATCCCTTTCTGGAAACGACAACTAATGTTTATTAGTATAAAATAAAACTAACTTTACATTTCCTTTACTTCGAACTCTCGTTATATATATACTCCAAATTTCCACCAACTGTTACATTATTTCACAAATGGAAATAATGAACTATCACCAACCTCTTTTACGATTACCAACTAATATCATCCTCAGATAATCCTGATGTTGTTCAAGTTGGGGTATTTTAATTACCTCTCAGACCTTGATCAACAACGTTCATACCCTCAGATAAGTGTAAGTTGTAATCAAACCCAGTATCCCATTTCAGTATCACAACAATTTGGTTATAAAACCATATAACCCGCTTCTTTACCCGAATTCACTTATACAAATCTCCTTTCAATCTAATTAACCATTTCCCACTTTTGGAAATCTTATTCCAATTTTTCCCTTTCCTTCTTGATCTCCTTTTCAAATAACGTTAATTCAATATTAACGCTTTACACTTTGAAACTCATTTATATACTTTGGTTTATCTTAAACCCTTTTCGTAATCTCCTTTCACTTAATTCAAATAATTAAGTAACGTTTATTTCCTTTCACCATTCAATTGGATTACACCTCACATTCGGTCACTTTTTAAATGAATTCCCATTTAAAAAGTAAATTTCCAAATTATCTTTTATTTACAATAATAACTTATCTCAATCATTAACTACTTTAGTAGTTAATTCCTTTATTAACAATATGGTAAATCCCCTTTAAAACGTTATTTAAATTTAAACAATATCCATTTAACTTTTTAATCAAAACACATTAATTTGATAAACAACTCCAATTCAAACTAGTCGATTTAATTAACTCAAAAACTCGATTCTCTCGGTAACCGATTCCAATTAATCCTCACTTTAAATTAGTTAAAAATATAATTAATTTAAATAATGCCATTAATTGCTTCTCAACAAACCAATTATCCAAATTTAACTATGCGACTTTATTTCTTATCTTGTACATATAAATCTGATTTACATCAGAATTTACTTAATAAAATCAATCAAAGTCTTAAATAAATAAAATATTTATTTATTTCTCTTTAATAACTTTGATTCAAAATAATATATTCAAAATCCAACTCCAGTTATAAAATAAATTTTATAACTTCATCTTTATCGATTCACCTGACGGTGAATCAATATCTATAAAACGATTGATTTCATAGGCCATACGCTGCCAAATACCCAACCAATACCGCCCATTGGTTTAAACAAACAGATGTTGAATATTCAATAATCAACCATCAAACAAATCAGACCTAACATGACAGTTCATATATGACAATATGAAAACAAATAACATATTTGAGGAATCCGGTTGGATCCTTCCAACCTGTTCTTCCCTGTACTCAAAACGGTTACCACGAACCAGATCATTCGGTTTTGTTTAACTAATAACACTAAGTAGAAACCATTCAACATCAACCGCAAGCAATTCAAACAGTTCAACAATTTAAAACACGTTTATAAATAAATGTGACCAATAAGGTAAGTTACCTTTATTGGAACCAACCGTGAAAAAAAAACGATTTGGTATTTCACTGAAATTAAACACAGTTTAATTTCATCAGTTCAATCAACCAACGAGGGTATAACTAGCAAACAGGCAACCATCAGAGCACACAAAATAAAAACCCAATTTATAAAAAATATAAATGGAAAACTGAGTGAGTTTAACTCACCTTGATGTGATTTCGTTGTTTGAGCCGCTCAATTCAGTTAAATTAAACAAGTGTTTAATTTTAACTGAAAATCTCAGTTAATTCCAACACCGTCCATCTTTGTTCCATAACGTAGTGTTGGTTGAAGCGATTCCAACAACATCTGGTTTGTCCGCTTCTGATAATAATTGAACGGGTTATTAACATTTTAATACATACGATTTTAACAAATCCTAAATCACTTAATTAGTAATTTATAAACCAATTACTTTTTAATAGTAACAGCTGATCTCCTTTTCCATTGTTTTGTTTGTTCAAGATTTGCGATTCCTACCTTTGTCCTGAAAACAGTGCTTCGACCATCTGCATCTGGTGAATATTAATTTGATTAATTAATTATAATTTACCCCGTATATTAGTTTGAATAACTACCTTATAATTGTATTGATTAACGTATAAAACATACGGCCTCTCCTTTGCTTTTTGCACTTTGTTTTCCACTGATACCTAAATGGCTTTTGGCGATAGCAACAAATGCCTTGGACGGATTTGATTCTCCATATACCTCATTGTTCCCGTCCCAGCCTTGTTCCAGTATTCACTTCTGTATTCAAATCCTGTTAAACATTATACAGTGTTGAATAACCTTTAAATGAGTTTAATTAATTAAATTATTAGTTAAATAAAAACTTTAATTACTTAAATAAGTTAACAATTTACGTTTTACCAAATATAGAAATCACGGCCGACTATGTTGTCTTCTCCTCACCATCAGTTGTACAACACCTTAACCGAATACGCGTCCCCTTGTCAGCACGGTCCAAACACTCCCACCCCTCTGTTCATCCTACCAACGCATTTCTTTTTTTTTTTTCTTTTTTTTTTTCATTTACACAGTACGGTCCCCATTGGCTCATTTCTCTTCATGTTGTTGTTACCGCATGCCTTGTTCCAGTTCTCAACAAATAGCACCACGTTTGGACCAATAACAGCCCGTCTTCCCTTTTGTATTTTGATGCCTTCATGTTTGTTGTCTCCTTCATCACATTCAGATGGACGGGTTCCCCCTTCCTTCCTTTATTCCATCAGCCTCACACCCAAAGAACCCCGTACCACTATGCAGCATCACCTTCCCAAATTTCACACTGAATCACATCCGCACGCTCCTCCACTGTCCAATTTCCGCACTTCATATATTCTTTTTTTTCTTAGAAGATGTAATAACCCGTAAAATGCGAGCCAGTTTGAAATTTTTATTTTGGCAATTTTAGCGAATTTTGATTATTTAAAATGAATTATTTTAAATATAACAACGAGAAATTTATTTTGAATAGAATCCAACGTATATATTTATACACGTCGTCGTTAGAATATAAATATTTATTTTAAATTATAAATAGAATTGAAAATGGCGCGGTAGTTCGATAATTCGATTTCAAACTTCAATTGAATGTACCGAGTGCAAAACAATCCGGATTTTAGTGAAACCAAAAATAATAGAATCTAATAGTGAATATCTTTCCAACGAATCCGACAAATCAAGATTTCATAGTGAGAATCAAAAGATATGTCCAGTTGAAAATTCTGAATAGTCGCTATGGAATTCAGGCCCTTAAAAATAGACATTTTGCAAACGACCTCGGATTTTGACGAAACCACTTTTGTTGGGTCCGTGATGTCAAATTATTGTTAGATTCCAAATTTCATAATTTTTCGAATCAATATGTGAGCGTGGCAAAGGAAAACGCGTTTGACCAGTTTTAGTTGAATTTAATCGACTGGAAATTGACCTTTTTTCCAACGGTCTCAGAATTCGGCGAAACTAGTTTTGTTAGGACCGTATCGTCAATACGAAGCTAGAAAATATTTTTCGAGAATTTTTAGAGTTAGTATGTGCCCCCGGTAATTTAAAATGTACGTTTAAAATTCAATATAGTGATTTAAATGTAAATTCAACGGAAACTGATCGAAATGGTCGAATCAGCTTACGATACATATCCCATTGTGTTCGGAATGGGGGTGAAACGCTATGGACGACGGTCGTTGGGCTCGATTTGAGATTCGTATGTAAAAGTCAACTTTTTTAAAATAATTAAATAAAATAAATAAATAAAAAAAAGGAATTCCATTCTTCCCTTAAACTCCTCCAGGCCCCCCGATCCATTTCAAAGCAGACCCGAAATAAAAAAAAAAAGAATCGTAGTCGCCGCCCCATCGGAACCCCGTCGCCGGACGTCGCCGCCTACCGCCAGGCCATCGCCCTCTCCCCAACCCTCTGATGATCCCCCTCCGCCTCTCCTTTATCTCCTCCATCCAACAAACCCCAATCCCGATCCCAATTTCAAAACCCTAAACCGCCGCTAGCTCCCTCGGCCCACCACCGCGACCGCCAGACTCCGGCGCCTCCTCAGAGAGCACCTCCCCCTCCACCGATCTGACGTCGGCACTAGGAAGACCCCCCTGATTACAGTAAGTATTTTTATTTTTATTTTTTATTTTAAAACTGATTTTTTATTTATTTTTAAAACTGTAAAGATTTATTTTTAAAACTGATTTTTTATTTATTTTTAAAACTGTAAAGATTTATTTTTAAAACTGATTTTTTATTTATTTTTAAAACTGTAAAGATTTATTTTTAAAACTGATTTTTTATTTATTTTTAAAACTGTAAAGATCTTTATATGTAAAAAGGCAAAAGACATGATTTTTAAAAATAGGAAAGACGATATTTTGAGAAAAGTAGTGAAATAAAAATATGATTTTTATATTTTTAAAGTATTAAAAATATGATTTTTATATTTTTAAAGTATTAAAAATATAATCTTTATTAAGTAGAAGATGTAAAAATATGATTTTTGGTTGGGTAGAGAGTTAAAAATATAATTTTTACATGATAGGAATATTAAAAATATCATCTTTATATGTGTAGAAGAATAAAGATGAGATTTTATAAAGATGAAATCTTTAAATTTGAAAAGGCGAAGTCTATGTTTTTATAAAGGCGAAATCTTTATATGGAAAATAGCGTGATAAAAATATAATTTTTATCTATCTAACATAGTAATAAAAAGTCGATTTTTAAATTGAAAGTGAATAAATAAAAATGTGATTTTTATTTTAAAGACATCGAAATATAAAAATGTGTGACTTTTATATATATAGTGACTACGGGCAATGAAGATGGCGAAGATAGGATAACGACGAAGATCTTTACAATAGGAGTGTCGTGAAGTTGGATAGCTTTAGGTGAGAATTTCTCACCTTTCAATTTATTTTTCTAGTTATATATATACTAGGATGCAGACGGTGCTTAGTAGCACCCGACACAATCGTCCACAGACCATGGACTTGTTTGTTTGATTGCAAATTAGTTAGACTATTTGGTTTGAATTGAATGGTTTGGTGAAATGAATGGACTTGATTGATGTGTGAATGGCGTGGGCCTTCACTAGACCGGGGATAAGGCTAGGCCTCGTCCCGTTTCTAGTATCGTGCCGTTATGCCGCCGAAATTTTCTAAAATATGTTAGAAAAATAAAAATATCATTTTTATTGTGTAAATGAAATGAATAGAAATTCATGTGTTGAAATAAAATATTTTATCGTTAAAAATATAAATTTCAACGTGAAAGTGAATAAATGAATATTTATAAACAAATCGGCCGATTTGTTTATATACACTGATTTGACTGATATTGATTGGGTCGATAAATTTTACACATCGCCCAACTGCACAAATAAAATCTGTGTTTGATTGTTTGAAACCCCACACGGGTGTTGGGATGAAATTTGATGTTCACTCATCCTGATTGATTAAATATGTCGATCGGTCGATTGACAGACTGTTATAAGCGTCAGATATCAATATTTGATGCTTATACAGTGTAGTGCACTTTGGTTGATGATTGATTATTTTTCAATGCTATTATATACATGTGTTGTATGGAATCCATATAATTAACGTTATATGGTGATTGATTGGGCCTCATTTCAATCAGGAAAATAATGAATATTATAAAAGAAAATTCATGTGTTGAATATAAAAATAGTCATGTGTTGACGATGTTCATGTGTTGAGTGAAATATTTTATACAATGAAATTTACATCTTTATCATATTTAAAATTAGAACTATTTTACGGTAGAAGTTTAATTAAAATCAAACGATAGATACCATAGTTTTATAAAATATTTTACATAACAAAAATAGTGAGGTGTTGACAGTACTCATGTGTTGAGATTAGTCGTGTGTTGAAAGAAATATAGATTCATGTGTTGAATAGAACAAATATTCATTTGTTGAATAGAATAACGAATTATTGAAATATAAAGCCGTGTTGATTAGAGATGCGTTATTTTGACGCGAACGATGTTTATATCGATTTTATTCGTTTTATAATGAATATTGAAAAGTGATTTCAAAATTTAATATTTTGAAAGGAAATTCAAATTGAATTAGATTAAAATTCAAATGGAAATTTTATTGAATCAATTTGAAATGAATTCGAATCGAATAGAAAATGAATTCGATTCGAATTGAATAGAAAGTGAATTTGAATTCGAATAAAATAGAGATGAATTCAAATTGAATTAAATTGAAATTGAAATTTAAAACGAACTGAAATTGAATAGAAATCAATTTAAAACCAATTCAAATTGAATTGAATTGAAACGAATTTGAATTTGAATTAAATTGAAACGAATTTGAATTTGAATTGAATTGAAATGAAATGAATTGAATTGAAAACGATTTCGAAATGAATTGAATTGAAAACGCTTTCGAAATGAATTGAATTGAAACGAATTTGAATTTGAATTGAATTGAAATGAAATGAATTGAATTGAAAACGATTTCGAAATGAATTGAAAACGATTTCGAAATGAATTGAATTGAAAACGATTTCGAAATGAATTGAATTGAAAACGATTTCGAAATGAATTGAATTGAAAACGAATTCAAATTGAATTGAAAGTGAATTGAAATGAATTCAAATTGAATTAAAATTTGAATTGAATAGAAATGAATTTTAAAACGGATTTATAAAGAAGAATTCAATTTTGATTTGAAATGAATATAGAAGTTGAATTGTTTCAGAAACGAATTTAAAACAAGTTATAAAATTCGTTTTAAATGGAAATCGACGAAATATATATTATATATATAATATAATGGCCTGAATAGAACGCGCCGCGCCGCGGCAGTTCGTGAATTTCGACCATTTATTTCAAACGGACATTGCGGGAGATCCGACCGTCGGATTCTCCTAAAACCGGAACCGTTGGGTTCGTATCGAAAAGAGCTTTCCAATGAATATTAGAAATTTGAAATCTAACGGTTGGATTTGGAATTATGTCCAAATCAATTTCAGAAAAGGTCGCTGTAAGTGCAGTTCGATGGCCGTTGATGGAAATCGACTGTACGGGCCTTGATAAAATTATTAAAAATATCTATAATTTGTGTAAAATTATAGTATGTGAATTGGAAAGAATTGGGCTGGAAAACTCCACATTTGAAATGATAAAAATAAATTTTTATCGAAATGAACTAGTTTTGAACTAGAATTAAAATCAATTTATTTTTGAAATAAATAAATTGAACTTGAAAGTGATTTTAAAAATAATCAATATTCCCAATAGGTGAAGTGGAAGTGGAGTTGAATCGAAATTATCTTCGGAATATTTCGATGTTGGATTTCGTGACTATACAGATATTGTTTTGGGAATTTGAAAGATATATTTTATATCGTTATTTCCAATACGATATTTGTTGGTTTCAGAATTTGATATTGAACATAAGCCGGTATATTTTCTATTCAGAGCCTTGTATTTAATATCAAATGTGATTTGGGTTTATCGTGAATCGTGTTTTAGATAACATTGGTTCTTTAACCCAGTTAAAGGCAAGATATCGATTTCTGGAAAGATTAAAACTAAGTGGAGTTTTAATGAATCTTTAATTAGATTAAAATGTGAATTGATAATTTAAATTATCAAATCTGAAAAGTGATCGAGAGTGGAGTATCACCAGTTTTGCTCCAAAGCGATAGTTAAATCTTTAATTAGATTTGAACGTGAAATGGTAATTAATTTTACCGATAACACTGTGGTGTTAGATATGGAGTATCACCAGTTTTGCTCCATGGGATATATAGGTTGGGATTGGGAAATAAAATAAATAATTACTTCGGTGTGGTTCGTAAATCCCGACTAGTTTGAAATGATATCCAAAGGAAGATTATAGGATAAATTTAGAAGAATTTATCTTTGATAAAATTAATGGGAACATTTCCCTAAGAATGTGATTTTGTGAATAAAAGAATATTCTGAATTGGAATGAGGCGTTCGTTGTGTTTGTGTAACATTTGTTTATCATATAAGTGGGTTATTCAGAAAGGCCGGGTTTATACCCATTCTGAATAATCGATTCGACGAGATGTCGAAGATGAAGATGGTGGTCGATGACCGGAAGTCTCCACATCGTTTGGGTGATTACTGATGATCTTGATTGGGCTGTACACCCAAGATGAGGGAAACAGTCGGTGATCGTCCAGACGTACTTGGAGATGGATGGATATGCGAGGAAAGTGCCTCCGGTTTCGTTCAGACCCAGAACGAACTTGTAAATGGATTGTGTGTCTGACATTGGATTTTATTCTGTGTTGATTGATCTCTATTAAATATACATCTGTTTGGCGGCGGAGAATTTATTCTCTTGCTTAACGCCCTTCTCTGAGACGTACGAGCTCAGAGGTTGTATATCGATGGACATCAGTCGCATGGAGTGAATTGCCAGTGTGGCATGCGTAAGTGGCAATTGATCAGGGCTTCTGTTGAAAAGCAAAGTCTTGTGGTTGATGATCAAAGCACGGCCTGTGTGGCATAGCTTTGTGTATAACGTGAATTCGCGAGCCTCACACCTCGGTATGAGTCAAAAACGGGATACGGACCCAAGGAGTGCACGACGATTCTTTCTAGCTAGGGTGGTGTCAGTGACCTACCAGCCCTGACATTTATATACTTTTCACCTGTGTGGTTGTTGGATATGAGGCGCCTCGGATATAGGTCTGTAAGGACCGGGAAACGTGTGTTCAGGAATTGCCAATCCTCAAAAGTAAGAGAGGACCGGCCTTGGAGGATCCAGGGGATTGCTGTGTGCGGTCCCGAGACATTTGCTAGAGTGTCTCGAACGCGGAGAGGATCTTTCCCCTTGCCTCGACTCATGACGGAATCCAATTTCCAATACGTGTATTTCGGTTTTATTTGTAGAGCCTAGTATGGCGACATAGTGGGATGGGGCACTCATGCTGTCTATGATTTATATTTATGATTGAAATGTTTTGACACTATACACTTCTTATAATATCAAAATAATGTGTTTTAAACGTACCAAGCATGCTTTGGCTGTTATAAGGTAAAAACCCTATCCTCCGGCTTGCGTTGCATTGTGTGATGGGACATGGGTCTTATAACAGCTTCATTTTTCTTTATTTAGCATTGCGCTGTTTGTTTTATGCACTGGTATTCTTGGGAGGAAACCCGTTCCGTGTTATACGGCGTGGTCCCTTGATTTACCTTACTTTAAAAATAAAGAATTATAACTGTTTTAGTTCTCACACCAGTCACATGACTGACCTGGAGTTTATTGTTTTAACCTAAACTCTGGGTGCCCCTATTTTCCGCACGGGCAGCTAGTAGTTTTGGTTTTGCAGATTTATATTCACAGGGTCCTGATATACAGCTGGAACGATGCTCGGAAAGCTCTGTATCCGTGTATCACTTCTAGTTGTGTTTTGTATATTTTTCCGCTGCTATGTAATTTATTGTAATCTCTGATATTTGTCGAATGTAATTTAATCATTTATACTCTGTATATTCTTGTATCTGATGGAATTGTTGTAATAACAATGAAATGTTCTTCCGTATGCGTCCTTTTGTGTGTTGTTCTCAAAGTATCCGCTCTTTCCTCCACGGGGAAGTTGCGGGTCCTGTCAGAAGAGATCGATGGTTATTTAGAAGGGTCGTTGCTTAGTTTAGTGGAGGCGGTGTTTGAGGGATTATGACTTTAGTTTAGGTTTTTGACGGAAATACTGATGGGGTTTATATAGTGGTATGGTATAAATATTTAATTATATTACGAAACTTCGTCGTGAAGTAGTTGATAAAAACCTCTACAAATGATTCCCGTTTACTGATAAAAAAAGCTAATCCTGGTGTAAAAAGATATTCCGGATCCAATGGGACAAGTTTCATCGAAAAGCAGTCTTAGATCTATATTGTTTATGGCAGTTATGATGTCATGTGTTTCATCCCTTTTTTTATGAGTTGGGCTAATTGCGAGCGTAACGTATCACATGAACTATACATACGAACGACGTGGGAACGTTGAGGAAAAGTTTGGGTAAAAGTTGAATATTATGTAATTGGTATAAAAGGGGTTGTAATCATATTTTTAATTTTGGGCATAACTAGAAAATATGGCATAACTTGAATTGATCACACTTATGGATAATTTACATATAAACTTGGACATGAATGGTAAATATGTAAATTGTCTAAAAAATGAACGTGCCTAACCCAGGTTAGATTAAGTTGCGGTGTAAGACTGCCCGGAACCGCCCGGTACATCCAGCGACCGCATCAACATAGATCTAATGTGAGTGGCTAGCGCATTACGCCCAAAAACCCGAGGTTAGAATGAGTTTGCGGTAGAAATCTGCCCGGAACCGCCCGGTACATCCAGCAACCGCAAACAACAGTTCTAATGTGTGAGGTTGGTGCTTTAATGAATAAATTAAAGCTAAGGATCAGACATGCTAAAAATGGAAAGGTTAAGTAACATATGAACAGGCGACACCTAACCAATACAACAAGTTAGGCGGGTTGGTTAAGTTAACATGGACAAGAAGACAACTTAACCAATATTACATGTACAAAGTGGATTGGGTTAAGGCAAGCTTAACCAATAATACATATGGACTTGATAAGGGGAAGGGTTAAGTAAATCTTGGGTAAGTGGGTAATATTAGTATATATATGCCTACAAACTTAACCGTTAAATAAACATGCGTGAATCAGTGAGAAGGTTAAGTAACATATGAATAGGCAACACTTAACCAGTACAACATGTTAATTAAGAAAATGGGTGGGGTTAAGTTAAATTGAGAACACTTAACAATTATAACATGTTGATTAGGAAACCCTAGTAACGGAGACCCATTTCAGCAGTAACCCACATAGATGTATCATGGTACCCTGAGCTAGGCAGGGTGGGGCATGATTACTGGGCTGATTATAAGCAGTCAAAATAGCGGTGGGTGGTGCAGAAGTGTAGGTTCCGATGGAGTATGGGCGTGCACGTGCTCCGGAGTGGAAAAGGCAGGCACTGGGCATCAGTAGTATACACCATGCATCTTGAATCGTGTCGGGTTGCCATCATGGGAATTGATACACCCCATGAAGGGGCCAACACAAGTATCTACATACAAGCGAGGCTGAATGACACAAGTAATAATACATGCGAGTTAGGGAACCAATCGAACGAGGAAGGTAGTGGGTATAACTCGTGGGGGTAGGAGAAAAAAAGGGCACCTACAATAGCAACTAGGAGTACACAAAACTACCATTATCATGATTAGTAAGAGGGATCAGCTTTTAGTAAGGGACTAGTATGGGTGCGATGTAACAAGTAATGATACGGTGTTACTAGTATTGGTGCAGTGTAGTAATTATCCTGTAGTGATTAAAAGCGTAATCAACGTTATATCTTGTTCATCTTGTCTGCTTTGTCGTGCCTGTTTACTCTACAGTCATTTCTTGCTTTCCAGTTTATGTTCTAATCCTGTTACATTAATGATTATATTGTTAAAGCCACTGGACTCACCAGACTTATGTATGACCTAGTTTGTTTCGCCTCTTTTCTTTCGTTCCCCCCTCCTGGTTCTTAGGGTGGAAATACTCATGCTTAGTTCAGATATCTCTTTCTTCCATCTTGAAGTTGAAAGGTGTATTGCTTGGCTTTGATTCAGCGTATGGCATTTTTCTGTTGGGGATTATGGCTTTAAAATTATGTACTCTGAAGGTTTTGTGCAAGACTGATATTATGTATTTGATTTTGGTATTTGGAAATGTAATCAAACTTATTTCTGATTTCGCTACAATAAAATTACAAAATTTTCAAGTACTACTTTTTTGTCTTGTAATATTCCATTCTGTTTACTTATAATGCTCGACGAAACTTAATGCATTCCCTTTGTGAGTGACATTAACGGACGTGGGGTGTTACACGTGGTATCAGAGCTGAAGGTTACCAGAACAGATAAAAGATTTTGAAAACCGTTTTCAAAAGTATTATTTTCGAAAACATGTTTCAAAGAAGGAGCTTTCAAGAGAAATATTTACTATGAAAAAAATAATCTCCAAAAGCCGTATACCTATCTTTCGATTCTTTGTTTCGAATCTCTTCCTTTTTCTTCCTTGAGTCTCTTTCTCCGCGTTTAGATGCCTTTCCTAAGATATGGAAGGACTTCGATGCAATGGGCGCAAAACCTTTTCATGGGACTGAGACGTTTGTCGAGGCTATGAATTGGCTAAAGGAAGTGAAGGACTCGTTTGGTATCTTGGATATAGACAATGGAAAAAAGTTCAGTTAGTTGTTTGGTCGATGAGGAAGTTTAGGCTGAGGAACACAACCCAAGGATGAGGAATTTATTCATATGGCTTTAATCCACAAAGAAGGTAAAGGAGAAATTGGAAAGAATAATTAACCCCCGTAACAAACGAAGGTGTCTTTATTGTGGTATAATGGGCCATATAATTAAGGACTGTAGGAAGAAGAAGAAGCATGGTTATTACCATTGCGGCGAGGCAGGACATATGATTTAAGATTACTAAAGGTGGTAAGGACAAGGGCATGGACAGAGGACATGATCTACCTCTGGAGGACAGTTTCAGGCTCTCATGGCACCGGGACAGGAGAGAGATAGAAGCATTTCTGTTGAAAGTTTGATTTTCCTTTTTCATTCATCCTGTTCAAACTTTGTTTGACTCTTGCGCTTCGCAATCGTTTGTATATGCTTCGTTAGTTGAAACACTGCCCCTAAATACTAGTCTAGTTATGGATCCCATTGTAATCTCAAATCCTATTGGTGGTTCGGCTCACTTATCTATGGTTTGTCGGGTTTGAGAGTGTCTATCTTGGGAGTTGGGTTTGAATGCAACGCCTCCGTTCCTGGTTTCACGGGCTATGGCTTGATTCTAGGGATGTATTGGCTAGCCAGGCATGGTGCCATCAAAGACTGTGAAAAGTGGGTAGTTAGACTGTTGACTCGTTGTGGAAAGACCCTTGATATTTCTTGTGACCCTAGGGGTTCAGTGATGCTTAGCTACCTAGAATCTCTTGACGCAATCATCGATGATTTGAAATATGTTTGTGTAGTCCGTGAGTATGGTGACATCTTTGATGAGGTTCGGGGTCTACCCCCGAGGCACGAGATAGACCTCCAAATATACTTTGTAGATAATGAAAAGCCAGTTGCATTGCCAGTGCGCCACATGGCTCCGAGAGAGAGGGGAGGGAACTTAGTAAACAAGTAAGGGAGCTACTTAAGAAAGGGTTCATAAGAAGAAGCATTTTGGAATGGGGCGCTCCAGTTGTTTTTGCTACGAAGACTGATGGTTCGCTTAGATTGTGGGTCGAGTATAGGGAGCCGAACAAGCTCACGAAGAAGAATAGAGGATAGATGGTTTGTTCTATCAGTTAGCTGGTGCTTCAGTTTTCTCGCAGTTGGACTTAGCTACAGGATTTCACCAGTTGAGTGTAGTTGAGGATAGCATAGATAAGGCTGCTTTTAGGACTCCTAACGGTTTCTTCGAAGGGCTCGTCATACTTTTTTTTGGGTTGACGAATGCACCCACATATTTCGTAGACTTGATGAGTAGGGTGTTTAGGGAGTTCCTAAACAAGTTTGTGGTAGTCTTTGTAGATGGTATTTTGATTTTCTCTAGAAGCGAGGAAGAGCATGCCCTACATCTAGGGAAGTCTTAGAGACCCTACGAGCGCATCAACTTAAAGCTAAGTTCTCCAAATGTCATTTTTGGAGGAAAGAAGTGAGGTTCTTATGACATGTGGTCTCTAAGGAAGGGATAGCAGTGGACCCTACGAAGGTGGTGGCAATCCAAGGTTGGAAGTTTCCTAGAAAAACAATGGAAGTAAGAAGTTTTCTAGGGTTGGTGGGCTACTATAGGAAGTTCGTTAAGGGCTTTGCGAAGGTATCATCCCCAGTTTTGATTTTTCTAGATGGGAGCAAACCGTTCACAGTATATACCGGTACTTGCGAGGTAGGGCTTGGAGTAGTTTTCGATGCAAGAGGAAAAGGTGATATGCAAAAGGCAATAGGTACGCAGTTATGTTTGAGCATCGCGTATAGTCTACAGACGGATGGACGAACAGAAAGGGTGAATAGAATCCTTGAAGATTTTTTGACGTTGTGCAACCTAGATTTTGGAGGACATGAGAAGAGCATTTTCCATTTGTGGAGTTCTCTTATAACAACAGTTATTAAGCTAGTATTAGGGTTTTTATAGACATCTGTGTCGATCACCAACTTGTTGGTGGGAATCTACAAATAAGATTTTATTTGGGCCAGATATGGTTAGGGAAACTTCTGAGGAGATAGACTTGATTCGAAGATGAATGAAGACGGAACAGGGCCGACAAAAGTCAAACGCTGACAAGAGACGAACCGACATTGAGTTCGATGTCGGAGATAGTGTTTTTATTAAAGTGTCACTGTGGGGGAACGTTGTTCACTTTGGGGAGTGTGGGGGAAATTAGCGCCAAGGTTCATAGGGCAATCCCCCATTACAGAAAGAATTTGACAAACAACAGAGTGAAGTTGCCGAAAAAGCTTAGTGGTGTTCATGACATGTTTCACGTGTCGCATGTGAGGAAGTGTTTACATGATACCGCAGAGATAGTGGAGCAGAGCATGCTTAGAGAAGTGGAAGTGGAGCAAGATGCCATAATTAGATGAGCTCATGCATGCCTCCTTGGATCAGAGATCAAGAAGTTACGCAACAGCGAGGTCAAGTTGGTTAAAATCCAATGGAGAGGTGATCAAGGAGACATGACTTAGGAGACGGAAGACAAGATGCATACGCTATAACCATTCTTTTTTTTTTTGAGGGGATATTCTTAACTTCTCCTTTTTCTATCACTTTGTTTAGACTTATTCTATCATTTAGTATGTCCTCTCGATTATGTCTTCGATCTTTAGGTAGAAAATCCTATGGTTGCAAACATGTGTTTGAGACATGTTATGTTTGGTGGATACAAGTGGATGCAAGTGTTTGTTAGTGGTTGCTCGTGGATGCATTTACACACACATTAGACACTAGATTGGCCCATCACTTTCATATTGCATATGCATATATGTATTTGTATATGGACTGAAACTTGATGTGTTATCATATAGATGTTGCATTTGTATGAATGATTGTGCACTCATGTAGAAGTTATAAAGTACGATTAGGAATAAGATCATACATGACGGACTCATGGCACGGACATAATTCGCATTAAGGAGGTCAACTGAATCAGTAAACCACCTGATTTTGCATTAGATATGGACATATACACACATTATGCATATGATCATGAAAGCATTGGAAACCTCTTTAAGGACAATGGATGTCTGTGATTGAATGGTTGAGTAGATAGCTGTTGGATGGTATGATACACATTCTTCTTGACTTGAAGATTTCGGGGATGAAATCCTTTAAGTAGGGGGGATGTTACAACCCATAGATTTAAAACGGAACATAAGAGATCATTAAAGAATAATTAATTTTTAAAAGAAGAATCGGGTGAAACGGGTTATTCCATTGCGTTCGTCGAAATTCTGCTTGAGATAGAGTCCGAGTTTGCGTGAATCGGACTCCGTATGAAGAAGTTACGGAGGTTAGAAGTTTTCAATTTTAAGTAGAAATTAAATTAATAATTAAATAAATTGAGTGTGAAATTTAAATATGCAAAGAAGGCTGGGCGGGAAAAGTCCCGCCATAGGGTGTCGACCCCCCTATAGGGGTATCGACCCCCCGTGTAGGGGTCGACTCCAGCGAGCTGATCTGGACAGTGACGATTTTCTGAGGTGTTAGGGCATATGTGTCATGTTCTGGTTGACTCTCTTGGGTTTGGATGGCTTTGATGACTCCTAGGTTGATCTAAAGGCCCATATTAATCCTACACATCTATATATACATAGGTAAACCTAAACTCTAACCTCACAACCTTAAACTATGATGCCGTCATGCTGTTCATCTACAAACTAACCTAGCTGCCACCATAACAAATCAAATTCTAGATTAAAGATAAAAAGATAAGAGATAAAGATTCAAAGCCTAGGAATTGTGAAAAAGAATTCTAGAACAACAACGAACGAATCAACACCTACATCAACGGATTAGCTTAGCAACTTCAGAAATCAGATCCCAGAATTCAAGATCTGTTTTCTGTGAGTGCAGTTACTTTCACAAGATAATTGTTTAAACGTAATTGTGATGAATTATGAATTGGACTGTATGAAAACGTTTGTAAATCATATAAAGTTTATGTCTTTGCAAACTATGTTTTGATTTATGCTTAATTTGATTCATTATATGTAAGTCATGTTCTATGTTAACTCATATGCCTAATTACATATGCAAGTTATGTATGCAAGTTTGCTCGATCTGTGCAAGTTATGAAAGATTATATGCAAGTCATGTTCATATATGTAAGATCATATTTTATATGTTCATATGTTCAGATCTACATGTTTATATGATTAGATCCATATCAGTCCATTTAGAACTATATGTTCATATGTTTAGATCTACATGTTTATATGATTAGAACCATATTAGTCCATATGTTTAGAACTATATGTTCATATGTTAAGATCTACATGTTTATATGATTAGATCCATATCATTCCATATGTTTAGAACTATATGTTCATATGTTTAGATCTACATGTTTATATGATTAGATCCATACCAGTTCATATGTTTAAATACGTGCAAGTTTATGTTTAGATCTATGCAAGTTCGCATTCCATATGTTGATTGGATCTATTTTTATATGTTTACTATATTTATGCAGTCTAAGATCTATATTGTTTATGCCAGTTATGATGTCACGTGTTTCTTCCCTTTTTTTATGAATTGGGCTAATTGTGAGCCTAATGTATCACATGAACTATACGTATGAACGACGTGGGAACATTGGGAAAAAGTTTGGGTAAAAGTTGAATATTATGTAATTGGCATAAAAGGGTTGTAATCATATAATTAATTTTGGGCATAACTAGAAAATGTGGCATAACTTGAATTGATCACACTTATAGATAATTTACATATAAACTTGGACATGAATGGTAAATATGTAAACTGGCTAAAAAATGAACGTGCCTAACACGAGATTAGATTAAGTTGCGGTGTAAGACTGCTCGGAACCGCACGGCACATCCAGCGACCGCAACAATATAGATCTAATGTGAGAGGTTAGCGCATTACGCCCAAAAATCCGAGGTTAGAATGAGTTTGCGGTAGAAGTCTGCCCGGAACCGCCCGGTACATCCAGCAACCGCAAACCACAGTTCTAATGTGAGAAGTTGGTGCTTTAATGAATAAATTAAAGCTAAGGAAAGACATGCTAAAAATGGAAAGGTTAAGTAACATATGAACATGCGACACTTAACCAATACAACATGTTAGGTGGGTAGGTTAAATTAACATGGACAAGAAGACAACTTAACCAATATTACATGTACACAGTTGATAGGGTTAAGGCAAGCTTAACCAATAATACATATGGACTTGATAAGGGGAAGGGTTAAGTAAATCTTGGGTAAGTGGGTAATATTATTATATATAGGCCCACAAACTTAACCGTTGAATAAACATGCATGAATCAGTGAGAAGGTTAAGTAACATTTGAATAAGCAACACTTAACCAGTACAACATGTTAATTAAGAAAATGGGTGGGGTTAAGTTAAATTGAGAACACTTAACCATTACAACATGTTGATTAGGAAACCCTAGTAACGGAGACCCATTTCAACAGTAACCCACATAGATGTATCATGGTACCCTGAGCTAGGCAGGGTGGGGCACGATTACTGGGCTGATTATAAGCAGTCAAAATAGCGGCGGGTGGTGCAGCAGTTTAGGTTCCGACGGAGTATGGGCGTGCACGTGCTTCGGAGTGGAAAAAGAAGGCACTAGGCATCAGTTGTATACACCGTGCATCTTGAATCGTGTCTGGTTGCCATCATGGGAATTGATGCACCCCATGATGGGGCCAGCACAGGTATCTACATACAAGAGAGGCCGAATGACACAAGTAATAATACATGCGAGTTAGGGAACCAATCGAACGAGGAAGGTAGTTGGTATAACTCGTGGAGGTAGGAGAAAAAAGGGGCACCTACAATAGCAACTAGAAGTACACGAAACTACCATTACCATGATTAGTAAAAGGGCTCAGCTTTTAGTAGGGGACTAGTATGGGTGCGATGTAACTAGTAATGATACGGTGTTACTAGCATTGTTGCAGTGTAGTAATTATCCTGTAGTGATAAGAAGCGCAATCAACGTTATATCTTGTTCATCTTGTCTGGTTTGTCGTGTCTGTTTATTCTACAGTCATTTCTTGCTTTCCATTTTATGTTCTAATCCTGTTACTTTAATGATTATATTGTTAAAGCCACTGGACTCACCAGACTTATGTCTGACCTAGTTTGTTTCGCCTCTTTTCTTCCGTTCCCCCCTCCAGGTTCTTAGGGAGAAAATACTCATGCTTAGTTCAGATATCTCTTTCTTCCAGCTTGATGTTGAAAGGTGTATTGCTTGGCTTTGATTCAGCGTATGGCATTTTTCTGTTGGGGATTATGGCTTTAAAATAATGTACTCTGAAGGTTTTGTACAAGACTGATATTATGTATTTGATTTTGGTATTTGGAAATGTAATCAAAATTATTTCTGTTTCCGCTGCAATAAAATTACAAAATTTTCAAGTACTGCTTTTTCTGTCTTGTAATATTCCATTCTGTTTACTTATAATGCTCCACGAAACTTAAAGCATTCCCTTTGTGAGTGACATTAACGGACGTGGGGTGTTACACGTGGTATAGAACTGAAGGTTACCAGAACAGATAAAAGATTTTGAAAACCGTTTTCAAAAGTATTATTTCAAAAACATGTTTCAAAGAAGGAGTTTTCAAGAGAAAGATTTACTATGAAAAACAAAACCTCCAAAAGCCATATATCTATCTTTCGATTCTTTGTTTCGAATCTCTTCCTTTTTCTTCCTTGAGTCTCTTTCTCCACGTTTAGATGCCTTTCCTAAGATATGGAAGGACTTTGGTGCGATGGGCGGAAAACCTTTTCATGGGACCGAGACGTTTGTCGAGGCTATAAATTCGCTCAAGGAAGTGAAGGACTCATTTGGTATCTTGGAGATAGGCAATGGAAGAAAAGTTCAGCTAGCTGCTTGGCCGATGAGGAAGTTTAGGATGAGGAACACAACCCAAGGATGAGGAATTTGTTGATACGACTTTAATCCACGAAGAAGGTAAAGGAGAAAGTGGAAAGAATAATTAACCCCCGTAACAAAAGAAGGTGTCTTTATTGTGGTATAACGGGCCATATAATTAAGGACTGTAGGAAGAAGAAGAAGCATGGTTATTACCATTGCAGCGAGGCAGGACATATGATTTAAGATTACTAAAGGAGCTAAGGACAAGGGCATGGACAGAGGACAGGACCTACTTCTGGAGGACAGTTTCAGGCTCTCATGGCACCAGGACAAGAGAGAGAGAAGCATTTCTGTTGAAAGTTTGATTTTCCTTTTTCATTCATCATGTTCAAACTTTGTTTGACTCTTGCGCTTCGCAATCGTTTGTATCTGCTTCGTTAGTTGAAACACTACCCCTAAATACTAGTCTAGTTATGGATCCCATTGTAGTCTCAAATCCTATTGGTGGCTTGGCTCACTTATCTATGGTTTATCGGGTTTTGAGAGTGTCTATCTTGGGAGTTGGGTTTGAATGCAACGCCTTCGTTCCTGGTATCACGGGCTATGGCTTGATTCTAGGGATGGATTGGCGGGCCAGGCATGGTGCCATCCAAGACTGTGAAAAGAGGGTAGTTAAACTGTTGACTCGTTGTGGAAAGACCCTTGATATTTCTTGTGACCCTAGGGGTTCAGTGATGCTTAGCTACCTAGAATCTCTTGACGCATTCAACGATGATTTGAAATCTGTTCGTGTAGTCCGTGAGTATGGTGACATCTTTGATGAGGTTCGGGGTCTACCCCCGAGGCGCGAGATAGACCTCTGAATATACTTTGTAGATAATGAAAAGCCAGTTGCATTGCCAGTGCGCCACATGGCTCCGAGAGAGAGAGGAGGGAACTCAGTAAACAAGTAAGGGAGCTACTTGAGAAAGGGTTCATAAGAAGAAGCATTTCGGAATGGGGTGCTCCAGTTGTTTTTGCTATGAAGACTGATGGTTTGCTTAGATTGTGCGTGGCTATAGGGAGCCGAACAAGCTCACGAAGAAGAATAGACACCCATTGCCGAGGATAGATGATTTGCTCTACCAGTTAGTTGGTGCTTCAGTTTTCTCACAGTTGGACTTAGCTACAGGATTTCACCAGTTGAAGGTAGCTGAGGATATCATAGATAAGACTGCTTTTAGGACTCCTAACGGTTTCTTCGAAGGGCTCGTCATACTTTTTTTGGGTTGACGAATGCACCCACATAGTTCGTAAACTTGATGGGGAGTTCCTAAACAAGTTTGTGGTAGTCTTTGTAGATGGTATTTTGATTTTCTCTAGAAGCAAGAAAGAGCATATGGCCTACATCTAGGTAAGTCTTAGAGACCCTACGAGCGCATCAACTCAAAGCTAAGTTCTTCAAATGTCATTCATGGAGGAAAGAAGTGAGGTTCTTAGGACATGTGGTCTCTACGGAAGGGATAGCAGTGGACACTACGAAGGTGATGGAAATCCAAGGTTGGAAGGTTCCTAGAAAAACAATGGAAGTAAGAAGTTTTCTAGTGTTGGCGGGCTACTATAGGAAGTTCGTTAAGGGCTTTGCGAAGGTATCAGCCCCAGTTTTGAGTTTGCTAGATGGGAGCAAACCGTTCACAGTATATACCGGTACTTGCGAGGTAGGGCTTGGAGTAGTTTTCGATGCAAGAGGAAAAGGTGATAGGCAAAAGGAAATAGGTACGCAGTTATGTTTGAGAATCGCATATCGTCCACAGATGGATGGACGGACAGAAAGGGTGAATAGAATCCTTGAAGATCTTTTGACGTTATGCATCCTAGATTTTTGAGGACATGAGAAGAGCACTTCCCATTTGTGGAGTTCACTTATAACAACAGTTATTAAGCTAGTATTAGGGTTTTTATAGACGACCGTGTCAATCACCAACTTGTTGGTGGGAATCTACGGATAAGATTTTACTTGGGCCAGATATGGTTAGGGAAACTTCTGAGGAGATAGACTTGATTCGAAGATGAATGAAGATGGCACAGGGACGACAAAAGTCAAACGCTTACAAGAGACGAACCGACCTTGAGTTTGATGTTGGAGACAGGGTTTTTATTAAAGTGTCACCGTGGAGGAACGCAGTTCGCTTTGGGGAGTGTGGGGGAAATTAGCGCCAAGGTTCACAGGGCAACCCCCATTACAGAAAGAATTGGACAGACAATAGAGTGAAGTTTTTAAAAAAGCTTAGTGGTGTTCATGACATGTTTCAAGTGTCGCATGTGAGGAAGTGTTTACATGATACCGCTGAAATAGTGGAGCCGAGCATGCTTAGAGAAGCGGAAGTGGAGCTAGATGCCATAATTAGATGAGATCCTACATGCATCCTTGGATCGGAGATCAAGAAGTTACATAACAGAGAGGTCAAGTTGGTTAAAATCCAATGGAGAGATGATCAAGGAGACATAACTTGGGAGACGGAAGACAAGATGCGTACACTGTACCCTTTCCTTTTCTTTTGAGGGGATATTCTTAACTTCTCCTTTTTTTATCGCTTTGTTTAGACTTATTCTATCGTTTAGTATGTCCTCTCGATTATGTCTTTGATCTTTAGGTAGAAAATCCTAAGGTTGTAAACATGTGTTTGAGACATGTTATGTTTGGTGGATACAAGTGGATGCAAGTGTTTGTTAGTGGTTGCTTATGGATGCATTTACACACACATTAGACACTAGATTGGCCCAGTCACTTTCATATTGCATATGCATATATGTATTTGTATATAGACTGAAACTTGATGTGTTATCATATAGATGTTGCATTTGTATGAATGATTGTGCACTCATGTAGAAGTTATAAAGTACGATTAGGAATAATTGCATACATGATGGACTCATGGCACTGACATAATTCGCCTTAAGGAGCACAACTAAATCAGTAGACCGCCTGATTTTGCATTAGATAAGGACATATACACACATTATGCATATGATCATGAAAGCATTAGAAACCTCCTTAAGGACAACGGATGCCTATGATTGAATGGTTGAGTAGATGGCTATTGGAAGGTAGGATACACATTCTTCTTGACTTGAAGATTTCGGGGATGAAATCCTTTAAGTAGGGGGGAATGTAACACCCCATAATTTTAAAATGGGACATAATAGATAATTAAAGAATAATTAATCTTTAAAACAAGAATTAGGTGAGACGGGTTACTCCATTGCGTTCATCCCGGAATTCTGCTTGAGATAGAGTCTGAGTTTGCGTGAATTGGACTCCGTATGAAGAAGTTACGGAGGTTAGAAGTTTTCAATTTTAAGCAGAAATTAAATTAACAATTAAATAAATCGAGTTCGAAATTCAAATCTGCAGAGAAGGCTGAGCGTGAAAAGTCCCACCATAGGGTGTCGACCCCCCTAGGGGTGTCGACACAGGTGTCGACCCCCCTATAGGGGTCGACTCCAGCGAGCTGATCTGGACAGTGACGATTTTTTGAGGTGTTAGGGCATATGTGTCATGTTCTGGTTGGCTCTCTTGGGTTTGGATGGCTTTGATGACTCCTAGGTTGATCTAAAGGCCCATATTAATCCTAAACATCTATATATACATAGGTAAACCTAAACTCTAACCTCACAACCCTAAACTATGATGTCGTCATGCTGTTCATCTACAAACTAACCTAGCTGCCACCATAACAAATCAAATTCTAGATTAAAGATAAAAAGATAAGAGATAAAGATTCAAAGCCTAGGAATTGCGAAAAGGAATTCTAGAACAACAAACGAATCAACACCTACATCAACGGATTAGCTTAGCAACTTAAGAAATCAGATCCCAGAATTCAAGATCCATTTTCTGTGAGTGCAGTTACTTTGACAAGATAATTGTTTAAATGTAACTGTGATGAGTTATGAATTGGACTGTATGAAAATGTTTGTAAATCATATCAAGTTTATGGCTTTGCAAACTATGTTTTGATTTATGCTTGATTTGATCCATTATATGCAAGTTATGTTCTATGTTAATTAATATGCCTAATTACATATGCAAGTTATATATGCAAGTTTGCTCGATTTATGCAAGTCATGAAAGATTATATGCAAGTCATGTTCATATATGTAAGATCATATTTTATATGTTCATATGTTTAGATCTATATGTTTGTATGATTAGATCCATATCAGTACATATGTTTTGAACTATATGTTCATATGTTTAGATCTACATGTTTATATGATTAGATCCATATCAGTCCATATGTTTAGAACTATATGTTCATATGTGTAGATCTACATGTTTATATGATTGGATCCATGTAAGTCCATATGTTTAAGCTATATGTTTAGATCTACATGTTTATATGATTAGATCCATACCAGTTCATATGTTTAAATCCATGCAAGTTTATGTTTAGATCTACGCTAGTTCGCATTCCATATGTTGATTGGATCTATTTTTATATGTTTACTAGATTTATGCAGTCTTAGATCTATATTGTTTATGCCAGTTATGATGTCATGTGTTTCTTCCCTTTTTCCTTTTTTTATGAGTTGGGCTAATTGTGAGTCTAATGTATCACATGAAATATACGTACGAACGACGTGGGAACATTGGGGAAAAGTTGGGTAAAATTTGAATATTATGTAATTGGCATAAAAAGGGGTTGTAATCATATTTTTAATTTTGGGCATAACTAGAAAATATGGCATAACTTGAATTGATCACACTTATGGATAATTTACATATAAACTTGGACATGAATGGTAAATATGTAAATTGTCTAAAAGATGAACGTGCCTAACCCAGGTTAGATTGAGTTACGGTGTAAGACTGCCCGGAACTGCCCGACACATCCAGCGACCGCAACAACATAGATCTAATGTGAGAGGTTAGCGTATTAAGCCCAAAAACCCGAGGTTAGAATGAGTTTGCGGTAGAAGTCTACCCGGAACCGCCCGACACACCCAGCAAACGCAAACAACAGTTCTAATGTGAGAGGTTGGTGCTTTAATGAATAAATTAAAGCTAAGGAACAGACATGCTAAAAATGGAAAGGTTAAGTAACATATGAACAGGCGACACTTAACCAATACAACATGTTAGGTGGGTGGGTTAAGTTGTAACACCCCGTATTTTCTATGAACATAAGAGTAACAAAATGAATTATAATTAATATTAAATATGAGAATTAAGGAAAATGGGTTACGCGATTGCGTTTGTCTCAGAATTCTGCTTGAGATAGAGTCTGAGTTTGCGTAAATCAGACTCTGTATGAAGAAGTTATGGCCTTCGAAAGTTTCTGAAAATATAAAACAGCTCGAAAATAAATTCCAAATTCGAAATTCCAAAAATCTGAACCCAGAAGCGAGCTAGGCGGGAAATTTCCCGCCCAGGACCCAGGTCAACCTGGGGTTCGATCTGGTGGTCGACCTGTGTAGGCAGGTCGACCATAGGGTCGACCTGGGGGTCGACCTTAGTGTCGACCTCCCCCTACTAGTCGACCTGTTTTGCTCAGATCCGATTTTCTTCGGCGTGTGACGTGGTTTTGGCTGTTCTGATGGTCTGGATTGGTTCTAGGATAATATCTAAGGCTCTGGACACTTATATTCTCCTATAAATACATCCCTAAGCCAAAACCTAAATCTCCTACACTATTCTCTAGCCTCCATAGCTCTCTCCCTCTTAGAAAATAAAATAATGGCGTCGCTACTCTGTTGAAACCTAGGATAAAACTAGTGCATCTTCTTCCAAACTGAATAGGATTAAAAGAACAACTAATCTACATCAAAGGAGCGCTATTCAGTGTCAGAACACAGATTCCAGAATACAAAAAACGTTCCCTTTTTGTGAGTATAGTTATTTTCAGATATGAAATTTAATAATTATCTTGACATTTTTGTGAATCTGGATCTGAGGTTACGCATACTTTTCTGTGGATTTATCTTGACTGTGACTATTCTGTATCTGTTCCCTCTTTTCTTCCTTTTTGTTTATAGCCAGGCTACCACGAGCCTGCGCCAAATCTCATAAGAGATTAATGCACGAACACTAAATTTTGGGACAAATAATGGATAATGCATAATTGGACATGACTGATCTTTGACTGATTTGAGAAAAGAACATAGGTTGTAAATTAAGATCAGGAATCAGTGCATATTATGTATGATAGACTGTGATTTGGAAGAAGAATTATTATATGATAACTTATGACTTGGAATTTGGAATATAGTGCATGTTATAGTGCAAGATCTGATTGTGAGGACATAACAAATGATTAAAATTTAAGATCTAGGTTTGGGCATATTTTATATCACGATCTATGACTTGAAAAGAAAAGAACGATTTGTGACTTAGGAATAAAGATCTATGTTAAAATAAGATAACTAATAATGTGAATGCGCCTAAATATGGGTTTTTGGATATTTGACATCTCAGGCTATAATTTAGCATAATTCATATTGTTTGGGGATTTTTGAGAATATTATGTACTATGCAAAGCTTAACTAAAATTTGGGGCATATGTTGTATTATGAATTATGACCATGATTTAGGCATGTAAGGTTAGGCTTAATTTATGATTAGGCAGGATATGTAAATAGAATTTTAGATATGTTTAATCTGTTGAATTTCCTAATCTGCTACCTGCTAAATCTGTTGAATTGCCTAATCTGCTAAATCTGTTATCTGCTAAATCTGTTGAATTGCCTAATCTGCTAAATCTGTTATCTACTAAATATGTTGAATTGCCTAATCTGCTAAATCTGTTATCTGCTAAATATGTTGAATTGCCTAATCTGCTAAATTTTATTGAATCGCCTAATCTGTTAGATCTGTTATCTGTTGAGTTGCCTAATCTGTTGAAGGCTAAATAGTTGTAATTTGGGTACGAAAATCCGTAGGCTCGATCTAAGAATGAGTAAAAACATGGAAATCTGATAAATCTGTTGTAACCTGTAAAGTAGTTCAATCTGTTAAATAAACATAATTAGTCTGATATCTGTATAATCTGTATTGGAATAAATTGGCTATGACACGAGGTTAGACTCTATTTGCGGTAGAAGCCTGCCCAGAACCAACCGGCTTAACCAGAAACTACAAACTGTCAGTCTAATGTGAGAGGTCATAGGCATAACTAAAATATACTTAGACACAAGGTTAGGTCTGGCTTGTGGCAGAAGGCTGCCCGGAACCGCCCAGCATATCCAGCGGCCACAAGCTACCGACCTAATGTGAGAGGTCTGTGCATTAATATTTAATTAATGCAAATCTGAGATAAATATGATGTCTAAAACGTGTTGGGTGGATAGGACTAAACCAACTAGACTGATGAATCTAATAAAACCATTTCGTGAATCTGTAGGGCCAATACAAAGTTAGACATTCTGTAAGTTTGTTAAATCCGTACATCTGATCTGTTAATCTGAAAACTTGTTAACTTGATAGTCTGGTCTGTGAACTAGAAATCTGAACTCTGTCTGAAATCTGTAAACAAGTTAATCTGAAATCTGTTAGTCTGGGGACATAAGGTTAGGAGGGGAATTACTTGTGTCATATGTTGTGTGGAACCCATATTAGTCAGTAACCCTTTCTGGTATCAAAACTTTGACCCTAAGCTATGTAGGGGTCCGGGCACGCTTACTGAACTAATTATAAGCGGTTCATTCTGATAATGGCGAGGGGTGTTGATGGCGCGTTTCAACAGGGTCATGTGCGTGCATGGATCTGGTCTTCTCTGAGGATGTAAGACACTTTGACATCTGTAAATAGGTCTTTGCTAATAGGTTGCCACTTTAGGGAGTGATACACCCTACCGTGGGGCCGACACAGGGTATTTACGTATTAGGGAGCCGATCGCTTGGGGTATGACTTAGACTACACTTAGTTTTGTCTATTTCTGTTGGTACCGTCTGTTTTTGTTGGTTGGTAACACCTGTCTGTTTCTGTGTGGTACCGTCTGTTGGGGAGGTAAAGGCCCATTACTAGTGTATACCTAATTCTAACATTCTGTTTCCGTAGGGATTATTCTGTTTCTGTCTCTGATTCCGTTTTCGATTCTGTTTCTGTACCTTCTATCTGTTGGGGTGGTAAAGGCCTATTAGTTAGGTGGTAAAGGCCCACTATTAGTATTCAGTTTATGTACCTTCTGTCTATTCGGGGAGTAAAGGCCCATTACTAGCATTTCTATTTCTGTAGAGATTATTCTGTTTCCGTTTCTGTTTTGGTTTAGATATTAGGGTAACACCTAATCCTGTTATACTAGTATTAGTGCAGAGAAGTGAAAAGCTTAGCTTATATCATTCCCTTCCTTCCATTAACATGTTGTTCCTGTTACGGTTATCTCTCATCCAGTTTTATTTACATGTCATGATGCTATTATCTGTTTATATGCTGAAAGTCACTGGACTCACCAGACTTATGTCTAACCTAGTTTGTTTCGCCTCTTTTCTTTCCGTTCCCCCCCCCCCGGCAGGTTTTTAGGGTGGAAATATAAGGAGCTGGATTCAGATTTTCTCTGCTTTAAGTGTTTGAAGTATTGCTTGGCTTTGGCTCTATCTTTCCATGGCAGTTTATATTGGGATTATGGCTTTGAAAACTATGCATTCTGAAGGCTTTTGTACAAGACTGATATTTATGTACTTGAATTCCGATATTGTGATTTTGAAAGATGTAACTAAACTAATTTATGTTTCTGTTGTAATAAAGTTATAATTTTTTTTAAGTGCTACTTTATCTGTCTTGTAAATTTCTGTTCTGTCTACAGAAAACGCTCCATCAAAGTTAAGGCATTCCCTTTTGCGAGTGACCTTAACGGAGGTGAGGTGTTACATAAGTTAACATGGACAAGAAGACAACTTAACCAATATTACATGAACAAAGTGGATAGGGTTAAGGCAAGCTTAACCAATAATACATATGGACTTGATAAGGGGAAGGGTTAAGTAAATCTTGGGTAAGTGGGTAATATTAGTATATATAGGCCCACAAACTTAACCGTTAAATAAACATGCGTGAATAAGTGAGAAGGTTAAGTAACATATGAATAGGCAAAACTTAACCAGTACAACATGTTAATTAAGCAAATGGGTGAGGTTAAGTTAAACTGAGAACAATTAACCATTATAATATGTTGATTAGGAAACCCTAGTAATGGAGACCCATTTCAGCAGTAACCCACATAGATGTATCATGGTACCCTGAGCTAGGCAGGGTGGGGCAGGATTATTGGGCTGATTATAAGCGGTCAAAATAGCGGTGAGTGGTGCAGCAGTGTAGGTTCCGACGGAGTATGGGCGTGCACGTGCTCCGGAGTGGAAAAAGCAGGCACTGGGCATCAGTAGTATACACTGTGCATCTTGAATCGTGTCGGGTTGCCATCATTGGATTTGATACACCCTATGATGGGGCCAGCACGGGAATCTACATACAAGTGAAGCCGAATGACGCAAGTAATAATACATGCGAGTTAGGGAGCCGATCGAACGAGGAAGGTAGTTGGTACTACTCGTGGGGGTAGGAGCAAAAAGCGGCACCTACAATAGCAACTATGAGTACACGAAACTACCGTTATCATGATTAGTAAGAGGGATCAACTTTTAGTAGGGAACTAGTAAGGGTGCGGTGTAACTAGTAATGATACGATGTTACTAGCATTGGTGCAGTGTAGTAATTATCCTGTAGTGATTATAAGCGCAATCAACGTTATATCTTGTTCATCTTTTCTGCTTTGTCAGGCCTGTTTATTCTACAGCCATTTCTTGCTTTCCTGTTTATGTTCTTATCCTGTTACTTTATTGATTATATTGCTAAAGCCACTGGACTCACCAGATGTATGTCTGACCTAGTTTGTTTTTCCTCTTTTCTTCCGTTCCCCCCAAGGTTCTTAGGGAGGAAATACTCAAGCTTAGTTCAGATATCTCTTTCTTCCAGCTTGAAGTTGAAAGGTGTATTGCTTGGCTTTGATTCAGCGTATGGCATTTTTCTGATGGGGATTATGGCTTTAAAATTATGTACTCTGAAGGTTTTGTACAAGACTGATATTATGTACCTGATTTTGGAATTTGGAAATGTAATCAAACTTAATTCTGTTTTCGCTGCAATAAAATTACAAAATTTTCAAGTACTACTTTTTCTGTCTTGTAATATTCCGTTCTATTTACTTATATTGCTCTACGAAACTTAATGCATTCCCATTGTGAGTGACATTAACGGATGTGGGGTGTTACAGTGGGATGAAAGAGTATGAAGTTAGCGAAGATGATATGTTAAAAAATTCGATTATAACCTCTTTTTATAGAGAGTGAAGGGTTGCAACGGTTCTGAAGCGTTTCAAATAGTGAAAAGACACTTCCCTTCAAAATTAGAAAAAATAGCAGTTATATATCGACATACACTTTTTGCTATGTCGACATACTCATGTGTATTTTTCATTTTCAAAACATTTTTCACGTATTTTGATACAAAACAAATTCTGAAAATTCTTGAGTAAAATTCTATTGTTGTAAATTAATATTATATGATAGAAAATCATATGAAAACATACTTTTAAACTAAGTAAATATATTTATAAAATTATAAGGTTTTAAACTATATAAAGTATAAATATAAAGCATATAAAAACTTTAAGTTTAAAAAACCAAGAAGAATAAAAATAGAAACAAAATATTAAAAAATTGAGAGAATTGAGGATAAATAGAAAAACCAAATGGAGAGGATTGAGGATAGAATGGAAAATTAGAATTAGAATTTGAACCTGGAGTGTTATTTAGAGTCTTACAAAATCTAGACTCTATAAATATATTAATCTTGAACTCTTGAACTCTCGAAATCTTGGTTACTCATGAGTCATGAAATTTCTCTGATCTTTGAATCTCTATCATCTTTATAACTGTACAGTCTTCAGTAATATTTCCTGTATATAATTCCTGCACACACACACACACATGTATATATATATATACTATACAAAAAGTGTTAGAATATATTTTATAATCAATGATAATTGAAATAAGGTTGTTGTCATCAAAAATCCATTCTCCAACAATCTTTATAGCACCATTTCAGTCTCATCCTTAGGGAGAGAGATCATTTGGTTGGATCGGAATGAACAAAAAGGTCTCATCGCTTTAAGGCTAAGAAAATTTGTCGTGATAGTTGGGCCTACATTGGCCCTTTTGCTTTGAGATCTTAGAATAGGACTGTTGTTTAAGCTGCATCCTCTTTTGACATTCCTTGTTGGAATAGGTTATTTCAAAGGTGATCGTCGTTTAGGAGATGAAGAATAAGTCGTCTTTGGATGGTTTATCCTGAGGAGAATCTCGATTAGTGTTTTAGAGGCATCTGTGTTTTACACGGACTTGTATGGCCTTTTGTTCGACCGACTTTGGAGATTTTGTAGCAAATCTCTTTTTCTGGAATCAGATTTTGAGTTCGGGAATCTACGTTCAAGCTGCCTATGTAGACGTGTGACCTATTTAGCACATTATTCAAGAAATGGGGAGTTATGACTAGATTTGTCTCATGATGCGGAAATTAATCTTTTCTTTGATCGATGGAGTTACTTTCTGTAATTTCACCTATCCATTTTTGTCTTTAGACAATATTAGGTGGAATTCCATGAGAAGCAGTTTTGTGGTAGGCTTCTTTTCTAATCACAAATTTTCTCTTAGAGAGGTGGTGATGTGGAAACCTACAACAACACCAGCAGTGTTTGTATTAAGAGATTGAGCATTTTGCTATGACATGGTTAATTAAAGATCATAAAAGTTTGTTTGAGCTCCGGCCGCAGAGCAAGACATCTTGTTGTTTATCGCGATTGTTTTGGAAGTTTTAGTGTTGTTGTCATCTTTGTTGTTTTCTCTTTCCTGCATCGAGTTCTTGGCTTTGTAGTCATCCGTGCTTGTAAATGTTTGTGTTGTTTAAATCGCATGAATTAGGTTAATGAGATTTCTGTGTTTAGAATATTTATGTCATTCACGCATGCCTGTTTCAATGAAATCATTTTTCTTGTCTAAACTAACAGTTGTCCTAAGGTTGGAAAGAATAGAAATTTGTGTTGGATAAATTTTAGCAAAGGACCGGTTCTACGTCACGAGTATATAAATAAATAAATCACTATTCCTTGTTAAAGCTAAAATTTATTTTAGTATTTTTGTGTGATTTCAGTTTTCGTATTTCTGCGCGACTGACTTCCTTATTCTCCCACATGTGACTTGAATCGTTTGAGTTTTCGCAAAATACATTCTTAAATTTTTTGGGAAAACACTGTTTGAAAAAAGAAAAAAGAACTTTTTACCATTTTCTTATAGGAAAGTGAAAAGGTTTTGAAAATCAATTTTCAAAATAAACATAAGTAGTTTTCAATAGAAATTTATTTTATGATTTTTTTTCGATTTTTGGTCACATGAACGATGTAAGGAAGATTTTTGAATGCATTATGTGCGCGTTTTAGCGGTGTAATAAGACCAAAGATACGATAAAAACGTTAACGGCTACAAGGAAAAGGCTGTTTTCGCCTTGGAAACATTGTTTCCATACCTTGTCAATGATGGCGCGGGTTATTAATTAATCGTCTTACGTTTTAAAGCTTGTTTTGAGCCTCCTTTACAATCTACAGATGGAAATATTTGGAGTATTTTGGGTAACTGAAGCGAAAATTCCACTATAGAGCGGAAAAGGGATAATTTGTAAGTGCGAGATATGTTAAAATTCATAGCATCGATTTCCTTTTTCCGGTTTAAGAGAAGTTAAATAGGAAACAACTAGATTGCGTGACGTTTTGGATGGTAGGATTTGGAGGAAAAATTGGTTGCATAACACTTTTATTCGTAATTGTGTGAAGGTAATGAATGAAAAAGAGTTTTCAAAAATTAATTATTATAATTTCTATTAGCCTTCTTTTTGGTAAAAGACGCAACGGGCCAAATCGAAGCCCAAACGAGCAACCAATCAAGTTTTACAGATCACATTCCGGGAAGCCAAATAGAATTTCAGCTTGAAGAAGCCATGTATCGGACCAATAAAGCCAACACCATACTCCGGAAGACTCGCTGTCCCAATCGACCAAGAGAACTGCTCTTGCACAGGAAGCATCGATCGAGTATTCTGGGTCTACATGAAATATCCAACTGAGCTATTCAAATACTTGGCCCGACTCTCAAGGAAGAAAAGGCGTCAACCACTTCTGGACAAAGCCCTACTTTTGATACACCCCACAATGGATGCCACGTAAGCTGCAACTTCCGAGGATACTATTTATGAATAATGGAACCAGTCTTCCAGCCGCTATTCTATCCAAGGAGTGAGTTCCACGCGTCCAAATCTTCCCAGAAAGGCCGGGCCACGTCACAATAGCCCAAGCTGCCATCTCCACCTTTAAATACCTCGATGCTTAAAGGGGAAAAGAGAGCTGATCTTTTTCGGTTCATACTTCTTCTTCCTAGAAAACCATTATCTAGAAGAGAAAATATTCGTCTTCTTTCTTTTCTTCAAATAGAAAAAGCATTGTACTTGTAATCTAAAGCAGAAATAACATATAAAGTGAATGTAGGCACAGTCTTCGCCGAACCACTATAAAAAGACTGTGTGTTTCCCCCGTTTCCTTTACCTTTTTTCTGTATTTTATAATTGGTATTCATGTGTCCTTCACACGATTGGGGGTTGAATGTCACTAGTGACCAACTTTTGAAGTCAACACTTTGGCGCGCCAGGCAAGTGGGTCACTTACCTTGGTCCATGGCGAACAAACGAAAAAAAGAAACAAAATCCTCTCGTCCGCAAACGCCAATGCAGCTGATACTAATGCTGCAGAAGCAAGCCAGGAAGTTTCCCCTCATGAAGATATGTCTCGATTCCTTACCCGGGACGACTTGGATGAAATCATGGTCGAGTTCAGAGACCATATGACATCTCAGGATAAACTCCTCGAACGACAACAGCAGTTGATGGATCCCTTTCTCAGTCGACTAGAGACAGGATTGAACGCTTCAACATCAATTCCTCCACCGACCGGGACTGGGGCAACAACTGATCCTCGGTCTGCACAGAATCAGGCCACTGATCAGGCTACACCATTATTTCATCCTGTTTTGGTCCCACCGACCGATCGATCACAACCAGAAGTATCACTTCCAGCAACTAGCGCAGCTGCAGTAGAACCTCAAGAGGCTTGTGATCAAGATCTAGATCGGCTGAACGCTTTGCCCCCACTCTTGAGAACAGCTCGACCTATCGAACCAGTCAAGCAACCACCGGGGTCCATCAGAATCAACGCCATTCCCATTACAACCCGGAATCTTACCGCAGACCAGTCTAACCACTCTTCCCCTTCAAAGAAGAGCTGGTGTGGCCTTCCTTCTAATCTGGGGGGCCAACTCACCATACCGGTCCTCACAGTGGCAGAAGAATACGCTACCGTCGACCCTACTAACCTCGCTCCCATCAGGGGCACCTTAGAGCTCCGAGCATCACATGCTGGATCATCCTAGGCCCTCTGTTACGGGTACGACTCAACCCACAACTCCTCAGGTTCAACAGGGGCCATTCTCCCTAGAACCACCAACCAGAGCTCACCATCCCTCACACCTTCACTCAACTCTCGGAAGACGAGCCCAGTCAACGGCCACCCTTCCAAGCATGCTTTTGCCAGATCCTCGCACCGAAGTTCTCCCAGATGCTGATCTAAATTCATGGCAACGAATCCTTGGAGATGGAAGCCAGCTTGCAAGCATTATTCAATGCTTCACTCGGGGCACTTCCTCGTAGCAAGACATAGATAATGTCAATCGCACACCCTTCAGCAGGGAAATCAGAAATTCCCGAAACCCTCCGGACTTCAAGTTTCCAGCTATCGAGCCATACAACGGCCGCACTGATCCAACCATCCACCTCATGCGATACATGCGACATATGGAAGTACTTGGAGCATCGACCAACGTCATGGCTAAGTGCTTCCCACTCTTTCTTACAGACATAGCCGGAATGTGGTTTCGACAGCTGACAACGGAGTCGATTAACAGCTGGAACACTCTGGTCACCCGCTTCATTGAACAATTCAGAGTACATATCTCTCGACCAAAGAGCGTTATGTTCTTATCCACCATCAAGCAGCGATCAGGAGAAACGCTCACATCCTTCCTAGAAAGATTCAACACAACTGTAACATCAATCGATCCACATGAGCTGTCGATGGTACTTATGGCCGCCATTGCGGGAGTTCAGAATCGATCGTAATTCTCAATCTCTTTAACCAGATATCCCCCAAGGATGTAGATGATTACTATTTCGAGGCCGAGCTATTCCTCCGAAAAGAAGATGCCAGCATTGAGATTGAGAGCCTAGAGGTCTTAGCCGCAAAACAAAAAGGTCCATCCCACAGCAAAGGCCAGAATAGAGGAAGAGGAAAGGCCTCGGAAAAGAGCGAGCGTCATGTGTGACCTTGGATCGAAAGTAAGTACGATCAATACACCGAAGTCAATTCCTCTCTGCTAGATATCTACCTTGATATAAAAGGGTCCCTACCCCCTTTGAGACAACCTCGAAGAGAGCAACCACAGATAGAGCTCGATTCCGGCAAACATTGCATATTCCACAATGTAGCTGGACATAGAACCAATGAATGTCGGCATCTGCGTGATCTCATCGAGGATCGAGTCAGAAAAGGAGAGCTTCCTGAATATGTCAAAATTTGTGTCTCGGCCTTGCCGCCAAGATCTTCTGCCTAAGCTCCTCAGGTTGATCCACAAGCTCCCAGAAATGGAAAGGACCCTAAGACTAGCACTCGCGGCATTATCACTAATTAGATTTCTTCTAATGTATTTCTTTTAATAAAAAGGACACCTTGATGTTGTATGGGGTTAGGATTTAGCTACTAGGCATGCTCTAGAGTCAATCGATGTCCTCTTAGAATTTCTTTGTAATAATTCATTAGTTGCTATGAATGTTCTTTTACAAATATGGATAATGTTTTGGAAACTCTAAAGCCGAGCATGGATAATGCTCGCCCCCCTCTTTTAATCTGGTCAACGTGAAAGCCTACTACCATATTTTAACACCTACTCCCCTTGCCGAGTGCGGTATATTTCTTTAAGCCGAGTATGGATGATACTCGCCCCTTCTTTTCTACTCCACGAGCTTTTACCGCTCGCTGGACACACTAATATAACATGAGTCGAGCATGAAAAACACTTTCCCTAAGCCAAGTATGGTTAATGCTCGCCACTAAGCCGAGTATGGTTAATACTTGCCACCAAGCCAAGTATGGTTAATTGTAACGACCCAGAAAATCTGAACCAATTTAAAATTTTTAAATTGGCTAAAATAATGGATTTAAATATTTAAAATAAATATTTTAAATAATGGCAATGAAAACTAAGTTTGAATCGACAATTGAAAACGAATATAATTAATTATAATTATAAACAAGGCCTGAAAGGGCGCTGTAGTTTCAAAAATTGAATTCAAACTTTGTCGGACTATACCGGGTGCAAAACAAAACGAATTTTAGTGAAACCAAAAATATTTAATTCTGTTAGTGAATACCTTTCCAACGAATCTGACAAATCAAAATTTGATAGCGGGAATCAAAAGATATGTCCAGTTGAAAATTATGAATAGTCGCTATGGAATTCAGGCCCTTAAAAATGGACATTTTGCAAATGACCTCGGATTTCGACGAAACCACTTTTGTTGGATCCGTGATGTCAAATTATTGCTAGGTTTCAAATTTCATAATTTTTCGAATCAATATGTGAGCGTGGCAAAGGAAAACGCGTTTGACCGGTTTCAGTTGATTTTAATCGACTGGAAATTGGCCATTTTTCAAACGGTCTCAGAATTTGACGAAACTAGTTTTGTTAGGACCGTATCGTCAATACGAAGCTAGAAAATATTTTTCGAGAATTTTTCTAGTTAGTATGTGACCCCGGTAAATTGAAATGTGCGTTCAAATTCAATATATAGAGTTATATGTTGATTTTCACGGAAACAGATCGAAACGATCAAATCAGCCTACGATACATATCCCATTGTGTTCGGAATGAGGGTGAAACGCTAGGGACGACAGGCGGTGGGTCTCGTTTCGAGTGCAAATGAAAAAGCTACTTTTTGAAATAAATAAATGAATAAATATATAAATTATAAAAAACACCCTCCCTTCCCACTATTCAAAGTCAACACCCCCCTTCTCTCCTCATAAACCCCCCCGTCAGTTATTAAAAAAAAAAACCCTCACACAGATCGACGATCCGCTACCCTCCACGGCCACTTCATCGCGCCGCCCACGATCGCACGCCACCACCCTGCCTCTGCCGCTCCCGCCTCTGACGCCCTACCTCACCGCGGAGCCCCATCTCGACGCCACCCGAATCGAGCCCCTTATCGCGACAGCGCCCACTTCGAGAAGCCCACGCCTCTGGCCTACCCCCTCCACCGTCGAACGCCCCAACACCCCCTCCTCAGGCCAACGCGCCTTCCCCCTCCCTTCGCTCTCCTCTTCTATCCAAAGCCGTGAAACCGATTCCCCCCCCCCACTCTCTCGAACTGTAAGTCTTTGTTTTGCCCATTTTTATTGATTAATTTAAAATTCAGTTTTACACATAGGAAAAAAAAAGGAAAAAAAAGCATTGTAAATAGAAATTAGTTTTTATATATATTTTAGCATAGGAAAAATTAGATTTTTATGCGAAGAAAATATATATATTTTTAGAAGGGTAATTAACCCTTAATGACTTTGATTAGGGAAATAATAAAGATCAAATCTTTTATATGAACATCATTAGTTTGAAAATCAATCTTTTAATATAAACATCTTTGATTTGAAAATATAAGTAGTGATATTCTTGAAAACAAAAATAACATATGGATTTTTTATAAAAATAGTTTTAAATTAAAAATGTGATTTTTAATTTATATATAGCATTGATTTAAATAAAAAAAAATGAATAGCATGATTTTTATAAGAACTAACGCAGTATAAAAAAGTGTGATTGTTAATACAAACTGCGTGACACAGATTGCGCTGGAAACACGGTGAAGAACACTACACGAGGAAGCAAATCGAAACAGAACAGAATTTCAGATAAAACCGGCGGAGTGGAACCCAATGTGAGATTTCTAATTTATAAACAATATGGAAAACGACGATGTATAAATTATATAGTCGATGTATGAGTTATATAAGCGTTGTACATCCCTTGTATAAGCGTTGTATAAGTTGTACGTTCGATGTATAAGTTATATATGCGTTGTAAAAATTATATATGTGTTGAAATAAAAGTGCATTGCTATATATATATATATATATATATATATATATATATATATATATATATATATATATATATATATATATATATACACGCCCCTCGTCCACAAACCATGGACGATATTTATTGATTGTGATTGGTGTGAAAATTGATTGATAGCGAATGATTGTTTGGGATTGTTTATGGTTGATATTGATTGATTGAGGTTGAAAAATACCTATTTGTGGTTGAGAAATATTTGGTTGAAACCACTTAGGATTAGTTTGTGGAAATGAAATAAATATATACATGCCGCCTGCGTGCGAACTAGATGCATGATTCCCATTGTCAAAAACCGCGAGGTTTTAAGGTAGAGCGAGGAGCCGTACTAGGGACGGTCCCGGTTTTAACTACCCTGCCGTTATGCTACCGAAATTTTGAATAATATTCATGTGTTTGAATTATTTTCATTTGCTAAAACTATATTTATTCATTGAATAGAAAACCTTCATGTGTTGAATCGATATTCATTCGTTGATTAGAAATTCATGTGTTGAATGGTATTCGCGTTTTAAATATAAAAATCACATTTTTATCTATATATAGAAACTATAGAAAACCTTCATGTGTTGAATCGATATTCATTCGTTGATTTGAAATTCATGTGTTGAATGGTATTCATATTTTGAAATAAATTGTTTGATAATAAAAATCACCTTTTATCGACTATATGAACTGTGTAAAATAAAATCGTTTTGAAAGAAATTGTTTCTATTTTTATCACCAATATGAAATATATAAAATAATAGTATTTTGAAATGAGTTGTTTTACAATAAAAATCACATTTTTATTATATGCATGAATCGTTGAAATGTGAAGTGTTAAAAATAGCCACTTGTTCAAATAAATATATATGAGTTGAAATATTCATTAATTAGCTAATGATATGATTTGTACCTATGTATGTAACATTAGAATGAATGGTGTTTTTTTTAACCAAATAGAAATCAAATATGAAGTTGAATAGAAAATGATAAATGATAAGAACTATATATATGTACATGCATATTCATTGAACAGGTTATAGCAAAGAGGATAGAGAAGAGGAATAAAATTTTGTGCCCGACAAATAGGTACACATTTACTGTTTTGTTTGGGTGATGATTTTATTAGCCTGTTGGCTAGCCGCTTGGCTTTTTCTTTTTCTTTTTGAGATTAGAAGGACCAGGGAAGCTATTTGAGATTTCCCGATGCTCCCGGTGCAGGGGAGGTTATGGCGAAATTTTCCAAAATTTTAAGGCGTTAACGAAATATTTGAAGTGAAAACGATATAGGAATTTTTGAATGAACTATATTTATATAAATATATAAATATAAATATAATTAAAACGAAAGGTGGCGGTGCAGTTCGCATTTTGAAAATGTGATTTCAAACGATTATACCGGGAGATCCGACCATTGGATTTTCCCGAAACCTCAACCGTCGGGTTCGCCTTAGAAATATCTTCCCAACGGCACCAATCTTGTAAAAATCCAACGGTTGGATTGTCTGGAATGTTTAATTCAAATCTGATGAAAAACAGCGCCAGAAGCGATTATATTTTTATATATATAAATATAATTATATATTTAATCGAATAACGACGCTGTAGTTCGTATTTTGAAATCGAAAATTCAAACGATTGTACCGGGAGATCCGACCATCGGATTTTCCCCAAACTGGAACCGTTGGATTCGTTTTGAAAAGACCTTTCTAATGATGTAAATTTTGTGAAGATCCAACGGTTAGATTTTCAGATATGTGTAAATCAATTCTGAAGAAAAACAGCGCCACGGCCGCGTTATGGCCCGAAGCGTCGTTTTGAATAAATTGGCTATTTTAAAATAAATAAAAATAGCGATAAATCGTTATAAAAGATCATAAACGATATGGAATAGAAATAAACTGAGTTAGCTCGATTTATGTGGTATTTGATGGTTGAATGTGTTTGGTGTGAAAATTACATTAAAGAACAAAATTGGTGTTGCCGAATGATTTAACCATTAAAGTAAATTAATTTGGAATTCTAAATGTACGTGAATTATTTGAGAAGGCCGAGTTAATTCTCATTTCAAATAATTGACCGACGATTGAAAGTCGAAGATGAAGATGGTGGTCGAAGACCGGAGATCTTCACCTCGTTTGGATGGTAACCGAGGTCCTGATTGGGAGGCATCCCCGAAATATGGATAATGAGTGGTGATCGTCCAGACGTACGTGGTGATCGATGGGTTTGCGAGGTATTTAGTGCCTCCGGTTTCGTTCAGACCCAGAACGGACTTGTAAATGGACTGTGTGTCTGACATTGGATTTTATTCTGTGTTGATTGATCTCTGTTAAATATACATCTGTTTGGAGGCAGAGAATTTATTCTTTTGCTTAACGCCCTTCTCTGAGACGCACGAGCTCAGAGGTTGTGTATCGATGGACATCAGTCGCATGGCCTGAATTGCTGTGTGGCATGCTAAGATGCAGTGATCAGGGCTTCTGTTGAAAAGCAAAGTCTTGTGGTGATGATCAAAGCACCGCCAGTGTGGCGTAGCTTTGTGTATGACGTAAAATCGCGAGCCTCACACCCCGGTATGAACCAGAAACGGGAGAAGGACCTCGGGGGGGACGTGCGTTTTCTTTCTAGCTAGGGTGGTGTCAGTGACCTACCAGCCCTGACATTTATATACTTTTCACCTATGTGGTTGTTGCTGTTGCGAGGCGCCTCGGTTTGATCGGACGATTCGGGTCCGATGGAGTCATTCGTTGGCTCATTTACACCCCAAAGGGTGGAGAAACGCATTGTTCAGGCATTATAATCCACTTCGTGTGGACCAGCCCTGACGATCCAAGGTACGGTTGCGGCTGTGCCTGAGGGGCGGGCTAGAGCGTCTCGAATTCGGTAAGGACTATCTTTTGCCTTGGTTCATGACGGAAATCCAATTTCCAAATACGACATCGTGCGGTTTCGATTGTGTATATATATATATATATATATATATATATATATATTTGGCGACATAGTGGCATGGGACGCTCATGTCGTCTATGATTGATAGTTATGATTTGAAATTGTTTTCAAAACATATAGACACTAGCAATAATATCAGATGCCTTTGTTTTATTCGTATCAAGCATATTTTGCCGTTATAAGGTAAAACTCTATCCTCCGGTTTGCATTGCATTGTGTGATGGGAACTGAGTCTTATAATGGCTTCATTTTTATAAAAAACATAGCGATGTTTAAAAGAAATATTTGTTTTAAAGCACTGGCAATCCAATGGAGAAAACCCGTTCCATGAAAGTGGCGTGGTCCTGTGATTAGCCAAATTATATATGTGTTGAGTAGATTTCTCATACCAGTCCCATGACTGACTCGTAGTTTGTTTCACTCTCAAACTCGGGTGCCCCTTTTTCTGCACGGGCAGCCTTGTATTCAGGTTTAGCTAGTTCTTTCTGGATAGCTAGAGCTGAAGATGGATTCTATCATTTATCTCTTTTTATGTTGTTCAGCTCCTATTGTACATATTATGTTTGTTTTCCGCTATAGACATTTATGTATAGCTGTACTGTATTTGTACTAAGTAAGATCCTGTATACTGTGTAACTCCGATGATTACTTTTATCCAGTATATTCTATTGTTCATTATCTGGTGTATTTATTTAATTTTGTTCTGCTATTATCTGTTTCTGTGTTATATTCCAAAAGATAACCCTTGTCTCCGTCTGAACGGGATTTCGGGTCGTCTCATTAATGTTCACCACTAAGCCGGGTATGGTTATTATTCGCCACTAAGCTGAGTATGGTTGATACTTGCCACCCCTCAAAGACAAGTGAACTAAAATGCTCGACCCATCAGCATTCTCCAAGCCGAGAACGGTTTATTTTTGCCTTTGCGGGAACCAACTCTGATAAAGACGTTCAACATCTCGGCCTTAATACGGTTCTCGATAGTCATCGGTTTTCCGGCCTAAATACGACCCAGTTCGATCGTCGGTTTTCTGGCCTTAATACAACATCGGAGCCGTCAGATTTCTAGCCTTAACATGGTTCAACGCGACCATAGCTGCTCAAACAATTGTGCTTCGATTAACATTTCAGAACACACCTCTTTCGATCGAAGAAGATGCATTCTGAGAGGCAAAGTGTTAGCCTTCTTTTTGGTAAAAGACGCAACGGGCCAAATCGAAGCCCAAACAAGCAACCAATCAAGTTATACATATCGCATTCCGGGAAGCCCAGCAGAAGTTCGGCCCAAAGAAGCCACGCATCGGACCAATCAAGCCAACATCATACTCTGGAAGACTCGCTCTCCCAGTCGACCAAGAGAACTGCTCTTGTACAGGAGCATCGACCGAGTATTCCGGGTCTACATGAAATATCCAGCTGAGCTGTTCAAACACTTGGCCCGACTCTCAAGGAAGAAAAGGCGGTCAACCACTTTCGGACAAAGTTCTACTTTTGGTACACCCCACTATGGATGCCACTTAAGCCGCAACTCCCGAGGATACTATTTATGAATAGTGCAACCAGTCTTTCAGCCGCTATTCTATCCAAGGAGTGAGTTCCACGCGTCCAAATCTTCCCAGAAAGGCCGGGGCACGTCACAACAGCCTAAGCTGCCATCTCCACCTATAAATTCCTCGAAGCCTAAAGAAGAAAAGGGAGCTGGTCTTTTTGGTTCATACTTCTTCTTCCTAGAAAAGTATTATCTAGAAGAGAAAATAGCCGTCTTATTTCTTTTCTTGAAATAGAAAAGGCATTGTACTTGTAATCTAAAGCAGAAATAACATACAAAGTGGACGTAGGCACAGTCTTCATCGAAGCACTACAAAAAGACTGTGTGTTTGCCCTGTTTCCTTTACCTTTTTTATGTATTTTATAATCAGTATTCGTATGTCCTTCACACGATTGGGGGTTGAACGTCACTAGTGACCAACTTTTGACGTCAACACTTTCAAAAATAGGAATTTCTACAAATGATGGAATTTGACCACAAAACGTTAACTGATGCGTTTGTCTCAGAATTTTGGTCAAGTTTCATGTTTGGAGTTTTACGAACGGAGTCCGTAAGAAAATTTACGGACAAAATACAAAAATGGACAAAAACTAAATAAATCAAACTTATATATATTATATACCATCCTTAACTAGCCTTACTGGGTGACTGACGACCTAAGCGGTCGACCCACTGGGCGTCAGAATGCCCAGTGACGGCTATGGTTGAGAGGGTTAAGTTATAATATATTATTAACGAATGGACGGATATGAACTAAAATAAATTTAATGGTTTAAGGCCAATTCCACTTTTATAAACAAAGAGGTTAGGCCTCATTCTTTTCCATACAAATCAGTAGTGGCAACGAAGCTCTGCCATTTTCTTCCCTCTTCTATCCTAATTTCTTAACTAAAAATATATTCATACACAACAAATCATATAGAATTGGGAGGAATATCAGATTCAATGGAAAATAATGTGAATTGACGCTCCAAATCAGATTCTCTCCTCTCTTCCTATTTTCTTACACATCTACAAATCTGAAATTTATCCACTTTTCAGATAAACTGTAGGTTTATACGAATTTGGAAATTGTAGGCCTAAAGATTATTCAAACTTTGGATTTAGATGCCTTAAGGTGAGTGAGATATTTATATATATAGTTATAATAACATATCTATCTCATTTGTACTAGATCTCAAAATATATGTCTATTCCCGTCAGATATGTTCATAATATTGTTGTAGTTGAATTGACACCTATCAGATCTAGTTGTAAAACATTGTTAAAACTTGTAAATTGTGAATTTTGGTTAGGTATAATACTAATTGCAGGATTCCTATATTTGTTCATATATATTTCCTGGAAATTATGTTGTAAAATGTATTGTAGATGTTGCAAAGCACTGTAGATCTGGAAATCAGTTCGACTAAACACCAATTAGATGTAGTTATATTCCAGATCTCTACTTTTAGTGTTGAATGATAAATTATGTGAATTTGGATAAAAAGATACAATGGTAATTGTTATTGTGATTTTAAAAGAAATATGCCTGTTTGTATTCAATGTTGTTAGGTTTTGGCTTAGTGGCTGTAAATATGTCATTTTCCTCTTCTTTTTTTTAAAAATGTTATTTTGAATTCACAAGAGATATGACATAAAGATTGAAAAGGGAAAAGTGGTGCATACGTACATATAAATATAAATATACATATTTATGCGTAGTTTGCATCAACTATTCTAAAAATATATAAACTTATATATATTTCTTGTGAATTTGAAATATGTCTAATTAGGCATAATCTACAATAATTATAACTAACGATCTTTTTGTAATATTTGGAACATTTTGGCAAGATTGAATGCAAAAGGGAATGCTTAGTTATTGATTTGAAACAAATTATTAAATTAATTAAAAATAAGAATATAGAAAACAACTACGTTAACCACGTGAAAACATAAAAATAAATATATATATATATATATATATTATCCGTCCAAATCAGCCGAAAACGGTAAAATATATATTGTAGTGAATGTTTGAACGTTTGTATGATGTTCAATTATGGAACTATATGAAAAATGTAATCCATATTGAATTAATATTTTTGTGTTGATGATTGTAGCAATTAATAATTTTATCCGCAAATCAATATAACAATTGTTGCTAATGTTGATTTGGGAAAGTAAATATAATAGGAAATTGTTACAATTCCTAAATTGATTACGATAAATGTTGTAAACCCCAATTAGGCAATTTGAATTATAGCCGCATTTAGACATGAGGTTAAGCTCAACTTCTGGTAGAAGTCTGCCCAGAGCCTACCGGAAAATCCAGCATCCACAGGTAGTCAGCTTAACGTATGGGGTCTAATGCATAAATATAAGTATACAGAGACATGAGGTTAAGTTCAACTTGTGGTAGAAGCCTGCCCGGAACCGACCAGCAAATCCAGCATCCACAAGCGGTCAACTTAATATGAATAGTCTAGTGCACAAATATATAAACATATATATATATATATAACAGACAATAAATTAATAAATAGAAATAGTAATTGTCTGTTGGTGCACAACAAATAGATACTTCGGGACTTATAAAATTAAGAATATCCATGTAAATGGTTGCCTTATAAAATATGACCGTTATGGTGATAAAGGGCAATAAACAAAGAAATAAGAAATAAATGGGTGTAATAAATGGATTAGTGTATATTGTTTGTTGTTTAAATACTAAGTCCAATTAAGGGAAGTAATCAAATAAATATCCTAGGGTAAAGAGGATATAACTTTCCTTATTTATATTAATTAATGAATATATAACTTATAATTAAAAGTAGAGTTGGACATAGTAGGTTAATGATGTAAAAATATTATTAACCATAGGAACACGTTACGATAAATCTTATGCATATAATATTTTCGTGGAGAGTAACTAAACGGAAAAGACGTGATGATGTGGCCACTTTATCCCAATATGGAAAGGTACAAAAGGCTAATGGGGTACAAACCTAATAGCCTTTGCGTATAGTCCGCTTCTTGGGTCTTAAATGGATAGGGTTGAAGAGTCCACCTAGAAGTAGGTCTTTCAGTTTAGGGGTATTAAACGATGTTTTCACCAAAAAATGGCTCAAACACCAAGGGTACGAGAAACGTACTTCACCAATACGATTAGAAAGTAAATGGGGCCGCACTCAACAAAAGTTGGAAGTAAAAATGCGAAGAAAGTAAAATGGAGACAAGGTTTAAGAGTGGTTCATCCCTAAGCTAGGCCTACGTCCACTATGAAGGTAATTTGCATTATCATGATGATTACAAAGCATGTAAATTCTCTTTGTTCATACATTTTCTCATTCTCTCAACTCTCAACATATTCTCACTCTTACACACAAATCTTCCTTAAATTCACAGAATTCATTGGAGGAATGGTGGATGCTGTGAAGGAGAAGGACAGATGAGCGACAGAGAAGAAGGATGTCTTTGCCAATTTTTCACTTATAAGACCTTAATGGGTGCCATAGCCAAATGGATGAAGATTCTTCCAGTGGATATGACATGATAGCTAAGAATGTTTAAGGAAAGGTGAAGGAATGAATTCAGCAACACTTCATGGTTGCCACATCTCGTCCCCCTTTATGGTGGAAGACATGCCTATTTATAGGTGCACTCCACTGAAGAAATGAACTGAAATTCATCTATGCAGATTAGGAGTCGTTCGTCTTATTAATTACAAAAATGTCACCTCCTAGCTATAGCCTATCTATCAATAGCTGTTTCAGCTGTCCTGTACGATCGACCCCATGGGAGCGGGCGGTTTCATAGGAGCGAGCTACTGCATAGGTTCGAATACGTTGAATGGGTGGACTGTCGATAAGCGTATAGGCGGCTTGGACCGGTCGAATCATCATGTTAAGCCTTTCGTATTTGACTGGAATACACCATCTGGTTGGAGCATCTATATCTAATGGTAGATGGGTGACCGATCAAAGCTTGTAGAGCAGACATACGTGCGATCGCTCTGGAATTGATGTCTGTCAGATCGGTAGGTAGCACATGTTTGTAGCATTAGTGACTGATTGAGAAATGAGCGAGTGACTGAGGTTGCAATCCATGAGCGGACACAGGATGCATGTGTGACTTCTTGCATCTTTGTGTTCTCTGCTACGTACGATCGATCAGGCTAGCGTGGACGAATGATTACAGAATGCAACATGTGACCGAAACCAATTCTTTTCCTCGTCTTATACGAACGATTTCTTTGGTACAAGAATGAGCGACTTTTTTTGCATGGACGATCGTTGCAGGATGTACGAGCCTCGTTGTCCTTGGGCAGTACCATTCTTGAGTTCGCTTCGTGCGTGCGACCCCTCTGTATGACTGTATTATGATGTAAGACCGATCTTGACTGTGTTGAGTGGACGACCCAATTTGTTCTGATGTATGCAACATCCCTTGTCACGCTTAACCTTAAGTTGATGCTTGAACTTTGTTCTGTGTGATCGTTCCTTACTCTTCACAAACTGTTGTAGTGGATTATGCACGATCAACCCCAATGACGCTTGACCCGTAGACCAGCGTATGTATAAGGGATAAACATTTGCCCCTCAAAGTTTGTAACTTTTAGTTACACAAAATTACAGGCTTTGAAATAACTGATCATAACATAGTTTGGTAGATTAAATCAGATTTACCAAGGAATGATCGCACAGAACGCAGGATCATTAAGGTAAAGATATCTGGGGTCATTCCTTTTCGTGAGCGAGAGGTCTAAGTCACTCACATTATTTCCTTTGAATCGAAATATCATCACGATCGATCAAATCATGGGGATGCGGGCAAGCCATCTGGTCCTGATGGGCCACTTATTCTTGCGCAATCGAGTATTGAGCTGACGTGCAAGAATGACCTGCATGTTTGTCTTCTTATCTTCCCTTTCATTTTCTTGCTCCTCTCTTTAGTACACTTTTATTTCCCATATAAAACACACTGGTAACAGCTATTTCATTTTCTAAAAATCCCTAATTTCTACTTCGACTTCTTTTCGATTAGATTCTCTTGGTCAAAAAACCCTGTACCCCTTCCTATCATCAATCTGGGAAGCACAGGTTTGTCATTCTTGTTTATGCTTGTACCTCTTCTTATTTGATAATATATGTTTTTAATAGGAAATAATTTTTTTTGCTTTCTTGGACTGCTTTTCGAAACCCTTATGATCATTAGATACGATTTGTATTGCTATTGATCTTTCATGATGACAATAGTCCGAATTTTTGGACTAGATCTGGGTTGTTCTGTGCATGCACTTGTCTGAAAACTCCTAATTCCGATATTCCTTTTTCTTCTGGTTCTAAGCCTCGTACACATGATATGCTCACCGAAATGCTTAAGATGAGTTCTCATCTTGAATGATTCCTATCCTTATGACCATGTGCCAGTAATTTGTTCCCTGTTATCTGTTTTACACATGATGTTTGACGAAATGCTTAAATTATACGGCCTTGATATTGTCACTATGATCCACACTTCTGGTTTGACTCCTATGGTCACCCAAGTGCGTTTGACATGAGCAACCATTTTGAGTGAAGTATGTGAGAGTAACGTGGACTTGTTTTGTGCGACCGAGGTCAGAGGGATCAGTCGTTTGTGGTTCTGTTTTTGGTTGCGTTACCTGTTTAATATTGACTGACCCTTTAACTCCCCAAATTGCTTAGTCATTCACTAGTTCACTTATATAGGATGGATTCGTCTCTAGAGCGACGTAGGTTGGAAATGTTTTTTGACTTGGATGTTCAGATAACTGACGTTCAATCGACTGGTCAGCCGTTTGTGAACTCCCCTCTCGGTCCCTCTTATACAGAACTTCAAACAATCATTAATAAGCCACGTTATGCTCCAGGGCCATGCAATCCCAAACTTGCTAAACGACTCAAAGAATGGAGTTTGCAAGGAGTATCTTCTAATGCAGATATATCTCCGTTAGATCATCAAACTCTTTCTTATGATATGATTGCCGCGAAGTGTCAGATGCTTGCCCCTTTTGAGACTGCTATGTACCAGTTTGGAAAGCAAATGGATCTACTCAAAGATCATTCTACAAAACAAATGAGCGGTTGGCACACTCTGGCCTGCGATCTCCAAAAGCTTCATAGGGATAATCTCGAGCGTATCTCCGCCTTAGAGGATGACAAGGTGAAATTGATCCAAGCTCTTAGATTCAGGGGTAGTGCGGTTGCTTCCTTTTCTTTGGGAGATGTTGAGTTGGCAGTTTCAAAGCGCAAAGAGTCCTTGGCTGATGAACATCCATCCTACTCTACTCAGGTTAAGTGGAAGTTTGGATGGCCCAAGAAGAACAAGGATTTGTAGCTTTTCTATCTTTCCTTTGGTCGTTTCTTTTGCGAACTATGCTTTTAGATCGGTTGTTTAAGCGGGTGCTGATCCTTGCATTTAACTTTATGTTGGTATGCGTCGTGACTTTTGATTATTTTGGTGTTTTGGTGACCTTGTGAATGTTTTGTGACATTTTGATGCTTTTGTGCTCTGTTTGGTTAGTACGGGATGGTGCTCTTGTTTGTTACTCTGTGGTCTTTCATTCTGTTTGATAGCATTTGCATTTTAATTTTCTTTGATGACGGTGCGTTAGTATCGTGCTTACGGTGTGTAACCTTAATGCTAATGACTCACTTTTCGGTGTTATAATAGTTTTGTTGTAGTTTTGTTAGATTGGAAGCAATTATCTTATTAGAATTTAGTTGACTGATCATATGCCACTTTTCTTTCTCTTTAGTGATCGTGCATTTATTCGTACGTTTGCCAATCTGGTGGCCTAAGTCCTTCGGACTTTGGTCTTGAATGCATTCCCTCTAAAGAGGGTTATAAATTTTATGATGTATTTAATTACTTTTTTTACTAACTCAGTGACCCGAGTCCTTCAGATATTTGGCTTAAATGCATGTTTTTGGTTTCTGATGTATTTAACCATATTTCTCGCTAACTCAGTGACCCGAGTCCTTCAGAGACTTGGTTAAACACATATGCGTGTGTATATATATATATATATGCATATTGTTGTTATTCATTAGAATGTATTCAACCCCATATCTCACAAACTCGGTGACCTAAGTCCTTCGGGCACTGGTTTTGAGTACGTGCCCCAAGGGGAGGACTTGGATTTTAAGTTTCGATACAATTTTGGTCCTTTTTAATTTGGTTATTTTGAAACCCAAAAAGACCTAAATTAGATACCCCTTTCGGCTAGGATTTCTGTTACCCCCTTTGGGATAGGATTTCTGTTACCCCCTTTCGGATAGGATTTCTATTTGCGCTAGTCCTTCCAGCATGTTTGCCGGTCCTTCCGACACTAGAACCGGTACTTCCAGCCTAGGTTTCGTTGGTCCATCCGACTTTATGCTTCATCCCGGGTGGTGGACACTTGTTCATCTTATCGAGTTTTAGTTCGATTTGAAGAATTCTTGCCCTGCACCTAACAAGGTGCCTCTTTTGGGACTGACAATCTTTTATCCATGGGACAAATTTGGCTATTTACACCTTTGCATTATTTTCGCAGTTTGGCACCAATTCTTTTGCTGGATGCTTACTAAGTATTTCGTGTTTTTGTGATGGATGATGCAGCTTTTTGATTTTTCACCCATTCATTGCTTAGTTTGAATGAACCCCCGACACTCAACGTTTTTTGAATTGTTCCTGCTAGGATATGCTTGTGAAATCTCCAACTATGGTTGGATTTTGAGAGAGTTACTGTTCTTGTTTGCCTATGTAAAGAAGTGAGCTTTTAGCAGAAGTTTGCAAATATATGTTTCGTGTAAGCAAATGGAGTTTCTCACTCATTTTTTATGTACATAGTTCGAATGTGAAATTTCTTGCAAATATCCAGCTTTTACAATAGATTTGAACAATGCATTATAGAAAATAACGGCGGATGTGCTCGTTGTTCCAAGCTCGAGGAATATGGACTCCATCTGTGGTGGTCAATTTGAAAGTGTTGTCCTGAAGTTTTTGGTTTACAACATAGGCCCTTCCCAATTTGGTATAAAAGCCCCGGTTCCAGTCATTACTTTCTTCAGTACAAGGTCCCCGATCTCGAAAGTCTTGTGTCTGACTTTTGAATTGAAATGCCTAGCTACCCTTCTGTGATGTGCAGCCACCCTGAGTTCTACTTATTTTCTTCTTTCCTCAAGTTGGTCGAGGGCCTCAAGTCGTAGCCTCTCATTTTTCTCCTGGTTGAAGTGAATCCTCCTATGGGTGGGGACATCTAGTTCCACAGGGATTATGGCTTCAGAATCGAAAGCTAAGGAAAAGGGAGTGTGCCTAGTCGCAGTTTTATGAGTGGTACGTAGTGGAAGCTCATCTGCCCAACCACCTTTGGATTTCTCCAATCATTTATTTATGGTCGATTTAGTGATTTTGTTTACCGCTTCCACTTGCTCGTTTTTTTGCGGACGGGCAACTATAGAAAAAAAATTCTGGATTTTATGCTTGGCGCAAAAATTTTGGAAGTCTTCGCTCTCAAATTGGGTCCCATTGTCTGTGATTATTTTTGTGGCACTCCGAACCTACAAATGATATTTTTAAAAACAAAGTTATTAACTTTCTTTGAGGTTATAGTTGCTAAAGGTTCTGCTTCAGCCCATTTTGTGAAATAATCAACAACAATGGCATATTTCAAACCAGATTTCGCGGTGGGCAGTGCTCCCATAAGGTCGATGCCCTAGATGGCGAATGGCCATGAGATGACCATCTAGGTTATAATTGTTGATGGCATCCTTGGAATTTTTACAACCTCTGGCATCTATCGCATCTTTTAGTATATGCTACGGAGTCCTTATTTATGTCTAGCCAGAAATAACCATATCGCAGAATTTTCTTAGCCAATGTCTGGCCACCAGTATGACCACAAAATTCACCCTCATGTAATTCTATCAAGATTGCTTTGGACTCCTTTTTGGTAACACAACAAAGTAAGGTCATAGAAAATCCTTGTCTGTATAGCCGTCCATCCTGAATGAGATACATGGGGGCTATTCGTAAGATTTTACTTCGCTTCTTAACTTCGGCTGGCAGTGCACCGGCCATGAGATGTTCTTTGATCGGTGTCATCCACGAGTTTAGCTCATTATCCACCTCCATGGCCCAATCCATCTCGGTATGCTCCATGCTGGGGCTGGAAAAGACCTCCATCGGGACTAATCCTATAAGTTGTGCATCCCCTGTTCTTGCATATTTTGCCAATGAGTCCACCTTGGTATTTTCTTCTCTCCGAATGTAACATATAGTATAATGCTCGAATCTGTCTAGTACTTCCAAGGCCTTAGATAGATAAATCCATAAGTTTCCCATTTTGGCTTGGATCTCTCCCCGGATCTGACACACCACTAGTTGGAAATCATTGAAGACTTGTATGATCTTTAGCTTCAGTTCTCTTACTAGTCTTATTTCTACAATGAGGGCTTCATATTCAGCTTCGTTATTCGTTGATGGAAATTCTAGCCTTAGCGCATAGCATATAGATCTTTCTTCAGGGGTTTCTAGGACTACCCCTGCCCTAGAACAGTAATCGTTTAATGCTCCATCAAAGAATAATTTCCATTGGATGTTGGTTATAGTGTCAGGCTCCTATTTTATATCTCCTCGGTCGATAAATTCTACGATGAAATCAGCAAGTGCTTGTCCGTTAATTGCTTTTTGGGGATGGTATGTAATGTCATACTGACTAAGCTCAATATTCCACTTTATTAGCCTTTCGGATGTCTTTGATCGAAACAACACCTTGTTGGATCTAGATGACCCCTAGAGGGGGGTGAATACGGTTTATCCCAAATTATCGTAGAGTTTAAATATTACGAGATGTTAAAATATTCACAGATCACAGAATGCAGCAGAAATAAAAATACAGAAAGTAAATAACACACGATATACCCAGCTTCGGCAAAATCCTGCTTACTGCTGCATTTCTAAGGTTTCTACAAGGAGTTAATAACTGATCACTCTTACAGACACTGTAAACTCGCACTCCCTGCTCCTGTACTAACCTTACGCTCAAAACCCTAGACTGGCCGATATCCCCTCGACCAGATTTTCCCGTACTACAAACCTGTAACACGTGACCCTAGTTTTTACAGACTCTAGTAATTTGCCAGCTAAACCCTAACTGGATTCCCCTAGATTTTATAGACCTAGAAACTGTTGGATTGATTTTCAAATACAAATAAAAATACAACAAAATAAAGACACAACAAATAAAAACCCCTTTAATCCATTTAGACCAGGCCGGCCCCTTTGTAAAGTGTTGCACCCTTATTCCCTTTGTCTCGTTCACTTTCCCTTTTGAGAAAAAATGGCGGCGACTACGAAAAGCTTGGGTTATCTGCTTTCCCAAATCGATCGCAATTGTAAAAGAAGATTCGGATTCTCACGTAGCTTCAAACTATAGTGGATTGCTTCATCAATTGAATGCTTGGCTCTCTTTCTCGTCACCGATCTGGGATTTTTATCTCTAGATCTTGATAGAAAAACTTGTGAGTAATATAAATTCAATTTTTCTCTTGAATTTTTGTTGTTGGTTTTTGATATATCATGATAATGATGTAGTGGTGATATTAATTGGGTAATTCGAACCCTAGAAATCTCTAATTTCATGAAATATGACTTGTCTGATTTGCGGTTTCCTCTTTTGTGATATTGTCTTGAATGAAATGGATTTTCTCGGATTTGGATGAAATGAATTTCGGCTTTTAAAAACTTGCTACGCGATTGATGTTGCCACGGTTTCGATTTCATTTCTAGGAACAATTTTATCACTTGCCAAAAATTTGTTTGTGTATATTTGGAAAATAACACCATGCCCAAAACATTGCTGTGCTCGTTTAAAACAGGTTCAAAGAAATCAAACCTTTCCCAAAATTACTGCATTGATCTCTTGCCAATATCCTGACACTAATTTGTATAAATTTGGAAATAATTAAAACTTGTCAAAAAAAAACTTGTCTCTTCTTCTTTCTGGCTTTGCGCATTTCTGGAAATCAATTTAGCCATGTATAATCATTTTCAAAACTGAAAACTTTTGAAAATATGGTTGCCCAAAACGATATACTTGAATGCCAAGTTAACTTGAATTTCTGGAACCATTTTAAACTTAATTTGCTATTGAGCCTGCTCCCATGCTTGAGCCACTTGTACATCCATTTTGAATTTGCCGTAAACACTTGTGCTTTACACCTGAATCATGAACTTGAGCATGCTTGCTTTGCTGGTTACTTGATACTTGCCAAAAACTATTTTCTGAAATCTGGAAATAATAATTCTTGCCAAATAATACATGTCCATGATCCACCTAGTCTTTATCATATTCCTGAAATGTTTAACCCATAAACTTTGTGCTTGACCATGAGAATTGCTAAGTTGTTCTCTTTAACATATGCCAGTTTTGTTTCATCATGCTTGTGCCATAACTGTCTGTGTACACTGTTTTGACATTGTTTTGTGTAAATTGCCCTAAGTCTTTGGACATGTAATCTTCCTTGCTCCATAAGTTTCACACTTGTATACTTTGTAACTTGAGTTGCTTGCATATATCAAGTGCATGTGTGTTTAAACTTGGTTCGACATGCCCCCTGTTTTATACATGCTGCTTGTATACTTTAGTTGTTCTCTTGACTTCTGCTATGAGGCTTCATGTATATTGGCTTGTGTTGCTATGTTGAGAATCTCCTTGCCATGCACTAGCATCTACACCGACTTTGTTGCTTGGACTTCTTGCTTTGTTGTTATGTTCCTTGTCTTGTAGTTGATCTTATTGCATCACTATGCCTTTGAGCAATGCTGGACTACATTTGCTTTGCTCAGTCCATTTTCATTTGTATATGCATTGTCCCGTTTTGTAACCACTTGTATACACTCATGTATTCGAGCATGGTTAACGCCGAGTCATGTCTCGACCCATGTTTGTATACTTGACCAAGTAAACCTGAAGATTGTACCATGTACTTGTATGTGTACACACATGATGATTTGGATATAATTTGCATTGCCTCAGCCATTGATTATGCTGTACTTTGTATTGTTGTGTATTATTTGGGCTGCTCCATATATTCTTGAATTTTAGCTGCTTTGACCTTTATTCATGATGGCTTTGAGATTGACACTGTATAGACTACATGTATACATATATGTATATATATACACACGTATGTGTATATATATACACGTATGTGTATATATATATATATATGTGTGTGTGTGTGTGCGTGTGGCTATTCGAATATATATATCAGCAGACCGCTACACTGAGTTATGGCTGTTAAGAAACAACTAGTTCTGATCAGCAAACCGGTGTAGTGTGTTGAGGTTGATCAGTGGGTACAAGAAATATATACATATCAGATCAAGTAATGAAAAATGATGAGAAACACACCGAAATTCTAAGGCAAAAACTTTTAAAAATAAAATAATATTTACTATAATATAAAATTATTTCTGTTCAAGATTACTGTGTGTTTCTGTATATGACAGGTAAGCAGATGATGACTGGATTGACAGTGAAGATGCTGTGAAGACAGAAGACTGAAGACAGTGAATGAAACAGTGTAAGTAAATGTGCCTGTATATGAAAGTGAAAATGTATGTATATATGATTTCTATAGACAGAGTGACTGTATGAGTGTTGTAGAGAGAATTGTACTCATATTTGTAATAAACAAATTTTGTTTGAAATAAAATATTATTTTATTGTGTTTAAATGAATTTGTCTATCGTATTCAGTTTATTTACAAGTACAATGAATGTAGAATGATGTAGTGTATATGAAAGTGGATATGAAATGAAATGTATATCAGTGATGTATTCAAATAGTGGAGTTATAAATAGTTGTACTGTTTGAATATTTGAAATATAAAATTCAATTTAAATAAAATACTTTATGAATATATGAATGTTTATACTGTCATATTCTATTTAAATATAAATATTATATTTCTGTCTGTGATGTATATATAGAACTGTACAGTAACAAACACATTTAAAATAATATTTATTTGGTTGTTATCATCAAACAAAAATCATATAATTGTGTATACAACTACGTTATATACAACAATCTCCCCCTTTTGATGATGACAAACAAATAAAAGATTTTGAACAATATAAATGTGTTTGACAGTGAATATTGAACTCCCCCTATTTATTAGCTCCCCCTACAACAGAAAACTCCCCCTATAATTGTGCATGAGTGAAACTAAATGAATAATAATGAATTTTCAAAATTAAATGAATAATAATGAATTTTCAAAATTAAAAATATTTATAAAACATTCACTCATAAATCAAAATATCAAACCATTCTCCCCCTTTTGTTATCATCAAAGGATAAAGACATTAAAATATAGATGAAAAAAGACTAAAAAATATAATTTCAGCTTAAGAGGAAGAATGGACGTCATAAATTTCAATCAGTCAAACAAAAATCATAATATTCTAAGAACATGTGGCATATTTCACATTTTAGAGAATGACGGATTTATGATGAAATCTATAAAAATGGAGAGAGTTCAAAAATGATTTCCAATTATTTTCAAGAGAATTTTGAAAAAATTAACTACAAAACAGTGATGGATTTGGACTATAATTATAATTTCAACTTAAGTGACGCAATCATATAATCTCAAATCCCAATAGCTATCAATCAGCAAATCATAATACATCATAAAATATTAACACACTTCACATATTAGAAGGATGGATTGATAGGCTGGTTTTTATACACCAAGGAGAATTTTACATTGATTTCTATTTATAGAACATTGTTTCCTTTTAATTTTATTTTATTTAAGAACACACTGACCGTGCATAACCAGAGCTTGGATTTTTAAATGAGGTCAGTCGCAACTTAAATTATAAGTTGTCTCTTAACCGTGCATGACCGGAGCTTGGATTTTTAAATGAGGTTAGAGACACACTTATATATTAATTATATATTTATCGTTTTTAGCTTCAAAAGAAAAAACTCCTCGTTATATAAAACCAATATGAATGATAGAAATGTGGTAGGTACAGATATGAACTATGAAATAAATTTCTATTTTATTATATTATGAAATTTCTTCGACTATACCGGGATCATTGAAAATTTTCAATTATCACTAATTCTGAAAAATAATATAGTCCCATTTCTATCACAAATATTTTCACTGTTTATCTAAAATGATTTTTAAAAAGTATTAACTCTCCACATTAATATAAAAACATAATGGATGACAGAATAGTGGAAGATAAAGGAGATGGTCGTGAAATAATTGCCAATTCAAAGATATTATAATAAATGTTCAACCAACATGAAAATATAAATAAAATCTCCTCTTGTTGTGAAATATAATGCAGTCATGATTCATCACAATTTCAAAATCTAATAATAATTTTGATGAATTATAAATACAGTTCAATTTGGATATTGATTTCAATTTCTGAATGAATAATCAATAAATAATTTTAAAATTGAAAATCAATTACAAGAGGGATATGAAGATCTACACATGCCAAGAGGGATAAATTTGTACAAGGCAAAAAGAGTGTGTGGATCTATACAAGGTGTAGATTAGAATCTAAGTATAGATGAGTGAGAAAAATATAAGGCACTTCTGATACCACTTGGTGTCCCTATTAATGGGGATTGTAACAAGACACCGGAGACAAACCAGGATATCACAGATAAACAGAAATTCAATCATAAGGTCAAAGCAAACAAGACAAGCAAAGTAATTTCAGCAGCAGTTAATTTTAATCAAAACAAGTAGTTATCTAAGATCATTTTCAAATGCAGTATCAGAGTAGCTCAGAAACCGATAGAACAGCAGACTTGTCAGAAAATGTTACTAATGGTCACAAAATATATTCCATGATCCAAGATTATATAATTTATTTATTTTAAATCATTTGAGGAAAATTGAAAAATTAGGACTCAATGAATAAATCACACCATATTATAAATTTCAGATCCAACATATGTGTGTAATTCAATAAATCAATAACTTCAAATGATTTTAAACAAACATATGTTCAAATCAAACAATCATGAAATAACAGTGGGTTTCAAGATCGGATTTTCAAAGAATTTTTCCAAATTATTTCTGACATGCCCAAAGAAAAAATTCAGATCATTTGCATCCAGTTTGAGAGGTATTCATGATCCAAAAAAATTAGAAAATAATTTATTTGAAATCACTTGAATTGTAATGACCCGAAAATCCGGTCCAATTTGAGCTGACCAAAAACACAAGTCCAACCCCAAATTAAACTGAAAATCGGAAAATTAATAGAAAGAAAACAAAGGGTGAGAATAGATAAGATAGAAACTTAGAATAGAAGAAGAAGAAGAAGAACACAACATCAGAGTAACACGAACCTCACAGCGGAACGAATAACATATAATGGATAACATATCCTTGAAATAAAGGTTTTACTTGAATATACATATCATTATCAAGTACATCACTTACAACACAGCGGAAAATAAACAATAGCTATATGATCTTGAAGCCTCCTGCTCCAAGCTCTTCCAGTATATCTGTAAATCCCGACTACTTGACTGCCCGTACAAATTTAGGCACCCAAGAGTTTAGGGAAAACAACAAAATAAACTCCGGGTCAGTCATGGGACCGGTGTGAGTAAAACAGTTTAAAACAGTTCAAGCAGGTAAATGATATCTCATAAGACCACGCCGTATAACGGAACGGGTTTTTCCCTTATGAGAATCCAAATTATCTTTATATCAAAAACCATTTTGATATTATAGTAATGTTTATCAACCATAATATAATAATCATCTAGCAGAAACGCTTTCATCTCACGTTCTACATATATAGTACAATCAAAACCGTAAGCACGTATTAGGTAATGGATTTCCAACTATGACAAGGTATGGAACCACCTTTCGCTAGTGTACCTCTAGAGAGGAATACATTGGGTTCAACAAGAACATCTTGCAACCCGACCATACATGACCGACCACTCATTTCGCTTGAGTGTATCGAATGTATATCATCAACGGTTGGGATCAGCAACCTTTTCCCGGATGGGACAGTATCGACAATAGATTTTTAGAAATAAATGAAACTCTAGATCAGGTGATTATACACCCTACTTCGGAGCGACCGACTTAGCCATGTTGCCTGCCCGATTTCTGTCATTTACCGGTTGATGAGGCTTGAGGTTACGCCTTATCATTACATCAGATTCACTTCGAATGCCACATCGCCAGAACCATCAAATCACCGATTGACGTCCTCAACAATACATTATGTGTTAGCTAAAAGAAGTTTCCTTCTCTGCTTCCACTCTTGGTACGGTTGGAGAAATCAATGTACGTGATCATCTGGAAATACTCTGTCAGACATCCCTCCATACAAGTCATCCAGGAACAGGATGAACCGAAGGCACTATTCAATACATCCATCTTAGACACTGTTATCTAAGACTTATACAATAGCCCTTGCACTTTACTCCGTCTTCAATTTTATTCGCAACGTTTATGCCAATACAGAGTGGTTCTTTGGATAATAATCCAACCGGTCTCTACATATTAACAACGTTAAAATGGTCAAAACTTCGATAGTCTGTGATTTAACTGTCGAAGGAAAATATGTGTGCAAACAACGATATCATTTCTAGAAGGAAATTCTATCGATCAATCATCAGTCACTACCATTCCACAACTATCAGACTCTAACTGTAAACTAATAAGAGAACAACTTCCCAAGTATAAACCCCGAAGGCCGAAACCAACATCAGATCGATACTCATAAAATTATTCAACTTAACTAATCTCTAGTCAGTTTATAATCTTTTTTAACTCTATTTCTTAACTTCTATGTTCAATTAACTCTTTTTGAATAACTATGTTCAATTGACTCCTTTCGAATAACTATATTAAATTGACTCCAATTTGATAACTCTAATCGACTAACTCTTTTCTATCTCGTTAATTTACTTTTATAATCCTATTTATTCTCCCAATTAATATTCCTTTATTCTATTTATTTATCAAATAAATAAATCCATTATCTTATCCTATTTATTTAACAAATAAATATCTCACTTATTATCTCCTATTTATTTTCTGAGTAAATAGTCCATTTTATAACATCTTATTTATTTATCCTAAATAAATAATTCACTTTATAATTATTCCAATTTATAAATATTATCCTTCGGTTATAATCCCACTTAACAATATTCCCTATTTATAAACATTCCACTTTATAATATTCTCTATTTATAAACTTTCCACTTTATAAATATTCTCCATTTTATAAAATCCTATGATTTTATAAACAAATTCGTTTTCAATAACACTTTGAAAATTTCCTTTTCTATATTCCGGCATGTTATGGTTTTTCCACATATCAACTCACGATAACCAATATCGTCCAAACACACAAGGTCCACCACAGATTATAACTACATCATATATCACAATATATAAAAAAAAAAAGGTTAAGGAATCCAGTCGGATTCCTCCAACCTGTCTCCCTGTATCACAGATGTTAAACAATATAATTAACATCGATAATATTTCACTATGAAATATTCTGCTAAACATAATCAATATTTGATTAACGATATATATAACGTTATCTATAACTTCAACCAATACACAAGCAATTCAACCAAATAGTTAACACACAGAAATCAACAGATGATTAACAGTTCCAAAAATACGTTATAAAAATATAACTGTTCAGAGTTGGTGAGTTTTACTCACCTTTCGCGTTAACCGTTATATAACGATTTACGTTAGTCGATTCTGATCAGACAATTTATTTCTCCATAAATTGTAATGGGCTTGATTTCACGTCCAGTCAGTTCCATGACGTTGGCCTTGTCCATACGATCCCAACGTGACTGACGGTTCGTGATTCTGATTTCATATGACCGAGATATAGCGGTTACAAGTTCGAACTAGTTTAAATTAAATAAAATAAAACCTTAACTTTTTAAATTGGGCTTAACCTATTTCTTCCGGCCCACTAACCAACCCACAAGCCCATGACCGCATCCTTTTCTTCCCCGTGACCTTAAAATACCGTGCTCCAGTAAATCCCAAAACCCATGGCCGACGTCTTCCACTCCATCCTCCCTCATTCTCTTCATAAGAATTCAAACTACAATCACCAATAGCTTTCTCTACTCAATCTCCATCTTCCTATACACCAAATCCCCAACTCGGTGCTCACCATCACATCCCGTCGACAGCAGCCCCCACGAAATACAGGGTGTCGCATTTCACCTTGGTCCGCCAGCCGTACTTTTGCCACCACCAAATTACTCCTCCGACCATCTCGAGTTCATCCATACCATTAATTTGACCTCCGACGTCACGAGATGGGAAGTAGGCCGAACCCTAGTGTCTACGGTTGAAAAACGCAACTCAAAAGTGGACGTCGAACAAGAAAAGAAGTCTACTGCTATAAACAGCTCACTCCAGGGATTCCACACATATTCGTATTTTGATTTATAGAAATTTCTATGATTTCTTCTGATTTTTGTTGTTGCGGTTTGACTGTGGTGAATAAGAATTTTATGCTTGCGTTATACTGTGAAGTTGTGGATGAGAAAAATGGTGGACGTGGCTTTGTTTAGTTCACCAATAAATTAGGATATTTTTAAGTTGATTATTTTATTATATTTTTAATCAACTACTGCTCGTACTCGTCTTCTAAAATTCCTGCGATCACACACGATACCCGAAAATCATGAAATTGGACATGTGGCTACAGCTCGACATTACGGTCCCAATGAAACTAGTTTCGTCGAATTCCGACTTCGTATGCTCACACAGTGTATTTTTAACTGTCAAAATACTGACTGTTTTTCACTCTAAAAATCCGTACGGCCACACAGTGACCCTAAAAATCACGAAACTTGATATCTAGCAATAATTTGACGTTGCGGATCCAACAAAATTAGTTTCGTCGAATTCTGAGGTCGTTTGGAAAACTGGCTATTTTTACAGCTCTGAATGACCCATTTAAATATATAAATATATTTAAATATAATTAAATTAAATATTTATAAATAAATATTATCGTATATATTCACCGTGGGATACCACAGCTCTACTGGGATTTATAACTTGATATTCCAAATCCGAGTCAACCCGATATTCGATTTATATTGAAATTCCTTTTTAAAATATAAATAATTCCTTTATAAATTATAAAGGAATTCCACAGCGACTTTTCTAAAATTTGATTTGGACATAAATCAAAATCTACACGACGAAATCCCGATTTTTCTCTTCCAGTAGAAAGATATACTCCACCAGCTCCACAAGTTTCTTGTTTCACAGAAATCCGGCTTAAAACGAATCCTTTACATTCAGTTGAAGTTCGAATCGCCAAATTACGATCTGCAGCGCCATTTTAAGCTCATTTTTAATTATAATATAATTATACGTTCAAACTGTCGTTGAACTAATATATTCGTTATTCTAATTCAATTCTAAACTGAATTAAATATCACAGATGATCCAGTTCACACCATATCGCCATTTCAGCCAATTCTGATTATTTCAGAATTAAATATATTATTTAATTTATTATTTTAATTAAATATTCAACATTATTTAATTCCATGACCATTTAATTCACTATATCACTATTTATATAATTAAATAAATTAATTATAATACCTCTACAAACGCGGGTCATTACTATCTTCCCCACTTAAAATAATTTCGTCCTCGAAATTGCTAAAAGGTAGAGGACGACCCTATCGACTGATTAGAACATATTTGTTCACTTCTTAACTTCAGTTTCAACTGAACCAATTTAATTTCAATTAAATTATTAATTAATTCTTATCAACGAAAATTTTCAAAATTCCTGAAAATTTTCTAATGCCTTAACTCTTCGAAAAATTTCGCTAGCACCCCCTTTGTACTGGTCAATCGGTCAAACTCCAACTCGCCTCTCTGGGCCATCTCCATCCCAAAAGAAAATCAAACAGCCAAGCGGCTTACCAATTCGGCTCATAAATCTTATATCCAACAAAAATATAAGCTTGTACCTTTTGTCGGCATATCATTATATCCTTTCCACCTGTTATCAATTCAGCGGATACAAGGGTCATCCCAATCAAATTCCAATCTTCTTTTATCCACAACACCACCATTCGCTTATATCCGAGCCAAATATCATTTCAACTCGAGTTTCTTCTCGATTCCCAACTCTTAACTTGATTATCACATTACACTTCAAATTTGAATCTCACAATCCAATTTGTCTTGATATCATTCTAATTCAATCTCAGTTACCACTTTACTGGCTTTACTTTAATTCAATTTTGCTCTCACAAATTTCTGTTAAATTTGTTTTTAATTTCAACAGTCTTTCTTGGGAGTTTCTAAACAGTTTACTCTTTTCAAAAATCAAAATTTTCTTTTGAACATGTCACTGAGCCCTTAATTAATATTCCATTAGTTAAATCACTTCTCTATTTCTTTATCAATATTTGTTAACCAAATATTTTCAATAACCATATTGGCCTTTTATGTTATTTGGAAAACATTTCCGAATATCGCCTTCCTTTATTTTCTAAACTTTAGAAAATATATGATATTTATAATTGGAAAATATTCCAATTACTTATCTCTTTTCCGATCTCGTTTATTTCTATACATAGGAAATATTCTTTATTATATTTCCAAGCTTACACTTATTTGGGTTAAAACGGATGTTGTGTAAAACATCGTTACTACAACCCAAATACTATATTCAACTAACTCTTATTCAACATTGATATTCGAGCCTGAAATCTTACTATTTATTTGTTAATAATGAAATCAATCAAGTTGGGGTATAACTACCTCTCAGACCTTGACTGAATAACATTTATAACGTCAAAACAGATATGACTACTTACTCGAATAATCAATACCATACAACTACTTATTCACTTTTAAACACGTATACGCTTCCTCTTTCTATTCTTACTAGATTTTATTATTTGTCTTCCTTTTTGATTTTACTATTCTATTTCTAATTTTGTTTCCTTATCGACTTCTATATATATATTATATATATATTGATACGTTGATTTCTAACTATCAAATTATCTTAAAAATATTCTAACTCCTTAAATTCCCGGAAAAATTTGCCATAACCTCCTTTGTACCAGGAGCATCGGGATATTTCAAATAGCCTCCCATGGCCCTCACCAATCCAAAAGAAAAAGCCAAGCGGCTAGCCGATACGGCGCATAAAATCTCATATATGAATTAAATACATACCTTTTCGTCGAGCATTCTATTTATATACCTTCATACCTTATCCATACCTATCTCATGTATATTTATACCTGCCCAATCTATTTTAACTATACCTGATCGTTTTAACTCAATTCGTTAATTAACTTGTTAATTAACTCTTTAGTCTAATTCACTTTTATATTTGAACATGACATGTCCAAATATATTTTAACTTGGTTATTAACTAATTTGAATCCAAATTTCAAATTTAAGTTCTATATTCGATTTCGAATATCCATTTACAAATCCAATTCACCTTTCAAAGTTCAACTTCAAATTCAAAACTCGATTAACTAATTCCTCTTCGACTTAGTTAATTCTATTCAATTTCTATTCAAATTTTATATCACTTCTATTAGTCAAATCTATATATCAAATTCTATTCAAATTCTATATTATAAATGCCATTTGAATTTCTATATACAAATTCTATATTATAAATCCCATTTTGAAATTCAACACAACTTGTCATTCCCAAAACAAATTCAAAACAGTATCTCTAGTAGTAATTCGTCACTTATAACTCGAAAATGAATACTGATGATGCAGCTGTCATCATCGGAATCTATTTTCCAGTAATCGAAGTGAGTTCAATACTATAAAACCATTTCTAAACATTTCCACTTTGAAATTCATTTCAAAATATAATTCACACTGCTTATAAAACAATTTAAAATCTCCCAGGATCTTAAATTGTTCTTATTTTTAATCCAAATCCATTTACAAACACTTATCCAATTTTCCAGAATTTTAATTCAATTTCTGGTTTAATTTTTTTTTCCAGACTCAACTCATCTGATTACACGTATTTCACTTATATGAATTCTGATTGGTTATTTACATAACCATTTAATTTATAACCTTACTCGATTATAATAACAACCAATATATCCAATATGTATCAAAATATACTTTGGGTAAAATTATTTTAATTTACCCTCTTTTCAAAACATATCGTGACGACCCATCGTATTCAAGTGTTTAGTAACTCCTACCGATCCAGTGGATCAAACTGATCGACCAGAACCCATAAACAACTCAACCAATAAAACCCCACAATATAAAACAATTTTTATATCAATAACAATTTCGTCCACTTGTATATATACACTCAAACTCAATCTAGGGTGTTACTAACCCTATCTCTACTGAGTCACGCCATAGAGCCAAGGCAATTCACTTAAACTTAAGCTCTGATACCAACTGTAATGACCCGAAAATTCGGTCCAATTTGAGCTGACAAAAAACACAATTACAACCCCAAATTAAACTGAAAATCAGGAAATTAAAAGAAAGAAAACAGAGGGTGAGAATAGATAAGATAGAAACTTTGAATAAAAGAAGAAGAAGAAGAAGAAGAACACAACATCAGAGTAACACGAACCTCACAGCGGAACGAATAACATATAATGGATAACATATCCTTGAAATAAAGGTTTTACTTGAATATACATATCATTATCCAGTACATCACTTACAACACAGCGGAAAATAAACAATAGCTATATAATCCTGAAGCCTCCTGCTCCAAGCTCTTCCAGTATATCTGTAAATCCCGACTACTTGACTGCCCGTACAAATTTAGGCACCCAAGAGTTTAGGGAAAACAACAAAATAAACTCCGGGTCAGTCATGGACTGGTGTGAGTAAAACAGTTTAAGACAGTTCAAGCAGGTAAATGATATCTCATAAGACCACGCCGTATAACGGAATAGGTTTTTCCCTTATGAGAATCCAAATTATCTTTATATCAAAAACCATTTTGATATTAGTCAGAACGAAATTTGGGCCAAACACCCAAATGCTTTGTGAAAACCTCACAATCACAAGTCAATGCAGAAAAAGCAGTAAAATAAAAGGAGACACACGAGTTTTTTATAGTGGTTCAGCTCAAACCAAGCCTACGTCCACTTTATAGTTTCTTAAATCCTAAGAAGCTATTACAATACTGTTTGCTTGTGGTTTATACACGAAATCCTCGTGTTTACAATAAAAAAGAGGAGATTAGAGAATGAATTTATACAAGAATTCCTCGTGTTAAAGTGATGAGCAATGTCCTTGCTTGGTTGTAAAGGAGACCAAGTGTTGGAGTCGCCAAATGTCCCTTGAAATGGCCATATGAGGGTGTATTTATAGGCATAGAGGAGCCTTGCAAGGTTCTGAAGTGGTCCGGTTCGGAGGTGCCACGTGGCGGGCACTGAGGTGATCTCGGAAGTAGTGGAGCAACGGTTACCAAGTTGTGTGGAGACAGGTGTCAACCGATCTGCATCCATAGGAACCAGTTATGGCAAGAGAATAGGTCAGAACTTCATGTGCAGAAGCAGGACCAGGGGGACGGTTCGGGTCTCCATCCGATCCGAGCCGGAATGTCCAAAGCCAAGAGTGCTCTTGTGAGGATTTGATGTGAAGCGGGTCGGGTTTGCCTTATCCCGATCCGAAACGGAGTCTCCGATCCGAGCCGACATCTAAGTGTTGAAGGGAGGATGCTGAGTTGGTGAAGGCAGGATGCCTCATTCTGATCTGAACCGAATTATCCGATCCGATCCGAGGATCTATTCAATGCTAAATTCCAGGTCTCCGGTTCTGCACGCGTTCACGGAAACGAGCATAACTTTCACACCGTAAGTCCGTTTTAGCCAAATGAAAGCTCAAACTAATTCAGAGATCTACAACAGTTACGAAGCTTCGCTCCGTAATCGCTGTTTTCAAGCCCGAAAAAGGTCATCTGGAAGGAGTTCCGGGCCTTTCTTTGTTTGTGATGCGATTTCGAGCAAATCGCTGCCTATTTTTTGACGATGTTTCCAATACTCTAGTGTGTTGTTTATCAGAGATTCCATATGTGACTGCTTTGACTAAAAAGCGGGTCAACATTTTGCCCCCCAGAACATATCTCGCTGGTTGAAGGAAGATGTGTTCTGGATAATCCAAGGCCACGCCGGGCCTGCCAGCTGCAAGTATAATCCGTACCTGCGAAGAAGAGAAAGCAAACAGGTATGTCAAAACCTAACAAAACCGATTACACTTTCAAGCATAAACCATGCTTGGGCGTTTGTTTGAGCATAAACCATACTCAAGACACGTTCGAATCATCCTGCCAAAACCTGACGAGGGACCTAACCTTCCGGGTATAAGCCATACCAGGAAGTTTAAATTGAGCATAAACCATACTCGAGTTTTATTGAGTTCCTTTGCCAGATCCTGACAAAACAATAAGCCATTCCAGAGTATAATCCATACTTAAGAATCCTAGTGAGTACAATCCATACTCATGTCGGGATAGAGCTATGCTTGCCAAAACCTAACAAGACATTCTGTCCCTAGGCATAATCCATGCCTAGGGGTCTGAGATAAGTATAAGCCATAATTTAGTTGAGATTGAGAATCCTGCCACAACCTGACAAGACACTTAAATTCGCCAAACATAATCCATGCTCAGAAAGTCCTTCATTATTCAATTCAAAGTACAAAACCAAAGCAAATCCTGATTGGTTTGTTATCGAGTGCAGCGCACGCTTTGGAGTTAAATCCTAACCCCGAGCGTGCATACTCCTATTTAGCCAATCGGAAAACCAAAAGAAAGCAAAGAAACATATCTTAAATCCTAAGAAATGCAGGAAATCCAGGCTGATCTCATCCAAATCAGTTGATGATGAGCCTGCGAGAGCTCGATCCAGGGTCATTCCCTCTCCGGGGAGTAGGTGGTGGTAGCACAGGTGCTGGCGCCGTTGGTTGTTTCACATACTCGGGTAGCTCTCCGCGTCATACCCAACCCATTCCTCAATCAGATCTCGCAAGTTTCTACAGTCATTTGGGTCATGACTGTCCATATCGTGAAACATGCAGTATTTTCCAGAATCGCGTTCTCTTTGCGATGGCTCCCTCCTGGGAGGCTTTGGATAGGAGATATCACCGTTTGTGTTCACGTAGATGTCGGTCAGTGACGAATTGAGTTCGGTGTACTTTTCATATCTGGGCCCTCTCCGGGGCTGAGCGTTGCGGTCATTCTTGACGGCAACTTTTCTTTTTCCTTTATCAGAATCAGACGGTTTTCCCTCTTTGAGCATGTTAACATCGAGAACTTTCTTCTCGGAGGTTGCGTCTTCTTCACGCAAAAACCTATCCGATTCAAGGTAGAATTCGCTGAGATTCCTTGGTGGGTCTTGGTACAAGGAATTTTTGAACTCCGAGTTGCCTAGAACGCCAGATACTGCCTCCATCAATACCATAGATGGCTCAGGTCGACCAACTGTTGTTGCTGCAACGTTGAACCTTACCAGAAATGACCGTAGAGTTTCTTTAGGCCTCTGCTTGATTGTATTTAGTGACATTACATTCTTGGGTCGAGCGATGTGGACCCGAAATTGTTCAATAAAGCGAGCGACCAACATGCTCCAACTGTTGATCGATTCAGATTCCAGTTGCCGAATCTACATAGCGGCTATATCGGTCAAAAAGAGAGGGAAGCACTTTGCCATGACGTTTTCCGACGCCGATTGAACTTCCATATGTCGTTTGTAGCGCATGAGATGCACGGTAGGATCCGTCCTACCGTTTTAGGGTTCCAATTGTGGAAGTTTGAAATCCGGGGGATTGCGGGAGTTCCTGATTTCCCATGTGAATGGATTGTGGTTGACACCATCCATGTCATTCTGATAGGAGCGATCTCTCAAAAGGCGTTCAATGAGATTGGCGAGCCGATCGCCTTCAAAGAGTTGTTGCAAGCAGTTAAGATCAGAGCTGGTGCCCCCCGCATTGAGTATGGGGTGCTTCGAAAGACATCCGGTTCGGATCGGATGTTCGGTTCGGGTTGGAGGTACCGAACCGACCCGGTTCGTCTTGCTCGACCCGAACGGGTCTGTGGTGATTGTCCTGCTGCATACCACTTCGGAGCTGTGTCATTGTATTTCCTATCCGAACCGGAGCGGATGTTGGGCATGGCAGGCCTGTGCTTCTAGTGACGTTTCCATCCAAAACGTTAAGTGTTGAAGCTGCAAGTTGTTGAAGGGGATTGACCCTGCCTTCATTCAGATTTTGTCCCTCGGCTCGGATCGGATCCGAACCGATCCGGTGTGCTGTTTCTGCTGGGACTGATTCTATTCCATTTCCCATGAGTTGTGCGTTGCCGCTCGGTCTTCCTTCCATCCGAGCGAAGAATTGGTCGATCATCTCCTGTTGTTTGCGGAGGAGAACATCTTGCCTTGCCATCTGGGTTCTTAATTCAGCGAGAACGCCATCCATATCTTCACGCGTCAAATATGCTGACGGGTTTTCATGTGAGGAAGCTTCATTGCTTGCTTCGTTTCTCGTGCTTTCGCCTTCAACACGGGAAATATTTCGCTTAGCCATAGATCCAATAGCCAAATAATCCAAGCAGAAGTTGAAGTTGTCGTGTGCCCCCCTTCCTGGCACGCCACAATTATTAGACCGAAATTTGGGCCTAACACCCAAATGCTTTGTGAAAACCTCACAATCACATATCAATGCAGAAAAAGCAGTAAAATAATAGGAGACACACGAGATTTTTATAGTGGTTCGGCTCAAACCAAGCCTACGTCCACTTTATAGTTTCTTAAATCCTATGAAGCTATTACAATACTGTTTGTTTGCGGTTTATACACGAAATCCTCGTGTTTACAATGAAGAAGAGGAGATTAGAGAATGAATTTATACACGAATTCCTCGTGTTAAAGTGATGAGCAATGTCCTTGCTTGGTTGTAAAGGAGACCAAGTGTTGGAGTCGCCAAAAGTCCCCTAAAATGGCCATATGAGGGTGTATTTATAGGCGTAGAGGAGCCTTGAAAGGTTCTGAAGTGGTCCGGTTCGGAGGTGCCACGTGGCGGGCACTGAGGTGATCTCGGAAGTAGTGGAGCAGCGATTACCAAGTCGTGTGGAGACAGGTGTCAACCGATCTGCATCCGAAGGAAGCAGTTATGGCAAGAGAATAGGTCAGAACTTCGTGTACAGAAGCAGGTCCAGGGGGTCGGTTCGGGTCTCCATTCGATCTGAGCCGGAGTGTCCAAAGCCAAGAGTGCTCTTGTGAGGATTTGATGTGAAGCGGGTCGGGTCTGCCCTATCCCGATCCGAACCGGAGTCTCCGATCCGAGCCGACATCTAAGTGTTGAAGGGAGGATGCTGAGTTGGTGAAGGCAGGATGCCTCATTCCGATCCGAACTGACTTATCCGATCAGATCCGAGGATCTATTCAATGCTAAATTCCAGGTCTCCGGTTCCGCACGCATTCATGGAAACGAGCATAACCTTCACACCGTAAGTCCGTTTTAGACAAATGAAAGCTCAATCTGAAGCTAATTCAGAGATCTACAAGAGTTAAAGAGCTTTGCACCGTAGTCGCTGTTTTCAAGCCCAAAAAAGGTCATCTGGTAGGAGTTCCGGGCCTTTCTTTGTTTGTGATGCGATTTCGACCAAATCGCTGCCTATTTTCTGACGATGTTTCCAATACTCTAGTGTGTTGTTTATCAGAGATTCCATATGTGACTGCTTTGACTAAAAAGTGAGTCAACATTTTGCCCCCCAGAACATATCTTTCTGGTTGAAGGAAGATGTGTTCTGGATAATCCAAGGCCACGCCGGGCTTGCCAGCTGCAAGTATAATCCATACCTGCGATGAAGAGAAAGCAAACAGGTATGTCAAATACTAACAAAACCGATTACACTTTCAAGCATAAACCATGCTTGGGCGTTTGTTTGAGCATAAACCGTACTCAAGACACGTTCGAATCATCCTACCAAAACCTGACGAGGGACCTAACCTTCCGGGTATAAGCCATACCAGGAAGTTCAAACTGAGCATAAACCTTACTCGAGTTTTATTGAGTTCCTTTGCCAGATCGTGACAAAACAATAAGCCGTTCCAGAGTATAATCCATACTTAAGAATCCTAGTGAGTATAATCCATACTCATGTCGGGATAGAGCTATGCTTGCCAAAACCTGACAAGACAGTCTGTCCCTAGGCATAATCCATGCCTAGGGGTCCGAGATAAGTATAAGCCATACTTTAGTTGAGATTGAGAATCCTGCCACAACCTGACAAGACACTTAAATTCGCCAAACATAATCCATGCTCGGAAAGTCCTTCCTTATTCAATTCAAAGTACAAAACCAAAGCAAATCCTGATTGGTTTGTTATCGAGTGCAGCGCACGCTTTGGTGTTAAATCCTAACCCCGAGCGTGTGTACTCCGATTTATCCAATCGGAAAACCTAAAGAAAGCAAAGAAACATATCTTAAATCCTAAGAAATGCAGGAAATCCAGGCTGATCTCATCCAAATCAGTTGATGATGAGCCCGCGATAGCTCGATCCAGGGTCATTCCCTCTCCGGGGAGCAGGTGGTGGTAGCACAGGTGCTGGCGCCGTTGGTTGTTTCACATACTCGGGTAGCTCTCCACGTCTAACCCATTCCTCAATCAGATCTTGCAAATGTCTACAATCATTTGTGTCATGACCGTCCATATCGTGAAACATGCAGTATTTTCCAGAATCACGTTCTCTTTGCGATGGATCCCTCCTGGGAGGCTTTGGATAAGAGATATCACCGTTTGTGTTCACATAGATGTCAGTCAGCGATGAATTGAGTTCGGTGTACTTTTCATATCTGGGCCCTCTCCGGGGCTGAGTGTTGCGGTCATTCTTGACGGCAGCTTTTTTTGCCTTTATCAGAATCAGACGGTTCTCCGTCTTTGAGCATGTTAACATCGAGAACTTCCTTCTCGGAGGTTGCGTCTTCTTCACGCAAAAACCTATCCGATTCAAGGTAGAATTCGCTGAGATTCCTTGGTATGTCTTGGTACAAGGATTTTTTGAACTCCGAGTTGTCTAGAACGCCGGATACTGCCGCCATCAATACCATATATGGCTTAGGTCGATCAACTGATGTTGTTGCAACGTTGAACCTTTCCAGAAATGACCGCAGAGTTTTTTAGGCCTCTTCTTGATTGTAGTTAGTGACATTACATTCTTGGGTAGAGCGATGTGGACCCGAAATTGTTCAATAAAGCGAGTGACCAACATGCTCCAACTGTTGACCGATTCAGATTCTAGTTGCCGAATCCACATAGCGGCTATATCGGTCAAAAAGAGAGGGAAGCACTTTGCCATGACGTTTTTCGATGCCGATTGAACTTCCATATGTCGTTTGTAGCGCATGAGATTAACGGTAGGATCCGTCCTACCGTTGTAGGGTTCCAATTGTGGAAGTTTGAAATCCGGGGGATTGCGGGAGTTCCTGATTTCCCACGTGAATGGATTGTGGTTGACATCATCCATGTCATTCTGATAGGAGCGGCCTCTCGAGAGGCGCTCAATGAGATTGGCGAGCCGATCGCCTTCAAAGAGCTGTTGCAAGCTGCTAAGATCAGAGCTGGTGCCCCCAGCATTGAGTCCAGAAAATCTAGGAAAGGTATGGGGTGCTTCGAAAGACATCCGGTTCGGATCGGATGTTCGGTTCGGGTTGGAGGTACCGAACCGACCCGGTTCATCTTGCTCGACCCGAACGGGTATGTGGTGATTGTCCTGCTGCGTTCCACTTCGGAGCTGTGTCATTGTATTTTCTATCCGAACCGGAGCGGATGTTGGGCGTGGCAGGCCTGTGCTTCTAGTGACGTTTCCATCCAAAACGTTAAGTGTTGAAGCTGCAAGTTGTTGAAGGGGATTGACCCTGCCTTCATTCAGATTTTGTCCCTCGGCTCGGATCGGATCCGAACCGATCCGGTGTGCTGTTTCTGCTGGGACTGATTCTATTCCATTTCCCATGAGTTGTGCGTTGCCGCTCGGTCTTCCTTCCATCCGAGTGAAGAATTAGTCGATCATCTCTTGTTGTTTGCGGAAGAGATCATCTTGCCTTGCCATTTGGGTTCTCAATTCAGCGAGAACGCCATCCATCTCTTCTCGCGTCAAATATGCTACGGGTTTTCATGTGAGGAAGCTTCATGGCTTGCTTCGTTTCTCGTGCTTTCGCTTTCAACACGGGAAATCTTTCGCTTAGCCATCGATCCAATAGCCAAATAATCCAAGCAGAAGTTGAAGTTGTCGTGTGCCCCCCTTCCTGGCGCGCCACAATTGTTAGACCGAAATTTGGGCCTAACACCCAAATGCTTTGTGAAAACCTCATAATCACAGATCAATATAGAAAAAGCAGTAAAATAAAAGGAGACACACGAGATTTTTACAGTGGTTCGGCTTAAACCAAGCCTACGTCCACTTTATAGTTTCTTAAATCCTAATAAGCTATTACAATACTGTTTGCTTGCGGTTTATACACGAAATCCTCGTGTTTACAATGAAGAAGAGAGATTAGAGAATGAATTTATACACGAATTCCTCGTGTTAAAGTGATGAGCAATGTCCTTGCTTGGTTGTAAAGGAGACCAAGTGTTGGAGTCGCCAAAAGTCCCTTGAAATGACCATATGAGGGTGTATTTATAGGCGTAGAGGAGACTTGCAAGGTTCTGAAGCGGTCCGGTTCGGAGGTGCCACGTGGCGGGCACTGAGGTGATCTCGGAAGTAGTGGAGCAGCGGTTACCAAGTCGTGTGGAGATAGGTGTCAACCGATCTGCATCCGTAGGAAGCAGTTATGGCAAGAGAATAGGTCAGAACTTCGTGTACAGAAGCAGGTCCAGGGGCTCGGTTCGGGTCTCCATCCGATCCGAGCCGGAGTGTCCAAAGCCAAGAGTGCTCTTGTGAGGATTTGATGTGAAGCGGGTCGGGTCTGCCTTATCCCGATCCGAATCGGAGTCTCCGATCCGAGCCGACATCTAAGTGTTGAAGGGAGGATCCTGAGTTGGTGAAGGCAGGATGCCTCATTCCGATCTGAACCGAATTATCTGATCCGATCCGAGGATCTATTCAATGCTAAATTCCAGGTCTCCGGTTCCGCACGCGTTCACGGAAACGAGCATAACTTTCACACCGTAAGTCCGTTTTAGCCAAACGAAAGCTCAAACTGAAGCTAATTCATAGATCTACAAGAATTACGGAGCTCAACTTCATAATTGCTGTTTTCAAGCCCAAAAAAGGTCATTTGGTAGGAGTTCTGGGCCTTTCTTTGTTTGTGATGCGATTTCGACCAAATCGCTGCCTATTTTCTGACGATGTTTCCAATACTCTAGTGTGTTGTTTATCAGAGATTCCATATGTGACTGCTTTGACTAAAAAGCGGGTCAACATTTTGCCCCCCAGAACATATCTTGCTGGTTGAAGGAAGATGTGTTCTGGATAATCCAAGGCCACGCCGGGCCTGCCAGCTGCAAGTATAATCCATACCTGCGAAGAAGAGAAAGCAAACAGGTATGTCAAAACCTAACAAAACCGATTACACTTTAGAGCATAAACCATGCTTGGGCGTTTGTTTGAGCATAAACCATACTGAAGACACGTTCGAATCATCCTGCCAAAACCTGACGAGGGACCTAACCTTCCGGGTATAAGCCCTACCAGGAAGTTCAAACTGAGCATAGACCATACTCGAGTTTTATTGAGTTCCTTTGCCAGATCCTGACAAAACAATAAGCCGCTCCAGGGTATAATCCATACTTAAGAATCCTAGTGAGTAAAATCCATACTCATGTCGGGATAGAGCTATGCTTGCCAAAACCTGACAAGACAGTCTGTCCCTAGGCATAATCCATGCCTAGGGGTCCAAGATAAGTATAAGCCATACTTTAGTTGAGATTGAGAATCCTGCCACAACCTGACAAGACACTTAAATTCGCCAAACATAATCCATGCTCGGAAAGTCCTTCCTTATTCAATTCAAAGTACAAAACCAAAGCAAATCCTGATTGATTTGTTATCGAGTGCAGCGCACGCTTTGCAGTTAAATCCTAACCCCGAGCGTGTGTACTCCGATTTAGCCAATCGTAAAACCTAAAGAAAGCAAAGAAACATATCTTAAATCCTAAGAAATGCAGGAAATCCAGGCTGATCTCATCCAAATCAGTTGATGATGAGCCTGCGAGAGCTCGATCCAGGGTCATTCCCTCTCCGGGGAGCAGGTAGTGGTAGCACAGGTGCTGGCGCCGTTGGTTGTTTCACATACTTGGGTAGCTCTCCACGTCTAACCCGTTCCTCAATCAGATCTCGCAAGTGTCTACAGTCAATTGTGTCATGACCGTCCATATCGTGAAACATGCAGTATTTTCCAGAATCGCGTTCTCTTTGCGATGGCTCCCTCCTGGGAGGCTTTGGATAGGAGATATCACAATTTGTGTTCACATAGATGTCGGTCAGTGACGAATTGAGTTCGGTGTACTTTTCATATCTGGGCCCTCTCCGAGGCTGAGCGTTGCGGTCATTCTTGACGGCAGCTTTTCTTTTGCCTTTATCAGAATCAGACGGTTCTCCGTCTTTGAGCATGTTAACATCGAGAACTTTCTTCTCGGAGGTTGCGTCTTCTTCACGCAAAAACCTATTCGATTAAAGGTAGAATTCGCTGAGATTCCTTGGTGGGTCCCGGTACAAGGATTTTTTGAACTCCGAGTTGTCTAGAACGCCGGATACTGCCGCCATCAATACCATAGATGGCTCAGCTCGATCAACTGATGTTGCTGCAACGTTGAACCTTTCCAGAAATGACCGTAGAGTTTCTTTAGGCCTCTGCTTGATTGTAGTTAGTGACATTACATTCTTGGGTCGAGCGATGTGGACCCGAAATTGTTCAATAAAGGGAGCGACCAACATGCTCCAACTGTTGATCGATTCAGATTCCAGTTGCCGAATCCATATAGCGGCTATATCAGTCAAAAAGAGAGGGAAGCACTTTGCCATGACGTTTTCTGACGTCGATTGAACTTCCATATGTCGTTTGTAGCGCATGAGATGCACGGTAGGATCCGTCCTATCGTTGTAGGGTTCCAATTGTGGAAGTTGGAAATCCGGGGGATTGCGGGAGTTCCTGATTTCCCACGTGAATGGATTGTGGTTGACATCATCCATGTCATTCTGATAGGAGCGGCCTCTCGAGAGGCGTTCAATGAGATTGGCGAGCCGATCGCCTTCAAAGAGCTGTTGCAAGCTGCTAAGATCAGAGCTGGTGCCCCCAGCATTGAGTCCAGAAGAGCTAGGAAAGGTATGGGGTGCTTCGAAAGACATCCGGTTCGGATCGGATGTTCGGTTCGAGTTGGGGGTACCGAACCGACCCGGTTCGTCTTGCTCGACCCGAACGGGTCTGTGGTGATTGTCCTGCTGCGTTACACTTCGGAGCTGTGTCACTGTATTTCCTATCCGAACCGGAGCGGATGTTGGGCGTGGCAGGCCTGTGCTTCTAGTGACGTTTCCATCCAAAACGTTAAGTGTTGAAGCTGCAAGTTGTTGAAGGGGATTGACCCTGCCTTCGTTCAGATTTTGTCCCTCGGCTCAGATCGGATCCGAACCGATCCGGTGTGCTGTTTCTGCTGGGACTGATTCTATTCCATTTCCCATGAGTTGTGCGTTGCCGCTTGGTCTTCCTTCCATCCGAGCGGAGAATTGGTCGATCATCTCCTGTTGTTTGCGGAGGAGATCATCTTGCTTTGCCATCTGGGTTCTCAATTCAGCGAGAATGCCATCCATCTCTTCTCGCGTCAAATATGCTGACGGGTTTTCATGTGAGGAAGCTTCATGGCTTGCTTTGTTTCTCGTGCTTTCGCCTTCAACACGGGAAATCTTTCGCTTAGCCATCGATCCAATAGCCAAATAATCCGAGCAGAAGTTGAAGTTGTCGTGTGCCCCCCTTCCTGGCGCGCCACAATTGTTAGACCAAAATTTGGGCCTAACACCCAAATGCTTTGTGAAAACCTCACAATCGCAGATCAATGCAGAAAAAGCAGTAAAATAAAAGGAGACACACGAGATTTTTATAGTGGTTCGGCTCAATCCAAGCCTACGTCCACTTTATAGTTTTTTAAATCCTAAGAAGCTATTACAATACTGTTTGCTTGCGGTTTATACAAGAAATCCTCGTGTTTACAATGAAGAAGAGGAGATTAGCGAATGAATTTATACACGAATTCCTCGTGTTAAAGTGATGAGAATTGTCCTTACTTGGTTGTAAAGGAGACCAAGTGTTGGAGTCGCCAAAAGTCCCCTAAAATGGCCATATGAGGGTGTATTTATAGGCGTAGAGGAGCCTTGCAAGGTTCTGAAGCGGTCCGGTTCGGAGGTGCCACGTGGCGAGCACTGAGGTGATCTCGGAAGTAGTGGAGCAGCTGTTACCAAGTCGTGTGGAGACAGGTGTCAACCGATCCGCATCTGTAGGAAGCAGTTATGGCAAGAGAATAGGTCAGAGCTTCGTGTGCAGAAGTAGGTCCAGGGGGTCGGTTCGGGTCTCCATCCGATCTGAGCTGGAGTGCCCAAAGCCAAGCGTGCTCTTGTGAGGATTTGATGTGAAGCGGGTCGGGTCTGCCTTATCCCGATCTGAACCGGAGTCTCCGATCCGAGCTGACATCTAAGTGTTGAAGGGAGGATGCTGAGTTGGTGAAGGCAGGAAGCCTCATTCCGATCCGAACCGACTTATCTGATCCGATCCGAGGATCTATTCAATGCTAAATTCCAGGTCTCCGGTTCTGCACGCGTTCACGGAAACGAGCATAACTTTCACACCGTAAGTCCGTTTTAGCCAAACGAAAGCTCAAACTGAAGCTAATTTAGAGATCTACAAGAGTTTCAAAGATCATCTCCGTAATTGCTATTTTCAAGCCCAAAAAAGGACATCTGGTAGGAGTTCCGGGCCTTTCTTTGTTTGTGATGCGATTTCGACCAAATCGCTGCCTATTTTCTGACGATGTTTCCAATACTCTAGTGTGTTGTTTATCAGAGATTCCATATGTGACTGCTTTGACTAAAAAGTGGGTCAATAATATTATAGTAATGTCTATCAACCATAATATAATAATCAGCTAGCAGAAACGCTTTCATCCCACGTTCTACATATATAGTACAATCAAAACCGCAAGCACATATTGGGTAATGGATTTCCAACTATGACAGGGTATGGAACCACCTTTCGCTAGTGTAACTCTAGAGAGGAATACGCTGGGTTCAACAAGAAAATCTTGCAACCCGGCCACACATGACCGACCACTCATTTCGCTGGAGTGTATCGAATGTATATCACCAATGGTTGGGATCAGCAACCGTTTCCCGAATGGGACAGTATCGACAATAGATTTTTAGAAATAAATGAAACTCTAGATCAGGTGATTATACACCCTACTTTGGAGCGACCGACTTAGCCATGCTGCCTGCCCAATTTCTGTCATTTACCGGTTGATGAGGCTTGAGGTTACGCCTTATTATTACATCAGATTCACTTCAAATGCCACATCATCAAATCCATCAAATCACCGATTGACGTCCTCAACAATACATTATGTGTTAGCTAAAAGAAGTTTCCTTCTCCGCTTCCACTCTTGGTACGGTTCGAGAAATCAATGTACGTGATCGTCTGGAAATACTCTGTCAGACATCCCTCCATACAAGTCATCCAGGAACAGGATGAACCGAAGGCACTATTCAATACATCCATCTTAGACACTGTTATCTAAGACTTATACAATAGCCCTTGCACTTTACTCCTTCTTCAATTTTCTTTGGCATATTTGATTCGCAACGCTTATGCCAATACAGAGTGGTTCTTTGGATAATAATCCAACCGGTCTCTCCATATTAACAACGTTAAAATGGTCAAAACTTCGATAGTCTGTGATTTAACTATCGAAGGAAAATATGTGTGCAAACAACGATTTCATTTCTAGAAGGAAATTCAATCGATAAATCATCAATCACTACCATTCCACAACTATCAGATTCTAACTGTAAACTAATAAGAGAACAACTTCCCAAGTATAAACCCCGAAGGCTGAAACCAACATCAGATCGATACTCAGAAAATTATTCAACTTAACTAATCTCTAGTCAGTTTCTAATCTTGTTTAACTCTATTTCTTAACTTCTATGTTTGATTAACTCTTTTTGAATAACTATGTTCAATTGACTCCTTCCGAATAACTATATTAAATTGACTCCAATTTGATAACTCTAATCGACTAACTCTTTTCTATCTCGTTAATTTCCATTTATAATCCTATTTATTCTCCCAATAAATATTCCTTTATTCTATTTATTTATCAAATAAATAAATCCATTATCTTATCCTATTTATTTAACAAATAAATATCTCACTTATTATCTCCTATTTATTTTCTAAGTAAATAGTCCATTTTATAACATCTTATTTATTTATCCTAAATAAATAATTCACTTTATAATTATTCCAATTTATAAATATTATCCTTCGGTTATAATCCCACTTAACAATATTCCCAATTTATAAACATTCCACTTTATAATATTCTCTATTTATAAACTTTCCACTTTATAAATATTCTCTATTTTATAAAATCCTATGATTTTATAAACAAATTCGTTTTCAATAACACTTTGAAAATTTCCTTTTCTATATTCCGGCATGTTATGGATTTTCCACATATCAACTCACGATAACCAATATCGTCCAAACACACAAGGTCCACCACAGATTATAACTACATCATATATCACAATATAAAAAAAACAAATAACTGTTGAGGAATCCAGTCGGATTCCTCCAACCTGTCTCCCTGCATCACAAATGTTAAACAATATAATTAACATCGATAATATTTCACTATGAAATATTCTGCTAAACAGAATCAATATTTGATTAACGATATATATATCGTTATCTATAATTTCAACCAATACACAAGCAATTCAACCAAACAGTTAACACACAGAAATCAACAGATGATTAACAGTTCTAAGATTATGTTATAAAAATATAACTGTTCAGAGTTGGTGAGTTTTACTCACCTTTCGCGTTAACCGTTATATAACGATTTGCGTTAGTCGATTCTGATCAGACAATTTATTTCTCCATAAATTGTAATGGGCTTGATTTCACGTCCAGTCAGTTCCATGAAGTTGCCCTCGTCCATACGATCCCAACGTGACTGACGGTTCGTGATTCTAATTTCATATGACCGAGATATAGCGGTTACAAGTTCGAACTAGTTTAAATTAAATAAAATAAAACCTTAACTTTTTAAATTGGGCTTAACCTATTTCTTCCAACCCACTAACCAACCCGCAAGCCCATGACCGCATCCTTTTCTTCCCCGTGACCTCAAAATACCGTGCTCCAGTAAATCCCCAAACCCATGGTCGACGTCTTCCACTCCATCCTCCCTCATTCTCTTCATAAGAATTCAAACTAAAATCACCAATAGCTTTCTCTACTCAATCTCCATCTTCCTATACACCAAATCCCCAACTCGGTGCTCACCATCGCATCCCGTCGACAGCAGCCCCCACGAAATACAGGGTGTCGCATTTCACCTTGGTCCGCCAGCCGTACTTTTGCCACCACCAAATTACTCCTCCGACCATCACGAGTTCATCCATACGATTGATTTGACCTCCGACGTCACGAGATGGGCAGTAGGCTGAACCCTAGTGTCTACGGTTGAAAAACGCAACTCAAAAGTGGACGTCGAACAAGAAAAGAAGTCTACTACTATAAACAGCTCACTCCAGGGATTCCACACATATTCGTATTTTGATTTATGGAAATTCCTATGATTTCTTCTAATTTTTGTTGTTGCGGTTTGATTGTGGTGAATAAGAATTTTATGCTTACGTTATACTGTGAAGTTGTGGATGAGAAAAATGGTGGACGTGGCTTTGTTTAGTTCACCAATAAATTAGGATATTTTTAAGTTGATTATTTTATTATATTTTTAATCAACTACTGCTCGTACTCGTCCTCTAAAATTCCTACGATCACATACGATACCCAAAAATCACGAAACTGGACATGTAGCTACAGCTCGACATTACGGTCCCAATGAAACTAGTTTCGTCGAATTCCGACTTCACATGCTCACACGGTGTATTTTTAACTGTCAAAATACTGACTGTTTTTCACTCTAAAAATCCGTACGGCCACACAGTGACCCTAAAAATCACGAAACTTGATATTTAGCAATAATTTGACATTGCAGATCCAACAAAATTAGTTTCGTTGAATTCTGAGGTCGTTTGGAAAACTAGTTATTTTTACAGCTTTGAATGACCCATTTAAATATATAAATATATTTAAATATAATTAAATTAAATATTTATAAATAAATATTATCGTATATATTCACCGTGGGAAACCACAGCTCTACTGGGATTTATAACTTGATATTCCAAATCCGGGTCAACCCAATATTCGATTTATATTGAAATTCCTTTTTAAAATATAAATAATTCCTTTATAAATTATAAAGGAGTTCCACAACGACTTTTCTAAAATTTTATTTGGACATAAATCAAAATCTACACGACGAAATCCCGATTTTTCTCTTCCACTAGAAAGATATACTCCACCAGCTCCACACGTTTCTTGTTTCATAGAAATCCGGCTTAAAACGAATCTTGTACATTCAGTTGAAGTTCGAATCGCCAAATTACGAACTGCAACGCCATTTCAAGCTCATTTTTAATTATAATATAATTATATGTTCAAACTATCGTTCAACTAATATATTCGTTATTCTAATTCAATTCTAAACTGAATTAAATATCACAGATGATCCAGTTCACACCATATCGCCATTTCAACCAATTCTGATTATTTCAGAATTAAATATATTATTTAATTTATTAATTTAATTAAATATTCATCATTATTTAATTCCACGACCATTTAATTCACTATATCACTATTTATATAATTAAATAAATTAATTATAATACCTCTGCAAATGTGGGTCATTACATGAATCAATGTCAAGTTTTGAGATATAATGAATTAGTCACACAAGATTGATATTTCAAATTTTAGAGGTGTGTGATATTCAGAATATCAAGAATTTCAGATGATTTCAAACAAACTAATTTCAATCACATTGATCATGAATAAAGATGAATTTCATGATGTATCACTGATTCAAGACAATTCAAAAAATTTAATCCAATCTGAAAATCAATAAATAGCAGTGTGTTGTAATGAGTATATTATTTCAAGCTTTTCTAAAAACGAATTAGAAGGAACTCAAAACAACAGATTTGTGTGAAATTTCAATTGTTTTTCAGATCTTCAAAAAATTTGAATTCAAATTAACAGTGCTCAAGATATGGCAAGAATACATCAACACTGTTATGAATTCAGAAATCAGAAAATAAACTTCAATATAATTGTAGATATTTACCAAAAAAATCAAGATTTGGGAAAGATTAAAAATATCAGAGTTTTATACAAATGAAATGAATTTCCAGAAAATATGAATTCTACAATTAGAAGTTTAAGGAAGCCCAGAGTAAAAGAAAAAAATGGCAGTGATAAATCAAAAAAGAAAACAGAAACAAAAGGAGATAGAAGGAAGAAATAAACAAGAAAATAAAAAAGAATATTTACAAAGGTGAGTTTAGAGATCATACCAGAATCCAATGTAAATCAGAATCTCAAATGAACTGATCTGGAAAGGAACTGTGAACGATTCGATGATATGAGGCAGTTGGAAATCAGTTTGTCTTTAGCAAAGTAGTTCCTTAGCTGCTTCTGGCATCTTACAGTTTAGAGGATCGAGTGGTTTAACAAAATTTGTAAAACCACCCTCAACTGTATTCATATGTTTTGGTGCCCATACTTGTTTATTTTACAAACCATTAGAATAAACTTTCATACCCTTAGGAACCCAAATCTGTTTGAACTTAACGATGCCCATTTTTTTTTGTTTTGGGATCCAAGAATGTCTAAATGGTTTATTATAAAACAAATTCTCATTTCTGTTGTGGTTTAAAAACCTTTTAGAATTTTGAAAATTCAAATTTTCAGAACGACCCTTCTTGAAGCAATTTGAAGGATTTTTAAGATCACATGAATTTAAATTTTCAAAAGCATTTAGTTCCCCAAAACCATGACCATTTTTATTACCAGAGGACAATTGATTTTTCAGCAACATGTTCAAAGATTTTTCACCAGTTGAAAAACATTTCAGGCTCAATTCAAGATTGTTGATTTTGGATTTAAGATCAGGATTTTCTTTTATCAGATTTGAACAACGATTAATGCTGATCTTTCTCCTTTCAGTGTCATTTTGTTTCAAAATCAAATTTTCGTTTTCAAGATGTTTGATTTTGGTCTTGGACTCAAGGATTTCAGATTCAAATTGATTTTTTTTTTCAAATTGATGTTTTTCAAATTCCTTGAATTTTTCAATCTCTCTTTCAAGCTCTTTCAAAATCAATTCAGCTTTCAACTGGCTTTCGCTTTCAAATTTGGAATTTTAAGATGTCTTGAAATTATCGACTTCCTTTTGCAAAAAATTATTTTTACAAATTAGTTCATTCTCCTTTTCTTTTAAAACCATGATTTCATTTTCAAGCCTTTTCAGATCTTCATTTTTATGAACTAAATCAGATTTGATATAGAAACAATTTTTGCAGTTGGAATTTTCTAAATTTCTGACATTTTCAAGTTTTAATTCCAAAATGTTATTTTTGTTGGTCAACTCAAGTTTTTCAAATTTTAGAGACTTATTTTTCGATTTGAGATTTTCAACAGCATTAGTTAAAACAGTGCAAAAGTGAACTAAATCTTCATATGAGTATTCTCCTATTTCATCCCCTACCGAGTCTCTATCATCTGATTCATCTTTGGTAAATCCAGTCAGGTAGAATTCTGAACTTGAGTTGGCCTTGTGGGGTTTTGAGCAATTGTAGTTCTTTCATCCATACTTTGCTTCGAGAGTTCTCCATATTTCCTGCATAGTTAAACAATAGGAGACAAGTTTAAATTGATCAATACTAAGGCAAGAATAAATAATGTCCATAGTACGAGTATTGATAACTTTACTCTTTTTACCTGACAGATCTCCGCCATTGATAATAATATTCCAATAATTAATATGAATAGAATTTAAATAAATTTTCATTTTTGATTTCTAATTTAAAAAATTTGTTCCATTGAAAATAGTTGGATTATTACGAGATTGACTCTCGGTGGACTGATAATTAGGATGACCCATTACTCTAGAGTTAACAGAAAATAACTGCTCTGATACCACTTGTTAGATCTAGATTACCCCTAGAGGGGGTGAATAGGGTTTATCACAAATTATCGCAGAGTTTAAATATTACGAGATGTTAAAATATTCACAGATCACATAATGCAACAGAAATAAAAATACAGAATGTAAATAACACACGATAAACCCAGCTTCGGAAAAATCCTGCTTACTGCTGCATTCCTAAGGTTTCTACTAGGAGTTAATAACAGATCCCGCTTACAGACACTGTAAACTCGTACTCCCTGCTCCTGTACTAACCCTACGCTCAAAACCCTAGACTGGCCGATATCTCCTCGACCAGATTTTCCCGTATTACAAACCCGTAACACGTGACCCTAGTTTCTACAGACTTTAGTAATCTTCCAGCTAAACCCTAAATGGATTCCCCTAGATTTTATAGACCTAGAAAATGTTGGATTGATTTTCAAATACAAATAAAAATACAACAAAATAAAGACACAACAAATAAAACCCCCTTTAATCCATTCAGACTAGGCCGACCCCTTTGTAAAGTGTTGCACCCTTAGTCCCTTTGTCTCATTCACTTTCCCTGTTGAGAAAAAATGGCGGTGGCTACGAAAAGCTAGGGTTGTCTGCTTTCCCAAATTGATCACGATTGTAGAAGAATATTCTGATTCTCGCGTTGCTTCAAACTATAGTGGCTTGTTTCATCAATTGAATGCTTGGCTCTCTTTCTCGTCATCGATTTGGGTGTTTTATCTCTAGCTCTTGATGAGTATTATAAATTCAACTTTTCTCTTGAATTTTTGTTGTTGGTTTCCGATATATCATGCCAATGATGTAGTGATGATATTAATAGGGTAATCTGAACCCTAGAAATGTCTGATTTCATGAAATATGACTTGTCTGATTTGCGGTTTCCTCTTTTGTGATATTGTCTTGAATGAAATGAATTTGCTCGGATTTGAATGAAATGAATTTCAACTTTTAAAAACTTGCTGCGTGATTGATGTTGCCACAGTTTCGATTTCATTTCTGGGAACAATTTTATCACTTGCCAAAAACTTGTTTGTGTATATTTGGAAAATAACACCATATCCAAAACATTGTTGTGCTCGTTTAAAACATGTTCTAAGAAATCAAACCTTTCCCATAATTACTGCATTGATCTCTTGCCAATATCCTGAAACTAATTTGTATAAATCTGGAAATAATTAAAACTTGTCAAAACAAAACTTGTCTCTTCTTCTTTCTGGCTTTGCGCATTTCTGGAAATCAATTTAGCCATGTATAATCATTTTCAAAACTGAAAACTTTTGAAAATATTGTTGCCCAAAATGATATACTTGAATGTCAAGTTAACTTGAATATTTGGAACCATTTTAAACTTGATTTGCTATTGAGCCTGCTCCCATGCATGAGCCACTTGTACATCCATTTTGAATTTTCCGTGAACACTTGAGCTTTACACCTGAATCATGAACTTGAGCATGCTTACTTTGCTGGTTACTTAGTACTTGCCAAAAACTATTTTCTGAAATCTGGAAATAATAATTCATTCCAAATAATACATGTCCATGTACCACCTAGTCTTGATCATGTTCCTAAAATGTTTGACCCATAAAGTTTGTGCTTGACCATGAGAATTGCCAAGTTGTTCTCTTTAACATATGCCAGTTTTGCTTCATCATGCTTGTGCCATAACTGTCTGTGTACACTGTTTTGACATTGTTTTGTGTAAATTGCCTTGAGTCTTTGGACATGTAATCTTCCTTGCTCCATAAGTTTCACACTTGTACACTTTGTAACTTGAGTTGCTTGCATATATCAAGTGCATGTGTGTTTAAACATGGTTCGACATGCCCCCTGTTTTATACATGATGCTTGTATACTTTAGTTGTTCTCTTGACTTCTGCTCTGAGGCTTCATGTATATTGGCTTGTGTTGCTTGGTTGAGAATCTCCTTGCCATGCACTAGCAGCTGCACAGATTTTGTTGCTTAGACTTCTTGCTTTGTTGTTATGTTCCTTGTCTTGTAGTTGATCTTGTTGCATCACTATGCCTTTGAGCAATGCTGGACTACATTTGCTTTGCTCAGACCATTTTCATTTGTATATGCACTGTCCCGTTTTGTTACCACTTGTATACACTCATGTATCCGAGCATGGTTGACGATGTGTCATGTCTCGACCATGTTTGTATACTTGACCAACTAAACCTGAAGATTGTACCATGTACTTGTATGTGTACACACATGATGATTTGGCTATAATTTGCATTCCCTTGACCATTGATTATTCTGTACTTTGTATTGTTGTGTATTATTTGGGCTGCTCCTTTTATTCTTGAATTTGAGCTACTTTGACCTTCATTCATGATGGTTTTGAGATTGACACTGTATAGACTGTATGTATACATATATGTATATATATATATGTATACACACGTATGTGTGTGTATATATAAGTGTATATGTGTGGCTATTCGAATATATATATCAGCAGACCGCTACACTGAGTTATGGCTATTCAGAAACTATTGGTTCTGATCAGCAAACCGGTGTAGTGTGTTGAGGCTGATTAGTGGGTACAAGAAATATATACATATCAGATCAACTTATGAAAAATGATGAGAAACACACCGAAATTCTGAGGCAAATAAATTTTAAAAATAAAATAATATTTACTAGAATATAAAATTATTTTTGTTCAAGGTTACTATGTGTTTCTGTATATGACAGGTAAGCAGATGATGACTGGACTGACAGTGAAGATGCGAAGACAGAAGACCGGAGACAGTGAATGAAGCAGTGTCAGAAAATGTGTCTGTATATGAAAGTGAAAACGTTTGTATATATGATTTGTATAGACAGAGTGACTGTATGAGTGTTGTAGAGAGAATTGTACCGATATTTGTAATAAACTAATTTATTTTGAAATAAAATATTATTTTATTATGTTTAAACAAATTTGTCTATCGTATTCAGTTTATTTATAAGCACAATGAATGTAGAATGATGTAGTGTATATAAAAGTGGATATGAAATGAAATGTATATCAGTGATGTATTCAAATAGTGGAGTTATAAATAGTTGTACTGTTTGAATTTTTGAAATATAATATTCAGTTTAAACAAAGTACTATATGAATATATGAATATTTGTACAATCGAATTCTATTTAAATATAAATATTATATTCATGTCTGTGATGTATATATAGAACAGTACAGTAACAAACACATTTTAAATAATATTTATTTGGTTGTTAACATCAAACAAAAATCATAAAATTGTGTATACAACTACGTTATATACAACACACCTTCCTCAAAGGTCGATCTGTGAGGACCTTGATAGGGTGAGTCTGGAAGTAGGGTCGAAGCTTCTTTGATGCGATAAGTAGGCAATAAGCGAGCTTCTCGGGTTTTGGTTAGTTCAGTTCTGCCCCTGATAATCTCTTACTGATTTAATAAACCAGTCTTTGAACCTTCGAATCCTCCCTTACCAATCTTGCGCTTAGAGTATGGGGGGATACTGCCAGATATACAAACAAATCTTCTCCATCACTAGGCTTCGACAGCATTGGAGGTGCCGCCATGTGTTGGATTAGTTCTTCGAAAGCTTTCTGGCATTCAGAAGTCCATTGTATCTCTTTCTTTCCTTTCCTAAGAGCATCGAAGAAGGGAAGACATATGTCTGTTGCCCTAGATATGAAGCGATTCAAAGCTGCAATTTTTCCATTTAAACGCTGAAGCTCTTTCTTGGTTCCAGGGGCGTGCATTTCCCTTAAGGCTGTTATTTTTGCTGGATTGGCTTCTATGCCCCTATCATTGACCATAAATCCTAGGAACTTTCCCGAGCTGACCCCGAAGGAACATTTTAAAGGATTTAGCTTCATACCATATCGGAGTAGAATATCGAACATCTAGGCTAAATCCTCCAAATGATCAATTGCCCTTTTTTAATTTACCAACATATCGTCGACATAGTATTCCATGGTCCTTCCAATTCGTTTTTTAAACATAGAGTTTACCAATCGCTGGTAAGTCGCCTCTGAATTCTTTAGGCCAAATGGCCTCATTTTGTAGCAATATAGGCCAAGATCAGTGATAAAACTTGTGTCCTCTTGATCTGGTCCGTACATCATGATTTGATTGTAGCTAGAATACGCATCCATAAAAGACAGTAACTCATGCCTAGCTGTGAAATCCACCAAATGATCTATTCTGGGAAGAGTGAAACTATCCTTTTGACAAGCTTTATTTAGATCCGAATAGTCAACGCAGACTCGCCATTTTCCGTTTGCTTTCTTTACAAGTACAGGATTGGAAACCCAGTTTGGGTAGGTAGATTCCCTGATGAAGTTGTTCTCCATTAGCCTGTCAATTTCCTCCTTCAAGGCCTTTGATCTTTCCGGCCCCTGGGTCCTTCTTTTCTGTTTGATAGATGGCATGTGTGGATTAATATTAAGTTTATGAACTGTAATCTCTGGAGATATGCCGCTCATGTCAGAATGGTTCCATGCAAACACATCCAAATTATCTTTTAAAAAGATAATTAGTTGATTTTTCAATTCGGGGCTCAACTAAGATCCTATATTCAACGCACGGTTTGGATCCTTCGGATTAAGAGCTATAGGAATTGTGATCTCAGCCCGGACCGCTCTTTCGTCCTCTGCACTCGCTTTTCTATGATTGATTTCCTTTTGCGCTCCACTATGTTCTCCAGCGCAGGGACCGTTCCTTAATTGCTATAAGGGGAGTTCACGAATATGGGGCGGAGCCTCCGCGTTCTTCACCAAGTCTTTCTTCTTTGCCTCACGCAGCTCTGTCACATAGCAATCCCTTGTAGTTGCCTGATCGCCCTTAATTACACCAATTCCATTGTCAGTTGGAAAATTCATAGTTAAACATCATGGGGCTAGCGCAATTTTAAATCCTATGGCGGTTGGTCACCCGAGGAATGTGTTGTAAGCGGAGAGCTCGTCCACCAAGACGAAGATTTGCATCATAGAGAACTTGCGTTCCCCATCTGCTAGTTCGACGAGCAAGTCAATTGTACCAATGGGTTGTGTGGGTTGTCCGGTAAATCCATGTATTTTGTTTGGATAGGCTCGCACTTCTGTCATAGAAAGGTTCATTTTCTGGAACGTATTTATGAAGATCACATTAACGAATGCCCCTGTGTCAACTAGGACTCTTTTCACAACTGCAGGGCCAAGACCAATTGTGATTACCATGGCATCAACGGTTGGTGCAAGTAATCTGTCAGCATCTCTATCTTCGAATACCACATCATCGGTCGAAGTTCTGGGTATCTTCATTGGAATCTCATTGCTTAGGATCATGCACATTTCTTTTATCGAGACACCCTTCAGCTCGTTAGCGTACCTTTCCATATCTGCCCAGCTACTTCCGGCTGGGTGAGGCCCACCGATGATGAAACACCCTACCTCTGTTAAGGTCACTTACAAAGGGAATGCCTTAACTTCGGTGGAGAGTTATAGGTAAAAGATGCAGATAAATTACAAGACAGACAATTAAAGCAGCGACAAATAAATAAAACTTTATTTCATTGATAAACAACGTATACAAAAATTGTTTTACAATACCAAAGTATATGTCTTGTATAACAAAAATAAAGAAGCATAAAATGATTTCCCCAAATAAAGCATGAGCCAGCCATAGCAGTAGAAGAGAGAGTCCAAGGCAACACGTCAAAGAGTCTTCAAGCTTGGAAAGAGTAACGGTCCAAACTAATCTGAGTTATTCCCTCCCTGACTACCTGGGGGAAATGGAAGAAAAGAAGACGAGAGAAAACGGGTCAGACAATAAGTTTGGTAATTTCAGCGATTACAAGCATTTAAACAAGGAAAAAAGATCATGACAGGAGTAACAAAACATAGGACAATACCCTAATATAAGACAAGATAGGTTGAACATGTGATTGCACCCATTACTATAATCTCTGCACCACCTAACTAGTGTCTCAACTAGTAATCTATATAAAACATAATATGATCCCAATCCCCGCAGTTGTGGTAGCCTTCAGGTGTATATCTATATTTGAGGATTCCACTTCAATCAACACAATTTCCATGAATATGTTAGATGTGCCCTTACTACCCTATCGATCGGCTCCCTACCTGTGTTAACTTGCCATGTGTCTGTGTCAATCAGCCCTCTCTTGCGTGTAGCTACCCTGTGTTGGACCCACCATAAGGTGTATCAATCCTTATGATAGCGACCCCGACACGATTCAAGAATGCACAGTGTAAAACTACTGGTACCCAGTGCCCGCTTTTTCCACTCCGGAGTACATGCACGCATGTAATCCGCCGGAACCTACACCGACGTACCCCCAGCCGCTATATTGACCGCTTATAATCAGCCCAGTAATCGTGCCCCACCCTGCCTAGCTTAGGGTACCGTGATACATCTATGTGGGTTACTGCTGAAATGGGTCCCCGATACTAGGGTTTCCTACTGGTTAAGTTTGTGGGCCTATATATACAATATTACCCACCTACACGTGATGTACTTAACCCTCCCACCGAATCAAGTGTGTCTATTTAATGGTTAAGTTTGTGGGCCTATATGTACTAATATTACCAACCGATCCCGATATGTACTTAACCCTTCCACTGATTCAAGCATGTTTATTTAATGGTTAAGTTTGTGGGCCTATATGTACTAATATTACCCACCAACCCGATATTTACTTAACCTTTCCACTGAATCAAGAATGTTCATTTTAATGGTTAAGTTTATGGGCCTATATTACTAATATTACCCACCAACCCGATATGTACTTAACCTTTCCACTGATTCAAGCATGTTCATTTTAATGGTTAAGTTTATGGGCCTATATTACCAATATTACCCACCAGTTCCGATATGTACTTAACCCTCCCGCTGATTCAAGTTGATATATATTCTTGGTTAAGTGTTATCCATTCATTCAAGTTAACTTAACCTGCCCACACATCATGTTATACATATATATATATATATATATATATATATATATATATTGGTTAAGTGTTCCTCTTGTGTTACTTAACCCTATCACATATCATGTTATATATATATATATATTTGGTTAAGTGTGTCCTATTAACTTATCCTCACCCACTTGTCTAATTAACATGTTATGACGGTTAAGTGTTCTAATTTTACTTAACCTCACCCACTTGCTTAGTTAACATGTTATTACGGTTAAGTGTTCTTAATTTACTTAACCTCACCCACTTGCCTAGTTAACATGTTATTACGGTTAAGTATTCTAAATTTACTTAACCTCACCCACTGCCTAGTTAACATGTTATTACGGTCAAGTGTTCTAAATTTACATAACCTCATCCACTTGTCTAGTTAACATGTTATTATGGTTAAGTGTTCTAAATTTACTTAACCTCACCCACTTGCCTAGTTAACATGTTATTACGGTTAAGTGTTCTAAATTTACTTAACCCTACAATTCCACTCTTGTCTTAGCTTTAATTTATTTATTAAAGCACCAACCACTCACATTAGACAGATATTGTTGCGGTGACTGGATGTGCCGGTCGGTTTCGGGCAGCTTTACACTGCAACTCAGTCTAACATCGGGTCCTTTTTGGGCTTAATGCACTAACCAGCCACATTACATCTATATTGTTACGGTTGCTGGATTTGTCGGGCTGTTCCGGGTAGTCTTATACCGTAACTCAATCTAACCTCGGGTTAGGCATATTCGTCTTTTCTAAATTTAGATATTTGTCCTTCCATGTTTATATGTAAATTGTCAACAATTTATTGTCATGGCCCATTTTCCTTCTAAATCAAGTTCATAATTTTTGGTATATAAAAATTATACCATTTAAATGTCACTAATCATTGGCATGTGCCAAACATGCCAATTACATATAATTTCATGTTTACCCCAACGATATCCCCCGTTTGTACGTTCGCAAAATTATAAGGAATGTTAGGCTCGATATTTTAGCCTAACTTATAAACACAAAAAGGAAAATTGAAGAACAAAAATTCTAACAACATAAAAATATGTGACATATAGATTTGGCATAGGATAACGAACTTGCAAATTTAGATCATATAGAACTACACAAATTAAACTTGTCATGTAAAGGTGAACTTGCATTGAATTGGATCTAATTAATATAGATCCAAACATGTAGGCATATGGATCTAAATATATAGGCATACATGAACATTATTTTGCCTAAAACTTGCATGTTACATGATAGTTTAAAACTTGCATGTTACATAAATGATAAAATCACCAAACTTGCATATGACATGATAGTTTAAAACTTGCATGTTACATAACATGATAAAATCACCAAACTTGCATATGACATGATAGTTTAAAACTTGCATATTACATAACATGATAAAATCACCAAACTTGCATATGACATGATAGTTTAAAACTTGCATGTTACATAACATGATAAAATCACCGAACTTGCATATGACGTGATAGTTTAAAACTTGCATGTTATATAACATGATAAAATCACCAAACTTGCATATGTTAGAACATATAAGGCCCCAAATCTAACTTGCAACATAATAGGTTATAGATCTAAACATTGCAACATAGTACGTTATAGATCTAAACATGTGTGATTGTTGATCTAAAACATGTAGACATATAAATATGACTTAGATCATTAGCTTGCAAGTAACATATAAAATCCACCAAACTATTATATGACATAATAAGTTCATCATCCAATCATAGTAGACTTATCATTAATATCATACAATATGGTATGCTTATCACCACAAACATATAGGCATAATCAATCGCAATGGTAATTTAAGATAAATAAGATTTAGACTTTATTTATCTTATATATAAGCATCGTTTCTACATTTAAGTTACAATATGTCATGATATCAATTAAGAATAACATTTAAATCTGAGTAATAACCAACTTACAAACAAAAGGAGATCTTGATTTCTGAGATCTTTATTCTGAAACTGAATTGCTCTCCTTTGATGTAGGCTAGTTGTTGTTTTAAATTTTAGGTTAGATTTGATGTGAAGCTTCTATCTTGCGGCGGCTACCCTAGGTTCACCATTGACGGCGTGACGGCTCTTGGTATGAATTAGTATGATTTTAGGTTGAGGGTTAGGGGTGTTTTTATAGAAGTTTAATTAACTAAGAGCCATCAGATTAACCTAGAAGCAATCAAGACCATCCAGCCAGGATAGAATAGCCACATCAGCCCTAATGACTCAGCAAACGTATTAATAACCTTCTATTTTAACGTTAATGTACCAAATATACATCTTTTATTTTTTTTATTTTTCTTTTTAATTAATATCCATTAGCATGAATAACAAATTAGCACAAACACATATACTAACTAAGGTCAATTACATATTTTACAATCAATGCCATATTAACACACATCTACAAATTAATTTTAATCTATTTATGTTTACATATTCTCCCTTTACTGTATTCATTAATTACCCATATATATATATATAAATATCTATTTATACATGCATAAATCTTTCTTACCTTTAATTTGTCACAAATCCAATCAGAGAAGGCCACGTAAAAAAAGAACAATCCTTGACAACCAAAAATGCGCCACGTATGCCACATGATGCGTACACGTCATATATATATATATATGTATGTATATATATATATATATATATATTATATATATATATACACTTTTATCTATCTTCCCAATTAACCATTTTCACACTAAACCACTTTTTTTTAACTGCGTTCACACTAAGACATTTTTTAAGTCATTCCCCTAAAACAAAAATATGGCGCTGGCGGGGATCGAACTCTTATATGCAAGTCACATGTTCCAACCAAATGAGCTACTAAGTCTTTTGCTTACAACCCTTAGAACAAGGCTAAATATTATTCTTTTCTCATTCCTCTTTTTCATGTTTTGCTGCAATATTTAATTTAAAGATAACTTCTTCATACGGAGTCCGATTTTCGCAAACTCGGACTCTATCTCAAGCAGAATTCCGAGACGAACGCAATGAAGCAACCCATTTTACCTAATTCTTCTTCTTCTTTTTTTCAAATTAATTATTCTTTAATTTGTTATTTTAATGTTCACAGAAAATATGGGGTGTTACATTTTCCCCTCCTCAAAGGATTTCATCCCTGAAATCTTCAAGTCGAAAAGAACATATATCCTACCATCGAATCGCCCATCTACTCAACCATCAAACACAGGCGTCCATTGTCCTTAAAAGACTTCTAATGCTTCATGATCATATGCATAGTGTGTGTACATGTCCTTATCTAATGCAAAATCAGGCGGTCTACTGATTCAGTTGACCTCCTTAATGCAATTTATGTCTGTGCCATGAGCCCATGATGTAAGCAATTTTTTCCTACTCATAATTCTAAATGAGTGCACAATCATTCATACAAATGCAACATCCATACGATAACAAAACAAGTTTCAATACATATACAAATACATATATGCATATGCAATATGAAAGTGACTGAGCTGATCTAGTGCATAATGTGTGTAAATGCATCCACGAGCAACCACTAGCAAACACTTGCAGCCACTTTCATCCACCAAACATAACATGTTTTCAAAAACATGTTTCAACCATAGGTTTATACCTACCTAAGGATCGAAGATATGACCTAGAGGATATACCTAAAAAGATAGAAACAATTATGCATAAGATTCCTAGAAAAAGATCGAGGATATATCCTCAAGAAAAAGGGTATGATGCGCGTGTCTTATCTTCAGTCTTCTACGTCGCATCTTCTTGAGCTTCACTCCATTGTGCTCTGACTGTCTTAACTTCACGATTGCGTAGCTTCTTAATTTTTGTTTCCAAAATATGAGTTGGAACTCATATCACTGTCGCCTATCGTTCCACCTCTTCTCCTTCTAGTATACTCGGCACTACAACTTCGGTTGTGCCATGCTAACATTTCCTCGAAAGGTCTTCCAAAATCCTACTCACCCTTTTCTGTCGGAGGACGATAAGCGGTGCTCCTTAGCCAAACTCCCTCATTCTCATGTTTGTCATCCTTGTGAAACTACTACAGCTATATATGTAAGTTGGGCACTTCTTCGCCCTTTGTCAGGTGTCGTAGTCTTATCAAGCCTACAGAACCATGCCGTGATGAGGTTACCTCCTAGAAAGCCTGGAGCCCCGGAAACTCAGGAAAGAAGGAAACAAGGATTCAAACAGAGGATCAAAAGATAGTGCATATGGCTTTGGGGAATATGCCTTTAAAATAAAACCTTTCTTTTGAAAATGCTTCTTTTAAAACTATTTTGAAAATAATTTTTCAAAACTTTTATATGATCTGGTAACCTTCAGTCTGATACCAAGTGAAACACCCCACCTCAGTTAAGATCACTAACAAAGGGAATGCCTTAACTTCGGTGGAGAGTTATAGGTAAAAGATGCAGATAAATTACAAGACAGACAATTAAAGCAGCGGCAAATAAATAAAACTTTATTTCATTGATAAACAGCTTATACAAAGATTGTTTTACAACACCAAAGTTTCCGTCTTGTATAACAAAAATAAAGAAGCATAAAATGATTTCCCCAAATAAAGCATGAGCCAGCCATAGCAGTAGAAGAGAGAGTCCAAGGCAACACGTCAAAGAGTCTTCAAGCTTGGAAAGAGTAACGGATCAAACTAATCTGAGCTATTCCCTCCCTGACTACCTGGGGGGATACGGAAGAAAAGAAGACAAGGGAAAACGGATCAGACAATAAGTCTGGTAAGTTCAGTGATTACTAGCATTTAAACAAGGAAAAGGGATCATGACAGGAGTAACAGAACATAGGACAATACCCTAATATAAGACAAGATAGGTTGAACATGTGACCGCACCCATTACTATAATCTCTGCACCACCTAACTAGTGTCTCAACTAGTAATCTATATAAAATGATAATACGATCTCAATCCCCGCAGTTGTGGTAGCCTTCAGGTGTATATCTATATTTGAGGATTCCACCTCAATCAGCCCTATTGCCATGAATATGTTAGATGTACCCTTACTACCCTATCGATCAGCTCCCTACCGGTGTTAACTTGCCATGTATCTGTGTCAATCGGCCCTCTCTTGCGTGTAGCTACCCTGTGCTGGTCCCACTGTAAGGTGTATTAATCCTTATGATAGCGACCCCGACACGATTCAAGAATGCACAGTGTAAAACTACTGGTACCCAGTGCCTGCTTTTTCCACTCCGGAGTACGTGCACGTCCGTAGTCCGCCGAAACCTACACTGACGTACCCCCAGCCGCTATGCCGACAGCTTACAATCAGCCCAGTAATTGTGCCCCACCTAGCCTAGCTCAGGGTACCATGATACCTCTATGTGGGTTACTACTGAAATGGGTCTGCGTTACTAGGGTTTCCTACTGGTTAAGTTTATGGGCCTATATATACAATATTACCCACCTACACGTGATGTACTTAGCCCTCCCACCGATTCAAGCATGTCTATTTAACGGTTAAGTTTGTGGGCCTATATGTACTAATATTACCCACCGATCCCGATATGTACTTAACCCTTCCACTGATTCAAGCATGTTTATTTAATGGTTAAGTTTGTGGGCCTATATGTACTAATATTACCCACCAACCCGATATGTACTTAACCTTTCCACTGATTCAAGCATGTTCATTTTAATGGTTAAGTTTGTGGGCCTATATTACCAATATTACCCACTAGTCCCGATATGTACTTAACCCTCCCGCTGATTCAAGTTGATATATATTCTTGGTTAACTGTTATCCATTCATTCAAGTTAACTTAACCTGCCCACACATCATGTCATATATATATATATATATATATATATATATATATATTGGTTAAGTGTTCCTCTTGTGTTACTTAACCCTATCACATATCATGTTATATATATATATATATATATATATTGGTTAAGTGTGTCCTATTAACTTATCCTGACCCACTTGTCTAATTAACATGTTATGACGATTAAGTGTTCTAATTTTACTTAACCTCACCCACTTGCCTAGTTAACATGTTATTAGGTTAAGTGTTCTAAATTTACTTAACCTCACCCACTTGCCTAGTTAACATGTTATTACGGTTAAGTGTTTTAAATTTACTTAACCTCACCCACTTGCCTAGTTAACATGTTATTGCGGTTAAGTGTTCTAAATTTACTTAACCTTACCCACTTGTCTAATTAACATGTTATTATGGTTAAGTGTTCTAAATTTACTTAACCTCACCCACTTGCCTAGTTAACATGTTATTACGGTTAAGTGTTCTAAATTTACTTAACCCTACCATTCCACTCTTGTCTTAGCTTTAATTTATTCATTAAAGCACCAACCACTCACATTAGACAGATATTGTTGTGGCCACTAGATGTGTCGGTCGGTTCCAGGCAGCTTTACTCCGCTACTCAGTCTAACCTCGGGTCCTTTTTGGGCTTAATGCACTAACCAGCCACATTAGATCTATATTGTTACGGTTGCTGGATTTTCCGGGCGATTCCGGGCAGTCTTATACCGTAACTCAATCTAGTCTCGGGTTAGGCATATTCGTCTTTTCTAAATTTAGATATTTGTCCTTCCATGTTTATATGTAAATTGTCAACAATTTATTGTCATGGCCCATTTTCCTTCTAAATCAAGTTCATAATTTTTGGTATATAAAAATTATACCATTTAAATGTCACTAATCATTGGCATGTGCCAAACATGCCAATTACATATAATTTCATGTTTACCCCAACGATATCCCCCGTTTGTACGCTCGCAAAATTACAAGGAATGTTGGGCTCGATATTTTAGCCTAACTTATAAACACAAAAGGGAAAAGCGAAGAACATGAAATATTCTAACAGCATAAAAATATGTGACATATATAGATTTGGCATAGGATAATGAACTTGCAAATTTAGATCCGACTAACATGAATCATAGCATATGAATTTACATAGAACTACTCACATTAAACTTGTCATGTAAAGGTGAACTTGCATTGAATTGGATCTAATTAATATAGATCCAAACATGTAGGCATATGGATCTAAATATTTAGGCATACATGAACATTGTTTAGCCTAAAACTTGCATGTTACATGATAGTTTAAAACTTGCATGTTACATAACACGATAAAATCACCAAACTTGCATATGACATGATAGTTTAAAACTTGCATGTTACATAACATGATAAAATCACCAAACTTGCATATGACATGATAGTTTAAAACTTGCATATTACATAACATGATAAAATCACCAAACTTGCATATGACATGATAGTTTAAAACTTGTATGTTACATAACATGATAAAATCACCAAACTTGCATATGTTAGAACGTATAAGGCCACAAATCTAACTTGCAACATAATAGGTTATAGATCTAAACATTGCAAAATAATAGGTTACAGATCTAAACATGTGTGATTGTTGATCTAAAACATGTAGACATATAAATATGACTTAGATCAATAACTTACAAGTATCATATAAAATCCACCAAACTATTATATGACATAATAAGTTCATCATCCTATCATAGTAGACTTATCATTAATATCATACAATATGGTATGTTTATCACCACAAAACTATAGGCATAATCAATCGCAATGGTAATTTAAGATAAATACGAATCAGACTTTATTTATCTTATATATAAGCATCGTTTCTACATTCAAGTTACAACATGTCATGATATCATTTAAGAATAACGTTTATATCTGGGTAATAACCAACTTACAAACAAAAGGAGATCTTGATTTCTGAGATATGTATTCTGAAACTGAATTGCTCTCCTTTGATGTATGCTAGTTATTGTTTTAAATTTTAGATTAGATTTGATGTGAAGCTTCTATCTTGCGGCGGCTACTCTAGGTTCACCATTGACAGCATGACGGCTCTTAGTATGAATTAGTGTGATTTTAGGTTGAGGGTTAGGGGTGTTTTTATAGAAGTTTAATTAATTAAGAGCCGTCAGATTAACCTAGAAGCAATCAAGACCATCCAGCTAAGATAGAATAGCCACATCAGCCCTAATGACTCAGCAAATGTATTAATAACCTTCTATTTTAACGTTAATGTACCAAATGTACATCTTTTATTTTTTTATTTTTATTTTTAATTAATATTCATTAACATGAATAATAAATTAGCACAAACACATATACAAACTAAGGTCAATTAAATATTTTACAATCAATGTCATATTAACACACATCTACAAATTAATTTCAATCTATTTATCTTTACATATTCTCCCTTTACTGTATACGTTAATTACCCATATATATATATATATATATCTATTTATACATGCATAAATCTTTCTTACCTTTAATTTGTCACAAATCCAATCAAAGAAGGCCACATAAGAAAAAACAACCCTTGACAACCAAAAATGCGCCACGTACGCCACATGATGCGTACACGTAATATATATATATATGTATGTATGTATGTATATGTATATTATATATTTATTTTTATCTATCTTCTCAATTAACCATTTTCACACTAAACCACTTTTTTTTGAACTGCATTCACACTAAGCCATTTTTTTAGCCGTTCTCATAAAACAAAAATATGGCGCTGGCGGGGATCGAACTATGTACTCCTTGTACGCAAGTCACATTTTACAACCAAATGAGCTACTAAATCTTTTGCTTACAACATTTATAACAATGCTAAATATTATTCTTTTCTCATTCCTCTTTTTCATGTTTTGCTGTAATATTTAATTTAAAGATATCTTCTTCATACGGAGTCCGATTTTCGCAAATTCGGACTCTATCTCAACCAGAATTCCGAGACGAATGCAATGGCGCAACCTGTTTAACCTAATTCTTCTTCTTATTTTTTTTTTCAAACTAATTATTCTTTAATTTGTTATTTTTATGTTCACAGAAAATACGAGGTGTTACAGAAGATCATGTTGATCACTGGCCTTGAATCAACAGGTGCCTGAGCTTTCTCTCCTAAACTGGATTGATTGGTGGTATTATTCTGTCCCTTGGTAGTTAGAGCATTTTGAGGATTCTTTACATACTGTTGGAGTTTGTTCTTTCTGATGAGTTCTTCGATCAAACTTTTCAGGTGCCGACATTCATTAGTACTATGCTCTGGTTGATTATGAAAATGACAGAATTTACCGGAGTTAGCATGTTGCTCAGTAATCTTTTGAGCTTTCATTTGAGGAAGAATGCCTGAATCCTTTGTGGCGGAGTAGATCCTTTCTGGGGTTTCATTTAAGAGAGTCAACACTGAATGCTTGTAAAGCCGCGTTTTCTTATAAGCTTTGCTATCCTTCTCATCACTTCCTCTCTTCTTCCCAAAATCATTCTTCTTCACGGTTTGGAACTCATTACCTTTCCCTTCTTTGATAGCACTACTTTCTATGACCTTCCGAACATTCGGCGCGCCATCTTCCACGCTCATATATTCTTCGACTTTCTTATAGAAATTCTTTAGAGTTTTGGGTTTCTTCATCTTAAACCATTTCCCGAATTCCGATTTCTTATCAATAGCTCCCTTCAGAGCTGCCAATAGGTACCAAGGTTCCGGTTCTATGACTTCCGCCGCTGCAGCACAGAATCGTGTAAGAAAAGCTTTGATTGTTTCCCCAGACATCTGTTCCATCTCGCTGAGCGACATCACATCCCTTGTTTTGGTTGTTTGAAGATGGAACTGGCCTTGAAATCTTCTCGCCAAATTGGCAAATTGATCAATGCATTTAGGTGGAAGTCTAGTGAACCACAATGAAGTCACGCTGTCTAGGTATGTGGGAAAGTACAAGCATTTTATCTCATAAGTTACCCTTGCTCTGTTCATATGTTGATCGTACTTGAACAGGAAGATATTTGGGTCTCCCGTTCCTCCATAAGGTTCTATTGTCGAAGGTGTAAATTTCTTGGGAAACTTTGCTTGACGGATTCTTTCTGTAAACGGGTTTATACTGGGTGAAAATTCTCATTCTTTCTCTTCATCCTCTCGGATCGTTTTTTTCTTTCATTATTCGCTGGATCATATCTGCAATGCGCTTCTCATCGCTCGCTCATTCAACAGCATTGGCATCAATTATTTTATTAGTGCGATCGCGGTTCAAGCTCCGATGCCTTGCACCTCTTTTGGGAGGAGACCTTTTGGTGGGACTTGTGACGCTCTGAGTTGCACTTTTCTCCTCGTGCTATAGGGATTTGACCTTAGAGTCCTTAACACCGGCCCCTCCCTTGTCTTCCACTAAGAAGTGGGATCGACTACGGTCTAAGGCTAAAGAGTTCTCTTTCTCGTCAACATTATTTACAACATTCAGTGGTGGAAGATTGGTTTGAGCGTTAATCAGGGCATCAAGCCTTTCCATCATTATTTTTGTCATAGCATGCATCTTTTCATTCAAGCCGGTCACAGCCACATTCAATTCATCTCTCATTACAGATGGCCTAGAGGTATCCTCAACTTCTTGATTCAAAGTTTGCGGTGTAGCTTCATCACCATGAATATCCTCAACAATAGGGGTATCTCTAACGAACTTGCTATTTTTATTCGAACCGGCCATGGCTTTGAGGAAGGAATCGGTTTAGGACTTTAAGGGTAGGTTGTTGGAATTAGAGGAAAGTGTAAAGGAAGGAAATAAGAACACGGACCCACGGTAGGCACCAAATGTTTTTACCAAAAAATGGCTCAAACACCAAGGGTGCAAGAAACATGCTTCACCAATATGGTTAGAAAGTAAATGGGGCCGCACTCAACAAAAGTTGAAAGTAAAATTGTGAAGAAAGTAAAATGGAGACAAGGTTTTAGAGTCTTTCAGCCCTAAGCTAGGCCTACGTCCACTATGAAAGTAGTTTGCATTATCATGATGATTACAAAGCATGTAAATTCTCTTTGTTCATACATTTTCTCATTCTCTCAACTCTCAACATATTCTCACTGTTACACACAAATCTTGCTTAAATTCACGAAATTCAGTGAAGGAATGGTGGAAGCTGTGAAGGAGTGGGATGGATGAGCGACGGAGAAGAAGGATGTCTTTGCCAATTTTTCACTTATAAGACCTTAATGGGTGCCATGGCCAAATGGATGAAGATCCTTCCAGTGGAGATGACGATGATAGTTAAAAATGTTTAAGGAAAGGTGGAGGAATGAATTCAGCAGCACTTCGTGGTTTCCAGGTCTCGTCCCCCTTTATGGTTGAAGCCATGGCCTATTTATAGGTGGACTCCCCTGAAGAAATGAACTGAAATTCATCTATGCAAGGTAGGAGTCGTTTATCTTATTAATTACGAAAATGCCACCGCCTAGCTTTAGAAGATCTTTCAATAGCTGTATTCAGATGTCATGTACGATCGACCTCATGGGAGAGAGCAGTTGCATAGGAATGAGCGACTGCATAGGTTCGAATATGTTGAATGGGTGGACAGTCGATGAGCGTATAGGCGGCTTGGACCGGCTGGATCATCATGTTAAGCCTTTCGTAATTGACTGGCATACACCATCTGGTTGGAGAATCTATATCTGATGGTAGATGGGTGACCTATCAAAGCTTGTAGAGCAAACATACGTGCGATCGCTCTGGAATTGATGTCTGTCTGATTGGTAGGTAGCACATGTTTGTAGAATTAGTGACTGATTGAGGAACGATCGAGTGAATGAGGTTGCAATACATGAACGGACACGGGATGCATGTGCGACTCCTTGCATCTTTGTGTTCCCTGCTACGTATGATCGATTGGGGTAGCGTGGACGAACGACTACAGGATGGAACATGTGACCGGATGCAACCCCTCCGTATGATTGTATTATGCTGTAAGACCGATCCTAACTGTGTTGAGTGGATGAACCAATTTGTTATGATGTATGAAACCTCCCTTGTCATGCTTAACCTTAAGTTTGCGCTTGAACTTTGTTCCGTGTGATCGTTCCTTACTCTTTACAAACTATTGTAGTGGATTATGCACGATCGACCCAGATGACGCTTGACCCACAGACTAGCATATGTATCAAGGATAAACAAACGACATATGAGTGTATTTCCTACTCAAACCTAGGAACTAAAACATCAGATATGGCTACCTTTAAGCGACTAAGGGGGTTATCCAATAAGGTCAGCTAGAAGGTAAAGCGAGCGATAATACCATCTCTCACCTTATACGGGGCAAGGGTATATGTGTGAATGGCGGGGGCCTTAACTAGTAGGGCCGTAGCTAGCGCCCTCTAGTTTATAAGAATGTTGAATAATTTATCGAGAGATATTAAATGACCAATAAGTCCGCCTAGGAACTTAAGTGATCGAGAGAACCCACCCTGTCGATCGCTGATAGTGAGGCATTAAGTAATAAAGGGTACATAGATGGAAATGTGTGTGTGTGTATATATATATATATATTCCTAAATTATGGGTTCACTTCTCGGTCTAATAACCAGTTAGATCATGGTTTAAAGGCTTCCTAGATATGTGCGTAAATGTTCTATCTCGGAACTATATCTTGGAATACTACTTTGGGAAGAGTAGCAAGTTTGTGCGTAAACATTTACAAGGTTAGGCAAGAATCACTAACCTTGGTAGGCAAACATCTTGGGTTGAACCAAACGGGATACATCAGTGTATTATGGTCTATGTTGTACAATTCTTGTTCACTAGAATCTTGTTTTTCTGACCCCCCCCTTCCTTATTACAACCACCCAGATTTTCTAGAGAAGGTCGGGTTCCGACAAGTGTTTTAGTTCGGCTTTCGGTTCTCATTCTCTCTCATGCTCGGTATTGGTAGAGCGACTTGCTTGAGTTAATACTAGCTTATCCTATTTCGTTTCCGCTGTGAATTATCTTATTGTACTATGATTATGCTCATGCTTATTGCAGGTACCATATTTACATGCTCCATGCTTGGATTTGTTCGATTTTCGATTTTTGTCGAAATTTGGCCGCCGAAAGTGTGGGGTGTTACAGATCGTGAACTTGGTTGTGGATTCCGAACTTCAACAATTTGTTGGGTACCACAAATTATTTCATTCTGAACTGGTTCTTCCACCTCTTCTATTTGTGTATCTGGAATGAGTCCACCCTCTTTCTTGCGCTCCTTGTTCCGTTCATACTCATCAAACATTTTACCCATAATCTTGTCACTGACTTCCCAATCGCCCATTTGAACTACACGAAAATAATAGAACACATTATCTTTATAAACAAAAGGCTTATCTTGAAGCAAAAAGTATAATGGTTTCTCACCTTTGTTCTTGGACGATCAAGTATGCATAGATTATAGTTTATGGTTGGAAGATAATGTATAAACTATTTAAACGAATGGAATTGATTGTTGAGGTAGTCCTAAACCATATGGCTATAGTTCAAGTTTGTGTTGATAGGGTTTGATTGATTCCGTGTACATGTGTCAGAGCTGTACCAAATCTTGTCGCATTTGATAAAGCTCTTTCTTTAAAAGGTGCAAAAGTAGGGTATGTTTAATTGTTTGGATGTATGGTATTGGTATTCGATAATTAAACCATGTTTGAACGTATATTTAATAATATTATGACATGACTACACTTTGTCGTCAAATAGTTTTAAATTGAACATTAGAGTAGAAACGTATGACATGACTACACTCTGTTGTCAAATAGTTGACTTGCCTTAACTTTTCCATAAAACAGTTTATGTTACTACACGCTGCAAAACTTGGGCAATAGTTAAGTGGACTTGCGTTATTAAAGAGCAGCCATCCTCTCTTCATTATTTTTGAACTCTCCAGTTTGTCAAATTACTCATTTTTTCTAGTTTCCTCTTTTCATCTTGGTCAAAATGTCTAGTTGGGAATTCGACGATGAAACCATGGTTCAAATGTATGATGAGTCTGAAAGTAATAAGCAACCCACCGAAGATGTCGAATTTGTGGCCGAAACGCAACCGGAAGTCTAAGTGGAAGCTGGAGAAGTAGAGTCTGAACTCTTTTGTGCCATGCAACCAAACATTGTTGTCTAGCATATTCGACTGGTTCAAAAATCCTTTAATGCTTGGTTGAGGGAAGTAATTGCTCGATATAACCCCGATAGGTCAAGCTCTAATATAACGGGTCGTTCAGTCCTTTACTATTATGGAGTCGAGTGTATTGTGGTTGTTTCTAAAAGTCAAACGAACGCAAGTCATCGCTGTTATGGTTGCAAAGCGTACACTGATGCACAGAACCGACAAGGGTAGCAAAGTTTTTTTTTTTTCATGGATCGATCCAGCATTGACGGAGAGGGGTGTCCAGTATGCACTAGAGATGCAAGCAGAGGTCGCTCGGTTGGAAAAATTGATGTTGCAGCAAAGGCTGAAATGTTGTATGGATGTTATGGTTCATCCGGAAACTATGGGGCATAGTTATGGGGTACCATGTCGTACTTATATGTGTGTATTCAATGTTATGTCATATTGTATCGCAGTTGTATTTTAGGTCGAACGATCACTGTATCCTTTATCCTATATTTTGTTATATTGAACAAAGTTTGTACGCAAATTTAAGGTTGTATTTATATTTATAAACGCAAAGGAGTTAGAACCTAATGTCGTCCCGGTTTAAAGTAAACATTTCAATAAGTAAAGGAGTTAAAAATTAGGGTCGTACTCAACCATTTCAATCCTTTATCCTATCTTTATGCTTTGTCAGAGTGAAGTCATGTCATCTGTTTTATGTTAGTGTGTAGTCACTTCTTAATGTTTGGAATAGTTTTGGCACAACTTTATACGTGGCCAGTTCGAACTGTTTGTAATGTTAGGCACAACTTTTGAGCAACTTTAATTAATGTGGTCAATTTGTATTGCTTTAGTCTCCTTTAATAATTAAACGGTTATTTCATATTCAAACGTCAAAAGATACAATAAATCATATTCTTCTTCCAAGTTCTATGATCATACAAAGACACAAATACTATTTCAAACTAATATTAGAAATGCTACTAGGACATAAGATAGTAACATCATTACTAGTTACGGTTAAATTGAAAGTTTTCTAGCATATGGTTGAGACATCTAATTTCTTGTTCCAGCTCATTCGCATATGTTATGCCCCTTGGACATAGCGGTTCGTCAATCCATTTTGAAAAATTGCAACCGTCGGGAAAATCTGAACAAAGAAGTATGTGATGACCAATGTTTTCGCCATTTGCTCGTACAACAACTTCAACCATATATCCACAGTGGTAGCAAACTGGGTAAGAATTAACCTCTTCTTCATATGGGGGTTGATTTATTGGTACCTGCTTAATCTCTTGTTCTTGGTGGGGCTGATAAACGTGATGTTCATTCGCTCGTGGGACTTATGCATGTTCCGGTTGAAGTGTAAGTAAGTCAAGATCCTGGTATTCACGATCAAGCTCCTTGTAATGTTGTTCTTGATAGTTTATATTCCAATCCATATCAGTGTGATCACTAGACGTTGGAACAGAGTGGTGAGGGACACCAAAATCAGAGTCAAGAGATGATGGCCAAGAAGGCATGGTTAAAATAAGTAGAGTAATGGGGATTAAGTTGAGTAGGAGAAGAGAGTAATGAATGAAGAAGCTTTGAAGAAGTAGGTGGGTATTTATAGAGCTAGTGGATAATGTAAATCAAACTAAATTGGTAAATTATCTAGGAATAAAATTAATAAACCGATTAAATAGATTAATAACTTTAAATGGTTAATAAATTTATTAATCGAAACTAATAAATAAACCAAAACTAATAAATTAAAGAGAAAATCAGACTAAATAGGTTAATTATCCTGAAATATAACTAATAAACCGAGTTTAACAAATTAATAAAGTTAAGTGGTTAATATATTTATTAACCTAAACTAATAAATAAACCTAAAACGTAAATTAAAATATATAAAAAATTCTTCCGACCTAGCACGCCAAATTTATCGGTGCGTTACTTTATCGTGCCGATAATATCGGTGCGCTTTGATTAAATCAGGGCGCGGTGTTAAAATCTATGTGTGCCTGTTGGGAGATTTCCCTGATCCTACCCTGAATCTTACTGATTGCAATATTGCGACTCGTAAAACTGTTGGAGATGCTCTAACATAATCCTAATTGTGCTATCGCCATTAGCCATCCTACCAGGCACCACCATTGCATTGCCACGATATTCAACATTCCACTTCCCAAATGCATTATCGAGGTGGATTGCATGCATCATAAGCTGTTGTAGAATGATGGAGTCTGGTGGTATGACCATTTAATTGGTTTGGTTGGTCTGATGACGATAATTATTCAACCGAACTAAAACCAATAAAAATTAAAATTAAAACGAACCAGTCAAAAAAAGTCTAGTTGATTCAATTGTATATCAAATTTAGTCAGATTAAAAATAATCCATATTTCATATTTAGGATTTTTTTTGGCAAAAAGGATCGATTTTTAAAGTGGTCTGTAAAACTTTTTACTATGATAAATAATAAATACATGAGGAGTAGGAGAGAGATGGAGCGTCTATCTTCTATGATTGATTTTTAAAGTGGATCGCATACTAAATACAAAGCTAAACTAGCTAAGAGTAGTGGAGTTAGACATCACATCTATATCATTGCCAAGTAAAAATGCCACAAATAAAAATTCCACATAAGGAGTTACCTAACACAAAAACTTCCATGGTATATCACATGATTCAAAAAATAAATAAACGTAAGTACAGAATTACAATTGCATCAAAAAATAGAACCTTCGCCTTGTGATAAAATCAAAAAAAAGTTTAGTCCTCTTCAAGTAACATAGCAAGAGATCGAATCTAAGTGAGAGATTTGAGCATTTAACATTTCCATTTTCGTACTTCTCGTGATAGGTGACTTGAAACCTTTAAAGCCAGTAGTGGAGGCTTAAAGAGGGGATCCAACTAGAATAGCGGCAGAGCTAACACCATAATATGGGAATATGGGTGGGTTGATTTAACATGTCTTTGGGGGTTGATATTCGGGGGAGCGGAACGGGACAAGCTTGATGGGAGATGAGACTAGCGAGTTGATGAGAGATAACTGGACTGGTGGAGGCAGCGAAACAACATGAACAATATAAGGACATGCAAGGTGGTGATGCGAAAAAATGGCACAAACACCTAAATATGATTATGAAAAAAAATAAATGAAGAATAATAAATTAAAAACGAGGAAAAAGCAAGCACAGACAAAATTATAGTGGTTCGGCGTTAACAAGCCTACGTCCACTTTATAATCTCTTTGATAGTCTGAGAAAATTGATTATAATGGTAATACTCTAAAACTTGAGTACAATGTAGTAAAAAAGAGAATGAAGAAGATAAAAACCCAAAAAGTCCTTTTTCATATCTTTGGAAGGCTATTTATATGCTAGTACCATGTTCGGTTCGACATGCCACGTGTAGGTCGATCCGGCTATATAGGAGGGCGGTGGATGTAGTCTTCTTGTTGTTGGAACGCTTCTTCAGGTAGAGTATCGGTTTGGATCGACATTGTCTGGTTCGATATTGAACACATGGCAGCCAATTAGAACCTTGAGCAGATAGTGGAAGTAAAATTCTTGGGGTTGGAGCGTTTCCTTAGGGAGAATATCTTCCTGGATCGACATAATCAAGTTGGAGTTTGGTCGATCTAGAGTTATAATCTTCTTTGAGCTTGAGCTGTGCGCTTGATCCACTGGTCGGGTTGAGAACGTGTCGACCCGAATTTCCCCAAGTACTCGTCTTAGTCTAGCCGAACTTGGGCCGAAGCGGGGATAACACCATATTGTGACTATCTTGATCCCGTGAGTATCCGGATGTGCTCCACTCAAATCCAGAGCATTGTAAATATTCACGATCTTGCAAAAGGAAGGTCAACACAAGGTTAGCTGGAGATGAGGGTATGTGCTAGTGCTCGTGCACAAATATATCACTGGGAAGGGAGATGAAAACCTGTCATGTTCAGAAAGTAAGGGGACAATAATTCGTCCTGAAGCAGCAGCAGAACATTGATGAACGACAGCTCGATCATCACAGTTGGAAGTCAGCAAGGGTTTCACACTCAACAATGAGTTGTCAGTAGCATACAGAGAGACAGAAACCATAGGTTGATCGCTCAAGATTGGTTGGTCCAAGCTAGTAGAGCTTCTATCAGAAGTGACAGTCTCAGGTTGAGGACCTTCGTCAATTTGCGCATGTTGAGCAGTATGATCTTCAGAGATTTGCATTGTTTGACTACTAACAACACTACCACTCATAACATTTTCTCTACCCATTTTTCTTGCATGACTGTAGGAATAGTTTTGTACAAAGGAGACAAAGTAATTCCATTTCCATCATTACTGTTAAAAAGATAATTACTGTTGTCTTTTTCATTATTTTGAGTATCAGCATCTATACACACTTCACCCTCCTCTAATTCATTTAGAACTTGGAGCTTGCTGCAACTGCACATAGTCCCTTCAAAGAGACTACATTTAATTTTACTAGTACTGAAAGACGCTTTTAGTAATGCGTCGTACATTGCACTTTCATTAGTAGAAGCGTGCACAATAAACTTATTCAAATTTCCCTTTTTTCCTTTCCATGCATGTAATTAGAATTACATACATGTCCATTCTCACTGATATTACTATCACCAACAACCTTCATGTTATCAACAACGTTTCGACATCTTAAAGTACCATTGTTCTTTCCTTAACTATACTCTTTTCCTTTTTATTTCATTGGATTCTTCAACTTAATACCATCCAATTTCATACCTTATTCCATTTTCATATTAACTACTGACTCTCCATTTATGCTTTTAATTATATTTCTTTTTCTTTCCATTTGAAATTTGCCGCTTTTGGGCATCCATGCCTCTACAGACATTCAAATGCCAATTCTTCCTACTTATACCACTATCTACCTTATGCTTCACTTCCTGATTATCCTTCTTATCCTTAACACTAATCACTAAATTCTCACAACTGACCATAGTATGTGTAAAAAATTTGCAGCCTAAGAAAATATCAGGCTTCCAAATATATTTAACATGAATACTTTGAGTTCCTCAATCAACCAGTTGGACCCTTGAAAATGTCTACTAGGTCTTTTTTGGCATAATCTCAATTAAATATTTTGCATAGACTAACCTATCCAAACGCTCAATCGACTCATCCATACATATTAGTCTACCATATCTACTCAAAATCCAGTTAATTCTAAGATGCGGCCAAGCAAATCTTGGGATATTAAGAAAATACACCCAAACCGGGACCGAATGTATACTGCCACATACGTTGCTGATTGAAGGATCAAACAGCTTTAAAATGAAAAATATTTCTCAAAACTATTGAGTCACTATGAAGGATCATAGTTCTATCATCATGACTTTTTTTTTTAATCTCCATGACTTAAAAATAGAAACATGAAAACAAAACCATTGGACCTCACCTTAATAACGCCCTTTAGCTTCCACTTTGTCTTTGGAGCTTGAATCCGTACAGATAAGGAGAGCGACTTATTCAGTAAGAATCCCACTAAAAACTTAGATCAAACCGCATTTCTAGCCTCAATCACTCCTAATATAAGCTGCAAACACCCACTTTTAAAAGTTGGACCCTTTCGGGGGAGGAGGGGGAACAACGGGAAGGATGGGAAGGGGCACGGATGGGGGCGGAGGGTCGGGAGGAGCCGGATCTAGTTTCGATCGAAGAGAAGGACAGGTTGGATTGACAGTTGCGCAGCTCGAGGGGAGCGATGGGTCGTGAGAGAAAAGAGGGGGGGGGGAAGGACGTGTACGGTTTTTGTTTTTACCAAGTACATTCATTGTGCTTTAAAATGAAAAATAACTATATTATTAATGGGCATTGTTATTGACACTCCAAATATTGTTAGGGAGGCCAAATTTTGTTTTTTTAAAAAATTGTTAAGGGGAGTACCAATGAGGAAAGTAGCCCCTTAACAAATAAAGGTAATTTTACCTTATTACCCTTTTAGCCCCATAACAAATAATGGTAATTTTACCTTAACAAATATTGCAGGGGCCGTAGTAATTTTTTTTCAATGTTTTTAGAGAAATAGGATTGAACTATCTTTTTTTGGTTGACATAAATATGCTGAATTTTATTATTATGGAGGCAATGCACCGAAATGATTATTAATTTTCGACATAACACTGTCAAATTCATATATAATTGATTACATGCTACATTCAATGAAGTGGTGACGAACTACTTATTTTAATTCGTTTCCCTTATCGAATATGTTTTTTTAATCTAAATTAAAGGGGCAATCCAGAAATATTGAGTAGTGTGAAATAATATGTTTGTGTGGCCCCTTAACAATTTTTCAATGAGTGGAGTTTTTTTTAAAATGACCCCCCCCCTTAACAATAGTTGGAGCATCAATAACAACACCCTTATTAATGTATTCCTGCGTTCTGAATAATAATTTTGACATGGAAGAATAAAATTTATTTAAGCTAATCTAAAAATCATTCTATAATTTGGAAGATTTGACAATATTTTTGTTAATTTGGTCAAACCAACGACTAAATTGATTTTTAACGAGTTGGTTATAAAGCAATACTTATTCGGAATTAAACCAAACTAAAAAAACCGACTTGTCTGGTCGATTTATTTCGTTTAAATGAAGGTCCCTCACTTATACTTTCAAGTGTACATTTTTTACAGAAAATAATAAATAATACATAATAAGCTGGCAATGTGCGGTAAAAAGAAAACCTACTCTAAATGAGTTTTATTGCAATGCCACCAATACAAAATTTGAATCATTTCAAAATAATCAACTCTTTCAAATGATCGCCTTTTAACTTTGGTATATTTATGATGTAGCACAATCAAGGTGGAATTCTCCAAAATTGTATTGTGTTGCATAACATTTCCTTTATTGTAAAATATTTTTTAACAGCAAATTAAGATTTTATAAGACGTAGATGAGAGATTGAAGAATAAAAAAAAAAAATTTAAATAGAGGGAGGGTTAACGTTAGCACAAAACTTAATAACTAAAGTTCATAATTTTTCCTTCATTTTTATTACTTTTTTCTTACATTTTTCTTACTACATCCAAAATTAATGAATTTTCATCTACTTTTAGCAGTTTACATCTCAAATAAATGGTAAGCATTCTAACAGTTCTTCATAAATATCCCCTAAAAGTTCACATATTTTCCATAAATACCTCATATATTCTAGATTAGATATGTCAGATTCGTGAAAAGATTAGATTTGTTTAAATGCAAAATCTAGTTTATTTCCAACATTCCTCGTAAACTTGATTTTTTTACTTTAATTATCGCTTGAAATCTTTGTATTTCACTGCTTTCGATAGGAATATAGATATTATCCAAGCTCTCATCACTACATTTATAGCGACCCGAACTTCCCGGCTGGCCTAAACCGAACAAGAAGGCGGACTGCTTTGAAAACAAGTCTAATCGAAACGCAAACGACATAATATTTCATCGTTGTTACAAAAATTACATCAGAGTATAAGAATCTAACAGAGTATGAATAAATAATATACAGCAGAAAAATATCAGAGATTAAATTATGAAGCAGCAGAAAAGTAATACATAACACAACTGAAAGAAATACACGAATACAGAGCTTTCCGAATATAGCTCCAGCTGTAAATCCAGAATCCTGGAAAATAAATATCTGCAAAACCAAAACTACTAGCTGTCCGTGTGGAAAATAGGGGCACCTAGAGTTTAGGTTAGAACAATAAACTCTGAGCCAGTCATGGGATTGGTGTTAGAACTAAAACAGTTATTTAAAACTTTACTTTAAAATAGAGTAAATTTAGGGACCACGCCGTATAATACGGAATGAGTTTTCTCCTAAGAATACCAGTGCAGTAAACAAACAACACAATGCTTTTTGGAAAAATGAAGCTATTATAAGACTTAGGTCCCATCACACAATGCAACGCAAGCCGGAGGATAGAGTTTTCCCTTATAATAGCCAAACATGCTTGGTACGGTTAAAACAAATCATTTTGATATTAACATAAGTGTATAGTGTCAAAATCAACTTCAAATATATGTATCAATCATAGACAGCACGAGTACCATATATTATGTTGCCATACTAGGCTCTACAATTAAAACCGAAAAGTCACATATTGGAAATTGGATTTCCATCATGAGTCGAGGCAACGGATGTACTCCTCGATGGCTTCGAGACACTCTAGCAAATGCCTCAGGGTCCCCCACAGTGAACCCTTAGATCCTCCAAGGCTGGTCCACACTTACATTAGTGGATTAGTTAGTCCTAAACACACATTTCCCGATCCTATAGGACATATCCAATGGCTCCGTAGTAACTGATATATCTGAGGCACCTCGCAATCCATCATCCACATAGGTAAAAATAAATAAATGTCTGGGCTCCATACCATGGCACCACCAATAGCTAGAAGGAAACGTCGTGCACTCCTTGGGTCCCTTATCCCATTTTTGACTCTGTAAGGCTGGCGAATTAACGCTATACACAAAGCTATGCTATTTAAATCCGTGCTTTGATCATCAACCACAAGACTTTGTTTTTCAATAGAAGCCTTGATCACTTGCATCATAGCATGCCACACTGACAATTCAGGCCATGCAACAGATGTCTATCAATTTATAACCTCTAAGCTCATATGTCTCAGAGAAGGGTGTTAAGCAAGAGAATAAATTCTCCGCCACCAAACAAGTACATATTTAATAGAGATCAATCAAAATAGAATAAAATCCAATATTAGACACACATCCATTTACTAGTTCGTTCTGGATCTGAACGAAACCGGAAACACCTTATTCCTCGTCCCATATGTCCAACATAAGAGAGAGGTCCTCGCATATCCGGTCGACCTCCAAGTACGTCTGGACGATCACCACTTATTGCCTTGTCTTGGGTATACAATCCAATAAAGACATCAGTAATCATCCAAACGATGTGAAGAACTCTGGTCTTCAAGCACCGTCTTCATCATCGAATTATCATCGAATCAATTATTCAGAATGGGTATAAACCCGGCCTTTCCGAATAATTCACGTATCTTATAATCAAGTGCTATAGAAACCCAACATACGCCTTGTTCCAATTTTGAATATTCTTTTATTCAAATATTCATATCCTTTGGGAAAGGTTCCCATTAATTTTATCAAATATAAACTTTTTTAAACTTATACTTTAATCTTCCTTTGGATATCAATTCTAAACCAAATTAAGGTTTATCAACTAGTCGGGATTATCGAGCCTTACAGAAGTAATCATTTATTCATTAATCGTAATCCCAACCTATTCATCCCATGGAGCAAAACTGGTAATACTCCATATCTAACACCATGGTGTTATCGGTAAATTTAAATACCATTTCAAGTTCAAATCTAATTAAAGATTTAACTATCGCTTGGAGTAAAACTGGTGGTACTCCATTCTTGATCATTTCCCAAATTTGATAATTTAAATTATCACATTCACATTTTAATATAATTAAAGATACATTAAAACTCCACTTAGTTTTAATCTTCCAACAATCATTATTAATGATTATTTAACTTTGGGAAATCAAACATGCTGCATCGACAATCTACACCGTACCACTGATTTCTGGTGACATATAACCTCTGAGCTCGTACGTCTCAGAGAAGGGTGTTAAGAAAGAGAATAAATTCTCCGCCACCAAACAGATATATATTAGCAGAGATCAACAATACAGTTCGAAATACAATGTTAGGCATGAAATCTTGTCTTTAACTGGGTTAATGAACCAAGGTCATTTAAAACACAGTTCATAATAAATCCAAAATCACATTCCATTAATTATGGAATCCTCACGGAATACAGATCAACATATAATCGATATCAATTTTCGTATTTGACTAATAATATAAATGGAATAACGACAAAGCCTTTTAAATTCCATACATATATTAATCTTAATTAAAAAAATTATATATTCCAAATCACATTTCACTATTAATCGGGTTAAAGAACGAATGTTGTTAACAACATAGTTCACAATAAACCCAACTAACATTCCATTTAATTCCAATTACTAAATATAATTGGAAACTCTAATAATCTTAATTAAAAGATTTATACTTTTCACAATGGTGTTTTAAGATCAGTGTTATTTAAGACATCATTCATGAAAAATTGAAAATACACTTTGATATTAAATATAAGGCTCTAAACAGAAATTATATCGGCTTATATTCAATATCAAATTCTGAAACCAACACATATCGTATGGGGAATAACGATATATATCTATCTTCCAAATTCCTCCATAATATCCGTATACGGAATCCAATATAGAAATCTCCCGAAGATGATTTCTACTCAAATCCATTCCAATTTATGTATTGGAAATTTCTGGTTTTATTAAAACCCTTTTATAAATCCACTTTATTTATTTAAAATCGTTGGATTATCTTTCTAGTTAATAACTTGTTCATTTTAACAAAAAATATTTTTATCTTTACAAACGTGCTATTTTTCATCCAAATTCTTTCCAAATCATTTATTATAATTTTACACAAATTATTTATTTTTTAATAATTTTATTAATCCCCTTTCAGTCGATTTCAATAAACGGTCATCGAACTGCATTTACAATGACCTATTCCAAATTTGATTTGGACATAATTTGAAATTCTACTACCTCTTATATTCGTTGGAAAGCTCTTTTCGATACGAACCCAACGATTCCAGTTTTAGGAGAATTCGACGGCCGGATCTCCCGTAATGTCAATTCGAAGTCAACGGTCGAAATTCACGAATGGTCGCGGCGCGACGCTTTTTATTCAGGCCATTATATTGTATATAGAATACATATAATATGTATTTTTCTCAAAACGTATTTTATAAATTCATTTTAAAAACGATTCGCACTTTTATTTCAATTTTAAATCAAAATTGAATACTCCTTATCATTATAATATTTAAATGATAATATTTTCAAATTATCAGACTTTGTAATAATTCCCTTTTCGATATTTATTATAAAAATGAATAAAATCGATATAAATATCGTTCGCGTTAAAATTGCATAAATCTAATCAACACAGCTTCACATATTTCCATATTTTCGTGTCCATCCCAAATTGGACATAAAAATCATATTTTAATCCTTTACATAATATTATTTTAAAATATTCGTTATTTTGTTTAATTGAAATCAGACCCAATTAATTACCAAATAATTTTATTTATATAGATTTCATATACACATGTACACAACAATAATGACAAACCATCATCAATCATCCAGAGTGCATTACACAACTCATATGCATTAAATCTTAGAATTTTTTTGCAATATAACGATGCGATTTGGAACCAGAGTAATGTCTACCATTACCCCTCTCCGGATGCTGGCTCGCGCCATACATAATAATAAATCCAAACAACCAAACCCCAATACAATTATTTCACCATAATATAGTCAATTCACCATAATACAATTCAAACAAACAACCATGGTTTGTACAATAAATAGTGTCAAGGGTTTCTAAGCCCTGTCTGCATCCTACTATATATTTAACTGTAAAATAATTAGAGTGAGAAGGAGTTCTCACCATTGGTTTCCACTCCATCATACTTTAAAGGACGGTGATTTTAATAAAATTAACCAGCTTCCAGATTTGTTCCACCACGTAGCGTTCTTTACCGTGATTCCAACGCAATCTGTTTCACGCAGTTTATATTAAAAATCACATATTTTTAATAATGCTATTTCCATTTAAAAATCACATTTTTAAATCAAAACTATTTTATTTTTAAAAATCACATTTTTAAATCAAAGCTATTTTATTTTTAAAATCACATTTTTAAATCAAAGCTATTTTATTTTTAAAAATCACATTTTTAAATCAAAGCTATTTTACTTTTAAAAATCACATTTTTAATTCAATGCTATATATATAAAAATCATATTTCTATTTCAAAATGCTTCATAATTAAAATCGCATTTTTATTGAAGCTATTTCATTTTTAAAATAATGTTATAATATATAAAAATTACATTTTTAATCTAAGCTATTTATTTTAAAAACTGAAAAGAAAATTCAATACTTTATATATTAAAAAATAACATTTTTAATCCAATGTTATTTCATATAAAAATCAGATCTTAAAACCTTGTTATTTATATAAAAATTACATTTTATCAATGTTGTTTATATTTAAAAATCAGAAAATAAACAATGCTATTTTATAATATGCAAAAATCATATCTTTTTCCCAAAGTTATTTATAAAAATTTAATTAAAATAGTTGCATAAAAAACTTATTGTTTATCGTTTCTGGACCGAGCTCGCAACTAGGGTTGCAAATCACCGTCGCCATCGTCGTTGTTGGTCAAATCGTAGGGTCCCACGCGCTTCGCCTTGGCGCCGTCCCCCGCACCCGGAGCACCTCCGTGCTTGACACCCTAGAGGCGTCGGAATCTCCCTGCGACCGCTGCGAGTTAGAGCAGCTATTCCTCCCTCCACACGAAGCAACAATTCCGCAAACTATCCTAGATTTGAAGACGACAGAAAATGCAACAATTTTCGTTCAGGAACTTTTTTATTTCATTGTGTAGATTGGAATTAAAATGAGGGGGAAGGATCAAATAGTTTCCGTCGTTCAGGAAAATAGCAGCGCAAATTTTTCTGGAAAAGTGAATTAGGTTAGAAATTTTCCAATTGGTCAGTATTTATATTAAATTTTATTTTTAATTTCAAAAATACATTTTTATCAGTTCGAACTCCACATCAAACCCAACGATTGTCGCCCCAGGCGTAATTCCCTTATTTCGGACATAATGGTATATGTTTCGTAAGCCAATTCAACTGTTTCAGTCAGTTTTTTATTAAAATTAATATATAATAAAAATATATTGAATTTAAACGTACGTTTTAATATACCGGGGCCACATACTGACTCCAAAAATCACCGAAAATAAATCTAGCTATGTTATGACGATACGGTCCTAACAAAACTAATTTCGTCAAATTTGGAGACCGTTTGAAAAATGACCATTTTCTGGTCGATCCAATTTGCACTATATTAGCAAAATACGTTTTCTTTTGCCACGCTCACATATTAATTCCAAAAATTATGAAAATTGGAATCTAGTAATAATTTGACATTCGGGATCCAACAAAAGTAGTTTCGTCGAAAATGGAGGTCATTTGCAAAATGGCTATTTTTAAGGGCTATACATTATATAAATTCCATAGCGACTAGTTTGAATTTTAAACTGGACATAACTTTTAATTTATATTATGAAATCTGGATTTTTCACATTCGTTAGGAAGATATAATTAAACAGGTTCAAACATTTCTGGTTTTACTAAAATCCGATTTATCTTGGATCCTGGACATTCATTTGAAATTTAAAATCGAATTTTCAAACTACCGCACCATTTCAGGCTCGTTTCATAATTGAAATAAATTTATTCGTTCTAACTTCGATTTAAGTAAATTTAAAGTCATTTTTATTTAAATAAATCATTTTAAATATTCAAAATCCACTAAAATAGCTAATATAAAATTTTTAAATTGGTTTTGAAATCCGGGTTGTTACAAACTCCCCCACTTAAAATCTTTTCGTCCTCGAAAAGGAACGGAGCTGAAAGTTGTTTAACCAACCAACTCAACTTTCATACTGGCTTTCATTCTTCAACTTTTCGATTTCTAAGAATTTTTTTTTTTTCAGAAATTTGGCAAACACCCTAAATTTTCGAAAAATTTCGCCATAACCTCCTTTGTACGGGTTGATATTTAAAACTGCAGCTTGCCTCACAGGGCCCTCATCAATCCAAATGAAAAAGAAAAAGCCAAGCGATTAGCCAATTGGCTCATAAAATCATCAAAACCCAAGAAAATAGTAAACATGTACGTATTTGTTGGGCATACAATTTTATTCCTCTTCTTAGCTTCCTTGCTATGACCTGTTCACACATATATATGTACATATATGCAATTTCAATCAATTTTCAATTCAGTTCAATATTATTTCAATTTGGCTAAATTAACATTCATTCACATATTGGTTAAATTAATTATCATTCCAATATATTTTTATTAGTTAAACTAATAATCAAACATCACAACCAACAATCAATTAGTTGGTTAACTTTTCAAATATATATCTTTAATATATTCAAAATCATATTTTTTGTGATAAATCACAACAATAAACCCTATCTAGTTTTGGTTCTCACAGCAGTTAATTGGAAATATATAAACATCCCACTTTCGAAACTTGAACATAAATACTGATGATGTCGCGACATCACCAAAATTATGTCCGGGAGACTAGAGTGTGATTCTATATCTATCCAGTATATTCAAGACTTCGAATATATGTTTGCAAGGCGTATATGCAAAATCTTCATATACTCGATTGTCCAAATTCAATATAAAATACTCAAATACGTATAATAAGGTTTAAATTTTCAAAATAAAATTTGTTTTTAATAAATAATACTCTTTGAAACTCAATCTAGGATACTACTGATCCCATCTCTAACAAGTCATTCTCCTTGGATATTACTAATCCAATCTCTGATGAATTCTTTCATTCGGTTCTAATGTGTCTTGTTCTCGAGCTCTGTAAACCAAAGCTCTGATACCAAACTATAGCGACCCGAACTTCCCGGCCGGCCTAAACCGAACAAGAAGACGTACTGCTCGGAGAACAAGACTAATTGGAATGCAAACGATGAACATTTCATTGTTGTTACAACAATTACATCAGAGTACAAGAATATAACAGAGTGTGAATAAATAATATACAACAGAAAAATATCAGAGATTAAATTATGAAGCAGCGAAAAAATAATACATAACACAATTGAAAGAAATACACGGATACAGAGCTTTCCGAATATAGCTCCAGCTGTAAATACAGGATACTGAAAAAGAAATATCTGCAAAACCAAAACTTCTAGCTGCCCGTATGGAAAATAGGGGCACCCAGAGTGTAGGTTAAAACAATAAACTCCGAGTCAGTCATGGGACTGATGTGCGAACTAAAACAGTTATTTAAAACTTTACTTTAAAATAGAGTAAATCAAGGGATCACGCCGTATAACACGGAACGGGTTTTCTCCCAAGAATATCATTGCAATAAACAAATGGCGTAATGCTTTTTGAAAAAATCAAGCTATTATAAGACTCAGGTCCCATCACACAATGCTTGGTACGCTTAAAACAAATAATTTTTATATTACTATAAGTTTATAGTGTCAAAATCAACTTAAAATATAAATGTATCAATCATAGATGGCATGGGTGCCATATATCATGTCGCCATACTAGGCTGTACAATTAAAACCGAAAAGTCACATACTGGAAATTGGATTTCCATCATGAGTCGAGGCAAGGGATGTATTCTCGCCAGCTTCAAGACACTCTAGCAAATGCCTCAGGGTCCCCCGTAGTGAAACCTTGGATCCTCCAAGGTCAGTCCACACTTACGTTAGTGGATTGGTTATTCATGAACACACGTTTCCCGGTCCTACAGGACCTATCCATTGGCTTCGTAGTAACCGATATATCCGAGGCGCCTCGCAATCCATCATCCACATAGGTAAAAATAAATAAATGTCTAGGCTCCATACCATGACACTACCCATAGTTAGAAGGAAACGTCGTGCACTCCTTGGGTCCCTTATCCCATTTTTGACTCATACCGAGGTGTGAGGCTCGCGAATTAACGCTATACACAAAGCTATGCTATTTAAAGTCGTGCTTTGATCATCAACCACAAGACTCTGCTTTACAACAGAAGCCTTGATCACTTGCATCTCAGCATGCCACACTGACAATTCATGCCATTCAACTGATGTCTATCAATATATAACCTCGAAACTCGTACGTCTCAGAGAATGGTGTTAAGTAAGAGAATAAATTCTCCGCCACCAAACAAATATATATATTTAATAGAGATTAATCATCATAGAATAAAATCCAATGTCAGACACACATCCATTTACTAGTTCGTTTTGGGTCTGAACGAAATCGGAGGCACCTTATTCCTCATCCGATATGTCCAATACAGGAGAGAGTTCCTCGCATATCCGGTTGGTCTCCAAGTACGCCTGGACCATCACCACTTATTACCTTGTCTTAGGTGTACAACCCAATCAAGACATCAGTAATCATCCAAACAATGCGAAGAACTCCGTTCTTCAACCACCATCTTCATCGTCGACTTATCGTCGAATCAATTGTTCAGAATGGGTATAAAACTGATATTTCCGAATAACTAACGTATCTTATAATCAAGTGCTATAAAAACACAACATACGCCTCAATCCAATTCTGAATATTCTTTTATTCAAATATTCATATCCTTTGGGAAAAGTTCCTATTAATTTTATCAAATATAAGTTCTTTTAAATTTATATTTTAATCTTTCTTTGGATATCAATTCTAAACCTAATTAAGGTTTATCAAGTAGTCGGTATTATCAAGCCTTACCGAAGTAATCATTTATTCATTAATCCAAATCCCAACCTATTCGTCCCATGGAGAAAAACTGGTAATACTCCATATCTAACACCATAATGTTATCGGTAAATTTAATTATCATTTCAGGTTCAAATCTAATTAAAGATTTAACTATTGCTTGGAGTAAAACTGGTGGTACTCCATTCTTGATCATTTCCCAAATTTGATAATTTAAATTATCACATTCACATTTTAATCTAATTATAGATTCATTAAAACTCCACTTAGTTTTAATCTTCCAACAATCATTATTAATGATTATTTAACTTTGGGAAATCAAACATGCCGCATCGACAATCTACACCGTACCACTGATTTCTATCGATATATAACCTCTGAGCTCGTACGTCTCAGAGAAGGGTGTTAAGCAAGAGAATAAATTCTCCACCACAAAATAGATATATATTTAGCAGAGATCAACAATACAGTTCGAAATACAATGTTAGACATGAAATCCTGTCTTTAACTGGGTTAAAGAACCAATGTCATTTAAAACATGGTTCACGATAAACCAAAAATCACATTCCATTAATTATGGAATCCTCACGGAAAACTGATCAGTATATAATCGATATCAATTTCCATATCCGACTAATAATATAAATGGAATAACGACAAAGCCTTTTAAATTCCATACATATTAACAGTCTTCCTCCATAGAAGCTCATTTCGATTATTACCAAATCGAATTCCATTCCATCCCAATTTATTTTATTAAATTGGAAAACTTTACTTTGGAAAATTCCATTAATCTTAATTAAAAAATTTATATAATCCAAATCACATTTCATTGTTAATCGGGTAAAAGAACGAATGTTTTTAAAAACATAGTTCACAATAAACCCAATTCACATTCCATTTAATTCCAATTACTAAATGTAATTGGAAACTATAATAATCTTAATTAAAAGATTTATTCTTTTCACAACGGGATTTTAAGAACAGTGTTATTTAAGGCACCGTTCACGACAAACCCAAAATCCACTTTGATATTAAATATAAGGCTCTAAACAGAAATTATATCGGTTTATATACTGTAACACCCCACATTTTTAATATAATTAAAAATGTACAGATATGTATATATGCATAGATAGGTAAATAATGGTGATGTATAATGAAAAATTAATTCATACATTGAAGAGTAAGGAAATTAATGCGATAACAATGTGTGTAATAAATACATGCAATGGAAAAAAAATGTAATGCATGCATTAAAAGAAAGAAAGGATTGGTTGCATGCAATGTAAATATGTTGCATGCACTGATTTGCAAACATAATGCATTAACATTAAAAGAAAAAGATTCATGCAATGGTTTAATTTAAGTATTGTAACTAACATGAAAAAGAGAAGTAAGGAGAGAACAATAATTATCATTGTTCTAAGACTTATTAACAAAAGATTTCATAGCTCAGTTAGTTAAGACATTGGATTTGTAACATGGATGTCGGGGGTTCGAACCCCGGCAGCGGCATAATTTTTATCTTTGTTTTAGAGAGGGCCAACTGAACATGCAAATATATGTACGTATACAAATTCAAAATTTGAAAGGATAAGAACTTACATATAAGGAAATAAAGAAAATATATGTATATATATGAGAATATATATATATGCATAAATATATGTGTACAAAAGATAAAATTCAAGATAAGGCTACAGTCAACGAAATATGGCAAGAATCAAATAATAGTGCAACATCGTTTGAATTTTGAAAATAAAACGAAAATTTTGTGTATATATACGCGTAAAATGGTCGGTAGAGTAATTGTATACATATAAGAATATTTCATGTGAATAAAACAGTTAAATAAATTCCAGAAATTCAAAAGTTCAAAAATCAAATTTCTACGCCAAAACAATTCAAACATTTGAAATTCGAATTTCTGCGCCAAAACAGCTTGCGGGACCCAATGCTGACTCAGCGCTGCGTGTACAGTAAGATTTGGCTAGATTCATCTGCGAACCTGGACTATTTTCTTAACTGGGTTCAATGCTGACTCAGCGCTGCGTGTACGATAAGGTCTTGAGCACCTATATAAACACCCCTAAGGCTACAGTTTTCTCTACACATCTTCATTATGCCTATACTCTTCCCTAATTCATATCAAAATAAATCAAAGATGGGGTTATGCTACTCAAGTTCTTCGTTAGAATTCAAGTAGGGAATCAAAGGCTAATTCAACGACTTCAACAACTATTTTCTAAGAATCAAATCTAAATTAGAGGATCGATAATCTACGTCAAGGGATATCTTTTCAGTTTCAGAAATCAGATCCCAGAATTCCAGATTCATTCTTAAATCAGTGAGTGAGATTACAATACACTTCATGCATAATAGTATTATTATCATTCGTCATTCCTCAGTTAAAATTCATGTTGCAATTTAAAATAATCTTTGTATGCTTAATATATTCCTCTTCCCTATTCTTTCTTTTTATTTTTGAAACTTTGGCTACCTTCGAGCCAAGGTCAACAGCGCGTAAATTATAGTTATTTGGGAAGAGCTTGAGATTTAATCGATGAATTAGGCAATTTGGGTAAAAAGATTATTACACGAATGGTTGTGTAAGCAAAGTAGAAATGGGTTAAGTAGCACTTGACATATGAATAAGCTTAACCAACATATGAGGAATGATAGCAACCTGGTAGGAACACATGTATGGTAAACTGGAATAATAGGTATAGCCTATGTAACACCCCACGTCCATTAATGTCACTCACAAAGGGAATGCATTAACTTCCATGGAGGTTTTAGGTGAATATAGAACAGAAAAATTACAACAAGACAGATATAAAATAATACTTGGAAATTAAAACTTCATTTTATTGCAGCGGAAATTAAACATGTCTGTTACATCACAAAACCATGGATCATAACCAAGTACAATATCCATCTTTATAAAACCAAAGTACATAATCCCATTACAATTAAAATAGCCATTAAAAAGAAAGATAACAAGCTGGACTTTACTTCAGCAGTCCAAGCTTCCCAAGAGATAAGCGATCCAACTAGACTCCACTAGAACTTGGCCCAACCTGAGGACCTGAAGGGAAAAAGAATGGAAAAGAGGGGGGGGGTCAGACATAAAGTCTGGCGAGTATGACAATTCTAACAATACTATTATCAAAATAATTGGACTAAGACATAAGCTGGAAAACAAGGAAATGTCTATGAAGGAACAGATAAAGAACATAGACAATCGCTAAAGGCAACGTTATAGGCGCTCCTAAATACTAAAGGATAAACACTATACTGCACCACACCAGTCACCCTAAAGATTCATCCCACTTAGCTTCACTTAGAAACTTTCCCAATGGCTTTACGTACCCCTAGCTGACTACATAGGTGCCGCCTGCCCCTATCTCCACTAGGTGTACCCTACTTCCCATTATTCGATCGGCTCCCTAACTCGTAGATACCCGTGCTGGCCCCACAGTGGGGTGTATCACTCCCCTAAAGTGGCAACCTGATACAACGGACATGCACGGCTTATACCTACACGATGCAACAACGTCTTACCTACCAGCCCGGGTCCACACACGCATATGAAACCCGTTGGACTTGCGTTGCCACCGCTCCCTGTTTTGGCCTCTTATAGTCAAACCCAGTATGCGTGTCCCGTCCTCGACTCGGGTCGAGCCCACAAAGATACGTTTTGGAATACTGGTTGAAATGGGCCCCCACTATTTACCACAAGCATTCCACCTAAGCTTGTCCCCATTAGTCCATCCCACTTAACCCACTTAGTCATGTTCATTTACATGTGTGTTTGGTTAAGTCTAATCGTATTTCAAATGCCTCTAAAGGCAACCACCAGATTCCTCATGCCACCCAAGGCACCTACTTAACCTCCATGTCCCACCTTACATGATTATCTGGTTAAGTATTTCTTAGTTCATTAAGGCCATAACCTCATAAAGACCTCTCACATTAGACTGGCATTTATGGCAGTTGGATTTGCCGGGCGGGTCCGGGCAGTCTTACACCATAAAAGAGTCTAACCTCGTGTCTTTACAACTGTTATGCTTTAGTTTGGGCCTAGGACCTCTCACATTGGGCCGACATTTGTGACTACTGGATTTGCCGGGCGGGTCCGGGCAGGTTTACATCACAAACGGGTCCAACCTCGTGTCTTAAGCATTGATTATTAATAATAATCCACTTTCCCCCAATTTTAATAATTCCCTACTTGAATTATTAATTACTTCCAATTTTTAACAATGTCCATAATTGACTCAATTATGGACATTCATTCATGGTATGCAACATCTTACAAAATTGCACCCAATTTATTAATTCCTAGTATTACCCCTACCCCACGTTTGAACGTTTATTCGCAAAATATATGTTAGACTCGAATAGCCTAACTCATAGCATAAAAGAGATTATCATAATAACAACATGTATATGTGACCAAATGAATCATAATAAGGGGTGAAACTTGCATATGTCCAACTTGCATAGATTATACATGTCATGTATCTAAAGGTGTCAACTTGTTCAAAATTCACCTAATATAATCTCAATCAATTTTCATAAACTTACATATGAACATGTGTGAATCAACATCATCTAATTTTTTAACAACATGGTTTTATATGGGTACACCTAACTCAATAGGCAAATTCCCATAATCAAGTTTTATTTAATTATAGTTTCAAGTTTATGGGTACACCTAACCTAATAGGCAAATTCCCATAAACAAGATCCATTTAAATTAAGAAAAAAAAAACATAACTTTAAGCATGATCCAACAACATCATTTTTTCAACATAATATAGCATGATTTATAACATGGCATATTATGATAGTATAACATAGCTTGACATGATTCTCAACATAGCACGACATAGCATAAGAGAATTTACAACATAGCATGACATAGCATATATAATTTACATCATACGACAACATAATAACATAATAAGAGATCCACAATATATAGAATTTACAATTACAAATCACATCACTTTCTTGTGATCCATTCATAACTGAGTCAAATTAGTTTGTAATAGTCTTGTGAGAATCATCATACTCACCAACAAAAGAAAAGAATTGGAGAAAGAGAGATCTTTTGATTTGATTTGTGTAGATTTAGTTGTAGATGATTAGGCTTCCTCTTCTTAGTTTGTGACGGCTATGCTGAACTCCATGGCAGCAGCATGACGGTAGCTTCTCTAATTTTACAAGTGATTTAGGTCTAGGGTCTACCCACTTATTTATAGATTTTAGAATTCATTTAGGCCATTAGATTTAACCTAGAAATAACCGCAGTCGTTCAGACAAGATGGGGTTTATCTTGTTGACTCAGCAATGAGTCAGAAGTGACTCAGCAAACACTCAGCATATTAATAAACTTCTATTCATGTCATAAATATAAATATTTTCTACAATGTACATATTAGATACATCCCCCTTTACTTATTATTGTTTTTATATACATATTAGATACATCCCCTCTCTTACACACTTATTAATATTTTTATATTCATATTAGATACATCCCCTCTCTTACACACTTATTAATATTTTAGCAACTTTAGTGTTAATAGAAAATTCGGGGTGTTACATTCTCCCCTCCTTTTAGGATTTCGTCCCCGAAATCTTCAAGTCTGGAAGAATGTATATCCTACCATCCAAACGTCCATCTACTCATCCATCATACACAGGCATCCATTGTCCTTAAAAGACTTCTAATGCTTTATGATCATATGCAAGTGTGTGTACATGTCCTTACCTAATGCGAAATCAGGCGGTCTACTGATTCAGTTGACCTCCTTAATGCAAATTATGTAAGTGTCATGAATCCATTATGTATGCAAAAGATCCTAATTGCTTACATACTACTTCTATATGCGTGCACACCCATTCAACCGAATGCAGCATCCATATGATGGTACAACCATTATACATCCATTATACTAAATACATCCATATATATGCAATATGCAATATGAAGTGACTGAGCCGATCTAGTGCCTAAAGTGTGTGTATATATGCATCCACGAGCAACCACTAGCAAACACTTGCATCCATTTTGCATCCATCATACATAACATGTCTCAAACACATGTTTCAACCATAGGATTATCCTAACTAAAGGTCAAAGATACTAATGAGAGGACATACTAAAGATAAGATAAGCTAAGCGATAAAGGAGAAATTAAAAGACATACCCTCAAAAAGAAAAGGGTACAACGAACGCATCTTCTCTTCTGTCTCCCAAGTTGCGTTGCTCTCATCATCTCCCCATTGCACTTTAACCAGTCTGACCTCTCGATTCCTCAACTTTTTGATCTCCGACCCAAGAATGCATGTAGGAGCTCGTCTAATTATTGCATCACGCTCTATTTCCACCTCTTTAAGCAAGCTCGGCTCTACCACCTCCGCGGTCTTGTGCAAACACTTCCTCAAATGTGATACATGGAATACGTCGTGTACTCCACTAAGTTTCTCAGGCAACTCCACCCTATATGCCATCTTCCCAATCCTGTTTTTTACAGGAAACGGCCCTATAAACCTTGGTGCTAATTTCCCCACGGACCCAAAGCGAACAACATTCTGTAACGGAGATACTTTGATAAAAACCATGTCCCCAATGTCAAACTCAAGATCTGTCCTCCTCTTATCAGCATACGATTTTTGCCTATCTTGTGCTGCTTTCATCCTCCTTCGAATCAACTCAATCTTCTCCGAGGTTTCCCTAACCATATCGGGCCCAAGTAGGATTTTATCGGTAGATTCCCACCAACATGTAGGCGAACGGCAAGGCCTTCCATAAAGAGCTTCAAAAGGTGCCATGCCAATACTAGACTGAAAGCTATTATTATATGCGAATTCTACTAACGGAAGGTGCTCTTCCCATGTACCCCCAAAGTCTAGGATACAAAGCCTTAAAAGATCCTCTAGAATGCAATTCACCCTCTCGGTCTGGCCGTCTGTCTGAGGATGATATGCGGTGCTCAAACATAGCTGAGTCCCTACCACCTCTTGTAAACTCTTCCAAAATTCGCTAGTAAAGATGGGGTCACGGTCGCTTACTATACTAGAAGGAATACCGTGCAAACGAACTATCTCCTTAATGTATACAGAAGCCAACCACGGAGCAGTCCTCTTACTTTTCACGGGAATAAAATGGGTGCTTTTAGTAAGTCTATCTACTATAACCCAAATCCCCGTGTTACCCTTCCTTGATCTTGGTAATCCATCCACAAAATCCATTGAGATGCTTTCCCATTTCCATAGTGGAATTTCTAATGGGTGAAGCAACCCACCGGGTTTCTTTTGTTCTGCTTTAACTCGTTGGCACACCAAGCATCTAGCGACGTACTCGGCCACATCCTTTTTCATACCGGCCCAAAAGAAAACCCGCTTCATATCTTTGTACATCTTATCCCCGCCGGGATGAATGGTCATTTTTGAGCGATGAGCATCATCAAGAATGGCCTTCCTTAAGTCTTCGTCTTGTGGTACACAAAGTCTATTATCCCTTCGTAACCAACCCTTATCGTCTAGGGTATACCTACGAAGATGGCTTGACGACTCCTCCCCCCCCCCCCTTTGAGCTTTTCTACTATCTCAACCAACTGTGGGTCGTCTCGCTGTGCCTCACCAACCCGTCCTAGAAGTGTAGGTCTAACCTCCAAGGATGCTAACAGACCGGGTACTAAGTCAACGGAGGGTCTAAAGTCAAACATAGAGATGAATTCTAAGCTTTGTCGTTCAACAAACAACGGACTCAAGGACAACCTTTTCCTACTTAAGGCGTCTGCCACCACGTTACCCTTGCCCGGGGTATATGCTATTTCAAAATCGTAGGAGGCTAAGAATTCCATCCACCGTTGCTGCCTTAAATTCAAATCCTTCTGAGAGAATAAGTATTTTAATGATTTGTGGTCAGTGAACAGTTCGAATTTCTCACCAAGAAGATAGTGACGCCAAGACTTAAGCGCGAAAACAATTGCGGCTAGCTCTAAGTCATGCGTGGGGTAATTCTTTTCATGAACCCTCAACTGCCTTCCACTATAGGCTATTACTCTTCCCTCTTGCATGAGGACCGCGCCAAGTCCCGTCCCACAAGCATCAGTAAAGATGGTAAACGGTTTATTCCCGTCTGGCAGCACTAAGACTGGGGCTGAAGTTAAGGCTCTCTTTAAACGTTGGAACGCATCATCGCAATCTTTGTCCCACGTAAAAACCAGGTTCTTCTTCGTTAACCGTGTTAATGGAGCTGATATTTTTGCGAAGTCTTTGATAAACTTCCTATAATAGCCAGCCAACCCTAAGAAACTTCTTACTTCGGTTGCATTTTAAGGGACCTTCCAATCTTGGATGGCCATCACCTTTGCGGGATCCACTGCTATCCCTTCTTTGGAAACCACGTGCCCTAAGAACCGTACTTCCTTCCTCCAGAAGTGACACTTAGAAAATTTTGCCTTAAGGTTATGCGCTCGAAGGGTTTCCAACACTTCCCTAAGATGTAGGGAGTGCTCTTCTTTATTCTTAGAAAAGACTAAGATGTCATCCACAAAGACTACCACGAATTTGTTAAGGTATTCCCTAAACACCCTACTCATCAAATCAACAAAATATGCAGGGGCGTTTGTCAAACCAAAGGGCATCACTAGCCATTCATAGAATCCGTCAGGAGTCCTAAAAGCAGTCTTATCTATACTATCCTCAGCCACTCTCAGTTGATGAAAGCCAGTGGCTAAGTCCAACTGCGAAAACACTGAGGCGCCAACTAACTGATCAAAGAGATCGTCAATCCCCGGCAGTGGGTGTCGGTTCTTTTTAGTAAGCTTGTTTAGTTCTCTATAGTCCATACAAAGTCTAAGAGACCCATCCGCCTTTGTGGCAAAAACTACTGGAGCACCCCACTCCGATATACTACGTCTTATGAACCCCTTCTCAAGCAACTCCTTTACTTGCTTATTGAGTTCCCTCCTTTCACGAGGAGCCATGTGGCGCACTGGCAAAGATACGGGTTTAGCATTATCCACAAGATAAATTCGAAAGTCTATCTCCCGCTTTAGAGGTAAGCCCTTCACCTCCTCAAACACATCCGGATATTCCCGGACCACTTCTACCGATCGCAGGTTCTCTACAGACTCGTCAAGCGATTCAAGATAACTTAGCATAACGGAATTTATGGGATTACAAAAGATGTCGAGAGCATTACCAAGGCGAGTCACAAGCCTAACTACTCTCCTTTCACAATCAAGAATGGCCCTATTTCTAGACAACCAATCCATTCCTAAAATTAGCCCATAGCCCGTGAAACCCAATACATAAGCATCACATCTAAATTCAACGCTAAGTATAGAGATTTTCAAATCCAAACATATCATGGTCAAATGAGCCGAACCCCCAATTGGATTTGAAACGACCAAGGGATCCTCTACTAAACTGGTGTTCAAGTGCAGTGATTCAACTAATGATGCAGAGATAAACGAATGAGATGCGCCAGAATCGAATAAGGTACGGACATGATGATCAAACAGAAAAACTAAGCTTTCAACAGAAATTGTTCTACCTCTTTCTTGCAGCGGTGTGGCCGCAATAGCCTGAACTTGCCCCCTTGCCTGCCCTGGTGCCATAAGAGCCTGCACCTGTCCTCCCGAGGTAGACCCTGCCCTCTGCCCCTTCTTTGGACAGTCCTTCACTAAATGTCCCGCATCTCCACAATGAAAACAACCAGTCTTCTTTTTCTTTCTACAATCTTTGCTGAGATGGCCAGGCGTCCCACAATTGAAGCATTTCTTCTTCCCTTTGCCATTATTGTTTTTACCACCCTTCTTATTTTGCTGTTGGGGTTTCTTCTGATCCCCTTTCTTTTCAACTGCCTTATCCTCATGCATAAGTGCCATTTCTACTAGCTTTTCAAAGGTGGCTCTCATAGGGATGTGGGTCATAGCCAACCCTTGCAACGGTTCATTCAAGCCTCTAACGAACCTCAAAGCTTTCTTCTCTGGCGTGTTCACCAACTCCAAGCCAAACCTTGCTAACTGATTAAATTTATTGACATATTCCTTTACTGATGAGCTCCCTTGCTTTAGTGCCAGGAATTTTTCCATATTTAAGTTCTCCACTGCCCTTGAAAGAAACTTTGCCTCAAACCTTCGTCTGAAATCCGCCCATGAATCAACTGGACGTTCCCCGTTAGTGACCTCCCACCAAAACGAGGCCTCTCCCTTCATTAACCAAGCAGCTAAATGGACTTTCCTCCCATCTTCCAGTTCAAAGATATCCAACAATTCCTTAGTCTCCTTAATCCAATCTCTGGCCTCCACAAACGTCTCAGTCCCTTGAAAAGTTTTTCCTCCCATAGCCTTGAATTCCTTGCACGTCTTTGCAAAAGTGTCAACACGAGGAGGAGGAGGAGGAATAGGTGCAACTAGGGGTGGAGGAGTATCCGCTGGGCCTGCAGTGGTGGCCCTAGCCTCCAAGTATCTCCTAAACCACCCTGGAATCGTCACACCTTCTGGGAGATTAAGATCTTCAGCCATGCTGAAACGAAAAAGGAAAGATTCAAAATGGAGAATTCGAAAGATAAAGATAAGGATGTGGCTATTTGGGATTATGTTTTTCATAAAAACTCTCTTTAAATAACATGTTTTTTTTTTTTGAAAGCACTTCTTCCAAAAATACTTTAGAAAAAAAAAATATTTTTCTAAAAAAAAAAATTTATCTGTTCTGGTAACCTGGCTCTGATACCACGTGTAACACCCCACGTCCATTAATGTCACTCACAAAGGGAATGCATTAACTTCCATGGAGGTTTTAGGTGAATATAGAACAAAAAAATTACAACAAGACAGATATAAAATAATACTTGGAAATTAAAACTTCATTTTATTGCAGCGGAAATTAAACATGTCTGTTACATCACAAAACCATGGATCATAACCAAGTACAATATCCATCTTTATAAAACCAAAGTACATAATCCCATTACAATTAAAATAGCCATTAAAAAGAAAGATAACAAGCTGGACTTTACTTCAGCAGTCCAAGCTTCCCAAGAGATAAGCGATCCAACTAGACTCCACTAGAACTTGGCCCAACCTGAGGACCTGAAGGGAAAAAGAATGGAAAAGAGGGGGGGTCAGACATAAAGTCTGGCGAGTATGACAATTCTAACAATACTATTATCAAAATAACTGGACTAAGACATAAGCTGGAAAACAAGGAAATGTCTATGAAGGAACAGATAAAGAACATAGACAATCGCTAAAGGCAACGTTATAGGCGCTCCTAAATACTAAAGGATAAACACTATACTGCACCACACCAGTCACCCTAAAGATTCATCCCACTTAGCTTCACTTAGAAACTTTCCCAATGGCTTTACGTACCCCTAGCTGACTACATAGGTGCCGCCTGCCCCTATCTCCACTAGGTGTACCCTACTTCCCATTATTCGATCGGCTCCCTAACTCGTAGATACCCGTGCTGGCCCCACAGTGGAGTGTATCACTCCCCTAAAGTGGCAACCTGATACAACGGACATGCACGGCTTATACCTACACGATGCAACAACGTCTTACCTACCAGCCCGGGTCCACACACGCATATGAAACCCGTTGGACTTGCGTTGCCACCGCTCCCTGTTTTGCCTCTTATAGTCAAACCCAGTATGCGTGTCCCGTCCTCGACTCGGGTCGAGCCCACAAAGATATGTTTTGGGATACTGGTTGAAATGGGCCCCCACTATTTACCACAAGCATTCCACCTAAGCTTGTCCCCATTAGTCCATCCCACTTAACCCACTTAGTCATGTTCATTTACATGTGTGTTTGGTTAAGTCTAATCGTATTTCAAATGCCTCTAAAGGCAACCACCAGATTCCTCATGCCACCCAAGGCACCTACTTAACCCCCATGTCCCACCTTACATGATTATCTGGTTAAGTATTTCTTAGTTCATTAAGGCCATAACCTCATAAAGACCTCTCACATTAGACTGGCATTTATGGCAGCTGGATTTGCCGGGCGGGTCCGGGCAGTCTTACACCATAAAAGAGTCTAACCTCGTGTCTTTACAACTGTTATGCTTTAGTTTGGGCCTAGGACCTCTCACATTGGGCCGACATTTGTGACTACTGGATTTGCCGGGTGGGTCCGGGCAGGTTTACATCACAAACGGGTCCAACCTCGTGTCCTAAGCATTGATTATTAATAATAATCCACTTTCCCCCAATTTTAATAATTCCCTACTTGAATTATTAATTACTTCCAATTTTTAACAATGTCCATAATTGACTCAATTATGGACATTCATTCATGGTATGCAACATCTTACAAAATTGCACCCAATTTATTAATTCCTAATATTACCCCTACCCCACGTTTGAACGTTTATTCGCAAAATATATGTTAGACTCGAATAGCCTAACTCATAGCATAAAAGAGATTATCATAATAACAACATGTATATGTGACCAAATGAATCATAATAAGGGGTGAAACTTGCATATGTCCAACTTGCATAGATTATACATGTCATGGATCTAAAGGTGTCAACTTGTTCAAAATTCACCTAATATAATCTCAATCAATTTTCATAAACTTACATATGAACATGTGTGAATCAACATCATCTAATTTTTTAACAACATGGTTTTATATGGGTGCACCTAACTCAATAGGCAAATTCCCATAATCAAGTTTTATTTAATTATAGTTTCAAGTTTATGGGTACACCTAACCTAATAGGCAAATTCCCATAAACAAGATCCATTTAAATTAAGAAAAAAAAACATAACTTTAAGCATGATCCAACAACATCATTTTTTCAACATAATATAGCATGATTTATAACATGGCATAGTATGATAGTATAACATAGCTTGACATGATTCTCAACATAGCACGACATAGCATAAGAGAATTTACAACATAGCATGACATAGCATATATAATTTACATCATACGACAACATAATAACATAATAAGAGATCCACAATATAAAGAATTTACAATTACAAATCACATCACTTTCTTGTGATCCATTCATAACTGAGTCAAATTAGTTTGTAATAGTCTTGTGAGAATCATCATACTCACCAACAAAAGAAAAGAATTGGAGAAAGAGAGATCTTTTGATTTGATTTGTGTAGATTTAGTTGTAGATGTTAGGCTTCCTCTTCTTAGTTTGTGACGGCTATGCTGAACTCCATGGCAGCAGCATGACGGTAGCTTCTCTAATTTTACAAGTGATTTAGGTCTAGGGTCTACCCACTTATTTATAGATTTTAGAATTCATTTAGGCCATTAGATTTAACCTAGAAATAACCGCAGCCGTTCAGACAAGATGGGGTTTATCTTGTTGACTCAGCAATGAGTCAGAAGTGACTCAGCAAACACTCAGCATATTAATAAACTTCTATTCATGTCATAAATATATATATATTTTCTACAATGTACATATTAGATACATCCCCCTTTACTTATTATTGTTTTTATATACATATTAGATACATCCCCTCTCTTACACACTTATTAATATTTTTATATTCATATTAGATACATCCCCTCTCTTACAAACTTATTAATATTTTAGCAACTTTAGTGTTAATAGAAAATTCGGGGTGTTACAGCCTATTAACGGGATTATAAGCATGAACATAAATTGGGGTTTTTGGGTAAAACTTGAATTTGAGACTTGAAAATTGGATATGCCATTAAGATCCTAGAAACATAATTAAAAATGGAATATGTTGGACAAACCATGTTTTTATGTAATTATGGAACTCGACACATAACATGAAATTTACAATAGTTGCATAACTTGAACATGAACATGCTTGTGAATTGGTAATTGACACTTGATATCTAGAATGAACTTGAACATGCTTGTAAATTTATAATTGGCCTATGACACCTAGAATAGACATGAATTGTTAATTGGCTAAACATGAAACATGGCTAACTCGAGGTTAGAATGAGTTTGCGGTGTAATCCTTCCTGGAACCGCCCGGTACGTCCAGTGACCGCAAACAATAGGCTCTAATATGAGAAGTTAGTCATAACGTGCTTGAAACCCGAGGTTAGATTGAGTTGTTGTGTAATCCTGCCCGAGACCAACCGGCACATCCAGTGGTCGCAACAATAGGTCTAATGTGAGAGGTTGGGCATTAATAATTAATTAATGCTAATGACACATGTTAGTATGGTAAGGTTAAGTCAACACGAAACACTAGACAACACTTAACCAATTTGACATGATATATGGGTGGGTTAAGTCAACGTGAACCGCTAGATAACACTTAACCAATTTGACATGATATATGGGCGGGTTAAGTCAACATGAACTGATAAAGAACACTTAACCAATTTAGCATGGTACGCGGGTTGAATTAAATACGTGATTGGGGGTTAAGTCAACTTGGACACATGGACAAACATAACCAATATAACAGTATCAAAGCAAGGAAAAGTGGGGAATGATAAGATTAAATAATAGATAAACTTATCCTAGGGATAAGAAATGAATACGACTTAAGATGTAATACAAGACTCGAAGGGTGGGACGACTTATACCATGAAATAAGTTAATCTAAGCTGGAAATGTGGGAAAACACCCGTACGCTATCATTTGATAAAGAGAACTTAAGTCATGCTTGAATTCATTGGTAAACCTTAGTTAAAAGGAACTAAGTAACAAACCTTAGTTAAAGAGAACTAAGTAACAGAAACTAAGTATCAAACCTTGGTTAAGAGAACCAAGTAATAAACCTTAGTTAAGAGGACTAAGTTGTAAACCTTAGTTAAGAAAACGAACGATTAAGAGAACTAAGTAGTAAACCGTAGATAAGAGGACTAATTAGTAAACCTTAGTTAAGAAAGCTAACGATTCCGGAAACTAAGTAGTGAACCTTAGTTAAGAAAGCTAACGATTCAGGAAACTAAGTAGTAAACCTTAGTTAAGAGAACTAAGTAGTAAACCTTAGTCAAGAAAGCCAAGTAGAACACGAGGAGGGGCGAACGTCCATCTGATCATGAAGAAGGCTCCAACGAACAGGGTTACGAAGCACGCGGCTTCGAGGGGACGTGAGGGTACTCTTGGTATCCCTCTGTAAGGTTGCAGATGATCCTTCTGGGCTTACAGAGGTTAAGGTCTGCGTTAGAAGAGCCAAGGATATGCCTTGGTCGCAATATAAGCAACCTAAAGACTAGGATGAGTCAGCGTGAGGCGGCGATATCTTGTTTAGCCCTGTGATAGCACGTCGTCGTCTACCTACCATCTTGAGTCAATCGTGATACGCAAGCGGAAAGGCGGAGAACTCCAAAAGACCATATACTTTGCTATCTAGTTATGGGTGAGGGTGACCAATAGGTTTGTTGGGGCATAGAGGGCCTGGGTACAGTTCTCATTCTTGATTTTCTTGGTGCCTTTCATTAGTTGAGGGAGGGGTCAAGTGGGACAATAGCCACATATAGATAAAAAAGTCCTTAGCATATGCATCGGCAGATAACTTAAAGCTCCCGACCGAGTTCCGTGTTTCTTGATTAGCCCTGCCACGGGACTCGAGCCGCACATATAGAGGACATGTGCAACTAGATACCTAGCATGTTTAACGACACGATTGGGACGTAAAGTCTAGGAACATATATCTCTCTGGATAGTGTGTCCTAGACTAGGGGGCATTGTTCGATAGGTTGCATAAACCCTAGTGGCCCTAGGTAGCATAAACACTGGTCGGATCTAGAAAGCATTCAATAGGTAGCATAAACCCCAGTGGCCCTGGGTAGCATAAACCCTGGTTGAATCTAGGAAGCGCTGGATAGAAAACCCTAGATTAGATCTAGGTAATAAACGGAATCTAGCAAGATCAAGAGTGGTAGTCCAAACGATTTCGAGAATGGTGGCACTACACTAAAGTAGTATAGATTTACATGATGAAGCCCATACGACATATGGCAAGGGACTGTATATATATATGGAAAGGATTACACGAGTTGGGGGTATCTACATATACGTTGTATTAGGTTAATCTACTAGCGGGACATAAGTATAGCCTAGAGAGCTAATATCGCGAATAACCTAATAAGCAAGAAAATATAACTGAACGGTATATGTAGGATTATACAGAAGTTTATTCTAAGTCCACTCACACAGAACTTATGTTATTACCCCCTCCTTATTACATACTTCCGGGTTAGGTTCATGACAGAGATGGTATAAGCTTTGGATACTAGTTAGGCGATATGTTTTATAAGGTAAAGCTATATTTAAAGTATATTATACTTTGAATTCCTTCCGCTGTAAGATGCTTACGAATTCTGACATGTTTTCTTTATCTCTGTCTTTTTCTGTAGGATACCAGAGCGTCCAACTCGGGTTTCGAAAGATTGGGTTTTTGAAAAAAATTCGGTCTGTCGGAATCGGGGTTGTTATATCTGGTATCAGAGCTTCGATTTAGTGATCTTAGGGAGATAATGAGTGAACATATTTGTATTTTCTAAAAAATAGATATTATATATATATATAACCTAAATCCATAAAGTAGCCCACTAGGAATGGAAGGAGTTGGGATAGCTATTTTGTACACTAAAGGAATGAACCTAGAAATTTTAAGACCCTTAGGTGAATTGGTTGGAAAGTTTACAATATGATTTGGTATTTGAGAAAGAAAGTATCCCATAAGAATTAAAACTAAAATGTTGTTATTTCAGAGTAGTGGGTTTAGAAGTGAAACCTTATAAGTTAGAAAAACGTTAAAATGTGGAAAATGGATTACGAATATATATAGTTGAGAGAATTGGTTTGGAAAGTGCCTAGGAAAGCCTAGTTGAGTTGAAAGACCCACTTTGAGTCTAACCCAATAATAAACTTTTAAGAACTTGAATTTGTAAAAGAGTTTGTGGTGTTTTTCAAGTTTCAATCTTAAAAGTATTTTTGATGTTTAAGAAAAATACGTAAAGGACATATTTAGTGCATGTTGGGTTTTTAAAGTAAAGTGGTGTATACTTTGGTGAAACAATGATTTCTTGTTTTAAAAGAACTCTCTCATTAAAAAGTGCATAATATAGAGCATATATAGCTCGCTAGTTTTCATATTATAATATATGAAAGGATTGAAAAGAAAGTGTTGCGTTTTGTAAAAGAAAATTCTATTTTGTTAACAATAAATTTTGATTATTGATTTACGAAGAAATTTTGTTCGGTGGACAAAATAAGTTGTAGGAATAGAATAGATGTCTGCACCTTAAAGCGAGTAGTTAAATTAACAATGTAATTAGAAACAATGTAAGCCCGATAGTTGTCCTTGTCTACTCCAGTTTTGTGATTTAAAAAAAAGGTTTTGCATTTTATTCTGTAACATGTTTTTATGGTTTGGCGAAAACAAGTTTCGGAGAAGAAAACAAAGTTTTAACACTTTTAATTTTTAAAAGAAAAATGTAATGAAAAGAAAGGAGGCCAAACCATGTTTTAAAAAGAATGGAGTAGGTAAGGATTAGTGCCTAGAAAAGGACGAGAGAAAGTTAAAGCTATGAATTAAACAATTGGAACCAACTAGAGATTGTTTGAGTTGAGTGGTTCTCTGAGTGTCAATCTGATGTTGATTTCGGTCTTCGGGGTTGATATTTAGGGAGTTACTCTCTTGCCAATTTACAGTCAGGGATTAGCTAATATTAAACTAATGGAAAATTCCCGTAGAATGCATAAGCATTAAGAAACCTAGGTTTGTTGCTTGAGAAAGAGAGAAAAAGTATAGGCTAGTAATGCACAGCAAGGACTAGTAGTGATTACTAAGTAGTAAAGGGCAAGTAAGTGGGTAAATCCTGTTGTGTGGACTCGCAATTGTCTGAGATGACAAAGTCCTAAGATTCTTGGCCCATAGTAGTAGCTTGTAGGATGTTGTTTGAGTTGAAAACAGAAAAAGCTTATTTGAAACAATAAACTTAAGTAATTGGATTAAGTCAAACAAGCTACAAAAGAGAAAAGCCTAAGCTAACAAGAGACAATAAATTCAGTAAGGCAACAAATGTGACGGGAAAAGAAAATGGAAATCTTAAGAAAAAGATGAATAAATATGAAACTATTCCAAGATAATATGAAAGAGAAAGGAAAGTTTTCTTATGTGGTTGTGCTTGGATAGGAAAGTAGGAAGTTTTTATAGAATAGTTATATAAAAATCCAAGTGCAATTATAAAAGGTACAGCGGAAAATGTAAATTCTTCCGTTTTATATCTTTTTGTAACATAAGAAATCAAATTTAGAATATTAGATTTTTCTAAATTTCGAATTTACTGATGGTTGGTAGGGTTTTGGATGCGACAATTGGGTGAACCATGCTCTTATTCTATAAGAGTATGGTAAAACTTGGATGAAAAATATTTTTATTTTTCAATAATATTGCATTCATATAGAACTACAAGTATATTTAGGATGTGAGCATCATGTTTTGAAAGGTTTTTTAAAATTTTCATACATATAGGTGGATCCAAATTAGGCATACATACTTTACTATGATGTATCTCACTTTGCACATGTGCACAATGTTTGCAACAATTGGATGAACACTGGATGGATAGAAATTGCGAGGGATTATATATTTTATTCTTATCGAATTTTGGGAACGAAATTCTTTAAGGGTGGGAGAATGTAACACACCAAATTTTTAATATAATTAAAAATGTACAAATATGTATATATGCATAGATAGGTAAATAATGGTGATGTATAATGAAAAATTAATTCATACATTGAAGAGTAAGGAAATTAATGCGATAACAATGTGTGTAATCGAAGAGATGAGAAAATAAAAATACTTAATTTAAATATCAGGAAATAAGTAAAAACGGACATTACCATTGCGTCCGTCTCGGAATTTTGGTCGAGATAGACACCTGGTTTGCGTAAATTGGACACATATGAAGAAGCTATTAAGCCTAGAAGTTTGTATACGCATAAGAGAAATATATATATATATACATGTATATATATATAAACAAATTAAAATATAAAATAAAGAATAAAATAAGGATTGCATGTAATAAATACATGCACTGAAAAAAAATGTAATGCATGCATTAAAAGAAAGAAAGGATTGGTTGCATGCAATGTAAATATGTTGCATGCACTGATTTGCAAACATAATGAAAAATATTCATGCAATGGTTTAATTTTAGTATTGTAACTAACATGAAAAAGAGAAGTAAGGAGAGAACAATAATTATCATTGTTCTAAGACTTATTAACAAAAGACTTCATAGCTCAGTTGGTTAAGACATTGGATTTGTAACATGGAGGTCGGGGGTTCGAACCCTGACGGCGGCATAATTTTTATCTTTTTTTTAGAGAGGGCCAACTGAACATGCAAATATATGTACGTATACAAATTCAAAGTTTGAAAAGATAAGAACGTACATATAAGGAAATAACGAAAATATATGTATATATATGAGAATATATATATATATATATATATATATATATATATATGCATAAATATATGTATACAAAAGATAAAATTCAAGATAAGGCTACAGTCAATGAAATATGGCAAGAATCAAATAACGGTGCAACATCGTTTGAATTTTAAAAATAAAACGAAAATTGTGCGTATATATATATGCGTAAAATGGTCGGTAGAGCAGTTGTATACATATAAGAATATTTCATGTGAATAAAACAGTTAAATAAATTCCAGAAATTCAAAAGTTCAAAATCAAATTTCAATGCCAAAACAATTCAAACATTCGAATTTTTGCGCCAAAACAGCTTGCGGGACCCAATGCTGACTCAGCGCTGCGTGTACGATAAGATTTGGCTAGATTCATCTGCGAACCTGGACTATTTTCTTAACTGGGTTAAATGCTGACTCAGCGCTGTATGTACGATAAGACCTTGAGCACCTATATAAACACCCCTAAGGCTACAGTTTTCTCTACACATCTTCATTATTCCTATACTCTTCCCTAATTCATATCAAAATAAATCAAAGACAGGGTTATGCTGCTGAAGTTCTTCGTTAGAATTCAAGTAGAGAATCAAAGGCTAATTCAACGACTTCAACAACTATTTTCTAAGAATCAAATATAAATTAGAGGATCGATAATCTATGTCAAGGGATAGCTTTTCAGTTTCGGAAATCAGATCCCAGAATTTAAGATCCGTTCTTAAATTAATGAGTGAGATTACAGTGCACTTCATGCATAATAGTATTATTATCATTCGTCATTCCTCAGTTAAAAATCATGTTGCAATTTAAAATAATCTTTGTATGCTTAATCTATTCCTCTTCCCTATTCTTCCTTTTTATTTTTGAAACTTTGGCTACCTTCGAGCCAAGGTCAACAACGCGTAAATTATAGTTATTTGGGAAGAGCTTCATATTTAATCGATGAATTAGCCAATTTGGGTAAAAAGATTATTACACGAATGGTTGTGTAAGCAAAGTAGAAATGGGTTAAGTAGCACTTGACATATGAATAAGCTTAACCAACATATGAGGAATGATAGCTACCTGTTAGGAACACATTGTATGGGAAACTGGAATAATAGGTATAACGTATTAACAGGATTATAAGCATGAACATATATTGGGGTTTTTGGGTAAAACTTGAATTTGAGACTTGAAAATTGGATATGCCATTAAGATCCTAGAAACATAATTAAAAATGGAATATGTTGGACAAACCATGTTTTTATGTAATTATGGAACTCGACACATAACATGAAATTTACAATAGTGGCATAACTTGAACATGAACATGCTTGTGAATTGGTAATTGACATTTGATATCTAGAATGAACATGAACATGCTTGTAAATTTATAATTGGCCTATGACACCTAGAATAGACATGAACTGTTAATTGGCTAAACATGAAACATGGCTAACTTGAGGTTAGAATGAGTTTGCGGTGTAATCCTGCCCAGAACCGCCCGGCAATCCAGTGACCGCAAACAATAGGTTCTAATATGAGAAGTTAGTCATAACGTGCTTGAAACCCGAGGTTAGATTGAGTTGTGGTGTAATCCTGCCCGGAACCAACCGGCACATCCAGTGACCGCAACAATAGGTCTAATGTGAGAGGTTGGGCATTAATAATTAATTAATGCTAATGACACATGTTAGTATGGTAAGGTTAAGTCAACATGAAACACTAGACAACACTTAACCAATTTGACATGATATATGGGTGGGTTAAGTCAACGTGAACCGCTAGATAACAATTAACCAATTTGACATGATATATGGGCGGGTTAAGTCAACATGAACTGATAGAGAACACTTAACCAATTTAGCATGGTACGTGGGTTGAATTAAATACGTGAATGGGGGTTAAGTCAACTTGGACACATGGGCAAACTTAAACAATATAACAGTATCAAAGCAAGGAAAAGTGGGGAATCATAAGATTAAATAATAGATAAACTTATCCTAGGGATAAGAAATGAATATGACTTAAGATGTGATACAAGACTCGAAGGGTGGGACGACTTATACCATGAAATAAGTTAATCTAAGCTGAAAATGTGGGAAAACACCCGTACGCTATCATTTGATAAAGAGAACTTAAGTCATGCTTGAATTCATTGGTAAACCTTAGTTAAAAGGAACTAAGTAACAAACCTTACTTAAAGAGAACTAAGTAACAAAAACTAAGTATCAAACCTTGATTAAGAGAATCAAGTAATAAACTTTTGTTAAGAGGACTAAGTTGTAAACCTTAGTTAAGAAAACGAACGATTAAGAGAACTAAGTAGTAAACCTTAGTTAAGAGGACTAAGTAGTAAACCTTAGTTAAAAAAGCTAACGATTCAGGAAACTAAGTAGTGAACCTTAGTTAAGAAAGCTAACGATTCAGGAAACTAAGTAGTAATCCTTAGTTAAGAGAACTAAGTAGTAAACCTTAGTCAAGAAAGCCAAGTAGAACACGAGGAGGAGCGAACGTCCATCTGATCATGAAGAAGGCTCCAACGAACTGGGTTACGAAGTACGCGGGTTCGAGGGGACGTGAGGATACTCTTGGTATCCCTCTGTGAGGTTGCAGATCATCCTCCTGGGCTCACAGAGGTTAAGGTCTGGGTTAGAAGAGCCAAGGGTATGCCTTGGTTGCAATATAAGCAACCTAAAGACTAGGATGGGTCAGCGTGAGGCGGCAATATCTTGTTTAGCCCTATGATAGCACGTCGCCGTCTACCTACCAATTTGAGTCAATCGTTATACGCAAGCGGAAAGGCGGAGAACTCCAAAGGACCATATACTTTGCTATATAGTTATGGGTGAGGGTGGCCAATAGGTTTGTGGGGGCATAGAGGGCCTGCGTACAGTTCTCATTCTTGATTTTCTTGGGTGCCTTTCATTAGTTGAGGGAGGGGTCAAGTGGACCATAGCCACATACAGATAAAACAAACCTTAGCATCTGCATCGACAGATAACTTAAAGCTCCCGACCGAGTTCTGTGTTTCTTGATTAGCCCTGCCATGGTACTCGGGCCGCACATATAGAGGACATGTGCAACTAGATATCTAGCACATTTAACGACACGATTGGGACGTAAAGTCTAGGAACATATATCGCTCTGGGTAGTGTGTCCTAGACTAGGGGGCATTGTTCGATAGGTAGCATAAACCCTAGTGGCCCTAGGTAGCATAAACACTGTTCGGATCTAGAAAGCGTTCAATAGGTAGCATAAACCCCAGTGGCCCTAGGTAGCGTAAACCCTGGTTGAATCTAGGAAGCGCTGGATAGAAAACCCTCGATTAAATCTAGGTAATAGATGGAATCTAGCAAGATCAAGAGTGGTAGTCCAAACGATTTCGAGAATGGTGGCACTACACTAAAGTAGTATAGATTTACATGATGAATCCCGTACGACATACGGCAAGGGACTATATATATACATGAAAAGGATTGTATGAGTTGGGGTATCTACATATACATTGTATTAGGTTAATCTACTAGTGGGACATGTGTATAGCCTACAGAGCTAATATCGCGAATAACCTAATAAGCAAGAACATATAACTGAACGGTATATGTAGGATTATACAGAAGTTTTTTCTAAGTCCACTCACACAGAACTTATGTTCTAACCCCCTCCTCATCACATACTTCCAGGTTAAGTTCATGATAGAGATGGTATAAGCTTTGGATACTGGTTAGGCAGTATGTTTTATAAGGTAAAGCTATATTTAAAGTATATTATACTTTGAATTCCTTCCGATGTAAGATGCTTACGAATTCTGACATGTTTTCTTTATCTCTGTCATTTTCTGCAGGATACCAGAGCGCCCAACTCGGGTTTCGATAGATTGGGTTTTTGAAAAAAATTCGGTATGTCCGAATCCAGGTTGTTACATATTCAATATCAAATTCTGAAACCAACACATCGTATGGGGAATAACGATATATATCTATCTTCCAAATTCTTCCACAATATCCGTATAGTCACGGAATCCAATATCGAAATCTCCCGAAGATGATTTCTATTTAAATCCATTCCAATTTATATACTGGAAATTTCTGGTTTAATAAAACCCTTTTATAAATCCACTTATTTAAAAACGTTGGATTATCTTTCTAGTTAATAACTAGTTCATTTTGATAAAAAATATATTTTTATCTTTACAAACGTGGAATTTTTCATCCAAATTCTTTCCAAATCATTTATTATGATTTTACACAAATTATTAATAATTAATAATTTTATTAAGGCCCTTTCAGTCGATTTGCATAAACGGTCATCGAATTGCATTTACAACGACCTTTTCCAAATTTGATTTGGACATAATTCCAAATCCAACTGCTAGATTTCAAACCTCTTATACTCATTGGAAAGCTCTTTTCGATACGAAACCAACGATTCCAGTTTTAGGAGAATCCGACGGTCGGATCTTTCGTAATGTCAACTCGAAGTCAATGGTCGAAATTTATGAATGGTCGCGGCACGGCGTGTTTTATTCCGGCCATTATATTATATATATATCGCTCAAAACGTATTTTATAATTTCATTTAAAAACGATTCCCACTTTTATTTCAATTTTAAATCAAAATTGAATACTCCTTATCATTATAATATTTAAATGATAATATTTTCAAATTATATGTTTTTGAAATAATTCGCTTTTCGATATTTATTATAAAAATGAATAAAATCGATATAAATATCGTTCGCGTTAAAATGGCGCAAATTTAATCAACGTGACTTCACATATTTCCATATTTTCGTGTCCATCCCAAATAGGACATCAAAATCGTATTTTAATCCTTTACAGAATATTATTTTAAAATATTCGTTATTTTTAAAATATTCGTTATTTTTTTTGAATTGGAATTAGACCCAATCAATTACCATATAATTTTATTTATATGGATTTCATACACACATGTACAAAACAATAATGACAAACCATCATCCATCATCCAAAGTGCATTGCACAACTGCATAAGCATTAAAATATAAATAATTAATGCTTACAACAGTCTGTCAACACATCGATTGACATACAACTAAACAATTGGGATTAACATACGTCAAATATCATCCCAATACCCGTGTGGGGTTTCAACCAACAAATACTGAATATTATTTGTGCAGTTGGGCGGTGTGTAAAATTTATTGTCCCAATCAATATCAGTCAAATGGGTGTACATAAACAAATCGTCCAATTTGTAAATGAATATTCATTTTATTTCAGGAGAATTTCATGTCACTCATTTATACATTAAAAAATATATTTTTAATGATTAAATATTTATTTCAACACATGAATATTTTATATAGTTCATACATTTAATAAAAATGATATTTTTATTATTCAAACATTTTATTTCAGAAAATTTCGGCATTATAACGACGCGACATTATAACCGGAGTAATGTCTAGCATTACCCCTCTCCTAATACTGGCTCGTGCCATACATAATAATCAATCCAAGCAACCAAACCCCAGTGCAATTATTTCACTACAATACAAGTCAATTCACCGTAGTACAATTCAAACAAACAACCATGGTTTGTACAATAAATAGTTTCGGGGGCTTCTAAGCCCCGTCTACATCCTATCATATATTTAACTGTAAAATAATTAAAGTGAGAAGGAGTTCTCACCATTGGTTTCCACTCCGTCATTCTTTAAAGGACGGTGGTTTTAATAAAATTAACCAGATTCCAGATTTGTTCCACCGCGTAGCGTTCTTTACCGTGATTCCAACGCACTCTGTTTCATGCAATTTGTATTAAAAAATGCTATTTCCATTTAAAAATCACATTTTTAAATCAAAGCTATTGTATTTTTAAAAATCACATTTTTAAATCAAAGTTATTTTATCTTTAAAGATCACATTTTTAATCCAGTGCTATATACATAAAAATCATATTTTTATTTCAAAACGATTCAGAATAAAAATCGCATTTTTATTGAAGCTATTTCGTTTTTAAAATAATGCTATAATATATAAAAATTACATTTTTAATCTAAGCTATTTATTTTAAAAAACTGAAAAAGAAAATTCAATGCTTTATATATAAAAAATCATTTTTAATCCAATGATATTTCATATAAAAATCAGATTTTTAAACATTGCTATTTATATAAAAATTACATTTTTATCAATGTTGTTTACATTTAAAAATCAGAAAATAAACAATGCTATTTTATAATATGCAAAAATCATATTTTTTTTCCCAAAATTATTTATAAAAATTTAATTAAACTAGTTGCATAAAAAAACTTACTGTTTATCGTTTCTGGATCGAGCTCGCAACTAGGGTTGCAAATCACCGCTGCCATCATCGTCGTTAGTCAGATCGGTAGGCCCTACGCGCTTTGCCTTGTCATCGTCCCCCTGCACCCGTAGTGCTTCCGCGCTCGACGCTCGGGAGGCATCGGAATCTGCCTGCGACCGCTGCGAGTTTGAGCAGCTATTCCTGCCTCCACATGAAACAACAATTCTGCAAACTACCCTATATTTGAAGACGATAGAAAATGCAACAATTTTCGTTCAGGAACTTTTTTATTTCATCGTGTGGATTGAAATTAAAACAAGGGGGAAGGATCAAATAGTTTTCGTCGTTCAGGAAAATAGTGGTGCAGATTTTTCTAGCAAATTCAATTAGGTTAGAAATTTTCCAATTGGTTAGTATTTATATTTTATTTTATTTTTAATTAATTTAATTTCAAAAATACATTTTTATCAGTTCGAACTCCACATCAAATTCAACGAGTGTTGCCCCTAGCATAATACCCCCATTCCGAACACAATGGGATATGGTTCGTAATCCAATTCGACTGTTTCAGTCAGTTTTTATTAAAATTAAAATTAAAATTAAAATATAAGTCAATATATATTAAATTTAAACGTACATTTTAATTTACCGGGGCCACATACTGACTCCAAAAATCCCCAAAAATAAATCAAGCTATGTTTTGACGATACGGTCCTAATAAAACTAATTTTGTCAAATTTGGAGATCGTTTGAAAAATGACCATTTTCTGGTCGATCCAATTTGCACTATATTTGCAAAACACATTTTCTTTTGCCACGCTCACATATTAATTCCAAAAATTATGAAAATTGGAATCTAGCAATAATTTGACATTCCGGATCCAACAAAATTTGTTTCATCGAAAACGGAGGTCGTCTGCAAAGTGGCTATTTTAAAGGGCTATATATTATATAAATTCCATAGCAACTATTTTGAATTTTAAACTGGACATAACTTTCAATTTATATTATGAAATCCAGATATTTCACATTCATTAGAAAGATGTAATTAAACAAGTTCAAATATTTCTGGTTTTATTGAAATCCGATTTATCTTGAATCCTATAAATTCATTTGAAATTTAAAAATCGAATTTTTAAACTACCGCACCATTTCAGGCTCGTTTTATAATTAAAATAAATTTATATGTTCTAACTTCGATTTAAATAAATTTATAGTCGTTTTTATTTAAAATAAATCATTTTCAATATTCAAAATCCACTTAAATAGCTAAAATAAAAATTTTAAATTGGTTCTGAAAATCCAGGTTGTTACAACGTTTAACTTATTGCCTAATGTCGTGATCTTGAATGCAAGTTCATAGATTCTTGCTTACTTCTTTCAATGTCGTCCAACATCATTACATAAAATTTTCTAAAAAAGTTAGCATTTTAGCTTCCGCCTTGTTCCACTGTCAAAAATTTTAATTGACTTATTATTGAATTCTTCTATAAATTAACCCTTGCTATAACGATTTCGAGTTTATAAAGCTTAAAATATGGTTAATTGAATTTTTTTCAAGAAAATAAAATTTTATGTTAAAAATTCTAATTTAAAAATATTGATATTTAAAACATGTTTTGCGCAATTTGGACTGTGTATTGTTGTGCACCCTTAATTTGTGTTATCGTTAATTGTCTCTTCCGTGTATTTATGTTTTGGATTATTGGATTGGTGTTTATACATTGCTGAGTCAGCACATCCAAACTTACCTATTTTGAAAGATCCTTATTGAGTATTATTTATATTCGTATAATCAGCTCTTATCTTTTCTCCACTCCTCATTTTCTTCCTTTCCCATGTTTGCCAATACTGTGAGTTTTTTTAAGATTTGTATTAGATCTAAGTTATTTTATTTTTATTTTTATTTCCATAAGAAAGGAATTTATATACCTACATCTGTATTCTCATTTGCTTCTCTCTCCTCTTCTCTCTCTCTTCCTTGGCCGTCGCCACTTCCCATCATCCATGACCATCTCTCCCTTGCGCACATCACCCTCTCCACCATCACAAAATCCACATCCTCCCTTTTGAAATGAAAAAAACAAAAACCCAGATCTGAAATTCCTAAAAGCCTAAAGCCTATCCCAAACCTCTTCTCCACCTCACCATCACCCACGACCACCACTTGACTGCCGACCCCAGCCCTTCAGCCTCCACCTGAGCCATGGTCGAGCTATCACTACCCCTGGCTTAACCACCTATGAGCCCAATCCTTTTAGGCCGAGCCTATTTGCACTTAGACAGAAACCCATTTTTTTATTCCATTCTTTTGTTTAAAAATAGAAAAGGTTTTATGATTAAATAAAATAATTTTCAAATTAAAGTTTATTTTGAATTTGAACTTGAAGATTTACTATGTTTAAATCTATGTTTAATTCGAATGCATAAAAGGTTTAAAGATTAAATTTATGATGAAGTAGAACATAAAGATTTCTAAAAAAATATATTTTCAAATCAAAATTTGAGTTCGATTAGTTGAATCCCCATTCCAGATTTGGTGTGAGACGAAATCTTTCTACGCTATCTAATGTGCCTTTCAATATGTCCAAATCCACGAAAGGTGAGAAATCACGCTAGGTTAACAAACTTATGTTAAATAAAATTGACACAATTAAATTGTTTGTTGTGAATGGATCTTCTTAGATATTTTAATATGATTCATTTATGTTAGATTGTTATTTGTGACACTCGATATAATATGGTTATTGGTTAGCACAAGAATAATCAGATTTATATGCTATGCGACCTATTTATATTTGTTTGTGTATTTATTTATGTGTGCTGCTATTCACATCCCACTTTAGGCTAGTGGCCACCTTTAAAAATTTAATAGATTGAATTATTTTTAACTTACTTCTTACCACCCTTTCTTTCTTTTCACTCGGGCACTAACCACTGACCCAAATTATACACTCTCGGCAGTTTGCAGCCGTATGAAATTTGATGACTCCATTCCTTTAATCTGTTTAGTTGCAAACCACCGAACCACATCTCCATTTTCGATACTTTGCAGCCATTTGAAATCTATTTACTTCATTCCTTTTATATATCAACTCGGTTTCACAGCATCGAATAATACGAGATGTGAATGGTGATTGGTGAACGAGTGGAATAATTTAACTAATCTAAATACAAACACGGTCACCAACGACCGAAGATCTAATATGTTCTTCGATTACCAAAAGCCGTCCACACCAATTATTACACTTCAAGCAACGATTTCAAAATCCAGTGCTTAGCCTATAGCTAGAATCGATTTAAGAAAAGAAACAAAATTAGGGTTTGAATCTTAATCGATTGAGATGCCTTCTTCCCTTTTTTCATCGTCGCATGTATGATTGAAATTGATGAAGGAGTGAAACCGGGTTGGTAAATTAGGAACTTGGAGCTTGATGACGGATGGAACAAATGTCTGGAAGACGGACGATTTTTTTTTGAACGAGGATGAAAGAGAAGTAGAGGTGGTGGCCCTTTAAAGTTTGAGCAATACAAATGGTGTAATGGAGTATGGATGCATAACGAAGTGGTGGCCAGAAGTCTCAAGTGGGGTGTGAATAGAAACACACTTATTTATTGTTTTTACATTGGAAGTTCCCTGATATGTTAGTTGTAAAATCACTATGGATTCAAATGATACATACCCGAATAGCTTTATAGATTCAAGAAAAAATTGAATTGACTTGGAGTACGGGTTGAAATGATATATACTCGAAAATAATAATTATCTACAGTTGAAATGATATTTAACTGAATTACTTGACTGTAGGATAGAAAATTATATACGGACATCATTGGTCGATTTGTAATGTTTTGATAAATAAATCTGATCTTTTAAAGCATTAAGCTTAAAACATATTTTATTAAATAAAAGTTCTAAATTTTAAATTTTTAGATTCAATTTAGTTTAATTTTTTTAATTTAATATAAAATAAATACAAAATAAACAAAAATAATTTAATTTAGGTAAGTTTTTTTAAAATTTATATAAAATCTATTAGAAATTTATATAAAATATTTCTTAAAAATTTAATATAAAATATTTCTTAAAAATTTAATATAAAATAAAGATTTATTTTATAACTTTGATAAATATAATTTAAAAGATAATGTTTAAAAAGTTTATTTAATTAATTGTAAAAATATGATTTTGAAATTTTATACTGTGATTTGAATAATAATTCTTAATAATTTGACTTCCGTTAATATAAATATTTGAAATGTTGAAAATTTCAAAATGAAATATATGAAATAAATATTTTGAAATTGATTTAAATGATGTTTTTTTGGGCAAGGTCGATTAGTTTTTAGAGTGCTCCATAACACTTTTTATTATATTAAAATAATAAAACTTACCAGACTAAGAGATATGCAATGTGTATTTCCACGCAGGGAAAGATGTTGCGGCAAAGCTTAGCAAAAGGAAACAAAATACAAAGTCGTACTTGACCAACAATGGCAAGAGGCTACACAACATTATAAGTGCACCTTACAACACAGAACATAACTAAGTCTATTACATAAGAGCCTATTTTTGACTCAGGACAACAATGACTAAAGTTAGTCATTGTTGATTTGCAATCCCTTGAGGAGTTCGACTTTCCTACTTCTCGTGATCAGAACAGACTTCGACGAGCTATTGGTAGGTTCTTGTTCATTAGCAAGAATAGGATGAGGGGGTTTATAGGCTGCTGGTGGAAGGATGTGTGCGTAGGGGAAGTTCTGTTTAGGCTTGGGACTTTTCTTGTCGAGGATCAAATAGAAGCTTCTGTGACATTGAGTGATGATACTCTGACACTTGGACCTATAGAATATTTCACTTTTGGTTTGGCTAGGTTCAAAAAACCAGGTTTGAAAAAAGCATTTAGTTGTTAAAGAAATCGAAGTCGGATTTGACATGCTCTTTGTTAATTTTGGTATCACTTTAACAATTGTGTATGCGGTGGAAAATCCAGGACGAAGTACGATGGGTTTGGCAAACAATTACTTGATCGAAGAAAGGAAACGATGATGGATAACCTTGACTTTTGAGTCATAATTAAAGTGACTAAAAAAGAAGCCATAACCGGGTCAAGTGAGGTAGCTCCTCTAATCGAATGTACTTCTTCGAAACCATGCATTTTACTTTGTAATCGATTGGGGTCCCTTTGATTTATGGGAGTGTTGTTCAAGGTGGGTTGTAACCACATCAATGCTTTATCATGAGACTTGTTCCATAGTCCAGCAAATCCAGAAGTGGGTATTTCTTTGTTTGCCTTGTTATATTTATCCTAATCGAGCCCACAACGACTTTGATTTGTATTTTACCTATGGAGTGCTCCATGATATCCCCTAGTTTACGGTACTATATAGACTATAATACTTAAAAAACACGTGTTAAGGATAATAATGGTAATGTCTTAACGTTATTTTATTTCCCGTAGACATTACTATAATTATATTACCAAATCATTAAAGGATGTAATCCTAAACATCATTTAAGTTACTGTGCATTTACTCGAACATTTCACTTGAGCTAATTTATCTATATATGATTGTTAATTTTGACTTAAGTGTTTTGTTTTTTTATGCTCGGGTCAACTTGAGTACTGTAGTACTAAAGATTCTTTACTGAGACGAACACCCACGGAGGACCTGTTCGTCGGTTTATCTTTCAATTATTATTATCTTTTAGTGTATTTCATCTCATACATTTTATTCTTGTATGCATTGGGTATTTGATGTACTTGGATTTCTGACATTGGCTGTGTGATTCTGTATTTGATTTGGAGATTCTATTATTGGATATTGAGTTTTTGGTTATCTAGTAACTTCATGAATTACTATGATCATTTTTATTTCTGCCCTATTTTGTATCTTTGATTCTGTGATATGATTTTTATTTATCCAAAATTTTATTAATAATCCGTTGTTTTGAACGATTCGAGATGGTTTCATTCTTGAATTGAATGGTTGGAAATAGAAAATCGTTATGGTTGGTATCGGAGCTTGGGTTTTAGGGTAAAACTCATTAGTGATTGGGTAGTAATACCCTAGAATAAGTAAAATTACTCATGGAATCATTTCCATTTCATTTTAAGATCCACCTTTCTAGTTAGAATCTTTTTTATTATGATTTCTTTTAGTTTGAAGCTTTATATTTGTTCTAAATTGAGATGAAGATGAGATACTTAAGCTTATTAAGAAGAATGTTCGCAAGAGAGAAGGTGGTAACTGAGATGATGTGGATGCATAAATGATGAAAAAAGGAAATCTGAGAATTGAAAATAGAATTTGTTGTTAGGAAATCTATTCTATGGTTTCGATGACACAATTTTACGATGAAAACCTTGTATGTACACACACACACACACACACACACATATATATATATATATATACACACACACACACTGTAACACCCCACGCCCGCTATGGTCACTCTCTAAGGGAATGCCATAACATCGGTGGAGTATTTTGAGTGAATATAGAACAGAGAAATTACAGCAAGACAGATATAAGTAATACTTGAAAATTTAAAACATCATTTCAATGCAGCGGAAAGTAAAACATGTCTGGTTACATCACAAAACCATAATAAGAGTCAAGTACAAATAACCATCCTGCTAAATGAAAATACATAATCCCAATACATGAACTGATAGCCATAAAAGAAAAGGGTAAGCCGAGCTCTACATCTAGGGTCCAAGCTCCAAGAGAGTAATAAAAGCAGCCTGATCAAAGCCCACTCGTGCTGGGCCCACTCTGAGAACCTGAGGGTTGGGAAAAAGATAAAAATAACGGGGTCAGACATAAGTCTGAGTGAGTCCTATAACTTTAACAATGCAATCATTAAAGTAATTAGGGTATGATATAACTTGGTACGGTGTGACTGGGGATAAGTGACTACACTCAGTAGCCGGTTAGACTTAGAATGAACTAAGATAACGATAAAGACGCTTTTACCCACCCAAGGATAATTACTACACTGCACCACACCAGTCATTCCTACTTAAAAGTTGATCCCTCCCAAGGACTTTGAAAGTTTACCCAGTAGTTTCGTGTACCCCTAACTGACTACATAGGTGCCGTCTGCCCCTATCTCCACTAGGTGTACCCACTACTCCCAAGCGATCGGCTCCCTACCGTAGATACCCGTGCTGGCCCCACAATGGGGTGTATCACTCCCCATAGTGGCAACCCGATACTACATGTGGTGCACGACTTATATCTACACGATGCAACAACGTCTTACCTACCAGCCCGGGTCCACACACGCATATGAAACCCGTTGGACTCGCGTTGCCACCGCTACCCCGTTTTGGCCTCTTATAGTCAAGCCCAATATGCGTGTCCCGTCCTCGACTTGGGTCGAGCCCACAAAGATACGTTTGGGATATTGGTTGAAATGGGCCCCCCACAAGCTACCCACCTAAGCTTGTCATTTCTAGTGTATACCACTTAACCCCTTTTATCATGTTTTAATTACATGCTCCACTTTGGTTAAGTATTCTAATCGTATTCTCTATTGCCACCCAAGGCAACCACTAGATTTCCACATGCCACCCAAGGCACCCACTTAACCCCTCATGTCCCTCTACATGCTAATATCGTTAAGTGTTTCTTAATTAATTAATTAAGATCATGACCTCATAAAGACCTCTCACATTAGACCACCTTTTATGACTGCTGGATATGCCGGTTGGGTCCGGGCAGGCTTCCGCCATAAAAAGGGTCTAACCTCGTGTCTTTACCTTAATCACGTATTTAATTTATGACTAAGACCTCTCACATTGGGCCAATCATTTGTAGCTGCTGGATTTGCCGGTTGGTTCCGGGCAGACTTCCGCTACAAAAGGGTCCAACTTCGTGTCTTAGTTGATTAATTACACCTAATTAATCACCCCCATAATTTGTATTAATTATCCCTAATTAATTACACATTTTTAAGAATATGGGTAGACCTAACTTAATAGGTAAATTCCCAATTCCATAGTATGGGTAGACCTAACTTAATAGGTAAATTCCCAACTCCATAATATGGGTAGACCTAACTTAATAGGTAAATTCCCAATTATGTCCATTCATTTTATGTTATACACATTTCTATTAACATGCATATTAACCCCATCGTTTCCCACGTAATTAGTTCTCATGACATGTCATATAAATGGGAAGATTCACTATAAATGTAATGGGTTCAATCTTAGCACAACGTTGGCATTTACATGGGTTTAGAAGGTGTCAACTTGCATCATAACATTAAACCCAACTAGCATAAATCATTAACCCAAACTTGCATATGAACTTGCATATAAACTTGCATATAAACTTGCATATGAACTTGCATATAAACTTGCATATGAACTTACATAACATGTCATTTATATAGAGGCAACCTTGCATATGTTATGCATATCATAAAAAGAGACAAACTTGCATATGAACTTACATATAAACTTGCATATGAGCTTGCATAACATGTCATACATAGAGGCAACCTTGCATATGTTATGCATATCACAAAAAGAGACAAACTTGCATATAGATTTGCATATGAGCTTGCATAAGATGTCATACATAGAGGCAACCTTGCATATGTTATGCATATCACAAAAAGAGACAAACTTGCATATGAATCTTGCATATAAACTTGCATATGAGCTTACATAACATGTCATACATAAAAAGAGACAAACTTGCATATGAACTTATAACATATGACAACCACAACATGCATAAATCCTCATTTACATCCATAGCCTCCTAATATCCTATCCTAATTAGTTTAGCAATTGTTTGCTAAAGGCATAGGAACTCACCAAAACCAAGTTTAGCAAGCTTATGAAGTAGAACTAGTTGCTATATTTGAAGAAGATAATGATTAGAGGTTGATTAGCTTGCAACTTTCTTCATAAACTAGTGGAGGCTCCTCCTAAGTTTGATTTTGGCGGCATGATGGTATCAATTCTATTTTTAGTATGGATTAGGCTTGCATTAGGGTGTATTTATAGGATTAGGGTGTGTTTTAGACCATAGGATTAGCCCTAGGTTAGATTAGGTCCGTCAGATTTAGGAAGTTTCCAGAACTCAGCCCAAACCAGCCAGAAAAACCAGACCTGGTGCACCCAGGCCAATTGGCTCGACACCCTGTGTCGACAGGCAAGTCGACAGGGCAGTCGACTTGGCCTGGCCCAAGTCGACAAGCCTGTCGACAGCCCTGTCGACATGGCTAGGGCGGGACATTTCCCGCCTGACCCCCGCTGGTTCCAATTTCGAAATCTGAATTTGAATTTTAAATCTGTTTTGAACTTTGGATTTTCTGCAAACTTCATTGGGCCATAACTGGGCCATACGGACTCCGATTTACAAAATTTCGGACTCTATTTTGCGTTATTTTCCGAGACGAACGCAACAACGCAGCCCGTTTCCCCCAATTCTCACACCTGAGATTATTTATTCTGCAATTAGTGAATTTTAGCATTAACTGAAATTCGGGGTGTTACATTCTCCCCTCCTTAAAGGATTTCGTCCCCGAAATCTCTAAGATAAGGAGAATGCAAATCCTACCATCCAAACATCCATCTACTCAATCTATCAAACACGGGCATCCATTGTCCTTAAAACAATTTATAATGATGTATGAGCATATGCAAAAAGTGTGTGTATATGTTCCCTATCTAATGTATGAACATATGCAAACCATGATAGTGCCATGCATCCATTATGTATGCGAGAGAACCCTATCGACACATACAATATCTACATGAGTGCACAATCATTCACCAAAATGCATCATCCATATGATAACACAACAATTATATATCCATAAATATAGCTACCTACACACAATTATATGCAATATGCAATATGAAGTGACTGAGCCGATCTAGTGTCTAGAGTGTGTGTATATGCATCCACGAGCAACCACTAGCAAACACTTGCATCCATATGCATCCATCAACCATAACATGTCTCAAACACATGTTTCAACCATAGGTTTACCCTATCTAAAGGTCAAAAGTACTAACGAGAGGACATACTAAAGATAAGATAAGTACTAGACAAACGATAAAGGAGGAGTTAAAAGACATACCCTCAAAAAGGAATGGGTACAATGAACGCATCTTTGCTTCCGTTTCCCAAGTAGCGTTGCCCTCATCTTCTCCCCATTGTACTTTGACTAGTTGAACCTCTCGATTCCTCAATTTCCTAGTCTCTGACCCAAGGATGCGAGTAGGAGCTCGTCGAATAGTCGCATCACGCTCTACTTCCACTTCTTTAAGCAAGCTCGGCTCTACCACCTCTGCGGTCTCATGTAGGCACTTCCTCAAATGTGACACATGGAATACATCATGTACACCACTAAGTCTGTCGGGCAACTCCACTCTATATGCCATCCGTCCAATCCTTTCCTTAATAGGAAACGGCCCTACGAACCTTGGTGCTAACTTCCCAACAGATCCAAAGCGAACCACATTTCGTAACGAAGACACTTTGACAAAAACCATGTCCCCAACTTCAAACTCAAGGTCCGTCCTCCTCTTGTCCGCATAAGATTTTTGCCTATCCTGTGCTGCTTTCATCCTTCTTCGAATCAAGTCAATCTTTTCAGAAGTCTCCCTAACCATATCAGGCCCAAGCAAGATCTTGTCCATAGATTCCCACCAACATGTAGGTGATCGACAAGGCCTTCCATAAAGAGCTTCGAAAGGAGACATACCAATACTGGACTGAAAGCTGTTATTATACGCGAACTCCACCAACGGAAGATGCTCTTCCCATGTACCTCCAAAATCTAAGATACAAAGCCTCAAAAGGTCTTCTAGGACACGATTCACCCTCTCAGTCTGGCCGTCCGTCTGAGGATGATATGCGGTGCTCAGACATAATTGAGTCCCCACTGCTTCTTGCAAACTTTTCCAGAACTCGCTAGTGAAGATAGGATCTCGATCACTCACTATGCTAGAGGGTACCCCATGCAATCGAACTATCTCTCGAAGATATACTGAAGCTAGCCATGAAGCAGTCCTCTTGCTTTTCACGGGTATGAAATGGGCGCTTTTAGTAAGTCTGTCCACCACAACCCAGATTCCCGTATTACCCTTTCTCGATCTGGGTAACCCGTCAACAAAATCCATCGAGATGCTATCCCACTTCCATTGCGGAACTTCCAATGGGTGAAGCAACCCACTCGGTTTCTTTTGCTCCGCTTTCACCTGTTGGCACACCAAGCATCGAGCGACATACTCGGCCACATCTTTCTTCATACCGGCCCAGAAGAGAACCCGCTACATGCCTTGGTACATCTTGTCCCCATCGGGATGAATGGTCATCCTAGAACGGTGTGCATCATCAAGAATAGCCTTCCTCAAACCCTCGTCTTGCGGTACACAAAGTCTGCCGTCTCTACGCAAGCACCCCCTATCATCTAGGGTGTACCTACTCAAATGGTTGGACGACTCCCCCCTTATGAGCTTCTCTACCAACTCAACCAACTGTGGGTCGTCCCTCTGTGCTTCTCCAATCCGCCCCAAAAGAGTAGGTCTGACCTCCAAGGATGCTAGCAAACCGGGTATATAGTCAATGGAAGGTCTGAAATCAAACATCGAGATAAATTCCAAGCTTCGTTGTTCCACGAAAAATGGACTCAAGGACAACCTTTTTCTGCTCAAGGCGTCCGCCACCACGTTACCCTTGCCAGGGGTATACGCTATCTCGAAATCATAGGATGCTAAGAACTCCATCCACCTTTGCTTTCTCAAATTCAAGTCCTTCTGAGAAAACAAGTACTTCAATGATTTGTGGTCAGTGAACAATTCGAATCTCTCACCAAGAAGATAATGGCGCCAAATCTTAAGTGCAAAAACAATAGCGGCCAACACTAAATCATGGGTAGGGTAATTTTTCTCGTGTGCCCTCAACTGCCTTCCACCATAGGCTATTACCCTTCCCTCTTGCATTAAGACTGCGCCCAGCCCTGTCCCACAAGCATCGGTATAGACAACAAATGGCTTACTCCCATCTGGCAACACTAAAACTGGAGCAGTGGTTAAAGCTCTCTTTAACCGTCGGAACGCATCATCACAATCTACATCCCATGCGAAAACAAGATTCTTCTTCGTTAAGCGGGTTAATGGGGCTGATATCTTCGCGAAGTCTTTGATAAACTTCCTATAGTAACCCGCCAACCCCAAGAAACTTCTTACTTCGGTAGCATTTCTAGGAACCTTCCAATCTTGAATTGATACTACCTTTGCGGGATCCACAGCTATCCCTTCCTTGGAGACCACATGCCCCAAGAACCGCACTTCCTTCCTCCAGAAGTGACATTTAGAGAATTTAGCTTTAAGGCTATGTGCTCGAAGAGTCTCCAACACCTCCCCAAGATGTAGGGCATGCTCTTCTTCACTCTTAGAAAATACTAAGATATCATCCACAAAGACCACCACGAACTTATTAAGGAACTCCCTGAACACCCTACTCATCAAATCAACAAAGTACGCAGGGGCGTTCGTCAACCCAAATGGCATCACCAGCCACTCATAGAAACCATCCGGAGTCTTAAAGGCAGTCTTATCTATGCTATCCTCAGCCACCCTCAACTGATGAAACCCCGTGGCTAAGTCCAACTGAGAAAATACTGAAGCGCCAACCAACTGATCGAAAAGATCATCAATCCTCGGCAATGGGTGTCTATTCTTCTTTGTGAGCTTGTTAAGTTCTCTATAGTCTACACAAAGTCTGAGGGACCCATCCGCCTTCGTAGCAAAAACTACTGGAGCACCCCACTCCGATATACTTCGTCTTATGAACCCCTTCTCAAGCAACTCCCCTACTTGCTTATGGAGTTCCCTCCTCTCACGAGGAGCCATGTGGCGCACTGGTAAAGATACAGGTTTAGCGTTATCCACCAGATATATTCGGAAATCAATCTCCCGCTTCGGAGGTAAGCCCTTCACCTCCTCAAACACATCCGAGTATTCCCGGACCACTCTGACAGATTGCAAACTCTCGACTGAAGCGTCAAGTGATTCAAGATAACTTAGCCTAACAGAATCCATGGGATTACAAGAGATCTCGAGAGTGTTACCCAAGCGGGTCATGAGCCTAACAACTCTCCTTTCGCAATCAAGAACGGCACCATTACTGGATAACCAGTCCATGCCCAAAATCAACCCATAGCCCGTGAAGCCCAAAACAAAGGCATCACATCTAAACTCAATGCTAAGTACAGAAATCTTCAAACCCAAACATATCATGGACAAATAAGTGGAGCCCCCAATTGGGTTTGAAACAACCAAGGGATCATCTACCAGACTGGTGTCTAAGTGCAGTGACTCAACTAATGATGATGAGATAAACGAATGAGATGCGCCAGAATCAAATAGTGTATGGATAGGATGATCAAATAGAAAAACCAGACTTTCAACGGAAATAGTTCTACCTCTTTCCTGAATCGGTGGAACCGCGAGAGCTTGTACTTGCCCCCTAGCCTGACCCGGTGCCATAAGAGCTTGCACCTGTCCTCCTGAGGTAGATCCCGTCCTTTGCCCCTTCTTAGGGCAATCCTTCACTAGATGCCCTGCTTCGCCATAGTTATAGCAACCAGTCTTCTTCTTCTTTCGACAATCTTTACTTATGTGGCCTGGTATCCCGCAATTGAAGCACTTCTTCTTTCCCTTGCCACCGTTTCCTTTCCCACCTTTGTTTTGCTGTTGTTGCTGAGGTCTCTTTTGATCTCCCTTCTTCTCGGGTGCCTTACTAGCATTGGGACCCTTCTCTTCTTCATGCACGAGTGCCATGTCAACTAGCTTCTCAAAGGTGGCCCCCATAGGGATATGAGTCATAGCCGACCCATGCATTGGTTCATTCAAGCCTTTCACGAACCTCAAAGCCTTCTTCTCTGGTGTATTCACCATATCTAGGCCAAACCTTGCCAATTGATTAAACTTGTTGACATACTCCTTCATTGAGAGATTTCCTTGCTTTAGAGTCAAGAATCTTTCCATATACAAGTTTTCTTCCGCCCTTGAGAGAAACTTTGCCACAAATCTTTGCCGAAAATCCGCCTAAGAGTCAATGGGGCGTTCTCCATTTGTGACCTCCCACCAGAATGAGGCCTCTCCCTTCATTAACCAAGCAGCTAACTTGACTTTCTTTCCTTCTTCCATCTCAAAGATATATATCAACTCTTCCACCTCCTTAAGCCAATCTCTAGCCTCTACAAAAGTTTCAGATCCTTGAAAAGGTTTCCCTCCCATAGCTTTAAATTCCTTGCAAGTCTTAGCAAAAGTATCCGTGCGAGGAGGAGGGGGAGGAGGAAGATCGGTTGCTACCGTTGGTGGAGGAACATTTGCTGGACCCGCAGTGGTGGCCCTAGCCTCCATCAATCTCCTATACCATACTGGTATCGTCACACCCTCCGGAAAGTTAAGATCCTCAGCCATGCTGAAACGAAAAAAAGGAAAGAATCAAAACGGAGAATTCGAAAGATAAAGATATGGCTATTGGGGATTATGCTTTTCTTTCAAAAACTTTTCTCTTTAAAGACATGTTTTTGAAAATATCTCTTCCAAAGATGTTTTTAGAAAAATAGTTTTCTAAAATTTTTACCTGTTACGGTAACCTTTGCTCTGATACCACGTGTAACACCCCACGCCCGCTATGGTCACTCTCTAAGGGAATGCCATAACATCGGTGGAGTATTTTGAGTGAATATAGAACAGAGAAATTACAGCAAGACAGATATAAGTAATACTTGAAAATTTAAAACATCATTTCAATGCAGCGGAAAGTAAAACATGTCTGGTTACATCACAAAACCATAATAAGAGTCAAGTACAAATAACCATCCTGCTAAATGAAAATACATAATCCCAATACATGAACTGATAGCCATAAAAGAAAAGGGTAAGCTGAGCTCTACATCTAGGGTCCAAGCTCCAAGAGAGTAATAAAAGCAGCCTGATCAAAGCCCACTCGTGCTGGGCCCACTCTGAGAACCCGAGGGTTGGGAAAAAGATAAAAGTAACGGGGTCAGACATAAGTCTGAGCGAGTCCTATAACTTTAACAATGCAATCATTAAAGTAATTAGGGTATGATATAACTTGGTACGGTGTGACTGGGGATAAGTGACTACACTCAGTAGCCGGTTAGACTTAGAATGAACTAAGATAACGATAAAGACGCTTTTACCCACCCAAGGATAATTACTACACTACACCACACCAGTCATTCCTACTTAAAAGTTGATCCCTCCCAAGGACTTAGAAAGTTTACCCAGTAGTTTTGTGTACCCCTAGCTGACTACATAGGTGCCGTCTGCCCCTATCTCCACTAGGTGTACCCACTACTCCCAAGCGATCGGCTCCCTACCGTAGATACCCGTGTTGGCCCCACAATGGGGTGTATCACTCCCCATAGTGGCAACCCGATACTACATGTGGTGCACAACTTATATCTACACGATGCAACAACGTCTTACCTACCAGCCCGGGTCCACACACGCATATGAAACCCGTTGGACTCGCGTTGCCACCGCTACCCCGTTTTGGCCTCTTATAGTCAAGCCCAATATGCGTGTCCCGTCCTCGACTTGGGTCGAGCCCACAAAGATACGTTTGGGATATTGGTTGAAATGGGCCCCCCACAAGCTACCCACCTAAGCTTGTCATTTCTAGTGTATACGACTTAACCCCTTTTATCATGTTTTAATTACATGCTCCACTTTGGTTAAGTATTCTAATCGTATTCTCTATTGCCACCCAAGGCAACCACTAGATTTCCACATGCCACCCAAGGCACCCACTTAACCCCTCATGTCCCTCTACATGCTAATATGGTTAAGTGTTTCTTAATTAATTAAGATCATGACCTCATAAAGACCTCTCACATTAGACCACCTTTTATGACTGTTGGATATGCCGGTTGGGTCCGGGTAGGCTTCCGCCATAAAAAGGGTCTAACCTCGTGTCTTTACCTTAATCACGTATTTTTATGACTAAGACCTCTCACATTGGCCAATCATTTGTAGCTGCTGGATTTGCCGGTTGGTTCCGGGCAGACTTCCGCTACAAAAGGGTCCAACCTCGTGTCTTAGTTGATTAATTACACCTAATTAATCACCCCCATAATTTGTATTAATTATCCCTAATTAATTACACATTTTTAAGAATATGGGTAGACCTAACTTAATAGGTAAATTCCCAATTCCATAGTATGGGTAGACCTAACTTAATAGGTAAATTCCCAACTCCATAATATGGGTAGACCTAACTTAATAGGTAAATTCCCAATTATGTCCATTCATTTTATGTTATACACATTTCTATTAACATGCATATTAACCCCATCGTTTCCCACGTAATTCATTCTCATGACATGTCATATAAATGGGAAGATTCACTATAAATGTAATGGGTTCAATCTTAGCACAACGTTGGCATTTACATGGGTTTAGAAGGTGTCAACTTGCATCATAACATTAAACCCAACTAGCATAAATCATTAACCCAAACTTGCATATGAACTTGCATATGAACTTGCATATAAACTTGCATAAAAACTTGCATATGAACTTGCATATAAACTTGCATATGAACTTACATAACATGTCATTTATATAGAGGCAACCTTGCATATGTTATGCATATCATAAAAAGAGACAAACTTGCATATGAACTTACATATAAACTTGCATATGAGCTTGCATAACATGTCATACATAGAGGCAACCTTGCATATGTTATGCATATCACAAAAAGAGACAAACTTGCATATGAATCTTGCATATAGATTTGCATATGAGCTTGCATAAGATGTCATACATAGAGGCAACCTTGCATATGTTATGCATATCACAAAAAGAGACAAACTTGCATATGAATCTTGCATATAAACTTGCATATGAGCTTACATAACATGTCATACATAAAAAGAGACAAACTTGCATATGAACTTATAACATATGACAACCACAACATGCATAAATCCTCATTTACATCCATAGCCTCCTAATATCCTATCCTAATTAGTTTAGCAATTGTTTGCTAAAGGCATAGGAACTCACCAAAACCAAGTTTAGCAAGCTTATGAAGTAGAACTAGTTGCTATATTTGAAGAGGATAATGATTAGAGGTTGATTAGCTTGCAACTTTCTTCATAAACTAGTGGAGGCTCCTCCTAAGTTTGATTTTGGTGGCATGATGGTATCAATTCTATTTTTAGTATGGATTAGGCTTGCATTAGGGTGTATTTATAGGATTAGGGTGTGTTTTAGACCATAGGATTAGCCCTAGGTTAGATTAGGTCCGTCAGATTTTGGAAGTTTCCAGAACTCAGCCCAAACCAGCCAGAAAAACCAGACCTGGTGCACCCAGGCCAATTGGCTCGACACCCTGTGTCGACAGGCAAGTCGACAGGGCAGTCGACTTGGCCTGGCCCAAGTCGACAGGCCTGTCGACAGCCCTGTCGACATGGCTAGGGCGGGACATTTCCCGCCTGACCCCCGCTGGTTCCAATTTCGAAATCTGAATTTGAATTTTAAATCTGTTTTGAACTTTGGATTTTCTGCAAACTTCATTGGGCCATAACTGGGCCATACGGACTCCGATTTACAAAATTTCGGACTCTATTTTGCGTATTTTTCCGAGACGAAGGCAACAACGCAGCTCGTTTCCCCCAATTCTCACACCTGAGATTATTTATTCTGCAATTAGTGAATTTTAGCATTAATTGAAATTCGGGGTGTTACACACACACACACACATGTTATCTGCAATATTTTCTCAAGATAAGGCATGATAACAAAGGCTAACAACAAATAAGTTAAAGACAAGAAAGATCAAACTAAGAAAAGCAACGAAGGATACACACAATGGACAAGAAATAGCTGATACACAGTATCAGACGTCTGAAACTATTATCAGACGTCTGTTAGAGAACTCGAGAAAACGTCTAAAGCAAAGATAACACTTTTGAAACTTTTTTCAGATGTTTGTAGAAGAATTCGGGAAAACATTGAACTAGGGTTCAGATGTTTGAAATTATTTTCAAACGTTTAACTTGAAGGTTGGCCTTTGAAGGTCGACCTGATATATTGAACCAAAACTGTCATACATTACTACAAAACAGGCTTATTGCATCGCTTTTGTTGCGTTAATTGTACAAACAATCAATGCAATACTATTAGTTGAGTCGGTTCCTCCTTAACTTTCGAAGAAATTGGCATAAGGGAAGCAACAAAAACGACAAAATTATAGCTAGCGTTGATTGTGCACCATTTTCAAAGCAAATAATCAGAAGCAAATGCTTTTGGTTGCATTGCCAACGTTGACAATCGATGCAAGTATATTTATTTGCATTGGTTGCAAATTTTGAAGCAAATATGTGGCCAAAGTTAGACGCGTACCCAGTAAGCCATTTCGCTTGTTTCCATGGGCCAGTATATTTTCACAATTTCGTGCCAGCAACCAAAAAAAGACAAGTATGTCCCCCCTTTCCATGCGAAAAGAAGATAACAAGTGGAAATCGACTCGATTTCCACCATAGTTTTTCGGTTTTGGTTTGGATTTCGGTTACGGTGAAAACACAACTATCGCTCTTTCAGGTATCATTTGCCAATATCAATTTGCCGTATTCTGATTTTGATTTCATGCCTTATTTTGAGTAGTGGTAAGCATTTTAATTTTATTTCTTTCATCTGCAATTGCTGTCATTGTCAGTACGAAGTAGTAGTAATTTTATGATTTTATTTTAATTTCACGACATTTGCAATTGCTATCATTGTCAGTACGACCATTCTTCAAAAATTAACACCTCTAACTCAAGTGCATATTTGTACAAGCATACCAATCTTTTGCTGCTCGGTGACTTGATTTTGTTGTGATTTTAAATTCACTTGATTGAAGCAGGTCATGCTATATTAAAATATGCATACTTTAATAATCAATAGTTAATGTTAAGGCTATCTATTGGAAAATTTTATTCAAAAATTATGTACCGCTGTTATTTCTACCTTTTTTTGGTAAAATTAATATTTGACATACTGGTTTTTAGATATTTTGTAACATGTTACATTGCAAGTTGATTAGATCAATGTGAATTTGAACTCATAACTATTTGCATCATATTCTAGATTTTTAACTCAAATAAGAAAAATATTATATGGCTATGTTTTAGATTATTAATATTTTTGAAAATGGATTATTTATTGTACACGCTATGGCAGTGGTTATGTATGCGAAATGTTAATCTTTTTTTTTTTTTTGTAGTTTGTAAGATGATGATTTTATTTGTAGCAACAATTTCTTTGAGAGATGAATACGTTTTATTGAATTTACATGTTTCTTCCTAATATGTGTGGTAGAATTGTTAATTTTGTGGTTATGTTTATTAGTTGGCTCTGATTGATATCATTGTGTCGGCTCCAAGGACTGTTCCTTCATTTTTATGCATACACACACATATCCAGGTCCGTCTGTGTGTGTGTTTCAAAACATAGCCAGAACTAAGGTCACATTATCTTACCACCTTAGTAATGCCATACAATGCTTTATTCTATCATTTAATTGTATTCATATCATAGTATATTACCCTAAAGTCAGCAATCTAGCCTCCACTCTTGCACTCATTTTTTTTTTTAATGTAGTGAATTCTATTCCAAAACATAAGCTTTTCTGGAATCGACAAATTAGCAACAAAAATAAAAGATAAGAAACTGATAAAGCAGAAGCAATTTAGGTATAATAAAAGCCTACAGTCTGAAAGTAACAAGCTGAAACCTAAAAAAACATGGGTTGCCGAATACTGAAATTCATTGAATAATGAAAAAAAATATGGTTCAAATTCTCATAAGTATCGGTTGTATCATTATGATTTGTTTTAATTTTTGATACAACTTAAAACACATTAAAGGAAGACTTATGTATTGTTGGAAAGAATGAGAAGGTTAGTGAAGAAGAGGTTATGAGGTAGTGGAGAAATACAAAGAAAACAAAGTCCCACATTGTGTATGTTTTGTGGATATATCTTCATAAATACTAAAGCCCCACATGTTATATCAAACAAATGACATGAACACATAAGGGCTTGAATGAATGGGCTATGGAGGCTTTGGGCTTTCATATTAAATATTAAAATGTCAAAGATAAGGGCCTTGGGCCTTGGGGTCTTTCGTCTTTCGTGATAAATGGGCCGCCGATTGTTAAAATGCGCGGAAAAACAGTATTTTTGCGCGGGTGTGAACGTTTGGACGAGCGGATGCATCTGTTCGTCTGAACAATGATCGGGTGCGTATGGTTGGACCAGCGCGCCTGTACGGACAGTTGCGCCTACCCCAGAACGGCACCCCTCCGCTGCTATATATAGGCAGCCTGCCAGAGCCATCAAAGACACAGAATTAATTCATTCGATCTCCTTCTTCTTCACTGCTCTGTTCTTAAAATTATTCTCTTGAGTTCGTGTTGCTCTGCACTTGAAAGCGCTTCAAATTGCAGAGACCGGTCCGTTTTATCTTGGGAGACAATTGCTCGATAACCTTCAGCGCCAGTGAGGGAGCAATATTGTTTCAAAGAAACAGATTTACTCTGGACTCGTACGATACTGAAAGGTACTCTTCTCCTTTTTTGTTTTGCAACGGTTCTGCTCTGTTGCAATTCCGGTCGCGCTTTTCGCCGTTACTAATTCTGAAACAATTCAAATTAGTAACGCTTCTTGACGTGACAATTGGATAGTGACAATCTATTGATTGCTATCAGATTCGTATTGCATTTGCATTGTTCCGAATAACAATTTTGAAACAATATTGTCGTTTTGCAGAAAACGATAATGGCTAAAAACAATAGTGGTCCTGCTGCGCCAACACCACCTGTAACCAATCCTTTTGCACCCGTGGTTACGCCAATGGCACTGTCTCATGGAGAAAGGCCAGAAAAGTTCACCGGAGCGGACTTCAAACGTTGGCAGCAAAAGATGCTATTTTACTTGACAACATTGGGCCTAGCAAAGTATCTTACAGAAGATGCTCCAGTCATTGCAGAATTGGAACCGGATCTAGTTAAAGTTGAAGCCCTTACTGCTTGGAAAAATTCTGATTTCATGTGTAAAAATTACATCTTGAATGGCCTCAACAACAGTCTATACAACGTGTACTGCACTGTTGCAACATCCAAACAACTCTGGTTGGCTTTGGAAAAGAAGTATAAAACTGAAGATGCAGGCATGAAGAAATTCATCGCTGGGAAATTTCTTGACTTCAAAATGGTCGATACAAAAGCTGTGATCAACCAAATACAAGAACTGCAACTTATCATTCGTCAATTAGAAGATGAAAAGATGACACTTAGCGAATCTTTTCAAGTTGTCGCTGCTATTGAGAAGCTTCCTCCATCGTGGAAGGACTTCAAGAACTACCTAAAGCACAAGCGCAAAGAAATGACAATGGAGGAACTTGTAGTTCGATTGAGAATTGAGGAAGATAATAGAAATTCTGAAAAGAAGATTTCTCAAAATGTGGTTGCCAAAGCAAACGTTGTCGAGACGGACAAGTCCAATAAGAGAAAACGTGAAAACCAACCTAAGAAGTCAAAGAAATTCAAGGGGTCATGCCATAATTGTGGAAAGAAGGGTCATAAAGCTGCAGAATGTCGCGGTCGACCCAAAAAGAAGAAATCAGAAGCGGATGTGGCAGAAGTTTTAGACGGAGTTTCTGAAATGGACCTGTGTGCAGTTGTTTCAGAATGCAACCTTGTTGGCAACAACAAGGAGTGGTTTGTAGACACTGGAGCCACTAGGCATATATGCGCAAATAAGTGGATGTTCACAAACTACAAAAGTGCTACTAATGAAGAACAACTGTTTATGGGTAACTCGTCCACATCAAAGGTCGAAGGCAAGGGAAAGATTGTGCTGAAATTGACTTTTGGAAAAGAACTCACTCTAAATGATGTTCTCCATGTTCCAGAAATTCGCAAGAATCTAATTTCAGGATCGTTGCTCAGCATGCATGGCTTCAAACTGACATTTGTGGCTGATAAATTTGTGTTGTCTAAGAATGGAGTGTACATAGGAAAGGGTTATGTATGTGATGGTCTATTTAAGGCTAATGTAACCACTGTTGTACCAAACAATGATATGAATAAAATTGAATCTTCTGCTTATATGGTTGACTCTCCTAATCTATGGCATTCTAGACTAGGTCATGTGAATTTTGATACTTTACAAAAACTGATCAATCTAGAATTCATACCTAAGTGTAGAATTGATTCAAATTACAAATGTCAAATTTGTGCTGAAGCCAAATTGACAAGAACATCATTTCATCATGTTGAAAGAGAAACCGAACCTCTAGACTTAATACATACTGATGTATGTGACTTGAAAATGTGTCAAACTAGAGGAGGAAAAAGGTACTTCATCACTTTTATAGATGATTGTACAAGATATTGTTATGTATATCTCCTTAGAAGTAAGGATGAGGCATTCGATATATTTAAACAGTATAAAGCAGAAGTTGAGAATCAACTCAATAGAAAAATAAAAGCTTTAAGAAGTGATAGAGAGGAGAATATGAGTTTCCATTTGAGGAATTCTGTGCTGAGCATGGTATAATACACCAAACTACAGCTCCTTATTCACCTCAATCCAACGGTATAGCCGAACGGAAAAATAGAACTCTTAAAGAAATGATGAATGCCTTATTAATAAGCTCTGCCTTGCCAGATAATTTTTGGGGTGAAGCTATTCTTTCAGCAAATCAAATTTTGAATAAAATACCACGAAAGAAAACTTCTAAGACTCCCCATGAACTTTGGAAAAACAGACCACCATCCTACAAATACTTAAAAGTGTGGGGATGTCTTGCCAAAGTGGAAATTCCAAAACCGAAAAAGGTTAAAATAGGACCGAAGACTATAGATTGCATATTCATTGGATATGCTCATAATAGTAGTGCATATCGATTTTTGGTGTACAAATCTGAAATTGATGACATTCATGAAAACACCATTATCGAGTCTCGAAATGCAAGATTCTTTGAAAACATTTATCCTCTATAAACTTCTATTGAAACAAATGTTCAAAAGAGGCCAAGAGATCCAGATATTCCCGAGGATAATGTTGATCAAAGAAAAATGAATGATGAAACTGAGATAGAGGAACCGAGAAGGAGCAAGCGACAAAGGACCTCTAAATCCTTTGGACCTGATTTCTATGCATATATGATAGAAAATGAACCTCTAACTTACCAAAAGGCAATGTCATCTTCCGATGCTCCTTATTGGAAAGAAGCCGTCAATAGTGAAATAGAATCCATTCTACAAAACCATACGTGGGAACTAGTGGATCTCCGTAAAGGATCAAAACCACTAGGATATAAATGGATATTTAAGAAGAAACTAAAGGCTGACGGCTCAATAGACAAGTATAAAGCAAGACTTGTAATAAAAGGATTCAGACAGAAGTAAGATCTGGATTACTTTGATACGTACTCTCCAGTTACCAGAATAACATCAATTAGGATGCTTATTGCAATCGCATCTATATTGAATTTGGAAATACACCAAATGGATGTGAAAACTGCGTTTTTGAACGGTGAACTGGAAGAGGAAATATATATGCAGCAACCAGAAGGGTTTCTAAGCCCAGGAAATGAAAATAAGGTGTGCAAGTTAGTGAAATCTCTGTATGGCCTTAAACAAGCACCAAAACAATGGCATGAGAAATTTGATGAAGCAATGTTATCAAATGGATTCAAAATAAATGAATCAGATAAATGCATCTATATAAAATGTATAGATGTTGGATATGTCATTGTGTGTCTCTACGTTGATGATTTACTGATCCTAGGAAGTAATAAGGTGATAATAAAGTCTACGAAGGACATGCTATCCTCTAGATTTGATATGAAGGACCTAGGAGTGGCCGATGTAATTTTGGGTGTAAAAATTATAAAGACACCACAGGGATATTCGTTATCTCAGTCACATTACATTGCTAAAATTCTTTAAAATTTCAAGCAGTATAATGTAACTACTGCAAAATCACCAGTAGATATGAACCAAAATTGGGTAAAGAACACTGGTGATGGTATCTATCAGCTTGAATACTCTCGTATACTGGGAAGTATTATGTATGTCATGAATTGCACTAGGCCTGATATTGCGTACGCTGTAAGCAAGCTCAGTAGATATACCAGCAATCCTGGTAAAAATCATTGGAAAGCAATAATCAGAGTTCTAGGATATTTTAAGTATACACAAAAGTATTTGTTGCAATATGATAAGTATCCTTCAGTAATAGAAGGATATAGTGACGCCAATTGGATAACGGGCTCAAATGACACAAAATCCACAAGTGGATATGTGTTTACATTAGGAAATGGAGCAATTTCGTGGAAATCATCCAAACAGACTTGCATAGCAAGGTCAACAATGGAATCTGAGTTCATTGCTCTGGATAAAGCCGTGGAAGAAGCAGATTGGCTTAGGGGTTTTTTAGAGGACATTCCAAATTGGGAAAAACCAGTACCTCCAATATGTATACATTGTGATAGTTAATCTGCTATAGGAAGGGCGAATAGTACATTGTATAATGGTAAGTCGAGACATATTCGTCGTAGGCATAAAACCATAAGACAACTTCTCTCTAATGGAGTTATCACTATAGACTATGTAAGGTCAAAGGATAACATTGCAGATCCACTAACTAAAGGCTTGCCTAGAGAGAAAGTTCAAACCTTATCGATGGGAATGGTTTTAAGACCTATGATCTAAAAGTTTTTCTAAACGGAAACCCCACCTAGTTAACTGGAGATCCCAAGATCTAGGTTCAAAGGGACAACTATGTTTATAGATAAACTTAATGGCACTGTTAAAATACAGACCATTCCTATGATAAGTCAGTGCACAACCCGTCGGAGAATAGGATAAGCTTAGCTTTTAATGATGTCTATACTGTGGTGTTATAAAAGACCCAAGTGGAGTATTACGGGATACTCTTTATAGAATCACCTACGTGAGTGTGAAGGCGCCGCTTCAAAAAGAATTGTAAGGTCGAATTCTTTAAACATGCATGAGACCAAGCAGGTGTTCATGGCAAAAACGAACACAAACAGAGAACCAAGGGGTTTAGAAACACTTAGCGTGTGTTATCTATATATACTTACACAAAAGGCTTACAGTTCAAAGACAATCTAGTCCACTGATTCGCCAGTAGGTTATAACGATAAACACTAGGAAAAGTTCAAGGCCAATGTGCTACTTTTACCGATATGTTAAATGTTTCGCAAAATTTAAGAACAAAATTAAGTAACCTCTCATTCATGTGGGGGATTGTTGGAAAGAATGAGAAGGTTAGTGAAGAAGAGGTTATGAGGTAGTGGAGAAATACAAAGAAAACAAAGTCCCACATTGTGTATGTTTTGTGGATATATCTTCATAAATACTAAAGCCCCACATGTTATATCAAACAAATGGCATGAACACATAAGGGCTTGAATGAATGGGCTATGGAGGCTTTGGGCTTTCATATTAAATATTAAAATGTCAGAGATAAGGGCCTTGGTCCTTGGGGCTCTTGGGGTCTCTCGTGATAAATGGGCCGCCGACTGTTAAAATGCGCGGAAAAACAGTATTTTTGCGCGGGTGTGAACGTTTGGACGAGTGGATGCATCTGTTCGTCTGAACAATGATCGGGTGCGACTGGTTGAACCAGCGCGCCTGTACGGACAGTCGCGCCTACCCCAGAACGGCACCCCTCCACTGCTATATATAGGTAGCCTGCTAGAGCCATCAAAGACACAAAATTAATTCATTCGATTTCCTTCTTCTTCACTGCTCTGTTCTTAAAATTACTCTCTTGAGTTCGTGTTGCTCTGCACTTGAAAGCGCTTCAAATTGCAGAGACCGGTCCGTTTTATCTTGGGAGACAATTGCTCGATAACCTTCAGCGCTAGTGAGGGAGCAATATTGTTTCAAAGAAACAGATTTACTCTGGACTCGGACGATACTGAAAGGTACTCTTCTCCTTTTTTGTTTTGCAACGGTTCTGCTCTGTTGCAATTCCGGTCGCGCTTTTCGCCGTTACTAATTCTGAAACAATTCAAATTAGTAACGCTTCTTGACGTGACAATTGGATAGTGACAATTTATTGATTGCTATCAGATTCGTATTGCATTTGCATTGTTCCGAATAACAATTTTGAAACAATATTGTCGTTTTGCAGAAAACGATAATGGCTAAAAACAATAGTGGTCCTGCTGCGCCAACACCACTTGTAACCAATCCTTTTGCACCCGTGGTTACGCCAATGGCACTGTCTCATGGAGAAAAGCCAGAAAAGTTCACCGGAGCGGACTTCAAACGTTGGCAGCAAAAGATGCTATTTTACTTGACAACATTGGGCCTAGCAAAGTATCTTACAGAAGATGCTCCAGTCGTTGCAGAATTGGAACCGGATCCAGTTAAAGTTGAAGCCCTTACTGCTTGGAAAAATTCTGATTTCATGTGTAAAAATTACATCTTGAATGGCCTCAACAACAGTCTATACAACGTGTACTGCACTGTTGCAACATCCAAACAACTCTGGTTGGCTTTGGAAAAGAAGTATAAAACTGAAGATGCAGGCATGAAGAAATTCATCGCTGGGAAATTTCTTGACTTCAAAATGGTCGATACAAAAGCTGTGATCAACCAAATACAAGAACTGCAAATTATCGTTCGTCAATTAGAAGATGAAAAGATGACACTTAGCGAATCTTTTCAAGTTGCCGCTGCTATTGAGAAGCTTCCTCCATCGTGGAAGGACTTCAAGAACTACCTAAAGCACAAGCGCAAAGAAATAACAATGGAGGAACTTGTAGTTCGATTGAGAATTAAGGAAGATAATAGAAATTCTGAAAAGAAGATTTCTCAAAATGTGGTTGCCAAAGCAAACGTTGTCGAGACGGACAAGTCCAATAAGAGAAAACGTGAAAACCAACCTAAGAAGTCAAAGAAATTCAAGGGGTCATGCCATAATTGTGGAAAGAAGGGTCATAAAGCTGCAGAATGTCGCGGTCCACCCAAAAAGAAGAAATCAGAAGCGAATGTGGCAGAAGTTTCAGACGGAGTTTCTGAAATGGACCTGTGTGCAGTTGTTTCAGAATGCAACCTTGTTGGCAACAACAAAGAGTGGTTTGTAGACACTGGAGCCACTAGGCATATATGCGCAAATAAGTGGATGTTCACAAACTACAAAAGTGCTACTAATGAAGAACAACTGTTTATGGGTAACTCGTCCACATCAAAGGTCGAAGGCAAGGGAAAGATTTTGCTGAAATTGACTTCTGGAAAAGAACTCACTCTAAATGATATCTCCATGTTCCAGAAATTCGCAAGAATCTAATTTCAGGATCGTTGCTCAGCAAGCATGGCTTCAAACTGACATTTGTGGCTGATAAATTTGTGTTGTCTAAGAATGGAGTGTACATAGGAAAGGGTTATGTATGTGATGGTCTATTTAAGGCTAATGTAACCACTGTTGTACCAAACAATGATATGAATAAAATTGAATCTTCTGCTTATATGGTTGACTCTCCTAATCTATGGCATTCTAGACTAGGTCATGTGAATTTTGATACTTTACAAAAACTGATCAATCTAGAATTCATACCTAAGTGTAGAATTGATTCAAATTACAAATGCCAAATTTGTGCTGAAGCCAAATTGACAAGAACATCATTTCATCATGTTGAAAGAGAAACCGAACCTCTAGACTTAATACATACTGATGTATGTGACTTGAAAATGTGTCAAACTAGAGGAGAAAAAAGGTACTTCATCACTTTTATAGATGATTGTACAAGATACTGTTATGTATATCTCCTTAGAAGTAAGGATGAGGCATTCGATATATTTAAACAGTATAAAGCAGAAGTTGAGAATCAACTCAATAGAAAAATAAAAGCTTTAAGAAGTGATAGAGGAGGAGAATATGAGTTTCCATTTGAGGAATTCTGTGCTGAGCATGGTATAATACACCAAACAACAGCTCCTTATTCACCTCAATCCAACGGTATAACCGAACGGAAAAATAGAACTCTTAAAGAAATGATGAATGCCTTATTAATAAGCTCTGGCTTGCCAGATAATTTTTGGGGTGAAGCTATTCTTTCGGCAAATCATATTTTGAATAAAATACCACGAAAGAAAACTTCTAAGACTCCCCATGAACTTTGGAAAAATAGACCACCATCCTACAAATACTTAAAAGTGTGGGGGTGTCTTGCCAAAGTGGAAATTCCCAAACCGAAAAAGGTTAAAATAGGACCGAAGACTATAGATTGCATATTCATTGGATATGCTCATAATAGTAGTGCATATCGATTTTTGGTGTACAAATCTGAAATTGATGACATTCATGAAAACACCATTATCGAGTCTCGAAATGCAAGATTCTTTGAACACATTTACCCTCTAAAAACTTCTATTGAAACAAATGTTCAAAAGAGGCCAAGAGATCCAGATATTCCCGAGGATAATGTTGATCAAAGAAAAATGAATGATGAAACTGAGATAGAGGAACCGAGAAGGAGCAAGCGATAAAGGACCTCTAAATCCTTTGGACCTGATTTCTATGCATATATGATAGAAAATGAACCTCTAACTTACCAATAGGCAATGTCATCTCCCGATGCTCCTTATTGGAAAGAAGCCGTCAATAGTGAAATAGAATCCATTCTACAAAACCATACGTGGGAACTAGTGGATCTCCCTAAAGGATCAAAACCACTAGGATATAAATGGATATTTAAGAAGAAACTAAAGGCTGACGGCTCAATAGACAAGTATAAAGCAAGACTTGTAATAAAAGGATTCAGACAGAAGCAAGATCTGGATTACTTTGATACGTACTCTCCAGTTACCAGAATAACATCAATTAGGATGCTTATTGCAATCGCATCTATATTGAATTTGGAAATACACCAAATGGATGTGAAAACTGCGTTTTTGAACGGTGAACTGGAAGAGGAAATATATATGCAGCAACCAGAAGGGTTTCTAAGCCCAGGAAATGAAAATAAGGTGTGCAAGTTAGTGAAATCTCTGTATGGCCTTAAACAAGCACCAAAACAATGGCATGAGAAATTTGATGAAGCAATGTTATCAAATGGATTCAAAATAAATGAATCAGATAAATGCGTCTATATAAAATGTATAGATGTTGGATATGTCATTGTTTGTCTCTACGTTGATGATTTACTGATCCTAGGAAGTAATAAGGTGATAATAAAGTCTACGAAGGACATGCTATCCTCTAGATTTGATATGAAGGACCTAGGAGTGGCCGATGTAATTTTGGGTGTAAAAATTATAAAGACACCACAGGGATATTCGTTATCTCAGTCACATTACATTGCTAAAATTCTTGAAAAATTCAAACAGTATAATGTAACTACTGCAAAATCACCAGTAGATATGAACCAAAATTGGGTAAAGAACACTGGTGATGGTATCTATCAGCTTGAATACTCTCGTATACTGGGAATTATTATGTATGTCATGAATTGCACTAGGCCTGATATTGCGTACGCTGTAAGCAAGCTCAGTAGATATACCAGCAATCCTGGTAAAAATCATTGGAAAGCAATAATCAGAGTTCTAGGATATCTAAAGTATACACAAAACTGTGTGTTGCAATATGATAAGTATCCTTCAGTAATAGAAGGATATAGTGACGCCAATTGGATAACGGGCTCAAATGACACAAAATCGACAAGTGGATATGTGTTTACATTAGGAAATGGAGCAATTTCGTGGAAATCATCCAAACAGACTTGCATAGCAAGGTCAACAATGGAATCTGAGTTCATTGCTCTGGATAAAGCCGCGGAAGAAGCAGATTGGCTTAGGGGGTTTTTAGAGGACATTCCAAATTGGGAAAAACCAGTACCTCCAATATGTATACATTGTGATAGTCAATCTGCTATAGGAAGGGCGAATAGTACATTGTATAATGGTAAGTCGAGACATATTCGTCGTAGGCATAAAACCATAAGACAACTTCTCTCTAATGGAGTTATCACTATAGACTATGTAAGGTCAAAGGATAACATTGCGGATCCACTAACTAAAGGCTTGCCTAGAGAGAAAGTTCAAACCTTATCGATGGGAATGGGTTTAAGACCTATGATCTAAAAGTTTTTCTAAACGGAAACCCCACCAAGTTGACTAGAGATCCCAAGATCTAGGTTCAAAGAGACAACTAAGTTTATAGATAAACTTAATGGCACTGTTAAAATACAGACCATTCCTATGATAAGTCAGTGCACAACCCGTCGGAGAATAGGATAAGCTTAGCTTTTAATGATGTCTATACTGTGGTGTTATAAAAGACCCAAGTGGAGTATTACGGGATACTCTTTATAGAATCACCTACGTGAGTGTGAAGGCGCCGCTTCAAAAAGAATTGTAAGGTCGAATTCTTTAAACACTCATGAGACCAAGCAGGTGTTCATGGCAAAAACGAACACAAACAGAGAACCAAGGGGTTTAGAAACACTTAGCATGTGTTATCTATATATACATACACAAAAGGCTTACAGTTCAAAGACAATCTAGTCCACTGATTCGCCAGTAGGTTTTAACGATAAACACTAGGAAAAGTTCAAGGCCAATGTGCTACTTTTACCGATATGTTAAATGTTTCGCAAAATTTAAGAACAAAATTAAGAAACCTCTCATTCATGTGGGGGATTGTTGGAAAGAATGAGAAGGTTAGTGAAGAAGAGGTTATGAGGTAGTGGAGAAATACAAAGAAAACAAAGTCCCACATTGTGTATGTTTTGTGGATATATCTTCATAAATACTAAAGCCCCACATGTTATATCAAACAAATGACATGAACACATAAGGGCTTGAATGAATGGGCTATGGAGGCTTTGGGATAAGGGCCTTGAGCCTTGGGGCTCTTGGGGTCTCTCGTGATAAATGGGCCGCCGACTGTTAAAATGCGCGGAAAAACAGTATCTTTGCGCGGGTGTGAACGTTTGGACGAGCGGATGCATCTGTTCGTCTGAACAATGATCGGGTGCGACTGGTTGGACAAGCGCGCCTGTACGGACAGTCGCGCCTACCCCAGAACGGCACCCCTCCGCTGCTATATATAGGCAGCCTTCCAGAGCCATCAAAGACACAGAATTAATTAATTCATTCGATCTCCTTCTTCTTAACTGCTCTGTTCTTAAAATTACTCTCTTGAGTTCGTGTTGCCCTGCACTTGAAAGCGCTTCAAATTGCAGAGACCGGTCCGTTTTATCTTGGGAGACAATTGCTCGATAACCTTCAGCGCCAGTGAGGGAGCAATATTGTTTCAAAGAAACAGATTTACTCTGGACTCGGACGATACTGAAAGGTACTCTTCTCCTTTTTTGTTTTGCAACGGTTCTGCTCTGTTGCAATTCTGGTCGCGCTTTTCGCCGTTACTAGTTCTGAAACAATTCAAATTAGTAACGCTTCTTGACGTGACAATTGGATAGTGACAATTTATTGATTGCTATCAGATTCGTATTGCATTTGCATTGTTCCGAATAACAATTTTCAAACAATATTGTCGTTTTGCAGAAAACGATAATGGCTAAAAACAATAGTGGTCCTGCTGCGCCAACACCACCTGTAACCAATCCTTTTGCACCCGTGGTTACGCCAATGGCACTGTCTCATGGAGAAAGGCCAGAAAAGTTCACCGGAGCGGACTTCAAACGTTGGCAGCAAAAGATGCTATTTTACTTGACAACATTGGGCCTAGCAAAGTATCTTACAGAAGATGCTCCAGTCGTTGCAGAATTGGAACCGGATTCAATTAAAGTTGAAGCCCTTACTGCTTGGAAAAATTCTGATTTCATGTGTAAAAATTACATCTTGAATGGCCTCAACAACAGTCTATACAACGTGTACTGCACTGTTGCAACATCCAAACAACTCTGGTTGGCTTTGGAAAAGAAGTATAAAACTGAAGATGCAGGCATGAAGAAATTCATCGCTGGGAAATTTCTTGACTTCAAAATGGTCGATACAAAAGCTGTGATCAACCAAATACAAGAACTGCAACTTATCATTCGTCAATTAGAAGATGAAAAGATGACACTTAGCGAATCTTTTCAAGTTGCCGCTGCTATTGAGAAGCTTCCTCCATCGTGGAAGGACTTCAAGAACTACCTAAAGCACAAGCGCAAAGAAATGACAATGGAGGAACTTGTAGTTCGATTGAGAATTGAGGAAGATAATAGAAATTCTGAAAAGAAGATTTCTCAAAATGTGGTTGCCAAAGCAAACGTTGTCGAGACGGACAAGTCCAATAAGAGAAAACGTGAAAACCAACCTAAGAAGTCAAAGAAATTCAAGGGGTCATGCCATAATTGTGGAAAGAAGGGTCATAAAGCTGCAGAATGTCGCGGTCCACCCAAAAAGAAGAAATCAGAAGCGAATGTGGCAGAAGTTTCAGATGGAGTTTCTGAAATGGACCTGTGTGCAGTTGTTTCAGAATGCAACCTTGTTGGCAACAACAAGGAGTGGTTTGTAGACATTGGAGCCACTAGGCATATATGCGCAAATAAGTGGATGTTCACAAACTACAAAAGTGCTACTAATGCAGAACAACTGTTTATGGGTAACTCGTCCACATCAAAGGTCGAAGGCAAGGGAAAGATTGTGCTGAAATTGACTTTTGGAAAAGAACTCACTCTAAATGATGTTCTCCATGTTCCAGAAATCCGCAAGAATCTAATTTCAGGATCGTTGCTTAGCAAGCATGGCTTCAAACTGACATTTGTGGCTGATAAATTTGTGTTGTCTAAGAATGGAGTGTACATAGGAAAGGGTTATGTATGTGATGGTCTATTTAAGGCTAATGTAACCACTGTTGTACCAAACAATGATATGAATAAAATTGAATCTTCTGCTTATATGGTTGACTCTCCTAATCTATGGCATTCTAGACTAGGTCATGTGAATTTTGATACTTTACAAAAACTGATCAATCTAGAATTCATACCTAAGTGTAGAATTGATTCAAATTACAAATGTCAAATTTGTGCTGAAGCCAAATTGACAAGAACATCATTTCATCATGTTGAAAGAGAAACCGAACCTCTAGACTCAATACATACTGATGTATGTGACTTGAAAATGTGTCAAACTAGAGGAGGAAAAAGGTACTTCATCACTTTTATAGATGATTGTACAAGATACTATTATGTATATCTCCTTAGAAGTAAGGATGAGGCATTCGATATATTTAAACAGTATAAAGCAGAAGTTGAGAATCAACTCAATAGAAAAATAAAAGCTTTAAGAAGTGATAGAGGAGGAGAATATGAGTTTCCATTTGAGGAATTCTGTGCTGAGCATGGTATAATACACCAAACTACGGCTCCTTATTCACCTCAATCCAACGGTATAGCCGAACGAAAAAATAGAACTCTTAAAGAAATGATGAATGCCTTATTAATAAGCTCTGGCTTGCCAGATAATTTTTGGGGTGAAGCTATTCTTTTGGCAAATCATATTTTGAATAAAATACCACGAAAGAAAACTTCTAAGACTCCCCATGAACTTTGGAAAAACAGACCACCATCCTACAAATACTTAAAAGTGTGGGGGTGTCTTGCCAAAGTGGAAATTCCAAAACCGAAAAAGGTTAAAATAAGACCGAAGACTATAGATTGCATATTCATTGGATATGCTCATAATAGTAGTGCATATCGATTTTTGGTGTACAAATCTGAAATTGATGACATTCATGAAAACACCATTATCGAGTCTCGAAATGCAAGATTCTTTGAACACATTTATCCTCTAAAAACTTCTATTGAAACAAATGTTCAAAAGAGGCCAAGAGATCCAGATATTCCCGAGGATAATGTTGATCAAAGAAAAATGAATGATGAAACTGAGATAGAGGAACCGAGAAGGAGCAAGCGACAAAGGACCTCTAAATCCTTTGGACCTGATTTCTATGCATATATGATAGAAAATGAACCTCTAACTTACCAACAGGCAATGCCATCTCCCGATGCTCCTTATTGGAAAGAAGCCGTCAATAGTGAAATAGAATCCATTCTACAAAACCATACGTGGGAACTAGTGGATCTCCCTAAAGGATCAAAACCACTAGGATATAAATGGATATTTAAGAAGAAACTAAAGGCTGACGGCTCAATAGACAAGTATAAAGCAAGACTTGTAATAAAAGGATTCAGACAGAAGCAAGATCTGGATTACTTTGATACGTACTCTCCAGTTACCAGAATAACATCAATTAGGATGCTTATTGCAATCGCATCTATATTGAATTTGGAAATACACCAAATGGATGTGAAAACTGCGTTTTTGAACGGTGAACAGGAAGAGGAAATATATATGCAGCAACCAGAAGGGTTTCTAAGCCCAGGAAATGAAAATAAGGTGTGCAAGTTAGTGAAATCTCTGTATGGCCTTAAACAAGCACCAAAACAATGGCATGAGAAATTTGATGAAGCAATGTTATCAAATGGATTCAAAATAAATGAATCAGATAAATGCATCTATATAAAATGTATAGATGTTGGATATGTCATTGTGTGTCTCTACGTTGATGATTTACTGATCCTAGGAAGTAATAAGGTGATAATAAAGTCTACGAAGGACATGCTATCCTCTAGATTTAATATGAAGGACCTAGGAGTGGCCGATGTAATTTTGGGTGTAAAAATTATAAAGACACCACAGGGATATTCGTTATCTCAGTTACATTACATTGCTAAAATTCTTTAAAATTTCAAGCAGTATAATGTAACTACTGCAAAATCACCAGTAGATATGAACCAAAATTGGGTAAAGAACACTGGTGATGGTATCTATCAGCTTGAATACTCTCGTATACTGGGAAGTATTATGTATGTCATGAATTGCACTAGGCCTGATATTGCGTACGCTGTAAGCAAGCTCAGTAGATATACCAGCAATCCTGGTAAAAATCATTGGAAAGCAATAATCAGAGTTCTAGGATATCTAAAGTATACACAAAACTATGTGTTGCAATATGATAAGTATCCTTCAGTAATAGAAGGATATAGTGACGCCAATTGGATAACGGGCTCAAATGACACAAAATCCACAAGTGGATATGTGTTTACATTAGGAAATGGAGCAATTTCGAGGAAATCATCCAAACAGACTTCCATAGCAAGGTCAACAATGGAATCTGAGTTCATTGCTCTGGATAAAGCCGCGGAAGAAGCAGATTGGCTTAGGAGGTTTTTAGAGGACATTCCATATTGGGAAAAACCAGTACCTCCAATATGTATACATTATGATAGTCAATCTGCTATAGGAAGGGCGAATAGTACATTGTATAATGGTAAGTCGAGACATATTCGTCGTAGGCATAAAACCATAAGACAACTTCTCTCTAGTGGAGTTATCACTATAGACTATGTAAGGTCAAAGGATAACATTGCAGATCCACTAACTAAAGGCTTGCCTAGAGAGAAAGTTCAAACCTTATCGATGGGAATGGGTTTAAGACCTATGATCTCAAAGTTTTTCTAAACGGAAACCCCAACTAGTTGACTGGAGATCCCAAGATCTAGGTTCAAAGGGACAACTAAGTTTATAGATAAACTTAATGGCACTGTTAAAATACAGACCATTCCTATGAAAAGTCAGTGCACAGCCCGTAGGAGAATAGGATAAGATTAGCTTTTAATGATGTCTATACTGTGGTGTTATAAAAGACCCAAGTGGAGTATTACGGGATACTCTTTATAGAATCACCTACGTGAGTGTGAAGGCGCCGCTTCAAAAAGAATTGTAAGGTCGAATTCTTTAAACACTCATGAGACCAAGCAGGTGTTCATGGCAAAAACGAACACAAACAGAGAACCAAGGGGTTTAGAAACACTTAGCGTGTGTTATCTATATATACTTACACAAAAGGCTTACAGTTCAAAGACAATCTAGTCCACTGATTCGCCAGTAGGTTATAACGATAAACACTAGGAAAAGTTCAAGGCCAATGTGCTACTTTTACCGATATGTTAAATGTTTCGCAAAATTTAAGAACAAAATTAAGTAACCTCTCATTCATGTGGGGGGATTGCTGGAAAGAATGAGAAGGTTAGTGAAGAAGAGGTTATGAGGTAGTGGAGAAATACAAAGAAAACAAAGTCCCACATTGTGTATGTTTTGTGGATATATCTTTATAAATACTAAAGCCCCACATGTTATATCAAACAAATGACATGAACACATAAGGGCTTGAATGAATGGGCTATGGAGGCTTTGGGCTTTCATATTAAATATTAAAATGTCAAAGATAAGGGCCTTGGGGCTCTTGGAGTCTCTCGTGATAAATGGGCCGCCGACTGTTAAAATGCGAGGAAAAACAGTATTTTTGCGTGGGTGTGAACGTTTGGACGAGCGGATGCATCTATTCATCTGAACAATGATCGGGTGCGACTGGTTGGACCAGCGCGCCTGTACGGACAGTCGCGCCTACCCCAGAACGGCACCCCTCCGCTGCTATATATAGGCAGCCTGCCAGAGCCATCAAAGACACATAATTAATTCATTTGATCTCCTTCTTCTTCACTGCTCTGTTCTTAAAATTACTCTCTTGAGTTCGTGTTGCTCTGCACTTGAAAGCGCTTCAAATTGCAGAGACCGGTCCGTTTTATCTTGGGAGACAATTGCTCGATAACCTTCAGCGCCAGTGAGGGAGCAATATTGTTTCAAAGAAACAGATTTACTCTGGACTCAGACGATACTGAAAGGTACTCTTCTCCTTTTTTGTTTTGCAACGGTTCTGCTCTATTGCACTTCCGGTCGCGCTTTTCGCCGTTACTAATTCTGAAACAATTCAAATTAGTAACGCTTCTTGACGTGACAATTGGATAGTGACAATTTATTGATTGCTATCAGATTCGTATTGCATTTGCATTGTTCCGAATAACAATTTTGAAACAATATTGTCGTTTTGCAGAAAACGATAATGGCTAAAAACAATAGTGGTCCTGCTGCGCCAACACCACCTATAACCAATCCTTTTGCACCCATGGTTACACCAATGGCACTGTCTCATGGAGAAAGGCCAGAAAAGTTCACCGGAGCGGATTTCAAACGTTGGCAGCAAAAGATGCTATTTTACTTGACAACATTGGGCCTAGCAAAGTATCTTACAGAAGATGCTCCAGTCGTTGCTGAATTGGAACCGGATCCAGTTAAAGTTGAAGCCCTTACTGCTTGGAAAAATTCTGATTTCATGTGTAAAAATTACATCTTGAATGGCCTCAACAACAGTCTATACAACGTGTACTGCACTATTGCAACATCCAAACAACTCTGGTTGGCTTTGGAAAAGAAGTATAAAACTGAAGATGCAGGCATGAAGAAATTCATCGCTGGGAAATTTCTTGACTTCAAAATGGTCGATACAAAAGCTGTGATCAACCAAATACAAGAACTGCAACTTATCATTCGTCAATTAGAAGATGAAAAGATGACACTAAGCAAATCTTTTCAAGTTGCCGCTACTATTGAGAAGCTTCCTCCATTGCGGAAGGACTTCAAGAACTACCTAAAGCACAAGCGCAAAGAAATGACAATGGAGGAACTTGTAGTTCGATTGAGAATTGAGGAAGATAATAGAAATTCTGAAAAGAAGATTTCTCAAAATGTGGTTGCCAAAGCAAACGTTGTCGAGACGGACAAGTCCAATAAGAGAAAACATGAAAACCAACCTAAGAAGTCAAAGAAATTGAAGGGGTCAAGCCATAATTGTGGAAAGAAGGGTCATAAAGCTGCAGAATGTCGCGGTCCACCCAAAAAGAAGAAATCAGAAGCGAATGTGGCAGAAGTTTCAGACGGAGTTTCTGAAATGGACCTGTGTGCAGTTGTTTCAGAATGCAACCTTGTTGGCAACAACAAGGAGTGGTTTGTAGACACTGGAGCCACTAGGCAAATATGCGCAAATAAGTGGATGTTCACAAACTACAAAAGTGCTACTAATGAAGAACAACTATTTATGGGTAACTCGTCCACATCAAAGGTCGAAGGCAAGGGAAAGATTGTGCTGAAATTGACTTCTGGAAAAGAACCCACTCTAAATGATGTTCTCCATGTTCCAGAAATTCGCAAGAATCTAATTTCAGGATCGTTGCCTAGCAAGCATGGCTTCAAACTGACATTTGTGGCTGATAAATTTGTGTTGTCTAAGAATGGAGTGTACATAGGAAAGGGTTATGTATGTGATGGTCTATTTAAGGCTAATGTAACCACTGTTGTACCAAACAATGATATGAATAAAATTGAATCTTCTGCTTATATGGTTGACTCTCCTAATCTATGGCATTCTAGACTAGGTCATGTGAATTTTGATACTTTACAAAAACTGATCAATCTAAAATGCATACCTAAGTGTAGAATTGATTCAAATTACAAATGTCAAATTTGTGCTGAAGCCAAATTGACAAGAACATCATTTCATCATGTTGAAAGAGAAACCGAACCTCTAGACTTAATACATACTGATGTATGTGACTTGAAAATGTGTCAAACTAGAGGAGGAAAAAGGTACTTCATCACTTTTATAGATGATTGTACAAGATACTGTTATGTATATCTCCTTAGAAGTAAGGATGAGGCATTCGATATATTTAAACAGTATAAAGCAGAAGTTGAGAATCAACTCAATAGAAAAATAAAAGCTTTAAGAAGTGATAGAGGAGGAGAATATGAGTTTCCATTTGAGGAATTCTGTGCTGAGCATGGTATAATACACCAAACTATAGCTCCTTATTCACCTCAATCCAACGGTATAGCCGAACGGAAAAATAGAACTCTTAAAGAAATGATGAATGCCTTATTAATAAGCTCTGGCTTGCCAGATAATTTTTGGGGTGAAGCTATTCTTTCGGCAAATCATATTTTGAATAAAATACCACGAAAGAAAACTTCTAAGACTCCCCATGAACTTTGGAAAAACAGACCACCATCTTACAAATACTTAAAAGTGTGGGGGTGTCTTGCCAAAGTGGAAATTCCAAAACCGAAAAAGGTTAAAATAGGACCGAAGACTATAGATTGCATATTCATTGGATATGCTCATAATAGTAGTGCATATCGATTTTTGGTGTACAAATCTGAAATTGATGACATTCATGAAAACACCATTATCGAGTCTCGAAATGCAAGATTCTTTGAACACATTTATCCTCTAAAAACTTCTATTGAAACAAATGTTCAAAAGAGGCCAAGAGATCCAGATATTCCCGAGGATAATGTTGATCAAAGAAAAATGAATGATGAAACTGAGATAGAGGAACCGAGAAGGAGCAAGCGATAAAGGACCTCTAAATCCTTTGGACCTAATTTCTATGCATATATGATAGAAAATGAACCTCTAACTTACCAACAGGCAATGTCATCTCCCGATGCTCCTTATTTGAAAGAAGCCGTCAATAGTGAAATAGAATCCATTCTACAAAACCATACGTGGGAACTAGTGGATCTCCCTAAAGGATCAAAACCACTAGGATATAAATGGATATTTAAGAAGAAACTAAAGGCTGACGGCTCAATAGACAAGTATAAAGCAAGACTTGTAATAAAAGGACTCAGACAGAAGCAAGATCTGGATTACTTTGATACGTACTCTCCAGTTACCAGAATAACATCATTTAGGATGCTTATTGCAATCGCATCTATATTGAATTTGGAAATACACCAAATGGATGTGAAAACTGTGTTTTTGAATGGTGAACTGGAAGAGGAAATATATATGCAGCAACCAGAAGGGTTTCTAAGCCCAGGAAATGAAAATAAGGTGTGCAAGTTAGTGAAATCTCTGTATGGCCTTAAACAAGCACCAAAACAATGGCATGAGAAATTTGATGAAGCAATGTTATCAAATGGATTCAAAATAAATGAATCAGATAAATGCGTCTATATAAAATGTATAGATGTTGGATATGTCATTGTTTGTCTCTACGTTGATGATTTACTGATCCTAGGAAGTAATAGGGTGATAATAAAGTCTACGAAGGACATGCTATCCTCTAGATTTGATATGAAGGACCTAGGAGTGGCCGATGTAATTTTGGGTGTAAAAATTATAAAGACACCACAGCGATATTCGTTATCTCAGTCACATTACATTGCTAAATTTCTTGAAAAATTCAAGCAATATAATGTAACTACTGCAAAATCACCAGTAGATATGAACCAAAATTGGGTAAAGAACACTGGTGATGGTATCTATCAGCTTGAATACTCTCGTATACTGGGAAGTATTATGTATGTCATGAATTGCACTAGGCCTGATATTGCGTACGCTGTAAGCAAGCTCAGTAGATATACCAGCAATCCTGGTAAAAATCATTGGAAAGCAATAATCAGAGTTCTAGGATATCTAAAGTATACACAAATCTATGTGTTGCAATATGATAAGTATCCTTCAGTAATAGAAGGATATAGTGACGCCAATTGGATAACGGGCTCAAATGACACAAAATCCACAAGTGGATATGTGTTTACATTAGGAAATGGAGCAAGTTCGTGGAAATCATCCAAACAGACTTACATAGCAAGGTCAACAATGGAATCTGAGTTCATTGCTCTGGATAAAGCCGCGGAAGAAGCAGATTGGCTTAGGGGGTTTTTAGAGGACATTCCAAATTGGGAAAAACCAGTACCTCCAATATGTATAAATTGTGATAGTCAATCTGCTATAGGAAGGGCGAATAGTACATTGTATAATGGTAAGTCGAGACATATTCGTCGTAGGCATAAAACCATAAGACAAATTCTCTCTAATGGAGTTATCACTATAGACTATGTAAGGTCAAAGGATAACATTGCGGATACACTAACTAAAGGCTTGCCTAGAGAGGAAGTTCAAACCTTATCGATGGGAATGGGTTTAAGATCTATGATCTAAAAGTTTTTCTAAACGGAAACCCCACCTAGTTGACTGGAGATCCCAAGATCTAGGTTCAAAGGGACAACTAAGTTTATAGATAAACTTAATGGCACTGTTAAAATACAGACCATTCCTATGATAAGTCAGTGCACAACCCGTCGGAGAATAGGATAAGCTTAGCTTTTAATGATGTCTATATTGTGGTGTTATAAATGACCCAAGTGGAGTATTACGGGATACTCTTTATAGAATCACCTACGTGAGTGTGAAGGCGCCGCTTCAAAAAGAATTGTAAGGTCGAATTCTTTAAACACTCATGAGACCAAGCAGGTGTTCATGGCAAAAACGAACACAAACAGAGAACCAAGGGGTTTAGAAACACTTAGCGTGTGTTATCTATATATACTTACACAAAAGGCTTACAGTTCAAAGACAATCTAGTCCACTGATTCGCCAGTAGGTTATAACGATAAACACTAGGAAAAGTTCAAGGCCAATGTGCTACTTTTACCGATATGTTAAATGTTTCGCAAAATTTAAGAACAAAATTAAGTAACCTCTCATTCATGTGGGGGATTGTTGGAAAGAATGAGAAGGTTAGTGAAGAAGAGGTTATGAGGTAGTGGAGAAATACAAAGAAAACAAAGTCCTACATTGTGTATGTTTTGTGGATATATCTTCATAAATACTAAAGCCCCACATGTTATATCAAACAAATGACATGAACACATAAGGGCTTGAATGAATGGGCTATGGAGGCTTTGGGCTTTCATATTAAATATTAAAATGTCAAAGATAAGGGCCTTGGGGCTCTTGGGGTCTCTCGTGACAAATGGGCCGCCGACTGTTAAAATGCGCGGAAAAACAGTATTTTTGCGCGGGTGTGAACGTTTGGACGAGCGGATGCATCTGTTCGTCTGAACAATGATCGGGTGCGACTTGGTTGAACCAGCGCGCCTGTACGGACAGTCGCGCCTACCCCAGAACGGCACCCCTCCGCTACTATATATAGGCAGCCTGCCAGAGCCATCAAAGACACAGAATTAATTCATTCGATCTCCTTCTTCTTCACTGCTCTGTTCTTAAAATTACTCTCTTGAGTTCGTGTTGCTATGCACTTGAAAGCGCTTCAAATTGCAGAGACCGGTCCGTTTTATCTTGGGAGACAATTGCTCGATAACCTTCAGCGCCTGTGAGGGAGCAATATTGTTTCAAAGAAACAGATTTACTCTGGACTCGGACGATACAGAAAGGTACCCTTCTCCTTTTTTGTTTTGCAACGGTTCTGCTCTGTTGCAATTCCGGTCGCGCTTTTCGCCGTTAGTAATTCTGAAACAATTCAAATTAGTAACGCTTCTTGACGTGACAATTGGATAGTGACAATTTATTGATTGCTATCAGATTCGTATTGCATTTGCATTGTTCCGAATAACAATTTTGAAACAATATTGTCGTTTTGCAGAAAACGATAATGGCTAAAAACAATAGTGGTCCTGCTGCGCCAACACCACCTGTAACCAATCCTTTTGCACCCGTGGTTACGCCAATGGCACTGTCTCATGGAGAAAGGCCAGAAAAGTTCACCGGAGCGGACTTCAAACGTTGGCAGCAAAAGATGCTATTTTACTTGACAACATTGGGCCTAGCAAAGTATCTTACAGAAGATGCTCCAGTCCTTGCAGAATTGGAACCGGATCCAGTTAAAGTTGAAGCCCTTAGTGCTTGGAAAAATTCTGATTTCATGTGTAAAAATTACATCTTGAATGGCCTCAACAACAGTCTATACAACGTGTACTGCACTGTTGCAACATCCAAACAACTCTGGTAGGCTTTGGAAAAGAAGTATAAAACTGAAGATGCAGGCATGAATAAATTCATCGCTGGGAAATTTCTTGACTTCAAAATGGTCGATACAAAAGCTGTGATCAACCAAATACAAGAACTGCAACTTATCATTCATCAATTAGAAGATGAAAAGATGACACTTAGCGAATCTTTTCAAGTTGCCGCTGCTATTGAGAAGCTTCCTCCATCGTGGAAGGACTTCAAGAACTACCTAAAGCACAAGCGCAAAGAAATGACAATGGAGGAACTTGTAGTTCGATTGAGAATTGAGGAAGATAATAGAAATTCTAAAAAGAAGATTTCTCAAAATGTGGTTGCCAAAGCAAACGTTGTCGAGACGGACAAGTCTAATAAGAGAAAACGTGAAAACCAACCTAAGAAGTCAAAGAAATTCAAGGGGTCATGCAATAATTGTGGAAAGAAGGGTCATAAAGCTGCAGAATGTCGCGGTCCACCCAAAAAGAAGAAATCAGAAGCGAATGTGGCAGAAGTTTCAGACGGAGTTTCTGAAATGGACCTGTGTGCAGTTGTTTCAGAATGCAACCTTTTTGGCAACAACAAGGAGTGGTTTGTAGATACTGGAGCCACTAGGCATATATGCGCAAATAAGTGGATGTTCACAAACTACAAATGTGCTACTAATGAAGAACAACTGTTTATGGGTAACTCGTCCACATCAAAGGTCGAAGGCAAGGGAAAGATTGTGCTGAAATTGACTTCTGGAAAAGAACTCACTCTAAATGATGTTCTCCATGTTCCAGAAATTCGCAAGAATCTAATTTCAGGATCGTTGCTCAGCAAGCATGGCTTCAAACTGACATTTGTGGCTGATAAATTTGTGTTGTCCAAGAATGGAGTGTGCATAGGAAAGGGTTATGTATGTGATGGTCTATTTAAGGCTAATGTAACCACTGTTGTACCAAACAATGATATGAATAAAATTGAATCTTCTGCTTATATGGTTGACTCTCCTAATCTATGGCATTCTAGACTAGGTCATGTGAATTTTGATACTTTACAAAAACTGATCAATCTAGAATTCATACCTAAGTGTAGAATTGATTCAAATTACAAATGTCAAATTTGTGCTGAAGCCAAATTGACAAGAACATCATTTCATCATGTTGAAAGAGAAACCGAACCTCTCGACTTAATACATACTGATGTATGTGACTTGAAAATGTGTCAAACTAGAGGAGGAAAAAGGTACTTCATCACTTTTATAGATGATTGTACAAGATACTGTTATGTATATCTCCTTAGAAGTAAGGATGAGGCATTCGATATATTTAAACAGTATAAAGCAGAAGTTGAGAATCAACTCAATAGAAAAATAAAAGCTTTAAGAAGTGATAGAGGAGGAGAATATGAGTTTCCATTTGAGGAATTCTGTGCTGAGCATGGTATAATACACCAAACTACAACTCCTTATTCACCTCAATCCAACGGTATAGCCGAACGGAAAAATAGAACTCTTAAAGAAATGATGAATGCCTTATTAATAAGCTCTGCCTTGCCAGATAATTTTTGGGGTGAAGCTATTCTTTCGGCAAATCAAATTTTGAATAAAATACCACGAAAGAAAGCTTCTAAGACTCCCCATGAACTTTGGAAAAACAGACCACCATCCTACAAATACTTAAAAGTGTGGGGGTGTCTTGCCAAAGTGGAAATTCCAAAACCGAAAAAGGTTAAAATAGGACCGAAGACTATAGATTGCATATTCATTGGATATGCTCATAATAGTAGTGCATATCGATTTTTGGTGTACAAATCTGAAATTGATGACATTCATGAAAACACCATTATCGAGTCTCGAAATGCAAGATTCTTTGAACACATTTATCCTCTAAAAACTTCTATTGAAACAAATGTTCAAAAGAGGCCAAGAGATCCAGATATTCCCGAGGATAATGTTGATCAAAGAAAAATGAATGATGAAACTGAGATAGAGGAACCGAGAAGGAGCAAGCGACAAAGGACCTCTAAATCCTTTGGACCTGATTTCTATGCATATATGATAGAAAATGAACCTCTAACTTACCAAAAGGCAATGTCATCTTCCGATGCTCCTTATTGGAAAGAAGCCGTCAATAGTGAAATAGAATCCATTCTACAAAACCATACGTGGGAACTAGTGGATCTCCCTAAAGGGTCAAAACCACTAGGATATAAATGGATATTTAAGAAGAAACTAATGGCTGACGGCTCAATAGACAAGTATAAAGCAAGACTTGTAATAAAAGGATTCAGACAGAAGCAAGATCTGGATTACTTTGATACGTACTCTCCAGTTACCAGAATAACATCAATTAGGATGCTTATTGCAATCGCATCTATATTGAATTTGGAAATACACCAAATGGATGTGAAAACTGCGTTTTTGAACGGTGAACTGGAAGAGGAAATATATATGCAGCAACCAGAAGGGTTTCTAAGCCCAGGAAATGAAAATAAGGTGTGCAAGTAAGTGAAATCTCTGTATGGCCTTAAATAAGCACCAAAACAATGGCATGAGAAATTTGATGAAGCAATGTTATCAAATGGATTCAAAATAAATGAATCAGATAAATGCGTCTATATAAAATGTATAGATGTTGGATATGTCATTGTGTGTCTCTACGTTGATGATTTACTGATCCTAGGAAGTAATAAGGTGATAATAAAGTCTACGAAGGACATGCTATCCTCTAGATTTGATATGAAGGACCTAGGAGTGGCCGATGTAATTTTGGGTGTAAAAATTATAAAGACACCACAGGGATATTCGTTTTCTCAGTCACATTACATTGCTAAAATTCTTTAAAATTTCAAGCAGTATAATGTAACTACTGCAAAATCACCAGTAGATATGAACCAAAATTGGGTAAAGAACACTGGTGATGGAATCTATCAGCTTGAATACTCTCGTATACTGGGAAGTATTATGTATGTCATGAATTGCACTAGGCCTGATATTGCGTACGCTGTAAGCAAGCTCAATAGATATACCAGCAATCCTGGTAAAAATCATTGGAAAGCAATAATCAGAGTTCTAGGATATCTAAAGTATACACAAAACTATGTGTTGCAATATGATAAGTATCCTTCAGTAATAGAAGGATATAGTGACGCCAATTGGATAACGGGCTCAAATGATACAAAATCCACAAGTGGATATGTGGTTACATTAGGAAATGGAGCAATTTCGTGGAAATCATCCAAACAGACTTGCATAGCAAGGTCAACAATGGAATCTGAGTTCATTGCTCTGGATAAAGCCGCGGAAGAAGCAGATTGGCTTAGGGGGTTTTTAGAGGACATTCCAAATTGGGAAAAACCAGTACCTCCAATATGTATACATTGTGATAGTTAATCTGCTATAGGAAGGGCGAATAGTACATTGTATAATGGTAAGTCGAGACATATTCGTCGTAGGCATAAAACCATAAGACAACTTCTCTCTAATGGAGTTATCACTATAGACTATGTAAGGTCAAAGGATAACATTGCGGATCCACTAACTAAAGGTTTGCCTAGAGAGAAAGTTCAAACCTTATCGATGGGAATGGTTTTAAGACCTATGATCTAAAAGTTTTTCTAAACGGAAACCCCACCTAGTTGACTGGAGATCCCAAGATCTAGGTTCAAAGGGACAACTAAGTTTATAGATAAACTTAATGGCACTGTTAAAATACAGACCATTCCTATGATAAGTCAGTGCACAACCCGTCGGAGAATAGGATAAGCTTAGCTTTTAATGATGTCTATACTGTGGTGTTATAAAAGACCCAAGTGGAGTATTACGGGATACTCTTTATAGAATCACCTACGTGAGTGTGAAGGCGCCGCTTCAAAAAGAATTGTAAGGTCGAATTCTTTAAACATGCATGAGACCAAGCAGGTGTTCATGGCAAAAACGAACACAAACAGAGAACCAAGGGGTTTAGAAACACTTAGCGTGTGTTATCTATATATACTTACACAAAAGGCTTACAGTTCAAAGACAATCTAGTCCACTGATTCGCCAGTAGGTTATAACGATAAACACTAGGAAAAGTTAAAGGCCAATGTGCTACTTTTACCGATATGTTAAATGTTTCGCAAAATTTAAGAACAAAATTAAGTAACCTCTCATTCATGTGGGGGATTGTTGGAAAGAATGAGAAGGTTAGTGAAGAAGAGGTTATGAGGTAGTGGAGAAATACAAAGAAAACAAAGTCCCACATTGTGTATGTTTTGTGGATATATCTTCATAAATACTAAAGCCCCACATGTTATATCAAACAAATGACATGAACACATAAGGGCTTGAATGAATGGGCTATGGAGGCTTTGGGCTTTCATATTAAATATTAAAATGTCAGATATAAGGGCCTTGGTCCTTGGGGCTCTTGGGGTCTCTCGTGATAAATGGGCCGCCGACTGTTAAAATGCGCGGAAAAACAGTATTTTTGCGAGGGTGCGAACGTTTGGACGAGCGGATGCATCTGTTCGTCTAAACAATGATCGGGTGCGACTGGTTGTACCAGCGCGCCTATACGGACAGTCGCGCCTACCCCAGAACGGCACCCCTCCACTGCTATATATAGGTAGCCTGCCAGAGCCATCAAAGACACAGAATTAATTCATTCGATTTCCTTCTTCTTCACTGCTCTGTTCTTAAAATTACTCTCTTGAGTTCGTGTTGCTCTGCACTTGAAAGCGCTTCAAATTGCAGAGACCGGTCCGTTTTATCTTGGGAGACTATTGCTCGATAACCTTCAGCGCCAGTGAGGGAGCAATATTGTTTCAAAGAAACAGATTTACTCTGGACTCGGACGATACTGAAAGGTACACTTCTCCTTTTTTGTTTTGCAACGGTTCTGCTCTGTTGCAATTCCGGTCGCGCTTTTCGCCGTTACTAATTCTGAAACAATTCAAATTAGTAACGCTTCTTGACGTGACAATTGGATAGTGACAATTTATTGGTTGCTATCAGATTCGTATTGCATTTGCATTGTTTCGAATAACAATTTTGAAACAATATTGTCGTTTTGCAGAAAACGATAATGGCTAAAAACAATAGTGGTCCTACTGCGCAAACACCAACTGTAACCAATCCTTTTGCACCCGTGGTTACGCCAATGGCACTGTCTCATGGAGAAAGGCCAGAAAAGTTCACCGGAGCGGACTTCAAACGTTGGCAGCAACAGATGCTATTTTACTTGACAACATTGGGCCTAGCAAAGTATCTTACAGAAGATGCTCCAGTCGTTGCAGAATTGGAACCGGATCCAGTTAAAGTTGAAGCCCTTACTGCTTGGAAAAATTCTGATTTCATGTGTAAAAATTACATCTTGAATGGCCTCAACAACAGTCTATACAACGTGTACTGCACTGTTGCAACATCCAAACAACTCTGGTTGGCTTTGGAAAAGAAGTATAAAACTGAAGATGCAGGCATGAAGAAATTCATCGCTGGGAAATTTCTTGACTTCAAAATGGTCGATACAAAAGCTGTGATCAACCAAATACAAGAACTGCAACTTATCATTCGTCAATTAGAAGATGAAAAGATGACACTTAGCGAATCTTTTCAAGTTGCCGCTGCTATTGAGAAGCTTCCTCCATCGTGGAAGGACTTCAAGAACTACCTAAAGCACAAGCGCAAAGAAATGACAATGGAGGAACTTGTAGTTCGATTGAGAATTGAGGAAGATAATAGAAATTCTGAAAAGAAGATTTCTCAAAATGTGGTTGCCAAAGCAAACGTTGTCGAGACGGACAAGTCCAATAAGAGAAAACGTGAAAACCAACCTAAGAAGTCAAAGAAATTCAAGGGGTCATGCCATAATTGTGGAAAGAAGAGTCATAAAGCTGCAGAATGTCGCGGTCCACCCAAAAAGAAGAAATCAGAAGCGGATGTGGCAGAAGTTTTAGACGGAGTTTCTGAAATGGACCTGTGTGCAGTTGTTTCAGAATGCAACCTTGTTGGCAACAACAAGGAGTGGTTTGTAGACACTGGAGCCACTAGGCATATATGCGCAAATAAGTGGATGTTCACAAACTACAAAAGTGCTACTAATGAAGAACAACTGTTTATGGGTAACTCGTCCACATCAAAGGTCGAAGGCAAGGGAAAGATTGTGCTGAAATTGACTTCTGGAAAAGAACTCACTCTAAATGATGTTCTCCATGTTCCAGAAATTCGCAAGAATCTAATTTCAGGATCGTTGCTCAGCAAGCATGGCTTCAAACTGACATTTGTGGCTGATAAATTTGTGTTGTCTAAGAATGGAGTGTACATAGGAAAGGGTTATGTATGTGATGGTCTATTTAAGGCTAATGTAACCACTGTTGTACCAAATAATGATATGAATAAAATTGAATCTTCTGCTTATATGGTTGACTCTCCTAATCTATGGCATTCTAGACTAGGTCATGTGAATTTTGATACTTTACAAAAACTGTCCAATCTAGAATTCATACCTATGTGTAGAATTGATTCAAATAACAAATGTCAAATTTGTGTTGAAGCCAAATTGACAAGAACATCATTTCATCATGTTGAAAGAGAAACCGTACCTCTAGACTTAATACATACTGATGTATGTGACTTGAAAATGTGTCAAACTAGAGGAGGAAAAAGGTATTTCATCACTTTTATAGATGATTGTACAAGATACTGTTATGTATATCTCCTTAGAAGTAAGGATGAGGCATTCGATATATTTAAACAGTATAAAGCAGAAGTTGAGAATCAACTCAATAGAAAAATAAAAGCTTTAAGAAGTGATAGAGGAGGAGAATATGAGTTTCCATTTGAGGAATTCTGTGCTGAGCATGGTATAATACACCAAACTACAGCTCCTTATTCACCTCAATCCAACGGTATAGCCGAACGGAAAAATAGAACTCTTAAAGAAATGATGAATGCCTTATTAATAAGCTCTGGCTTGCCAGATAATTTTTGGGGTGAAGCTATTCTTTCGGCAAATCATATTTTGTATAAAATACCACGAAAGAAAACTTCTAAGACTCCCCATGAACTTTGGAAAAACAGACCACCATCCTACAAATACTTAAAAGTGTGGGGGTGTCTTGTCAAAGTGGAAATATCAAAACCGAAAAAGGTTAAAATAGGACCGAAGACTATAGATTGCATATTCATTGGATATGCTCATAATAGTAGTGCATATCGATTTTTGGTTTACAAATCTGAAATTGATGACATTCATGAAAACACCATTATCGAGTCTCGAAATGCAAGATTCTTTGAACACATTTATCCTCTAAAAACTTCTACTGAAACAAATGTTCAAAAGAGGCCAAGAGATCCAGATATTCCCGAGGATAATGTTGATCAAAGAAAAATGAATGATGAAACTGAGATAGAGGAACCGAGAAGGAGCAAGCAACAAAGGACCTCTAAATCCTTTTGACCTGATTTCTATGCATATATGATAGAAAATGAACCTATAACTTACCAACAGGCAATGTCATCTCCCGATGCTCCTTATTGGAAAGAAGCCGTCAATAGTGAAATAGAATCCATTCTACAAAACCATACGTGGGAACTAGTGGATCTCCCTAAAGGATCAAAACCACTAGGATATAAATGGATATTTAAGAAGAAATTAAAGGCTGACGGCTCAATAGACAAGTATAAAGCAGGACTTGTAATAAAAGGATTCAGACAGAAGCAAGATCTGGATTACTTTGATACGTACTCTCCAGTTACCAGAATAACATCAATTAGGATGCTTATTGCAATCGCATCTATATTGAATTTGGAAATACACCAAATGGATGTGAAAACTGCGTTTTTGAACGGTGAACTGGAAGAGGAAATATATATGCAGCAACCAGAAGGGTTTCTAAGCCCAGGAAATGAAAATAAGGTGTGCAAGTTAGTGAAATCTCTGTATGGCCTTAAACAAGCACCAAAACAATGGCATGAGAAATTTGATGAAGCAATGTTATCAAATGGATTCAAAATAAATGAATCAGATAAATGCGTCTATATAAAATGTATAGATGTTGGATATGTCATTGTTTGTCTCTACGTTGATGATTTACTGATCCTAGGAAGTAATAAGGTGATAATAAAGTCTACGAAGGACATGCTATCCTCTAGATTTGATATGAAGGACCTAGGAGTGGCCGATGTAATTTTGGGTGTAAAAATTATAGAGACACCACAGGGATATTCGTTATCTCTGTCACATTACATTGCTAAAATTCTTGAAAAATTCAAGCAGTATAATGTAACTACTGCAAAATCACCAGTAGATATGAAACAAAGTTGGGTAAAGAACACTGGTGATGGTATCTATCAGCTAGAATACTCTCGTATACTGGGAAGTATTATGTATGTCATGAATTGCACTAGGAATGATATTGCGTACGCTGTAAGCAAGCTCAGTAGATATACCAGCAATCCTGGTAAAAATCATTGGAAAGCAATAATCAGAGTTCTAGGATATCTAAAGTATACACAAAACTATGTTTTGCAATATGATAAGTATCCTTCAGTAATAGAAGGATATAGTGACGCCAATTGGATAACGGGCTCAAATGACACAAAATCCACAAGTGGATATGTGTTTACATTAGGAAATGGAGCAATTTCGTGGAAATCATCCAAACAGACTTGCATAGCAAGGTCAACAATGGAATCTGAGTTCATTGCTCTGGATAAAGCCGCGGAAGAAGCAGATTGGCTTAGGGGGTTTTTAGAGGACATTCCAAATTGGGAAAAACCAGTACCTCCAATATGTATACATTGTGATAGTCAATCTGCTATAGGAAGGGCAAATAGTACATTGTATAATGGTAAGTCGAGACATATTCATCGTAGGCATAAAACCATAAGACAACTTCTCTCTAATGGAGTTATCACTATAGACTATGTAAGGTCAAAGGATAACATTGCGGATCCACTAACTAAAGGCTTGCCTAAAGAGAAAGTTCAAACCTTATCGATGGGAATGGGTTTAAGACCTATGATCTAAAAGTTTTTCTAAACGGAAACCCCACCTAGTTGACTGGAGATCCCAAGATCTAGGTTCAAAGGGACAACTAAGTTTATAGATAAACTTAATGGCACTATTAAAATACAGACCATTCCTATGATAAGTCAGTGCACAACCCGTCGGAGAATAGGATAAGCTTAGCTTTTAATGATGTCTATACTGTGGCTTTATAAAAGACCCAAGTGGAGTATTACGGGATACTCTTTATAGAATCACCTACATGAGTGTGAAGGCGCCGCTTCAAAAAGAATTGTAAGGTCGAATTCTTTAAACACTCATGAGACCAAGCAGGTGTTCATGGCAAAAACGAACACAAACAGAGAACCAAGGGGTTTAGAAACACTTAGCATGTGTTATCTATATATACATACACAAAAGGCTTACAGTTCAAAGACAATCTAGTCCACTGATTCGCCAGTAGGTTATAACGATAAACACTAGGAAAAGTTCAAGGCCAATGTGCTACTTGTAACACCCCACACCCGCTAAGGTCACTCACTAAGGGAATGCCTTAGTTTTGGTGGAGCATTTTTAGTGAGTATAGAACAGAAAAATTACAACAAGACAGATATAAGTAATACTTGAAAATTTAAAACATCCTTTCATTTTCAGCGGAAAGTAAAACATGTTTGGTTACATCACAAAACCATAACAAGAGTCAAGTACATAATATCCATCCTGATAAAATAGAAGTACATAATCCCACTACATAGACAATAGCCATACTAGGAAAGATAAACCGAGCTTTACTTCTACGATCCAAGCCCAAAAGATAGATATAGCGGTCTGATCCAAGCCCACTAGTGCTAGGCCCACTCTGATAACCTGAGGGTTGGGAAAAAGATAAAAACAACGGGGTCAGACATAAGTCTGAGTGAGTCCTATAACCCTAACAATACAACCATTAAAGTAATTAGGGTATGACATAAATAAGGTACGGTACCTCTGGGGATAATGACTACACTAAGTAGCCAACTAAACACCGGATGTATTACGATAACCGAAAAGACGCATTTATCCACCCAAGGATAATTCTTACACCACCCCAGACTTATTCACCCAAGGGTAATTCCTACACTGCACCACACCAGTTCTACCCACCAAGAGTAATTCCTACTTAAAGGTTGATCCCACTAAGTGTACTTAGTAATTTTTACCCGGTAGTTTCTTGTACCCCTACACAGGTGCCGTCTGCCCCTATTTTTACTAGGTGTACCCACTACCCCCAAGCGATCGGCTCCCTACCGTAGATACCCGTGCTGGTCCCACAAAAGGGGGTGTATCATTCCCCAAAGTGGCTACCATATAACATCACTGTGCACGGCTTTATATCTACACGATGCAACAACGACTTACCAACCAGCCCGGGTCCACACACGCATATGAAACCCGTTGATCCCGCGTTGCCACCGCTAACCCGTTTTGGCCGCTTATAGTCAAGCCCAATATGCGTGTCCCGTCACCCGACTAGAGTCGAGCCCACAAAGATACGTTTGGGATATTGGTTGAAATGGGCCCCCACAAGCTACTACTTAAGCTTGCTACTTTTATCTAGTGCATCCCACTTAACCCTTTAACCATGTCCCCTTACATGTTATAAATCTTGGTTAAGTCCTTTAATCATATTTCAATTGCCACTTAGGGCACCCACTAGATTTCCACATGCCACCCATGGCACTTACTTAACCCCTTAATCATGTTTAATTACATGTTCCACCTTGGTTAAGTATTCTAATCGTATTCTCACATGCCACCCATGGCACTTACTTAACCCTTTTATCATGTTTAATTACATGTTCCACCTTGGTTAAGTATTCTAATCGTATTCTCACATGCCACCCATGGCACTTACTTAACCCTTTTATCATGTTTAATTACATGTTCCACCTTGGTTAAGTATTCTAATCGTATTTTTCTATTGCCACCCAAGGCAACCCACTAGTCTCATCATGCCACCCCAAGGCACCCACTTAACCCCTCATGTCCCACTACATGCTAATATGGTTAAGTGTTTCTTAATTCATTGATTAAGATCATGACCTCATAAAGACCTCTCACATTAGACCGTCTTTTATGACTGCTGGATATGCCGGTTGGTTCCGGGCAGACTTCTGTCATCAAAAGGGCCTAACCTCGTGTCTTTACTTTAATCATGTATTTAATTTATGACTAAGACCTCTCACATTGGGCCAATCATTTGTAGCCGCTGGATGGCCGGTCGGTTCCGGGCAGACTTCCGCTACAAAAGGGTCCAACCTCGTGTCTTAGTTGATTAATTATACCTAATTAATCACCCCCATATTAATTATCCCTAATTAATATCAAGTTTTCATAACATGGGTAGACCTAACTCAATAGGTAAATTCCCATGGGGTAGACCTAACTCAATAGGTAAATTCCCATTTATGCTTAATCATTTTATGGTATGCTTAATCATAACCATTTCACACCATTCATTTACATGTCTATTAACCCCATCGTTTCCCCACGCACTTATGCTAACACGACATATTTCCAAGAGAAGATTCTCTCACGCTTAACATGGGTTTCACTTAGCACACAATAGCATTAACATGGGTTAAAAGGTGTCTACTTACATCATAATATTAACCCAACTAGCATTGCTAAATAACCCAACTTGCACGAACATACATATGTCATATCTAAAGGCAACTTGCATAAGTGTTCATAGGTTATACAAAGATGAACTTGCATGTGTCTTAAAGGTGTGAACTTGCACAACATGTTACATGTTAACTTGCATAACATCATACACATAACTTGCATGATATCATAAACATAACTTGCATATCAACATACACATAACTTACATAACATCATGCATATAACTTGCATAATCTCATACACCTAACTTGCATATGAACTTGCACAACAACATGCACATAACTTACATAACATCATACACATACTTGCATAACATGTTGATCTTGCATATAAGCATACACATAACTTGCTTAACATGTTGAACTTGCATATATGACTTGCATCTTAAAAGAGGGTAAACATGCATAGCATATAAAGATGTTATCTCACATATGTATGCATCACATTTAAGAGGGTAAACTTGCATGTTATGATTTATGCATAATACCAACCACTTAGCATGCATAAAACCACTTACTTATCATGCATGAAATCAAATACTTATTATGCATAAACCCACCACTTAACTTGCATAAACCCCAAACACTTATCATGCATAAAACCCAATACTTAGTATGTATACAATCAAATACTTAGCATGCATAACATCAAATACTTAACATGCATAACATCAAATACTTAACATGCATAACACCAACTACTTAGCATGAATAAAATCACATGCATAACTTGCATATCATGTTACATATAACTTGCATATATTCTCACATATAGTTTGCATAACATGTCACATATGCATAAATGTTTAACATGGTGTTTTGCATCATAAAACATGGCCTTAAACTTGCATTTAACATAAAACTTGCAAATCACATATCATACAAACTTGCATAAATACATTTATCCACAAACATAGCCATGTCTTATCACATCCTACCATAATCAATTTAACAATTGATTATTAAAGCCATAGAAACTCACCAAAACCAAGATTAGCAAATCAATGAAGTAAAACTAGTTGCCAAATATGAAGAAGAAGGTGATTAGGGGTTGATTAGCTTGCAACTCTCTTCATTTGATTTGTGGAGGCCATGACCAAGTTTCATTTTGCCATAGTTTAGTTACAAAACTTAATTATGAATGAATTAGGGTAGGGTTGGGGTCTTATTTATAGGATTAGGTGAGTGTTTTAGGCCCTTAGATTAACCCTAGGTTAGATTAGGACCCTTAGATTTAGGAAATCTCTAGAACCAGCCCACTAGGCCAGCACAAGGACCCAAACTGGTGCACCCAGTTTTACTGGGCGTCGCACCCCTGTCGACAGGCAAGTCGACAGGCAAGTCGACACCCCTGTCGACAGGCCTGTCGACAGCCCTGTCGACATGGGTAGGGCGGGATTTTTCCCGCCTGACCCCACCTGTCCAATTTAAAATCTGAATTTTAAATTCTTAATTCTGTTTTAAGTTTTGAATTTTCTGCAAACTTCATCGGGCCATAACTGGGCCATACGGACTCCGATTTTCGAAAACTCGGACTCTATTTCGCGTATTTTTCCGAGACGAACGCAATAACGCAGCCCGTTTCCCCTAATTCCCACATCTGAGATTATTTATTCTGTAATTAGTGAATTTTAGTATTAACCCAAAATACGGGGTGTTACACTACTTTTACCGATATGTTAAATGTTTCGCAAAATTTAAGAACAAAATTAAGTAACCTCTCATTCATGTGGGGGATTGTTGGAAAGAATGAGAAGGTTAGTGAAGAAGAGGTTATGAGGTAGTGGAGAAATACAAAGAAAACAAAGTTCCACATTGTGTATGTTTTGTGGATATATCTTCATAAATACTAAAGCCCCACATGTTATATCAAACAAATGACATGAACACATAAGGGCTTGAATGAATGGGCTATGAAGGCTTTGGGCTTTCATATTAAATATTAAAATGTCAAAGATAAGGGCCTTGGGCCTTATGGCTCTTGGGGTCTCTCGTGATAAATGGGCCGCCGACTGTTAAAATGCGCGGAAAAACAGTATTTTTGCGCGGGTGTGAACGTTTGGACGAGCGGATGCATCTGTTCGTCTGAACAATGATCGGGTGCGACTGGTTGAACCAGCGCGCCTGTAGGGACAGTCGCGCCTACCCCAGAACGGCACCCCTCCGCTGCTATATATAGGCAGCCTGCCAGAGCCATCAAAGACACAGAATTAATTCATTCGATCTCCTTCTTCTTCACTGCTCTGTTCTTAAAATTACTCTCTTGAGTTCGTGTTGCTCTGCACTTGAAAGCGCTTCAAATTGCAGAGACCGGTCCGTTTTATCTTGGGAGACAATTGCTCGATAACCTTCAGCGCCAGTGAGGGAGCAATATTGTTTCAAAGAAACAGATTTACTCTGGACTCGGACGATACTGAAAGGTACTCTTCTCGTTTTTTGTTTTGCAATGGTTCTGCTCTGTTGCAATTCCGGTCGCGCTTTTCGCCGTTACTAATTCTGAAACAATTCAAATTTGTAACGCTTCTTTACGTGACAATTGGATAGTGACAATTTATTGATTGCTATCAGATTCGTATTGCATTTGCATTGTTCCGAATAACAATTTTGAAACAATATTGTCGTTTTGCAGAAAACGATAATGGCTAAAAACAATAGTGGTCCTGCTGCGCCAACACCATCTGTAACCAATCCTTTTGCACCCGTGGTTACGCCAATGGCACTGTCTCATGTAGAAAGGCCAGAAAAGTTCACCGGAGCGGACTTCAAATGTTGGCAGCAAAAGATGCTATTTTACTTGACAACATTGGGCCTAGCAAAGTATCTTACAGAAGATGCTCCAGTCGTTGCAGAATTGGAACCGGATCCAGTTAAAGTTGAAGCCCTTACTGCTTGGAAAAATTCTGATTTCATGTGTAAAAATTACATCTTGAATGGCCTCAACAACAGTCTATACAACGTGTACTGCACTGTTGCAACATCCAAACAACTCTGGATGGCTTTGGAAAAGAAGTATAAAACTGAATATGCAGGCATGAAGAAATTCATCGCTGGGAAATTTCTTGACTTCAAAATGGTCGATACAAAAGCTGTGATCAACCAAATACAAGAACTGCAACTTATCATTCGTCAATTAGAAGATGAAAAGATGACACTTAGCGAATCTTTTCAAGTTGCCGCTGCTATTGAGAAGCTTCCTCCATCGTGGAAGGACTTCAAGAACTACCTAAAGCACATGCGCAAAGAAATGACAATGGAGGAACTTGTAGTTCGATTGAGAATTGAGGAAGATAATAGAAATTCTGAAAAGAAGATTTCTCAAAATGTGGTTGCCAAAGCAAACGTTGTCGAGACGGACAAGTCCAATAAGAGAAAACGTGAAAACCAACCTAAGAAGTCAAAGAAATTCAAGGGGTCATGCAATAATTGTGGAAAGAAGGGTCATAAAGCTGCAGAATGTCGCGGTCCACCCAAAAAGAAGAAATCAGAATGGAATGTGGCAGAAGTTTCAGACGGAGTTTCTGAAATGGACCTGTGTTTGTTTCAGAATGCAACCTTGTTGGCAACAACAAGGAGTGGTTTGTAGACACTGGAGCCACTAGGCATATATGCGCAAATAAGTGGATGTTCACAAACTACAAAAGTACTACTAATGAAGAACAACTGTTTATGTGTAACTCGTCCACATCAAAGGTCGAAGGCAAGGGAAAGATTGTGTTGAAATTGACTTCTGGAAAAGAACTCACTCTAAATGATGTTCTCCATGTTCCAGAAATTCGCAAGAATCTAATTTCAGGATCGTTGCTCAGCAAGCATGGCTTCAAACTGACATTTGTGGGTGATAAATTTGTGTTGTCTAAGAATGGAGTGTACATAGGAAAGGGTTAAGTATGTGATGGTCTATTTAAGGCTAATGTAACCACTGTTGTACCAAACAATGATAAGAATAAAATTGAATCTTCTGCTTATATGGCTGACTCTCCTAATCTATGGCATTCTAGACTAGGTCATGTGAATTTTGATACTTTACAAAAACTGATCAATCTAGAATTCATAGCTAAGTGTAGAATTGATTCAAATTACAAATGTCAAATTTGTGCTGAAGCCAAATTGATAAGAACATCATTTCATCATGTTGAAAGAGAAACCGAACCTCTAGACTTAATACATACTGATGTATGTGACTTGAAAATGTGTCAAACTAGAGGAGGAAAAAGGTACTTCATCACTTTTATAGATGATTGTACAAGATACTGTTATGTATATCTCCTTAGAAGTAAGGATGAGGCATTCGATATATTTAAACAGTATAAAGCAGAAGTTGAGAATCAACTCAATAGAAAAATAAATGCTTTAAGAAGTGAAAGAGGAGGAGAATATGAGTTTCCATTTGAGGAATTCTGTGCTGAGCATGGTATAATACACTAAACTACAGCTCCTTATTCACGTCAATCCAACGGTATAGCCGAACGGAAAAATAGAACTCTTAAAGAAATGATGAATGCCTTATTAATAAGCTCTGGCTTGCCAGATAATTTTTGGGGTGAAGCTATTCTTTCGGCAAATCATATTTTGAATAAAATACCACGAAAGAAAACTTCTAAGTCTCCCCATGAACTTTGGAAAAACAGACCACCATCCTACAAATACTTAAAAGTGTGGGGGTGTCTTGCCAAAGGGGAAATTCTAAAACCGAAAAAGGTTAAAATAGGACCGAAGACTATAGATTGCATATTCATTGGATATGCTCATAATAGTAGTGCATATCGATTTTTGGTGTACAAATCTGAAATTGATGACATTCATGAAAACAACATTATCGAGTCTCGAAATGCAAGATTCTTTGAACACATTTATCCTCTAAAAACTTCTATTGAAACAAATGTTCAAAAGAGGCCAAGAGTTCCAGATATTCCCGAGGATAATGTTGATCAAAGAAAAATGAATGATGAAACTGAGATAGAGGGACCGAGAAGGAGCAAGCGACAAAGGACCTCTAAATCCTTTGGACCTAATTTCTATGCATATATGATAGAAAATGAACCTCTAACTTACCAACAGGCAATGTCATCTCCCGATGCTCCTTATTGGAAAGAAGCCGTCAATAGTGAAATAGAATCCATTCTACAAAACCATACGTGGGAACTAGTGGATCTCCCTAAAGGATCAAAACCACTAGGATATAAATGGATATTTAAGAAGAAACTAAAGGCTGACGGCTCAATGGACAAGTATAAAGCAAGACTTGTAATAAAAGGATTCAGACAGAAGCAAGATCTGGATTACTTTGATACGTACTCTCCAGTTACCAGAATAACATCAATTAGGATGCTTATTGCAATCGCATCTATATTGAATTTGGAAATACACCAAATGGATGTGAAAACTGCGTTTTTGATCGGTGAACTGGAAGAGGAAATATATATGCAGCAACCAGAAGGGTTTCTAAGCCCAGGAAATTAAAATAAGGTGTGCAAGTTAGTGAAATCTCTGTATGGCCTTAAACAAGCACCAAAACAATGGCATGAGAAATTTGATGAAGCAATGTTATCAAATGGATTCAAAATAAATGAATCAGATAAATGCGTCTATATAAAATGTATAGATGTTGGATATGTCATTGTTTGTCTCTACGTTGATGATTTACTGATCCTAGGAAGTAATAAGGTGATAATAAAGTCTACGAAGGACATGCTATCCTCTAGATTTGATATGAAGGACCTAGGAGTGGCCGATGTAATTTTGGGTGTAAAAATTATAAAGACAACACAGGGATATTCGTTATCTCAGTCACATTACATTGCTAAAATTCTTGAAAAATTCAAGCAGTATAATGTAACTACTGCAAAATCACCAGTAGATATGAACCAAAATTGGTTAAAGAACACTGGTGATGGTATCTATCAGCTTGAATACTCTCGTATACTGGGAAGTATTATATATGTCATGAATTGCACTAGGCCTGATATTGCGTACGCTGTAAGCAAGCTCAGTAGATATACCAGCAATCCTGGTAAAAATCATTGGAAAGCAATAATCAGAGTTCTAGGATATCTAAAGTATACACAAAACTATGTGTTGCAATATGATAAGTATCCTTCAGTAATAGAAGGATATAGTGACGCCAATCGGATAACGGGCTCAAATGACACAAAATCCACAAGTGGATATGTGTTTACATTAGGAAATGGAGCAATTTCGTGGAAATCATCCAAACAGACTTGCATAACAAGGTCAACAATGGAATCTGAGTTCATTGCTCTGGATAAAGCCGATGAAGAAGCAGATTGGCTTAGGGGGTTTTTAGAGGACATTCCAAATTGGGAAAAACCAGTACCTCCAATATGTATACATTGTGATAGTCAATCTGCTATAGGAAGGGCGAATAGTACACTGTATAATGGTAAGTCGAGACATATTCATTGTAGGCATAAAACCATAAGACAACTTCTCTCTAATGGTGTTATCACTATAAACTATGTAAGGTCAAAGGATAACATTGCGGATCCACTAACTAAAGGCTTGCCTAGAGAGAAATTTCAAACCTTATCGATGGGAATGGGTTTAAGACCTATGATCTAAAAGTTTTTCTAAACGGAAACCCCACCTAGTTGACTGGAGATCCCAAGATCTAGGTTCAAAGGGACAACTAAGTTTATAGATAAACTTAATGGCACTGTTTAAATATAGACCATTCCTATGATAAGTCCGTGCACAACCCGTCCGAGAATAGGATAAGCTTAGCTTTTAATGATGTCTATACTGTGGTGTTATAAAAGACCCAAGTGGAGTATTACGGGATACTCTTTATAGAATCACCTACGTGAGTGTGAAGGCGTCGCTTCAAAAAGAATTGTAAGGTCGAATTATTTAAACACTCATGAGACCAAGCAGGTGTTCATGGCAAAACCGAACACAAACAGAGAACCAAGGGGTTTAGAAACACTTAGCGTGTGTTATCTATATATACTTACACAAAAGGCTTACAGTTCAAAGACAATCTAGTCCACTGATTCGCCAGTAGGTTATAACGATAAACACTAGGAAAAGTTCAAGGCCAATGTGCTACTTTTACCGATATGTTAAATGTTTCGCAAAATTTAAGAACAAAATTAACTAACCTCTCATTCATGTGGGGGATTGTTGGAAAGAATGAGAAGGTTAGTGAAGAAGAGGTTAGGAGGTAGTGGAGAAATACAAAGAAAACAAAGTCCTACATTGTGTATGTTTTGTGGATATATCTTCATAAATACTAAACCCCACATGTTATATCAAACAAATGACAAGAACACATAAGGGCTTGAATGAATGGGCTATGGAGGCTTTGGGCTTTCATATTAAATATTAAAATGTCAAAGATAAGGGCCTTGGGCCTTGGGGCTCTTGGGGTCTCTCGTGATAAATGGGCCGCCGACTGTTAAAATGCGCGGAAAAACAGTATTTTTGCGCGGGTGTGAACGTTTGGACGAGCGGATGCATCTGTTCGTCTGAACAATGATCGGGTGCGACTGGTTGTACCAGCGCGCCTGTAGGGACAGTCGCGCCTATCCCAGAACGGCACCCCTCCGCTGCTATATATAGGCAGCCTGCCAGAGCCATCAAAGACACAGAATTAATTCATTCGATCTCCTTCTTCTTCACTGCTCTGTTCTTAAAATTACTCTCTTGAGTTTGTGTTGCTCTGCACTTGAAAGCGCTTCAAATTGCAGAGACCGGTCCGTTTTATCTTGGGAGACAATTGCTCGATAACCTTCAGCGCCAGTGAGGGAGCCATATTGTTTCAAAGAAACAGATTTACTCTGGACTCGGACGATACTGAAAGGTACTCTTCTCCTTTTTTGTTTTGCAACGGTTCTGCTCTGTTGCAATTCCGGTCGCGCTTTTCGCCGTTACTAATTCTGAAGCAATTCAAATTAGTAACGCTTCTTAACGTGACAATTTATTGATTGCTATCAGATTCGTATTGCATTTGCATTGTTCCGAATAACATGTATTATATATCTTGGTGCACAACTATGGGAATCTCTAAAGAAAGTTCAGTTGACTTATTGTAGAAACTGGAATGATTTTATAGTATATTGTCTATCTATATGAAACTGTTATGAATCTGATGTAGGAAACATAGTGTAGGGGATATACTTGAATGTTGTTAAAATGGAAAGTAGAAAGATTTGCGTCTTTAGCAAATTAGTTAACTTCGCTCGTAAATAAGGCGATTCTTAGCATATTTTTGCCGCATGGTGATGGAAAAAAAATTGATCGTGCTTTTCACATACCTAAAGTTACTAGTTAGATTACTAGCAAGGAATTCACTTATAACAAAAGAGGCCTCCACTGCCAACATAATCCACAACACGATTAACACGAACAAACACGCATATATATATATATATATATACATATATATATATATATATATATATATATATATACATATATATATACATATATATATATATATAATGGATAAAGTGATGATTAAAATATGTACTTATAATATTTGGGAATTCGCAATTTAGCTCCAATCTTGCTAGAGTGGAATTAACAGTGAACATTTTACGTTTGCTTCATGTAATAGGTTGAGTTGCAGAGCTTTTCAGAATTTTTGAGGTTGAATGATAATTAAGATTGTTAACTACTTGCATTTTATAAAATTCGCTCGTGTATTTATGGGATCCAATGGATTTACATTGATTTTGTTATCCTGAGGTTTTTATCCCCTCTTGGGATCAAAGCCCGCTTGATGTGCATACTGCTTGCAATGTGATTTGGATTTGGCACATCTGAGTAACTTATTATTTGGAGTCTGAAATGTTACAGTTTATTATAAAGTCAGTTGAAACTAAGTATCTGGACTAGGACCTAGCTATGATCTGTAACACATCTCAATGGTTTTTGAGCAAGTCCCTTGTATCATTTCCCTATATGTCTAAATCTAGGCTATGCATTAGTACGAGTTATTGCTTAACTAGAAATATTGAAGTGTGATCATAATTTATAGTATCCTTGTGCCTTTGGGCATACTATTCCCAATATATATTTGTATACATTGGAATTAATTCAATGCAAGGCTTGAATGAATAAACAACTAAATGTGTTACATAAGGCGAAACAAAGTGCCTGGACATGGATCTAAAGACCTTAGTACAACCTGAATTTTCACTAGTTTATATATGTAAGCTTAGGTGTTATTCAGCCTTTAAAGTGTTACCGCCCCCTTCCTTCCACTTTCCCCCTTTTCTCCTTCCTTCCTCCTTCCATCCCTACCTATTTGAAATTGAAGTGCTTAGAATTTTCTTAAATTAGACCAGAGTGGGATTTAAACTGAACAAGAGTGCACTATGGAAAACTAAATGGGCATAATATGGGTAAAGATACATTAAATTCAGCCATAGGCATGAGTATACTAAACAACTAATTTAACGTAAATGTTCTGAACAGAGAATCATAATTGATAATTTAATTGGAGGTTAAGTAGGGCTTGGATGTGGTCTATGGTGATCTCACATCATAATTTATAATTTATTAGTCCTTTGCATGAGCGTCAACTTTATGGTGTGCATGAAAACCCTATGACTGTGTAATGTATATTGTCTATTTATATGTAGTTTCTTAGGAAAATAATAATTATAACTTACTAGTCCATTACATGAAAGTCAGCATTATCTCTTGTCATATTGTGTATTTATATGTAGTTCATGGGAAAACAATAGTTCTATTCTAATTTAATAATAGGAATTGAATCAACTGACTGTAATTCTTTTATGCTTACTATTTTGCACTATTTCATTGACATGTTCCTTTTAACGTGTAGAGCGACATTGATATAACTTGTGGATATAACATGCTGAAAAACTTCGACAGTGATAACAATCATCATCCTTCATTTTAACAAATGAATGCTCCTAGTGTGTTGAGAAGAAAAATGAGTCAGAAGGATCTATTACAATTCAGCGATAATTATTCGGCATGTATTCAAACTTATAAATTTCAAAGGTGGCTTGCCAATTTCAACAGTCACAAGTGAAGAAGATGATAACTGTTCCCCTTAATATTTAATCCTAAAACATTTTCATGGTAAATAGGTTTCATTCTTTTTTTTTTAAGATCCATTCCTTACAGATCGACGACGATCCAAATGTTCACTCTCATAAACTGGACTTTAGAAGACAATAAAGACAATTTTTTCTGGAGAAAATGTCTGTTTGAAAAATTCTTAATTTTGTTTCAATAACTTAGCAAAGTGGCATTCTTGAGATTCTGCAGTGTTTGTCCTGCTAAATCTAATTCTTGGTAGTATACTATTCTTGTGTGACCCAAGCAGGCCACCCTACTGTTGAAGGCAACAAAGATGTACTATATGAAGCCATGCAAAATGAAATATGGCATGTTGTCCATGAAATCAGAACAGAATTAGAAAAGATGTATACCGTCTATCTTATCTCCGGATATTTTGATTTAAACCATCTTCAGTATTATTGTTTTTTCAAGTAGAAAAAATATTATGTTAAGGTGATGTAGCATGAATTACAACAACTATTTTAAGCCACTAAGTGCACTTTTGTTGTTGTTTTTACAAAATGAGAGAATGTCAAACATGGTAGGCATTCCACTTGAGACTTTCTTTTGTAATAATCGATATAAAGTGCATATTTGAACGTTATAACTTTACTCATTTGATTAATATAGCTGGTTCTATATTTAATTATTTTGTATTTCTCATATTTCATATAATACATGTTTTTGTTTATTTATTAACATATATTTTGATATCTGCATTATATTACTACACCAATACCAATGATACTGGCTTGTTCTGTTTTGGTTTCTTGCAGGCTATGGGTTAAAGCTCATCCAACTATAATATGTGATGATATCAGTGCAAAAGTATCAAACGTCAGTGTTGTTACTGAGATTTGAAGAAGTTACACCACTGAACTGAAAAAAGTATCGTTACACAATCAATATTTTATCATTGTTTCGAAGAGCATAATATACTGCTAATTTCCGCTACCTATATTCTGTTCTTGGGGTATCGTTTAATTTGTTGATCAAACTGTAGTATGCTTCTTTATTTTTGCATGCATGGATATTTTTCATTAACTGCATATGTAAACAGTTTTCTTTATGATTATATATTCAAATCAAGTGTCAAATATCGAAAAAAATTAGGTTGTTTTATGGAGTGGATAATATATAACATGATAAATTATATTCAAATCTTGCCAAATTGTGCTGCATTGAGGGATAATTTTTTTGAACATTCTTACAAGGTACATTTGCTGAGTGGGGTTAGCAGAGCAAACATCTTTGAGCGAAGAAAATATATTATCGATTCAGCTCTTAGTCCATGCTTTATAGAATGGAGACTTAATGAAGCCCTTACTAAAGAGTGATTAGTTCAATACAGTCGTATTAGATCACATATAGACTTGCCGATGAAGATTTTTTTATGAGACATCTGTATGGTATGCAATGGATGAATTGTACTCAACTTTATGACATAATGATTAGTAAATTTCAAACTACTCCTTTTCTGTGCATGCCAAATGGGAAACTAGCATATGCAACAAGATTTCAGGGTTGTGACGAGAAAAAGATGTAACTAATGGGGAAGAATGTACACGTGGATTTGAGTAAATAATGGGGGTGGGGGATAGGAAATGAAATCCCCTGTACCCAATTACCCATGTCTCTCTATATCCAACCAATAAGGACCCCCTGAATATCACATTTTAGTAATTAAGCCCCTGGACTTAATTGCAAAAAAGTGAAAATCAGAGATTCTGATTGGTTGGGTACAGAGGGGACAGAGAATTGGGTACAGATGATTTGATTGCGGGGGATAGACTGCTTTCTTTCTCTTCAATATACATAACGTATCTTGCTTTTGACTTTATTTCATTTTTGCTCCTTTCCGAAAAGGCGTTTCACGGAAAATTCAATGAAAATTTGCAGTATTCAGTGCAAAATTTTGTTTTGCATTTGTAAATAGTTTGCACTGAAAAACACAAATTTTTACTGAATTGAATTGTTGGGGTGTTTCTTGGAACTTTGTTTTCGGAGTGAAAGTGTACTTTGAAACTTTTAGCAGCGGATTTAGCAAAGCATCTCAAGTAGATATGACAATGACATGATTCAAAATTGCAATCACATTTTTTAACCACATCGACAGAAAAGAGGTGTGTTGGATCTAGATTAACCCTAGAGGGGGGGTGAATAGGGTTTATCACAGTTTATAACTAAATTAAAAATCTAACGGGATATGTAATAATACACAAATCATAGAATATAGCAGAAACAAAAATGCAGAAAATAAATCACACACAGATATACCCAGCTTCGGCAGACTCTGCCTACTACTGCATTCACTAAGGTTTCTACTAGGTGTTAATAACAGATCCCGCTTACAGACTCTGTAAACTCGCACTCTCTGCTCCTGTACTAACCCTACGCTCAAATCCCTAGACTGACCGATGTTCACTCGATCAGATTTTCCCTTGATTACAACCCCGTAATCAATAACTCAGATTTTACAGATTCTGAAACTGACAGTCAAAAATCCTAACTGATTCACCTCTAGATTTTTACAGAATCTATAAACTGTTCGATTCGTTTTTACAAAACAGAATTAAAAACAATACAAGTATATAAAAAAAAAAAAGGAAACCCTAGGATTTAGGTTAAAAAGGGTCATCCCCTTATCCATTTAAAACATGGCCGGCCCATTTGTTATTTTTGTTTCCCCTTTAGCTTTGCTTCCTCTGGAAAAAAGAAAAGGCGGCGGCGATTTGCTAGGGTTTCTGGATTCTCCCCAAATCAGATCGATGTCGTGATGAATTGCTTCTGGAATTTTCTCTGGAAGCTCGAATGTGTTGATGATTTCTTTATCTTGCTCGATCGATCTGGGATTTGATTCCTTGTCCCCAACTTTGTGATTGAAACTCTCTGGAGGAAAAATTGTGAGTATTTTAACTCCTTTTGTTCCTGAATCTGTGATGCTTGATTTCAATTTTCGATTGAATTGTTTGTAGTTTCGACTAGCCTGCCTGTGATGAAAATGGTGTTGTTATATAGGATAAAATAAAATCCTTAACCTCTGATTTCGTGATTGACTTGAGATGATTTTGCAGCTTTCCTCCTTTGGTTACTCGGCTTAATTGATTTTGTGGTTTCTCCTTTTGAAATTTTGGCTTTGAAAAATCAGCGTGAATTTGGTGCCTTGATTTTTGCATGTGAATCTGGTCTTCAATGGCCTTTGATGATTTCATAAATGGCTCGACTGATTTGAATTCGATTTCCACAGCTTTGAAATACATGCTTGATTTCTGGAAATAGTAATTTGCTGTCTAATTGAATTGTTGCCAAATTTGAGTGATTTCTGTGACTTGCTTTGCTTGCCAAAAAAATGATTTTAAATCTTGCCAAATATATTTGTGCAATTAGCTTGGATGTACTTGAATGTTTTTCTGGAAATATTTGTTCCCAAATATTGGTTTGAAAACATTTCCACATATGTTCATGCTGATTTTCTGAAGAAAAAAAATTACCCCAAAACAAATGTCGAATCACCATACCAATGTTTCCTTTTGATTCATAATATGATTTCTGAAAATGTTTAAACCTTTCCTCTTATGATGCATTGATCTCTTTCCAAAACTAATGATTTCCAGAGACATTTTTAAATACATTGCCAACAAAAAATACTGACTTGATTTCTAAAAAAAATTCCTTTATGATTTCTGAACATGATTTTAAAGTCGTGGATATACTTACTGATTTTTGGAAATCTCTGAATCATTTATATTTCTGGAAAAACAAAATTGTTTTTCTTGCCAATCTTGAATTTCTGAAATGAATTCTCTGCATTCCTTCCAGTATTGAATACTTGCTATTTGCCATATATGTTTACTTCATTTTTCTGGAAACTCCTGTTTGTGATTGCACATATTCACTTTATCACTTGTTTGACCTGCTATTTCAATTCTGGTTGGTCTTGACCATTTGTCCATGAATATGTTGAGTCTTGTTAATTACTTTACACAGATTTGAACTGTTTTGAACATGTATGAGTTGCACCATCAATTTTAGTTCACTGATTGAACCTGTCCATGTTGTGCTGAACTGTTTTGTTAGCTGCGCCATGCATTTGCATATGTTCTCTGATCATACTTGTTTTTCCAGCTTGCTTATTGTCATGTGTATGATATGAAGTGTACACACACACCTGCAATTGCATCACCATGTACCACTATCTGCTTGTGTATGCATATGAACTTGCTTGCATTGTTTCATCTGTACTGTCTTGATCAAGATATGTTGCACCCTTAACCAAACTGTTTTGCTGCCATGAAATTGTAAAAGATGTAGTTGGGCACTTCGAGATTTGAAACTGAATACACCAATGATATATATATATATATGCTGATCTGAACATTGTCTAACATCCTGGTCTTTGATTGCACCATTGAATAGACTTGAAATTGCAACCTGTATACATGCTTGACCTCCAGAACCTTCAGAAATAGTATTCTTGTCATCCATGCTTCTTTATTGATATTGACTGAACATATTTCATTTGTACATGCCATGCAAGTCTCCTTGTTGTGTTATAGTTGCACTTATGACCATGCTGCTTCATTTGATAAGTTTGTCTACTGTTGCTTGATTATGCTACTTGTTTTGATTGCCTCGACCACTTTGTCAATGCTGAGTTAACTTTGTTGCTTTGAAAAAATGTTTGAGCTCTCGACCATTTTTACTCTTTGTTGGCTTAAATCATGCTTTGCTATTGAGTTTCTGGTTTGTGCTTGCATGAGCATGTACTTGCTCCATGTTGTACTCTGATTTTGCTGTTTCTTGAAAAACTTGCATGTTGACTTTTGAGCTTCTGGCTTTGACTTTTCTTATGTCAATTTTGACCATGCTTTTTGGCATTTTGTATAAGATATATCAGCAGAATAGTCACACTATGTTGAGGCTGATCAAAAATCAGCAAACTAGTGTGATTATGTCGAGGCTGATCAAATCAGATCGAGTCAGAAAAATGATGAGAAACACACCGAAATTCTAAGGCAAATAAAATTTCAAAAATAAAATTTATATTCGCATATACTCAGTTTAAATTCTATTGCAGTATACTGTGTGTGTGTTTCATTGTGATAGGTAAGCAGATGATGACTGGACTGACAGTGAAGTGCTGTGGAGACTGAAGACTGGACTGACTGAAGCAGAAGACAAGTATATTGCAGTGTCAGTGTATATAACAGTGAACGAATGTAAATGAGTCTGTGAATGTATAAGGGAAATGTATAAACAACGGAGTTTATAAATTTGTACTGTTTTGATAGTGAAATAAAATTTTATATTTAAATAAAATACTGTGTGAATATTTATATTTCTGTACAGTCGTATTTTATTTAAATATAAATATTATATTCCAGTCTGTGATGTGTAATAACAGTACAATATCAAACGCATTGTATACATAATCTTTATTTGGTTGTTATGATCAAACAAAAAACATATAATTGTGTATACAACACCATTATATACAACAATCTCCCCCTTTTGATGATGACAAACAAATAAAGATTTTGTATACAATAGATGTGTTTGGCAATGAATATTAAACTCCCCCTATTTATTAGCTCCCCCTACAACAGACAACTCCCCCTATAACTGTGCACGAGTGAAGTGAATGAGTTTATTAAAATTTCAAAGTTAAAAATATTTATAAAACATTCACTCATAAATCAAAATCTAATCCATTCTCTCCTTTTGTTATCATCAAAAGGATACAGAGTTTAAAATACAGATGAAAAACGACTAAAAACATAATTTCAGCTTAAGAAGAAGAACAGTCATCATAAATCTCAATCAGTAAAACAAAAATCATAATAAACTAAGAACTGGTGGCATATTTCACATTGTAGAGAATGACGGATTTACGATGAATTTTATAAAAATGGAGAGAGTTTAAAAATATGAATATTTTCCAATTACTTCCAAAGGAATTTTATAAAATTGAGCTAAAAAAAAACAATGATGGATTTGGACTATAATAAATAATTCAATTTAAATGACAAAATCGAATAATCTCAAATTCCAATACCTATCAATCAACAAATCATAATACGTCATAAAATTTCAACACATTTCACAGATTAGAAAGTGGATTGATAGGCTGGTTATTATACACCAAGGAGAATTTCATATGAATCTTTATTTTATCCAAATTATTTTCTTTTCTTTTTCTTTTAATTTAAGAGCACACTGACCACGCATAACCAGATCTTGGATTTTTAAATGAGATCAGTTGCAGCTTAAATATAAGTAATCTCGTAACCATGCATAACCAGAGCTTGGATTTTTAAATGAGATTAGAGAAATACTTATGAACATTATATTATTATCTTTTTCTGTTTCAAAAAAGAAAAACTCCTCGATATATAAAATCAATATGGATGATAGAAAAGTGGTAGGTACAGAAATGGACTGTGAAATAAATTTCTAAATTAATTATATTATGAAATATGCTCATCTGTACTGGGATTATTGAAAATTTTCAATTATCACTAATTCTGAATAATAATAACATAGCCACAATTCCATCATAAATATTTTCACTGTTTATTCAAGATAATTTTTTTTTTTAAATATCAAACTCTCCACATTAATATAGAGCTATCATGGATGGCAGAAAGATGATAGATAAAGTAGATGATCGTGAAATAATTGCCAGTTCAAAGATATTATAATAAATATTCAACCATCATGAAAATCCAAATAAAATCTCCTCTTATTATGAAATATATTGCAGTCATAATTCATCACAATTTCAAAATCTGATAATAATTTTTATGAATTATAAATACAGTTAAATTGGATATTGATTTCAATTTCTAAATGAATAATCAACAAATGATTTTAAAGTTGAAAATTAATTAAAAGAGGAAATGTGAAAAGCTATACAGGACAAGAGGGAAAAAAAATCAGCACTTCTGATACCAATTGTTCTCTCTTCTCGAAGATTTAAAATTGACACTTGAGTCGAATAAGGATATCAAAGAGTTTCAAACACAGAGCCCACGCAGACAAGATTTACAAATTTGGCAAGCAACAGACAAATCAAAACAAGCAGTTATTTGAAAACAGTATCAGAGCAGCACAAAAATAGTTTCAGAAACAAACTTGTCAGAATGATGGTCACATAAGATGGTTCATGATCCAAGATTAAAAATACCATTTATTTTAAATCATTTGATGAATATGAAATACTCTAGATTCAATGAATCGATTACACCAAATTATTAATGTCAGATTCAAGATATGTGTGTGATTCAATAAATCAATAATTTCAAATGATTTTAAACAAATAAATATTTAAATCAATTAATCATGAAATATCAATGATTTTCAAAGACCATTTTAAAAAGAATTTTTCAAGAATTTCTCAAAAACTATTTCTTACAAGCCCAATAGAAATATCAGATCATTTACATCAAATCTGAGAGGTATTCATGATACAAGAAATTAAAAAATAATTTATTTGAAATCACTTGAATCAATGTTAAGTTTGAGATATAATGAATCAGTCACACAAGGTTGATAATTTCAAATTTAGGAGGTGTGTGATTATTCAGAATATCAATAGTTTCAGATGATTTCAAACAAACAAATTTTAACTATAATGATCATGACTAACTATGATTTTCAAGATGTATCACTGGTTCAAGCCAATCCAAAAAAAAAATTACTGGAATTGTCACAACTGATAAATAACAAAGTGCTGTAATGAGTATAATATTTTGAGCTTTTCTAAAATGAATTAGAATAAACTCAGAATAGCAAAAGTGTGTGAAATTCCATCAATTTTCAGATCTTCAAAAAATTTAGAATTCAAATTAATTAACAATGTTCAAGATATGACATGAATACAACAACACCGTTATGAATTCAGAATTAGAAAAATAAACTTCAAAACAATTGCAGATATTTACACAAATAAATTCAAGATCTGGAAATGATTACAAACACGAGAGTTTTCTACAAATAAAATGAATTTCCAGACAAATATGAGTTTTGCAATTGGAAGTTAATGGAACACAGAATAAACAAAGATATGGCAGTAACAAAACAAAAAACAAAATAAAAATAGAAAGGGTAGAAAGAAAAAAAATATTTACATAGATGAGTTTAGAAATCATACCAGACAGACGATGTAAAACAGAATTTCTAACTCATCCAATCTTGGCCAAGGAACTGTAAAGAATACAAACAAAATGACAACCTGAAATCAATCTCTTTTCACCACAGCAGTTCCCCAGCCTTCTTCGGTACCTAACAGTTGAGAGGATCGAGCGGTCTAACAAAATTTTTGAAACCACTTACAGTTTTGCTCAAATCTTTTGGTACCCAAACCTGTTTATATAGCAAACCATTCGAATCAACCTTTGTACCTTTCGGGACCCAAATCTGTTTGAATTTAGTTGAAGTCGTTTTATTTTTATTTGGGATCCAAGATTGTTTAAATGGTTTGTTATAAAACAATCATGTTTTTGATTCAAAAATCCTTTGGGATTATCAAAGTTTGAGTTTTCAAAAAGATTTTTTTCAAAGCATTTTGAAGGATTTTTCAAATCATTTGAATTTTGTTTTCCAAAAACATTATTTTTCCCGAAGCCAAGACCAGATTTATTTCCAATAGAAACTTGGTTTTGTAACAGCATATTCAACGATTTTTCCCCATTAGAAAATTTATCCAAAGTTGATTCTAATCGTTGAATTTTGGATTTTAGATTGCTATTTTCCTTTAATAAATTTGAGCAATTATTTATAGTGATCTTCTGTTCAGCATTGGACTGTTTCAAAACCAAATTCTCATTTTCAAGCAATTTAATTTTGGCTTGGGATTCATCAATTTCAGATTCAATGAGTTTTTTTTTTTTAAAGTCAAATTTCTTGGATTTCTCAATCTCATTTTCCAGCTCTTTTAAAATCAAATCGGATTTCAACAAATTCTCCTTTTCAGCAATTTCAAATTTGGAATATATATCATTCTTAAAAATTTCAAATTCCTTTTGTAAAAAATTATTCAAACTTGATAACTCAATCTTGTTTTCTTTTAAGATCAAAATTTCTTTTTCAAACTTTTGAATATTTTTATCGAGATGAACAAGATTGGTTTTCAGTTTCAAACAATTTTTGCAATCAGAATTTGAAGGATTTTTGAAATATTCAAGCTGTGATTCCAAATCATCAATTTTGTCGGTCAACTCAGAATTTTTAGATTTTAGACTTTTATTTTTAGATTGTAGTTTATCGACAGACTTAGTTAGATCAGCACACATATAAATTAAATCTTCGTAAGAAAAATTTTCTGTTTCACCATCTGTTGATTCTCCATCGTTTGATCTATCTGTTTCTCCTTTCAAGTGTTGATCTGAATCTGAGTTGATATTTCGGGATTTTGAGTAGTTGTTGTCAATTTGCCCATACTTCGTATTGAGAGCTGTCCAAATTTCCTGCGCAGTTAAACAATGGGAAATCAGATTGAATTGATTATCATCAAGATGAGAATAAAGAATATGTGTAGCACGAGAATTAAAAACTTTATCTACCATATCGTACCCATTAATAACAACATCCCAACATTTAATATTAACAGATTTTAAATAAAATTCCATTCTGGATTTCCAATTTAAAAAATCTGTTCCAGTGAAAATAGTTGGGGATAAACTAGACTGACTCTCACTAAACTTACAACTAGGATTACCCATGTCTCTAGAGTTAAAGAAAATACCTGCTCCAATACCACTTGTTCTCGCTTTCTCGAGGATTTTAATGACACCCCGGTGGCAAACAAAGGTACCTTAGAGACTGATTTCACGTCCTGCCTCTCGACATGGACAACCACCCACGGACATGTAGGGATAAGAGTCACTACTTCGCCACTAGATCATAGAGCGAGAACTCCCTATCATGTTGTAACCTTATACCAGCTATGATACCACTTGTTGGATCTAGATTAACCCTAGAGGGGGGGTGAATAGGGTTTATCACAGTTTATAACTAAATTAAAAATCTAACGGGATATGTAATAATACACAAATCATAGAATATAGCAGAAACAAAAATGCAGAAAATAAATCACACACAGATATACCCAGCTTCGGCAGACTCTGCCTACTGCTGCATTCACTAACGTTTCTACTAGGTGTTAATAACAGATCCCGCTTACAGACTCTGTAAACTCGCACTCCCTGCTCCTGTACTAACCCTACGCTCAAATCCCTAGACTGACCGATGTTCACTCGATCAGATTTTCCCTTGATTACAACCCCGTAATCAATAACTCAGATTTTACAGATTCTGAAACTGACAGTCAAAAATCCTGACTGATTCACCTCTAGATTTTTACAGAATCTATAAACTGTTCGATTCGTTTTTACAAAACAGAATTAAAAACAATACAAGTATATAAAAAAAAAGGAAACCCTAGGATTTAGGTTAAAAAGGGTCATCCCCTTATCCATTTAAAACATGGCCGGCCCATTCGTTATTTTTGTTTCCCCTTTAGCTTTGCTTCCTCTGGAAAAAAGAAAAGGCGGCGGCGATTTGCTAGGGTTTCTGGATTCTCCCCAAATCAGATCGATGTCGTGATGAATTGCTTCTGAAATTTTCTTTGGAAGCTCGAATGTGTTGATGATTTCTTTATCTTGCTCGATCGATCAGGGATTTGATTCCTTGTCCCCAACTTTGTGATCGAAACTCTCTGGAGGAAAAATTGTGAGTATTTTAACTCCTTTTGTTCCTGAATCTGTGATGCTTGATTTCAATTTTCGATTGAATTGTTTGTAGTTTCGACTAGCCTGCCTGTGATGAAAATGGTGTTGTTATATAGGATAAAATAAAATCCTTAACCTCTGATTTCGTGATTGACTTGAGATGATTTTGCAGCTTTCCTCCTTTGGTTACTCGGCTTAATTGATTTTGTGGTTTCTCCTTTTGAAATTTTGGCTTTGAAAAATCAGCGTGAATTTGGTGCCTTGATTTTTGCATGTGAATCTGGTCTTCAATGGCCTTTGATGATTTCATAAATGGCTCGACTGATTTGAATTCGATTTCCACAGCTTTGAAATACATGCTTGATTTCTGGAAATAGTAATTTGCTGTCTAATTGAATTGTTGCCAGATTTGAGTGATTTCTGTGACTTGCTTTGCTTGCCAAAAAAATGATTTTAAATCTTGCCAAATATATTTGTGCAATTAGCTTGGATGTACTTGAATGTTTTTCTGGAAATATTTGTTCCCAAATATTGGTTTGAAAACATTTCCACATATGTTCATGCTGATTTTCTGAAGAAAAAAAATTACCCCAAAACAAATGTCGAATCACCATACCAATGTTTCCTTTTGATTCATAATATGATTTCTGAAAATGTTTAAACCTTTCCCCTTATGATGCATTGATATCTTTCCAAAACTAATGATTTCCAGAGACATTTTTAAATACATTGCCAACAAAAAATACTGACTTGATTTCAAAAAAAAATTCCTTTATGATTTCTGAACATGATTTTAAAGTCGTGGATATACTTACTGATTTTTGGAAATCTCTGAATCATTTATATTTCTGGAAAAACAAAATTGTTTTTCTTGCCAATCTTGAATTTCTGAAATGAATTCTCTGCATTCCTTCCTGTATTGAATACTTGCTATTTGCCATATATGTTTACTTCATTTTTCTGGAAACTCCTGTTTGTGATTGCACATATTCACTTTATCACTTGTTTGACCTGCTATTTCAATTCTGGTTGGTCTTGACCATTTGTCCATGAATATGTTGAGTCTTGTTAATTACTTTACACAGATTTGAACTGTTTTGAACATGTATGAGTTGCACCATCAATTTTAGTTCACTGATTGAACCTGTCCATGCTGTGCTGAACTGTTTTGTTAGCTGCGCCATGCATTTGCATATGTTCTCTGATCATACTTGTTTTTCCAGCTTGCTTATTGTCATGTGTATGATATGAAGTGTACACACACACCTGCAATTGCATCACCATGTACCACTATCTGCTTGTGTATGCATATGAACTTGCTTGCATTGTTTCATCTGTACTGTCTTGATCAAGATATGTTGCACCCTTAACCAAACTGTTTTGCTGCCATGAAATTGAAAAAGATGTAGTTGGGCACTTCGAGATTTGAAACTGAATACACCAATGATATATATATATATATATATGCTGATCTAAACATTGTCTAACATCCTGGTCTTTGATTGCACCATTGAATAGACTTGAAATTGCAACCTGTATACATGCTTGACCTCCAGAACCTTCAGAAATAGTATTCTTGTCATCCATGCTTCTTTATTGATATTGACTGAACATATTTCATTTGTACATGCCATGCAAGTCTCCTTGTTGTGTTATAGTTGCACTTATGACCATGCTGCTTCATTTGATAAGTTTGTCTACTGTTGCTTGATTATGCTACTTGTTTTGATTGCCTCGACCACTTTGTCAATGCTGAGTTAACTTTGTTGCTTTGAAAAAATGTTTGAGCTCTCGACCATTTTTACTCTTTGTTGGCTTGAATCATGCTTTGCTATTGAGTTTCTGGTTTGTGCTTGCATGAGCATGTACTTGCTCCATGTTGTACTCTGATTTTGCTGTTTCTTGAAAAACTTGCATGTTGACTTTTGAGCTTCTGGATTTGACTTTTCTTATGTCAATTTTGACCATGCTTTTTGGCATTTTGTATAAGATATATCAGCAGACTAGTCACACTATGTTGAGGCTGATCAAAAATCAGCAAACTAGTGTGATTATGTCGAGGCTGATCAAATCAGATCGAGTCAGAAAAATGATGAGAAACACACCGAAATTCTGAGGCAAATAAAATTTCAAAAATAAAATTTATATTCGCATATACTCAGTTTAAATTCTATTGCAGTATACTGTGTGTGTGTTTCATTGTGACAGGTAAGCAGATGATGACTGGACTGACAGTGAAGTGCTGTGGAGACTGAAGACTGGACTGACTGAAGCAGAAGACAGAAGACAAGTATATTGCAGTGTCAGTGTATATAATAGTGAACGAATGTAAATGAGTCTGTGAATGTATAAGGGAAATGTATAAACAGTGGAGTTTATAAATTTGTACTGTTTTGATAGTGAAATAAAATTTTATATTTAAATAAAATACTGTGTGAATATTTATATTTCTGTACAGTCGTATTTTATTTAAATATAAATATTATATTCCAGTCTGTGATGTATAATAACAGTACAATATCAAACACATTGTATACATAATCTTTATTTGGTTGTTATGATCAAACAAAAAACATATAATTGTGTATACAACACCGTTATATACAATAAGGTGCACTTTTGTAATTAGTTTTGAGCAAAAAATTAGAAGTGAAAATTGTTTTGCAAAGTGGTCAATGGCGACGGTGATAATAATAATCTAAAAACAATGACATTTTTGAGGATGTATTATTCATCATTATTATAACATTATTATACCGAACTTGCGATAAGAATCATGTCACAATTAATCAATACACCCCAATTGACCAAATTAAGATCAGAAAACCCCAAGTATTTCAAATCCTCAAGGTCGATTAGCTACTGGTCGTTCTTCAACTGCTTGTAGCTACAGATTTCCTTTCGCTTCCTAGATTACCAAATCCTTGTGTAAATTTTTTACTCCTTCTCAAAGATGATGTCGGTATGGCAGCTCCAAAACTAACATTACTGTTTCTCAATGATGATTTGGGTGTAGCAGTCCCAAAATTAACAGGCGTCTCATAATTCATACTACTTAATTCGGTAATTCTTCCTTGACCTACTATGGAAATCTTAGTAACTTGAAGCGTACTTCCTATGGATGGGCGTGCACTTTAGGTTTATAAAGATTATCCATAGATAAAGAAAATTTTAACCCATCTTGAATTTGTTCTCAGTGTGAGTTACTTATTTGTGCATATCAGTTCAAAATTAAACTCATAATTCCTTGTTTTTTCTTATTTACACCTACGCTTTTTAAATAAAAAACCTTAATTATACCTGCAAGTTATGTCATCTTTAGAACATTAACAAACAATTTATTCATTATTCAACTATTTATTTTATCACAGCAAATGATCCTAAGGGTGTCGATATCATTCAACCAAGTATGCAAATTGACTCGCAAGGAAGAAAACCTGATACATAAACCAATTTCCCTTTGAAGCTTTCTTATGATGAGCATTTAGTTGAGACACTTCAAAAGGTAGGTACAACATTTTAATAGATATGGCATTGCGTATTAATTTATACTATATATTTATCGTAACTAGAAGTGAAGTGCTATGAATACAATTTTTTTACAATATTAGATCTTACATTTATTTGTTAATGCTTTTTTAGAGGATAAATTTCTTCTTTTTTTCATTTTTGTTGAGTCTTCACGGCCGGCCTTTCATCACCTATAAAATGTCATGTTATATCACTAGTGCCGGCCCTAGGCGAACCGGGCCCTATACAAAAAAAATTGAGACCCAAAAAGTTTGTGCAGTGGTAAAGGTAGGTGCAAAATTAGCAATATGTAAACAAGTTGAGAACAACAGGGATTGAAGGTAGGTGCAAAATTAGCAATAGTAAACACAACTTGAAAACCACAAGGATTGAACTTTGGTTGTATGTGTGACAGCTGCACATAATACCACCAAACCAAGGCAGTTTGAGGCTGGAGGAAAAAACATAATATATCGGTATTGCTTTTACCCATTACTTTGAGGCCCCCCTCCTCCTTTATCTTCCTCCTCACGGACCCAGGGCCCTAGGCGACTGCCTAGGTCGCCTATTCCCAGGGCCATGCCTATATTTCACAATATTTATGTGCAGAATTGAACCAACCTTTAAGTTCTTACATGGGACATGTAAGAGTTGAACAAACACCTTTTAATTTAACATGAAAATTTTATGCTTGGGAGATAAACTTTTGGCTACATACCAAGGCTTTTACGTTCCTACTCCATGAAAAATAGCGTTTGTTTATTTTAACAGTCTGGAAAAATAAATAAATCCACGGATGTTATATTCATCTTGAGGATCTATTTATCATATTGTAACTAAAAGACTGTCAATTGCACTGACAACAAAGTAATGTAAAGTACAAACACATGATTGATAGAAGTGAATAAACTATTAACAAAAAAGCATATTTGTACAAGTAATTGTTAATCGGTTAAAACTTTGTAAAAAAGCAACATTCTGAAAGAAAAGTTTAACCACTGATAACTCAAATAAAAATTATTAAGTTCACTTGTATATAATTAAGTACGCATATTACCTTTATTTAAGATATGTAAGATTTGAGTTCCCTGATCATATCTAATTTTAACACCATCCATGAAAACATCTTGAACAGTGAACATCAATGCTTTTCTACTTAGTGCTCTATAGGTATTATCGAATCCCCGATTAATTCTGTATTTGTTGTGATATGTTGTGGTTTTGGGATTTATCCAGTTGATATTTTTGGTGGTTACTGTTATGTAGTGGTTTTAAATATGTCACCTTTTTATGCGGTCACCATCCTATCTCAAGATATCAGTAGTCATCCTCAGTATTATATTGGCCGAATGTGTAGTCCGCGGTCATGCTTTAAGTTGTTGCGTGTTATGTTACAAGTGGCATGTATGGCTATTGGATCCATTTGTTGTCTCCTGTACTAAAGCATGGTTATTGGTTCAAACTCTCTGGTTTTAAGTACAAGGTGGGTTATGCATGATGTGTGCGTCCTATCTTTTACCTGAGCCAGTTTATTTTGCAATCCTAGGCTGGGTTTGATAGTGACAATGGCATTATTTAAGTGGAGTGATTAGTTTAGTATTAGTTTGCTACTTGGTTTTATGCTTGATTATTATTTCGACGGCTATTTAGGGGTTGGGACCAATCACCACAAAGATCAACTGGGTAAAGCCCAAAACCACAACATATCACAAAAATATAGAACTAATTATGGGAATCAATAATACCTATAGAGTACTAATTAGAAAAGCATTGATATTCACAGTTCAAGATGTTTTCATGCATGAAGTTAAAATTAGATATGATCAGGGAACTCAAATCTTACATATCTTAAAAAAGTTAATACGCGTACTTATGTACATGTGAACTTAATAACTTTTATTTGAGTTATCAGTGGTTGTACTTTTCATTCAGAATGTTGCTTTTTTTCCAAAGTTTTAATTGATTAACAATTACTTGTACGAATATGCTTTTTGGTAATAGTTTATTTACTTCTATTAATCAAGTGTTTGTACTCCACATTACTTTGTTGTCAATGCAATTGACAATCTTTTAATTACGTTGTGATAAATATATCCTCAAGATGAGTATAACATTGTGGATTTAGTTTTTTTTTCCTGACCGTTAGAATAGACAAAATGGCAGTTTTTCGTGGAGTAGGAACGATAAAGCCTTGGTATGAAGCCAAAAGTTTATCTTTCCAAGCATAGCATGTTCATGTTAAATTTAAAGGTGCTTTTTCAATGCTTACACGTCCCATGTATGAAGTTGAAGGTTGGGTCAATTCCGCACACAAATATTGTGATACAACATGGCATTTTAGAGGCGATGAAAGGCCAGCCGTGAAGATTCAACAAAAATGAAAGAAAAAGAAATTCATCTTCCAAAAAAGCATCAGTAAATAAATGTAAGATCTGATATTGTCAAAAAGTTTTATTCATAGCACTTCATGCTTCTAATCATGATAAATTGATAGTATGAATTAATAGGCAATTCCATATCTATTAAGATGTTGTACTTACCTTTTGAAGTGTCTTAACTAAATGCTCATCATAAGACAAGCTTCAAAGGGAAATTGGTTTATGTATCAGCTTTTCTTCCTTCAGAGTCAGTTTGCATATTTGATTGAATGATATCGGCGCCCTTACAATCATTTGCTATAATAAAATAAATAGTTAAATAACAAATAATTCATTTGTTAATGTTCTAAAGATGGCTTAACTTGCTGGTATAATTAAGGTTGTTTCTTAAAAAAATGTAGGTGTAAATAAGAAAATTAAGGAATTATGAGCTTATTTTTGAACTGATATGCACATATAACTTACTCATACTGAGAACAAATTCATTATATGTTAAGTTTTTCTTTATTTGTGGATAATCTGTATAAGCCTGAAGCGCACACCCATCCATAGGAAATACACTTTAAGTTACTAAGGCTTTCATAGTAGGTCAAGGAAGAATTACCAAATTAAGTAGTATGAATGTAAGATGCATGTTAATTTTGGAACTGCTACACCCAGATCATCATTGAGAAGCAGTAATGTTATTTTTGGAGCTGCAACACCGACATCATATTTGAGAAGAAGTAAGGAAGTTACACAAATATCTGGTAATCTGGATAGCCTAAGGAAATCTACAGCTAAAAGCAGCTGAAAAATGACCAGTAGCCAATTGGCCTTGAGGATTTGAAATATTTGGGTTTTTCTGATCTAAATTTGGTACAATTGGGGTGCATTAAATAATTGTGACATGATTCTTTATTGCAAGTTCGGTATAATAATGTTATAATAGTGATGAATAATACATCCTCATAATTGTCGCTGTTTATAGATTATTATTATCACCGTCACCATTGACTGCTTTGCAAAACAATTTTCACTTCTAAATTTTTGCTCAAATCTAATTTCAAAAGTGCACCTCTTTTCCGTCGATGTGGTTAAAAAATGTAATTGCAATTTTGAATCATATCTATTTGGGATGATTTGTCAAATCCACTGCTAAAAGTTTTAATGTACACTTTCACCCTTATGAAAACGAAGTTCCAGGAAACACCCAATAATTGCATTCAATAAAAATTTGTAGTTTTCAGTGCAAACTATTTACAAATGCAAAACAAAATTTTGCACTAAATAGTGCAAATTTTCATTGAATATTCCATGAAACACCTATTTGGAAAGGAACGGAAATGAAATAAAGTCAAAAGAAAGATAGATTCTGTATATTAAAGCGAAAGAAAGTAGTATATCCCTCACCGCCATTATTTCCTCAAATCCACGTGTACATTCTTCCCCATTAGTTACATCTTTTGTTCGTCACAACTCTGAAAGCTTACTGCATATGCTAGTTTCCCATTTGGCATGCACAGAAAAGGAGTAGTTTGAAATCATCATTGTCCATAAAGTTGAGTCCAGTTCATTCATCGCATACCATACAGATGTCTCATCAAAAAAAAAAAAAAAAACCTTCATCGGCAAGTCTATATGTAATCTAATACGAGTACGTTTATCACTCTTTAGTAAGGGAAGTTTCTATTCTATAAAGAATGGCCTAAGAGCTGAATTAATAATATATTTTCTTCGCTCTAAGATGTTTGTTCTGTTAACCCCATTCAACAAATGTACCTATTAATGATAATCAAAAAATTTATCCCTCAATGCAGCATAATTTGGCAAGATTTGACATAGATTTGAGTATAATTTATCATGTTATATATTACCTACTCCATAAAACAACCTATTTTGTTTCAATATATGACATTGATTTGAATATATAATAATAAAAAAACTATCTACATATGAAATTAATGAAGAATATCCATGAATGCAAAAATATAGAAGCATACTACTATTTGATCAACAAATTAAACGATACACCAAGAATAGAATATAGGCAGGGAAATTAGTAGTATACTATGCTCTTCAAAATAATGATAAAATATTGAATGTGTAACGATACCTTCTCCAGTTCAGTGGTGTAACTTCTTCAAACCTCAGTAACAACACTGACATTTGATACTTTTGCACTGATATCATCACATATTGTAGTTGGATGAGCTTTAACCCATAGCTTGCAAGAAACCAAAAACAGAACAAGCCAGTATCATTGGTACTGGTATAGTAATATAATGCAGATATCAAAATACATGTTAATAAATAAGTAAAAACATGTATTACATGAAATATGAGAAATAAAAAATAAGTAAATGCAGAAACAGTATTTTAATCAAATGAGTAAAGTTATAACTTTCAAATATGCACTTATATCGATTATTACAAAAGAAAGTCTCAAGTGGAATGCCTACCATGTTTGGCATTATCTCATTTTGTAAAAACAACAAAAAAAGTGCACTTAGTGGCTTAAAATAGTTGTTGTAATTCATGCTACATCACCTTAACTTAATATTTTTTCTACTTAAAAAGACAATAATACTGAAGAAGATCTAAAGAAAAATATCTGGAGATAAGATAGACGGTACACACTTTTCTAATTCTGTTTGATTTCATGGATAACATGCCATACTTCATTTCACATAGCTTCATAAAATACATTTTTGTTGCCTTCAATAGTAGGGTGGCCTACCTGGCTCACGTAAGAATAGTATATTACCAAGAATCAGATTTAGCAGGGCTAACACTGCGGAATCTCAAGAATGTCACTTTGCTAAGTTATTGTTATTGAAACAAAATTAAGATTTTTTCAAACAAACTTTTTCTTGAAAAAAAAAACTGTCTTTATTGTCTTCTCAAGTCCACTTTCATGAGAGTGAACATCCTGATCGTCGTCGATCGGTGAGGAATAGATCTGGAAAATACAAAAGAAAATGAAACATATTTACCATGAAAGTGTTTCAGCATCTACTGTTAAGGGCAACTGTTTTCATCTTCTTTGCTCGTGACCATTGAAATTGGCAAGCCACCTTCAAAATTTACAAGTTCGAATACCTTCCGAATAATTATCGCTAAATTATAACAGATCCTTTTGACTCGTTGTTCTTCTCAACACGCTAAAAGGAACATGTCAATGAAATAGCGCAAAATAGTAAGCATAAAAGAATTGCAGTGTGGCGATTCAATTCATATAACTAAATTAGAATAGAACTATTATTTTCCCAAGAACTACAATAAATACACAATATGACAAGAGATAAAGCTGACTTTCACGTAATGAACTAGTAAGTTATAACTATTATTTTCCTAAGAAACTACATATAAATACTCAATGTACATTGCACAATCATAGAGTTTTCACACACACCATAAAGGACTAGTAAGTTATAAATTATAACGTGAGATACCCATAGACCACATCCTAACCCTACTTAACCTCTAATTAAACTGTCAATTACAACATCCCCTGTACAGAACATTTATTGTGACGGCCCACCCTAGACCAGAAATGTCGGCTTGTCCGGGGCGGGCCGTCACATTTATGCTAAATTAGTTGTTTAGTATGCTCATACCTATGGTTGAATTTAATGTATTTATACCCATTTTTTACACATTTAATTAGTTTTCCGTACTGCGCTCTTGTCCAATTTAAATCCCACTCTGGTTTAATTTAAAAAAAACCCAAACCATTCAATTTAAGAGAGGTTTTGAGAAAGGAGAAAGGAAAGAGAAAAGGGGGAAAGTGGAAGGAAGGGGTGGTAACACTTCAGAGGTTGAATAACACCTAAGGCTTATATATATACTAGTGAAAAATTCAAGTTCTACTAAGGTCTTTAGATCCTTGTCGAGGCAATTTGTTTCGCCTTATGTTACACATTTAGTCGTTTATTCATTCAAGCCTTGCATTGAATTAATTCCAAAGTATACAGATACATACTGGGAATAGTAAATGTATGCCCAAAGGCACAAGGATACTGCAAATTATGATCACACTTCAATATTTCTAGTTAACCAATAGCTCTTACTAATGCATAACCTAGATTTAGGCATATAATTAAGGAAATGATACATGTGACTTGCTCAAAAATCATTAAGATGTATTATGGTTTACAGGTCCTAGTCCAGATACTTAGTTTCAACTGACTTTATAATAAAATGTAACATTTTAGACTCCAAATAATAAGTTACTCAAACGTCCCAAATTCAATTCACATTACAAGTAGTATACACATCAAGTGGGCTTTGATCCATAGAGAGGATACAAACTTCAGGATAACAAAATCAATGAAAATCCATTGGATCCGATAAGTACATGAGCGAATTTTGCAATATGCAAGTAATTAACAATCATAATTACCATTCAACCTCAAAAGTTATGAAAAATTCTGCAACTCAACCTATTACCTGAAGCTAACGTAAAATGTCACTGTTAATTCCACTCTAACAAGATTGGTGCTAAATTGCGAATTCTTAAAAATTCGAAGTATATATTCTAATCAGGGATGATACCTCTGATTTAAAAAAAAAACTTTTATTTTTAGCTGAAACTTCAAGTCAATGTGCAAATGCCAATCCATTATAGGGGAAGTCTTTCTTCCAAAATCCAGTTTCCTCAATATCGCCTTTCATGTGTCCCACTACAGAAACTGACCCCCTCAGTTGCCTTGATCCGTTTTTGTAATTCTTGGAGGGACGCTGGTAATTGCTACAACCATCAAAATTCCTCAATTTGCTAGAACCACTAGACTTCACAAGGTCACCCTATCCATTTAAATAATATATATATACACACACATATGTGTGCGTGTGTGCGTGTGTGTGTGTGTTAATCGTGTTGTGGATTATGTTGGCAATGGAGGCCTTTTTTTGTTATAAGCGAATTTTTATGTAGTAAATTACTTTGTTATCTAGGAACCTTAGGAATGTGGAGCGTGATCAGGTTTTCTTCCTTCACTATGCGGAAAAATTATACTAAGAATCGCCTTATTTACGAGCGAAAAAACTAATTTGCTAAAGACGCAAATCTTTCAACTTTCCACTTCAATAAAATTCATGTATATCCCCTACGCTATTTTTCCTACATCAAACTCATAATAGTTTTCATATAGACAGACAATGTACTTTAAAATCATTCCAGTTTCTACAATCAGTCAAATAATTTTTCTTTAGAAATTCCCATATGGCACATCAAGATATACGATAGAAGTCTTCATTAATGCATTTTAAGCTGTATCCAAAATTAAAACAAATCATAATGATAAAACAAATAAATTTTATTAAAATCGTATCAGTGTTAGTAACACGACATCAAACAAAATATTGAAATTCCATTATTATGCTCATTACCATAACTGAGATAAAATGAGCAATTATATTACATTCAAGAATGCTTAAACTCAAATTTGGACATCCAACGAACATGCACGGTATCAATATCCTTAAGCAATCTTCAGTCAATACTGTGTATAGGTTCAATTCCATGGTTATAAACTGTAACAACCCGAATTTTAAACAACGTGTTAAGACAAGAATCAAGAAAGAATTAATTGTTAAAATATGAATCAGGAGAAACGGGTTGCGCCATTGCGTTCGTCTCGGAAAAATACGCGAAACAGAGTCCGAAATTTCGTAAATCGGAGTCCGTATGACCAAGATATGGCCTCGCGAAGTTTCACGAAAAATTCGAAAACGAAAACAGATTCAAATTTCAGAATTCAGAAGAGGCGGGAAAATTTCCCGCCAGACCAGGGGAGGTCGACTGGGGAGTCGACCCCCTGCCAACCCGGTCGACTGGGGAGTCGACCCCAGGGTCGACCTGGGGGTCGACCTGCCTGGTCGGACCCAGGCAACCTGGTGCACCTGTTTTGCTGTTTGGCTCGGTTTTGGAGGCTTGTGACGATTTTTGAGAGCTTGGATCTATCATAGGGTTAATCTAACGGCCTAAACTACTCCTAATCTCTATAAAAAGACCCCTAAGCCTACCCTAAACCCTCACAAATCACTCATGCCACGAAGTGCTGCCCAAATCTCCATTGATCATGGCCTCCATCTCCAACTTCAAGAGCCTATGCATTCAAACAAGATCCGAATCAAAGGTGCTAGCTTGCTACATCAAATCAAGGGAGTGGATCAACGTTGCTATGGTGATTTCATGACGGTTCTTCATCAAAGGAGCCACCTTTCTTCGTCAAAATGGTTCATGCTCCTAGTCCTCTTGCCACGCTATGTAAGTTCTAGTTACTTGTAGATTCTAACGGTGGTTCTAATGTGACATGGGATAAAATGCGATGAAACATAAGTATGCTAGCCTATATGAACCTTGTCATGTCTCTTTTGCTTGAACCTATGACTTTGGGCTATGCTTAGTGACTTAATCATGCCATTCATGCTATGTTTAACCTAGTATATCTTGCAAGTTTGAATCTTTATCTATGAAATGTTAGCATGAACCTTTGGGAACCACTTGACTTGTGAAAACATTGGCAAAGACTTGACTTTGGGGCTTATGCATGTAAATGAACCCAAACCCCTTATGTATCATGCATATTTGTGGCTAAATTCACTTATGACACTATGCATGTTTGTGGCCAATATGTTGGCACAATACCCTACTATGTGACTCGCTTCCACTTGGGTTGAAAATACGTTTGGGTAGTTTAGGAAGAACGTGGGTATGACATGAAAAACTTGACATGGGGTTTACATGAGAACATGACATTCATGATACATTTAAATATGGTCATGACACGTGGGAAAACATGGAACTTGAACTAGACATGGGTGGGTTGTAAGTGTGAAAAGACACTAGACCAAACATGAAAGTGGCCAACTCGAGGTTGGGTTGAGTTTGTAGCATAAATCTACCCGGACCCGCCCGGCTTAACTAGTGGCTACAAACAATAGGATCCAATGTGAGAAGTTGGTCATGTCGCGCTTAAGACCCGAGGTTAGACTAGGTTGTGGTGTAAAACTACCCGGGCCCGCCCGGCTTAACTAGTAACCACAACAAGGTATAATGTAAGAGGTTGAGAGTGCATTAATTAAATTAATGCCACATGATAAGGTTAAGTAAATTTGACTAATGACACTTAACCGATATGACATGAATGGGTAGGTTAAGTGGGACCGGGCTTGATTTCTTAATGACACTTAACCATACAAGACAATTAGGGGATGGGGTTAAGTAATTTACGCTTAACTAATCCGACTTGGTAATTAGATGGGGTTAAGTAATTAAGACTTAACTAATCTAAACATGGTAATTAGATGGGGTTAAGTAATTAAGACTTAACTAATCTAAACATGGTAATTATATGGGGTTAAGTAATTAAGACTTAACTAATCTAAACACGGTAATTAGATGGGGTTAAGTAATTAAGACTTAACTAATCTAAACACGGTAATTAGATGGGGTTAAGTAACCTATACTTAACTAATCTAAACACGGGAATTCGATGGGGTTAAGTTAAACACTTAACCAATCTAAACTTGGTAATTCAATGGGGTTAAGTAACCAATACTTAACCAATTTAACATGATAATTTAATGGGGTTAAGTAACTTATACTTAACCAATTATACGTGATGATTTGATGAGGTTAAGTAACCTATACTTAACCAATCTAATAGGTAGACCTGATAGGGTTAAGTCACAAGACCTTTTAAAAGTAGGCTTAACCATTGTATTATGATTAGTGGATGGGGTTAAGCTAACCCATACTTAACCAATCCGACTCGATAATCTGATGGGATTAAGATAATCTATGCTTAATCAATCTAACATGATAATCTGATAGGGTTAAGACAAATAAATGCTTAACCAGTTTGACTTGATAAGGTTAAGTCATGAGCTTCTTGGTACACTTGACCAACCTGTAGGGCTAAGCCTTGAACTTGAGTACTAAGCCAATCATGACATGATTCGTAGGCGGGTTAAGTCATGAACTTGGATAACAACACTTAACCCATTTGACAAAACCCTAGCTCAGGGGACTAGGTTGGAAATCGTAGTTAACAAGGATAGCGGAAAGGGGGCTAAGTGGTAAACCTTAGTTAAGGGTAACTAAGTAATAATTCTTAGCTAAGGTCATGGGACTAGTTCATAAAGAGATGAGTAACCTGGTACGGTAGGTCATCGCTTAGTATACGAGGAGGAGCAAGTTATCTGACTTGGATAAAAGCTCCAGCGAACTGGGTGACGAAGTGGAAGCTTCGGGGAACGTGAGGGTACTCTTGGTATCCCTCTGTGAGGTGGCAAGGGGTCATGAAACCCGGCCTCACAGGGGTTAAGGTCTGCGGTAGAAGAGCCAAGAGTATGCCTTGGTTGCTATGCGAGCGACCTAAAGACTGGGATGGATTAGCGTGGAGTCGACGATACTTGATTTTGCCCCGGGATAGCATGTCGCCGACTACCTACCATCTTTAGTCAATCGTGTACGTACGGAAAGGCAGGGAACTCCCAAAAGACCATATACTAGCTATCGAGTTATGGGTGAGGTTGGCTATCTGGAAGTGGGCATCGATGGTCCTTAGTGAAGTTCTCATACATGATTTTTCTTGGATTGCCTTTCAGTAGTTGAGGGAGGGGTCACGTAGGACCATAGCCACGGGTACAAAAACAGACCTTGATATCTGCATCAGCAGACGACTTAAAGCTCCCGACCGAGTTCCGTATTTCTTGATTTGCCTTGGCACGGAACTCGGATGGCACATTGAGGAACATGTGCGTCTAGACATGGAAAACGATTCACGATACATACGCGGGATAAAGGGCGCGGTTGACGGGTGGCATAATCCCTAGTGGCCCTAGGTGGCTGAACCCAAACCGAGACACGGAAACATTCATTAGGTAGCACAATTCCTAGTGGTCCTAGGTGGTATAAATCCTAAGTGAACGCGCGATAGTTCATGGTAAGGAAACATAACTAGATCTAGGGTAGCAGTCCAAAATAACCTCAAGGATAAAACGTTTACATGGGAAAGCCCGTATGGCCTACGGCAAAGGACTGAACTTATACATGGAAAGAAACATACGAGTTGGGAAAAACCTACATATGCTATATATTAGGTTGACATGGACCATTACATGACATTGGGCAAGGGACATTCATAGTTAACACATGACGCGGGTTGGGATACTAGTTTATCATGATAGAGGTGCAGAGTAAATATACATGATAGATACCGTGGGATGTTATACATGATAGATACCTGGTGATAGTATACTTGATAGAAACCTGACGATGTGATACCTTGATTCTTGACACCATAGTTTATCATGATACCTTAGTTTATCTTGCTACAGTAGTTCATCCAGTTATCTTGGTTTAGCTTATCTATCTTGTCGTCATCCTTATGTTTACTTTCAGTTTATGCATGTCATGTTACCTTTACCTGTCTTTATACTGGAAGTAGATAGGAATTACCAGTCTTTATGACTGACCCCGTTTTCTTTCGCCTCTTGTCTTCTGTTTCCCCCCCCCAGGTTACAGGGAGGAAATGCTATTGTTAGTTCGGACTTCTTCTGTTTGAAGGTCATCATGTATGGCTTGGACTTTTCTTGGCAATGGCTACTTTACTGTTTCACTTGGGGAATAATTTATGAAAAGGTTTTATGCTTCTTTATTATTGCAAGACAGGTTTTGATGTATTCTGATGTAAAAGGCTTTAGACCTTATTTTATAAGGTAATGAAATTTGTTTTACTTCCGCTGTTTTATATATATGTGTTCTGTCTTGTAATATTTCTGTGCATGTTTACCTCGATAATGCTTCACCAAACCTAGTGCATTCCCTTGTGAGTGACCCTAGCGGAGGTGGGGTGTTACATAAACATCAACTGAGATTCATTAATCAAACGATTCTTGCATGAAACATTACCAATTAAACTCAATCAATTATTTTCGTAAACCATAAGCTTTGATACCATTGAAAGTTACATTTAGGGTTTTCAAAAATATTTTGCTGCATAAAAATTAAACCCTAAATAGGATCTAATACGAAAATAATAGATCGAGATAAAAATCATACTTAGGGTTTGTGAGCTTATGAATTCAAAGACAAATATGGGTGAATCGAAGCGTTAGCACAACAAATCGTTGGCCTCTATCAGGATCCACGAAAGAATGTTCAATCTTGTCAAAATGAAATCGAAATCAAGGAATCGTTACTAGCCGATTGCCATGATTTTTTTTTCAATTTTATTATTTTTCTCTTGTTTTCTATCTAATAGAATTAATTAAAAGAAGGGTCGGTACCCCTTTTAATATTGAGAATAATAGGGCACGCTCGAATTACATGGAATGGACCATTTCAAACAAAATAAAATCAATGTTTGAAATATTATTTGTTCAGAACAATCCTTCCTTTTCATATGTTCTTATCGTATGACCCGATAGGTTATTACAACGTTGGCAATGATTTTAAATCGTATTTAAAATCATAAACAATGATTGGCATCTAGTAACATGTCACTACTACCCAAGTTATAATAAGATCAATGATTCGATGCAACATTTTCTTTGGCTAGTGTCTCAATGTAATTTAGTCCTCTTAACCAATATATCCAACATTAAACTCGAGGCATGGAACGTATCATCCTCTTTATAATTTAATCATTTTATCTTGATCGATGGGTAGACTATTTAAAACAAATCAATATTTAAGCATGGTCATGCATTTCATAGTCTCACTCAATCAAGAGGCTCACGGATATCTCTACTTATATCTTAGGGTTAAATTCCATCTAGATCATTCATAATTTTCAATCGATTCGAGATGTATCCAATAATCAACTTTATCATCTACTCGGTTAAAAGTAACTTTTGATGATATCACAACACAAATATCCTCGAATAAAAATATAATGATTTTCAGGTCTGAGGACCATTACATCACTGTCATTATGAGAATAACTTATGATACTATTAATTATATTCCATGTGGTTTTCTCATGGTGGGTCATCCCAATATGCTATTCTCCAATACATACTTATGTATTGACGTTAATATAACATATATTAATGATCAATGAGATATGGTCATCGGTCAACCAACACACCAGTCTCAATGTTTTATTGTTGTCCTATGTAAACAATTAAACTTGACTAAGGACATTTAAGAATTATAATTCTTAATATATTATATAATCTCATGTTCGTGTCATTTGCTTGAACTATATAATTCTGTATTATTATTCTAAGGACTTCTATTATGTTAATATTTATATTACGCAGTAAATATAACATAACAGAATACTTTTATTTCAAATAAAATAATAACCTCAACAATGTTATTAATCCAATCAAATGGATTTCCTCTAGGACATAAACTGCAGCACTTTATACCCTTATCCAATCAATATGGGGGACCATTAGCGATCACAACCTAAAAATATTCTTTTGGAAGTTCTATCCTATAATTACATGGTTTAAATGGTGCAGAGGTCGAAATATTTTTATTCCAATTTTCTAAGATGCCAATCCATTTCTTTAAATTTTCCACCTTTGCCTTTCTTATAATTGGGGTCCATGCATTCTCAAACCGGAAAATTCCATAGATATTTACTTAACTCTCTCAAGCTCCTTTAAGCTTGAAAATATATCCATTTTCCCCAAATCAATATTTTTTCCTGAATCAGTCCCCAAAATACTTCTTTTATCTTATCAATTACAAATTTATTGCTCACTAAATTTGCAATAGATGTCTATGGATCTTTTCCCCGAAATCGCGAATTATGATAAGTTACGTTATACTAATTTATATACATATACTAAGCGCTAAATGCAATATAAACGTATTAATCCTTAAACCAACTATCTTGGGAAATCTAATTCACAACCAATCCTTGACTCTGGAAATACGACACCTCATAACATTTAAAATAGAAACTTTTGGGACTGACGGTAAAATTTCCAGATTAGGTTGCGTAATTTATTCTTAGTCCAAGAACCTAATTCTAGCTTGTTTAATCAGCTATTCTTATTATTCCAAAGTTATCACTTTTTATAACATAACGACCCAAATTTTTAACCGTTTTGTTTAAACATTTAATTTGGTTTAAATGTTGATTTGGAAATATAAACGGATTATATTTATTTATTAAATGAAGTTTTGAACGTATAATTTATATTCAAATTGTAAACGAGTTCGTAACGTCACATCGTTCGTAATATTACGTTTTGAACTTTAATTGAATATACAGAATCCATTTTAAGTCGGATTTCTTTGAAATAGGAATTTTTGAATCTATTTTATTATAATTTTCAAATAAAAGAGAAAAATCGAGATTTCATATTGTAGATTTTGAGTTGTCTAAATCGAATTTTCGAATAGTCACTATGTAATCGTTAATAAATTACAATGATTTATTTAGTAAATAAAAAGGGTTTTAGAAAATTCAGTTTAACATTAATTTGGTGAAATTGTAAATTTTATATTAATTTAATATAGTTAAAAATAGCCATTTTTGAAATAGTCATCGATTTCAAAAAAATCAGTTTCATTGGATCCGTAACGTTAAATTGTTGTAGGATTTCAATTTTTACATCAATTGGACTTATCGGTTGATCGTGGCAACGATAAACGCCTAGGGTTTTATTTAATCGTTTTATCGATTTAAACTGAATATTAAGAATAACCAATTTCAAACTACCTCAGAATTTAATGAAACTAATTTTATTAAATCCAAAATGATTAATTATTGTAAGATTTTAAATTTCAAGCGTTTTGGAGTTAATATGCGATCGTGTGCAATTCAAACGCGTATCAATTCACATTATGGCATTATAAAGGACTTTCCACAATCGCCATCGAAATTTAATGAAACCTTTTCCATTGTGTTCGGAATATTTAATCATGCTAAGATGCAAATTTTTGTTACGATCGGTGGTCATATGGACTAGTTTTTATACGAAGCTTATGGCATAAGTTTCGATAAAAAATAAAATAATTTTTTCCCACTTATATATATATCAGGCCACATATCCACTAACCATAATTCGTGCGTCAAAATGTATAGCATGGTCAATGCTACATATGCCGCCACCACAAAGTATTCAATGACCGAGAATTGTTTACCACCTTCACTGATTTTCTTCGAATCTATTCATTAGAATAAAAAATCTTCAACTATGAAATGCTTAAGCTCAGCGAGATATGTACCCTGTACAGTCAGGATCAGAGTTTTCGAGTTGTGGTGGCCGAGTTTGGTCTGGGAAGTAGGGTGTCCATGGACTGATTTTGGAAGAAAGGCAGAGCTGAGTGGCCTGATATTTACGGCGACGGTGGATAGAGGTGGGGTGGTTAAAGCAACACTTTCTGATGATCGTCCAACGGCTCAATTCTCGATGCGGTGGTAGAAGATCGTTGTGTGCGTGATGGGTTTCTGCAGGAACGAAGAAGATAACCTTGAACGAGTTATTGGCCTAAGTAAAATGTAAACTACTGATTAGTAAAATTAATTATTACTTAATTAAGAAAATTTTAGTTAATTAAATCATGGTGGAACTATGCCAGTTACATCTTACAATTGGGAAGATTTATGCGTGGACACAAAACAGATGCAGTGAGGAATGAACGGAAGAAGTTTCGATCGGCCCTTATTTTTCTTAAACTAAGAAATTTAATATTAAGTTGTTAACTAAATGATTATTGTTTTATCTGACTCCTGTATACTAAAACATTGTTAACATCGCGCAGAACGATTGAAGCAGATGAATACGCGATGAAAAGGAAAATACAACCGGCATGTTAAACAGTGTAATAAAAGTAATTAAAATTTTATTAGTTATTTAAAATATAATTAAGGGATTAATTGGTTAAATTAAATCATATAATTCTAATTCGTGTGCAAGTATTGGTTGTGCTGAAATGAAGACGATGTTGAATGGTACAAAACGGTGAGGAACGAATATCAAGCTTAGTTACATTGATAATCAAATGTAATTAAGTATAAATTAAATAATTAAGGAAACATTTGTTTTTATTAATGATCGTATGTTATAAAAGTTATAATTCGTGCATATGTTATCAGAATTGAACAAGACCAGAGATGTGGAGACTGTACGGACGAACTCTATACTTTGGAACTGATTTGGACGGAAATGGGAGCTGCTGAAATTTAATGTTAAATTAAAAACTAGTTTAATTTAGTGGAAAACTGAATCTCTTAGCGACAAACAGAAACCAAGGTGAGTATAACTCACTCATTTGTCCTACTTATATTTTTATAAGTCGGGTTTATTATTTGTGTGCTATGTTTGCTAGTTATTGGATGATTTGATAATTGTTTGGATGGTTGTTGTTTATACTTATATATGATGTTTAGTTTAAATAAAATGGTTATATTTCTAAATGAGGTAACTTATATCAGTTACGTTTATAATAATATAAACTTGTTAAATGAAAAGTTGAATGCTTGAATTGCCGTTATTAGCTGATTGTTGACTGTTATTAGTTAAACAGATCATTTTTGCCTATCGAAATGAATAGCAATAATTATATTGTCATATTTAATGAATGATTAATTTTGAGGTAACTTATTTGGATGTAGGAAAAACAGGTTGGAGGGATCTAACTGGATTCCTCACATAAATTGTTTGTTATTGTTCATGTTATTCATATATATGAATTGTTACCCAAATATCGTTATACCCCAATTGGATATTGATCCTTGATTTGGAAATTCAACGATTGTTGTATTTTTAAATCAATAATAATATTGATTAAGTGGTTAGCAGTGAATGACCTAAAAATCGTATTTTTAGACATTGATTTCGTCAGGCGAATTCACACAATTGCAGTTATAAAATTTACTGAAGTGAAGTTTTTAAATTATATTTTTAGATGAAACTAAAAGTTTGTTTATAAATTAATATTTTATTTGTTTTGACAATTTAATAAGTTTATAAAGTTGGAAAAGAACCTAAGGATCGATGATTTAGGGCAACTGTTTCGGGAAAAAAATTGAGCAATGATCTTAAATTAATTATATTAATTAATTAATTTAAGAAGAGGGATCAAGGGAAATTGGTTAAACATGTTAAATAATGTTTTTAAGTTGACCAAGTCAACCATTTTAATTAGGACACGTTATTTATATTTATTATGTTTCCTTAACTTAGTAGAGGTAAGTTTTAACAAACAACTTAATAAGATTTGTCAAAAGTTTATTAATTTTCTAATTAACCATATTCAGATAATTATCGAATATGTTATAAAAGGTTATCATTTTAAGTATTGGACTTTTACAAGTGATAACTAACCTATTTAGTTATTGATGAAGTCAACTACGTCAGTGATTGATTACATCTTAAATAAAAACTATTTAAGAAGAAATCAAGTAAGTAATAATATTTAGTTAAATTCTGAAAGGAAGCTAAGAACGTATTTTTATAATAATAAAATCCAAGTTTTTATAAACGAAGTTTATAAAGGAGATTTGAAATCAATGCGATAGCTTAAAGACGTTGTTTGACTTAACATTCAAACTTGAGTAAAAGGAATCGAGATATATATAAGGGCGAGTTTTGGAGATGTATTGGGGATTAATTATTATATAAATTAATAATGATGAAAGGATTTACCTTTTTAATTGGAATTTCTTAAAAAGGGTAATTGAGTGGCAATAAGTTGTAATTAAATTTGGAAAGGATTTTAGATTTCGCAAAACAAGTTATAAATATGATTTTCAAGTTAGGGGGATGATTTTTAAATTCAGTTTTCTCTTAAGAATTGAATTAAGTAACGTTATCGCAAAACAAAAGGAAGAAATTTGGATTTTCCAAGTAAAGTTTGTAATGAAATATAAGAGGAATTGGACTAAGGGATTTGGTAAATGGGCTATTACAATAAATCCAAGTTAAATAGATTTGTATAAGGTGATTTGTTGAGATAAGATATATAATCAAACTTTAATCGATAAAGTGATTATGTAAATGATTTAAATAAAAAGGACCAGAGTTGCCGAAGTACTAATCTATACTACTTGAGTTGATAGTTAAAACACCGAATATCAATGAGTGTTATTGGACCTTTGGACGAGTTAGTTTAAAGAGACCGCGATGGGAACTAGACCCAAAACAACTTTGAACCAACTGTGCATTCGAATCTAACTTGTAGGGAATGCATAAAGATGGAGCATTGAAGGCCCTGGATCTTCATAAGCGAAAGAGCTACTAGTTGAATTTCTCTAACTTGCAACCAGAGTTATTTCGACAGTGATTCTATCGTGATTGAAATCTTCAGATTGCAAGGACTCCTCGCTATTGATCCTTGGGGTGATTCCCACATTAGGATGCGGTAGGAGGGTGCCTTCGATTCATCATGTTCCTGGATGACTTATATGGATGAATGCCTGACAGAGTATTTCCTTAAAGTCGATTACATCGATTTTTACAAATATACCAAGTTTGGTGGCGGAGAAATTCTCTTGCTTAACACCCAGAGTATATTTGTGGACGTCAATTAATGATTTGACGGATCTGACGATGTGGCATTCAAAGATAAGAATTGATATAATGTTCTCTAAAGATAAATGCAACCTCAAGTCTCACAACCGAGAAATGACAAAAATCAGGCAGGTAGCATGGCTAGTTAAGTCGCATCCAAGCATGGTATATTTGTCACCGATCTAGAGAAAATTCATTTTGTTCTTTTTTCGCTTCTGTATCTCCAAGGAACGGTCATGTCGGTACCGACCGTTAGTGATAATATATTCGATACACTCAAGCTAAATGAGTGGTCGGTCATGTGTGGTCGGGTTGCAAGATGTTCTTGTTGAACCCCAGTGTATCCCCTCTAGATTACACAGATCGGAAGGTAGTCTCATACCTTGTCATAGTAGGAATCCATTCTCCAATAAGTGTACTGCGGTTTTTTGTTGATTTTATAATGAATATGTAGAGCGTGAGATGCAAGCATTCTTATACTTGGTTATTTATTTGTGATTTGATAGACATTATTATAATATCATCGAATTTTAATATATCAAAAATGTTTTGGGTTATAGTAAGGTAAAAACCGTCCATGTTTATGTGTGGACTGGTCTTACTATTATCCTTTTCTTTCAAAAAGATTTTCTAAAGTTAAGCAACCTGGATGAAACCCTAAAACTTAGTGAGTTTACTCATGCTGGTTCTCCAGACTGATCCGTGACATTTGAAATGCTCGGGTCATGTAATGGACCAGATTTCCGTACTATCTGAGTTGACTGCATACATCACACGTCCAACCCAAATTTCACAGAAATACAAATCATTATGAAATAAGAAGAGAAAGATAGAAGAGGAACAGAAACAACAACACAGAAACTCAAATCGGATCGGAATGGAATATAATATATATAACATCTTTTGAAATACAAAATTTTAACTATACATGCATATCATTGTCAGAGTACAACAACTACAACATAAGGGAAATAACAATAACTATATAATGCTGAAGCCTTCTGCTCCAAGCTCCTCTAGGTATATTTGTAAACACCTGAACTACTTGACCGCCCGTACAAATTTGGACAGCCAAGAGTTTAGGGTAAAACAAAACAAAGTAAACTATGGGGCAGTCATGGGACTAGTGTGAGTAAACTCCAACCACTTGGCAAACCTTAAAAATCCTTTTTGAAAGAAGAGATAATCGTAAGCCCAATCTACACATAAACACGAATGGTTTTTACCTTACGATAACAAAAAACATTTCTGTAAAATCAATACTAATCTGATATTATAATAGTGTCTAAAACAAGTAAATAACAATCTAGCAGAACACTTGCATCTCACACTCTATATACATAGTATGCAATCAAAATTGCGGGCTCTTATTGGATAATGGATTCCAACTGGAAAGGTATGGGACCACCATCCGATAATGTATCTCTAAAGAGGAATACACCGGGTTCAACAAGAACTTCTTGCAACCCAGGCTAAACATGACCAGCCCCTCATTTCGCTTGAGAATACCGAATGTATTGTCATCAACACTTGGGATCAGAAACCGTTTCCCGAAAGGTACATCATCGAAAGATTTAAGAAGCAAATGGAATTTCTCTAGATCAGGCGGCAATACACCCTACTTGGGTGCGACCCAGTTACCCATGCGACTTACTCGATTTTATACCATTTCCCAGTTGCAAGGCATGAGGTTACAATTACTTACCATTCATTGATAGAACAATCACTTTGAATGCCACATTGTCAAATCCATTAATCACTAATTGATTTGCACAAAGATATTCTGGATATTATGCTAAGAGAATAAATTATTTGCCACTAGATGTATATTTGTACAGACCAACATATGCGGTCGCTGAAAATACTCTGTCAGACATTCGTCTATACACGTTCGTTCTAGGACTGAACGAAACCGAAGGCACAATTTCCATTTGTCTATCTTAGGCAATTTCTACCTAGGATTAACAGAAAAATCCCTTTCACTTTACTATGTCTTTGATTTGTCTTCATATAATCTAGTTCACAGCGCTACTACCAATACGGCGTGGTTCTCAGATAATAATCCAACTGATCTCTTCATGTTGACAAAGATATTGGCCAATACTTCGATAGTTGGTTGTTTGAATATCAAAGAAAAACAAACAACATTCATCCAAAGCATCAAACAATCACTAGGCCCCTTAATTAATATGACACGAACCAAACCCCCGCTCTACGGTGGCAAGGTCTGTCCTTGGAATCTTACACATTAATAACATCAGCAAATTATAAAATATAACATAATACACAAATTCAGTGGATAATTTACATTATAACATAACAACGGAAAAGCATCAACATCATAATCATCATCATAGTTACAAAGATACAGGATCCTACTTAGTACAGAAAAAGTTTCATGAAGTAGAAAATAAGTCTACAACGGAATCAAATATAAACATGCATTAGATAGTGCATAGGAGTCCAGAAGAAAGGATAAAAGATAAGTCCTCATCTTCATGCAAAAGAGCACCTAATGCCACGGTGCATATCCAAAAGAAAGCCCACAACCTATTCACTTGGCTGCCCGTGTCAAAATAGGGGCATCCGAGTCTGCAAGAGAAAAACAAAATACGAGTTAGTCATGAGACTGGTATGAGAAATTCTATAGTGACTTAACTTAATTAAGAATAAGGCAAATCTCAGGACCACGCCGTATAACACGGAAAGAGTTTAGTCCATTGGATTGCCAGTGCATATTTTATAATAAAATAATTAAATAATGCCATGCTTTTTAGAAAAATGATGCCATTATAAGACTCAGGTCCCATCACACACTGCAATGCAAGTCGGAGGATAGAGGTTTACCTTAAAATAGCCAAACATGCTTAATATGCATAAAACAAAAATCATTTGGTATTATCATTAATGTCTAGAAGTTTCAGAAACAATTTCAACATAAATGTATCAATCAATGATGACATAGGTACCATATACTATGTCACTATGTAGGTTAACAATTAAAATTGCACCGTGTCATATCGGAAATTGGATTTCCATCATGAGTCAAGGCAAGGGATGGTCTCCGTACCGGTTCAGATCACCACTAGCAAGATGATCCAGGATCACGCCTATGGGCAACCCTTGAATCCTGCAAGGGCGGTCCACACTTACTTTTTCTGGGTTGGTTATTCCTGAACATATGTTTCTCGGTCCTATCAGACCTTTCACTCGAGCCTTTTTTGTCAGCTCTATATCCGAGGCACATCACAATCCTACATCCACATAAGTAGAAGTGTCTTGGCTCCATACCATGACACAACTTCTAGATAGAAAGAAACATACGCACTCCTTGCGTCCGTTATCCTGTTTCTGACTCATACCGGGGTGTAAGGCTCGCGAATTAACGCCATACACAAAGCTATGCTAATTAAAGTTGTGCTTTGATCATCAACCACAATACTCTGCTTTTCAACAAAAGCCTTGTTCACTTGCATCTTAGCATGCCACAATATCAATCCATACCATGTCATCTATTTCCAACAAAATGTAACCTCTAAGCTCGGACGTCTCAAAGAAGGGTGTTAAGAAACAGAATGAATTCTCCTCCACCAAACAGATACATATTTAGCAGAGATCAACAACATAGCACACAGTACAATGTCAAACATACAATCCACTTATACGTCTGTTCTGGGTCTGAGTGGAACCTTAGGCACCTTATTTCTCGTCCCATATGTCTAGTAAGGAGAGAGATCCTCGCATATCCAGAAAGTCATCAAGTACGTCCGGACAACTACCACTATAATCTTTTCAAGGGATCTACCCATATCGAAGGCATTGGTATTAACTCATTTGATGTGAAGACTACCGGTCTTGCACCGTCTTCATTTTCTTTAACTTTTAGTCATGGCTCAATTATTTGAAATGAGAATTAACTCGGTCTTTTCAAATAATTCTCGCATATATAAATCAAATCAATTCTTTCTTTTAATTAAGTCGTTGACATTTATAGTTCATTTCACTACCTTATTTAAAAGGTTAATCAAGAATTTAATTCGGTCGTCGAATCAAATACTTTATCATAAACTACTCAAAATTCATTTAATAAGTTCCATGCCAAATCGCTCTTAACCATTTTCATTTTTTTATAAACTAATTATAATTGTTCTATACACATTCCAAATTGTTTATTTTAATTTAGAACGATTCTTTGCTATTTTTATTTATGTAAAAATAGCTCAATTAAGTCGCACGACATTTCAGGTCATTCGACTGCACTGGCGCAGTTTTCATTAAATTTTGAATTAAACGTTTCTAACGATCTAACCGTCGGATCTTAACATATTTATTATCGTTGGAAAGATCTTTTCAAAATGAACCCAAAAGTTCAAAATTTGGGAGAGTCCGTTGGTCGGATCTTCCGGTATACTCGTTTGAAATTACGAGTCGAAAATACGAACTACCGCTATGTTGTTCGTTTTATTTTAATTTATATGTTCATATAAAATTATAGTTCATTCAGCGACTTCCAAATTATTTATTTTACTAAATATTTGGCTAACGCCTTAAATTTTTGGAAAAATTCGCCATAACCTCCTTTGTACGGAGGGCTCTAAAAAATCGGAAATGGCCTTAGAACGCTCGAACGAATCACAGTAGATCAATACAACATGTATACACTGAGAGATGAGTAAAAATAAATTATCTCAATTCCCATGTGGGAATTAAAAATCATGTGAACAACCATTGTGCCTTACACATCACCCCATGCGATGTGTACAATTTAGTTACCCCAATCCCCATGTACCGTAGCTACGCAAGAGCGACGTGTATACTTTTGTCACTTTCTGACCTGTATAGGGTTTATTATTAATCTTGCAAATTTATTTATATGTTCAGTTAAGTCCAAATCATGTCTTCTGCCACATCTGATCAATATGCAGTATACCTGGCCCTCAGTCATTGTTCTCGTCGTATAGCATCAAATAAATGAATGCAATACAGTTCACATCATATAAGCATCAAGCAACTACATGCTTATACGGGTATGTCCAGATATGCTTATGTAATATAGTCCAACACCTGCTTTCTATTCTAAGGTGATGTTTAATTAATCCAGAGTCCATCACTCGCATCTAATTCACACAAAAAAAATCATAAATAAGTAAGTAGTCAACATCCAATGTCATTTAAGGCGCCCTAAGTGTCCATCCATGTTATATGTTATGCGAGTGTCATATATCCATACAACGCTTCTAATGCAAATGAGTTGTGAATAGTTCGAGTGTTGAACTAACATAATATATATGCATGCATGTATGCAACATGAATATCGACAAAGCATGATAAAAATATTTCTACATTGTTCATTCTTTACCAAACGGCTTAATGAATTTTTATTATCATATTTCTCTACAGTTAATTTCATTCATTCCCATTAATATTTCATGCTACCCATATAGTTTCATTTTTATCTCGTGCATGTAAGCTACATTGCATGCATTAGTTAAAGATCACATTTTTAACTAACTAAAATTCATTCCATATCGTACATTAGTTAAAAATCATATTTTTAACTTGCTAAAAATAATTACATATCATGTACTAGTTAAAAAATCATATTTTTAACTTGTTAAAAATATTTACATGTCATACATTAGTTAAAAAAATCATATTTTTAACTTGCTAAAAATATTTACATATCATGTACTAGTTAAAAATCATATTTTTAACTTGCTAAAAATATTTATATGTCATGTACTAGTTAAAAGATTATAGCTAAAAATATTTTAATCATTCTATAAACCTATCTACCCCTTTCTAACGTGAGATAAAGTTTCTCACTGAGAGTTCCACTCCGTCTAATCTTTAATTTCGGAAGAATGCAGCTTCCTCAAGCTTGCATGCGGCAATCCGAAGACCCCGAGTGCTCAAGCTTTGCTCCAACGCCTAATGGAGATGAAATCAAGTCCGTGCGGGGTGCTCGAACCTTTATCCTCGCTATCTGGACCTTATGGAGTAATTAAAGAAAGGAAAGAAGGTGGAAATGGTGTTTAGAGGAGGTAGGAAGAGAGGAAAGATATGTAGGAAGCTTTGGAGGGAGGAAAGGAGGAGTTTTGAAGTGGTGGAGGAGGAGGACAGGGGGTGCTCGACGTGGGCTGTGGGGAGGGTAGGTCTCGGTCGTGGGTTGGATGGGGCTCTCCACGTGCGGTGTAGGGGAGGATGGGGAAGGAGCTAGGCGACTAGGAGGAGGAAGGAGGATGAGATGGAGGAGCTTGGGTTTAGGAATTTGGGGGAGGCCATTGATTTGAAGAAATTTGGAGAAGGAGGAAAGTGAATGAAGTGTAGAGAAAGAGGAGAGAAACTAGAGTTATATAGGAATTTATCTCACCCTCTCTCCTACCATCCGACTGCAAACTATCTCTGTTTGCTCTACAAATTGGATACGAGATAATACACGGCCATACAAATCCAACGAACTAAGTTTCGTTGAATTCCGAGTTCGTTTGACCTTTTGTTTCAAATAGACTCAAATAAGCTCCAAAAATGCGATTTTTGCGTATCTTTTCATCTTGCACGGTCACACATTACTTTCAAAAATTATGGGTGGAATCGAATTCTGAGATCATCTCAGTAATGTCCCTTTGCAAAGTGGACGTTCGTTTATTAGCAGATGTGTCTGCCCCGCACGACCACATGCTTACTCCGTTCGACGCGCCCTTCGGAACTCAACACGGATTTATCATTATGAATCGAAAAAAATTATCTCTTTGAATTATGAGCTTCCTAGCAAAATTTCACTTTTTAAGGGCTATGCATTAACTTAAAAAACAAAATTTTAAATTCTGAAGCATTTTTCCTTAAAAATTATATTAAAAATAATTTTTAAATTTATTGTGAAATTCCGGGTTGTTACATAATATTTCATTGATTAAATTACTTCTCCATTTCTTTGTCAATATTTGTTAACCCAATATTTCAATAATCATCTTGGCCTCTTACACTATTTGGAAAAACATTTTCCTTTATCACCTTTCTTTATTTTCTATACTTAGAAAATATCTTCTATTTATAATTGGAAAACATTCCAATTACTTCTTCCTTTCACGACCATTCATTTCTATACTTAGGAAATATTTATTATTTTATTTCCAAAATACCACTTACTTGGGTTAAAACGAATGTTTAGTAAAACATCGTTACAACAAACCAAAGTACTTCATTCATCTAAATCTTATTCAAACATTGATCTTCGAGAATGAATCTTGCAATTTGTCGAGTAATACTGAAATCAATCAAGTTGGGGTATAATTACCTCTCAGACCTTACTGAAAACATCCTTAACTTCAAAATAAACAGATTACTTACCTCAAATAATCAACACCATAGAAACCTATTATTAATTTTCAAAAATGTATACATTTCTCTTTCTATTTTTACCAGATTTAATTTATAGATTTCCTTTTTGTTTATAATATTCCATTTTAAGTTCGTTATCTTATCGTATTCTATGTCTATTGATATATCCTTTGTACCGATCAATAGCTCAAACCTTAACTCGCATCTCTAGGCCCTTTACATTCAAAAATAAAAATAAAAAAGCCAAGCAACTTTCCGATTCGGCGCATAAAATCTCATATGGAATTTAAACGTGTACCCTTTTGTCGGGAACTTGAAATCTAATCTTCATACACTTCATTCCATACCTACTTAACGCATATACGTCTATTCCAAATTTATTCCAACTAAATCCGGTCATTTTAATTCAATTGGCTAATTAATTCTCTAATTACCTCTTTTGCCAATTCCACTTTTTAATTGAACATATCACATTCATATATATTTTTATTGACTTATAAACCAATTGAATTTCATATTCCATTCAAGTTTCATATTCAATTTCGAATATGAATTCACCAGTTCAATTTACTTAACCAAAACCCAATTTCATATCAAAACTCGATTAACTAATTATTCTTCAATTTAATTAATTCGATTCAATAAATAAAAATCTGATTTTTGTTTCAAAAATCGGCTCACTTACTCCACTTGAAATCATATTTATTTTATATCACAAGTCTGGATTTTTCTAATGGAAATTCGGATTTTATTTACTTAAATCCTTTTATTTACTTAAATAAACCATTATGGTTTTATAATGGTTATGGTGTTGTTATTCTGAAATTTTGATTTTGATATAACTCAAAATCTATAAGACTAAATTCAATTTTTTCTCTTCCATTAGAAAAATATTATTCAACCGGTCCTGACAATTCTTGTTTCAAATAATTCTGACTTAAATTGAGTTCTATATACTCAATTGAAGTTAGAAACGCTAATTTATGAACTACCACGCTGCGGCAAGTTCGTTTTAATTATATAAACATTTAAACTTCACTTATAAATAAATTTCAACTTCATTCTTTTGATGACCCTAAACTCCCGTGCCATGGAAGCAAGGATAATCTTTGGAATATAACACATAAACAATAACAACAGAACAGAAATATATGTTTACACCAGATAATGTACAACAAATTACACTGGAACAAATATAATCATCAGAGTTACACAGTATAACAGGATCATACTTAGTACAAAATACAGTTTAAGCTTCATATAACATGTCTGCAGCGGAATCAAACATAATATACATAACAAAGTTTGAACAACATAATAGAAATGATAGAATCAATCTTCAGCTCCATAGCTATCCAGAATGAGCCTACTAAAACCTGAATACAATATTTTCATTTCAATGATTTTCACAATATCCTTCATTTTCACAATACAATGAATATACCACAAACACAACCAAATTTATTGCAACTACAATCAATCATTCTCAACTACAATCAATCATTCACTACACAATCAATTTATATCGTCCATAGTCTGTGGACTAGGGGAGTATATATATATTTATATATTTATTTCCATTTCAATTTCATTTCAATTCCATTCAACGCATATATGATTTATACAACGCATGTACAATTTATACATCATTTATATAATTTATACAACGCCCATATATGAGATGTACAACGCGTATATAATTTATACATCACTTATATAATTTATACAATGTGTATACATTCCAATTTGAATTTAGATTGCTCACATTGTGTTCCACTCCTTCAAAAATTGTAGGAAGCTCCAAAAATTCTCCGGTCTCTTCTAGAATGTAGCGTACGATGTCACAGTCCCAATGTCTCTTATTTCACTGGATTTCGACAACATACGAAAAAGATATGATTTTTATTCTAAAATCATAATTTGCAACACTTTTAAATGTTATAAACTGTTCAAACTTAACACAGCCGTTACCGTAGTTTTTGATTCCAAACTAGGTTTAGATTTTTTGTGAAATCCGAAGCACGAGAAGAGGATCGACCAATGCCACGTGAAAGGGCTTCGAACTGCGCGCCGGACGGTGGTGGCCAAGGTGAACTCGATGGCGAGGTGAGGGATGGGCGGTGCTTCAAAGACGCGGACTTTGAGGAGGTGGTTCTCTCGATTTACTCAACGATAGGTAACAAAACAGACATGGATCTGAAGAGGAAGGCGAGATCTACAAAATCCTCAACTAGAGCAATAAATTTTATAATGTGGATTAGCTGGAATCGAAGAGAGAAGGTTGGAGTTCTTTCCGTCATTTGATAGTAGCAAGTTACGAGTTTTTTATTTTTTTGGAAAATATAATTAATGAATGGAAAAATTCTATTGGCCGATATGTATATTTATTTCAAAAATAGTATTTTCTTATCCGAACTCCAAATTAAACCCAACGACTGTCGCCCCTAGCTAAATACCGCCATTCCGGACTCAATGGAATATGTTTCATAAGCCCATTCGACTGTTTTAGTCAGTTATTCTTCAAATTAAAAGATAAAATATTCAATTTTAGATTTGTACGTACATTTTAATTTGTCGGGGCCATATACTGATTCCATAAATTCCCAAAAAATAAATCTAGCTATGTTGGGGCGATACAGTCCCAACAAAATTAATTTCATCGAATTTGGAGACTGTTTTAAAAATGGGCTTTTTCTGGTCGATCCAATTCAATCTGAAATTGCAAAACGCGTTTTCCTTTTCCACGCTCACATATCAGCTCCAAAATTTTTGGAATTCTAAGCCTAGCAATAATTTGACATTCTGGATCCAACCAAAGTGGTTTCGTCGAAATCGGAGGTCGTTTGCAAAATATCTATTTTTAAGGGCTATATTTATTCCATAGCGAATATTCTGAATATTCAACTGGCCATAACTTTTGATTCCCGCTATGAAATTTCGATTTTTCAGATTCGTTAGAAAGATACTTTTAAACAGATTTAAATATTTTTGGTTTCACTGAAATCCAATTTATTTTGAATCATGTACATTCAGTCAAATTTCAAAGTCAAATTTTCAAACTACCACGCCATTTCAAGCTCATTATATAATTAAAATAAATTTATTCGTTCTTACTTCGATTTAAATAAATTTTTAGTCATTATTATTTAAAATTAAATTATTTTAAATATTCTAAATTCATTAAAATAGCTAAAATAAAAATTTTAATTGGTTCTGATTTTCTGCGTTGTTACAATTCTAATATATTTTAATATATATTAAACTAATTTTCCCAATTCAACTTAATATTTCTGATTTTCCTTAGTTGCCGATTATTTTATAATTCAGATATAAATTTATTAATACTTCAATATTCTATACTGAATTCCAATTACCTTTGTAATAAATTATTTTATAAATTCGATATAAATCGAGTTTCAATTATAAATTCTTTAAACTTATTTAATTCAGTTTATGTTTCGAATTCCCGAAACATAATCAATCGTTTTACTTTTCAACACGTTTTCCAATTCACTTTTAAATTCGTACTTGAATCTAAAATTTCAAATTATCCAATGATAATTATCTCACTTAATTTATAAACGTCATTTATAAATTTAATTTCCTTGTTTTATAATTTAAAACAAGTTTCCATTTCAAATCCATTTGAAACCCAATTCCTATTTTGGAATATTTTATTGGTTTTAACTTATATGTACGTATATATATATATATATATATATATATATATAAACGGTGAATTTATTTTTATATTTAAATTTAAACTTTTGTTCAATACAATCCTAATATCTTTTCTGAAAATAATTTATTTAAATAAATTTTATCTAATCTAGTTCAGATCGTAAATCCATACGGATTTATTTTAACTCAATTTACATTCTAAATATCAGAATAGATTTATCGTTTCTCTTTGAAACTAATTTCAATTTCCCTTTTTAAGTTCAAATCTGAATTTAGACTTCCCAAATTATCCACATGATAATATTTCCATTTCAGTTATAAACGCCGTTTATTAATTCACTTAAATTGCCCACATTATTTAATTTATAAACATCATTTATAAACTCACTTCAATTCCCACTTTATTTAATTTATAAACATTGTTTATAAAAAAAATTACTTGTTTTTAATATTCAAAACTAGTTAATATTTCTTAGCCCATTCGGAATTCAAATTCTATTTAAAAAAATAGATTTTCCCATTTAAATCTCAAAATATCTTTTCATGATTTTTTTATAAATCAACATTTAGGCCCAGTGATATTTGAACATTCAAAAATACCTAATTGTTAACCACAGATTTCTAATACATCATATCTATTACTTATAATAGGAAGTAAAATAAACGGTTTGCTGATGTGGTATAGTTTATTTTAATTTACATCCAACATGGCATTCTTTCTGATACCTTTCAGACTCTCTGCTTCCTCATATTTCAAAATATAAACAAACCGTTCCTCTGATTCTTCTCAATTAACCATTACCTTTTTTAATTTAATTACACTCCGAGATCCACTAACCGTCTTTCCTTTTCATCTCTCCCCAAATCTCACATCATCCACCACCATCTTTCGAAATAGTCTATAGATCCCCTTTTACAATTTTCCTTCCCCTCTTTTACTTCCCAAATATTTCACTCTAAAAAGTATTTGGCAGATTTCCTATTCGATGAAGTCCTGCGCAATGTTGGTGACCGAAATTATGTCATTCTTCTGAATACAACAGTCTCCGGTTGCATCAATCCTATATTTTCCATCCGCTTTTACCTTACGTTACAGAATCTCAACTTATTTACTACTGTACTTATCTTATTTATTGTTTAATTTCCGCTTTTATGCTTTACGCGGCTGCTACTTCTTCTCTAATCTGAAAAGTAATGTTGATTTGTGTAAACCCACATGTTTGTATGATTTCTACTATTCTGAGGTTGTGTATCGTCAATGAATAATGAATTCATTTAAGAAGTTCTTCATTTCATGAATGGTCCTTGGTAACATTGGGTATTAATTAACGATTAAATTTACTGCACCAATTAATCAGGAGGCTAAATTAATGTTTATTGAAGAAATAAGCAATTCTATGTTGTGTGTGAAAATATAATAATTTTGTATTTTATTGTAGTTCATGTTATTTAAACAATACAAGTAATTTTCTTTAATTTTACCATGACATATTTGGGTGTTTATTTATTCCAAGGCAGATGGAACTCCACTATGTTTGTAGAGTGTCACAATTTTTTATGTTGAAGGAAATATGCCATATGAAAGGCATCCTTACTAAGGCAAATGGTTAAATTTAACATGTTTGCTTTACATAAAATTGTATAGTCTTATTGTTTACACTAAACTATCATGAATTTATAATGCATTTGCATATAACTTCTAAATTTCTTATGCTTCTTTGTAGTACACTATTATTGACTGCTAACTATTATTATTCTCCGTTAAATCTCATTAACAATAAATTATTATTGGGTTAAACATGTTTGAAGTGCTTCGTAGATATTACTTGATCAACTGATATTAGTAATTTCATGTTTTATTGTTGTAATTGTCATAGGATATCTTTTAAGATGGTCACATTTATTTAATTCTTTGTGTATCCAACTAAGTTTAAGTCATCAGTAAATCTGTAACACCCCGCATTTTTAACTTAAGATAATAAAATAAGAATAACTTAATTAAATATTCAGAATTAAGTAAAATGGATTGTACCGTTGCATTCGTCACGGAATTCTGGTTCAGATAGAATCCGAGTTTGCATAAAACGGACATCGTATGAAGAAGTTATGGGCTGCAGAAGTTTGTCGGAGAAAACAGGTACTGCACAGGCCAATTCTGGACCCCCGGACCCATGGGGGTCGACCCATATGAAGGGGGGTCGACCCCGGGGTCGATCCCATCAAGGAGGGTCGACCCCCCGATGGTAGATTTTGGCAGATTAGGGTTTTTGAGTTTCTGGACGATTCTGATGGCTTTTGGTCAAATCTAAGGGTCCTAGTTGCTCCATACACCTATAAATAAGACCTTAGACCTAACCCTAAACCTCATAATTCGGCGGCTATGCTAGAGCTCTGCCATTACTCTCTCTCTCTCTTCTCAAATCTATTCTGAAAATTAAAATATTAGCCTAGGAAAATTATGAATCCATATCTGAAAGAGAGAATCAACATTAATAAAAAGATTATTGAATCATGAAAGCAAGGTAAACTTCTAGATCCAATCTATTCATATTCTTCCTATTTCTTTCCCTTCTCTTTTAACGAAAATAGTCAATCCACGGTTATTAAGTTTTAAATCAAATCAAAGGGAAAAGGAAAACCATGGATGATAGAACGGATTGGATCCAAAATTTGGGGAAAGCATGTAAGGTGAGTGGGTTTAAGTTATAGCCTTTAGATAATATTATGATTATCGTTTAGCATTCCCTTTTTTATAAATTGTGAAATTGCTAGTCTAATTATAAATTGCTGTTATAACAAGTTGAGATGTTAATATGAATAGATTAGAAAATTCATATGTTTATTTGGCTAAAGGTGTTGAACGTTTACATGTTGGAAACATATTTTTTTAGAATATGAATAATGATTACTGTGGCTATAATTCCATATGCACTTGTGGCATATTGTTGAGTAAATGACATGTTAACCTGTTAGACTTGGATAATTACCCGATTGAATGTTTATGTAACAACCCGTATTTTCAGTAACCTGTTATAACATAAATCGAGGCAGAATTTAATTCTAAAATCTGAATCAAGGGAAACGGGCTATGCCATTGCGTTCGTCTCGGGAAAATACGCGAAATAGAGTCCGAGTTTTCGAAAATCGGAGTCCGTATGACCCAGTTAAGGCCCATTGAAGTTTTCAGAAATTTCCATGTTAAAAACAGATTTAAATTTTAAATTAAAAACAAGGATTAGGGCTAACTGGCGTCAGGCGGGAAAACTCCCGCCAAGACTCCCATGTCGACAGGCATGTCGACAGGGGTCTAAGGGTGTCGACTGCCCTGTCGACAGCCCTGTCGACACGGGGTGGCCGGGCCGTTTTGCCTGGCGCACCATTTTTGATTTGGGCTTGGTTGTGTGGCTTGGTTCTGGAGAATTCCGAAATCTGATGGACCTAATTCAACCTAGGGTTAATCCTATGGTCTAAATCACTAGCCTAATCTATAAATAAGACCCTAACCTACCCTAAATCACTCATTATTCATTCTAGCAACCAAACTATGTCAAATTGAATTCTCAAATGGCCTCCACCTAAAAACCCTAGCCTCCACCCTCTTCAAAAATCATTCCTATGAAGATTTTGATGTTCATACAAGCATTTCTAAGTTGTATGAATGATCATTAGCTTGCACACATCATCAAGTTGCAAGCTTTATTTGCTAAGCTAGAGTTTTTGGGATTTTTGTTAATTGGAGCCTTGTTTTGGGTTTTTATATGCTTGCATAAAGGGCTTCTCAATCTTTATTAGTAGATTTGTGTCTTCATAATATTTGTAAGCCCTCTTACCTTCATTTTAGAAACTCTAAAGTTAATATGTGATGAAAGTTGGGATTTATGCATGTTTAATAAGTTATGCATGCTTATGCGAGTTCACTATGCTATGTTATGCATGTTTAATAAGTTATGTATGCTTATGCGAGTTCACTATGCTATGTTATGCATGATTAATAAGTTATGCATGCTTATGCGAGTTCACTATGCCATGTTACACATGTTTGATAAGTTATGCATGTTTATGCAAGTTCACTATGCCATGATTTGCAAGTTTAACAAGTTATGCATGTTTATGCAAGTTCACTATGCCATGATTTGCAAGTTTAACAAGTTATGCATGTTTATGCAAGTTCACTATGTTAAGTTATGCAAGTCCAACATGTTATGCGTGTTTATTATGATATGTAAGATTTATCATGTATGTTGTGCCAAGTTCCCTCTTTCTATCCTTTATGCGTTATGACGAATATGTAAGCGATAGAATGACGTTGGGGGGTTTTTGGGTAAAACTTAAAATACATGAAAATATAAGATTGGGAATTTACCTATTAAGTTAGGTCTACCCCTTGGGAATTTACCTATTAAGTTAGGTCTACCCAAGTATTTGTTAAACTTGTGATTGTGTTTTGAAAATAAAGTGGACATGACACTTAGAAAACATAAGTGTGGCCAACTCGAGGTTGGGTTGAGTTTGTAGCATAAACCTACCCGGAACCGACCGGCTTAACTAGTGGCTACAAGCAATAGGACCCAATGTGAGTAGTTGGTCATGTTGCACGTGAAACCCGAGGTTAGACTAAGTTGTGGTGTAAACCTACCCGGACCCGCCCGGCCTAACTAGTAACCACAACAAGGTCTAATGTGAGAGGTTGGGTGCATTAAATTAATTAATGCCTCATGATAAGGGTTAAGTCATGGCCCACTAATACTTAACCAATTTTGGGGATACGAGGGATTAAATGGGGTTAAGTGGTGAACTGTTGGTTACACTTAACTAATTTAATCCATGATTAGTGAGGGGTTAAACCACACTTAACCCTCTTAGAAAACCCTAGCAACGTGGTCTGTTCCAGCAGTAATCCCAGTTGGGTATCATTCACAACCCTAGAGGCTAGGCTAGGGCGGGGCACGATTACTGGACTGATGTAAGCGACCAAAGCGACGGCTGAGTGGTACAGCGGTGCGGGTCCAGGCGGGCTACGGACGTGCACGTAGTCCGGTGTTGGACAAACTCGAGGCACGGGTACCAGTAGGTTTAGACTGTGCATTATTGCTTAGGTGTCTGGGGTTGACACTCGAGGGCTTGATACACCCGAAGGTGGACCCAGCACAGTCTGACTACAACCATATGTGGGTCGTATGGACACCAACACTTGACGTGTTAGGTTTATAGGGAGCCGATCGACTAGACCGTTGGGCTGGACCTTGTATTAAGGTCACCTCATGCTATTGGGCCAAAGTTTGGGCTGAGGGATCAATACATGTTATGTTAGTTCGCTAGTACACTGTGGTGCAAAGCTTAATCTTCTTTATGTGATGACACCTTTATCTATTGCCAGTATGTTCATCTCAGTTTCCATCATGATGTTAACTTTATTAGTTTATAGACTGATCGTAGTAGGGCTTACCAGTCTTTTTGACTGACCTGTTTTCTTTCGCTTCTTTTCTTCCGTTCCCCCCCCCCCCCCAGGTTCTCAGGGAGGGAATAGTGGTGCTTAGCTTGGATCGCTTGCTTGTTTGCTGGATAGCTCATGTATGTCTGGACATTGAGCTCGCTATGGTTTATCATCTTTATTTTGGGGATAGCACTATGTATTTCAGTATTTCTGTTTATGATGTACTAGACATGTTTATTTTGGCAGTTGACTTTATGATGTACTAGACTTGTTTTGAGATGATTTGAGATATTCCGCTGTTTTATTCTCACTTACTCTGTTTTACATATATATTTATGTTCTTGTTCTGCCTTGATATATCATTATGCATGCTTACCCAGTTCTAACGCCCCCCAGAAGCTAGTGCCCCCGAAAGAGTGACCCTAGCGGAGGTGGGGTGTTATAGTTTACATGTCAAAAAACAGAATTAAACATATGTTGAAAAGGACATGCGACAAAATATATGCAAAATTGAACGACATGTAAATTAGATTACTGTAAACTAGATTACAGTAAAAAGGATAATATGCCTAAAATTTTCATGAAATGGGAATAATTGTTAAAGGACGAACATGCCTAGATTCACAGTAATTTGACACTATAACACTCTTAGACACGAGGTTAGATTGCATCTGTGAAAGAAGTCTTCCTGGAACCGCCTGGCATATCCAGCATTCACAAGTGGTAAATCTAATGTGAGGGGTCTAAGCGCAAAAATTAAAAACATGTAATGGTGCTAAGACACGAGGTTAAGTCAACTTGTGGTAGAAGTCTGCCCGGAGCCGCTTGGCAAATCCAACGTCCACAAGTTTAGGCTTAATGTGAGAGGTCTAGTGCTTATATATATATATATAAATATACGTATATATAAAGATATGAATGAATGGCACTAATGTAATTAAATGTATAACTCAGAAAATAAGATAGGAAGGGATGTAATAAAATGTGTTAGTTAGTACGTAGGAAAAGTGATGTATTTCCCTAAATGGCCTATTTCTGAGAACGTGGTTGTAAGTAAACCACAGGAAATAAAGTAAAAAAAAAATAAAGAAATTACTTGCTACCACGGAGTTAGATGGGAATACATTATGAATATAAATCACTAATTCCTTCTATCAAATTGATAAGGTGCATTAAGAGTTTTCCTTAATTAAAATAAGGAATATATATTACAGTGAATGAAGAATACTGGAATACAGCAGCAAAAGAAAATGGTTTAAAAGGGGAATGATAATCACCTATTATAAATAAATAACATTGATGAAAAATGTAATATAATAGGTAGACTTGTCCCTAGTCCTAGGGACAAGTGAAGATTTTAACTTAGGTTACAATAAACTAGCAAGGAAATGGGATAACCGGTGAAATAAGATAAGGGACACTTAATTTTAAATTAAGTGATCATTAAATGGGGAAATCCTGAAACGAGTTAAGAAAAGGGGAAAATATATATGAAATATAAGAAGTTGTACTTAGTTATAAATTAAGTAGTCTGTATACTTGAAAGTCTGAAACTAGCTGATAAGAATAGCATGTTTAGAATTGTCCTAGGGACGAGGGAAAATAATAACGCAGGTTATAATAAATGGGTAGAGAAACTTATTAATGGGCCTTAGTTAATAGAACTGAGTTAAAAAAGTAAACAATGATAAGTTGTAGTAATGGTGTAAAATGGAATTATGATTAAATGAGAAAGAATGAGGAAAACTTATGAGATAAGTTATATTTAATCATAAATAATAACTGACATGTTAATAGAAAACATGTGAATTGAGATATACTTAATTACATATTAATTAGAACATGTTATTGTAATGACGAAGTTAAATAAGAATATAAAGGGTTGTGGATTATAAACCTTGGACCACAATCAAGAGAATAACATGTTTTGGGCCTATTAACAAACTTAAATGGGTTAAGTTATATAACCGAAATTAATAAGCTAGAAGAACTTGGTAACTTGATTAAGAATTCAATATGAATTGAAATAACCAAGTTAACTGTAAACCCAATGAGGTGAGGCAAGCGCGTAAAAGAATGTTTAGACATAGGGTCTAACGACATATTAAATTGAGGCGCTTGAACCAGTCCGCACATTCGAGGGTGAATAATCCAACGGGGTAGATCATCATGGTGTTATAAGGCACGAGGGGAGCGCACATTCATCTGATTGTTCTGACGGCTTCGAAGGACTGGAAGGGGAAGAATGCGACTTCCTAAGGGACGTAAGGTGCTCCTAGTAGTCCTCTGTGTGGTGACAGATGTTTTAGGCTGTGCTCACATAGGTTAGGTCTGTGCGTAACTAATAGGTGGGTGGGCCTTGACTTCAGAAGTAGCTATGCAGTCAGAATGCTATGACGCGGTGACACCGGGGTGATTCGGCGATTGCCTCAACGAGGAGGCATGGGGTCATGATCAAGGATAGTAGATCGTCGGATACCCGTCATCGGCAGCCAGTGGGATGCGAAAAGACTAGAGCTAAAACCAACAGACCATTTCACCTTTCACTATCGGGGTACGGGTGGTTGAGGGAAGATGCCAAATGGATGTTTAGATTATTTGTTATTAGGGGCAGTCGTTTAGCTCTTGTAGTCTTTACTAGTTGAGGGAGGGGCCAAGGTGGGACCATAGCCACTGTGAAAACAGACCCTAGGAATATTTGTATTTTGAGGCTCTTAAAGGCAGCCCTGTGCAGATATGGAAAAGCTCCCGACCGAGTTCCATGTTTCTTGTGTCGCCCTGCCATGGAACTCGGTGCACATTAGAGGACGTGCGATTGAGGCATCGAGCTACACTTTGTAGTACATACGTGGGACTGTCTAGATACATGCATGTCAGCTCTGGTTGGTGTATCATAGACTTGAGGGCACTACTCCAGTATGGACTCTGATTCGATCGAAGGCGGCAGTCCATACGTCAACGTAACATCATTATATAAGGAACCGTATATCACTATGAGGTAGGATGAGGGACTGCATATATTTTGATGGTGTTATGGTCGAGACCGTGCAAGTGGGATACCATGGGGTGTACCTAAATATTGGGGTTAGCTACATATATATTGTATTTGGTTAATCTACTGGGAAGTAAATGGGTACGACATGTGTGTAGGCCTTATGCGCTGTTAACCCAAGTAACCTAATAAATAAGAAAATATGATTGAACGGTATATGTAGTGTTATCCAAAGTGTATAATTTAAATCCGGTCACCATAACTTGTGTTCTGACCCCCTCCTCATAACATACTCGCAGGTTAGATTTGTGGCAGAGACATGATAGCCTTGGATACGGGTTAGGCAGTATTATTAATATGTTAAGGCTATATTTTGACTATATTATATTTTATCCATTCGTTGTGAGATATTTTCTAAGCTCTGACATGTTTTATGTCTCTGTCTTTTCTACAATGTACTAGAGCAAACCAATCCGAGTTTCGATAGATTGGAATTTTGAAAAAAAATTGGTCTGTCGGAATTCGTGTTGTTACATCTGGTATCAAAGCTTAGGTTTAGGATTCCTATATAAATAGTGAGTGAATGTATTTGTATATATATATGTGTGTGTGTACCTATATCCATAGAGGAACCCAATAAATAGAAAGAGTATAATTTGTTAAGAAATGGGACGTTTGTTTTGTACATTAAGAGAATGAATAAGGAAATCCGAGACCCTTAGGTAATTTGGGTGGAGAGTGTACAATGTACTTTGTATGGAAGGAAAGTGAATCCCATATGATTAGAATTTTGGGTTAGTGGGCTTGAAAACCTTATAAATTGGAAAAGGTTGAAAAGAGGAAAATAGATTAGGAATATATATAGTTGAGAGAATTGACCTTGGGGAGTGTCTAGGAAAGCCTGGAAAATTGGAGACCCGCTTTGAGTCTAACCCCATTGTTAACTTTTAATAACTTGAAATTATAAAAGTTTTGGGAAAATGGTTTATGGTGTTTTCAAATTTTAATCTTAAAAGTTATAGTTTAAATATGTGAAGTATACATATTGAGTTTTAAAGTAAAATGGGGTATATTTCACAAATAGTGATTTCTTGCCAAATTTTTGTCTAGAGTAAAATTATCTCATTAAAAAGGTGCATATTATAGAGCATGTATAGCTCACTAGTTTTCTTGTTATACAAGAGTTTTTAATAAAGAAAGATTTGAAATCTCTATCCTTATGTTAACCCTTTTTGATAAATTATTTTAACAAGTTAATTTTTTTGGGTAGACAAAATAAGTTGTCAAAAATAAGAATAGAATGGATGTTGGCACCTTGTAGAAAGAGACTAAACCAACCTTATAGGTAAGAACAAGTCATAAACCCGATTGAGAAAATAGTTGTCCGTATCTACTCCAGCTTTGTGATTTGAAAAAAAATTGATGATTTACATTTTTTTAAGGTGACATCTTTTATGGTTTGGCAAGAGAAAGTTTTCATGAAAAAAAAAAGTTTGGACACTTTTAAATTTTTAGAAGAAAGTTTAAACAAAAAGGCCAAACCGTGTTTTAATAGTATGGAGTAGGTAAGGATTAGTGCCTAGGGAAGACGAGAAAAGTTTTGAGGCAATGAAGTAAATAGCTAGAATTATCTTGGAATAATAGTAAGTTCCCGTTGAACGCGTAAGCATTGAAAGCTTAGGGTGTTGCTTGAAATAATTGTTGGTACATAGCTAGAGTTAGTAGTGACTACTAGATAGGAAAGGGCAAGTAAGTGTTTAGATCCAGTTACTAATTTTCATGTTAGGGGAAAACCCGTTACTACATTTCGGCTTGTTCCATTATATTGTTCTTGTTGGGGAGTTAGGGTAACACCTAAACTTATCGTAGATCCTATGGTTTGGACTTTTCTGTCTGAGGGGGACATAGTCCCGAGATTCTTGGCCCTTAGTAGTAGCTGTGTAGGATGTTTGTTCTCCTGTTTTAGTTGAAAGACTGGAAGGCTTATTTAAATTTAAACTAAGATCAGATAATTAAATAAGCTAAGAAAAGAGAAATGTTACAACTGAAAAGGAAATAGAAAATTCAGTAAAGCAACAAAAATGGAAAATTATGAGAAAAGATGGATAAGAATGGAAAATTTCCAAGATAAGATGAAAAAGAATATCAGTAACAAAGAAAATTTTCTTATGTGGGTTGTGCCTGGAAAGGAAAATAGGAGAATCTTTATAAATAGTTACATAAAATCCAAGTACGGTTAGAAAGAGGTTGAAAAAGAAAAATCCGAAGATGCGGAGTTTTTCATTTTCCACCTTTTTGTAACATAAGAAATCAAAGTTAGAAAATTAGTTTTTTCTGAAATTCGAAAAATAAAGTTGGTTGGTAGGAGTATGGATGCAACAATTGGATGAACTGCGCTCTTACTCAGTAAGAGTGTGGGAAAATTTGGATGAAAAAGCATTTTGATTTTCAAAATATTGCATTCATGTAGAATTGCCAGTATATTTAGGATGTGAGCATCATATTTTAAAAAGAATTTTTGAAAATTTGCGTACACATAGGAGGTACCGCTTAGGCAAACATGCATTATTATGTTGTATTTCACTTTGCACAAGTGCACGATGTTTGCAAAAATTGGATGCACACATGATGAATGTATTTTATGCGAGGGGTTAATAGATTTTACCCTTATCAAATTTTGGGGACGAAATTTCCTAAGGGTGGGAGAATGTAACACCCCACATTTTTAACTTAAGATAATAAAATAAGAATAACTTAATTAAATATTCAGAATTAAGTAAAATGGATTGTACTACTGCGTTCGTCTCATAATTCTGGTTTAGATATAGTCCGAGTTTGCGTAAAACGGACATCGTATGAAGAAGTTATGGGCTGCAAAAGTTTGTTAGAGAAAACAGAAACTGCACAGGCCAATTCTTGCCCCACGGACCCATGGGGGTCGACCCCTTCAAGAGGGAGGGGGGTCGACCTACATGAAGGGGGCCGATGTAACAACCCGAAAAATCAGATACAATAAAAAAATTTATTTTAGCTATTTTAATGTGTTTTGAATATTTAAAATGATTTATTTTAAATAATAACAACTAAAAATTTATTTAAATCGAAGTTAGAACGAAATTTTTTAATTTAATTATAAAAGGAGTTTAAATGGCGCGGTAGTTTGAAAATTCGGTTTCAAATTTCAAATGAATGTACAAGATTCAAAACAAATCGGATTTTAGTAAAACCAAAAATATTATCTTTCCAATGGATGTGAAAAACCCAGATTTCATTGCGGGAATAAAAAGTTATGTCCAGTTTAAAATTCAGAAAAGTCGTTGTGGAATTTATATATATTTTAATATATATAAAGCCCTTAAAAATAGCCATTTTGAAAACGACCTCCGTTTTTGACGAAGCCACTTTTATTGGATCCGCGATGTCAAATTATAGCTAAATTCCAATTTTCATAATTTTTGAAATCAATATGTGAGCGTGGCAAAGAAAAACGTGTTTTGTCAATTTCAGTCAATTTGGATCGACCAGAAAATGGTCATTTTTCAAACGGTCTCCAAATTTGACGAAATTAGTTTTGTTAGGACCATATCATCAAAACATAGCAGATTTATTTTTTTTGGAATTTTTAGAGTCATGTATATGGCCCCAGTAAATTAAAATGTACGTTTGAATTCAATATACATTGATTTATATTTTAATTTAAAGAAAAACTGACTGAAACAGTAGAATTGGCTAACGAAACATTTTCCATTGTGTTCGGAATGGGGGTAATTAGCTAGGGGCGACAGTCGTTGGTTTTGATTTGGAGTTTAAATGAAAAATCTCACTTTTGGAATTTAAAATAATAAATATATATATAAATAGCAAAACCTAATCAACCCCTTCATTTAATTACACTGAGGTCAACTGTTCTTTAGCCGGCCCTAGCGATTGAATGGCCACTTTCGTTCAATTTCGATCCCTCAATCGCACTCAAATTATTGCAAATTAACATACGAATCCAAAGCAAAAATCGAAGAATAATGTTCGATCTCTGATCTCGTACGGTGTTGATCCTTTCTCGTTTCGTATACTGTTGGATTTTGTGCCTCAAAGGCCTGGCGTTCGCAGGAGGTTCTTGGTCAAGGGGGGCGGCGAGTTTGATGATCTTCCGGGCAGTGGAGGGCTGGGGTTCTATAATTGATGGGTTACGGGGGTTCGATAATTCACGTCAGAAGGAAGAAGATAGCAGCCAGATTGAAATGTGGTTAAGGTTAAGAAGGAAATTAGTTAATTTAATTTTAATTAATTATCGTATTTTTATAAAATACCGTAACTTTTGTAAACGGACACCGAATCAGACGAAACAAAATGCGTTACGCTCGTAACAACGAACACAACAACATGGAACAAACCAGAACAAAATTGGAAGCAGTTGAAAATTTTGATTAAATTAAACGACAGGTTTAATTTAATTAAAACAATCGTTATCAACGATTTTAGAAACCAATCAATGTGAGAACTTTCTCACTAAATTATTTATTTATTTTTATAACTGAGTTTGTGTTGATTTCCTGTTTGCTCACATACGTCCACAGACCATGGACGATTTATTTGATTGTGTTGTGTTTTGTTTGAGATATGAGAATTATATATATACGATGTGAATGAATTATATATATACACGATGTGAATGAAATATATATATGAAGTGAAAATATTATATATATGAAATGGAAATATAATATATATGAAATTAAAATATTATATATATGAAATGAAAATTATATTTATATGAAATGTGAAAAATATATATGAAGTGAATAATACATATATGAAATGAAAATAATATATATATATGAAGTGTGAAAATTATATATATATATATATATATATATGAAATGAAAATAATATATATATGAAATGAAAATTATATATATATATGAAATGTGAAAAATATATATATGAAGTGTGAAAATATATATATGAAATGAAAATAATATATATATGAAATGTGAAAAATATATATATGAAGTGTGAAAAAATATATATGAAATGAAAATAATATATATATATAATGGAAATAATATATATTTGAAATGAAAATAATATATATATATATATATGAAATGGAAATATATATGTATGAAATGGAATGAATATTTGTTCATTAAAAATATTATTTTTAACATGTGTATGCGATAAATAAAATGGTCAGGATATGAAATAAATATAAAAAAAATATTATTTTGAACATATATATGGAATATATAAAATGGTCATGGGTTGAAATAAATATTGGATTGTTAAAAACATAATTTTTAACATATATATACACTGTATAAAATTGTCATGCATATGGAATATTCAATTTTGATTTAAAATTGAATAAGAAGTTGAAATCGTTTTTGAAACGAATTTAAAACGATTCATAAAATACATTTTAAATGGAAATCGATGAAATATATATAATATATATATTATATATATTAAATGGCCTGAATAGAAGGCGCCGCGCCGCAGCAGTTCGCGAACTTCAACCATTGACTTCGAATTGATGTTACGGGAGATCCGACTGTCGGATTCTCCTGAAACCAAGACCGTTGGGTTCATATCGAAAAGAGCTTTCCAACGAATATGAGATATTTGAAATCTAATGGTTGGATTTGGAGTTATGTCCAAATCAAATTTAAAAAAGATCGCTGTAAGTGCAGTTCGATGACCGTTTATGGAAATCGACTGTACGGGCCTTGATAAAATTATTAAAAATATTAATAATTTGTGTAAAATCATAATAAATGATTTGGAAAGAATTGGGATGAAAAATTCCACATTTGAAAAGATAAAAATATATTTTTATCGAAATGAACTAATTATGAACTAGAATTATAATCCGATTATTTTTTAATAAAAATTGGATTTGAAATGGTTTTAAAAATACCAGAATTTTCAATATATGAATTGGAATAGATTTGAATCGAAATTATCTTCAGAATATTTCGATATTGGATTCCGTGATTATACAGACATTGTGGGGGAATTTGGAAGATATATATATATATATATCGTTATTCCAATACGATATCCGTTGGCTTTAGAATTTGATGTTGAATATAAGCCGATATATTTTCTATTCAGAGCCTTGTATTTAATATCAAATGGAATTTTGGGTTTGTAGTGAATGGTGTCTTCATTAACACCGTTCTTAAATCCCGATGAAAAAAGGATAAATCTTTTAATTAAGATTTAATGAAATTTACCAGTTAATTAATATTTAATTGGAATTGAATTGAAATTGAATTTCGGGTTTGTCGTGAACTGTGTTTAAATGACATTAGTTCTTTAACCCGAGTAAAAGCAGGATTAATTTCCAGAAAGTTGAACAATCAATAAGAAATGATTTTCGGGATTGAAACCAATTGGAGTTGAATAAATCTTTAATTAGATTTGAATGAATGAATGGTGATTAAATTTATGAGATGTGATGTAAACCCAATATGCTTGGTTGTTGATATTGATTTTGATTGACTGATTGTTTGGATTGTGCTCGACTAGTTTACGAGCCAAATATGCTTTTACATTTAGCATTGGGTTGGGTAGAAATATTTGTATGCTAACATCTTGTGAAACACTTCACGATTTGACTATGAGATGTTTAGCGATGTTGAGTTCATTTCAAATTTAATGAATGATTTTGAAATGATATTTTCTTAAGTGAAAAGAAATGTATTCCCGATTTTGGACAGGGAATGTTTTATAAAAATGTTTTATAAAACCTAAAGGATTTCAAGGCCTAAACCCGATATTGTCGAAATGATTTCAAAATATATTATGTGTTTGACATTGTGGTTCATCGCATAACCGATTAATTGCTATTGATGATGTATCTGTTTGGTGGTGAAGAATTTATTCTCTTGCTTAACACCCTTCTTTGAGACGTACAAGCTCAAAGGTTATGTTATTAATAGTGACTGATCATATGTGTGAATTACTGATGTGAAGCGCTATAGTTTGAAAGTACTTGTGATTATTATGTTGTGAAATGATTTTCCCCACTTCGGGATATAAAATGATTTAGCAAGTATGTGGCTAAATATTCGGGTAACCCGAGAGCGACTAATAGTATGGGGCTGGATCTAGTGCCTTAGGATGAGTGGTCAGCAGTGTAGCCTGCTACATGCGTGGGAGATGCATATATATATATATATATATATATATATATATATATATATATATATATATATATTGGTTCAGTTGGGCGCGTACTGTAATAACCTGGAAAAAGTGAACCAGTTTAAAATTTTTATAATTTGGTTATTACCAAAGAATTTGAATAATTGAGATAGCCTATTTCAATAAAAAATAGAATTGAGTATAATATGGCAGTTTGAAATTTTGAATACAAATTTTGTCTGACTGTACCGGGTGGAAAATATAACGGATTTTAACGAAACTGAAAATATTTAAATCTGTTTATCAATACCTTTCTAAAGAATCTGAAAAATCGAAGTTTCATAGCGGGAATCAAAAGTTATGGCCAAATGAATTTTCAGAAAGGTCGCTATATAGTATATATAGCCCTTGAAAATTGAGATTTTGCATACGACCTCGGAATTCGACGAAACAACTTTTGTTGGGTCCGGGATGTCAAATTATTGCTAAGTTTCAAATTTCATAATTTTTGAAGCTAGTGTGTGAGCGAGGCAAAAGAAAATGTGATTGGTCAAATTCTGTTAAAAAGGGTCGACCTAAAAATGGCCGTTTTTCAAACGAGCTCAGAATTCGACGAAACTGGTTTTGTTGGGACCGTATCGTCAAAACAAAGCTAAATTTATTTTTCTGGAATTTTTCGATTCAGTTTGTGGCCCTGGCAAATTGAAATGTACGTTTAAATTAAATATCGTATGTTTTATATTTTAATTTGAAAAATAACTGACTGTAACAGTCGAAATGGCCAACGAAACATATCCCATTGTGTCCGGAATGGGGGAATTTAGCTAGGGGCGACAGTCGTTGGGTTTAAAAAGGAGTCCGTTTGCAAAAACACTATTTAAACATTTCTATAAAGCTCTGGCCAATAGGAAATTTTCTTTTATAAAAAAAAAACTAACGAAACCCTAGCCGCCAGCGATATTGGACGACTCAGAGGGCTCGAAGCTTCTCGTCGACTTTGCCGCCGCCCCAGGCGATTTCGTCGCCGCCGCCTGTTGAAGCTTCTAACCGCCTTCGCCTCCTCTCCACATCCGACCAAGCCACGCCTCCTTCCATCGACTGTAGGCATCGGAAATCGACCAGAAAGTCGCGCCTTTCAGAGCGCCGCCGCGACCTCCACAAGCCACCGAACCCATCGCCACCACCGCCGATCTGGAGGTGGTTCGTAGCTCTTTGACGCAGCGTGGTCTGATCGAAGCATCGAGGTACGGTTTGGCTTAAAAATCGAGACCTAGTTTCGAAGTTTTAAAAACTTTTCTGATGTAAAATTCTGAAATGAAAATAACACTTTTAAGTGTTGCAAAACTTTGAAAAATAATATCTTTGTCGTTCTTTAACGAAATTTGATGAAACAGGAGACACCGTGACCGCAAGGAGGCTCTCTACATTCTAGAAGAAGCCGCGGATTTTCTGACCTTCCTACGATTTTTAGCACTGCAACAACCAATGTGAGGAATCTAAACTATTTGTGTGAATGAAATCGTGTTGTATAAATTATATAAGCGAAGTGTAAATTATATACGCATTGTGTACCTCATGTACATGTGTTGTATAAGTTATATTAGCGATGTATAAATTATACAAGCGTTGAATGAAACATATATGCTTTGAATTGTGATGAAATGCAAGTGAAATATTATATTATATATATATATACTCCCCTCGTCCACAGACCATGGACGATATTTATTGCTTGTGATTGACGTGATATTATATGGTATGACGAATGGTTGGAAATAATTGTTTGTGGTTGATATTGTGGTTGAAAAATACCTTTATGGTTGAAAAATACCTTTGTGGTTGAAAAATACCCTCTTGTGGTTGAAACAAAATAGAATAGGATAGTGGAATTGAAAATAAAACATGTCGCCTGCGTGCGAACTAGATGCATGATCCCCATTGTCAAAAACCGCAAGGTTTTAAGGTAGAGCGAGGAGCCGTACTAGGGACGGTCCCGGTTTTAACTACTCTGCCGTTATACTGCCGAAATTTTCTGAAATATTTATGTGTTAGAATAATTCATTCGTTGAAATAAATTTACATAAACTATATAGAATATTCATGTGTTGAGTTGCAATTCATTCGTTGAGTTGAAATTCATGTGTTGAATATTATTTGAATTTAAACGAATAGCTTTAGCGATAAAAATCACATTTTTATATATATACAAACTATATAGAATATTCATGTGTTGAGTTGCAATTCATTCGTTGAGTTGAAATTCATGTGTTGAATATTATTTGAATTTAAACAAATGGCTTTAGCGATAAAAATCACATTTTTATATATATACAAACTATATAGAATATTCATGTGTTGAATTGCAATTCATTCGTTGAGTTGAAGTTCATGGGTTGAATGTTATTATCTTTTAAAAATAAATTGAATCGACAATGAAAACTATATTTTTATAGTGAATATGAAGTGTTAAAAATACACACGTGTCGAATAAATATTTTTGATGATAAAAATATTTCTTTTATCATGTATACGCTTAGCTAAAAATACACACGTGTCGAATAAATATTTTTGATGATAAAAATATTTCTTTTATCATGTATACGCTTAGTTAAAAATACACACGTGTCAAATAAATATTTTTGATGATAAAAATATTTCTTTTATCATGTATACGCTTAGTTAAAAATACACACGTGTCGAATAAATATTTTTGATGATAAAAATATTTCTTTTATCATGTATACGCTTAGTTAAAAATACACACGTGTCGAATAAATATTTTTGATGATAAAAATATTTCTTTTATCATGTATACGCTTAGTTAAAAATACACACGTGTCGAATAAATATTTTTGATGATAAAAATATTTCTTTTATCATGTATACGCTTAGTTAGAAATACACATGTGTTGAAATAAATAATAGTTTGCTAGAAATATTATTATTAGCTTTGTTCTGCATATATATACATGTGTTGAACAGGAAAAATGGATTAGCTGTAGAGTAAAGAAATTATTCGCGTGCCCGACAAATAGGTAAACCTTGATGAGTTGGTTGCGCAATTTTATTTATATATCAACTCCTGTGAATGCCATTGGATGCGGAGTGCTGGTTTTTCTGTGTGAAATAATAAATAACGCCATAGGATAGTAACAATTAATTTTGAACTACACTACATGGCATACTTCTTGATGATAGGCATACTTCATCATATTCCACATAAGCGATTGGAGCTTGTGTGACGAGGTGGAAGATTTACCATATAAGCAAGAGGTTTGTACGGCGATGACTATGTACTTCAGGTTGAACTGATGACTGATATGGACTATATAAATTATAACGATAAATTGCCAGATTAATAAAAACCCCACACGGGTCTGGAGTTGACAATAATCACGTCGCTCTAGTTATTAGATACGGCACATGGACTATTTATTTCCACACGGAAACGGGGTGACGGGAATTTATTCTCTGGAGTGATTATCAGTACATGCTCCCCCGTAAACACCAAAATATATTACTATAAATATGTGAATGCTTTTTAGGATTTATTGGGTACCTAATACGGCCCAATAAATTTCCAAACCCCTCCCCGTACAAAGGAGGTTATGGCGAAATTTTTCGAAATATTAAGGCGTTAGTGAAATATTTGAAGTGAAAACGAAGTTGAAAATATAAAATGAACTATAGTTGAAATTATAGAATGAACTATATTTATATATATAAATATAAATATAATTAAAAGGAATAGAGGCCGTGCAGTTCGCGTTTCGGAATCGTAATTTGAAACGATTAGTACGAGAAATCTGACCATCGGATTTTCCCGAAACCGCAACCGCTGGGTTCGCCTTGGAAATATCTTTCCAACGGCACCAACCTTGTAAAAATCCAACGGTTGGATTGTCCGGAATGTTTAATTCAAATCTAAAGAAAAACAGCGCTAGAATTGTTTATATTTATATATAAATATAATTAAATTAAATCGAATAACGACGCTGCAGTTCGAATTTTAAAACTGCAACTTCAAACGACTAGTGTGGAAGATCCGACCGTCGGATTCTCACGAAACTGGAACCGTTGGGTTCGCTTTGGGAATATCTTCCCACTGATATAGACTTTGTGGAAATCCAACGGTTAGATTTTCCGATATGTGTAAAACAAATTAAGGGAAAAACAGCGCCACGACACGACCTGAAACGTCGTTTAATTAAATATGGCCATTTTTAAATAAATAAAAATGGCGAAAAATCGTTATAAAATATTATAAGCAATATTGATTGAAAATAAACCAATTGGGCTTGAATTGTTTGATATTTGATGGCTGTATGTGTTTGACACGAAAATAACACTAAAGAACTGAAAGATGGATGTCGAATGATATAACCATAAAAAGAATCGATTTAAATTCTAATGACGTGAATTATTTGAAAAGGCCGAGCTAACCCTCATTTCAAATAATTTATCGAGCGATTCGAATTGGAAAATGCAAAGACGATTCAAGACCGACGATCTTCGTATCGGTTGGATGGGCGCTACTGAGGTTCCTGACCGGAATAGCTACCGGAAAGGGACGGAAGTAGTAGCCGTCTGAACGTATGTGTTGATTGTACGGATTTGCGAGGAATTTGACGCCTCCGGTTTCGTTCAGACCCAGGACGGACTTGTAAATGGACTGTGTGTCTGACATTGGATTTTGTTCTGTACTGATTGATCTCTGTTAAATATATATTTGTTTGGTGGCGGAGAATTTATTCTTTTGCTTAACGCCCTTCTCTGAGACGTACGAGCTTAGAGGTTATATATCGATGGAAATCAATCGTATGGAGTGGACTGCCTATGTGGCATGCCAAGATGCTGTGATCAAGGCTTCTGTTGCAAAGCAAAGTCTTGTGGATGATGATCAAAGCAAGGTCTACGTGGCCTAGCTTTGTGTATTTCGTAGATTCGCGAACCTCACACCCCAGTATGAGTTAAAAACGGGATACGGACTGCAGGGAGAGCACGACGTTTCTTTCTAGCTATGGTGGTGTCAGTGACTTACCAGCCCTGACATATATATCTACTTTTCACCTTTGTGGTTGTTGGAATGCGAGGCGCCTCGATTATAGGTCTGTAAGGACCGGGAAACGTGTGTTCAGGAATAACTAATCCTCAAACGTAAGAGAGGACCGGCCCTGAAGATCCAGGGGTTACCCAGAGTGTGTAGTCCCGAGGCATTTGCTAGAGTGTCTCGAAGCGGAGAGGAGCTTGCCCCTTGCCTCGACTCATGACGGAAATCCAATTTCCAATACGAAATAACGGACTTGATTGTAGAACTAGTATGGCGACATAGTGGTATGGGGCACTTATGCCGTCTATGATTGATATTTATGATGCTATTCATTTTTGAAACATATATGCACTAGTAATAATATCAAATGATTTTGCTTTATACGTATCAAGCATATTTGGCTATTATAAGGTAAAACTCTATCCTCCGGGTTGCGTTGCATTGTGTGATGGGACCTGAGTCTTATAATGGCTTCATTCTTTCAAAAAGCATTGCGTTGTTTTAAAAGAATTTACTTTGTTTAAATGCACTAGCAATCACTGGAGTAAACCCATTCCGCGAAAGTGGCGTGGTCCTATGATTTTCTATTACTGTTGTTTAACTGTTAAATAGATTCCTCATACCAGTCCCCATGACTGACTCGTTGTTTGTTTCACTTTGCAAACGCGGGTGCCCTTATTTTCACACGGGCAGCCTAGTACATAGGTGACAGGTTGTTTTTGGCTCTGCACTGCTGCATAGGGTGCATTTTTGGCTCATGGCAAGGCTGACTTCACAGAGACGACTTTGACTTTTTCCGCCATTACTATACTTATGTTATGATCCCGCCACGGGCGATGATGACTGATTTACTTTCCATATTTCTCATTATATGTATATGTATACCGCCTTCGGCGATGTAGACTGATACCCTTGTTATGTCTCACTGCATGTATGTATTCCGCCTCTGGCGATGATGACTGATCACTTTCCTTTTTATTTACTAAGTTATATCCCACGCTACGCTATTCTGATGTTATTACATGTTGTGATTCCGCTGTCCTATCCATGTAAAATTATTCTATTTATTGTTTCTGCTATTATCTGTACTCTGTTATGATGATTAATGTGTTATTTCCTAATGATTATCCTTAATACCGCCCCTTGGATTTTGGGATCGTCTCAGTTGGTATCAGAGCTTTGGTTAACCTTAGTTCCGGGATCTAACACATTAAACACCTCGTCGGAATAGAATCAGTAGTGTTCTAATGCGAGTAGCTCATTAGAGATAGGATTAGCAATGTCCTAGAATGAGCTAAGCAGATTAGCAAAACAATTTGATCAGTACATCATCATTATCTTTCCTTGTATTCCCCTGCTTTATCATTTATGAAAATTATCAAATCTGTGAGCTTGACTTTTTTCTTGCTTATACAGTATTCTCTTAGATGGCTACACGAGGAGCAGCAGCTAGAGGAGGCCGTGGAGGCCGAGGAGATGCAGCAGGAGGATGGGGGAATATCCCCGTGGTTGTGGAAGGCCCTATTGTTCAGCCACCAGCACCAGAAGACTTTGAGCTAGATAAAGTAGTGAAGAGGTACAAAAACCTTGGGGGGAAACCTTTTACTGGCACTGGCACAGTAACCGAGGCTATAGCTTGGTTGAAGACCTGTGAGAAAATCTTTGAAGGCATGGGTATGGGAACCAACAACAAAGCCCGACTTGGTATTTGGCTCCTTCAGGAGGAATTAGAGCTGTGGTGGGATGCCATTACCTCAGAGGATGCAGCAGGTACTGTCAGGACCTGGGAGCAATTCAAAACTATGTTCAATGAAAAGTTTGTACCTGAACAGGCTCTAGAGAGGATGTGAGAGCAGTTTGCTAACCTCCAGCAAGGAGATCTCTCTATTCAGGATTATCTAAATAAGTTCACCCAGTTGTCGCGCTATGCTCCAGAGCTGATTTTGACCAACAAAGCAAAGAACAAGAGATTCATATTTGGGCTGAAGTGCAAGTACCATGATAGAGCTATGAGCAACATCAAACTATCCTTTTCAGAATTAGAAGAGATGACTTGCAATTATGAAGACATGGATGAAAGGCACGCTAGCCAAGACCGCGCCAAAAGCCAAGCTGGAAATAAGCGCAAGGCTTCAACAGATCAACCCGAATCTAGCTTTACCGCGGCCGCTACTCAGAAACCTGCAAAGATCCCGAAAGGAAATTGCTACAACTGCAGGAAGCCAGGTCATTTTTCTAATGTATGCAAAGCCTCGAGGAAGCCAAAGGCAAATGACTCAGCCGAATGCTACAACTGCCATAAGAAGGGGCACTATAGCAGGAACTGTCCTCTGAAGCAGAATGCACAAGTGGCTCATGTCTATGACGGGAAGACCCCGCCAGCTAACACCGATGGATCAGGTTAACCCGATGTCTTGGGAGGTACCCTTACCATTAAAAATATTCCTGTTTCTGTACTTTTTGATACTGGTGCATCACGTAGCTTTATTTCTGGTAACCTTGTTCACAAATTAAAATTGAAACGAAGAAAGCTTAAGGAACCAATTAAAGTTCGAAACCCAATAGGAAGTTCCGTTAGTCCCAGTTTATACTGTAGAGTGCCAATCTCTTATTCTTGCTACAAGTTCTCTTTTAAAGTGATTGTCATGGACCTTTCCGAATTTGATATTATACTGGGGCTGGACTGGTTGACACAATATAAGGCCGAAGTTAGATGTGCTGAAAGAATCGTGAAAGTTGAAACAAAATCGAGGCATATCACTATACCATGTCTCGGTGCAGAAATTAATAGAACAGAATTTTGGTCTTCTTTAGAAATTACTCCCCCTTCGATAGAAAAGATACCGGTCATTAAAAACTACGCGGACGTGTTTGAAGAAGTAGAAAACTTACCGCCGCAAAGAGAAATTGAATTTAGGATAGATCTAATTCCTAACGCAGGACCAGTAGTACATCCAATAAGAAGAATGGCCCCGAAAGAAAAAGAAGAGTTAAGTAGTCAAACCCGAGAATTGCTTTGGAAAGGTCTAATCAGACCGAGCTTTTCAGCATGGGGAGCAGCAGTAGTATTTGTCCCGAAATCAGACGGTACTCTAAGACTTTGTGTTGATTACCGAGATCTCAATAAGCAGACACTGAAGAACAAATATCCCTTGCCCCGAATAGATGATCTGTTAGATCAATTAAATGGAGCAACAGTATTCTCTAGAATGGACCTAGCTACAGGTTTCCACCAATTACGTATAGCCGAAGACTGCGTTCCTTTGACAGCCTTCAGGGGTCCCGATTTATTCTACGAATGGTTAGTAATGCCGTTCGGCTTGTGTAACGCTCCGGCATACTTTGTTGATCTTATGAACAGAGTGTTCCGTGGTGTGTTGAATAAATTTGTTCTAGTCTTCATCGATGACATTTTAATCTACTCCAAGTCGGAAGACGAACATGCAAAACATTTAGATCAAGTGTTGAAAATTCTAAGGAGAAATGTCTTGAAAGCTAAATTTTCTAAGTGTGTCTTCTGGCAGAATGAAGTTAAATTCCTAGGCCATGTCGTATCAAAAGAAGGAATTGCTGTAGATCCAAGCAAAATTACAGCGATTCAGAACTGGAAACAACCTACTACGCCCACAGAAGTTCGAAGTTTCCTTGGATTGGCTAGTTACTATCGGAAATTCGTTCAGGATTTTTCAAAGATATCTGGTGTATTGACAAAGCTTACGAAGAAGCATGAAAAATTCAAATGGACTCCCGAATGTGAAGAAGCTTTCCAAGAACTGAAACTGAAGTTGACAACCGCTCCAGTATTGATCATTATAGAAGGTAACCAAGACTTGACTGTATGGACAGATGCTTCTATTAGAGGGCTAGGAGCAGTGTTAATGCAAAAAGGCCAAGTGAACGCTTATGCCAGCCGTCAACTGAAACTGCATGAAAGAAACTATGCAACTCATGATCTGGAGTTATTAGCCATCGTGTTTGCTTTAAGAATCTGGAGGCATTATTTATTGGGCGAGAAGTTTGAACTATTTACCGATCATCAATCCTTGAAATATCTGTTCACTCAGAAAGATCTAAACTTGAGGCAACAGCGTTGGTTAGAATTCCTTGCAGCATACGATTTTGAAATTCTATACACTCCAGGGAAAGCCAATGTTGTAGCAGATGCGCTCAGCAGAAAGAATGAAATCATTGCCAGTTTTGTCATCACGTCTTCATTAATAGACAGGATCTCGACCCTTCAAAAGGAGGATAATTTTGTAAAAGTAATGATCAAAAGGATCAATGAAGGCATAGACTCCAGCTTCCAAGTGGATAGTGAGGGGGTTTTGAAATTAAAAGGAAGAATTTGTGTTCCCGACATCTCCGAGCTAAAAAGAGAAATACTTGATGAATGCCACAAATCCAAATTAAGTGTCCATCCCGGTGTGAGCAAAATGTATAACGATATCAAGCGCACCTTCTGGTGGAAGGCGATGAAAAGAGATATCTCATTATATGTTAGCAGATGCCCCCCTTGTCAGCTAGTTAAGAGTGATCAGCAGAAATTGGCTGGACTATTACAACCCTTAGAAATTCCAGGATGGAAGTGGGAACAAATTTCGATGGATTTCATCGATGGCTTGCCTCGAACTAAGAAAGGAAACGACAGTATATGGGTAATCGTAGATCGCTTCACGAAGACTGCCCATTTTATACCTGTCTGATCCAATAGAACGACTCAAAGTCTAGCACAGATTTACTTCAAAGAAATAGTTAAACTACATGGAGTGCCGCTCAATATAGTCAGTGATAGAGATCCCCTGTTTACTAGCAAGTTCTGGGGAGCATTCCAGGAAGAATTGGGAACCAAATTGAATCTAAGCACCGCTTATCACCCTCAGACAGATGGCCAAACTGAGCGGGTGAATAGAATTCTAGAAGATTTACTGCGGGCTTGCGTTATCGATTTTGGAGGCTCATGGGAAGATCACTTACATCTAGCCGAATTCTCTTACAATAATAGCTATCAAGCAAGTTTGGGAATGTCTCCATTTGAAGCATTATACGGTAGACCGTGCAGATCTCCCGCATGTTGGGTAGAACCTGGCAACAGACTTGTGTTAGGGCCCGATATGATTCGAGAAGCATCGGATAAAGTCGATTTCATTAAGAAGAGATTGAAAACCGCGCAGAGCCGACAGAAAAGTTATGCTGATGCGAGAAGAAGGGATATATCGTTTGCCGTTGGCGATTATGTTTATTTAAGAGTTTCTCCAATGCGGGGAGTAATCAGATTTGGCAAGACTGGGAAGTTGGCACCGAGATTTATTGGTCCCTTTCCTATACTTGAACGGATTGGAACTCTTGCATATAGGGTTTCATTACGTAATTGGTTGCCTGGTATACATGATGTGTTCCACGTATCTCAACTAAGAAAACATGTTCATGATCCAGACCTTGTTGTGGAAGAAGCAGCGCAACATGATATTGACATAACTCCAGAATTAGCACTCAAGAGAGAGCCATTAAAGATAGTTGGCAAAGAAACCAGGGAGCTAAGGAGGAAAAAGATTCATCTAGTCAAAGTGCAGTGGAGTAGTGATCCTAGAGACTGTACTTGGGAGACTGAGGAAAGCATTAAACAAGCTTATCCCAAATGCATAGTGGACATCTCTGACTAACTCCAGTGCAAGGTACCTTTACAATACTTTGCATTTACATTTTATTTCCTGCTTAACTGTTATTTCCTTTTCGAGGACGAAAAGTTTTAAGTGGGGGAGATTGTAATAACCCAGAAAAAGTGAACTAGTTTAAATTTTTTATAATTTGGTTATTACCAAAGAATTTGAATAATTGAGATAGCCTATTTCAATAAAAAATAGAATTGGGTATAATATGGCAGTTTGAAATTTTGAATACAAACTTTGTCTGACTGTACCGGGTGGAAAATATAACGAATTTTAACGAAACTGAAAATATTTAAATCTGTTTATCAATACCTTTCTAACGAATCTGAAAAATCGAAGTTTCATAGCGGGAATCAAAAGTTATTGCCAAATGAATTTTCAGAAAGGTTGTTATATAGTATATATAGCCCTTGAAAATTGAGATTTTGCATACGACCTCGGAATTCGACGAAACCACTTTTGTTGGGTCCGGGATGTCAAATTATTGCTAAGTTTCAAATTTCATAATTTTTGAAGCTAGTCTGTGAGCGGGGCAAAAGAAAATGTGATTGGTCAAATTCTGTTAAAAAGGGTCGACCTAAAAATGGCCGTTTTTCAAACGAGCTCAGAATTCGACGAAACTGGTTTTGTTGGGACCGTATCATCAAAACAAAGCTAGATTTATTTTTCTGGAATTTTTCGATTCAGTTTGTGGCCCTGGCAAATTGAAATGTACGTTTAAATTAAATATCTTATGTTTTATATTTTAATTTGAAAAATAACTGACTGTAACAGTCGAAATGGCCAACGAAACATATCCCATTGTGTCCGGAATGGGGGTATTTAGCTAGGGGCGACAGTCGTTGGGTTTAAAAAGGAGTCCGTTTGCAAAAACACTATTTAAAAATTTCTATAAAGCTCTGGCCAATAGGAAATTTTCTTTTATAAAAAAAAATAACTAACGAAACCCTAGCCGCCAGCGATATTGGACGACTCAGAGGGCTCGAAGCTTCTCGTCGACTTTGCCGCCGCCTCAGGCGATTTCGCCGCCGCCGCCTGTTGAAGCTTCTGACCGCCTTCGCCTCCTCTCCACATCCGACCAAGCCACGCCTCCTTCCATCGACCGTAGGCATCGGAAATCGACCTGAAAGTCGTGCCTTTCAGAGCACCGCCGCGACCTCCACAAGCCACCGAACCCATCGCCACCACCGCCGATCTGGAGGTGGTTCGTAGCTCTTTGACGCAGCGTGGTCTGATCGAAGCATCGAGGTACGGTTTGGCTTAAAAATCGAGACCTAGTTTCGAAGTTTTAAAAACTTTTCTGATGTAAAATTCTGAAATGAAAATAACACTTTTAAGTGTTGCAAAACTTTGAAAAATAATATCTTTTTCGTTCTTTAACGAAATTTGATGAAACAGGAGACACCGTGACCGCAAGGAGGCTCTCTACATTCTAGAAGAAGCCACGGATTTTTCTGACCTTCCTACGATTTTTAGCACTGCAACAACCAATGTGAGGAATCTAAACTATTTGTGTGAATGAAATCGTGTTGTATAAATTATATAAGCGAAGTGTAAATTATATACGCATTGTATACCTCATGTACATGTGTTGTATAAGTTATATTAGCGATGTATAAATTATACAAGCGTTGAATAAAACATATATGCTTTGAATTGTGATGAAATGCAAGTGAAATATTATATTATATTATATATATATATATATATATATATTTATATATATATACTCCCCTCGTCCACAGACCATGGACGATATTTATTGCTTGTGATTGACGTGATATTATATGGTATGACGAATGGTTGGAAATAATTGTTTGTGGTTGATATTGTGGTTGAAAAATACCTTTATGGTTGAAAAATACCTTTGTGGTTGAAAAATACCCTCTTGTGGTTGAAACAAAATAGAATAGGATAGTGGAATTGAAAATAAAACATGCCGCCTGCGTGCGATCTAGATGCATGATCCCCATTGTCAAAAACCGCGAGGTTTTAAGGTAGAGCGAGGAGCCGTACTAGGGACGGTCCCGGTTTTAACTACCCTGCCGTTATGCTGCCGAAATTTCCTGAAATATTTATGTGTTAGAATAATTTTCATTCGTTGAAATAAATTTACATAAACTATATAGAATATTCATGTGATGAGTTGCAATTCATTCGTTGAGTTGAAATTCATGTGTTGAATATTATTTGAATTTAAACGAATAGCTTTAGCGATAAAAATCACATTTTTATATATATACAAACTATATAGAATATTCATGTGTTGAGTTGCAATTCATTCGTTGAGTTGAAATTCATGTGTTGAATATTATTTGAATTTAAACAAATGGCTTTAGCGATAAAAATCACATTTTTATATATATACAAACTATATAGAATATTCATGTGTTGAATTGCAATTCATTCGTTGAGTTGAAGTTCATGTGTTGAATGTTATCATCTTTTAAAAATAAATTGAATCGACAATGAAAACTATATTTTTATAGTGAATATGAAGTGTTAAAAATACACACGTGTCGAATAAATATTTTTGATGATAAAAATATTTCTTTTATCATGTATACGCTTAGTTAAAAATACACACGTGTCGAATAAATATTTTTGATGATAAAAATATTTCTTTTATCATGTATACGCTTAGTTAAAAATACACACGTGTCGAATAAATATTTTTGATGATAAAAATATTTCTTTCATCATGTATACGCTTAGTTAAAAATACACACGTGTCGAATAAATATTTTTGATGATAAAAATATTTCTTTTATCATGTATACGCTTAGTTAAAAATACACACGTGTCGAATAAATATTTTTGATGATAAAAATATTTCTTTTATCATGTATACGCTTAGTTAGAAATACACATGTGTTGAAATAAATAATAGTTTGCTAGAAATATTATTATTAGCTTTGTTCTGCATATATATACATGTGTTGAATAGGAAAAATGGATTAGCTGTAGAGTAAAGAAATTATTCGCGTGCCCAACAAATAGGTAAACCTTGATGAGTTGGTTGCGCAATTTTATTTATATATCAACTCCTGTGAATGCCATTGGATGCGGAGTGCTGGTTTTTCTGTGTGAAATAATAAATAACGCCATAGGATAGTAACAATTAATTTTGAACTACACTACATGGCATACTTCTTGATGATAGGCATACTTCATCATATTCCACATAAGCGATTGGAGCTTGTGTGACGAGGTGGAAGATTTACCATATAAGCAAGAGGCTTGTATGGCGATGGCTATGTACTTCAGGTTGAACTGATGACTGATATGGACTATATAAATTATAACGATAAATTGCCAGATTAATAAAAACCCCACACGGGTCTGGAGTTGACAATAATCACGTCGCTCTAGTTATTAGATACGACACATGGACTATTTATTTCCACACGGAAACGGGGTGACGGGAATTTATTCTCTGGAGTGATTATCAGTACATGCTCCCCCGTAAACACCAAAATATATCACTATAAATATGTGAATGCTTTTTAGGATTTATTGGGTACCTAATACGGCCCAATAAATTTCCAAACCCCTCCCCGTACAAAGGAGGTTATGGCGAAAATTTTCGAAATATTAAGGCGTTAGTGAAATATTTGAAGTGAAAACGAAGTTGAAAATATAAAATTAACTATAGTTGAAATTATAGAATGAACTATATTTATATATATAAATATAAATATAATTAAAAGGAATAGAGGCCGTGCAGTTCGCGTTTCGGAATCGTAATTTGAAATGATTAGTACGAGAAATCTGACCATCGGATTTTCCCGAAACCGCAACCGCTGGGTTCGCCTTGGAAATATCTTTCCAACGGCACCAACCTTGTAAAAATCCAACGGTTGGATTGTCCGGAATGTTTAATTCAAATTTGAAGAAAAACAGCGCCAGAATCGTTTATATTTATATATAAATATAAATATAATTAAATTAAATCGAATAACGACGCTGCAGTTCGAATTTTAAAACCGCAACTTCAAACGACTATTGTGGAAGATCCGACCGTCGGATTCTCACGAAACTGGAACCGTTGGGTTCGCTTTGGGAATATCTTCCCACTGATATAGACTTTGTGGAAATCCAACGGTTAGATTTTACGATATGTGTAAAACAAATTAAGGAAAAAACAGCGCCAGCGCCACGACATGACCTGAAACGTCGTTTAATTAAATATGGCCATTTTTAAATAAATAAAAATGGCGAAAAATCATTATAAAATATTATAAGCAATATTGATTGAAAATAAACCAATTGGGCTTGAATTGTTTGATATTTGATGGTTGTATGTGTTTGACACGAAAATAACACTAAAGAACTGAAAGATAGATGTCGAATGATATAACCATAAAAAGAATCGATTTAAATTCTAATGACGTGAATTATTTGAAAAGGCCGAGCTAACCCTCATTTCAAATAATTTATCGAGCGATTCGAATTGGAAAATGCAAAGACGATTCAAGACCGACGATCTTCGTATCGGTTGGATGGGCGCTACTGAGGTTCCTGACCGGAGTAGCTACCGGAAAGGGACGGAAGTAGTAGCCGTCTGAACGTATGTGTTGATTGTACGGATTTGCGAGGAATTTGACGCCTCCGGTTTTGTTCAGACCCAGGACGGACTTGTAAATGGACTATGTGTCTGACATTGGATTTTGTTCTGTACTGATTGATCTCTGTTAAATATATATCTGTTTGGCGGCGGAGAATTTATTCTTTTGCTTAACGCCCTTCTCTGAGACGTACGAGCTTAGAGGTTATATATCGATGGAAATCAATCGTATGGAGTGGACTGCCTATGTGGCATGCCAAGATGCTGAGATCAAGGCTTCTGTTGCAAAGCAAAGTCTTGTGGATGATGATCAAAGCAAGGTCTACGTGGCCTAGCTTTGTGTATTTCGTAGATTCGCGAACCTCACACCCCGGTATGAGTTAAAAACGGGATACGGACTGCAGGGAGAGCACGACGTTTCTTTCTAGCTATGGTGGTGTCAGTGACTTACCAGCCCTGACATATATATCTACTTTTCACCTTTGTGGTTGTTGGAATGCGAGGCGCCTCGATTATAGGTCTATAAGGACCGGGAAACGGGTGTTCCGGAATAACTAATCCTCAAACGTAAGAGAGGACCGGCCCTGAAGATCCAGGGGTTACCCAGAGTGTGTAGTCCCGAGGCATTTGCTAGAGTGTCTCGAAGCGGAGAGGAGCTTGCCCCTTGCCTCGACTCATGACGGAAATCCAATTTCCAATACGAAATAACGGACTTGATTGTAGAACTAGTATGGCGACATAGTGGTATAGGGCACTTATGCCGTCTATGATTGATATTTATGATGCTATTCATTTTTGAAACATATATGCACTAGTAATAATATCAAATGATTTTGCTTTATACGTATCAATCATATTTGGCTATTATAAGGTAAAACTCTATCCTCCGGCTTGCGTTGCATTGTGTGATGGGACCTGAGTCTTATAATGGCTTCATTCTTTCAAAAAGCATTGCGTTGTTTTAAAAGAATTTACTTTGTTTAAATGCACTAGCAATCACTGGAGTAAACCCGTTCCGCGAAAGTGGCGTGGTCCTATGATTTGCTATTACTGTTGTTTAACTGTTAAATAGATTCCTCATACCAGTCCCCATGATTGACTCGTTGTTTGTTTCACTTTGCAAACGCGGGTGCCCTTATTTTCACACGGGCAGCCTAGTACACAGGTGACAGGTTGTTTTTGGCTCTGCACTGCTGCATAGGGTGCATTTTTGGCTCATGGCGAGGCTGACTTCACAGAGACGACTTTGACTTTTTCCGCCATTACTATACTTATGTTATGATCCCGCCACGGGCGATGATGACTGATTTACTTTCCGTATTTCTCATTATATGTATATGTATACCGCCTTCGGCGATGTAGACTGATACCCTTGTTATGTCTCACTGCATGTATGTATTCCGCCTCTGGCAATGATGACTGATCACTTTCCTTTTTATTTACTAAGTTATATCCCACGCTATGCTATTCTGATGTTATTACATGTTGTGATTCTGCTGTCATATCCATGTAAAATTATTTTATTTATTGTTTCTGCTATTATCTGTACTCTGCTATGATGATTAATGTGTTATTTCCTAATGATTATCCTTAATACCGCCCCTCGGATTTTGGGATCGTCTCACGTACTGCCCGGTCTGAGGGCCGTGCTTGGTATTTGGTTTTCATACTTGTTTGTATGCATTATTATGTTTTGGAATTCATATTTCCAAATGATTTGATTTGAGATCCCAAAGTGAAATCTACTTTGATATGAAAGCTAGATATGTATTTCAAATGATTTGAAATATAAACTGGGAAATAAAGTCCAAAGGAATAATTTCTGTAAATTGAATTGGATTTGGAAAATCTTAGTGGGGTGATTAATCTAAATGGGTAGATTGGGATATTGCATGTTGATTGATGCATAGTAGATCCATATATCTATATTGATTGTTGTTTATACACTGGCATTCATGGGGGTAAACCCGTTCCGCGTTAGCGGCGTGGTCCTGTGATTTGCCTTATCATTTATATAAGTTAATTTTAACTGTAGAGTTTCTCACACCAGTCCCATGACTGACTCGTAGTTTACTTTTCCCTTGCAAACTCGGGTGCCCCTATTTTCCACATGGGCAGTCGGGTGGTTTGTTTTGCAGATTATTTCATTTAGCAGGATTCTGGATCAAAGCGAAAAGCTATGTCCAGAGTATTGATGGTCTTTCACTGTGTTATTTTATTTGTTTCCACTGCATTATACTACATTTATTGTAAATTAATTTTCCGCTGTATTATATTTCAATATACTCTGATATATTTTGTACTCTGATGCAACATTATTATGATGTTTATAAAAGTCTTCTGTTATTTGTTCTGATGTGTTGTGCACCCAGAGTTAGCATATGTGGGATTCAAACGGTCTTGGTCAGTTTAGCGATCGATTTGGTTCGAGCGAAATCCGTATCGTTACATATGGTATCAGAGCTTTGGTTAGCTCAAATCTTTGGGGTACAACTCGTTAGAATAGAATAAAATACTCATCATAGATTGGATTAGTAATGTCCAATAAGAACGCCTTATTAGAGATAGGATCAGTAGTATCCTAGAATGAAAAACTCGTTAGAGATGGGGTTAGAAATACCCTAGAATGAGTTGAGAGTTATATGTTTATAAATAATGTATTTGTGATTATATATATGATCTGGTTTTAAAATTTTGATTTTTGAATATATAAAAATTGTATATATTTGAAAAGTTAACCAACACACTGATTGCTAGTTGTGTTGTTTGATTATTAGTGTAACTAATAAAAATATTGGAATGATAATTAATTAAACCAATATGAAAACGAAAGGTAAATTAGCCAAATCGAATCAAATTTAGAAATGAATTTAAAATTGATTGAAAATGCATACATGTACATATATATGTGTGTGAACTGGTTATGGATAAACTGCTAGAGAAGAGGAATAAAATTGTATGCCCGACAAATAGGTACATGTTTACTAATTTCTTGGGGGATAATGATTTTATGTGTCGATTGGCTAGCCGCTTGGCTTTTTCTTTTTCTTTATGAGATGAGAGGGCCTGTGTGGCGGTTTGGGGATTTTCCAGATGCTCCCCGTACAAAGGAGGTTATGACGAAATTTTTCGAAAATTTAGGGTGTTAGCCAATTTTTGAAAATTAAAAATTCTTAGAAACTGAAAAGTTGAAGAATGAAAGCCAAACTGAAAGTTGAGTTGGTTTGTAAAACAACTTCCAGCTCCGTTCCTTTTCAAGGACGGAAAGATTTTAAGTGGGGGAGATTGTAACGACCCAGAAAATCAGAACCAATTTAAAATTCTTATTTTAGAAATTTTAATGTATTTTGAATATTTAAAATGATTTATTTTAAATAATAACGACTAAAAATTTATTTAAATCGAAGTTAGAACGAATTTTTTTAATTTAAATATAAAAGGAGTTTAAAATGGTGCGGTAGTTTGAAAAATTGATTTCAAATTTCAACTTAATGTACAGGATCAAAAACAAATCGAATTTGAGTAAAATCAGAAATATTAGAATCTGTTTGAAAATATCTTTCCAACGGACATGAAAAATCCAGATTTCATAGCGGGAATAAAAAGTTATGTCCAGTTTAAAATTCAGAAAAGTCATTGTGGAATTTATATATTTTTTAATATATATATATATAAAGCCCTTAAAAATAGCCATTTTGCAAACGACCTCCGTTTTTGACGAAACCACTTTTGTTTGATCCGGGATGTCAAATTATTGCTAGATTCCAATTTTTATAATTTTTGAAATCATTATGTGAGCGTGGCAAAGGAAAACGTGTTTTGTCAATTTCAGTCAATTTGGATCGACCAGAAAATGACCATTTTTCAAATGGTCTCCATATTTGACAAAATTAGTTTTGTTAGGACCGTATCGTCAAAACAGAGCCAGATTTATTTTTTTTGGAATTTTTAGAGTCAGTATATGGCCCCAGTAAATTAAAATGTACGTTTGAATTCAATATACATTGATTTATATTTTATTTTAAAGAAAAACTGACTGAAACAGTAGAATTGGCTAACGAAACATATTCCATTGTGTTTGGAATGGGGGTAATTAGCTAGGGGCGATAGTCGTTGGGTTCGATTTGGAGTTTAAATGAAAAATCTCACGTTTGGAATTTAAAACAATAAATATATATATAAATAGCAAAACCTAGTCAACCCCTTCATTTAATAACACCGAGGTCAACTGTTCTTCAGCCGGCCCTAGCGATTGAATGGCCACTTTCGTTCAATTTTGATCCCTTAATCTCACTCAAATTATTGCGAATTAACATACGAATCCAAAGCAAAAATCGAAGAAAAATGTTCGATCTCTCATCTCGTACGGTGTTGATCCTTTCTCGTTTCGTATACTGTTGAAATTTATGCCTCAAAGGCCTGGCATTCGCAGGAGGTTCTGGGTCAAGGGGGCGCCAAGTTTGATGATCTTCTGGGCGGTGGAGGACTGGGGTATGGCGCACGTTGTGGAGGAGGTTGATCGACTTCCGATCAACTGTGAGAGGCGGAGCGGCGTGCCCTACGGCGGAGCTTTTTGGGTTCAAAGGAATTGATGGGTTACGGGGGTTCTATAATTCACGTCAGAAGGAAGACGATAGCAGCCAGATTGAAATGTGAATAAGGTTAAGAAGGAAATTAGTTAATTTAATTTTAATTAATTATCATATTTATATAAAATACCGTAACTTTTGCAAACAGACACTGAATCAGACGAAACAAGATGCGTTGCGCTCGTAACAACGAACACAAAAACATGGAACAAACCAGAACAAAATTGGAAGCAGTTGAAAATTTTGATTAAGTTTAATGATAGGTTTAATTTAATTAAAACAATCGTTATCAACGATTTCAGAAACCAATCAATGTGAGAACTTTCTCACTAAATTATTTTTTTATTTATATTTATAACTGAATTTGTGTTGATTGCCTGTTTGCTCACATACGTCCACAGACCATGGACGATTTATTTGATTGTATTGTGTTTTTTTAAGATATGAGAATTATATATATACGAGTGAATGAATTATATATATACACGATGTGAATGAAATATGTATATGAAGTGAAAATATTATATATAGGAAATGAAAATATTATATACATGAAATGAAAATATTATATATGTGAAATGAAAATTATATATATATATATATATATATGAAATGTGAAAAATATATATATGAAGTGAATAATACATATATGAAATGAAAATAATATATATATATGAAGTGTGAAAATTATATATATATAATGAAAATAATATATATATGAAATGAAAATTATATATATATGAAATGTGAAAAATATATGTATGAAGTGTGAAAAAATATATATATGAAATGAAAATAATATATATATGAAATGAAATAATATATATATGAAATGAAAAAAAAAATGAAATGGAAATATATATGTATGTAATGGAATGAATATTTGTTCGTTAAAAATATTGTTTTTAACATGTGTATGCGATATATAAAATGGTCAGGATATGAAATAAATACTAAAAAAATATTATTTTGAACATATATATGGAATATATAAAATGGTCATGGGTTGAAATAAATATCGGATTTTTAAAAAAATAATTTTTAACATATATATACACTATATAAAATTGTCATGTATATGAAATATTCAATTTTGATTTAAAATTGAATAAGAAGTTGAAATCGTTTTTGAAACGAATTTAAACGGTTTATAATATGCGTTTTAAATGGAAATCGATGAAATATATATAATATATATTATAAATATTAAATGGCCTGAATAGAATGAGCCGCGTCGCGGCAGTTCGCGAATTTCGACCATTGACTTCAATTTTGACGTTACGAGAGATCCGAGCGTTGGATTCTCCTGAAACTGGGACCGTTGGGTTCGTATCGAAAAGAGCTTTCCAACGAATATGATAGATTTGAAATCTAACAGTTGGATTTGGAATTATGTCCAAATCAAATTTGGAAAAGGTCACTGTAAGTGCAGTTCGATGACCGTTTATGGAAATCGACTGTACGGGCCTTGATAAAATTATTAAAAATATTAATAATTTATGTAAAATCATAATTAATGATTAGGAAATAATTGGGATGAAAAATTCCATATTTGAAAAGATAAAAATATATTTTTATCGAAATGAACTAGTTATGAACTAGAATTATAATCCGATTATTTTTAAATAAATAAATTGGATTTGAAATGATTTTAAAAATACCAGAATTTCCAATATATGAATTGGAATGGATTTGAATTGAAATTATCTTTGGAATATTTCGATATTGGATTCTGTGATTATACAGACATTGTGGAGGAATTGGGAAGATATATATATATCGTTATTCCAATACGATATCCGTTGGCTTCAGAATTTGATGTTGAATATAAGCCGATATATTTTCTATTCAGAGCCTTGTATTTAATATCAAATAGAATTTTTGGTTTGTCGTGAATGGTGTCTTCGTTAACACCATTCTTAAACCCCGATCAAAAAAGGATAAATCTTTTAATTAAGATTTAGTGAAGTTTACCAGTTAATTGATATTTAATTGGAATTGAATTGAAATCGAATTTTGGGTTTGTCGTGAACTGTGTTTAAATGACATTAGTTCTTTAACCCGAGTAAAAGCAGGATTAATTTCCATAAAGTTGAACATTAAATAAGAAATGATTTTTGGGATTGAAACCAATTGGAGTTGAATATATCTTTAGTTAGATTTGAATGAATGAATGGTGATTAAATTTACCAAAATATGAGATATGATGTAAACCAAATATGCTTTGTTGTTGATATTGATTGACTGATTGTTTGGATTGTGCTCGACCAGTTTATGTGCCAAATATGCTTTTACATTTAGCATTGGGTTGGGTAGAAATATTTGTATGTTAACATCTTGTGAAACACTTCACGATTTGACTATGAGATGTTTAGCAATGTTGAGTTCATTTCAAATTTAATGAATGATTTTGAAATGATATTTTCTAAAGTGAAAAGAAATGTATTCCCGATTTTGGATAGGGAATGTTTTATAAAACAGAAAGGATTTCGAGGCCTAAACCCGATATTGTCGAAATGATTTCGAAATATATTATGTGTTCGACATTGTGGTTCATCGCATAACCGATTAGTTGCTATTGATGATGTATCTGTTTGGTGGCGGGGAATTTATTATCTTGCTTAACACCCTTCTTTGAGACGTGCGAGCTCAAAGGTTATGTGATTAATAGTGACTGATCATATGTGTGAATTACTGATGTGAAGTACTATAGTTTGAAAGTACTTGTGATTATTATGTTGTGAGATGATTTTCCCCACTTCGGGATATAAAATGATTTAGCAAGTATGTGGCTAAATATTCGGGTAACCCGAGAGCGACTAATAGTATGGGGTTGGATCCAGTGCCACAGGGTGAGTGGTCATCGGTGTAGCCTGCTCCATGCATGGGAGATGCGCATATATATATATATATATATATAGTTTTGGTTGGGAGCGTACTGCCCGGTCTGAGGGCCGTGCTCGGTATTTGGTTTGCATACTTGTTTGTATGGATTGTTATGTTTTGGAATTTATATTCCAAATGATTTGATTTGAGATCCCAGAGTGAAATCTACTTTGATATAAAAGCTAGATATGTATTTCAAATGATTTGAAATAGAAACCGGGAAATAAAGTCCAAAGGAATAATTTCTGTAAATTGAATTGGATTTGAAAAATCTAAGTGAGGTGATTAATCTAAATGGGTAGATTGGGATATTGCATGTTGATTGATGCATAGTAGATCCATATATCTATATTGATTGTTGTTTATACATTGGCATTCATGGGGGTAAACCCGTTCCGCGTTAGCAGCGTGGTCTTGTGATTTGCCTTATCATTTATTTAAGTTAATTTTAACTGTAGAGTTTCTCACACCAGTCCCATGACTGACTCGTAGTTTGCTTTTCCCTTGCAAACTCGGGTGCCCCTATTTTCCATACGGGCAGTCGAGTGGTTTGTTTTGTAGATTATTTCATTTAGCAGGATTCAAGATCAAAGCGAAAAGTTGTGTCCGGAGTATTGATGGTCTTTCGCTGTGTTATTTTATTTGTTTCCGCTGCATTGTATTACATTTATTGTAAATTAATTTTCCGCTGTATTATATTTCGATATACTCTGATATATTCTGTACTCTGATGTAACATTATTATGATGTTTATAAAAGTCTTCTGTTATTTGTTCTGATGTGTTGTGCGCCCAGAGTTAGCGTATGTTGGATTCGAACGGTCTTGGCCGATTTAGCGATCGATTAGGTCCGAGCGAAATCTGTATCATTACAGTCGACCCCAGGGTCGACCCCATCAGGGGGGGTCGACCCCATCAGGGGGGGTTGACCCCCCAGCTGCAGAATTTGGCAGAATAGGGTTTTTGAGTTTCTGGACGATTCTGATGGCTTTTGGTCAAATTTGAGGGTCCTGGTTACTCCATACACCTATAAATAAGACCTCAGAACTAACCCTAAATCTCATAATACGGCGGTTACGCTGGAGCTCTGCCATTACTCTCTCTCTCTCTTCTCAAATCTATTCTGAAAATTAAAATATTAGCCTATGAAAATTATGAATCCAGATCTGGAAGAGAGAATCAACATTAATAAAAAGATTATTGAATCATGAAAGCTAGGTAAACTTCTAGATCCAATCTATTCATATTCTTCCTATTTCTTTCCCTTCTCTTTCAATGAAAATAGTCAATCCACGTGTAACAACCCGTATTTTTCGATAACGTGTTAAGACGAGAATCAAGGCAGAATTTAATTTTAAATTCTGAATCAAGTAAAACGGGCTATACCATTGCGTTCGTCTTGGAAAAATACGCGAAATAGAAAGAGTTTTCGAGAATCGGAGTCCGTATGACCAAGATATGGCCTCGCGAAGTTTCACGAAAAATTCCCAAATTAAAGTATACTTAATTAAGTGAAATGGGTTGCGCAGAGAAATATATATATTGATATATATATATATATAATTGAAAATTAAATAAATAAATATGCAAAAATGTTCAAAACAGCGAATTGGGAGAGGGGAATAACCGAACCGGCCGATTTTTGAGGTCGACCTGAGCTCGCTGGGTCGACTAGGGGTTAATCCAGGGTGTTTGGCTGTCAACCCGTGGGCCGATTCGCTCAAATGCAGATTTTGCATTTGGATGGTTCTCATGGTTCATCTTTAATCTAAAGGCCCTAGATGGTTCCTACACTTGACTTCTTCCCCAAGACATGCTTTGATGGCTTGGATTGAATCTAGGTTTAATCCTATGGCCTAAAACACTTGCCTAATCTATAAATAAGACCCTAACCTATCCTAAATCCTCATTATTCATTCATGCAACTAAACTATGGCAAAATTTTACCTCTCATGGCCTCCACTCTCTTCATAAAATTTCTAAATGGTTTCTATGAGAGATTTTCCATGCATACAAGTGTTTTCAAGCTTGTATGAGTGTCATTAGCTTGCATTCAAGTCAAGTTTCTATCTTTGCATCATAAAGCAAGGGTTTTGATCATTTTGGCTCAAGGGTTCTTATGTTAGAGCTTGCATTTTGGGTCTATTTGATTGCATAAGGGCTTTGTCATATCTTTTGTGCCTTCATAGCAATGTAAGCCCTTTCCCTACTCTTAGATATTAACTATGAAGTTAAATGTTCATGTTGCAAGTTTGGGTTTGATCATTGAGTATGATACATGCTATCATGTCATGCAAGTTTATGAAGTCATTATCTTGATCTTGTGAGCTAAAAGCTACAACCTTTATGTTGAAATGTTGCATTAGGCAACATGAGAACCCTCATAACCTTTATGTCAACTTGCATATGAAGTCATAACCCTTATATGATGATATATGCGAGTTACTAGTCATTATTCCATATCTTTTGTCACCATGATTCGCTTATGTGCCAAGTTTGGGTTTATGCATGTTTTGAGGCTTAAGAATGTAACATGCAAGTTAATGAACACATTTGTGCCTCATTTGCCACCATGATTAACTTGTGGCTTAATATCCATTTTTGTCATGCCTTTGCCAAGTCTCTTCTTTTAATCCATTACGTTGTCGCGAACGTATATGCGAGTTTAAAAGCGTTGGGTTATGTTATGGGTAATTTCTAATGACATGAAAATACAACTTGAAAACATGACTTGAAATATAACATGGAAGTTGACATGTAAGTATGCATAAAAACATAAGCTTGGGAATTTACCTATTAAGTAAGGTCTACCCTTTGGGAATTTACCTATTAAGTTAGGTCTACCCAAATGCTTGAAAACTTGTAACATGTTTTGGGAAACATGATGGACATGACACTTAGATAATATAAGTGTGGCCAACTCGAGGTTGGGTTGAGTTTGCAACGTAAAACTACCCGGAACCGACCGGCCTAACTAGTAGTTGCAAACAATAGGACCCAATGTGAGAAGTTGGTCATGTTGTGCTTGAACCCGAGGTTAGACCAAGTTGTGCTGTAAAGCTACCCCGAACCGACCGGCTTAACTAGTAACCACAACAAAGTCTAATGTGATAGGTGAAGGTGCATTAAGTAATTAATGCCACATGATAGGGTTAAGTTAATTTGATTAATGACTCTTAACCAAATATGACATGGACAAATGGGTTAAGTAATTTGATTAGGCTAATGATACTTAACAAAACATGACAAGGTTGGGTAGGTTAAGTAACTTGATTTGCCTAATGACACTTAACCATTTTTATATGACTAGTGGATGGGGTTAAGTTAACCAACACTTAATCAATCCAACGCGATAACTTGGTAAGGTTAAGTAAGTTTTCTTAATGACGCTTAACCGAAAAATACTGTTAACGAATGGGGTTAAGATTAGACTCAACTAGTCTAAACATGGAAATCGGATGGGGTTAAGTTAGCCTAGACTTAATTAATCCCACTTGGTAGTTTAATGGGGTTAAGTTAAACACTTAACTAATCTAACCATGATGAATTAATGTGGTTAAGTGACCTATACTTAACCAATCTAACTCGTGAATTTATTGAGGTTAAGTTAACCTATACTTAACCGATCTAACGTGAAAACATGATAAGGCTAAGTCACGAATCGCTTGAATACACTTGACCGATTTGACTGAGTAAATTGATAGGGTCAAGTTAATATATACTTAACCAATCTAGAATGATAATTGGACGAGGTTAAGTCGTGAATTGCTTAATACATACTCAACCAACGTGAGCATGGTTTGTAGGGTTAAATCTTGGACTTGGATACTTAGCCAATTTTGACATAATTTGAAGACGGGTTAAGTCTTGGACTTGGATACTTAGCCAATTTTGACATGATTGGTAGACGGGTTAAGTCATGAACTTAAGTGACACTTAATCCATTATGTAAACCCTAGTTCTAAGGATAGGGGATAACCGTAGTTAACAAGGATAACGGGAATAAGGCTAAGTGGTAAACCTTAGTTGAGGAATAACTAAGTAATGATTCTTAGTCAAGGAAATTTAGACCAGTTCATAGATAGATGAGTAACCTGATACGGTAGGTCATCGTTTAAGTATACGAGTAGGAGCAAGTATCTGATTTAGATAAAGGCTCAAGCGAACTGGGTAACGAAGCAGCGGCTTCGGGGAACGTGAGGGTATTCTTGGTATCCCTCTATGAGCTGCCAGGTGATTATACTAGGCTCATGAGAGGTTAAGGTCTGCGTTAGAAGAACCAAGAGTATGCCTTGGTTGCTATGCGAGCGACCTAAAGACGGGGATGGAAAGGGGATAGTCGACGATACACGGTCGTACCCTAGATAGCATTTCGTCAGACTACCTACCATCTTTGGTCAAGCGTGTACGAACGGAAAGGCAGAGAACACCCAATAGACCATAATTGCTATCTAATTATGGTTGCGGTAAGGCTAGGATTGTGGGTTGGCCAGTAGTGTGTTCTCATACAGGATTTATCATGTCTTGTCTTTCACTAGTTGAGGGAGGAGTCGCGTGGGACCATAGCCACGTATAGAAAAATAGACCTTAGCATCTGTATCGGTAGATAAATCGAAAGCTCCCGACCGAGTCCTGTATTTCTCGATCTGCCCTGTGACAGGACTCGGATGGCACGATGTGATACATGTGCATACAGTCATGGAAAACGATTCACGATGAATGCGTGGGAAAAAGGGCGCGGTTGACGGTTAGCGTAAATCCCAGTGGCCCTGGGTGGTTGAACCAAAACCGAGATACGAAAACGTGCAATAGGTAAGCGTAATCCCTAGTGGCCCTAGGTAGCATAAGTCCTAGTTGTACAAACGATAATTCATGTTGGAAGACCCTAGCTTGGTTTAGGGTAACAGTCGAAACCGATCTTAAGGATCATGGAACTATGTTAAGGTAATGTAGAATCTCATGGGAAAGCCCGTATGGTCTACGGCAAAGGACTGAACATTTACATGGAATAAAACATACAAGTTGAGTAACCTATATATGCGATATATTAGGTTGACATGGACCATTACACGACTTTTGAGTGAGGGTCATTCTTGGTTAACACATGATACGGTGGGGATACTAGTACGGTAGGTGCAGAGCTAAAATGCAGGATAGATATCATGGGACATTATACGTGATAGATATCTTGGGGATATTATACTTGATAGAAACCTGACGATGTGATACCTTGTTTTATCTTGACATCGTAATTTATCATGACACCTTAGTTTATCTGAGTTCAGTAGTTCATCCTGTTATTTTGATTTAGCTTATCTATCTTGTCATCATGCTTATGTTCATCTCAGTTTCTCATGTCAGTTAACTTTACTAGTTTTTATGCTAATAGTAGATAGGGCTTACTCAGTCTTTTTGACTGACCCGTTTTGTTTCGCCTCTTTTCTTCCGTTTCCCCCCCAGGTTACAGGGAGGAAATACTGTTGTTTAGTTCGGACTTCTTCTGCTTGAAGGTCATCATGGATGGCTTGGACTTTTCTTGGCTAATGGCTACTTTACTGTTTTTACTTGGGGAATAATTTATGAAAATGTCTTTATGCTTCTTTACTATTGCAAGACAGGTTTTGATGTACTCTGATGTAAAAGGCTTTAGACCTTATTTATTCATGTTATGAAAGTTTGATTTTACTTCCGCTATTTTTATATGTTCTGTCTTGTGATATTTCTGTGCATGTTTACCAATAATGCCCCTCTAAAGCTGGTGCATTCCTTTGCGAGTGACCCTAGCGGAGGCGGGGTGTTACACGTGGTATCAGAGCAGAAGGTTACCAGACTGGGCAAAAGTTTTTAAAGACCTTCTGAAAACTATTTGAAAATCGTTTACAAAGAAGCATTTTTTCAAGAAAATTTTCTTTTAAAAGAAAAAGGCTATTCCCCAAAGGCCATTAGCACTATCCTTGTTTCCTTAATTGAATCTCTTCTCCTTTCTTTCCTCTATCGGTAGTCACAGTGGTTTTAACTGCGACTAGTCTTTTCTATCTACGAAAGTGCTTTCCATGCGATGGAGGTGGTTTTCAAGAGACCAGTGGCCGCGTTATAAGAAAGGATAGTGAGAAAGAGGATAAAGGATACGAGCTTAAGGATGAGCAACTTGTTGGTATGGCTTAGTCCTCAAAGGAGGGAGAAATATGAACAATGAAACCCATGACGAGAAAGTATCTTTGGTATGGTGAAACAGGAAGGATAGTTAAGTATTGTGGGACAAGGACAAGATCATCGTTGTATACCCTCACTAGAGTACCTGAGTAGGGGGATAACATCCTTGTTGAAGATCTAGTTATTCTTTTCTATCATCCCGCCAAGACTTTGTTTTGATCCCCGCATCATTTAAGTCCGCTTCGGTAGTTGAGTCTCTGCACCTTAAGTACTAACGTAATAGAGAATCCCATTTTTGTCTCAAAGTCCTATTGGAGAATCAGTCCATTTATACATGACTTGTTTGGATTTGGGAATGTCTATGCCAAGTGTTGAGTTTGGACATAATGCTTATGTTTATAAGCTATGGATGGATTCTAGGGATGAAGTGGTTATCCAGTAGGGGGTGCCACTCTCGGTTTTGATAGGAGGGTAGTTAGACCTTTTGACTAGCCTTGGTAATGCCCTCGAAGTATCGGGTAACCTTTTTGAGGTTCTGTCATGACTAGTTACTTAGAATCCCTTGATGCCTTTATTGGAAATTTGAAGCCCGATCGAGTGGTGTTCGCCAATAAGACGGATGGTTTACTTCATTTATGCATGGGTTATAGAGATCACCCTAGTAAGTGCGCATGATAACCTGATTGACATCTGTTTACTTTCAAGAGAAAGTTCTTCTACATGGAATGCCTTATAGTATATAAACGAGATCCAAGATTCACTAGTGAATTTTGGAAATCTTGCATGAGATCATGAGTACGCAGTCATGTTTGCGCCAAGTATTCTAGAAAAAGGATAAGTGCAAGTGGAACGAGAGGCGACGAAGAAATGAGTTTTAGCTCATGTTATGGAAGCAGGAAATAAGAAGCTACGAAATCGCGAAGTTAAAGGGCGGTCAAGGCACAATGGAAGTAAGCCCGAGGAAATACGACTTTGATGGTCAAAGACTAGATACGCGCATGATATCTCTTTTTAGGAGTATATCCTTGATCCCTGTTTCTGTGGAGCTTACTTGTAGGTTATCTTTTGTGGACATCCTCTCGGTCCTACTTTCTATTACAAACCCCGTAAGGAGTTGTCTTGTTTATCTTCTCGGCCTTGTTTCAGGGAATTCTAGGTAGAACCCTATGGATGTAAACATGTATTTGAAACATGTTATGATTGATATGGTTGCAAGTGGTTGCTCGTGGATGCGTGAATACACATTAGATACTAGCTCGACTCGGTCACATTTCATATTGCATGTGCACGAGTATTTATACTTGTTTATGGATGAAATCGAATGTATTATCATGCGGTTGTTGCATATGAATGAATGATTGTGCACGCATATAGTATCTATATGACTAGGACTATTTGCATACATGTTGGATTCATGGCACTATACATATTTTGCATTAGAAAGATTATTCAAGCCTGATCATTAGCATTAGCTAAGGAACATGTACACACACGTTTTGCATATATTCATACAGCATTAGAAATCATCTAAGGACAATGGTTGCTTGTGGATGATGTTTTGAGTAGATGGATGATGGATGGTAGGATATGTTCTTCCTAACTTGGAGATTTCGGGGACGAAATCCTAAAAGGTGGGGAGAATGTAACAACCCGTATTTTTCGATAACGTGTTAAGACGAGAATCAAGGCAGAATTTAATTTTAAATTCTGAATCAAGTAAAACGGGCTATGCCATTGCGTTCGTCTCGGAAAAATACGCGAAATAGAGTCTGAGTTTTCGAGAATCGGAGTCCGTATGACCAAGATATGGCCTCGCGAAGTTTCACGAAAAATTCCCAAATTAAAGTATACTTAATTAAGTGAAATGGGTTGCGCAGAGAAATATATATATTGATATATATATATATATATAATTGAAAATTAAATAAATAAATATGCAAAAATGTTCAAAATAGCGAATTGGGAGAGGGGAATAACCGAACCGGCCGATTTTTGAGGTCGACCCGAGCCCGCTGGGTCGACTAGGGGTTAATCCAGGGTGTTTGGCTGTCAACCCATGGGCCGATTCGCTCAAATGCAGATTTTGCATTTGGATGGTTCTCATGGTTCATCTTTAATCTAAAGGCCCTAGATGGTTCCTACACTTAACTTCTTCCACAAGACATGCTTTGATGGCTTGGATTGAATCTAGGTTTAATCCTATGGCCTAAAACACTTGCCTAATCTATAAATAAGACCCTAACCTATCCTAAATCCTCATTATTCATTCATGCAACTAAACTATGGCAAAATTTTACCTCTCATGGCCTCCACTCTCTTCATAAAATTTCTAAATGGTTTCTATGAGAGATTTTCCATGCATACAAGTGTTTTCAAGCTTGTATGAGTGTCATTAGCTTGCATTCAAGTCAAGTTTCTATCTTTGCATCATAAAGCAAGGGTTTTGATCATTTTGGCTCAAGGGTTCTTATGTTAGAGCTTGCATTTTGGGTCTATTTGATTGCATAAGGGCTTTGTCATATCTTTTGTGCCTTCATAGCAATGTAAGCCCTTTCCCTACTCTTAGATATTAACTATGAAGTTAAATGTTCATGTTGCAAGTTTGGGTTTGATCATTGAGTATGATACATGCTATCATGTCATGCAAGTTTATGAAGTCATTATCTTGATCTTGTGAGCTAAAAGCTACAACCTTTATGTTGAAATGTTGCATTAGGCAACATGAGAACCCTCATAACCTTTATGTCAACTTGCATATGAAGTCATAACCCTTATATGATGATATATGTGAGTTACTAGTCATCATTCCATATCTTTTGTCACCATGATTCGCTTATGTGCCAAGTTTAGGTTTATGCATGTTTTGAGGCTTAAGAATGTAACATGCAATTTAATGAACACATTTGTGCCTCATTTGCCACCATGATTAACTTGTGGCTTAATATCCATTTTTGTCATGCATTTGCCAAGTCTCTTCTTTTAATCCATTACGTTGTCGCGAACGTATATGCGAGTTTAAAAGCATTGGGTTATGTTATGGGTAATTTCTAATGACATGAAAATACAACTTGAAAACATGACTTGAAATATAACATGGAAGTTGACATGTAAGTATGCATAAGAACATAAGCTTGGGAATTTACCTATTAAGTTAGGTCTACCCTTTGGGAATTTACCTATTAAGTTAGGTCTACCCAAATGCTTGAAAACTTGTAACATGTTTTGGGAAACATGATGGACATCATGGATGGCTTGGACTTTTCTTGGCTAATGGCTACTTTACTGTTTTTACTTGGGGAATAATTTATGAAAATGTCTTTATGCTTCTTTACTATTGCAAGACAGGTTTTGATGTACTCTGATGTAAAAGGCATTAGACCTTATTTATTCATGTTATGAAAGTTTGATTTTACTTCCGCTATTTTTATATGTTCTATCTTGTGATATTTCTGTGCATGTTTACCAATAATGCCCCTCTAAAGCTAGTGCATTCCTTTGCGAGTGACCCTAGCGGAGGCGGGGTGTTACACCACGGTTATTATGTTCCAAATCAAATTAAAGGGAAAAGGAAAACCATGGATGATAGAACGGATTAGATCCAAAATTTGGGGAAAGCATGAAAGGTGAGTGGGTTTAAGTTATAGCCTTTAGATAATATTATGATTATCTTTAGCATTCCCCTTCTTATAAATTGTGAAATTTCCAGTCTAATTATAAATTGATGTTATAACAAGTTGAGATGTTAATATAAATAGATCAGGAAGTTCATATGTTTAATTGGCTAAAGGTGTTGAACGTTTACATGTTGAAAACAAATTTGTTAGAATATGAATAATGATTACTGTGGCTATAATTCCATGATGCACTTGTGGCATATTGTTGAGTAAATGGCATGTTAACCTGTTAGACTTGGATAATCACACGATTGAATGTTTACATGTCAAAACAGAATTAAACATATGTTGAAAAGGACATGTGACAAAATATAGGCAAAATTGGACACATGTAAATTAGATTATTGTAAACTAGATTACAGTAAGAAGGATAATATGCCCAAAATTTTCATGAAATGGGAATAACTGTTAAAGGACGAACATGCCTAGATTCACAGTAATTTGACACTGTAACACTCTTAGACACGAGGTTAGATTGCACTTGTGAAAGAAGTCTGCCCGAAACCGCCCGGCATATCCAGCATTCACGAATGGTAAATCTAATGTGAGGGTTCTAAGTGCAAAAATTAAAAACATGTAATGGTGCCAAGACACGAGGTTAAGTCAACTTGTATTAGAAGTCTGCCCGGACCTGCCCGACAAATCCAGCGTCCACAAGTATAGGCTTAATGTGAGAGGTCTAGTGCTTATATATATAAATATATAGATATATGTATATTATAAGATATGAATAAATCGCAGTAATGGTAATTAAATGTCTAACTCGGAAAATAAGAAAGGAAGGGACGTAATAAATTGAGTTAGTGTAGTACGAAGGAAAAGTGATGTATTACCCTAAATGACCTATTTTTGAGAACGTGGTTGCAAGTAAACCACAGTAAATAAAGTAAGAAAAATAAAGAAATTACTTGCTACCACGGAGTTAGATGGGAATTTATGAAAATAAATCACTAATTCCTTCTATCAAACTGATAAGGTGCATGAAGTGTTTTCCTTAATTAAAATAAGGAACATATATTACAGTGAATGAAGAATAATGGAATACAACAGTAAAAGAAAATGGTTTAAAAGGGGAATGATAATCACCTATTATAAATAAATAACATTGATGAAAAATGGTGTATAATAGGTAGACTTGTCCTAGGGAAAAGTGAAGATTATAACTTAGGTTATAATAGACTAGTAAGGAAATGGGATAACCGGTGAAATGAGATAAGGGACACTTAATTTTAAATTAAGTGATCATTAAACGGGGAAAACCTGAAACCATTTAAGTAAAGGGGGAAAATATATGAAATATAAGAGGTTGTACTTAATTATAAATTAAGTAATATGTATACTTGAAAGTCTGAAAACCCGCTGATAAGAATATCATGTTTAGACTTGTCCAAGGGACAAGGGGAATTTATAACACAGGTTATAATAAATGGGCAGAGAAACTTATTAATGGGCCTTAGTTAATAGGACTAAGTTAATAAGTAAACAACGATAAGTTGTAGTAATGGTGTAAAATGGAATTATGATTAAATGAGAAAGAATGAGGAAAACTTATAAAATAAGTTATATTTAATCATAAATAATAACTGACATGTTAATATAAAGCATGTGAATTGAGATATACTTAATTACATATTAAGTAGAACAAGTTATTGTAATGACGAAGTTAAATGAGAATATAATGGGTTGTGGATTATAAACCTTAGACCACAATCAAGAGAATAACATGTTGTGGGCTTATTAATAAACTTAAATGGGTTAAGCTATATAACTGAAATTAATAAGCAAGAAGAACTTGGTAACTTGATTAAGAATTCAATATGAATTGGAATAGCCAAGTTAACTGGAAACCTGATGAGGTGAGCCAAGCGTGTAAAAGAATGTTTAGACATAGGGTCTAACAACATATTAAATTGAGGCGCTTGAACCAGTCCGCACGTTCGAGGGTGAATAACCCAACGGGGTAGATCATCGTGGTGTTATAAGGCACAAGGGGAGATCACATTCATCCGATTGTTTTGATAGCTCCGAAGGACTGGAAGGGGAAGCATGCGACTTCCTAAGGGACGTAAGGTGCTCCTAGTAGTCCTCTGTGTGGTGACAGATGTTCAAGGCTGTGATCGCAGAGGTTGAGTCTACGCGTAACTACTAGGTGGGCGGGCCTTGACTGTAGAAGTAGCTATGCAGTGAGAATGTTGTGACGCGGTGACACCAGGGTGATTCGGCGGTTGCCTCAACGAGGAGGCGAGGGGTCACGACCAAGGATTATAGATCGTCAGATACACATTATCGGCAACCAGTAGGATGCGAAAAGACTATAGCTAAAACCAATAGACCGTTTCACCTTTCACTATCGGGGTACGGGTGGTTGAGGGAAGATGCCAAATGGATGTTTAGATTGTTTGTTATTAGGGGCATTCGTTTAGCTCTTGTAGTCTTTACTAGTTGAGGGAGGGGCCAAGATGGGGCCATAATTACCGTGAAAACAGACCCTAGGAATATCTATATTTTGAGGCTCTTAAAGGCGGCCCTGTACAGATATGGAAAAGCTCCCGACCGAGTTCCATATTTCTTGTATCGCCCTGCCATGGAACTCGGTGCACATTAGAGGACGTGCGATTGAGGCATCGAGGTACACTTTGTAGTACATACGTGGGACAGTCTAGATAAATGCATGTCTGCTCTGGGTGGTGTATCGTAGACTTGAGGGTACTACTCCAGTATGGAGTCTGATTCGATCGAAGGTGGCAGTCCATACGTTAACGTAACATCGTTATATAGGGAACCGTACATCACTACGAGGTAGGATGAGGGACTGCGTATATTTCGATGGTGTTACAATGCGAGTGGGGTACCATGGTGTGTACCTTAATATTGGGGTTAGCTACATATATATTGTATTAGGTTAATCTACTGGGAAGTAAATGGGTACGACGTGTGTGTAAGCCTTGAGTGCAGTTAACCCAAGTAGCCTAATAAATAAGAAAATATGATTGAACGGTATATGTAGTGTTATCCAAAGTGTATAGTTTAAAGCCAGTCACCAAAACTTGTGTTCTGACCCCCTACTCATAACATACTCGCAGGTTAGATTTGTGGCAGAGATATGATAGCCTTGGATACTGGTTATGCAGTATTATTAATACGGTAAGGCTATATTTTGACTATATTATATTTTATTCATTCCGCTATGAGATATTTTCTGAGCTCTGACATGTTTTATGTCTCTGTCTTTTCTGCAGGATACCAGAGCAAACCAATCTGAGTTTCGATAGATTGGAATTTTGAAAAAAAATCCGTCTGTCAGAATTCGGGTTGTTACAAAATCACTATAAACTAACAGTGTTCATATATAATATTAATAGTTATCACATAAACTAATAATTATGGAGTAACTAATTAGTAATATATACATACTACAAATTATATCTTATGAAGTATATGTACAAAAAATAATATGATGTCAGTAAAAGGCTATGAAGCTCAAGTTGCTCAACACCCTAATTAAAATGTAATAGTTAAAAATGAAAGTTCATGTTTGGATTGGTTAATAATAATGGATTGCACAGAAACTGTACATTGTGTTGTTACTGCCAATAGAAAGTTGATAGGGTTGCTCGTGTGACTTCTTTTTTGATGCGTTGACTTATGAACCAATGTTTATTCGTCTGTAATGTACAATGCTGTCTGAGAATTTTTCTTATGAAATTAGCAAGTAAGCATTATCTGGATGTACTATCATATTGCCCTATGGTTTTCAGTACCCTTCTTAGCAGTGCTTAACACATATTATTAACTTATGTTCTTATTTCATTAGCAGTATCTCATAAGAGAGTAATAACAAATATTCAAATATAAACAGATGTTTATATTAAACCTAAGACTGAATTTAATTAATATTACTATTTTATCTCATACTCTTTTTGTACGTGTGCATGCTGAAATGCAGGATAAAAAAAATAGATTAAGAAAAAGAGTGCAAGTATTACTCAAAGAATTGAATATAGTTGGTTTCCAATTATACATAACCTAAAAGAAATTGTGCTAAATTAGATGTGGAAATAAAATTATGAATTGCTAACATATTACAACAAGTTAGACTACGATATTATTCTGCTTATATAAGAAACCTCCTTGGGGTTAATTTTTTTTCTTTAGCTGCTTTAAATATAATAACTAACACTACATCTGCACATGTTATGTATCCTTACAGTGTTGTGCCCTATTTTGTATAGGTTGATGTTAAATAGTAAGAAGGGGCATGCAGTAATGAGAAACAGTTAAGTAGTTGCACAGAAGCTTAAGCATTAAATGGTCAAAAGGATTGCGCAGTTGCAAGAGCATCGTAGGTTGACCTTGTAATGTCTCGCATATATTATTTAGTATTTTTTTTTAACTTAGAACTGTCATGTGGTTATGACAGTATAAATGATCTAGGCATTGAAAAATATAGAGGCTTTTGACCTTCGTTACGGTGTTTCAAGTTGAGAAATTTTTTGGTGTGTATGGATATTTTACATGCCAATGGTAACATTCACTAGAACTTCAATAGTGGAATATAATGTCTTGCTGCATGAAATACTATTTGCAATTAATTCCTAATTAATTATTTTTGGTGAATTATTCATTAATTATAGAAGACCTAGGACTGTCTTTAACATATAAAATGTTTTGAATCTTTTGATTACTATTTCAGATACTGTTATTTCTAAAGTTATAAAACTAACATTCCTGGATTCGATGAGCATGTGGCCTTTGAGCTTTCATATAAATGAAATATCATTATATGAGTGCCAAAACAGTCTGTGGTTTCATATAAACTTGTGCGATATGGGCGTTAATACATTCATTTTTACAATAACAATAAATTCATAGATGATGGAAAAAGAATATTATTTGCATGGTCCTTCTACTGATTTGCACCACTTCCACCAATTTATCCATATGGCCTTAAATCTATCTACAAAACATTGACTGCTTTTTTTTTCCGTATATGAGAATGTAGCCTTTGCTTGGCATGACTTTGACCATATATAATTTTCTATGAAAGATTATGGGAATTTCCAATAGAGCATACCCAACTTTGTGTAAGTGTAAGCACCATTGCGGAATTAATGTACTTTGGATTCTTGCGCTTCTCCATCAGGAAATTTAGATCGAATACCCCAATTTTTGGAAGTCTCATTCTATCAGGTAATTTTCTTATTTTTGTACATCTGCTTATTATTATTTTTGTACATCTATTTATTATTATTTTCTTATTTTTGTACATTTGTTCCTTATTTTTGTACAAATGGGAAGCAATGTACTAAGCAAAAGATTTCATTTAGTTCTTCTATTTTCTTATGTTGCTGTCTATTTACGCTTTTCTTTGCAAAGGCTAATGTCGCGGTTTTCTTACAAAATTTATTGCAGCTTTGATGTGTGCTATCATAAAACATGCATGAATTCATTTTCTACTTAGTTTAAAGTTATTTTAAGTTAATAAATTAGTCATTTTCAAATCAATAAATAACGACTCTTCTATCGGCGTACCATCAAAAATTATTTGATTGAATGAGCAAAAGTGAGAAATAGTAAGTATGATTACAAGAATGGAAGCTGACAATAACAACCAATAATTTAGTTCTGATCTACCTAAAAGGAGGATAATCTAAATGCATAGAACAGACTGCAGAGAAGCCTTGCCAGGAGATGGAATTGAAGGGAGATCATGTGCAAGGACGCACAAGCATTTATGCTTGAAGCTGATGTAATTTAGTATTCTCATAAAGTTGAAAAAAGTCATTGCTCCTTGCAGTATTAGACGGAGTATAGCAAGTTCACAGAGAAGATTATCACTGCGGACATTGAAGCAATAAAGCCTGGGCATGACCGAAGCTACCTAACCTAGGGCTATGTGCATATATGTTAACTATGTTTATATCGTGATATGAATTTTGTTAATAACATGTGTGATTGAAATAATATCGTTATAAAGCTGTCTACTTTTATCAATCGTAGTACTTAGAGTTCGAATTTACCTTTGGCTTAAGGCTAGAGATCGAATCGTTTTTGTATCATTTGGATCAAGGTGTGTTATTGGATTGGTTCGAGTGCTTAAAACATGAATTAGAACAAAGCCAATATGGTTAGGTCAAACAAAATGTTTATCCACTATAGAACGCAAGTTTGGCACTAAAAAGTAGTGATTTGTTCAAACATCACGGTCATTTGCTACTTTTTGCCTTGGGTCGAAGATTTTATTAGCATTCGGGTCGAACAGTTCAACAAGAAGTATATGAACACAAGTTTTCAGCTTTAAGAGTGGTGATCAGTACGACATCATGGGTGTTTGGCAATTTCTGGCTTCGGGTCGAACAATTTGACATTGCTCAGATCGGGAAGTTCAAAAAAGAGGTGGTGAGATGGCATCTGGGCATAAAAACGTATGATCACCATGGCATCTCAAGTATTTGGCTTCGGATCGGGCAGTTTACCAAGCATCGGATTAGACAATTTGAAAAGGGGTGGTGAGCACAACATCTGGGCACAAAAAACGCTGATCAACACGGCATATAGGGCCTTGGCACTTTGCCAGATCGGATCAGACCATCTTGAGAAAGGCGGTGGCATATTTGTAAATATGTGAAGCAACACCTTTTGGTAGCGTTGGCAGAACGTTATGGTTTCCAGATGGGATCAGACAAAGTGGATGGTGATAGGCACGCGCATGGCATGGGAAATCAAGCAGATCCGCCATGCGGATCACTCCAAAATAAGGCTTGGCATTAGCCAAATTGGCGGGCCGGGAAAAGTGCTGAACCATAGCGCTTATAGAATAGCTGTTAATTCCTTCAGATCGGGCAAGTCAAAATGAGTGATCTACCTTACATTTCTGCCAGATTTCATGTGATTGCATCGACATCCCAGCTTGGCCAAATGTTCGGGTAAGGAAAATACTTACATAGCATAAATTAAGCGATGTTAAACCCAGAAATGACGGAGTTACATTCTAATGACCCTCCACTCAATTTCTAGCAATCAACACACAGAAAATGGTGATCGTGCAAGGTTGCACACGCAGAATTGAGCAGTTTCTTCTGGACAAGGTTAAAGTGATTTCTCATGAACCAGTTCAACCCATAAGTGATGGAATGGGCTCAGAATGTCACTTAGCATTTCTCTACTCATTTACACTCCTCAAAAAATTACGCTGTTGCCACTTCCTTCCGCCACACCAATAAATACCTTCATAAGTCCTTCATTTCGGGGGATCGGGATTTCATTACGTCAGAACTCTACCATTTTCGTCTCTCCCAAAAGCTCTCAAGCTCTCTCCAACATTCATTAATAGCTTCCAAAGCTTGATTCAACCTTCTCCAATTCCGATCCAACTCCGAATTCGCTCAAATCTTCAATGAATCGAGATTTACGAAGAAGAACTTCAATAATCAATAATCATCTAGAAGATTAAACGAATTCATCACAAGATTGATCGAGAATGAAGAGAATTGATATGTAAAGAGGAATAAGTGGAGATAGTCATTGAAAGAAATAGAAAATGTATGAGATATAAGATATGTGTACCTTGTAACCTTGAAAGTGTTAATAAAAATTGTCTTCAAAGTGGACGCAGATCTTCTATAGATCGAACCGTTATAAAACCCGTTGTATTCTACTTGTTTTTTCTCTACTTAGTGGCTCCATTTTCATTCCCAACCATTTGGCAAAGTACTTGTGAAGTACTTTTGTTGATGTATCCCGATCTAGGAGTAAACAATTGGCGCCCACCATAGGGCCACGTCTTCTCTTCTAAAGGTCAATTCCCTTGTTCTACCGCCAATCTCCAAAGCCTATTTCTACAATAGGTCCTTCCAGTCTCAGATCTAGTCCATCCGACGAATTCAAGATATAGAAGCTTGTCCGTAATCATGACCAAGAAAGTGGGAAGTAAGACCGCAAGGGATAGCAATAATAATGCTGACAATCAAGGCACGGCTCCGCTTACCAATCGCTTCGAAGCAGGAGAGACTTCAGTTGAAGGAGCCAAAATCACGAGGAATGAATTCAACGAAGCTGTTACCAGCCTAAGGAAACAGATGGAGATTGATAACAAAGCCATGATGGCTCGACTAGAAAACTTATTTTCTCTTCAAAGCGCAACGACAAAAGTTGCTACCAAACCTACTCAAACTGCACATAAGGAAAATGCCGCTTCTTCTTCTTCAAGTCCAAAGCGAGGGAAGTCTGTCAAAGAGATCACAGACCCTAACAATCCTCATTACGAAGAGACAAAGTGTAACAACTCGTATTTTTATAACATGTTAAAGTCATAAATCAAGGTAGAATTAAATTTTAAAATACGAATCAGGGGAAATGGGGTGCGCCATTGCGTTCGTCTTGGTATTCTGCAAGAAATCGAGTCTGAGTTTTCAAAAATCGGAGTCCGTATGATCAAGATATGACCCTCCGAAGTTTCAGGAATTTAAATAAAATAAAACAGCTCGAAAATAAAGCCAGAAATTCGAAATTCAAACCCAGAGAAGGCTGGTGGGAAAATTCCCGCCCATATACCCAGGTCGACTGGGGTGTCGACCCCCCCATGACCAGGTCGATTGGGGAGTCGACCTGCCTCCCGAACCCACTTCTTGAACCAGATGCATCCTGATGTATTTAGACTCGTTTTCTGTCCAGATTCGTCTGCCTAATCCTATATAAACTCACCCCTAGCCTCATTCTCTCCACACCATTTCATTCTGTCCTTATGCTGCTTCTGAGATAATCAAAATAATAAGATAAAAAGGAAGAAAAAGGACTGCTCCTTCTCCATCAAGACTACGCTTAGAGATTTGCAAATTGGGGAATTTCAATTAGAATACGATCAATCAAATAGAGATTCAACAATCAAATTCTGCTTTCTAATTCTCGATCCACGCACTGCAAGTTCCAGTTACTTTTAGATGAAAACTATAAACTTGATATGGGCATGTTATAAATTGGAATTTGATATACGTATGATTCATATCTATTCTTATTCTTCTTGGATCTTGACATTTGGGAATATTGCTTTGAAATCAGTTTGAGCCTATTCGCATTAAAAATCAAATGTTATCATGCCTATGACATTGAAACCATTGTTAATGGCCAAGGACTATGACTGAGAACATAAGACTATGCCTATGCCTATGACTGAGAACATAAGACCATTGCCTATGACTATGACAAGGACAATTGTGGCTAATCACCTATGACTCGTGACTATGAATTACTGCCTATGATTATGAACATAAGACTATCACCATGACTTTGAAACTATTACAGTTAATTGCCTATGACTATTAGGGTAGTTACCTAGAACTCTTTTGGATAATTATCCATGACTATTGTATAACTATTGTGGTTAATTGACTATTATAGTTGATTGCTCATAACACTATAGTTGAAAACCATGTTGAACACCGAATTGGGATTTAGTTGGATCCCATACCTAGGGTGTGACTTGCTTAGTTTATTCGTTATTATGTACACCAAAAACCATTGACCCATTATCCTTGTATTTGGCTTGCTTGTGCATGCCTATTCTTTTATGTCAAGTTTTTATCAGGACTACCGCCTTATTTTGCTAGATTTGAAAACCCTGTTAATTTCAATATGCCGGTGATGTTGTAACCGATCATCTCAAGTTATATCATGCCAGTCTTGTAATCTCTTTTATCGCTTTATGCTTGTCCCTTCTGCCTATCATAGTTTTGATGTTATTCCCTTTATCTCTAGATTTAGATTTGCTTGTAATTTAGATCAATTAACGTTTACATGCGATGGGAATACGATTTGGGTAGATTAGGCAAAACATGAACTGGTTATAAACATGAATCATGAACTTGATAATAGGCATAAGTTGAAACATGAAACTTGACACGAACTTGACATGAAACTTGAACATGGTCATGACACAAGAATGAACTTGAAAATGACCAACTCGAGGTTGGGTTGAGTTTGCAGTGTAAATCTGCCCGGAACCGCCCGACAAATCCAGTTACTGCAAACAATAGGATCCAATGTGGGTAGTTGGTCTTATCGCGCTTGAAACCCGAGGTCAGACCGAGTTGTGGTGTAAATCTGCCCGGAACCGCCCGGCATATCCAGTGACCACAACAACAGGTCTGGTGTGAGAGGTTGGGGTGCATTAATGAATTAAATGCCACATGATAGGGTTAAGTCATGAACATGAAAGACGACACTTAACCAACTTGAAACATGATTGGTAGGGTTAGGTCATGAACTCGAACGACAACACCTAACCAACTTAACACGTGAATGGTAGGGCTAAGTCATGAACTTAAATGAAAACACTTAGCCAACTTGATATGCTAGACTGATGGGGTTAAGTCTCGAATTTAAATGACAACACTTAACCTACTAGACGGAAACCCTAGTTACGCGGTCCATTTCAGCAGTAACTCACTAGATGTATCATGGTACCGTGGAACTAGGTAGGGTGGGGCACGATTACTGGGCTGATTGTAAGCGACCAGAACGACGGCTGTGTGGGTGCGCCAGTGTAGGTTCAGGCGGGCTATGGTCGTGCACGTGGTCCGGAGTTGAAAAAGCAGGCACTGAGCATCAGTAGGTTTATCTGTGCATGTTTGATTCGTGTCGGTGGTTGGCACCATAGGGCTTGATACACCCTATGGTGGACCTAACACAGGTGACTACATTTGTGATAGGGCCGTATGACACAAAAACACAACGAGCTAGAACTTGTAGGGAGCCGATCGATTAGTGGATCATTCCGTTAGACCTAGTAATGGGTCACTCACGATTTTGGGCCAAGGGATCATTTCATGATTAATACTTGACATGAGTTGGGCTACTAGTACCGTTGGTGCAACGAACCTTGAACATGCGATGCTATACTTAACCTATACTTGATTCATCATGTTATCTTAGTCTATCTTATCCATCTTGACATCATACTTATGTTTACTTTCAGTTTATACATGTCATGTTAACTTTACCTGGTTTTATGCTGAAAGTCACTTGGACTTACCAGTCTTTATGACAGACCCATTTTCTTTCGCCTCTTTTTCTTTCGTTCTCCCCCCCCCCCCACCCAGGTTCTCAGGGAGGAAACTCTAGCACTTAGCTTGGATTTCGCTTGCTTTCGGTTCAGCTCATGTACGGTTTGATCTTGAGCTTTGCTATGGTTGCACATCTGCTATTTTTGGGGAATAATTTACTTTTGTTATTTTAAGTTTATGCTTCTTTATTTAGAACTTGATGTAATGGAATAATGGCAACTTGTACTTTGGATATATGAGGTTTTGACTCTTTTCTTGAAAGTAATAAGATTTGGTTTTTAATTTCTACCGCTGCTTTATTTATGTTCTATCATGTGATATCTCTGTGTATGTTTACCTAGATAATGCTCCACCAAAACTAGTGCATTCCCTTTGTGAGTGACCGTAGCGGAGGTGGGGTGTTACATTTGGTATCAGAGCAGAAGGTTACCCGATTGGGCAAAAGCTTTTAAAAAACCTTCTGAAACTATTTTCAAAACCGTTTATAAAGAAGCATTTTTCAAGAAAAGTTTATTTTGAAATGGCTATTCCCCAAAAGCCATCAGCACTTTCCTTTGTTTCCTCGTTTGAATCTCTATTTTTTCGTTTTTCAGCATGTCTGGGAATCTTAACTTTCCAGAGGGCGTGCCAATACCTACCTGGTTCAGGAGGTACTTAGAGGCTAGGGCCAACGATGCAGGCCCAGTAGATATTCCTCCTCCAGCTGCTGCGATTCCTCCTCCTCCTCGTGGAAATGCTTTCGCAAAGACGTGTAGAGACTTCAAGGCTATGGGTGGAAAGGACTTCTATGGGACTGAATCCTTTGTGGAAGCAAGGAACTGGCTGAAGGAGACCGAAGATTTGTTCGTCATCTTCGAAGTTGACGACAGGCAAAAGACACAGCTAGCAGTGTGGTTGCTTAAAGATGAAGCTTCATATTGGTGGGAGATTACCCATGCTGAGAGGCCAGTGGAAACTTGGGAAGACTTCCGGATGAGATTTGAGATGAAATTTCTCTCCCAAGCTGAAAGAAGCCTGCAGATGGAGAAGTTCCTAACTCTTAAGCAAGGAAGCATGACAGTCAGGGAGTACGTCAATAAGTTTAATCAGCTGGCCAGATTTGGGCTGGATTTAGTTAACACCCAACACAAGAAGGCTCTTCGCTTCGTCAGAGGTTTGAATGAGCCACTACACGGCCTTGCTATGACTCATGTACCCATGGGGGCGACCTTTGAGAGCTTGGTGGATATGGCCCTACTTCATGAAGAAGACGAGAATGGCAAGAAGGAGGTCAAGGCGAATGATTCTCAAAACAAGAAGAAAGACTCCGAGAAAGGAGGCAAGAACAACAACAACAACAACAACAATGACAACAAGACACGTGAGAAAAGAAAGTGCAACTTCTGTGGTATTGAGGGGCATATAGTCCAGGATTGTAGAAAGAAGAAGATGAACATGGGAGCATGCTTTCAGTGTGGTGAAACTGGACATATCAGCAAGAACTGCCCTAAGAAGCAAGGGCAAGCCCCGCAAGCAGGACCTTCTGGGGGTACATCTTTAACTTCTCCTTCTTGATGCTTTGTTTTATCTTGCTTATCTTCTCGATCCTATCTTGAGAACCGTAGGTAGAACCATATGGATGGAAACATGTATTTGAAACATGTTATGGTTAATGTTTGCAAATGGTTGCAAGTGGTTGCTCGTGGTTGCTCGTGGTTGCATAACACACATTAGGCACTAGATCGGCTCAAACACGTTTTCATATTGCATATGCATGAGTGTTTATACTTGTTTATGGATGAAATTGAATGTGTTATCATGTGGATGTTGCATATAGATGAATTTTTGTGCACACATATAGTGTTTATGTGACTAGGATTATTAGCATACATGTTGGATTCATGACACTAAACATATTTTGCATTAAGAAGATCAAACAGGCATGATCATTTGCATTAGATAAAGAACATATACACACACTTTCTGCATATGTTCATATAGCATTAGAAATCTTTTAAGGACAATGATTGCTCGTGAATGATGGTTGAGTAGATGGATGATTGGATGGTAGGATATATTCTTCCTAACTTAGAGATTTCGAGGACGAAATCCTTTAAGGAGGGGAGAATGTAACAACCCGTATTTTTATAACATGTTAAAGTCATAAATCAAGGCAGAATTAAATTTTAAAATAAGAATCAGGGGAAACGGGTTGCGCCATTGCGTTCATCTCGGAATTCTGCATGAAATCGAGTCCGAGTTTTCGAAAATCGGAGTCCGTATGATCAAGATATGACCCTCCGATGTTTCAGGAATTTAAATGAAATAAAACAGCTCGAAATTAAAGCCAGAAATTCGAAATTCAAACCCAGAGAAGGCTGGCGGGAAAATTCCCGCCCATATACCCAGGTCGACTGGGGTGTCGACCCCCCCATGACCAGGTCGATTGGGGAGTCGACCTAGGTGTCGACCTGCCTCCCGAACCCACTTCTTGAACCAGATGCATCCTGATGTATTTAGACTCGTTTTCTGTCCAGATTCGTCTGCCTAATCCTATATAAACTCACCCCAAGCCTCATTCTCTCCACACCATTTCATTCTGTCCTTATGCTGCTTTTGAGATAATCAAAATAATAAGATAAAAAGGAAGAAAAAGGACTGCTCCTTCTCCATCAAGACTACGCTTAGAGATTTGCAAATTGGAGGATTTCAATTAGAATACGATCAATCAAATAGAGATTCAACAATCAAATTCTGCTTTCTAATTCTCAATCCACGCACTGTAAGTTCCAGTTACTTTTAGATGAAGACTACAAACTTGATATGGGCATGTTATAAATTGGAATCTGATATACGTATGATTCATATCTATTCTTATTCTTCTTGGATCTTGACATTTGGGAATATTGCTTTGAAATCAGTTTGAGCCTATTCGCATTAAAAATCAAACGTTATCATGCCTGTGACGTTGAAACCATTGTTAATGGCCAAGGACTATGACTGAGAACATAAGACTATGCCTATGCATATGACTGAGAACATAAGACCATTGCCTATGACTATGACAAGGACAATTGTGGCTAATCATCTATGACTCGTGACTATGAATTGCTGCCTATGATTATGAACATAAGACTATGACCATGACTTTGAAACTATTACAGTTAATTGCCTATGACTATTAGGGTAGTTGCCTAGAACTCTTTTGGATAATTATCCATGACTATTGTATAACTATTGTGGTTAATTGACTATTATAGTTGATTGCTCATAACACTATAGTTGAAAACCATGTTGAACACCGAATTGGCATTTAGTTGGATCCCGTACCTAGGGTGTGACTTGCTTAGTTTATTCGCTATTATGTACACCAAAAACCATTGATCCATTATCCTTGTATTTGGCTTGCTTGTGCATGCCTATTCTTTTATGTCAAGTTTTTATCAGGACTATCGCCTTATTTTGCTAGATTTGAAAACCCTGTTAATTTCTATATGCCAGTGATGTTGTAACCGATTATCTCAAGTTATATCATGCCAGTCTTGTAATCTCTTTTATCGCTTAATGCTTGTCTCTTCTGCCTATCATAGTTTTGATGTTATTCCCTTTATCTCTAGATTTAGATTTGTTTGTAATTTAGATCGATTAACGTTTACATGCGATGGGAATACGATTTGGGTAGATTAGGCAAAACATGAACTGGTTATAAACATGAATCATGAACTTGATAATAGGCATAAGTTGAAACATGAAACTTGACACGAACTTGACATGAAACTTGACACGAACTTGACATGAAACTTGAACATGGTCATGACACTAGAATGAACTTGAAAATGGCCAACTCGAGGTTGGGTTGAGTTTGCAGCGTAAATCTGCCCGAAACCGCCCGGCAAATCCAGTTACTGCAAACAATAGGATCCAATGTGGGTAGTTGGTCATATCGTGCTTGAAACCCGAGGTCAGACTGAGTTGTAGTGTAAATCTGCCCGGAACCACCCGGCATATCCAGTGACCACAACAACAGGTCTGATGTGAGAGGTTGGGGTGCATTAATGAATTAAATGCCACATGATAGGGTTAAGTCATGAACATGAAAGACAACACTTAACCAACTTGAAACATGATTGGTAGGGTTAGGTCATGAACTCGAACAACAACACCTAACCAACTTAACATGTGAATGGTAGGGCTAAGTCACGAACTTAAATGACAACACTTAGCCAACTTGATATGCTAGACTGATGTGGTTAAGTCTCGAATTTAAATGACAACACTTAACCTACTAGACGGAAACCCTAGTTACGCGGTCCATTTCAGCAGTAACCCACTAGATGTATCATGGTACCCTGGAACTAGGCAGGGTGGGGCACGATTACTGGGTTGATTGTAAGCGACCAGAACGACGGCTGTGTGGGTGCGCCAGTGTAGGTTCAGGCAGGCTATGGTCGTGCACGTGGTCCGGAGTTGAAAAAGCAGGCATTGGGCATCGGTAGGTTTATCTGTGCATGCCTGATTCGTGTCGGTGGTTGGCACCATAGGGCTTGATACACCCTATGGTGGACCTAGCACAGGTGACTACATTCGTGATAGGGCCGTATGACACAGAAACACAACGAGCTGGAACTTGTAGGGAGCCGATCGATTAGTGGATCGTTCCGTTGGACCTAGTAATGGGTCATTCACGATTTTGGGCCAAGGGATCATTTCATGATTAATACTTGACATGAGTTGGGCTACTAGTACAGTTGGTGCAGCGAACCTTGAACATGCGATGCTATACTTAACCTATACTTGATTCATCATGTTATCTTAGTCTATCTTATCCATCTTGACATCATACTTATGTTTACTTTTAGTTTATACATGTCATGTTACCTTTACCTGGTTTTATGCTGAAAGTCACTTGGACTTACCAGTCTTTATGACTGACCCGTTTTCTTTCGCCTCTTTTTCTTTCGTCCCCCCCCCCCCCCCACCCAGGTTCTCAGGGAGGAAACTCTAGCACTTAGTTTGGATTTCGCTTGCTTTCGGTTCAGCTCATGTACGGTTTGATCTTGAGCTATGCTATGGCTGCACATCTGCTATTTTTGGGGAATAATTTACTTTTGTTATTTTAAGTTTATGCTTCTTTATTTAGAACTTAATGTAATGGAATAATGGCATCTTGTACTTTGGATATATGAGGTTTTGACTCTTTTCTTAAAAGTAATAAGATTTGGTTTTTAATTTCTACCGCTGCTTTATTTATGTTCTGTCTTGTGATATCTCTGTGTATGTTTACCTATATAATGCTCCACCAAAACTAGTGCATTCCCTTTGTGAGTGACCCTAGCGGAGGTGGGGTGTTACACAAAGCAACGTGCTTGTAGCCATCCACCTCTCGACAAGTGCATGGTATCACCAAAGTGGCACCTCCCCAAGAGGGAGGCTCAGAGCCCCTGAACCCAAGCCGTGACCGCTCGCTTATGCGACCATCCGGTGCGGGGGATGGCGTCCGCCCCGTATTCTAGCAAAACGATGAGAAGCGTATATCAGAAATGGTCTGCAAAATAATGAATGAGAGAAGAAAGAAGATAATGAAAAAGAGTGGGGTTTCGCTCCTACCAAAACCCCGCTCACCGAAAGAATTAAAATGGCTCCATACCCGAGTAAGTTCGAACCTCCTACAGTGCAAGCCTACAATGGGACTAGCGACCCCAACGCATTTCTATTCCAATACGACCAACACATGGATGGGGCACGAGCCACGGATGAGTTGAAATGTCTTTACTTCCCAACCTACCTAGAAGGAGTGGCATCGTTATGGCTCACCAAGCTACCACCCAAATCTGTGGATAATTTCGCTACCCTAGCCAAGCTGTTTAGAGGACAGTTTAGGCTCCAGGCTACTAAAGTTCAGGACATTATGGAGCTGAATGAGTTAGAACAAAAGCCAGGGGAGATAACCAAAGCCTTTCTCAACTGATTCAACGCTGCTGCTGCAGAAATCAAGAATCATGAGCCTCGTATGGTCTTAATGGCTCTAAAAGGTGGCATATGCAAGAAGACTGAATTTGGGCGCTGGATCAAAATGAAGAAACCAAGTACACTTGAAGAATTTTATGATAAAGCTGAAGAGTTCATGAGTGTGGAGGATGATCCAGCTTGTGCCCTAAATGTCCCAACAAGCAGTGCGCAGCCTGAAAAGGAAGGCAATAATTTGCAGGGTAGTCAAAAGAACTCCAGTGGTCAGAAGAGCGGTAATAATAATAGAGATAGCAAGTACAATAAGTGGCTTCGCTTCTTTAAAAACTCAGAGCTAACCCCACTCAACGACATCGTAGAGAATGTCTACATGGCTACATAGGACACAGAAGACTCCCCAACACCAAAGCCTGTGAAAGTCAGCGATGCTAATGCAAAGTTTGGAAGATTCTGTAGGTTTCATAATCAACCTGGTCATGATACCAACGAATATCATCATTCGAAAAATCTGATTGAAGAACTGATCAGAAAGAATAGATTGCAGCACTATGTAAAGAGTTCTCAGGCTGCACCAGGTCCGAGCAACTCCCCAACAGAGAAGGAACCAACTCCTGTTGACACGAGAACCTTCATCCATACAATCTCAGGAGGTCCGCATCCAGCTGGAGAAGCCTGAGGGATATTGTGAGATATGCCAGTGGATTGGAAGATTGCATGGTTTTAAACAATTCCCTCGCTGAAAAGAAATTTAAGATTCCATAGGATGAAATTGTCTTCCGAGATAGAGATTCGGATGGGATTTTCTCACCAACAACTGATGCCATGCTTATTACTATTGGTCTGGGGCAGTCACATTAGTGAAGATAGTCCTAGTTGGTACTGGGGCAGCTGTCAACATCCTTCTTATCAATATTTTCCAAAGAATGAAGCTCTCTATGGATGATCTACGAGTTTGTCCAAAAAAGATACATGGCTTTACTGAGCAACCTACATAACCAATCGGCTTGATAGACTTGCTTGTAGAGCTAGGAGAGGGCGAGAGAAAGGTCGCTGGGATGCAAACCTTCGTCTTAGTTGATGAGTTGTCGGCTTACAATGCTTTTCTCGGAAGACCGGCTCTAGCCGCCTTCAGAGTCGCATAGGTTCCATGGTCTCTCACTATGAAGTTCCCAACTAAAAGGGGAATTAGATTGATAAAGGGCGATCAGAGGGCCGCCAGGGAGTGTTACATGGTGGAACTGGAGAAAGCTGAAAAGAAGGGAAAAAGAAAAGAGTGTGGAGGTTCCGCTCCGCATTCGAGAAACCGCCTTATAGCAACTAGGGCGTGGCCCCTGTACCGGCGAGCACAATGGAGCTCAAAAGGAAATGGATACCTGGATGGCCAGTACAGAGGAAGGGCGTGCGGCACCAGCTGAACCCACAATTCTAATATAAGTCCAAGATGATGATCCTGATAAAGTTTTAAAGATAGGCTCTCGGGTGGGCCTGAAGTTGTAAAGAGAACTAACCGTGTTCCTAAGAGCAAACCTGGATGTTTTTGCTTGGAGCCATTCAGATATGTGCGTTATACCTCCTCATGTCATAGTGCATAAGCTAAACATAGATCCAAGCGTAAAACCGATTAGGCAGAAACAGCGACCTCAAGGACCTGAAAGAATTGAGGCTCTCGAAGAAGAAGTGGATAGATTATTAGAGAATGATTTCATAAGAGTGTCCACTTACCCTGATTGGGTCTCCAATACGGTCCTTGTGAGGAAGTCCATTGGTAAGTGTAGGGTATGCATCAATTATTCCAACCGCAATAAGGCTTGTCCCAAAGACAGTTTTCCTTTGCCCAGAATAGATCAACTTATTGACGCGACAACCGGGCATGAATTATTATCTTTCATGGATGCATATTCCGGGTAGAACCATTTTTTTTTATGTACAAGCCAGATGAAGAGAATACAAGTTTCGTGACAAACAGGGGCTTGTATTGTTATAAAGTAATGTCGTTCGGATTAAAAAACGCAGGAGCAACTTACCAACGTCTTATGAATTACATGTTCAAGTCGCAGGACGACAAAACGATGGAGGTTTATGTGGATGATATGCTAGTAAAATCAAAGAGAGCCAATGATCATACAGAGAACTTAGCAAAGATATTCCATATTCTTAGGAAGTTCGGCATGAATCTCAACCCGCTCAAGTGTTCAGTCGAGGTTGCATCGGGAAAATTCCTCGGATTCATCGTTAATGCCAAAGGCATCAAAGCAAATCCCGCTCAGGTCGTCGCACTCGGAGAAATGCGTGCTCCTCGAACAATCGAAGAACTCCAAAGTCTTAATGGGAACGTAGCTGCATTGAATCAATTTATCTCAAAGGAAACAGATCGGTGCATTCCACTCTTTGATTCTCTAAAGAAAGGTAAGAAAATTTTTTAGTGGATGCCTGAATGCCAAGTAGCCTTCGAAGAGTTAATCAAACACATGGAGTCACCACTGATGCTATCAAAATCCAAAGATGCGGAAGGTTTGTTTCTATACCCGACTGTTTTATCTCATGCTTTAATTGCAGCGCTTGTCCGAGAGGAAGCCAAGGTTCAGTAGCCAGTATACTACATTAACAAAAGGCTTGCAGGGGTAGAACTCAACTATCCTAGATTAGAGAAACTTTCGTACTGTCTCCTCATTGCCTCAAAGAAGCTAAGGCCGTACTTCCAAGCTCACTCTATCATAGTTATGACCGACCAATCGTTAACGCAGGTTCTCTTTCGCCCAGAAACTTCGGGAAGATTGATGAAGTGGAACATTAAACTAAGCCAATATGACATCACTTACCATCCCCAAAGAGCCATAAATGGGCAAGCTTTAGCATATTTTATTGTCGAGTTCACAGACAGAGTAGAAGAGAAGGAAGAACCAATCGATGATGCTATAAGATGGAAGTTGTTCATCGATGGATCCAAAAAGACTACTGCTCGGGAGCCGGGGTTATTCTGGAAACTCCTGAAGGCCATTCTCTTTGCTATTCCCTAAGGCTGGAATTTCCATCGACCAATAACGAAGCCGAGTATGAAGCCTTGATTGCAGGATTGAAGCAGGCAAAAGAATTGAATCTGAAAGCTTTGCAAATTTTCAGCGACTCGCAGATAATAATAAATCAAGTGCGAAGAGAGTTTCATGCCATTAGCGGCAACCTTCCAGCTTACCTTCCTAAAACCTGGGAGCTCCTTGAAGATCTTGATTATCACACCATATTTCATATTCCGAGAGAAGAAAATATGAAGGCAGATTCACTTGCCAAACTCGCTAGTTCTGGAGAAGCTCAGTTGTTAGGAATGGTGCCTATTGAAGTTCTGTCAAACCCCAACATTTAAGATACATATCTTGATTGGGTTAAGCAAACCGTTGAAGAACCAGTTTCATTGATGACTCTGTTTAAAGAGTATCTACTTAAAAGGACGCTACCAGAAGATCCTAAAAAGCGACGGAAAATCATGCGTAAAGCTCCGTTATATCTAATACAAGATGGAAAGTTGTACACATGAGGTTTCTCAATGCCCCTACTCTGATGTGTGACGAAGGAAGAGTCCAAGGTAATCCTGGCAGAATTGCATAAAGGTGAATGCGGGGGGGCACACTGGAGGACAGACTCTAGCCAAGAAAGTTCTACGATACGACTACTTCTGGCCTGATGTGAACCTGGATGCCATGACCTATGCCAAAAAGTGTGACAGATGTCAGAGACTTGCAAAAATTCCAAGGGCACCAGCTATAGAATTGACACAAATGGTCAGCCCATGGCCATTTGCAGTTTGGGGTATCGACTTGATTGGAGTTTTACCAACAGGAAAGTCGAGCATGAGATACGCTACTGTCGCGGTTGATTATTTCACCAAGTGGGCTGAAGCAGAGCCACTGGCCACATCACCTCGAAGAAAGTCATCAATTTTGTCTCGAAGAACATCATCTACAGGTTCGGTGTACCATAGAAAATCATTACTGACAATAGGACTCAATTCGAAAGCGACGAGTTTAAATCCGTCTGCGTCAAGTATGGGATTAAGAAGAGTCTTGTAGTTGTAGCCCATTCGCATGCCAATGGGCAAGTTGAAGCAATTAACAAAATCATAAAGTCAACCAGTAAGAAGCGCCTCGAGAAAGCCAAAGGTGGTTGGGTAGAAGAGCTTCTATTTGCACTATGGGCATATCAAACAACTCATAAAACTGTGATTGGGCACACTCCTTGATTTCGGATCTGAAGCCATGATTCCAGTAGAGCTAGAGGTCCCTTCTCATCACAGAATTCACTTCGACCAACAGGAGAACGACAGGCTGCAACTTGAAGTACTTGATTTGCTGGAAGAAAGGATGCGTGAATCAGAACTCAGAATAGCTGCTTACGAAAGAAAGGTCGCCAGACACTTTAATTCTAAAGTCAAAAGAAGGAGTTTCGAGATTGGGGACCCGGTTCTAAAAAGGGTGCTGACTGGTACCGGATTCTTCGGACCCAACTGGGAAGGACCATACATGATAAGAAAAAACCTTCTAGATGGCACCTTCAAGCTGAAAACAACGGACGGAGATGAGATTCCCAGAGCTTGGAATAGCATCCAGCTTCGCCGTTATTTTGCTTAATTGTTTCTTTCATGTATCTTGTAAGAAATTGTACATATGCTGCTAGTATTGTAAAAAAACTATTGTACATAATAATGAAGTAATCTGTTTACTTGCCTAAATCGTGCATTTGCAAATTCTTGTTAATTATTTACAAGTTGCTAAAATTTGGTTTTGATTGCAGGACATAAAAACGGATGTTGGCACACTTGCGACCTAAAGAAACTTGGTAACCTTTCAAGCATATCCCGTAAGGGGCAACTTAAGTGACACGTGCTATAAACATCAATTCCATCAAATACTAAAAGTATGAAGCACCGCCTCACAAAACAAAGGGCACCAAGATTCAAACGGTCAAGTGGCGCAACATCTGAGCTAAGGGTTTAAATTGCAAATCTCGCCGGAGGGGCACCTCTCTAAAAGAAAGAAACATGGCCTTGATCCTATTAAAAAGATGACTTGAGACGTCAAGCATCCAATAAAAGAATCAACATTCGCCCCGTGAGATAATGCAAAAAGCCTCCTATAACAAAGTTAATCAGGACTCCTGATCCAACGATAAAAGGTTGTAAGTTTCACCGTAGGGGCACCTGCTTAACTGCAAGGTTCAGGACCTCGGTACCACAAATCGTGATAAATCTAGACAAAGTAACTGATGACCGCCCCGTGGAATGATGCAACGCCATGTCGGATAGGCTAACAAACCTGAACTGGGAACACCGGTATCAGGCTGGAAAGACCAGCGCATACAAAACCTCTTCGGGGGTGTTCAATCATAAGCCGGGTCCTCCAAATCTGGGTAGTGAAGAGCTTACAAAACCTCTTCGGGGGTGTTAGATCATAAGCCGGGTCCTCCAAATCCGGGTATTGACGAGCTTACAAAACCTCTTCGGGGGTGTTCGATCATAAACCGGGTCCTCCAAATCCGGGTAGTGACGAGCTTACAAAACCTCTTCGGGGGTGTTCGGTCATAAGCCGGGTCCTCCAAATCCGGGTAGTGAAGAACTTACAAAGCCTCTTCAAGGTGTTTGACCATAAGTCGGGTCATCCAAATTCGGTTAGTGGAAGATTCGAAAGAACATTTATAGGCATTCAATATTGTCTGCGTAGCATTTGGTCATCCAAGATGTGAATGGTATTGAATAGAAACCCCTCAAGGACATGCATTCAAATCAAATCTCTGAACGACCTAGATTGCTAGATTAGCAAGAAACATGATTGAATATATCTCTAATATAAAACCTCTCAAGCAGGAGCATAAGAAAACTAACATAAATCAATCAACCAAACTGAATCCTATGGTCATTAAGCAAATCAGGAAATTCGAAATCCAATAACAAAGAAAAGAGTTTTGGTAGGAGTTTCCACGTTTTGCTATCACCAAGATAATTCAGAAAAGTTGATCGTCGCCAGTCTAATGAGATTGTAACGTCCTTTGGTATGGGGGCATAACCACAGCATTAAAACAAGCTAACAATGCTAACTTTACATACCATAACTTTGTTACAACCTCATAATCGACAAAGCGTTTTGATGCAAGTGTGATGTGCAAGTGCAGTGTACAAGCAGGAAAATGCAGAAAAGCTAAACAAAAGGCTATGGAACAACAAAAAGAACACTGTCTCATCATACCAACACAGATGCAAAACACAAGTCATAAGTCTCAAGTCTCAGACATAAAGCGGCATAAAGTCATAAGCGAGGACCAACACTCTGTTGATACTAATATTTTTGTTTGATGATAACAAATAGATTTTTGTTACTGGAGTGTTTGATTGTGGAATATCTAGTATTATTGGAAAATAAAAAAACACAGAATTTACATAGAATATAGAAAAATCAAATAAATTTCCAATAATATTATTTACTTTACAATTCATTTACACACAAGACTTTACAAATCACTTTACAAGTAATTTCAGTACATACAATTTTTTTTACAAGCACTTCATTTTTTTCTTCTCATTTCTAGCTGGATTATTCTTGTTGAGAACACCTTAACTGTCCAAAGCATCATCCTGTAACCTGTCACAAAAGAAAGAAAAATACACAGTACACTGGAACTAAAACAAATACTTTTGACAAAAATGATTCTTTGTGATTGATTCATTTTTTTTGTCTCAGTTTTCTGTGTGCTTTTCTCATCATATTTCAGACCTGAACAGCCACATCAAAACCATACTGGTTTGCTGATCAGAACCAACTGATTCTGACCAGCCTCAACTCAGTACAGTTTGACTGCTATTTTTTTTATTTTTTTTCAGAATCAAACAAGGTGAATTGTCAAATTCAAGACATGTTCAAAAGAGGTCAACCAGCAAATAACTTTCAAAGTCAACATGGAGTCAAAAATCATCAAATCAAAATGGCCAGTACAAGGAAAAAAAAATGGACAGAAAGCATGTGCAAATGATTCAAATCAAAATGCAAGTAAACAAGCAAATGTGTAAATAACATGTCAACACAGCTATACAAGTATAGCTAATCAACATTACAAATCAAGTTTCAAATTACACAAAACAAGGCAGTGCAGACTTGTTTCAGCATGATGACACATGTGAACAATACAAGCTGGATGAGGCTCAAGTAGATCAGCATATTCACAACAGTACAAGAAATTGGAGCTGCTACAACATGGGTTGTTATGTGCAAGGAGGTGACACAGTAAATGGGATGAAAACACAGCAATGCAAACAGTACAACAAGTTATGCATGAAGCTACAGCATGGCAAATGGTTTATGGTACAACAGTATAGCCAACAAAGTGACAAAGTGGTGTACAAAGTAGTATACAACTCAGCAAAGCTCAAAGTGGTTAAGCCATAATAGTTCAAGTGTGTAAATGGTGTACACATTGATGCAGATCAGTTTTGCAACATGATGTATGTAAATACATATTAAAACAGTTCAGTTCTGTATGATAATGATCAACAAGTTCAAGTGTAACAGTGCCAACAAGTAAACAAAGCAGCAAAGGTTCAAAAATACTCAAGACAACTCAACACACTTTCAGGAAATCATACTGACAGCATATGGATGTGCATGTCATGAATGCAGCTCGACATAGTCAAGAAAGCAAGGGCAAGCAATGACATAGATAAAAGAACTTTCAGTGCAAAAGTGTCACAAGCTGTTTTGGAAAGAAAGGAGTATAAATGGATGGTGCAACTACATGCAAGCAACCAAGTGATCAAGACAGTATCAGTTCATATCAGTTTTCTTTGTGTACCAGAAAACATCACAAGCATGCCGAATGCAAAGTATCATGTTCAAGCTTAAACAAGACTCAGCAAGTTAATTTGTTTTTCAAACTTGGAAAACAATAACAATCGAATCATTTTGGCAAGAAAGTTCTTTGATTTATTTTCAGAAAATATTCAATTATCTCGGCAATTTATCATCTCAGAAAATCAAGCAAGAAATTAGGCAAGCATTGTTGTGGAAACTTTCTACAGTGAACAGCATCTTTTAAATGGAATGGCAAGCATGAAATTAAGGAGTTCATATTTGACAATTTTTCTTATTCATAACTTTTCCAGAAATCATGATGTTTTTTTTGGGAAGTTTTAAATCGGTTTGCTCTTTGATGATATCATATTTGGCATGTTATTCAAGGCAAGAAATCAATGGAGAAATCATGCAATGAACACAAGGGGATTCACAGTTTTTAATTCTTTCCAGAAATGCTCAATTACGCATAAATATTCAAGATGGCTACAATTAAGATATTCCAGAATTAACTTATCAAATTAAAGCCGAGCAAACAATTCAAGATTTCAGGGAAAAACAAATTTACACAAAATTAATTCAGCAAATCCTTGAAGGTCAATAACATGTCCAAATTCACATTTTTCATCGAGCTAATCTCGCAAGCAAAAGGGGAAAGTTGTTTTTGAAAATCAATCAAAGCCGAGAATTCAAAAAGGGGAAGCCAACGCAAAATCAGCTCAAGCCACACTCACGAAATCAGAGGCTAAGGGTTTTCTAAAACCCTATATAAGCACACCATACATCATCGACAAAAACATAGAAAACTCACAAAAGCCTCAAAGACCAGAAAGAAATTCAAATCAGAGGTTACTCACATTTTTCCTGTCGAAATCTCAAATCAGAGAAACAAGGAGCCACCAGCGATCGATCGGAGATACTGAGATTATTCAAAATCATCAAGTGCTAAATCGATTTGGGAAGCCTCCAGAGAAACCCTAGCAAAATTTTCAGAGGCCGCCGCCATTATCAAATAAAAGAAGAATCGGGCAAATAAAAGAAAGTGGGCCGGCCAATATTTACTTGGCTAAGCCAAGTCTTTGTTATAAGGGGGTTTTCTTTTTTTTGTTTTTTTTGTATTGATTTTTTTTGTTTTTCTTCAATATCAATGCCTTTTTTTTTTCTAGTTTTTGTTGTAAAACTAGGATTACAGATTGGTGATTTATAATCTGGGAAAATCTGGTCTAGGATATACAGACTAGTCTAGGATTTTGAGCTTAGGGATAAACAGGAGAAGGAGTTGCGAGTTTGCATAGGATTGTAAGCGGGATCTGTTTGTATCTCCTAATAAAAATCTTAGAAAGGCAGCAGTAGGCAAAGTTTGCCGAAGCTGGGTATATCTGCGTGTGATTTTATTTTTACTGCATTTCTTTATTACTGTGTTTAGTTTTAAATTTTGTGTTAAAACCCTATTCACCCCCCCTCTAGGGTTATTATCGATCCTACAATTGGTATCAGAGCAGGTGTTTGAACCCTAGAATCATGACTTCAATAAACAATGCTTTTTCTGAAGGTCAATCTATTGCTAGACCACCCATGTTCAATGGTAGTGATTACGCGTATTGGAAAGCTAGGATGAAAATATATCTAGTGTCTGTTGATTATGATGTCTGGGATATCATTGAAACTGGATATACACCTCCGACTGAAACTGTTAATGGTATTGTAACACCTAAACAAAAAAGTAGGTGGGATGCAAATGATAAGAAATTATACTCTATAGATTCTAAAGCTATGAATGCTCTGATTTGTGCTCTTGATAAAACAGAATATAACAGAATTTCTCATTGTAATACAGCCCAGGAAATTTGGCATACTCTGGAAGTTACACACGAAGGAACTTCTCAGGTTAAAGAATCCCGTCTTGCCATGTTCAGTAATGAATATGAAAACTTCAACATGCAGAAGGATGAGAGCATCAAGGACATGTATGGACGCATCTCCGTACTAGTCTACAATGCCAGAGCCCTTGGGAAGGTCTATACAGAAGTGGAGCTTGTGAGGAAGATTCTGCGTGTTCTGCCCATGAACTTTGAAGCAAAAGTCACAGCCATTCAAGAATCCAAAGATCTGAGCAAGCTGAGCATGGAAGAGCTTATCGGGAATCTGATGACATACGAAATGGAGCTGAAAGCAAGAGAAGATCGCAACAACTCAGATCTGAAAAAGAAGTCAATAGCTTTGTCCAACACCGTCACCAGCGATAGTGAAGATCCTATTGAACAGCTTGCCATGGCAGTCAGACAACTCACGAAGTGGAGAAAATTCAAACCTCGAAGAAATAAACCAAAGACCAATAATTCAGAAGATGAACCACTCTGCTACAACTGTCAAAAGCCTGGACACATAAAACCAAATTGTCCACTTCTCCAAAGAAACAAGAATAAAAAGAAAGCTTTTGCTGTAACTTGGGATGACGAGGAAGGAGAAGAAGATTCAGACAGCAGTGAGGAGGAAAGCAATTTGTGCTTCATGGAAAAATCAGATCTAGAAGATACTGACGAGGAAACCACTGAGGTATACAGTTATGACGATCTAGTTTTAATGTGTAAACATCTTTCTGAAATTATTGACACGTTAGAATCAGACGCAGAGAAACTGAAAGCGGAAAACTTCAACCTTGTTCATAATAATAAGAAGTTGGAATCTGAGATTAAAAATGCTTCAAAAATCAATAATCTAGATTGTGAAATGTGTAAAGATGTGAATCTAGAAATTTTAACACTCAAGAGCACCATTGAGAATCTTGAAAAAGAAAACTTGACTCTAAAAGTTGAAGATGACACTAAATGAAAGAACTACATTAAACGATGCACTTCACTTGTGAATGAGAACACAATCTTAAAAACAAGAGTCCAAGATCTAGAAGTCACATTGAACAAATTCTCAATCGGTCAAACATCTTTTAAAATGTTACTTGGAAACCAATTGGTTGGAAATAATAGAAAAGGACTTGGTTTTGGGAAGATACAAGAAATAACTGGAAGTGACAATGCTAAAGGTAAAAGTATTTTTCCCAAATGTGTAAAATGTGGGGTGATTGGTCACAGTCATGAAAATTGCAAGATTAGCAGTAAAATTCAGAAGTTCAAAAAGGTATGGGTTCCTAAACACTTGGCACACAATTATCACAAAGATTGGAACACAAATAAGAAGAAAAATCAAAGTTGGATTCCAAAAGAATCTTATGACTATCATTCTTCTACTACTGATAAGATTAGGCCTAGAAGTTTCTCTAGGTCATCTCCTTCTCTGTTTGTATAGGTATGTTGGCGGGCTAAGGAGCAACAAAAATGGTACTTGGATTCAGGTTGCTCCAGACATATGACAGGTGATAAAAGACTGTTCCTTAGCCTGGAAAAACATAAAGGTAGGAATGTGACGTTAGGTGACAACAGCAAATGTAAAATTATTGGTAAAGGAAAAGTAGGTAACAGTATCTTTGCCTTAACTGATGTTTTATATGTTGATAATCTCTTTCACAATCTTATCTCCATCAGTCAGCTTTGTGATAAAGGAATGAATGTTGTGTTTGATAGTAATAGTTGCAAAATCATTGAGATCTCCTCTGGAAAGGTTGTGTTTACAGGGAAAAGAAAAGGAAATGTCTATACTCTCTCATTCGATGATGTAACAGTATCTAGGTGTTTGGTAGCAACAGAAGAGGAGGCAATCTTATGGCACAGAAGATTGGCACATGCAAGTATGGGTCTTCTTGAAAGACTAAAAGCAAATGAACTTGTCAGGGGTTTACCACATCAGAATTTCAAAAATAACAAAGTATGTAAAGCTTGTACCATGGGAAAACTTAGTCGTTCATCTTTCCGTCCAAAAAATGTTGTTAGCACTTCACGAGTGCTTGAATTGATACATATGGACTTGTTTGGACCTACTGATACTGCTAGTTTAAATGGTAAACGTTATTGTTATGTATTGGTTGATGATTACTCTAGGTTTACATGGGTTTACTTTCTAGCCAAAAAGTCTGAAGCTTTTGATTATTTTTTAAAGTTTTCAAAACTTGTCCAAAATGAAAAAGGGATTTCAATTAAAACTTTAAGAAGTGATCATGGAGGTGAATTTGAAAACTTAGACTTTGAAAATCTTTGTGAAGAAAATGGTTTCAAACATGAATTTTCTGCTCCTCGAACACCTCAACAGAATGGGGTGGTTGAAAGGAAAAATCGTACATTACAAGAAATGGCTAGATCTATGTTATGTGAATATCAATTGCCTCAAACTTTCTGGGCTGAGGCAGTTAATACTTCGTGCTATGTAATGAACAGAGTTATGATTAGACCAATACTTAATAAAACGTCATATGAACTGTGGTCTAACAAAAAGCCTAACATCTCAAATTTTATAGTGTTTGGATGTCCTTGTTATATTTTGAACACAGGTGAACAGCTTGGGAAATTTGAGTCAAAAACGGTTGATGGAATCTTCATGGGTTATTCATCAAGAAGTAAGGCTTACAGAATCTTCAATAAACAGTCAAGAACAATCGTGGAAACCGTCAACGTCAAGTTCAATGAATCAGATATGGATACGATACCTGAAGATGATAAAGATGATGCTGGTGCACAAGAAATTGAACAAGAAAACAATGATGTTGAGACAAACAATGAAAAAGCCACTGAAGCAGCAACAGATATCGAAAGACTAAAATTCAAGCCAAGCCATCCTCCAGATTTGGTAATTGGAAGTCCAACTGCTGGTGTTCGTACACGATCCTCTCTCAATAGGGAAGTTTGTACCCTTTGTATTCATAATGCCTTTGTATCTGAAATAGAACCAAGTTCTTATGATGTTGCTCTTAATGATGAATTTTGGTTGTTAGCTATGCAGGAGGAACTTAACCAGTTTGAGAGAAACAGAGTCTGGAACTTGGTACCCAGACCAAAAGACTACCCAGTTGTAGGAACAAAATGGGTATTCAAAAATAAGCTTGACGAATCTGGAAACGTAACAAGAAACAAAGCTAGGTTGGTCGCTAAGGGATACAATCAAATCGAAGGTGTTGACTTTGATGAAACTTTTGCCCCAGTTGCTAGGCTTGAAGCAATCAGAATTTTGTTAAGTTTTGCGTGCTTTAAGGGGTTCAAATTAAAACAAATGGATGTGAAGAGTGCTTTTCTGAATGGAGAACTAAAAGAAGAAGTGTATGTTGAACAACCCCCTGGTTTTGAGAGTCACGACTATCCAAATCATGTATACAAACTGGAAAAAGCATTATATGGCCTTAAGCAAGCTCCTCGAGCTTGGTATGACTGTCTGTGTACATATCTCTTGGAAAATGGCTTTAAAAAGGGAAGTGCTGACACAACCTTGTTTTTATCTCATGATGGTGATGATTTTCTAATCGTCCAAATTTATGTTGATGATATCATATACGGTGCCACTAATGATGTCTTGTGTGAAAAATTTGAAAAAGTTATGCAGGGCAAATTTGAGATGAGTTTGGTTGGAGAGCTGAAATTCTTCCTTGGTTTCCAAATCAAACAAAGTAGCAAAGGGATCTTTATCTCCCAAACGAAGTACGTGATGGAGTTGTTAAAGAGATTTGGAGTTCAAGATGCAAAGCCAATGAAAACACCGATGAGTCCAACAACCAAACTTGGCAAAGATGAAAAAGGTGTTGCTGTGGATCAAAAGAAATATCGCGGTATTATCGGTTCACTTCTTTATCTTTCTGCTTCTAGACCCGATATTATGTTTTCTGTTTGTTTGTGTGCTCGTTTTCAATCAAATCCCAAAGAATCTCATCTAAAAGCCACAAAACGGATTCTAAGATATTTGTTACACACACCAAATTTGGGCTTATGGTATCCTTCTTGTGATAACTTTAATTTAGTTGGGTTTACTGATGCTGATTATGCTGGTTCACTCACTGATAGAAAAAGTACTAGTGGAACGTGTTTCATGCTAGGTCATTCACTTGTGTCGTGGTCAAGTAGAAAACAAAACTGTGTTGCTTTATCCACCACTGAGGCTGAATATATTGCTTTAGGAAGTTGTTGTGCACAGATTTTATGGATGATGCAGACTTTATCTGATTTTGGACTTTGTTATAAACGAGTTCCTTTAAAATGTGACAGTAAGAGTGCAATTGACTTATCAAATAATCCAGTACATCACTCACGCACAAAACACATTGATGTAAGACACCACTTTCTTAGAGATCATATTGCTTGTGAAGATATTTGTATAGAATTTATTCCAACCGAATCTCAACTTGCTAATATTTTTACAAAACCCCTTCCTGAAGACAGATTTTGCAGATTACATTTGGATTTGGGAATTATAGAAATAAATTAATCTTTTAGCATTTTTGGATAAATTTTCTCTTAAGATGTTCTGTTGGCAATTATCTTTCTGACAAATAATCCATACTTCAAATCATCAAGAAAAGACCAGTTTGTTTTTTGGACATTTATGATAAATTTGTGACTGTGTAAGTTTTCAGAATATGAGATGTTTGAAAATTTGTAGCTCTGATACGATCAAATATGCTTTATAATATGAGTAATTGAAGAACTTTTTGTTCACTTTCATCTTCTGTCTCTATCACCCTTCTATCAATCATTATTATTTTATATATTTCAAAGGGATTCAAGTTAAAAAAAAAAAAAAAAAGTATTTCTCTAATCTCATTTAAAAATCCAAGCTCTGGTCATGCATGGTTATGAGAATACTTATTTTTCATGCTATAACTGATTCCATTTAAAAATCCAAGATCTGGTTATGCGTGGTCAGTATAGTATTGAATTTTTTTTTCATGTTGCAGCTAATTCCATTTAAAAATCCAAGCTATGGTCATGCGTGGTTAGTTTGCTATTGAAATATCCCTGATATATATTAAATATTTCATCGTTCCATTTTCTGTCTTGTGAATTGTGTTCTTCTTTTACAGATTATTCTAATCTTTTTGTTTGATTACTCGGAGTGTTTGAATCTGATAATGTCAAATGACTTGATTACTATTTACAGTCCATACTCTTTAAAATGTCCAGAATTGTTATTCTTTTGATGATTACAAAGGGGGAGAAGAAGTTAAGATTTTGTGTTGTTTACAGACGTCTATAGATTTTATTTTGCCATTAATGCTAAGTGTTTAATTTTTTTTTGTCATTTTCAAATTCTTTACTCATGTCTGTTTACAACTGATAGGGGGAGCTCAAATGTAGGGGGAGCCCTTGTTCAAACACATCTCGTTATTCACAAAAATCTTAAGTCTGTTTGTCATCATCAAAAGGGGGAGTTTGTTGATACTAATATTTTTGTTTGATGATAACAAATAGATTTTTGTTACTGGAGTGTTTGATTGTGGAATATCTAGTATTATTGGAAAATAAAAAAACACAGAATTTACACAGAATATAGAAAAATCAAATAAATTTCCAATAATATTATTTACTTTACAATTCATTTACACACAAGACTTTACAAATCACTTTACAAGTAATTTCAGTACATACAATTTTTTTTACAAGCACTTCATTTTTTTCTTCTCATTTCTAGCTGGATTATTCTTGTTGAGAACACCTTAACTGTCCAAAGCATCATCCTGTAACCTGTCACAAAAGAAAGAAAAATACACAGTACACTGGAACTAAAACAAATACTTTTGACAAAAATGATTCTTTGTGATTGATTCATTTTTTTTGTCTCAGTTTTCTGTGTGCTTTTCTCATCATATTTCAGACCTGAACAGCCACATCAAAACCATACTGGTTTGCTGATCAGAACCAACTGATTCTGACCAGCCTCAACTCAGTACAGTTTGACTGCTATTTTTTTTATTTTTTTTCAGAATCAAACAAGGTGAATTGTCAAATTCAAGACATGTTCAAAAGAGGTCAACCAGCAAATAACTTTCAAAGTCAACATGGAGTCAAAAATCATCAAATCAAAATGGCCAGTACAAGGAAAAAAAAATGGACAGAAAGCATGTGCAAATGATTCAAATCAAAATGCAAGTAAACAAGCAAATGTGTAAATAACATGTCAACACAGCTATACAAGTATAGCTAATCAACATTACAAATCAAGTTTCAAATTACACAAAACAAGGCAGTGCAGACTTGTTTCAGCATGATGACACATGTGAACAATACAAGCTGGATGAGGCTCAAGTAGATCAGCATATTCACAACAGTACAAGAAATTGGAGCTGCTACAACATGGGTTGTTATGTGCAAGGAGGTGACACAGTAAATGGGATGAAAACACAGCAATGCAAACAGTACAACAAGTTATGCATGAAGCTACAGCATGGCAAAGGGTTTATGGTACAACAGTATAGCCAACAAAGTGACAAAGTGGTGTACAAAGTAGTATACAACTCAGCAAAGCTCAAAGTGGTTAAGCCATAATAGTTCAAGTGTGTAAATGGTGTATACATTGATGCAGATCAGTTTTGCAACATGATGTATGTAAATACATATTAAAACAGTTCAGTTCTGTATGATAATGATCAACAAGTTCAAGTGTAACAGTGCCAACAAGTAAACAAAGCAGCAAAGGTTCAAAAATACTCAAGACAACTCAACACACTTTCAGGAAATCATACTGACAGCATATGGATGTGCATGTCATGAATGCAGCTCGACATAGTCAAGAAAGCAAGGGCAAGCAATGACATAGATAAAAGAACTTTCAGTGCAAAAGTGTCACAAGCTGTTTTGGAAAGAAAGGAGTATAAATGGATGGTGCAACTACATGCAAGCAACCAAGTGATCAAGACAGTATCAGTTCATATCAGTTTTCTTTGTGTACCAGAAAACATCACAAGCATGCCGAATGCAAAGTATCATGTTCAAGCTTAAACAAGACTCAGCAAGTTAATTTGTTTTTCAAACTTGGAAAACAATAACAATCGAATCATTTTGGCAAGAAAGTTCTTTGATTTATTTTCAGAAAATATTCAATTATCTCGGCAATTTATCATCTCAGAAAATCAAGCAAGAAATTAGGCAAGCATTGTTGTGGAAACTTTCTACAGTGAACAGCATCTTTTAAATGGAATGGCAAGCATGAAATTAAGGAGTTCATATTTGACAATTTTTCTTATTCATAACTTTTCCAGAAATCATGATGTTTTTTTTTTGGGAAGTTTTAAATCGGTTTGCTCTTTGATGATATCATATTTGGCATGTTATTCAAGGCAAGAAATCAATGGAGAAATCATGCAATGAACACAAGGGGATTCACAGTTTTTAATTCTTTCCAGAAATGCTCAATTACGCATAAATATTCAAGATGGCTACAATAAAGATATTCCAGAATTAACTTATCAAATTAAAGCCGAGCAAACAATTCAAGATTTCAGGGAAAAACAAATTTACACAAAATTAATTCAGCAAATCCTTGAAGGTCAATAACATGTCCAAATTCACATTTTTCATCGAGCTAATCTCGCAAGCAAAAGGGGAAAGTTGTTTTTGAAAATCAATCAAAGCCGAGAATTCAAAAAGGGGAAGCCAACGCAAAATCAGCTCAAGCCACACTCACGAAATCAGAGGCTAAGGGTTTTCTAAAACCCTATATAAGCACACCATACATCATCGACAAAAACATAGAAAACTCACAAAAGCCTCAAAGACCAGAAAGAAATTCAAATCAGAGGTTACTCACATTTTTCCTGTCGAAATCTCAAATCAGAGAAACAAGGAGCCACCAGCGATCGATCGGAGATACTGAGATTATTCAAAATCATCAAGTGCTAAATCGATTTGGGAAGCCTCCAGAGAAACCCTAGCAAAATTTTCAGAGGTCGCCGCCATTATCAAATAAAAGAAGAATCGGGCAAATAAAAGAAAGTGGGCCGGCCAATATTTACTTGGCTAAGCCAAGTCTTTGTTATAAGGGGGTTTTCTTTTTTTTTGTTTTTTTTTTGTATTGATTTTTTTGTTTTTCTTCAATATCAATGCCTTTTTTTTTCTAGTTTTTGTTGTAAAACTAGGATTACAGATTGGTGATTTATAATCTGGGAAAATCTGGTCTAGGATATACAGACTAGTCTAGGATTTTGAGCTTAGGGATAAACAGGAGCAGGAGTTGCGAGTTTGCATAGGATTGTAAGCGGGATCTGTTTGTATCTCCTAATAAAAATCTTAGAAAGGCAGCAGTAGGCAAAGTTTGCCGAAGCTGGGTATATCTGCGTGTGATTTTATTTTTACTGCATTTCTTTATTACTGTGTTTAGTTTTAAATTTTGTGTTAAAACCCTATTCACCCCCCCTCTAGGGTTATTATCGATCCTACACACTCGCATATACAACTGGTCTAAACAAGATGCATGGAATAAAAGCTACATAAGGCAAAGGAAAGCGACTGTAAGAACTACTTCTTCGTCTTCACATTCTTTGAAGATTCCCCGGATCTCGTCGAAGGCTTGCTAGCTTTGGCAGAAGAATGAGAAGTGGCAACAGGTTGATCCTTGCCTAAAGCTCCGTCACTAGCCTGGACATCTAGGGTAGCACCCTTCTTAAAGACCCCATGCTTCCTCTTACGCTTCTTGGCTGGGTCTTTCACCCTCTTCTCAGAGCAACTGGCATCTTTCTTTCATGGACTCTCTTCACGAAGGTCTAGTATATTATTCGGAGTATAGGAGTCTATATTCGCCATTGCCGCAATCAACTCTTGCAATCCTAGCTGTGAGGAAGGGGCAGGAGTACAAATCATATCCAAAAAGGAATCATCTGGAAGAGGTGAAATGAACGAAGCTGGAATAGTCGACGCTAGAATAGGGGAAGCCAAAGTGGCTCCAGCTGTCGTCATCTCTGTCACAACGGGAGAAGGCCCCGGAGGTCCAGGCGTTAGAGAACCTAGCAAAAGAGAATGATAAGGAAGAAATTCACTATGCCCATAAGAAATAAGAAGGAAGTCTATGTCCGACATGACTTGCTTAGTCTCGATTTTACCTAAAGTATGTAAAACCACAGGGCTAATAGGAGGATCAATGGGAGGCACATCTAAGTCCTCAGCAACAAAAACGGTGATGTCAGTAGTAGCAACCTAAGGAACAGTAGCAGTCATATCTAGGGCATGTTCTTCAAAAGTTTCATCTCTAGCCTGGGAATTACGCGCCGACATAAGTTTTTTCTTCCCTAAAACCAAAGCAAGACGAGACCCTTCATCTAAATAGTATGAAGCAAGCATCTCCTCGTCACAACCTAGCCGCTCGCTAAGGATCACTTCCTAGACTTCAGCCAGAATAACATCAAATCGTTCCTCCAAAAAAGACAAGCTGCCCTTCGACAAGATGCTAAGCTTATAATAATCAAACAGAATACCATTGAACTCGTCTATAGTTTGGGCATGTTTTTGCTGCGCAGTCTCCTTGGCCAGAAGAGCATGGTCTCTCTCTTGCTCGAGAGCGGCTACTAGAGCCTTTAAAGCTAAGATCTCTGTCTCATGGGAAGAAGCTAGCTCCTCCCAGCCAGCAATGTCGTGCAAGTAAGACTCAACATTACGTTGTTCTGCAATCAACTTATCCTCAGCATCTCTTTTAGCGGAAAGAGCTTCTATCACCTGGGAACATAACTCGGTCTTAGCTGACTTAACGACGGTTAACTTGTCCTTAAGCCTCTGGTTTTCTGCCTCTAAATCCTTTCTAAACTGAGCAGCGGCGAGCCTGCCCTTAAGCTTCTGGTTTTTTGCTTCCAAGTCAAAATTCTTTTTAGAAAAGAACAAAATGCTAGATTCATGAGATTGGAGAACACTCTTCCATTCCGCCTTATCATTTTCCAATGTTGCGATAGCCTCGAAATTGCGTTTGTTAACCTTTTGAAGGTTATAAGCCACTTTATACCAAGCACATAAATCCTTGATGTAACCATGAGTCACTTCCTGTTGTCTCTCAAGATCTGCCCTGATTACATTCAACTGCCCCTCAAGATTAGTTCTGAAAATCCCTAGTTGTCTATCAATTTGGCTATTCACTATATCCATCCGCTTCTCAGCATTTTTCTTTGCAATATCCAGTTTCTTAAGCATCTCTTCCTTGTCAACGGGATACACATCATCATCAAAGAAAACTCCCTTTAAGCACCAGGTGCTAAACCAATCAGCAAATCTGGCAGGCGCAGGCTCGACGGCATAATGTGGCCTATCGATAATCGTCTGAATATCTTTTGGAGAAGGGGTAGTGGAAGGGGCCACAAGGGAGAAGAAACCAGAAGTAGAAGCCTGGACAACGGGGGCAAGATCTCTATCATTAGGACCCCTATCAGCCTGAGAACGCCTGTCCACATCATCTTGCCTATGATCCTCTCTCTGCTCATCTCTGTCTCTCCTCCTCTGGATTTCGTCATCACACCTATCAGAACTATGATGTCCATCGTGCCTGTCAAAGGTATAATGTCCATCACATCAATCCTCTCTATCTCGGTGCGCCTGTGCCTCTTGGGCCCTCTGTGGCCACCTCCTCTCCTCAGCCTCCTCATAATGTCGAGGTGGCATGAATCGATGAGGGTTGTAAGAAGATAGCTTACTGTTAAAGTGAGATACATAGCCGTGCCGAGTCATGACTGGACCTGAAATAAAACAAAGCAAAAGGTTAGTGATCATAACATAGAGTGTTGTATCAAAACAGCTAAAATAGGATGTAAAATATAAAGGTTGCAAGCATATGTGGTGTGTAATCTAACGCAACAAGCAACGATTGCTCGCGGGTTTTGAAGTCAAAACCGTAGTGATGTCGGGGAAAGATTTACAAACTGGGGAGGTCGAACGCAAGTCGGCCAACAACTTCAAAACCAAAGCAGCCATTTTGGATACGACAACGTCACTAGGGGAAAGTCCGTCCGAAGTGCCTGTAAGGTCACTCAACTCAGCGTATATGTCCATAAAATCCTTCTGATAGGTAGCTACAGTGTCAGGCTTGGTATTGGAACCCTCAACATTAGGACACCTTGATCTGTAATGTGATCCTCTCCGAGATGTCCATCGATACTCGCTGGACCTTCGCTTTCACGGTGTAAATGTTCCTCTTCTTCAATAAGAGGTAACCGCAACTGAGAAGATGGCTCAGCTCCTATATCAATACCCAAAGCAGTTCCTTCTGGAGGGCTTTTAAAAACAATGTCATCAAATGAAGTCGCAACATCTGATACTGAAGATGTTGACTGAGGTGTAGAAACGACCCCTTTAGAAGGAAAGGATCTAGAAGGATCGAGCAATCCAAATCTATGAAGGAATTCTCCTGTAATCAGAAGCTTCCTAGATCTATCCTTATCCTTCACAGCCATCAAGCTCTCGAGTCTACTTCGGAGCACATCCGTCTCTTTGACACAAGATAGTGTTTCTGCAAGACAAATGGAATGTTTGAAGATTGAAATTTGGGTAAAAGCAGATGTAAAAGTGTTGTGTAGGAAGTTTTCACCTCCAATCATCCATCTTCCATAAAAATTCCTGGGGCATCGAACATAAATGAATTGGTTCAAAAACTTCCGGGCACTACCGATCAAGTGGAAGATTAGCTTGCAATTTGGCTTGCTTTCGATATAAACTATGGAAGAATGATCCGTCCTCTGCTTAAACATATATAGATAGCAAATGTCCTCAAGAGTAGGCATGCAACGCCTCGTCTTCATAAAAAACACACAAAGTCCTAATAATATGGCATAGCCATTGGGATGTAGCTGGAATGGGGCAATCGCCAACTGCCTAAGTATGATCTCTAGGAATGGGTTTAAAGGAGGAACGACTCCATTCACCAACATAAAACGATTAACAGCCACGAAACCAGCAGGGGCAGTGTCAGCCCATTCCCCTTCTTCCGGTAACTTTGCATCAGCCTCGAAAATGCTAAACTGCTTACACATACGCTTAAAAACAAGTGGCTTGATTGTTGTGGGATATCTTTCTGAGGGTGGAGTGGTAAATGGACAGGGAATAGGAAAGGAATGGCTTGACTCTGACCTAGAAGCTGCAGTCGTGTCAGTTCTGGAAACTTGGGTAGAAGGCTCAGGATGAACAGATGTCGTTGTGTCCTTAGACATGTGACGGTGCTTCTTTCGGGTGTCCATTCTACACAAGGAACCATGTTATAAACAAAGTCTCAGGTACGCGTTTCCTAAGTGATAAGTGCAGTGTGATTGTATAATTTGTTAAAATGGCGACGCTTGAAATCCATAGTAGGCATGTGTCGATTAGTCGATCTCAAGCACTAATGCAAATTTGAATTTTGATGGTGTGCGTGTGCAGACAACATTCAGAATAATATAAACAATCGAATAAAATAATTCTGTACAGACGCTCCATTCAATTCAAGCGAGAGTTCGCTGTAATTGAATATTTTAATTAACTAATCATGTTGTCCATACGGGTAATCAATAGCAAAATATTGGCACAGAAGCGTGCAATGTTATTGTCATAGAAAACAGGTTATGGTGATAAAAAAAAAAGTGGGCAGCACATCAATCATGAATATGGCTTGGTGGTGTTAAAAATCATCAAAAAAGTCGGTTTCAAACTTAAGGCGCTTGTTGCTAAAAGACAAAAACAAAAGCATGTAGATTTCTTCCAAAATGCAGCTTAAAATGGAGCAAAACTTGAGTGCCAAAAATCACAGACAGATCAACTTTGAAGGCAAAAGGGATTTGCTGCATGTTTTCAGAACGTGGTCCTAGTAGCAGATTTTGACAAGATTCTCCAGAAAAAAAAAAAAACTCAAGCAATCCATCTTCGAGAATTAATTCAAAAATTGCTATAGGTAAAGCAGTGAAGAACTAGGCTCATTCAAATACGATTCAAAAATCAAAATCCAGCGCAGAGTGTGAAGCATAAATTTGAAGATTTCTGCACGAATGCCAACAGCAATGTTGTCGAGCATCTTGACTATACAGTGACTAAAATCAAAAATGAATTCCACATAAAATTGGGGCCAAAGATCAGTCAGTTTTGAACTGCAATTCATTAGAACGTTATGTGTGCATCTCGATAAAGAGAAGTTTGGTCAAAATAAGTACAGTAATAGTTTAGCCAAAGTGCCATTTCACCAAAGAAGATCTTGTCTACATCTCAAAATGATCAGAATTAAGAGGGAACTACAATGAATATTAGCATCAGAGAATTTGCATACAAATTTGGAGGACATAGCCAAGTTTATACAAACTACAATACTGAAGCACAAATCAGTGACAAAAGCAAAACGTCTATCTGCAAGCAGTATCTCATTCAAATATGTTTCATGGTTCAAAGATACAAAGATTTCAGAAATCACGCTGGGCCATGAGATTTCAGCCGCACTAAGTAACCAACCATTAGCGACACTGTGTTCAAGAGCAGATCGAAATCCAGACAGTTTTGAAAGCACTAATGCTTCAGTCCAAACCCTAAAACCAGATTCACTATTATGAACCCATTGTTACCAATAACCAGAGTACAAAGCGCGCTAATCCCATCGCGTAATCAAAGCTCAAGTAGATTTCGGGTCCAAAAAAGGAGAAAGAGAAAACTCACAATCTAGTTTCAAAACTGGTTTTGCAGAACAGTAAGATCAGAATCGCAAGGTTGGATTTCTTTATGACCGAAACAACAGCTTGCGTAATGAAGTTTAGATTTGAAAAAAAAGAAGAAGAAGAAAACGCGATGTGGAGCAGCTGGAGTTTGATTCAGATCTAGATGAAGGATTAAAGCCTCTAATGCTTGATTCTAAACCACTGCGAAGGAAAATCTGACTTGTTTGGACGAAGAATCAAAAAGAAGAAAGCGCCAGATTTCTGAGCAGGGCCTGTTTTCTTCAAAGTATCACAGCCGCCATTAAAATATTCCAGATCTCGGCAGGCATGAAATGGAAATTTTTTAGCCCGACCCGATTTTCATGTTTTGCCTGATTCCATTAATTGCAATGTTGACCCAATCCAAGTCTGTACAAATGCATTTGAGAAATTTGATCCCTATACATGCATATACGTGTATATATATATTATATAAAAAATGATGGAAAAATGAATAATTAACCGGTCCATTAAGCTTTAGATAATTGATTCGAATAAAATACTTCGAATTCTCTTGAAAGCATTTCATGATAATTTATCACGATGTATTAACAAAAATCACGTTAATATGCAATTCGGAGTCTGCATTTTTGATAAATAAAAATACAGCCCCCGAAGGACAAATGATAACTATGTTTATATCGTGATCTAAATTTTGTTAATAGCACGTGTGATTGAAATAATAAAGCTTTCTGCTTTTACCAATCGAAGTACTTAGAATTCGAATTTACCTTTAGCTTAAGGCCGGAGATCGAATCGTTTTTGTACCATTTGGATCAAATTAAGGTGTGTTAATGGATTGGTTCGAATGCTTAAAACATGAATTGGAACAAAGTTAATACGGTCTGGTCGGACAAAATGTTTATCCACTATAGAACGCGTGTTTGGCACTAAAAAGTAGTGATTTGTTCAAACATCACGGTCATTTGCCACTTTTCTGCCTTGGGTCGAACATTTTATTAGCATTCGGGTCGAACAATTCAACAAGAAGTATATGAACACAAGTTTTCAGCTTTACACTACAACAAAATTGTTTTTTAACAACGAAAAAGGGTGTGTCTTTTACGACGCTTATGCGACGCTATTAAAATAGCATCGTAAAAGACAAACCCTTTTGCGTCGTTAACGACTAGTTTTGTTGGAATGTTAAGAGTGGTGATCAGTACGCCATCATGGGTGTTTGGCAATTTCTGGCCTTAGGTCGGATAATTTGGCATTGCTCAGATCGTGTAGTTCAAAAAAGAGGCGGTGAGCATGACATCTAGGCATAAAAACGTATGATCACCATGGCATCTCAAGTATTTGGCTTCGGATCGGGCAGTTTACCAAGCATCGGATCAGACAGTTTTAAAAGGAGTGGTGAGCGCGACATCTGGGCACAAAAAACGCTAATCAACATGGCATACAGGGCCTTGGCACTTTGCCAGATTGGGTCAGACCATTTTGAGAAAGGCAGTGGCATATTTGTAAATATGCGAAGCGGGACCTTTTTGGTATCGTTGGCGAAACGCTATGGTTTCCAAATGGGATCGGACAAAGTGGATGGTGATCAGGCACGCGTGTGGCATGGGAAATCAAACAGATCCGCCATTCGGATCACACCAAAATGAGGCTTGGCATTAACCAAATTGGCGGGTCGGGCAAACTGTTGAACCATAAGGCTTATAGAAGCGCTGTTAATTCCTTCAGTTCGGGCAAGCCAAAATGAGTGATCTGCCTTACATTTCTGCCAGATTTCATGTGATTGCATCGACATCCCAGCTTGGCCAAATGTTCGGGTCGGGCAAATACTTACCATAGCATAAATTAAGCGCTGCTAAACCCAGAAATGACTGAGTTACATTATAATGATCCACCACTTAATTTCTGGCGATCAACACACAGAAATTGGTGATCGCGCAAGGTTGCACACGCAGAATTGAGCAGTTTCTTCTAGACAAGGGTAAAGTGATTTATCATGAACCAATTCAACTCATAAGTGATGGATTGGGCTAAGAATGACACTTAGCATTTCTCTACTCATTTACACTCCTCCAAAAATTACGACATTGCCACTCCCTTCCAGCACACCTATAAATACCCTCCCACATCCTTCATTTCGGGGGATCGGGATTTCATTACGTCAGAACTCAGCCATTTTCGTCTCTCCCAAAAGCTCTCAAGCTCTCTCCAGCATTCATCAATGGCTTCCAAAGCTTGATTCAACCTTCTCCAATTCTGATCCAACTCTGAATTCACTCAAGTCTTCAGTGAATCGATATTTACGAAGAAGAACTTCAATAATCAATAATCATCTAGAAGATTAAACGAATTCATCACGAGATTGATCAGGAATGAAGAGAATTGATATGTAAAGAAGAAGAAGTAGATATAGTTATTGAAAGAAATAGAAAATGTATGAGATAAAAGAGATGTGTACCTTGTAACCTTGAAAGTGTTAATAAAAATTGTCTTCAAAGTGGACGTAGATCTTCTATAGATCGAACCACTATAAAACCCGTTGTTGTCTACATGTTTTTCTCTACTATGTGGCCCCATTTTCATTGCCAACCATTTGGTGAAGTACTTGTGAAGTACCTTTGTTGTTGTATTCCAATCTAGGAGTATATAATATAGAAGTTAGTTAGGTAGTTTGATGGTGCACGACTGAGATGGGGGATAAAAGATGATCTCAGGACAGGAAACGTTGAGGTCTGATTACAGTCAACAATGATTCAGGTGCGAGAACGGTATAAAGCCGAAGGTAACTACTGAAGCCAATCATGTGTGTTGACAGGTCAATCGAATATAGTGATTAAGCTGGCGATTCGAATATGTGGGGATAATGCTGGTAGTCGGAATATGCAATTTTCAGTCAAGTGGGTTGGAATATGCTTATTTAGGTGGCTGGCAAATTATTGCTAACCAATTTTAATCTGAGGTTCCTAGAGAAAGAATATAAAAAAAACGCGTGCACACACGCACACATGTACCTACTATTGCATAAGAATTTCAACATTATTGATGTAGAATTCAACCAAGGTGTGGTTATCAATTTAGGTTGGATATAAGTGCATATTTTAGTTTATGCTTTCTTCTGTTATAAGAAAAAATAAGTAAATATTTATGCTTAGTTAGACTAGATGATGAATAATGAAGTATAAGTACATTTGGTGGGTTTTCCACTTTTTTGTTTCAGCCATTAGAATGACTGACTATGGTGTGTAGTTTCAGTTTCATTAGTTATATTGAATAGGGGGAAAGTCTGTTTAGACACATAATTTGACACAGTTGATCTCCACCATTGGATCTTCCCATGAATTTCACCTCTCCACATAAGGACAAAAAGATCCAACGTTGGAGGCTTTGTGTCTCTAATTTTGTGTTCATATAGCCTCTTCCTTAAATAGGACATGAAAAACTTGATAGCTATCTGCCAGTGTTTAGTTATTGGAATTCAATGATTATGGCTAGATTCTAAAGCACTTAGCTTTTTTAAACTAATTGAAACCTATTTTGTGTACTTATATTTTATCTGATTAATCGATGGTTTAACTTATTATTTTGTCATTGATAATTAGTTTGTATTTGGTAAATATTTTTCCAAGTGGTAAAAATATACCTGAATTTCAAGGATAGACCATTATGTACGTTGTGACCCTTCTTGAATGGAGTAATTTTTGTTTACTATTGTTTAACAATGTCAAAAGTTGTTCTTATTTGTTAGGATGCCTTTCTTTTTTGTTCTATATAATCTCTATTTGAGTTTTCTAGGTGTCACTGTAGTACGATGACAAACTAGAAAATGTTAGAAAATTTTAACTTGCTTTGATACCAAATGTTGGTATTTAGAAGAGAGGAAAAGGACTGATAACAATTTGTTAGAGTGGAGAAGCTGAAGATAATATCTTTTTACTTTAATTTTAATCTTCTTCATTCTTTCCTTTTTTTTCTCTTGCTTACATCTTAACCAAAATGATAGGATTTATATATATAGCCTTACATGACACTTCATTCAATAAACATCACACTTTACTAAGAGATACACAAACTTTAATATGACTCTTGAACATAAAGACACATCACTTACGAACTGACACTACTTAATACTAGACACATTGACTTCATAAACTAATATTAAATGATGATAAATTTCAAATTATCCAACACTCCCCCTTAATTTGAAATTTTCTTTCTTACTCTTTTCGGGTTTAGTGGCTCGCGTTCCATAGGTTGTTTCTTCTTTCCAATCAAGATTCTTTCTTCCTCATTTTCATGGCTTGCTTTATCAATGTTGTTTGTGAAAACGACAGCTGCTAGTCCAAAGGGTGATGCATTTGCATGTCTAATCACTTCGTTGAAATCATTGAACTTAAGGATGGACTAGACTGGTCCAAATATATCTTCTTTTGCAATGACCATATCATCCTTGACATCTGAGAAAACAGTGGTTTGGATATAGTACTCTTTGCTTCCAATTCTCTTGCCCCCAACAACAAGGGAAGCACCACCATCAAATCCTAATTTTATGTAGTGCAGGATCTTATTGAATTGCTCGTCATCAATCTGAGGACCTTGCTCCACATCTTTCTTAAAAAGATCACCAATTACACAACTCAAAGCACGAACTTTTGACTTCTCCTTTTCTTTTGGTTCCTCTTTCTTCTCTAACCCTCTATATTCATGTTCCTTCTCCACATTTTCACAAGCATCCTTTTCTATTGAATCATCATCGACCTCAGCACCGTTACCGTCAGTCATCTCAACATCCTCATTTTTATTATCACCTTTGTCTTTTGTTTCTGCAACCTCTTTTATTTCAAGATAGTTTTCTTCAACGTCTTCCTGAGTTGTTGTTTTTTCATAGCCTGCAAAATGATTTTCCAGCCTTTTCCAAGCATCTTGTGCTATTTTTGCACTTATAACGCATGGAAGAACTGATCGACTCATCCATTGGTACATAAAGGACAAGGCTTTTGCATTATTGACCTTCTTATTTTTATGTTCTTTCTTCTTTGCAACTGACATTTCAGCTACTTACTCTACTGTATGAGGAGTATATCCTTCTTCAATTATATCCCATAATTTTTCAAATATGAGAAAAGTCTGCATAAGAACATTCCATAGCTTATAATCTTTTTCAAAGAGAATAGGATCTCCTTGTTGAATAACAGGAAAACCAAATTCTTCATTTTTTGTAAATGTCATTTGATTGGATATGAGAAGGGAATTGAAACCAAGGGTGGCTCTGGCTCTGATACCACTTGTTAGAAAATTTTAACTTGCTTTGATACCAAATGTTGGTATTTAGAAGAGAGGAAAAGAACTGATAACAATCTCTTAGAGTGGAGAAGCTGAAGATAATATCTTTTTACTTTAATTTTGATCTACTTCCTTCTTTCCTTTTTTTTCTCTTGCTTACATTATAACCAAAATGATAGGCTTTATATATATAGCCTTACATGACACTTCATTAAATAGACATCACACTTTACTAAGAGACACACAAACTTTAATATGACTCTTAAACATAAAGACACATCACTTACGAATTGACACTACTTAATACTAGATACATTGACTTCATAAACTTATATTAAATGATGATAAATTTCAAATTATTATTTCCAATAGAAAACATATCTCAACTACATGTGGTGATTCAAGTCTTCTAAGTTTCAAAAGTGGATTGTTTTATGATTTACCTTTTTCCCATGGTCACTTTAATTGTAACTGTTTATCATAAGATAATGGTTTTAATACAGAGGTGCTCTAGAGAATGGTTTCAGTACATAAGTGCTCTAAGATAGTACAAAAATGCTATAAGGCCCAAAAATTAGTTAGGCAAAATGTTAGGTAACAAACATGATGGGTGTTGTTTTCCCCACTCCTTGAATCCAATAGCTCACCATGAACTGCGTCCATATCCTGACTTTCCTGACCTTTACTTTTCGGGCCTTTTAACATCTTTCAAGATAGTATTACTCCAATTGAACATGCCTTGCTAGCTAATGTTATTATCAGGCGAGAAGACGCAGGATTGTATGCTGAAATAATATTAAAATTTTCAAATTGTTGTCTACCGAAAGGACATTAGAATTATGAGATTGTGAATTGAGGAAGTTCATCAATCCTTCAACCAACTTTTGGTACTACCTCATCTTATCGTATATTCAAAAAAAAATACATGTCGTAATGCTGCGTATTGTCATTCTCTTTATGTGCTGATTTAATAGATAATGCCTAAATTCACTACAAATCATTGTAGCCTTTAGAAAAATTATGGGGAAAATGAAAGGCTAAAGCTATAACATCTTTTTTGTTGGTTTGAAATTGTAGTAATGTGCTTCAAATATGTCTACATAGAAATACATTTAACCTAAACATGCATGGAAATGTTCATGTCTCCTAAAATTTATCCGCAAGTTTAATGGGCATTATTGTCTAACCAAAATCATTGTTTGATATAAATACTACAAGAGGCAAACTGCGTTTGCTAGGGAAGTCTATTGAAGAAAGACCGACTAACGTGAGTATCAAACTTAACAATTAACAAGAATGACCCCCGTACGTGCTTCGCACACGGGTAGTCTTTGAAAATTTGATATATTGATTTTTCGATAATTGGTTTAATATAACTAATAATTTGTATTCACATCTCTTTATCCCGACCTATATTTAAAAAATTTAGACGAAGAGGGAAGCTCCTCTAGATTCTACAATTTTAGAGTTAAAATTTGTTTATCAACTTTTTTTTCTTTTCTATTTGAGTCATTCTACCTTTGGTTGAATTAAAGCAACAATAAATTAGTTATGTATGTATGATATTATGACCGTAATAGCTACTAACTGTCATTAAAAGAAAATCAAAATGTCAAAATATTGAAATTTCCAAAGATGTGAAACAATTAAGAATGGCAAATGTGAGATAAATCAAAGCAAGACCATTATGAGTTTGGACGTCAAACTCTGAAATAAGATTAATATTTTAGATGTCATGTATAAAGCCTAAGCATAGCAAGTCTTTACAAACCATTTAAAATCAAATGAGCTGACGTGGAATATGTACAGCATGACATGTCAGAAGAATTGCATACCTAATTCAAGGAGGTATTCCCTTTTATTATTTCATTATACACCACTGAATTTACGGTAGAATAAAGTAGTGTCCTATAAATAGCATAGAAATCAAAAAAATAAAGTAATAAAATTATACAACAGCATAACGAATCGAACATAGTAACAATTAACTATTCTTTGTAATAACCTTTGGCCAAATGCTCCATTTGTTCTCCCAGTAAGCCAGACTATAAAATAAAGAAGAAACAATGATTTTAAGATGATAATTGATTGATATTTCAAGCAATACGTATACATAACAACATTGCTTTGTTTGGAGTAAGTTAAATGATGCTTTGAACTTGGAGAAGGTGCTGCTAATATAGTGTAGTTCAACCGCAGAAAGGATCAGTGATATTAAATGCTTTAAGTCTGGTTAAAAAAAACAGTGATAACTCAGAAAGGAAAAGTATAAAACTTGATTGACGTTTAAAAAAAAAAAAAAAAAAAAGGTTTGAAATCCAACATCTATTACCCTTACTGAAGCATGGTGTTCAGATGCAGCAATGTTGGTTCAAGTTCAGTGTCGCATATATGACAGTCATCCAAGTTCAGTGTTACTTCAGCATAAGCATTTATTAATTTCATCTTCCCCGCTTTGCTAGCCAATGCCCACTTCAGATTTAGCGTGTACAAAACATTGAAAATTGGCCTTGTATGTCATTTCACCAAATGCTTAGTGATCTGCTACTATTTTCCCCTATACACTGTTTGGATTCATGATCAAAGTTCAACTCCGTCGTGCAAGTTCGCTTGAGCACATTCATACTACAGCAGCAAGGACGTGTACAATGTATCTTTAAAATCATCTCAGTTCGGCATGACTTTTTAGTTCATCCAGTGTCATCTTTGCCTTTGCTCGGAGGCTATAAACCTCTACAACTTCATCATCACGCTGTCCCGGTTAGGTTGATCTAGCAGCTGGCTTTGTTTAGTTTCTGAGTTCCTATTCTGTTGATATAAGCAATATATATTTCAGCTCCACTATATATGTCAAGTTTTACGCTACATGGTTGCTCATTCTATGTTGATAATGTGAACAATTATCAGGTGAAAATGACAATGTTTTGAGTCTGCACACTACTACATGGAGATGCTGGATTAATTCACATTATAGGTATTGGAAATAAAATAAACCAGGCAAATTTATTGCCAACTCACTCAGGTTAGAGGTTCATATTGAGTAATATATTCTCAAATGTTCCCAAGTAAATATATGAGTTTGTATGCGTTTACAAAACCAAGAATTGTGCACTGCAAAGAATATGGCATAATGGTTAATGAGAGGCCATCTTTCAGCAAGTCCTGATACATTAACAGAAAATCAAAATTGAGATTTATATTCGTTGTTTAATCCAAAATAGAGCATCCAAAAAGGTGAGAGGAGTGAATGTGCACAATTTCATTATAACTCGGTAACATGAATATGTGTGTGTGTGTGTATATATATATATATATATATATATATATATATATATATATATATATATATATATATATGGGAGCGGCTATTGGGACACAGAATTAAAAATACAAAATTTGGACCGTAGGATTTGTTTGTCTTTATGTGTGAGGTGAAATTCAGGGGGAGATCTAGTGGTTGAGATTGCTTGTGTCTAAATTTGTGTCAACATTTTGTGACTAAATAGACTTGTGTGTGTATATGTGTGTGTATATATATGTATACATACATACATACATATATGGGAAACTCTATTTAGACACAAAATTGCACACAATCAATCACAACCACTGGATCCTCCCATGAATTCCACTCTCTACATAAAGACAAACAAATCCAACGGTGGAAGCTTTGTGTTTAATTTTGTGTCCAAATTGTCGGTATATATATATATATATATATATATATATATATATATAGAGAGACACACACACACACACACAAGTGCTTGCCGAATTGATATTAAAAAACATAGTTTTTACGGGTTTTTTTTGGATCTTACAAAATAAATTTGATATGCATGTAATGATTAATTCTACACAAGCGAAGATAGTAGAATAAAATAGTTTTACCAGCCGAATATCAAAATCCAGTATGTTGTGAGCAATAAAGTTTGCATACATATTAACGAATCTCGATAACGAACTAATAATGTGCAATCTTCGTCAAAATTTCACACATAATTCCTGGTTATTCTAAATATACATACATGCTTCCTTACTACACGTTTCAAAAGAGAATGTATTGCCTTAGTTTCATCAAATATCGTTGCCTTCAGTGGCCTTGACTTGACTTCCAAAACATGTGTATCTGCAAATTCATTATGTAAACTAACAACGCCCGTTAAATCTACTAATTTATTTATACCACACAAATTATTTAACCTGTGGTGTGTACGTCACTCCATTTTTAATACAGGCATCATTTGTTCTCCTATTGATAAAATCAGAATACCACTTTGCAAAATGTTTTAGGCATCTCTTTCTTCCTTCATCCATGAAATCTACAATCTACATGATATAACCCAAACTGGTTTGAAATCCGCATGGACCAAACCCAGGTATCTCAGATAATCTATGGACAACCGGATGAAATATCTGTATGTGTTGGAACCATTCCAAATATGAAGTAAATAACCGTTAGTAAAAACATTAATGTATATAGTATAATAGAATTAAAAAACTAGAAAGTATTCATCAAAACATATATGCACCATTTTGCACCTCATAGACCTTTTGTGTTTGCCTTTTTGTAATAAATCCTCAACATGTCATAATGTGATGCATTTGATTGCATTGCAAAACCTACATCATCAAAAATTCAGAATCGGGGATCCATGCTAAGATATAGAATAATGCACTAATTTTATTGCCTGCGTATAAGTTGAGGTATTTGCATAATAGAACAATTTATTTATCGCCATTTTCATGAGTATAAACGGGAGGATTTCCATAAGTTTTCTCCCTAAATTCCAATGCTCTTAGCATTCCAGTTGCTCAGCTCATTTGGTAAGTAATTCAGCCATTGTCATATTATATACATTTTATCTACGGTTATATGTCTACAATGATACTATGTTTCTTCAGATATTCCTTTTCTCTGCAGCATAATAGAGCCTGAAAACAAATCTATGAACACATAATCATTAGCTGTGATGTGTCTCTTTGAGTTGGTTCGGTTGTATGTTCATAAATTTTGTAATTTTACTCCCAGCAGCCAACCTCGATTTCTTAAGGTTGTGTGACAAAACAGTTAATAAAAATTAGTCAAAAACTAACAAAAAAAGAATGATTATTATGCTGTAATTTTTTTTGACAGACATGGATAGAATTATTATTATCTTTGAATTTAGAGCAGATGAATAATACGATAGTGGGTTTTGTACAACATGCATTTTTGAAGGTTCAGTAAATATGGAAACATATCTGCCAATCCTCGCAATCTTATAGTAAAATAGTAGGATCTTATATAATTTTCTTCTTAATGGAAGAATCACGAATCCTAAATCTAGACATTCACATCTCCAAATAAACATTTTGTCATGCGGTAATAATAAAACCAGTATCCTTATCCATTAAAATAATCATTGCCGCTTAGAGCATCTCCAGCAGTGCCGATAAACGTGAAATTGGGAGAAATCGCCATTTTATTTCGTCTACTCACGCCACAGCAGAAGCAATTTCAGCGTGAGGAAGGGAGCAAAGCATGAGTTTCTCCCGTTTCTTTTTCTGAGCGGCGGTATTAAACGGGTTTTAGATTACCGTTTATTTGGTACACGGGTAAAAGAAATTTGAATCATCCTATAAACGGGGATCTGATTCCCGTTTATAGGTTCATAACGAAAATAAATGAAACAAATGCGCATCTCTTTCTTTGTTTTCTAATCGTCTAATGTACTTATTTATAAACCAAACCTAATTCGAATTAGAGTTAGGGAGAAAATTTATAATGAATAATCAATTCAAAATCCAGTATGCAAAGTAAATTATTATAATTTCCATATCTTACCTTAATCTAATACATAGCATTTCTGTTAATAATGTCGAAAGTGGATGGTATGACCTGCGGTCTGTGAACAGTGGATGAGGGAACCAACCATATGAAATATGAATTGCTATAGAAAAAGAAGAAGACAACATGGGGAGATGGACACAGTATTGATATTAAAAAAAAAAAAAAGCAACTATTGAAATCCAAACATCAAATGATTTTTGTTTCACTGTCAGATGAAAAAGGTAACAACTATTCTTTTCATTTTATATTAAATTGACAAATAATGATTTGCTTGTATTTCAAAGGTAGTTTAAATCATTATAGTCTACTGTAAAGTGGCAGTCTAAGATCAAACCAACATGCATGATCTATAGAGATGAAAGGATCACCAAATCAAATATATAGTAGAAATCAAAACACTAATGACGAACAGAGGAATCGCCATAATATTTGCGTCCATGTGCTTAGCTCCAAAGAAAACTTACTTAAACATATTATACACTTACTATTAATTGTTTATAGAAATTCTAAAAATATAGATATATTATGATGCATAAATAAAGCATTATCCACATTTTTTCCAAAGAAAAGACATCCATAACGCAAAATCGCGATGCAGTTAATTTTTGTGAAACCCTTAGCAGTTCATTTGTCAGGGTAATTTTAGCGAACAGTTCTCACGTAAAATATAGCAAGGCAGAATGAGCATGCCAAAAATTATCACCATGCCTATGATCTCATTTACATTGTAAGAAGTTTTTATCATGTTTCAGTAGTTCCCATGCAGTCGTAGAAAATATTATTGTAAATGCTATTTACTGTCTAATTTATAGCAGATTAACCAATCAGACTTAAAATGATATTTTGTCAATGAGAACGGTAGTTTGTTGCTTTTTTAATGTTAAAAATAATATGGAGATAATTTATTCAGTCTCATTTTCCTCAAATTTAGGTTGAGTGGGAAGGACGATCTGCTGAGTCACAATTCCTCAATTTTGAAGATGATATTATCCGTTCAATATAAATATATCGGAAAAAGTAGAGCTTTGTTATTGATACACAAGACTATGTTCACTATGCATTAACTTTAGATTTTTAACTAATACAACTGTTCGGAAATAAAACAGGCAGAAAAGAGTGTATATACATATATGTGTTATGTGTAGGAAAAACAGTAGGAAGTGACATATATTGAGGAGAACCAAGTAGGAATAAAATTTAAAAAACTACAGCATAACTGTAACCACTTGTAAATAGTATATAAAGTTTACCATGATATCGGCAGTATACTTTCAATCAAATAATCCATTCATTTTAAAATCTTATTTGATTACATGATAACCAAAACACACACCCATCCTAACATTCTGAACCAACAAATAAAGAGGAAGACATGTAAGTGAGAAATATAAAATCACTTGAGAAATGATGATGATGATGATGATGATGACGATAATTAGGCTACGATGCTAATGAAATCTTATTTAATAGTTATAGCTAGCAACAATTTCAAGATTTTATATGAAAATTAGACAAAAGCAATCATCTACAATAAATCAGTGTAGACAATAAATCATGTTGGTTGTTATATACAAATAATCTATAGCGAGGAATTTTGGATAAAAATCCTTAGAAAATTGAGAAAAGGCAATGACAGTGCTTAGTTGAAAAAAATTTGTATTATAGGACTTGGACATAAAGGACATTGGGGAATAAAAATCACATTGAAAACAATTACTGGAGTTGAGCTGTAATATTCAGAAAATATGAGGATAATTTAGTTTACTGATAGCCTGCACAGTATACTTTATTTCAAATGACGGGAAAAGGAAGCAAAAATATAAATTGAAGTCACTGCAGTGAATAAAATCATTTATGTGTGGAATTATGTTCCGAAATAACCTTAATCTTAATTTGCAGAGCTTAACACTTACAAATAAAATAGAAAATAAATTTTATGTAGCCAAAGTAGAACGTGCCACCATGTAAATCAATAGCATCCACGTGTGAAAGTTTCCTTTAGTAAACTGAAATTATTTCGCCAATCAGGGGAAAAACTATCAACCGACAATCAATTTGACATAAGTTAAAAATTAATCAGTAAGCTAACCCAGTAAATTATGGAAATGGGCTGGAATGGTGTACCTTAATAAAAAAAATCTAGTAGAGAATTACTGCAGTCCTTGGGTGTAATTCATAATCAGTAACGTCGGCCGCAGCCCTCAATGGAAGTAATCAAATTAATGTTATAATTCTATTTAGCAACGCTGAGTCGGCCGGTCGAAGATTAAGCCTTCCAGCCGAGATCTAGTTTTGCGGAATTATGGTATGAGTAAAAGGGAAATTTCAATCTGAGAGTATGACATTATTTCAAAGGATGGTGGTGGGGATCATTTGAATATGGGCAAAATTTTGATAACTGTCTGCAGATTCAGTTTTTTCCGAAATAAAAATAAAATTGTACAGGTGGAAGAAAATAGCAACATGGGTAAAGATTCACGAACTTCTATTATTTTAAAATTGGAGAAAAGCAGGAGTACATGTATGCATTGACCAGTCTACTTACTACAAATTTGTGAACAGTCATTCATGAAAGGGGAAACTGTGTCGTCAACATGCAATCTACTTTACTGGGAGTCACGGCTGTATGTTGCAACATCAATATCTTTATTCCTAACACGGTTGGCGACTAAATGATTCTATTCTTCAATAGAATCAGGAATACGAAATAGATGTTAACATTTAGACGAGAACTGACACAGTGACACCCTGCCTGGGTGTAATTTACAAACAACAAATAGATGACAAGCAGGAAACCGAATATCAGTACATGATTTACCATGAACAGTCATCGTTAAACTACCTTGTAAGCACAGAAGCGAGTGAAAAATATTCTACCAAATATGTTACATGCACATATTGTCTGGGTAAATACACCGAGCAGGTTCAGTGCAATCTCAATGTGGAATATTACCTATGATATGGTGGTATATACTCTATCGATTTCTCAATAAGTCAGTAATTCGTTTGAAGATGGCTATAGATTGGAACATATACTACCTATTTATTTATTACGGTGGGGCGGATCGGGAATGTACAGATCGGTAGGTGGAGAAGCGCCGAAGGCAGGCACTTGCGACAACAAACTTCAGCGGAAACAGTCGGTCAGCAGGAAGCACAATGAAATTTTCCAATCAATTGAATTTTGGTACAGATGGGGATGGTTCAGTAATGGTAGGAAGATGTCTGTTATACGACTCAGTGATTATCGATGTCAATGTGACGGGGAAATCTCGGTCTTTCCCGCTTTGTGAAGTTAAATAGACACTTTAAGATTAAAAGTAGCAATGAAAGCACAAGAGTTTATAATTCTCCAATATGGAGATTCTTTCACTATACAAAGGAATAGTGAGATACAAGAATATGATAACAAAAGTAACTCACACTCGACTCAAGCTTAAGGATAGATACTTCTCAAGCTATCTCTCTTTTCACTCAAAGAGGGTTGCTAACTCTCAAATATTTTTCTAACTCTAAGAAGTGGATTTCTTTCTTGGATTCTTGGATGGATAGTAATAGGGCTCCTCCAATTTATACCACTCAACCTCCATGATGAATGGTGGATATTACTTGCATCAAAGGGTGGAGATTGATTCTCTAGAATGCACTATACTCTCTAGGAGTCTCTACACTCTTCCATTTCATTATGCATCCTTCCATACTCTTCCGTGAAGTTCTGGAAGGTTCCACACGTCTCCATAATATTCCAGAGGGTTCCACATTCTTCCACAGGCTTCTAGAGAGTTCTACACTTCTCTAGAGTTCTCCGGAACATTCTAGAAAATTCTAGATTTCTCTAGAAAGGTTTAGAATTTTCTAGAAACCATAGTTATGAATGGCGCGCTATGGCGCGCGCCATGGCGCACGGCGCGGCGCGGCATCTGCGCCATTTCTTCTTGCGGCGCGGCGCATATGAGAAGGCGCAGCAAATGACGCAAATGGCGCACGGCGCAAAATGGCGCGCCTTTTGTTTTTTATTTTGTTTTTTGCTTGTTTTTTGTATACAAACATATCTATTAGCAGGTAAATCAAATATATATCATATGTAGTTATATACAAACAATTCTACAAATTGCTGCATGCATACACAGTAGTATGTTGACTTTGTAATTGCCGCATACAAATATTTAGCATACAGTGAGTATGCATTCCTATGCTCCCTGCTGCATACAGTAAGTCTACATACAAATTGCTGCATGCTACAAAAGTAGTGCATCAGCTAATGTTTTAGATCAGAACTTTTGGAAAATATGATTGTTGAATCGGATTCGGATTTCTAGTTTATTAGTAATATATATTGTTATTTTGGATTTTGAAAACTATTATGCTTGAAATTCTATGTTAATGATGTCAAGTATGATGATGTTTCTTTTTGCAAAATTGTAAAAACTTTGATTACATATGTTTTAGCAAAAAATATTAAACTTTTAAATTTGTAGTTATATGTTAAATTTAAAAATAAACATGCGCGGTAAATCAGAAAGACGCGCGTCGTGCGCCAAGGCTCCAAACTGATGTTGCGCCTTTTTGCGTCGTGCGCCATTAATAACTATGCTATAAACTCTCCAATTAAGGAGGGATCCCAACAAATCTCCCCCTTTCGACTTAATTGGGGGATAGTAGTGTAACAACCCGTATTTTTGAATAACATATTATAACATAAATGGAGGCAGCATTAAACTGTAAAATCTGAATCAAGGGAAACGAGCTGTGCCATTGCGTTTGTCTCGGAAAAATACGCGAAATAGAGTCCGAGATTTCGAAAATCGGAGTCCGTATGACCAAGATATGGCCTCGCGAAGTTTCACGGAAAATTCACAAATTAAAGTATACTTAATTAAGTGAAATGGGTTGCGCAGAGAAATATATATATATTGATATATATATATATAATTGAAAATTTAATAAATAAATATGCGAAAATGTTCAAAACAGCGAATTGGGAGAGGGGAATAACCGAACCGGCCGATTTTTGAGGTCGACCCGAGCTCGCTAGGTCGACTAGGGGTTAATCCAGGGTGTTTGGCTGTCAACCCGTGGGCCGATTCGCTCAAATGCAGATTTTGCATTTGAATGGTTCTCATGGTTCAGCTTTAATCTAAAGGCCCTAGATGGTTCCTACACTTGACTTCTTCCCCAAGACATGCTTTGATGGCTTGGATTGAATCTAGGGTTAATCCTATGGCTAATATTACCCTAATCTTCTATAAAAAGGACCTAACACCTAGCCTAAATCATCATTATTCATTCCTACAACTAAACTATGCCAAAATTGTTCCTCTCATGGCCTTCACTCTCATGCTAAAATTTCTAAGTTAAATTATATGAGAGATTTTGAATGCATACAAGTATTTTCAAGCTTGTATGAATGTTCTTAGTTTGCATTCAAGTCAAGTTGCAACATTTCTATTTCAAAGCAAGGGTTTTTATTGATTTGGCTCAAGGGTTTTTTATTTGGAGCTTGCATATTTGGGTCTTTTTGGTGATTGCATAAGGGCTTCGTCTCAATCTTTTAATAACTATTTATTTGTGTCTTCATAGCATTGTAAGCCCTTTTCTACTTTCTTTCTTTGAACTCTAAAGTTAAATGAATGATGCAAGTTTGGGGTTGATCATTATATGCAAGTTTGGTTGATCATTATATGCAAGTTTGGTTGATCATTATATGCAAGTTTGGATGATCATTATGCAAGTGGGTTTAATCATTATGTATGACACATGTTGCTATGTTATGCAAGTTTGGGTTGATCATGTTATCATGTTATGCAAGTTAAACTTGAAGTTGTGAGCTTAAAGCTTCAAGCTTTATGTTGAAGGTTGCATTTTGGCAACATGGAAGTTATCATATCCCTTATGATAACTTGCATATGAGGCTAAATGCGAACTTCTAGCAACTTCTACATGTCATTTATCACCATGTATCACTCATATGCTAAGTTTGGTTTTATGCATGCTTTTGAAGCCTAATAATGCAATATGCAAGTATATGAACATATGTACATTTCATATGCCACCATGATAAACTTGTGGCTTCAACACCTTTTTGTCATAATTACGCCAAGTTCCCTATTTTATCCTTTATGCGTTGTTGCGACTATGTAAACGATGGGATTACGTTGGGGTTGGGTAACATTATGACATAAACATGGTTTTTATAACATAACGTGATATGTTAACTTGTAATTATGTTTTGGAAACATAATGGACATGACACTTAGAAAATATGAGTGTGGCCAACTCGAGGTTGGGTTGAGTTTGTAGCATAAATCTACCCGGACCCGCCCGGCTTAACTAGTGGCTACAAACAATAGGACACAATGTGAGAAGTTGGTCATGTTGTGCTCGAACCCGAGGTTAGACCTAGTTGTGGTGTAAAGGTACCCGGACCCGCCCGGCTTAACTAGTAACCACAACAAAGTCTAATATGAGAGGTTAAAGTGCATTAAGTTAATGAATGCCTCCTGATTAGGGTTAAGTCATGGTCCACTTAATACTTAACCAATTTGGGCTTGATGGGTTAATCGGGGTTAAGTCAGGAGCCTTGGGTACTCTTAACCAATTTAACCCACGTTTGGATCGGGTTAACCACATTTAACCCGTTAAGAAACCCTAGTTGCGTGGTCCTTTTCAGCAGTAACCTTCTAGATAGTATCATAAGACCCTAGGACTAGGCTAGGGTGGGGCACGATTACTGGGCTGATTGTAAGAGACCAAAAGAGACGGCTGAATGATGCCCCGGTTGTTCAGGCGGACCATGGTCGTGCACATTAAGTCCGGAGTTGAACACGGACACCGGTAGGTTTGGACTGTGCATCATGGTATGGTGTCTGAGGGTTACACCGTAGGGCCAGATACACCCTAGGGTGGACCCTGCACAGTCAACTACATTACATGATTAAGCCGTATGACACCGACACCTGACGAGTTAGGCCTATAGGGAGCCGATCGACTAGACCGTGTAGTTGGACCTTAATTTAGGTCACCTCATGATGATGGGCCAAGCTTAGGCCAAGGGATCAATTCTTGTTTTTACTTGACATGTTAGAATGCTAGTACACCCGTGGTGCAAAACTTAACCTTAATTATGCGATGACACCTTTATCTATCTTGTTAGTTGATCATCATGCCAGTATGTTGTTATCCTTATGTTCATCTCAGCTTCTCATGCCAGTTAACTTTACTAGTTCATAGACAGATAGTAGTAGGGCTTACCAGTCTTTTTTACTGACCTGTTTTCTTTCACCTCTTTTCTTCCGTTTCCCCCCCCCCTCAGGTTCTCAGGGTGGGAACATTGGAGTTTAGCTTGGATCTTTACAGCTTGCTTACTGGATTTGCTCATGTACGGTTTTGGACATTGAGCTAGCTATGGTTTATCACTTCATTTTGGGGATAGTACTTTATGTATTTCAGTTTTTCAGTTTATGCTTTTATCTAGACTTTGTTGTTGGAAAATAATGACCAAGTGCTTTGTTGTAACATGACTATGGTTTTGAAATGCTAAGTTTTATCCGCTGCTTTACTACTCTGTTTTACTTATATGTTCTGTCTTGTGATATCTGCATGCATGTTTACCTTGTTTAACGCCCCTCCAAAGCTAATGTCTTTGCAAGAGTGGCATTGGCAGAGGTGGGGTGTTACATTTGGTATCAGAGCATAAGGTTTACAAGATTTGAGCAAAAGTGTTTTTAAAACTTACCTTTTGAAGAACTATTTTCAAAACCAATTAAGTATTTTCCAAGAAAAGTCTAGTCTATTTTAAAAGGCTATTCCTCAAAAGCCATAGCATTATCCTTCGTTTCTTCGTTCTGAATCTATCTTTTTCTTCGTTTTAGTATGGCTGATCGCTTTAACATCCCGGAAGGCGTACAAGTACCCGTCTGGTTCCGAAGATTTATGGAGGCAAGGGCGAATGAAGCCGGCCCCGCGAACATTCCTCCTCCTTCCCCCGTCGCTAACATCTCTCCTCCTCCTCCTCAGAATCCGCAAGTAGATTTCGCTAAGCTTTGCAAAGACTTTAAGGCGATGGGTTGTAAGAATTTTGTCGGAACGGAGACTTCTGTGGAGGCAAGAAACTGGTTAAAGGAAACTGAAGACCTCTTTGCTATATTTGTGGTGGAAGATCGTAGGAAAGTTCTGCTGGCGGTATGGCTATTAAAAGGGGAAGCTGCTTATTGGTGGGTAGTCACCACCACTACTAGACCCATTGAGACTTGGGATGACTTTAGGAGAAGGTTTGGACTAAAGTTTCTATCATCGACTGAAGAGAATCTTCAGATGGAGAGCTTCCTATCTCTAAAGCAAGGGGACATGACAGTTAGGGAATACGTGGATATGTTTAATCAACTTGCTCAGTTCGGCCTAGAATTGGTAAACACAGCTCAAAAGAAGGCCCTACACTTTGCTCTAGGATTGAATGAGCCATTGCGCGGTTTGGCCATATCTCATATATCCATGGGGGCGACTTTCGAGAGTTTGGTGAATATGGCCCTGCTTCAAGAGGGATATAAGAGAGGCGAGAAGGTAGATTCCGGAAAAGGAGGCAAGAACAACAATAGCAAGAACAACAAGTCAAGAGAAAGGAGGAAGTGCAACTTCTGTGGGATTAGTAGGCACATAGCCAAAGACTGTAGGAAGAAGAAGAGGAAGTTGGGCGAATGCTTTCACTGTGGAGAGCCTGGACATCTTAGCAAGGATTGCCCCAAGAGGCAAGGACAAGGGCAAGGACAAACTCGGCAAGTAAGACCCTCTGGAGGGCAATTGCAGGCTCTCCTCGCTCTTCCAACTTTTGATCGAGGTAGAGTTTTCATAGAAATTCATGTTTATATTTCTGATTTTCCTGTTTGCACCTTATTTGATTCTGGCGCATCGCATAGTTTTATCACTTCTGATATTGTTGAAAGTTTGCACCTAAGTACTAGCTTAGTTGAGGATCCCGTTTGTGTTTCAAATCCAATTGGGGGTTCCGCCCATCTACCTGTGGTTTGTATGGATTTGAAAATCTCTATCTTGAGCATAGAATTCATGCGTAATGTTTAGGTTCTCGGGTTTATGGGATACGGGTTGATTTTGGAGGTGGATTGGTTGTCCAGTTATGGAGCCATTCTTGACTGTGAGCATAGGGTAGTGAGGCTCATGACTCGCCTCGGTAATACCCTAGAAATTTCTTGTAACCCTAGAGGTCCCATCATGTTATGTTATCTTGAATCTCTCGACCCGTCCATCGATGATCTGAAATCTGTAAGGGTGGCCCGAGACTATCCTGATGTCTTTGAAGAAGTTGGGGGGTTACCCCCTAAACGAGAGATAGATTTCCGCATTTATCTAGTTGATAATGCCAAGCCAGTATCATTGCCAGTTAGGCACATGGCTCCACGTGAGAGAAGGGAGCTCAGTAAGCAAATCAAGGAGCTGCTTGAGAAGGGTTTTATTAGACGAAGCATTTCCGAATGGGGTGCTCCGGTGGTATTCGCTACTAAGGCGGATGGTTCGCTTCGTCTATGTGTTGATTATCGAGAGTTGAACAAGCTGACAAAGAAGAATAGGCACCCGTTACCGAGGATTGATGATCTATTTTGGTGCTTCTGTTTTCTCTCAACTCGATCTAGCCACCGGATTCCATCAGCTTAGAGTAGTTGAGGATAGCATTGATAAAACTGCGTTTAGGACCCCAGATGGATTCTTTGAATGGCTTGTCATGCCATTCGGTTTAACTAATGCACCCGCATACTTCGCGGACTTGATGAGTAGGGTGTTCAGGGAGTCCCTTAACAAGTTTGTTGTTGTCTTCGTGGATGATATTCTGATCTTCTCAAAGGATGAGGAAGAACATGCAAGGCATCTCAAGGAAGTGATGGATACGCTTAGAGCGCATCAGTTGAAATCCAAGTTCTCCAAATGCCATTTTTGGAGAAGGGAAGTTTGGTTTCTTGAACATATAGTCTCTAAGCAAGGCATAGCGGTGGATCCCGCGAAAGTGGTTGTGGTTCAAGACTGGAAGACTCCTAGGAATGCAACCGAAGTAAGAAGCTTTCTTAGTCTGGCGGGCTACTATAGGAAGTTCATCAGGGACTTCGCTAAGATTTCGGCCCCTCTTACTAAGTTGACGAAGAAGAACTTAGTCTTTGCATGGGACTTGAAGTGTGAGCTTGCTTTTCAAAGGCTCAAGAGAGCCCTTACCTCAGCTCCAGTTTGGCAACGTGGATTGGCACTGTTTTCAAGAGATAGTTTTCTGCGTGGGATACCGTATAATATGTAAATGAGATCCAAGATTCACTAACGAATCTTGGAAAGCTTGCACGAAACCATGAGCACACAGTTATGTTTAAGCCAAGTATTTTAGGCAAAGAATAAGTGGAAGTGGAACGAGAGGCAACGGTGAAATGAGTTCTAACTCATATTTTGGGAAAAAGAATTAAGAACTACGGAATTGCGAAGTTAAAAGACGGCCAGGGCACGATGGGATTAAGCACAAGAAAATGAGGCTTAGAAGATCGAAGACTAGATATGTGCATTTAATCTCTTTCTAAGAGTATATCCTTGATCCCTATTGTTCCGTAAAGCCTACTCGCATGCTATCTTTTAAGTATATCCTCTCGGCCCTATCCTCAATCTTAGATCTGTTGCAAACCCCCTAAGGAGTATGACTAGCCTATTTGTGATATATGGTTGGGGTGAGGAAGTTCGTCACCAAACTATTTGGGTTTTATGGGATATGGGTAATAATTGATAGACTTACGAAGAGAACCCATTTTTCCGGTGAAAAGCAAGAGGACCGTATCATGGCTAGCATCTGTTTATCTTCGAGAGATAGTATGGTTGCATGGAGTTCCTTCTAGCATAGTTAGCGATCGTGACCCAATTTTCACCAGCCAGTTCTGGAATAGTTTGCAAGAAGCGATGGGTACGCGATTGAATTTGAGTACAGCCTATCACCCCCAGACGGATGGCCAAACCGAAAGGGTGAATAGAGTGCTAGAAGATCTCTTGAGGCTTTGTGTTCTCGACTTCGGTGGTACTTGGGAAGACCACATTCCTCTTGTAGAGTTCGCTTATAATAATAGCTATCAAGCCAGCATAGGGATGGCACCATTTGAAGCTTCGTATGGGAGGCCGTGCAAGCCACCAACATGTTGGTGGGAAGACGACGGATAAGCTTATAATTGAGCCCGACATGATAAGGGACACATCCGAGAGGGTTGAATTGATTCAAAGACGGATGAAAACGGCCCAAGACAGACAGAAATCCTATGCAGACAAGCGAAGGACAGACTTGGAATTTAAAGTTGGAGATATGGTCTTTGTGAAGATTTCTCCTTTGCGAAATATGGTTCGCTGACACCAAGGATCGTAGGACCCCTCCCTACTATAGAAAGAGTCGGGAAGATGACTTATAAGGTGGAATTGCCGAGAAGCTAGCCGGAGTGCATAATGTCTTTCATGTCTCGCATCTCCGAAAGTGCCTACATGAATCCGCTTAGGTGGTTGAACCAAGCATTCTTGAAGACATTGAGGTAGAGAAAGAAGCAACCTTGAGAAAGGCTCCGATTCGTATCTTGGGAACAGAGATCAAGAAACTAAGGAATCGAGAAGTCAAATTGGTGAAAGTTCAGTGGGGTGAAGCCGACGAAGATGCAACTTGGGAAACCGAGGAGAAGATGCGTGGGTTTTATCCATTTCTTTTTGAGGGTACACTCTCGATCTCTTTTCCTAATTAGCATATCTTTCTTTTTATCCATGTTTATCCTGTTTATCTTATTATCTCGTTAATCATGTTATGAGGACCTTAGGTAGAAACCCTTTGGATGAAACATGTATTTGAAACATGTTATGCTTGATGGTTGCAAGTGGTTGCAAGTGTTTGCACGTGGATACTCGTGGATGCATGATACACATTAGGCACTAAGATCGGCTCACACACTCTCATACCGCATATGCATGAGTGTTTATGCTTATTCATGGATGAAACTTGTTATGCTATCACGTGGATGTTGCATATGGATGAATGTTATGTGCACTCATGTAGAGACTATGAGTTACGTTAGGAATTTGCATACATATGGACTCATTTCACTAACATGCTTTGCATTAAGGAGGTTTACTGAATCAGTAACCGCCTGATTTTTGCATTAGATAAGTACATATAAACACACCTTTGCATATGATCATACAGCATTTAGAATCCTTTAAGGACAATGACTGCACGTGGATGATGTTTTGAGTAGATGGGTGATGGATGGTAGGATACGTTCTTCCTAACTTGGAGATTTCGGGGACGAAATCCTTTAAGGAGGGGAGAATGTAACAACCCGTATTTTTGAATAACATATTATAACATAAATGGAGGCAGAATTAAACTGTAAAATCTGAATCAAGGGAAACGGGCTGTACCATTGCGTTCGTCTCGGAAAAATACGCGAAATAGAGTCCGAGTTTTCGAAAATCGGAGTCCGTATGACCAAGATATGGCCTCGCGAAGTTTCACGGAAAATTCACAAATTAAAGTATACTTAATTAAGTGAAATGGGTTGCGCAGAGAAATATATATATATTGATATATATATATAATTGAAAATTTAATAAATAAATATGCAAAAATGTTCAAAACAACGAATTGGGAGAGGGGAATAACCGAACCGGCCGATTTTTGAGGTCGACCCGAGCTCGCTGGGTCGACTAGGGGTTAATCCAGGGCGTTTGGCTGTCAACCCGTGGGCCGATTCGCTCAAATGCAGATTTTGCATTTGAATGGTTCTCATGGTTCAGCTTTAATCTAAAGGCCCTAGATGGTTTCTACACTTGACTTCTTCCCCAAGACATGCTTTGATGGCTTGGATTGAATCTAGGGTTAATCCTATGGCTAATATTACCCTAATCTTCTATAAAAAGGACCTAACACCTAGCCTAAATCATCATTATTCATTCCTACAACTAAACTATGCCAAAATCGTTCCTCTCATGTCCTCCACTCTCATGCTAAAATTTCTAAGTTAAATTATATGAGAGATTTTGAATGCATACAAGTATTTTCAAGCTTGTATGAATGTTCTTAGTTTGCATTCAAGTCAAGTTGCAACATTTTTATTTCAAAGCAAGGGTTTTTATTGATTTGGCTCAAGGGTTTTTTATTTGGAGCTTGCATATTTGGGTCTTTTTGGTGATTGCATAAGGGCTTCGTCTCAATCTTTTAATAACTATTTATTTGTGTCCTCATAGCATTGTAAGCCCTTTTCTACTTTCTTTCTTTGAACTCTAAAGTTAAATGAATGATGCAAGTTTGGGGTTGATCATTATATGCAAGTTTGGTTGATCATTATATGCAAGTTGGTTGATCATTATATGCAAGTTTGGTTGATCATTATATGCAAGTTTGGATGATCATTATGCAAGTGGGTTTAATCATTATGTATGACACATGTTGCTATGTTATGCAAGTTTGGGTTGATCATGTTATCATGTTATGCAAGTTAAACTTGAAGTTGTGAGCTTAAAGCTTCAAGCTTTATGTTGAAGGTTGCATTTTGGCAACATGGAAGTTATCATATCCCTTATGATAACTTGCATATGAGGCTAAATGCGAACTTCTAGCAACTTCTACATATCATTTATCACCATGTATCACTCATATGCTAAGTTTGGTTTTATGCATGCTTTTGAAGCCTAATAATGCAATATGCAAGTATATGAACATATGTACATTTCATATGTCACCATGATAAACTTGTGGCTTCAACACCTTTTTGTCATAATTACGCCAAGTTCCCTATTTTATCCTTTATGCGTTGTTGCGACTATGTAAACGATGGGATTACGTTGGGGTTGGGTAACATTATGACATAAACATGGTTTTTATAACATAACGTGATATGTTAACTTGTAATTATGTTTTGGAAACATAATGGACATGACACTTAGAAAATATGAGTGTGGCCAACTCGAGGTTGGGTTGAGTTTGTAGCATAAATCTACCCGGACCCGCCCGGCTTAACTAGTGGCTACAAACAATAGGACCCAATGTGAGAAGTTGGTCATGTTGTGCTCGAACCCGAGGTTAGACCTAGTTGTGGTGTAAAGCTACCCGGACCCGCCCGGCTTAACTAGTAACCACAACAAAGTCTAATGTGAGAGGTTAAAGCGCATTAAGTTAATGAATGCCTCCTGATTAGGGTTAAGTCATGGTCCACTTAATACTTAACCAATTTGGGCTTGATGGGTTAATCGGGGTTAAGTCAGGAGCCTTGGGTACTCTTAACCAATTTAACCCACGTTTGGATCGGGTTAACCACATTTAACCCATTAAGAAACCCTAGTTGCGTGGTCCTTTTCAGCAGCAACCTTCTAGATAGTATCATAAGACCCTAGGACTAGGCTAGGGTGGGGCACGATTACTGGACTGATTGTAAGAGACCAAAAGAGACGGCTGAATGATGCCCCGGTTGTTCAGGCGGACCATGGTCGTGCACATTAAGTCCGGAGTTGAACACGGGCACCGGTAGGTATGGACTGTGCATCATGGTATGGTGTCTGAGGGTTACACCGTAGGGCCAGATACACCCTAGGGTGGACCCTGCACAGTCAACTACATTACATGATTAAGCCGTATGACACCGACACCTGACGAGTTAGGCCTATAGGGAGCCGATCGACTAGACCGTGTAGTTGGACCTTAATTTAGGTCACCTCATGATGATGGGCCAAGCTTGGGCCAAGGGATCAATTCTTGTTTTTACTTGACATGTTAGAATGCTAGCTAGTACACCCGTGGTGCAAAACTTAACCTTAATTATGCGATGACACCTTTATCTATCTTGTTAGTTGATCATCATGCCAGTATGTTGTTATCCTTATGTTCATCTCAGCTTCTCATGCCAGTTAACTTTACTAGTTCATAGACAGATAGTAGTAGGGATTACCAGTCTTTTTGACTGACCTGTTTTCTTTCGCCTCTTTTCTTCCGTTCCCCCCCCCCCTCAGGTTCTCAGGGTGGGAACATTGGAGCTTAGCTTGGATCTTTACAGCTTGCTTACTGGATTTGTTCATGTACGGTTTTGGACATTGAGCTAGCTATGGTTTATCACTTCATTTTGGGGATAGTACTTTATGTATTTCAGTTTTTCAGTTTATGCTTTTATCTAGACTTTGTTGTTGGAAAATAATGACCAAGTACTTTGTTGTAACATGACTATGGTTTTGAAATGCTAAGTTTTATCCGCTGCTTTACTACTCTGTTTTACTTATATGTTCTGTCTTGTGATATCTGCATGCATGTTTACCATGTTTAACGCCCCTCCAAAGCTAATGTCCTTGCAAGAGTGGCATTGGCGGAGGTGGGGTGTTACAAGTAGTATGCCAACGCCTTGACGGCAATCTTCAGACTTCTTTATCTGTACTATCTTGATCATCTTGTCAGACCAGTTCTCATCTGTGTGAACCTTGTCGAGATGTATTTGCTTTTCCTCGAGGACTCCTCGGATCCAGTGATATCTTGTATCAATGTGCTTTGTGCGGGAATGAAATGTTGAATTCTTTGCCAAGTAAATTGCACTTTGATTGTCACACTTCAAGACATACTTTTCTTGATCCACTCCTAATTCATGCAACAAGTTCTTCACCCACAACATCTCCTTGCAAGCTTCAGTGGCTGCGATACACTTTGCCTCTGTAGTGGATAATGCAATACACTTTTGTAGCTTTGATTGCCATGAAATAGCTCCCCTGCAAAAGTGGTTAAGTATCCCGATGTTGATTTCCTTGAATCAATGTCACCAGCCAAGTCTACATCTGTATATCCTTCCAACACAGGTTTTCCTTTTCCAAAGCATAAACATCTTTTGGAAGTTCCACGTAGATATCGGAGAATCCATTTGACTGCAACCCAATGCTCATTCCCTGGGTTAGCCAAGAAGCGACTGACAACACTAACTGCGTAAGCGATATCTGATCTTGTGCATATCATTGCGTACATGAGACTGCCTACTACAGATGAGTATGGTTTCTTCTTCATTTCCTCCATGTCTTTTTCACTTGTCGGACTCTGCTTCGAACTTAGCTTGAAGTGCCCAGCTAGTGGAGTGTTAACCGGCTTTGATTTGTGCATGTTGAACTTTTCCAACATTTTCTCGATATATCTCTCTTGGGATAGCCACAACAGTCTTTTTGATCTATCATGAGTTATTCTCATCCCAATGATTTGTTTAGCCGGTCCCAAATCTTTCATGGCAAAGCTCTTGCTTAGATCTTTCTTTAAAGCAGCTATCTTTATGTGATCTTGTCCAATGATTAGCATATCATCAACATAGAGCAAAAGTATGAGAAAGTCACCACTTACATACCTCTTTATGAAGACACAATGATCGATTTCCGTCTTTTTGAAATCATGTTCTACCATGAATGCGTCGAACTTCTTGTACCATTGCCTTGGTGCTTGCTTAAGTCCATATAGACTCTTTGTGAGGCGGCACACTATATCTTCTTTGCCTGAAACTTTGAATCCCTCAGGCTGTTCCATGTAGATCTCTTCCTCTAGGTCACCATGTAGAAACGCCATCTTGACATCGAGTTGTTCAATCTCCAAATCTTGCACGGTTGCTAGGCCAAGGACAACTCGGATTGATGACATCTTTACCACGGGAGAGAATATCTCTTCAAAGTCAGTACATTTTTCTTGTCCAAATCCTTTGACGACTAACCGAGCTTTGTAGCGAGGCTTTGAACGGTTTTCTTCGGTCTTGATTCTGTACACCCACTTATTCTTCAAAGCTCTTCTCCCTTTTGGTAGCTCCACTAGTTCATATGTGTTATTCTCATGCAAGGATTGCATTTCTTCTTGCATGGTCATTCTCCACTCTTCTTTATGACAATCACTCATTGCTTCTTTATAGCTTTGAGGCTCCCCCTCATCAGTGAGCGTAACGTACTCCTCTGTGTTGTATTAGGTGGATGATCTTCTGTCCCTTGAGGATTGTCTTGGCTCAGGTGCGATTGAAGTGCTAGATTGAGGTTCTTTCTGGACCATCATGAATTTCATGATCTTCACCATCATTACTTTCTTGTGTGTTATTATCTTCATGTTGAATCAGAGTAGGTTCAGTGTTCTTATAGCTTCTCAATCTTGACCTCTCTGAATTCTTGATATCTTCAATTGTTTGGTCTTCGGAGAATACAACATCTCTACTGCAAATAACCTTCTTGTTAATTGGATCTCACAACCGGTACCCAAATTCATCCTTAGGTGAACGAAGATATATACACTCCTTTGTCTTTGCATCAAGCTTAGCTCTCTCATCTTTTGGGATGTGAACAAATGTCTTGCACCCGAACACCTTGAGATGATTATATGAAGCCCTCTTTCCCGTCCAAACTTCCTCAGGAATGGCCCCATCCAAAGGAACTATGGCGAGAGGTTGACAATGTCGATCACAGCCATTATATCTTCTCCCCAAAATGATTTGGGTAACTTAGCATGAGAGAGCACACAACAAACTTTTTCTTCAATGGTTCGGCTCATTCTCTCAGCTAGCCATTCAATTGTGGTGTCTTGGGTGGAGTCTTCTCTAGCCTACTGCCATATTTCTTGCAATATACTTCAAAAGGACCTCTATACTCACCTCCGTTATCTGATCGTACACACTTGATCTTCCGTCCAGTCTCACGCTCCACTAGAGCATGGAATTCTTTGAAGGCATCAAACACTTGATCTTTTGATTTTAACAGGTACAACCATACTTTTCTTGAATGATCATCAATGAAGATGACAAAATGTAGAGCACCACCAATGGATCTCTCAGACATCGAACATACATCAGTGTGCAAGAGGTCTAGAATGTTCGTTCTCCTTGTGGGTGGAGAAGATCTTTGGAAAGCAACCCTGTGTTGTTTTCCAGCTAAATAATGAGCACAAGTATGAAGTGGGTTACCTTTCACGTTAGGGAGGGGTTGTTTCTGAATAAGTATGTGAAGGCCTTTCTCGCTAATATGCCCAAATCGTTTATGCCATATGTCCATATCATCAGTAGAGACGTTTACTTCTCCTTTGCATAGCTTAGCTTGCATTACATACAATGATCCTACCTTCTTTCCTCGAGCTATTGTCAAACTTCATTTGGTGAGCTTCCACTTCCCTTCACCAAAGTAATTCATCAGACCATCATCATCTAGCTTTCCAGCAGAGATAAGACTAAGACGCATGGATGCCTCACATCTTTCAAAACAAGCTTGCACCCGGTGCTTGTCGTCACAGTGATGTCTCCTATTCCAACAATTTTGCTTCTATCTTGATTTCCCATTTGCACCATTCCAAAGTCACCTCTTTGATAGGACGAGAAGAAGCTTTCATGTGGAGTAACATGGAAGGAAGCACCAGAATCAATAATCCAAGAACTCTCATCACAAGCAATATTTAGAATGTTACTTTCACCAACAAGATATAGCAGATCTTCCTTCAATACTAAGGTTGTAGTACTCTTTTCTTCTTGCTTCTTCGTTAGGCTTATTTGGTCAGGCTTAATATTACCGACTTTTTGGTCTCTTTTGAAGCTTCGACATTCCATTTTCTTGTGACCCATCTTTCCACAGTAATAGCATGCAATCTTCGAGCGTGACTTGGGATCTTCCTCGAGATTGATGTGGATTTCGGCTCTTACTACGTCCACGAGTTTCATTCCTACCCTGATTCTCAACAACATTAGCTTCGGGATGAATAGACTCATCTCGTTTCATTCTCCTTGCTTCTTCACCAAGAAGGCTGTCACTGACGGTATCCATAGTTAACTTTCCTTCCGGAGCTGAGTTACTAAGTGTAACAACAAGTGTGTCCCAACTTTCCGGTAAGGAACTGAGAAGTAGAAGAGCTTGTGACCCATCATCAATCTTCATATCAATTTTTGTTAGTTGATTTACGAGCCCCTTGAAGTTATTCAAGTGCTCAATCATACTGTGACCATCCTTATACTCCAATTTCACCAACCGTCGAACTAAATTGGCCTTGTTGCGAGGCGTTTTCTTCTGAATCATGGGCTCAAGCTTTGTCCATAATTCATAGGCATTTGTATAAGTAGAAATATGCTCGAAGAGAGTTTTGTCAATGTACTTACGGATCATAGCAACAACCTTCCGGTTCAAGAGTTCCCACTGAGCATCACTCTTCCCTGCCACCTTATCTTTGTAGATGATGGGCTCATGCAAATCCTTACAATACAAATGGTCCTCCATCATTGGCTTCCAATAGGAGTAGTTGTTGGCTGTAAGCTTGAACATGTCTCCATCATGAGTGACATTATCCTCCATCTTGAACTTACACGAGCTTCATTACGCCTGTGGATGAACCTGGCTCCGATACCACTGTTGGGGAAATTTCGGTCTTTCCCGCTTCGTGAAGTTAAGATAGACACTTTAAGATTAAGAGTAGCAATGAAAGCACACGAGTTTATAATTCTCCAATATGGAGATTCTTTCACTATACAAAAGAATAGTGAGATTACAAGAATATGATTACAAAAGTAACTCACACTCGATTCAAGCTTAAGAATAGATACTTCTCAAGCTCTCTCTTTTCACTTAAACAGGCTTGCTAACTCTCAAGTATTTTTCTCACTCTAAGAAGTGGATTTCTTTCTTGGATTCTTGGATGGATAGTAATAGGGCTCCTTCTCCTATTTATACCACTCAACCTCCATGATGAATGGTGGAGATTACTTGCATCGAAGGGTGGAGATTGATTCTCTAGAATGCTCCATACTCTCTAGGAATATCTACACTCTTCCATTCCATTATGCATCCTTCCATACTCTTCCATAAACTTCCGGAAGGTTCCACACGTCTCCAGAATATTCCAGAGGGTTCCACATTCTTCCACAAGCTTCTAGAGAGTTCTACACTTCTCTAGAGTTCTCCGGAACATTCTAGAAAATTCTAGATTTCTCTAGAAATGTCCAGAATTTTCAAGAAACTCTCCAATTAATGAGGGATCCCAACACAATGGTCGGCTACAAACACGGTTTGGTGAGGAGGCAGAAATTTAGGGAGGAGTCTGAGGAATGGATTTCAGGATTTAATTATGAAGAGGAAGTGAAGGAAAAGATAAAGTAGTTCCAAGGCAGTTACGGAAGGGAAAAAAAGGTGAGTTGTCGAGAAAGGAGAAAAAAAAAGCGTTGAGTTGTTCAGAGCATAGAACGGGGTGGAGGGCAGAACATTAGAGAGAACACGTATACTTCATTTAGTTCTATTTAGTTCGTGTTTTCCTGTTTAAATAATAGATGGAAAATTTTATTTGTATCCACCGTTTCTATCAGTTCATCCACCCTAGAATTTAGGAATACTACATATCTTTATGGTTTGTTTAAATTTTAGAATTTGATTAGTTTATCCACGCACAACGTATATGTTATCTATTTTCTCACCGCTTTCTTTTCTTCTTTTCTCTCTGGTTCTGTTTCTTCATCCTTCTGCTAAACCAATTCTTGTCAGGTACATATAAATCAAAAAAGGAAAAACCTTGTCAAATTAACTCTTTTTCTTCTCATTAAAATGGACTGTGAAGAGGACTACATCCAAATTTGGAAGCAATATGAATTAGTTGCTGGAGTATTGACCTCAGCATTATGTGCAATCTTTCATGGCAGCATATTTCTTATTTTCTGTCAAGCTTTATGATGTCTGCTTCTTCATTCGTCTGTTCTTCTATTTGTAATAGTTAACTATAATTTGCAAAGATGTAAGGCTCACTATGTCATCATATTCATTACTTTCATGAAATGATAAAAAGATCAAATTTGTATATTACCTCAGCTCCTAAATTATATGGAGCGGTCCTCAGTTCTGCCATGTTTGGTTAACTATTATTGTGTTGAGTGTGGGTGTTGCGTTAGTTATGTGCAACAACTATAGGTAATGTGTTTGTGTGTGGAAATTTTGTGTGTAGGGTGCATGAGGCTGTGCGGGTCTATGCATGTATGTGTATATATTGGTGTTTATGTGTGTGTATTAGTAAGTCAGGTGAGCAGAAAAAAAGTTAATGGTTTAACTTGAAACCAGTCACTTGTATGTTGTTGTATGGATGATAGCGTAGTGGAATTCAGTCTAGAAAAGGTATAATTACAAAACAATTCTCACATTACATTGCTGTTATAATCCAATCAAACATATATACAAACTGAATGTCGCTCAAAAGAAACTAACAAAGTAGTAGCAATTGATGTATGATTCTAACAAAAAAAAAAAAATCTGATACGATAACTTGAAATGGTATTGTGTTACAGTGCATTTTTCTATGTTGTGTTTCTTCCCTGTTTGAGTTATGCACGATCGGATTTTGTTGTATATTGCACTTTGCTGTGTTGAAACTTGTGCACTTGTGTTTTTGTGCATCTTTCCTTGCTGCATCCTATCTGAACTGATCTAAAGTGAAGAGTCAATTATTACAGCAACTGTATACTGAAGTGAAGAAGACCACCTAATCCACGGAATCTACAAAGATCGGTACTTGAATGCTGAGACATATTTTAATTAGGAGAAAGCATGAACCTTGAAGGTGGGTATACTATACATTTACATTTTCTTTTATTTCATGTTCACGAAATAAACGAAAAAAAACTCATTTTCCCATTTTTGAACCGTGAGAAAGAAAAACCTTTGAGAAGATGATAAGAGAAGCCGTGAGAAGAAGATATAAGTATTGTGGATGAACTAATCAAATTTCATTAATTATACATACCATAAAAATATGTAGTATTCCTAATTTCTAGGGTGGATGAACTGATAGAAACCGTGGATTGCACTATCCATCCTGGTACTATCAGTGGGCCACGCATTATTAAGAAAACAAAAAGCCTTTAATGGTAATGTAATTTAATGAGTTTGTTTCAGTCTTGCTAACCAAAAATTTGGATTTTCTTTTAGTGCTATTTGTACAGGGATCAAGATGGTACTATTATGCTTATAATATGTGAACCCTTGCCAATTTGAAAAAAAATAAGAAGAATGTTGTTTCGGTTATGCCACTATGAAGTTCAGATGTTATCCAACTTATTGCATAAAACTAATTACTGCTCAGAGCTTCGATTGTGGATTTTGATTAGCCAATGTAGGAGCCTTAACTGATTTTTGCAATATATTATAACTAAAGGCCTTTTAGTAATTAAAGATGATGTGATATGAAAAGAACAAGTTGTGCAATTGAATAACATATGCTCCTTATTTTATCGTACAGGTTAACAAATTCATATACCTGATGCACCATATTGAACTTGGTACACTTCCTTCTGTTATTAAATTCTCTAGATGTTCAGACCATTTAATATTGATAGGTTGATTTCGAAAAACAATAGAAAATAAGATGAATCATATAATTGTATGAGATATTTCTTATCTATAATTCTGAATTTGGATGCACCCTAGAACATTCTACTGTTCACGAAATGTAAAACCAGTGTTGATGTATTCTTAGTGCTGCATAGTGTTTTTACTTTTTATAATTGTTGGTGATTCTGTTTTCGTTTACCCATCATTAATTTAACATGCTTCACTTTTCTCAAATGTCCTTGCAGATGGTATGACAATCTGTTCATATACCAGTTTCTAATCTGCAGGCCTTTATGAATTTATGCAAGAATCAAGAATGGTTAGAGAGGTTACTACAACATCCTGTACATATACAGGTCGCATGCTTGATGAGTGCATCTAGAGTGACTGACCCGGTATCTAAGATGCTTAGAAGAACATTGGCCAAATATGGATGGTGACAAAATATACTTATAAACAGATGCAGCTACTATTCAAATCGAATTTTATGTTCATTTATTTGTTAGAGAGTTGGAACAAAAGTACATGAAAAATTCAAAATAATGGATTGTAAAATGTTTGTGCGGATTAATCGATTGTCAAATTGTGAAAAGTCAAACGTAAACAATGCCTGAATAGAAATAAAACCTTCATTGTTTAGCTTCAAACATTTTGTATCACTACACTACATAAGATCGAATTATATTTTTATATTTCTTATTAATATGAATTATATTTGTATATTTCTTAATAATATCCTATACGATGATGTTTTATGCCTACCAAGAATATGTACTTGACTAACTGATTCTATTCATGCTTCCAGTTCCACATGCCAAACCTTTTCAATCCAGTGTGAAGAATTTTTGCTACTAACAAAATATCAATCTAAAATGTATTATAATTAATGGCTCATATTGCTAATGCATTGAATTTTAGCAGCATATTAAACTACTCGGCGTATAATAAGAAATATATCAATATTGTGGTCCAACCGAAAATAAAATTCATGCGCTTATGGTAACTTAAACATTAAAGGCAGACAAACCAATTGAATCAGTTGTTTGTGGAAGTAACCTTACCTAGCGTAAATGTAGATTTCTTTCTTCATTTGTAGGATAATAACTGGCTTATAATACAAGTAATCTGCATTATTGGATTGCCTCTGATGTCCACTTTTCACATAAAAACAAAAAGATCAAATGGTCAAGATTTTGTAATTTTCAATTTGGGTATCTAATTTTGAGTTGAAATATCCGACCCTATTATACATATACGAGCGTTATAGCACACGCTTCACGCATGATCATTGCTTGAATTTTACGTTTGAATTGTTTTTCCAAAATTATGCATGTTTAGCCATTTTTTTTATATTGAAATAGGTTGAAATGTATAATTAGTTTGATTATTTATTTCTATGTTGCAATATTGAATGTTCATTTAAATTTTGAATCCTATTATTACTTAAAAAAGAAACGAATTTATGTAAGATTTTGTTTAGCAGATCCTACTTATAATCACTGTAAGTTTTGGTAATATTTATAGAGAAGCGGTTTGAATTCGTAATGAAAGTCTATTTATAGATCTTTTTTTGAGCGATATTAGAGGTGATTTGAATTTATGAAAAAAGTTTATTAGATCCTATTGTAAGTGATATTAAATGACATTTTGTCTCCTAATGGGGAGATCAGGTTAAACAACAATTTTGTATATTTAAAAACTCACACATAAGGGCACTTAGGAAGTTCACGGTCGGACCAAAAGATTGCGCAGTCAAATCAACAAATAACATTGGTTTTTGTTGTACTTGTGAGCTGTACAATAGTTTGCTTTAACCAATCTTCAAATGCGTTGATCGGAGCACTATTTGCATTTTACTATATAAAATATGTGATGGACTACAATCACAAAATCTTTGTACAACAAATTTTGTCGCACGAGCATGGACACAAAATTTTAGATTTCAAACTCATATCTTTTAATACATGTTATAAGCATATGTCCAAAATTATATTTACACCAATACAATTTAATGTATGATTACTACGATTCTATCATTTAATTGGACCCAAAAAAATCAAAATCATAGAAATAAGCATAACATGTATCAAATAAAACGTTGTACACAATGATAAACATCTCTTATACACTTAACAACACATTCCAAATTTTAAGTCCATCTACCACAGCACTTAATTTGTGTGCCCAAAACACCTAAAAATGATTCATCAATTCTATCTGCAAATTACAACTCACCAACTACCCGTGTAAGAAGCACGGGTTCCAACCTAGTATGATAATATATATGAAAACAAACGAATAATAATATTTTTGAGAAAATTCAGTTGGATCCCTTCAACTTGTTTTCCTACATCCACAGATGTTAGCCAACATAAATAATACACATCCTGCTTCGATGCAGAATATCGCGGTATAGAAAGTCATCCACTATCATATTATGGGGTGCATAGGGTCATCCGCTAATGATAATGCGGGCATCCACTAATGATACTGCGGGAAATATCCAATCACTAATATATATATATATACATATACATACATACATACATACATACATACATACATATATATATATATATATATATATATATAGCCACAACCACTAAGCCTATGTAACTAATATATATGTATATAGTAGGCACAACTAACAAACAATTTATAAATGCATCCAAGCAGCCAACAATTTATTTTTAATGATAAAATTAAATTTAAATAAATTTCTGAGTGAGAATTACTCATCGAAATTGCAGTCGTTGAACATACTCTTTATTTCCAAATCATCTGCTACGAATCTTCTCGAATGATTTCGAACCTACGATAATTTGATTTAAACTTACTGATTAACATTTATTTATTTAAATTAATTATTTAAACGAATAAAAAAAATTCCTACATTTTTTATGGTTCCTAAATTAAATTTAACTTAACAAATATAAATAAACTAATCTATGTATTTTAAAATTTAATTAAAGTGTATACCTTATCGTCTTGTTGATTACCCACTAAAATCAGCGCCAAATTTAAGCTAGATTTCCCAGACCATTGTCGTGCACTACAAACTTCCATATCTCCACTAACACTCAAAGAACCCGTAACCAGTCACCCCCATCATCTGTGCTCCATCCCATCTCCATTCACGCTTACTGTAAACAAACTGAACTCCATACTCTCTTTCTCTCCTTCACGGCCTCCTTCTGATCCTATTAAAACTCAAACTAACTTCACAATAGAACTCAACATTACGAGCTCACCTTCTCAACATCATCATCCCCAATCCGAAACTCCCTACGACATCGCGACTCAGTCCCCTTCGCTGACACAATACAGGTGGCGACACCTTTAATTTCGAAATCCACCCGAAAATTCAAAACTAATTCCATGTGATGCTGTTAACATGAATCTTACCTGCAAATTGATAATCGATACCCCTGATCCCCAATTTGAACCCTTCTTCGTCGTTCCTGAAGTCGAGAATTTCACACAGGCTCATCGCATCAAACATAGCACATCCCAAAATGAAGTGCACGTCAGAAGAAGCTCACCGAACTTAGATCGAGACTCACCTCTCCAACAGCCTAGCCACAACGCGTCGACCCCAAACCAATTCTGACTTCGGCCCCTCCATCGAATTGCATAACTCCATCAAAGTCGAAATCCCCCATCTCCAGTTCGATGTCGATCTCTATGCAATTCTCGATTTACCCTTTCAATTTCTTTTTTTTTTCCTTTTAATCGAATTGAGGGAGAGTATGAAATTAAAAATGGGGAAGTTGCGATTTCGTTTTGGTGAAACAAAATGGATGGCACGGCTTGGGTTTATTTCGTTGGGGAGTAAGAGAAAGTGGGTGCGGTTTGTCAAGGGAGTAACCATTTTCAATATAAAGCTTTTGATTTTACTTCTCCTGCAAATGAATTCGAAGAGATAAAAGGAGCAAGTGCCATCGTGATTTATAAGGGAAGAAAACTTAGGAACCAAGGGATTCAGGAGTCCATTTATTTATCCACGGTATTTGCTCTTCCAACCCAGTAATTCATTAATAAAAAAAAAAAAGACTAAACTTTCCTCCAATTTTTTACTATTTCCACCCCGTTTATACCCATATTACCCTACCTTTTTTCATCAATGTGTTGTCTACTCTTTTACATTAGTTCCCAAATCCCTGAATTTCAGAAGAAAAAAAAAGAAAAAAAGAAATGCGAGCTGCAAAAACAAAGACGATGGGAAGAGGTAACCGAAAAGACGAAGAAATCAGATCCAAGAAACACCATGCTAAGATCCAAATTCCTTTTCCTGTTGCTGTTTCGACCTACGACATGACCGTGCGTTGATTCGATTTGTTCCTGAAATTGAGATGAGTTTGATGTACTAAAAACAATTTAAATTTTGGTAATTTGGATGAAATTCTGGGTATATATTGCAGATGATTATATTGTAAATAAGTATATTACAAAAATAAGTTTGATCGTGTTATATACGTTGTAAATAAGTATATAAGTTTCTAAAAAATATTGAAGGGCATAATTGGTATTGAAATTTTAAATTATTAAGCGGGGTATGAAGAGTAATTAGTGGGGTGGAAATAGACGGACCCGGGATTTAGAGCATCTTCAACCCTTCACAATGTGAAACCTATGTAGCACCAAGAATTAGACAATGTAGAATGAATTTGTTTGCATATTACAACAACAAAAAATTAGTTGTTCCAATGTAAATGTGCTTAAATGTTGAAATTTGCTTATGTGTCAAAAAAAAGTGGTGGTTAGCCTTTAACATTGTGAAATACAATGTCCAGAACTAGACATTTTATTTCACAATGTCTACCAATTAGATTGCCATGTCATATTACACATGTCATCAACATCAACGTTGGAGACTAAAAACAAAATGAAAATGTTAATCATCTATGTGGCATGTACTTCACATTAAAAAGACACATGCATTGGAGATGCTCTTAGTCTGCGATGCTATGTAAATAGGTACTACTGTTAAGTTGGGCCGGACATTTTTATCATATTACTACTTACCAGCCATTACCAACCGCTACCAATGAAACTGGTACCGAACAATCGGTAACCAATTTGATTGGTACGGTATGTCAAACCACATAAAAATATGTGGTACGATAATGGTAATTGAGCATTAACAATGGTAATTACCATACCTACCACATATCTTAAACAATACATATGTACATTCTTATATTTCATCATATATATATACTACATAACAAAAAACTTCTAAAATGTAATGATTTAATAAAATACCTAGGAAAATACTATTACGATACAAGATTGAATGCAATTTTTATTATATATCTTAGAAACGGTATAATTTATATGATATTTTCGTTCATCCATAAAGTTTTCATGCATGTTTGACTATGTAAAATAAGGTGGATAAATAATAATATAATAACAAAAAAATCAATTTTAATATTTAATATTTTAACGTAAAATATTGTGAACAAAAAGATATTATACTAGTGAACGGTAAAAACTTATTACCGATCTCTACTAACCATTTCCAACCATAAATCGAACTGTCGATAATCGATTTCTTTGGTTGGTAATGGTATGATTTTTCTATTACCATATAAAGTCGGTACGGTAATGGTTTTTGATACAAAGTTCCGGTACCGAACCGATTCCACCCCTACTACTAAGTACATATAATTTTAAATTCTGATTTGACCTATATTAAATTTGATTGACCTAAAGTGATTTTTATTTTATCTTAATGGATTCTGATTTGATTTCGAGCTTATCCACTAAAACGTTTCGAGGTTCATAACTTGAAACCATGAACCCTTATTTTAACGCACTGACCAACATTTCAATATTATAACGCTATTCTGAATTCAACGAAATATATTCTGCAATTTAATTCGAACGTATATATAATATAACCATATTAAATCGATATAATACAATTCAAATTCAAAACAAATCACTCCCCCATAATAAATTATTATTGTTCTCATTTATATTCAAACACCATTGACATTGATCATTTGAACCATTTCCGATACAATTTTAACTTCGAATTTAATTATTTCAGATTCTCGTATTACAACAATCTGATATACTTGAAATTAAATCGTAACCGATTATTAAATCGATAACTCAATATAAAAATACATTTTTATTAACTCAATGTTTAAAATAATATTAAACATTTAAAATAAATTGACCAAAAATCTGGGTCGTTACAGGTCAGACTGAGTTTTACAGGTTCCGGTTAGGATGCTGCGAATCTCTGAAGACAAGCGGGAGGAGTCCAGACGTATTAATATGTATTCCGCTGTGTATTGTATATGAGGACAGATTGATATAATTGTCCAAATTTGTCTGATGTACTCTGATGCATGTAAGTATATTGTTTGAATCTCTTTATAAAGATTTGTTTCTATATTATATTTTGTTCCGCTGCGAAGTGTGACTCTGTGTTGTTGATCTTCTCCTTCTTCTATTCAAATATTTCTTTCTTTCATTTCTCATCCTCTATTTTATTTCTACTAACTTTCCGCATTTTCGTGCAATTTGGGTGGACGGAAGTGTAATTAGTCGACTCAAAGGGTACAGAAAAGTTAGGCCATCACATATAAGGTGAAATATTTTGTGATTACACAACATATGTTCTTCTAAATATTATTATAATTTTCAAATTTACACAAATTCAAAAACGTATATTTAATATCTCATTAAAACCTAAGATGTCAATACATGTTTTGTTTAACAAAACATCATTTTAGAAATTGTTCCAAAATGTTACAATAAGGATTCAAACGATTTTTTTATTTCAATGCTAATTAAGTGTCCAAAATAAGTGTAAAATACTTTTTCTCTTTAAACACTTAACTTTATTAAGTATTTGAACGCCAACCATTCATTCATTTAAAACAGTCAATAAAACTTTTCTAATAACTAATAAACAATTATTCATTCTATTCTAGAAAATAGAATTTCAATTAATACCCAAGATTAAATTATGCGAAAATTTAGTTTCTGAAAAGGTCTAATGACATTTATTGCTAATTTTTTCAAAAAAACTTTATTACTTCACACAATCACAACTTTGGGGCATTACTCACAGTTTGTGTATCTTTTAATAATAAAACTTATTAACTTCTTTCTTTCTTTACAAAACATTTAATAAAATGCCCATTTTAAAAGTTATAACATTTATCAAATGTTCATGAATTCTTGAATTAAGAGCAAAATGATTTCTCTTATTTTAACACTTGCCTTTTATTTGTATTCTGAGTGCCTGTCTTTAATGTCTTTCGAAACGACAAATGTTTTGAAGTAATTGTTTGTTTTTATTTGAAAACGAGACTTTAGTAATCCAACATTAAATCAAGCAGTAAGCTTTTTAACATATTCATTAGCATATTCTCTATTTATGCTAATATTGCTAAATACGTTTTAAAACGTTAGCCCAAGACTGTACATATGTTAGTAGTACAGTTTAAAAATCTTTACTATCATGCATATATACTTTTATCAAATTTCTTAGTGATGTGCATTTAAATTTAAGAATTCTTTAATTACTTATCACACTTTGTTTGCACCATGAGGGTACTTTTCAAAAATTGAATTTAATAGTCTTTAGTTTGTAAACATATTTATTGGAGTAGACTATTCTCATTTATTTTACTCCTAGAATTGTTACCCTTACATACGCTCCTTATTATATGATAATTTTACTATTTCAATATCTACCTTAATTTTATTAAATAAATTTACTATCGACTCTCTCTTGAATGAATATACTTATGACATTTACCTTGTCAAACTTGTATATATCTTATTTTCTTTCACCTTTTTTATTTCTAATGGAATGTCAATTTTTATTCCCATAACTTATATTGGATTTATAAGAACATAATCTTTTCAAATTCATTTTAATAATAAAAGCTTGTCATGTCAAGACAATGACAATTATAAATTTACCATTATAACTGTTTGCTACTTGACACTTATATTTCTACCATTTTAAAGCTCATAACTAAAAATGTTTACTATCACAGTCTTTAATTCAGGAATTCAACTTCTGTTTTTCTTAAAGTTTAAATTATAGTTTACCTAAACAGAAGGAACAATAAACTTTTTCAAATTCCTCAAAACATTTATTTTCTCAAAAACCATATTTCAAATTTTCTTTTCTTAGTGGAACTATTATGAAACTTGAGTCTATAATTAAAATGTCAAATTCTCTTTTTCAAAACAATTTAATAGTGTGTCGAAAATCTCTTTATAGTTTTTTTTTCACGCTTTTGATTTTTTTCCGTCTAAATCTTCTGACTCACTACTCTACGTAAGTCTACTTCCTTTATCGAATCCTTTCTTCCGTATTCTTATATTTTCACTTCTTACATTCCAAATTGTTGTCATTATAAATGTCCTTTATGCCAATTTATCCATTAAACAAGCTCATTCTATGGACATTTAATTCAAATCGAATATTCGTACTTTTGCCTATATGGTCTTAATTACATCCACAATATTTTTTCGATTTCAATACCTTTTTGTTGTTGATCATTTAGTACTCTTTTGGATTACAAAATTCTATTAATTACTGATGTAGAAGTTTTATCCCATTTAATAAAGGGATAGTTTGGTTCAGGTCCCTGTTATGTTTCGAAATACAAAAAACTCACTCTCTAAAAACTTTATAAATTAGGTCCCTATTTTTTTAATCAGGGAAATAGTTTGAAGGACAAAAACACACCAAAATTTTCCCAAAAGGACAAGAGACAAAAAATTTGCTCAAAAGGACAACTTTTAGTGCAAAGTGTGAAAACATAGTGGCCCCTTGAATTCCACCATTTGCACTAAGAATTGTCCTTTTGGGCAAGTTTTTTATCGACCGTCCTTTTGGGCAAATTATGTGTTCACTTTGTCCTTATGGTAAAATATCCCTTTCAGGGAAATAGTTTGAAGGACAAAAACACACCAAAATTTTCCCAAAAGGACAAGAGACAAAAAATTTGCTCAAAAGGACAACTTTTATAAAAAACTGCAAAAATTTAATAAAAAACAACGAAAACTTTTACAAAAATTCAAAATTAAATTCAACACATAATCATCATCGTATTCATGCATTAAAACTACAAAAAAAAAATGAATTAAAAAGAAAAAAACTGCACGCTGCAATTAAATGCAATAGTTGTTGATATTGCTGCAACTTTTCCAATTATTTACATCAACTGTAAAACTGTTGGTGATATATCGGCAATTTAAATTAGTAATTGCACAATTTACTGCAATTTTTCATCTGCCCCAGTTTTACATCAACTGTAAAATAGTTGCTAATATATCAACAATTATATATAATAATTGCTGGTATATCAGCAATTTTTTGTAGCCTTCTATCAACTGAATAATGGTTGTTGATATATCATCAATTATATAAAATAATTGTTGATATATTAGCAATTATTTAGAGCCTTTCATAATTTCCAAGAATAGTTGCTGATATATCAACAACTATATATGAATAATTGCTCGTATATCAGCAATTATTCAGTAAAATTGTTGACATTTCTGTTTTCATTTGCATAATACTTCCGTGAATCTTTGCAATCTTTTTTTAATACACCAGTGCAAAAATAATAATTAAAATACTTTGCTACACTACAAAATAAGGACCCTCTTTACCTCAAATTTTACAGGAGGATCCGCTTTTAAAAAGACGTGAAAATAAAGATGCGTGCCATATTTCCACTTTAATAAAAGGTATCCTTCTGCTCTCTTTCTTTTTTTAATGAAATCTTCACATCTTTAGGTTATGGACATTAATTTATCCCATTCCAGATCCTTACTACTTATTTCTCCCTTATATTTTCCATGACTGATAATTAAATCACCAATTTATTCCCTTTAACTGCCTATTAAATTAAGGAGTTTCTTCCCACTTTCCAACCTTTAGGTTCTTATATCCCTTAGGTTCTTATAGGCTTTCAAATCGATAAGGGAACCACTAAATTACTACATAGCTTCGAGGGATTTTATAGAAGTTAAGTTTAATCCTTTCTAGAAGGTCCTATAGACAATAATTTCTAAATATATGTGTACTTTTGATCCTTTTCAAAATAACAAGTACGCCTCTCATACGTATATGTTTCCCCATAATCGGGTAACCTAATCTCTGATACCAACTATAACAACCACCAGAATGGTCCTAAATTCCGACCTAAAAAAGCCAATCGAAACGTGGAACCATTCTTAACAGATCGTTGGTTCATATAAGGAAATGATATAATAGATATAACAAAGCATACTACTGCAAAATTAAAACTTCACACAGCGGAAGGGATAAAATATAGTAACTTAAAATATATGCACCTTTGATTAAAACCGTCATAAATTACGGTTACAATGAGTCTCGTACAATAGTAGGTACATTAACATTAATTATCACATAATAATGATACTGCCACAAATTCTAAATAGCTATGGATCCTTCATCGTCAGGTTCCATCTCCAAGGTATCTCTGATCCAAGCATGTTAGGGATGAGAATCAAGAATCTTAAGGCAAAACTAACACTAGAGGGGAGTGAATAGTGTTTTAAAGAATTTATAGAAAGGGTGTGGCTATTCGCACCTCATGGTTTCCTCTTCACACCCCGATTAAAATTTTAGAATTTTATTTCCATATTTACCCTTTAACAGTTGATTATATGACTTGTCTAATGTTGAGATGTTGTACAATAATTAAAAAAATATCAATCATATACTTATATGGATGTTCAAGGCTAGATTTCAAACAGTATTTTAAAATTTTAAAATTACAATTGTACATGATCATTAAAAAAAAGATAAAAGTTATAAATAATGATTAAAATTTAAAACAATGATTAAAAATTTAAAAACAGTACAATTAGCGAAGCGTATGATTATGTGTTTTGAGATCGAGACATTAACAATATACTGAAATTGCAAAGACCTAAACAGTAAGCAGATAAATCATCACTATAGATGGTGTTGTTCAAATAAATCGACTTTACAGATGGAGCATTGATTACCCTAACCAACATTAAGGATGTATGTCAGTTTATTTCAACCAACGACGTCGTCTGCAAATGTTATTTAATCCAATCAACATTTTAAAGGGGGAGAGTAGTAGAAAAAATGCGAGCTGGAAACTAGATAAAGAAGAAAACAATTAGTGAGAATGAAAATACAATAGGGGCATTTTTGGATTAAATGGGGTGGGATGAGAAAATTATTGGGTGCATGTTTTATTTTCTAGTTAGCGGGGGGTGAAGAGTAAATGTTGGGGTGTTAATAGACGGACCCTTATAGAAATCTTAAACAATTAACAATTACTCAAACTACTATATGAATCACATAATGAATGTCACAATAAAAACAATCACAGATGCAAATATAAACAGAAATAAAATGCAGAAAAGGAAAGAACACACCAGATTTTATACTTATTCGGATTACTCCTACATCCAGTCCCACGCAATGCTGGATTGCGCAGAGTTTTACTAATATCAATATCCAATTACAACCCCCTTGATTTCACGGCTACAAGGTTAACACTGATTCAACACCCTTGATTTCACGGCTACAAGGTTAACACCGCTCCTTTTCCTTGATTTAACGGCAACAAGGAACTCAACCTTTCCTTATAAATTACAATTTCCCTAGAACTCTTGACTTGCACTTCCAAACAGAGAGTATTTGATTGAGATTGATAATAGAAGAAGAATAATATAATTTGTATTGAAATCGGTAGAGTATAAGTGTAGAAACTTAGAAAATTAAGAAGAATAATGGTTGTTTGATAAAGGAGGAAGAAGGAAAAGATATATTATCAAAAAATTCGAAATCAGACCCTTTATATAATGTTCCAAGGCACAACGATTCCTGGAACGTTTTAAATATTAAAAGACACGTTTTTTTTAAATTTATAATTTGTGACAGTTATATGTCGATATGTCAAAACATGTATGTCAACCTATGTATATATATTTGAATTTTAAATCATTTTTCAAGTATTTAAACCAATATATATATTCTAGAAATTCTTGAAACAAAACTAGTTGTTTAAACTATAATTTCTAAAGTATAACAACACATAAAATATTATTTAACCATATGATATAAAAACTACATATACAAATGATATAAAACTATATAATATAATTATAAACACATATATAATATAATTATATGACTTTATAATATAAGCTATATAAGAAACTTGTATATATTTGAAATCATAAGCAACAAATCTTTAGATGAATTAAAATCATTTTGAAAGGAGTTTGAAATAAATTAAAATCAATTTTAAAAGAATAATTTGAGAATAGAATTTAAGGGCGCTAATAGAGTTTTACATACTAACTAGACTCTATTACTCTGATAATCTTGATCTCTTGAAATCTTGATATCCTGATACTCATGAGTCTTGAATCTACTTTGAAATCTTTGAATATCTTAAACTATATAATCATCATTATTTATTTCCTGCATATAAATCCTGCATATATATATATTCTAAATAAAAGTGTTAGTATATATTTTCTAATCAATAATGTTAATAACTAAAACAAGGTTTTGTCATCGAAACATCATCAACATTTCATTCTCAAACAGTCTCCCTTTTTTGATGATGACAACCTTTGTTATAAAATATATTCAAACCTGATATTACATGTTGATCTGATTATTCAATTACTCCACCTTTCACCATGAATTCTTTCAAACTCCCTACCTATTCTATCTATACCTATTTTATAATTTCTCCCCCTTTGTCATCAACAAAAAGTATATCTAACTATACTCCCCCTAAATTTATACCAATAATGATCATAATGACTAATCCAAAGTATAACCCCTTCTAAACTTATAATTATAAATCTACTAAATTATAATTCTTCCTAATTTAATGACTATACTAGTGTAGTCCTACTAAATAATCAATACAAACTTATATAAATTAAGTGATCAAATAATATTTACAATCAATACACGCAATCCAATCAAAACAATAATTCAAACAATCATAATACGTATATCACAAACAAATATACGAAATGCTAAAACGTTTAGAGTTTCTTAACAATCGGGGATTTGTGAATTGGGCAATAGGGATAATGGAGACAAAATCCCCACTTTGCTCAATCATATTCCCATCTTTGTCAAAATACACTTCGCCTGCACATATAACTCGATCGTCTTCCTTAACATACGTAACAGCCCAGATTTTTAACCGCTCTATCTACTATTTAAATATGGTTTAAATATTGTATTGGAATTTAATTAGCTTGAATTCAGTAATTTTGAATATTTTATTAATATAAATAATAATTTAAATTCTGGAATGGTCGGAATTTGTTGAATTTGAAATATAATGTGAAAGGGCAATTTTAAAAGGGTTTAATGTTGTTTAGTTTTGAATTATATTAATGATTTTGTTTATTACACCTTTGAATGTTTAATTTATAATTTTATTATAAAACGAATTTCAGTGGCGCGGTAGTTTGTAATATAACGTTTTGAACTTTATATGGTTGTACATGATCCAATATAAGTCGGATTTGTTCGAAACAAGAAACATCTGAATCTATTTGATAATATTTTTCTAATGGAAGAGAAAATTTGAGTTTTCATATTGTAGATTTTGTTTTAAGTCCAAATCAAATTTTCAAATAATCGCTATGGAATTCGTTTTTAAATTATAACATTTATTTATATTAAATAAAGGGATTTTTAATATATCTAACATCAAGTTGGCTTAGATTCCAACTCGAGATAATTTATTATGAAACTACCTGAAATTCTGGTCAAGTATGGCTGATTATAATATTTTAATATTATTATATTAAGTTACTTTTAAATTGATTTATTTTAATTTAAATTGGACCCTTAAAAAGGGACTTTATTTAACCGACCTTCGTTTTCAACGAAACAAAATTTATTAAAACCGCAACAACTAACTATTGTTAGATTCAAGTTTCGCTTCAATTGGAATTATTTTATGAGCGTAGAAAAATTAAATGCAAATAAAACGACCATTTGGACTCGAACGAGCGTCTTTTGAGCAAATGAACTCGGAATTCGACGAAACAAGTTTCGTTAGGACCGTAGCGTCAAATTATACTATAACGTCCATTTTCTTCCTAAGCGGAGTTCGTATATGACCGCAGGAGGCAATAAACATCATTCAGAATTGGCGATAGACAAGAATAAAAATCGTTTGTCACTTCAATAAAAATCTTTGGTCAAATAAAATAAATAAGTAAATAAAATCTTTGTCTGTCCTTGCTCTGATATTCGCTTGTTCCCTTTTTTGTCGTAGGTAAGGAATTCTTCTTTAATATATACTAGCTGCCTCATTTTCTTCCACTCAGCAAAAACATAACCATAGCTAATTTTATTTTCAAGAAAACATATGAATTTAAATGCCCCACGAAAATTGATTTCGTTTAATTGGAGGGCTTTGTGAGCTCGAGGGCTTCAGGTTCACATACACCGTACTGGGTACAATCGAAGAAAGGGAAGGTCGATTTTTTTTGTGTCAGCGTGGGTATCAATGGGGGGTACGGTGATGTTAGAGGTGGATTTTGGAGAAATGGAGGGCAGCATGACGATCACTAGGTCCAGTCGCATGCATGGAGAGTTTTAGGTGGAGTTCGAAATTTTTTTGCGTCATGGTGTTTTGGGAAGGGGGTTGACTTGAACCAGTGGATGATGTATGTCGCAATTTTGATGAGAAAGGAGGGTAAATGGTTTCAGGGACTAGAAAGTGGTATGGGGTAAGGTCGGGTTGGTCGGTGACGTTAGGTGCAGGGTGGTTGATGGCGTTAGGGTTTGGTGGTCAGGCGGTCAGGTTGGCATGGTTAGGTCAACGTCCAGTGGCCTGAAATGGTAACGGTTGGGAAGTGTTTTGAGTGGAGCTGTTCGAATTAGGGGAAGGGCGTATTTTTACTGCATGGAGCTATCGACAGTCTGATGCACGAGAGAAGAAATAATGAATGGGGGAGATTTGGGCTCTTATAGCATTTTGGGCTTGGGCCGTGAAGGATTTTTAAGAAGAGAGGAAAAAAGGGAAGAAATAACAAGATGGATTGAAGGGTGCAAACGTTCTGCCTAGAAGGTGATATCGGGTGCAGGGATTGGGAACGAGGCCAAAGCCTGATTAAATTAATCTAATTGAGTTTAAAGGTAAATAATTATATAATTAACTCATTAATGATATTTTAATTCATTTTACAAACTTATAATGTACATATCTATTTTATACGTAAATGGAATTCAACAAAACAGTATTCGTTGAAATCGCATGGACGGATACCACGCTGCTGACCTGATTTGCAATGGTTCGAAAGTAATTGGGATTTTATACAATTTCAAACGCTTGGTTAAAATTGTATAAACCGTCCCGAATCGTCGATCGAACTGAACAGTGAGTTAGTTCTCACAATTTTCTGGGCTGTTGTGATGTCTTGAATTCATATAATTATAATCGATAATATAAAATTGGACGGTTGAATGTTAGGGATGCTATTGGTTGACTATTGCTTGTTATGGGTTAGTGTTAATTATATTAACGCCATTAAATTAAATTTTTGTCTTATATGATATTATAAATTGCTATAACAAGCTGTGATGCAGGGAAGAAATCCGACCAGATTCCTCAAATATTATGTATGTTTTTTGTTTTATATTGTTTATATATGAACTAATTGAACCCCAGTGATATTGAAATCCTGTTTGGATGTTAATGATGAATTTAAATTCAAAATTGTTGTGATTTGAATCAATATATGGTACTGATTAAGGAATTGGTAGGGGATGGCCTGAAATTCACATTTTTATTTCAAACGTTGATTTGCCATTACGTGAATTAACGAAGTTAAGTTATAAAATTCATTTTATAGCCGAAACAATATTTTAATTATATTTTATATTATAATGAAGTTTTAAAAAACAAGTGGTTGTTTATAAATGAGTTTTATTTAAAATATTAAAAATGGTTATATAATTAGAATTTGACGTTTAAAACAATTTTATAAGCGAGTGCGGCTATAATTAACCTCCGGGTTAATATTTGAGATGATTATTTTTAAGTGAATGACTAAGCAATATTATTAGATTAATTATATTAATCAAATAAGAAGAAGTAACCGAAAACGGTTAACGAGTTAACCGATGATTTAAAGTTGACTGAGTCAACTAGTTGATCAAAAGTGGTTATAAATAAATAGTTGTTTAATTTAATAACGTAATTTATTTAAATTAATGATATTTAAAGATTATTATTATAATTAATTATTGTTTAAAGTTGTTAACTAACCTATATTGACTGAACCAGTTTACTTCCGTTAATTATAATTAAAAGTAATTACTTCTTAAACAAATTTAATTAAGAAGTGATTGGGTATGAAATTGGAATTTAACCAAGTTGGAAATTTATTTCTAATAAAATATGGGTTTTCATGAACGAAGCTATAAAAAGAATATACGATAAGCCGATCGGCTTGGTAAAGATGTTGATAAATGAGTTTTACATATAAATCCCAAAAGCTTGATTTATGTAAATTGCTTGGAAATTGATTATCGTAATAGAATTTATATAATGGAATTAAAGCAAAAAGTCAAGGTTTAATAAAAGCTGTCTTAATCAACCGAGATTTTCCAAGGTACGAATATGGTTTATAAAACCATGTTTTAATAAAGTAGAAAATGAGATTTGATTAATATTAAAGAAAGATGGGTTTTTGAGTTACGAACTATTATTTATTCTAAGGTAAGAATGCTGTCGGTCAAAGCCTCACTACACCAAAACAGGTGATTCCCAACGAGTATAACCGTCGCAAACAATTTCAGCAACGCTTATTAGTGTTGCTATGGAGGGGTGGCAAATTAGTACCAACGCTTATAAGCGTTGGTAGATTTTCTGTACCAACGCTTATAAGCGTTGGTAAATTTTCAGTCGCAACGCTTATAAGCGTTGGTAGATTTTCTTTAGCAACGCTTGTAAGCGTTGTAAGATTTTTGTTTGCAACGCTTATACATGTTGCAATACATTTGTTTGTAACGCCTATACATGTTACAAAATTTTAATTCACAACAAATATAAATTTTAATAATAACAGAAATATGTATTAACAACTCGCATATTCTAACATTAATATTCAATTAATAACCAACATGATGATAATATAGACGATATTTAATATGAATCAAAAACTAATATTAAACTCAATGCATACTAATAGATAACATTCATAACATAACGACATAGAATATCAGTTAACAATAAACAAACACAATACATAATTAAGATGTCAAATTCAATAATACATAATTAGTTTGCTAAATTCAATACATAAATAAGATTCTACAAATAACGAATACGAAACTCTGGCCATATAACGAAGCCTCCATCTGAAAATTCACATAACTTGTACATTCCATTTTGAGGACCATCATAAATTGGTGCATCCGGTTCAAGAACTTCAACAACCCAAATTACTTTCTCAATATTCGGTACCACTTTCCTAAAATGACAAACTGTTTGTGTTCCAAGATAACCTTTTGCTACCTCCTTCTCTAAATCATTTGACAATAGCATTACGTATTTCTTTTCCATTGTAGATGAATGAAGATCATTAAGTGACACATTTGGAGTAACGGTTACATTATTACTTATAGGAGAATCCCTTAAATTAGAAGCACCTTCTGTACGAGGAGTGGAAGGACTTGCAACAAGTTTTTCTTGCATATTAGGTATAAATTTCATAAAAGTTGAAGTAATTGAATTGATGGCGTTATTAACTTGAGTAGCTACTTGCCTTTCTATCTCCAATTTCCAAACGGACAATTTCACGGCTTGTTTTTTATCAGCTACAGCTTTTACAGCTCGAGCCACCTTTACTTGTTTTATAGAAGAAGTAGAACTAATTGCTCGACAATAATTTTTCTTCGTGTCGGAACCAAAAACTTCTGCAATTGGATCATTATCAAGATCATCTACTGCGCCACTAGAACTCCCATCCAATTTTCTCTTTTCTTCCGCTGCCTCTAGAAGTGCTTGCATTCATTGAATATCACATTAAATTGAAAATTTCAGTTTCTTGTTAAAAACAGAAAAACATCTCGCACGAAATACCGAATTCACAAAAGTCAAAACAGAAAAACATCTTGCAAATTAGGTAAGGCTCGGCTCAGCAGTTGCTGAGCTAAAAGGCTCAGCATTTGCTGAGTTTTGGCTCAGCAAATGCCGAGTTTTGGCTCAGCAAATGCTGAGCCAAAACTCAGCAAATGCTGAGCCACAGCTGAGCAGCATTTGCTGAGCCTGTGGCTCAGCAGCATTTGCTGAGCCTCAGGCTCAGCATTTGCTGAGCCTGTGCTGAGCCTCAGGCTCAGCATTTGCTGAGCCGTGGGCTCAGCATTTGCTGAGCCAAAACTCAGCAAATGCTGAGCCTGTGGCTCAGCAAAGCTGAGCGGTAAGGCTCAGCAGTTGCTGAGCCAAAGCTCAGCAAATGCTGAGGCTCGAGCTCAGCATTTGCTGAGCAAAAGCTCAGCAAATGCTGAGCCACGGCTCAGCCTGTGGGTCAGCATTTGCTGAGCCGTGGGCTCAGTATTTGCTGAGCCAAAACTCAACAAATGCTGAGCCTGTGGCTCAGCAAAGCTGAGCGGTAAGGCTCAGCAGTTGCTGAGCCAAAGCTCAGCAAATGCTGAGCCTCAGGCTCAGCATTCGCCGAGCAAAAGCTCAGCAAATGCTGAGCCATGGCTCAGCCTGTGGGTCAGCTTTGCTGAGCCATGGGCTCAGCATTTGCTGAGCCAAAACTCAGCAAATGCTGAGCCTGTGGCTCAGCAAAGCTGAGCGGTAAGGCTCAGCAGTTGCTGAGCCAAAGCTCAGCAAATGCTGAGCCTCAGGCTCAGCATTTGCTGGGCAAAAGCTCAGCAAATGCTGAGCCACGGCTCAGCCTGTGGGTCAGCTTTGTTGAGCCGTGGGCTCAGCATTTGCTGGGCCAAAACTCAGCAAATGCTGAGCCTTACGGCTCAGCTTTTCTGAGCGGCAAGGCTCAGCAAAGCTGAGCTGTAAGGCTCAGCAAAGCTGTATATGTTTTCGGCATTTGTAGAAACCCAACTTTATGTACTCAACATTGTTCAGGCAAAACATCATGAGTTCAGGCAAATAATGATCAATTAAAATAATTTACTGAGCTTAACAACATATATGCAAACCTACATATGTTTCTGCGGCACATGGTAGTACTTCTCCCGATTTTCTTTTATGTCCAACCTTCCAAATCGTCGTTCGTGAAATATTTGCTTCTGGATTGGATAAGACCTACAAGAAATATCAAAGTTGACAACACATAATTAATATAACATTCTACAAACAACCATTTACAAAAGATAATTTTATTACCATTTCATGGTGCACTCTATGGTAAGGTTTCCTTCCTAGAGTATGAGTAATTTGGTTTTTCGCTTTGTTTTTTGCATTTTTTTTACATTGCTCCATCTTTTCATTCGTATACTCAATATCAAGGAACTTTTCCGACCACACTCTATCTATATCATCTGGACATCTGTCAATGGCAACACGTTTAGGAATCATAGTGTCATCAACTTTAAGAAGACTTTTTCTTAATGTTGACTTCATTGATCTATAGTACGGTGGGAAATGTTTCTCTAATAACGGTCGAGCTATGCTAGGGTCTACATCCATGTCAAATTCTTCCTATCACGAGAAAAGAAACAAAATAAACGAAATCATGAAACAATCAAATATATCATAATTTAAACTTGATGATGAAATTGATATGAGTGAAAATACCAAAAGCCCTTCCCATAGTTTATCCTTGTAGAAGCTATCTACGGCCCTCCATTCTTTGTAGCCAACGGGTATATGACAACGAATTAACTCACCACTACGTGTACTCCATTTAGCTGAATCTTCCCCTACTGCACCCTCAACCCCAACCATTATAAAGTACTTTTTACCTTTGGGTGGTTGAGGTTCAATAGTCTGTGTTGTACTTAAATTTGCATTTGCGCTATTGTTTGTCATTTTAATGAAAAATCTACATTAAAAAACAAACAAAATGTAAAGTTAACATAACACGTAAAAGATACTTACAAGACATAAATTAACATAACAAACTGGCAATAGTTTCAAAAGACATCAATAAAAGAAAATCATACATTTCAAAACACAACATAATTGTACAATTGCATGATCAAAACAAGCAAAATACATGCAAAATATTTTCAATCAACATGTTGATTTCGATTGAATACATTTCAATAATGGTTCTAAATTTGGTTGTTCTTTCAAAATAGATTGATATGTTGTTGGTACTTCATAATCATCTATGTTATCCATTATGCGTTTAGGAGAGCGTCGAACAATTGACCAGTCGGAATTGATATGTGTATTTATGATGTAAAATACTTGACTTGCTTCGGACGCAAGAATAGCAGGCTCATCATATTCTCCATCGGTATTCTTGAGTTTCTTTAAGTTTACCATTAACAAATTTGTATCCGGGCAAACTTTACATCCATTTGTCTTATCTGCAACATTCACCCAATCACAATAGAATACCACATGTTGAAAATCATAGTAATCAACTTCCATGATCTCTCTAATAACACCATACCAAGTAGTATCGTCATCCGTAGGATTTATATCTTTTGAACTTGCAACAAATGTAGTGATCGCATCCATACAGACACCACTATCTTGCGTTGAAATGCTATCGTCATAATGTTGAGGAGAGATTGTATAGCCGTTCACTCTATACTTAAGAAAAGTTCTGACTTCCCACTTTGGACCATTAACATACAACCATAACATTGTGTCCATGCATTTTTCGTCCACTAACTGTTAAGAATTAACAAAATTAATAGAATAACATTAGTTAAAAAGAAATATATTGCTCTCAAGTAAATTTAGCACACCTTATTGTATAGCCAATCAACAAATTCAGATTGGACTACTACTTCTGCTTTTGTGATAGTTTTCCTTTTACCACGAAGACCGTCTTCTAAAGATAAGCGGTATGCACTACAAATTCAATATTGTGATAAATATATATATATATATTCTTGACTAAATGTGATACATATTGAAAAAGGTGAAAATGTATGACCTGTAGTATTCATCTCGTTCTGGTATATCAATTCTAAATAGTAACCATCGTCGAATCTGTGATCGTTGCACTCTAGATAATTTTAACGGTTTACCTTCAACGATGGAACGCTCATATATATCATCACTATTCTCATCTAAAAAGGATGCTTGTTTAGAGCTATGATTTCCATCACGTGGATTTGGCATATATTCCATTGCGTATCGAACTGATTCTGAAACAAGGTATGCTTCAGAAATTGATCCTTCTATATACCTTTTGTTACTAGGTATGTTTTTGCAATCTTTCATAGCCCTAGCACACAAAAATTAATATGCATACTTACAGTTAGTTATTTCATAACCCTTAGGTAAAATAATTTGAATGCAAAAACAATATTTACCTTTCAAATGGATACATCCATATATAATTCGATGGTCCACAAAGCAGAGCTTGATCTGCTAAATGTACCATCAAATGGATGCTTATATTAAAAAAATCCGTTGAAACATAGTGTGCCAATACACATAATGCTTCAGCAATCATATCTTTAGCCGCTTGCACATGTTCTCGAACAAGAACTTTTGAACATATTATGTTGAAGTACAAGCTTACTTGTAAAAGCGCTCGTCTTAACTCACGACACTTTGGATATGCATGTTGAACCATGATAGGAAGCAAGTATTGGATGAGAATATGATAATCATATGTCTTTTTAATTTGCAAACCGGGTGGTTGAAGACATATAAGACCATTTAACTTAGTTGCAAGACATGATGGAAGTTTTGCATCTTTAATAACTTGACAACATTGCAACTTGTGATCCTTATCAAATGCAAGTTTAGAAGATTGCTTTCCTTTGTTAAACATAAAATTGATGAGATGTTCAACAACATTTTTTCCAGTATGCATCACATCAATAGTATGACGAACTTTATGATTGCTCCAATAATCCAAGTCAAACAAAATTGACTTCTTATACCATGCCGGCCTTCCTCATCGACAAGACAATCTACATTATCATAAGCTTCAGAAATCAATCTCTTTTTGCTTGGTGGTATTTTGCCACGAATATATTTGATACGCTCAAGCTTTTCCAAAAGAGGCGAGCCTCTTAGCCGAGTTGGAGGCTCTTTATATTCAACATCCCTATACCATCCGTGTTATAATGCTCTATATGGATGATCATTCTTCAAAAACCTTCTATATTTTGAATAGATGATCTTGTTGCCGATGTACTCTGATTCTGTCTTGGTAGCACAGACAGGACACGCTTTATAACCATGAGTCACACAGCCAGATAAGTTACCAAAAGCTGGTAAATCATGAATTCCCCATAGTAATATTGCTTTCATATTGAAAAATTCTTGCTTGTCTGTGTCAAAAACAGACGCTCCTTCGTCCCAAAGATGTTTTAATTCATCGACAAGAGGTTCCAAGTATACATCAATGTCCTGACTTGGTGCTCTTGGTCCAGGAATTAAAATACTCAACATTTGAAATTGTGATTTCATACACAACGAAGGGGGTAGGTTATAAGGTATCATATAAACAGGCCAACAACTATAACTATTGGAGAGAACACCATTTGGATTAAACCCATCCGTAGAAATACCAAGCCAAACATTGCGTCCTTCAATAGCAAATTCTGGCCACCGACTTTTGACTGATCTCCATTCAGCTGAATCTATAGGATGTCGCATGGAATTCCAAGATGGTGTAGCTTTCTTGTGTCATTGCATTTTACGAGCTATCCATGGTATAGTGTACAATCTACTTAATCTTGGACTTATAGGAAAGTATCTTAAAACTTTTCTTGGTTCTTTCGTTAATTTAACCTCCCCTAACACTGTTTTTTTTGTTTTGTAACTTGTTTTATGGCACACAGGACATTCTTTCGCATCAACATTTTCTTTCCAAAATAATATACAATCATTGACACAAGCATGTATATGCTTCACCTCCATTCCCAAATCCTTTATTATTTTCTTCATCGTGGGATACTTGTCAGGTAAATTATTTTCTTTTGGAAGCCAACGTTTTAATCGCTTCAACAACTCAGTCACACTATTTCCCGACCAGTTAAATTCTTTTTTAAGGTTCTGAAGCTCAACAATTACACCTAACGTTGTAATCCCCTCTTCGCAAGAAGAATAAAGTTTTTCATTTGCTTTGTCTGCGTATTCTTTGTGCTTCTCTCCAAGGTAAGAATGATAATTGTCTGTATTTGTATGTTGAACTTCCTCTTCACCGCTAGCTTGTGGCATATTATGCACTCCAAAAGCATCGTCTACGAGATTTCTAAGAGCCCCCTCTACACAATGGTCGGTTTGAATTTGATCTTGGATATGAGGATCTGAAATAATATTTTTTGTATGATTCATCCCCGTGTTATTGTTGCTCATCTCTCCATGAAAAAACCACCTATTATATGTTTTAATCATACCATGAATGATTAAGTGTTTCTCAACGCTTTCCAGTGAGAGCTTCTTAGAGTTCTTGCACTTAATACAAGGACAGGTGCAAATTTCAACATCGCAAGATGAGTGATTCTTCACCAAACTAATGAAGTCTCGAACGCCTTGCTTATATTCTTCAGAATTTCTATATGGACTTTTAATCCACTCCCTTGAACTTGAGTTAGACATAAATCCACCCGTTGCTACAAAGAAAAAACTGCACTTGTTATATAAAAAAAAAACTGCACTTATTATAATAATAAAAAAACTGTACTTGTTATTAAAAAAAAACTGCACTTGTTATTAAAAAAAAATACGTACAAAATGCCGATACGTTTTGGATTGTAGTTATATAAAAAATATTGGAGGAAGTTTGCTCTTTTTAGTGAAGATGCAAATATTTTTCCTGTATGCGTTTATGGAATGAGTAGTTGCACAGTGCCTTACACACCGATTCTAATGAAGTTTTATACTCACTATTTAGTCTCTCAAATTTATTTTGAATTTTATTTAATTTGACTCCATAAAAGTCAACTATACATAATTCTTTTAATGTTTAGCAATACACATTATGATTCAAGAGTAATCTAAAGGATATGCAGCTAAGTTTCTTATGATTTGGATTAAAAATGTCATATTGTCACAGAACAATCATTTCGCAACTATGTAATGGCAATACAAAGTGTTGGAATGGTGTGAAAAGACAAACAGATCCACATTGTAATTCAAAGTTCAAATTTTATATGAAGCTAAATGTAAATCGTGAATCATAGATACAAGTAATTCTAACGTGTATGGTATAAAATATTCGCTATAGATATCAAAGGTAACATACCTGAAACTCCGATTAATTTTTCTTTCCCTGGCACTAACTTAGTAACTTATATTTGAACTTGGTTTATATTGTTGGGTTTCTAGTTCTAAACTTAAATCTTGATTTTAAATGTTGTTCCATTTAATATTATTTTGCAAACATAGAATTTTGTAAAGTAGATTTGAGCAAGTAACTTAATATTTTTATTTCAACACTCATTTTCTCAACGTCAATTTGAATTAAGTCGAAAACCAAAATTAGAGTATCACGCCACAAAAAAACAAGGATTTAATTCGAAATGACATTGAGAATTAAAATTTCTCTAATGACATAATTAATGAGTCATAGAAGGCTATACAGTGCTAAAATTTTATAAATCAGTGGATGGACGTTTATATCTGTTAGACTTTGGTGATCTAATATTCCATATTTGAATATATTTTGAATATATTTGAGTAAATGTAAAATCCTGGCTCAACGATATTGCTACTTTTATGGATTTGGCAGATTTTATAGAGTAATTAGTTGTCTCTTTTATTACATTTAAATCAACAATAAATTATCTACATAAGGATGTTTTACTGTAAAAGGTGGAAGTAATCAAACAAAGCTATTTTGCGAATGCCATTATAAATAGTGTGATGCTAAGAGTACCCCAAAATACTAATACTCTAACTAAAAAAATAAAACTTATTAAATTTTGTATACTTCTTAATACCACATTACCTTTCCTTTCTATTCTCTCACTCAACCAATATATGCCGAACGAATCATGTACTCAGCCCTAATCTGAAAACCCTAATCTCTTTCTTCTTCACATTTCTCGCGGAAAAATTCAAATTCTATGGTAATCTCTCATTCTTTTACTTCTTCTTTTAGTTTGTTTAATTTAAAATTGGATATGTTTGAGGCATTTCAGGTTTAGGGACAAGTTGACATGTTTGTGGATACATAGTGGATAGATTATTAATCATCACGAACCTGAAATTTAATATGCTGGCAGTTTGGATATGTTGTCAGTTTAAAAAACAACATACTAAAAGAAACAGCAGTAACAGCACGAACGGTCCACTAGAACCGAACAAAAGAACAATCAACGGTAACACTAAACCGAACAGATACTGTTATACAAGATGAATATGTTGACCGTTCATTTGGCATATAACAGCCGAACGAAGAATAAAGCCGCGATTATCAAAAGCCGAACAAGGGATCTTCCTTCGTTTTTATAACACCAAGCAGATTGAGAATTAAAATCCACATTTTGCTTGCTTCCATTGTAAACCGAAAATAACACCAAGGCACTTTTCACCACCGACCAATAGTTACAACAGCCCACTGCTACAGTGCTACCGCAGCAGTTCATTCATTCATTCTTTTTTCTTGGTTCGTTCTGTCCTTGTTGGTTGTTTTTCTTGCCTTGTCTTTACTTGCATGCGTGTTGTGCCAGGCTCATGCATTATTTGTTAAACGAAAAGTAACTTCATGCAGATACCTATCTTATGTTATGTTTGTGTCTTTTAATTTAAAATAATGGTGGAAATAAAAGTTTGTTCTTTTTTGGAATAAGCATGATTATAAAAAAACAGAAAAGAATGTCAATGATGAGAGGAAGAGGTACTAAATTTACACGCTCGAATTTGCTTGATTAGGGTTTTAGAATGAAAGAGATAGCGAAATGAAGTTAAGAGAAAAAACGATAATAGTCCGTGGTAGCCCCTGATTTTTAATTGGAGGTATTTGGAAGAGTGGTGGTACGTTTTTTGTGGTATTTTCTAGTTATGGTATTAGGAAGTGTATTTTGAAGTGCTCTTAGCATCACACTATAAATAAGCTTATACAAGGTTTATTATATGTTTATTGGAAAAAGTGTATTCTACTGGGTTTTGACGATTAAGATCCTTTTAATTTTAAGGTTTTCTTTTGTAACCTTTTTTATGAATTTAATAAAGGTTAGCAAAACTTTTTTGTCTATTGTTTTTTTTTTCATTTCTTATCTTTTTTAAAATCTACTTGTATAGAGATCCTTAAAAATCATAACAGTTGTTATCACAGCCTATTACATTTTTTTTTAAAGAGAGTTTAATTATGAAAAATGTAAATGTTAAAAAGCTTAATAAGAGAAAATTAAAGGTTATGAAAAGCAAGGATGAATAATTTTTTATATCTCAATTATCATCATCAACCAATAGAGTACAAAGGGATGAATCCTAATAGTGTGTCTAAAGCAAAATGAAAGACTATGAATAAAAAAGAACTTATGCAAATAACTCCATAATAAATAAGGATCTTCTTATAAGAAGACTGATGAATCTAAAATTTAAGAAAGATGGGTCAACTGAAGAGTATCTTGATGACTTTAGGCAATTTGAACCAATTGACAGTCGAGAATTTCAAGGTAGATGATGAAACAATAGCTTGGATAATGATGAATTCGTTATCAAAGAGTTGAGAAACGCATGCGACTACAATGAACAACTCAAATTTGAATGGAGTAGTTTCAATGAATTCAGTGGTTAATAGCATACATAATGAGGAAGTTTGGAGAATGAACCCCAAAAAAGAAAAAGAAGAGGAGGAAAATGAAAGTACAAATCCAATTGAATAAGGCCATCTTGCAAGGAGGGTTAATTGTCCAGGTAGGAAAAGGCGGTCAAATAAATAAAATATGGAAAGAAATTTTATGTGTTGTTACATTGAAAAAAAACCTAGTTGTCAGTTGAAATTTGCAATAAGCTTGAGAAGGACAAAGAGGTGACTAAGGCATTAGAAAGAGGTCAACATGAACACAAAGATAATTGTGATGCTGAGGTGCATTTTAGTGAGGAATTTAAAAGTAATGTCCTATGAGTGGATAAAAGCTAAATCAAAAATTGAGTGCATGATTTAGATGTTTGTTTTCACATATGCAATTAAAAAGAAACATTTATTAATTATGAAGAGCAAAATGCTAAGGTGTAATCAACTAATGGTAGAGATTTGAATGTTAAGGGCATATGTTATGTTAGCTTAAAGTTGCATGATGGAAGGATGATGAAGCTTAAAAGAGTTAAATACGTTCCGAATATGATTAAGAATCTTATTTCAATTGCACGATTAAAGGTAAAAAACTGCAACTATTCAACTTGAGACGGAGTCGAGGTTATTAGGAAGGCGATTCACGTAAAAAAGGAAGCAACAATGTATACAAATTGCTTGAAACAACAATACAGAATGAGGGGACTTTTTAAAGTAGAACTAGAGTGGCAAATCTATCTAAATTAAGGTAGAGCCAACGATGGAAAGCCACAAAAACCGCGTGAATGTCATTGTGCTATTAACAACGGTTTTTATGTTTGATGATATACAAGCTCAATTAGAAGGCATGCATTATTAAGCGATTATAAGGTTTGTACATTTTTGGAATGGGACACTTGTTGCCATGATAACATTGAAGATTATTTAAAGTATGATGTTTTCGATGGAGTTTGAATGACATTTATGGAAATATCGTATATATCATTGTGCAGATTATTAAATTTTGATGATACAATATTACTTATTCAAGTAGATTTGGAAAAGTCAATGTGAAATTATAGATCAAATGTATTGCGTCTTTTATCGATTTTGTGAATTTGATAAATGATTAGTTGCCTTTTTTTATTGCATTAAAGAATGCAGCAAATCATCCACATAGGAATGGTTTATTTTAAAAGACGGAAGTAATCAGAAAACTGATTAATGAAGGCAATTTATCAAGACTATCATAAATATGCATGTACAGATTTTGTTATATTTGTGTGGGGGAAAACGTATTTTATTAGGTTTTGGGGCTTGAGATTTCTTTTCAATTTTAAGATATTCTTTTGTAGTTTTTTGGTGAAATTGATATAAAAGTTGTTTAGAGATTTTTTTTTTTTGTATATTGTTCTTTTTCGCTTATCTCTTCTAAAATATAATAGTGTATGGATCCAAATAAAAAAAAACCTAACAATCCCACTAATGCAGAAAAGTCCCATAAAAAGTTAATTGGATATTCCGTTGTTTAAGAATTTTACCTCATTTTGATATATGTGATGGTTAAAAGTACGAACAACTGTGCGTTTGTTTGTTTTCGAATTAGGATAGTTTTTCTGTGATATGTTGAATTATAGGTCTTCATCGTAAAATGATCAAATATAATTTTGTTTGAATGTTCAATTTCAAGTTTTGGTTATATTTAAACTTAATAATTTTTAGTCATAATATGACCAGATAAATTTCTACAACTAATAAAGATAACTAATTGTATAACACACTCAATTTTAAGTAATTGTTATGAAATTTGATTCTGAAACCACTCTAAACCCAAACTCCAAACACAGCAAAAATAAAAAAATAAAAAATAAAAATCGTTGAAATAAATGAAAAAACTATCAATGTTGTTTTAGTGTATATCCACTTATAAATTACATACAAGATTTATAGTGATTCACTAGTGTTGTGTTAGTGTGCATCCACTTTTAGGAGAAGCGTTTTATTATCAACAATAAAAGAGTACAAACTACCGTTTACAATAATCACTCAAAGTCCCATTGAATTAAGATTTGTGCAGATTAAGAATTGAAAAAAATTATAGAAAATAATTTTACTATATGAATGAACCCTTTTTAGACCTGGAAATAACTTTTTATATCATGAAAACCTAAATAACAAATATCAAATTTGCCCTGTGAAGAAACAACAAATGTTACACAATAGCACCGACAAAACTTAGACGTCTGAAATTCATACTTGAACGTCGTCCAAAATACAATGTGAAGTCTCAGGATGACATATATGGTGTTTAAACGTCTAAGAGGGTCACCCAGACATCATACACCTATCTCAAACATGTGAGAAACATATCTCAGGCGCTTGAGAACCTACCTTAGATATTTGACTCTCAACACCCCATGGTTTAATATGTGACAAATTCTGCTTTCAAATTTTGATTTACGAATTGTCTTCACCGACATTAGAGTACTTCAGGTTTGTTCAATTATGCGCATTATATCATCAAAATATAACATTCCATCTTAACACCATATTCATCTCCATACGTCATAAAACTTGATAACACCAAGTTATTTTCAAGTCTATCTTTAACCAAAGAACATTTTAATACTTTCTCAACGAACACTAATAATGCCACATCATATTACAATCCGCCAACAAGCTCCGGTAAAATCACCATTCGCTACAACCTCGGATTGACCTAACAAATCTTATCTTTTACCAAACCTAACAAAGCTACAAGCTACATTACAGTATCATGACAAATCCTGACAATCAAAGGGACAAAAAAGATACCAAACCTAACAAAACATAAATCAATTGACCTAACTTCAACGATAATAAAATTATTTACCTCAAATCCGAAGATAATAGCAAAGACGGAGTTGAAAGCGAAATGAACCCTAAAGCGCGAGTTGTAACCTGAAACGCGAGTTGTACCCTGAGTTGAAATCAAACAAAATCCCTAAAATTGAATGAAATTTATACCTGCGAGTTGAAAGCGAGTGAAGCCACCCCTAAAATCCGATCAGAGAGGAACCTTCATCTTCGCCTTCATCTTCGTCATGCTCAGATTTTTTTTCCTCTGAGATTCTCGTGGGAGGGAAATAATGTTTTACGTGGCCAAAAGGGGGAAAGTGTTGGAACGATGGAACGTAGAAGAGGAATTAGGGTTATGCTGGTTTGTTTACATTTTTACCCCCAGAATCCACCCTTAACAACCCAAATAAGTGTTGTTAATAATAAAGTTATTAATATGTATTTTTGGCAACACTTTTTTAATATAGCAACACGTACTATTGTTACCACCTTACAACCCAAATAAGTGTTGCCAATTGAAAAATAAAAGGGTTGCCAATTGGCTATTATGGTGTAGTGCCTGAGAGGTATAAAATACCCCAACTTAAACGACTTCACTATTATCGAGGAATGATATTAGTTTGTAACGGTAAAAATGTTGAGATTAGTTTAATATTTTCCAAAAAGAATATTGCAATGGTAGTTGCGAAAAATGAAATATAAATAACCATGCAGTGCAAAGTATTGAATTATAGATAAGATGTTGTGGTTTTAAAGTAACAACGTATGATTTCACATTGTTTTGACCATATCAGAATTTATAATTGGTTTTATACCAATGGACTGAGATAATATTTATCGATATTTTTTGAAGTATAATGAAAGATAAGGAGATTTTGAGAAAATTAAGTATTATTTCCATGTTAAAGAAATAAGAAGGGTTTTACGTAAATATGGTGATATTAACGAAGTGGGGTTTGGTAAAAACAAAGAATTAGTGTTTTCAAATTATGAAACGAAAGAGATTATCAAGACAAGTAAAGAAAATTGATATTAAGTCAATGAAATGATTTTCGAGGGTCGATAATAGTTTAAAGAGATGGTTTTGGATAATAAAAACCTGAGCTGCCACAATACTTGACCGTACTGTTTGAGATTGATAGTTAAAACACCAAACTATTAATGATATACTATTGAACCATTTTGACGTGTTGGTTCGAAGAGACCGGGATGGGAACTAGACCCAAAACCTCTTTGAATCAACGTTGCGTGCGAAACTAATCTACACAGATGTGTATGGAGAGGGAGTAAAATGCAAAGGTTCTGTTACAGGATAGTGCCTTCGGTTTGTCCAGACCAAGGACAACTTGTATGGAAGAATGTATGATAGAGTATTCCTAACAGATCACTTAAGACAATCTTTTAAGGTATTATGTTGGTGGCAGAGGAGTTCGTTTCTCTTAGCTTTTATGCCCGTAATATTTTTGGGAAGATCAACTAGTGATTTGATGGGTTTGACAATGTGGCATTCAAAGTAGATGGTGGTGTGTTGTTCAGGAAAGTTAATCGTGACCTCAAACCTCACAACCGTGAAATGACAAAAATCGAGTAGGCAACATGACTAGTTGGGTTGCACCCAAGTTGGGTATATTGTCACTGATCTAGAGAAAATTCCCTTTATTCTTCTTTTGCTTCTGTATCTCTTGGGAACGGTCATGTCGGTACCTACTGTGGGTGACTATATATTCGATACACTAAAGCTGAATGAGTGGTTGGTCATGTGTGGCCGGGTTGCAAGATGTTCTTGTTGAACCCCAGTGTATCCCCTCTAGGGTACACTGATCGGAAGGTGGTCCCATACCTTATCATAGCTGGAATCCATTCTAAAATAATTGCCCTGCGGGTTTTTTTTATAATGAATATGTAGAGTGTGAGATGAAAGCGTTCTTCTACTTGGTTATTTATTTGTGATTTGATAGACAATATCGTAATGTCACCGGATTTTGATATATCAAAAATGTTTTGGGTTATAATGAGGAAAAAACCATCCGTGTTTGTGTGGGTTGGTCTTATTATTATCCTTTTCTTTCCAAAGGGTTTTCTAAAGTTAAGCAAGTTGTTTTTCAAATGAATTTATCAATGAAAGTATTCCAGACTGATCCAGGTGAATTTTGCTTTGCTTCAAATGTGCTCGGGTCAGACCATGTATATTTCCAGGATAGGTTTCGCTTGAAGCTTCAGAAGAGGAACTGGAGTCAAGACGTATGCCTATATTTATTGGTACTAGTTATTCCGTTGTGTGTATTGATGGATTGAATGTATACTTTGATGTTGTAAGCATATACATTTATGTTTGAATAAAGTATTGTTGATTATTATATTTTGTCTATTCCGTTGTGGGACTTTGATCTTCTTATTCTTCTATTCTAATATTTCTTTCTTTCTTTCCACACCTTCTAATTTCTTTCTATTAACCATCTTCTTTTCTGTGCTATTTGAGTTGATATGGGTTGTTAGATGTTGGCTTAAAATGTATGGAAAAAGCGGGACGTTACAACATATCCATTTAATAAGGCACTTTTAACATCCATTTGAAATTATTATGAATAGCGAAGGCTAATAAGATTTTGTCTGCTTCTAATCTTACTACGGGGGCAAAGGTTTCATCATAATTTATTCCTTCCTCTTGACTATATCCTTGTGCAACCGATCGAGCTTTATTTCTTATGACCTCACCGAGTTCATTCAAATTATTATTTTTAAACCCATTTAGTTCCAATTACAGTCTTATCCTCTGGTCTAGGAACAAGTTCCCATATATCATTCCTGATAAATTGATTCAGTTTCTCTTACATAGCAAGGATCCATGAATCATCAGATGATGCTTCCTTTGGATTCTTAGGTTCAATAGTTAAAATAAATGTTGGATTACTTATATTACTTAATTGGTTTCTAGTCCTAACGACTGATTCAATATTTTCTAAGATATTTTCTACAGGATGGTCCCTTAGTAGTCTAACTCTTTTATTTGGTTGATTAATTTCATTATTTATTTCATCGATCTCATTTTCATCTTCATTATGTTGTGTTGTATTTTTATATTTTTTGTCAAAAGATGCATTTAAAGTTTTTTTTATGGTATTAGTTCTTAAATTAAAAACTCTATATGCTTTTCTTTTCTTTAATATCCAATAAATATTCCTTTACTAGATTTAGAATCGAATTTTTCTAAATTTTCTTCAGTATTAAGAATAAAACATTTACTTCCAAATATTTTAAATGATACTTTTAGTTTCTTATTGAATAATAGTTTGTATGGTGTTTTACGAGTTAAGTGTCCTATTAAAATTCTATTTAATATATAACAAGTTGTTGCAATGGCCGTAACCCAAAAATTTCTAGGTAAGTTACTATCTGATAACATGGTTCTAGCACACTCTTGAATTGACATATTGTTACGTTCAACGACTCCGTTTTAATTAGGGGTTCTGGAAAAGGAAAAATTATGTTTATCCCTTTTTTGTTACAAAATTTTCGTATTTGAATTCTCCACCATGATCACTAAGTATCGTTTTAATTTTTAAAGATAGTAAATTTTGAATTCTTTTAGCAAAGGGTTTACATTGATTAAAAACATCACTTCTATTTTTAAGAAAATGTGTCCAAGTGAATCTACAAAAATCATCAATTATTACATAAACATATCTATTATGATTTATCGATGGAGTTTGGGATGGACCTAATAGATCCATGTGAATTAATTCTAATGGTTTTGGGGTTGTAATTTCTTCTTTTGATTTAAATGAACTTATTTTCAATTTTCCCAATTGACAAGCGTCACATAAATTATTAATTTTAAACTTCATTTTAGGTAAACCACTAATTGAATATAATTTGGAAATTCTAGAAATTGTTTGAAATTTGTATGACCGAATCTCTTATGCAGATCCAAGGGTCACTTGTATTGGCCATAAGACATAAATTATCATTAGAAATTTTCTTATTAGTATATATATATATATATATATATTTCTTTCTATTTCCTTCAAATATTATTTTTGAATTTTTATCTTCTATAAAGAATTTACCCTTTTCTAAATTTATCTTATAGCCTTTATCACATAGTTGACTTATATTTAGTAGGTTATGTTTTAAATTCCTAATTAATAAAGCATCAGAAATAGTAGGAATTTCATAATTACCGACATTGCCGATGCCAACCATATATCCTTTAGAATTATCACTGAAATTGACCATTCCTCCATCTTCATATACTAGATTGTTTAGTAATTCAAGATTTCCCGTCATATGTCTTGAACAACCATTATCCAATATCCATTTGTCCTTTTTGATTTCCATCATTTGACCATCAAGATTTGAATTTTCAATAGCCATGTATCACACCTTTTTCCTGGTAGAACAAAATTCAGTAGATAACTTGACTTTTCAATTGAATATAATGGGGACTCATCTAATACTGATGCAATGCATGAATTTAAACTAGTGTTATAAATCATTTCAAAATTTTCCATTTAATATTTCCAAAATTAACCTATGATCTAATACCAATTGTTAGGGATGAGAATCAAGGATCTTAAGGCAAAACTAACACTAGGGGGGTTAATAGTGTTTTAAATAATTTATCGAAATCTTAAACAATTAACAATTACTCAAACTACTATATGAATCACAAAATGAATATCACAACAGAAAAAATCACAGAAGCAATCACAATAGATTCAGATGATTCTTGTTTCAAAGAATTCCAACTTAAAATGGATTTTGTATATTCTATTAAAGTTCAAACTCAATATTATGAAATATCACGACGTTTCAAGTTCGTTATAATTAAATATAAACTATACATTGAAACTTTGTTTATTAAATGAATTATATATTATGAATCTAATTATAATTCCGAATCAAAATTTAAAATAATAAATTAAATTAAATATTTGATTACCAAAAATACAGGACATTACATTCCTTTCACCTTAAAAGAATTTCGTCGCCGAAATTACTAAGGTAGGAAAGATGTTACAAACCCATTAATTTTCAAAAATCCAGTTTATTTAAATCGAAAAAAATTCATTATTGTTAATAAAAAATCAAAAATAACAAAAAAATTCTAACATCTTAAATTCCTGGAAAAATTCGGTTGAGTCTCCACTATACGGAGGGACTTCTGCGATATCGTAGGATCAACAAATATATATATATATATACATCGATCCACACTGTCGAAAAATAAATATCAAAACCTAAAATTTATACCTTGCGTAGGCGTACCTTATATAAGCGTTATTGATCATACTTTCTCAATTTATATGCGGTCTATGCAACCAAAATCAAACCTCACAGCCTTTTGGTACCTGTACTCAGCTCAATTTATCGTGTAAGCAACAAATACATGAAATTCTTAAATGATATTTCATTAATCAACTAGTGTAGCTATACAAATCTCCAAAACTAATCATGTAGCATTCATTTGCAAATACATGGTCAAATAATTCAGTTTTAATTCATAAGTGGTTATATTCCAATTTATAATATTGGAATACATATCTTAAGCTTTTTAATTATTCAATTTTATTAAACTGTTGATGAATACATATATCCAACCAATCTATCATCCAATAAACAAACAATGCACAATCAACTTAACAAATTAATTCTATTTATATTAAATTCAACATTAATATTTACTTGTTTATGTTCACTTGGGTTTAACATACTTTAATATCAATCAATTAATATCGTATTGATTTCCATTCAATTATTATTCATTCAATTTCCAAATTCCAACTCTATTTTATTGAATTTCACTTTTGAATCCATTCATAAATTAACCGCACTTAACCAAGTTAAGTCCCAATTCCATATTCAATTAACTAATTTATCTTCTAATTAGTTCACTGCCATTTCAAAATCCAAATTTTGATTTTATTTCAAAAATCATCCATTTTTCTTTTTAATATCTTTTTATTTATCCTTAAGTTAAATTTCGATTCATTCAATCCTATATTAAAATTCTTATTCAGAAATTCTATATGTGAAATCACCTTCGGTTATATCAAACCATTAATTTTTTTAATCCAATTTGAATTCCATTCAAATCAATCAAACACACCCATATCTAAATAATTTGATAGAATTGTTTCTTCTCTAAAAAATTATAATTTGGGAAAAAATATTTCATTTACCCTTTTTAAAAAACAATATTGCGTCAGTTGCTAGTTCAAAAAAATTGAACTAATCAATTAACACAATATAAAACATTTTTATAAAATCTACAAATATGCTCTCTCATATATATACACTCAAACTCAATCTAGTACCTACTAACCCTATCTCTATCGGGTTACGCCACATAGCCAAGGTTATTACTAAACCTTATGCTTTGATACCACTGTAACGACTCAAAGAAAATCGACTATCGAATTTCAGCAATAAAAAATAGTACCGTATTACTTGCCAAAACCCAAGTATCAGAAACAACAGATAGTTAATAGAAAGAAATTAAAGGGTCAGTGTAACACCCCGTAATTTTAACAACACTAAAGACGATAAATTAAATAATAATTAATTTAATATTCAGAATTAAGTGAAATAGATTGCACCATTGCGTTCGTCTCGGAATTTTGGTCAAAATAGACACTTGATTTGCGTAAAACGGACAACGTATGAAGAAGTTATTAAGCCTAGAAGTTTATATACGCACAAGAGAATTATATATATACAAACAAATCAAATTAAAAAAAAAACTCAAACCAGAAAAGTGGAAGCCCCAGAAGCGGAACCGACCGTTCCTGGGGGTCAACCCAAGACCCCGCTGGGTCGACCCAGGCTCTTTGGGTCGACCACGGGGTCGACACCCAATGGGAGGGGGTCGACCACCAAAAAGATCTAGGAAAAATTCAGTTTTCACACGTGGACTCCTTTCGTGACTAGATTCATTCACCCTAGGCTATAAATAAGACCCCATTTCTCTTGTTTCTCCACACCTAAAACAGTGGAGAACTAGATGCTGCCTCTGCCTAGAATAAATCAAGTCTTTCCTTCTTCAACAATCAACTATAGTCATTCAAGTTTAAAGATCTGTGATTCAACATCTGCAACTATTCCTATGTCTCTTAGATCTATTCTCTGTGAGTCTACGTTACTTTTAGATAAAAAATATTAAAATGCAATCTTGGCATGCCTGTGAATTAGATCTAAGCCCGTAACTATTGGAATCATATCAAATCTTCTATATTTGTATATCTAATTCACTGATTAGATCTCATCATACCTATTTAAGATCATGACACTTTGCATAATCAGTCTTGTTATTACATGTTCATCAGATCTATTCTTATATGCCTATTTCTGTTCATCAGATCTGTTCTTATATGCCTATCTGTTCATCAGATCTATTCTTATATGCCTATTTCTGCTATCATATGCCCATTTCTGTTACTATTGGTTTTATGCCTATTATGTCCTTCTCTCTCTCATTCCCTTTTTACTTTTATAGCTAGGCTACTTTCGAGCCTTGGCTGATATCGCTGAAATATGCGTATGAACGAAATTGCGTTTAATCGGGAATGAATGGAAATGGTAATTTGGGGACATAATTTGTACTTTGAATCACGATTGGGATCTAGGGGCATAAACTATATTGTGAAATTAGACTAAAAATCAGGGAATGATTTATATGGTAAATTATGACTTATGGTTTGGGACATAAAAATCTATAGGCTTAATTTAAGATTAAGCGAAACATGTTATTGGAACTATAAAGAATCTGTGAATCTTGTTTAATTTGTTAAAATTGGGGCATAACTTGTATTGGGAAATTTGGGGCAGAACTTGAATTGGAAGCATGAATCTGGATTTTGGGCATAAGCCAAACTATGATTAAAGATCTTAATTTTGGCATATAACACATGATAAATATGACTTGGGAAAGGGGCATGAAAACCTATAATGAAATAGGAATACTTGTTAATGAATGAAGATGCCTAGAATTACATAAATTAGAAAACTATAACCGCGCTTAGACATGAAGTTAGATTACACTTGTGGTGGAAGTCTGCCCGGACCCGACCGGCATATCCAACGACCACGAGTAGTGAATCTAATGTGAGGGGTATAAGTGAGTAACTACGTGACGGTGCTAAGACACGAGGTTAAGTCCGACTTGTGGAAGAAGTCTGCCCGGACCTAACCGGCATATCCAGCATCCATAAGTGGTAGACTTAATGTGGGAGGTCTAGCGCATTATAACCATAAATGAATGTATGGTAATGAACTTGTAATACTTAACCTGTTTAAATCCATAAGGATTGTATGAACCTGTTATATCTGTGGGGCTAAGTAAACCTATTAAGTATGTGGGGTTAAGCAAGCCTGTTAAATCGGTGGGGTTAAGTAAGCCTGTTAAATCGGTGGGGTTAAGTAACCCTGTTAAATCTGTAGGGTTAAGTAAACATGTTAATTCTGTAGGGTTAAGTAAACCTGTTAAATCTGTGGGGGTTATACGAACCTGTTAATTTAGAAAACTTAACCTGTTAAATCTGTTGGGGTTATATGGACCCGCCGACTTGTAAAGTTTAACCCGTAAATCTGTAGGTGGTTATGTGAATCTGTTAAATCTGTAGGGGGTTATGTGAATCTGTTAAATCTGTTAGGCATAACCTGTCAAATTCCTAGTTAGTTGGGGACACAAGATTTGTAAGGGTTGCTTGTGTCATCTGTTGTTCGGGACCCATATTAGTCAGTAACCCATTCTGGTATTAAAGGGGGACCCTACACTAGGTAGGGGTCAGGGCACGCTTACTGAACTGATTGTAAGAGGTTCATTTGAGAGGAGGTGTGTACTAGCGCATTCCAACGGACTCATGTACATGCATGTATACGGCCTGCATCTGGGAAAATAAGCCGTTGTAGCACCAGTAAATAGGTATGTGTCCTTATGTATGTTGCCACTTTAGGAAGTAATACAACCTACTGTGGGGCCGACACAGGGTATTTACGGGATAGGGATCCAATCGATTGGGGGGTAGTAATTAGGGTACATTTAGTCCTGTCTATTTCTGTGGGGTACCTGTATTTCTGTCTGGGATAACACCCGTTATTTTTATTTAGGTTCCGGTTAATTCTGTTTGGGTTAAAACCCGTTACTAGAGTACACCTGAAACTACCATTATGTTTCTGCTGAGATTATCCTGTTTCTGTTAAGTAATTAGGGAGTACATAATCTTGTTACATATCTGTTATAATAGTATTGGTGCAGAGAAAGAGAAGTATTAGAGAAGCGTAACCTATTCTATTCTGTTTATTCTGCTTACCTCGCTCACTCTGTTATACTTGTCTTATGATGTTGTTATCTCTCTCCCATCCATTTTATATGTCTGTCATGATACTTTTACTTATTTATATGCTAAAGTAACTGGACTCACCAGACTTTATGTCTGACCTATTTTGTTTCCTCTTCTTTCTCTTCCGTTCCCCTCCCCCCCCCCCCCTCCCCCAGGTTCTTAGGGTGGGAATACTAAAGCTTGATCAGAATTCTGCTCTCATTCTGCTTGGAGCTGCTAAGATGTATTGCTCGAGTTCTTAACTTTCTACTATGGCTATGTTTTTGGGGATCATGCTTCTTTTATTATTGTACTCTCTGATGTTTTAAGTACAAGACTGAAATTTTAAGATGTACTTGGTTTTATATATTTCAGACTTGTGATGTAACCACGTTTTGAACCAAGATGCTTTATGATTAATAAATTTTTAAATTTTGTTGCTATTTCATATCTGTCTTGTAATGTTTCTGTTTCTATTTACCTATAACGCTTCATGAAACTTAATGCATTCTCTTAATGAGTGAAATTAACGGACGTGGGGTGTCACACTTGGCACCAGGGCTGAAGGTTACCAGATCGGATAAAAGATTTTGAAAATTGTTTTCAAAAAGGTTTTAAAAGAAAGCATTTTCAAAAGAAAAGTCTGTTTTGAAAAACATATTCTCCAAAGCCATATGTAATATCTCTTGATTCTCCGCCTGATTCCTTTTTCATTTTTGTTTCGGGAACTGATTCTTCCCGAAATGTGTCCCCATTGCGGCATGGTTCCGTAGGCATGTTAAAACTACGACACATGTCGAAGGGAAATGAAGTGACTAACTTCCATCTGTAGCCGCATTAGTTTCACCTACGGCTAATTTTCTCAAGTTTCATAAGAATTTTTGTGCGATGGAGGCAGCTTTCGAGAGACTTGCTAGCAAGGATGGTAAAAAGGAGAATAAGGAAGTTAGGGCTAAGGAGCACAGCCCAAGGATAAGAAAAGTGATGGCCCATGAAGGGAACATAGATAAATTCAAATAAAGGTGAAAAGAAAGAAGCTAAGGTTGAGGAAACACAAAACAAGGAAATGTGGCCCAAGAAAGGACTACAACAAAAGAAGGGCGAAAAGGACGGCAAGGCTAGGGATAAGAGGAAGTGTCATAATTGTGTACGTGAGGGGAATTTGATCAAGGACTGAAAAAGAAAGAAGAATTCTTGTTTCAGTTGTGGTGAAGTCGGACATTATACTAGGGAGTGCCCGAAGAAGCAAGGATAGGGCCAAAGGGCAGGACCTTCTGGAAGGCAGATGCATGTTGTTGAGGCCAGAGTACCAGACAGAAGTATGAAAGTTTATGTTGAAGGTTTGATTTCTCTTTTCGATCATCCAGTTAGGATTCTTTTTTATATCTGATTTTGTAGTTGAATCTCTGCACCTTAGTACTAGTATGGTTTTGGATTCCGCTGTTTTCTCAAACCCCATTGGTGGTACTTCTCATCTGTTTATGTTTGGTCAGGGTTTGAGAATATCTGTGTAAGGCATCAAGTTTGAGTGCGATGTATATGTACTTGGTTTTATGAAATATAGTCTAATTCTAGGGATGGATTGACTAGCCATGTATGGTACCATTCTGGATTGTTAGAGGAGGTCGTTAAATTTTTGACTTGCCGTGGGAGGACTCTCGAGAGTTCTAGTGACCCATGAGGGTCTAGCATGCTTAGTTTCCTAGAATCATTTGATGCTTCTGTCGATGATTTGCGATATGTACCTGTAGTTTGTGAGTATCCAGATGTTTTCGAGAAGGTTAGGGACTTACCTCCGAGGCGCGAGAATGATATCTGGATATACTTGGTAGATAATGCAAAGCCAGTCGCATTACGGTGCACCACATGACTCCTAAGGAGAGGAGGGAGCTCAGCAAGCAAGTAGGGGAGCTACTTGAAAAGGTGATGGTTAGGTGAAGCATCTCAGAATGGGGTGCTCCAATCGTCTTTGCAACTAACCCGTACAACTCGCTTTGCTTATATGTGGATATTCATGATGTTTTTCCAGATTTCTTATTTATGGAACTGTCTGCACATTACAACATAGGCAGTTGGGCTGAACATGCTTGAGGAAGTAGAGATAGAACGGAAGGCGACAATTAGACGAGTTCCTACCCGTATACTTGGATCAGAGGTTAAGAAACTGCGCAACAGAGAGGTTAAATTACTAAAAGTGCAATAGGGAGAAGACAACGAGGATGCGACTTGGGAGACTGAAGAGAAGGATCGCGCTTCATAACCTTTCCTTTATGGGACTATGTTCTTAACTTCTTTTTCCAAGCTTTTATTCGTACTTGCTTCTATCATTTACGTATATCCAATCGATCGAATCTTCGACCTTTAGGTAGGAATCCCATGGATGTAAACAAGTGTTTTGAGACATGTTATGTTTGATGGATGCATGTGGATGCAAGTGTTTGCTAATGGTTGCTCGTGAATGCATATACACACACATTAGGCACTAGATCGGCTCAATCACTCTCATACTGCGTATGAATGTGTGTGCATTTTTCTTTTCTTTTAATGGATGAAAGTGAGTGTATCATCATATGGATGTTGCGTTTGGATGGATGATTGTGCACACATATAGAACTTACATGTTATAATAGGATTATTTGCATACATGTTGGATTCATGACACTAACACACATTGCATTAAAGAGGTCGACTGAATCAGTAGGCCACCTGATCTTCGCATTAATATTGAGATATATACACACACCTTTGCATATGTTCATATAAGCATTTGAAGTCTTTAAGGACAATGGATGCCTGTGATTTGTGGATGAGTAGATGGGTGATGGATGGTAGGATATACATTCTTCTTAACTTGAAGATTTCGGGGACGAAATCCTTTAAGTAAGGAAGAATGTAACACCCCGTAATTTGAACAACAATAAAGACGATAAATTAAAGAATAATTAATTTAATATTCATAATTAAGTGAAATGGACTGCACCATTACGTTCGTCTCAGAATTTTGGTCAAAATAGACACTTGGTTTGCGTAAAACGAACACGTACGAAGAAGTTATTAAGCCTAGAAGTTTGTATATGCATAAGAGAATTATACATAAACAAATGAATCAAATTAAAAAAATTCAAACCAGCGAAGCGGAAGCCCCAAAAGTGGAACCGACTGTTTTTGGGGGTAGACCTTGAAGAGGGGGTCGACCTCGGGGTCGACACACAAAGGGGGGTCGACCCACATACAGATCTGGGCATAATTCAGTTTTCGCACATGGACTCCTTTCTTGACTAGATTCATTGATTCTAGGCTGTAAATAAGACCCCATTTCTCTTGTTTCTCCACGCCTAAAACAATGGAGAACTAGATGCTGCCTCTGCCCAGAATAAATCAAGTCTTTCCTTCTTCAACAATCAACTAGAGTCATTTAAGTTTAGAGATATGTGATTCAATATCTAAAACTATTCTTCTGTCTCTTAGATCTTTTCTCGGTGAGTCTACGTTATTTTTAGATAAAAATAATTATAATGCAATCTTGACATGCCTGTGAATTAGATCTAAGCCTGTGACTATTGGAATCATATCAGATCTGCTATATTTTATATCTAATTCACTGATTAGATCTCATCATGCCTGTTTATGATCATGACACTATGCATAATCAATCTTGTTATTACATGTTCATCGGATCTGTTTTATATGCCTATTTCTGTTCATCGGACCTGTTCTTATATGCCTATCTATTCATCAGTTCTATTCTTATATGCCTATTTCTGCTATTATATTAGTATAGCTATTGCTGTTGGTTTTATGCCTATTCTGTCCTTCTCTCTCCCTCTCTCTCTCATTACCATTTTATTTTTATAACCAGGCTACTTTCGAGCCTAGGCCGATATCGCTGAAATATGCGTACGAACGAAATTGGGTTAAATTGGGAATGATTGGAAATGGTAATTTGGGGAGATAACTTGTACTTTGAATCACGATTAGGAGCTGGGGGCATAAACTATATTGTGAAATTGGACTAAATATCGGGGCATGATTTATATGGTAAATTATGACTTGTGGTTTGGGACATAAAAATCTGTAGGCTTAATTTAAGATTAAGCGAAACATGTTACTGGAACTGTAAAGAATCTATAAAGCTTGTTTAATCCGTTAAAATTGGGGCATAACTTGTATTGGGAATTTTGGGGCAGAACTTGAATTGAAAGCATGAATATGGATTTGGGGAATAAGCCAAACTGTGATTAAAGATCTTAATTTGGGCATATAACACATGATGAATATGACTTGGGAAAGGGGCATGAAAACCTATAATGAAATTGGAATACTTGTTAATGAATGAAGATGCCTAGAATTACAGAAATTAGAAAACTGTAACCGCGCTTAGACACGAGGTTAGATTACACTTATGGTGGAAGTCTGCCCGGACCTGACCGGCATATCCAACGACCATAAGTGGTAAATCTAATGTGAGTGGTTTAAGTGCATAAACATGTGACAGTGTTAAGTCACGAGGTTAAGTCTGACTTGTGGAAGAAGTCTGCCCGGACCCGACCGACATATCCAGCATCCACAAGTGGTAGACTTAATGTGGGAGGTCCAGTGCATTATAACCATAAATGAATGTATGGTAATGAACTTGTAAAACTTAACCTATTTAAATCCATAAGGATTATATGAGCATGTTAAATCTGTGGGGTTAAGTAAACATATTAAGTATGTGGGGTTAAGTAAGCCTATTAAATCGGTGGGGTTAAGTAAGCCTATTAAATCGGTGGGGTTAAGTAAGCTTGTTAAATCGGTGGGGTTAAGTAAGCCTGTTAAATCTGTGGGGTTAAGTAAGCCTATCAAATATGTGGGGTTAAGTAAACCTGTTAAATCTGTGGGGATTATACGAACCTATTAATTTATAAAACTTAACCTGTTAAATCTGTTGGGGTTATATGGACCCGTTAACTTGTAAAGTTTAACCCGTAAATCTGTAAGGGGTTATGTGAATCTGTTAAACCTGTTAGGCATAACCTGTCAAAATCCTAGTTAGTTGGGGACACAAGATCTGTAAGGGTTGGCTTGTGTCATCTATTGTCTGGGACCCATATTAGTCAGTAACTCATTCTGGTATTAAAGGGGACCCCACACTAGGTAAGGGTCAGGGCACGCTTACTAAACTGATTGTAAGAGGTTCATCCAAGAGGAGGTGTGTATTGGCGCATTCCAGTGGACTCATATGCATGCATGAGTACGGCCTGCATCTGGGTAAATAAGCCATTGTAGCACCAGTAAATAGGTCTATGTCCTTCTGTAGGTTGCCACTTTAGGAAGTAATACACCATACTGTGGGGCCAACATAGGGTATTTACAGGATAGGGAGCCGATCGATTATGGGGTAGTAATTAGGGTACATCTAATCCTGTTTGTTTCTGTGGGGTACATGTATTTCTGTTTGGGCTAACACCCATTATTTCTGTTTAGGTACCGATTAGTTCTATTTGAGTTAAAACCCGTTACTAGAGTACACCTGAAACTACCATTATGTTTCTGTTGGGATCATCCTGTTTCTGTTTAGTAATTAGGGAGTATGTAATCTTGTTACATATCTGTTATACTAGTATTGGTGCAGAGAAAGAGGAAAGTATTGGAGAAGCGTAACCTATTCTGTTCTGTTTATCTTGCTTACCTCGCTCAGTCTGTTATACCAATCATATGATGTTGCTATCTCTCTCCCATCCAGTTTATATGCCTGTCATAATACTTTTACTTATTTATATGCTAAAAGTAACTGGACTCGGTAGACTTTATGTCTGACCTAGTTTGTTTCCTTTTCTTTCTCTTCCTTTTCTCCCCCCAGGTTCTTAGGGTGGGAATACTCAAGCTTGATCAGGATTCTGCTTTCATTCTGCTTGGAGCTATTTAGATGTATTGCTCAAGTTCTTATATTTCTACTATGGCTATGTTTTTGGGGATTATGCTTCTTCTATTATCGTACTCTGATGTTTTAAGTACAAGACTGAAATTTTAAGATGTACTTGGTTTTATATAGTTCAGACTTGTGATGTAACCATGTTTTGAACCAAGATTGTAACAACCCGGAAAATCAAAAACAATTTAAATTTTTTATTTTGGCAATTTTAGTGAATTTTGAATATTTAAAATGATTTATTTTAAATAATAACGACAAGAAATTTATTTTGAATAGAATCAGAACGTATATATTTATTTGAATCGAAGTTAAAATATAAATATTTATTTTAATTAGAAAAGGAATTGGAAATGGCGCAGTAATTTGAAAATTCGATTTCAAATTTCACATGAACGTACAAGATTCAAAATAAACTGGATTTTAGTGAAACCAAAAATATTTGAATCTGTTTGAAAATATCTTTCCAACGAATCCGAAAAATTGAAATTTCATAGCGGGAATAAAAAGTTATGCCCAGTTGAAAATTCAGAATAGTCGCTATGGAAATATAGCCCTTAAAAATAGCCATTTTGCAAACGACCTCCGTTTTCGACGAAACCACTTTTGTTGGATCCGGGATGTCAAATTATTGCTAGATTCCAAAATTCATAATTTTTGGAATTAACTTGTGAGCGTGACAAAAGAAAACGTGTTTTGTCAATTTCAGTCAATTTGGATCGACCAGAAAATGACCATTTTTCAAACGGTCTTCAAATTCGATGAAATTAGTTTTGTTAGGGCCGTATCGTCAATACGAAGCTAGAAATATTTTTTCTGGAATTTTAGGGGTCCGTATGTGACCTCGGTAAATTGAAATGTACGTTCAAATCAAAAATTGAATGTTTTATATTTTAATTTGAAGAAAAACTGATTGTAACAGCTGAATTGGGTTACGAAACATATTCCATTGTGTTTGGAATAGGGGTAATTAGCTAGGGGCGATAGTCGTTGGGCCTCGTTTAGAGTTCGAATGTGAAATGCACTTTTTAGAATTTAAATGGATTACATAATAAAATTAAATATAATTACAAATACCCCCTCCGTTTTTCAATCCCTAACCCGTTCAAATCGTCGTTCCCCCCTTTCAACTAGAAATCCGTCGCGTCCCCCCTTCCACTGTCACCATGCCACCAAGCGCCTCCCGCCACTGGCCGCTCCGCCCCAGCCTCCTCTGATCACTTCCCTCAACCGCCACCTCCTTCTCATTCATCTCCAACCCCGAACCAGTTCGAACCCGCGTGCCCCAAGCCCCCTCTAAATTCCATCCCGCCGCTGCTCCTGGAGGCCGCCTTTAGTGCCCCCTCCACCGCAGACCCGATCGCGAGCGCAGCACCCTCCCCATCTCTCCATTCCACTTCGCAGCCCCCTTTTCTTCGTCGCACACCACCCCATCGCTGACCGCCACCATCAAACGCCGCGCAAGGCATGGATCCGCAAGCACGAGCTCTCCGACGACCAAAAACCTTGGAAAGAAATGTAAGTTTCTGATTTTTAGCTTTATTAGTTTAAAAATCGGATTTTTTTTATATAAATAACATCAGTTTAAAAATAGGACTTTATATATGTAGTAGAGGTACGAAGATGCGACCTTTATATATGTTATAGCGTAATAAAAATGCGACTTTTATAGTGTAGACATCGTAATACTAATATGATTTTTATAATAGGAAAGATTATATTTTTATAAAGAAAAAGGTTTGATTTTTAAGTAGACATCGATATAAGAATATGATTTTTATGTTGAAGGAGAAAGATATGATTTTTATGTTACAAGATACGATTTTTATATATGAAGTAGCGAAATAAAAATGTGATTTTTATATGAATTACATTAAAATAAAAATGCGATTTTTATTTAAATAACCTCGTTATAAAAATATGATTTTTATACACGAGGTAACAGTATGAAAATGTGATTTCTTACCTATAGAGCATTGAAATAAAAATGTGATTTTTTATTATGAACAGCGTAAAAAGATTGAGTTTGATGTCGGGTAAATCCAAACCATCGTCCAATAAAGAATGGCGGAGTGAAAACCAAAGGTGAGAACTCCTCACTATAATTTCTTGTACAGTTATTTATATTATAACTGCATATATGAGCTGCTCCCCATCGTCCACAGACCATGGACGACTTGTTTGATTGTTTGGTTTGGTTGAATTGATTGTGATGTGAAATGGAAAATAAAATATTTGGACAATAAATATTTTATCGTTAAAAATAAAAAATAATAATGTGTATATGAATAAAATAAATATTCATTTACAAATCGGACGATTTGTTTATGTACACCCATTTGACTGATATTGATTGGGATGATAAATTTTACACATCGTCCAACCGCACAAATAATATTCAGTGTTTGTTGATTGAAACCCCACACGGGTAATGATATTTGGCGTACACTAATCCCAATTGTTAGTTGTATGTCGATCGATTGGTTGACAAATTGTGGTAAGCATTAAATATTTATATTTAATGCTTATGCAGTGTAGGATACACTCTGCATGATGGTTGATTGTTTATCATGGTTGTTATATACTTTTGTTGTATGAAATCCATATAAATAAGATTATATGGTAATTGACAGTGCCTGATTCCAGTTCAGAAAAAATGAATATTTTAATATAACGAATATTTTAAAAGAATGAATATTTTAAAATAACATTCAGTAATGGATCAAAATATGATTTTGATGTCCGATTTGGGATGGACACGAATATATTTAAATATATAAAGCCGTGTTGATTAGATTAACGCCATTTTGACGTGAAAGATATTTATATCGATTTTATTCTTTTTTATAATCAATATCGAAAAGGAAATGATTTCAAAATATGATATTTTGAAAATATTATCACTTCTATATTAATGATATGGAATATTCAATTTTGATTTGAAACTGAATTTTAAGTTGAAATCATTTTGAAAACGAATTTAAAACGATTTATAAAACACGTTTTAAATGGAAATCGACAAAATATATATATTATATATATTTAATGGCCCGAATAGAACACGCCACGCCGCGGTAGTTCATGAATTTCGACCATTGAATTCGAATGGACATTATGGGAGATCCGACCGTCGGATTCTCCTAAAACTGGAACCGTTGGGTTCGTATCGAAAAGAGCTTTCTAAAAAATACAAGAAATTTGAAATCTAATTGTTGGATTTGGAATTATGTCCAAATCAAATTTGGAAAAGGTCGATGTAAGTGCAGTTCGATGGCTGTTTATGGAAATCGACTGTACGGACCTTGATAAAATTATTAAAAATATTAATAATTTGTGTAAAATCATAATAAATGGTTTGGAAAGAATTGGGACGAAAAATTCCATATTTGAAAAAAATTAAAAATATATTTTTATCAAAATGATCTAGTTATGAACTAGAATTAGAATTCAGACATTTGATATTTTATCCAAACGTCTGGATTTTTTCTCAGCCTAAAATTTTAGGCCTTAAGAAGTACTCAAATGTCTCGATATTTTTTCCTGATGTCTTATATTTTTCCTGAATAGGTATCCAGACGTCTGATATTTTATCCAGACGTCTAGATTTTATCTTGGCATAAAACAATGAGTTAAATAGACATAACTAGATAAAAATTATAAAATATACCTGAATGCAATCCCATAAAATGGCTTTTAAGGTGTCTCCAATTAGTAAGTGTGCCTGGAACATGCTCTCGTACAAGTGGTCCTAAAAAAGATGATAAATGGATTGGTCCTTCACCTACTAATTCAGCATTCTCATTAAATTCAACTTCAACACGATTTGAGAAGTTTGAAGGAAGTCTCTTCATTTTCTTAGGACGTCTACTCTTTCTTTTCTTTGGCCGATTTGCATTTGCATTTTCAATTGGTCCATCGGCTTCCACGTGTTGTTCATTTTGCATTGTACGGTTCTCAAATGCACTAGGATTATCTTCTGCTCTTTGTGCATTATTTTCTAATGCTTGTGCTCGATTATCTTCTACTACTTGTGGATTATTTTCTACTGCTTGTGATCGATTATCTACTACTACTTGTGGATTATCTTTTACTACTTGTGGATTGCCCTCGCTTTGAACGTTGTTGTCTTTAATATGCTTCTTCTGATTATTATGCTTCATGAATATATTTTTGGCTGCTTTGCTTTTTTTTCTTTTGCCATGTTATTAGCCTCATTTTCTATTACTAAAACATGGGGAAATAAAATAAAATACATAGCAGAACTATACAAGCTAAACACTGATGCGCTAAGGTCATCATAAATATGCAAAACACTACATAATTTCTGCTACACCTCAATATGTCATGTAGAGGAAAACAACAGTGCTTTTCACAGCAAATAACGGCAGTTTAGGAGATTTAATAACATAGAAGTACGGTTATAGCTACAACAAAATATGAGTTAGTATAAATAATTTGTTATTATCAGTTTGTCACCAATCTAGCAGGAATGAAAACAGAAAAATATAATAAAGCATTGGATTTTATAATGAATTTATAGCTGCAAAGTGCAATCTTCCCTAACATAGCATTCCTAACATAGCTAGTGATATACTACTCAAGTATTCCTTCGCAATCTTCCCTAACATAGCTAAGATCCTCAGCAGAATCATCAATCTCCATATCGGTTTCTTCAAAATTTCCAGTATCCATGTTAAATTCCTCAAACGAGTCATTTACATCTATTTCATGAAAACTTCTTGACGGTGCCCTCATCATAACATACCAATTAGAATCATCATCTTCAGTTGAATAGAAAATTTGTTTTGCTTGAGATGCAAGGATATACGGATCTTTTGAAAATGAAGCTTGATTTTGTTGTAAATTGACAAGGGTAAATCCATCTTCTACCTTCGCACCATTTCCTTTATTTGTCCAATGATACTTAAAGACGGGAACATAAAAGCCATGATAGTCTAACAAAAATATATCGGTCAACATCCCATAATACGTAATCACGTCAACCACTTGGGAAATTTCTTTTGTGCTAGCCCTACATGTGGTGGTTGCATCATAAGTGACTCCACTATTTTGGGTTTTTCTCTCAATATCTTTTGTGTGAAAACGTTCTCCATTGATGATATAACCTGTATAAGACAATGCACAACTCCTAGGACCATTGGCAATCCATTTTTACATTGTGTCATGATCATTCGAATCATAAGGTATCTATAAATGAAAATACTATTTATGTTAGATCTCGATAATAATGTATACAAAATTAATGAGAATATATTTTAAAATTCAACTCACCTTCTTCTTAATCCAATCGACAAAGTTATTTGTGTGGGTTTTCCAAAGTAAGGTCGCATTTTTTTCTATGCTCTTATTTGAATGTTGCAACTTCTCAAGATGCAAACTATTGTAAAAGGAAAAAATCAGATAAGTTGCACTATAAAAAAATTGAACAATAGGACAAAATGCACTAGTCACTTACTCTAAAAATGGTTCCACTATAGCCATATTCATTAGCACAGCCAAATGAGCAGCTTGTTTCTCATTCTCGGACAGTGTAATTATTTTGCAAGCTGAAGTTGGTTGTCCTTCAAGTATGACATTTTCATAATCTTCATTTCGGGCTTCCTTCTCTTCTATTTTTCCTGATTTCTTTAAGAGTTCACTAAAATAATTCATGCACTCCTCTACAAGATAGGATTCTGCAATACACCCCTCAGGACGTGTAGCGTTTCTTACATAATGTTTTAGTTTCTTCATGTATCTTTCAAAGGAGTACATCCAATGAAAATGAAACGGTCCACATAATCTGGCTGCTTTTCCAAGATGAACCGTCAAGTGTACCATTATATCAAAGAACGAAGGTGGAAAATATCTTTAAAGTTCACATAAAATTAGAATAATCTCATCATCAAGATGTTGTAGTTTTTCTCTATCAAGAACACATTGGCATAATTTATGGAAGAACAAACATAAACGAATTATTGCTTTCCTTGGCTTCTTCGGTAGCAATCCTCTTATTGCAACCGGCAACAACTGTTGCATTAGGACATGATAGTCATGTGACTTCAAACCACTAATTTTACAATCCTCCAATGATATAGAGCTCTTGAAATTCGAGCAATAACCATCAGGTCCTTTAAAATCATATAATCTTTTACATTTTTTTTCCAGATTTGAACAATGTATATGGAGCGGGTGGAAGATATGTTTTTTTCCACGAGATTGTGAATAAAGGCCACGTCGAATTCCCCACTCTTCTAAATCTTTTCTACAATTAATTTCATCTTTCGATTTGTTATCATGCAACATCGTGCTTATTATGCTTACACTAACATTGTTATCTACATGAATTACGTCTAAATTATGATGCATTGGCAGTTCCTACAAAAATCAACAATGTTAAATTTCATTACTAAAGAATTGTATTATTGTTCAACGATAAAAAAACTAACCTCCCAATATGGTAAATCAAAGAAGATTGATCGTTTTTTCCATCTTGATAACTCTATATTCACAAGATCACCATCTTCACCTCTATTTTTTATATTAGTATTTTTTCTCTTCCTGCTCTCCTGCTTAATTTTTTATTCTTACCTTCCCATTCTTGCTATTATTATTATTTTCATTTTTTGATTTCTTTCCCAAAATTATTCAGAAAGTTTTTCAAAATAGCAGAGATGTTTCTTCCAGTTAAAACTCTACATCTACGACCATTTTCTACAGTATTATCAAACCACGTTTTTTCTTTCTCAATGAATCTGAAGGGGTAAAAATCTCCTATGACCCATATAACCGCTCTTCCGACTATGTTTCAACCATTAATGGTGAATATTGATACCGCATAATGGACAACCATTTTTACCTTTCACACAACATCCAGCAAGATTTCCATATGCTGGAAAGTCATTTATCATCCATAGTAAAATTGCTCTCATGTAAAAAAGCGATCTACCAAAGGCATCATAAATTTGAACTCCATTACTCCACAAATGTTGCAAGTCTTCAATTAATGGCTCCAAATATACGTCAATATCATTTCGTGGTTGCTTTGGACCAGGAATCAACAATGTTAAGATGATATTTTCTTTTTTCATGCACAACATTGGCAAAAGGTTGTATGTCATAAGCATCACAGGTCACCAACTATATTTGGAGCTCATTGTCATAAAAGAATTAACACCATCGGTAGCAAGACCAAGTCTTATATTGCGTGGATCAGCTGCAAACGATTCCCATTTTTCATCTACTACATTCCATGTTATTGAATCCATAGGATGATGCATTTTCCCATCATTGTTTTTGTTACTAAAATGTCATCTTAAACCTTTTGTCGTATTTTGAGATCTAAACATTCTTCTAAATCTAGCAATGATTGGAAAATATCTCAAAACTTTAATTGAAATGCCATGCATAATTTCATTGGTACATTCATTCTTCTTCCATCTTGATACACCACATTTAGGACAACTTTCCAAATCTTTGTACTCTCTTCTAAAAAGGCAACAATAATTTTGACAAGCATGAATTTTTTCAAAACCCATATCGAATATTTTGAGATTTTTTTTACCTTATATAATGTTTTCGGAAGTACACTTTTTTTTGGCAAGAATAATTGTTGCACATTTAGATGTTTATCGAAGCCGGTATCAGAAAAACCCGTCTCACATTTAAGATTATACAAGGCGAGGATTGAAGATCGATACATGCTACTTCCAAGTTCCTTAACAAATCATCCTCTTGTTTTTGTGCGCTATCTTTATCTTTATCATCACCGAAAAAAGTATAATTAATGAAATCTTCATTTTCATAATCGATAGCTTCAAATAAATCATATATATCATCGAACTTAACATATGTCTTATATTTATGTGCTCACTGTGACAATACCACATACTTATCTTATATATACGATCCATTCCTCTTATAATCAAATGCTCAACTACTTCCTTCTCATATTGATGATAAAGATTTCAACAATCTAAGGAAGGACATAGAATTTTTTCTACATTTCCAGAGTTTTTCATAGAGGTATGCACAAACTTCTGAGCTCCTTGCTGATACTCACTATTAGTTCTTTAAACAAAAAATTTAGCTTCCGTCAAAATATAGGATATGATTTGCAAACTACATTTTATGTTGAGAATTATGTAGTTACCTGTGTAGATTCACCCAATTTTTATTCATCATTGTCTATTACATAAACAAGCAAATTTCTAAAATTTGAAGTAATAGTCTATTGTTGAGTACAAGCAAATTAACATAACTACTTAAATAAAACAATGATACTAAATAAGATACAACAACATATAAACTGCTAATAGCACAGTCAACATTTTCAATAGGCATACCAGATGTTAAAAAACTAAAGATTGGCTAATTAATGAAAAAGATAAAATAATCAAGACGACGCTTACGTTTAGTTAAGGACGACAAAAACTAAACGGAATCTATGGGTGCAACCTCCATTGGAATGGAAATACCTCCACTGGAATCGATTGCCTTCCGTTATGGCAACCGAGAGACCAGAGAAACAGTGCGAAGTGATCGGAGATTCGTAAATGAGATGGAGACTAGGCGGATGACGAAAATGCGATGGAAATTTGTAACTGAGATTTTAAAATTTTGGGGAATTTTTATGGATACGCGGCCGAATTTAGTAATAGTGGAGGGAAGTAAAAAATAATTCCCGCTTTAATTTATCTTAGCGTTTTAACCTAAAATCATTTACTACTATTCGATTTTTACAGCATGGAGAGGAAAACCTATGATTTGCAATTGTAGATAACTCCTTTTCTTGTAGTGAGTTAGCCTTAAGATCTGTGATCAGCATTTCCCAACAAAGCATTAGTTTTCAAAGTTTTCATAATTTGATTTTATGAAAAGTTTAAATTAGCAACTTTTGGAATTTCTAATAATATTAGTTCAAAAATATTCAATTTGTCATTGTTACATGAGTCTAAATTTAATTATTTTGAAAAATCGAGTTATCTATCGAATTGGTGTATTGTGTAGGAACAGCTGTGCTATATGGCTCTTGAAGACTCAGCACTTAATGGACAAATGGTGTAAATCAAGAAAAACAAACAGCTACTTGATAGTGGTTTTTCAAGACATATGACTGCAAATCCAGATATACTGAATGATATAGTTTATGAAGATGGAGGAATGGTTAATTTTGGTGACAACTCAAATGGATATGTGAATTGCATCGGCAATGTCAGTAATTCTAAAACTCCCACTATTTCAAATGTTTTGCTAGGTAGGAATTTAAAACACAACTTATTAAGTATAAGTCAATTATGCGATAAAGGTTACAAAATTAAATTTGAAAAAAAGTAGTGTTATATCGAAGATAATAATTCAAATATTATATTTGAAGGAATTAGGAAAAAAATATTTATATCCTAAGTATGAAATTTTCAAATGATAACTTATGTCTTTTGGATAATACGAGTGATCCTTGGATTTGTCATAAAAGATCTAGGAATTTGAATTTTAAACTCCTTTCTAAAATTTCTAAACAAGATTTAGTAAGAGCACTCCGTAAATTAAACTTTTCCACCTATTGTGAAGCCATCATCAATTAGAATTGTGCAACCAATTGCCTTGTACAAGAACTGGGTCATCCAATAATTAGATATAAATAACACTTTTCTAAACGGTTACTTGCGGGAAGAAGTATACATGGAATAGCCTGTAGGAATCAAACAACATGACAAAGAAAATCATGTGTGCAAACTGAACAAGGCCATATATGGGTTCAAACAGGCACCCAGTGTAACAACCCGGAAATTTGGGGCCAATTTTAAAATTCTATTTTTAATTTTGTTAAGAAATTAGGGTCAAAATCTGGTTAGCTTTATTCTTTTAAATAATTTATTTTAAAATGGTTGAAAATTTTAGGTTTATAATATTAATTATATTCTGAACTTGAAATGGCGCGGTAATTTCAATATCTAATTTTGAACCTTGAGAAAATTATAATTGGGAGTTAATAATAAATAAACATAATTTATTTGTAAATATGAATATAACAAAAAAAATTGACTGTAGCCTATATTTGCATTAGTAAAGTGGACTGAGAACCATAATAAACCTGAATAATTTATTCATAAATATGAGCATGACTTTGAGATGAAACAATTAGGCTTAACATTAAAATGGGTATTAAGTTATATGCCTAAAATTTTTATTCTATGGGACCATTTGATTTGATATTATTCTATAGGGCTCTGTGACCTGACATTATTTTATGATAAATTTATATATATACATTAAAATCCATTCTTTAATGCGAAAGAATCATTAAATACGATTCATTGTTTTGAAAATGAATGTACATTTGTATTTGTCATATGCATAGAAAATTTTATACAAATTAAATATCTCATTAACACATACCTTTTATTTACTTCTTTTCCATTTAATTGTCCTTTCTTTCAATTAGAAAACCACAATTTAAACATCAGCTACTTTATTTATTTTAACCGTTTCCTCTCACTCCACTCTCCTTTTTCTTTTGGTTTGCCACTTGTAGCTTCATAAATAGAAAAAAAATTAAAGTAAATATGTTTTTTCGACATTGATTTTAAATATATTAATATATGCATTGATTAGATAATATGTTAATTTATATCGATTTGTGAACAGGTCATTAATTTAGTAAACATGACATTTGGCATTGATTATAAGTATGCTAATATATGCATTAATTAGGAAAATATATTCAATTGAGAATATGTCATTGACATTAATTTAGAGAATATGTACATGTAAATTTGAGAAACATATAAATTTGTCAATGAATGTAATTAGAAAATACGTTCATGTTAATTTAAAAAAAACGAAATTTTGCCTAGCCTATATAATTTCCTAATACAAACTTAATCCATCGTTATTCAGAAAACACAGCCGCCTCTCTCTTCTTCTCCTCCTTCTCATTTCAGCCGCCATTCCCTTTTCCTCTTTCTTCCTCCTCTAATCTCTCCTCCCACGAAAAGAATTAGATCCTCCTCCTTTAGATTTTTTGTTGGTAGAGATTCTTCTCCTCTTTACATCCATACCAAGATCTTCACCTAAAATTGCACATAGACCCAGAACACACACCCCCTAACCCACGGGTTTCAGCCTAAACCGCACCCCTAGGACCCCACCGCACCCTACACCACCTTGGGCGCCTACTCCCCTCCCACTCCTCTCTATCGTGTCGCTTCCTGATCGCCTCCAAGCCTCCTAGATTTCAAGATAATTGCTACCCAAGATTTGAGCATATGGGTTCAAAGGCACGACTTTGATTTGGAAGAAGAAGAGGTGAGTTTTCTATTTTTAAAAATAAATTAAACGTTTATTTATTTATTAATGGAAATTCATAAATACATGTTTATGATCTTATCCGTAATGATTTGGGTTTGGATTTGTTGTTGTATGATTTGAGAAGTGTTGGAATGTTCATGTTTGTTTAGATTCATTTTATTTAGATCTATAAAACATCAAATTGTTTAAATATGGATTCAAGTAATAATATTCATTTTTACAAATTCATGATATGATATGTGGTTAATATGAAATTTATAAAATTGTTTGGATGTTATAACATGGATGTTGACACCAAATATATAAAATTGGCGTTGTATGAAATATTCAATTGGCTATGTATGTTGACACCAAATATATAAAATTGGCGTTGTATGAAATATTGAATTGGCTATGTATGTTGACACCAAATATATAAAATTGGCGTTGTATGAAATATTGAATTGGCTATGTATGTTGACACCAAATATATAAAATTGGCGTTGTATGAAATATTGAATTGGCTATGTATGTTGACACAAAATATATAAAATTGGCGTCATATGAAGTAAGATTATAAAATTAGCGTTGTGTTGAAACATGAATAAAAATTATATTTTTAGCATTAATGGAAAACATGAAGATGCAAGTATATTTTTAGCGTTTATGAAATATAATTATATTTTTAGCGTCATGAAATATTATGAAATATGTAAATAAAGTAAGCGTCATGAAATATTATGAAACATGAAGATAAAGTTAGAGTTGCATTTATTGCATATGAAAATAAAGCATATTCTTATACATGATATTGCATATGAAATTAAGTCATATTTTGTTGTAGCGATATTGCATATGAAGTATAGTCATATTTTGTTGTAGTGATATTGCATATGAAGTATAGTCATATTTTGCTGTAGCGATATTTCATATGAAGTATAATCATATTTGGTTGTAGCGATATTGCATATGAAATGCAATCATATTTTGTAGTCATGAAATTTCGTATGAAATGCATTAATATTTTGTAGTCATGAAACTTCATATGAAATACATTCATATTTTGTAGTCATGAAAATACATATGAAATATATTCATATTTTAGAGTCAAGAAAATGAATAGAAATATAAACATATTAGTGGTATGTTAAATGCATTAGGAAAAAAACATAGTTCAACATTACGTTAATGCAAAGGAAATATAAACATATTTAGTGTTATGTTAATGTTTTAGAGATTAATATATTTTTGGTGTGCCATGTTCATGCATTAGAAATAATAATTGGAATGATTTATATATATATATATATATATATATATTTATACAATAAAAGAGAATGAATTGGAAATGTATATTTTATACACTAAAAAGAGTTTAAACAAAAATACATTTTTGTTCATTAAGAAGAAAAATTACATTTTGATCATTAAAAGGGATTAAAGAAAAATTAGCATTTTGTTTACTTTAAAAGAATGAAGACAAAAATGACATTTTTTTTTTTCATTGAAAGATTAGACAAAAGTAACATTTTTATTAAATCGGGTAATACCCAATTTAAGATGTTAGCATTAGAAAAAGATCATTTTTATTATATGAAATGTTAGCATAGAAAAGTAACGTTTTTATCTTATAAAATGTTGCATAAGGAATAAAGGTTCACTTTTGTTAAAAATGTGCATTTAAAAGAATTAACATTTTTAGTGTAAAATGTTGCATTTAAAAGAATTTGCATTGAAAATAAAATTGCATTGTTATATGTAATTAAATAATATGTTTCTACATGTAAAATAAAATTACATTTTTATATGTAATTGTAGAAGAAGAATTTGCACTGTTAATAAAATTACATTTATAATATAATTAAAAAGTAGAATTTGACGGTGTAATTAAAATAACATTTTTAATGTAACTGAAAAAAAAAAGTAGAATTTTACATTGCAAACTAAAAGACAAAATTTGATGTGTAATGTTACTTACATTTATATGTAATTAAAAGAATGGATTTTCCATGAAATCATAAGAATAGAATTAAAAGAATAAAGAATGAAGTGCAACATTGAAATGTAATTTGCATTTCTATGTAAATAAAAGAATAAAGGAATAAAAGTTACATTTTTAATGTAAAAACGAAAAGTTACATTTTTAATGTAAATAAGATTAAAAAGAAAGGTTACATTTTTAATGTAAAAAGGAAAGTTTACATTTTTAATGTGAATAAGGTAAAGAAGGAAAATTTACATTTTTAATGTGGATAAGGTTTAAAGTAAGAAAATTTACATTTTCATGTAAAAAGAATTAGAGAGAAAATTGACATTTTCATGTAAATAGTATTTAAAGAAGAAAATTTCATTTTCATGTAATTAAGATTTAAAGTAAGAAAATTTCATTTTTATGTAATGAAAAGATTAGATTTTGACATTGCAAATTTATTTAATGTAATGTAGATTATATTAAAAAGAAAAGTTTAAATCCTTAATGTGAATAACAATAATGAAATTAAAATGTATATTTTTATAGTAATTTTAGATGCGATAAGAAGAGTAGGTATATTTTTATCGTCACTTTAGATGCGATAAAAGAATAGAATAATTATTATATATTTTTATCGTCATTTTAGAGGCGGAAAAAAAAAAGTTACATTTTTTTTTCAAATGTAAATAAAAGAAAATTAGGAAGTTACATTTTTATATGTAATTAGAGAAATATAGGAACTTACATTTTTCAATGTAAATAAGGATGAAATAGAAATTGTATTTTATTTTTATATGTACATAAAAAAATTACATTTTTCAATGTAAACAAAAGAAATAAAAGAATGATTAGGAATTTACATTTTCCAATGTAAATAGAATATGAAAGATTAGAAATTTACATTTTAAGGAATGGCTTTTCATTAAAAAGAATAATGAAACCAAATATACATTTGGTGTAAATTGAAAGATGAAAGAATAAAAAAAATACATTATGGGATATAGCATGTGTATGTGAATTAAAATAAAATAAACATTATTGTGTGCCATGTTATACCTCGATATTATTATACACAAATAGGGATATTCGATGTTAACAAAGTATAGTGAAATGAAATGGATGACGGAATTATACATAAGTATATATATATAAATTAAAATCAAACGAATCGAGCGTGGTAGTTCGCGCCTTGGAATTGTACTTTTAATTGATTATACCAGAATATCCGACCATCGGATTTTCCCAAAACTGAAACCGTTAGGTTCGCCTTGGGAAGATCTTTCCAACGATATGAATTGTGTTAAAATCCAACGGTTAGATTTAAAGAAATGTGTAAAACGAATTTGGATGAAAACAGCGCCAAGGTCGCCTATTGACATGAAGTATTGTTAAATAAAAATTTAATTATTTTTATATAAATAAAAATAGAGATTAATCGTTATAAATTAATATTAACGATATGAAATGATATATACGCGAGAATCGTTTGAAAAGTCCGAGTTCAATCTCATTTCAAATGATTATTTGTCGATCTAAGTCGAAGAGTTGAAGACGGTGATTGAAGACCGACGATCTTCACGTCGGATGGATGAGTTACCATTGACGCCCATGATTGGAGTAGCTACCTTGAAGGGGCTACAATGGTGGCCGTCCAGACTACTTGTTGGTTGTTCGGATATGCGAGGTATGAGGTGCCTCCGGTTTCGTTCAGACCCAGAACGGACTTGAAAATGGATTGTATGTCTATTCCTTTATACGGTATTCGTTGATCTCTGCTAAATATATACCTGTTTGGTGTTTAACACCCTTCTCTAAGACGTACGAGCTTAGAGGTTATATATTGGTAGGAATCAATGGTACGGTATGGATTGACAATGGGGTATGCAAAGATGCAGATGATCAAGGCTTTTGTTGAAAAGCAGGCCTTGTGGTTGATGATCAAAGCACATCTTGAATAAGCATAGCTTTGTGTATTACGTAGCTTCACGAGCCTCACAAGCCGATTGGAGTCTAAAACGGGAGAAGGGAACGCAGGGAGAGAAGCACGTTTCTTTCTAGCTAGAAGTGGTGTTTGGGTTTTACAAGGCCCGACATTTTACTTATGTGGATGATGGAATGAGGCGCCTCGGATATTACGTCCTATAGGACCGGGAAACGTGTGTTCAGGAATAACTAATCCACAAAGCTGTATGTGTGGACCGGCCCTGCAGCTTTCCAAAGGGTTCACTGCGGGGGATCCTGAGACATTAGCTAGAGTGTCTCGAATCGGTAAGGAGCTCCTCCCTGGCCTTGACTCATGATGGAAACCCAATTTCCAATACGACCTCATGCGGTTTTGATTGTAGAACTAGTATGGCGACATAGTAGGATGGGGTACTATGCCGTCTATGATTGATACATTATGATTGAAATGATTTTGAAACATATATACACTAGTAATAATATCAAACCCGTTTTTTTTATCGTATCAAGCATTTTTTTACCATTATAAGGTAAAACTCTATCCTCCGGTTTGCGTTGCATTGTGTGATGGGACTTGAGTCTTATAATGGTTTCATTTTTCTAAAAAGCATTGCGTCGCTTAACGATTTACTTTTAATTATGCACTGACAATCCAATGGAGCAAACCCGCTCCGCGTTAGCGGCGTGGTCCTGTGATTATCCTTATTATTTGATTAGTTAAGTTAGATTTCTCATACCAGTCCCATGACTGACTCGTAGTTTGTTTCACTTTGCAAACTCGGGTGCCCCCTTTTCCACACGGGCAGTCGAGTAGCTTTTTGCATATATTTATCTTTTGAGCAGGATTTTGGATCGAAGCCTAAAGCTGTGTCCACAGTATAGAAGTCTTCCGCTATTTATTGTATTTAATTTATTGAAATTTATCTTCCGCTGTAATTTTATTCAATGTACTCCGATATGTTCTGTACTCTGATGTAACATTATCGTAATGTTTATAAAAGTCTGTTGTTGTTGTTCGGGTGTTGTTGTATTCCCAAAGTTAACGTATTCGGGTTTTGAACGGTCTTAGTCGATCTAACGATCGATCGGGTCGGGCGAAACCCGGGGCCGTTACAGTTGGTATCAGAGCTAGGTTAGCTCAAATCTTTGGGGGTACAACTCGTTAGAACTAAACAAAAGACTCATCAGAGATTGGATTAGTAATATCCAATAAGAATACTCATTAGAGATAGGATCAGTAGTATCCTAGAATGAGAAAACTCATTAGAGATGGGGTTAGTAATGCCCTAGAATGAGTTGAGAGTAACAAGTTTATAATTAACATATTTGTATAATCCGATCTTAGAAAAGATGATTTTTGAAAAGTTAATCAACAAATAAAATTATTGAAATCAATAAAAGAATGAAAATTTAGTTAGTTAATTAAACAACTTTTTAGCTTCGTTCCTTTTCGAGGACGAAAAGTTTTTAAGTGGGGGAGATTGTAACAACCCGGAAATTTGGGGCCAATTTTAAAATTCTATTTTTAATTTTGTTAAGAAATTAGGGTCAAAATCTGGTTAGCTTTATTCTTTTAAATAATTTATTTTAAAATGGTTGAAAATTTTAGATTTATAATATTAATTATATTCTGAACTTGAAATGGCGCGGTAATTTCAATATCTGATTTTGAACCTTGAGAAAATTATAATTGGAGTTAATAATAAATAAACATAATTTATTTGTAAATATGAATATAACAAAAAAATTGACTGTAGCCTATATTTGCATTAATAAAGTGGACTGAGAACCATAATAACCCTGAATAATTTATTCATAAATATGAGCGTGACTTTGAGATGAAACAATTAGGCTTAACATTAAAATGGGTATTAAGTTATATGCCTAAAATTTTTATTCTATGCGACCATTTGATATTATTCTATGGGGCTCTGTGACCTGGCATTATTTTATGATAAATTTATATATATACATTAAAATCCGTTCTTTAATGCGAAAGAATCATTAAATACGATCCATTGTTTTGAAATTGAATGTACATTTGTATTTGTCATATGCATAGAAAATTTTATACAAATTAAATATCTCATTAGCACATACCTTTTATTTACTTCTTTTCCATTTAATTGTCCTTTCTTTCAATTAGAAAACCACAATTTAAACATCGGCTACTTTATTTATTTTGACCGTTTCCTCTCACTCCACTCTCCTCTTTCTTTTGGTTTGCCACTTGTAGCTTCATAAATAGAAAAAAAAATTTAAAGTAAATATGTTATTTTGACATTGATTTTAAATATATTAATATATGCATTGATTAGAAAATATGTTAATTTATATTGATTTGTGAACATGTCATTAATTTAGTAAACATGACATTTGGCATTGATTATAAGTATGCTAATATATGCATTAACTAGGAAAATATATTCAATTGAGAATATGTCATTGACATTAATTTAGAGAATATGTACATGTAAATTTGAGAAACATATAAATTTGTCAATGAATGTAATTAGAAAATACGTTCATGTTAATTTAAAAAAAACGAAGTTTTTCCTAGCCTATATAATTTCCTAATCCTAACCTAATCCATCGTTATTCAGAAAACACACCCGCCTCTCTCTTCTTCTCCTCCTTCTCATTTCAGCCGCCATTCCCTTTTCCTCTTTCTTCCTCCTCTAATCTCGCCTTCTACGAAAAGAATTAGATCCTCCTCCTTTAGATTTTTTTTGGTAGAGATTCTTCTCCTCTTTACATCCATACGTGGATCTTCACCAAAAATTGCACATAGACCCAAAACACACACCCCCTAACCCGCGGGTTTCAGCCTAAACCGCACCCCTAGGGCCCCACCGCACCCTACACCACCTTGGGCGCATACTCCCCTTCCACTCCTCTCTGTCGTGCCGCTTCCCGATCGCCTCCAAGCCTCCTAGATTTCAAGATAATTGCAACCCTAGATTTGAGCATATGGGTTCAAAGGCACGGCTTTGATTTGGAAGAAGAAGAGGTGAGTTTTCTATTTTTAAAAATAATTTAAACGTTTAATTATTTATTTATTAATGGAAATTCATAAATACATGTTTATGATCTTATCCGTAATGATATGGGTTTGGATTTGCTGTTGTATGATTTGAGAAGTGTTGGAATGTTCATGCTTGTTTAGATTCATTTTATTTAGATCTATAAAACACCAAATTGTTTAGATATGGATTCGAGTAAAAATATTCATTTTTACAAATTCATGATATGATATGTGGTTAATATGAAATTTATAAAATTGTTTGGATGTTATAACATGGATGTTGACACCAAATATATAAAAATGGCGTTGTATGAAATATTGAATTGGCTATGTATGTTGACACTAAATATATAAAATTGGCATTGTATGAAATATTGAATTGGCTATGTATGTTGACACCAAATATATAAAATTGGCGTTGTATGAAATATTGAATTGGCTATGTATGTTGACACCAAATATATAGAATTGGCGTTGTATGAAATATTGAATTGGCTATGTATGTTGACACCAAATATATAAAATTGGCATCATATGAAGTAAGATTATAAAGTTAGCGTTGTGTTGAAACATGAATAAAAATTATATTTTTAGCGTTTATGGAAAACATGAAGATGCAAGTATATTTTTAGCGTTTATGAAATATAATTATATTTTTAGCGTTATGATATATTATGAAATATGTAGATAAAGTAAGCGTCATGAAATATTATGAAACATGAAGATAAAGTTAGAGTTGCATTTATTGCATATGAAAATAAAGCATATTCTTATACATGATATTGCATATGAAATTAAGTCATATTTTGTTGTAGCGATATTGCATATGAAGTATAGTCATATTTTGTTGTAGCGATATTGCATTTGAAGTATAGTCATATTTTGTTGTAGCGATATTTCATATGAAGTATAATCATATTTGGTTGTAGCGATATTGCATATGAAATGCAATCATATTTTGTAGTCATGAAATTTCATATGAAATGCATTAATATTTTGTAGTCATGAAACTGCATATGAAATACATTCATATTTTGTAGTCATGAAAATACATACGAAATATATTCATATTTTAGAGTCAAGAAAATGCATAGAAATATAAACATATTAGTGGTATGTTAAATGCATTAGGAAAAAAAACATAGTTCAACTTTACGTTAATGCAAAGGAAATACAAACGTATTTAGTGTTATGTTAATGTTTTAGAGATTAATATATTTTTGGTGTGCCAGGTTCATGCATTAGAAATAATAATTGGAATGATTTATATTTATATATATATATATATATTTATACATTAAATGAGAATGAATTGGAAATGTATATTTTATACATTAAAAAGAGTTTAAATAAAATACATTTTTGTTCATTAAGAAGAAACATTACATTTTGATCATTAAAAGGGATTAAAGAAAAAATAGCATTTTGTTTACTTTAAAAGAATGAAGACAAAAATGACATTTTTGTTTCCATTGAAAGATTAGACAAAAGTAATATTTTTACTAAATCGGGCAAAACAAATTTAAGATGTTAGCATTAGAAAAAGATCATTTTTATTATATGAAATGCTAGCATAGAAAAGTAACATTTTTATCTTATAAAATGTTGCATAAGGAATAAAGGTTCACTTTTGTTAAAAATGTTGCATTTAAAAGAATTAACATTTTTAGTGTAAAATGTTGCAATTAAAAGAATTTGCATTGAAAATAAAATTGCATTGTTATATGTAATTAAATAATATGTTTTTACATGTAAAATGAAATTACATTTTTATATGTAATTATAGAAGAAGAATTTGCACTGTTAATAAAATTACATTTTTAATGTAATTAAAAAGTAGAATTTGACGGTGTAATTAAAATAACATTTTTAATGTAACTAAAAAAAATTAGAATTTTACATTGCAGACTAAAAGACAAAATTTGACGTGTAATGTTACTTACATTTATATGTAATTAAATGAATGGATTTTCCATGAAATCATAAGAATAGAATTAAAAGAATAAAGAATGAAGTGCAACATTGAAATGTAATTTACATTTCTATGTAAATAAAAGAATAAAGAAATAAAAGTTACATTTTTAACGTAAAAACGAAAAGTTACATTTTTAACGTAAATTAGATTAAAAAGAAAGGTTACATTTTTAATGTAAAAAGGAAAGTTTACATTTTTAATGTGAATAAGGTAAAGAAGGAAAATTTACATTTTTAATGTGGATAAGGTTTAAAGTAAGAAAATTTACATTTTCATGTAAAAAGAATTAGAGAGAAAATTGACATTTTCATGTAAATAGTATTTAAAGAAGAAAATTTCATTTTCATGTAATCAAGATTTAAAGTAAGAAAATTTCATTTTTATGTAATGAAAAGATTAGATTTTGACATTGCAAATTTATTTAATGTAATGTAGATTATATTAAAAAGAAAAGTTTACATCCTTAATGTGAATAACAATAATGAAATTAAAATGTATATTTTTATCGTCATTTTAGATGCGATGAGAAGAGTAGGTAAATTTTTATCGTCACTTTAGATGCGATAAAAGAATAGAATAATTATTATATATTTTTATCGTCATTTTAGAGGCGGGGAAAAAAAAAGAAGTTACATTTTTTTTTCAAATGTAAATAAAAGAAAAATAGGAAGTTACATTTTTATATGTAATTAGAGAAATATAGGAACTTACATTTTTCAATGTAAATAAGGATGAAATAGAAATTGTATTTTATTTTTGTATGTACATAAAAGAATTTACATTTTAATTCCATTATTGTTATTCACATTAAGGATGTAAACTTTTCTTTTAATATAATCAACATTACATTAAATAAATTTGCAATGTCAAAATCTAAGCTTTTCATTACATAAAAATGAAATTTTGTTACTTTAAATCTTAATTACATGAAAATGAAATTTTCTTCTTTAAATACTATTTAAATGAAAATGTCAATTTTCTCTCTAATTCTTTTTACATGAAAATGTAAATTTTCTTACTTTAAACCTTATCCACATTAAAAATGTAAAATTTCCTTCTTTACCTTATTCACATTAAAAATGTAAAGTTTCCTTTTTACATTAAAAATGTAACCTTTCTTTTTAATCTTATTTACATTAAAAATGTAACTTTTCGTTTTTACATTAAAAATGTAACTTTTATTTCTTTATTCTTTTATTTACATAGAAATGTAAATTACATTTCAATGTTGCACTTCATTCTTTATTCTTTTAACTCTATTCTTATGATTTCAAGGAAAATCCATTCTTTTAATTACATATAAATGTAAGTAACATTACACGTCAAATTTTGTCTTTTAGTTTGCAATGTAAAATTCTACTTTTTTTTTAGTTACATTAAAAATGTTATTTTAATTACACCGTCAAATTCTACTTTTTAATTACATTAAAAATGTAATTTTATTAACAGTGCAAATTCTTCTTCTACAATTACATATAAAAATGTAATTTTATTTTACATGTAAAAACATATTATTTAATTACATATTACAATGCAATTTTATTTTCAATGCAAATTCTTTTAAATGCAACATTTTACACTAAAAATGTTAATTCTTTTAAATGCAACATTTTTAACAAAAGTGAACCTTTATTCCTTATGCAACATTTTATAAGATAAAAATGTTACTTTTCTATGCTAACATTTCATATAATAAAAATGATCTTTTTTGAATGGTAACATCTTAAATTGGGTTTTGCCCGATTTAATAAAAATGTTACTTTTGTCTAATCTTTCAATCGAAACAAAAATATCATTTTTGTCTTCATTCTTTTAAAGTAAACAAAATGCTAATTTTTCTTTAATCCCTTTTAATGATCAAAATGTAATCTTTCTTCTTAATGAGCAAAAATGTATTTTTGTTTAAACTCTTTTTAATGTATAAAATATACATTTCCAATTCATTCTCTTTTAGTGTATATATATATATATATATATATATATATATATATATATATAAATCATTCCAATTATTATTTCTAATGCATGAACCTGACACACCAAAACTATATTAATCTCTAAAACATTAACATAACACTAAATATGTTTGTATTTCCTTTGCATTAACATAACGTTGAACTATGTTTTTTTTTTCTAATGCATTTAACATACCACTAATATGTTTATATTTCTATGCATTTTCTTGACTCTAAAATATAAATATATTTCATATGTATTTTCATGACTACAAAATATGAATGTATTTCACATGCAGTTTCATGACTACAAAATATTAATGCATTTCATATGAAATTTCATGACTACAAAATATGATTGCATTTCATATGCAATATCGCTACAACCAAATATGATTATACTTCATATGAAATATCGCTACAACAAAATATGACTATACTTCATATGCAATATCGCTACAACAAAATATGACTATACTTCATATGCAATATCGCTACAACAAAGGATGACTTAATTTCATATGCAATATCATGTATAAGAATATGCTTTATTTTCATATGCAATAAATGCAACTCTAACTTTATCTTCATGTTTCATAATATTTCATGACGCTTACTTTATCTACATATTTCATAATATTTCATGACGTTAAAAATATAACTATATTTCATAAACGCTAAAAATATACTTGCATCTTCATGTTTTCCATAAACGCTAAAAATATAATTTTTATTCATGTTTCAACACAACGCTAATTTCATAATCTTACTTCATATGACGCCAATTTTATATATTTGGTGTCAACATACATAGCCAATTCAATATTTCATACAACGCCAATTTTATATATTTTGTGTCAACATACATAGCCAATTCAATATTTCATACAATGCCAATATTATATATTTGGTGTCAATATACATAGCCAATTCAATATTTCATACAACGCCAATTTTATATATTTGGTGTCAACATACATAGCCAATTCAATATTTCATATAACGGCAATTTTATATATTTGGTGTCAACATCCATGTTATAACATCCAATTTTTTTTATAAATTTCATATTAACCACATATCATATCATGAATTTGTAAAAATGAATATTTTTACTTGAGTCCATATCTAAACAATTTGGTGTTTTATAGATCTAAATAAAATGAATCTAAACAAGCATGAACATTCCAACACTTCTCAAATCATATAACAACAATCCAAACCCAAATCATTACGGATAAGATCACAAACGTGTATTTATGAATTTCCATTAATAAATAAATAATTAAACGTTTAATTTATTTTTAAAAATAGAAAACTCACCTCTTCTTCTTCCAAATCAAAGTCGTGCCTTTGAACCCATATGCTCAAATCTAGGGTTGCAATTATCTTGAAATCTAGGAGGCTTGGAGGCGACCAGGAAGCGGCACAACAGAGAGGAGTGGGAGGGGAGTAGGCGCCCAAGGTGGTGTAGGGTGCGGTGGGGCCCTAGGGGTGCGGTTTAGGCTGAAACCCGCGGGTTAGGGTATGTGTGTTCTGGGTCTATGTACAATTTTAGTTGAAGATCTTGGTATGGATGTAAAGAGGAGAAGAATCTCTACCAAAAAAAAATCTAAAGGAGGAGGATCTAATTCTTTTCGTAGGAGGAGAGATTAGAGGAGGAAGAAAGAGGAAAAGGGAATTACGGCTGAAATGAGAAGGAGGGGAAGAAGAGAGAGGCGGTTGTGTTTTCTGAATAACGATGGATTAGGTTAGGATTAGGAAATTATATAGGCTAGGCAAAATTTCGTTTATTTAAATTAACATGAACATATTTTCTAATTACATTCATTGACAAATTTATATGTTTCTCAAATTTACATGTACATATTCTCTAAATTAATGTCAATGACATATTCTCAATTGAATATATTTTCCTAATAAATGCATATATTAGCATACTTATAATCAATGCCAAATGTCATGTTTACTAAATTAATGACATGTTCACAAATCAATATAAATTAACATATTTTCTAATCAATGCATATATTAATATATTTAAAATCAATGTCGAAATAACATAATTACTTTTATTTTATTTTTTCAATTTATGAAGCTACAAGTGGCAAACCAAAAGAAAGAGGAGAGTGGAGTGAGAGGAGACGGTCAAAATAAATAAAGTAGCCGATGTTTAAATTGTGGTTTTCTAATTGAAAGAAAGGACAATTAAATGGAAAAGAAGTAAATAAAAGGTATGTGTTAATGAGATATTTAATTTGTATAAAATTTTCTATGCATATGAAAAATACAAATGTACATTCATTTTCAAAACAATGAATCGTATTTAATGTTTCGTTCGCATTAAAGAATGGATTTTAATGTATATATATAAATTTATCATAAAATTATGCCAGGTAACAGAGCCCCATAGAATAATATCAAATCAAATGGTCCCATAGAATAAAAAGTTTAGGCATATAACTTAATACCCATTTTAATGTTAAGCCTAATTGTTTCATCTCAAAGTCATGCTCATATTTATAAATAAATTATTCAGGTTTATTATGGTTCTCAGTCCACTTTATTAATGCAAATATAGGCTACAGTCAAATTTTTTTGTTATATTCATATTTACAAATAAATTATGTTTATTTATTATTAACTCCCAATTATAATTTTCTCAAGGTTCAAAATCAGATATTGAAATTACCACGCCATTTCAAGTTCAGAATATAATTAATATTATAAACCTAAAATTTTCAACCATTTTAAAATAAATTATTTAAAAGAATAAAGCTAACAAGATTTTGACCCTGATTTCTTAACAAAATTAAAATAGAATTTTAAAATTGGCCCCAAATTTCTGAGTTGTTACACCCAGAGTGTGGTTCAACAAGCTGAAGACAACATTGATCAAATTTGGATATCATCCAACAAAATTAGACAAGTCTCTTTTTACAAAATTTTCGGACAACACTGTTACCTATATACTGATTAACTATGAGGGGAAGATCAAAAGAATAACACACTGCTAAACTTGGAATTTTCAATCAAAGATCTAGGAAATCTCACATATTTTTTTGGCATTGAAGTCAATAGAGCATTAAATTATGAAATACACTTAAGTCGGAGAAAGTATACTTCAGAAATTCTCAAGAAGTCAAAAATAGACAAGGTAAATTCAGTTGCAACACCTATGATGAGAGCTTACATCTGTCTAAGACAAAGGAGAGCCTATAAAAAATGAAACATAATATAGAAGTATTTGTTGGAGCTCTATAGTATGAAACAGTAACAAGAACAGACCTCACATTCAGTATAAACAAGGTCTGTTAATTCATGCCAAAGCCATTAAGTGAGCACTAGATAAAAGTTAAAAGAATTCGACGTTATCTCAAGGGAACAATCAACTACAGTTAAAGCTACAATCTAGAAATTTTCTTAGAATTAATGCATATTCAGACTCATACTAGGAAAATGATCATGATAATCGTAAATCAACTACCGGATGTTTTTTGTTCATTGGGAAAAAAAATCATATATCATGTTGTGCAAAGAAACAAGCTACTATGCTGAATATAGAAGTACACCTTACGCTACTGCAGTGATAATGTGGATTCAATCATTGCTAAGTGAATTTAAGATAGCTGTCAATAGCACTCCGCCTATATGGTATGATAATATGAGTGAAATAACACTTACAACCAACCCAATTCTTCACTTATTAACAAAGCACATGGAATTGGATATTTACTTTGTCAGAGACCAAGTGGACAAGGGTAAATTGAATGTAAATTATGTATCTTCAACACATGAGATCGATAATATACTTATAATGCCATTAATAAAAGTACAACTTCAATTGGCTCAGGAAAAAACTATGCATCGAAGAAGCCTACAAGGAAGAAGACGATGTAGCAGATAAGAAAAAACTAAAATCAATGAGAAGCCCAAAATGAAGGTCAAATATTAGTAGCTCAATCATTCTCATCAGTTCTGAAACAAACCAGAGGGATGTACTCTGATTTGCTCTACTTTGATTGTTGCTGATGGCCTCCTTCATAAAATCGACATAATCATCTTTATTAGATCCAAGGAAAACTCAAGAATAGTACTTAGATTTTCATGTATCTGACCAATATTGTTGAGCTCTTGCCTGATTCATTCTCCCTTCTTTGAAGATCTATCAAAATCATTTTCATGAACTATAGCAAACCCTAGCTGTCGCCTAGGGTTTGAGGATGAGTATTAAGAAAATGATTTACGTTTTATAGTGTGTTGCTTTGTATATCTGTCTCAATTGTTAAGTGGACCAAAGCCTATTACATCATTGTTTTGTATATATACTTTTGTTGTCTCTGTAAGAGCATCTCCAATCCTTCACAATGTAATTCCCATGTGGCACCGAAGGTTAGAAAATCTGTTACATCCTACATCAAAATTGTTCTAGTTGCTCAAATGCAAACATTTATAAATGTCAAAAATTGCGTAAGTGTCAAAAAAATAGTGGTGATTAACCTTTAACATTATATCACAATGTCTAGGAGTAGACATTTCATTTCACAATGTCAACCAAAAAAATTGCCACACCATATTACACATGCCATCAACATTAGCATTGGAGACTAAAAATGGAATGAAATTGTTAATTATCTATGTGTCATCTAGTTCACATCAAAAAGAGATGTGCACTAGAGATGCTCTAAACAACATTGAAAATAATAAAATGCCTACTTCTTTTCTGTAGTAAAGAGTCAATCTACATAACTACATTATGTACAAAACTTTACAAGATTCCATAGCCAACCTGCACATAACTCTTATAACAATTTGTCCAAAATACACAATAGAAATTAATTTTTCAAATATCCACATATCAATAAAAAATATTGTAAAACAGAAACTTGAAGTTAATGAATCTAAAACAGTATTAACATAATCAAACTATTAAATAAAGCTAAGTACAATACTTTTTCACAAAGATTCAAACTAACAACATCCATTTCTTTATCATGCTCTTTTAGTCTTTTATTTGAATATGAGAAGAACCGAAATTGCCCTACTCTATGATTATAGTAAGTTCTAAAAACGATTTTATGCGCAGATCCTACTAAATACACTTCCTCGTTGGCTTTATTTTACCCTTGAAAAGTAAAGTGAAAAAAGCAGCATGCAACGTGGTTTCAATTCGATTAATATGAAATAGACAATAAAATAAATAGGTTAAAATAGTTACAGAATACGGAGTACAAAAGGTGATTCATTAGCACCACTATTATTTATAAGAGTTTAGAACTTCTAAAGTAAGAAAGGACATATATAATTTTCGGTGTTTTCTTATAAGTTGGGTATATTTAGCAACAAGTTATATATTCGTCGGCTAAAGCATGAAAAAGATAAATACATATCATGAAATAAAGACAAACATTGGATATAGACCTAACTGGGCAAGATATGTGAACATTAATACACATAGTATAGCATAAAAAAGCAAGAAAGAAACTAACATCGGGGACAAGAAGAAAAATAAAGCGGCTGCATTCTCTGATAAGAAATTCTAGTATAAAATCATGGATTAGCCTCTAACTATTTTATAATTATTACACGACCAAATTCTTAAATTATTGTTTATGCATGTCAAATATTCCAAAAACTATTTGTAAGGGGTTCTCCAACCTTGCCAAACTATGAAGAAGGACCTGTTGAAGCTCAATATAGATAAGAAGAGTTAGAGAGAGGGAAAGAGAGATTTTTAACCTATGTTATCAGCAGCACTGTTTACATTGATATGATATTACAGGGTTTGTAGCTTATTAACTCATATATTTGTTTAGTTAAAACTAGTTTACTATATATATATATATATATATATATATATATATATATATGGCAACTAAAAAAATAGTGTCTTTGAAAACTATTTGATCAAGTGACATAAACTTGGATCCTAAACAGTAAACTTCCCTAAAGACCGAAGGTAAGAAAAATGCTAGCTGACTATCTTCACTATACTATGGTTTCTTTAATGTAAAAAGATTTCGATTACCTAGTTATACATTATATTGTAAAAAGGATTAATTGAAATCGAACTAGGTCATGAGTTGCTCGAATTTCTTTAGGTAAGTTCCTTGTTGCAAGAATCCTAGGTTTCTTCAAAGATAGGGATGATGGTATTTTACCACGAAACAGCATGAGATCCTTAGATTTCCGAGCAATCCAAATCCTTAGCAATAAAAAATGTAGTGTTTGCCCCCTTTCTGGCATGCTAAAATGTTGACGTAGGAAATTGGTCGCTTTGCACTCCAACACTCGATGAGTTAATATTGTCCAAACACAACCCAGTCACATAATACCGAAGAATAAATAACACTAGATTTATATGGATTCAGCAAGAATGCCCACGTCCACTTTGTTATAGTTATTCATCATTGTCTTTCACAATTACAAGTATAGCCTGAGTTCTTTACTTTGTGTTTACAAAGTAATGAGGTGAGAACAACTAAGGCTTTGCTTCTTCTCTACCAAGCCCAAAAGCCCAAGAATGAGGCTTCTATGTCTAAGCTATGCTGAAATGTCCCAAGGAAACTCCATGTCCCAATATGTCTGAAAGAGCAAACCTAGCACCAAAGAATTGATGGGAATCTTCTATGTGAAATTCACAAGTTCAAGAGAGCATCCAAAGTCCATAAATCCAAGTGGGAAGCCATTAAAATGCTCCAAGCCAAGCTTTTTCATGTGCAGAAATGAAACATCTAAAAGATCCTGAAATGGTTCAAATAGGAGCTATTTGCAGCTGAGGAGATATGAGAATTCGTATTCCAGGATCAGTATCGACCCGGATACTCAGTCAAAAGATTTCTTCGTCTTCAGCCCTCGAATCATCCTGAAACCAAACTCCTTCATATCCAAGCCTGATACAAAATGTCAAAGCCAAGCCAAATACGAAAGGCACTTTTCATTAACTAAATCCACGAAGCTTTCTTCACTTCGTATCTTATCCGTTGGGATACGAAAACCATCACCGACCCGGGGATATGAAGAGCTATTTTGTATCCCATGCCTTCATCAAAATCCTGAATGCAAAGCCCCATATTTCGTATCCCCTATGAAACCCCATCTAAAATTGGGATATGAAATCCCTGATACAAAATTTCATTTTGTATCGTATACGGGGGTACGAAATTGCGATACCACAAAGTAAGATACGAAAATCCCTAGGCCCAAGGAATGATGATCTCTAGAATTAGCCACATTTTCTAAGTTTTTTAAACCTTCGCGACTTCGACCAACTCACCCCAAACCTTCATGGGTTTGTACTCGAGTCCCAAGTACTCCGAATAGCCAATAATCCGAATATGACTGTCTTGTCAAAAAGGCGGGTCAATAGTAATGCTTCACTTTAGCTGTTAAATGTGTACTTAACCATGGTAGTTAAAAGGTCACCATACCAAAAAATTAACCATATTCGATGTATAGCCTATTTATATTAGATTTACAAAGTCCTCAAGTTTGAAGACTACATATTTCGTTACCTTTAGGTTTTCTATTTCGACTTAGTTATATTGATTATAGAAGACTCTCGTTGGGTCGTTTTGTGGTTGTTTCAAACTGCCACAATCACATAATCACCTAGATTCCTTAACTTTCATTAGTAGATCGTTGTTCATTACATGTGGAACAACAGTCTCAACTGACGTACTGATATCCTTTTCCTCGATTCTTGTTGACTAAGGTCATTTATGGAGTAAGCGTTATGTGTATGTGTGCGTGTCTCTCTATATGTGTGTGTGTATACCAGTACGTATGCACGTCTGTTTGACATGTGAGAGGATAGCCGAAGCGAAGATGGATCAGGTGCAAAGACTGGTTGAGAAGTAAGAATGGAAATAAAAAAAAGGTTGGGCAATATCAGAGGGGGAATAAAAACTGGGCACGACTACAAAAAGCAAGCCCATGTTGGTTAAAATTAAACACAGCAGGTGTTGGTTAATATTATCCACAGCAGGCAATTGGTCTGTTTTCAAATTAAATACCTACACAGCAGGCCAAAACAACCCTCTCTAGTTTTTAAATATATTGTCACCGTCGTTACGTAGTAAACTCAGAAATGCAACAACAGACCAAAACAACCCTTCTCTAGTTTTTAAATATATTGTCATCTTCTACGGTACATAATAAACTCGAAAATTTTGGATAATGCCTTACGTATAACATGCAGCTCTACCTATCAAACTGCATCAATAATGTGAACATGCTTGGCAGACAGTAAATACATATATCCTTTTTAAGCGAATTTATATTTCTGATAAACACCATTGGTAGAAAGTATGTACATAACTCATGTCAGCAACTAACCTTAAGTTTCCATAACATATTGCCCAAATGGATCAATTCACATATCACAATACTGACACATCAATCATCTTGTAAATTAACAAATTCAGCTACCCAAAATATAACAATGTAAAAACATAACATGAAAAAATAATTAAAAGTGAACCATACTAAATGAAAGAGAATGAGAATCTTTCACTTAAAGCTCAATTGAGTGCCACCGTATATATGAATAAGTATCCCACTTAAAGCTCAATGAGAATTTTTGGAGTCGATTCCGTTGTGATTCCATCATCCGCTGAAAACAAAAAGGCAGTAATAATCATTCAAAATTTACAATTTTGTACAAAATTTATTTTAAGTGTACTTAAATTTGATGTTTTGAAGAAAAATAGAAAAGGAATACCTGCTTTCGACTTGATTATGCGATTGGGAAGGGGCGAGCTTTAGCTGCAGTGTTTTTGCCTTATTTTGGTGAAGAAAAGTTATTCGTATAGAAGTAATCCTGAGTCCATTTCCAAAGGAAATGGAAGAAATTATAAATTTTGGTCCAAACAGATTTGAATATTTTGTGTATCCATTAATTTTTTCTTCCATTATATTTTTTTTGTAATAAAGAGAAGGTAACAGTCAAGTTTTTGTTATGATACAATAGCACATGCTGCATAACTGAAATTCCAAATGATTGGCTTTTCTATAGTCGTTCTTATAATTTGTAAAATGTAAAAGAATACCTAGCAACTAAAGTCAAATTGCAGATTTTTCAATAAACTATGAAGAAAAATATAGTTTATTTTGAGAAAATTATCAATGGAACCATTAAGAAAATTTGTTTTACGTTCACAAAAACTTTTATAGGTTTTTGCGACAATAATAAAGTGTGATAACCAATAATATTATTACTATAAAAATATATTTCTGCAATGAAGTGTACCAATCAAATTACATAAACTTTTATATGTTTTTTTGGCAAGGCAACTTTTATATGTTTTTATGTTCATGAAAATATTACTATAAAAGCTTATAAAATTGGTTTGAAATCAATACTTTTTTATCTTTCATGAAATATTCAATGAAAATCATTCAACATTTTGATTTCTTATGTGTTTGAAATTTCCAAAAAAGGCTTATTAAATAACTTGAGTTAAAGGCCCATTAGTGAAGTACTTAAAAAAAATCTAGTGAGAACTCAATGAAACATGTGTGCACAGTTCCCTTACCAGAGCTAAATACAATATTATCAAATATCCAAATAAAGCGTAAAGCGTTAAACATGTACTAATTTCTACTAACTATCAAATAAGGAATATGAGACAAATAGTAGGATTAAGGCTGAATTGACGTACCTACTGCCACCCTATATGTGAAGTGTTTCACTTAAAGCACCATGTTATTTTCTAGAGTTTCATTTAGTTGTGGTTCCATCATCCGCTGAAAAAATTGGCTGTAACAGTCATTTAAAATATACTATTTTCCATGAAATTTATTTTAAGTGCACCTAAATTTGATATACTAATAGTTGCCTAATTTGTAACTTGGTATCAGTTTGTTGATATTACATTCCCATCATTTCATACAAAACAGTAGATATACTTATATATCAAGGCATAAGTATATTTAATCCAGATTATTCAAAAAGTACATAGAATCTGTTTCAATTTTAACTTACCATAGCCGACTTCATGTATTTCGCACCTTACCATATGCTATTAAAATTATTCTCAGTCGCACCTTAACTTCCACTGTTTGCATGAATGGAAGTTGCTACATATATAAATTTGTATTACTAACTTTATATTGTGGAGCACTTTTCAAGGGTTAGGCATCATCAAAATAACTGTTTTATTAATACAAAACTTTTATTATTTATAACATTTTACAACGCACAATGAAGACAACATATTATAAATAAAATTTATCGTTGCTTGGTCAATTTTGAGACTTGAGCATACAAAATAACAGTTGCAACAACTTATGTCATAAAAGAGCATAACAAAATATGAAAATAGAAGTGTGTTTTTTTCTGAAACCATCCGGAAATTTTTTTATGCAAAATTGTTAACTTCCTATATCATATAAATTTCTATATGCAGGATATGAAACCTTTTATTATAAACCTAATCAACCCTCATCTAAAAATCAAAATAACAATAAGTGAAGAATATGTCTAAAGTTTTTGTAATATATTTGTCGATCTAGCAGCATCTGTTAAATCTAAGATTCACAAATATCAAGTGAAAAGTTAATATTTTTTCTGTTAAAATCGTATGACTTTGACGTACAACTTAAAAGTAGACAATATAAGAATATCATTAACTTACTAAGCCGATTCCAATATTCCTATAATTTAATCTTATGCAACATTTTCAATTAAATATCAATTAGAATAAATGGAAAATAAGAAAAAAATACACTACTAACCTACTTTTGCCTTTGACCATGCCCTCCATGAGCTATGTTATCCTCCCTAGGAATCATCATGGATTCAAGCACCATGGCTATTTCATCAAATATCCCTGACAACAAAACACAATAGCTTTAATTGCCAATTGAATTATAGTGTTTGCATTTTTTTCTATGTCCACCGCTTACATTTCTCGAAGTGCTATGTAATTAGTTCAAATAACTTATTAACTATAGTATTTGTGCCTCACTAACCATGACTTAAATAAACCAAAATATAAAGATATGCTAAAAATCTAAGTCATTTATACGTGTTTTGATAAAGACTGTAATCTAATAAATGGAATAATAGACGTAATGACTTTATCTATTATACATTAGATGAACATGATCATGATATTTTCTATTCCATTAATTCATTAATAATGATGGTATAGCCAAATATCCATGAATTCATTAATTACTCTTTAAATCCATGATCAAATGGTTATGTGTTTGCTACATTGTGCAAAAAAATTGGTAGAATTGATCGATCATTACAAAGATGCGTTGAGATAGCAAATTTTTAAGAAAGGGTGTTGTAAGAATAGGCATATTGGTTTATATCGTAGTAAGAATTCAAAATAACAAAAACTCGAATATACTATAGCAGGAGCCGTTGTACAAAACACAAATTATGTGTCATTACTTCAGGCTGGTGAGAAATGACAAATAAAATGAATGAAACCAAAGTATTTTCTTTCTAGTTTCTCAAAAATGAAATAGACTCAAATAAATACCAATGGGTTCTGCTTTATATGTATCATATAACTGATATATGTTGTTTATGTACAAATTGAAAAGAGGATAAATTGAAAAGGATACGACAAAAAATCTGATGTTTGCACGCCTTCCATCAATCTTAAGAACTAATTGTAAAGTATTGTGAAAAGCAAAAGTTTTAGTCACTTAAAATGAAATGAAATTGGGTTAAAACACTAATAAATACATGATATATAGAGCAAGAACTTGAATTCAATGGCACATCTAAAGTCAAAACAAAATCAAATCTTGAAATTGGTAGATTTTATGGTAATAAATACAGAAAAGGGGAAAAATTACCTCAGGCGTGAGCAATTGCTAGATCTCACGATGGATGTAGCTGACTGACTTGTCATTCAATCTAAAAATGGGCTGAAGGTATCTGTGTAGAGAAACTGAAAATCGATTTTCTCTTGTAACCACATACAAGAAAGCAGATTCATGAAGAGAATAGCAGAAATGAATCAAAAAGCCAATAGTGAAAGAACAAATTAAACGCATTGAAGAACAAATTATTTAATTAAAAAAAGAGAAAATTAGTAACAAAAAACAGTACCTTTGGTGAACAATTACAGCACCAGCGCTCTCTGGCTCCAAATAATGCTTCCTGTTTATAATGATGACTATAGGAATTTCTAAAACAAATCCTGAAATTAAACTCATTGAAAGGAGAAAATCAATAACTAAAAACAATACATTTGGTAAATGATGCCCGCTTCAGCGTTATCTGGCTCCAAGCAATAGGAATTTCTAAAATATTTTGATTCGAAGATCTGAATGGGATATCTTTCTAGTTTTGATGTGGAATCTCACTAAGTTAGAGGAAGAAGATAGCTTGCTCGATCCTTTTCATCAACCAGCTAATCTCATGCAACAACAAATTTTGAATTAAGAAGGATATTGATTGCGGTTTTACGAATAGAATTGATAAATGGAATAAATAAGCAGAAGAAACGTGAAGTAATGGAAAGTTGAGAAGTGATTAACTGCTTCGTATAATCTTAGTGGGGGCAGAAAATGGGTTATGTAATGACTAATGAACCCTTTATCGCTTTGTACTATTCATTTTTTTAAACTACGGATTAATGGGCATTATTGGGAATACAAAAAAGCTTCATCATCCCAAAGTATTTGTATTATTAATAAAGATATGTATATTTCACATTCTTTTCACAAAAATGGCGGAAGCGCGTAAAGATCCTTCTTCTTTAAAAATCCCGCCCATTATTTCCATAAATCTAAATCAAACTTCATCTAATCCTAAATCAGTTGTTGATTCTGAGATCGATTCAAAGTCTTTTAAGTATTTTAAACCTTCAGAGGAATTTGTTCTTATTCTAGAAGTTAATTTCAATTCGTCTGGAGAAGTTTGGCATGATTCAATTGCATTACATCCGACAGATTTTAGATTATCAGTGGGGAAATTGAAGGAATATATTTGTAAAGTCTGGAAGCCAAACGGTAATTTCATTGTTTATATAGTTGTTGGTTTTCACTTTATAGTCCAATTTGAGGATTCATTAGATTTTTCTTCTGTTATGAAATCATTGACGCATTCGTATTATGGAAATTTGTTAATGTTTGAGAAGTGGTATCCTGGTTATGAGTTTGACAAGTATATAGTGGAAAAAGTCCAGATCTGAATTAGGATGCATAATCTAGATATGGAATTATGGTCGAATAATGCTCTATCAAGAATTGCGAGTTATATAGGGAATTCGATCTGTATAGATGACAATACTGCTAATAAGAAGGTTACGAGGTATGTCACAGTATTGGTGGCTATTGATGTTTCTTCTGTCATGTTTGAGGAAACTCCTATACAGCTTCATAATGGTGTTAAGAAGAGTATTATGGTTGATTATGATTTCATTCCACCAAAATGTGATAAATGTAAGTTGTTTAGACATCAAACTTTGATTCATGATATTGTGGAAGATCAAGCATGGGTTGCTAAGGAGAATAATGAAGCTTCTACATCAGAGGTTAACCTAGATTTGCAGAATAATGCTTCTTCATCTTCAGATTTGTAGAACAATTCTACATCTTCATATAGTAATACTGATAATATGGACTTCTTAAATTCTTAATTGCCTACAAATATTCTATCTGATGAAATTAATCATGTTGCGGATTCGTTGAACGAAGCTAAATTGAAGAAGAACACCACGATGTATCAGATGGTATTAGTCAGAATAAGGATTATCTTTCTCGTCTTAAAGGCAAAGCTCCCATTAACTTTGTAGCTCCTCCTAAAAGGCAAACCAGGAGCTCAGTGACGATTAACTGACATTAATGTGCTAGAATGTCAGAGGGATGAATTCTTCTTTTCATATGAAAGAAGTTTTATCTCTTCTCACAAAAACCAAATCAACTATTGTTGGTTTGGTGGAGAACAAAATTGATGTAGAAATTTTAGTTATGTGTAAAAAACTTTTGCCTCGTAATCGGGATTTTTGCCATATATTCCAACTAATTTCTCTGGATGGATTCTTATTATTTGGAACATTGAGGTATGGTCTTTGAATATCATCTCATCCTCTAAGCAACACGTTACGGTTGAGGCTACAAATACTGGAGGTCTGAATATTTTTATCTCCATTATATATGCTAGTAATTCTTTTTACGAAAGACAGGAGTTATGGCAAAATATTATACAAGAATCTTAAATTTGTAATGGAGAATGGCTATTAATAGGGGATTTCAACAATTCTACTTTGCCTACTGATAAAAAAAGGAGGGCTTCCTGTTCCTTTTCAGTAATTAAGGGCACTAAATAATTGTTGTCGCAATCAGGGCTTATTGAAATCAAAGTAATGGGTTTCAATTTTACATGGAGAAGGCGAGGTATGGCTAATCATACAGATAAAAATTTTGTGAATCATTCTTGTTTGCAGAAATTCAATGACATGAAGGCTCTATCCCTGTCACAATTGTCAAGTGATCATAATCCTTTATTACTAGAATTAGTGCCTACTTTTATTAATAAGGGCTTTCCTTTTAGATATTCGAATGAATGGAGATTTAAATCAGGTTATATGGATTATATTATGAGAGATTTGAATGCAATTTATTGGTGTTCCTGAAACACCCCACGTCTGTTAATGTCACTCACTAAGGGAATGCATTAAGTTTCGTTAAGCGCTATAGGAAAATAGACACGGAACGATTACAAGACAGAGATAAATAAGGCAGTAGTGGAAAATTTAAACTTTTATTTCAAACATAAATCATAACTTCATGGTCCACAATTTCATAAGTCATAAAAACCATTACAATAAAAATACTTTTGTCTTGCACCATCAGAGTACATAAGTAAATAAAAAGCATCATTTCCCCAATAAAAAAAGTTAAGCCATAGTAGAGTCAAGAACTTAAGCCATACTTCAGAAGTAGCTCCTAGCAAGATGATATATGATTCCTGATTAAGTCTGATTATTTCCTCCCTGAGAACCTTGGGGGGGGAGGGAGAAAGAAGGAGAAACAACAGGGTCAGACATAGAGTCTGGCGAGTCTAGTTACTTTTAGCCAGTAATTAAAAGCAATATGATAGGCATATAAAGTGGATACGAGAGAAATCACTACATAAATGGCAGGTGTGACAAGGTAAGCAAGTTAAGGTATATGTGCCTTACTAATGATAACTCTACATTATTACTAGTATAACTGAAATGAAATGATCCCTTCCACTATAAGCTGGTAGGCTTAGGTAATACGTCCAAGTATACCCTAACCACTACCCTAATCGATCGGCACCCTACCTTGTAGATATCCTGTGCTGGCCCTAAAGTAGGAGGTATCACTTCCTAAAGTGGCAACCCATGGTGTGCACAACTATATCTACTGGTGTCACGGTCGTCTTAGCCCCCTCTGCTCAGCCTATGCATCCACATGTCCCCGGTCGGTTTGTACCGCTCACACCATCCACCTCGTTAGGATCTCTTACAATCAATCAGTAAGCGTGCCCCTTCTCCGCCTAGTACGGAGGTCTTTACTTGATACCACTTCGGGTTACTGACTGAAATGGGTCCCTCTCAATATGACACAAGTTCTCCCCCTTGTCTTGTATCCCCACTAGGTATTTCTACTGACTATGTAATACCCTTAGGTGTCCATAGCCCTATACTAGTTATGCTTACCATAAAGGGTGTCTTTAATTACATAACTTTCTTACATCATCTACCGGCCTTTAATTACATAACCCTGTTACACTATCTACTGGTTATGTATACCACTAGGTGTCTTTAATTAGATGACCTTATTGGGCTAAGTATGTGGGCATATATATATATATATATATATATATATATATTACCCATTCCCTCTAACTTACTTAACCCCCCACTACCCATCCAATTTTACTTAACCCTAACTTAAGTCCATAGTCATATTAAATTAGGTTAAGTAGTCCATTTCTTTACCATGTCCAATTATGGTTATAATGGGCTAGACCTCCCACATTAGGCCTACAACGTGTGGATGCTGGATATGTCGGTTGGGTCCGGGCAGTCTTATTCCACAGTTGGGCCTAACCTCATGTCTTAGCCCGAGTCGTATTTGCGTACTTAGACCTCCCACATTAGGTTCAACATTAGTGGCTGCTGGATATGTCGGTCGGGTCCGGGCAGACTTCCGCCACTAATGTAACCTAACCTCGTGTCATAAGTACAATTTATAATTCCTAATTGTAAATTGCTAAACATTCCAAATTAATTCAAATCTACCTATTTCATTATAGGTAACTATTTCTATGTTTTCCCCATTTGATTTACATGTCCCATTTCCTATTAAACATTGCATAAATCATGCCAATTTTAATTCCCTTTTTCCCCGTTTTCTCTCTAACGTATTCGTACATATTTAGGCGGCATCTAGGCTATAAAGTAGCCTAGCTATAATAACTAAAAGGGAATATGACGAGGTTGATAGTTTCAACATGTCGTGACATAAACATGATCATAAACTGGCATAGTGACAAAGTGAATGGACATGTGATTAACTTCATAACTAAGTGGGCACAATTAATAACTGGTGGCAATTACTATGATGTTTAAGCAAGCATAATGAGATCTAGATCTAACATTAGGTGTTCAATTACCTAGATCTAGCATAGTAATGGAAACATGTTTAGATCAAAAGGTAGATTCACATGTCAAGTTTACAACATATATCAACGTATCACAATATGACAAGTGAAAGGTGATTAGCATAAAAGTCTAGATCCAAGTGATGTCACAATTATCTCAATTAATAATGTACTTTCATCATAACATGGTTACAAATCAAGATCCATATAACCATCATAATCGAATCACCACAATTATATTAGATATAGGAAATTAGATCTTGTAATGACATAGGATAAAGTTTCATATCAACACAGAATCATATTTTACAACATATCCAATTAATTGTCTATCAAAGCATACTTTTATTTATCTAAACCTAGTCTAGAAACTCACAGCGGTAGGTTTAGAGAATTTAGAGAGAATAGATCTGAATTTTGAATTTGATTAGCTAAACCGTTGTTGTGGAGAAGAAAGGCTTGTTTTAATTTAGATTAGAGCAGCATGGAGGCGCCATGGATGATAAGAATGAGATTAGGGTTAGGCTTAGGTGTTTATTTATAGATGTATTAGGTGAATTAGGACCTTTAGATTAGATTAGGAACCATCTGAACCATCCAGACCAGAAAAACACGTCATCCAGCCAATCCCAGTAAAACACATCATCATGGAACTCTCCAGAATTCTGCAGATCTGGCTCGGCGTGGGCGCACTTCCCAGATGCTCCAGTGCAATTTTTTCTGGCACACTTCACAAGTGCGCTAGTTATTCTAGCTCATTTCCTGATTGTTCTGCCCAACTTCTATCGTCCATAACTCCTTCATGCGGTATCCGTTTTACGTAAACTCGGACTCTATCTCAAGCAGAATTCCGAGACGAATGCAATAGCGTAACCCATTTCACTTAATTCTTCTTTTAAAAATTAATTATTCTTTAATTATCCCTTATGTCATCTTTTAAAATTACGGGTTGTTACATTCCCCCTACTTAAAGGATTTCGTCCCCGAAATCTCGAAGCTGAAAGGAATGCATGTCCTACCATCCATCACCATCTACTCATCCATCAATCACGGGCATTCATTGTCCTTAAAAGATTTCTAATGCTTTCATGAACATATGCAAAGTGTGTGTATATGTACTATCCTAATGAAAAATCAGGCGATCTACTGATTCAGTCGACCTCCTTAGTGCAAAACATGATAGTGTCATGCGTCCATTATGTATGCAAAAGAATCCTAATGATACATATCATTTCTATATGAGTGCACAATCATTCATCCAAATGCGTCATCCATATGCTAGTTCATCCATTTTTATCCATAAAAGAAAAGGAAATGCACACACATTTATATGCAATATGAGCGTGATTGAGCCGATCTTAGTGCCTTATGTGTGTGTATATGCATCCACAGGCAACCACTAGCAAACACTTGCATCCATCAAACATAACATGTTTCAAACACATGTTTATATCCATAGGATTCCTATCTAGAGGTCGAAAATACCATGGATAAGACATACTCTATTGACAGAAACAAGTACTGATAAGATTTAGGAAAAAGGAGTTAAGAACATACCCTCGAAAAGAAAAGGGTTCAAAGCTCGAATCTTATCTTCAGGTTCCCAAGTCGCATCTTCTGGGTTATCTCCCTATTGAACCTTTAGCAACTTGATTTCCTTATTGCGCAGCTTCTTAATCTCTGACCCAAGAATATGGGTGGGGACCCGTCTGACTATTGCCTCCCGTTCCACTTCAACTTCTTCCAACATGCTCGACTCAACAACTTCCGCGGTGTCATGTAGGCACTTCCGTAGATGAGAGACATGAAAAACGTCATGAACACTGGATAAATTTTCTGGGAGCTTTATTCTGTAGGCCATTTAGCCAATCCTCTCGGTTATGGGAAATGGTCCCACAAACCTAGGTGCCAACTTCCCTACTGATCTGAAGCGAAGCACATTCCTCAAAGGTGATACTTTGATGAAAACAAGGTCTCCTACTTCGAATTCGATGTCAGTCCTTCTCTTGTCTTCATAGGACTTCTACCTATCATGAGCTATCTTCATCCGTCGTCGAATAAGGTCAATCGTTTCGGATGTTTCCCTAACCATATATGGTCCAAGCAATAATCTTTCTGTAGATTCCCACCAACAAGTTGGCGATCTACAGGGTCGTCCGTACAATGCTTCGAAGGGTGCCATACCGATACTAGCCTGGTAGCTGTTATTATAGGCAAACTCTACTAAAGGAAGATGTTCTTCCCAAGTCCCTCCGAAGTCGAGGATACATAGCCTTAAAAGATCTTCTAAAATTCTGTTCACCCTCTCCGTCTGCCCATCGGTTTGAGGATGATAAGCAGTGCTCAAACACAACTGTGTACCCAATGTTTCTTGCAAGCTCCTCCAAAATTCACTGGTAAAGATGGGGTCACGATCGCTCACGATGCTGGAAGGAACTCCGTGGAGACGAACTATCTCACGAACATAAATTGCTGCCAACCATGGTGCCATCCTTTTACTTTTAACTGGAATAAAGTGAGCACTCTTGGTGAGTCTGTCTACTGTCACCCAAATACTGGTATTACCTTTCTTCGATCTAGGCAAATCATCTATGAAATCCATAGAGATGCTTTCCCATTTCCACTGCGGAACCTTCAACGGATGAAGTAATCCACCGGGCTTCTTTTGCTCAGCTTTGACTTGCTGGCAAACCAAACATTGAGAAACAAATTCGGCCACGTCCTTCTTCATTCCAGCCCAAAAGAAAACCCTTTTCATGTCTCTGTACATCTTATCACCGCCTGGATGTATGGTCATCTTAGAATGGTGGGCTTCTTCTAGGAGTGCCTTCATCAAGCTTCCAGTTTTAGGAACACAAGGCCTTCCATCTCGTCGCAACCACCCCTTTTCATCTATGGCATACCTACTGAGGTGACTAGAAGTATCCCCACTTCTGAGCTTATCGATGATGTCTAGAATCTATGGGTCACCTTGTTGCGAAGCTCCTATCTTCTCCACAAGAGCGTATCTCCAAGGATACAAATAAATCAGGGAAAACTTCGATGGAGGGTCTAAAATCAAAAGCTGATATGAACTCCAAGTTTTTTCCTTTCCACAAATAGAGGACTCATAGCTACTGTAACACCCCGCCTCCGCTAGGGTCACTCGCAAAGGAATGCACTAGCTTTAGAGGGGCATTATTGGTAAACATGCACAGAAATATCACAAGACAGAACATATATAAATAGCGGAAGTAAAATCAAACTTTAATAACATGAATAAATAAGGTCTAAAGCCTTTTACATCAGAGTACATCAAAACCTGTCTTGCAATAGTAAAGAAGCATAAAGACTTTTTAATAAATTATTCCCCAAGTAAAACCGTAAAGTAGCCATAGCCAAGAGAAGTCCAAGCCATCCATGATGACCTTCAAGCAGAAGAAGTCCGAACTAAACAACATTGTTTCCTCCCTGAAACCTGGGGGGGGGGGAAACGGAAGAAAAGAGGCGAAACAAAACGGGTCAGTCAAAAAGACTGAGTAAGTCCTATCTACTTCCAGTATAAAAACAGGTAAAGGTAACATGACATGCATAAATTGAAAGTAAACATAAGGATAACTACAAGATAGATAAACCAGGGTAGCCGGTTGAACTACTGCGGCAAGGTAAACTAAGGTATCATGATATACTACGGTGTTATGATAAGTCAAGGTATCACATCGTCAGATTTCTATCGAGTACATTATCCCAAGGTATCTACCCCGTCTAACATCCCACGGTATCTATTATGTATATTCTTCCTAGTTCTAACATGTATATTTGCTCTGCACCTCTCGTACTAGTATCCCTACCCGCGTCATGTGTTAACCATGAATGTCCCTTGCTCAAAGTCGTGTAATGGTCCATGTCAACCTAATATATAACATATATAGGTTACTCAAATCATATGTTTCTTTCCATGTATATAAGTTCAGTCCTTTGCCGTACCTCGTACGGGCTTCCTCATGTCGTATTATCCTTGAAGTCGTTTGGACTGTCACCCTTGTTCTAGGTAGGCTCTTCCATATGAATCATCGTTTGAACTACTAGGACTTACGCCACCTAGCACCACTAGGGATTACGCTTACCTATTGCACGCTTTCGTATTTCGGTTTGGGTTAAACCACCTAGGCCACTAGGGATTACGCTAACCCTCAACCGCGCCCTTTTTCCCACGCATTCATCGTGAATCGTTTTTTTTCTATAACTGTATGCACATGTATCACATCGTGCCATCCGAGTCCTGTCACAGGGCAAAACAAGAAATACAGGACTCGGTCGGGAGCTTTAGATTTATCTGCCGATGCAGATACTAAGGTCTGCTTTTCTACACGTGGCTATGGTCCCACGAGACCCCTCCCTCAACTAGTGAAAGGCAACACAAGAGAAAATCTTGCATGAGAACTACACTCCGGCCAGCCCACATCCTACGGCCTACCTCACCCATAATTAGATAGCAATTATGGTCTGTTGGGTGTTCCCTGCCTTTCCGTACGTACACGCTTGACTCAAGATGGTAGATGATCGACAAACTTGCTATCTAGGGCACTATCATGTATTCGTTGACTCACTGCTATCCATCCCAGTCTTTAGGTCGCTCGTATAGCAACCAAGGCATACTCTTGGTTCTTCTAACGCAGACCTTAACCTCTTGTGAGCCCAGGATGATCATCTGCGACCTCACAGAGGGATCCCAAGAATATCCTCACGTTCCCCGAAGCCGCTGCTTCGTTACCCAGTTCGCTGGAGCCTTTATCTAAATCAGATAGCCTGCTCCTACACGTATACTTAAACGTTGACCTAACGTATCGGGTTACTAATCTATCTAAGAAATGGTCCAAATTTCCTTGACTAAGAATTATTACTTAGTTTCCCTTAACTAAGGTTTACCACTTAGCCTTACCTTCCCGTTATCCTTGATTAACCACGGTTTTCTACCTAGTTCTTCTAACTAGGGTTTGTCTTATTGGGTTAAGTGTTATCATTCAAATCCATGCCTTAACCCGCCCACGAATCACGTCAAGATTGGCTAAGTATTTAAGTTCAAGACTTAGCCCTACAAGTTGGTTAAGTATATATTAACTTGACCCTATCAAATTACTTAGTCAAACCGGTCAAGTGTATTCAAGCGATTCATGACTTAGCCTTATCATGTTTTCACGTTATATTGGTTAAGTATGGGTTAACTTAACCCCCATAAATTCACGAGTTAGATTGGCTAAGTATAGTTCACTTAACCACATCAAATTAATGAGTTAGATTGGTTAAGTTTAGGTCACTTAACCACATCAAATCTTCATGTATAATTGGTTAGGTATAAGTTGCTTAACCCCATTAAATTATTACGTTAAGTTGGTTAAGTATGGGTTACTTAACCTCATTGAATTACCAAGTTTAAATTGGTTAAGTGTTTAACTTAACCCCATCGAATTACCATGTTTAGATTAGTTAAGTGTGGATTACTTAACCCCATCTAATTACCGTGGTTAGGTTAGTTAAGTCTTAATTACTTAACCTCATCTAATTACCCAGTCGGATTAGTTAAGTGTAAATTACTTAACCCCATCTCCTAATCATCTCGCATGGTTAAGTGTCATTAAGGAATCAAGTCCGATCCCACTTAACCTACCCATTCATGTCATATCGGTTAAGTGTCATTAGTCAAATTTACTTAACCTTATCATGTGGCATTAATTCAATTAATGCACTCTTAACCTCTCACATTAGACCTTGTTGTGGTTACTAGTTAAGCCGGGCGGGTCCGGGTAGATTTACACCACAACCTAGTCTAACCTCGGGTCTTAAGCGCGACATGACCAACTTCTCACATTGGGTCCTATTGTTTGTAGCTACTAGTTAAGCCGGGCGGGTCCGGGTAGATTTATGCTACAAACTCAACCCAACCTCGAGTTGGCCACTTTCATGTTTAGCCTAGTGTCATGTTTATGGTCAAGTTTTCAAGCAATTGGGTAGACCTAACTTAATAGGTAAATTCCCAATGGGTAGACCTAACTTAATAGGTAAATTCCCAAGCCCATGTTTTTATGCATATTTACATGTTAACTTACATGCTATATTCAATGTTACATGTTGTCATGTTATACCCATTTAACCCAAATCATGTTTCACATCATATTTCATGGAACTTCAAGTTAAGTTTCTCATGTATATTCACGCTCGTCTAACCCAACCCCAAAACGTGTTTCCAACGTAAGTATAGACGAGTCAACATAGTAGGAATACTATGACTACGAATTGGCCTCGAACATGCATAGTGTCATAAAAAGGGTTTTGGCCACAAACACACAAAATGTCACAAGGGGATTCGGCCACAAACATGCATATTATCAAAGAGGGTTTGGCCATAAACATGCACAACTTAAAAGGGGGGATTGGCCACGAGCATGCATAATCTCATAAAGGATTTGGCCACAAACTTGCATGTTAGCATAAGGGGTTTGGGTTCATAAATATGCATAAGCCCCAAAATCTTGTCTTAGCTAATGTTTCACAAGTAAAGTGGTTCCTAAAGGTTCATGCTAGCATTTCATGCATAAAGATCCAAATTTGCAAGTTAAACTAGGTTATGCATAGCATGAGAGGCATGATTAAGTCACTCACATGGCCTAAAATCATAAACATGAACACAAGAGGCAAGGTAAGGTTCATATAGGTTCGCATAATCATGTTTAGCCTCATTTTATCCCATGTCATCATCAAAACTACCGTTTCCATCTAAAAGTAGCTAGAACTTACATAGTTAGGCCTAGGGAAAGGAGCATGAATCATCTTGGCTAAGAAAGGTGCCTCCTTTGTAGAAGAATCGTCATGGAACTCGCATAGCAATGTTGATTTGGCCTTGATTTGGTGTAGCAAGCTTGCACCTTTTGATTTGAACTTGATTTGGATGCATAGGCTCTAGGGATTTGAGATGGAGGCCATGAGAGTAGAAATTTGGCCATAGTTTAGTTACATGAGTGAATAATGAGGGTTTAGGGGTAGGTTTAGGGTCTTTTTATAGAGATTAGGATAGTTTTAGGCCCTTAGATTAACCCTAGGACCAACCTGAACCGTCAGATTTCAAACCAGGCCCAAAAACCTAGCCAAGATAGAAAATAGGTGCACCAGATCAGAATCAGCCGACAGGGCAAGTCGACAGCCCTGTCGACATGCCTGTCGACATGCCTGTCGACTTGTCTGGGCGGGAATTTTCCCGCCTGGCCCCATTTCTGCATGTTTCGAAATTCAAATTTCCCGAAAACTTCTTTGGGCCTTAACCGGGTCATACGGACTCCGATTTTCGAAAACTCGGACTCTATTTCGCGTATTTTTCCGAGACGAACGCAATGGCATAGCCCGTTTTACTTGATTCAGAATTTAAAATTTAATTCTGCCTTGATTCTCGTTTTAACATGTTATCGAAAAATACGGGTTGTTACATTCTCCCCACCTTTTAGGATTTCGTCCCCGAAATCTCCAAGTTAGGAAGAACATATCCTACCATCCATCATCCATCTACTCAAAACATCATCCACAAGCAACCATTGTCCTTAGATGATTTCTAATGCTGTATGAATATATGCAAAACGTGTGTGTACATGTTCCTTAGCTAATGCTAATGATCAGGCCTGAATAATCTTTCTAATGCAAAATATGTATAGTGCCATGAATCCAACATGTATGCAAATAGTCCTAGTCATATAGATACTATATGCGTGCACAAACATTCATCCATATGCAACGTCCACATGGTAACACATTCAATTTCATCCATAAACAAGTATAAATACTCGTGCATATGCAATATGAAATGTGTCCGAGTCGAGCTAATATCTAATGTAAATTCGCGCATCCACGAGCAACCACTTGCAACCATATCAACCATAACATGTTTCAAATACATGTTTACATCCATAGCGTTCTACCTAAGGTTCCCAAAATAAGATCGAGAAGATAAACAAAACAAACTCCTTACGGGGTTTGTAACAGAAACATGACCGAGGGGATATCCCTAAAAGATAGCCTACAAGCAAGCTCAACAGAAAACAGGGATTGAGGATATATTCCCAAAAGAGATATCATGCACGTATTTAGTCTTCAGTCTCCTGAGTCGCATTACCTTGAGCTTAGTTCCATCGTGCCTTGACCGCCCCTTTTTCTTCACGATTTCGCAGCTTCTTATTTCCTGTTTCCATAACATGAGTTGGAACTCATTTCCTCGTCGCCTCTCGTTCCACTTGCACTTATTCTCCTTCTAGAATACTTGGCGCAAACAGGACTGCGTACACATTATTCCATGCGAGCCCTCCAAAATTCACTAGTGAATCCTGGACCTTGTACCATAAGGTATTCCACGTAGAAAAACTTTCTCTTGAAAGTAAACAGATGTCAATCAGGTTATCATGCGCACTTACTAGGGTGATCTTTATAACCCATGCATAAATGAAGTAAACCATCCGTCTAATTGGCGAACACCACTCGATCGGGCTTCAAATTTCCAATAAAGGCATCAAGGGATTCTAAGTAACTAGTCATGACAGAACCTCAAAAAGGTTACCCGATACTTCGAGGGCATTACCAAGGCTAGTCAAAAGGTCTAACTACCCTCCTATCAAAACCGAGAGTGGCACCCCCTACTGGATAAACACTTCATCCCTAGAATCCAGCCATAGCTTATAAACATAAGCATTATTTCCAAATTCAACACTTGGCATAGACATTCCCAAATCCAAACAAGTCATGTATAAATGGACTGATTCTCCAATAGGACTTTGAGACAGAAATGGGATTCTCTATTACGCTAGTACTTAAGGTGCAGAGACTCAACTATCGAAGCGGACTTAAATGATACGAACAACGAAGTCCTAACGGGATGATAGAGAAGAAAAGCTAAACCTTTGACAAGATCGTTACCCTCCTTCCGAGGTACTCTAGAAATGAGAGCATACTACTGCCCTCCCGATGATCTTGTCCTTGTCTCATAATACTTAACTATCCGCCCCGTTTCACTATGCCAAAGGTACCCTCTCGTCATGGGTTTCATTGTTCATCTTTCTCCCTCCTTTTAGGACTCAGCCATACCAACATGTTGCTCATCCCTGAGCTCGTATCCTTTATCCTTGTTCTTACTATCCTTCCATGCATAACTCTGCAACGATCTCTCGAGAACCACCTCCATCGTACGGGAAACACTTACGCAGCTAGAAAGACTAGTCGCAGTCAAAACCACTGTGACTACAGATGGAGGAAAGAAAGGAAAAGAGATTAAATCAAGGAAACAAGGATGATGCTAATGGCCTTTGGGGAATAGCCTTTTTCTTTTTTTTAAAAGAAAATTTTCTTGAAAAATGCTTCTTTTTAAACGGTTTTTCAAATAATTTTCAGAAGGTCTTTAAAAACTTTTGCCCAGTCTAGTAACCTTCTGCTCTGATACCAAATGTAACACCCCGCCTCCGCTAGGGTCACTCGCAAAGGAATGCACTAGCTTTAGAGGGGAATTATTGGTAAACATGCACAGAAATATCACAAGACAGAACATATATAAATAGCGGAAGTAAAATCAAACTTTCATAACATGAATAAATAAGGTCTAAAGCCTTTTACATCAGAGTACATCAAAACCTGTCTTGCAATAGTAAAGAAGCATAAAGACTTTTTAATAAATTATTCCCCAAGTAAAACCGTAAAGTAGCCATAGCCAAGAGAAGTCCAAGCCATCCATGATGACCTTCAAGCAGAAGAAGTCCGAACTAAACAACATTGTTTCCTCCCTAAAACCTGGGGGGGGGGGGGAAACGGAAGAAAAGAGGCGAAACAAAACGGGTCAGTCAAAAAGACTGAGTAAGTCCTATCTACTTCCAGTATAAAAACAGGTAAAGGTAACATGACATGTATAAACTGAAAGTAAACATAAGGATAACTACAAGATAGATAAACCAGGGTAGCCGGTTGAACTACTGCGGCAAGGTAAACTAAGGTATCATGATATAATACGGTGTTATGATAAGTCAAGGTATCACATCGTCAGATTTCTATCGAGTACATTATCCCAAGGTATCTACCCCGTCTAACATCCCACGGTATCTATTATGTATATTCTTCCTAGTTCTAACATGTATATTTGCTCTGCACCTCTCGTACTAGTATCCCTACCCGCGTCATGTGTTAACCATGAATGTCCCTTGCTCAAAGTCGTGTAATGGTCCATGTCAACCTAATATATCACATATATAGGTTACTCAAATCATATGTTTCTTTCCATGTATATAAGTTCAGTCCTTTGCCGTACCTCGTACGGGCTTCCTCATGTCGTATTATCCTTGAAGTCGTTTGGACTGTCACCCTTGTTCTAGCTAGGCTCTTCCATATGAATCATCGTTTGAACTACTAGGACTTACGCCACCTAGCACCACTAGGGATTACGCTTACCTATTGCACGCTTTCGTATTTCGGTTTGGGTTAAACCACCTAGGCCACTAGGGATTACGCTAACCCTCAACCGCGCCCTTTTTCCCACGCATTCATCGTGAATCGTTTTTTTTTTCTATAACTGTATGCACATGTATCACATCGTGCCATCCGAGTCCTGTCACAGGGCAAAACAAGAAATACAGGACTCGGTCGGGAGCTTTAGATTTATCTGCCGATGCAGATACTAAGGTCTGCTTTTCTACACGTGGCTATGGTCCCACGAGACCCCTCCCTCAACTAGTGAAAGGCAACACAAGAGAAAATCTTGCATGAGAACTACACTCCGGCCAGCCCACATCCTACGGCCTACCTCACCCATAATTAGATAGCAATTATGGTCTGTTGGGTGTTCCCTGCCTTTCCGTACGTACACGCTTGACTCAAGATGGTAGATGATCGACGAACTTGCTATCTAGGGCACTATCATGTATTCGTTGACTCACTGCTATCCATCCCAGTCTTTAGGTCGCTCGTATAGCAACCAAGGCATACTCTTGGTTCTTCTAACGCAGACCTTAACCTCTTGTGAGCCCAGGATGATCATCTGCGACCTCACAGAGGGATCCCAAGAATATCCTCACGTTCCCCGAAGCCGCTGCTTCGTTACCCAGTTGGCTGGAGCCTTTATCTAAATCAGATAGCCTGCTCCTACACGTATACTTAAACGTTGACCTAACGTATCGGGTTACTAATCTATCTAAGAAATGGTCCAAATTTCCTTGACTAAGAATTATTACTTAGTTTCCCTTAACTAAGGTTTACCACTTAGCCTTACCTTCCCGTTATCCTTGATTAACCACGGTTTTCTACCTAGTTCTTCTAACTAGGGTTTGTCTTATTGGGTTAAGTGTTATCATTCAAATCCATGCCTTAACCCGCCCACGAATCACGTCAAGATTGGCTAAGTATTTAAGTTCAAGACTTAGCCCTACAAGTTGGTTAAGTATATATTAACTTGACCCTATCAAATTACTTAGTCAAACCGGTCAAGTGTATTCAAGCGATTCATGACTTAGCCTTATCATGTTTTCACGTTATATTGGTTAAGTATGGGTTAACTTAACCCCCATAAATTCACGAGTTAGATTGGCTAAGTATAGTTCACTTAACCACATCAAATTAATGAGTTAGATTGGTTAAGTTTAGGTCACTTAACCACATCAAATCTTCATGTATAATTGGTTAGGTATAAGTTGCTTAACCCCATTAAATTATTACGTTAAGTTGGTTAAGTATGGGTTACTTAACCTCATTGAATTACCAAGTTTAAATTGGTTAAGTGTTTAACTTAACCCCATCGAATTACCATGTTTAGATTAGTTAAGTGTGGATTACTTAACCCCATCTAATTACCGTGGTTAGGTTAGTTAAGTCTTAATTACTTAACCTCATCTAATTACCCAGTCGGATTAGTTAAGTGTAAATTACTTAACCCCATCTCCTAATCATCTCGCATGGTTAAGTGTCATTAAGGAATCAAGTCCGATCCCACTTAACCTACCCATTCATGTCATATCGGTTAAGTGTCATTAGTCAAATTTACTTAACCTTATCATGTGGCATTAATTCAATTAATGCACTCTTAACCTCTCACATTAGACCTTGTTGTGGTTACTAGTTAAGCCGGGCGGGTCCGGGTAGATTTACACCACAACCTAGTCTAACCTCGGGTCTTAAGCGCGACATGACCAACTTCTCACATTGGGTCCTATTGTTTGTAGCTACTAGTTAAGCCGGGCGGGTCCGGGTAGATTTATGCTACAAACTCAACCCAACCTCGAGTTGGCCACTTTCATGTTTAGCCTAGTGTCATGTTTATGGTCAAGTTTTCAAGCAATTGGGTAGACCTAACTTAATAGGTAAATTCCCAATGGGTAGACCTAACTTAATAGGTAAATTCCCAAGCCCATGTTTTTATGCATATTTACATGTTAACTTACATGCTATATTCAATGTTACATGTTGTCATGTTATACCCATTTAACCCAAATCATGTTTCACATCATATTTCATGGAACTTCAAGTTAAGTTTCTCATGTATATTCACGCTCGTCTAACCCAACCCCAAAACGTGTTTCCAACGTAAGTATAGACGAGTCAACATAGTAGGAATACTATGACTACGAATTGGCCTCGAACATGCATAGTGTCATAAAAAGGGTTTTGGCCACAAACACACAAAATGTCACAAGGGGATTCGGCCACAAACATGCATATTATCAAAGAGGGTTTGGCCATAAACATGCACAACTTAAAAGGGGGGATTGGCCACGAGCATGCATAATCTCATAAAGGATTTGGCCACAAACTTGCATGTTAGCATAAGGGGTTTGGGTTCATAAACATGCATAAGCCCCAAAATCTTGTCTTAGCCAATGTTTCACAAGTAAAGTGGTTCCTAAAGGTTCATGCTAGCATTTCATGCATAAAGATCCAAATTTGCAAGTTAAACTAGGTTATGCATAGCATGAGAGGCATGATTAAGTCACTCACATGGCCTAAAATCATAAACATGAACACAAGAGGCAAGGTAAGGTTCATATAGGTTCGCATAATCATGTTTAGCCTCATTTTATCCCATGTCATCATCAAAACTACCGTTTCCATCTAAAAGTAGCTAGAACTTACATAGTTAGGCCTAGGGAAAGGAGCATGAATCATCTTGGCTAAGAAAGGTGCCTCCTTTGTAGAAGAATCGTCATGGAACTCGCATAGCAATGTTGATTTGGCCTTGATTTGGTGTAGCAAGCTTGCACCTTTTGATTTGAACTTGATTTGGATGCATAGGCTCTAGGGATTTGAGATGGAGGCCATGAGAGTAGAAATTTGGCCATAGTTTAGTTACATGAGTGAATAATGAGGGTTTAGGGGTAGGTTTAGGGTCTTTTTATAGAGATTAGGATAGTTTTAGGCCCTTAGATTAACCCTAGGACCAACCTGAACCGTCAGATTTCAAACCAGGCCCAAAAACCTAGCCAAGATAGAAAATAGGTGCACCAGATCAGAATCAGCCGACAGGGCAGGTCGACAGCCCTGTAGACATGCTTGTCGACATGCCTGTCGACATGCCTGTCGACTTGTCTGGGCGGGAATTTTCCCGCCTGGCCCCATTTCTGCATGTTTCGAAATTCAAATTTCCCGAAAACTTCTTTGGGCCTTAACCGGGTCATACGGACTCCGATTTTCGAAAACTCGGACTCTATTTCGCGTATTTTTCCGAGACGAACGCAATGGCGTAGCCCGTTTTACTTGATTTAGAATTTAAAATTAAATTCTGCCTTAATTCTCGTTTTAACATGTTATCGAAAAATACGGGTTGTTACAGCTACCCTCTGCCTACTTAGTGTGTCTGCCACCACATTACCCTTGCTAGGGTATAAGCAATCTCAAAATCATATGAGGCTAAGAACTCCATCCATCGTTGTTTCCTTAGGTTTAGATCCTTCTGGGAGAATAGATACTTGAGAGATTTATGATCGGTGTATAACTCGAACTTCTCTCCAAGTAAGTAATGACACCACGTCTTTAACGCGAATACTATAGCCACTAACTCTAGATCATGCGTGGGGTAGTTCTTCTCATGAACTCTCAACTGTTTACACCCATAACTTATTACTTTTCCTTCTTGCATCAGAACTGCACCAAGCCCTGTACCGCACGCATCAGTGTAAACAGTAAACACTTTACTCCCTTCGGGCAAGGTCAAGACTGGGGTTGTTGTCAGAGCCCTTTTTAGTCATTGGAAAGCAACGTCACAGTCTGTGTCCCCATGAAAATGTCAAATTCTTATTTGTTAGCGTGGTGAGAGGGGCTGACATCTTTGCAAAGTCCTTAATGAACTTCCTATAATAACCTGCCAACCCAAGAAAGCTTCTCACCTCAATTGAATTTTTAGGAATCTGCCAATCTTGCACTGCAACCACCTTCGCGGGATCTAAAACTATCCCTTCTTTGGAGACTACATGCCCCAAGAATCTCACCTCTTTTCTCCAGAAATGGCATTTGGAGAACTTTGTTTTAGCTCATGGTTACGGAGAGTTTTCAGAACTTCTCCCAAATGCTGGGCACGCTCTTCTTCACTCTCGGAGAAGGCCAAAATATCATCAACAAAGACTATGACGAATTTTTTTAGGAACTCCCAAAACACCCTACTCATCAAGTCAACAAAATAGGCTGGTGCATTTGCCAACCCAAAAGGCATAACTAGCCATTCAAAGAAACCGTCTGTAGTTCTGAAAGCAATCTTATCTATGCCGTCCTCGGCCACCCTCAGCTGATGGAACCCCGTAGCCAAGTCCAATTGAGAAAATACCGAGGCATCAACAAGCTGGTCAAATAAATCATCAATCCTCGGAAGCGGGTGCCTATTCTTCTTGGCGAGCTTATTTATCTCTCTATACTAAACACACAAATGAAGCGAACCATCCGCTTTAGTTGCGAATACTACTGGAGCACCCCACTTAGATATGCTATGTCTAATAAACCCTTTTTCAAGTAGCTCCCCTACTTGCTTACTCAGCTCCCTCCTTTCTCTTGGAGCCATGTAGCGCACTGGTAATGCAACTAGCTTTGCATTGTCCACCATATATATGCGAAAGTGGATCTCACGTCTTGGAGGTAAACCCCCGTACCTCATCAAAAACATCGGGATAATCTCGAACCACTGGAACAGTTTGCAAATCATCTATGGATGCATCTAAAGACCCTAGGAAGCTAAGCATAACAGACCCTTGAGGGTCACAAGAAACTTCGAGGGTCTTTCCATAACGAGTCAGGAGTCTAATATCCCTTTTCTCACAATCCAGAATGACCCCATACGTGGTAAGCCAATCCATTCCTAGGATCAACCCATAACCCATAAACCCAAGAACATACGCGTCGCATTCAAGTTCGACGCCCAACACAGATATTTTCAAACCTCGACAAATCATCGACAAATGAGCCGAACCACCAATGGGGTTTGAAGCAACTACGGGATCTACTACCATACTAGTAATTAAATGCAGAGACTCAACATAGAACTAGATATAAACGAGTGTGAAGCACCAGAATCAAAAAGTGTTATAACTGGAAAGTTTGAAAGAGAAACTAAACTTTCTACGGAAATTTTTCTACCTCTTTCAGGAGCACCAATCGCGAGAGCATGCAACTGCCCTCTAGAAGTCCCTGCTCTTTGCCCTTGTCCCTGCGATCCCTGTTTCTTCGGGCACTCCTTAGAGAAGTGTCCATCCTCTCCGCAATTAAAGAAACTGGCCTTCCTTCTCTTGCAATCTTTGATCAGGTGGCCCTCCTTTCCACAATTGTGACATTTTCTCTTATCCTTGCCTTTAACATCTTTCCCCCCTTTCTTCTGTTGTTGCTGCTATTGCTGTTACTGCCCCTTCTTAGGCCATACCTTCTTATTCTGCGATATCCCCTCAGCTTTCACTTCCTTCTTTTCTCCCTTGTCCTCCTCATGCATTAGGTCCATATCAACAAGCCTTTCAAACGTGGCCCTCATTGGAATATGGGACATTGCTAGCCCATGCATTGGCTCATTCAGCCCTTTAGCAAACCGCAAAGCCCTTTTGTGCGGCGTATCCACCAGCTCTAAACTGAACCTTGCCAGCTGATTGAACTTGTTCACATATTCCTTCACCGTCAAATTTCCTTGTTTGAGAGCTAAGAACCTCTCCATTTTTATGCTTTGCTCCGCTTGGGAAAGAAATTTTATTTCGAACCTCTGTCTAAAGTCTTCCCAAGTCTCTACCGTACATCCAGCTTGGGTGACTTCCCACCAAAATGAGGCTTCGTCCTTTAATACCCAAGCAGCTAATTGGATTTTCTTCGGTCCTCCACTTCAAAGATTATGAATAAGTCCTCGATCTCTTTGAGCCAGTTCTGAGCTTCTACACATGTCTCATTCCTATAGAATGCCTTCACTCCCATAGCACGAAAGTCTTTGCAATTCTTGGCGAAGTAATCTGTTCTTAAAGGGGGAGGAGGAGGAATGACTGGTGCAGCTGGGGGAGGAATGTCTCTTTGGCCTTCGGCTAGCGCCGTGGCTTCCAAATACCTACGGAACCATCCGGGTATAGTGACGCCCTCTGGGATATTAGGGATGTTTTGTTCCCCAGACATGCTGAAAAAAGGAAAAGGAAGAAATTTATACAGAGGACCGAAGGATACTACATATGGCTCTTTGGAGAATGTTTTTCAAAACAGACTTTTCTTTTTTAAAATGCTTTCTTTAAAACCTTTTTGAAAAAAATAAAATTCAAAAACTTTTATCTAATCTGGTATCCTTTAGCTATGATACCAAGTGAAACACCCCACGTCCGTTAATGTCACTCACTAAGGGAATGCATTAAGTTTCGTTAAGCGCTATAGGTAAACAGACACGGAATGATTACAAGACAGAGATAAATAAGGCAGCAGCGGAAAATTTAAACTTTTATTTCAAACATAAGCCATAACTTCGTGGTCCACAATTTCATAAGTCACAAAAACCATTACAATAAAAATACTTTTGTCTTGCACCATCAGAGTACATAAGTAAATAAAAAGCATCATTACCCCAATAAAAAGAGTTAAGCCATAGTAGAGTCAAGAACTTGAGCCATACTTCAAAAGTATCTCCTAGCAAGATTATATCTGATTCCTGATTAAGTCTGATTATTTCCTCCCTGAGAACCTGGGGGGAACCGGAAGAAAGAAGGAGAAACAACAGGGTCAGACATAAAGTCTGGCGAGTCTAGTTACTTTTAGACAGTAGATAATTAAAAGCAACATGGTAGGCATATAAAGTAGATACGAGAGAAATCACTACATAAATGGCATGTGTGACAAGGTAAGAAAGTTAAGGTATATGTTCCTTACTAATGATAACTCTGCATTATTACTAGTATAACTGAAATGAAATGATCCCTTCCACTATAAGCTGGTAGGAATAGGTCATACGTCCAAGTATACCCTAACCACTACCCTAATCGATCGGCTCCCTGCCTTGTAGATATCATGTGCTGTCCCCATGGTAGGAGGTATCACTTCCTAAAGTGGCAACCCATGGTGTGCACAACTATATCTACTGGTGTCATGGTCGTCTTAGCCCCTTCAACTTGGCCCATGCACACATATGTCCCCTGTCGGTTTGCGCCGCCCACACCATCCGCCTCGTTTGGATCCCTTACAATCAGGAAATGTGCCCCTTCTCCGTCTAGTACGGAGGTCTTTACTTGATACCACTTCGGGTTGCTAACTGAAATGGGTCCCTCTCAATATGACACAAGCTCTCCCCTTGTCTTGTATCCCCACTAGGTTTTTCTACTGACTATGTATACCCTTAGGTGTCTTTAATTACATAGCCCTATACTAGTTATGCCTACCATAAAGGGTGTCCTTAATTACATAACTTTCTTACATCATCTACCGGTTATGTATACCACTTAGGTGTCTTTAATTACATAACCCTGTTACACTATCTACTGGTTATGCATACCACAAGGTGTCTTTAAGTACATAACCTTATTGGGTTAAGTATGTGGGCCTATATATATATATATATATATATATATATATATATATATATTACCCATCCCCTCTAACTTACTTAACCCCCCACTGCCCATCCAATTTTACTTAACCCTAACTTAAGTCCATAGTCATATTAAATTAGGTTAAGTAGTCCATTTCTTTATCATGTCCAATTATGGTTATAATGGGCTAGACCACCCACATTAGGCCTACAACGTGTGGATGTTGGATATGTCGGTCTGGTCCGGGCAGTCTTATTCCACAGTTGGGCCTAACCTCGTGTCTTAGCCCGATTCGTATTTGCGTACTTAGACCTCCCACATTAGGTTCAACATTAGTGGCTGCTAGATATGCCAGCCGGGTCCGGGCAGACTTCCGCCACTAATGTAACCTAACCTCGTGTCATAAGTACAATTTATGATTCCTAATTGTAAATTACTAAACATTCCAAATTAATTCAAATCTACCTATGCCATTATAGGTAACTATTTCTATGTTTTCCCCATTTGATTTACATGTCCTATTTCCTATTAAACATTACATAAATCATGCCAATTTTAATTCCCTTTTTCCCCGTTTTCTCTCTAACATATTCATATGTATTTTGGCGGCATCTAGGCTATAAAGTAGCCTAGCTATAATAATTAAAAGGGAATATGACGAGGTTGATAGTTTCAACATGTCGTGACATAAACATGATCATAAACTGGCATAGTAACAAAGTGAATGGACATGTGATTAACATCATAACTAATTAAGTGGGCATAATTAATAACTGGTTGCAATTACTATGATGTTTAAGCAAGCATAATGAGATATATATCTAACATTAGGTGTTCAATTACCTAGATCTAGCATAGTCATTGCAACATGTTTAGATCAAAAGGTAGATTCAATGTCAAGTTTAAAGCATATATCAATGTATCACAATATGACAAGTGAAAGGTGATTAGCATAAAAGTCTAGGACTAAGTGATATCACAATTATCTAAATTAATAGATGTACTTTCATCATAACATGGCTACAAGTCAAGATCCATATAACCATCATAATCGAATCACCACAATTATATTAGATCTAGGAAATTAGATCTTGTCATGACAAAGGATAAAGTTTCATATTAATATAGAATCATACTTTACATCATATCCAATTCATTGCCTATCAAAGTATACTTTTATTTATTTAAACCTAAAAGTAATCTAGAAACTCACAGCATTAGGTTTAGAGAATTGAGAGAGAATAGATCTGAATTCTAAATTCTGAATTTGATTAGCTAAACCGTTGTTGTAGAATTTGATCTTCTAATTTGACTTGATGGAGAAGAAAGGCTTGTTTTAATTTAGATTCGAGCAGCATGGAGGCGCCATGGATGATAACAATGAGATTAGGGTTAGGTTTAGGTGTTTATTTATAGATGTATTAGGTGAATTAGGACCTTTAGATTAGATTAGGAACCATCTGAACCATCCAGACTAGAAAAACACGTCATCCAGCTAATCCCAACAAAACACATCATCATGGAACTCTCCAGAATTCTGCAGATCTGGCTCGGCCTGGGCGCACTTCCCAGGTGTGCCAGTGCAATTTTGTTCTGGCGCACTTCACAAGTGCGCCAGTTATTCTGGCCCATTTCCTGATTGTTCTACCCAACTTTTATCGTCCATAACTCCTTTATACGGCATCCGTTTTACGCAAACTCGGACTCTATCTCAAGCAGAATTCCGAGACGAATGCAATGACTTAACCCGTTTCACTTAATTCTTCTTTTAAAAATTAATTATTCTTTAATTATCCCTTATGTCATGTTTTAAAATTACGGTTGTTACAGTTCTCCTAGTTATAATTTTTTGATAAAACTTCAAGCTTGTAAGAGAGAGTTGAAGTTTGGAACGAAGTCAGACCCAAGGATGATAATTTGCTTATGGAAGCTGAAACTAAATTCAAAGAGAAAGAAGCTGCTTCAGATTTGCATCCTGAAAACTTAGCTTTATATGAGGAAATGTTGGATGCAAAGCATCATTTTGTGGTTCAGAAACAAATCAAATTTTGGAGTTATAGACAAAAAGCCAAAGCATCATGGCATCAAGATGGAGATAATAATACTAAATTTTTCATTCAAAAATGTCATCTCGAAGACATCACAACAATCTGAAGGCTTTAATTAATTCTAATGGTGATTTACTTTATAAGCGGGAAGATGTAGCTGCAAAAGCTATCTCTTATTTTGATAATATGTTTAATGGACCTATTTGCAGAGAGTTTCCATTCTTCTAGTCTCAGTATTACATTAATCAAAGTGGGCAATCTGATTTACTTCGATCATTCTCTTTAGAGGAAGTTCAAAAAGCTGTTTTCTCAATTCATGAAGATACGAGTCCGGGTTCTGATGGTTTCAGTTCCAAATTTTTTCAGTTGCATTGGGAGGAAATCAAGATGGATTTATTACAAGCAGTTCAGGATATGTTTAATTCAGCTAAGATACCTAAAGGTTGTAATCATGCCTTTATTACTCTTATTCCCACAAATGATAGACCATTTGATATTTCTCACTTTCGACCTATTGCATGTTGCAATTTATATTGTAAGGTGTTTAGCAAAATACTCTGCAATAGGATAAAATGGTTTCTCCCTCATATTATTTCTCCTAACCAATGTGCATTCATTTCATCATGGTATATAGGAGATAATATTTTGCTTGCACATGAATTGATAAGAGATTTTAAGAAATCTAAGGTGTATAAATTTTGTGTGAAAGTGGATTTGCATAAAGCTTATGATAGGATTAACCGCGAATTCATATGCCATATCATGAAGATCATGGGTTTTCCTATACATTTTATAAATGTTATCTATAAATGCATTTCTATGCCAACCTTCTCTATTATGATCCAAGGGGTACCAAAGGACTTCATATCTTCAGAAGGGGTATTCGACAAGGTGACCCTCTCTTACCATATTTGTTTTCTATTTCAATGGAGTTCTTTTCTTTTTCCATGCCTGAAATAGTTGCTCAGAAAAGATTTTTGCCTGTTCATTCATTTGAGCCTATTGTTTCTCATTTGTTATATGCGGATGACCTTATGTTTTTTGGCAAATGTTCAATTTCAAGTGCATCCTCTCTGAAATCAGTATTTGATAGGTTGGAGTTGTTCGGTGTTTTAGCTGTCAGTGCCTTAAAAACTAAGATTTATTTTAGTTCCTCGGCTTCATTAACACATGATATTGTTGATATCCTTGGTTTCAATGTGGCTAGTCTTCCTATAAAGTATTTGGGTGTTCCATTGTCAACTAACTACACTCACTACTAAGATTGTCAACGACTTTTACATAGAATTCAACAGAAGATTCGAGCCTGGGATGTTAATTATCATAGTTTTGTAGGGAGGGCTGAATTAATTCAGTCAGTAATAGCTCCAACAGTTCTATATTGGATGTTCGTATATCAACTACCAGAGTTTACAATTGAAAATTTGAACATGTTGTGTGTAGTTTTTTTTTTTGGTGGTTCGAAAAATAAAGTGAAATGGGAAACTCTGTGTTCTCCAAAGAAGGAAGGTGGCATTGGTCTTAAGTCTTTCAATGATCTTAAGAAAGCTGCAAGTATTAAACTAATGTGGAAGTTTTTGACTGATTCTTCTATGTGGAGCAATTGGATGGCAATGAAATATTGTAGATGTAATTTTTTTGGAATATGAGTTTAGATAATAATTCTTCATGTACATGGAAGGCAATCATGAGGTTAAGATCAAATGGTAAGCAGTTGTTTAATAAAATTATTTCGAATGGGAAATCACTCTTCTATAGTTTGAACCTTGGTTAAATTGTAGATGTTTAGTTGATATTCTTGGTATTTCTAGATTCCAAGCCTTGAATAGACATAATGAATTGGTTAGTTGCATTATTCAAGATAGGAAAACATGTGCTAGCCTTCATCCTGCTATTCGTGAAGTAAAGCAATTAGTGGAGAAAGTAGAAATGAAATGTGATAGGCAGAATGATTATTTTGTATGGTGTGACGGGGGAGAGTTTGGTTTTAAAAAAGCTTGGCAATTTGTTAGGGAGAAGCAACCAGTTAAACATGTTTCCAAAGTAATATGGCATTCTAAAAATGCGAGTAGGATGTTATTTATCACTTATTTAGCGGTGTTAGATCGGTTAACTACAAAAGACAAATTAGTGAAGCATGGTGCGATTTAGGAAAACAGGTGTAATTTGTGTGGTATAGAACAAGAATTAACAAAACATTTGTTTTTTGAATGTGTGTATTCGACTTATATTTGGGGTTGTCTGAAAAGGAAGTTGGGTATGAACTCTTATTCCATTGGTACATTTGAAGAAGAGGCTAACTTGATAACGCAAGTTTTCCATGAAAAAGATCAGAAGCAAGATATTGGATTTGCTGCTATTACTTGTACGGTTTATCATATTTGGTTTGAAAGAAACAAGAGGCAGTTTTCTAATCAGGCCATTACAAAGGAAGTAAAGCTGAAGATGATTGAAAAAGAAATCGGTTATTTGATCAATGGGAACGAAAGCAAATCTGTTAGATCGGAGTTTAATGTAGATTTCTTGAGTAGATGGGGAGTGGAGCTATTGGATACTGGTTAACGGTTGATGGGAATGTATATTTGATGAAGTGTTGAAGAGTGAAGCGAGTTATAATTATTTTTTGTTATGACATTTATAGGTTTTTACTGTTGTTTGATTGTAATTGTGGACATTTTAGTTGATCTTGATTGTATGGTTAATATATGGATTATATATGTGTTTTTTTCCTTGTTGTCGCACCTATTTAGATTGGTGGACACAAGATTTTGATGAGACATATATATGAAGTATATGATTGCTTTTTTGTAATAAATTAAATCAGTTTTCAATATATATATATATATATATATATGAGCGCACGTGCTCGTGTAACCAAGTGTACACAATTATTGTTTCCCCCAACGATTTAGAGTAACTTGCCATCCATAGAACAAAGCGTGTTAGATATACTAGTTTTAGATGATATATTAATATCTTTTTGTCCGATATATCTTAATTTAGAATATATAAGATTACAGTATTGATATAAATACCCCTATAAATATATTGAATCAGCACTCGTGGTTACAAACAATGCGTATAGCAATACAACAATGCCTATAGCAGAAAAAAAAAGGCATTTTATTCTAAACAAATTTGCATACAGTGTAGTAAATGGTAATAATTATCCATAGAGCATACCTTCAGCTCAATGAAGACCAGCTCATGTTTAAATTTTAATTAGTATGAAATTTGGTTGCAGTTTTAATAGTCAATGTTTAATTCTAATGTTCAAACATCAATTTTAAACTCAAACCAACTCCGGTGCCGTACTTATCAATTTGTGGACAGAATTCAGATGCTGCAGCACTATATAGTATATACACGCCAGCTGATGAATCGAACATCTAAAATTAAAAATTAAAAATCAGTATTAATCCAATTTCTATCCCCTCGTAATCCGTACACCAATCAATCAAGCTACAACGAATGAATACAATGATTCTACGCACTATACATATACGCATATATATTATGAAATATAAAATCAAGGGTGCGTCTATTAACACCCCTTGTTTTACTCTTCACCCCCCATTAAATTTTTTAAACTTTTAGTTCCAATTATACCCCCAACAACTAATTAGATATCTTATTCAAAATGATTATTCAAAATGATTTGTACCCATGGGCCATGTTGTCTAGAGAAAGAACATAACTGATAGGTTTCATACAGTACAAAAAAATCTAAAAGCATTCTCAGTGTACACTTTAACTCTCATTCAACTAAAGTGTTTTGACGTTAAAGTGTGAACTAGAGTTATTTTTGCTCCAATAATTGATTATAGTCAAACATAAAATGACGTTGAATAATAAAAAACAAGTTATTTTGGGTTAAATACTGACGTTGTATGCACATGCATAAATAAACATGGAGGAGTAAAGCCTTGAGGAAAAGAAAACGTAGCATGACGGAAAGGAAAAGTAGCATAAATAAGTATTAGGGTTATTTTGGGGAAAAAACGGGGTGCGTTGAGAAAAAAACGGGGTATGTCATTTATTTTGTGAATAACGGGGGGTGAAGAGTAAAACATGGGGTGTTAATAGACGCACCCTAAAATCAATGGTCATCTAAAATTCAAGCTTGAAGAAGAAATCTGGGCCTCTTAAACGTAACCGGACTCTGCACCTCCTCCACGTCTCCATCCCACCTACCTCCCAGCTCGGCCGGTAAATTCAAGTCGATCCCGAACCCTCTATCCGCGCTAGTGGACCCCACACTCGTCGAGCTCCCGTTCCCGCTCCCGGCCCCGCTTCCCATCGTCCCGTCGTAGTGGCACCTCTTGTGCCCTCCCAGCGCCTGCCCGGACCCAAACGTCCGGTAGCATATCCCGCACCTGTGCGTCTTACCTCCTTTCCCACCCGCCCCACTCAATTCCGAATTCGCGGATCCCGGCACCGGCACGGGTGCGGTGGACTGGGAATCGGGCTGGGTGCGGTGACTGGCCTTGTGGCCGCCCAGCGCCTGGGGGGAAGCGAATACCTTGTCGCAGATTTTGCACTTGTGGATGGGCTTGAATATTTGACTTTGGAAGAGGAGATGGGAGTCGCGTGCGAGCATGAGCAGGCAGTGGGCTAGCTGCTCCTCCTCCGTCAGCGGCCGGGGGCGCGTTGACCGTTTCCGTTTTGGGTGGTTGACTTCGTCCTGGCTGACTGATTCCATTAAGAGGGAAGATGCCGATTCCATTGAAATTTGAGAGTGAAGATGTAGAAGAAAGAAGTGGAACTGAATGATAATTTGATATATGAAATAAAATGAAAAATATGTGGTGTATATATAAATGAGAGGGGCAAGTGTTGTTATATAAAGACTTTTCTTTTATTCCTTCCGGTTTTACAGTGAAGGCCAAGTGGCCAACTCTAAAAATGAATTGAAAGCATTGGTGAGTTGGTGGCCAGCCAAAATATGAGAAGGCGGCAAGGAGTCATGAGGCAAGCGTTGAAAACGTGTGCGGTGGCTAGTGCTGAATGAGCATTGTTTAGGTGGTCTTGAAAGAAACATGAGGATTCGGTGCCTTTTCTTAGGTTTGAGTTCATTGTATTTAGATGCGTATGTATCGACGTTTAGTGGTTGTTTTCGCTTGTTTATTCTCAACTTGTGTTGAATGCAGCGTATTTTTTTCCTATTTGTACGAGCACGTGCTAAATTGACTCATTTTTGGACTTGCATGTAAATCAACTAAACTGCGTGTATCTTATGGTCTTAGAGCATCTCCAACAGAAGACATTTCAGCCTTTGAGTTAAAGATATTTAGCTGAAATCGTTCTCAACAGATGTTAAGGAACGTAATATTCAGTTAAATATTACGGGGTCAATTTTGAATTTTGAATTGGTCCCGCACGCCTATTTTATACAAATCAACACCCTTTATGACGTGCCGGTAAAGTCAATGTTGTTCCTCCTTAATATGTTATTGTTTTTTTACCTATTCCAACTCAAATACAACGATGATATTTTACTATAACGAAATAAAATCACTATTATTCTCGTATCACGAGTGTAAAACGATTATGTTTACTTAGACCGAAATAAAACAATATAGTTTCAGATGTTAATAATAACTGGTTAATAACACGTACAAATATAATAAAACATGAATTATAAAATAAATAACTAAACCATCATTACTGCATAAATTCGTACAATCATGAAATAAAGTACGAGTTGAGACAAGCAAACATCATAACTAAGTATCGCCATAGTTGTTCCATAAATTATTCATAAGGTCTTTTTGCAGCCTGTTGTAAAGTTATGCATATCTAAACATAATCTGACAGTCCAAATGAATGTTTAATTCCTCTTTCGTTAATTTTGTGTATTGTTGGAATACTTCGGGTGCTTTCGAACTACCTTCGTATTTGTAGTAGTGTTGTCGGTCATCCATATCTCTTTCATCTTCTATGATCATATTGTGTAGAACAATGCAGACAAACATGATTGTACACATCTTTTTCCTAGACTACAATCGACTTGCATTATTTATCGTTGCAAATCTAGAATGTAAAACACTGAATGCTCGTTCTACATCTTTTCTCCGTCCCTCCTGCATCAACGCGAATTTGGCTTTGTTTAGGAGTCAATGAATTTGGACATGTTTTAACAATGGTGCTCCATTTCGGGTAAATGCCATCACCTAGGTAATAGTCATGGTTGTAAGTATTTTGGCCAAGGGTAAATGTTAAACGAGGTACCTGACCTTGAGTAAGATCATTGAACAGATGAGATATTTCTATAACATTTAAGTCATTATTCGAACCGAACATTCCGAAGAAAGCGTGTCATATCCACATATCGTAAGATGCTACAACTTCTAAAATGATGGTTGGTCGACTTTCCCTGCCGTTGTACGCACCTTGTAATCCCTCAGGGCAGTTCTTCCATTCCCAATACATACAGTCCAGGGGAAAAGTTGAGGCTTATACAAGAGCTTCCAACATTGAAAGTAATAATCATATATTTGTCTACTACATTAGCCGTATCAAATGGAATGCAGACTAATCTAAATTTCCTTAATACCTTTTCAAGGTAGTGTTTCCTACATATACCGAATTACCCAAAATACCCCTCTGCAAGTCGTTTAGCTTTCTAACTTGCATTGCGCTCAGGGATCCCTTGTCCCAAGGTAACTGTTGGTTCTTTAGTCTCGCAAGCGTGATACTCACCCGTTGAGGGAAGAGTAACTAATCTTCAGTCCCAAAACCTTGATATCTAGGAAACATTGAACTAACTCAAGCTTGTGGAAGCTAAATAATCGTTTATTTCCCTTAGGTCCACATCCTTAGACCTATTTCCAGTGTTGACGAAAAATATTGTTACCATCTCTTATAAGGGGGAGAATGCAACACGTTGTAAAATAAACCTAAAATAGACATAAGGTAATTAATTTAAAATAAATAAGTATTATTAACATTTAATTTAACGGGTTGAAAATGGAATTATGTATAGTTGGGAATTGGGCCACGATAGTACTGCTATTGCGTTCGTGGCGAGAGTTTGATCTGTTTTCATATTTTATTTACTAAAAATGGAGTACACATGAAAATGATATTAATATAACAAGTTATGCATAAATATTAATACACAAGCTTTGAAATTCTAATAGATTATATATAAATCCTGAATATATTTAATTATAGATTGGCATAAAAGAATATTCTTTGAGGATTTGAATTTATGTTTGTATATTCATATGTAAAGGGGACAAAGATAATTAACATAAGGAAATAAATCAAAGCATTTAATTCAGAATTTATAAGAAAATAACGTTATAGGAGAATTGAATTTCCTGGCTCGACCCTAGAAGGTCGGTCGACCTCCCTTGTAGGAGGGGGGTCGGCCTCGGGGTCGACCACCCTCCAACAGAGAGGGTCAACTACCCGACTGGGTAGAGTGATGGTGGATGTGTGTTTTATTAGAGAGATTTATGTAATTTGCATCAGTTGCATTATCCATATTAAGTCCAAATAATCCAATGACCCGTACTTACAATTGCAACTATAATGACTCCTTAGCCTTACTTTAAACAATATTCTCATTTCTCTCTGCGCCTCCATACCGTCGTTCTACCGTTGCTAATTCCAGAGATAAGGTTAGGATTTTCTTCTATTCTAATAGCCACAATTATATCCCCCCTATTCTAGATTAATATTCATTTAAGTTCTAGTATTTATTTTATATATATATAAGATTCTGATTCACTTGATTCTTACATACTAATAGAAGGATTGGAGCACGATTTCGAAGGCTAGATCCAAATCTGATCCTACACGTATCTTGTTATTCTTCGTTCTCAAATCACTGTGAGTGGAAACCATACAAGTTTCTATTTCTTGTCTTTTGTAGTTTAGATTGGAATATTATGCATGTATGGAATTTGGATTAAACAAAAATAAAATGTTGTAAACCCTTTAAATCCAATATCTTGTTTATCGCTGAAATGGTAAATCAAAAGGATTATATTTGGGTTCGTGTTATTTAAATAATAGAAGTTAGGCTTAAGGTGTTGTGAAACTCTTCGTTTTTGGGTCTGATTCACTTGATTCTTCTTTTATTATTAACATACGTTTGAATGCAAAATGGTAAGATTTGTGTATTGCAAACTAATAGGTTTAAACATCCAATTTATATGGATTGTTTAAACGTATCATAGGCAATATATTATAATCTTCAGTTTTTGTACGCAGTACATATAAAAGAAGTGAAATGATGCCTAAAAGTGAGGTTTTACATTTTGAATTTATTGCATCTTGCCTATATTTTTATTATTTAAATAATCTCAAGCCTAGGTTGCAAGTTTTATTCATAAGTGTTGCTATCCCCTTTTTATCATTAATTGAGAACACGCATGCTGGACTATGTAAACTAATAGGGAAATTAACTTGTATACCTTAATTGTGATTGTTAGGGTTGACATTTCAAACATATTAGGTTGTTATTCTCATGCGCTAAATTCGTGTCTATTTACTTATATATTTATAGTGTAATTAAATGTAATATCAATGTGTACTAAATGCGTACTAAATACATTTAAATTAGGAACTAGAATTTGAATGTCCCCAAAGGAATTTATATGCATATGTGTGAGTAAATGGCTTCAATTACAATAAATGACACATAGACATGAGTTTAACCATTACTTATAATAGAAGCCTGCCTGTAACACCCTGAATTTTCTGTTAATATTAAAATTAACAATCTTAAGAATACCTAATTGTTAAAGTGAGAATTAAGGGAAATGGGTTACGCCATTGCATTCGTCTCGAAATTCTGCTTGGGATAGAGTCCAATTTTTCGTAAATTGGACTTCGTACGATGAAGTTATGGCCCTCAGTAATTTTATATAAATTAAAACAGTTCAGAATAAAAGAAATTCAAAATTCAAAATTCAAATAGGGGAGCAGGCTGGGCGAGAATTCTCCTGCCCAAGGGCTAAGTCGACCAGGGGGTCGACCTGGGGGTCGATCTACCCATACAGGTCGACCAGGGGGTCGACCTCCCCCCCGGGTAGATCTGAAATGTGACGATTTCTGACTCTGTGCTGAGCCATTAGGGCTGAGGTGGCTGTTCTAGATAACTATATCTAGTCTAGATGGTTGGGATTGCTCCTATGATAATCTAACGGCTTAGGTTGATTCAACCTTCTATAAAGGAGTGCCTAGACTTAAACCCTAAGCCTAAACAAAATTTGTCTCTTGGCCACCATACAGCTCCTAGGATAATTCTCCTTCCTAAAGCTTAGGATTTAGCAAGTCAGAATTCCAATTCAAAAGACGAACGAACCATTCTCTTTTCTAACCTATCTTTGTGAGTACTATTTCTTTCACAATATAATTACTAAGTTAATTATGATGGGTTGTAATTGGATTATGAGAACATGTCTGTTGAATCACGTGATGTTGTTTAACTTTGTTATCTTATGTTGGTAGATCTATTTCATATGTCCAATTATACATGTGTAATGATTCATTTTATGCAAGTTTGGGATGTTAAATCATATGTTAATTCATATGTGAATTCTATGCAAGTTTGGGATGTTAAATCATATGTTAGTTCATATGTGAATCTTATACAAGTTTGGGATGTTAAATCATATGTGAATCTTATGCAAGTTTGGGATGTTAAATCATATGTTAATTCATATGTGAATCTTATGCAAGTTTGGATGTTAAAACATATGCTAATTCGTATGTGAATTTTATGCAAGTTTGGGATGTTCAATCGTATGCTAGTTTGAATATGAATCTTATGCAAGTCTATATGTGAATTGTACACAAGTTATTATGTGAATCAAGTATATACATATGCTAGTTTATATGCAAAAACATGTGATAAATTCATATGCAAGTTGTAGAAATTCCGTATGCAAGTTTAGGTGAAAAACTATATTCACATTTTTGGGTGAAAATTTATTTTCATATATGCAAGTTAAGTGAGACCCATGACTCATATATGCAAGTTCACAATTTCATGTTTAGATCTACATTTAGATCCTTGGTAGTTTATGAAAATATATGATTTTATATGACCATTGTCTATGCAAATTATTGGCTATGCAATTTTATGTTATAATTCCTATTTGCAAGTTAGATCTATTTTTATATGTTATGCACGTTGTGATGTTTTTTTTTTATATAAATTAGACTATTTGCGAGTCTAACATATTTCATATTTGAACGTACGAATAGCGTGGGGACAATGGGAAGATATTAATCATGTAAATTGTGAATTGACATAAAAATGGCTTTAAAAGCAAATAATTAAATTGAGACATTAATTGGTATAATTTTTATACCTAAAAAGTATGGACATAATTTAGGTGACAATTATGCACATAATTAATTTGAAAATTATTGACAATTTGAATAGGGATAATTAATTCAAATTGGGGTGAAATAATTTGTAATAATAAATGCCTAAGACACGAGGTTAGACTCGTTTGTGGTGTAAGACTGCCCGGACCTGCCCGACAAATCCAGCAACCACAAACGACAGTCTAATGTGAGAGGTCAAAGGCATAAATTAAATGCGTAACAATCGTAAAGACACGAGGTTAGACACGTTTGCAGTATAAAACTACCCGGACCCGCCCAGCAAATCCAATAACCGTAAACGGGAGTCTAATGTGGGAAGTCTGACAAGGTTACGGTTGTAATGAATTAAGTAACACTTAACCAAGATAAACATGTGGTGGGACATGGGGGTTAAGTCGGTGACATGGGTGACATGTGAAATACGATTAGAAACACTTAACCAAATTGAAACATGTAAGAAGGCATGAATAAGAAGGGGTTAAGTGGAAAATTCTAGTGGGGACCAAGCATAGATGGAAAGCTTGTGTCAAGCATGGGGGACCCATTTCAAACCAGTAACCCATTAAGTATCTTTGTGAGCTCGAGTTAGATCGAGGATGGGACACGCTTACCGGGTTTGATTGTAAGAGGTCAAACGGGTTAACGGTGATAACGCAAGTCCAACAGGGTCATGTGTGTGCGTGGGCCCGGGCTGGTAGGTAAGACGTTACTGCATCGTGTAGATATAAGCCGTGCATCTTTAGTGGTATCGGGTTGCCATTTTGGGGAGTGATACACCCCACTGTGGGACCAGCTTGGGTATCTACGAGTTAGGGAGCCGATCACATGGGGGTAGTGGGTATAACTAGTGGAGATAGGGGCAGGCGGCACCTATGGAGACAGCTAGGAGTACACGAAACTACCATTATGATAATTATATTCAGTAGGCGGGATCAACTTTTAAGGTGACTAGTAGTGATGCAGTATAGTAACTACCTTATATTGATTAGGAGCGAGATTAACGCTAGAATATTCCTTTTATTTGTTTTGTCTTGCCCACTTGTTTCACAGTCATTCCTTGTTTTACCAGTTTATGCCTTGTCCTAATTACTATAATATTTATATCGCTAATGTTTTGGTACTCGCCAGACTTTATGTCTGACCCCATTTGTTTTCTCCTCTTTTCTTCCTTCCCCCCAGGTTCTCAGGGTGGGACTAGTACTAGTGGAGCTTGATCTAGATCTTTCTCTCTCTTCTGGAAGTGCTTGAATTGCTGAAAGTAAAGTTCAGTTCATCTCTTTTATGGCTACTTATGTTGGGGTTATGATTTTTACTTTATGTACTCAGAAAATAATTTGTCAAGATGGTTACTAAGTTTACTTGGTTTTTCTGTTGGTTTATGATGTTGTTGTAATCAAACTATTTCTCCGCTGCAATAAATGTTGTTTTGAAATTTCTCAAGTATCAATATATGTATCTGTCTTGTTATATTCTGTTCTATTCACCAATAATACTCCATGAAAGTTAATGCATTCCCTTTGAGAGTGACATTAATGGACGTGGGGTGTTACTTGTGGTATCAGAGCTGAAGGTTACCAGATTAGATAAAAGTTTTTTTGAAAACTATTTTCAAAAAGGTTTTAAAAGGAAGTATTTTCAAAAGGAAAGTTTATTTTGAAAAACATAATCCCCAAAGCCATTTATCTTCCTTCCGATTCTCCGTTTTGGATCTCTTCCTCTTTCCTTTTTGAATCTCTTCCTCCGCATGTTGATACTTTTTCAAAGATATGCAAAGACTTTCCAGCAATGGGCGGAAAACCTTTTCACGGATCAGAGACGTTTGTTGAAGCTCGAAATTGGCTTAAGGAGGTGGAAGACTTGATTGGTATCTTCGAGGTAGAGGATGGATGGAAGGTCCAATTGGCCGCTTGGTTAATGAAGGACGAAGCATCGTTTTGGTGGGAGGTTATGAATGGAGAGCATCCAGTAGAGACGTGGATGGATTTCAGACATAGGTTCGAGATGAAAATTCTCTCACGAGCAGAAGAGAATCTATACATGGAAAGGTTCTTGGTATTGAAGCAGGGGAACTTATCAGTAAAGGAGTACGTCAACATGTTCAATCAGTTGTCGAGGTTTGGCTTAGACTTGCTGAACACACCTGAAAAGAAGGCCCTGAGATTCGTTAAAGGTTTGAATGAGCCGCTACATAGATTAGCTATGACCCACATTCCTATGGGGGCTACCTTTGAGAAACTAGTTGACATGACGCTTATGCATGAATAGGAGAAAGGCGCTAATGCTAATAAGGCACCAGAAAAGAAAGGGGATCAAAAGAAGTCACAGCAGCAACCTAAGAAAGGTGGTAAGGACAACAATAGCAAAGGAAAGAAAAGATGCTTTAATTGTGGAACACCAGGCCATCTGAGCAAGGACTGCATGAAGAAGAAGAAGGCTGGTTGTTTCCACTGTGGAGAGGCAGGACATCTAATTAAAGACTGCTCGAGGAAACAGGGGCAAGGGCAAAGAACAGGGTCTACTTCTAGTGGACAGATTCAGGCTCTCATGGTATCAGGGCAGGAAAAAGGGCAGGTTCACGCTCTCATGGCACCAGGACAGGAGAGAGGTAGAAACATTTCTGTTGAAAGTTTGGTTTTTCTATTTGATCTTCCTGTTCGTACTTTGTTTGATTCTGGCGCTTCACACTCGTTTGTGTCTGCTTCGTTAGTTGAAACACTGCACCTAAATACTAGTCTAGTTATAGATCCTATAGTAGTCTCAAATCCTATTGGTGGTTCGGCTCATCTTTCAATGATTTGTCGGGATTTGAGAGTGTCTATCTTGAGCGTTGAGTTTGAGTGCAACGCCTTCGTTCTTGGCTTCATGGACCATGGATTGATTTTAGGCATGGATTGGTTATCCAGTAATGGTGCCATTCTCGATTGTGAAAAAGAGTGGTTAGACTTATGACTCGCCTTAGCAGCACTCTCGAAATCTCTTGTAATCCCATACACTCTATTATGCTTAGCTACCTATAATCTCTTGATGCGTCTGTTGAAAACTTGCAGTCGGTTAGAGTAGTCCGTGAATACCCAGATGTATTTGAAGAGATGAAGGGCTTACCTCTGAAGCGGGAGATAGACTTCTGCATATACCTTGTTGATAATGAAAAAACCTGTAGCTCTACCCGTTAGACACATGGCTCCAAGGGAGAGAAAAGTGCTCAGTAAGCAAATCAAAAAGCTGCTCGAAAAGGGGTTTATAAGGCGGAATATTTCTAAATGGGGTGCTCCAGTAGTATTTGCAACCAAAGCGGATGGTTCATTCCGTTTATGCATTGATTATAGGGAGCTAAACAAGCTGACCAAGAAGAATAGGCACCCACTTCCAAGAATAGATGACTTGTTTGATCAGCTTGTAGGTGCGTCGGTTTTCTCCTAACTAGATTTGGCTACCGGGTTCCATCAGCTAAGAGTGGCTGAAGACAGCATTGATAAGACCACGTTCAGAACCCCGGATAGTTTCTTTGAATGACTTGTCATGCCTTTTGGCTTCACAAACGCACCAGCTTACTTCGTTGACTTGATGAGCAGGGTGTTTAGAGAATTCCTTAATAGGTTTGTGGTGGTCTTCGGAGACGATATTTTGATTTTCTCGAAAAATGAAGAAGAGCATGCTTTGCATTTAAGGGAAGTCATGGATACTCTTCGTGCACATCGGCTGAAAGCCAAATTCTCCAAATGCCATTTCTGGAGAGAATAAATGAGGTTTCTTGGACATGTGGTGTCCAAAGAGGGGTTAGCTGTGGACCCCGCAAAAGTAGTTGCGGCACAAGATTGGAAGGTTCCGCGGAATGCAACCGAAGTCCGAAGCTTCCTCGAGCTAGCGGGTTTTTACCGAAAATTCATTAAGGACTTTGCAAAAATCTCAGCCCCACTCATAAGATTAACGAAGAAGAACCTAACTTTCGCTTGGGATTTAGATTGCAATATTGCTTTCCAACGTTTGAAAAGGGCTCTAACAACAGCCCCAGTTTTGACATTGCCGGATGGGAGCAAGATGTTTACCGCATACACATATGCATGTGGTACAGGACTAGGTGCTGTCTTGATGCAAGAAGGGAAGGTAGTAGCTTATTGAGGCGGGCAGTTGAAAGTACATGAGAAAAACTACCCAACCCACAATCTAGAGTTGGCTGCCATCGTCTTTGCGCTTAACTCTTGGCGCCATTATCTCCTAGGTGAGAAATTTGAATTGTATACTGACCAAAAATCGTTGAAGTACATTTTCTCGCAGAAAGATCTTAACTTAAGATAGCAAAGATGGATGGAATTTCTAGCCTCATATGATTTTGAGATTTCCTATACCCCTGGCAAGGGTAATATGGTAGCAGACGCCTTGAGTAGGAAGAAGCTGACCTTGAGTCCTCTCTTTGTAGAAAGGCAAAGCTTGGGGTATATAGCAAACTTTAACTTTAGACCCTCCTCTGAAATTGTGCCTGGTCTGATAGCATCGCTAGAGGTGCGGCCTACTCTTTTGGACTCAATAGGAACCGCGCAACGAGAAGACCCTCAGCTAGTTGACGTGATGAATAAGCTAGTTAGGGGTGAGACTTCTGGCCACCTCACTAGATACTCCATCGATGATAAGGGTTGGTTGAGACGGGATGGAAAGATATGCGTCCCACAAGTAAGGGATTTAGTGAAGATGGTTCTCGAAGAAGCACACCATTCTAAGCTGACCATACACCCAGGCGGAGACAAGATGTATAAAAATATAAAAAGGGTTTTCTTTTGGAATAGCATGAAGAGTGACGTAGGTGAGTTCGTCGCTAAGTTTTTGATATGCCAGCAAGTCAAAGCGGAGCAGAAGAAGCCAGGTGGTCTGCTTCATCCTCTCGAGGTCCCACAGTGGAAGTGGGATAGCATTTCGATAGACTTTGTTGATGGGTTGCCTAGGTCAAGAAGGGACAATACAAGTATTTGGGTAATAGTGGACGACTCACTAAAAGCGCTCTCTTTATACCTGTTAAGAGTAGAAGGACTGCCTCGTCCCTAGCATCCATTTATCTTAAATAAATAGTTCGACTCCATGGGATACCCTCCAGCATAGTGAGTGATCGAGATCCTACCTTTATGAGCAAGTTTTAGAAGAGTTTGCAAGAGGCAGTAGGCACAAAATTATGCTTAAGCACGACCTATCACCCCCAAACCGATGGTCAGATGGAAAGGGTGAATAGAGTATTGGAAGACCTCTTGAGATTGTGCATTCTTGACTTTGGAGGGACATGGGAGGATCATCTTCCTTTGGTGGAATTTGCTTACAACAATAGCTACTAAGCCACCATAGGCATGAAGCCCTTCGAAGCTTTATATGGAAGACCTTGCCGATCACCAACTTGTTGGTGGGAGTCTACAGACAAGCTCGTACTTGGGCCAGACATGATTAGAGAGACCTCAGAAAAGGTGGACTTGATAAGAAGATGGATGAAGGCTGCACAAGATAGATAGAAGTCCTACGCAGACAAAAGAAGGACCGACCTTGAGTTTAAGGTTGGAGATAGGGTGTTCCTTAAAGTATCTCCTTTGAGGAATGTCATTCGTTTTGGGTCTGTAGGAAAGATAGCACCAAGATTTGTAGGGCCATTTCCTATTGTTGAAAGGATTGGGACGATGGCTTACAGAGTAGAGCTACCCTAGAGACTGGCTGGAGTTCATAATGTTTTTCATGTTTCTCAACTACGAAAGTGTTTACATGAATCTGCAGAAGTGGTGGAGCCAAGTATACTAAAGGAAGTAGAAGTAGAACGAGAAGCGATAGTGAGAAGAGTCCCAACTCATATCTTGGGTACGAAAGTCAAAAAGCCACGCAACCGTGAAGTCAAGCTTGTTAAAGTTCAATGGAGTGACGCCGAGGAAGACGCAACTTGGGAAACTGAGAGGAAAATACGTGCAGCCTACCCTTTTCTCTTTGAGGGTACCTCCTTAATCTCCTTTTCCATAAGTTTATTCATGCTTATATCTATCTTTTAAGTATATCTCCTCAGTCCTACTTTTTAGCCTTAGGTAGAAACCGATGGATGTAAACATGTATTTGAAACATGTTATGATTGATGGTTGCGAGTGGTTGCAAGTGGTTGCTCATGGATGCATGTACACACACTTTAGGCACTAGATCGGCTCAATCAGTTTCATATTGCATATAAATGTGTGTGCATAATTAAATTAATGGATGTATAATTGTTGTGTTATCATATGGATGCTGCATTTTGATGAATGGTTGTGCACACATGTAGAAGTAATATGTATCGTTAGGATTCTTTTGCATGCATAATGGACATATGGCACTATCATGATTTGCAATAAGGAGGTCAACTAAATCAGTGGACCGCCTGATTTTGCATTAGATAAGGAACATATACACACACTTTTTGCATATGTTCATACGGCATTAGAAATCTTGTAAGGACAATGGATGCCTGTGTTTGATGGTTGAGTAGATGGATGATTGGATGTTAGGATATACATTCTCCTTAACTTGAATATTTCAGGGGCGAAATCCTTTAAGGAGGGGAGAATGTAACACCCTGAATTTTCTGTGAATATTAAAATTAACAATCCTAAGAATACTTAATTGTTAAATTGAGAATTAAGGGAAATGGGTTACACCATTGCGTTCGTCTCGAAATTCTTCTTGGAATAAAGTCCAAGTTTTCGTAAATCGGACTTCGTACAAGGAAGTTATAGCCTTCGGAAGTTCTAGTAATTTTATATAAATTAAAACAGTTCAGAATAAAAGAAATTCAAAATTCAAACAGGGGAGCAGGCTGGGCGGGAATTCTCCCGCCCAAGGGCCAGGTCGACCAGGGGTCGACCTACCCATACAGGTCGACCAGGGGGTCGACCTACCCCCTCCCCCCCGGCAGATCTGAAATGTGACTATTTCTGACTCTATGCTGAGTCATTAGGGATGAGGTGGTTGTTCTAGATAACTCTATCTAGTCTGGATGGTTGGGATTGCTCCTACAATAATCTAACGGCTTAGGTTGATTCAAACTTCTATAAAAGAGTGCCTAGACTCAAACCCTAAACCTAAACAAAATTTGTCTCTTGGCCACCATGCTGCTCCTAGGATAATTCTCCTTCCTAAAGCTTAGGATTTAGAAAGTTAGAATTCCAATTCAAAAGACGAACGAACCATTCTCTTTTATAACCTATCTTTGTGAGTACTATTTCTTTCACAATATAATTACTAAATTAATTATGATGGGTTGTAATAGGATTAACATGTCTGTTGAATCACGTGATGTTGTTTAACTTTGTTATCTTATGTTGGTAGATCTATTTCATATGTCCAATTATACATGTGTAACTTGATTCATTTTATGCAAGTTTGGGATATTAAATCATATGTAATTCATATGTGAATTTTATGCAAGTTTGGGATGTTAAATCATATGTTAATTCATATGTGAATCTTATGCAAGTTTGGGATGTTAACTCATATGTGAATCTTATGCAAGTTTGGGATGATAAATCACATGTTAATTCATATGTGAATCTTATGCAAGTTTGGATGTTAAAACATATGCTAATTCGTATGTGAATTTTATGCAAGTTTGGGATGTTCAATCGTATGCTAGTTTGAATATGAATCTTATGCATGTCTATATGTGAATTGTACACAAGTTATTATGTGAATCAAGTATATACATATGCTAATTTATATGCAAAAACATGTGATAAATTCATATGCAAGTTGTAGAAAATCCATATGCAAGTTTAGGTGAAAAACTATATTCACATTTTTGGGTGAAAATTTACTTTCATACATGCAAGTTAAGTGAGACCCATGATTCATATATGCAAGTTCACAATTTCATGTTTAGATCTATATTTAGATCCTTGGTAGTTTATGAAAATATATGATTCTATATGACCATTGTCTATGCATATTATTGGCTATGCAATTTTATGTTATAATTCCTATTTGCAAGTTAGATCTATTTTTATATGTTATGCACGTTGTGATGTTTTTTTTTATAAATTAGACTATTTGCTAGTCTAACATATTTCATATTTGAACGTACGAATAGCGTGGGGACAATGAGAAAATGTTAATCATGTAAATTGTGAATTGACATAAAAATGGCTTTAAAAGCAGATAATTAAATTAGGACATTAATTGGTATAATTTTTATACCTAAAAAGTATGGACATAATTTAGGTGACAATTATGGACATAATTAATTTGAAAATTATTGACAATTTGAATAGGGATAATTAATTCAAATTGGGTGAAATAATTTGTAATAATAATCGCCTAAGACACGAGGTTAGACTCGTTTGTGGTTTAAGACTGCCTGGACCTGCCCGATAAATCCAACAACCACAAACGGCAGTCTAATGTGAGAGGTCGAAGGCATAAATTAAATGCGTAACAATTGTAAAGACACGAGGTTAGACACGTTTGCAGTATAAGACTGCCCGGACCCACGCGGCAAATCCAGCAACCGCAAACGGGAGTTTAATGTGGGTGGTCTTACAAGGTTACGGTTATAATGAATTAAGTAACACTTAACCAAGATAAACATGTGGTGGGACATGGGGGTTAAGTGGGTGACATGGGTGACATGTGAAATACGATTAGAAACACTTAACCAAATTGAAACATGTAAGAAGGCATGAGTAAGAAGGGGTTAAGTGGAAAATTCTAGTGGGGATCAAGCATAGGTGGAAAGCTTGTGTCAAGCATGCGGGACCCATTTCAAACCAGTAACCCATTAAGTATCATTGTGAGCCCGAGTTAGATCGAGGATGGGACAAGCTTACTAGGTTTGATTGTAAGAGGTCAAAACGGGTTAACGGTGGCAACGCAAGTCCAACGGGGTCATGTGTGTGCGTGGGCACGGGCTGGTAGGTAAGACGTTGTTGCATCATGTAGATATAAGTCGTACATCTTTAGTGGTATCGGGTTGCCACTTTGGGGAGTGATGCACCCCACTGTGGGACCAGCACTGGTATCTACGAGTTAGGGAGCCGATCGCATGGGGGTAGTGGGTACAACTAATGGTGATAGGGGCAGGCGGCACCTATGGAGACAGCTAGGGGTACACGAAACTACCATTATGATTATTATGTTCAGTAGGCGGGTTTAACTTTTAAGGTGACTGGTAGTGATGCAGTATTGTAACTATCCTATAGTGATTAGGAGCGAGATTAACGCCAGAATATTCCTCTTGTTTGTTTTGTCTGGCCGACTTGTTTCACAGTCATTCCTTGTTTTACCAGTTTATGCCTTGTCCTAATTACTTTAATAATTATATCGTTAAAGTCATGGTACTCGCCAGACTTTATGTCTGACCCCCTTTGTTTTCGCTGCTTTTCTTCCTTTCCCCCATAGGTTCTCAGGGTGGGACTAGTACTAGTTGAGCTTGATCTGGATCTTTCTATTTCTTTTGGAAGTGCTTGGATTGCTGAAAGTAAAGTTCAGCTCATCTCTTTTATGGCTACTTATGTTGGGGTTATGCTTTTTTACTTTATGTACTCAGAAAACAATTTGTCAAGATGGTTACTATGTGTACTTGGTTTTTCTGTTGGTTTATGATGTTGTTGTAGTCAAACTATTTCTCGCTGCAATAAATGTTGTTTTGAAATTTCTCAAGTACCAATATATGTATCTATCTTGTTATATTCTGTTCTATTCACCAATAATACGCCATGAAAGTTAATGCATTCCCTTTGAGAGTGACATTAATGGACGTGGAGTGTTACACCGCCAAGAACCAACGGACTTATCCAGCATCTACAAGTAAGACTGGTTAATGTGGCAGATACAAGTGTCATGAGCCATTACAATTAGTATGCTAAGTCAAGATGTTAAGCCTAACTTGTTGGAGAAGCCCGCCCAGAACCGCCCGACAAATTCAACATTTACAAGGGGTCGGTTTAATGTGAAATTTCTAGTGTGTGTGTGTGTGTGTGTGTATTTCTATATAAAGTAATCCTTTCTTGAGAAAGGTATTAAGTTGCCGACTGCCTCTAGTTGGATATTAAGTTGTTAGGACTAGGTATTTTCCTAAGGTTCACCCCTTGGTTCTGGACCAAAGTCATGGGACCCTCTATTCTTGGTTTTAAGTGGTCCTTCAGTCTGCCTTTGTAACAGCCTGCATTCTACGTATCGGATGATCGTAAAATATTTTTATTTTATTCTCTGAGGTTTGGATCCTTCTAATCTTTTAATATGTGGTTTATAGGGATGTGAGACATGTTAATAATTTTTACTGATTTGTTTGTGACCATTTTACCCTTATAAGTCTTGTACAGGGCATAACTTTTGACTCAGGTCGAATAAGAGGGTGAGAACTGTGCCATTGGAAAGGAATTGATGATTGCCTTTCCGTAGAATGGTTACATTAAAGATTTGGCAGGAATCGCAGTTTAAAGTTTATCAGTTGGTTGTTCATGTTTTGAGAGCCACAATGGGCTGAATTGGAAAGGCCCAATAGTGGACTGGTGGAGGCTATAAATAAGGGGTGAGGGGTATAGCGAATAAGTTACTTCTCCCATTGTCTCATTTGGTGGCCTTGTGTTCCTCTTTCCTCTGACACATTTCCACCATTAAAAATCAAAATTTAAGGAGGGAAATTATAGATCTACACCAGTAGAGGCTAGATCTACATCAATTGAAGCAAGAACTCATCAGATCAAGGGGTTTGGTGCAAAGCGCTTGCTGTCCAGAATCTTATTGCATTGGTTTTAGCTTGTTTTGGAAAATCGGTCAGTGATTTGCATCTCTCACATGGATTCAATGAAGTGTATGAGTGCTTGTTCATGTTTTCATCAAATTCAAGTCAATTTCTTAGACCTACACCGTGGTAAGTCTATTTTCGTATGAATCATCACGTGATCCAATTTAGTAAGTTTAAACCAGTAATTTCTATGATATTTCATAGGATTATGCAAGTTAGATCTATAGTTTTGTTTATATGTAAATTTATGATGATTTTAGTGAATTTTACAAAATTATTAAAGAAATTGTCATATTGGTGTTATTGTTGGTTTCATAATATGCTTGTGGTTGTATTGAATGAATTCGATGAGTATATTTCACCGATTGTGTCGATTGGAAGAGTTTTGGTCGAAATTAGAGTCGCATTGGTGAAGTGCAGGTTTTGGGTCGCATGTATCGGGTCGGTCGGGCCGGAAAGCATGTCTTGGGGAACAAGGCAGACTTGGTCGGTCATTCATGTCCTGGTCGGTCGCGCACTCCTAGTCGCGCATGTCTTGGGAAACAAGTTAGGTTCTGGTCGGTCGGAGGATTCTGCTTTGGGGAATAAGTCAGGAGGTAAGTCGGCCTGGAACAGTTCGGTTAGAGCAGAAGTGGAAGGGTCGGTCGCATGTAGCCTTGGTCAGTTGAGCGAGCCAATGCTCGAGCATGGTGGTCAGTCAGGCAGGCAACTGATGAATCAGTCAGCTGGTTCCAGAATGGGCCGGTCGATCCTAATGGGTCAGGTCGATTGTGCGTGGTCGGTCGAGCAGGTGGTCGGTTGGTCTGATTTTTTGGAGGGGGGTCGGTCATTCAATGATGGAGCAGGTAGTCGAGTTTGAAGGTTTTTGACAACGCTTCTAAAACGCTGTGGTTGGTGGCCTAAGTGTTGTGGTTGGTTCCCTTGGCCGATGTGTGTGAATGCTAAGGGTTATATTGGACCTTATACAGATGTTGTTTGGTTCAACGATGGCGATGGCTTCAATGAGAATCCAGAAGAGGATGTCCAAAGTAATGTGATGTACTCGTTGATCGATGAAAAGCAACGAGTAGGCAAACAACTCAAAGGTGTTGGGTTGTGGATAATGATCGCTCTAGTGGGACTTGAGCTTAAAATTAGCCGCCGGGGATGACGACTAGAGATGCGAAGGCCGAGGGATTATCGTTATCGTAATTTCTAGTAGACTCAAAGCAGAGGTACTTTGGGCAGTCATGAAGGGCCTCGTACCTTGGGCAGTCGTGAAGGACCTAGTTGTCGAGATTTGAGAAGACAAACATATGAGTCATGATGGCGTACGGAGTTGTGCTAGAATTGGGGTTACCATTAGCCCTTGACATATGGCAGTCATGATGGGACGTCATACGATTAACAATGGTTTTAAAGCAGGATTGGCAGTGATAGCCAGAGTCAGTTGTGGATGTTTGTTTGTTTGGTTGCTCTGTTTGTACCGTCTCATGTAGAATGTCCAACGTCAAAGGAAATGTTCCTTGGGTGCTTGTCTAATACCGGTTTAGGCCTCTAGGGCTTGTGCTTAAGGGATGTTGAATTCGATTAGGATGGTTTACATCAGATATATAATCTGGATGAGATGAGTGCTTTACCATGATTGAATGATTTTTCTGGTTTACATGGATGTATGGTTGAATTGTTTAATGTAAAGGCTATCATTGTTCGATGTGGGGAAGACGGGAGTTAAGTGCTTCTCTGGTGTTTGGTAGATTGGTTTGTTAATCTACCTATTCTCATATATTTATTGATGAAGTTTGTTAGCTGTTCTATCGCTTACTAAGACTATTGTCTGACTCAAGGTTTTATGTTTCCCTTTTATTACCTTGGGTTGTTCATCCGGTTGTGGATGGTCAGACTAGGTGGTAGGTGACAGGTGATTGCTTAGTGTAGACGATGCAGCTGTTTGGAGGCGAGCCGTAGGCGGGCATACTATCTTTTACTACATAGTATTTGAATTTCCACTGTTTGTTATTCTCCGAGTGTTGTAGTCAGGCAATTTGTGTAAACTCTATTTCCAAGTGTATGGATATTACCTTCTTGTTATTATGGAAGTCTAGTGTTTTCTGCTTCACTATTACTGCCTATTGTATATGTTCTATTATATTTTATCCTTGTGCTGTGAGTTATGATAGGTTCCGATGATCTTTACCTACCTTGATGACCATCCTACATCTGCCGTGCACACCTTTCAGCGCACTATTCCTTTTGCTTAGTGTGGGGGCTGTGGGCGGTGTTCACATTTGGTATCAGAGCCCTAATTAACGATTTTAGCCAAAGTTCAAGGATGTAATTACTTATGAGAGACGTACTTGTAGATTTCAGTTGGATACTTACTATATATATTAGCATATATAGTAGTAGCGGTTGTGTTTCTTTAGCAATTTTTCTTGGAAGTGGCTAATTATTCTAAATTGCAGATTTAGAATAAGTAGAGGACCATCAAGACACCCTACTTGGGGAGCTAATACTGGAGGGGGAAATGGTGGTGAACCAAACTACCCTACCATATTTTACGCCATAATGGAGGCATTCATGCGTAGGGTGCCCGCTCCAGTGGTAGCAACGGTAGATGTAGGAGTTCGGTTGCCATGAGTCGTGGATTTTGCGAAGCTATGCAAAGAATATACATCTCTAGGAGGAAAGCCATTCAAAGGAACTGAACCAGCTGAAGAGGTTCAAAGGTGGATGGATTCTTGTGTTCGTATCACTGCAGACTTAAGTTTGGATGATGCAAACAAGAGAAAACTTGCATCAAGGTAGCTGCAAGGCTGGGCCATGGAATGGTGGAATTCAGTCACGCTTGAGACTCCAGAAGAAGAAATTTCATGGGAGCAATTTCAGGCTAAGTTTGAAGCAAAATTTGTCTCCATTGCTCAAAAGTCATCCTTGTTTAAAAAGTTTATAGAGCTGAAACAGAATGTTCATTCTGTGCTTGATTATGTTTTGATTTCGAGGCCTTGTCTAGATATGCTCGTTCATACATTGATACACCTTATCAGAAGAACGAGAAGTTTTTTATGGGTCTGGATGCTTTCATAGGAAGGCCATTGGTGGATCACCTTGATTATTCATTCGAGAAGCTTATGGAAAAAGCCGTTCGTCACAAGAGCTTGTTTCATAAAGAGGTAAATGTTGTCACTGCAACCAAGGAAGCTCAGAGACTACAACAGGGTGGTAATAATAAAAAAAGGAAGCAACAATAACATAAAGGGAAGAATGGCCAGAAGAATCCTAAGAGTGAGTCTATTTGCTTCAATTGCCAACAGAAAGGCCATTTTGCCAATGAGTGCAAGAATCCGAAAATTGAGAGGAAGTCTCACAATTGTGGCAAGGTTGGGCATCTCAAGAAGGACTGTCCGGAACCAGCTAAAGGGAAGTAGGTTGTGAAGGCATATGATTTGGAACCCTGCCATCTTCTTCAAGAGCTGGTACTGCAGAAGAAAAGGGAAAAGGTGTCGTCGTGCAAGGTATTATTTCAGTTAATGGTGTTTCAGTTCGGGTTTTGTTTTATACTGGAGCATCATATTCATTCATTTGCAATGAACTTCTGTGTCGTTTGGGTTTGGAACCCGATATTTGTGACAGACCATTGATCGTGAGTAATCCGATTGGGGTTCGTCAAATATTTGCATGATTTGCCGTGGTCTAGTGTTGTCGAGTCATGGTTGCTCTTTTGTGTGGGATTGCTTTGTTCTTGACTTCGCTGGGTTTGGGATCATCTAGGACATGGATTGGCTTAAGAGGTATGCGACAAGAGTGAATTGCGAGAAGCTAGAGGTGAGGGTCAGGGCTTCGTGAGTTACCGATATTCGCTTGGGATTCCACAGGAAGACCTGTCATCTGTGCTAACCACAAATGAGTATGAGGATGTCTTTGACGAGGTCAAAGGGTTGTCGCCGCATCGTGAGATCGAGTTTAGGATCGATTTGGTCAAGGGTGTTAGACCAATCATTATGCCTCTTAGGAAGATAACGCCTAAGGAACAATGGGAGTTGGAGGTGCAAGTTTAAGACCTTCTAGGAAAGAGATTTGTTCGGAGGAGTGTTTGAATGGGGTTCACCGGTCGTGTTTGCAACCAAGGCGGATGGCTCCTTCGATTGTGTATGGACTATCGTGAGCTGAATAAGGTGACTAAGAAGAACAAGTATATATTGCCAAGGATTGATGACTTATTGGATCAGCTTCACAAAGGAAAAGTGCTTTCTCATATGGATTTGGCAATGGGATTTCACTAGTTGAGGATGGCAAAGGATAGTGTGCCAAAGACTTCTTTTAGGACACCATCTGGGTTCTTCGAATGGCTAGTGATGCCATTTGGGTTGACTAACGCGCCAACGTATTTTGTGGATCTTATGAATAGGGTATTTAGAGATCAGCTGAACAAGTTCGGGCTTGTGTTCATGGATGATATTATGGCTTATTCACGGAATGAGGAAGAGCACAAGATGAATTTGAGAGTTGTGTTTGAAATCTTGTGAAAGCATCAGCTGAGAGCTAAGTTTTCGAAATGTCACTTTTGGAAGAGTGAAGTGAGGTTCTTAGGCCATCTTGTTTCTAGAAATGGGATAGCGGTTGACCCCGCTAAAGTGGTAGCAATCCAGGACAGGGATAGACCTAAGAATGCGACGGATGTGAGAAGTTTCCTTGGGTTGGCTGGTTATTACCGATGGTTTATTTCTCTAAGATAGCTACACCGATGACAGGATTGACAAAGAAGAACCAAGTGTTCACATAGGTTGCAAAGTGTGTACAAGCGTTCGGGATCCTGAAAGAGAGACTGACGAGTGCTCCTATTTTGACCATTCCAAGTGGAAATGAAGAAATGATTGTGTATACTGATGCATGTGGTACTAGACTTGGAGCAGTACTAACGTAGAAGGATAAGTTTGTGGCCTACGTGAGTCGACAGCTAAAGCCACATGAATGGAATTATCTAACTTATGATTTTGAGTTGGTGGCGATTGTATTTGCTCTGAAGATGTGGAGACATTACCTATTGGGAGTTCGATTCGAGTTATTCACAGATCATAAGTCGTTGAAGTATATTTTCTCCCAAAAGGATTTAAATCTTCGGCAGCAACGATGGTTGGAGTTTCTGGCATCATATGATTTTGGTATAGCCTATACTCCTAGCAAAGGCAATGCAGTGGAAGATGGGTTGAGTCAGAGCCACGCAAGGCTGGGAGCGATGTTTTCAGAATGGGAGAGCCTCGAGTACTTGGCAAGGTTCGATTTCATTCCAAGATGTGAATTGGAACCTGAAATGTTGGCAAGCTTATCGATAAGACCTACTCTCATCAAAAGGATTGGCGAGATCCAAAAGAAAGATGCAAAGCTTGTCGAGTTTATCCGGAAACTAGAACCCAAAGATAAAGAGTTCGAGGTCGATCGCGAAGGTTGGATTCGAAAGCAAGAGCGGTTAGTTGTTCTTGATATCGATGGATTGAGAGATGAGGTTCTGAGAGACTATCATCACTCAAAGTTGAGGATTCATCCCGGTGGCAATAAGATGTATCAGGACATGAAGCGAGTCTACTACGGGGAGGGGATGAAGCGAGATACTGGAAAGTTCATTTCCAAGTGTATGAACTATCAGTTGGTGAAAACTGAATAGAAGAAGCCGAGTGGTTTGCTTCAACCATTGTAAGTTCCTACATGGAAGTAGGAGCAAGTATCGATGGATTTTTTCGATGGACTACCTAGAACCAGGGCAGGAAACGAAAGAATTTGTGTCATTATGGATCGCTTGACCAAAAGTGCAAGGTTCATTCTGTCAAGTCGACTACTACGACATCGAAATTGGCCGAACTTTATGTGAAATGGATATTTTGATTCCATGGTATCCCAAAGAGTATAGTGAGTGACTGAGATCCATTACTTACAAGTGTATTTTGGAAGAGTTTGCAAGAAGCTATGGGAAATGAGTTGTGTTTAAGTATGGCTTACCATCCCCATACTGATGGTCAAACCGAGAGGGTTAATCGATTTTTGGAAGTTCTCCTAAGAGCTTGTTTGTTGGATTTTGGGGGATCATGGGAAGACCATTTGCATCTAGTTGAGTTTGCATTGAATTATAGTTACTAGTCGAGTATTGGGATGACACCATACGAGGCGTTGTATGGTAGACCGTATAATTCTCCGGCATGCTGGTTAGAAACTGGAGATAAGTTGATACTTGGGCCAGAGATGATTAGAGAGACATCGGATTGCATTAAGATCATTCGAGATCAAATGAAAGCGGCCCAAGATCGTCAAAAGAGTTATGCTGATAAGCGTTAAAAAGATTTGGAATTCGATGTTGGCAACATAGTCTTTGTAATGATTTCGCCGTTGAAGCATGTGGTTCGATTCGGAAACAAAGGAATTTAGCTCTTAGGTTTGTTGGACCATTTCCAATAGTCGACCGAATTGGAAAGATCACATATAGATTGGAGTTACCTGAGAAGGTGTCGAGTGTGCATAATGTCTTCCATGTGTCATTTCAATGGAAGTTCTTGCATGATTCGAATGTGATGGTATCTCCCGAGCAGTACGAAGACCTAGAAGTAGAAACCGCAGTTGCGAAACCTCGTAAGCCGCTTCGTGTAAATGACACGAAACAGCTTAGGAGGAAGACGGTTAAGCAAGTCAAGGTACAATGGAGTGAAGATGGTGACGATTGTACATAGGAGACGGAAGAGAGCATTAGGGCGACTCATCCAGAACTCCTCGTTGGTAGGACCCTTTGATATTGTTATATTATTGTATCTTGTTGTTATTTGATAGAATTCCGCGTGCTACAATATGGCTATGGATGCATGGCTTGATGATTGCTAGTTTGGATGGTAGAATTGGCTTCTCATGGATGATAGCCATGCGGAATTGTTGTGGTTACTTGTGTTTGCTTGGAATTTTGGGGGATAATGTAACAGCGCGCATTCTACGTATTAGAAGACTGTAAAATATTTTTATTTTATTCCCTGAGGGTTGGATCCTTCTAATCCTTTAATATGTGGTTTATGGGGATGTGAGACATGTCCATAATTTTTACTGATTTTGTTTGTGACCATTTTCCCCTGTTAGTCTTCTACAGATAATAACATTCGACTCAGGTCGAATCAGAGGGTGAGACCTGTGCCATTGAAAAAGAATTGATGATTGACTTTCCATAAAATGGTTACATTAAAAATTTGGCTCAACGGTTTGGGAGGAGTTACTGTTTTAAGGTTTTTCACTTGGCTGTTCAGGTTTTGAGAGCCACAATGGGCTGAATTGGGAAGGGCCATTAGTGGGCTGGTGGAAGTTATAATTAAGGGGTGAAGTGTATGGAGAACAAGTTACTTCTCTCATTCTCTCGTTTGATGGCCTTGTGTTCCTCTTTCCTCTAACACCTTTCCACCATTAACAGTCAAAATTTAAGGAGGGAAATTATAGATCTACACCATTGGAGGCAAGATCTACATCAATTGAAGCAAGAACTCATTGGATCAAGGGGTTTGGTGCAAAGTGCTTGCTGTCCAGAATCTTATTACATTGATTTTAGCTTGTTTTGGAGAACCGGTGAGTGATTTGCATCTCACATGGATTCAATGAAGTATATGAGTGTTTGTTCAAGCTTTTCATCAAATTCAAGTCAATTTCCTATATCTACACCATGGTAAGTCCATTTTCATATGAATCACCATAGGATCCAATTTATTAAGTCTAAATCGGCAATTTCCATGCTATTTCATAGGATTATGCAAGTTAGATCTATAGTTTTGTTCATATTTACATTTATGGTGATTTTGGTGATTTTACGTAATTGTTGACGAAATTGTAGTATTGGTGATATTGTTGGTTTCATAACATGCTTGTGGTTATATTGAATGAATCAGACGAGTATGTTTTGTCGATATGAGAAGTTTTGGTCGAAATTGGAGTCGCATTGGTGAAGTGCAGGTTTGGGTCGCACGTATAGGGTCGGTTGGGCCGGAAAGCATGTCTTGGGGAACAAGACAGACCTGGTTGGTCATTTAGGTCCTGGTCCGTCGCACACTCGTGGTCGCGCATGTCTTGGGAAACAAGTCAGGTTCTGGTCGGTCGGATGATTCTATCTTGGAGAATAAGTCAAGTGGTGGGTCGGCCTGGAACGGTTCAGTCAGAACAGAAATGGAAGGGTCGGTCGCACGTGGACCTGGTCGGTTGAGCGAGTCAATGCTCGAGCATGGTTGTAACACCCCGTATTTTTAAGATAATAAAATAAGAATAACTTAATTAAATATTCAGAATTAAGTAAAACGGACTGCGCCATTGCGTCCATCTTGAAATTCTGATCAAAATCGACACCATGGTCGATCCCTTCAAGGTTGGGTCGACACCATGGTCGACCCCCTCAAAGGGGTGTCTACCCACCTGTGGCGGATTTTGGATTTTGGCAGATTAGGGTTTTTGATATTTTGACGATTCGAATGGATTTTGAGCAAATATCAGGGTCCTGGTTGCTTCATACTCCTTTAAATAAGACCCTAGACCTAACCCTAACCCTCATAATTTGGCAGCTATGCTGGAGCTTTGCCATTACTTCCTCTCTCTCCCTCTCTTCTCAATTCTATTCTGAAATTAAAATATTAGCCTAGGAGAATTATGAATCCAGATCTGGAAGAGAGAATAAACATCAATAAAAAGATTATTAAATCATGAAAGCAAGGTATTTTTTTTTAGATCCAGTCCATTCTAATTCTTATTCTTTCTATCCCTTCTCTCTTTTAATGGAAATAACAAATCCATGGTCGTTAGATTTCAAATCAAATTAGATGATAGAACGAATCAGATCTAAAATTGGGGAAAGCATGAAAGGTTAGTGGATTTAAGCCATATTATTTTAGATAATAGTATACTACTATTTATCATTCCCCATTATGATGAATTGGAACATGACAAGTTAAGATGCCTAAACATATGCTAATAATGATTAAAGTGGTGTAAATGACATGTGGGAATGATTAGCATGATATATCGTCAAATTATTAATATGAATAGCTCATATATTGAATCAGTTGGAATGTTTACATGTTATAATATTAATTTGAACATGTGGGGAAAATTCATATATTGGATTTGTTGGAGTGCTAAAAAGTTTACATGTAAATTTGTCCCAATTATATACAGGGAATAATTGGAGTAAGTATATGCTTATATGGATTCATGTTAACATAGAATTGAATAAATATGGGTTTGGGACATCGATCAAATTATGTTTAAAGCTTTTAAATTGGATCATAAGCATAAAAAATGATTTAGGCGCAAATGGTATCATATGCAAAATATGAATTGGCATAATTTGAATAATATGAATAATTTAGACATATAATACATCATGAACATTATTGGGTAAATGGGCATTAACACCTATAAAGGTATAGGTTTAAATAATTGATTAATAATGAGTGTCTAGGATTACAATTAGAAATTGTAATTGCACTTATGATATGATGTTAGGTTGCATTAGTGGGGGAAGTCTGCCTGGTCCCGACAGGAATATCCAGCAGCCACTAATGTTGAACCTAATGTGGGAGGTCTTAGTGCACAAATACGAGATGAGCTATGCCACGAGGTTATGCCCAACTTGTGGTAGAAGTCTACCCGAATCCGACCGGCATATCCAGCATCCACAATTTGTAGCCCTAATGTGGGAGGTCTAGTCCATTATAAACCATAAATGGACATAGTAATGAATTGGACTACTTAACCTAATCTAATCTATAAGGATTGTATGAATATGAACTAAAGTTAGGGTTAAGTAAAATTGGTTGGACAGTGGGTGGGCTAGGCAAATCTAAAGGGGTGGGTTATATTTACATATAAGCCCGCAAGCTTAGCCCGATAAGGTTATGTAATTAAAGACGCCTAGTGGTATACATAACTGGTAGAAATAATAAAGTTATGTTATTAAAGACACCTTTTAGGGTAAGCATAACCTGTAGAAATGATAATCACCAATTATGAATAAATAACATTAATGAAAATGTTGTATAATAGGTAGACTTGTCCTAGGGACAAATGAAGATTAGAACTTAGGTTATAATAAACAAATAAGGAAATGTGATAACTGGTGAAATGAGATAAGAGACACTTATTGTAAATTAAGTAATCATTAAATGGGGAAAGTCGGAAACCAGTTGAGAAAAGGGGGAAAATATATGAAATATAAGAAGTTGTACATAATTATAAATTAAGTAATCTGTAAGCTTGGAAGTCAGAAACTCGTTGATAAGAATGTTTAGGCTTGTTCCAGGACAAGAGGAAATTATAACATAGGTTATAATAAATGGGTAGAGAAACTTATTAATGGGCCTTAGTTAATAGAACTAAGTTAATAAGTAAATAACGATAAGTTGTATTAACAATGTAAAATGTAATGATGATTAAATGAGAAATAATGAGGAAAACTTATGAAATAAGTTATATTTAATCATAAATAATGACTAACATGTATGTTAGACAGAAAACGTGTGAATTGAGGTATACTTAATTACATACAAATAAAACACATTATTGTAACGATGAAATCGAACCATAATATAAAAGGGATTGTAGATTACAGACCTTGGGCTACAATCTAAAGAATAACATGTGGTGGGCTTATTAATAAACTTAAATGGGTTAACCTATATGACTGAAATTAATAGCCAAGAGAAACTTGGTAATTTGAATAAGAATTCAATATGTAAAGAAATAACCAAGTTAAATGGAAACCTGGTAAGGTAAGGCAAGCGCATAAAAGATTGGTTAGACATAGGGTCTAACAACATATTAAGTCAACATATTAAGTAAGGCGCTTGGTCCAGTCCGTACGGTTGAGGGTGAGCAACCCAAGGGGTAGATCATCGAGGTGTTATAAGGCATGAAGGGAGCGTACATTCATCTGATTATTCTGACGGTTCCAAAGGACTGGAAGGGGAAGCACACAGCTTCCTAAGGTACGTAGGGTGCTCCTAGTAGTCCTCTATGCGATGACAGATGTCTTATGCTGTGCTCGCAGAGGTTGGGTCTGCGCGTAACTACTATGTGGTTGGGTCTTGACTGCATAAGTAGCTATGCAGTCAGAATGATGTGACGCGGTGACACTAGGGTGATTCTACGGTTGCCTCAACGGGGAGGCAGAGGGTCACGACCAAGGATAGTAAATCGTCTGTTACTCGTCATCGATAGCCAGTGGGATGTGAAAAGACTAGAGCTAAACCAAGATACAATTTCACCCTTCACTATCGAGGTAAGGGGTTATGGGGAGATGCCACATGGATGTTTAGATTGTTTGCGTAGGGGCAGTCGCTTAGCTATTATAGTCTTTACTAGTTAAGGGAGGGGCCGAAGTGGGGCCATAGCCACCGTGAAAACAGACCCTAGGTATATCTGTATATAAAGGCTCTTTAAAGACGGGCCTCTAAAGATATGGAAAAGCCCCCGACCGAGTTCCGTGTTTCTTGTATCGCCCTGCCACAGAACTTGGTGCACATTAGAAGACATGTGATTAAGGCATCAAGCTACAACTAACAGTACGTACGAGGGGCAGTCTAGATACATGCATATCTGCTCTGGGTGGTGTATCGTATACTTAAGGGCATTACTTCAGTATGAGATTTGATTCGATCGACGGTGGCAGTCCGTACGCTTACGTAGCGTAGTGATAGCAAATATATGTTGATCATTACATTGTTATATAGAGATCCGTACATCACTCCAGCTTAGGATGAGGGACTGCGAGCATTTCGGTGGAGACCGTGCGAGTGGGGTACCATGGGGTGTACCTCGATATTGGGGATAACTACACGTATACTATATTAGGTTAATCCACTGGGAAGTAAATGGGTACGACGTGTGTGTAAGCCTTTAGTGTTGTTAACCCAAGTAACCTAATAAATAAGAAAAATGATTGAACGGTATATGTAGGATTATCCAAAGTGTATAGTTTAAATCCAGTCAACAGAACTTGTGTTCTGACCCCCTCCTCATAACATATTTGCAGGTTAGATTTGTGGCAGGGACATGATAGCCTTGGGTACTGGTTAAGAAGTATTATTAATACGGAAAGGCTATATTTTGACTATATTATATTTTATCCATTCCGCTATGAGATATTTTCTGAGCTCTGACATGTTTTATGTCTCTGTCTTTTCTGCAGGATACCAGAGCACAACAACTTAAGGTTTGATAGATTGGAATTTAAAAAAAATTCAGTTTATTGGAATTCGGTTGTCACATCTGGTATTAGAGCTTAGGTTTAGGATTCCTGTATAAATAGTGAATGAACGTATTTGCATTTTTAAAAATATAAATATATTATATATATACCTGAATCCATAGAGGAACCCACTAAATAGAAAGAGTATAATATAGTAAGAAATGAGATGTTTTTTTACACTAAAGGAATGAATAAGGAAATCTGAGACCCTTAGGTAATATGGGTGAAGAGTGTACAATGTACTTTATATGGAAGGAAAGTGAATCCCATATGATTAGTATTTTGGGTTAGTGGGCTTGAAAACCTTATAAATTGGAAAAGGTTAAAAAGAGAAAAATGGATTAGGATTATATATAGTTGAGAGAATTGACCTTGGAAGAGTGTCTAGGAAAGCCTGGAAAATTGGATTGAGTCTAACCCCAATGTTAACTTTTAAGAATTTGAAATTGTAAAAGTTTTGGGAAAATGGTTTATTATGTTTTCAAGTTTTAATCTTAAAGGTTATAATTTTAAATATGTAAAGAAGTACACATATTGAGTTTTAAAGTAAAATACTCTCAATAAAAAGGTGTATATTATAGAGCATGTATAGCTCGCTAGTTTTCTTTTTATATTTCATACAAGAATTTTTAATAAAGAAAGATTTTAAGTCTCTATTCTTATGACAACCCTTTTTGATGAATTATTTTAAGATAATTTTGTGGGTGGACAAAATAAGTTGTAGAAAATAAGAACAGAGTGGATATTGGCACCTTGTAGTAAGAGACTAAACCGGTCTTATAGGTAAGAACAAGTCATGAACCTAATTAAGAAAATAGTTGTTCGTATCTACTCCATTTTTGTTATTTGAAAAAAAAATGATGATTTACATTTTTTTAAGACGACATGTTTTTATGGTTTGGCAAAAGAAAGTTTTCATGACGAAAATAAAATTTTGGCACTTTTAGTTTTTGGAAGGAAATTTAAATGAAAAAGGGCCAAACCGTGTTTTAAAAGTATAGAGTAGGTAAGGATTACTGCCTAAGGAAGACAAGAAAAGTTTTGAGGCTATGAAGAAAATAGCTAGAATTATCTTGGAATAATAGTAAGTTCTTGTTGGACGTGTAAGCGTTGAAAGCCTAGAATGTTGCTTGAAATAATTATTGGTACATAGCTAAAGTTAGTAGTGACTACTAGATAGAAAAGGGCAAGTAAGTATTTAGATCTTTTCGGTAATTATCATGTTAGGGGTAAAACCCGTTTCTACACTCCTGTTGGGATCGTTCCATTATTTTGTTCTTGTTGGGTAGTTAGGGTAACACATAAACCTGTCGTAGATCCCATAGTTTGGACTTTTCTATTTGAGAGGAGACATAGTCTCGAGATTCTTGGCCCTTAATAGTAGCTGTGTAAGGTGTCTGTTCTCCTGTTTTAGTTGAAAGACTAAAGGCTTATTTAAATTTAAACTAACATTGGATAATTAAATAATCTAATAAAAGAGAAATGGCACAAATAGAAAGGAAATAGAAAATTCAGTAAAGCAACAAAAATGGAAAATTATGAGAAAAGACGGATAAAGATAAAATTTTCCAAGATAAGATGAAAAAGAAAATCAATAACAAAAGAAATTTTTTCTTATGTGGGCTGTGCTTGGATAGGAAAATAGGAGAACCTTTATAATAGTTTCATAAAATACAAGTACGGTTAGAGCGAAGTTTTCTGTTTTCCACCTTTTTGTAACATAAGAAATTGAATTTAGAAAATTAGATTTTTCTGAAGTTCGAGAAATAAAGCTAGTTGGTAAGATTATAGATGCAACAATTGGATGAAATATGCTCTTACTCAGTAAGAGTGTGGGAAAATTTGGATGAAAAAGCATTTTTTATTTTCAAAATATTGCGTTCATGTAGAACTGCCAGTATATTTAGGATGTGTGCATCATATTTAAAAAAAAAACGGATTTTTGAAAACCTTGAATACACATAGGAGGTACCACTTAGGCATACATGCATTATTATGTTGTACTTCACTTTGTACAAGTGCACAATGTTGCAAAAATTGGATGCACACATGATGGATGTATATTATGCGAGGGGTTAATCAATTTTACTCGTATTGAATTTCGAGGGCGAAACTTCCTAAGGGAGAATGTAACACCATGTATGTTTAAGATAATAAAATAAGAATAACTTAATTAAATATTCAAATTAAGTAAAATGGACTGCGCCATTGAGTCCATCTCGAAATTCTGGTCAAAATCGACATCATGGTCGACCCCCTCAAGGGTGGGTCAACACCATGGTAGACCCCCTCAAAGGGGTGTCTACCCACCTGCGGTAGAATTTGGCAGATTAGGGTTTTTAATATTTTGACGATTCAAATGGCTTTTGGGAAAATATGAGGGTCATGGTTGCTTTATACTCCTATAAATAAGACCATAGACCTAACCTTAACCCTCATAATTTGGCGGCTACGCTGGAGCTCTGCCATTACTTCCTCTCTCTCTCTCTCTCTTCTCAAACCTATTCTGAAAATTAAAATATTAGCCTAGGAGAATTATGAATCCAGATCTGGAAGAGAGAATCAACATCAATAAAAAGATTATTGAATCATGAAAGCAAGGCAAAAATTTAGATCCAGTCCATTCTAATTCTTATTCTTTCTTTCCCTTCTCTCTTTTAATGGAAATAACAAATCCATGGTCATTAGGTTTCAAATCAAATTGGATGATAGAACGAATCAGATCCAAAATTGGGGAAAGCATGAGAGGTGAGTGGATTTAAGCCATATTATTTTAGATAATGGTATATTACCATTTAGCATCCCCCAATATGACGAATTGGAATATGACATGTTAAGATTCCTAAACATATGCTAATAATGACTAAAGTGGTGTAAATGACATGTGGGAATGATTAACATGATATAACATCAAATTGTTAATATGTATAACTCATATATTGAACCAGTTAGAATGTTTACATGTTATAATATTAATTTGAACATATGGGAAAAATTCATATATTGGATCTATTGGAGTGCTAAAAAGTTTACATGTAAATTTGTCCCAATTATATACAGGGAATAATTGGAGTAAGTATATGATTATATGGATTCATGTTAACATAGAATTGAATAAATATGGGTTTGGGGTATCGACCAAATTATGTTTAAAGATCTTAAATTGGATCATAAGTATAAAAAATGACTTGGGCGCAAATGGTATCATATGTAAAATATGAATTGGCATGATTTGAATAATATGAATTTGGACATATAATTCATCATGAATATAACTGGGTAATGGGCATTAACACGTATAAGGGTATAGGTTTAAATAATTGATTAATAATGAGTGTCTAGGATTACGATTAGAAATTGTAATTGCACTTATGAAACGAGGTTAGGTTGCATTAGTGGTGGAAGTCTGCCCGGACCTGACCGGCATGTCCAGCAGCCACAAATGAACCTAATATGGGTGGTCTAAGCACGCAAATACGAGACAGGTTATAACATGAGGTTAGGCCCAACTTGTGGAAGAAGTCTGCACAGACCCGGCCGGCATATCCAACATCCACAAGTTGTAGGCCTAATATGGGAGGTCTAGCACATTATAAACCATAAATGGACATGGTAATGAATTGGACTACTTAACCTAATCTAATCCATAGGGATTGTACGAATATGAACTAAAGTTAGGGTTAAGTAAAATTTGTTGGACAGTGGGTGGGCTAGGAAAGTCTAAGGGGGTGGGTAATATTTACATATAGGCCCGCAAACTTAGCGCGCTAAGGTTATGTAATTAAAGACACCTAGTGGTATAGATAACCGGTAGAAATAATAAAGTTATGTAATTAAAGACACCTTTTAGGGTAAGCATAACCCGTAGAAAAGATAATCACCTATTATAAATAAATAACATTAATGAAAATGTTGTATAATAGTAGACTTGTCCTAGGGATAAGTGAAGATTATAACTTAGGTTATAATAAACTAATAAGGAAATGGGATAACTGGTGAAATGAGATAAGGGACACTTAAGTGTAAATCAAGTAATCGGTAAATGAGGAAAGCCGGAAGCCAATTGAGAAAAGGGGGAAAATATATGAAATATAAGAAGTTGTACTTAATTATAAATTAAGTAATCAGTAAGCTTGGAAGTCTGAAACCCGTTGATAAGAATGTTTAGGCTTGTCCTAGGGACAAAAGGAAATTATAACGTAGGTTATAATAAACGGGTAGAGAAACTTATTAATGGGCCTTAGTTAACAGAACTAAGTTAATAAGTAAACAATGATAAGTTATATTAACAATTAAAATGGAATGATGATTAAATCAAAAAGAATGAGGAAAACTTATGAAATAAGTTATATTTAATCATAAATAATGACTGACATGTTAGACATAAAACATGTGAATTGAGATATACTTAATTACATATTAAGTAAAACATGTTATTGTAATGATGAAATCAGACCAGAATATAAAAGGGATTGTGGATTACAGACCTTGGGCCACAATCTAGAGAATAACATGTGATGGGCTTATTGATAAACTTAAATGGGTTAAGTTATATGACTGAAATTAATAAGCAAGAGAAACTTGGTAATTTGACTAAGAATTCAATATGTAAGGAAATAACCTAGTTAAATGGAAACCTGGTAAATAAGGCAAGCGCGTAAAAGAATGGTTAGACATAGTTTCTAACAACATAATAAGTGAGGCGCTTGGTCCATTCCGTACGGTTGAGGGTGAATAACCCAACGGGGTAGATCATCAAGGTGTTATAAGGCACGAGCGGAGCGCACATTCATCTGATTGTTCTGACGGCTCAAAAGGACTGGTATTGTAACAACTCGGAAAATCAGAACTAATTTAAATTTTTTATTTTGGCTATTTTAATGAATTTTGAATATTTAAAATTATTTATTTTAAATAATAACGACTAGAAATCTATTTTGAATAGAATTAGAATGTATATATTTTCTTGAATCGATGTTAGAATATAAATACTTATTTTAATTATAAAAGGAATTAGAAATGGCGTGGTAGTTTGAAAATTCGATTTCTATCTTCAAATGAATGTACATGATTCAAAATAAATTGGAATTTAGTGAAACCAAAAATATTAGAATCTATTTGAAAATATATTTCCAACAAATCCAAAAAATTGAAATTTCATAGCGGGAATAAAAGTTTATGCTCAGTTTAAAATTCAGAATAGTCGCTATGGAAATATAGCCCTTAAAAATAGCGATTTTGCAAACGACCCCCATTTTCGATGAAACCACTTTTGTTAGATCCGGGATGTCAAGTTATTGCTAGATTCCAATTTTCATAATTTTTGGAATCAATATGTGACCACGGTAAAGGAAAACGTGTTTTGACAGTTTCAGTCAATTTGGATCGACCAGAAAATGGCCATTTTTCAAACGGTCTTAAAATTTGACGAAATTAGTTTTGTTAGGATCGTATCATCAATACGAAGCTAGAAATAATTTTTTTGGAATTTTTAAAGTCCGTATGTGGCCCCGGCAAATTAAAATGTACGTTCAAATCAAATATTGAATGTCTTATATTTTAATTTGAAGAATAACCGACTAAAACAGTCGAATGGGAATACGAAACATAATCTATTGTGTTCGGAATGGGGCTATTTAGCTAAGGGCGACAGTCGTTGAGTTTGAATTGGAGTTCGTATGGAGTAAGGGGTATTTTCGGATTTAATTGAATAAAAAATTAAAATAAAATCCATGGGCCAATCACGTTTCTCCTTCATAATTCAGAAACCCGTAACCCCTTCAAAACGATCGGTGGCTACCCTTCGAAGCTTCCCAGCCCGATTCCGTCCCATCCACTCAATAAAAACGATCGCTCCAGTTGAAGAATTTGAAGAGGACTTCACCAACTTCAAATCCATATAACGTTTGTCCCCTATCATCGAGTGGTTGAGGAGATCTGTCGCGTCGAAGTGGGAAACTTCCAAGTGCCTCCACGCCCTAATCCCAGCATCGATCTCGATGCAACCACCGGCGTTGGGGATCCCTCTCCACCCTCTTCGACGCAACACCTTCCGATCATCTTCAAAGTACACAGATCGAGAGAAAAAGTTAAACCTAGTTTTGAACAGGAAAGGAAAGGTACGATTTATTTATTTAAACAGATTTTAACACTTTAAAACCATCGCAAACTATGATTATAGAATAAAAATCATATATTTTTCATGTGTTGTCGAAATCCAGTGAAACAAGAGACATTGGGACCGTGACGACATCCTCTACATTCTAGGAGAGACCGAAGAATTTTTAGAGCCCGCTACAATTTTAGGCGAAGCTGAAAGCGGGGTAAGAACTCCTTTTCACTAAAATTATTTCTGTATAGTTATTTGTTCTATAGCTGCATATATGAACTAGTACCCATCGTCCATAGACCATGGACGACTTGTTTGTTTTATTGTGTTGTGAAAATTGTTAGTTATGGGAAATGAACTGTAGAAAATATTCATATGTTGAATAAAAATATTTGAATAATAAAAATATCATTTTTATTATAGAAATGAACTGTAGAAAACATTCATGTGTTGAGATAACCAGTTTATAGTTAAAAATATAATTTTAATGTGTATATGAATAAAATAAATATTCATAAACAAATCGGACGATTTGTTTATATATACACATTTGACTGATATTGATTGGGACGATAAATTTTACACATCGCCCAATTGCACAAATAAAATTCATTATTTGTTGATTGAAACCCCACACGGGTATTGGGATGATATTTGGCATACGCTAATCCCAATATTTAGTTGTATGTCAATCGATGGGTTGACAGACTGTTGTAAGCATTAAACATTTATATTTAATGTTTATGCAGTGTAGAATGCACTCTGGATGATGCTTGACTGTGTTTGGTTATTGTTGTGTACATGTGTTGTATGAAATCCATATAAATCAAATTATATGGTAATTGACTGTGTCTGATTCCAGTTCAGAAAGAACGAATATTTTAAAATAATGATTATTTTAAAAATGACGATTATTTTAAAATAATATTCAGTAAAAGAATCAAAATATGATTTTGATGTCCGATTTAGGATGAACACGAATATATTTAAATATATGAACCCGTGTTGATTAGATTAACACCATTTTGACATGAACGATATTTATATCGATTTTATTCATTTTTATAATGAATACTGAAAAGGAAGTGATATCAAATCTAATGTTTTGAAAATATTATCATTTATATATTAATGATATGGAATGTTCAATTTTGATTTGAAGTTGAATATGAAGTTGAAATCGTTTTGAAAACAAATTTAAAACGATTTATAAAATACATTATAAATGGAAATTGATGAAATATATATTATATATAATATATAATGGCCTGAATAGAACGCGCCGCACTGCGGCAGTTCGCGAATTTCGACCATTGACTTCGAACGGACATTACGGGAGATCCGACCATCGGATTCTCCTAAAACCGAAACCATTGGGTTCGTATCGAAAAAAAATTCTAATGAATATTAGAGATTCGAAATCTAACGGTTGGATTTGGAATTATGTCCAAATCAAATTTGGAAAAGGTCGCTGTAAGGGCTGTTCGATGGCCATTTATTGAAATCGACTGTACGGGCCTTGATAAAATTATTTAAAATATCAATAATTAGTGTAAAATCATAAGAAATTATTCAGAAAGATTTGGGATGAAAAATTCCATATTTGAAAAGATAAAAAATATATTTTTATCGAAATGAACTAGTTATGAACTAGAATTATAATCCAATTTTTTTTAAAATAAATAAATTGGATTTGAAATGGTTTTAAAATAATCGAAATTTCCAATATATGAGTTGGAATGGATTTGAATCGAAATTATCTTCGGAGTATTTCGATATTGGATTCCGTGATTATACGAACATAGTGGAGGAATTTGGAAGATATATGTATCGTTATTCCAATACGATATTTGTTGATTTCAGAATTTGATATTGAATATAAGCCGATATATTTTCTATTCAGAGCCTTGTATTTAATATCAAATGGGATTTTGGGTTTGTCGTGAACGGTATCTTCACTAACACTATTCTTAAACCCAGTTGAAAAAAGATTAAATCTTTTTATTAAGATTTAATGAAATTTACTAATTAATTAATATTTAATTGGAGTTGAATTGAATTGAACTTTGGGTTTGTCTTAAACCCAATGGAGTTAAGAAAATTAGAAACTAACTAGAGATTAGCTAAGTTGAATGGTTTCCTAGGTATTGATCTGATGTTGGTTTCGGCCTTGGGGATTAATACTTAGGGAATTGTTCTCTTACTAATTTACGTTTAGAGGCTGATGGAATGTGAATTGGGTTTATCGTGAACTGTGTTTTAGCGACATTCGTTCTTTAACCCGATTTACAGTGAAATGTGATTTGGAATTTATAAATCTTTTGTAAAGATTTAAAGGAGATTTTCCAAAGTAAAGCTTTCCAGTTTAATAAAACAAATTGGAAAGGAATGGGATTCGATTCGGTAATAATCGAAGTGAACTTCTGTGGAGGAGGACTGTTACTATATATAGAATTTAAGAGGCTTTGTCGTTATTTCATTTATATTATCGGTTGGATATGGAAGTTCACATCGATTATATATATTGATCTGTATTTCGTGAAGATTCCATTGTTAATGGAATGTGATTTTGGGTTTATCGTGAGTTGTGTTTTAAATGACATTAGTTCTTTAAACCAGTTAAAGACAAGATTAATTTCTTAACTTGGAATAATCATTAGGTAATGATTTTCGAGTTTAAACTTAATTGGAGTTTTAATGAATCTTTACTTAGATTGAAATGGGAATGTGATAATTTAAATTATCAAATTCGAGAAGTGATCGAAAATGGAGTACCACCAGTTTTACTCCAGGCGATAGTTAAATATTTAATTAGATTTGAATGTGAGATGGTAATTGAATTTACTGATAACACCGTGGTGTTAGATATGGAGTACTACCAGTTTTGCTCCATGGGATGAATAGGTTGGAATTGGGAAAGAAAACAAATGATTACTTCACTAAGGTTCGCTAATCCCGACTAGTTTGGAAAACCTTAAAATGGTTTGAATTGATATCCAAAGGAAGATTAAAGAATAAATCTAAAGAATTTATCTTTAATAAAATTAATGGGAACCATTCCCAAGATAAAGAATATTTGAATAAAGGAATATTCTGGATTGGAATGAGGCGTATGTTGTGTTTTTATAACTCTTGTTTATTATATACGCGAGTTATTCAGAAAGACCGGGTTTATCCCATTCTGAATAACTGATTAGATGATATGTCGAGGATGAAGACAGTGGTTGAAGACCGGAGGTCTTACATCATTTGGATGATTACTAATCTCTTGATTGGGCTGTACACCCAAGACAAGGTAATAAATGGTGATCGTCCAGACGTACTTGGAGATCGACTGGATATGCGAGGGCCTCTCTCCTGTATTGGACATATGGGACGAGGAGTAAGGTGCCTTCGATTTCGTTCAGACCCAGAACGAACTTGTAAACGGATGTGTGTTTGATATCGGATTTCGTTCTGAGTGACTGATGGACATCGGTTGCATAGCGTGAATTTCCTGTGTGGCATGCGGAGATGCAAATGACCAAGGCTTCGGTTGAAAAGCAGAGTCTTGTGGGTGATGATCAAAGGACGGCTTTAATATAGCTTTGTGTAGCGTTAATTCGCGAGCCTCACACCCCGGTGTGAACCAGAAACGGGAGAGGACTTCAGGGAGGGCATGCGTTTCCTTCTAGCTAGGAGTGGTGTCTGGGTTTTGCACGTCCAGATGTTTTACTTATGTGGATGATGGATAGCGAGGCGCCTCGGTTATATCGGTCTCTACGGAGCCGATGGATGGTATGGTCTTTATACAGACCAGATTGACGCCCCATAGGGCGGGGAAACGCAGTGTTCAGGCATTTTAATCCACTCCGTGTGGACCGGCCCTGACGATCCAAAGTGCAATTGCGGCAGTATCCTGAGGTGCGGGATAGAGCGTCTCAAATTCGGTAAGTACGATCCATTGCCTTGGTTCACTGATGGAAATCCAACTTCCAATACGTGACATTTTGGTTTTGATTGTAGACCCTAGTATGGCGACATAGTAGGATGAGGCACTCATGTTGTCTATGATTGATACATTTATATTTGACGTTGTTTTTGATACTATACACTTATAGTAATAATAAAATTTAAATTTTACGCACCAAGCATTTTTGGCTATTATAAGGTAAAACTCTATTCTCCGGCTTGCGTTGCATTGTGCGATGGGAGATGAGTCTTATAGTAGCTTTATTTTCTTTATTTAGCATCACGCTGTTGGTTATATGCACTGGTATTCTTGGGGTTAAAACCCGTTTCGTGTTATATGGCGTGGTCCCTTGATTTACCGAACTTTAAAATAAAGATTCAAAACTGTTTTAGTTCTCACACCAGTCACATGACTGACCTAGAGTTTATTGCTTTAACCTAAACTCTGGGTGCCCTTATTTTCCACACGGGTAGCTAATAGTTTTGGTTTTGCAGATTTATATTCACAGGATCCTGGTTTACAGCTGGAATGATATTCGGAAAGCACTGTATCCGTGTATCTCTTTCAGTTGTGTTTTGTATTATTTTCCGCTGCATTGTAACTTGTAAATCTCTGATACTTATCAAATGTATATTATTTGCTCATACCCTGTATATTCTTGTACTCTGATATAAATTGTTTTAATAAGCAATGAAATGTTATTCTGTTTGTGTTCTGATTTGTCGTGTTCTCAACTCAATCCGGACTTTCCTTTACGGCGAAGTTCGGGTCGTCACAGATGCGGGAAGCACGCAGCTTCCTGAGGTACGTAGGATGCTCCTAGTAGTCCTCTGTGTGATGACAGATGTCTTAGGCTGTGCTTGCAGAGATTGGGTCTGCGCATAACTACTAGGTGGGTGGGTCTTGACTACAGAAGTAGCTATGCAGTCAGAATACTGTGACGCGGTGACACCAGGGTGATTCGGTGGTTGCCTCAACAGGGAGGCAGAGGGTCACGACCAAGGATAGTAGATCGTCGGTTACCCATCATAGACAGCCAGTGGGATGCGAAAAGACTAGAGCTAAACCCAAGATACCATTTCACCCTTCACTATCGAGGTAAGGGGTTAAAGGGAGACGCCACATGAATGTTTAGATTGTTTGCGTAGGGGCAGTCGCTTAGCTCTTGTAGTCTTTACTAGTTGAGGGAGGGTCGAGGTGGGGCCATAGCCACCGTGAAAACAGACCCTAGGTATATCTGTATATAAAGGCTCTTTAAAGACGGGCCTGTACAGATATGGAAAAGCTCCCGACCGAGTTCCGTGTTTCTTGTATTGCCCTGCCATGGAACTCAGTGCACATTAGAGGATCTGCGATTGAGGCATCAAGCTACAATTAACAGTACGTACGAGGGGCAGTCTAGATGCATGCATATCTGCTCTGGGTGGTGTATCGTAGACTTAAGGGCACTACTCCGATATGAGATCTGATTCGATCGAGGGTGGCGGTCCGTACGCTTACGTAGCGTAGTGATAGTAGATATATGTTGATCGTAACATTATTATATAGAGATCCATACGTCACTCCGGCATAGGATAAGGGACTGCGAGCATTTCAGTGGCATTACGGTGGTGACTGTGCGCGTGGGGTACCATGCGGTGTACCTCGATAGTGGAGGTAGCTACACATATAGTATATTAGGTTAATCCACTGGGAAGTAAATAGTTACGACGTGTGTGTAAGCCCTGAGTGATGTTAACCCAAGTAACCTAATATATAAGAAAATATGATTAAACATCATATGTAGGATTATCCAAAGTGTATAGTTTAAATCCAGTCACCAGAACTTGTGTTCTGACCCCCTCCTCATAATATACTTGCAGGTTAGATTTGTGGCAGAGACATGATAGCCTTGGATACTAGTTAGGCTGTATTATTAGTAAGGTAAGGCTATATTTTGACTATATTATATTTTATCCATTCCGCTGTGAGATATTTTATGAGCTTTGACATGTTTTTCGTTTTTGTCTTTACTTCAGGATACCAGAGCACAACAACTTGAGTTACGATAGATTGGAATTTTTTTAAAAAAAATTTGGGTCTGTCGGAATTTAGGTTGTCACAATTGTGGTCGGTTAGGCAGGCAACTGATGAATCAATCATGTGGTTTCAAGAAGGGTCAGTCGGTCGGTCTAACTTTCTGGACCGAGGGGGGTCGGTCGTTCAATGATGGAGCGATCGGTCGAGTTTGAAGGTTTTTGATACCGCTTCTACAACGCTGTGATTGGTGGCCTAAGTGCTGTGGTTAGTTCCCTTGGCCGATGTGTGTGAATGCTAATTGTTATATTGGTGATGTTGTTTGGTTCGATGATGACAATGACTTCAACGAGAATCCAGAAGAGGATGTCCGAAGTGATGTGATGTATTCGTTGATCGGTGAAAAGCAACGAATAGGCAGACAACTCAAAGGTGTTGGGTTGTGGATAATGGTCGCTCTAGTGGGACTTGAGCTCGAAATTAGTCGTCGAGGATGACAACTAGAGATGTGAAGGCCGAGAGATTATCGTTATCGTAAGTTCTAGCAGACTCAAAGCAGAGGTACTTTGGACAGTCATTGAGGGCCTCGTACCCTGGGCAATTATGAAGGGTCTAGTTGTCGAGATTTGAGTAGACAAACATTCGAGTCATGTTGGCGTGTGGAATTGTGCTAGAGCTGGGGTTACCAGTAGCCCTTGATATATGGCAGTCATGATGGGTCATCATACGATTAATGATGGTTTCAAAGCAGGGTTGGCGGTGATAGCCAGAGTCAATCATGGATGTTTGATTGTTTGGTTGCTCTGTTTGTACTGTCTCATGTAGATTGTCCAACATTAAAGGAGATGTTCCTTGGTGCTTGTCTGATATTGGTTTGGGCCTCTAGGGCTTGTGCTTGAGGGATGTTGAATTCGATTAGGGTGGTTTACATGAGATATATAATCTGGATGAGATGAGTGCTTTACCATGATTGAATGGGTGTTCTGGTTTCCATAGTTGTAAGGTTGAATTGTTTAATATAAAGGCTATCATTGTCCGATGTGGGGAAGACGGGAGTTAAGTTTTTCTCTGGTGTTTGGTAGATTGGTTTGTTAATCTACCTATTCTCGTATACTTTATTGATGAAGTTTGTTAGCTGTTTTATCGCTCGCTACGGCTGTTGTCTGACTCAAGCTTTTATGTTTTTATCTTATTACCTTAGGCTTTTCATCCGGTTGTGGATGGGCAAACTAGGTGGCAGGTGACAGGTGATTGCATAGTGCGGATGATGTTGCTGTTCAGAGGCGAGTAGGAGGCTGACATACTATATAGTATTTGAATTTCCGCTCTTTGTTATTCTCTGAGTGCTGTAGTGAGGTAATTTATATAAACACCATTTCCAAGTGCATGGATATTTCTTTCTTGTTGTTGTAGAAGTGTAATGTTTTCTGCTTCACTATTACTACCTGTTGCATATGTTCTATTATATTTTATCTTTGTGCTGTGAGTTACGATAGGTTCTGATGATCCTTACCTACCTTGATGATCATCCACAGCTGCCGTGCACACCTTTCAACGCATTATTCATTTTGTTTAGTGGGGGGCTGTGGGCGGTCGTCACAGCCTTTCTGTTGCAGGGTATTAAATGGTCCTAATATTGGATAGTGTATGAGTGAGGTAGTTGTCCAAGTAATGTCCACTTCTTTTCTAGGAGTTTAGTGAGGGATGACCCAGTGATGGTTTATATAAATGATCTAAAGGAACCACCGTCTAAGGTAAATGTTAAGTGACTAGGAGTTAACCCATACGGACAATTAGATAGTAAGAAGATGGTCAACCAGGAAGGTCTTAAATGAAGTTTCTCCTGCCTAAACCTGGTATTAAGTGGTTGTTACTATATCTCGACCTACAAGAGAGTATATATTAATTACGTTGATGTTAGGGGCAAGGCCTTAAGTGGTTAGGAGTCCTCCGTAGGTTATTAAGTGATTGTATGGATGTCTGACCTTAATAAATTAAGAAACGACCTTAAGTGACTAGGTATAGCCCGCCTCGTGGGGGTATTTAGTGACTGTAGGGATGTCCGCCCTTAGATTTACATATAGGCCTTAAGTTAATGTAAAGATGTTTACCTCATATGTTTATATTTGTATGTTTGTTTGCGTAGATATAATATGAAGGATTCACACTGCCAAATATAGGAGATAGTCATTCCTAAACTTTTATGTTTTTCATTCACCAGAACCTTATGTCCTTACATCCCTCTTCTTAACATAAACAGGTTAGTAAGTGAGGACGCTTGGATCAGTGATAATTAGTGATTGCTTGGGGTTGGAGCCCTACGATGGAGTCCTAGTTATTATGGCAGTTGTATCATTATTGTTATTGTTATCATTATGTATTTGGATGATTATTGATGTACATTTTTATTTTATGAGACTCGTTTGTATCTGACATTGTTGACGGTTTTATTTATGGTACATCTATTTTGATATATTATATTTTATCATATTTGTTGTGTGAGACTCAAATTTTGTTTAGATTGCTCTATTATATCTATTTTTAGTATTTATTTATAGGAACCAACGATTCGTTTAGATCGCTTCTAAGTTCCAAAAGGGCCTTTTTTGCTTCTAAGTTGTTACAACCTCCTTATCCGACAATGATTGACTATTGAACTAAAGTCTTGTGTGATTGCCTCCATCTAAGAGGTTCTCAAGTGAGACATATAGCGAGAACTAATGGCTTAATGGCTTAAAATGGATCGAGGGCTACCTCCCTCTAGGAGGTGCTTTAACGAGACCAGGTGGACGACGATAAAGGCTTCATGCTTTGGAAGTTCTAATTTCTTCCTTTTATAAGGTGCTTGAAAGTGCCAAGTGTTCTCCTTGAAGCGTTCAAAGTCTTCCTCACTTTAAGAGGTGCTATAATAAAGCCAAGTGGACAACGTTAAAGGCTCCATCTTTTCAAAGTGTCAAAGAGTACCTTGGAAATGCAGAGGACTTAATGTGTTGGAAGTGCAAAGACTTTCTTTCTCTAAAATGTGCCTCGGAAGAACTGAGGACTTTCGATATAACTTACCCTTGTGAATTTCCTTGAAAAAATTCCTGCCTATTTCCTTGCCTTACGAAATAATTGGTAATTTCTTCGAGAGCTCAGCATTGATTTGTATCATGTCCATTAGCATTATGAATCTATGATAGGGGCAATAAGCTATTCCTTGATTCTTTTCATTCTTTGAACATTTTTTTGTTAACGATCAGTAATTGAGACAACCTTTAGCTAGGAAATATACGTTCTCAGAAGAAGTAACAAAGAGATTTTAGTTTAAGAGACTAAGATTTAGAAATTTCATTTGATTGAGGTCTAAATCTTTTTGAGTGCCATTGCTCGTATCACTAGCGGCTTTCCTCTTTACAGAACTGTGAGAGCTTCGGAGTTGATTAAGATTTGCTTTCAATTTTAAGGCCAACTCTTTGAAGTTGTTTTCTATGTCCAATTTGAAAATAAATCCTTTTACTTTTTGTTGAATTGATTGTCCTATCCTTAGAAAAGAATCATCCATGTTGCGTTAGTTTTTAAAAGCAAAAATAGGTGTTGGTCTTATTTGAAATGAATTATTGCTCCACTTTTCAGGACCGTAAATGTCTAGCAACTTTTTATTGTGCTTCAACATGTACAAAACCTTCATTCTTATTGCGTAGTGCTTATGTTCCAGACTGTCCTTTGTAATCGATATTGGGAAAATGGTTCTTCCAACACTGGTTTGTTAGACCTTTTCGCCTCATGGTTTCGAGTTTCCTTCATGCTTTGGCCTTAGTGGACCGACTCCTAATCTTTGGTTATATTGGTAAGGGTTGCTCAGTAGTTAGAGGTTCGAGCCCTTCTTCTAAGATCTGAAACGTTAACCTTAAGTATGGTTTAACACCAGAAATGACTAGTATAAAACCAAAAAAAGAGGCCGTATGATTAGCTTGAATCCAGGGAGTTGGTTCAAAGCCAAGGTCTTGCTTCAAGTTGAAGAAGTTTAGTCCAAATTACTAAGCCCTTCTTACATGCTCTGAGTCGAAGTAAGTAAGTAGAGACCTTACCAAATGTCAATATAAATCATGATGAATTTGAAGAAGTTATACTTTGGTCAAAATGATTCAACTCAAATCATATTGTACAGTAAAATATGCAACAAACAAGGTCAGTTCAATGTCCATATCAGTTCAAATATGTTGTGTGCATGTAAGGTCAGTTTAGTAGACAATGAAGTTTAAGTTTTATGTGAATACGCAAAGTCAATTTAAATGTTCAAAGCATCATTAATATTCTATTTCAATACAATGTCCAAATATATATTCACAAATAAACACCAATAGATTGTCTCCAATTTGATTTAGGGTTACTAGGAATTGAAAAGGTGGAGAATGGGAATAGAATTTTAGCCAGTTGAATGGTGTCACTCCACCTCTATTCATAGGTGAGGGCTTGGTCTTGTTCTGTCGAGACAGCTTAGACAACACTGGTGTCGAAGCCACTAGTGCACTTCCGCGTTGTTTTGCTTCATTTGCTTGTGATTCGCTTCGGCTCCATTGTATTGTATTTGGTGTGGTTTCGGCTTCGCTTTCTTATCGGTGATATTATTTCGAAGAGAAAATGACATGCTTCGATTTTAGAGTGAACTGGCAGATTTCTTTTACTATCCAAATGAGGCAAAACTAAAAATGTTGTGATATGAATTGCTATCTTAAAGATAAGTCCACGTACTTCCAGTGACGACATACTTCACAAAGCGAAATAGCATTCAAGTAGGAATTGGATGGTATGATTTTTTGCAAGGCAAAGTATTCATTTGAGAGAAGCGAATCACTTTACGACTGTAGGGAGGCGAGGCATCCCAGTATCATTCATGAGACTGAAAGAAGCATTTCTATGATCAAAGTAAACATTCCAAAGATGATACATTACTTTTTGAGTGAAACACCTTTTTATGTTCCTGCCATATCGGTAAAGCACCATAAGGAAGTCATAGCTATTGGTCGAAGTAAAGCAGTTAGAACGAGTTGAGGGTCCCACACTCCGTTGGGTGAAACAAATCTTAAGAGATGTACTTTCTAAGTGAACCACTTCCTACCACTTTCGAAAGCAAAGAAAAAATGGTGTAAGACCATCTCCAACAGAGGCTAAATTCATGTTTAGGGTAAATTTGCATCCAACAGATCTTCCGACTTGTAATATTCAGTGAAATATTACAGGTTCAATTCAGAAATAAGAATTGATCCGCGAGCCAATTTTATCGGCATGCAAAAAAAAAAAAAAAAAAAAAAAAAGGCGCACGCCGAAAAAATCGTATCGTCGCATAACGAGAAATTTGAGAAATGACTGGAGTTCTCCCGCGCCGAAAAAATCGGCTCGTCACCGTTGAAAAAAAAATCATATTCTTCTCCGTAATCTTACAGATCGTAATATCCTTCCTCTGAATTCTATTGGAGATGCTCTAACAGAACTATTAATGAAGAATGACATATAAGCAAAATAATGTGATATTCACCATAATAAATTAGTAATGCAAAATAATAGTCTAGCATAACATTCCATATATAACCTACTCAAAAAAAACATTCCATATATAAGTAAGCACGAATATATCTGCTATTGTATGAACTAAAATCTGCCATCAACAAATAAAATAAAACTCGACAATGAACGATCAACAAAAGTAAACCCAAGAAAATAGACCAACAAATGCATAAATAAATGTAATGATGAATGTATATCAAAATAAATTAAGGCTTTAAGGTGGTTTAAATTGATGTAAAATTAAAATAGTTAAAGAAAATACAAGTACTTGGATATTAAAAGAATGTTGTAGTAAGTCAAATCATTAAGTTCATTAATTTTGATGTACACAATTCGAAGATGAGAAGTCGACAAATATTTAAAGTTGAGAATGAAGAATCAACAGTGTTTAGATGGAAAAAGATAGATTTAATTTTTTGTTAATGTTTTTCCTAACCAAAAAGAATGCCCAATTCCTTATAACTAAAAAGCGAACTGTAACATCATGTAAAATACACCAATTAACATAGATAATTAAATTAAAAATAAACAATAATAAATTAATAAAATATTAATGGGCTAAAAATAAGAATATTGGAAAATTAAGAATTATGCTATGAAAATATTAACATTCTATTTGTGGTAAGATTCTAGTCCATTCTCATATTTTATTTGTCAAAAACTAAGTCCGTGTAAAAAATTATTAATAAAACAATTTATACGATAATTGTATACACACTGGATTTGAAATTTAAACTATAATAATATAAATCCAAAATAAAATAATATACTTTTTGTATAATGGAATATTCTCCGAGAACTAAAATTGTGTATATACATAAGTATGCAAGTGGGGGGAAAGAATAAAGAAATAACTGAAAGAATCAATCAGAAAAAGTAACATAATAAATAAATTTGATTGACCAAGGAAAAAAATTCCATATGCACGACCCTTAAGGGGGTTCGACCTTTCCCCCTTGAGGTGGGTCGATAGCCCTTAAGCCCGATGGTGGGGAAAGAGGCTTGTTTTGTAGGGTGTTTTTACAATTTTTGCTCAAACGAACTATCTAGGTTTTATATAACTAATCCTACGGTCCACACACACACTCTACAAATTATAAATAAACCCTTAGTTTCTCCCCTAAAAGCTACATCATTCCTTTCTACGCCTCCGCTCTGCTTCTCCACCATTGTTCTACATTCCAGAAATTAGACTGGTTAGGATTCTTCTTCTTCTTTAACCTATATCTTTACCTTTTCTAATCTAGTTTTCTTATAATAATATGGAATTAGAGAATATATATATATATATATATATATTTGTGTGTCTCTGTGTGTGTGTATAAGACTTTAATCAAAATTTTAAATGTATATATTGGTTTAAGAGGAAGTTTGGAAAGCATTATTTGCGAGGATACAATCCAAAAACTAATTCTACACATCATCTTCATTCTTCTTCTTGTGTTATTGTGAGTTGAAATTTTACAAGTTTACTATTTTTCTATATCAGTGGTGTATATTTAGATTGTTACACCTAAATGGGTTTGGATTTTCATGAAAGTGAAATATAAACAAAATCCTCCAAATTCCTTATAATTTGATGAAATGGTCAATCATTTTATGTATATTAGGTTTTGGTTATGAATATAATAAAAGTTAAACTTGTGGGTGTTGTATAGGTTTGATAATCGTCTGGTTCACTTTCCTATAAATTGTAAATCTCATACATGTGCAAAAGCATAAGATTTGGGTGTTTGCAATTTAAATCGGTTTATGCATCCATTTTTTAAATGGATAGTTTGGACATATTACAGAACAAGTAGCCAAAGTCTTAAGATTTTGTATAAAAATAACATGGATAGTGAAGAAGTACCAAAAATTTATTACACATATGTTTGGTATATTACACCTTGTCTTTCTTTTATTATTGAAGTAATCTTATAAACCTAGGTTATAAGTTATTATGTATATCTTTTTGTTCCCCTGCTATTGATTGTGGGGACGAACTTAGTGATGGTGATGGGGGTGTATGGACGAAGGTTGTTGGGTGATCAGTGGTGTCGATGGTGGCCTAAGGGTGGCGTGAGGATATTAAAAGAATGTTGTAGTAAGTCAAATAATTAGGTTCATTAATTTAGATGTACATAATTCGAAGATGAAAAGTCGGAGAATATTTAAAGTTGAGAATGAAGAATCAATAGTGTTTAGATGGAAAAAGACAGGTTTAATTTTTTTTCTTACTGTTTTTCCTGACCAAAAAGAATGCCCAATTCCTTATAATTAAAAAGCGAACTGTAACATCACGTAAAATACACCAAATAACATAGATAATTAAATTAAAAATAAATAATAATAAATTGATAAAATATTGATGGGTTAAAAATAAGAATTTGGAAAATTAAGAATTAGGTTATGAAAATATTAACATTCTATTTGTGGTATGATTCTAGTCCGTTCTCATATTTTATTTGTCAAAAACTAAGTCTGTATAAAAAATTATTAATAAAACAATTTATACGATAATTGTATACATACAGGATTTGAAATTTAACTATAATAATATAAATCCAAAATAAAATAATATAATTTTGGTATAATGGAATATTCTCAGAGAACTAAAAATTGTGTATATATATAAGTATGCAAGTGGGGGAAGGAATAAAGAAATAACTGAAAGAATCAATCAGAAAAGGTAACATAATAAATAAAATTGATTGACCAAGGAAAAAATTCCCAATGCACGACCGTTAAGGGGGTTCGACCTCTCCCCCTTGAGGTGGGTCGATAGTCCTCAAGTTCGATGGTGGGGAAAGAGGCTTGTTTTGTTGGGTGTTTTTACAGTTTTTGCTCAAACGAACCATCTAGGTTTTATATAACTAATCCTACGGTCCCTACACACTCTACAAACTATAAATAAACCCTTAGTTTATCCCCTAAACACTACATCATTCCTTTCTACGCCTCCACTCTGCTTCTCCACCATTGCTCTAAATTCCCAAAATTAGATTGGTTAGGATTCTTCTTCTTCTTTAACCTATATACCTTTTCTAATCTAGTTTTCTTATAATAATATGGAATTAGAGAATATATATATGTATATATATATATATACGTGTGTGTGTATAATACTTTAATCAAATTTTTAAATGTATATATTGGTTTAAGAGGAAGTTTGGAAAGCATTATTTGTGAGGATACAATCCAGAAACTAATTCTACACATTATCTTTATCCATCCCCTTATGTTATTGTGAGTTGAAATTTTACAAGTTTACTATTTTTTAAATCAATAGTGTATATTTAGACTTTTATGCCTAAATGGGTTTGGATTTTCATGAAAGTGAAATATAAACAAAATCCTCCAAATTCCTTATAACTTGACAAAACGGTCAATCATTTTATGTATATTAGCCTTTTGTTATGAATATAATAAAAGTTAGACTTTTGGGTGTTGTATAGGTTTGATAATCGTCTGATTCACTTTCCTATAAATTGTAACTCTCATACATGTGCAAAAGCATAAGATTTGGGTGTTTGTAATTTAAATCGGATTAAGCATCCATTTTTAAAATGGATAGTTTGGACGTATTATAGCAAGTAGCCAAAGTCTTAAGATTTTGTATAAAAATCACATGGAGAGCGAAGCAGTACCAAAAATTTATTATACATATGTTTGATATATTACACCTTGTCTTTCTTTTATTATTGAAGTAATCTTACAAACCTAGGTTATAAGTTATTATGTATATCTTTTTGTTCCCCTGTTATTGATTGTGGGGCCGAACTTAGGGATGGTGATGGGGGTGTACGAACGAAGGTTGTTGGGTGATCAGGTGGTGCCGATGGTGGCCTAGGGGTGGTGCGAGGTAAGGATATTACGAGGCCGTGTGGTGGATGTGTTGGTGGAGGTCTTGAATGAGGATGAGAGGGCTGAGGAGGTGGTTGTGGCACCAGATAGAGGAGGAGGACTTGGGGAGGCACTAGGCCGTGACATAGGGAGGAGAACAGAGGGGTAAAAAGGGGAAGAAGCTTAGGAATGGAGAAAAAGAAGAGGAGGTGGGATGAAATGAAATCGAAAGGAGGGGAGTGCATTATATGGGTGAGTTTCAGGGGAATATTGGTCATCTGTCATATGGACACGTGTTCTAAGCCTTATGCATGCACGCCACCTAGAATACCACTTTAGGAAACCATATTCTCGTGCATGGTTTTGTTTTGAAACATTTTAATGACACTTAAAAGTGTTACAAATTTTGAAACACTATATATATGTTACAAAATACTACTTCTAGGATCCCAATTAACTATTTAACAATAGACGATTTAATTCACCAAAACCCGATAATATTTGTGAACAAATTAATTTTTTTTTTTGTCTTATAGTCCATATTTAATATATATATATTGCTAGAAATGATCACGTTCAAGATAGTTTTATAAATACATACTTGGAAAATTTGTTATAACAAAAACTAATAAATTCTTATAAAATAATACTCTTATATTTGACAAAATTTGAATACATTTTTATTACTGAAATCAAATTCAAATTGAAACAAATCAATATTTAAACCAAATTAAATTCGTTTATGTCCAAAATGTTGTTTTTAAATTGGTCAAAGTTTGTGGATCATTACAATCTCCCCCTTAAAAACATTTCGTCCTCGAAAAGGAGTGGTTGCCGCAATTCTTATATAATAACTTATAGATTTTTAAACTCCAGGTTGTTAAAAATTCTTTATGCTTGAATTTGAATAAAATCTTTAATTTTGAAAAATAAGGAATCTTTCCGTATAGCGGAAAAGCCGGGTATCATATTATAGTTAGCCTTAAATGTCATATCAATATCTTTAACAAAGTGCGATAATGCATTTATGGTAAAAGTCATATACATGATACTACCTAACAACCTGAAACATACTATGTGCTTTAGGTGGTCTATATACAATAACAAAAAGTGTACGGTTGAAATGGTACTTGTCCCCAAAAAATGAGCTAGCCAAAAAATACCTTAGTGCAAACCAAGCACTTAAGATAACTATGTATACAATATCCACACTATCTCCTAAAACAATAACCACAAGCTAACTAATCATCTGACATATCTAATCCATCATCAGACGGTCCTAACAGACTCATCTCCTCGGGGTTATCATTTGTTAAATCATCATCCTCATCATCCATACGCTCATCGCCTACAAGGTATCTATCATCATCAATCTCCTCACTCTCATCGCCCTCGTTGGACTTGGATGCTAGCTAGGTCCTATTCGGGAACGTCATCATCAGAAACATGCTAAACATGATCGTCAATCTGTACGTTGAAATCGGCTACCCCACCGAACTTGTCCATATGCTACTCAAAATCTCGTTGTTGGTATATCGTCATCCATTCATCAGGTATATCCTCACAATGGAACTCTTGCATCTCAACATCATCATCATCATCCTAAAGCTTTATATCCTCCTTGTCATCACTGATGGGACTACTCATCTCCCATAAAATGATCTCATCACCCTCTGAATTAAAACTCTCGTCATCAACTGCATGCTCTAAAATATCATTGGTCAGCATTGGATCCACGGACTCTACAAGCCAGTGCTCTCTAGTTGGAGAATCCTCGTACTACTTATCACCTGTCTCATCATCACTCGAAGAATCAAACATCCATCCCTTCGATTAGTCAGATCCTTAACTGCTGCTACCGTCACAAGTGATAAATTGGGCTAGATACTATCTAATGCTCAATGGTCTACCGCCCTAAATTTAGTAACGAAATTTTAGATTTAGAAATCATTTTCTATGTTTTGATCTTAGCTTACTAATGAGTCCAAAAGATTGTGAAACGTATTTCCTATTTTATTTCAAAGTTCCCAAAATTACTTTTTACCTTTATATATCTCCTTACAACTTGGCTTCCTTGAATACTCTAGTTTAGATAACTTTTAATTGCCGAATACCTTTTCAGTCAAACTGTGAAACTCAATTTAAGAGATATTTGTACTTACATATTTTATTTCTTATTCAAAAGCATCCCTGAAATTGTCGAATATTAAAAATTGTTAGGATTCCCGATTTTCAAATCCAGATTCTTATAAGGATTATTACTAGCTTAAAGTTAGTTACCCCTGATTTACCTACTAATGAAAAGAAATTTATGAAAAGTAGGAATTATTCACGAACGAAAATAAGTCCATAGTCTATCTTTAATTTTCATAGTAAATTTTTAATTTTATATTCAAACCTTATTACTAAACTGATCGATTGGCCAAAATTGTCGATAATTCTTTATTTCAATTCAAACACTTAAGTTTTAACTTATTCAAGTTTAAATTGCCTTAATCATTTTCCGAACATACTTTCAATCGATTCTTAGACTCACAAAGTTTTTCATACTTTGATCATTTACTCTAATTTTGACTCCATATGAACATCCTTAGTCAGATTGTGAAATTCTAGTCATAGCATATCCATAATTAAATTTTAACAATCTTAACTAATTAGTTTAAGATCACAATTATTTTAACAGTTTTGGTCTCCAAATTTATTACCCAAACCATAACATATTTATATTTCAAAACAAATTCTTTTATATTCAAAACATATTACTTTTCAAAACCAAAACCATTTTATTGTGAAAATACTCTCTCTTTTACATAGTACTTCAAAACTTAATCTAAAGTATTACTAACCCTATCTTTAATGAGTTACTCATTATAGGATATTAATAATCCCATCTCTAATGAGTTATTCCCTTTTTCTCTAATGTGCCATACCTCAAAGATTTGATAAACCAAAGTTCAGATACCACTTCTATAACGACCTGCTTTTTTCCCGTTTCCAACCGGTAATTAAAACGACTCGAAACGTTCATAAAGATGGATTGTTAGAGATATTTACACGTTGAAACAAAAAAAGAACATTTCATTATCATAATAATTTTACATTAGAGGTACATTGGTCATCAGAGTATAATAGATATGTTACTATTAAATTTAACTCCGAAACCAGCTGATAGTAAAGGGGTTTTGGAAGAATACAAACAATAGAAAGAACCGAAAGCCGGGAAGAATGATCTGAGAGCAGCATAAACCGGCACCTTCCCGGAAGGAAGAAGCTCAAAATCTTCAGAACGCCAACAAAGTTCATCCGGTAGGGTTCGTCCAGTAGGTTCCATCCGATAGGGCCTATCGGCAGGGAGTTCTATAGCGAAAGGTCATATAAGTCAGAAATTAAGAAAGAGCAAGATAGAGCTCATCGAAACCCGGAAGGGCTATCGACATTAACTTGCTTAATACTGATACATCGGGAGGAGAAGACACCAAAAGTTTATAAATCATCCGTAATCAGCTCCAAAGCATCACACCAAAAGTGTATAGATCATCCGGAATCAGCTCCCAAAGCATCTGCCGCAAAGAAGCCGAAAGGTCACATTGATAAATAATAACACATCAACGGGAGCTACCTCTCGAAGGACCAAAAAGCCCCAACGGGAGGCCGACCGGAACCCTAGTGGAGATACAGGTTATCCATACTAATCAACTTAGTACGAAGACCGACTGCGGTTTCATACCAGCAGCTATCCACGTACATTAGGAGGACAAGCTCCTCTAAAGTACACACGAGAAAGCCGGAAGTCTTCGTTTGGAAACTTACGTCTGAAAGCCTACACCCGAGAGCCACTGCTGGAAGTTCAAATGCCGGAAGCCCAAATGTGTGTTAACTCATTCATGTAAAATTTCAAAGTAGATTATCCATTTGTAAATATTCTTTTAAACATTTGCATCCATCTTGTAAATATTTTCGGATCTTTGTAAATGAACTTTTAGTGCATTTAACTTTTGGATTTTGTGGGTAGCATCTGCTGAAAACCCTCATGAGACAACACTCGTCCTACTGCGGACACCTAGAGGTTTAACGACTTGTCGCATACGCTCAATTCAATCGTGCTCCCTACGAAAACAGATTTAGCTTAGTTTTTACTTTAATCGAGGACGAATGAAAAGATAAGTGTGGGAGTATTTGATGTGCACGTAAAAATGCACATTTATATTCACATATTTATTCTTATTTAGTCGAATAAATGAACATTTTTGGGTATTTTATATGATCAAACCATGTTTTAAATATTTTCAAAATCATCACTTATTTTGGGAAAAACTGGTCACTTGTGCATATTTTAATTTGTGAAATCTTTTACTTGTTCCTTGTGATTATTTCTTGTAGGAATATTGGAGTAAAAGGATATATACACAAGAAGAGATGAGGAAAAGCATGCATTTACACAAAAGGAGGCAAATAATTAATTATTTTTATGGATAGTGGAGGCCCACACCTTTCAACTAGCTCATTTGCTCTTAAGCTTCACATTAAAGACTAGTTGACTGAGACAAAAGGCCTCATGTATTCTACATGACTTATTAGTGGCTAATGGCAATTTGAAGCTTCATGAATAGACATTTTGGGGACTTCGCAAGGAAAGTGATTAGGGTTTTAGGTTTTTTGATTATGTATATATACCCCTTTGTTTCATGTATTTGAGATCTCCTTTTTAGCATATGAAAGTGAAAGTGATCAAATAAATTAAAATGGCTTCCAATCCTATTTCTATTATGTCTCGTTTAATTTCTATGCTCTACTTTATGTTAATAGTTTATATTTTTTTTCCACAAGTAGTGTAATTTTATTTTATGCAATTAATTAATAGTTAATATCTTTTCTTCATTATTTACTCTCAGTTTTTGTTGTTCTTCAATGTTGAAGTCTATTTGCGTTGAAATAATCACAAAAATGGGGAACTAAACCCCTACAATTTAGAGGTGATGAAGCTCTCTAATCACATAGATTCAACATAGTTTATTTTTCATGCTCTCTACTTATGCTCATTAAACAATGGATGTTTAGTGTATTTTGTTAATCATGCTTGGTTTTGATGATCTATGCCTCTAATTAATAGAGGATATATCATGCTTGATCAAATGACATAACAAAATTTGCCTCTTCATCTATATATGATTTTGGCAAAAAGAGGATGTGTTAATCAACATTTGATATTCTATATTACTAACTAATATTAAATCGAATATTCTTAAAATTGATGTTGATTTCAACTTGTTGTCTTTTTCATGAGAATTGAATAGTGAATCGGATTTGTGCTATAGTTTAATGACTTACGTTATGCTAATTAATAGTATAAATATGTCATACTTATGATAAACACAATAACTAATCTCACTTATGACTAAAGAAAAAGAGATCATAACTTTATCATGTTGATTTGTGTGATCCAGAGAGTGAAAACACCTCTAAATTTCTCTTAACCAATAGTTTCATTCTCAACTTAGTCATTAGTTTTGTTAAATTTTAGTTAACACATTTTAAAGTTTGGTTTAATTTGATTGAATTTTATTAAAATTATTTCTTTCCCTGTGGATCGACTTGTACTCGCTAACGCACTACAAGTGTACGCTGTGCGCTTGCAGTTTATTATAATTCGCGATGATTTTCTAATTCATAGAATATTCGTCGTCAAACAAGTTTTTGGCGCCATTGCTGGGAAAAGAATTTGATTTTGATTTTATTCTTCGAGTTAATTTTCTTATTTCGTAAAAGTTTTAGTGTGTGTTTGTTAGATTCGACGATTGTTCACTTGTGGTTGTTCCATTTGTGTTTCTTTTTTTGGTGTTATTTTCTATTTTGTGTAGTTGTTCTTAAAAAAAAATGTTTGTAAGAAACACCATGTAGCCCAATGGCAAGGCTATGAAACTACCAATGAGTGCAACAGATTTCGAGTCACGGTTAATTCAAACAAAATTCTAAAAAACAATGTGTTTATTATGCATTTTTATTGTTGTTCATTTCTGTTACCTTGTGTATTTAGGCGTTTATTTGTTTGTCTCTTTGTCTTCCACTAGGCTTATTAGAAGAAATAAAACTTGCCTTTTGTTTTCATTTTCTTTCCTGTTTTTACTACAATTCGCTCCCTTTTGCTTTCATATATTTCTTTCCAAATTTCTCATATTACTTCTTTTACAATTAAAAAAAACAAATAAAACTTCTTGACAATTTTCTTGCAATTACTTTTCCTTTTTGTTTTCCATTTTCCCATCTACCTCCTTCCCTTCTTTGTACAAATTCTTCCTTTTCTTTACAATAATAAAAAAACCCAAATTTATTGCTTTACTTTTCCTCTCTCTATAATTTTCTTTCCCTCCTTTGCCTTCCATTCCCTGACTCCCTTCCTTCTTTTCTTTCCAGTAATTAATTAAAATTATTTCTTTCCAATTCTACTTTTCTTTCCACTCCGGTAATACTGTTGCTTTAAATTCTCTTCCAATTCACGATCTTCTATTTCATCACCCATATATAACCCTCTGCCCAAGCCATCTGAATTCCATTTTTCTACCTTCTCCATATAATTCCTACCAAATATCCTTTCAATCTGCCATCTACATTCACTAACTTCTTCTCTACTGATCACCATCTATACCCATACACAATCCCTCTACTGCACTATTTCAAACCAAGCATCCCCCTCGAGTCACCGATCCTCACCACCTTCAACACTTCTGCTCTAAAACAACCGAACCAAAAACAAACTGACCTCCACGCAATTCAATCCAAAATTTCAAAACCCCAATTTGTCACCTCCAAATCGACCTCTACTCGACTTCCACAATCCAATCTTCCACCGCTTCCAATTAGTATGGTAAAGTATTGAATTCTGTTCGAGAAATCGTGATTTGATTTTAAAGATTAAAAAAAATGGGAATTCGCGATTTGATTTTAAGAAAAAGAATTCGTCTGGTACGGTTGCACTTGCATTGTCTTAAATCGGGTTTATGAATCTCCGCTTTTGACCTTTGGGTTTGTTAGGTTGCATGCGATCTCTATTCTCATCTAATTTCATTTGTAGTGTAGAGATTTTTGTTGTCTTGTAAGTTCTTACTTAGCCGACCATCATTTTCGTTGTCTTCTGTGTTCTTTGAATTTTTTTATTTTTCTTAGGGTATTATCTCTGGTATATCATTGAAATAAAAAATGTTTTTTAACGGGCTTCAGTTTGTGTAAGTTGTAAGTAGGCCATGTCACTTTTGAGTATTTTAATTTGATAGTATTTTTGATTTAATTTTTATCTTATTATCTTTTCTTTTTCTTTCAAAAAAACACACACACACACACACAAAAAAGAAAAAAAATCACTTGCCAATTGTACATATATCCTTTTCATTTTCAGGTTGCAGAAAATCTCAAGGAGGATTACTTGCTCAAAGACTGCTCTGCTTAGCTCTACGCTCGCTTGCTTAATAAAAAATTGCCGCAATTTTTTTTTCTAATCTACAAGCATTGGTATATATTTTCTTTCCTTGTTTTTATTTTATTTGCATTGTTGATGGCTTGCACGTACATTTAAAATAATAAAAAAAAAACAATTTGTAGTTGCATTGTTAATTCACATTTAATTTCTACTTTGCATTCATCTTATCTTATTTTTTTATTTTTCTAAGGACACTGTTATATTTTGACAACTTGATTTCTTTCTAACGATTTATTTCTCGGTGTCTAGACTATGATAGAGGAATAACCATTTATAAATATTACGGTGATTCATAAATATTATATCGGTTATTCCTCGGAAGGTACTTAAACCTTCGGCTGCATTCCTAGGGTGATTCTTGGGGCACCGATAACTCCTGTCCGTTAACTGGCTGAAATTTTTTTTTGTTGAAATTAATCTTACCATCATTATATAATTTTAGAAAATTGTAAATAAGTAATTTGCATTCGTATAGTTTCATTAGGTTCATGCATACATAAAAAAAACCAAAAAAAAAAAACAATTTTGTTTTGTGAATAATTTTTTTTTCTCTTAAAGAAATTCAAAAAAAAGTTTTCTTGAAAATGTCACAATCTCCTTATTCCTACGAATTTTATGATAGTTATGAAAATCAATATAATCCATATAATTTTACACCAAATTCATATGAATATTTTAATAACAACTATTGTACAAACAATGTGGATTTTACACCATAAACTTTTCAAAATAATCCTAATTTTGCACCACAAAATTTTCAAATTGACGATCAAACCTCAACTCTTGAAACAAAAATTGAATCTTTACTTGAAATGAGCACACAACAAAATCAAAGAATAAATGAATGGTGTAACTCATATTTGTGCAACAACTTAGGTCAATGTTTTCAAAATAATCAAAATTCAAATTCAACTTCAAATTCAAATGATTTTGATTATAACCCTTGTCAATCCAATTCAGAACTCAAAAATTAATTGCAAATTCCAAATGGAAATGTGAATAACTTTTCAAATGGTATTGGCAATGGGAATAATTTCAATTGTGGTGCAACTGAAATTTTTTGTTCTTAGCAATTTCAAATTGAAAATTCTCATGTAAATAATTATAAATTAGATTTTGTTTAACAAATGAAAAATCCATAATATTCACATGAATTTTTTGTTTCAAGACTACTTGAATTTTCGTGAAAAATAAAATAATCAAAACTGAATATGTGATGATTCGAATGAAAATCCATCTTTTACTAAAATCGAAAATTTTCAACTAACAACTTTTGAAATTGATGAAAATCTTATTGAAGTTATGAAAGCTCTGTGATTGATTTGAATTTAAATTCTCTTGAAAATGAAGACGTCAATCTTCAATTTGATCTTCCTCTCTCAAATTCTGAAAATTTCGAAAATTTAGCAACTTTAGATTGCCAACATGACAAAAATGATGAAGTTGTTAACAATTGTTTGGGTGAGGACGACTTTGATGAGTGAAAACTTCTTAAACTGATTGAAGACAATGTTGTTGGGTCTAAAAATGAAAATGAATCATTTGAAAACTTTGAGATTCTTGAGGTTGAAAACAACGAAACTGGTGAATGTGATCTTAAGCACAATAACGATTTTTCTGAAACTGTTGAAACTCCTTACGACTTGATCGTTTCAACTGAACCTCACTGTGATCACTTGTTTTTCAAAGATAAATTTCTATAGTATATGAACTCTTTCTGGAATAACACTGTTTTTGAGAAAACACGATTTCAAAATTTACCGAAAATTCATTTATTTCGTTTTAATTTTAGGTTTACGAATGAACCTTTAGTTAACAAATTTTCACATGTATCTCAATTTATACATCATTTGAACAAGTCAAACTTTGTTCTTTAAACTTTTTCTGAACCCCAGCTCACTGACCTCTCTTTAGTTGCTATAGAAATTCAATTCGATTTTTGAATCAATTGTAAGCTCAAATTTTTAAAATTAGCAACTCAAACTTTTGAAAAAGAAAATTTGTTTTTCCAAATCTGAAATGTAATATGAAATCCTTTATGATTTGGTTTTCTGTGCTAAAGTTGTGTCTCATAATCTTAATGAGGCTGCTCCATTAGTTCATTGTGGACCGGTTCATCTATTCGATGACTGCATATTTTCTGGATGCACATTCGGTAAGATGCACCAACCATCTTTTGTAAATATGTAAATATTTCTCTTCCGTTGTGTCATGCATTGACTTCGGGGACACAGTCGAAATCAAGTGTGGGGGGGAGTCTCATTTTCATTATGTCTTGCATAGTTTAAGTTTGCTTATTTTCTTTCGTTTTTCTAAAAAAAAGAGTTTTGTACTTCTATTTACTTTTAAATAAGACATGATGGAGTTAGCATATAATTTTGGTCGTTCGATTAAAATGTTTGGAAATTTTCTTCCCTTAGCGGATAATGAAAGGAAAGTTTGAATTATGAGCAAATTAAGTGTAACTGGTATATAGGGAGATTCGCAGGCTATGAGTATGAAATGTTTTCTGAATTGTTATCTGATTAAATGAATGGCTGATTTAGACTACTTGCGATAACATTTTATATCTTTTAAGTGAAGTTGTGCTAACATATTCTTGCTTAACTCTCTCTCTTACGTAAAAAAAAATAAAATAAAATAAAAAAAGAAACGAAAAAAGAGAAGTGTGTGTGTGTATATATATATATATTAATCCAAGGGTATCCAACATTGCTAGTACATCTAGCGTTGGTGTGCAAACCCGCCAAGCTCTTTCTGACATGTTGTTGACAAAGTCAGCGTCGGCGTACCTTGGTCTCATTTTATGAGTTGGACACCTTAAGATTACCGACCCTCACGTAAGCCGTAATTCAGTGTAGGGGTGACATACCTAGGTATTTGTAAATAATAATAATGTGAATATTTTGTAAAAAAGAGAGAGTTAGCACTTAAAATCCAAGCACATTCTTCACCTACTTGACCTAACTTGTTAACAAAAAGGAAGTTGAGATATCGTTTTACAACTGCTGATATTGATTATTGAATTCATTTAATTTTTGCACTATATTTCTACCAAAATAACTGGCCAAGCTGGAGGGGTTTGCGACGATAACATGACCTTTGTTTGAAGTTATGATTAGTAATAGACTCAAATTTCATAGTGACAACCCAAATTTGTGTTAATTCATTTGTGTAAAATTTAAAAGTAGATTATCCATTTGTAAATATTCTTTTAAAAATTTGCATTCATCTTGTAAATATTTTCGAATGTTGCATTTTGTAAATATATTTTTTGTTCATTTAACTTTTGGATTTTGTAGGTAGTATCCGCTGAAAACCCTCACGAGACAACACTCGTCCTACTGGGGTCACTCAGAAGTTTAACGGCTTGTTACATACGCTCAATGCAATCGTGCTCCCTATGAAAACGGATTTAGATTAGTTTTTACTTTATTCAAGGACGAATAAAAAGATAAGTGCGGGAGTATTTAATGTCCACGTAAAATGCACGTTTATTCTTATTTAGTTGAATAAATGAATATTTTTGGGTATTTTATATGATCAAACCATGTTTTAAATATTTCCATAATCATCACTTACTTTGGGAAAAAGTGATCACTTGTGCATATTTTAATTTGTGAAATCTTTTACTTGTTCCTTGTGATTATCTCATGTAGGAATATTGGAGCTAAAAGGATATATACACATGAAGAGATGAGGGAAAGCTTGCATTTACACAAAAGGAGGCAAAGAATTAATTCATTTTATGGATAGTGGAGGACCACACCTTTCAAGTAGCCCACTTGCTCTTAAGCTTCACATTAAAGACTAATTGACTTAGACAAAAGGCCTCATGCATTCTATATGACTTATTAGTGGATAATGGCAATTTAAAGCTTCATGAATGGACATTTTGGGGATTTCCCAAGGAAAGTGATTAGGGTTTTGGGGGGTTTTGATCATGTACATATACCCCTTTGTTTCATGTATTTGAGATCCCCTTTTAGCATATGAAAGTGAAAGTGATCAAATAAATAAAAATGGCTTTCAAGCCCATTTTTTATGTCTCTCTTATGTCTCGTTTAATTTCTATGCTCTACTGTTAGTAGTTTAGATTTTCTTTTCTGCAAGTAGTGTAATTTTATTTTATGCAATTAGTTAGTAGTTAATATCTTTTCTTCATTATTTATTCTCTGTTTTTTGTTGTTCTTCAGTGTTGAAATAATCACAAAAATGAGGAGCTAAACCCCTATAATTTAGGGGTGATGAAGCTCGCTAATCACATAGATTATTTTTCATGCTCTCTACTTATGCTTATTAAACATTGGATGTTTAGTGTATTTTGTTAATCATGCTTGGTTTTGATGATCTATGCCTTTAATTAATAGAAGATATATCATGCTTGATCAAATGACACAACAAAATTTGCCTCTTCATCTATATATGATTTTGGCAAAAAGAGGAGGATTAACATTTGATATTCTATATTACTAACTAATAGTAAATAGAGTATTCTAAAAATTGATGTTGCTTTCAAATTGTTGTTTTTTCATGAGAATTGAATAGTGAATCAGATTTGTGCTATAGTTTGATGACTTACGTTATGCTAATTAATAGTATAAATATGTCATACTTATGATAAACACAATAACTAATCTCATTTATGACTAAAGAAAAAGAGATCATAACTTCATGTTGATTTGTGTGATCTAGAGAGTGGAAACACCTCTAAATTGCTCTTAACCAATAGTTTCATTCTCAACTTAGTCATTAGTTTTGTTAAATTTTAGTTCACACATTTTAAAGTTTGGTTTCATTTTATTGAATTTAGTTAAAATTATTTCTTTCCCCGTGGATCGACTCATACTCGCTAACGTACTACAAGTGTACGTTGTGTGCTTGCGGTTTATTACACTTCGCGATGATTTCCTAATTCATAGAATATTCGTCGTCGAACAAGTTTTTGGTGCCATTGCCAGAGAAAGAATTTGATTTTGATTTTATTCTTCGAGTTAATTTTCTTGTTTTGCCTTCTTAAAAAAAAGGATTAGTGTGTGTTTGTTGTTAGATTCGACATTTGTTCACTTGTGGTTGTTCTTTTTTTAGTGTTATTTTCTATTTTGTGTAGTTGTTCTTAAAAAAAATGTGTTTATTGTGCATTTTTATTGTTGTTCAATTCTGTTGGCTTGTGTATTTGGGCATTTATTTGTTTGTGTCTTTGTCTTCCATTAAGCTTATTAGAAGAAAAAAAACTTGCCTTTTGTTTTCATTTTCGTTCCTGTTTTTACTACAGTTTGCTCCCTTTTGCTTTCGTCTATTTCTTTCCAAATTTCTCATTTTACTTCTTTGACAATTAAAAAAAAACTTCTTGCCAATTTTTCTGCAATTACTTTTCCTTTTTGTTTCCCTTTTTCCCATCTGTCTCCTTCCCTTCTTTGTACAAATTCTATCTTTTCTTTACAATAATAATAAAAGACCCCAAATTTATTAGTTTCCTTTTCCTCTCTCTGTAATTTTCTTTCCCTCCTTCTCCTTACATTCCCTGTCTATCTTTCTTCTTTTCTTTCCAGTAATTAATTAAAATTATTTCTTTCCACTATGGTAATACTGCCGCTTTAAATTCTCTGCCAATTCATAGTCTTCTATTTCATCACCAGTATATAACTCTCCACCCAAGCCATCTGAATTCCATTTTTCAGCCTTCTCCATATAATTCCTACCAAATACCTTATCAATCTGCCATCTACATTCACTAACTTCCTCTCTACTGATCACCATCTATACCCATACACAATCCCTCTGCCTCACCATTTCAAACAAAGCATTCCCCTCCAGTAACCGCTCCTCACCACCTTCAACGCTTCTGCTCTCAAACAACCGAACCAAAAACAATTTGACCTCCACGCAATCCATTCCAAAATTTCAAAACCCCAATTCACCACCTCAAATCGACCTCTACTCAACTTCCACAATCCAATCTTCCACCGCTTCCAATTCATATGGTAATGTATTGAATTATATTCAAGAAATCACGATTTGATTTTGAAGATTAAAAAAAGGGAATTCGCGATTTGATTTTAAGAAAAAGAAGTCGTCTAGTACGGTTGCACTTGCATTGTCTTAAATCGGGTTTATGAATCTCCCTTTTTGACCTTTGGGTTTGTTACGTTGTGTGCGATCTCTATTCTCATCTAATTTCATTTGAAGTGTGGTGATTTTAGTTGCATTGTCCTAACTCCGAAACCAGCTGATGGTGAAGGGGTATCGGAAGAATGCGAGTGCAGAAGAACCTTCCGAAAACAGGAAGCCATATAATAGAAAGAACCGAAAGCCAGAAAGAATGATCTGCGAGCAACATGCACAAGCACATTCGTAGAAGGAAGGAACTCAAGGTCTACAGAACGCCAACAATGTTCATCAGGAAAGGATCTATTCGACAAGGTCAGATCAGTGGGATCCTTCCCACAACGTCAACCCGGCAGGTGGTCTTGTTGTGAAAAGCCATCCAGGTCAGAAACCAAGAAAGTTGAAGAAAGAAGATCCACCTATAGGAACCCGAAAGGCCGAAAGGGCCTTCAATACTAACCCCCTAATACTGATACGACAAGAGGGTTGAAACAGCAAGAGCATCAAGCCGGAAAAGCATAAGGATTATCTAGGACTAACTTCCAAAACACCCACTGCATGAATGCCGAAAGAGCGTCTGGATAAACAACAGACGGTTTACCTAGAACAACCTTTTTAAGCATCAGGGTATCCCTGGAAATCCCACCGAGAAGAAAACCGGAACCCCGAAAGGGATACAAGCTATCCACACTAGTTTATTCAGCACAGACACCGATAGTGATTCCGAACTGGCTTCTATCCACATACATAATGAGGGCAGGCTCCTCCAAGTATTCACGGAAAAACCATAAGCCTATATCCAAAACTCTTTGACCGAGAGCATGCAACTGAGAGCTCAAAATGCCTTTCGAAGAGCTACAACGACGTCAAGCGCATATCAATCTCAAAGAGGCTCATGGTTAGCCGAAACCTTCATTGCGGAAGCTACAATTAAAACTTCAAAACGTCCGGAAGCGAAAACATTCAAGACCAAAGAAAAAAGCGACCAACAAAGACTCCTGAAGGCCCAATGGCCCAACCGTGGAGGGTGACCCAAGTTCCCTATAAATAAGACCCCAAGGGTCACATTAGGGAGGATCCGAACTCTTGTACTCTTCCTCTTAAGAAAAACCCAAAAATGGAGACCAATTTAAGGATCTCTTCAATTCTGTTCGTGTAAGAAAAAGATTAATAAAGAGCAAGATCTATACCTATGGTATTTACTGTGAGTTTATCATTTTCAATTATTGTGGTTTTGATTTACTGTTTGCTACCTACGTATGCCTGGATTCTTACTCGAATTTATACCTATAATCAGAGGAAATGACTCCTCTCAGTCAACCTAAATCCTTCCTATAAGCTTAGGTGTGATCGACGAGTTTATATATCCCAGCGAATTTGGTCTTGATACCTAGAAATGGTAGTCTGACCCAAACTTGTGAAGGATAAGCGAACCATTTCCCTCTCAGGTTCATCACCGTCGACCTGATTCCGGCGTTGACGAAAACTATCGTTAACATTTTGGCACTAGAAGGAGGGCCGAACCTCCGATCCTTTGGTTAACCTTACCACAAATCTACCTACGTCGTTCCGTCCCGGATTGGACTGAAGCATTGAAGAAGCAAAGTTATGGCTAAGAGGCCCCCGCAAAAGCCTTTAGGATCTCAAATGGATAAGTTGAAAATTGTCGATCCTGGATTAATAGAAGAGCAAAGATTGAGAGTAGAAGCCCGATAGGTAATAAAGCGGAAAAGTAAAATGGAACCACACATTTATGACACTTGGGATAATAGCCTTTCCTACATAGGGTAAATCTTAACACCCCCTCTAAGTGGTTCTACATCAGAGGATACTAGCATTTTCTCTCACCTAAGGAAAGATCTCTACAAGCAGATTAGAAGAAGGACATTTGAGCATGAAATAATGAGCGATTTTGACCATTTCACCCACAAATGGTCCGAACGGATAATGTCTCAACCTTAATATATTTTGGGAAGAAAGAACGAGGGTTTAGGTACAACAACTAGGTTGGGTCACAAAAGGATTAAACCCCAGCGGCGAGAAAAGGGGCATACACTATGGATACCCAAGGGATACTACCTCACCACTTCTATAGAAAATATTTACTTCCTAACCAAACATGAACTTAACTATGGCCATCTGCGAATAAACAACCCAAATACGAAAGGAAGACGGGAGAACCCTATTGTCATTACCACATGAGAAATGGACATGACACCAATCACTACAGAGTCCTTGAGGAAACCATCATTAGATTTATTAGCCAAGGCCGATTACAAGAATTTATGAAAAGATCAAAGTGAATTCGGCAAAAATCCTTAGGAAAAAGATTACTAAACATGTCCAATGGTATGGGAAACCTCCCTTTCAAAGATTACAACCCAAAAGGGGTCAAACAACAAATGGATTAAATCCTTTGTCATCACCAAATTGGTCGGGATGAGGCATCCCTTAGAAGGGGAAGACGTGTTAGTCTTTCTCCATACCCAAATCAGAGGGGGTCAGTTAAAGCAGCAAAAGCATAAGCCTCCGTTTCACACTAGAAATGGTCGTGGCGGTGCATCTAAACTTAGCATGCCCTGCCTCTACTCGCAGAAGAGTATGCCCTGCCTCTGCTAGAACTTAGAACGTCCTACCTCTGCTCGCAAAAGTGCACGTTCTACCTCTACTTATGTTCCGCGTTACCCGCATAAGAGAACACAAACCCCTATAATCGCCTACGATGGTCAGGATAGGGCACCCCTCGGAGGGGGTGGCGTATTAGCCTATATTAGAACCTATGATGGTCAGTATAGAGCATCAAAAGAGTAAACCTTAGTTCTGTGCGTACAATGACCCCATCTAAGTTTCTAATACCTTATCATCGCCTACTATGGTCAGGATGAGGCACCTCCTGAAGGGAGGTCGAGTAAGTCCTTGGGCCCTACTTGTGGATAAGCTAGCCAAGCACACCGGACACGCAGGCCCAGAGAGTGGCCAACAAAGCACATACATCCTCTGCTTTGAAATCAAAAGGCTGAGGAGTGGATTAGGAAGCACGTACAGCCTCTGCTTCACAAATCAAATCCAAAAGGGATGCCAAAACAATTAATGCCGGAAAAGATTTCTGGTCTTTCATCTATATTAATACCCGAATCTGGATCGATTCGGCTCTTTACAAATACCGGAGGGGGTTCCGGTCTTCTATATATTTATACCCGAATCTGGGTCAATTCGGCTCTTTACAAACATCGGAGGGGGTTCCGGTCTTCTATATATTAATACCCGAATCTACGTCGATTCGGCTCTTCACAAACACCAGAGGGGGTTTCAATCTTCTACATATTAATATCCGAATCAGGGTCGATTCGGATCTTCATAAACACCGGAGGGGGTTCCGGTCTTCTATATATTAATACCCGAATCTGGGTCAATTCGGCTCTTCAAAAATACCGGAGGGGGATTGGCTCTTCAAAAATACCGGAGGGGGATCCGGTCTTCTATATATTAATACCCAAATCAGGGTCGATTCGTCTCTTCACAAATACCGGAGGGTGCTCCGGTCTTCTATATATTAATACTCAAATCTAGGTCGATTCGGCTCTTCACAAATACCGTAAGGGGTTCCGGTATCTTATATGTTAAAACCCGAGTCTGAATTAATTCGGCTCCTCATAATACCGGAAGGGGATTCCCGGTCTTCAGTCTTCAATTACCCGAATAAAAAGTGGTCCGGGACTTCTGTTTAATGCCAAAAGTGGTCTCCTAGTCTTCAATTTTTAACCGCCTGAATAAGGTTTGCCTCAGGATTTATATCCAATGCCGGAAGAGGAGTTCCAATCATCAATCTTTAAATCGTCGGAACCAAGGACGGTTCAAGACTTCTACTAATACCGAAAGGAAGTCTCTGGTCTACAATCTTTAATACCCGAATCTGGGTTGATTCAGTTCCTCACAAATATCGGAAGAAGCTACCTAATCCTAGGTTCCACTCTTAACCGGATGTGCGGTTTTGATTTCATCACAAAACATCCAGATCTGGACTGGTTCAAGTTCTCAAAGTTGAACGAGAAAAAGTTAGTCAAACCTCTCCCCAACTCTAATCTGGTTTGGAGACATACTTCCATCAGCATCAGGTGCAAACTTATGACCCTCACGCTTGCTCAGGAAAGTATTTTTAATTTATGCATACGTTAGTTGAGTATGTCGAATTTTTGCACTAACACATGAACCACAAACGAAACATTATAAGTGTTTCATATCTAATGCACCTTAATACTATTAACCAAACTGAGCACATGACGCTCTATAAAAGCCAATAAGACAAACTCCTAACAAAATGCATCGGAGATGTGCACCTTGTCATGGTATAACCATATCTAAAGAAAAGCGTTTATACTAAAATGCACGGTCACATGTTAAAGTAATATCATTGTAAGTCCTATCCCTATTGGTAAATACCGTTGCTATAGAATACTGTACTGCACTGGTAATGTAACAACCCGAATTCCGACAGACTGAATTTTTTCTTCTTTTCAAAATTTTAATCAATCGAAACCCGTGTTGGTTGCTCTGGTATCCTACCGAAAAGACAGAGAAATTAAATATATCAGAGCTCAGAAAATATCTCATAGCGGAATGGATAAAGTATAATATAATCAAAGTATAGCCTTACCATAGTAATAATACTTCCTAACTAGTATCCAAAGCCATTATATCTCTGTCACAAATCTAACCTGTGAGTATATTATGAAGAGGGGGTCAGAACACAAGTTCCAGTGACTGGATATAACTATACACTTTGGATAATCCTACATATAATTCAATCACATTTTCTTATTTATTAGGTTACTTGGGCTAACAACACTCAATCCTTACACATACATCGTACCCATTTACTTCCCAGTGGATTAACCTAATAAGTATATATGTTGCTACCCCCCAATTTTGAGATACACCCCATGGTACCCCACTCGCACGGTCTCCACCGTAATGCCACAGAAATGAACGCAGTCCCTCATCCTGCTTCGAAGTGACGTACGGATCTGTACATAACAATTTTACGGTCCGCATATATCTGTCATTACTGTGCTACATGTGACACCTCACGTCCGTTAATGTCACTCATTAAGAGACTGCATTAAGTTATGTAAAGCGTTACAGGTAAACAGAGACATTACAAGACAGATATAAAATTGCAGCGGAATAAAAACATACTTTATTAATCATAAAGCGTCGTGGTTCAAAACATCATATGTCTGAATTACATAAAAACCAGTACATCATAAAAACTTTTGCCTTGCACTTAAACATCAGAGTACAAAATTAAAGAAGCATAATCCCAAAATAAAACGTAGCGATAGTAGCAAAGATAGGAGCTTGAGCAATACATCTAAGCAGCTCTAGCAAAACGAGCAGAATCCTGGTCAAACTCGAGTATTCCCACCCTGAGAACCTGGGGGGTGGGAAACAGAAGAAAGGAGAGGAGACAAAAAGGGTAAGACATAAAGTTTGGCGAGTCCAATTACTTTTAGTAAGTAAATAAATAAAAGTATCATGACAGACATATAAAGTGGATAAGAAAGATAACATCATGAAAGGTAGATATGACAAGGTAAACATGATAGACTGTATATGCTTCTCTAATGATTACTCTGATTCTCTGCACTAATACTAGTATAACCAGAATGTGATGATCCTAACAACTATAAGATGATAGACTTAGGCGTACTTCTTGTGGGAGATTTTAACCCCATACAATCCACAAGCATCCCAATCCTAACAGGCTTCTAAAATTTACCAGATTCTAGATGCACCTTAACTACTACCCTAACCGATTGGCTCCTACTCCGTAGATACCCTGTGCCGGCCCCACGGTAGGAGGTATCACTTCCTAAAGTGGAAACCCTTTGTTGATGTTCACAACCATATCTACAGGTGTCACGGTCGTCTTATTCCTCTCTGCTCGGACATGCATGCACATGTCTCGGTCGGTTTGCGCCGCCCACACCGTCCTCCACATTTGTATCTCTTACAATCAGCCAAGTCAGTGTGTCCCAAATTCGACCTAGCGCCGAGTACTCGTTTGATACCATTCTACGGGTTACTAATTGAAACGGGTCCCTCACGCAAGATGATACAAGCTCTCCCCCTTGTCTTGTATCCCCACTAGGATTTCCACAGGCTATGTATACCTGTTGGTGTCTTTAATTACATAACCCTATCATTTCCACAAGTAATGCTGGCCTAACGGTGTCTTTAATTACATAACCCCAATATATTAAGTTTGTGGGCCTATATATAAATATTACCCACCCTACCCAGATATACTTAACCTTCCAACTGTTTTAACCAAGTTCACTTAATCCCTTTTCAAAATCATGTTCATACAATCCCTATGGATTCAACTAGGTTAAGTATTCCAATTCATTACCATGTCCATTTATGGTTATAATATGCTAGACCCCTCACATTAAGCCTACCACTTGTGGATGCTGGATATGCAGGTTGTTCCGGGCAGACTTCTTCTATAAGTCGGGCTAAACCTCGTGTCTTAGTACGTCTCGTATTTGTGAACCTAGACCCCTCACATTGGATGAACCACTTGTGGTCACTGGATATGTCGTTCGGTTCCGAGTAGACTTACACCACAAGTGTAATCTAACCTCTTGTCTAGGAGCAATTGCAGTTTCTAATTACTGTAATCCTAGGCATTTCATTATTAGCAAATTTTACCTATGTCGTTATAGGTTTCATGCCCCCTTTCCCCAATTATGTTCATAATAAATTATATGCCCTAAATTCATGTCCATAAACATTATTCAAGTTATGCCAAATCTCTCATTTACAAGTTATTCCCAATTTCAATGTTTTTCCCCTTATTCCCCGTTTAACGCGTTCGCATATTCCAGCAGCATGCCAAGGCTCGAAAGTAGTCTGGCTATATAAAATAAAAGGGAAAGATGAAGAGAAGATGATAGAAATGATTATACTAACAAGGTTGACATAAACACATAGTGGCATTTTGATAAGGCGGTCATATAAAAACAGATCTAGTGAACATGCGATAATAGAACTAATTCTAACATAATAGGGATGTCGTAATAGGCATGATAAGATCTAAACAATAATTTAGAAGTCCAACTAATAAGTGATCCAATTTAACCACAAACATGATAGGTATAAGGTGATCAAAATAGTGAATTAGATCTATAATCAAAGATAGATCTGACATGATAAAGGTCAAGATCCAAGTCATAGTTATGTCAGAATATCATGGATTCACAAGTTAATACAGATCTGATATGATTCAAACAGTCATAGGCATAAATACAAATTACAGTCATATCATGTTTTACCTTTTAATTATTTAAATCTAAAAGTAACTTAAACTTACAATGTTCAGATCCTGAAAGATAGAAGAAGAACAACAAAGGTTGAATTGCAGATCTACACTTGAATAACTTGATTAACTTGATTGCAAAAGAAGGAAAAAGGTTTGATTCAGTGTTGGCACCGACATGATCTAGTCTTCTATTATTTTTTAGTGTAGAAAACAAGAGAAATGGAGATATATTTAGAGCCACTAGCCCCCAAACCCTAACTGCCACGTCTTCCCTAGGGGGACTTCTTCATACAATGACCGTTTTACGCAAATCAAGTGTCTATCTTGACCAGAATTTCAAGATGGATGCAATGGCGCAGTCCGTTTCCCTTAATTCTGAATATTAAATTAATTATTATTTAATTTATCCACTTTAGTGTTGTTAAAACTATGGGGTATTACACTACGTAAGTATACGGACTGCCACCTTCGATCAAATCAGATTCCATACCAGAGTAATGCCCTCAAGTCCACGATACCCTACCCAGAGCAGACATGCATATATCTTGATTTTCCCATGTACTTATCGTCAATCGTATTCGATGCCTTAACCGCACATAATGTGCACCGAGTTTCGTGGCAGGGCTATACAAGAAACACGTAACTCGGTCGGGAGCTTTTCCATATCTGTACAGGCTTGCCTTTAAGAGCCTAAAAATATAGATATTTCTAGGGTCTTTTTTTATTGTGGCTATCGCCCCACCTCGGCCCCTCCCTCAAATAGTGAAGATTACAAGAACTAAGCGACTTGCCCCTAATGAACAATCTAAACATCCAGCTGGTGTCTCCCCTCAACAACCATACCTCGATAGTGAAAGGTGAATGGTCTATTGGGTTTAGCTCTGGTCATTTCGCATCCCACTAGCTGCCGATGACGGGTACTCGACGATCTACTATCTTTATTGGTCCTGACCTCTGCCTCCACGTTGAGGCGACCACTGAATCACCCTAGTGTCACCACGTCACAACATTATGACTGCAAAGCTACTTTTGCAGTCAAGGCCCACCCACCTGGTAGTAACGTGCAGACCCAACCTCTACGAGCACAGCCTAAACTTCTGCCACCGCATAGAGGACTACTAGGAGAACTTTACGTACTCAGGAAGCCGCATGCTTCCCCTTCCAGTCCTTCGGAGCCGACAAAATAATCAGATGAATGTGTGCTCCCCTCGTGCCTCATGACACCACGATGATCTACCCCGTTGGGTTATTCACCCTCGAATGTGCGGACTGGTCCAAGCGCCTTATTTTAATATGTTATTAGACTCTATGTCTAAACATTCCTTTATGCGCTTGCTTTACCTCATCAGAATTCCATTTAACTTGGTTATTCCCATTCACATTGACTTCTTATTCAAGTTACTAAGTTCCTCTTGCTTATTAACTTCGGTCTTATAACATAACCTATTTAAGCCATTAGTAAGCCTACAACATGTTATTCTCTAGATTGTGATCCAAGGTCTGTAATCCACAATCCCTTTTAATTCTTGTTAATTTCAAAGTTACAATAACATGTTCTACTTAATATGTAATTAAGTATATCTCCATTCACATGTTTTCTATTTAACACGTCAGTCATTATTTATGTTTAAATATGACTTATTTCATTTCATAAGTTTGCCTCACTCTTTCCTATTTATTTATAATTCCCTCTTACACTGTCACTACAACTTATCGTTGTTTACTTATTAACTTAGTTCTCTCAACTAAGGTTCACTAATAAGACTCATTTCCATTTATTATAACCTATGTTATAATTTTCCCTTGTCCCTAGGACAAGCCTTAACATGTTATTCTTATCAGCATATTCCAGATTTCCAAGTTTTCAAATTACTTAATTTATAATTAAGTATGACTTCTTGCATTTCATAAATTTCCCCCATTTGTTGATTACTTAATTTACAATTAAGTGCCATTTTTCTCATTACACAAGTTTTCTCATTTTCTCACTAGTTTATTATAATATAAGTTATAATATCCACTTGTCCGTAGGACAAGTTTACCTATTATATAACATTCTCATTAATATAATTTATTTATAATAGGTTATTATCATTCCTCATTCATTTCATTTCATTTTACTGTTGTGTCTTTCATTCAATTCCATTAATTACCATTAATGTCATTTATTAGTCCTGCTATTTGCATATATTTTTATATATGTATATATATTCATGCACTAGACCTCTCACATTAAGCCTATACTTATGGATGCTGGATTTACCAAGCGGTTGCAGGCAGACTTCTACCGCAAGTTAGTTTAACCTCATGTCTTAGTACCACTACATGTTTCATTTATGCACTTAGCCCTCACATTAGAATTATCACTCGTGAATGCCGGGCGGTTCCGGGCAGACTTCTATCACAAATGCAATCTAACCTCGTGTCTAAGCGTGGTTACAGTTCCTATGCACTGTAAATTTTCTATATAATTTAGGCGTTTCCATTCTTTAAAATCTATTTTACATGTCATCATATTAAACCCATTTTATGTTGCACGTTCTTTCTAACATACAATAAATTCTACTCTAATATGTAATCGTTTAACCATGTAATTATTCAAATCATACAAACTAACATGTAATGTTCCCAATTTCTACCGTTAAAGGTCATGTACATTAATGTCACAAATTAACATGGAATTGAAACAACAGTAAGTGCTACACATATTTTGATAAGTTTATATTTCAACATATGAATTTTGCAACATATTAATATCTTAGCATATAAATATTCCAACATGTCATATTTGTCACTTTAATCTTTTCAACATATGTTTAAACATCTCAACATATCATATTTCAACATGTCATATATAACATTTCAATGCTTTTTTATTTATTCTAGAAAATTCACATCGTGTAATAATGGGGAATGTTGAACGATAATATATCATTATCAAAAATGATATAACTCAAATCCACTTACCTCACTTGCTTTCCAAATCCTTAATCTGGTCCAGATCTAGCATTCCATGGTTTTCCCCTGATTGGATTCAGAACCTAACAACCATGGATTCATAATTTTTACTTAAAAAAAAGGGAAGAAAGAGTAAGAAAATAGAATAGACAAGATCTAGAAAATTACCTCACTTCGCATAGGATTCTGAACACCTTTTTATTAACGTCAGTTCTTTTCCTCTGGATCTTGATTTAGAATTCTTCCTAAACTAATAATCTTAATTTTTTGAAGAGATTTGAGGAGGAAGAAGAATAGCAGAGCTTCTGCGTTGTCTCAGAAATGTGAGATTTAGCTCGGCTCTACTAGCCTATTTATAGGTGTTCAGAATCTTATCGTACACGCAGATTTGAGTCAGCATTGAACTTGGTTAAGAAAACAGTCCAGATTCATCGTTTAATGTTTACTTTTTAAATGTTCAATCTCTTTCATGTTTTGCCTTTTCATACCTTTTTTTACGCTGCATATATATATATATATATATATATATATATATATATATAATATTAATGTTTTGCAACGTTTAATAGCTTCATTGTTTGCTATTTTTAAATTGATTTTGTCTATTTTCCTTCTATAACTAACTGCATGTTATTAATCTTTTACTTTTGAATTTCGAATGTTATGTGTATATAACTCTGCACATCCTGCTTTATTTTTATTTTATTACATGCCTAATCTTTTTATGTAATGCAATCATTTTACCATCAGTTATGAATTTAGTGCATGTATTATCTTCCCATCAGTTTTGAATTGATTTGAATTATATTCATATATAAGGTCCTTATATGTATACAAAACTTGTAATGACCATTTTACGCGTATATATATATATATATATATGCACAATTTTTGTTTTGTTTTCAAAATTCAAACGGTATTGCACCTTAATTGATTCTTGCCATATTTCTATGATTTCAGCCTTATCTTGAATTTTATCTCTTGTGTGTGTGTATATATATATATATATATATATATATATATTTATATATTCCTACATGTATATACACGTATATTCTCATATACATATATTTTCTTTACTTTTTATATGTATATTTTTCCTTATATATGCGTTTGTACATATTTTCTCTCGTGAACATGTATCATTTTAGTTGTTCCCTTAAAACAAAAATATGACGGCGATGAGGATTGAACTCTATACCTCTTGTATGCAAGTCACATGTTCTAACCAATTGGACTACTAAGGCTATTGCTAAAAAGGCTTAGAACAATGGTACTTATTGTTCTCTTCCAACTTCTCTTTTTCATGTTTGCTATAATATTTTATTTAACCCATTGCATGCATCTTTTTCTTTTATTTCTCTTTTATTATTAATGCATAATCAGTGCATGTAACACATTACACTGCATGACACCAATCTTTTCTTTCTTTTAATCTATGCATTATATTTTATTTGCATTAATCTTTATTTCATTCTTCATATATACATTTATATCTATGCATATATATATATATACACACACACACACACACACACACATGCATTATTTAATTATTAAATTGTCATAAAATGCGGGATGTTACATTCTTCCACCCTTAGAAAATTTCGTCTTTGAAATTTGATAAGGGTAAATATCAATTAATCCCTCGCATAATATACATCCATCATGTGTGCATCCAATTTTTGTAAACATTGTGCATGTGTGCAAAGTGAAATACAACATAATAATGCATGTATGCCTAAGTAGTACCTCCTATGTGTATGCAAATTTTTCAAAAATCTTTTTAAAATATGATGCTCACATCCTAAATATATTAGTAGTTCAACATGAATGCAATATTTTGAAAATCAAAATATATTTTCATTCAAATTTCCCACATTCTTGCAAAGCAAGAGTGCAGTTAATCCCAACCAAATTTATTTTTCTGAATTTCAGAAAAATCGAATTTTCTAAATTTGATTACTTACGTTACAAAAAAGGAAGAATACGGAAAACTTCACAAATTTTCTATATTCGATTTCTTATGTTACAAAAAGGCGGAAAACGGAAATCTTCACATCTCCCGTTTTTCTGTTTCGACTTTTTTCCACTCGTTCTTGGATTTTATGAAATTATTTATAAAGATTCCCCAATTTTCTTATCCATGCACAGTCCACATAAGAAAAATTTTATTGTTACATATTTTCTTTTTTTCATCTTATCTTGGGAATTTTTATTCTTATTCATCTTTTCTCATAATTTGTCAAATTTGTCGCTTTACTGAATTTGTTGTTTCCTTTTTATTTATGCCTTTACTCTTCTCTTAGCTTATTAAATCATCTGATCCAAGTTTAATTTCAAATAAGCCTTCAACTAAAATAGGAAAACAGACACTCTACACATCTACTACTAAGGGCCAAGAATTTCGGGACTATGTCCCCCTCATACAACAAGCTTGAACCACGGGATCCATGACAGGTTTAGGTGTTGCCCTAACAACCCAACGGGAAAAATAACAGAACAATTCCAACAGAAATGCAATATTGGGTAGTACCGCTAACATGAAAATTAGCAACATGATCAAAATACTTACTTGCTGTTTTACTATCTAGTAGTCACCACTAGTTCTAGCTGTATACAGACAATTATTTCATGCAACACCCTAGGCTTTTCAATGCTTATGCATTCTACGGGAACTTGCTAATATTCCAAGATAATTCTCGCTATTTGCTTCATAGCTTCAAAACATTTCCCATCTTCCGTAGGCACTATTTCTTACCTACTCCATACTTTTAAAACATGATTTGGCCTTTTCATTTAAATTTTTCTTCCAAAAATTTAAAAGTGTCAAAACTTTACTTTCTTCATGAAAACTTGCTTTTGCCAAACCATAAAAACATGTCATCCTAAAAAAATGTAAATCATATTTTTTTTCAAATAACAAAAACAGGAGTAAATAAGGACGATTATTTCTCAATCGGGTTTATAACTTGTTCTTACCTATAAGGTCGGTTCAGTTTCTTACTACAAGGTGCAAACATCCATTCTATTCTTAATTTCTACAACTTATTTTGCCCATGTAACAAAATTTTCTCTTTTAAACAAATTATCAAAAATGATTGTCAAAAGAATAGAGATTTCAAAACTTTCTTCATTAAAAATTCTTATATGAAATATAACAAGGAAACTAGCGCGCTCATGTTCTATAATATGCACCTTTTACCGAGAGAATTTTACTTTAGACAAAGTTTTCGCAAGAAATCACTATTCACAAAATATACCCCATTTTACTTTATAACTCAATATGTATACTTTACATATTTAAAACTATAACTTTTAAGATTAAACCTTGAAAACACCGTAAACCATTTTCCTAAAACTTTTTATAATTTCAAGTTCTTAAAAGTTAACAATGGGGTTAGACTCAAAGCAGATTTTCCAATTTTTCTAGGCTTTCCTAGACACTCCCACAATGTCAATTCTCTCAACTATATATATTCCTACTCCATTTTACCCCTTTTTAACCTTTTCCAATTTATTAGGTTTTACTGCCAAACCCACTAATCTGAAACACTAACACATGAGATTCACCTTTCTTTCTTATAAAGTATATTGTACACTTGCCACCCAAATTTCCTAAGGGTCTCAAATTTCCATATTCATTTCTTTAGTGTACAAAACAGTCATCCCGATTCTTACCATATTATACCCTTTCTATTTAGTGGGTTCCTCTATGGATCTAGGAATATATATAATATATTTATATTTTTAAAAATACAAATACGTTCACCCACTATTTATACAAGAATCCTAAACCAAAGCTTTGATACACTACAACAAATTGACCATATTACAACGGTGGAAAAAAGTTGTAAAAGACTTTTTACAACGGTGGAACAACCGTCGTCTATTAAGAAGTTGTAATAGACTAAAATCTTTTACAACATTTTTGCACCGTTGCGACACCGTTGTGAAATGTATATTTTACAACTGTTTTCCACCGTTGTAATAAACTTTATTACAACTATTTTCCACACTTGTAATAAACTTTGTTACAACTGTTTATAACTGTTGTAATATATTTTATTAAAAGTATTATTTTACATTTATAATATATGAACAAATTATATACATATTGCTAATAAAAGAATTCATTTCAGAACATATTATCTACAAAACTGAAGATATCAAACAAACTTAAATCATGAATCAAAATAATATATTTGAATTTTCAAACTCTCATCACTTTTTTATAAATGATACAAGTATCTCAAGTACATAAAGAAACTACAAAGTCCTACTGCCTCTAGACGACATTTGTTTCATAGAAAAATTGATATCCACATTAGAACAGTATTGATGAATAACAAGCACGGACCCGTGTAACATATAATCTGAAGAAGCTAGAAGACCTCCGACCTCTCCGAGCTCCTGCTGCCATGCACTCATGTCAACTGTTAAGTAAGCAGTTGGCCCATTTCTCTTTCTTAGTACTACAAATAACGAGTACAATCCATCCATGTCTGACAATATTTTAACCGTCTCTCATGAGTTTTCCACCACTTGCTCTGTGAATGTCACTACTCCTGTGGTTACAAACCTGCACCTAATAATATTAATTCACATTAACTGCAAAATGAATTAAGTTAAGACCCACAGGCTAATGTGAACTGATGTATCTTTTTGAATACAGCTTGGCCTATCTAATCTTAACCAATTATTCTTTAAAATGCAGTTTGTATTAAACTTACTAAATCTCAACACTGATTTTCAAGCAAAGCAGGTGGTAGAAATCCTAGTCATTTCGACAAAGGAATGATGACAAGGAATAAGATAGTTTTGACATTTCCAAAAAGATGGGAAAAAGAACCATTTTTATGTTTGCAGGTTAAAACCATTTTCGAAATCAACCACCACACGACATTTCCCAACCATTTTCATCCTAGTCTCCTTTTTCATGCTGAAGTACACGTTAGAAAACTCATTTTCAAATAAAATGCTACCTATGCAATTCAGGAAATAAATCAATGATATTTAGCAAATATTTATTAGCGTTAACTATTGTTTACATCATCAAAAGATACCTCATTTGGTCAAAGCATTGAGATCTTCAAGTTGGTATGCTCATTTGAATAAACTAAAGAAGGTATTGTGGTGTTGGTGCATATACTTCAATTGGAGTTTACATGCATTTGTCAGGTTCATTCATTAAAAACAGTAATCAGCCATTTTTCATAGCATAGGGGAAACTCACCGATTATGAAAATCATCCATGAATCCTCCATCGTTACTTTCCTCCTTGACAATATCCATGAACGCTTCAGAACTTTTATAGCTCACTCCCAATTCGCTCCTTAAAATCACACTATTATCAGATGTATTCCTCGAAATAGAAGCCGAGCTGCTTTTCTGAAATGTAGATACAAATAGAAGCCACACTATGAAAATGATCGTTTTGTTTCCTTCACAAAAACATAAAACCGAAATTGCCTCATAAGTAAAAAAAATATCGGATTAATACTGCTTTAGTTATTTGTTTAATTCTCCATGTCTAACCATGCAAATTGACCATCTCTAATCAAGTAATAAAACATTTCACTTTCCAAGCTTCCACACAGGAAAATAATATTAAATTTTCGATTCATTTCAGAGACTTTATATTAGAAACAATCAGTAAAAAGAAAGCGTTTTTCAATATGGATGAGACCACACATAGTAATATGGTATTCTTATTCTAAAATATATAGGATACGAAAACCTGCATATTTGGCTCTAATGAGATGCTCCTACATGCGACAATCCATATAATACAATACTAAAAGAACAGTTTACCAAATACAGTAAAACAAAATAATAATTTAAAACAAAGTATTCAAGTGCTTGCTTACTTTGGTATTTAGAATTGGCGTACGACGCATCCGTCCCCAAAGCTGGTTCAGCAATACCAGGCAGAGCAAGAGGAGGAAAATTCTGCGCAGAACTTGCTGAAGTGTTGATTCTTCTGTTCTTTGGTAACATATTCTTATTAGCATCTTCCAATGAAGGGAATTCGTGATGGCTGAAATTGGAGGAGTTCATGGGGTGGCAGTCCACTTGCGTCCTTCAAGAATAAAAAAACCTAGGGTTTTGGTTTATCGACTTCAGGCTATTGCAATTCGTGTTTTCCCCTATTACTTTCGGAGCTGAATCCGACGTCACGGAGTTTGGGGGAGGGGCCTGCAACATCAATTGGTCGGAGGAGGATTCGATTGCTTGCTTTACCTTCTGGCTATCTCGTCCTCTACGATGGGTAACCAGTTGAAATCCATCAACGTCAGTCGTCGGTTGGGAGGAAAATCTTGCTGAATTAGGGTCAGGAGGTTCTGGAGGCTGAAATCCGTCACTGTCAGTCATCAGATGGGTTGCTAGCTTTCTGGTCACCGAATCCAAAAGAAGTGGATCTATATATGTTTGACCATAGCAATTGGAATTTGTTAAGACACAGGTTTGTTGAGGAAGGAAGAATTGGGGATTAGTTTTGATTAGGGATGAATACAGGAAAGTCGGCCCATACAAGGAGTAGAATACACGATGCAAGATATTTGGAGCCAAAATTTCATTATTCCCGCCTCAGTTTCTCCTAGCGCATTAGCACGACATCAAGCGTTTTTTTTTTCCAAGAAAAGATGCATTTACATGATAACTACTTTTTAATTGAACATAATAAAATTCCACAAAATTTATAAAAAAAATTAAATATTATAAGTTAGAGTTGATAAGGAAAATTTATATTAAATATAATATGAATTTCTTGTGAATTACTTTTTAATAAAATATTAAATATTACAAGTAAAAAAAGAACCGTTGAAACTAATTTTATATAACTTTCTAATAAAAAAATTAATTACTAATAATTAAAAATAAATTACTAAATAGTAGATATTACTTCTTGATTATTACCACTTAATTATTAATTATTAACATTAATGATTAGTTTGTAATTATTTATTTTTAAAAATTAATTAACATTATTTAATGATGAAAATAATTTATTAATTAACATTATTCAGATGGCCGTTGAGATGGTTTTGAAGGCGTCAGATCTGGTGGATTTGAGATGCGGGGCACTTCTATTTACGCGGCGGTGGTGATGCGGGTCTCGATGGGGTCGAGGGTTTCGATGGCGGCATGAGATAAGCGCGACTGGGGGTGGAGATGCGAGAAGTGAAGCGTACGAGATGGAGGCACAGGTAAAAGAGCAGCCAGGCTTTTTTTTTGGGTTTCGTTGAATGGAGGGAATATGAAAATTTCAGTCCATACGCTTGAGTGAAGAACGAAAATTTTGGCATAGAATTAAGCGAGCTTGTGGAGAAACGAAACATTGTTGATATTAATGGTTTTATAAAAACAATATTCATTTATACACACGATAAATAGAATTTTCTATTTGTTTAGTTATTATTTATTTTCAAACAATTTTTTTTAATTATTAGTTACTATTAGTAATTACTTATTTAAATAAAAAAAGCACGAACAAGCGGTTGTTAACTGCTGAACAAATAAGTTGCCAAAATTATATTTATTAAAATTGCTGAAATAGTTACAACCAAATCAAATATTACTTATTAATAATAGTTATTATTTAAATTTTACTTATTTCTACTTAGTTATAATCGATTAATAATTATTAAAAGCATTAACTATTAAAAATAAATTACTACTTATTAATTATTAATTATTTAATAATAATTAATAAATATTATTGATTCCTACGTTTATTATTAATTATTGTTAAATATTAATATAATTATTTACTAATATAGATATTATAAACATGAAGTTTGTAATAGGCATCTATTACAACTAACAAAATGAAAAGTTGTAAAAATATGTTAATTACAACTTTTGGGAGTTGACTGTTGTAAAAAACATTTATTACAACTGTGCTTTTTCCACAGTTGTAAAATTAAAGTTGTAATATGGTGTTTTTGTTGTAGTGATACCAGATGTAACAACCCAAATTCCGAAAGACCGAATTTTTTTCTTCAAAATTCTAATCTATCGAAACCCGTGTTGGTTGCTCTGGTATCCTATAGAAAAGACAAAGATATAAAATATATCAGAGCTAAGAAACTATCTCACCGCGGAATGGATAAAGTATAATATAATCAAAGTATAGCCTTATTGTAGTAATAATACTGATTAACTAGTATCCAAAGCTATCATATCTCTTCCACAAATCTAACCTGCGAGTATGTTATGAGGAGGCGGTGCGAACACAAGTTCTAGTGACTGGATTTAAACTATACACTTTGGATAATCGTACATATACCGTTCAATCACATTTTCTTATTTATTAGGTTACTTGGATTAACAACACTCAAGCCTTACACACCCATCATGCTCATTTACTTCCCAGTGGATTAACCTAATACACCTACCTCCCCGTTATTGATGTACACTCCATGATACCCCACTCACACGGTCTCCACCTTAATGCCACAGAAATGAACACAGTCCCTCCTACATCGGAGTGACGTACGGATATCTACATAATAATGTTACGGTCTGCATATATCTGTCATTACTATGCTATGTAAGCGTAAGGACTTGCACCGTCGATCTAATCAGATTTCATACCAGAGTAATGCCCTCAAGTCTATGATACACCACTCAGAGCAAGCATGCACGTATCTAGACTTTACCACGTATGTATCGTCAATAGTATTCAAAGCCTTAACAGTACATAATATGCACCGAGTTCTGTAGCAGGGATATACAAGAAACACAGAACTAGGTCGGGAGCTTTTCCATATCTGTATAGGCCCGCCTTTAAGAGCCTCAAAATATAGATATTCGTAGGGTTTGTTTTTCATGGTGGATATGGCCCCACTTCGGCCCCTCCTTCAACTAGTAAAGACTACAAGAGCTATGCGACTTTACCCTAACAAACAATCTAAACATCTAGTTGGCATCTCGCCTTAACCACCGTACCTCAATAGTAAAAGGTGAATAGTCTATTCGGTTTAGCTCTAGTCTTTTCACATCCCACTAGCCGCCGATAACGGGTACCCGACGATCTACTTTCTTTGTTGGTCCTGACCTCTACCTCCCCGTTGAGGCGATCACCGAATCACCCTAGTGTCACCACGTTACAGCATTCTGACTGCAAAGCTACTTTTGCAGTCAAGGCCTACCCACCTGATAGTAATGCGCAGACCCAACCTCCGCGAGCACAGCCTAAACATCTGCCACCGCACAGAGGACTACCAGGAGCACCTTACGTATCTCAGGAAGCTATGTGGTTTCCCTTCCAGTCCTTCAGAGCCGACAAATTAATTATATGAATAGGTGCTCCCCTCGTGCCTCATGACACCATGATGATCTACCCCATTGGGTTATTCACCCTTAAACGTGCGGATTGGTCCAAGCGCTTTATTTTAATATGTTATTAGACCCTATGTCTAAACATTCTTTTATGCGCTTGCTTTACCTCATTAGATTTCCATTTACCTTGGTTATTCCCATTCAGATTGACTTCTTATTCAAGTTACCAATTTGCTCTTGCTTATTAATTTCGGTCTTATAACTTAACCCATTTAAATAAGCCCCAAACATGTTATTCTCTAGATTGTGATCCTAGGTCTGTAATCCACAATCCCTCTATATTCTTGTTGATTTCAAATTTACAATAACATGTTGTACTTAATATGTAATCAAGTATATCTCCATTCACATGTTTTCTATTTAACATGTTAGTCGTTATTTATGATTAAATATGACTTATTTCATTTCATAAGTTTGCCTCACTCTTTCCTATTTAATCATAATTCCCTCTTACACTGTCACTACAACTTATCGTTGTTTACTTATTAACTTAGTTCTCTTAACTAAGGTTCACTAATAAGTCTCATTTCCATTTATTATAACCTGTGTTATAATTTTCCTTGTCCCTAGGACAAGCCTTAACATGTTATTCTTATTAGCATATTTCAAATTTTCAAGTTTTCAAATTACTTAATTTATAATTAAGTACAACTTCTTGCATTCCATAAATTTCCCCCATTTGCTGATTACTTAATTTACAATTAAGTACTATTTTTCTCATTACACAAGTTATCTCATTTTCTAACTAGTTTATTATAACCTAAGTTATAATATCCACTTGTCCCTAAGGCAAGTTTACCTATTATATAACATTCTCATTAGTGTAATTTATTTATAATAAGTTATTATCATTCCCCGTTCATTCCATTTCCTTTTACTGTTGTGTCTTTCATTCAATTTCATTTATTTCCATTAATTACCGTTAATGCCGTTTATTAGTCCTACTATTTACATATATTTAGATATATATATATATATATGTATGTATGTATATATTCATTCACTAGACCTCTTAGATTAAGCCTATACTTGTGGATGCTGGATTTGCCTGGCGGTTCAGGGCAGACTTCAACCACAAGTTGGCTTAACCTCATGTCTTAGCACCATTACATGTTTTATTTATGCACTTAGACCCCTCACATTAGATTTACTACTTGTGAATATTGGATATGCTGGGCGGTTCCTGGCAGACTTCTATCACAAGTGAAATCTAACCTCGTGTCTAAGCGTGGTTACAGTTTCCTATTCACTGTAAATTTTCTATTTAATTTAGGCGTTTCCATTCTTTAAAATCTATATTTTACATGTCATAATATTAAACCCATTTTATGCCGCATGTTTTTTTCTAACATATAATAACATCTACTCTAACATGTAATTGTTTAAATCAAACAAACTAACGTGTAATTTTCTCAATTTCTACCGTTAAAGGTCCAGGTACATAAATGTCACAAATTAACATGGAATCGAAACAACAGTAATTGCTATGCATATTTTGACAAGTTTATATTTCAACATATGAATTTTCCGACATATTAATATCTCAGCATATTAATATTCCAACATGTCATTGTTGTCACTTTAATCTTTTTAACATATGTTTAAACATCTCAACATATCATATTTCAACATGTCATATATAACATTTCAATGCTTTTTTATTTATTCTAGCAAATTCACATCGTGTAATAATGGGGAATGTTAAACGATAATATATCATTATTAAAAACTATATAACTCATATCCACTCACCTCATTTGCTTTTCAAGTCCTGGATCTGGTCCAGATCTAGCATTCCATGGTTTTCACCTGATTGGATGCAAAACCTAACAAAAATGGACTCGTAATTTTTACTAAAAGAAAAAGGTAAGAAAGAGGAAGAAAATTGAATAGACCAGATCTAGAAATTTACCTCACATCACATATGATTCTGAAACGTCAATTCTTTTCCTCTAGATCTTGATTTAAATTTTCCCTAAACTAATAATCTTAATTTTCTAAAGAGATTTGAGGAGAAAGAAGAATGGCAGAGCTTCTGCGTTGTCTTAGAAATGTGAGATTTAGCTAGGCTCTGCTAGCCTATTTATAGGTGTTCAGAATCTTATCGTACACGCAACGCTGAGTCAGCATTGAACTTGGTTAAGAAAACAGTCTAGATTCATCTTTTAATGTTTATAACGTTTACTTTATAAACGTTCAATCTCTTTCATGTTTTTTGCCTTTTCATACCTTATTTTATGCTGCATATATATAATATAATATTAATGTTTTGCAGCGTTTAATAGCTTTGTTGTTTTGGTCTTTTTAAATTGATTGTGCCCATTTTCCTCCTTTAGCTAATTTCATGCTATTAACCTTTTCCTTTTGAATTTCGAATGTTATGTGTATATAACTATACACATCCTCCTTTATTTTATTTTATTACATGCCTTATCTTTTTATGTAATGCAATCATTTTACCATGTTTCCTTTTTCCTTATTTCAAATCAATCCATTGCATCAATTTAGCGCATGTATTTTCTTCCCACCAGTTTTGAATTTATTTAAATTATATTCACTTGTACGTTAGGCACGTCCATTGGACGTGTGCAAAGATATCTAGGAGAAAATATATTTGGTATGAAAGAATGATCGTGTGCATAAATTATTATGATCGATCTTGCTATCAAATTGCGTCATCTCCAGCACTATTCAATTTGGAGTCCCATAGTAAAATAATTACACATTTGATATTGTTGCATGTGTATGTTCCATATGCTTAGACAATTGGAATGTGAATCTGAATTTAGTATTATGGTCGGAATGTATCAGTTATTAGTCCCAATAAAGACATAAATAAAGTTAAAGTTAGTTGTAGCTAAGGAAAGAAGGCAACATACATCAACATTATCCACCTGACATTTTCGTCTAGTACAAATAAAGTGGGGTTCACACATCCAAGTTCAGCTATATTCAGGGGATTAATCTCCCAATTCAAGACGTTGGTAGTGGAAGTGGAATTCGATCCAGTGTTTTTACGAATCAATGATACAAATTGCAATGACCGTTTAGCAGCAAGCATAGTTGATAATGAAAAAGGTGACGTTCATAACCAAGTAGCAACATGTATTAATTCAGCTTTCATTTAAAAGAGAAATTGCTGGTGCGAAGATTTTGAATTCACATTGTAAGCTCTAGGGTGCTATTAAAAAAAACAAGGAAAAGTAGACAAAGGAAATACGCTCCCTAAACACCAAACAATACTGAACTCCCTCATCACAAACAATTTCTTTTGTTCGACCAACGCAAATTCCGCTTTCTATCTTGCTTCTTCACAGGTGTCCAATCCAAAACTACAGTTATCTGCTTCTTAATGTTTGGGGCGCTATTTTTTGAACTGTAGAAGCGCCACATCAGCACAACTATGAGGTTCTGCTGCCTCTGCTTCATATAGCTTCAGTTATTACGCTAGGAGGTCTGTGAAATAATGATATCATGAACATGTTGCAACTTCTAACCAAGTACATATTTATAGCTTGAGCACTTGAAAACATTAGCAACCTTTGTTTGTTGTTATGGATTCCAAACTTTGTTTATATCTCAAATAACCGTGACTTAGTTGATAATGCAACCAAGCTTATTTATACATATGAAAGTGATACCATTTCACATACATATCAAATGTGGAGGAAAAGAAGATAGAGTGCGTGATGAAAATGTAAAATCAAATAGAGTGCTTGACGAAAACCTAATATTACAGCTTAACTCTAAACCCATTGTATAAGCTACATAGACTATAATTAGGAATGTAAACATATCTGCTCTACTTTTATTTGTTATATTTAATGAAATACATAAGTCTGTCCTCAATGAATGAATCAATATAGAGTTTGCATACAACATATTGCTCTTAGTGTAACTAACATGAAGTGCAGACAGTGGACTAATGCTGCATGCAAACCTTAGAGCCATATTATTCAGAATAAATATATATGTAAACTAAGTTCGTTCTACTTCTAAGTTCTAACCTTCCCTCTTTATCTTAAAACAGAGTACTATATTCTCTTTGATGCAAAAACATTCTACCGATTGAATTACTCTTCACATTATAATAGTTGTAGTCTGAATAAACTTAATGTCTACAATCCTAACTAAATGATGTAGCCACCGAAAATATTTGTTACAAAATAAATGTTTTTATTATTCAAAGTAAACGATTAAATGGCAGCCACATCTATTATACTTAATGCATTTATTATACAGAGGTAACAACAAATGTTTACTTATATTCAACCTAGTACAATTAAAATACAGTATTTTGCTATAATGATACAGTAATCAAATATAAAAGCTTGAAGTTCGCTAGCTTCGTAAAAGCAATAAATGCAGGTAACAACAACAACAAAGCATAATCAATGCTTTTTGTTTCAATATGAATATATGGTAATATAACCATGTTAATTCACTGAAAACCATGTTGATTCACATCACCTTACCCCTTAGTTTAATGGAAGGATTTTGCTATGAACAGTCGCTCAAGAAGCAGCTGTGTTGGCTACTCACCCTCCTATTGGATGAAAGTTGCAAGTGGGCCCCAACCACACATAAAAATCACTATAAAAATGAAAAAAAATTGCTCTGGCCAACCAAATATGCGCGTGTCCATCCACTTGCCATGCGCGAGTGAGGATAGCAAACACCTACCTTTCAATTTGCAAAACTTTTCTTTTTTTTTCCTCTCTTGACAACAACCGTTTTTGTTATGATACAAAAAGATATATTTGCTTATTAATGCTATTCAAAATCATACGTAATCCTAAAGCTCAAAAGCTCATATAACAGAATATGATTATAAAAAAAAGTCTATGAATAACTCCACTTAGGCAATACACCGACTTTTGCAGCTGCTTTAAGCTTCTGCAATAGATTTTTTTTCTTGCTTTTCAACCCCTCCTTTTCAACCTTTCTTCTAGCAAAAGGGTCCTTTCCAGGCACATCTGTTGGTTTAGCTTCAATGATGGGTATATAGTTATCGTCATTAACACTATCATAACTATATATTCAATGCTCTCAACCTCTTTTTTACTGGCCTTCTTTGAAACATCCATTTGAGTTCCAGTAATGGGTAATGCTGTATCAACAAGTTGAACATGATTGTATGTATATAAATATATACAATAATTGAAATAAATAACGACTAATCAATTATTTCAAAATACTTGACATACAATCATTTTTGTTGAAACAGATAAAAGTCACTATTTGTGCACTATGCATTATTACATGCAATAAAATTTAAAACTATATAATGTATATAAAACAAATGGCAGGATGCGAGCAATGCTCAATGTAAATATCTAGATACCATTTACCATTGTCGAGATATGGCCATGTTTGTAGAAAAATATTATGAGGCATTCATTGTTGTGAAAGGACCTAAAATTTAAATACCACTTACATGATATTTATAAAATTAAAAAGTAAATATCCTAATATTTTATAACCTGCAGGTTCTACAACAAAGGTTGCACATGTTGTCCAGATCAAGAACCGTTTTTTACTTCTTTTTTAGTTTAAAAGGCGAAGCAGATGGCTAAAAGAATAAGCATTCACTGAATTTTCATTATAATATAGAATAACACTTCATCTTCCATGGAGCATACCTTTTTGGAAAATTGTACTCTACCTGAAAGAAACACCCGAAAAGTACATCTGATTTCATTTGAAGCACATGAATATCTGACGGTTGACTCAATTTTGACATGGTTTCATACCATGTTTTCTAAGTGATGTAGCAAGATTGATCTATCTTTTAGGTATATCACCTCCTCATATAGAAATTCCAACCATGCACCAACCATTGATAACAGCTGTTGCAGTTGTCCATAACAAAATCATACACTGGCCAAAAGTACCTCAAGACAAGCCCAAGAACAACTTATGCATCCTTCTCTCCACGCTGGTAGATTGCTCCCTTATCTAAGTATTAACACTAACTCTAGAGCCTTTCCTAATGAAGCGTCAAACATCATTTCCTTCATCCTCCCTTGGCCTCCTCCTATGCCCTCGTCTACAAATGAAAGGAACAAACATTGTGATTGTATTTTAATCCACAAATTTAGCAGAAAAGACAGAATTTTATAAAACATTCATTTATTATTTAAATACTCGCAGCAAATCTATAAAAGAATGTCTAACCAATACCAATTCATGGTCGTATACCAACAAACAAAAAGCCTTGTTATGAATTTTTCTTTACAGTTGAGAATTAAACAAAAATAAGGAAATGGAGATCTGAAATTGAAAATGAGGAAGGAGGGCGAGGGAGAAATGTTTTGGCACTATTATCGAATAAGAACATGGGTGAATGTTTATAAGGAAACTGATAGGTTTATGGGGGAAAACCGAAAGACTTTTCGGAAATGTAGGTTCGAGGCATATGAACAGACCAAATATCCCTACATTATAGTTGAATGTTATAGGGTTAATTATGCAATTTCAAAAGCTTCAAATTGAGGTACTCTTATTAATTCCCTAACATAAATAATATATCATTATTACAATGAACACTGCCATCGACAGTATCAAAGAAAGTGCATAATTCAAATTAAGATATTATCCCCAGAAAAATGCATACTTTAGGTAATAATACTAGTGGGTGGACTAATCTAGCTGCAGAGTGCCCTAGATGGGCCTCCTCGAATACAACTGTCAGTCAAGATTTGTTTGTCAAATTCATTTATAAATAAACAAATAGGACATGTAAGAAGAAGATATATCAATGTTAAATTACTTGAAGAATCAAATAAAATAGGTTTTTTTTGGTGGAAACGATGTTTTTCTCATTTTTGATGTTGAGCATTCTGTTATTTAAATTAATCAGTTATGGGTTTAGTTCATACTTATACAAAACTGAGCAGAGCTTAAGTCAGTACCAAAACCCACAATATTATGTCCATCATCAAAGTATAATTTATACATTCATAGTCATACGTGCATATATATTTGAAAAACTTTAACTTGTTGAGAAATTATTAAATATCTATTGATAATTAGAGATACGACCTCGAAAAATTACACTTACAAAGTTAAATTGCAATGTTAAGTACCTCTGTTCGGTTACCCTTTTCCATCTTCAAGAATTTTAGCAGCAGCACACTAATTGTTTCCTATCATGTATCACATAAGCTAAGTTTCCATCCCTTTGAACTCTTAAATATCAAATACTTCTGTGTCATGTTGGTTAGCTTGATGGTACAAATACATATCTGTAAGAAGGAAACACTTGAAACTGCATAAAATATGAAGTTCACTTGACCAACTTTAATTTGCAGAGGAAACTACTAACTTCACGTTATGCACATGTAAATGAACATAGATATGAAAGATATAGCCAATTTACGTCAAAGTTCAACAATTTTATTCAAAAGTTAAATATATTAGTCAAAAGGACCCATTCTGAAGCATATATTGAGAATCGATAATGACGGAATTATCATGTATTTCAGTCAAATAAAGCTAATCTATTAATCTGATAGGAATCGTCATAAAAAACATTGTATAGTTACTTGAGTAGTTGATGGTTTACTATCTGTTCTATTGAAGGATCTTAAAGTCCAAAAAACTTATAATTCATAAGGCTTTTTTTATCTTCCTGAAGTCTTCTAGCATAAACTTCGTTTTATGATACTTAAAACTAAGAAGTTGCATAACAACAGTATTGTTAAGTAGTAAAAGAAATATGCATTACCTTATGCAGCATGCTCTTCACATAAGTAAGAACTTTAGACCTATCAGACTGAGGCACAGTTAAGAGCAATTTGGATGCATTGCTTGCAGCAAGAAATTTATGTATAGCCCAGAATCGAGCATCAAAATTTTCATTGCTGAATTAGGGAGCAAGTAGCTAACACCTGAAGTGAATATAAAATGTAGCCAATCTTGACCTATGCCAATGAAATACATGTATTAAATTTTTTATCAAAGGATTTTTTTTTTTTTTTTTGCAACCCGATCGCTCTTTGACTTTGGATTTTTTTTTTGTCAGTATACTGTTTCTTCTACACATTAGTTTCCAATCCATAATAGAAAATATGGTAGGATTTTTTTTTATTCTTAAAAAAAAAAGAATCAAAGGTCCATTTACAGGAGACCCCTTCCCCACATCAGGCACTAAGTTATTTTTAACGTTTAATTAGATCGGGAAATTAAGAATAAAAGCTCGTTGCTTTTTTTTTTATACCAGAATTAGAGCCATAGAGCTCTATCCATTTATTCACTAGACCAAACTCTAACTGTGAATTTCTTAAAAAAGAAAAGAAAGAAAGAATATAATAAGAAATTCAAAAATGAAAATTTAATTCCATTTTTTCTTATTATTTTATTACGACATGCGGTTTTTTCCATCCATTACCTTTCAGGATCAGTCGTGGTCTCTGCAATTTATTTAGCATGAAAGGTTGTAAAGTTGCGTATGTTGTTCAAATGATGAGTTGATTTTGCCTGTTTAATAAATTTTCCCATCCATGCGATTTAATATGAAGGGCAACTTAATTTTTTCTTTGTTTGATCCATCTCAACTTCAATTCATTTAAAGTATATAAATCCAAATATAATCGCCAAATCCTGTCATGCTTGGTAATAGGAAAATCTCTCAAATTCCATCTTAATTATGCAAAAAATAGTTAATAATTTGCAATCATATGAATCAAATAAGGAGCATTTGTGAAATTAAGACCTAACCCCCTGTAGACGCTCACAACCTTGATCCCATCCTCAACGTCCTCAGATCTGGAACTTTCATCGGAGTCAGCTGCACAGTAGGCCTCCTGCTCGATGTTGGCGACGGTAGAGGCAGCTTCGTAGTGGGCGAGAACGTCGCCATATCATTCTGAAAATTATTAATTTGAATTCTTCTTAATATGAGAAATTATGACTATTAAACCAGAGATATATTTATAGTAAGCAAGTGCCAATATTGTCAAGTTTGTATAGCAAACAAATGATATTGATATACCAAAACAATTTGTTGGAAGAAAGTCGAGTGGTTAAAGTTTAACCCAAACAGAATAAAACAGTGATAGAATGAAAACATTTTCATAAAGCCAAAGTAGAATGATAGGCAACAGATAGTTTGTGCCATAAAATTACTCGTAGGTAGCACTGAAAAATTGTTATAGGCAAGAATGTTAAAGAACGCCTGCCTCTTTATTCATATGCATGCAGTCCGGTAGAGCAGTAATAGACTAATAGTTGTACAAACAGAAAGACAAATCACTATATCAGAACAAATAAATACCACCATGAACAAAAACTTTAATGATCATGTAAAATGTTACAAAATTAAGATAACAAAAAACATAGAAATAGAATGATGGGGTGAAAATGAATGTGCGCAATAAAAAAAATAGTTGGTAAGATTATCAACGAAAGTTTATTATATCAACAAATATGTATTGTCCGTATATACGTCGTAAATATAATGAGAATATTGTAATAGCTGTGAAATAGATATATGTCATGGAAAGCACACAAAAAATAAGAAAGCAATGCTTACCTTGTTTGCTCAGTAATCATTTAGTTTTCGTGGATGAATACCTTGCAGACCCCTTGAGATCCCTGCTTTATAAAAAGGATAAACATGAATAATTTAGGAATACAATGTCCATGCCAAATAAGATATTTTTTTGTTAACCTCTGAACCCATAGGTAAGTCAGTTTAGTAAATTGCTTATTGGCAATACGATAGAAAGAAATAGTATAAGAATGAGCATTATTGCCGGTCAAAAACAAATAGTAAAACCTGAAGTATTTAACCCAAGGTTTTTTTCCATGATAAAATATGCCCATCCAGAATGGAGAATTTTTTTAAAATATATAATACATAATCACAGACAACAAAACATTCAATTTGAGCCTAAAAAATGCAACAACTAATATGTGACTTAAAGTCGAGAACCAAGCTGACACTTTATTATTTACTGATGATGGAAAATAAAAATAAGTTTACTCTCTGTGTCCAAGAACATGGGTGTGACATGGTAATAGAGCATGGATAAAGGAACATGCGAAGGAAACTGTATACATGTGTGTGTGTGTGTATGTATATATATATACACACACACACATACACACATACATATGTGTGTGTCCACTCGATTCCTAAAATACACGTCCAGGTCACAGAGAAAAACTTTTGAAAACCAACCTATGAATATTACAGTATGAAACTTAAGTTTATTAAATTTATACACGGGAAAATATGAACCCAAATACGTGCATGAATACAAATGCACACAGGTGCATTTATGGGAAACGATATTGCTGTAAGGACATGTTGACACATGTACGGATGAAACACAACTTATAACTAAGTTTTCAGAAATAAATATTTGAGCACATCATACATTAAAAAGATTATATTATCGAATTCATAGGTCAAGAATAAAAATAAAAATAATTTCAAACGCATAAGTCCGTTGAGCCAAAAAAGAAGTAAAAAAGTGAGTTGAATATGAAATGGTTAGTGTAGCTTATTTTGTATGTAAATGTTAAAAGAATTAATTCACAGATAGATATATGAAACAAAAGAGGTTAGATAACGAAGGTGACTAAGCTTAATGATACGACTGTTGTCACTTGTCTGGTTCCAGACCAAATAACCAAAAGTTCAACTTTTCCTAAAATGAGATAAGAAAAAACAGATAAACAAAATGTTGGGGTGAAAATAGAAAACTACATTCTTCATTTGTCCTAAAATTTCCTACCATTATTCTGTTGGTGTAGCAGTAAAAGCATCTGAAAAATAAAAATAAACAAAAGCAGTAAAATTAGATTATTTATACCTCTGGCATGTTGGTGATCAAAGTCAGCCGGTTCTGAAGCATAATAATCGTGCACAACACTAGAACACATCACGTGAAAGTGAATAAAAAACAATCAGACAGATAGCAGATAAATCAATTTACAAATGGCAAGACGGGTAAATTTGGAAGCATGTATCAAATTGTAAATAGTAGTTTTTGACAAAAGTGGACATACCCAAGCCTTATTTGTGTAGATCAAATCCCAGGTGCCAACATAGAGACAGTACCAATATTCGTCAAACTGGTAGAAAATTATAGTAAACTGTAATTTAATGTAAATCAGGTACGAATAAAACATTAATGTCAATCAAATTAACATAGTAAGTCATTGGAGTACCGTATAATTTCACGGTGTTTGACGAAGCATGAGCAACTCAGATCCATGGTTAATCGAGTCAGATCCATGATTTTCCAACTCAACGTAAGGAAGGGAGAAGAAAGGCGGAAAAAAAGTTAGAAGAGTGGATTAGGTTTAAACTTCTACCGTTCATAAATCTTGAGAAGAGAGGAGGTTAAACATATTACTGCTGAAAATCCGAAGATTATTGCACGGAGGTGAAGGTGCAACCGACCGGCATGCTGAATTTCGTGGAACATAGGGAAGAAAATAAAACTATTGCAGAACCAAAGAGACAAAAGAGGAGAAAACCAAAAGGAATGGGAGTGTAGGTAGTGGACTAAGTGGATGTGTGATGCGTGAAAGAATTGAAAATTGACGAAAATGCCCCAACCCATGTTTCAAGGGTGTTTAAGACATTTCGAAAGATTCATTTCAAGGTATTCTCATTATAATATAGAGATATAAGGTCATTATATGTATACAAAACTTGTAATGGCCATTTTACGTGTATATATATATGCACAATTTTCGTTTCATTTTCAAAATTCAAACGATATTGCACCGTTATTTTATTTTGCCTAATTTCTATGATTTCAGCCTTATCTTGAATTTTATCCGTTGTATATATATATATTCATACATACACATATATATATATATATACAAGCATATATTCTCATGTACATATATACATATATTTTCTTTACTTCCTTATATGTATATTTTTCCTTATATGTGTGTTTGTACATATTTTCTCTCATGAACATGTGTCATTTCAGCCGTTCCCTTAAAACAAAAATATGATGGCGGTGGAGGTCGAACTCTGTACCTCTTTTATGCAAGTCACATGTTCTAATCAACTACGCTACTAAAGCCACTGTTAATAAGGCTTAGAACAATGGTACTTATTGTTCTCTTCTTACTTCTTTTTTCATGATTGCTACAATATTTTATTTAACCCATTGCTTGAATCTTTTACTTTTATTTCTCTTTTATTATTAATGCATAATCAGTGCATGTAACACATTTACACTGCATGCAACCAATCTTTTCTTCCTTTTAATGTATGCATTACATTTATTTGCATTAATCTTTATTTTATTCTTCATATATACATTTATATATATGCATATATATACGCATATGCATTATTTAATTATTAAATTGTCATAAAATACGGGGTGTTACATGTAAAATGCTGTACACTTCGCACGTTGTATGATTGTTTACATGGAAGTTTATAAGATGGATACATCTTCCTAAAAACACTTATGTCCCATCAATGCAACTCCCGTATGAGCAATAGTCTAGCCCTAAGCAAAATGCTTCTTATTCATGGGACAAGGAAGAAATTGTGGAACGATGAATTGCAGTACATAAAAGCTCATCAACTTTTCACATCTTTTCTATGGTCGTGCATGAGTCATCCAAAGGTTTAGGGTGCCACTTTAAAGCTTGATTGAAAGCTTTGACAATTTCACGAAGGTTTTTGTTTTCGTTCTTCAAGTCAAAGGCATCTTTGCGCAAAGATTACATATATTTTTGTAAGAAGTATAAATGTCAATACGATGGGTGTTACCCTCAATTCCCTTCCTATCATAGAAACCTTTCATGTTGGCCTTAACCTGTCTATGCCACCTGGAAGCAAGGGAATAATCCACTCCATAGGGGAAATCCATTATCTCAAGCTCTGAAGATTCAGATCCTGTATAAGCCTACGAGACACCATGAGTATAGATTCCAAGAGCACATCCAAAAATGGATCCCCATTCTTTACATTTTGCCAGTACTTCTTTACATCTCGTCTCTAAGACAATAGCTTGATGCTGGAGTTCGTCCTTTTCTTCATCAAAGTCGATAGAAGGATTTGTCTTTATATCCCTCCTCGCTTCAACGATGTTTTTATCCTTTCGCTTTGTTTGAGACTCCAATGCACCTATTTTTTCTTTCGAACGTTGCGCCAATGGCTCCCTGGATAAGGCAAATCTGTCATCATCGCCGGTAAGGGAATTCCCCAAGAAATCTCCTGTAACACCCTGCATTTTTAACTGAAGATAATAAGAATGACTTAATTAAATATTCATAATTAAGTAAAACGGATTGCGCCATTACGTCTGTCTTGAAATTCTGGTCAGGATAGACATCTGGTTTGCGTAAAACGGACACCGTATGAAGAAATTATGAGCGTTAGAAGTTTGTATACATATAAGGAGCTTATATATATATATTAAATAAATAAATCCAGAAAATTAAAAAATCAGTTCAAAAAATCAAAATTCGCAAGGTGGGAAGTTGAGCGGTAATTTTACCTGTTGGGGGTCGACATATGGGTCAACCCACCAACAGGGGGGACGACCTAGCTGTCGACCCACCTGAAGGGGGGTCAACCTAGGGGTCGATCCATCCGCGGATCCAAAACGTTCTTTCTGAACGTGGACAATTTTGGGGCAAGATTCATGAACCCTAGGCTATATAAAAGACCCTAAACCAAGGTTTTATTCAACTAAAAAAAATGGAGGTGATGGCGAAGCTCTGCTGCAACGAAAATTGAATAGCCTTTTCTTCTCCAAATCCAATTCAACAAAGATTATACGAATTCAACGATTGTTACAACAAATCCAACGTGTTCTTCGTAGTAATTTGGATCCATTTGCTTAGATCTATTCATTGTGAGTTCACGTTATTTTTAGATCTACATATTTAATTAGTAATCATGAAATGTATACAAAAATTGGATATTGGATCTATGCCTAAACAAGTTCTGTTACGACATAATTATCATATCAATCTTTATATGTTTATATCTTCACCATGTCAAATCTTGTCATAATATGCCTATCCAGTTTTTATGCCTATTTCTATCAGTTTATTATCGATTCGCTCTTATGCCTATTCTTGATTCTCTTATCTCCCTCTTATTCCCTTTTATTTTTATATATAGCCAGGTAACCTTCGAGCCTAGGCCTAACGCTGAAATACGTAAACGTGCGAAATTGAGAATGATTGTGAAAGACATAATTTGGGGCATAACTGGTATTGGAAAATATGGATCTAAATTTGGGCATAAAATTTGGAAATATACGAATATGGATTTGGGGGCATATGTCATACTGGATAATATGAGATATATGTAAATACTGATTTGGGACATAAATTGGAACATATGTGAATATGAATTTTAAGCATAAATGGGAAAATATGTAGATATGGGTGTGTGCATATATATGCCTTGATTTATGACAAGGGAAAAAGAGCATATGGTGCATAATTAAAAGAGGAATTGAAAAATGGTATAAAAATATGTGATTTGAACAATGAAGTAGGAATATAATTAAATATAGGAAAAGGGGAATGAACACCTATAAGAACATAGGTAAAAATAGAAAATAATGATATGCCTAGAATTACAATAATTAGAAATTGTAATTATATTTATGACATGAAGTTAGATTGCACCTGCGGTGGAAGTCTGCCCGGAACCGATCGGCATATCTAGCGACCGCAAGTGTGACAACCCAGATTCCGATGGACCGATTTTTTTTCAAAACCGAATCCATCGAAAACCGTGTTGGTTTGCTCTAGTATCCTACAGAAAAAGACAGAGACATAAAAAATGTCAGAGTTCGGAAAACATCTCACAGCCGAAGGAACAAAATATAATATAATCAAAACATAGCTTTACCTTAATAATAATACTGCCTAGCCAGTATCCAAAGCTATAACATCTCTGTCTCAAGCCTAACCTGCAACTGTGTAATGAGGAGGGGGTCAGAACATAAGTTCTGTGTGAATGAATTTAAAGTACACACTTTGGATAATCCTACATACATCGTTCAGTTAGATTTTCTTATTTATTAGATTATTGGTGTGAACACTCCATGCTTACACACCCTCATTGTACCCATCTACTCCCTAGTAGATTAACCTAATATAATATATATGTAGTTATCCACAAATTAAGGTACACCCCATAGTACTCCACTCGCACGGTCCTCACCGTATCATCGCAGGAATATACGCAGTCCCTCATCGTACGTCGGAGGAACGTACGGATCTCTGTATATAATGATGCTACGTCTGCATGGAATCACTATAACTATATTACGTAGGCATAATGACTGTCATCATCGAATAATGCCCTCTAGTCTACGATACACCACCCAGAGCAAACATGTGTTTACCTAAACTTTTCCACGTACGTATCACAAAACGTATTCGATGCGTAACCCGCACGCCTATCATGTGTGCATGCCAGAGTTCCATGGAAGGGCTACACACGGAACTCGGTCGGGAGCTTTCCTTATATTTGTGTAGGCCCGCCTTTAAGAGCCTCTCACATAGATATCCCTAGGCTCTGTTTTCTACGGTGACTATGGCCCTACCTTGGCCCCTCCCTTAACTAGTAAAGACTACAAGAGCTAAGCGACAAGCCCCTAAGCAAACAATCTAAACATCCATGTGGCGTCTACCCTCAATCACTACCTCGATAGTGAAAGGTCGATGGTCTCTTGGGTTCAGCACTTGTCTGTCCGCACGTCGCTTGCTGCCGATGACAGGTTCTCGGCGAAGTATACTATCTTTGTTGGTCTTGACCCTCCGCCTCCGTAGTGAGGCAGCCGCCAAGTTACCCTTAATATGACCACGTCATAACATTCTGACTGCCCCCTACTTGTGTAGTCAAGGCCCACCCACCTGATAGTTACGCGCAGACCCAACCTCTCTGAGCACAATCCGAAACTACACCACCACAGAGGACAACCAAAAGAACATTTAATGTCTCAAGAAGTCGCGTGTTTCCCCTTCCAGTCCGTCGGAGCCGCCAAAATAATCAGATTAACGTGCGCTCCCCTCATGTCTTATGACACTACGATGATCTACCCCGTTTGGTTATTCATCCTCTGACATACTGTGAAAACCCGTAACTTCCCCGTAAAGGAAAGTGCCGGATAGTTCGAGAACAAGCCACAACAGAACGCATATAAAAGAACATTTCATTGTGTATTACACCAATGCATCAGATTACAAGAATATACAGAGTATAAATGAATATTACACAGAAATATCAAAGATTTAAATTACATTTAAATACATAGCAGCGGAAAATAATACAATACACAACTAGAAGAGATATACGGATACAAAGCTTTCCGGATATCATTCCAGCTGTAAACCAGGATCCTGTGAATATAAATCTGCAAAACCAAAACTACTAGCTGCCCGTGTCGAAAATAAGGGCACCCAGAGTTTAGGTTAAAACAATAAACTCCAGGTCAGTCATGTGACTGGTGTGAGAACTAAAACAGTTATTAATCTTTATTTTTAAAGTTAGGTAAATCAAGGGACCACGCCGTATAACACGGAACGGGTTTCCTCCCAAGAATACCAGTGCATAAAACAAACAGCGCAATGCTAAATAAAGAAAAATGAAACTGTTATAAGACCCAGGTCCCATCACACAATGCAACGCAGCCGAGGATAGGGTTTTCCCTTATAACAGCCAAACATGCTTGGTACGTTTAAAACAAATCATTTGATACTATTATAAGTGCATAGTGTATAAAACAACTTCAAATCATAAGTATCAATCATAGGCGGCATGGGTACCATATATCATGTCGCCATATATAGGTTTACAAATAAAACCGCAAATGTCACGTATTTGGAAATTGGATTTCCCTCTATGAACCGAGGCAAAAGATAGTCCTTAACCGATTCGAGACAATCTAGCCCATGTCTCAGGATCAGAGCTCGAGTGACCCTTGGATCCTCAGGGCCAGTCCACTGATGTGGATTAAACTTAAACCCTGAACATGCGTTTCCCCGCCCTATGGGGCGTAAATGAGCCAACTAAATGACTCCATCGGTTCGAGAACGACCGATCAATCCGAGACGCCTCGCAACAACAACAACCACATAAGTCAAACTCGTCAGGGCGTGTAAAACCACTGACGCCACTTCTAGCTAGAAAGAAACGCATGCCCTCCCTGACGTCCTCTCCCGTTTTTGGTTCATACCGGGTGTGAAACTCGCGAAGCAAACGTTACACAAAGCTACGCCACAAAGGCCTTGCTTTGATCATCACCACAAGACTTTGCTTTTCAACAGAAGCCTCGATCAATTGCCACTTAGGCATGCCACACAGGCAATTCACTCCATGCGTTTGATATCCATCAATATATAACCCCTGAGCTCGTACGTCTCAGAGAAGGGCGTTAAGCAAGAGAATAAATTCTCCGCCGCCAAACAGATATATATTTAATAGAGATCAATCACACGGACTAAAATCCAATGTCAGACACACAGTCCATTTACAAGTCCGTTCTGGGGCTGAACGAAACCGGAGGCACCTAGTACCCCGCATATCCATCGATCTTCAAGTACGTCTGGACGATCACTAACTGTTTCCATCTTCTTGGGTGTACAGCCCAATCAAGATCATCAGTAATTACCCAAACGACGTGAAGACTTCCGGTCTTCGACCATCGTCTTCATCTTCGACTTATCGTCGTATCAGTTATTCAGAATGGGATAAACCCGGTCTTTCCGAATACCTCGCGTATATTTTAGATAAGTGTTACACAAACACAACATACGCCTCATTCCAATTCATCAGTCACTAACCGTAAATTAATCAAGAGAATAATTCCCCAAATATTAACCCCGAAGGCCGAAACCAACATCAGATCAATATCCAGAAAACCATTCTGCTTAGCTAACCGACAATTAGTTTCTGGTTTCACATTCATAGGGAAAGGTTCCCATTAATTTTATCCAAGATAAATTTCTTGAATTTATTCTTTAGTCTATTTTTGAATATCAATTCAAAACTAGTCGGGATTAGCGAACCTTACCGAAGTAATCATTTATTTTAATTTCCCCATCCCAACCTATTCATCCCATGAAGTAAAACTGGTAATACTTCATATCTAACACCACAGTGTTATCGGTAAATTCAATTACCATTTCACGTTCAAATCTAATTAAAGATTTAACTATCGCCTGGAGCAAAACTGGTGATACTCCATTTTCGATCATTTCAATCTAATTAAAGATTCATTAAAACTCCACTTAGTTTTAATCTTCGACTGGGTTAAAGAATCAGTGTCATTAAAACACGGTTCACGATAAACCCAAAATCACATTCCATTAATTATCGGGTTAAAGAACAAGTGTTATTTAAAACACTGTCCACGATAAACCCAAAAATCAACATCAATTCAATTCCAATTAAATATTATTTAATTGGTACACTTGCTTAAATCTAAATAAAAAGATTTAATCTTTTCTCAACTGGGTTCAAGAACAGTGTTAGTGAAGACACCATTCACGACGAACCCAAATCACATTTGATATTCAATATAAGGCTCTGAATAGAAAATATATCGGCTTATATTCAATATCAAATTCTACGATTAACAAATGTCGTATTGGAAATAGCGATATAAATATATATCTTTCAAATTTCCATAACAACATCTGTATAATCACGAATTCCAACATCGAAATATTCCGAAGACAATTTCGATTCAATTCCACTCCAATGCAATCATTGGAAATTCTGGTTATTTTTAAAACCCTTTCGAGTTCAATTTATTTATTTAAAAATAAATAGAATTATAATTCTAGTTCAAACTAGTTTACTTCGATAAAAATCTATTTTTATCTTTTCAAATATGGAGTTTTTCATCCCAATTCTTTCTAAATCATTTCTTAGGATTTTACACAAATTATTACTATTTTTAATAATTTTATCAAGGCCCGTACAGTCGATTTCCACCAATGGCCATCGAACTGCACGTATAGCGACCTTTTTCAAATTTGATTTGGACATAATTCCAAATCCAACCGTTAGATTTCAAATTTCTAATATTCGTTAGAAAGCTCTTTTCGATACGAACCCAACGGTTCCGGTTTTAGGAGAATCCGATGGTCGGATCTCCCGTAATGTGCGTTTGAAATAAATGGTCGAAATTCACGAACTGCCGCGGCGCGTTCTATTCAGGCCATTATATTATATATATAATATATACTTCGTCGATTTCTATTTAAAACGAATTATATAAATAGTTTAAATTCGTTTCAAAAGCAATTTCAACTTCCGTTTCAAATTCAAATCAAAATTGAATTCTTCTTTATAAATTCATTTTAAAAATTCATTTCTATTCAATTCAAATTTCAATTCAATTTGAATTCATTTCAATTGGCTTTCAATTCAATTTGAATTCGTTTTCAATTCAATTCATTTCGAAATCGTTTTTAATTCAATTCATTTCGAAATCGTTTTCAATTCAATTCATTTCGAAATCGTTTTCAATTCAATTCATTTCGAAATCGTTTTCAATTCAATTCATTTCGAAATCGTTTTCAATTCATTTCGAAATCGTTTTCAATTCAATTCATTTCGAAATCGTTTTCAATTCAATTCATTTCGAAATCGTTTTCAATTCAATTCATTTCGAAATCGTTTTCAATTCAATTCATTTCAAAATAGTTTTCAATCGATATAAATATCGTTCACGTCAAAATGGCGTCAATCTAATCAACACGGCTTCATAAATTTCTATTTTCAAATATTCTATTTCAAATATTTCTTTTTCAAAATAGTTGTTATTATCAAAATATTTCGTTCAACACATGACCAATCTCAATGGATGAGTACTGTCAACACATGAACCTTTATTTTATATTGATAAAGATGTAAATTTTATTACTAAAATATTTCGTTCAACACATGACCAATCTCAATGGATGAGTACTGTCAACACATGAACCTTTATTTTATATTGATAAAGATGTAAATTTTATTACTAAAATATTTCGTTCAACACATGACCGATCTCAATGGATGAGTACTGTCAACACATGAACCTTTATTTTATATTGATAAAGATGTAAATTTTATTACTAAAATATTTCGTTCAACACATGACCAATCTCAATGGATGAGTACTGTCAACACATGAACCTTTATTTTATATTATTCTTTATTTTTCAAATTGGAATGAGGCCCAATCAATTACCATATAAAGTTAATTATATGGATTTTCATACAACACATGTATAATAGCATTGAAAAATAATCAACCATCAACCAAAGTGCACTACACTGTGTAAGCATCAAATATAGATATCTAACGCTTATAACAGCCTGTCAATCAATCGATTGACATATTTAATCAATCAGGATGAGTGAACTTCAAATTTCATCCCAACACCCGTGTGGGGTTTCAAATCAACAAACATTTATTTTTATTTGTGCAGTTGGGCGATGTGTGAAATTTATCGTCCCAATCAATGTCATTCAAATAGGTGTACATAAACAAATCGGCCGATTTGTTTATAAATATTCATTTATCCATATTCACGTTAAAAATTATATTTTTAACGATAAAACATTTTATTCCAACACATGAATTTCTATTATTCATTTACACAATAAAATGATATTTTTATTTTTCTAACTTATTTTAGAAAATTTCGGCGGCATAACGACACGATACTAGAAACGGGACAAGGCCTAGCCTTATCCCCGGTCTAGTGAAGGCCCACGCCATTCACACATCAATCAAAATCACCAAACAACCAAATTCAAATCACATCATATAACTAATCTATGCAACCAAACAAACAAGTCCATGGTCTGTGGACGATTGTGTCGGGTGCTACTAAGCACCGTCTGCATCCTAGTATATATATATATAACTAGAAAAGAAATTTTGAGTGAGAAGTTCTCACCGATAGCTATCCAATCATCGTGACTCTTCTTTGATAGAAATCTTCATCTCCTCGCCTTTTTGTCATCTTCGTTGCTATAGCCACTACATATGTAAAAATCGAATTTTTACTTCGCTATTCAATATTTAAAAATCGTATTTTTATAATCACTATTATATATAAAGATTCTTCCCTTTCAAATATAAAGTTTATATTTGTTTTAATCTCTTCTATATTATAAAAATTATATTTTTATCACTTTAAAAATCGAACCTCTTTGTTTTAAAAATACGTTCTCTTTTCATTTCAAAAATATATTCTTTTTCGTTTCAAAAATTCGATCTTTTATTTTTCAAAAATTCGATCTTTTATATTTTAAAAATTCGATCTTTTATATTTCAAAAATTCGATCTTTTCTTCTTACAATAATATGATATCATTATATAATTAAAAACTCTATTTTTATATTTTTGAATCTAATCTATTTCTTCGCTATAATATGTAAAAATCAAATTTTTATTATTCTATATAATCAAAATCATATTTTCTCTTCGCTCCTCGCCATATAAAGATTTCGCCTTTTAAAAATCTAATCTTTCGCTAATTAAAACCAGTTTTAATATTCTCTAACAATCAGTTTTTAAAATAAATAATCAATCAGTAAAACTTACAGAGAGGAGGGGGGAGAATTTTGCAGCGTTGCCGAGGTCTGGGGGGGGTATCGCGTCTCTTCTGGCGAGGAGGGGGGCTCTGACGCGAGGAGGGCGCTCGGAGGTCGGAGGCGCCGTCGCCTGGGGTTAGAGGCGGGCGGAGCATGGCCAGGGTTGGGTGCGAGCTCGAGTTGGGCGGTTTCGTGGTGGAGCAGGAACGGAGAGAGGAAGGAGAGCGATGGCGAAGGAGGGCGCCGGAGTTGGGAGGGTGCGGTGGAGGTCCGGCGAGGGGTGGCTGTCGCGAGGAGGAAGAACGCAAGTTCATTTCTTTTTTTTTCCCAAATCGAATTCAACTAATGAAAAAAAGGGGGCCAGCGTGATTTAAGGGGGAGAAGGGTTGACCTTTTCTTTTTATTTTTATTATTTAATATTCAATATTTTATTCACATAAAGTAACTTTTTCTATTGACCTCGAAACGAAGCCCACCGCCTGCCGTCCATAGCTAATTACCCCCATTCCGAACACAATGAGATATGTATCGCAAGCTGATTTGATCGTTTGAATCTGTTTCCGTTAAATTTACATTTAAATCACTATATTTAATTTTAAACGTACATTTCAAATTACCGGGGTCACATACTAACTTTAAAAATTCCAGAAAAATATTTTCTAGCTTCGTATTGACGATACGGTCCTAACAAAACTAGTTTCGTCGAATTTTGAGACCGTTTGAAAAATGGCCATTTTCCAGTCGATTAAAATCAACTGAAATTGGTCAAACGCGTATTCCTTTGCCACGCTCACATATTGATTCGAAAAATTATTAAATTTGGAATCTAGCAATATCTTAACATCACGGACCCAACAAAACTGGTTTCGTCGAAATCCGAGGTCGTTTGCAAAATGTCCATTTTTAAGGGCCTGAATTTCATAGCGACTATTCAGAATTTTCAAATGGACATATCTTTTGATTCCCGCTATGGAATTTTGATTCTTCGGATTCGTTGGAAAGATATTCTCAAATAGATCCTAATGTTTTTGGTTTCACTAAAATCCGGATTGTTTTGCACCCGGTACATTCACTTGAAGTTTGAAATCGAATTATCGAACTACCGCGCCATTTTCAATTCTATTTATAATTATATATAATTATTTATATTCTAACGACGACGCGTATAATATATACGACGAATTTCAATTCCAAAATAAATTTTCCTTCATTTTTATTTAAAATGATTCATTTTAAATATTCAAAATTCGCTAAAATTGCCAAAATAAAAATTTTAAACTGGCCCAGAATTTGCGGGTTATTACAATCTCCCCCACTTAAAACTTTTCGTCCCCGAAAAGGAACAAAGTCGAAAGTGGTTTGATCATTCAACTCTACGTTCGATCTGGCTTCCATTCTCCAACTTTTCAGTTTCTGAGAATTTTCAAATTCTTCAAAAATTTGGCTAACACCCTAAATTTTCGAAAAATTTCGCCATAACCTCCCCTGCACCGGGAGCATCGGGGAATTTCAAATAGCTTCCCCGGTCCTTCAGATCTCAAAAAGAAAAAGCCAATAGGCTCATAAAATCATCATCACCCAAACAAAACAGTAAATTATGTAGTAAACATGTACCTATTTTTCGGGCAAACAAATTTTATTCTCTGCTCTAGCATCCTTGCTATGACCTGTTCAAGGTAAGTATATGTATATGCAAGCAAATGCGACCAATTTTCAATACAATTCAATATTTGGTTCAATTAGGCTAAATGGTTCAAAATTATCAAACAAATAAACAAACAACACAAACATCAATCAATTAGTGAATTAGAGTCTCAAATTCATAATTTTGATACATATACAAAAATCATGTTTTTGATGCCAAATCACAACAATAGGCCCTATCTAATTTTGGTTCTCACACCAGTCTAATGGAAATATATAGATATCACACCTTCGTCACTCGAATATAAGTGCTAGTAACGCTGCAGCATTATCAGAACCATCCCCGGGCAACTAGAGTGTGATCCTATATCTATCCAATATATTGAAACTTTGAATATACGTTTGCAAGGCGTATATGCAAAATCTTTATATATCAGATTGTCCATATCCAAAATAAATAGATATTCAAATATTTTTAAAACGATTTAAATTTTTAAAACAAAATTGTTTTCATTTGAAAAATATACTCTTCACACTCGTTCTAGGATACTACTATCCTATCTCTAACGAGTCATTCTAATTGGATATTGCTAATCCAATATCTGATGAATTCTTTCGTATGGTTCTAATGTGCCTTGTTCTTGAGCTCTGTAAACCAAAGCTCTGATACCAACTGTGAAAACACGTAACTTCCCCGTAAAGGAAAGTGCCGGATAGTTCGAGAACAAGCCACAACAGAACGCATATAAAAGAACATTTCATTGTGTATTACACCATTGCATCAGATTACAAGAATATACAGAGTATAAATGAATATTACACAGAAATATCAGAGATTTAAATTACATTTAAATACATAGCAGTGGAAAATAATACAATACACAACTAGAAGAGATATACGGATACAAAGCTTTCCGGATATCATTCCAGCTGTAAACCAGGATCCTGTGAATATAAATCTGCAAAACCAAAACTACTAGCTGCCCGTGTCGAAAATAAGGGCACCCAGAGTTTAGGTTAAAACAATAAACTCCAGGTCAGTCATGTGACTGGTGTGAGAACTAAAACAGTTATTAATCTTTATTTTTAAAGTTAGGTAAATTAAGGGACCACGCCGTATAACACGGAACGGGTTTCCTCCCAAGAATACCAGTGCATAAAACAAACAGCGCAATGCTAAATAAAGAAAAATGAAGCTGTTATAAGACCCAGGTCCTATCACACAATGCAACGCAAGCCGGGGGATAGGGTTTTCCCTTATAACAGCCAAACATGCTTGGTACGTTTAAAATAAATCATTTGATACTATTATAAGTGCATAGTGTATAAAACAACTTCAAATCATAAGTATCAATCATAGGCGGCATGGGTACCATATATCATGTCGCCATATATTGGTTTACAAATAAAACCGCAAATGTCACGTATTTGGAAATTGGATTTCCCTCTATGAACCGAGGCAAAAGATAGTCCTTAATCGATTCGAGACAATCTAGCCCATGTCTCAGGATCAGAGCTCGAGTGACCCTTGGATCCTCAGGGCCAGTCCACCGATGTGGATTAAACTTAAACCCTGAACATGCGTTTCCCCGCCCTATGGGGCGTAAATGAGCCAACTAAATGACTCCATCGGTTCGAGAACGACCGATCAATCCGAGGCGCCTCGCAACAGCAACAACCACATAAGTCAAACTCGTCAGGGCGTGTAAAACCACTGACGCCACTTCTAGCTAGAAAGAAACGCATGCCCTCCCTGACGTCCTCTCCCGTTTTTGGTTCATACCGGGTGTGAAACTCGCGAAGCAAACGTTACACAAAGCTACGCCACAAAGGCCTTGCTTTGATCATCACCACAAGACTTTGCTTTTCAACAGAAGCCTCGATCAATTGCCACTTAGGCAAGCCACACAGGCAATTCACTCCATGCGTTTGATATCCATCAATATATAACCCCTGAGCTCGTACGTCTCAGAGAAGGGCGTTAAGCAAGAGAATAAATTCTCCGCCGCCAAACAGATATATATTTAATAGAGATCAATCACACGGACTAAAATCCAATGTCAGACACACAGTCCATTTACAAGTCCGTTCTGGGGCTGAACGAAACCGGAGGCACCTAGTACCTCGCATATCCATCGATCTCCAAGTACGTCTGGACGATCACTAACTGTTTCCATCTTCTTGGGTGTACAGCCCAATCAAGATCATCAGTAATTACCCAAACGACGTGAAGACTTCCGGTCTTCGACCATCGTCTTCATCTTTGACTTATCGTCGTATCAGTTATTCAGAATGGGATAAACCCGGTCTTTCCGAATACCTCGCGTATATTTTAAATAAGTGTTACACAAACACAACATACGCCTCATTCCAATTCATCAGTCACTAACCGTAAATTAATCAAGAGAATAATTCCCCAAATATTAACCCCGAAGGCCGAAACCAACATCAGATCAATATCCAGAAAACCATTCTGCTTAGCTAACCGACAGTTAGTTTCTGGTTTCACATTCATAGGGAAAGGTTCCCATTAATTTTATCCAAGATAAATTTCTTGAATTTATTCTTTAGTCTATTTTTGAATATCAATTCAAAACTAGTCGGGATTAGCGAACCTTACCGAAGTAATCATTTATTTTAATTTCCCCATCCCAACCTATTCATCCCATGAAGTAAAACTGGTAATACTTCATATCTAACACCACAGTGTTATCGGTAAATTCAATTACCATTTCACGTTCAAATCTAATTAAAGATTTAACTATCGCCTGGAGCAAAACTGGTGATACTCCATTTTCGATCATTTCAATCTAATTAAAGATTCATTAAAACTCCACTTAGTTTTAATCTTCGACTGGGTTAAAGAATCAGTGTCATTAAAACACGGTTCACGATAAACCCAAAATCACATTCCATTAATTATCGGGTTAAAGAACAAGTGTTATTTAAAACACTGTCCACGATAAACCCAAAAATCAATATCAATTCAATTCCAATTAAATATTATTTAATTGGTACACTTCATTAAATCTAAATAAAAAGATTTAATCTTTTCTCAATTGGGTTCAAGAACAGTGTTAGTGAAGACACCATTCACGACGGACCCAAATCACATTTGATATTCAATATAAGGCTCTGAATAGAAAATATATCGGCTTATATTCAATATCAAATTCTACGATTAACAAATGTCGTATTGGAAATAACGATATAAATATATATCTTTCAAATTTCCATAACAACATCTGTATAATCACGAATTCCAACATCGAAATATTCCGAAGTCAATTTCGATTCAATTCCACTCCAATGCAATCATTGGAAATTCTGGTTATTTTTAAAACCCTTTCGAGTTCAATTTATTTATTTAAAAATAAATAGAATTATAATTCTAGTTCAAACTAGTTTACTTCGATAAAAATCTATTTTTATCTTTTCAAATATGGAGTTTTTCATCCCAATTCTTTCTAAATCATTTCTTAGGATTTTACACAAATTATTACTATTTTTAATAATTTTATCAAGGCCCGTACAGTCGATTTCCACCAATGGCCATCGAACTGCACGTATAGCGACCTTTTTCAAATTTGATTTGGACATAATTCCAAATCCAACCATTAGATTTCAAATTTCTAATATTCGTTAGAAAGCTCTTTTCGATACGAACCCAACGGTTCCGGTTTTAGGAGAATCCGACGGTCGGATCTCCCGTAATGTCCGTTTGAAATAAATGGTCGAAATTCACGAACTGCCGCGGCGCTGCGCGTTCTATTCAGGCCATTATATTATATATATAATATATATAATATATACTTCGTCGATTTCTATTTAAAACGAATTATATAAATAGTTTAAATTCGTTTCAAAAGCAATTTCAACTTCCGTTTCAAATTCAAATCAAAATTGAATTCTTCTTTATAAATTCATTTTAAAAATTCATTTCTATTCAATTCAAATTTCAATTCAATTTGAATTCATTTCAATTGACTTTCAATTCAATTTGAATTCGTTTTCAATTCAATTCATTTCGAAATCATTTTCAATTCAATTCATTTCGAAATCGTTTTCAATTCAATTCATTTCGAAATCGTTTTCAATTCAATTCATTTCGAAATCGTTTTCAATTCAATTCATTTCGAAATCGTTTTCAATTCAATTCATTTCGAAATCGTTTTCAATTCAATTCATTTCGAAATCGTTTTCAATTCAATTCATTTCGAAATCGTTTTCAATTCAATTCATTTCGAAATCGTTTTCAATTCAATTCATTTCGAAATCGTTTTCAATTCAATTCATTTCGAAATCGTTTTCAATCGATATAAATATCGTTCACGTCAAAATGGCGTCAATCTAATCAACACGGCTTCATAAATTTCTATTTTCAAATATTCTATTTCAAATATTTCTTTTTCAAAATAGTTGTTATTATCAAAATATTTCGTTCAACACATGACCAATCTCAATGGATGAGTACTGTCAACACATGAACCTTTATTTTATATTGATAAAGATGTAAATTTTATTACTAAAATATTTCGTTCAACACATGACCAATCTCAATGGATGAGTACTGTCAACACATGAACCTTTATTTTATATTGATAAAGATGTAAATTTTATTACTAAAATATTTCTTTCAACACATGACCAATCTCAATGAATGAGTACTGTCAACACATGAACCTTTATTTTATATTGATAAAGATGTAAATTTTATTACTAAAATATTTCGTTCAACACATGACCAATCTCAATGGATGAGTACTGTCAACACATGAACCTTTATTTTATATTATTCTTTATTTTTCAAATTGGAATGAGGCCCAATCAATTACCATATAAAGTTAATTATATGGATTTTCATACAACACATGTATAATAGCATTGAAAAATAATCAACCATCAACCAAAGTGCACTACACTGTGTAAGCATCAAATATAGATATCTAACGCTTATAACAGCCTGTCAATCAATCGATTGACATATTTAATCAATCAGGATGAGTGAACTTCAAATTTCATCCCAACACCCGTGTGGGGTTTCAAATCAACAAACATTTATTTTTATTTGTGCAGTTGGGCGATGTGTGAAATTTATCGTCCCAATCAATGTCATTCAAATAGGTGTACATAAACAAATCGGCCGATTTGTTTATAAATATTCATTTATCCATATTCACGTTAAAAATTATATTTTTAACGATAAAACATTTTATTCCAACACATGAATTTCTATTATTCATTTACACAATAAAATGATATTTTTATTTTTCTAACTTATTTTAGAAAATTTGGGCGGCATAATGGCACGATACTAGAAACGGGACAAGGCCTAGCCTTATCCCCGGTCTAGTGAAGGCCCACGCCATTCACACATCAATCAAAATCACCAAACAACCAAATTCAAATCACATCATATAACTAATCTATGCAACCAAACAAACAAGTCCATGGTCTGTGGACGATTGTGTCGGGTGCTACTAAGCACCGTCTGCATCCTAGTATATATATATAACTAGAAAAGAAATTTTGAGTGAGAAGTTCTCACCGATAGCTATCCAATCATCGTGACTCTTCTTTGATAGAAATCTTCATATCCTCGCCTTTTTGTCATCTTCGTTGCTATAGCCACTACATATGTAAAAATCGAATTTTTACTTCGCTATTCAATATTTAAAAATCGTATTTTTATAATCACTATTATATATAAAGATTCTCCCCTTTCAAATATAAAGTTTATATTTGTTTTAATCTCTTCTATATTATAAAAATTATATTTTTATCACTTTAAAAATCGAACCTCTTTGTTTTAAAAATACGTTCTCTTTTCATTTCAAAAATATATTCTTTTTCGTTTCAAAAATTCGATCTTTTATATTTCAAAAATTCGATCTTTTATATTTCAAAAATTCGATCTTTTATATTTCAAAAATTCGATCTTTTATATTTCAAAAATTCGATCTTTTCTTCTTACAATAATATGATATCATTATATAATTAAAAACTCTATTTTTATATTTTTGAATCTAATCTATTTCTTCGCTATAATATGTAAAAATCAAATTTTTATTATTCTATATAATCAAAATCATATTTTCTCTTCGCTCCTCGCCATATAAAGATTTCGCCTTTTAAAAATCTAATCTTTCGCTAATTAAAACCAGTTTTAATATTCTCTAACAATCAGTTTTTAAAATAAATAATCAATCAGTAAAACTTACAGAGAGGAGGGGGAGAATTTTGCAGCGCTGCCGAGGTCTGGGGGGGAGGGGGGGTATCGCGTCTCTTCTGCCGAGGAGGGGGGGGGGCTCTGACGCGAGGAGGGCGCTCGGAGGTCGGAGGCGCCGTCGCCTGGGGTTAGAGGCGGGCGGAGCATGGCCAGGGTTGGGTGCGAGCTCGAGTTAGGCGGTTTCGTGGTGGAGCAGGAACGGAGAGAGGAAGGAGAGCGATGGCGAAGGAGGGCGCCGGAGTTGGGAGGGTGCGGTGGAGGTCCGGCGAGGGGTGGCTGTCGCGAGGAGGAAGAACGTAAGTTCATTTCTTTTTTTTTCCAAATCGAATTCAACTGATGAAAAAAAGGGGGCCAGCGTGATTTAAGGGGGAGAAGGGTTGACCTTTTCTTTTTATTTTTATTATTTAATATTCAATATTTTATTCACATAAAGTAACTTTTTCGATTGACCTCGAAACGAAGCCCACCGCCCGCCGTCCATAGCTAATTACCCCCATTCCGAGCACAATGGGATATGTATCGCAAGCTGATTTGATCGTTTGAATCAATTTCCGTTAAATTTACATTTAAATCACTATATTTAATTTTAAACGTACATTTCAAATTACCGGGGTCACATACTAACTTTAAAAATTCCAGAAAAATATTTTCTAGCTTCGTATTGACGATACGGTCCTAACAAAACTAGTTTCGTCGAATTCTGAGACCGTTTGAAAAATGGCCATTTTCCAGTCAATTAAAATCAACTGAAATTGGTCAAACGCGTTTTCCTTTGCCACGCTCACATATTGATTCGAAAAATTATGAAATTTGGAATCTAGCAATATCTTAACATCACGGACCCAACAAAACTGATTTCGTCGAAATCCGAGGTCGTTTGCAAAATGTCCATTTTTAAGGGCCTGAATTTCATAGCGACTATTCAGAATTTTCAACTGGACATATCTTTTGATTCCCGCTATGGAATTTTGATTCTTCGGATTCGTTGGAAAGATATTCTCAAATAGATCCTAATGTTTTTGGTTTCACTAAAATCCGGATTGTTTTGCACCCGGTACATTCACTTGAAGTTTGAAATCGAATTATCGAACTACCGCGCCATTTTCAATTCTATTTATAATTATATATAATTATTTATATTCTAACGACGACGCGTATAATATATACGACGAATTTCAATTCCAAAATAAATTTTCCTTCATTTTTATTTAAAATGATTCATTTTAAATATTCAAAATTCGCTAAAATTGCCAAAATAAAATTTTTAAACTGGCCCAGAATTTGCGGGTTATTACACATACAGACTATCCCAAGCGCCTCAGTTTACTGTGTCGTTAGATCCTATGTCTAATCATCAATTACGTGCTTGCTCCACCTCGACAGATTTCCTATTAGCTTGGTTGTTTCCATTTTCCCTTGACTTCTTCAAGTTACCAAGTTTCTCTTGCTTATTAACCTCATTCTTAACTTAATTCATTTAAGTTCATTAATAAGTCTACAACATGTTATTCTCTATATTGAAATTCAATATTCATAATTCATTCTCTTTACATTACTCTTTGTCCCATCTCATTGTTACCATAACATGTTCTACTTAATTTATAATTAAATACGTCTTAATTTGCATGTTTTCTATTAACATGTCATTCAACATTTATGATTAAATGCAACTTACTTATCTCCATAAATTTGCCTTCTTCTTTCTCATTTGATCATAATCTCGTCATACACCGTCATTACAATTTATCATAATTTACTTATTAACTTAGTTGACTTAACTAAGGTTTACTAAAAAGTTTCTCTTTTCCTTCGTATAACTTATGTTATCCTCATTTATGGATTTATTCTTATCCTCGCTAATTAATCTTCGATTAAGTACATTAGTTATTTCATCTTCCCCTATCGTTCATTATAACTTACCTTATTTCTTAAGTTATAATTCTGACTTGTCCCTAGGACAAGCCTACCTATTATCTTTCCTTTTCTTATTCAAGTTCATTCATAATAGGTTATTATCATTCCTTATTTTGGCATTGATTAAGATTAACTTTATCCTTCCCATTTGTTTTAACAAGTTTACTTAAACCCTACTCAATTGAATTTGTTCGTAATCCCACTACAGATTTAAATTAAGTACTCCAATTTAATGAATTATCCATGCTACCCACGTTACCCACTTAACCCTTTATTATTCTCATGTCTTACCACATGTCTTATCTTCGTTAAGTGCTTATTATTTATGTTGTACATGCTACCCATGTAATCCATGCTACCCATGTCACCCACTTAACCTTTTTATTATTCTCATGTCTTCCTACATGTCTCATCTTGGTTAAGTGTTCATTAATTCATTATAACCGAAATCTTGCAAAACCTCCTACACTAGATTACCGTTTGCAGTTGCTGAATATGCCGGGCAGTTCCGGGCAAGCTTATACCACAGTCAGAATCTAACCTCGTGTCTTTGCATTATTACACATCTAGTTTCTGCCTTTGACCTCTCACATTAGATTACCAAATTGCTGTTGCTGGATATGCCGGGCAGTTCCGGGCAGGCTTATACCACAATCTGAATCTGACCTTGTGTCTTAGGCGTTCATTTTCACTTTCTTGATTCAAGTCCCAATTTCAAATCTTAAATTATAATATATTCCAATTACCTATAATTCCATTCTAAATTATATTATAATTTTAATCCAAATTATGCCTATAATCCCATGTATACGAGTTATATCAAATTATGCCCAAATCAATTTGCGTTCATTGTTATTAACAATTTATGCCAAACCTCATGTATATAAGTTATACTCAATTATGCCCAAAACAACTTATATCAAATCTCATGTATACAAGTTATATTCAATTATGCCTAATCCATAGTCATCAACAATTTATGCCAAATATCATTTTATTACATATTTTGCAACTTTTACCAATTCAACTTATAATCCCAGTTTACATTCATAATTCCAATTTGATTCATATACTCATAGTTATATTTATAATTCCAGTTTGATTCATATACCCACAGTTATATTCATAACTCCAATTAAAGTTATTCCCATAACCCTATTATAAGTTATGCCCCCAAACCTCCCAATCACATATAATACCCAAATCAACCTTTTCTTCTCAATATCGTTCAGTCGCATAAATCAACAATAGACATAGGCTCGAAGATAGCCTAACTATAAAAATAAAAAGGGAAGAATAAAAGGAGGAAATCCAACGTAGGCATAAAATAACTGATTATATTTAAGCATATGATAACACTATTAGGCATAGGCGAACTTTTTTAGATTAGATTTTTTTTGATAGGTCTTTTATGTGTGTAAATGGGGAATGGCGAAAGATAGATCCATTATTATACAAAAATTTATTTTAAATCCACTCACTTGTATATTCTTCAATTCTAGATCTGATCCATGGCTATCTCCCTTTTTGCACAGCGTAGATCTAGGCATCTGAATTCTTTTCCTTCATTGTAGCCATGGTTCTCTAAAAGAATTCCTTTCTAGTTTGTATAAACGCCTCTTTTTTTTCTTTTGAAGGTATACATATATACTTTGATTTTATTGAAGAAAATATTTGAGAGAGAGAGAGCGAAATGGAGGCTAAATTATGTCAAACCAAGGCTGTATTTATAGGATTTTGTGTGCTTTTCGGACCATTAGATTAAGGTTTCTAGAAACTTCCGCTACTAAATTATAAATGCCCTCTTTTATTTGTTAAAGAACATTAATGAAGATTTATTTAGCAAAATCATTCCTTTGTTTATACCTTAACTGTATAAAATTTGTTTCCCTTTTTCTTTTATTTAAACAAGGAAACAATTTATTTTTCTCTACCTCTTTAACATAACTATTACTTATTTATGTAAATAAATACCATACATTTACTTACACTCATGTTCTTAATATGGCATCCAACTATGCCTTTATTTTTTAATTGTTGGAAAATATGGTATGTGTTAACTGTTTTACTAAAGAGAATTTAATATCTTTTTCTTTATTTTTTCCTTCTCATAGCCATTATTGATTGCTATTTATTCATTGTTTTTCTATTCGTGTCATATGTGAAACGCTTAAATGCATTTACTACATGTAGTCTCATTTTCCATATTTAATGTAACCGTTATATTATCCCTAAATATAACATTAATATCTTTAATTTACCAATTTCATTTCTTTCCATTAAAACAGATTCCCTTAATCTCAAATTAGTGTTGCCCCTTATATATATATATATATATATATATATATATATATATATATCTATATATATATATATAATACCAAATACTTAACATTTAGTCAACCTCAACTCGATTTGTTAATGTCATAAATATGCATATTTTTTTTATTTACGTATTTGCTATAAATAATCACATGTGCATGCATCTAGTCTCCAAACATTTAAATCGAACAATGTTCATACTAAATTTATAAACGCGCATATGAATGTATTTCCATTCTCCTCTTTAAACGCGCATTCATTGTTGTACTTTACTTTTTTTAATTATGTCAATGCATATAATATATATATATATATATATATTATCCTACGCATATATAAACTTCTGTTGCTTACAACTTCTTCATACGTTTTCTGTTTTACACAAACTTGGTGTCCATTTGAACCAAAATTTTGAGGCGAACACAATGATGACGTATGTTTTACTTAATTCCTAATATTTAAATTAAGTATCTTTATTTTATTATCTTTTTCTGTTACATACATTGTTATCGTATTAATCTCCCTTCTCTTCAATGTATGTATTAATCTAAATTGCGCATCACCATTATTTATACTAGTATTTTTTGTCCGCTTTGCAGGGCATTAAAATTTATGTTATTTAAAAAAAATATTGTAATGATTAAATATCAAAAATAAAAGAAAAATAAAGTATTGTAATTAATATTAAATAGTTGTATATATATGGCATTCTAAACAATGTATGAGTAGTTGTTGCTCAATGTATGGTTTGTTATTAAGTTTTAAATATATTTTTTTATGTATAAGAGGCATTCTAACTTAAAAATAAAATAAAATTACAACATAAAAATAAACATCCGTATCAGAAAAATACATTAATCAATAGTAGTTTTCAGAGCAAAATAAATATCAAATCATTAGTATTTTTCATTCCAAGATGAAAATCAGAGCAAAGTAAATATAAGATCATGAGTAGAAGTATATAAAATCTCCTGCCAATATCAAAACGATTATCCACATAAAATACTTAGAACCGGAAGAACGTAACACTGAGATATCACATTATTTAGATGTCTTTATAGGCAATAAAGTACAACAAAATTAACATATATCTTACAAACTATAAAAAACTTCTTCATACACTACATTATCAGTAATTGTTGTAGTCCCTCCTTCTTCTTTCTCAATGAAAATAACTAAACCAGCAGGAGATGTTACCCAACTGATAGCGACATACAATTGGCCATGACAATATACAGGCTCTAGCAAATACAAACCTACACGCTCTAGAGATTGTCCTTGTGCTTTGTTGATTGTCATAGCAAAACAAAGTTGCAATGGAAATTGAACTTGGACCAAATCAAATGGTAAATTTGAATCACTTGGAGACATTTCAATTCTGGGTATCAAGTGTGTTGTGTGTGCGTGACTGCCACTAATAATTTCACATACCACTATGTGTTTTAAACACCTCCTAACAACCAAGTGAGTACCATTACTCAATCCAATAGCTTGGCTCAAATTGCGCAAGAACATTACAACAACACCCTCTTTCAAAACCAGCTTATGGGGAGGAATATCAGAAACTTTAATGGAATTTAGATATTCAACAGAAAAAGAGGCACTGAGTTGATCATCATCACTTGCACGACATTTAACTGAATCAAAACTCAAATATGTGAATGCCTCACCGGGTATCTTATTAAGAATCAGGTTGTTAAACCTTATTTCTGGGAGTCAAAATTGATCTTTCACGTATGTACTCATCATTGGTGTATGTCGTCTCCAAGTTTGGAAAAATAGTATTTATAAATTCATCAATGTTATTTGACTCTGATTGAATACAAAATTATGGTGGAATATCAATTGAACAATCATTTTGAACCACAAGAACTTTACCCTCACCAATATCTAGTATCCATTTACTAAATGCTTCTATATGACGTCTTTCACCATCATTATTTCCTTCATTTAGCCTCATGTTGCGTGTTAATTTAAAAACTCGACATATGGACCAAAAGTTGAGATCTAAAAATACATGCGCTAACAATGTCACTTCTATTACCTTTATAAATTACAGGCAAAATCTGTCTGAAGTCACACCCCAGCACCTCAGTTATCCGACCAAAAGGTTTGTCAAAATTATCACTACTAACTGACTTTATAATATCGCGTAATGAACGGTCTATAGCTTCAAATACGAACCTATGTTGCATTGGATTTTCATCCCAAATAATAAGCTTTGTTTGCCTAAGGAGTTTAGCAATATCAGAATTCATAGAGATTGAACATGTAGAAGAATCATCTAGCGTTAGTGGGATTTTGAATATCAAGTGCATGATTCTACCTCCCGGCTACAAAGTAGCAGCAATTCCGGATGAAACCACAGGCAGAGCAATTAGAGACTATGATCTTAGGTGGGAAATTATAGTCCTCCAAAGAAAAGTCTTTCCACAACCTCCACTTCGATGCACAAAGAAGATACCTCCATTATTGTTATAAAAAAAATTCATGACTGCATCGTAAACACACTATTGTTCAACATTTAACTTTGAAAACAAATCCTTGTGTTCATTATACATTTGATTTGTGTCATAACTCCTTTCTTCTAAAATCAGTCTGTTATTGAACTTATCCAAATATAGGCTGGATGGCATTGGAATAGTGGGAAAATCCTTCAGTGATTTACCAATTGTGTTCAATATTATCTCAGTTTCCGTACAGAAAAAATATTATGTTTCAGTTAAGATTGTAACATCAGGATACAATATTTTGAATATAGTAAATTATGTAAGAATGTAATGGTGACTCAATAAACAATATTAAAATTTAATAATAAAATATACATAATATATTGGATAAAACATACATACCAGCCAGAGCATAATTTTGTAATTGTTCATCACTCATCTTTAAATTAGGATTTCCAGTAAGCACCTTCTGTTTATGTAAGATATAATCTGCCATGCATTCCTAATGAGAAATCCACAACTTATAAACATCGGTCACCTGACAGTTTTTGATAATATGGACAAACAGTGAGCGCAATTTCCATGGGAATGCAGTTGACTTATTATCCGCAAAAGCCTCATGCGACTCATTATCATCATTCAATAAGCCTAGTGCATCACAAGTTTCACGATAGGTATTGTAGATGGTATCTCCAACTCGACGTAAATCTTCAAAACATATAGGTCCAGTTATCCTTGTGAGTAGCATACGCAAGTACCATACTTCTCTGGCGGCATAATGCGATGAATTTAATCTACCTACCATCCGTCCTCTTTTTCTAGGTCTCCATTTATAAATGTTAGAATCCCAAACAAAATGTTCTGGTATTTGTTGGTAACTATATCTTCTCGCATCAACATTTTCCTGACAAAGTTTAAAGAATGCTTCCAACTTGGAACTTTTTTCAGCTGCTTGTTTAATAACATGATCTAAGTTGTCTGTTGATTTAAAAGTAACATACTTCTCATTTTCCAAATGGAAAGGTAGTCTCTCTACAGACATACTACGATGGTGCACATCAAATCCAAAGATTCTATGAGCAGCCTCTGGTCCACATACATACCTACATTTAGGTTAACATGACATTTAATAGCATTTTATCTGTAACAAATATGCAAAATAAAAAATTAAAATACAATTCTTTTAGTATTAATTAACTCCCATCTAAGTATGTTTTAATCTCACTGATTTCTTCTCCCTAGATCGTTGATCCTTTTTTCGAACTGTACTAACATAGTGGCACGGTCATGACCCTTCAGACAATATTTGACAAGATATTTCATGCAACGCCCGTGATTGCAGATCTCAACATTAATGTGACACTGGTGTCGAACCAAAAGATCCCTATTATAAGGAACCACCCACTGATTATCTAAATCTGTATTTCTAACTCTAACAGTATGTTTGGTTTTTCTTCTCCTGTAAATTGGAAATCCGCAATCATCAAACATTGTACTTGAACAATATCTGAAAAAGAAAAAGAAAAACTAGAGTTAAATACAAAAAAATTAATTTATATTTTATAGTTGAATAAAGTTTTTGATCATACTTTTTTGGGAATTTCCTTGTACATTTAGAACCCTTCATGCAAGGTGATTGAAATCCAGGTCCGCAAGGACCATGTATCATAAATTGTTTAACAACCGCATATCCATATGGATCTTTATGTTCATCAGGGATCTCTGCACATACATACTTATCAATATTACTCTTCAAATCCTTCTTAGCACTTTCTTCCAACCGTATTAACATATGCGCATGGGGGAGTCCTCTTTTTTGATACTCAACAACATACATAACTGAAAATTAAAATTTTGCCAAAACATTATTAATATGAATTGAAAGGAAATAATAGCTAGCATGATAAATAGTTTTAAATTATGAAATATGTGATAATATATTTAGGGGAGAAAACAAAGTTGCTGCACATGGTCCAATTTTTTTTGTTTTTGATATCATCATATAATTGATCAAGTTTCAACTTAAAAACTCTTGCAATTATATCTGGGCAATCTGCTGGAGTTGTTGCCAGCAAAAGTGACATCATTTGTAAGACTTCATTACACATAGGGTTAAAAGTCATGGTTAAAAATATATCTGGATAACCAATCTTTCGACACAAAGCAAGTGAATCCAAAAAAATTTGTTGCATATATCTTGCAGATCCAACAAAAGAAACTGGAAGAACATATCCTTTATTGGCGTGTGAAGGATCTACAGAGTCAGAACTTAAAAGCATGTTACGTAAGTTGTGACACAATTCATTTCGAAGAAGTTATTGGTGATGACGAAACCACCACAATCTCGATTGTTCAATGGCGGAGAATGCGTCCACAATGTATTGCTGATATACTTTTCCTCTAAGCCTCTTTGTATCATCTTTTACATAGAAAATGTCAAAAAAATTATATTAGAGTATTTTCAAGGAATGTAGGGTGTATGTAATAAACTTCTAATTAAAAATAGGAAGGGAAAAAAAATAATATACTCCAACCTTGATTAATTCTAACTTGATTCTGATATGAATAAAATTCTTTCATTGAAATCATATCCCTTTTCTTTTTATCGCATTATCTGAATTGACAAAATATAACTTTTCATGAAATCCAGCTCACACTGTTCAACAACTTAAGAACTAGAAAAGATATTGTAATTAAAATTCAAGCAATTAATTATGATAAAGTAGTTGTAAAGAATATGTAGTATATGTGTGTATATATATAATGAATATTTAAATACTAAAAACAATGGAAAAGATTACTATTACTTAACCTTGGTCTGTCCCAGCTTGATTCAGATCCCTTTTATTTGTATTCCCATTATCTGAATTGACAAAGTACATTTCATCATGGAAGCCATCTTCACCATTTGAGAATAAAAGAGGATATTGCAATGTCGTCAGTTTTGGATGCATGAATGTAATCCTTTGCAGATCTCCACTGTAACGACCCATATTTTCAGTGATATAATAATTAATTAATTTAATTATTTAAATAGTAGTTTATAGATTTAAATGGTTTAAATTAAATAATAGTGAATATTTTATTAATATAATAATTAAATAATATATTTAATTATGAAATAATCAGAATTAGCTGAAATGACAATATTATGTGAATTGAGCAATTCAAAATATATAATTCAGTTTAAAATTGAATTACGATAACGAATATATTTAATTAACGATGATTGAACGTATAAATTATATTATAATTATAATCGAGCTTGAAATGGTGCGGCAGATCGTAATTTGGCGATTCGAACTTTAAACAAATATGCAGAAGCCATTTTAAATCGGATTTCTATGAAACAAGAAACGTTCAGAGCTGTGAACTATATTTTTCTAAAGGAAGAGAAAAATCAGGATTTCATTGTGTAGATTTTGATTTATGTCCAAATCAAATTTTAAAATAGTCGATATTGAATTCCTTTATAATTTATAACGATTTATAAAAGGATTTCTATTTTTAATTGAATATCGGTTAACTCTGATTATGAAATATCAAGTTGTAAATCCATATATATTTATTTTGGAGCTGTATGATATTCTATTGTGAATATACATAATAATATTTATTTATAAATATTTAATTTAATTATTTTTAAATATATTCATATTTGAATTGGTTTATTTAGAGCTTTAAAAATAACCACTTTTGCAAACGAGCTCCGTTTTCAACGAAACTAATTTTATTGGATCCAAAATATTAAATTATTTTTGGATGTCAATTTTCATGATTTTTGGAGTCAGTATGTGGCCATACGGATTTTTATTGTGAAAAAGAGTCAGTATTTTGGTGGTTAAAAATACGCTGTGTGGGCAAACGGAGTTGGAATTCAATGAAAAAAGTTTCATTGGGTCCATAATGTCGAATTGTAGCTGCTTTTCCATTTTCATGATTTTTGGATATTGTATGTGATCATAGAAATTTTTAACAACATATACATTTAGCGGTTGCTTAAAAATAAATATAATATTGAATATAAAAGTTATATAAATTTCCCTATAAATATTCTAACACATCTCTCAAACCCTAAAAACTTACACTCACTGGTCAAAACCCGGTAGCCGTCATATTTTTCTCTGCAAAGCAAAAATGGCGCATTCACAAAAATTAAACAACTCAAATAAAACTTTATAAAATCCAAAACAAGTGTTTTTGGACTTCTGAAGTACTGCTGTTTGATGCAATATATTTTTCTTCTTGTTCGAACATCACTCAAGACGCTGGATTTGTATAGCGTTAGTTTGGGTTGCGTACTTTGGTGAAATGGTGAATCGTTTGTGATTTTCGATGTTAGATTTTGGTTTAGGGGATCAAATCGCAAATGTATATAATTTTTGGGGGATTTTGGGGTCAAAAGTAGTCGATCTTGTTGCTGAAGCCGTGAGTTTTGGCCGAGGTCGGAAGTTGGAAAAATTGGAGCGAGTTACACCATTTGTATATGGAACGAAGGAGGTTTGGACGAGAGAGAAGATGGTGAGATTGGATTTCAAAATCATTAAGTGGAATGAGAGATTTGTGGATCAAACCGTGCGTGGAAAACTGAGTTCGACGCAATAGTGAAATGGGGTGTGAGCTAGAGGAGATTAGGATGGAGAGGAGGAGAGTTTGACAAGAGGAGGTTTGGTGAAATTTGTTTGAGGATTAATGAAGAATGGAAGTGGCATTTAATCCTTGAAGATGCGGAAATGTCTGGAGCGTATTCTGGAGTCGCGAATTTCATTTGGGGAAGAAAGGGAATGGTGCGGGTCTAGTATGTTTGGGTGATGGGCTGTATGATTTAGAGGGGTAAAGCCCACTAAAGCTTTTTAATTAATTTAATTTAAATTCAAAATAGCATATTAACTTGTAAATCAAATATCTCGTTCATTCTGTATCAGAATTTTGAACGGTCAGATCCATTGGGATCGTATGGACGAGGGCTACACACTGGAATTGACTAGGAGTAAATTGGAGCTCGTCTCAATTTAAGGCGAATTAAAACGTCTATCTGAATCGATGATAATGTATCGTTGTTTAACGATAAATTACCAATGTTAGTAAATCTCACTACTCTGATCAGTTTATATTTGTATAACGTATTTTTAGAACTGATAGATGATGGTTGATTCTATGTGTTGACTGTTGGTTGAAATGCTAAGTGATTGGTTGAAATTATAGATAACGATGTATATAGAGATATATCGTTAGTCAAATGTTGATACTGTTTATCAGAATATTTCATATTGAAATGAAATTGATGTGAATTATATTGTGTAACACCTGTGGATGTAGGGAAACAAGTCGGAGGGATCCAACTGGATTCCTCAATATTTATAATACTGTTGTTTTCATATATTGTGATATATGATGTGATATATATAATCTGTTGATGATTATGTGTGTTTGGATGATATTGATCATGGTTATTTGGTATTTTAAATACCATAAAAAATACTGGAATGTATAATGAGAATTTTCAAAGGGTATATTGAAAAGAAAATAATTACAAAATCAAAGGATTTTATAAAAGAAATATTTATTTGTTAAATAAATAGAATTGAAAAGGAAATTTTTATTGGTAGAATAAGTAGAACTTTTGTAAAAGGAAATATTTATAAAATAAATAGAATTATATAAAAGGAATTATAGAGAATAAATAGAACTTTTATGAAAGGAAATATTTATAAAATAAATAGAATTATAAAAGGAATATTGATTTAGAAAGTAAATAGATCTATAAAAGGGAAACATTTGGAAAATGAGTAGAGTTTTATAAAAAGAGAATTTTATATTAGGAAGGCTTAGACCCGTGCTTCGCACACGGGTGTAACATGATATTGATTTGAAGTAAATATTCTACAAAAAATATATTACAAAGGAATTTGGGGTTTGAATTAGGAATTTAAATGGAATTACTGAAATTAGAAACTGACTGAAAATTAGTTGAGTTGAATGGCTTTCTGGGTATCGATATGTTGGTTTCGGCCTTTGGGGTTTATAATTAGGAAGTTGTTCTCTTACTAGTTTACAGTTAGAAACTGATAGATGTGGGAAGATATTGATGTGTGTATCAGAAATGGAAATGTTTTCCAAAGTTAATAACATATATTTTCTAATTTTAGAAAATAAGGAATGTATGAATATATGGAAATGATAAATTGGGAAATGAAATGATGATTGATCGGTAAGATTTCCATTTGGGAATACGACCCTTGTTTGTATACATGTATTCCTTTGATAGTTAAATCACTGACTATCAAAGATTTTGACCGTTTCCGTTGTCAAAACCGGGATCAGATATATTATCTGAAAACCACTACGTATGTCATTAGCGTTGCGAATCAAATATGATGAAGATAATTGAAGACGGAGTTATGCAAGGGTTATTCAGTAAATGCTAAGTAGAAATTGCCTAAGATGGATTTACAGAATAGTGCCTTCGGGTTGTCCATTCCCAGGACAACTTGAATGGACGAATGTTTGACAGATTATATCTGGTAGATCGCTTAAGTTGATCGTTTCAAACGTATTTACATCGTTGGCGGAGGAATTTGTTTCTCTTAGCTTATACCCATGGTATTTTTGGGGAAATCAATTTGTGATTTGGCGGGTACAATGATGTGGTATTCAAAGTAAATAAGGGGTGATCTGTTAAAGATACGTTATGACCTCAAGCCTCATCAACTAGGGAATGACAGAAATCGGGCAGGCAGCATGGCTAAGTGGGTCGCACCCAAGTAGGGTATATTGTCACCATCTATAGAATATTCATATTTTCTACTTCTTTCAATTCTATATCTCCTGAGAACGGTTATGTTGGTATACCAACCGTAAGCTGATAATATATTCGGAACATTCAAGCGAAATGAATGGTCGATCATGTGTGGTCGAGTTACAAGATGTTCTTGTTGAACTCCAGTGTATCGCTTCTAGAGTACACTGATCGGAAGGTGGTTCCATACCTTGTCATAGTTGGAAATCCATTACCCAATAAGAGCCTACGGTTTTGATTGTATATTATATATGTAGAACGTGAGATGAAAGCGTTCTGCTAAATGATTATTAGTTGTGCTTGATAGACATATTGTAATATCAGAAGAGATTTGATATAAAGAATAATTTAGTTTATCGTAAGGTAAAAACCATCTGTGTTTATGTTCGGATCGGTCTTATGATATCCTTTCTTTTAAAGAGATTTTAAATGTTAAACAAATTGTTAGAGTTTACTCACACCAGTCACATGACTGACCCAGAGTTTATTTTGTTTTATTTTCCCTGAACTCTTGGGTGCCCAATTTTGTACTGGCAGTCAAGTAGTCGGGATTTTACTGATGTATTTGGAGGGCTTGGAGCGGGAGGCTTCAGGATTTTATAGCAATTGTTTATTCCCGCTGTGTTGTAAATGCTGTACTTTGATAATGATGTGTATATTTAAGTACATATTTATATTTCAAAGTTATTTTATATATTATATTTTATTCGTTCCGCCGTGAGATTCATGTTTACTCGTATGTTGTTGTGTTCTTCTCCTTCTTCTATTCTAATTTTCTATCTTATCTATTCTCACCCTCTAACTTCTTTCTATTAACTACCCGGTATTTCCGATGCTTGGATAGTCGACGGTGAGTTTATGTCGATAACTAAGGTCGTGAAAACCCGGGTCATTACAGTGGTATTAGAGCTGAAGGTTAAGTAATTACCTTGGCTCTGTGGCATGGCTCAGTAGAATAGGGTTAGTAATGCCCTAGATTGAGTTGAGTGTATATATACAAGAGAGCGTATGTGTAGATTTTATAAATATTGTTTTATATTTTGGAGCTTTGTTGGTTGAGTTGTTTATAAGTTTTGGTTGATCAGTTTGATCCACTGTATCGGTAGGAGTTTATAAACACTCGAATACGATGAACCGACATGATATGTTTTGAAAAGAGGGTAAATGATATAATTTTACCCAAATCATATTTTGATATAAAAGTATGATTAATATTTGAAGTATTATGGTATATTGGATGTGTTGGTTGTGATTATAATCAGACGAGATTATAATTGTAACGGTTATGTAAATAACCAATCAAAATTCGTGTAAGTGTTACAAAATGAATTAAATCTGAATTTAAAGTCAGAATTGGAAATTAAAACCTTGGAAATTTGAATAAGTGTTTGTAATTGGACTTGGATTAAATATTTGAGAATTTTAAAATCCTGGGAGATTTTAATTTGTTTTAAAGCATTGTAAATGGTATTTTGAAATGAATTTCAAAATGGAAGTGTTTAGTTATGGTTTTGAAAGTGATATAGTATTGAACTCACTTCGATAGCTAGAAATAGATTCCGATGATGATCATGACATCATCGGTGTTCATTTTCGAGTACTAAGTGACGGATTGCTACCAAGGATTTTGTTTTTGAATTGTTTTGTGAAAAGCAAGTTGTTTTGAATCCTGAAATTGGATATCTGGTTTTAGAAAAGCTAAAATGTTTAAAAATTCCCTGGGGAAGATTGTTTGGATTGAAACAAATTAAATTAGAATTTGTAAAAGAAAATAGAAATAGAAATTGAATTGAAACAAGTTAAGTGGAAAATGAATTGAGATAGAAAGTATCGAATTAGACTGGATTAGAGATAATCCGAAATGGAATTTGACTGGCAAGTTAAGCGCTGGAATTAAAAATGGAATATGAGTTAAGAACAGAATTTGGCTTGGGTATAACCAAATGATTGGAATAACATTGGTATATGCTGGGTGATAGCATATGGAAGTGATAGAGATGATATGCCCGACAAAAAGGTGCCAGTTTATATTATATATGGGTTTGAGATTTTGATGAGCCGAATTGGCAAACCGCTTGGCTGTTTGATTTTCTTTTGGGTTGAAGAAGGCGTAGAGAGGAGAGTTGGAGTTTGAGCTATTGACCAGTACAATGGAGGTGCTGGCGAAATTTTTCGAAAAGTTAAGGTGTTAGAAAATTTTCAAGATTTTTGAAATTTTTTGTTGATAAGAATTAATTAATATTTTAATTGAAGTTTATTTGTTTAATTGAAATTAAAATTGAAGAAGTAAACAAATAATTTTTAACCAGCTAGTAGGGTTTGTTTTCTACCTTAGCAATTTCGAGGACGAAATTATTTTAAGGGGGGAAGAATGTAACGACCCGTATTTTCTATGATATAATAATTAATTTATTTAATTATTTAAATAGTAGTTTATAGATTTAAATGGTTTAAATTAAATAATAGCGAATATTTAATTAGTATATTAATTAAATAATATATTTAATTTAGAAATAATCAGAATTAGCTGAAATGGCAATATTATGTGAATTGGGCAATTCAAAATATATAATTCAGTTTAAAATTGAATAACGAAAATGAATATATTTAATTAATGATGGTTGAACGTATAAATTATGTTATAATTATAATCGAGCTCAAAATGGCGCGGCAGTTCGTAATTTTGCGATTCGAACTTTAAATGAATATACAGAAGCCGTTTTAAATCGGCTTTCCATGAAACAAGATACTTTCGGAGCTGTGAAGTATTTTTTTTTAATGGAAGAGAAAAATCGGGATTTCGTCGTGTAGATTTTGATTTATGTCCAAATCAAATTTTAAAATAGTCGCTATGGAATTCCTTTATAATTTATAACGATTTATAAAATGATTTGTATTTTTAATTGAATAACGGTTAACTCTGATTATGAAATATCGAGTTGTAAATGCATATATATTTATTTTGGAGCTGTATGATATTCTGTTGTGAATATAAACGATAATATTTATTTATAAATATTTAATTTAATTATTTTTAAGTATATTCATATTTAAATTGGTTTTTTTAAAGCTTTTAAAATAGTCACTCTTGCAAATGAGCCCCGTTTTCAACGAAACTAATTTTGTTGGATTCGAAATATTAAATTTTTGTTAAATTTCAATTTTCGTGACTTTTGAAGTCAGTATGTGGCCATATGAATTTTTAATGTGAAAAACAGTCAGTATTTTGACGGTTAAAAATACGCTGTGTGAGCAAACGGAGTCGGAATTCGACGAAACAAGTTTCGTTGGGTCTGTAATGTCGAACTGTAGTTGAATGACAATTTCCATGATTTTTGGATATTGTATGTGATCATAGGAATTTTTAACAACATATACATTTAGCGGTTGCTTAAAAATAAATATAATATTGAATATAAAAAATATATAAATTTCCCTATAAGTATTCTAACACATCTCTCAAATCCTAACAACTTACACTCTTTGGTCAAAACCTGGTAGCCGTCATATTTTTCTCCACAAAGAAAAAATGGCACATTCACAAAAATCAAACAATTCAAATAAAACTTTATAAAATCCAAAACAAGTGTTTTTGGACTTCTGAAGTACTGCTCTTTGATGCAGTATATTTTTCTTCTTGTTCGAACATCACTCAAGACGCTGGATTTGTATAGCGTTAGTTAGGGTTGCGTACTTTGGTGAAATGGTGAATCGTTTGTGATTTTCGATGTTAGATTTTGGTTTAGTAGATCAAATCGCATATATATACAAGTTTTGGGGGATTTTGGGGTCAAACGTTTTCGATCTTGTTGCTGAAGCCGTGAGTTTTGGCCGAGGTCAGAAGTTGGAAAAATTAGTGTGAGTTACACCATTAGTATATGGAACGAAGGAGATTTGGACGAGGGAGAAGATGGTGAGATTGGATTTCAAAATCATTAGGTGGAATGAGAGATTTATGGATCAAACCATGCGTGGAAAGCTGAGTTCAACGCAATGGTGAAATGGGGCGCGAGCTAGAGGAGATTGGCATGGAGAGGAGGAGAATTTGACAAGTAGAGGTTTGGTGAAATTTGTTTAAGGATTCATGAACAATGGAAGTGGCATTTAATCCTTGAAGATGCGGAAATGTCTGGAGCATATTCTGGAGTAGCGAATTTCATTCGGGGAAGAAAGGGAATGTTGTAGGTCTGGTATGTTTGGGTGATGGGCCGTATGATTTAGAGGGGTAAAGCCCACTAAAACTTTTTAATTAATTTAATTTAAATTCAAAATAGTATATTAACTTGTAAATCAAATATCTCGTTTATACTGTATCAAAATTTTGAATGGTCAGATCCATTGGGATCGTATAGACGAGGGCCACACACTGGAACTGACTAGGAGTGAATTGGAGCTCGTCTTAATTTAAGGCGAATTAAAATGTATGTTTGAATTGGCGTTAATGCATCGTTGTTTAATGATAAATTACCAATGTGAGTAAATCTCACTACTCTGATAAGTTTATATTTTTATAACTTATTTTTAGAACTGATAGATGATGGTTGATTTTATGTGTTGTATGTTGGTTGAACTGCTAAGTGAGTGGTTGAAATTATAAATAACGATATATAGAGAGATATATCGTTAATCAAATGTTGATTCTGTTTATCAGAATATTTCATATTGAAATATAATTGATGTGAATTATATTGTGTAATATCTGTCGATGCAGGGAAATAGGTCGGAGGGATCCAACTGGATTCCCCAATATTTATAATACTGTTGTTTTCATATATTGTGATATATGATGTGATATATATAATCTGTTGATGATTATGTGTGTTTGGATGATATTGATCATGGTTATTTGGTATTTTAAATATCATAAGAAATACTGGAATGTATAATGGGAATTTTCAAAGTGTATATTGAAAAGAAAATAATAATAAAATCAAAGGATTTTAAAAAGGGAAATATTTTTTTGTTAAATAAATAGAATTGAAAAGGAAATATTTATTTGTTAAATAAATAGAATTGAAAAGGAAATATTTATTTGTAGAATAAATAGAATTTTTATAAAAGGAAATATTTATAAAATAAATAGAACTATACAAAAGGATTTATAGAGAATAAATAGAATTAAAAGGAAATATTTATAAAATAAATAGAATTATAAAAGGAATATTGATTTAGAAAGTAAATAGATCTATAAAAGGGAAACATTTGGAAAATGAATAGAGTTTATAAAAGGAGAATTTTACATTAGGAAGATTTAGACCCGTGCTTTGCACACGGGTGTAACATGATATTCATTTAAATTAAATATTCTACAAAAAATATATTATAAAGGAATTTGGGGTTTGAATTAGGAATTTAAATGGAATTGCTGAAATTAGAATCTGACTAGAAATTAGTTGAGTTGAATGGCTTTCTGGGTATCGATCTGATGTTGGTTTCGGCCTTTGGGGTTTATACTTAGGAAGTTGTTTTCTTACTAGTTTACAGTTAGAGACTGATAGAGGTGGGAAGATATTGATGTGTGCATAAGAAATGGAAACGTTTTTCAAAGTTAATGATGTATATTTTCTAATTTTAGAAAATAAGGAATGTATGAATATATGGAAATGATAAATTGGGAAATGAAATGATGATTGATCGGTAAGATTTCCATTTGGGAATACGACCCTTGTTTGTACACATGTTTTCCTTTGATAGTTAAGTCACCGACTATCAAAGATTTTGACCATTTCCGTTGTCAAATACGGAGAGACCGGGATCAGATATATTATCTGAAAACCACTCCATATGGCATCAGCGTTGCGAATCAAATACGATGAAGATAATTGAAGACGGAGTTATGTAAGGGTTGTTCAGTAAATCCTAGGTAGAAATTTCCTAAGATGGATTTACAGAATAGTGCCTCCTGGTTGTCCAATCCCAGGGCAACTTGAATGGACGAATGTCTGACAGAGTATATCTGGCAGATTGCGTAAGTTGATCGTTTCAAACGTATTTACGTTGGTGGCGGAGGAATTCGTTTCTCTTAGCTTATACCCATGGTATTTTTGGGGAAATCAATTTGTGATTTGGCAGGTATGACGATGAGGCAGTCAAAGTAAATAAGGAGTGATCTATTAAAGATATGTTATGACCTCAAGCCTCATCAACTGGGAAATGACAGAAATCGGACTGGCAGCATGGCTAAGTGGGCGGCACCCAAGTAAGGTATATTGTCACCATCTGAGAATATTCATATTTGTTACTTATTTTAATTTTGTAGCTCCCGGGAATGGTTATGTTGGTATAAAACCGTAAGGTGGTAATATATTCAGAACAATCAAGCGAAATGAATGGCCAGTCATGTGTGGCCAATTTACAAGATGTTCTTATTGAACTCCAGTGTATCGCTTCTAGAGTACACTAATCAGAAGGTGGTTCCATACCTTGTTATAATTGGAAATCCATTACCCAATAAGAGCCTACGGTTTTGATTATATATTATATATGTAGAACGTCAGATGAAAGCGTTCTGCTAAATGATTATTAGTTGTGGCTGATAGACACTATTGTAATATCAGAAGAGATCTGATATAAAGAATAATTTGGTTTATCATAAGGTAACCGTGTTTATGTGTGGATCGGTCTTACGATATTCTTTCTTTTAAAGGGATTTTAAAAGTTAAACAAATGGTTAGAGTTTACTCACACCAGTCACGTGACAGACTCAGAGTTTATTTTGTTTTGTTTTCCCTAAACTCTTGGGTGCCCACTTTTGTATGGGCAGTCAAGTAGTTGGGATTTTACAGATGTCTTTGGAGGGCTTGGAGCAGGAGGCTTCAGGATTTCAGAGCAATTGTATATTCCCGCTGTGTTGTAAGTGCTGTACTTTGATAATGATGTGTATATTCAAGTACATATTTATATTTCGAAGTTATTTTGTATACTATATTTTATTCGTTCCGCCGTGAGATTCGTGTTTACTCTGATGTTGTTGTGTTCTCCTTCTTCTATTCTAATTTTCTATCTTATCTATTCTCACCCTCTAACTTCTTTCTATTAACTATCCGGTATTTCCGATGCTTGGATAGTCGACATTGAGTTTATATCGATAACTAAGGTCGCGAAAACCCAGGTCGTTACATCCACTCTTGCTTGTAATGAGGATGTCACGTTGTCCACATGTATATCACTCATCTCCCACAATTAGTGCAGCAACTTGATCATCTGAATTTGTGACATGATTTTCACGACCAGTTTGAGCTCTTGACTCTTTGAACAGGATCTTCATATCAACAATATTATCATTCTTAAAACGATCACCTGCCTTGCAAAAATATTTAACCAAGGGATTAATTTCATCCAACATTTTCAGTAGACATTCTAAAATCACCGGATCAATCTGATTAGAATTTTGGCAAGTAATAACTTTCATATGGTTAGAAATTTCATTTCTGTGTCATATATGTATAGCTGATAAAATTTTGGTATTTCTCCCTCGAGCAGAAATAGACTTCCAATCTCATGATGATTAAGTCCACCTGACCTATAAATAGATGGGCCCCTTGATTTATTGATAGAATGATCAATCTTTCCACTAGTAGATGTCATGGATAAGGCATAATTATATGATCGTTGTGCTTTGCGGAATATAGGTCCTTTCTCTTTGTCAAAATACACACGATGTAGATAATCAGGAGTAAGTGGATTCTTTTCAAGCTTGATTTTTCCTTTGGCACAACAAATTGAAAATACTGGCTCCTCTTTCATATTATTCTTATCTCCATAATATTTACATGTTTTTGATGGAAACCCAAGATATCTGTACTCAGGACAAAGTGGTATACTCTTCTTACCTGCATGCTCAACTTGAGTAGAAGAAATATTTTGCATGTCATAAACCACATCGTCAAAGATCATGTTTTCATTTGGATCATAATCAGAAATGTCATCTTCTGAGCTCGAGATATAAGTTCCATACTCTCTGTAGAATGTACTAAATATTGTTAAGATTTTAAAATGAAGAAAGATGAAATGAAACAACATTGCTTGAACAAAAATGTTTTAAATACAGTACCATTATTCTCAAACTCTTCTAACTGGTGAGACTTATTTGATAAGTAACCATTGCTGGTGTAGGCACTAGAACTACTTTCTAGAGAAAAGCAAGAGAATAACTACAAAGCACTTCAAAAATTATAAAAATAAAACTTAGTTTCTTGAGATGAACCAAATCCCTCCATCAAATTGAGCTTGTAATCTCACTGGATTCACATTTCTTACCAGCTTCACATTTCTTAATATGCTACCTGTAATATATGGAAGTCATACAATATGATACCAAAAATCAAATAATAATATACAAAAATATTAGATAATAAACCCATTTTAATGTGTTATACGCACTAAAATAACATGTCTAAATTGGATGCATGTTGTAAAATTAAAATACAGAGAATTTTAACTTATTTCGCATATGGATAAAGAAATTAAAGTAAATATAATTAACTAAAATACAAGGGAAACATATAATATGAGAACTTTGTTAAATTAATTAACAAAAGCATATGGATAAAGAAATTATAGTAAATATAATACATACTCATAACACATGTAGGGAATTGAGATTGAAAACTCGTGTTCTTAATATACCTGGACTAGTACTAATATCTGCAAGAGGTTGTTTTGTTTTTGTATTTACATTATTTTTATAAACACAACCACTACTCCATTCTCGGATGCTAGATCTCCTAGTTTGATCCAAAGAATAAGTTCCTACAAAGACATCCCACGAGAATTTTACTAAAAAAAAACACAAAAAAAAATTTATGGTAAAAATAATACACTCATAATACCTGGAGTATACTGAGATTGGGAATTGATATCACCAATGATTCTTAATACATTGCCTGTAAGATAAGTAAATTGAGTTTATATTTTAAAAATAGCACCCATTATATTTTGAAACATCTTAAATATAGTATACCTGGAGTGTTAGTAATATCACCAAGAGGTTGTTTTGATTATGCATTTGTATCATTCTTTTCAACATAACCACTACGCCATTTTGATATATTAAATCTCCTGGGGTGATCTATGGAAGAACTACCTGTAATGGGCATGTCCGTTATCGATGATGTTATATTAAACAATATATGTACTCAATACCTATTTGATATATTAAAGCAAATTAAGATCTAAGTTCTGTAATATGACGATCAAAGTTGGTGACACTTTCATTTCTTATTTTACTACGTGAAAGTAGCAAATTGAGACCTAAGTTTTGTAACATGATGATCAAAGTTGGTGATACTTTCATTTCTTATTTTACTACATGAAAGGTAGCAAATTGAGATCTAAGTTTTGTAACATGATGATCAAAGTTGGTGACACTTTCATTTCTTATTTTACTACGTGAAAGGTAGCAAATTGATCCTATAATGGCCATCTCCCACGCTGCGCTAGACCTCAGGTGACATTTGTATATTTTCTCTATTAATTATGTCTTGAACAGTATTACGAATAATGTTCTGTCCAAGAGCTCTTCCACTTCATTTCTTACAAACTGATACATGAGTATGTAAATTAACAACTTTAAGTGAATATAAAGAACCAAAATGCTACACAATATGATGTCGTTATATATGGACCAAGTACCATATACTGAATTTGCTTTTAATTTAGGTGGCCTTCCACGTTTTCCACTTTGAAACAGACTTGAACTTTCACCTTTAAAGCAACAAATAAAATTTTGTATAAGTAATCTAGAAACCAGAATATAACTTCAAAACCCGCTTTTGAAGTTCAAAATTTTATGCTGTACTATGAAACAAATAATAATATAACAATACAAATTTATTCAGTACACACACACATATTTAAACGTATTTTTCAATACTTATAACAAACTTGACGACAAGAATAAGAAAACAAACCTGTATAATAAGTATTTTCTTCAACTTCAGCAGTATATTTTCAACCATAGATGATTGCAAGTTGGTTGAATATACTTTTATAATAGCAGCAGGAACGTTTTCAATTTGTTCAATCTCTATTCTTGGGTTTCTTTCTTGTTGATAAGTATGAGATTCATGGGCTGTAATATTTGGTTGTGCTTCTAAAGATGCATTTTGAGATCTTTCCCTTCTTTATCGATATGTTTCACGACGCCGAGCTAGGTAACTTTCTTGACTCATACCTCTTCTTCTTTCTCTATCCCTCGTACGACGCATTTCTCTTTGTTCGTCGTTTGAAATGTTAGAACTTCTATTTTGTCTCCTTTGATTATTCATCTTTGAAGCATTGCCGTCTGAAAAATAAATATCGTTTGATTATTAATATTATATTATTACTATAAATCATTTAACTACAATAATAGCCAAGTTAGGCAATAAATAAGAAAGCAACAGATCACCATAGTTCAGTGTAGGTTCTATCATACTTGGTACAAATGTCCACCGATTATATTCAAACACCCTTTAAAGTCAAGCTGGTATTAGGTTCGTATCTCAAGGGGAGATGAAAAGAAAAGAAAAGAAAAAACTATAAATGCATCCTGTCTACTCAAAATCCATAAATTAAATTCAACATTAATAATTAAATCCATAAATTAAATTAATAAGCCGAAGAGGCATAATAAGGAAAAAGTAATTAATTACATAACTATATGTATCTATCAATGCATTTAATATTTATTTCCTTCTAAAAGGCAGATAATAGGACACATCAAGATTAGTAGCATGAAAGTTGGCAAAATCATTGAAGAAAAGATATAGTTTATTATTATTTCCAAAAAGGATTATGTAACATAATCAATGTATAAAACAACCACATTTAAATTTGAGTTTCAAAAGTTGAAGTACAGAGAAAAAAGGAGTAAGAATGCAGTAATTATAATAGAAAATTTTCAAATTTCTTTTATGGAAAGAATAGAAGATACCCAAATTAAATTTAAGTAAAGAAATAGAAGGTACCCGCTAAAACTATTTGCCTTAAAATCTCTTACAATTAGCCTTTTCAAAGTACAAAAAAGTTATGCATATGTTCGTATATTTTATCATTACATTTTAGGCGATATAATTAATAACCATATAAAAGCCAGTGTAATATTTAAAAACAATATCAATGACACAACATTAAACACTTGGGAATCTGAAGCTACAAATCTTGTAGTGGTGAGTAGTGATCTTTTTTTTGTATCCAACATAATAAAATTAGGTAGATGTTCACCCATCTGTTTGAAAACAACAAATATTCAATAAATACGGAATTAAAAAAAGTGCCTTCCATCAGTCATCAAAACACACAAATAGTTAAAGCATTATCCCAGTATAAAATAGAAAAAATAGAAGGTTTTCTTACAAAAAAGTCGCAGTTTGGCATTCAATTTTATAATTAAAGCATGACTGAAACAAAGTAAAACAAAGATATCTGAATTTAGAAACAGAAAATTTTGAGATGTCCATTATTAGGATTGCAAAATTGGACAGAAATGAAGCAGTTGAGTGGAATATCTTCATGTCAGAATGCAAGTAAATAGTTAGTAGGAACAGAACAACTTAGCAACATTAGCCAATAGTCTAAGCTCGGTTTGCATCTAATATTCTTTAAGTCACCGTAAACAAACTACCACAAATCCAAACTCTGCGATCTATTTGTTGCCTTCATCTAAATCTTCCAAGTGATTTCAGGCCAAGAAGCTTAGAGTAGCAGTGTTATCAGATGTGGTAGGCAAAAAAAAAAAATTATGTAAGAGCAACGATCATGCTGTAAGTCTTAGTAGATCCAAAAATATCAAATATTCAACAATGAAGATAGAAACAAAATTTTCATTGTCTTTCAACCTTAAAAATGACCCACAAAACCGGGTCATTTATTTCCTGTAGTAGATCTAATCCAGTCATTGAAGAAATAAATGGTCAGAAGAGAAAATTATTTTGAATTTATTATCTAAGAAAGCATCAAATTGGGTGTTTAATAATTAACAAAATAAGTAAAAGGGCTAGATTACCTCACCATGCTGTTCAAGAATAAAATCCTTGATTATGTTTGTATTATTAATGCACTGGCTGATGGCGATTACAGTTTTGAATCTTAAAAAGGATTTAATGTGCCTAGATAATCTTACCAGACGTGATGAATATTCAAAAAGAATTAAAAAGGAAAACAATCACAAAATAAATAAGAGATCTGTATAATTAAGTCATTAAAATGTTAAAAGTATGCAAAATGAATAATAGTTAATTGCAATTTACAACATCAGTGAATGAAATAAAACATTTACATATATAAAACAACCACATTTATATTTGAGTTTCAAAAGTTGAAGTAAGGAAAAATGGAGTAAGAATGCAAAAACTGTCAATTAAATATCCAAATTTCTTTTAAGGAAAGAAACAAAAGATATCCAAATCACATTTAAGAAATAGAAGGTACCCACTAAAACTATTTTCCTTAAAATCTCTTACAAATAGCCTTTATTTAGGGTATTTTATCATTACATTTTAGGCAATAGTTCAATAAAATCAGACAATACATTTATCATACATAATATTATGTGTGTATATATATATTTATGTGTGTGTGTAATACAATGATAGTACACAATATGAACATATACATGTTGGTCCACTAATATAGAATTAAATCTGGTTGATATAATTGACAATTTAACATGAACATCTACATGTTGGTCCACTAATATGAATATCTACATGTTGGTCCACTAATATAACATGAATAATACATTTAAGAGAGAGAGAGAATTTAGAAATGTAGAAAGGTTAATTGACAATTTATCATACATAAAATTTAATTGACAATTTATCATACATAAAATTTAATTGACGGTTATCGTAAATAAAATTATCACTAAATTATGATACATAAATTACAACTAAATTATCATACATAAAATTATCACTAAATTGACAATTTATCACTAAATTATCATACATAAAATTTAATTGACAATTTAGAAAGGTTAATTGACAATTTAATAGAGAGAGAATTGGGAAAGGCTGCTTGACAATTTAGAAACGTAGAAAGGATGGCGTAAGTAACGTATATAAGATAAAATTTGGAACTAATATGATTTAATAAGCTAAATATATTAATGGACATTTCATGTCTCATATAAATCGATCGTTAATCAATTAGTCAATTTAATTAAAGGGAAGGAAATGTAAAGTTTTCAATCTCCAATTATTAATATCATTTGTCATCCTTGTCAGTTTGAAATAAGTTAAGTGAAGAAAATGAAATTTTTCATTCCTTAAATTTATATACACATTAAACTATAATAAAAATTTATTTGTGAAACTATAATAAAAAAAATCAATTAAACTATAATAAAAATTTATTTGTGAAACTAAATAAAATATTGCTTTTATTTAAATGAAACTTAGAAAAGTTCTAAATGAATCTAGATTAATTAATAATTATATCGATATATGTTATGTTATTTTAATTTGTTTAGGATAACGTAAGTAACATATATAAGATAAAATTTGAAATTAATATGATTTAATTAAATAAATAGATTAATGGTTAAATAATTTGAATCATTATATCAAACTTTTAGACATTTTTGTTGAATATTTATTTATGTATTTAATATTTGCATGTGCTTGATTAATTAGAATAATTACTCCTAATTTGTAACAAAACATGTAATTTTTTTAATATATTTTCATTCGTATGTAGTTTCAAATAATTTAAAAACTATAATAAAATAATATTTTTAATCAATTTTATAGCATAGCAAAGTTGGAATAGTTAAAGATTAGTGGGAATAATTCAAGGTCGGACCAAAGGTTAGAATAATTAAATGACCTTGATAAATATGGGCAATTTGGGTATTTTACGGTCGGACCAATTAGTAATCATTAAAGATTAGTGGGAATTATAATATAAATAGATATCCATGCATATAAATATATTTAATTATATTAAAAAATGCGAGGTGTTACATTCTCCCACCCTTAAAGAATTTCGTCCCCGAAATTCGATAGGGGTAAAATAGATAATCCCTCACATAATATCCAACCATCATGTGTGCATCCAATTTTTGCAAGCATTGTGCACATGTGCAAAGTGAAATACATCATAGTAATGCATGTATGCCTAATTTGGTACCACCTATATGTATGCAAAATTTTCAAAAACTCTTTCAAAACATTGTGCTCACATCCTAAATATACTTGCAGTTCTATTTTAATGCAATATTTTTGAAAAATCAAAACATTTTTCACCCAAAATTTCCCACACTCTTACAGAATAAGAGCATAGTTCATCCAATTGTTGCATCCAAAATCATACCAACCATTATTAAATTCAAAATTTGGAAAAATCTAATTTTCCAAATTCGGTTTCTTATGTTACAAAAAGGTATAAAACGGGAAAATTCACATCTTCCGTTTTTCTTTTATGTACCTTTTCTAATTGTACTTGGATTTTTACATAACTATTCTATAAAAATTTCCTATTTTCCTATCCAAGTACAACCATATAAGAAAATTTTCTTTTCTTTACTTTTTAATTCTTTCAAAATAAGAAGTCATTATTTTACAAAGTATACCCCACTTCCCTTTAAAACCCAATATGCACTTTTTTTCCAGACATCAAAAATACTTTTAAGATTAAAACTTGAAAACAGCATAAACTCTTTTGCCAAGACTTTTACAATTTCAATTTCTTAAAAGTTAACAAATGGGTTAGACTCATAGTCGGCTTCCAACTTACCTAGGCTTTCGTAGACACCCCCATGTAAAATTCTCTCAACTATATATACCCCTAATCCATTTTCTAATTTATAAGGTTTCACTTCTAAACCCACTAATCTGAAATACAAATCATTTTAGTTTCGATTATATGGATACATCTTTCTCTAATACCAAACATATTGTACACTTTCCACCCCAAATAACCTAAGGGTCTCAACATTTCCTTGCTCATTTCTTTAGTGTACAAAATAGATATCCCAACTCTTTCCTCGTTCTACTCTTTTTATCTAGTGGGCTCCCTTATGGATCGAGGTTTATATATATAATTTATTTACATTTTTGAAAATACAAATATGTCCACTCATTATCTATATAAGGATCCTAAACCGAAGCCCTGATACCAGATGTGACAACCCGGATTCCGACAGACCGATTTTTTTCTTCAAAAACCCAATCCATCGAAACCCGTGTTGGTTTGCTCTGGTATCCCACAGAAAAAGACAGAGACATAACATGTTAGAGTTCGGAAAACATCTCACGGCGAAAGGAACAAAATATAATATAATCAAAACATAGCTTTACCTTAATAATAATACTGCCTAGCCAGTATCCGAAGCTATAACATCTCCATCTCAAGCTTAACCTGCAACTGTGTTATGAGGAGGGGGGTCAAAACATAAGTTCTGTGTGAATAAATTTAAAGTACACACTTTGGATAATCCTACATATACCATTCAGTTACATTTTCTTACTTATTATATTATTGGTGTCAACAACGCTCCATTCTTACACACGCTCGTTGTACCCATCTACTCCCTAGTAGATTAACCTAATATAATGTATATGTAGCTATCCCCAAATTAAGGTACATCCCATGGTACCCCACTCGCATGGTCCTCACCGTATCATCGCAGGAATATACGCAGCCCCTTATCCTATGTCTGAGTGATGTACGGATCTCTGTATGTAACGACGCACGTCTGCATGGAACTAGTATAACTATATTACGTAGGCGTAATGACTACCATCATCAAATAATGCCCTCTAGTCTACGATACACCACCCAGAGCAGACATGCGTGTACCTAGACTTTCCCACGTACGTATCGCCAAATGTATTCGATGCCTAACCCGCACACCCATCATGTGTGCTGCCCGAGTTCCGTGGCAGGGCTACACACGGAACTCGGTCGGGAGCTTACCTTATATTTGTGCAAGCCCGCCTTAAAGAGCCTCTCGCACAAATATCCCTAGGGTCTATTTTTCTATGGTGGCTATGGCCCCACCTTGGCCCCTCCCTTAACTAGTAAAGGCTACAAGAGCTAAGCGACAAGCCCCTAAGCAAACAATATAAACATCCATGTGGCGTCTTCCCTAAACCACCGCCTCGATAGTGAAAGGCCGATGGCCTCTTGGGTTTAGCTCTAGTCTTTCCGCATCTCATTGGCTGCAGATGACAGGTTCTCGACGACATGTACTGTCTTTGTTGGTCCTAACCCTCCGCCTCTGAAATGACGCAGCCACCGAGCTACCCTTAATGTCACCACGTCCCAGCATTCTGACTGCCCCCTACCGTGTAGTCAAGGCCCACCTACCTTATAGTTACGCGCAGACCCAACCTCTGTGAGCACAGTCTGAAACTACACCACCACAGAGGACTACCAGGAGCACCTTTAATGTCTCAGGAAGTCGCATGCTCCCCTTCCAGTCCGACCGAGCCGCCAAAATAATCAGATTAACGTGCACTCCCCTCGTGTCTTACGACACCACGATGATCTACCCCGTTTGGTTATTCATCCTCTAACATACGGACTATCTCAGGCGCCCCAGTATACCGTGTCATTAGATCCTATATCTAATCATTAATTACGCGCTTGCTCCACCTCGACAGATTTCCCATTAACTTGGTTGTTTCCATTTTCCCTTGACTTCTTCTTCAAGTTACCAAGTTTCTCTTACTTATTAACCTCATTCACAACTTAATTCATTTAAGTTCATTAATAAGTCTACAACATGTTATTCTCTATATTGAAATTCAATATTCATAATTCATTCTCTTTACACTACTCTTTTGTCCTATCTCATGGTTGCCATAACATGTTCTACTTAATTTATAATTAAGTAAATCTTAATTTATATGTTTTCTATTAACATGTCATTCTAGATTTATGATTAAATACAACTTTCTTATCTCCATAAGTTTGCCCTCTTCTTTCTCATTTAATCATAATCTCGTTGTACACCGTCATTACAATTTATCATAATTTACTTATTGACTTAGTTCTCTTAACTAAGGTTTACTAATAAGTTTCTCTTTTCCTTCATATGCCTTATGTTATCCTCATTTATGGATTTATTCTTATCCTCGCTAATTAATCTTCGATTAAGTACATAAGTTATTTCATCTTCCCCTATCATTCATTATAACTTACCTTATTTCTTAAGTTATAATTCCCACTTGTCCCTAGGACAAGCCTACCTATTATCTTTCCTTTTCTTATTCAAGTTCATTCATAATAGGTTATTATCATTTCCCATTTTGGCACTGATTAAGATTAACTTTATCCTTCCCATTTCTTTAACAAGTTTACTTAACCCCTACTCAATTAAATTGGTTTGTAACACCGCTACAGATTTAATTAGGTTAAGTATTCCAATTTAATGAATTATCCATGCTACCCACGTTACCCACTTAACCCTTTATTATTCCCATGTCTTACCACATGTCTTATCTTGGTTAAGTGCTTATTATTTATGTTGTACATGCTAACATGTCACCCACTTAACCCTTTTATTATTTCAATGTCTTCCCACATGTCTCATCTGGGTTAAGTGTTCATTAATTCATTATAACTGAAATCTGGCAGGACCTCCCATACGAAATTACCGTTTGCGGTTGCTGGATAAGCTGGGCGGTTCCGGGCAGGCTTCTACCGCAATCTGAATCTTACCTTGTGTCTTTGCATTATTGTGCATCTAGTTTCTGCCTTTGACCTCTCACATTAGATTACCAAACTGTGGTTGCTGGATATGCCGGGCGGTTCCGGGCAGGCTTATACCGCAATCCAAATCTAACCTTGTGTCTTAGGCGTTCATTTTCACTTTCTTGATTCAAGTCCCAATTTCAAATCTTAGATTATAATATATTCCAATTACCCATAATTTCCAATCTATATTATATTTGTAATTATAATCCAAATTATGCCTATAATCCCACATATACAAGTTATATCAAATTATGCCCAAATCAATTTGCGTTCATTGTTTTTAACAATTTATGCCAAACCTCATGCATACAAGTTATACTCAATTATGCCCAAACCAACTTATGCCAAATCTCATGTATAAAAGTTATATTCAATTATGCCCAACACATAGTCATCAACAATTTATGCCAAATCTCATTTTATTACATATTTCCCAACTTTTCCCAATTCAACTTATAATCCCAATTTACATTCATAATTCCAATCTGATTCATATACCCATAGTTATATTTATAATTCCCGTTTGATTCATATACCCACAGTTATATTCAAAATTCCAATCAAAGTTATTCCCAAAACCCCATTACAAGTTATGCCTCCAAACCTCCCAATCACATATAATACCCAAATCAACCTTTTCCTTTTTATTCTCAGTATTGTTCAGTCGCATAAATCCACAATAGACATAGGCTCGAAGATAGCCTAACTATAAAAATAAAAAGGGAAGAATAAAAGGAGGAAACCCAATGTAGGCATAAAATAACTAATCATAATTAAGCATATGATAAGATTATTAGGCATAGGTGAACTTTATCAGATTAGTTTTTTCAATAGGTTTTTTATGTGTGTAAATGGGGAATGGCGAACGATAGATCCATTATTATACAAGAATGTATTTTAAATCCACTCACTTGTATGTTCTTCAATTCTAGATCTGATCCATGGCTTTCTCCCTTTTTGCGCAGCGTAGATCTAGGCATCTGAATTCTTTTCCTTCATTGTAGCTATGGTTCTCTAAAAGAATTCCTTTCTAGTTTGTATAAACGCCTCTTTTTTTATTTTGAATGTATACATATATATTTTTATTTTCTTGAAGAAAATATTTGTGAGAGAGAGAGAGAGAGCGAAATGGAGGCTAAATTATGTCAAACCAAGGCTGTATTTATAGAATTTTATGTGCATTTCGGACCACTAGATTAAGGTTTCCAGAAACTTCCGCTATTAAATTATAAATGCCCTCTTTTATTTGTTAAAGAACAATAATGAAGATTTAGCAAAACCATTCCTTCATTTATACCTTAACCGTATAAAATTTGTTTCCCTTTTTCTTTTATTTAAACAAGGCAACAATTTATGTTTCTCTACCTCCTTAACATAACTATTATTTATTTATGTAAATAAATACCATATGTTTACTTATACACATGTTCTTATCAAATATGGCATCCAACTATGCCTTTATTTTTTAATCGTACGAAAATATGGTATGTTTTAACTATTTTACTAAAGAGAATTTGATATCTTTTTTTTCCCTTCTCATAGCCATTATTGATGGCTATTTATTCAATGTTTTCCTATTCATGTCATATTTGAAACGCCTAAATGCATTTACTACATGTACTCTCTTTTTCCATATTTAATGCAACCGTTATATTATCCCTAAATATAACATTAATGTGTTTAATTTACCAATTTCATTTCTTACCATTAAAACAGATTCCTTAATCTCAAATTAGTGTTGTCCCTTATATATATAATACCATAGACTTAACATTTAGTCAACCTCAACCCAATTTGTTAATGTCATAAATATGCATATTTTTTTATTTACATATTTGATATAAATAATCACATGCACATGCATCTAGTCTCCAAACATTTAAATCGAGCAATGTTCATACTAAAAAAACATGCCACATTTATTTCAACCTTTGTCGATTCCAAAAAGAGTACTTAATGCTTTCTTCTTCTTTTTTCTTTTCAAATACATTCAACCTTTTAAGTGCATAAAAATTTCTACAATTCAAACTAAATTTATGAACACGCATATGAATGTATTTCCATTCTCCTCTTTAAACGTGCATTCCTTATTGTACATTACTTTTTTTTAATTATGTCAATGCAAGTAATACACACACACACACACACATATGTGTGTATATGTATATATAGGAGTGTCTATTGAGACACAAAATTACACACAAATTTATGTTCATAAAATTTGGACTGCTAGATTTGTTTGTTTTTATGTGAGGTGCAATTCATGGGTAGATCCAATGGTTCAGATTTTGTGTGTTTAATTTTGAGCCATATTTTGTGTTCTTTTTGGCTTTCCCTATACACGTATATAAACTTCTGCTTCTTGCAACTTCTTCATACGTTATTCTTTTTACACAAACTTGGTGTCCATCTGAATCAGAATTTTGAGGCGAACGCAATGATGACATCCGTTTTACTTAATTCCTGATATTTAAATTAAGTATCTTTATTTTATTATCTTTTTCTGTTACATACATTGTTATCGTATTAATTTCTCTTCTCTTCAATGTATGTATTAATCTAAACTGCACATCACCATTATCTATATATCCATGCATATAAATATATTTAATTATATTAAAAAATGCGAGGTGTTACAGCAAGTGTTGTATCTAATGTGAGAGGTCTAAGTGTACAAATACGTGACATGCTCAGTGTAATAACCTAAATTTTTATATAATTAATTTATGGATTAATTAATTAAGGTAGAAAATTCAAAAGTGCGCAAGAAAATGTAGAAAAGCGTTAATGTAAAGAAATGCATGTGACAAATTAAAGGTAAGAAGATTAACATATTAGTACGTGCGTTAAATAAGGAGATTTAATGCAATAATGCATACGGTAAAAGTATTAAATAAATAGTTGCATATTTGTGCATATGTGCAATTATGTTATAAAGATACAAATTTAAAAATGTGTGAGTACAGAAGGAATCAATACGTGCAATAAATTGATTGCAACAAAAGAAAGAAAAACATTGATTTGTAGATATGTTTAGTATGACATTGATTAGAAAACAAGTAATTTTTCATTTATGTTTGATTGATTGTCATTTATGTTTATTTGATGATAATTTAGGAAAACCATGTAATTAATCTTAATTTGTATGAATACTTATGCTAATTTGTCACTTATGTCAATTAACATTAAATATAATATGATAATTTGTCACTTATGTTAATTGACAATAATAATAATAATAATAATAATAATAATATATAGAATATATATATATGACATGTACGCATCAGTGGTGCATGTGGTGCATTTTTGTTGGTCAAGTATTGTTTTTTTTGAACGTAGCCTTCTCTGATTGTCCTGGTGACAAATTCTGAGGTATTAGGGCTTGTTTGTCGTGCTGTGATTGGTTGAGTGACACATCTCTTTGGTTTGAGTGGCTCTGATTACTCCTAGACTGATCTAAAGGCTAGAATTAGTCATACACTCTTATATAATCACATCTAACCTAAACCCTAAATCAAAACAAAAATCATTCTTAAGTCACCATGCTGCTGCAACATAGACTGAGCAAGCTTCTCTTATTCAACAAATTAAAACTTAGGATGGTGGAAAAAGGATTCCATGCTTAATCTATTCTCTTCTTTAATCCGTTCATAGTGAGTACAACTTCTTTAACAAGATAATTGTTGAACATAGTTGTGATGGGTTTATAAGTTGGACTATATGAATATGACTAATTACATATACTTGATTAAGTCCATTTTATGATGTTAATTCATGTATCTAATTGTGTATGCTCAATTAGATTCATTTTATGATGTTGTTGTATGCAAGTTTGTATGCAAACCATTTGCAAGTTTATATGTTGATCATGTGATATTAGTCTACATGTCTAATTACATATGCAAATTTATATGCAAGTTTGTATGCAAATCATATGCAAGTTTATGTGAAAATCACATTCATGCATGCAAGTTCCTATTTATATGTTTAGATCTATGCATGTAATATTTTATACGATTAGATCCATGCCAGTTTATATGTTTATGCAAATTCGTATTTTATATGTCTATTGCTTATGCAAGTCATTGATTATGCAAATTTATTTCAATGTAAATTATGATCACGCAAGTTTATGACCCATGCTAGTCTATTTTCATATGTTAATTTAAATCTAATTTGTTATGCAAGTTCATATGTTAATTTTGATCTAATTTGTTATGCAAGTGCATATGTTAATTTAGATCTAATTGATTATGCAAGTCCATATGTTAATTTAGATCTAATTTGTTTTGCAAGTCCATATGTTAATTTAGATCTAATTTGTTATGCAAGTCCATATGTTAATTTAGACCTAATTTGTTATGGAAGTTCATATGTTAATTTTGATCTAATTTGTTATGCAAGTTCATATGTTAATTTAGGTCTAACTTGTTATGCAAGTTCATGTGTTAATTTAGATCTATTTTGTTATGCAAGTTCATAAATGAGATCTTTGTTATATGCTAGTTATGTTCATAATTGGATCTATATTGTTTTATGCCAGTTTGGATGTTATACGTCTCTTTCTTTCCCTTTTTCTTATGAGTTAGGCTAATGGCGAGCCTAGCGTATTATATGAATCATACGAACGATTGACGTTGGGAAACATTAATAGTGGACATTATGTAATTGGCATAAAATGCATTGTAATCATATATTAATTTTGGGCATATCTAGTAAATGTGGCATAACTTGAATTGACCCATTTATGGATAATTTACGTATAAATCTAGACTTGGACATAAATGGTAAATACGTAAATTGGTTAAAAGAAGAACATGCCTAACCCGAGGTTAGATTGAGTTGCGGTGTAAGACTGCCTGGAACCGCCAACACATCCAGCGACTACAACAACGCATATCTAATGTGAGAGGTTAGCGCATTAAGCCCAAAACCCGAGGTTAGATTGAGTTTGCTGTAGAAGTCTGCCCGGCAAATCCAGCAATCGCAAACAAAAGTTCTAATGTGAGAGGTTGGTGCACTAATAAATTAATTAATGCCAATGAATAGACAAGTGGGTGGGGTTAAGTAAATTGAGAACACTTAACCAATACATGATGTTAATTAGATAAGCAGGTAGGGTTAAGTAAATTGAGAACACTTAACCATTACAACGTGTTAAATAGATAAGTGGGTGGGGTTAAGTAATCTGAGGACACTTAACCAATACAACACGTTAATTAGATAAGTGGGTGGGGTTAAGTAAATTGAGAACACTTAACCAATACAACATGTTAATTAGACAAATGGGTGGTGTGAAGTAAATTTAAAACACTTAACCGATACAACATGATGAATGAACAGGGTTAAGTTAATAAGAAACACTTAACCAATACACCATGATGTATGGGCAAGTTAAGTTAACATGAATGGACAGCACTTAACCAATATTATATGAACAAAGGGGACAGGGTTAAGGCAAGCTTAACCAATAATACATATTAACTTGATAAGTAGGAGGGTTAAGTAAACCTTGGGTATGTGGGTAATATTAGTGTATATAGGCCCACAAACTTAACCGTTAAATAAACATGTTTGAATCAGTGGGAGAGTTAAGTACATCTCGTGTAGGTGGGTAATATTTGCATATATAAGCCCACAAAACTTAACCAGTAGGAAACCCTAGTAACGGGGACCCATTTCAATAGTAACCCACATAGATGTATCATGGTACCCGGAATTAAAAAGGGTGGGGCACGATTTCTGGGCTGATTATAAGCGGTCAAAATAGTGGCGGGTGGTGCGGCAGTGTACGTTCCGACGGAATATGGGCATGAACGTGCTCCAGAGTGGAAAAAGGCAGGCACTGGGCATCAGTAGTATACGCTGTGCATCTTGAATTGTGTCGGGTTGCCAGCATAGGGATTGATACACCCTATAGTGGGACCAGCACATGTATGTACATACAAGCGGGGACGAATGACACAAGTAAACAAGCGGGGCCGAATGACACAAGTAATAAATACATGCGATTTAGGGAGCCGATCGATTAAGCGATAAGGGGGAAGTGTGGGGACATCTGGTATTTAGTATGGGCAAGTAAGGATTGTATGGGGCGAATACCTCTTACTAGATGTTACACCTGAGGACTACCAATTACAAGATGGGGATCGACTTTCAACATGGAACTAGCAACGGTGCGGTGAAATTGGCATGGGTGCAGTGTAGTAATTTTCCTTTAGTGATTAGAAGCACGATCAACGTTTATCTTATTCATCCTGCTTACCTTGTCATGCATATTTATGCATAGTCATTTCTTACTTTCCAGATTATGTTCTTATCCTATTACTTTAATGATTATATTATTAAAGTCACTGGACTCACCGGACTTATGTCTGACCAAGTTTGTTTTTGCCTCTTTTCTTCCGTTTCCCCCCTAGGTTTTTAGGGTCGAAATACTCAAGCTTAGTTCGGATATCCCTTCTTCCATCTTGAAGTTGAAAGATGAATTGCTTGTTTTTTATTCAACTTATCTATGGCATTTTCTGTTAGGGATTACAGTTTTAATATTAAGTACTCTGAAGGTTTTGTACAAGACTGATATTATGTACTTGGTTTTGGTATTTGGAAATGTAATCAACTTATTTCTGTTTCCGCCGCAATAAATTTATAAACATTTTCAAGTACTACTTTCTTTGTCTTGTAATATTCCGTTCTGTTTACTTATAATACTCCACGAAACTTAGTGCATTCCCTATGTGAGTGACATTAACGGACGTGGGGTGTTACACTTGGTATCAGAGCTGAAGGTTACCAGATCAGATAAAAGTTTTTGAAAACTATTTTCAAAAACGTTTTAAATGGAAGTATTTTCAAAAGGAAAGTTTATTTTGAAAAACATTATCCCCAAAAGCCATGTATCGTTCTTCCGGTTCTTTGTTTCGAGTTCCTTCCTCTTTCCTTTTGAATCTCTTCCTCCGCGTATAGATGCTTTTTCTAAGATGTGTAAGGACTTCCGTGCGGAAAACCGCTTCATGGGACAGAGACGTTTGTCGATGCTAGAAGTTGGCTCAACAAAGTAGAGGACTTTTTGGTACCTTTGAGATAGACGATGGGAGGAAGGTTCAACTGGCTGCCTGGTTAATGAAGGATGAAGCTTCATTTTGCTGGGAGGTCAAGAATGGAGAACGTGCAGGGGAGACATGGATAGGACACAGGATAAGAAAGTGGATCCAAAGAAAGGAGGTAAGGATAACAAGGGACAAGAGAAAAAGGAATTACCACAATTTTGAAATACCTGGCCACTTAAAGAAAGACATAAGAAAGAAGAAGAAGACTAGTTGTTATCATTACGGAGAGACAGGACATCTTATCAGGATTATCCAAAGAGGCAAGGGCAAGGGTAAGGACAAAGTACAGGATCTTCGGAAGAGCAAGTTGTGTTCTCGTGGTCAGTATATCGGAAAGAGATTGGAAGTTTTGGTTGAAGATTTGATTTCTTTTTCCTAGAACTTTTTTCTACTTTTACGCTTCGCACTCGTTTGTATCTGCTTCGATAGTTGAAACACTACACCTAAATACTAGTCTAGTTATGGATCCTATTGTAGTCTCAAATCCGATTGATGGTTCGGCTCACTTATCTGTGGTTTGTCGGGATTTGAGAGTGTCTATCTTGGGCGTTGGGCTTGAATGCAATGCCTTCGTTCTTGGTTTCACTGGCTATAGCTTGATTCTAGGAATGGATTGGCTAGCCAGGCATGGTGCTATCCTAGACTGTGAAAAGAGGGTAGTTAGACTGTTGACTCGTTGTGGAAAGACCCTCGATATTTCCTGTGACCCTAGGGGTTCAGTGATGCTTAGCTACCTAGAATCTCTTGACGCATTCATCGATAATTTGAATTTTGTTCATGTGGTCCGTGAGTTTGATGACGTCTTTGATGAAGTTTGGGGTTTAACTCCGAGGCACGAGATAGACTTTGCGTATCACAAGACGAGAGCTTGAGGAAGACAGTCCTTAAAGAAGCGTTTACATGATACCACGAAAGTAGCGGAGCCGAGCATGCTTAGGGAAGTGGAAGTGGAGAAAGATGCCACGATTGGATGAGATCCTACATGCATCCTTGGATCGGAGGTCAAGAAGTTACACAACCGAGTGGTCAAGTGGTTAAAGTCCAATGGGAAGATGATCAAGGAGACGCGACTTGGGAGACGGAAGACAAGATGCGTACGCTATACCCTTTCCTTTTGGAGGGTAAGTTCTTAACTTCTCCTTTTCCTATCGCTTTGTTTATAGTTGTTCTATCGTTTAGTATGTCCTCTCGATTACATCTTCGATCTTTAGGTAGGAAAATCCTATGGTTGTAAACATATTTTTGAGACATGTTATGTTCGGTGGATGCAAGTGTTTGCTAGTGGTTGCTCGTGGATGCATTTACTCACATATTAGATACTAGATCGGCTCAATCACTTTCATACTGCATATGAATATGTGTGCATAAGTAATTTGATGGATGTATATCGAATGTTTTATCATATAGATGTTGCATTTGAATGAATGATTGTGCATGCATGTAAAAATGATATATATATCATTAGGACTCTTTTGCATACATAATGGACGCATGGCCCTATCATGAATTGCATTAAGGAGGTCGACTGAGTCAGTAGACCACCTGATTTTGCATTAGAGTAGGAACATATACACACACTTTTGCATATGTTCATTAAAGCATTAGAAATCTTTTAAGGACAATGGATGTCTGTGATTGATGGATGAGTAGATGGATGGTGGATGGTAGGATGGTAACATTCTTCTTAACTTGGAGATTTCAGAGACGAAATCCTTTAAGGAGGGGAGAATGAAATAACCCAAATTTTTATATAATTAATTTATGGATTAATTAATTAAGGAAGAAAATTTAAAAGTGCACCAGAAAATGTAGAAAAGCGTTAATGTAAAGAAATGCATGTGACCAATTAATGGTAAGAAGATTAACATATTACTACATGCGTTAAATAAGAAGATTTGACACAATAATGCATATGGCAAAAGTATTAAATAAATAGATGCATATATGTACATATGTGCAATTATGTTATAAAGATACAAATTTAAAAATGTGTGAGTACAGAAGGAATCAATACATGCAATATATTGATTGCAATAAAAGAAAGAAAAACATTGATTTGTAGATATGTTTAACATGACATTGATTAGAAAATAATTAACTTGTCATTTATGTTTACTTGATGATAATTTAGGAAAACCATGTAATTAATCTTAATTTGTATAAATACTTATGCTAATTTGTCACTTATGACAATTAAGATTAAAGAGAATATGATAATTTGTCACTTATGTTAATTGACAATAAAAAGAAAAATAATGATAATGAAAATATATATATATATATATATATGATGTGCACGCATCAAGTGGCGCACATGGCACATTTTTGTTGGTCAAGGATTGTTTTTTTGGAACGTGGCCTTCTCTGATTGGCCTGGTGACGAATTTTGAGATATTGGGGCTTATGTGTCGTGCTGTGATTGGCAGAGTGACACATATCTTTGGTTTGGATGGTTCTGATTACTCCTAGACTGATCTAAAGGCTAGAATTAATCCTACGTTCTTATATAAACACATCTAACCTAACCCTAAAATCAAAAAAAAAAAATTGATTCTCAAGCCACCATGCTGCTGCAACATAGACTGAGCAAGCTTCTCTTATTCAACGAATTAAAACTTAGAATGGTGGAAAAAGGATTCTACGCTTAATATATTCTCTTCTTTATTCCGTTCATAGTGAGTACAACTTCTTTAACAAGATAATTGTTGAACGTAATTGTGATGGGTTTATAAGTCGGACTATATGAATATGACTAGTTACATATACTTGATTAAGTCCATTTTATGATGTTAATTCATGTGTTTAATTGTGTATGCTCGATTAGATTCATTTTATGATGTTGTTGTATGCAAGATTGTATGCAAATCATATGCAAGTTCGTATGCAAATCATATGCAAGTTTATATGCAAATCATGTGATATTAGTTTACATGTCCAATTACATATGCAAGTTTGTATGCAAATCATATGCAAGTTTATGTGAAAATCATATTCATACATGCAAGTTCCTATTTATATGTTTAGATCTATGCAAGTCATATTTTATATGATTAGATCCATGCTAGTTTATATGTTTATGCAAATTCATATTTTATATGTCTATTGCTTATGCAAGTCATTGATTATGCAAATTTATATCAATGTAAATTATGATCATGCAAGTTTATGATCCATGCTAGTCTATTTTCATATGTTAATCTAAATCTAATTTGTTATGCAAGTTCATATGTTAATTTAGATTTAATTTGTTATGCAAGTCCATATGTTAATTTAGATCTAATTTGTTATGCAAGTCCATATGTTAATTTAGATCTAATTTGTTATGGAAGTTGTAACACCCCGTATTTCTGTTAACACTAAAGTTACTAATTTAATAATAAATGTGTAAAGGGGAGATGTATCTAATGTGCATACAAATTTAATAATAAATGTGTAAAGGGGAGATGTATCTAATGTGCATACAAATTTAATAATAAATGTGTAAAGGGGAGATGTATCTAATGTGCATGCAAATTTAATAATAAATGTGTAAAGGGGGGATGTATCTAATGTGCATACAAATTTAACAATAAATGTTAATAATGTACATTAAGAAAGTAATTGTGAACATAATTGGCTTCTCTTTAGAACGGATGGCTTTGATTAACCTTGACTTCATCGACGGCTCAAATTAACTTGCAATCCTATATAAACAGCCCCCTAGTCTCCTTCTCTTTGCACCATTCTTCTCTAACCTTATGCTGCACAAATTATTGATGGACATGGCTTCTTCTTCTTCCTCTAAATCTAAATAAATAAATTAAAATAAAATATAAATCAAGACGAGGATATCCTGCTCAAGTCTTTCAAGAGAAGATTCAAAACAAGTTAGGATTCAAGTAAAGATTCAACGGCTTAAAGCAACGCTATCTTTCTATTATTTTCTAGATCCAATCAATGTAAGTCGGTTACTTTTTAGATTTGAACGCCTTTTCTATTTGTGACATGAAATTAAAAGAATATAAGAAATATGCCTTATCATTTCATTGAATCTGTGCTTGTTTATGACTTTGGATCTGATTCTTGATTATGTCCTAGAACACATTGTGACTAAATTGCCAATGCTTAAGATTATGACTATGGAACTGTGGCCTTTGAAACCATAAGCCTTTGACTATGAACATAAGCCTTTGACTATGAACATAAGCCTTTGACTAGGAGCATAAACCAATGCCTATGACTATGACAAGGACAATAGTGGATAATTACCTATGATTCATGAACATGATATTATTGCCTAGGATTATGACTGTGAGATTGGATCTAAACTTGATTATCTATTTAGTTTATTCTTAATTATCCTTGGATCTTGATTATGGAAATTTATCTATTAAGTTAGGTCTACCCATATACTTGAACCTATGTTAGTTGTTCAACCCTTTTTATGTCATAATATTATCAGATCTATAGGCCTTCGATGCTTTAATCAATTTATTCAGTGTAATTTGTTAGATCTGTGATTAGTGAATTATCATCTTCTGCCAGTCATTATGTCTATCTTTTCATGGTATTTTGTTTCATTCCCTTTTTATCCACGAATCTAGATTTATCTATAATCTAGGACGAAATCACGATTACACGAGCGATGGGAATACGATTTGGGCAAATCATAAATTTGACTTAAACATGGTTGTAAACTTGAAAATTGGCATAATGTGGAACATTAACATAATTATGATTGACATAATTTAGAACATGTATTATGGCATGTTTATTAGAATGCAAATTTGAAAATTTGACATGAATTATGGAATATGTAATTTGACATATTTAGTATTGGCAAGTAAGCTAAGTTTTAGGCGTAAACGGTAAACTAGAATAATAATTCTAGTCTTGCCATAAACTGTAAATTAGGGTATTAAATCAGAATTGGGTCAATTAAAGTTAATTTGGCATAATAAGTATATTAGCACAAATTTTGAATTTAGTCATAATTGTGAGTAATTGTCATGTTTAGAATAATAATGGTTAGTGACACTTAATTTGGTATAATTTACATACCAAAAACTATAAATATGATATATAAGGAAAATGGGCCATAATAATAAATGTTGACAATGTACATTAAAAGAGTAATAATGGAATAAGTAAATTAGGGTAAATTTACTTATAGAATTTATCCTAAATGAGAAAAGTAAATTTAGACAATACAAACATGCTTAACCCGAGGTTGGATTGAGTTGTGATGTAAACCTGCCCGGACCCGCCCGGCTGTCCAGTGATCACAACAATACCTATCCAATGTGGGAGGTTAAGGCATTGAGCCCGATAAAGGCCCGAGGTTAGACTGAGTTATGGCGTAAGACTGCCCGGAACCAACTGGCATACCGGCAGCCACAACAATACCTGTCTAATGTGAGTGGCTGGTGCTTTAATAGGACAATTAAAGTTAAGCTAGAATGGGAGGGTTAAGTCCATAAGAACACTTAACCAACTTAACACGGTTAAGCTAGAATGGGAGGGTTAAGTCCATAGGAACACTTAACCAACTTAACACAGTTAAGTTAGAACGATAGGGTTAAGTTAACTAGAGCACTTAACCAACTTAACATGGTAACAAGACAAGATTTGTAGGGGTTAAGTAACTAAGAAAAACACTTAGCCAATTTAATATATTAACCAGACTAGAAAGTGGGGGTTAAGTAAATTCAATACACTTAGCCAATTTAACATGTTAACTAGACTAGAGGTTGGGGATAAGTAAAGTTAATACACTTAGCCAATTTAACATGCTAACTAGACTAGAGGTTGGGGTTAAGTAAATTTAATACACTTAGCCAATTTAATATGTTAGCTGGACTAGACCATAGGGTTAAGTAAGCTTGAACACTTAACCATCAGAGTGTGATGAATAGGGTTAATTTAAAAACATGAAGGGACAATACTTAACCATTAGAACATGTTAATCAAACCAATGTTAGGGTTAAGTTAACTAAGGGGACACTTAACCATTATAACATGTTAGTTAAAACAGATAGGCAAGGTTAAGTTAAAAGGAACACTTAAGCAATACAAGATGAATGGGTAGGGTTAAGTAAATACTTAACCAATATAACTTGATGCTGGTAAGGTTAAGTCAACGTGAATTACTGATAACACTTAACCAGTTTAACATGACAAATGAATGGGTTAAGTTAACTTGTATCGACTAATGACACTTAACCAATCCAACTTGACGAGAAAGAGAACTAAGTAGTAAACCTTAGTTGAAAGGGGCTAAGTAGTAAACCTTAGTTAAGAAAACGACAATTCAGGAAACTAAGTGGTAAACCTTAGTTAGGAAAACTAAGTAGTAATTCTTAGTATAACACGAGGAGGAGAGAACGTCCATCTAATCTTAAAAAAGGCTCCAACGAATTGGGTTACGAAGCCCGAGGTTTCGAGAGGACGTGAGGGTATTCTTGGTATCCCTCTGTGAGGCTGCAGATGATCCTCCTGGGCTCACAGAGGTTAAGGTCTGCGTTAGAAGAACCAAGGGTATGCCTTGGTTGCAATATAAGGCAACCTAAAGACTAGGATGGACCAGCGTGATTCGGCGAGACCAGTAGCCCTGTGATAGCAACTCGTCGTCTACCTACCATCTTGAGTCAGTCGAGATACGTAAAGCGGAAAGGTGGAGAACTCCAAAAGACCATATACTTGCTATCTAGTTATGGGTGAGGATGGCCATAAGACAGTGGGGCATAGGGGGCCTGCGTATAGTTCTCAATTTTTCAAGGGTGGCCTTTCATTAGTTGAGGGAGGGGTCAGGTAGGACCATAGCCACTGGAAAAAACAGACCTTAGCATCTGCATTGGCAGATATCTGAAAGCTCCCGATCGAGTTCCGTGTTTCTAAAATAGCCCTACCACGGGACTCGGGTCGCACATTTTATGACATGTGCATCTAGACAGCGATAAACGATTCGCGACACATACGTGGGGAAAGTCTAGGAACATATACCACTCTAGGTAGTGCGTCCTAGACTAGGGGCATCGTTCGATAGGTAGCATAATCCCTAGTTGGACCTAGGTGGCATAAATCCTGAATCCGAGAAGTATTAGATAAGTCGCATAAACCCTAGTTGAATTTAGGAAGCGCTCGATAAGAAAACACTAGATTAGATCTAGGTAATAAATAATAAATGTACGCCCAAAGGAAACCACAATTACTGGGATTGGGATCGCGTTATCATTTTAGACAGATTACTAGTTGGGACACTAGATAGGTGGTGCAGAGACATAGAAACCATAATAACAGGTTAATAGCGAAGCGGAGAAAGTATTAAAGCATATCCAGTTTATCTTGTCTTAGCATATCTTGTGTTAATCTTATCCTATCTTGTTGGCCCTACCATCATGGTATTGTCTTGTATTCAGTTAATTCATGTCGTTTTGTTTTTCCTTGTTCACATGCTAGAAGTAACTAAACTTACCAGACTTTATGTCTGACCCAGTTTTCTTTCGTCTTCTTTTCTTCCGTTCCCCCCCCCCCCAAGGTAGTTAAGGAGGGAATAGTATAGCTCAGGTTAGATTGGACCGCCACTCTTCCCAAGCTCGAAGATTCTTTGACAAAGTGCTTTGGACTCTCTTTTTCTGCTGCTATGGCTGGCTTATGCTACATTGGGGAATATAAATGTTATTTTATGCTTCTTTATTTTGTAAGACAGATGATACTCTGATATTGGAAAACAATTGTTGTACAAACTATTTTATCAAAAAAGTAAAGTTTTATTTTCCGCTGTTTTAATTTTGTCTGTCTTGTAATTTATCTGCATCTTTTACCCTAAATGCTCCACATAACTTAGTGCATTCCCTTTGTGAGTGACTCTAAAGGATGTGGGGTGTTACAGAAGTCCATATGTTAATTTAGATCTAATTTGTTATGGAAGTTCATATAGATCTAATTTGTTATGCAAGTTCATATGTTAATTTAGATCTAACTTGTTATGCAAGTTCATATGTTAATTTAGATCTATTTTGTTATGCATGTTCATAAATGGGATCTTTGTTATATGCAAGTTATGTTCATAATTGGATCTATATTGTTTTATTCCAGTTTGGATGTTATACGTCTCTTTCTTTCCCTTTTTCTTATGAGTTAGGCTAATGGAGAGCCTAACGTATTATATGAATCATATGAACGATTGACATTGGGAAACAGTTGGGAAACATTAAATAGTGGACATTATGTAATTGGCATAAAATGGGTTGTAATCATATAATTAATTTTGGGCTTATCTGGTAAATGTGGCATAACTTGAATTGACCACATTTATGGATAATTTACATATAAATCTAGACTTGGACGTAAATGGTAAATATGTAAATTGGTTAAAGATGAACATGCCTAACCCGAGGTTAGATTGAGTTGCGGTGTAAGACTGCCAGAACCACCCGACACATCTAGCGACCACAAAAACACAAATCTAATGTGAGAGGTTAGCGCATTAAGCCCAAAACCTGAGGTTAGAATGGGTTTGCGGTAGAAGTCTGCCCGGAACCGCCCGACACATCCGGCAACCGTAAAAAACAGTTCTAATGTGAGAGGTTGATACATTAATAAATTAATTAATGCCAATGAATAGACAAGTGGGTGGGGTTAAGTAAATTGAGAACACTTAACCAATACAACATGTTAATTAGACAAGTGGATAGGGTTAAGTAAATTGAGAACACTTAACCAATACAACATGTTAATTAGATATGTGGGTGGGGTTAAGTAAACCGAGGACACTCAACCAATACAACATGTTAATTAGATAAGTGGGTGGGGTTAAGTAAATAGAGAACACTTAACCAATACAACATGTTAATTAGATAAGTGGGTGGGGTTAAGTAAATTGAGAACACTTAACAAATACAACACGTTATTTAGACAAGTGGTGGGGTTAAATAAATTTAAAACACTTAACCAATATAACATGATGAATGAACATGGTTAAGTTAATAAGAAACACTTAACCAATACAACATGATGTGTGGGTGGGTTAAGTTAACATGAATGGACAACGCTTAACCAATATTACATGAACAAAGGGGATAGGGTTAAGGCAAGCTTAACCAGTAATACATACTGACTTGATAAGTAGGAGGGTTAAGTAAACCTTGGGTAGGAGGGTAATATTAATTTATATAGGCCCACAAACTTAACCGTTAAATAAACATGTTTGAATCTGTGAGAGGTTAAGTACATCTCGTGCAGGTGGGTAATATTTGCATATATAGGCCCACAAAACTTAACCAATAGGAATCCCTAGTAACGGGGACCCATTTCAACAGTAACCCACATAGACGTATCATGGTACCCTGAACTAGGAAGGGTGGGGCATGATTACTGGGCTGATTATAAGTGGTCAAAATAGCGGCGGGTGGTGCGGCAGTGTAGGTTCCGGCGGAGTATGAGCATGCACATGCTCTGGAGTGGAAAAAGGTAGGCACTGGGAATCAATAGTATACACTATGCATCTTGAATTGTGTCGGGTTGCCGGCATAGGGATTGGTACACCCTATGGTGGGACCAGCACATGTATCTACATACAAGCGGGGCCGAACGACACAAGTAAACATGCGAGGCCGAATGACACAAGTAATAAATACATGCGAGTTAGGGAACCGATCGATTAAGCGATAAGTGGGTAGTGTGGGGACATCTAGTATTTAGTATGGGCAAGTAAGGATTGTATGGGGTGAATACCTCTTACTAGATGTTATGCCTGAGGACTACCAATTACAAGATGGGGATCAACTTTCAGTATGGAACTAGTAATGGTGCGGTGAAATTAGCATGGATGCAGTGTAGTAATTATCCTTTTGTGATTAGATGCGCGATCAACGTTTATCTTATTCATCCTGCTTACCTTATCATGCATATTTATGTATAGTCATTTTTTACTTTCCAGTTTATGTTCTGATCCTGTTACTTCAATGATTATATTGTTGAAGTCACTGGACTATCCAGACTTATGTCTGACCTAGTTTGTTTTCGCCTCTTTTCTTCTGTTCCCCACTCCACAGGTTTTTAGGGAGGAAATAATCAAGCTAAGTTCGGATATCCCTTCTTCCAGCTTGAAGTTGAAAGATGAATTGCTTGGCTTTGATTCAACTTATCTATGGCATTTTCTGTTGAGGATTACAGTTTTAATATTAAGAACTCTGAAGGTTTTGTACAAGACTGATATTATGTACTTGATTTTGGTATTTGGAAATGTAATCAACTTATTTCTGTTTCAGCTGCAATAAAGTTATAAAAATTTTCAAGTACTACTTTCTCTATCTTGTAATATTCCGTTCTGTTTACTTATAATACTCCACGAAACTTAGTGCATTCCATTTGTGAGTGACATTAACGGACGTGGGGTGTTACACTCAGACACGAGGTTAAGCCCAATTTGTGGAATAAGTCTGCCCGGACCAGCTCGGCATATCCAGCATCCACAAACGGCAGGCTTAATGTGGGAGGTCCAGCATACTATAACCATAAATAAAAATATGGTAGTAAATCTTGAATAATTAACCTGGTTGAATCCATAGGGATGGTATGAATATAAACTAACGTCGGGGTTAAGTAAAATTGGTTGAACAGGGAGTGGTTAAGTATATCTAAGGGGGTGGGTAATATTTACATATAGGCCCACAAACTTAACCCGATAAGGTTATGTAATTAAAGACACCTAGTGGTATACATAACGGACAAAAATAATAAAGTTATGTAATTAAAGACACCGTTTAGGGTAGACATAACTTGTAAGGAAATGAGACAACTTGGGTAATAAGATAAGAGGTACTTAATTTTAAATTAAGTAATCTACAAGTCTGAAACCCGCTGATGAAGATAACATGTTTAGACTTGTCCTAGAGACTAGAGAGAATTATAAAATAGGTTATAATAAATGGATTTAGAAACTTATTAATGGGCCTTATTTAATAAAACTAAGTTAATAAGTAAACAACGATAAGTTTTATTGATAATGTAAAATGGAATTACGATTAAATAAGGAAGAATGAGGAAAATTTATAAAATAAGTTATATTTAATCATTAAATAATGACTGACATGTTAAACAGGAAAACATGTGAATTGAGATATACTAAATTATATATTAAGCAGAACATGTTATTCTAACAGACAAGAGTATAAAATAGATTGTGGATTACAGACCTTTGGCCACAATCTAGGGAATACCATGTTGCGGGCTTATTAATAAACTTAAACGAGTTAAGTATGTGACTGAAATTAATAAGCAAGAGGAACTTGGTAACTTGATTAAGAATTCAATACGAATGTAAATAACCAAGTTATATGGAAACCTGATAAGGTAAGGCAAGCGCATAAGAAAATGTTTAGACATAGGGTCTAACAACATATTAAAGTGAGGTGCTTGGACCAGTCCGCACGTTTGAGGGTGAATAGCCCAACGGGGTTGATCATCGTGGTATTATAAGACAAGAGGGGGACGCACATTCATCTGATTGTTCTGACGGCTCTGAAGGACTGGTAGGGGAAGCATGCGGCTTCCTAAGATACGTAAGGTGCTCCTAGTAGTCCTCCATGCGGCGATAGACGTTTAAGGCTGTGCTCACAGAGGCGAGGTCTGCGCGTAACTACTAGGTGGGTAGACCTTGACTGTAGAGGCAGCTATGCAGTCAAAATGCTGTGATGCGGTGACACCAGGGTGGTTCGGCGGTTGCCTTAACGGGGAAGCGGAGGGTCACGACCAAGGATAGCAGATTGTCGGATGCACATCATCGACAGCTAGTGGGATGCTAAAAGACTAGAGCTAAACCTAAGATACCATTCACCCTTCACTATCGGGGTAAGAGGTTGAGGGGAGATTCCACATGAATGTTTAGATTATTTGCGTAGAGGCAGTCACTTAGCTCTTGTAGTCTTTACAAGTTGAGGGAGGGTCCAAGGTGGGGCCACAACCACTGTGAAAACAAATCCTAGGAATATCTGTATTTCGAGGCTCTTAAAGGCGGGCCTGTACAGGTATGGAAAAGCTCCTGACCGAGTTCCGTGTTTCTTGTATCGCCCTGCCACAGAACTCGGTGCACATTAGAGGACGTGCGATTGAGGCATCGAGCTACAATTACAGTAAATACGTGGGACAGTCTAGATACATGCATATGTGTTCTGGGTAGTGTATCGTAGACTTGAGGGCATTACTACGATATGAAATCTGATTCGATCGAGGGTGACAGCCGTACGCTTACGTAGCGTAGTGATGGCAGATATATGTTGATCGTAACATTGTTATATAGAGATCCGTATGTCACTTTAGCATAGGATAAGGGACTGCGAGCATTTCGGTGGCACTGCGGCGGAGATCGTGCGAGTGGGGTACCATAGGGGTTGAAACACCCCACCTCTATTAAGGTCACTCACAAAGGGAATGCCTTAATTTTGGTGGAGGTTTATAAGTAAAAGCCACAGATAAACTCAAGACAGATATTAATACACATATTTTAAACAGCGGAAACCAACAGACTTTTATTCATCAATACGTGTTCCAAAACAAAACATTCCATAATTGTCTCAAAATACTTCCATCATTACTACATCATAACTGTCTTGATTATTAAAGAAGCATAAAACATAAATAAAGTGACAAAAATCCCCATAGTGATATCCAAAGCCATAGTCCGAGCAAAAGAGACCCAAATCATACATCTACGTTCTTGGAGCTTGAACAGAACCTGACTGAGCTGAGTTGTTTCCTCCCTGTGGACCTGGGGGGGAACGAAAGAAAAGAAGACGAAAAGAAAATAGGGTCAGACATAAAGCCTGAGTAAATCTAGTAACTCTTCAGTATTTGAATAAGAAAAGGGCACGATAGATATATACTGAAAATAGGATGATGTCACAAGATAAGGGAGTGTCGAATGTACTATCGCACCCATATTATATCTCTGCATCTACTTGAGTTTATGAGTTTACTCTAACTGGCACCCCATGGTAAGGGTGAAGTGATCCCCAACTATACTTAAAGATCGGCTCCTACTCGCGTTAACATGTGTCATACGGCCCCCAAGAATTGTAGATACCTATGCTGGTCCAACCATGGGGTGTACCAAGACCCATGGTGGCGGCCCCGACACAAATTCTAGAAGGCATAGGTTATACTACTGGTGTCCCCAGTGCCCTGGTTGTCTGCTCCGAAGTGTGTGCACGTCTGCACTCTGTTAGACCTGCACTGTGCACCCACCTCCGTCGTTTGACCGCTTACAATCAGTCCAGTAATCGTGCCCCACCCTGCCTAGTTTCAGGGTACCGTTGATACCAAAATTGGGTTACTGCTGAAACGGGTCCCTCGTTACCAGGATTTTCTAGTCAAACATGTTAAGTGGTTAAGTGTCTGTATTTACCTAACCCCCACCCATCAATTCTTGTTAACATGTTGAATTTGGTTAAGTGTTGTAGTTGACTTAACCCTACCACCTGTCCTTAGCCTCTTAGGAGCACCAGACCACTCACATTAGATAGGTATTGCTACGGTTACTGGATATGCCGGTCGGTTTCGGGCAGGTTTACACCGTAGCTCAGTCTAACCTCGGGTCTTTATTGGGCTCAATGCTTAACCACCCACATTGGATAGGTATTGTTGTGACTACTGGGGCGGTTCCGGGCAGGTTTACATCACAACTCATTCCAACCTCGGGTTAAGCACGTCGTGTTTTCTAAATTTACATATTTTATTATTTCTCAAATGTATATATGTAAATGTCATATCTATTATTTTTGGGTATAACAATTCATACCTCTTTAAATGTCATTGTCATTGGCATGTGCCAAACATGCCAACATATATTTTCATGTTTTACACCCAACGTTATTACCCCCGTTTATACGTTCGCAACGTTATAAAAAATGTTGGGCTCGACACAATTCAACCCAACTTTATAAGCGTAAGAAAAGGGGAAATTAAGAACATGTAATATTTGACAACATATAAGGGCGTGTGGCGCACGAACTTGCAATTTAGCGATACTAACATAAATGATGGGTCATGTGAACTTGCATTCAAATCAAAGTATAACTAAGTAGGTGGCATATGAGATGGCATAGTTTAGGCTAATACAAACTTGTGTTTAAACATGTTTAACTTGGCATAATGTCAAACACAAAACTAGCATGATGTATATTCACCAAAAGGTCCAATTAAAACATTTAATTCACATAGCCTATTTCAACATGAACTTGCATAGTTTATGAAACACAGACGATACTTAACATAGATCCAATTTCACTTGCAAATAAACATGAACTCGCATGATTTATGAAACCCAAACGATGCTTAACATAGATCCAATTATACTTGCAAATAAACATGAAAGTGATAACATAGGCTTTGGGTCATGTAGACATAAAAGGTTTCAAGTCTAAATCATGTTTAAATAAATTCTAATTTAGACTAAGGGAATATACATAGTCCATGCCATCGACATATACATAAAGGATCAATTTCAAATTTTTGCCACAACTTGCAAGTGCCATTGTTTTCATATACTATTTTTCAATAGGCTTGCATCAATCAATTTATGCCACAAACGTCAATACACAAGTTATGACAGAATCATCACAATACATAGAATTTTATACAATATAATAACACAATTCTATTTTCATTCACATCGAATCACATCGCAATTCTTATTCATATTCTGAAAGGTTACAATACTTACCACGAATGCAGAATCTTGAATTCTGGATTCTGAAATTGGAATGCGCTCCTTTGGGTAGACAAACGTTGCGTTGAAAACTTTTGATTTAAACTTTAAATCTTCTTCTTAGTTTAAATCATCTCTAGGCTTTTCTCTTGACGGCTATGTTCAATTCCCCCCTAGCAGCATGACGACTCCTTTCCCATATTTTTGTGTGAATTTTCAATTGAGTGTTAGGGTGTATTTATAGATTTTTAAGTTGTTTTGAGCCGTCGGATGATGAGAGGAGGAATCTAGGCCATTCAAAATTCAGAGAGCCAATCAAGAGGTGACACGTCAGCCCTAGTGACACACAAGGCCTCAGAAATTCAAGCCAGAGCCAGACCTGGCCAGCCAGGTCGACACCCAGGTCGACATGGTCGACCTAGGGGGTGGACCAGGTCGACACCATGGTCGACCTGGGGTGACCATGTCGACTCCATGGTCGACCCTATGGTCGACCTGGTCTCTGGGCGGGAATTTTCCCGCCTAGCCCAGTTTGAACCTGAAATTCAAAATTTTGAAATTAAACTGAGCTGTTTGAATTTAAATTTGATTCTGAAACTTCCGAAGGCCATAACTTCTTCATACGGAGTCCGATTCTCACAAACTCGGACTCTGTCTCAAGCAGAATTCCAAGACGAACGCAATGGCTTAACCCATTTTCCTTAATTCTTTCATTTAGAATTAATTATACTTTAATTTGTGAAGCTTAGCATTATAGAATTCATGGGATTCCCCCACCTAAAAGGATTTCGTCCTCGAAATCTTTAAGTTAGGAAGAATGTATATCCTACCATCCAACAGTCCATCTACTCAACCTACAAACACGGGCATCCATTGTCCTTAAAAGACTTCTAATGCTTCATGATCATATGCATAGTGTGTGTACATGTCCTTATCTAATGCAGAAATCAGGCGGTCTACTGATTCAGTTGACCTCCTTAATGCGAATCATGTAAGTGTCATGAATCTATTATGTATGCAAATTTTTCCTACTCATAATTCTACATGAGTGCACAACTATTCATACAAATGCGACAACCATATGACAGCATATCAAGTTTCAACCATATACAAATGAGAATACACATATGCATATGCAATATGAAGTGATTGAGCCGATCTATAACCAAGGGTGTGTGTGTGTATATGCATCCACGAGCAACCACTAGCAACCATTTGCAGCCATCATCCATAACATGTTTTCAAATACGTGTTTGCATCCATTTGTTTTCTACCTAAGGAGTAAGGAAAAGGACCGAGGAGATATACCTAAAATATAGATAAAGCATAACTTAAGGAAAAAGAGAGAGATCAAAGATGTACCCTCAAAAAGAAGAGGGTAGGCAGCGCGTATTTTGTCCTCAGTTTCCCAAGTCGCGTCTTCCTCGGCGTCGCTCCACTGAACTTTAACGAGTTTGACTTCGCGGTTGCGTAGCTTTTTCACTTCCGTTCCTAAGATGCGGGTTGGAACTCTCCTCACAGTTGCTTCAAGTTCCACTTCGGCTTCTTCTAGAATGCTAGGTTCCACCACTTCCGCTGACTCATGCAAACACTTCCGGAGGTGAGAAACATGAAAGACGTTGTGAACTCCGGCCAGTCTCTCGGGTAGCTCTAATCTATAGGCCATCTTTCCAACCTTCTCGATGATAGGAAACGGTCCTACAAATCTTGGTGCTAGCTTTCCAGCGGATCCAAAACGAACGACGTTCCTTAAAGATGATACCTTAAGGAAAACCCTGTCCCCAACCTCAAACTCAAGGTCGATCCTTCTTTTGTCGGCGTAGGATTTCTGTCGGTCTTGGGCAGTCTTCATTCTCCTACGTATCAAGTATACTTTCTCAAAAGTCCCTCGAATCATATCTGGTCCAAGTATAAGCTTATCTGTAGACTCGAAACAACAAGTTGGTGATTTGCACGGTCTTCCATACAAGGCTTCGAAGGGCGCCATACCGATGGTAGCTTGGTAGCTGTTGTTATAGGCAAATTCCACTAAAGGAAGGTGATCCTCCCACATCCCTCCAAAGTCGAGAACGCAAAGTCTCAAAAGATCGTCTGAAACTCTATTCACCCTTTCCGTCTGGCCGTCAGTTTGGGGGTGATAGGCCGTGCTCAGACATAACTGTGTGCCTACAGCTTCTTGTAGACTCCGCCAAAACTCGCTTGTGAAGATAGGGTCTAGGTCACTAACAATGCTGGAGGGTACCCCATGGAGTCGAACTATTTCCTTGAGATAAAGAGATGCTAGAGATGCGACAGTCCTTCTACTCTTGATAGGTATGAAGTGGGCGCTCTTAGTAAGCCTATCCACTATTACCTAAATGCTAGTGTTGCCTTTTCTCGACCTAGGTAGTCCATCAATGAAGTCCATTGAAATGCTATCCCACTTCCACTGTGGGACCTCTAAAGGATGAAGTAGTCCTCCAGGCTTCTTTTGTTCCGCCTTGACCCGTTGGCAGGTCATGCACTTAGAAACAAAATCTGCCACGTCTTGTTTCATGTCATTCCAAAAGAAAGTCCTTTTTATATCCTTGTACATCTTATCGCCGCCAGGGTGTATGGTCATCTTGGAATGATGTGCTTCTTCGAGAACCTTCTTTGCCAACTCCCTTGCTTGTGGGATGCACAATCTTCCACCTCGCCTCAGCCATCCCTTATCATCGATGGCGTACCTACTGAGGTGACTAGAAGTCTCACCCCTAATAAGTTTATCAATCACATCAACAAGATGAGGGTCTTCACGTTGTGCAGCCCCTATTGAGTCCAAGAGAGTAGGGCGTACTTCGAGAGATGCTAGCAAACCCGGTACAAAATCTGAGGAGGGCCTAAAGTTAAAACTGGCTATATACTCCAAGCTTTGCCTTTCCACAAAGAGAGGGCTTAAGGTCAGTTTCTTACGGCTCAACGTGTCTGCTACTACGTTGCCTTTGCCGAGAGTATAGGAAATTTCAAAGTCATATGAGGCAAGAAACTCCATCCATCTTTGCTGCCTCAAGTTAAGATCCTTCTGTGAGAAGAGATATTTCAACGATTTATGGTCAGTGTATAATTCGAACTTCTCACCTAGGAGATAATAGCGCCAAGACTTGAGCGCAAAGACGATGGCGGCTAACTCAAGATCGTGGGTTGGGTAGTTCTTTTCATGAACTTTTAATTGTCTTCCACCATAAGCTACTACCCTTCCTTCTTGCATTAGAACAGCGCCTAGTCCCGTTCCACATGCATCCGTGTATACCGTGAACATTTTGCTTCCATTTGGCAAAGTCAGAACTGGGGCTGTTGTGAGAGCCCTTTTTAATCGTTGGAAAGCAAACTCGCAATCCAGATCCCAAGTGAACGCCAGATTCTTCTTTGTTAGCCTTGTGAGTGGGGCTGAGATTTTCGCGAAATCCCTAATAAACTTTCGGTAAAAACCGGCTAGCCCAAGAAAGCTTCGAACTTCGGTTGCATTTCTTGGTGTCTTCCAATCTTGCACTGCCACCACTTTCGCGGGTTCCATGGCCAACCCTTCTTTGGACACTATATGCCCCAAAAATCTTACCTCTTTTCTCCAGAAGTGACACTTCGAGAATTTGGCTTTTAAATGATGTAAACGGAGAGTTTCCATGATTTCTTACAGATGCTGAGCATGCTCTTCCTCATTCTTTGAGAAGATTAAGATATCATCTCTGAAGACAACCACAAATTTGTTGAGGAATTCTCTGAACACCCTGCTCATTAGGTCTACGAAATAAGCGGGTGCATTTGTCAAGCCGAAAGGCATGACAAGCCACTCGAAGAAACCGTCTGGGGTTCTGAACGCCATTTTATCAATACTATCTTCAGCTACTCTTAGCTGATGGAACCCAGTTGCCAGATCAAGTTGGGAGAAGACCATTTCACCTACAAGCTGATCAAACAAATCGTCGATTCGGGGAAGAGGGTGCCTAGTTTTCTTGGTCAATTTGTTTAACTCCCTATAGTCGACGCAAAGGTGAAGCGAACCGTCCGCTTTGGTTGCGAACACCACTGGAGCACCCCATTCCGAAATGCTCTGTCTAATGAACCCTTTTTCGAGAAGTTCTTTAACCTGCTTACTGAGCTCCTTTCTCTCCTTTGGAGCCATGTGTCTAACAGGTAAAGCTACAGGCTTTGCGTTATCCACAAGATATATGCGAAAGTCTATTTCCCACCTCAGAGGTAAGCCTTTCACCTCCTCAAAGACATCCGGATATTCCCGGGCTACTCTAACCGATTGCAAATTTTCATCAGAAGCATCAAGTGACTCTAGATAACTTAGTATAACAGCATTCAAGGGATTACAAGAAATTTCTAGAGTGTTACCAAGTCGAGTCAAGAGCCTAACTACTCTTATCTCATAATCAAGAATGGCATTATTACTGGATAATCAGTCCATGCCTAAGATCAAACCATACCCCGAGAAGCCTAAGACAAAGGCATCACAACTAAACTCAACGCTGAGAATAGAGATTTTCAAACCCAAACAAACCATTGACATGTAAGCGGAGCCCCCAATTGGATTTGAAACTACTAAGGGATCTTCTACCATACTAGTGTCTAGATGCAGAGATTCTACTAAGGCAGAGGAAATAAAAGAGTGTGATGCGCCAGAGTCAAAAAGTGTACGAACTGGATGATCATAAAGATAGACTACACTTGCTACAGAAATATTACTACCTCTTTCTTGCTGAGGTGCCACTAGCGCATGAACCTGACCCCCTGAAGTGGATCCAGCTTTCTGTCCCTGCCCTTTCTTCTTTGGGCAGTCCTTAGCTTGGTGCCCAGTCTCTCCACAATGGAATCAACCACCCATCTTCGCCTTTCTTTTCCGGCAGTCTTTTGATATATGGCCCACAATGCCACAAAAATTGCACCTTCTCTTCTCATGGGGCTTATTGTTCTTTCCTCCTTTCTTGAAGTCTGTTTTCTTTGCTTGTAGACCCACTTTCTTCTCTTCCACCTTAACTTCTTTCTTACCGTGATCTTCCTCGTGTAGCAATGCTATGTCCACCAAGCATTCATAAGTCACTCCTGTGGATACATGGGTAATGGCAAGGCTGTGTAGAGGCTCATTCAAACCCTTGACGAAGCGAAGTGTCTTCTTGTGTTGGGTGTTTACTAAGTCTAACCCAAATCTGGCCAGTTGGTTAAACTGATTAACATATTCCCTGATCGTCATGCTTCCCTGTTTCAGAGTTAGGAACTTTTCCATTTGCAGGCTCCTTTCTGTTTGGGAGAGAAATTTCATTTCAAACCTTGTCCTGAAGTCTTCCCATGTTTCCACTGCCCTCTGAGCATTGGTAACTTCCCACCAATAGGAAGCCTCATCCTTAAGCAACCATACCGCTAGTTGTATCTTTTTCCTGTCATCCACTCCAAAGATGACAAACATATCCTCAGTCTCCTTTAGCCAGTTTCTTGCCCCTACAAAGGATTCTATCCCATAAAAAACTTTTCCACCCATTGCCTTGAAGTCTCTACATGTTTTTGCGAAGGCATTTCCACGAGGAGGTGGAGGAGGAGGAGGAACCGCGGCTACTAGAGGAGGGATGTCTGCTGGGCCCGTGCCATTGGCCCTTGCTTCTAAGTACCTCCTAAACCAGTCGGGAATCGGCACTCCTTCCGGGAGGTTAAGGTCTCGAGCCATGCTGAAACAGAAAGGGAAAAATTCAAAATGAAGGATAGAGAGAGGTAGATGGGGCACATGGCTTTGGGGGATTTTGTCTTTTCATAAATATAACACTTTTTCTTGAATAATGCTTCTTTAAATTTTCTTTTTGAAAACAATTTCAAAAACTTTTATCTTATCTGGTAAACCTATGCTCTGATACCAAGTGAAACACCCCACCTCTGTTAAGGTCACTCACAAAGGGAATGCCTTAATTTTGGTAGAGGTTTATAAGTAAAAGCCACAGATAAACTCAAGACAGATATAAATACACATATTTTAAACAGCGGAAACCAACAGACTTTTATTCATCAATACGTGTTCCAAAACAAAACATTCCATAATTGTCTCAAAATACTTCCATCATTACTACATCATAACTGTCTTGATTATTAAAGAAGCATAAAACATAAATAAAGTGACAAAAATCCCCATAGTGATATCCAAAGCCATGGTCCGAGCAAAAGAGACCCAAATCATACATCTACGTTCTTGGAGCTTGAACATAACCTGACTGAGCTGAGCTGTTTCCTCCCTGTGGACCTTGGGGGGGGGAGGGACGAAAGAAAAGAAGACGAAAAGAAAATAGGGTCAGACATAAAGCTTGAGTAAATCTAGTAACTCTTCAGTATGTGAATAAGAAAAGGGCATGATAGATATATACTGAAAATAGGATGATGTCACAAGCTGAGGGAGTGTCGAATGTACTTTCGCACTCATATTATATCTCTGCATCTACTTGAGTTTACTCTAACTGGCACCCTATGGTAAGGGTGAAGTGATCCCCAACTTTACTTAAAGATCGGCTCCTACTCGCGTTAACATGTGTCATACAGCCCCCAAGAATTGTAGATACCTATGCTGGTCCCACCATGGGTGTATCAAGACCCATGGTGGCGGCCCCGACACAAATTCTAGAAGGCATAGGTTATACTACTGGTGTCCCCAGTGCCCTGTTTGTCTGCTCCGAAGTGTGTGCACACCCGCACTCCGTTAGACCTGCACTGTGCACCCACCGCCGTCATTTGACCGCTTACAATTAGCCTAGTAATCGTGCCCTACCCTGCCTAGTTTCAGGGTACTGTTGATACCTAAATTGGGTTACTGCTGAAACGGGTCCCTCGTTACCAGGATTTTCTAGTCAAACATGTTAAGTGGTTAAGTGTCTGTATTTACCTAACCCCCACCCATCAATTCTTGTTAATATGTTGAATTTGGTTAAGTGTTGTAGTTGACTTAACCCTACCACCTGTCCTTAGCCTCTTAGGAGCAACAGACCACTCACATTAGACAGGTATTTCTACGGTTACTGGATATGCCGGTCGGTTCCGGGCAGGTTTACACCGTAGCTCAGTCTAATCTCGGGTCTTTATTGGGCTCAATGCTTAACCACCTACATTGGATAGGTATTGTTGTGACTACTGGACAGCCAGGCGGTCCGGGCAGGTTTACATCATAACTCAATCCAACCTCGGGTTAAGCACGTCATGTTTTCTAAATTTACATATTTTATTATTTCTCAAATTTATATATGTAAATGTCATATCTATTATTTTTGGGTATAACAATTCATACCGCTATAAATGTCATTGTCATTGGCATGTGCCAAACATGCCAACATATATTTTCATGTTTTACACCCAACGTTATTACCCCCGTTTATACGTTCGCAACGTTATAACAAATGTTGGGCTCGACACAATTCAGCCCAACTTTATAAGCGTAAGAAAAGGGGAAATTAAGAACATGTAATATTTGACAACATATAATGGTGTGTGGTGCATGAACTTGCAATTTAGCGATACTAACATAAATGATGGGTCATGTGAACTTGCATTCAAATCAAAGTATAACTAAGTAGGTGGCATATGAGATGGCATAGTTTAGGCTAATACAAACTTGTGTTTAAACATGTTTAACTTGGCATAATGTCAAACACAAAACTAGCATGATGTATATTCACCAAAAGGTCCAATTATAACATTTAATTCACATAGCCTATTTCAACATGAACTTGCATAGTTTATGAAACACAAACGATATTTAACATAGATCTAATTTCACTTGCAAATAAACATGAACTCGCATGATTTATGAAACCCAAATGATGCTTAACATAGATCCAATTATACTTGCAAATAAACATGAAAGTGATAACATAGGCTTTGGGTCATGTAGACATAAAAGGTTTCAAGTCTAAATCATGTTTACATAAATTCTAATTTAGACTAAGGGAATATACATAGTCCATGCCATCAACATATACATAAAGGATCAATTTCTAATTTTTGCCACAACTTGCAAGTGCCATTGTTTTCATATACAATTATTCAATAGGCTTGCATCAATCAATTTATGCCACAAAAGTCAATACACAAATTATGACAGAATCATCACAATACATAGAATTTTATACAATATAATAACACAATTCTATTTTCATTCACATCGAATCACATCGCAATTCTTATTTATATTCTGAAAGGTCACTATACTTACCACGAATGCAGAATCTTGAATTCTGGATTCTGAATTCTGAAATTGGAATGTGCTCCTTTGGGTAGACTAACGTTGCGTTGAAAACTTTTGATTTAAACTTTAAATCTTCTTCTTAATTTGAATCGTCTCTAGGCTTTTCTCTTGACGGCTATGTTCAATTCCCCTCTAGCAGCATGACGACTCCTTTCTCATATTTTTGTGTGAATTTTCAGTTGAGAGTTAGGGTGTATTTATAGATTTTTAAGTTGTTTTGAGCCGTCGGATGAAGATAGGAGGAATCTAGGCCATTCAAAATTCAGAGAGCCAATCAAGAGGTGACACATCAGCCCTAGTGACACACAGGGCCTCAGAAATTCGAGCCAGAGCCAGACCTGGCTAGCCAGGTCGACACCCAGGTCGACACTATGGTCGACACCCAGGTCGACACTATGGTCGACCCGGGGAGGACCAGGTCGACACCATGGTTAACCTGGGGTGACCAGGTCGACTCCATGGTCGACCCTATGGTCGACCTGGTCTCTGGGCTGGAATTTTCCCACCTAGCCCAGTTTGAACCTGAAATTCGAAAATTTGAAATTAAACTAAGCTGTATGAATTTAAATTTGATTCTGAAACTTCCGAAAGCCATAACTTCTTCATACGGAGTCCGATTCTCGCAAACTCGGACTCTATCTCAAGCAGAATTGCGAGACGAACGCAATGGCGTAACCCTTTTCCCTTAATTCTTTCATTTAGAATTAATTATACTTTAATTTGTGAAGCTTAGCATTATAGAATTCACGGGGTGTTACAGGGGTGTACCTCAATATTTGGGGGTACCTACATATATGCCATATTAGGTTAATCCACTGGGAAGTAAATGGGTTCGACGTGTGTATAAGCCTAGAGTGTTGTTAACCCAAGTAACCTAATAATCAAGAAAATGTAATGGAACGATATTTGTAGGGATCATTCTGTTTTTGATATACTGTTATTGGTGCAAATGTATTTAAGAAGTGCGATATATTTTGTTCAAACTTATCTTGCTCAGTTCAAGCTTGTCCTTGTTATTGTTATCTTGTTCTTCCAGTTTTTATATGCCTGCCATGATACTTTTATTTATTTATATTTAAAAGTAACTGCACTCGCCAGACTTTATGTCTGACCCTTTTGTTTCCCCTTCTCTCTCTTCCGTTTCGCCCCTCCCCCCCCCCCCCCCAGGTTCCCAGGGTGGAAGTGCTTAGAGTTGATTTGGATTCTTTCGACTTAGCTTGGATTTTGGATATTGATATACCGATTTGACTTCTTGTTAACTCTCTCTTGGCTTTGCAAGGGAAATATGGTTTTATGCTTTTGTACTCTGATATTTTTGGCCAGACAAATTATTAACGTAACTGGTTAAGTATTTGGGACTAAGATGTTTTGATTTAAATAAAGTTTTTAATTCTGCAACTATTTTACATGTCTGTCTTGTGATATTATGTTCTTATTTACCTATAACGCTTCAGAAAACTTAATGCATTCTATATAGAGTGACATTAATGGATGTGGGGTGTCACATTTGGTATCGGAGCATATGGTTATAAGATCGCATAAAGTATTTTGAAAATGGTTTTCGAAAAGGTCTCAAAAACAAAATATTTTAAAATAAAAAGTCTGTTTTTGGAAAGAATATTTCCTAAAGCCATAAATATCTTCTCGATTCTCTACTTGTTTCCTTTTCCTTTTTTTGGGGAATCGTTTATTCTCGAAAGGGTATCCCTATTTCGGCATGGTTCTGTAGGAATGTTAAAACTATGTTACATGTCAAAGGGCAAAGAAGTGCCGAACCTCCATCTGTAGCCGCAGCAGTTTCACCTACGTCTTATTTTTTCTTAAACCACATAAGGGTTTCCATGTGATGGAGGCATCTTTCAAGAGACTTGTTAGCATGTTGCACAAGGATGGTAAAAAGGAGAATATGGGAGTTGGGGCTAAGGAGCACAGCCCAAAGATGAAAGAAGACGGTGGCTTAAGAAGGGAGTATAGATGGAAGACGAAAAAAGGAAATACCATAATTACGGAATGGTGGGTCATCTGAAAAAGGATGGCAGAAAGAGGAAAGGCGTTTGTTACCACTTTGGTAAGGCATGACACTTTATTAAGGAGTGCTCAAAGAGACAAGGACAAGGCCAAAGAGCAGGAACTTCTAGAGGCAAGTGAATATTCTCATTGCCAATAGACAGGATAGAGGTAGGAAAGTTTTCGTCAAAGGTTTGATTCCTATTTATGATCATCCTGTGAGGATTCTTTTTCTGGCGCTTCGCATTCTTTTATACCTGATCCTTTAGTTGAGTCTCTGCACCTAGATACTAGTATGATATTGGATCCGTTATAGTCTCAACCCCCATTGGAGGTATGACTCGTTTATCAATGATTCGTTGGGGTTTGAGAAACTCTGTGTTAGGCGTCGAATTTGATTGCGACACATATGTTCATGATTTCATAAGATACGGTTTGATTCTAGGGATGGATTGGTTAACCATATGTATGAAGCCATTCTAGATTGTGAGAGGAGGGCCATTAGATTTCTGATTTACTATGGAAAGACTCTCGAGATTTCTTATGACCCCAAAAGGGTCTGTTGTTCTTAGTCTCCTAAAACCTCTTAATATATCTATCGATGATTTGCGATTTGTACCAATGTTTTTGATGAGGTTCGAGGTTTACCCCATGGCACGAGATTGGTTTCCGCATATACTAGGTGGACAATGCAAACCCAGTTGCATTGCCCGTGCGGCATGTGACTTCTTAAAGAAAAAAGGGAACTCTGTAAGCAAGTAGGGGAGCTACTTGAGAAGTGGTTTGATAGGTGAATCATATCGGGATAGGAAACCTATTGAAGACTGTCGTTAAGGAAGCCCATCATTATAAGATGACTATTCATCCAAGCGGTGACAAAATGTATAGAGTTCGAGGTAGTGGGGCTAAACTTGCGAGAGGAAGTGGAAGAAGAGAAGGACACAACAACTGGACGAGTTCCGACTTGCATACTTAGATCAGAGGTTAAGAAACTGTGCAACAAGGAAGTAAAGCTGGTAAAAGTGCAATGAGGAGAGGACTATGAGGATGCTATTTGGGAGGCTGAAGACAAGATTCACACTTCATATCCTTTCCTTTTCGTGAATGTGTTCTTAGCTTCTTTTTCCAAGCTTTGAATTAATACTTGTATCAATCTTTTGAATATCTCCTATCGATCGAATCTTTAGGTAGAAAACTAATGAATGTATACATGTGTTTGATACATGTAATATTTGATGGATGCAAGTCTTTGCTAGTGATTGCTCGTCGATGCATATACACACACAATAGGCACTAGGTTGGCTCAATCACTTACATATTGCATACGGATGTGTGTGCATTATAAATCTTTAGGGATGAAAGTGGGTGTATCATTACACTGATGTTGCAACTGGACGGATGATTGTGCACACATATAGAACTTACATGTATTAGGATAATTTGCATAAATTTTGGTTGCATGGCATAAACTTACATTGCATTAAGGAGGTCAACTGAATCAGTAGACTGCCTGATCTTTCGCATTAGTTTACGGACGTATACGCACACTATTGCATACGTTCATAAAAGCATTAGAAGTTCCTTAAGGACAATGGAAGCTTGTGATTGCTAGATGAATGCATGATTATTGGACATTAGGATATACGTTCTCCTTAACTTAGAGATTTCGAGGACAAAATGTATTGAGTAGGGGAGAATGTAACAACCCGCATTTTTAACTGAAGATAATAAGAACAACTTAATTAAATATTCATATTAAGTAAAATGAACTGCGCCATTACTTCCATCTCGAAATTCTGGTCTGGATAGACACCTGGTTTGCGTAAAATGGACAACGTATGAAGAAGTTATGAGCGTTAGAAGTTTGTATACATATAAGGAGCTTATATATATATTAAATAAATAAATCCAGAAAACTCAAAAATCAGTTCAAAAATCAAAATTCGCAAGGCGAGAAGTTGAGCGGGAATTTTACCCATTGGGGTCGACCTATGGGTCAACCCACCAACAGGGGGGATGACCTAGGTGTCGACCCACCTGAAGGGCGGTCGACCCACCTAAAGGGGTGTCGATCCACCAGAAGGGGGGTTGACCCACCTGCGGATCTGGAACGTTCTTTATGAACGTGCACGATTTTGGGGCTAGATTCATTAACCCTAGGCTATATAAAGGACCCTAAACCTAGGTTTTATTCATCTAAAACAAAATGGCGGCGACAGTAAAGCTCTGCTGCAACGAAAATTGAATGGCCTTTTCTTCTTCACATCCAAATCAGCAAAGATTATACGGATTCAACGACTGCTACAATAAATCCAACGTGTTCTTCGTAGTAATTTGGATCTGTTTGCTTAGATCTGTTCACTTTGAGTTCACATTATTTTTAGATCTAAATATTTAATTAGTACTCATGAAATGTACACAAAAATTGGATATTAGATCTATGCCTAAACAAGTTCTGTTATGACATAATTATCAGATCTATCTTTATATGTTCATATCGTCACCATGTCAAATCTTTTCATAATATGCCTATTCAGTTTTTATGCCTATTTCTATTAGTTTATTATTGATTCGCTAGTATGCCTATTCCTTATTCTCTTCTCTCCCTCTTATGCCCTTTTATTTTTATATATAGCATGGCTACCTTCGAGCCTAGGCCTAACGTTGAAATATGCGAACGTGCGAAATTGGGAACGATTGGGAAAGACATAATATGGGGTATAATTGGTATTGGAAAATATGGATTTATATTTGGGCATAAAATTTGGAAATATACGAATATGGATTTGGGGGCATATATCGTGCTGGATAATATGAACATGAATTTGGGCATAAATTGGGACAAGTGTAAATACTGATTTGGGACATAAATTAGAGCATATGTGAATATGAATTTTAAGCATAAATTGGAAAATATGTAGATTTGGGTACGTGCATATATATGCCTTGATTTATGACGAGGGAAAAAGAGCATATGGTGCACAATTAAAAGATGAATTGAAAAGGGGCATAAAAATCTGTGATTTGAATAATGAAGTGGGTATATAATTAAATATGGTAAAAAGGAGGCATGAACACAATTAAGGACAATGCTGGATAATAATGAAATGCACTGGGTTACAACAATTATAAATTGTAATTACACTTATGACATGAGGTTAGATTGCACTAGCAGTGGAAGTCTGCCCGGAACCGACCGGCATATCCAGCGACCGCAAGTGTTGAATTTAATGTGAGAGGTCTAAGCGTACAAATACAAGACATGTTGTGATGGCCCGCCCCGCACCAGCCGACATTTCCAATGAAAGTGCGTTGTGCCGATGTCCAACCAGCACGGGACGGACGCCAAAGAAAGGAATTCGAACTAACAAGGAACCTGTAGAATGTCTCACAGCGCATGGAATAAAATATAATAAAAACATATTTGACATAAAACAGGCGAGACAGTGCATAAGTTGAAAACTAAATCATAATCACCACAGCATCGGAAATCCAAAATACAGCTTATGATCCATAACCATTATTACAACTTCAAAATACTATCTCTAAGGCAAAAGAAAGGAAAGGTACACTACTAGTGCCCAAAGCAGTGACCATCAGCAACACAGGGAGAATATATGTAGATAATACGTAGGAGCCCCCTGCTCGTCTCCGGATCAGCTACTCGTGCATAATATGCTAACATGTCTCTAGTCTACTCGTTTAGGAGCACCCAGAGTAATAAGAAGAGACATAAAACTCTGGGTCAGACAAAAGTATGGTATGAGCGATAAGCAGCAAAACAGAATAATAACAGGTATACTAGACCATACCTGAACCTGGACCTGCAACCAAAGAGTTAGCACTACATACTGTACAATACTCTAAGGTGCCACTAACATATAGTGTAAAGAATACAGGGTGGGAGTATGCATGTCATAGTGATGGCAAACAATCAAGTATAGAAATCATCCTCACATCTCTCACTCAGTGCGTAAAGCATACGATATCTACCACTTTGATCACCCAATTCCTTGCTATGATCACTCTGCCCCATGGAATCATAACAACCCACTGCACTGATCCATAGCCACTAATACTTTGCTATGTCCACTCTTCCCCATGGAGTCATAACGGCTCCACTGCACTGGCTCATAGCCTTGCTACGATCACTCTGCCCCATGAAGCCATGATGACCTCACTGCACTGATACGTAGCCTAACATTCGTCTTGGTGGTGAATCAAAGTTATGGATATCGATAACCCCTTAGCACATGTCCCGCAGCAAAGCCCAACTCATGAAGTTAACTCTTTGGTTCCCATCTGGATCCTGAGTTCTACTTCCTATTTGGACTACCTTTGCATCTCGAGTTTTGGTCGAATTGGAGTTGGTCTTCAGAAGAGTCATCGCGTAGTAGTAGTGGAGGTCCAAAACCGGTTCGGTTCGGCATGTGGTGCTTAGCTCCCCATTTGGTTCGGCTAAATTCCCTTCCTCGGTTGGTTCGGGTTCCTCTCCTCGATGCGGTTCGGCTTGTATATCTCGGTTCGTCTCCTGCACTCCACTTCACTTTAGTCTAATGCCTCACTTTCGGCTCGGTGCTCACGGATCCCGATCCGGTTCGGTGCTTCACTCCAACTCCAACTCCAAGCTAGTGGCCTTCCTTTGTTGCCATACTCTTTCTTCTGCCTGGGCTCCGGTTTGGTTCGGATTCCTTGTCTCTGGTGTTGGTTCGGTTCGACTAATCCTATCCTATCGGAAACCTTTCCCCCTATCCGATCTGATCCCGATCCCTGTAGCTTTTCCTGCACTTTTCAAGCGACTGTTTTACGCCATACGACGGTGTTTTCGACCATTCTAACTCTTCTAATCAATCACAAAACATACCATACAGTCATAGCAACACAAAGAACTAACCATAAACACCAAAACAATGAATTAACATGTCAAAACGGATCAAAAATACCCAAAAACCCATATTTTCCTTAATCATGTTTAAGCATAACTAATGATATGATTAGCAAAACTTAACCAAATTAACCAAATTTTCTAATAGCGGCCTAAAACAATATTTTGGAATTTATAGATATTTTTCCAGAATTTAATCGTGTTTAACTTCGCTAATTAACACTAATTACCCTTAATTAACCATAATTAGTGGAAAACTATGCAAATCACTCACCTAAGCCACAAACAAAATACTAAATCTGAAACTATCCTCTGTTTGGCGTTGTTCCCAAAGCTATACAGCAGTTCCGACCTTGATTTGGTGCTATTTATCCTTAGCTTGGTGAAGATTAGGCTAATACTTGATTAGAAATTGATTAGAGGTGATTCCTAGATGTTGGAGGCCATTACTAGGGTTCCAAGAATGAAAGTGGCGGTTGAAAAAGTGTCTAAAGAAATGTTTTCTAACCTAATCAGCCCCTATATATCCCTAATCCCGAAATCCCCCATTGGGCCCAGCTATTAACTACCCAATTAAGCCCGATTAAGTAGTTTTTCACCTTCTAAACATTGTTTCAGTCATATCTCCCAAACGGTGAGTCCGTTTGGCTATTGTGACCACTCTACGGAATTGTAAACCATCATCCGAATCCAATGGAAGTGGTCTTAAATCAAAAATCCTTACCAATCAAAAGTTATGGCAGAAACCAAATCAACTAGGGGCAAAATGGTCATTTAAAAATCGGTAAAAATCATGAACATGGGAAATGACCCCAATAGTCGTCTCCCAAAGTTGCATGACCATACGACTTCGCATGAGAAAGAAATAAATATTTTATGATCCTGTGATGCGTAGAATACGAGTCATTACATTCTCCCCCCTTAAGAAATTTCTCCCTCGAAATTCCTTAACTAAGAAACAAGCAAAGGATCCCGCATGCCTATCAACCATTCACAACAATCAAACATACATAACAAATAACCAAGCCTATCCTAGCATGCAGAAAACTAAATTGCAATTATAATCTTACCAGGCTAAGAGTTCTGGATACGACTTCCAAATGTTCTCCTCTGTCTCCCAAGTACAGTCTTCCTCATCATCACACCACTGAACTTTGACTAGTCTCGCCGCCTTCCTTCGAAGCTGCTTCGTATCATTCCCAACAATATGCATAGGCCTGCGGTTCCTAACCGCCTCGTGTTCAACCTCGTTATCGTCCAACTGATCTGGTGAAATAGCTTCTGTAGGGTCGTGCACAAACTTCCTTAACTGGGAAACATGAAATTCGTTATGAACTCCTGCCATCTTGTCTGGTAATTCAACGTTATACGCCAAATTCCCAACTTGCTCGAGAACTGGGAATGGACCAACAAATCTCGGTGTTAACTTGCCTCTCCTGCCAAATCAAATCACGCTTTTTAACGGAGAAATCTTGACAAACACCAAGTCACCAATGGAGAACTTTAAGTCTCTTCTCCTCTTATCAGCATAACTCTTTTGCCTATCTTGGGCAGCCTTGATTCGTTGTCGGATAACTTTGATCTTATCTGAAGTTTCTCTTATCACATCTGGCCCAACCACAAATTTCTCACCAGTTTCTAACCAACATGATGGTGAGTTGCATGGTCTTCCGTACAAAGCTTCAAATGAAGCCATACCAATACTGGACATATAACTGTTATTATATGCGAACTCCACTAGATGTAAATGGTCATCCCATGATCCATTAAAATCTAATATGCGAGCTCTCAAGAGATCTTCTAGCACCCGATTCACCCTCTCTATTTGACCGTCGGTTTGAGGATGATATGCGGTACTGAGATGCAATTCTGATCCTAATGTCTCTTGTAAGCTCTTCCAAATGCCACTAGTAAACAACGGGCCTCGGTCAGTCACAATGCTTTCAGGTACTCCATGAAGTCTCACTACCCATTTCATATATAGCTCAGCTAACTTTCCTATTCGACTTGACGGGTATAAATCTTGCACTCTTGGTCAATCGGTCCACAATTACCCAAATGCTATCATGGCCCGACCTAGTCCTTGGTAACCCATCAATGAAATCCATTGAGACTTGTTCCCATTTCCATTCTGGAATTTCTAACGATTGCAACAAACCACAAGGATTCTTTTGCTCATCTTTAACTAGCTGGCATTTCATGCATTTGGATATAAACTTCCCAATGTCCCTTTTCATCCCTTCCAGTAGTTGGTCTGCTTCATGTCTCGATACATCTTGTTACTACCCGGGTGTATAGTCAGTTTTGAGTGATGACATCCTCTAAGCACTTCATCTCTCTATCCATTGACATTGGGTACAACTAGTCTTCCATTCTTTCTAAGCCATCCATCTCGATCAAGCCCATACTCGTTCATCTCCTCATCGATGCCCATCTCTAACTTGGAGATGATTTTCAATAAGTTAGGATCATCCCCCTGACTGGAACTAATCCGCTCAATCAAAGTGGGTCCGATCGTCAAATTTGCTAACATTTCTGAATCCAATTCGCACTTTGGTCTGAAATCATACCTAGCGATGTACTCCAATTGCTTCCACTCAAGAAACATAGCCCCTAAACTGCCATGTCTTCTACTCAATGCATCAGCTACCGCATTGCCCTTTCCTGGTGTGTATGCTATATCGAAATCGTAGGAAGCCAAGAATTCTAACCATCTTTGCTGTCGGAGATTTAGATCCTTCTGTGAGAAAAGATACCTTAACGATTTATGATTGGTAAACAACTCGAATCTTTCTCCCAAGAGACAGTGTCTCCACATCTTCAATGCGAACACGATCGCTGCTAATTCCAAATCATGGGTAGGATATCTTTTAATTTGGTTTTAGTTGCCGACTTGCATAAGATACAACCCTACCTCCTTGCATCAGTACAACGCCTAGTCCGGTACCACATGCGTCTGTATATACCTTCATCTCTTCATTCCCCTTAGGAATGACTAATACTGGCGCACATGTCAACTTTTCCTTTAGACTCTTGAATGCATTCTCGCACTTTTCGTTCTAGACGAAAGCTTGATTCTTCTTGGTCAACTGAGTCAATGGTGCTGCTATCTTGGAGAATTCTTGGATGAACTTACGATAATATCCAGCTAATCCCAAGAAATTTCTTACGTCTGTTGCATTCTTGGGCGTAGACCAATCTTGTACCATAGCCACCTTTGCAGGATCCACGGCTATACCATTCTCTGAAAGAACATGACCCAAGAATCTCACCTCCCTCCTCCAAAAGTGACACTTAGAAAACTTTGCTTTCAATTGGTGTTTTCTCAACACCTCCATCACTATCCTCAAGTGTTCCTTGTGTTCTTCCTCTGTCCTCGAATAAACAAGTATATCGTCCACGAACACAAGAACAAACTTATACAACTAATCTCTGAATACCTATTCATAAGATCCACAAAATACGTTGGTGCATTGGTCAACCCGAATGGCATGACCAACCATTCATAGAATCCAGATGGCGTCTGAAATGCCGTTTTAGCTATACTCTCAGCTTCCACTCTAAGCTGGTGAAAACCTGTTCGAGATCCAACTGGGAGAGCACTCTCGCGCCACTCAACTGATCAAACAAATCATCTATCCGCGGTAGAGGATACTTATTCTTCCTCGTCACCTTATTCAACTCGAGGTAGTCCACGCACAAACAAAGGGAACCATCTGCCTTGGTAGTAAATACAACTGGTGCTCCCCACTCATAAGCACTTCTTCTGATAAATCCCTTCTTCAAAAGATCACTTATTTGCACCCCGAGCTCTCGCTGCTCCCTTGGTGCCATACAATGAAGTGGCATCACTATAGGTCTGGAATCTTTCACTAAATCAATACAGAACTCAATCTCTCGCTGTGGTGGAAGTCCCGTCACTTCCTCGATGACGTCCGGATACTGGCCAGCCATGGGCACATCTGACAACTCATCATGCAGGATGTCAAGGGATTTTAGAAAACTAGCCATTACCCCATCACTAGGTAGACCACCAAACACTACCCTCCGCCCAACATCCGCTCTAACTGTCACCAAAAAACCCTCACAGTCTACCACCACCCCGTATCTTTGGAGCCAATTGACTCCCAAAATAATGCCAAACACAGTAAAGCCCAAATTAAAGCAATCACAAACAAACATGCATCCATGACTCGATTAGACCATATTACGAAATCATGCTAAGACTAGTTGAACCACCAATCGGGTTCGTTACCGCTAAAGGTCTATCGACTATCTCGGGTTCCAATCCCAACCTATCTTCCAGGTCACTAGATATAAAGGAACGGGAAGTTCCAATATCAAACAATACTCTAACAGGAACATCATAAACAGAAAGCATACCTTGAATGACGACATTCTTTCCTTTGTCCTTCGCAGTTGGGGTATTCGACGAAGAAGGAGCAGCATTGATAGCATATGCTTTCACAGTCTGCTTTTCCTTATGGGGTTGCGGACACTTATCCTTGTGATGTCCTACTTGGCCACAGTTGAAGCACTTCCTATCCGCTGCCTTGGCCTGACATTCTTTGGCATAGTGGCCCTTCTTACCACAGCTGAAGCACTCAACATCTTTCTTATTCTTTTTCTTCTGGCCATCATTGGTCTGATTCTGCTTTCTCTTATTCTGAGAACTATTCTTTCCTCCATCGCTTGCTTGCAGCTTTGGCTCCTCTGCAGATGCAACCTCAGTCTTTGACTTGGAGTATAGACTCTCTAATCTCAAAGCTTTCCCCAAAATCGATTCAAACATCTCATCGATGTGGTTAATAAGGCTTTCCCCCAAGTACTGATCCAAGCCTGTTATGAACTTCTCATTTATCTTCTCAAGAGTGTCAATGAGGGATAATCCATACTTCGATAAATTATCGAACTCTGCAATGTACTCCGAGACTGCCCTACCATTCTGCTTAAGCTCCAGAAATTTCCTAAACAACTCTAACTTCTGGGCAGTTGGGATGAACTTATCACTGAATCGGGCCTTAAACTGATCCCATGTTACTTGATCCTCTGGAATAGCTGCCTTAATAGCATTCCACCAATTCATTGCCCGTCTGTGAAGCTGACGGGATGCTAACTTCTTCTTCATCGCATCCCCGATACCCAAGTCTTCGAAGATACGCTCACAGCTATCCAACCAATCCAGAACTTCTGTAGCCGATTCTGTTCCGTGGAACGACTTTCCACCAAGACTAGTGTAATCCTTGCAAAGCTTAGCGAAATTGGCTTTAGGCGCCTGCACAGCGGCACCACCACCATTAGCAACATTGGGAACTGCCCTATGAACATCGCTAAGCAGCTCTCTCATGAAGTCAGTGAACATAGCCCTTACGTCAGGTGCATTCCCATTATTGGCTCCTCTACCAGCACCCCTCGTATATCGGCTCATCGTTCAATCTGTAAAGAGAAACGATTAACCATCCTCCTTGTGCTGTCAGTGCAGTGCGACTTCATCCTTAGCTATACTAATAGTATATATATATAGCTTTTGAAAACCAAAATAATCACAAATACACGGTCTCATATACGTATTATCTCTCCTTGGTGTCTTTCCCTAGGTTAACTACGCAACCTAGAGCTCTGATACCAAATGTGACGGCTCGCCCGGCACCAGCCGACATTTCCAATGAAAGTGCACTGTGACGATGTCCAACTAGCACAGGACGGTCGCCAAAGAAAGGAATTCGAACTAACAAGGAACCTATAGAATGTCTCACATCGCATGGAATAAAATATAACAATAACATACTTGACATAAAACAGGCGAGACAGTGTATAAGCTGAAAACTAAATCATAATCACCATAGCAACAGAAATCCAAAATACAACTAATGATCCTAACCATTATTACAACTTCAAAATACTGTCTCTAAAGCAAAAGAAAGGAAAGTTACACCACTAATGCCCAAAGCAGTGACCATCAGCAACACAAGGAGAATATATGTAGATAATGCGTAGGAGCCCCCTGCTCGTCTCCGGATCAACTACTCATGCATAACCAGCAAACCTGTCTCTAGTCTGCTCGTTTAGGAGCACCCAGTGTAATAAGAAGAGACATAAAACTCTGGGTCAGACAAAAGTATGGTATGAGCGATAAGCAGCAAAACAGAATAATAACAGGTATACTAGACCATACCTGAACCTGGACCTGCAACCAAAGAGTTAGCACTACATACTGTACAATACTCTAAGGTGCCACTAACATATAGTGTAAAGAATACAGGGTGGGAGTATGCATGTCATAGTGATGGCAAACAATCAAGTATAGAAATCATCCTCACATCTCTCACTCAGTGCGTAAACCATACGATATCTACCACTTTGATCACCCAATTCCTTGCTATGATCATTCTGCCACATGGAGTCAAAGCAACCCCACTGCACTGATCCATAGCCACTAATCCTTTGTTATGTCCACTCTGCCCCATGGAGTTATAACGACTCCAATGTACTAGCTCATAGCCTTGCTACGATCACTCTGCCCCATGAAGCCATGATGACCTCGCTGCACTGATACGTAGCCTAACATTCGTCTTGGTGGTGAATCAAAGTTATGGATATCGATAACCCCTTAGCACACGTCCTGCAGCAAAGCCCAACTCATGAAGTTAACTCTTTGGTTCCCATCTGGATCCTGAGTTCTACTTCCTATTTGGACTTCCTTTACATCTCGGGTTTTGGTCGAATTGGAGTTGGTCTTCAGAAGAGTCGTCGTGTAGTAGTAGTGGAGGCCCAAAACCGGTTCGGTTCATCCTACTTGGTTCGGTTCGGCATGTGATGCTCAGCTCCCCATTTGGTTCGGCTTAATTCCCTTCCCTCAGCTCGGTTCGGGTTCCTCTCCTCCATGCGGTTCGGCTCGTATGTCTCTATTCGTCTCCTGCACTCCATTTCACTTTAGTCCAATGCCTCCTGTTCGGCTCGGTGCTCATGGATCCCGGTCCGGTTCGGTGCTTCACTCCAACTCCAACTCCAAGCTGGCGGCCTTCCTTTATTGCCATACTCTTTCTTCTGCCTGGGCTCTGGTTCGGTTAGGATTCCATGTCTCTGGTATCGGTTCGGTTCGACCAATCCTATCCGATTCGAACCCTTTCCCCCTATCCGATCTGATCCAGATCCTTGCTGTTTTTCCTGCAACTTTCCAGCGACAGTTTTACGCCATACGGCGTTTTCGACCATTCTAACTCTTCTAATCAATCACAAAGCATACCATACAGTCATAGCAACACAAAGAACTAACCATAAACACCAAAACAATGAACTAACATGTTAAAACGGATCAAACATACCCAAAAACCCATATTTTCTTTAATCATGTTTAAGCATAACCAATGATATAATTAGCAAAATTTAACCAAATTTTCTAACAGAGGCCTAAAACATTATTTCAGAATTTATAAATATTTTTCCAGAATTTAATCATGTTCAACTTCGCGAATTAACACTAATTACCCTTAACTAACCATAATTAGTGAGGAACTATGCAAATCACTCACCTTAGCCACAAACAAAATATCAAATTTGAAACTATCCTCTGTTTGGCGCTGTTCCCAAAGCTATACAGCAGTTCCGTCCTTGATTTGGTGTTATTTCTCCTTAATTTGGTGAAGATTAGGCTAATACTTGATTAGAAAGTGATTAGAGGTGATTCTAGATGTTGGAGGCCATTACTAGGGTTCCTAGAATGAAAGTGGCGGTTGAAAAAGTGTCTAAAGAAATGTTTTCTAACTCTAATCAGCACCTATGCACCCCTAATCCCAAAATCCCCCATTGGGCCTAGCCATTAACTACCCAATTAAGTCCGGTTAAGCAGTTTTTCACCTTTTAAACATTGTTTCAGCCATATCTCCCAAACGGTGAGTTCGTTTGGCTAATGTAACCACTCTACGTAAACCATCATCCGAATCCAGTGGAAGTGGATTCAGGTCAAAACTCCTTACCAATCAAAAGTTATAGCCGAAACAAGATCAACTACGAGCAAAATGGTCATTTAAAAATCGACAAAAATCATGAACATGAGAAATGACCCCAATAGTTGTCTCCCAAAGTTGCATGACCATACGACTTCGCATGAGAAAGAAATAAATATTCTACGATCCTATGATGCGTAGAATGCGCGTCGTTACACATGCTCAGACACGAGGTTAAGCCCAATTTGTGGAATAATATGCCCGGACCCGCCCGACATATCCAGCATCCATAAATGGAAGGCTTAATGTAAGAGGTCTAGCATACTATAACCATAAATGAAAATATGGTGGTAAATCTTGAGTGCTTAACCTGGTTAAATCCATAGGGATGGTATGAATATAAACTAAAGATGGGTTAAGTAAAATTTGTTGAACAGGGAGCGGTTAAGTAAATCTGAGGGGGTGGGTAATATTTACATATAACTCCATAAACTTAACCCGATAAGGTTATGTAATCAAAGACACTTAGTGGTATACATAACCGGTAGAAATAATAAAGTTATGTAATTAAAGATACCATTTAGGGTAGACATAACTTGTAGGGAAATGAGAAATCTTGTGTAATAAGATAAGAGGTATTTAATTTTAAATTAAGTAATCTAGAGGTCTGGAACCCGCTGATGAGGATAACATGTTCAGACTTGTACTAGGGACAAGAGGGAATTATAACATAGGTTATAATAAATGGGTTTAGAAACTTATTAATGGGCCTTAGTTAATAGAACTAAGTTAATAAGTAAACACGGATAAGTTGTATTGATAATGTAAAATGGAATTATGATTAAATAAGAAAGAATGAGGAAAACTTATAAAATAAGTTATATTTAATCATAAATCATGACTGACATGTTAAACAAGAAAACATGTGAATTGAGATATACTTAATTATATATTAAGTAGAACATGTTATTGTAACAAACAAGAGTGTAAAAGAGATTGTGGATTACAGACCTTGGGCCACAATCTAGGGAATAACTTGTTGTGGGCTTATTAATAAACTTAAATGAGTAAGGTATGTGACTAAAATTAATAAGCAAGAGGAACTTGGTAACTTGATTAATAATTCAATACGAATGAGAATAACCAAGTTCGATGGAAACCTGAGAAGTTAAGGCAAGCATGTAAGAAAATGTTTATACATTGGGCCGAACAACATATGAAATCCGATTCGATCGAGAGTGGCAGTCCGTATGCTTACGTAGCATAGTAATGACAGATATATGTTGATCGTAACATGTTATATAGGGATCCGTACGTCACTTCAGCGTAGGATAAGGGACTACGAGCATTTCGGTGGCATTACGGCGGAGACCGTGCGAGTGGGATACCGTAGGGGTGTACATCAATATTGGGGGGTTCCTACATATATACCATATTAGGTTAATCCACTAGGAAGTAAATGGGTACGACGTGTGTATAAGCCTAGAGTGTTGTTAGCCCAAGTAACCTAATAATCAAGAAAATGTAATGGAATGGTATTTGTAGGGATCATTCTGTTTCTGATATACTAGTATTGGTGCGGTGCAGAAAAATGTATTTAAGAAGTGCAATATATTCTATTTAAACTTACCTTGCTCAGTTCACGCTTGTCCTTGTTATTGTTATCATGTTCTTCTGGTTTTTATATGCCTGCCATGATACTTTTATTTATTTATATTTAAAAGTAACTGGGCTCGCCAGACTTCATGTATGACCCTTTTTTCCTCTTCTCTCTCTTCCGTTTCCCCTCGGGTTCTCTAGGTGGAAGTGCTTAGAGTTGATTTGGATTCTTTTTGCTTAGCTTGGATTTTGGATACTGATATACCTCTTTGACTTCGTCAACTCTCTCATGGCAAGGGAAATATGGTTTTGTGCTTTTGTACTTTGATATTTTTGGCAAGACAGATTATTAATGTAATTGGTTACTTCAGACTTATGATGTAAACTCAGTATTTGTGACCAAGATGTTTTGATTTAAATAAAGATTTTAATTCTGCTGCTATTTTACATATCTGTCTTATGATATTATATTCTTATTTACCTATAACTCTTCACGAAACTTAATGCATTCTATATAGAGTGACATTAATGGACGTGGGGTGTCACATCTCCTAAGTGCAAAGCAAGTAGAACACCTTTATCTACGAAAGAGCAAGCGTCTTTGGGTGAACTTTCCTGTTCATAAAAAAAATAAGCTACCGTTTGTGAAATTAATTGTCAAAAGACATCATTATTTGAGCCCCAGAAATGCATGCAACGGAAAGAGAATGAAAACGAATAAAATTCACGTCCATGCGCGCTATTGTCAACTGAAAAGGATACAACAAGTTATTTTCTCTCCCCAATACTCTTTTCCTCCATGTTACACATTAACTTCGCATGATGAGTTCTAAGTTTCTTTAATATCATTTCCCTGTCATTCGCCAAGAAGTTGAAAGACAATTGGGGGTACTTCATACAAATATGTTTGAGCTCTTTCAAGAACCGTTCCCTGCCTGATTTTTAAGGACGCTTTGTAAGAAATTCCTTCCTCGGCCTAGAGAGAGAATATACGCCTTCCTTAAAAAACAGGGTAGTCAACGGAAACAGAATTTTCATCACCGTAAGAACAAATCATCAAGGGTCAACTTCTACAAGCAAAGAAGTAGTTTAGAAATTGAGATTTATACCTGAGAGATGAGGGAGATTGTATGCATCGCTTGTTCTTCTTCACAAGGCTCCGGAAGATTAACTCCCTCGATAAAACCACCATCCCCACATGAGTCGCCTACATTACAACCTCGTATATGCAAAATTAGATTTTCATCATCTCCTGACATTAAGTATTCGGGCAGCTTTTCAATAAACAGAAGATCCTCAACCTTCTCCTTTTTCCCTTTGGAAACCTCAGTGTCCCGACCTGAAGTAATAGCCCCCCTAGATTCTATCACAACGGGATAAGGGAAGGGAAGGAAAGTCCATGTCCGGGAACTTGCCACGGTTATCATGATGGACTAAAATGAGAGCCTTTTCATAACATTCAGACACTATGACTGGAAGATGCACACTCAAAAACTAGGAAATCCGGTCATGAGTCTCATAAATTATCCGCTTAGCATCAGAAAGTATTACTCCCCTTGTTTTCAGTTTCCCTGCATGCTTCATTAGCATATCCGACTGCTCACGCTTGAGGGTCGAGGCTTCAGCGGCTAAGGAACTGTTGCCAGCCTTTTCCCTTTCAAGAGACACTCTCAGTTGGCTATAAGCCTCTTCATTGCTACTCTTCACGAAGGTTAAGTCATGGAGCTTAGACTCTAACATGATTTTATCTTCTTGAATTTCTTTTTTTTTTTTACCTTGATAAGGAGGTAGCTGTCGCCCTGGCAAAATACCAATTCCTGGATATCTAAAAAGAAAAGAGGAACAATATAATGTTAGTCCTTACATCAAGAAGGAGGTGTAGCACCCCGCATTTTTAATGAAATAAAAAATGTGGAAATATGTATATATAGTACATACATAGACATATTTAAGAGAGAATTAAGTAATGACAATAAAATTGCATGTAATAGGTTCATGCAGTGAAACGAAGGAAAAAGATTAATAAAAGAAATTAAATGCAAAACATGAAATGCGAAGAAATACATGCGAACAATTAAATAAAAATAAATGGGAAATTTGAAGAGCTTCAGGAATTTGGTCACGAAATTAGCGTCATCGTGTTCTTGGTGATTTTTTAGTCAATTTAGACCTATAGTTTGTGGAAAACTGATTTAAAATGAAGAAGATATCTTTAAATTAAATATTGCAGCAAAACATGAAAAAGAGGAATGAGAGAATAATGTGTAGCATTGTCCTAAGTCTTGTTAGAAAAAGTCTTAGTAGCTCGTTTTGTTAGTACATATGACTTGTATACAAGAGGTTTTGAGTTTAATCCCCACCAGTGTCATATTTCTGTTTTAGGGGAATGGCTAAAAAGTGGCTTAGTGTGAACGCAGTTCAATTTAAAAAAAGCGGTTTAGTGTGAAAAGGGTTAATTGGAAAGACAGTAAAAAGAAAAATTAATATATAATATATATATATATATATATATATTTGACATGTGGGTGTCAACACCCCTGTTGTTACGCATCATGTTGCACACATGGCACATTTTTATTTGTTAATGACGATTTTTGAGTTTTAGGGATGACGTGGCCTCTTCTAGCTGGATGACGTGTCTTTGAGCTATGTGGTTATGATGATCTCCTAGTTAATCTAAAGGCTCTGACTAAGCTAATACATCTATATAAGCACATCTAATCTAACCCTAATCTAAACTAAATTCATTCATAAGCCTCCATGCTGCTGCATCCAAAACTAAACTAGTTTCTCTTCTTCAACGAACCAAAGCATAGGGGAACGATTCTAGAACAACAACAAACACTTAATTCAGATCTATATTCTTTCTTCTTCTACCACTGCGAGTACATTTACTTTCACAAGATAATTATTTAAAAATAATGGTGATAAGTATGAATTGGACTGTATGACTCTGCCTGTATCATATGCTATTAGATCTGTTATGTTGAAATATGCCAGTTCGGTTATCATATGTTATTGGATCTATTTTGTAGATTCATAGCGTAATTAAATCTACTCTATTATATTCTATGCAAGTTTATGTTAATTAGATCTATGTAGATTTATGTTAATTAGATCTATGCAAGTTGATGTTAATTAGATTTATGCAAGTTTATGTTGATTAGATCTATTCTATTCTATGCAAGTTTATGTTCATTAGATCTATGCAAGTTTCTGTTAATTAGATCTATGAAAGTTTATGTTGATTAGGTCTATTCTATTCTATGCAAGTTTATGTTAATTAGATCTATGCAAGTTTATGTTGATTATATCTATTCTATTATATGCAAGTTTATGTTAATTAGATCTATGCAACTTTATATTAATTAGATCTATGCAAGTTTATATTAATTAGATCTATGCAAGTTTATGTTGATTAGATCTATTCTATTCTATGCAAGTTTATGTTAATTAGATCTATGCAAGTTTATGTTAATTAGATCTATGAAAGTTTATGTTGGTTAGATCTATTCTATTATATGCAAGTTTATGTTAATTAGATCTATGCAAGTTTATGTTAATTAGATCTATGCAAGTTTATGTTAATTAGATCCATGCAAGTTTATGTTAATTAGATCTATTCTATTCTATGCAAGTTTATGTTTATTAGATCTATGCAAGTTTATGTTAATTAGGTCTATGCAAGTTTATGTTAATTAAATCTATGCAAGTTCATGTTGATTAGATCTATCATATTCTATGCAGGTTCATATTCCATATGATTATTGGATCTATATTATGTGTGGATGATGTCTCTTTCCCTCTTCTTTTCCTTTTTCCTATGAGTTAGGCTAACGACGAGCCTAACATATTATATGAATTATACGTACGAATGACGCAGGAACGTTGGGGAAAAATTTGAGAAAAACATCGAATATTATGTAACTGGCATAAATTGGTTTGTAATCATGTAATTAACTTAAGGCATAAATTGGTATAATTTATGTACATGGAATTATGGACATAATTAGAATGAGAATTATGAACATAGCCTAAATTGGGAATTATGGACAAATTGGAATATGGATATTAATTCAAATTTGGTTTTGAATAATAGAATGAGATAATGAATGCCTAAGACACGAGGTTAGACCCCATTTGCGGTAGAAGCCTGCCCAAAACCAACCGGCCTAACCAGCAAACGCTAACGGTCAGTCTAATGTGAGAGGTCGTAGGCATAACTAAAAGATGCTTAGACATGAGGTTAAATCTGGCTTGTGGCAGAAGTCTGCCCGGAACCGCCTGGCATATCCAGCGGCCCCAAGCAATCGATTTGATGTGAGAGGTATGTGCATCAATAACTAATTAATGCTGATCAAAAATGAATATGATATCTAAAACATGTTAGGTGGGTGGTGTTAAGTTAACCTGTGTAAGATGACAACTTAACCAATATTACATGTACAAAGTGGACGGGGTTATGGCAAGCTTAACCAATAATACATACTGATTTAATAAGTGGATGGGGTTAAGTCAACTGGGTGGATAGACAATACTTAAACAAGATAAGACATGTAGTAAGACATGAGAATAGTAAAAGGGTTAAGTGGGTGACATGTGCAGCATGTATTGCATGGGTAGCATGTACAATATAAATAATGAACACTTAACCAAGATAAGGCATGTAGTAGGACATGGGTGACATGGATGACATGTGAAATATGATTAGAAGCGCTTAACCAAGGTGAAACATGTAAGAAGACATAGGAATTAAGTGGGAATTCCTTGTGGGGACCAAGCTTAGGAGGGAAGCTTGTGTCAAGTGTGTGGACACTTTTCAACCAGTAACCCATTTTGTATCTATGTGAGCTCGAACTAGGTTGAGGATGGGACATGCTTACTGTGTTTGATTGTAAGAGGTCAATAAAGAGTCAGCGGTGGCAGTGCAAGTCCAACGGAGTCATGTGCGTGTGTGGGTCCGGGCTGGTAGGTAAGACGCTGTTGCATCGTGTAGGTATTAGCCGTGCATTTTTAGTAGTATTGGGTTGCCACTTTAGGAAGTGATACACCCTACTGTAGGACCAGCACGGGTATCTACGAGTTAGGGTGCCGATCGAATTGGGAGGGTAGTGGGTACAACTAGTGTAGATAGGAGCAGGCGGCACCTATGACAACAGTTAGGAGTACAACTACCATACTATAAATAAATGTTGTAATTAGAATGGGGAGGGTAGTGGGTACAGCTAGTGGAGATAGGAGCAGGTGGCACCTATGACAATAGCTACGAGTACAACTACCATACTATGAATAAATGTTGTAATTGGAATGGGGAGGGTAGTGGGTGCAACTAGTGGAGGTAGGAGCAGGCGGCACCTACGATAGCAGCTAGAAGTACACGGAATTACTATTATTATGATTAGTAAGAGGGATCAACTTCCAGAATGGGACTAGTAACAGTGCGGTGTAATTAGCATTGGTGCGGTGTAGGAATTATCTTATAGTGATTAGAAGCGCAAACAATGTTTATCTTGTCCATTTTGCTTACCTTGTCAAACCTGTTTATGTTACAGTCATTTCTTATATCCAGTTTATGTTCTTATCCTGTTACTTTAATGATTATATTGTTAAAGTCACTGGACTCGCCAGACTTTATGTTTGACCTCGTTTGTTTTGCCTCTTTTCTTTCGTTTTCCCCCTCCAGGTTCCCAGGGTGGGACTAGTGGAGCTTGACTTGGATCTATTTCTCTCTCTTTTGGAAGTGCTTGGAGTTGCAGAAAGTAATGTTTAGCTTTATCTTCTTTTTTATTACGGCTATTTGTATCGGGATTATGCTTTTGGTTTTCATGTAATAATTTGACCAAGATGGATATTTGTGTACTTGGTTTTACAAGTTGGTTTTGATGTTGTAACCAAACTATGTTCCGTTTTCGTTGCAATGAAGTTATTTTAAATTTTGAAACACCATTTTTATATATCTGTCTTGTGATTTTCTGTTCTACACACTTATAATGCTCCATCAAAGTTGATGCATTCTCTTTGTGAGTGACATTAATGGACGTGAGGTGTTACAAGAGGATAAATAGTCTAAGGAAAATAAGAGTACAAACCAAAAGTCGTCGTTTAAAAAGATTAAGGCAAAAATTAGACCATTCTTCGGAGGCAAACTCTAGAACATCGAAGACATCAGTGGAGGTTAAGACAAATCCGATAATATTATCAAAGTCCCAAGCCCGTAAAGGAGAACTCATGGGGTCACCCAACCGATAAGGAGAAAAGAGAAGCTCACACTCTCTTAAATCTGAATCTCCCTGAGAATCAGATCTTAGAAAACCAGCAAAAAATTCACTTCCTACAATCTCCGCTGAGGAGGGGCACACGTTAGGGAAACTTCCATGAGAGGGTGCAAGCGGGGTACATGGTAGCCGATGACCGGGCGACTCAACAATTTCATCTCCAGAAGGATGGGAGACAAAATTTGCCGTCTTATGACCCCTTGAAGGACCGCTATTGACGACCAAAGCAGACCTCTTTTTAGACAAAAAGTCAGGAGGGGAAGAGACTATGGAAGGTTGATATGAACTATCCCCATGAAATACGGAACGTGAGAGAAGGTTGTTCTAGAAGATTTTGCCCCAATGGTGAAGGTGCGTGACCGCAAAGAAATTTCGGGAATAGCAGGGCAGAATGTTGATTCAAGACACCTGGGACTTCACCTAGAGCATTATTCCCTTGATGTCCCCTCACTCCAAGATTCCTCTCCATTGAATAAAGCCCGGATTTGCTCAGGTTGGAGTTACCAATTTGTGAAATCTCAAACACAGTGCTGCCAGGTGATACCATAACATAAACATGTATTCTAATCTAATTTCCATTTGATGATGGCACACAAACAACAGACATACATATGACATGGAATTTTGTTATCCCATTGGAAAATGATCTTGAATGAGAAGATAGATGTCACCATGTTAAGTTACCTTCTATTACAAATTATTTGTTTGTACAAATTTTATTTCTCAAAGCCCCGGTAATGAACGGGGTTGGGTACAACTTCTTAAAGATCGCCATTAATCGTCATCTCAGATGATTAGTGAAGAGTTTAATCTATGCTAGGGCCATCAATTCCCGATTTAAAGCATAATCCAAATTGATGATCGAAGTTTGAATAAGAAAATTTACGGCGATTTAGATCTGAAATCCTGAGGAGATAGTGTGACAAATTTCGATGAATAGTAATCTTGCTTTAGTGAAATGATATGCAGGAAAAAGGAGGAGAGAGAAAAAAAATTCCTTTTTTTGGGGGGTAAAAAGAGATTTGCCTTGCCAATCAGCCGTACATCTGAGGCCAGATTTACAAACAGGATTTGTGCGGGGAAAACAGAAATGTCGGCCAAAGGTAAAAAGTGGAAAGAGGAAGAGTTTTCATCCAGAATCCAAGGATGATCTAGACCACCGAGAAGGGGGCCAATCAACGCACCCGATTGAGGGAGATCAAAAGACACATAAGTCACACTTCGGAAAAGAAAAAAAGCTTGACTTGGAAAGTCGAAAATACCCCTTCACTAAAAGGGGAGGGGGGAATGTTACTACCAAAATTAACTCCGAAACCAATTGATGGTGAAGGGGTATCGGAATAATACGAGAGAACCTTCCGAAAACATGAAGTCAAATAATTGAAAGAACCCAAAGCCATAAAGAATGATCTGGGAGCAAGATACACCGGCACCTTCCCAGAAGGAAGAACTCAAGGTCTACAGAACGCTAACATAGTTCATTAGGCAAGGATCTATCCGACAAGGTCTTATCGGTGGCATCCTTCCCACAGCGTCAAACCCATAGGTGGTCTTAGGGTGAGAAGCCGTCCATGCCAGAAACCATGAAAGTTGAAGAAAGAAGCTCCGCCTATGGGAACCTGGAAGGCCAAAAGGGCCTTCAGCACTAACCCGCCTAATACCGATACGACAAAAGTATTGAAACACCAAGAGCATCAAGCCGGAAAAGCGTAAGGATTATCTGGAACCAACTTCCAAAACACCCATTGCATATATGCAGAGAGAATGTCTTGATAAATGACATACGAATTACCTAGAACAACCTTTTGGAGCGTCAGGCTACACCTAGAAATCCCACCGAAAAGAAAACCAGAACCCGAAAGGGATACAAGCTATCCACACTAGTTTATTCAGCACCGACACTGATTCCGAACTGGCAGCTATCCACTTACATAATGAGGAAAAGCTCCTCCAAGTATTCACTGGAAAACCGGAAGCCTATATCCAAAACTCTATAACCGATAGCATGCAACCGAGAGCTCAAAATGCCTTCCAAAGAGCTGCAATGACAACAAGCACATATCAATCTCAAAGAGGCTCATGGTTAGTCGAAACCTTCATTGCAGAAGCTATAATTAACACTTCAAAACGTTCGAAAGCGAAAAAATTCGAGACCAAAGAAAAAGGCAACCAACAAAGACTCCTAAAGGCCCAATGGCCTAATAACGGAGGGGGCCCCAAGTTCCCTATAAATAAGACCCCAGGGGTCATATTAGGGAGGATCCGAATTCTTGTACTCTTCCTTTTAAGAAAAACCCAAAAATGTAGACCAATTTAAGGATCTCTTCAATTCTTTTCATGTAAGAAAAAGATTAATAAAGAGAAAGATCTACACCTATGGTATTTACTGTGATTTTATCATTTTCAATTATTATAGTTTTGATTTACTGTTTGCTACCTACGTATGCTTGGATTCTTGCCCGAATATATACCTATAATCAAAGGAAATGACTCCTCTCAGTTGACCTAAACTCTTTCTATAAGCTTAGGTATGATCAACGAGCTTAGATCTCCTAGTGAATTTGGTCTTGATACCTAGAAATGGAAGTCTAACCAAAATTTGCGAAGGATAAGCAAACCATTTCCCTCTCAGGTTCATCCCCGTCGACCTGATTCCGGTGTTAATGAAAACTATCGTTAACGGAAAAGAGAAATAGAACATTATGTCTCTGACACCGTGGATTATAGCCTTTCCCACATAAGACAAGCATCAGCACCCCATCCAAATGGCTCTACATCAAAGAATGCTAACGTTTTATCTCATGTTAGAAGAACTCTCCACAAGCAAGTTAGAGGAATGATATTTGAGCAAGAGATAATGAATGATATTGACCACTTCACCGACAAATGGTCTGATAGCTTGACATCCCAACCTCATTATACTTTGCAAAGAAGGAGCAAAGGTATAGGTACAACAACAAAGCTGGGTCACAAAAGGATTAAGAGGGGCATATGCCAGGATTACCCAAAGATACTACCTTACCACTTCAATTGAAAACATTTACTTCCTGACCAAACCCGAACTCAGCTATTGGCCACTCACAAAGAAAAATCCCAGATACGAAAGGAAAACAAGAAGATCCTATTGCGATTACAACAAGACGAATGGACATGCAACTAGTCACTGCAGAATCCTTGAGGAAATGGTTCTCAAATTGGTCAACCAAGGCCAGTTATGAGAATTTATGAGAAGGTCAGATTAAGTTCAGTTAAAATCCTTAGGAAAAGGATTATTAAACAAGTCCAAGGGCACGGAAAACCCTCCTTTCAGTGAATTAAAGAAACCCAAAAGGGGTCAAGCTGGAAAAAGGATTAAATCCCTTGTCATCACCAAAATTGGTCAGGACGAGGCATCCCCCGGAGGGGGATGATATGTTAGTCTTTCTCCATCCCAAATCAGAGGGGGCTAGGTTAAAGCATCAAAAGCATAAGCCTCTGTTTCACACCAGAAATGGTTGTGGCGGTGCATCGGAAATTAGCACGCCCTACCTCTGCTCGCAAAAGAGTACTCCCTGCCTCCGGTAGAACTAAGCACGTCCTACCTCTGCTCGCAAAAGAGCACGTCTTACCGTTGCTTATGTTCCGCATTACCAGCAAAAGGGAACGGAAACCCCTATAATTATCTACGACACTCCTTGGAGGGGTGGCGTATAAGCCTCTGTCAGTACCAACAATGGTCCATATGCAGCATCAAAAGAGTAAACCTTAGTTCTATGTCTACAATGGCCCCGTCTAAGTTTCTAAGAGCTTATCATCACCTACGATGGTCAAGATAAGGCACCTCCTGGAGGGCGGTCAGTTAAGTCCTTGGTTTCTGCTTATGGATAAGCTAGCCAAGCGCACCGAACGCACAAGCCTTGAGAATGGCCAACAAAGCACGTACATCCTCTGCATTGATATTAAAAGCCCAGAGAGTGGATCAGGAAGCACGTACAACCTCTGCTTCAAAAATCCAACCCACGGGGGGATACCAAAACATTAGTGCCGGAAGGGGTTTCCCGGTCTTCAATCTTAAATTACCCGGATAAGAGTTGGTTCAAGACTTCTATCAATACCGAAAGGGAGTTGTCGGTCTTCAATCCTTAACTACCTTAACAAGGGTTGGTTTAGGTATCTCATGTTAATACCCGAATCTTGGTTGGATAAGTTTCTCACAAATACTGGAAGCAGGCCTCCGATCTTTTATTCTTATAACCCGAATCTGGGTGGGAGCTGATTTTTGCAGATTCCGGGAGGGGAATCCCGGTCTCGTCTCAATACCGAACCCAGGTCGATTCAATTCTCAACAAAATCCAAATTTGAACCCTCGGCCTTCCATCTTAATGCCCAAATTTTGGTCGACTCAGGTGTGAACCACAACCAGATATAGGGTTCCGGTCTCATCACAAAACGTTCCGATGTGGACATCTTCAAAATGTCAAAACTGAATAAGAAGGAGCTAATCAACCCTCTCGCCAACTTGAACCTGGCTTAAAATCACATTTCCACTATTATTAGGTGTAAACTCATAGCCTTCTCACACGCTCAGGGATGTGTCTTTAACTTATGCTTTCATCAATTCATTATCCAAGTATATCAAAAGTCTACGCTAGCACACACCACGCAAGTAAGCACTATAGATATTTCGCACCTTCTACATCTCATTACTATTAACCTTACTGAATGAAAATGACACTCTAAGAAGTTTTATAAGACAAACTCTTAATGGATTATACTGAAGACATGCACCCTGTCATGACAATAGTGCAAAAAAAAACATTTACGTTAAAATGCATCATCATGCATTAAGTAATATCGTTGTATGCCTTGCCTCTGTTCATAAACACCATCATCATAAAATATTACATGTGACAGATGATATACTAGCCACTTCATATCTTACATAGTTATTTACAAGAAAGGTTGGGAGACAAATGTATCTCCGTCGGAAAGGACACCCATATCCCGATACTAAAGCTTCAGTATCAACATTAGCCCAGCTCCCAATAAAAAGTTTCTTATTCATTAGATAAATAAGAAGTTACAGAATGGTGAATCGCAGTACGTAAAAGTCCCTCAACCTTTCACATCTTTTCTATGACTACACATGAATCATCCGAGGGTTTAGGCTGCCACTTTAAAGCTCGGTTGAAAGCCATGTCCATTTCACGAAGATTTTTGTTTTCCTTCTTCAAGTCAAGGGCATCTTTGTGTAAAGACTATTTCTCCTTTTATAATTGCTTAATTTTGGAAGTGCAAAGATTAGTATGATGAAAGTTGTCCTCAATGCTTTTCTTATCATAAAAATGTTTCATGTTGGCCTTAACCTATCTATGCCACCTACCGGCAAGGGAATGATCAATTCCAAGGGGAAAGTCCCTTATCTCAGGTCCGGAAGATTCAGACCCCCTCGAAACCCGCAAGACACTAGGAGTGGAGGTTTCAAGAGCACCTCCAACGATAGACTCCCATTATTTACATTTTGTCAATACATTGTCATGTCCTGCCTCTAAGTCAATGGCTTGACGTTGGAGTTCATCCTTTTCTCCATCAAAATTGATAGAAGGATTTGTCTTTATATCCCTCTTCACTTCAAGGATTTTTTTGTCCTTTAGCTTTATATGAGCCTCCAATATACCTATTTGTTCCTTCAAGCGTTGTGCAAGTTGCTCCCCAGACGGGGAAAACCTATCTTCAGTATCGCTAAGAAAGTTCCTCAGAAAATCGCCAGAGCGTGGAGTAATTCGAACACCCTCATCGATGAAGAAGGAAATGTCTTCAAGCAAACATTTCTATTTGTGTAAACAAATAAGCTACCACTTATAGGATCAATTTTCAAATAATGAACATCAATGTTTAAACCACATAACGACCTACGAAAGAAAGAAATTGAACACAAGAACAATTCATATCCATGAAAATTAACATCAACTACAAGGGGTGTGACAAATTAATTTTTCTATCCAATACTCCTTTCTTTCATATTCCATATTAATTTAGCATGGCGGGCCTTAAGATTCTTTAATATCACCTCTCTATCATTCCCCAAAAAATTGAAAGGTAGTTAAGGGTACTTCATATAAATATACTTGAGCTCTCTCAAAAAACGTTCTCTACCGGATTTATAAGAATGTCTTGTAAGGAATTCCCTCCTCAACCTAGAGAGTGTAGATCATCCTTAGAAACAGAATAATTAATGGAAATAGAATCTTCGTCACCATAAGAATGAGTCATTAAGGGCCAAGGGCCAAAAGTAAAGAAGAAATTCAAGGATAAAGGTTCATGCCTGAGGGATAGGAGAGACCGTACATATTGTCTAAGCATTCTCACCAGGTCTTGGGAAATCAACCTTTTCGGCAAACCCAACATCTCCACATAGAGTAACTAAAACATGAGATGAATTAGCACTTGGAAAGCCCACGTACTCACCCATAAACACAGATAACATACCTTCCTTCCTACCATCCTTATCATGCCTGCATTGGGAGTTAAATTCATTATTGCAACTGCCTATGTCATCACCACCGATAAGACAAGCAGAATTCTCGCCATTATCAAGCGACGGATAACCATGCAGCCCCTCAATATATAAAAGATCCTCAACCCTCTCCTTGATCACTTTAGAGATTCCGACATCCTGTCCGGACATCCTAATTCGCCCCAAGATCCTCTTTGGAGATGTGGATGGAGAGAAGGAAAATCCATATCTGGAAACTTGCCATAATTATCATGGTAGAACAAAGAAAGGGACTTTTCATAACATTCAGCTCCTATATCTGGAAGATGTACCCTCAAAAACGAGGAAATTCTGTTCTGGGTTTCATAGATTATCCGTTTGGCATCGGAAAGGGTTGCCTCCTTTACCACTAGTTCCCTGGCATGCTCTACTGACAAATCCGACTGCTCGCGCCTAGTGGTCAAAATTTTGGCGGCTAAGATCTGGTTACCAGTCTTTTCCCCCTCAAGAATCATTCTCAGCTGACTACAAGCTTCCTTGTTATGACTCTTCGCTGAAGCTAAATCACGAATTTTAGACTCTAACACAGACTTCTCTTCCTCTAGCTCTCTTGTGTCACGAGATAACGAAGCCGCCATCGTACTGGCGGTGTACCAACGACCAGATATTTGAGAAGGAACAATGTGGTGTTAACACGTGCATAAGGTAAACAAATTAAGAATTTAGGAGAATGGGAGCATGAACCAAGAGTTGTCCCTTAATGAGATGAAGACAAAAACTAGACCAATCCGTAAAAGCGAGCCCTAAAATATCGGACCCATCAACACTAGGCCGATCAGATGATACTATCGAAGTCCGGAGTCGGTGAAAGTGGATTTACAGGATCGCATTGTCGATGTGAAGGGGAAGGTGGTTCGTATCCACTCAAATCCAAAATTCCTTGAGAATCGGGTCTTAGAAGACCAGCAACAAAACTACTTCCTATGGTATCCACAGAAGAAGGACACATATTGGGAGAGTCTCCAAGAAAAGGGGCGAGTGGGCTAGATAACGAGCGACGCCCAGACAACTCGATAATCCCATCACCAAAGGACAAGAGACTGAATTTTCCCTCTTATATCTCGTGGTAGAACTACTGCTGGTAGCTGATGTTGTTCTCCTCTTAGATAAAGACCTAAGATGACGAGAGGCAGTGGGAGACGAACGTGAATCATCCCCGAGAAATGTTGAACGTAGGAGAAGAGGAACTTCACTCACTGCATCAATAATGTGAAGCTCCTTCACTCCGAGCTGCTCCTTTTTTGAATGAAATCTAGAAGCCTTGCTCAACCTGGAGTCGTCTGATTGTGGAATCTTAGACATAGTCCTGTCAGGTGATGCCATAACGTAAAAATGTGTTTTAATCTAATTTCAATTTGATAATTGCACACAATGACACACGTGCAGACAAGCGACATAGAATTTTGTCATCCCATTGACAACGACCATGACTGTAATGATCAATGTCAACAGGTTAAATTACCCTCTATTATGAGTTATTGTCTGTACAAATCTTGTTTCTCAGAACCCTGATAAAGAACGGGGATGGGTACAACTTATTAAAGGTTGCAATTAATCATCATCTCAGACGATTGTTGAGAGTTTAATCTACACTAGGACCATCAATCCCCAATTCAAAGCATAATCCAAATCAGTGTTCGAGGTTTGAAAAAGAAAAACTTATGACTAGTTAGATCTGAAATCCTAGGAAATAGTGTGACAAATTTCAATGAACGGTAATCTTGCTTAAGCAAAATGTTATGCAGGAAAAGAAGGAAAGAGAAAAAGAAGATTCCTTTTTAGGAAAAAGAGATTCGCTTTTCCTCTCAGCCGTGCATCTAAAATCAGATTAACAAACAAGATTTATGCTGAGAAAGCAGAAAGGTTCACCAGAGGAAAAAGGTAAAAAAGAGAAGAAGAATCTGCATTCAAAATTTAGGGCTAATCTAAACCGCAAAAAGAGAGTACAATCAACGCTTCCGACCGAGGGAGATCAAAAGACACAAAAATGAAACTTTGGAAAAGATAAAAAGATTGACCTATAAAGGCGAAAACACCCCTTCACTAGGGGGTTAAATGTTACCATCAAAATTAACTCTGAAACCAGCTGATGGTGAAGGGGTATTGGAAGAATACAAATAATAGAAAGTACCTAAAGCCATAAAGAATGATCTGAAAGCGGCATAAACCGGCTCCTTCCCGGAAGGAAGAAGCTCAAAGTCCACAGAATGCCAACAAAGTTCATCACGCAGGGTCCATTCGACAGGGCCTATTCGGTAGGGAGTTCTGTAGAGAAAAGTCATCTAAGTCAGAAATTAAGAAAGAGCAAGACAAAAGCTCCGCTCGTCGAAACCTGGAAGGGCTATCGATTTTGACTTGCTTAATAACGATACATGGGGAGGCGAAGAAAGCAAAAGCATCACACCAAAAGTATATAGATCATCCGAAATTAGATCCCAAAGCATCCTCCAAATAAAAGTCGAAAGGTCACATTGATAGATAATAACACATCATCGGGAGCTACCACTCATTGGACAAGAAAATCCAAAAAGCCTCACTAGGATGCCGACCGGAACCCTAGCAGAGATACAGGCTATCCGTACTAATCAACTTAGTATGACCATCGACAGCGGTTTCGAACCGGCAGCTATCCACATAAATCAGGAGGATAATCTCCTGTAAGTATACACGAGAAAGCCAGAAGCCTACATCTGGAAACTTACGTCTGAAAGCCTACACCCAAGAGCCACCGCAAGAAGTTCAAATGCCATCCAAAAGTCACCACGTCGACAAACTCATCTTAATATCAAAAGGAGCCTAAACTGATCGGAACCTTCGCCTACAAAAGCTGTGAACCGCTCCACAAGGCGGCCGAAAGCCAAACATCCGAAACCAAGGAGAAAAGTGCCTACCTGAGGCCCATGCGGGCGCAATAGCTCAACAGCGGAAGGGCCCCCGAATTCTCTATAAATAAGACGCCAGGGGTCACATTGGGGGATCATTTTTCCTAATTCTTGTAATCATTCTTTCTAAACACTAATACTTAGATCATTATGAGGATTTCTTTTATTCAGTTCATATATTCCAAATCAAAGATCAATAAAGAGTGAATCTATACTTAACGTATTTTCTTATGAGTTTATCATACTATTTCTTAGTTATTATTGTTGCAATCTACTGATCGTCTCCTACACCTGTATGGATTCTTGTCTGCATTTTTCCATAAATCAGAGGAAACACTACATTCTACAGGCTTAAACCCTTCCTGCGAGCTTAGGCCCTCCCACATGCTTAGATCTCTTAGCGAGGTTGATACAGAGCTTCTTTCTATCGTCTGGTAAGCCCTTTATCAAATGTTTTGATTTAGTAATTCTTCTCCCCCGAAACGTTAATACCCAAGAACAGTGAATCAACCCAAACCCGCTAAGTTCGACAGTCCATTTTTCCTTAGATCCACCCCCCTCAACCCACCTACGGTGTTGACGAAAAATATCGTTAATAAGATACATAGCGGAAAATATAAAACTCTCAGTGGAAAACTACAAAAATGACATGATCCAAAAGAAATCTCCAGTCCCAATCGAGAACCTGATCTAACTGATTCCATGACTAAATCTGCAAACCAAACTACCAGGCTGTCTGCATGGAAAAATTTAGGCACCTAGAGTTTAGGTGAAAGAAACAATAAAATTCAAGTCAACCATGAGACTGGTGTGAGGAACTTAAAACAATTATATTTATTTTTATTTTAAAGTGAGGTAAATCATACGGTTATGCCTTATAACAAGGAATAGATTTTCTGTTATGAGTACCAGTGCACAAAAATTAGCAATGCTTTTTGAAAAAAGAAGCTATCACATGGTCTTACAGCACACACACACAATGCAAACACGGGCTTAGGCAAGATTACTATTTATGATATCCAAAAATGCTTGATACGTGGTTAATCCACTGATATTAATATTAATGCATTGTGTGAAAAGTCACTTTGCAAGTAAATGAATAAATCCTAGCCAGCAAAATATCCATAGTATTAGGTTGACATATAGTATACAACTGAAGTCGTATGGGCTCATAGTGGAGAATGGATCTCAACAAATAACCAGGCTAAGGAGCTTCCTTATCCGATGGGTAAACCTCTAGAGTGATGTCCTAAGAACCAAATGGCTCTCTTGCTAACACAAGGATGGTCTATCCCTTAACTAGATAAATTTGATCACGCCTGAGTATGCCATCACCCAGTCATTACCAACTTTTAATCGAGCGGTCGCGACATAACTAACACTTGAGTACATGTTGCCACATAAGTAATACCCGAGCTCCATACCACGGTACACTTCTTATCTATAAGGAAACAACACACCCATTACCATGCAGTATCTTTTTCTGTTTTGGCCATTTTTGGGGAGTGAGGCTTGTTGAAGTCTCATTACGCAAAGCTACACTTAACTAAGCCATGCTTTAATCATAAATGACTCAATCACTTTGTATGCCAAATTGTCATTTAGTAAATATAGTTGATAATTACAAACCATATCACTTTTGAGCTCATATATCTCCAAGAGGGGTGTTAAGCTAAGAGAATATATTCATGGCCACCAATCAGAAATATGTTCAATAAGGATCATCTACTATATTACATAATACATTGTTAGACACACATCCATACTTATGCAGCACAGACCAATACCAAGGATGTTATAGCATTGGGTTAATTGGTTTTGATATTATTTCTGTTAGGTATCGGTATTGGTTTCATTCTTTCAGTTTCGGGTCTATGGTTTCGGTCTTGGTTCCATTGGAAGTTAAGCTATTTTCATTATATTCTATTTCGACTCAAGAGTTTAGTGGTATCGTTATATCAGTGGTATTCTATTTCATCAATTTCCAGATTCGGCTTTGATTCAAGTGGATATACATCCGTTGTTGATTTAAGCTCTGTGGCTTCGGTTCTGCGGTTTTTGAGAAACTTTTTTGCAGTTTTATTTCAGCTCCGGTTTGGCTTTATAGTTTGTTTTGGTATCGGTTAGCTTTATATTACTATTTTAGTGTTTGTATTTCTGTATCGGTTTTCTTTGTTATTTTCTTGTCTTGGTATCGTTGTATAAGTATTGGTGTCTGTTCTGAAAACTATAAATAGGTGATTGAAGCATGTAATAGTTAGTTGATTTTTATTATAAATATTGGCATCCTCCATTGTTGAAAGCTCCATCAGTTTATTAACATTTTCGGTATTCATTTGTGAATCAAAAATTTGGAAGATCAATTTTTCTAGCGTCATCTCGATCAACGGAAAGTTGGTGACCAAGCTCCAGCATCTTCTCAATCAACAGAAATTAGAGCTATCACAATCTAGTTTAAATTCAATGAGATCACGAGTTTGAAACTGGTTTCGGCATCCTCGAGATCAATAGAATTAGTGTGATTATCTCTGTTCATAATAATTTGGAAGTGATTATGGTTTCAATGTTAATTTGAGACTGCTGTTTGTTGTTCTGGCTGAGTCAATTAGTATCAGAGCCATCTCGATTCATCATTTTCATTACAACAAGGTTGGTTTATCGTCCTTTGTTGTTTCGAGATTCGTACATCATCCTTCATTGTTACGAGGATTGGTGTATTGTTCTTCATTATTTCGAGATTGGTTCAATTCATTTTACAATTTCGAATTGCCATGCGGCTAAAATGAGCAAATCAAAATCGAAATATTGAGTATGTGTACAGCCATGAAGATGCAACTCAAATGGACCAAAGACTAAACACAAGGATTGATGAAGGAATTGGTCTTTTGGAGAGGATGATTCTCGATATGAATCGAAATCAACAGGATAGGATTCCACCTGTATTGGAAAATTTGTTTGGTGAAGACGAAGGTAATGGAATCTCTCGATTCCATCATTATGAGATTATGAGATCACAAATACAAATTCAAGTGATGGGTAGGCGATGGAAATGGGAACAGAAATTCCAAAATTTAAGGGAGGCATGCAAGCCGGAGAATTCCTAGATTGGATTTCCGCAGTCGAGGAAAATTTAGAGAAAAAGAGTTCCGAAGGAACTTCGAGTTCGAGTGGTTGCTACTAGATTGAGGGGTAGAGCTACGATGTGGCGGCAGAAAACAAATTTGACTCAAGCAAGGATTGGAAAATCCAAGGTGGTCATATGGGAGAAAACGATTAGGGCTACATTTTTTCCTTATGACTATCAATTACTGATGTATCAACGGTTGCAGAATTTACGGCAAGGAACTTTTTTAGGTAATGAGTATATTGAAGAATTCAACCAATTAATTTCCTGTAATGATATATCGGAGACCAAAGAACAATCGTCTGTTCTGCCATATATATTAGAGAACTTTGGAGCCAAATCCAAGACATGGTCAGTATGTTCGATCTAAATTGAGTTGACGAAGCACATCGTAGAGCTCTTGCAAGGGAAAAAAGGGTCAAAGAGAGGGTAGTTTCACGACTTCGAACAGTCAGAATAAGAATATTGGTGGTAAGGCTTCAAACATCAAACCGAATACTACAGATTCAACAAAGGCAAAAGGAGGCAGTAATTTGAAGTGTTTCAATTGCTAAGAAATGGGACATAAATTTCTGAATGTCCGAAGCCTAGAAAGAGAACAATGGTGGAAAATGACAGTGGAGACTGCAACGATGAGGTAGAGTTTGATCCTTCGAATCCACCATAGTTTGAGGAAGAACAAGAAAAAAATGTAAGTAGTGATGAAGGGTTTAACTTGATGATAAGGTGGGCTTGTCTAACTCTGAAGACAGTCTGGAATCTGAGTGGTTAAGAAGCAATATTTTACAATATACATGAACTATTTTGGGAAAAGTTTGTCGATTCGTGATTGATGCAGGAAGCTGTGGCAACATTATTTCAGAGGAAGCTATTCAGAATCTTGGAATCAAAACATAAAAGCATCCTCGACCATATAGGTTAGCAAGGTTGAAGATAGAATGAGAGGTAATGATTTCTAAATGAGTATTTATTCCTTTTTCTATAGGACTTAAGTATAAAGATTGAAGTTGGTGTGACATTGTGAATATGGATGTATGTCATCTCTTGTTGGGGAGGCCCTGGAAATATGATGGGGATGTACAACATGATGGGCACACAAACAACTATAGCTTCATGTTCGAAGGCATTAAAATCAATTTAATTCCTGTGAGGCATGATCAAAGTGGTGCAAAGACTGACAAGAAGATGGAGACAGTCAGTTTGATATCGATGAATGATTTTGCGGACGAGGTAAAAGAAGGTGGCGAGGCGTATTTGTTAGTGGGATTTGATTTTACAGAAATTGATGAAATTCCCAAATCAGTGAAGCCATTATTGTGTGAATTTGAAGACATGTTTCCAAAAGAGTTACTGAATGGTCTACTCCCACTAAGAGACATCCAACATCAGATTAACATGGAACAAAATGTTCTTTTTCCTCGTAGGCCACATTACAGAATGGGACCTATAAAACATAAAGAATTGTGATGTTAAGTGGAGGATTTGTTGAGTCAAGGTCGTTCGTGAAATCCTTAGTCCGTGTGCTATGCCTACATTATTAGTTCCAAAGAAAGATGGTTCATAGAGAATTTGCATTGACAACCATGTCCTTAACAAGATTACTATGAGATATCAGTTTCCTATTCCACGTCTTGATGATCTATTGGATTAAATTAGTGGGTTAGTTATTTTCTAAAAGATTGACTTGAAGAGTGGTTATCATCAGATTAGAATTAGGCTAGGTGATGAATGAAAAACTACTTTCAAGACTAAAGAAGGATTGTACGAATGTCTTGTTATGCCCTTCGAGTTGCCAAATGCGCCAAGTACTTTTATGAGGGTGATGAATCAGATTTTTAGGCCTTACTTTAGAAAGCTTGTGGTTGTCTACTTCGATGATATTCTCATCAACAGTACTAGCCCAAGTAAGTATCTACAACACTTGCAAACTATTTTAAAAAATTGTCCTTTGTCAGGAACAGTTTTATGTGGTGACCAAGAGATGTATATTCATGTTTCTGAATGTATTGTTTTTGGGTTTCGTTGTTACAAAAGAAGGTTTGCCAATTGATCGGAATAAATTCGTGGCAATCAAAGATTGGCCTCAGCTGAAGACTATTTCGGAAGTTAGGAGTTTCCATGGTTTGGTGTCATTTTATAGGCAATCCAGTCGACATTTCAGTAGTATTATGGCTCCAATGATCTAATGCATTAAGGGGAAGCGGTTTATGTGAACAGGGAAGGCAGAGTAGGATTTTGGGCTTATTAAGAATCTGTTAACTTTGGCACCAACTCTAGTACTTCTAAATTGCCATCAACCATTCGTACGTCATACCAATGCCTCAAAAGTTAGAATTGGAGGAATTTTGATTTAGAATGGAAGGCCTATTTCTTATTCCAGTGAAAAAATGTCTGAGGCAAATATGAGACACAACACTTACGATATTGAGTTCTATGCAGGGGTTCAAGCTATCAAACATTGGAGACATTATCTTTTTCATCAGGAAATTGTTTTGTACATAGATAATGAAGCTTTGTAACATCACCAAGCCAAGACAAAGTGCAGCTATACATGCATCATGGATTTCTTATCTGCAGCAGTTCACTTTTGTAGTAATACATAAGGATGGAGTTACAAATAATGTTGCCGATGCATTAAGCCAGAGGGGAAATCTTTTGCAACCATGAGAGTTGAAATGTTGGGATTTGACTCGCTCTCATAATTAGTGAATACGGCTTCTTATTTCTCAAAGATTTTAGACAAAGTAAAGAACGGTAAAGCGACATATTTACATTGGTGGAGGGATTTCTATTCAAAAGGAATCAGCTGTGCATTCCTAAATGTAGTCTTTGAATGAAGATAATCAAAGAAATTCACGGAGAAAGGAATGCAGGTCTAGACCACACAATGCAGTTAATCTTGGATTTATATTATTGTCCTTCGATGCGTAAACAGGTTGAAAAATTTGTGCAAAGGTGTTACATTTGTAAAGTGTCCAAGGGGACGACAAATAATGTGGGGTTGTGTATGCCATTGCCCGTTCCTTCTCGATCATGGGTAGATGGGAGCATGGATTTCGTAATGGGTATGTCGAGGACACAAAGAGGCAATAATTCCATTTATGTAGTTGGTGATCAGTTTTCGAAGATGGTTCATTTTATTGCTTGCAAGAAAACCGAAAACGCAATGAATGTGGCTCAATTATATTTCCGAGAGATATATCTTCTTCATGGGCTACCAGACTCAATTGCGTCGAATTGTGATACTAGTTCTTGAGTCATTTTTGGATCAGTTTGTGGAAGATTGCGGGTAGAATTGAACTTTAGTAGTGCGTGTCATCTACAAACGGATGGACAAACATAAGCGTTGAATAAGTCATTGGATATTTTGTTAAGGATCCTCATTAGCGACAACTTGAAAAGCTGGGGTTCGAAATTGTGCCAAGATGAATTTGCTCATAATCATGTTATCAATCGCAAACGAGATTTATTCCTTTCAAGATTGTATACTTAGTAGTTCTGAAAGGACCCTTAGATTTAACTCCATTGCAATGACAAGATAAAATGCGGGGAAATGCCGTTGATCTTGTCTTGGGGTTATAGAGTCTCCATCGAGTCGTGCTGGAACAGATGGTTGAAGCAAGTCACAAGTACAAGCAAGTTGCTGATTCAAAGTGTAGACATGTTGAATTTCAGGAAGGAAACTTTTTGTGGTCCTTGTTGTTGAAAGATCGATTTTCTACTAGTACATATCACAAATCAGTTTCCAGAAAAATTGGCCCTTCGGAAATTATTAAGAAAATCAACCCCTACGCTTATCAATTGAGGCTACCAAGTCATATTCGCACAATTGATGTTTTCGATGTTAAATATTTGTTACAATACTGCCAAAACGATTTTGTTGGAGAGACTGTTGTGAATTCGTGGATGAACTCTTTTGATTTAGGGGAAGATGATTCAACACAGACCAATACCAAGGATGTTATAGCATTGGGTTAATTGGTTTCGATATTATTTATGTTTGGTATCAGTATCGGTTTAATCCTTTTTGTTTCGACTCTATGGTTTCAATCTTGGTTCCATTGGAAGTTAAGTTGTTTTCATTATATTTTGTTTCGGCTCAAGAGTTCAGCGATATCATTATATCGGCGGTGTTCTGTTTCATCAGTTTCCAACTTCGGCTTTGATTCAAGCAAAAATATATTTCGGTGTTAGTTCAAGCTCCATTGCTTCAGTTCTGTGGTTTTGGAAAAGCTCCTTTGCAGTTCTGTTTGGGCTCTGGTTTAGCTTTATAGTTCGTTTCAGTATTGTTTAGCTTTATATTTCTGTTTCGGTGTTTGTATTTCTATATCAGTTTATCTTTGTATTGTTCTTGTTTCAGTATCTTTGTATCAGTATTGATGTCTGTTCTGAACACTATAAATAGGTGGTCGAACCATGTAACAGTATGTTGATTTTGTTTTAAAATTTAGCATTCGCCATTTTGGAAGCTCCAATAGTTTATCCTTATTTCATTATTCTTTTGTGAATCAACAAATTGGAAGATCAATATTTTCAGCATCTTCTTGATCAACGAAAAGTTGATGACTAAGTTTTGGCAACTTCTCGATCAACGAAAATTGGTGTTATCGTAATCTCTTTAAATTCAAAGAGATCACAAATTTGAGACTGGTTCAGTCATCCTTGAGATCAACGAATTAGTGTGATCATCTTTGGTCATTATAATTTTTAAGTGACTACAGTTTTGAAATTAATTAGAAAATGTTGCTTGTTGTTCCGGCTGCGTCATATACAAGTCCGTTCTGGGTCTGGATGAAACCTAAGGAATTTTATTGCTTGTACAATTTAAGGAGAGAAGCCCTTGCATTTTCGGAAAAATACAAGAATAATCGTACCACCAGTATAGTATAATCTCATAGTGGTTGTACATCCCGAGACATCAGCATGCAGTTCATTAGATTTAAAAATTTCCAGTCTTCAACCACCGTCTTCAATTTATTACGCTACATTTCGTCGTATTACTATTCGAAGTGGTTTTGGCATAGAGATCTAATCCCGGTCCTTCCAACTAATTAGCACAATTTAAAAACAATTATGGATTATATTAGATCTTAATCAAACTTCCTTTCACTTTAAATTTGGTTGATCAAAACATTCCTTTATAACCATTCTTGGTTTCTTGCATTTTGACAAAAAATCATATATAGTAGCCAAACTTCAATCTTTTAAAATTTTATTAGTCTTGACTATAACTTTCTTCTTAGTTCATGATCCATGTTTAAATCTTAATTAAAATATCTATTCAAAAATTTAACATAATCTTTAAACACCGAGATTAAGGCCGAACTAAACCGATTGATAATAAATATAAGATTTGTATAGAGATTTTATCAACTTGTATCCAATACCAATTCTCGTGATCAGCGAATACTATAAGCGGAATAATGATGTAATATCTTTCAATTCCTCATATAATATAAACTAACAACGGAATTCCATATCAAATATCCGATGATTATTTCTATCCAAACCACCTTATTTGTTTTTGAAAACCTTTTTCTTAATCAAAAGGATAATCAAAACCATTTGATATAAGAATGGGATAAAAATTGTATTGGCTCATGTTTAATATCACTTCATATATTCAACCAATACTATAAAAGGAATAACGATAAATCTCCCTTTTAAATTACTCAAATCGTATAAGTTTCATCTATGGAATTAATGCCAACATTCGAAGATCGCTTCCAAACATTCTCAATTTTGTTAATAATACGAAAACCTTTTAATCTTAAAATAAACTAGATGTTACTTAAAGCTAATATGTTTAAGTATTATAAACTTCCAAACATATTTCATTAATCATTTACAAATGATTATTAAAGATTCCGATAATAATTAGTAGTTTAAAACTTCAAAACATACAAATTTTAGAAAAACATTATAAAAGTATTACAAAAGCATTGCAGAAGCGTTTCAAATAAGCCACTTGATCAAAATAACCTTTATTTTATTCATATCAACATTTTTCCAATCCAGATTACTTTTAAATGGTTCAACATAATTTATTATGATTTTTAGTCATTTCAATAAAGTCGTTTGTAATAGCCCACATTTTACATATCGGAAGATCGTAAAATATTTTTATTTTATTCACTGAGGATTGGATCATTCTCAAATTTTAATATGTTTCTAATGGGGATGTGAGACAAGTCCAAAAAATTTACCAATTTTTTTATGACCATTTTACCACTGTCAGTCTTGTACATGGCGTTACTTTTGATTCGGATCGAATCAGACGTTAAGACCTTTGCCATTGGAAAGGAAATGATGTTTCCTTTTCTGTAGAGTGGTCACATTAAGGATTTGACTTAGCTGTTTGGGAGGAATCGTTATTTTATGGTTTAACAGTTGGTTGTTCGGGTTTGTAAAGCTATAATGGGTTGATTTGGGGAGGCCCATCAGTGGGCTGGTGGGAGGCTATAAATAGCGGGTAGGAGGCATGGGGAATAGTTTACTTTCTCCATTCTCTCATTTGGTGGCCTTGGGTACCTCCTTTATCTAGGACCTTTCCACCATTATAATCGAGATCTAAGGAAGGGAATCCAAGATCTACACCGTTCGAAGCTAGATCTACATCATTTGATGTGAGAGTTCATCGAATCGAAGGATTTGGATCAAGTTTTTTGCTGTTTGAAATCTAATTTCACCGTTTTTGCATTGATTTGGAGAATTGGTGAGTGATATGCTTCTCTCACACGGATTCAATCAAGTGTATGAGTGATTGATCTTGTTTTTCATCAAATTCAAGTTGTATTCCTTAGATCTATGTCATGGTAAGTTTTTTTTCATATGAATCACCATAGGATCTAATCTATCAACTTTAAACCAGAAATTTGTATGTCATTTTATATGTTTATGCAAGTTAGATCCATCATTTTTGGTTTGATTATCGAACTATCAGGATTTAGAACATTTTCTATGATTTAATGATGATAATGGTTATTTTGATGTTATTGATGATTTGTTGAAGTGTTATGATTGATTTGGATGTTTGGGATGTGTGGATTTCATTATCATTGTCATTTGGTGAATATTTGGTCAAGTTTGGAGTTAATCTGGTCAGAATTGGAGTCATGTCGTTTTTCACTAAGTCGGATCATTCTGGATTCATGTCATTTCCTCTTTTCCAAGAAATGAAGCCCACCCATAGGAAGCCCTAGATCCAACCTGATGGAGACCGACATGGAGGGTCAAGTCATGACCGACATGAAGAGTCATGCAGTGAACTGGTTGAAGAATCATGTCGTAATCTGGTTGAAGAGCCATGTCAAGAACAACATAGTGGTGCGACATGGGTGGTACGACATAGGTGGTACTACATGGTGGTACGACACAGGGTCACTTCTGAAAAATTATATTTTTTGGGTACGATCCATATTTAATTCAAGTGGGAATATTCGATGTGTTATATGTGTTCGCTGATCGGTGCAGAGTAAAGAATGAGATGATAACTCAAAGGTCGTGAGTTGGTGGATAATAGTTGCTTGAGCTATGAAAGGTCGTCAGGTTGGATGAGTAGAGATGTGAAGGCCGGGAAGTTATCATTGTCATAAGTTCTAGCAGGCTCAAAGCAAGGGTACAATAGGGGTACCCAAAAGACTGGAAGGTTGTTGGTCGAGTACCATGGATATCGTTGAAAGGCCTAGTTGTCAAGGTTGGACAAACATACATATCATTGAAAGGCGTATGGAGTTTATGCTAGAACCGGGGTTACCACTAGCCCTTGACATATGGCAAGGTTGGCCATCATACGATTAACGATAATTTCCAAGCAGGATTGTCGGTGATAGCTAGAGTCTGTCATGGTTGATTAGTTGCTTGGTTTGTACCGTCCCACGTAAACTTCCAATGTCGAAGGGGATGTTTCTTGGATGCTTGTCTGATATTGATTTAGGCCTTTGGGACTTGTGCTTAAGGGATATTGAATACAATTTGATGGTTTACGTGAGATACATATAATCTTCATGCTATGAGTGCTACTGGTTTTTGCTTCTAATTTCCATGAATGTACGGTTGTTCTGGTTTCCATGAATGAACGGTTGAAGTGTTTGATGTAAAGGCTATGTAACAAACCGAATTCCAAAAGACCGGTTTTTTTTTTTCAAAATTCTAATCTATCAAAACTCGTGTTGGTTTTCTCTGGTATCCTGCAGAAAAGACAGAGTTATAAAATAAATCATTGCTCAGAAAAACAACTCACAATGGAATGGATAAAATATAATGTAATCAAAATATAGCCTTACCGTAGTAATAATAATGCCTAACAGCTATCATATCTCTACCACAAATATAACCTACGAGTATGTTATGAGGAGGGGGTCAGAACACAAGTTTTGGTGAATGGATTTAAACTACACATCTTGGATAATTCTACATATACCGTTAAGTTACATTTTCTTGTTTATTTAGTTACTTAGGTTAACATCACTCAAGGCTTACACACACGTTGTTCCTATCTATTTCCCAGTGGATTAATCTTATACAATATATATGTAGCTACCCAATATTAAGGGGTACACCCCATAGTACCCCACTCGCACAGCCTCCGCCGTAACGCCACAGAAATATATGCAGTCTCTCATCCTACGTCGGAGTGGCAAACAGATCTCCATATAATAATGCTACGTTCCACATATATCTGCCATTGTTATGCTATGTAAGCGTACGGACTACCACCTTCGATCGAATCAGATTCCATTATAGAATAATGCCCTGGAATCTACGATACACTACCCAGAGCAGGCATGCATGTATCTAGACTTTCACACGTATGTATCGTCAATCGTACTCGATGTCTTAACCATACATATCCTCTATTATGCACTGAGTCCCGTGGTAGGGTTGTACAGGAAACACGGAATTCGGTCGAGAGCTTTTGAGATAATTGTATACATAGATGCTAAGGTCTGTATTTTCAGTGTCTATGGTCCCGCCTGACCCCTCCCTCAACTAGTTAAAGATGAACAAGGTTGAGAACTGATAACCTGGCCCAAGAGCAAACAACAAACAACAAATCCTAATTGGCTTGTCTCTCACCCATAGCCTTGATAGCACAGGGTCTATAGTCTTTTAGTTTAGCTCTCCGTCTTTCCGAACCACGCATCATGTATCAAGCTGAATGTCGATGGTAGGTACCTGTCGACTTGCTATCACTTAGGTTAGACCTGTCAGTCATTAAAAGTGGTCATAACCCAGCATAGTCAAGGCACCTCGGATCGTCGAATCACCTATGCCACCCTACGGTCTTTTGATTGCCCACTATCATGGCAATCAAGGTATACTCACCGGGTATAACCACTATGAGCACAGTAGAATGTTGTCACAGCATAGAGAACTACCAGGAGTACCCTCCACGTCCCAGGAAGCCGCGTGATTCCCCTTGCAGTCCTTCGGAGCCGGCAGAATATCAACAGATCAACAGGAAGAACAAGTAGAATAATCGGATGGACGTGTGCTCCCCTCGTGTCCCATGACACCATGATGATCTGCCCCGTTTGGTTATTCACCTTCAGATGCACGGACTGGTCCAAGCGCTTCAGGTTAACCTGTTAATATACCCTATGTCTAATCATTTAATTACGCGCTTGCTCTTCCCTTTCATATTTCCATTCAATTTGGTTATTCCCAGTCATATTGACTTCTTATTCAAGTTACCAAGTTCCTCTTACTCACTAATTTCAATTATAATTTAATCCATTTAAGTTTATTAATAGGCCCATAGCATGTTATTCTTATCAGTAGATTTCTTGTTCTCAAGTTTACAGATAACATGTTCCTCTTGTTAGCAGGATTCAGATTTTCAGATTTGTAAATCACTTAATTTATAATTAAGCACAACTTAGGGCATTACACAAGTTTTCTCCCTTTTCTCTACTTATTACAAACAATAGGTTTCAGGTTTCCCAATTTAAGGATTACTTAATTTACAATTAAGTGCAACTTATCTTATTACATAAGTTATCTCAATTCACATGTTTTCTGTTTAACATGTCACTTTTTATTTATGATCAAATATAAATTACTTTATCCCATGTATTCACCTTGTTCTTTCTCATTTAATCATAATTCCATCTTGCATGTCACTACAACTTGTCCTTGTTCACTTATTGACTTAGTTCTCTTAACTATGGTTTACTAATAAGTTTCCTCTCCATTTATCATAACTTATGTTATAACTTTCACTTGTCCCTAGGACAAGCATACCTGTTATATAACATTCTCATTAATGTAATTAATTATAATAGGTTATTATCATTCCCCGTTCATTCCAATCCTTTTACTGTTGTAACTTTCATTCAATTCCAATCATTTCCATTAATTACAATTAATGCCATTATATCTATTATTTTATTTACATATATATATATATATATATATATGTTTATGTACTAGACCTCTAACATTAAGCCTACCACTTGTGGATGCTGGATTTGTCGGGAGGTTCCTGGCAGACTTCTACCACAAGTTCACTTTACCTCATGTCTTAGCACTATTACATGTATATTTACGCACCAGACTCCTCACATTAAATTAACAACTTGTGGATGCTGGATTTGTCGGGTGGTTCTAGGAAGACTTCTAACAAAAGTTGAATTTAACCTCGTGTCTAAGTGCGGTTACAGTTTTCTATATACTGTAAATTTTCCATCTAATTTAGGTTTGTTCATTCTTCCAAATCTTTACTGTAATTCTGTTTTTACATCTCACACTTAATATCATGTTGATTCCATTTTAACTTATAATCATGTCGCATGTTCTTCCTAACATGTAACTATCAATCATGTAATTATTCTAATCTAACAATTTGACATGTAATTATCCCAATTTCTATAATTAAGGGTTCGAGTACATAATATGTCACATGTTAACATGAAATTAAAACATGTAGGTATACAACAGTAATCGTTACACATATTTTAACAGGTTTACATTTCAATATATTAACATTTCAACCTATTAATATTTCAACATATTAATGCTTAAACCTATCAAATTAACATTTTAACATATTAATGTTTAAACATATCAATTATTATAGCAGATTTATATTGCATACACTACGCCATAGGTTGCATACTGCAACACCAGAGAAGTGATGTAGGAAGTACCAAAAAATGTTGCTATAGGCCAAAACTTATCTGTGTCAACACTTTCTTGGTGTTGCTTTTAGCTGCGTTGCCTTAGAGTCAAAGGCAACATCTTTGTGACCCTAAGGCAACATCGGTACAAGTGTTGCCACAGGTACTAAATTTACAAAAATGTGGGGCCCATTAAAATTTCATTCCGAGTTCACGGAATCCCCACTAAAATCTGTAGCCTAGGTTCACGGAATCATGTTGTGGGGCCCACACTTTTAACATCCAATGGCAGCACTATATCATAGCTATATCAACATTTAACATCATATACTGCAACATTATGTCATAGCTATGGCAACATTACAAAACATACTGCATCATAACAACAATTATCATTATAATGGAATATAAAAAAGAACTTTTTATTTCAAATTAACCAGCATCAAAAGTACTACTTAGTCAACTACAAAATAACAAAACATAGCCACTAAATTCAATTTTACAAACATTTCAGTTACAAACACAGCCAGTAATAAATTCATGTTTACATCAATCCAAAACAGTTCCAAAATATATCACGAGCCTCCAATGCGTTCAGTGCCAAGTGCCTCTTCTGCCTCGAGTACGTCTAGTGCCTTTAGTAACATGATCTCGAATAACCTCATCACTGCCTCCTTCACCTGCATGCCTCGGTTACATTTCAGTACAAATTGAGTTTTATTTTCATTTCAGCACAAACTGAGTTGCATTAGAATTTCAGTTGCATAACTGAGTGACATAACTGAGTTTATTTGCATTTCATTTGCATAACTGAAAGATATTGAGTATCTCAATTGCAAACTGATGCAATGACTCGGTTTGTTCAATATACAAAAGATACTGAGTAAACAATTAGATAGTTACAATGTGAATGCCATTTCATGCAAAATTAGATAGTAAATTAGTTGCAAAATTATCACTAATCTGTAATGTGACAGAACTTAAAATTATACCTGAAAAATTGTCCATGCATGCTATTTCATGTTACTTCACTGCACTACATTGCCACAGCAACACACAAAGGAACTCCAAACATGATCCATGACATAGCTAGAGCTGTTACAAAGAAATTTTCTCTTTTTTCGTGTTTTCCGCATTTAATGCGCATTAGGGCCAACTATTCCTTCATATCTGCCACAAATTCATCGGATTTTTCCTTCTTTTGCTTTTGCAACTTTTCTTCAATTGTTTTCCTTTCCATGAACAATTGCGATATAGTCTTTTCTTTTTCCATCAATTTAATAGCAGTATCATTCAATTCCTCATTGTTATTGATTTCATACACTTTATCATGCCACATAAAATACCCGCAATCACCAATCTGCACATATCTTAAATTATCAACTAAAACATCACTGAAAGATATGATAATCCACAAAGCAATCGAAAAAACCTAATTTATACTTACCGACCACAAGGAACTACCAAAAAACTTCTTCCCTCCATTTGACCATACCTTCACATTCCTCATCTTTACTGGGATTTTATGGTGGCAGTTATTTCTTGCAACCGCTATTGATGAATTTGAAGTAGAAATTGATTGAGCGGTCATTGAACTCGAATTGAAGGAAGAATTGTAGTGATATCACAAACTGTAAATCATTTCACCAAAACAATACATGCGTATATTTATTATACAGTCTTACCCCCCCCCCCCCCAAATAAAAATAAAAATAAAGCTTACATAAAATTTTAGAAGTAAGCATCATGAAGAAACAATCATCCATTAGCAGTTTATTGATCCATGTGTGCAGATATATCATTGTATGGCCTTTGGTGTCAATAGTGTTGCACACATCATTGTACAACAGGTGTAAACATTCATAGATGAAGTGAATTTGCACATAATTTCTGACTATGCATACAGAACTTATCTGATTGGGACTAGGTGAAAAATCATGCATATGACAAACATGAAAATACTTAAGAAATGATATGACTAATTGTATAAAACTTCAAACTGAACCATGAGCATTTTTTTAGAACATGCAGCTCATATAGGGTCGATGGTCTAATTGTTCACAACCACACAACATTGGGAAAGTTCTGTGTTATTCAATTTATTAACAACCCAACAGCTGCTCGAAGAACATTTCAACGAATCAACATACAAAAGAACCACAAATAACAGAAAATAATTGTATGCAACTTCAAACTGAAAAAAGTGTGGATTCATTGGCAAAAAAGAAACAGAAACGTATATGAGAAACCCAGGATAAAAAGCTAGCAACTTTATTCTGTGATTAAGTGTCGTTTGATGATGGAGAAGGGGAGAAGTGAATGCGTTTTAGAGTTGGAGTCGAGGACTAGCTAGAATAAGTGGAGGACACAGAGAGGGTTGAAGTGGAAGAAGCAGGTGAATGAAAATTAGGGATTGGAATTGGAAATTTGGGGGTGAGACCGAAAAAATTTGAGAGGTTGAGAAAGAGAAATGGAATGAGTAACATAAGTTGATTTTCTACTGGTGGTAGAGGATTATAAGGGATTAGTGAGATGTCAACTACAGATGTTATTTTTAAAAGGTAAATTGATGGATATATATGCATCTTGTTATATATGCAGATTGATGACATGGAAAATTAAACTTATAAGTTTATAACTATAGCTATAGCAAAACAATTTGATATCTATGCTAACACATTGAAAAGTGCATTGGAATAGATAAAAATTAGCATAGCTGTGACAACATTTTAGCTGGCATCACCTTTGATTTTCGTTGTAGTAGGCCATCTATGGTGTAGAGATATTAACGGGGAATGTTAAACAATAAATATACCATTATCAGAAAGGTATATTTTAAATCCACTCACCTAATTGCTTTCCAAATCATTAATCTGGTCCAGATCTAGCATTCGTGGTTACCTTAACTGAATTTAGAACCTAAATAATAATGGATCACAATTCTTAACTAAAAGAAAAAGTGAAGAAAGTCGAGAAATTTAAATTGACCAGATCCAAGAATTTACCTTACTTCGTATATAATTCTGAACACCTTCTTTATTAATATTTGTTCTTTTCCTCCAGATGTTGAATCGGAATTTTCCAAACATACTTATTCTATTTTTTTGAAGAGATTTGAGGAGGAAGATGAATTGCAGAGTATAGTTGTCGTCTCAGAAAATATGATATTTAGGCTAGGCTCTGCAAGCATATTATAGGTGTTCAGGAACTTATCGTACAAGCGTCGAGTCAACAACGAATGAGGTTGAGAAAACAGTCCAGATTCATTAACGGATCTAGCCAGATCTGGGGTGGGGTCGACCCCCTATATTGGTGTCGACCCCAGGGTCGACCCCTTGGGTCCCGCGAGCTTTTCTGGGCAGATATTTACCATTTTGACGTTTTGATTTTAAATGTTTGATTAATATCTCGTAATACTTTCTATGATTTATTTTAAATATTATATTGACATATAATCTTGTTATATATATAAGAAACTTCAAATGCTCATTTTACATGTATATGGCATAACTTTTATTTTGTGTTCAAAATTCAAATGGTGTTATACCGTTATTTATTTTTTTACTATATTTCTTTGATTGCAGCCTAATTTTGAATTGTTCTCTTGCATATATATATTTCTACACATATGTATATGCATATATTTTCATATACATATATTTTTCTATACTTCTTTATACGTATACTTTTCCTTATATTTGCGTTTATCCATATTTTCTCTTTAGAACATGCATTATTTTAGCCGTTTCTCTAAAAAGAAATATGGTGACTGTGGGGATCGAACCTTGCACCACTCACTTGAAAGCCACATGTTCTAACCAATTGGGCAACTTAGTATTTTGTTAACGAGGCTTAGAACAATGGTTGTCATAGTTCTTTTCTTATTCCTCTTTTTCATGTTTGTTACAATATTTCATTTAGACCACTGCATGTAACCTTATCAATTTGCACACATCTTTTTCTTTCAATTTTCTTTTCTTATTAATACATAATATTTGTAAATCATTGCGTGCAACGTAAGTATACTGCATACAACTAATTTCTTCATGCATTGCATTGTTTTTCGTAATAATTTTTTCTTCTTTTTCAATGCATGTGTTTATTACATGCGATCATATATTATCATTATTTTATTCATCTTTTATATATTTATGTCTATGCATGTATATACACATATGCTCTACTAAATATTTAATTGTCATAAGATGTAGGGTGTTACATTCTCCCACCCTTAGGACATTTTGTCCCCGAAATTTCTAAGGGTAAAAATGAATTAACCCTTCGCATAATATCCATCCATCATATGTGCATCGATTTTTTGTAAACATTGTGCACTTGTGCAAAGGGTAATACAACATAGTAATACATGTATGCCTAAGCGGTACCACCTATATGTGTGTAAATTGTTCAAAAAATATTTAAAAACATGATGCGGACATTCTAAATATACTGGCAATTCTACTGAATGCAATATTTTGAAAATCCAAATACCTTTTCATCAAAATTTTCCCACACTCTTGTGGAGCAAGAGCGCAGTTCATCCAATTTTTGCATCCAAAATTCTACCTAGAAACTTTGTTTTTCGAGTTTCAGAAAAATCTAGTTTTCTAAATTCAATTTCTTATGTTACAAAAAGGTGGAAAACAAAAAACTTCACACCTTTCGTTTTTCTTTTTCGACCTTTTTCCAACCGTACTTGGATTTTATGAAACTACTTATAAGGATTCCCTATTTTCCTATCCAAGCACAGCCTACATAAGAAAATTTTCTTTGTTACTGATTTTCTTTTTCAACTTACCTTGGAAAATTTTACACTTATTAATCTTTTCTCATAATTTTCCCTCTTTCTTTAACTGTCATGTTTGTTGCTTTATTGAATTTGTTGTTCTATTTTTAGTTATGACATTACTCTTTTCTTAGCTTATTTAACTTAATTCTCTGATCTTTGTTTAGTTTCAAATAAGCCTTCTAGTCCTTCATCTAAAACAGGAAAACAGGCACACTACATAGCTACTATTAAGGGCCAAGAATCTCAGGACTATGTCCCCCTCAAACAGAAAAAATCAAACAACAGGATGTAAACACTTACTTGCCTTCTTCTGTCTAGTAGTCACCAGTAGTCCTTGTTGTGTGCTAATAGAAATTTTTAAGCGACACGCTAGACTTTTCAATGCTTAAGCATTCTCCGAGAACTTACCATTATTCTAAGATAATTCTCCCTATCTACTTGTAACGACCCATCTTTTTGGCCGATTTTCGGCGGTAATTAAACCGACTTAAACCGTTCAGAAAGACGAATTGTTATGGGTACATACATACATTGAACAAAATAACAGGACTTTTCATTTGCATTACAAAATATTACATCAGAGTTATCAGGAATATATCAGAGTTACACATATATCTATACAGCGGAAGAAACATATAACTATACTCTCAACGGAAGAATAAAACACAGCGGAAGCTTCAACTCTATCATGGACTCCAATTCTGAAAGCGCTCTGGATCCTGCTCCAACGATCTGTAACTGCAAAACTAAACTACTGGCTGCCCGTGTGGAAATTAATGGGCACCCAGAGTTTATGAAGGAACAATAAACTCCGGGTCAGTCATGGGACTGGTGTGAGAACATAAAACATTTGCTTTAGGTTTATTTAAAGTTGGGAATTTCACCGGACCACGCCGCTAAGGCGGAACGGGTTTACTCCATGTGAATGCCCATGCATAAAAATACGCAATGACCTTTCTAAAATGAAGTTATCATAAGCTCGTCCCACATCACACAATGCAAGCGCACACCAGATGGGCGAGTTTTATCTTATGATAACCAAATGTGCTTTCATACGTGAAAATCCTCTTTTAATACTATCATATAATGTGGAAAACAAATTTCGCAAATAAATGTATTAATCCTAGGCAGCATAATACCATTAATATTATGTCGCCATATACATATATATACAAACCAAAATCGTATGGCTCGTATTTGAGATTGGATTTCCAACTTGATGATTCCTGGCACGAAAGATCAATCAGGGATACAAAACAAAGTGCCTCAATGGCTTTTTCATCCATACGCGGACACCAACTACACATCGTCAGGCCAGATCAACGGTTTTCGACCAGACACGGCCCCCCGAACATACCCAACTTCCCCAGTTTCATAAGTGGTTTCCCACTGCTGCACAGCTTCATCATCGATTCATATATAAGTATAAAACCTAACCGCCAGTTTCTCATCAATCCGGGGTGTGAGGTTTGTCGATGTCACGTCATTCACAAAGAGATGCTTCGATAAGTCATTCTTTGATCATCACTAGCTCGTTTCATAACACGGGTATGCCACATTGACAATTCATGACATATCACTGATTCCAATCAATGCATACCCTCTAAGTTCATATGACTTAGAGACGAGGATAATATATTGCCACAAATCCGATATACATTAACGGAAACCAGTGCTATGTGGTCAATTTCAATGTCAGACACACCATTCATACAAATCCGTTCTGGGTCTGAACGGAACAACAACCCGAAAATACTTAAATATGTTCAGGTCTCATGCAACTCATACCTCGTGTTGGGTGGCCTACCCAACCGAGACATCAATCAACAATCAATCTAAACAATTCAAATATTCCCGGTCTTCATTCGTCGTTTCTTGAATTGCTTCATAACGTCGTATTATTACTTGGAATGGTTTTCGAACATATGTTCGATCCCGGTCTTTCCAAGTAATAAGCGTACTTTAAAACAGTAGCTATGGACTATACGAGTTATTCAATTCAAATCTCCTTCCAAATAGTTATCAATTCATTTATGACTCAAGATTTGAATTACCTTAATTTCATACATCTCGTGATCATCTTATCTCTTTTTTTTTTGAAATCAAAGATTATCCCTTCACATTAATTTCTTACCTTTAATTCCCTTGAATCAAAGATTTGATTAAATCCCCAATTACGATATGAATTTCCACCATTCAATCTCATCGGGTTTAAAGAATGATATTACTGAAGATACGATTCACGACAAAACCCAATCAATCGATATTGAATCATAAATTACACAGAAATTTTTATCCACTTATATTAGATATAAATTCTCAAAATCAACGAATACTATAAGTGGAATAATGATATAATAATATCTTCCAAATTCCCCAGATAGTATTTATTTACACCATGAAATTTTATACCAAATATCGAAGATTATTTCTATTTAACTCATTTCAATTAGGTGAAGACCCATATCTTAATTAAAAGATTTATCCAATTAGATCTGGCTAGAAATACCATCAACTTATCTTCAATATTAATCTCTGTATCCAACTCATATTATAAGTGGAATAACGGTGAATTTCCCTTTTAAATTCCTCAGATAATATGAATTTTCATCCACCGAGTTAATATCAAACATCCGAAGATTTATCTCGAACCATATCCAAATTAAAAATTTGAAAAACCCATTCATGTTTCCAATACTTGAATAAATCTCCAAACTATTATTATGGTCAACAAATAGTTCATGCTTATAAATTTCAAACCAATAACAACATTCAAAAGCATTGTTGTTAAACTATCTATTTAAATCAAATAGATTAAAAATTTATTCGAAATTCAAATATTTCGAATTTCTATTCGCCTTTGAAATTTATAAACCATAAATTTCTCCAATTTAATAACTTGTTATGATCGGCAACACACGTATTTCAAAATTTTGTTTTGTGTATCACGTGGAAATCATATGTTGGAAATCGAAAATTTTCTTTCTATTCAAATGCTATTATTCTTTGGAATCCAACGCGTCTTATTTCAAGTCAAACCAATTTAAAATCATATATAAATTATTCAAATCCTTTTTTAAACTTGGTTTATATCTCTAAATCATTTGAAAAACAGTTTCAAATTATATTTCAAATTCGATTTCGAATTTACCATCCCGTTGTTGGACCAGTTAGGGATAGCCAGGGAGAGCAGGAAACTGAATTTCCAAACCCAAGCCTAGACACTATCCTCTCTGTCATCCTAGAACGTTCCGGTGTATATTATATCATTATAATAAAAACCATATTCAAATTTCAAAAATCTTATTTTGCATTTAAATTGAAAATATTTTCATCAAAACCAAATTTCAAATAGATATAAAAGTCAAAACATAATCCAAATCATTTTCCAATTCCTAATTCAATATTTAAAAGTTGATATTAAATCTAAAACCAAATTTTAAATATTATTTAATAATTAACCAAAATCGTATATATATATAGGAAGGAGATTCTAAATTGATCACCCATATATTCCACAACCACGGTGTGTTTGTGTGTGTGATATCATACAATGCAATCATATATATCCAAATGAACCATATGATCAGATGGATACGAATTCTTTTTCACAATAAACATTTTAACTGTGCACAAGCGTTATAGTCAATAATGCTTAACCGTGTTCAGTGTATTATCCAATGAGCAACCATTCAAACATCAATATCCATCACACAATCATCATCAACAAATTATAATTAATCTCAGCTAATTATAATTAACTAATTTAAATAAATAATTTAAATTAGAAGTTCTCACCATAGTAGCTCCAACGTTTGAACAGACCAACGAACACTGACACTGCTGCTCGTACTGCCTCGATCCATTTTGATTAGCAGTTGATGATTTTCTGCTAATTTATATATCGAAATTAAATAAATTTCAATGTTCATTATATATTATTATATATATAAGGCCATTTATTTTATTTTATTATAAATTTATACTTAATAAAATTGCCAAACCTATACACAAATGGATTCTATTTTCCGTTACGATTCTAACACACTTAACGGTGCATAAATCTGATCTAAAACCAATTAGTTATGAGCTTCCAAAGTTGACTAAATTTAAACTTAACTTTTAAATAAAATATACCTCAATCCATTTAGCCCAAGGCCCAAAAGCACCGAACCAATTGAAGACCCGCGGCCCTTTCTTTCTCCTTCTCCCTCATGCTCCTCTTCTTCTTGGATCTCCTCTTAACCCATCACACGCACAACTCATGCACATGCACACATCCATTTCTCCACCGTTCTCGAATCCGAAGCCATGCGCGTGTCTCTCTTCACCTGCTCTACACCTTGCACCAACTCGCCAAGCTCCAACCTCCTCGCATCAAAATCCGATCACCCATTTCCATGAGCTGCTGCGCAGAAAAAAACGCGCCCCTTTAATGTCGCGCGCTCCAAAAATGCACCGAGTCCCACCAATTTTTGCCACTCGAAAGCTTGCTTGATTCTCGTCGTAGTGCCACTATCTGCTTCTCCTATCGCCTCACGATCCTCCGATGAACTTTAACCCTAGTTTTCGACTTTTCGAATCATCGACACAGAATCACCCCAGATTAACATGAAAAATACTACGTTACCTGCTGATCGCAATGGTGTTGATGGCACGATTCAATTCTTTACGGATTAAGAGATTCGATTTTTCGAAGTTTCTACACAAATTTTTCCTTTTATAGAAAATCTGAGATTTCTTCTCCATTAATCAGTGAAATTCTGATCCGTCAATTTGTAAAAATCGGCGATGATGATCTGGACGATATTCGCATTAATCATCTCTGCTAAACTTGAATGGTTTTAGAGTTATGGATTTTTGAGTGATGCGGGAAAATAGATTTACATTTACTCTAATAGGGAGAACAAGAATAGAAGGTGAATGTCGTGAGAAAAATTTATAAAGGCTGAAGTGTGAATGTGAAGGGAGCTTAAGCTTCTTTATATTTATTTAATTTTGCTTATTATGTTAAATCTAAGACACTTGGCATACAAAACTCATGCATCAAGACACAAGCTCCATTTAAATAACTAGCCAATGCAGGCCTTACAAAAAGGAACTATATTTTATTTTATTAATTTATATATATATATATATATTTTTTAGAATATCTTTGCAACACTTATATTTGTAACAATTTCCACTCTTTATTACATAAGGTTTTAACAAGGTATTTATACTAACTAATATTTTAAAAATTCATAATAAAAAATATTTATCTATATTATTTATCAAATAATTTACCAAAGTTTATACTAACAAATGGTTTAGATAAATACCTATCAATCCTTATAAATTTTTATAAAGGCAATTATAATTTACCAAAATAAAATATAATAATCATTCTTGTAAAAATCATAAAATAATCTATCCTTTACAAAATCATTTACCAATCAATATTATCAAAAATTAGAAAATATTATTACTTAAACATGAAATCTTATAAATTAACTATAAACTTTTAAAATAAATTTTTCCTTATACCAAATCATAGTTTATAAAATAAACAAGATACTTTATTCAAAATTTAAAAATTCATATATTCAAACCTTATAAAACAAATATATATTCAGAAAATCCAACATTATATAATAAAATCCAAATTCATATATTAAAAATCCAAATCAACTTGGTAAAATTTATGGGATGCTACATTCACCCCCCTTAGAAACTTTTCGTCCTCGAAAAGGAAGTCGAGTAAATTAAAACTCCTTAACCAAATTTAAATTCTCATTTCTCTCTTGACATATCGGGAATGTAACGGTTAAAACCGAGGTTCACATTATCTCAGGATACTCTATCTAATTCTTACTAAAGGTATAGTCTAAGGAAACTTCTATGATCTAGTGATTACTAGGGTCGTCACCAGTCTTGCTTAAAATCGAATTCTCTGAGTTAGACTCAGAGCTGCTATCCTACCACTAAGGAGAAACTTGGATAGATATTGTCTAGTACTTAGAGGTCTACGACTCTAAGAAAATTTTAAAGTCTATCTTGCTCTTACGAACCCATGATTTCCTTATCAATTATAGGACTAAGTGCTTAACTTAGAAATTTAAATCCAAATTCTCAAATAATCCTTTCCATAATTATCCTGCAAAATACCATCTTGGTTAACTTCAGTATTAGAAATTCTATTGTTCTCAATACAAATCAAGTTCCATTTAGAGATAATTCAAAATAATGGTTTCAATCCAAGTTAATTCACTTGTCCATGATAGAGTATCTATGATATTGGTTTCAAAATACTGGTTTCAACCCATGATAGAGTCATGGACAAAAGGAAGAATTCAAAGATAAAGTTGAACAGTAAAACGACAATTCAGCTTGATATTCAAAAGATGACAATGGGTCGAGCTAAACCCAGCGACAAGGGAAGAGATGGAATTATATTTTTGAAATACTCATTCTATTTCAAATTTTTATTTCAATCGTTTCAAATCTCATTTTAACCCATTTATAAGTTAAATTTGCACTCATTTAATATTCATATTTTAGTTGTCATATACACCTAATCAAAAACACCTTTCTAAATCCACTTTAAAATTCAAAATATATCTAACTCTTTTCATTCTTGTTTAATATCAAATCTTGTTTAGAAAATTCTCTTAATCAATTAGCCGGAAAATCTCTTAAATAATTTTATTTAAAATACCATCATGCTTCCTCTGCGCACTCTGATTATGCGTACACATGTTCAAGCTAGGGTTGTTCCCAAATATTGATCTTAACATTACAGAACTCACATCGTTCAACTTAATACCTCAAAGATCCAAAAATTTCTACTTCGATGTTTGTTACGATTTAAATTAACCTTTTAAACTCATTTCTAACTTAAGTCAAACTCATCACTTTAAACAAATTCTTAACTTAAGTCTAAATCATCTACGGATTTCTTAAGGGGTTCTGATAGCTAAGATCTTCTTGGATATTCTCATTTACAATTCATGTTAAGGATTTATCCAAATTTGTTGCTTACATTAACATATTAACATTCTTTAGAGAAATGTAATATCTTTTTCTGATTACAACTTATTAGATCATATTCTAACATTTGTGATGACTTGTTTAACTTGAAGTATGGGTGCTATTTTTGATATAATTTCTTAATGGATTTTCACACTTACGTGTCCTTTCAAATTCTTAAGTATATTTTACTTCTACAATATCCCCTTTTGTTATTATCAAAATAATTGTTGTTGCATCCATACTTATTGGCTTACATTATATTCCTAACATATCGAAATGGTTCAAGTATTCCTCGACGTGTTAATTGAAACCATGCGGTCATCCCACCTTCGAGACTCGAAAATAATTACCGATGGTGCCATGGTCATCAGTAAAATCATCCTCAAGTGACTAGAGTGTGACCTTACATCTACCTAGTATATATCGGACTTCGTATATACGTTTATCAGACGTATATTAAAAATCCTTACATACTTGATAGTCCAAATATGTACGTACCCAATAGCTTTGTATAACCAAAGCTCTTATACCAATTGTAACGACCCATCTTTTTGGCCGATTTTCGGCGGTAATTAAACCGACTTAAACTGTCCAGAAAGACGATTTTTTATGGTACATACATACATTGAAAAAAATAACAGGACTTTTCATTTGCATTACAAAATATTACATCAGAGTTATCAGGAATATATCAGAGTTACACCTATATCTATACATAGGAAGAAACATATAACTATACTCTCAACGGAAGAATAAAACACAGCGGAAGCTTCAACTCAATCGTGGACTCCAATTCTGAAAGCGCTCTGGATCCTGCTCCAACGATCTGTAACTGCAAAACTAAATTACTGGCTGCCCGTGTGGAAATTAATGGGCACCCAGAGTTTAGGAAGGAACAATAAACTCCGGGTCAGTCATGGGACTGGTGTGAGAACATAAAACATTTGCTGTAGGTTTATTTTAAAGTTGGGAATTTCACCGGACCATGCCGCTAAGGCGGAACGGGTTTACTCCATGTGAATGCCCGTGCATAAAACTACGCAATGACCTTTCTAAAATGAAGTTATCATAAGCTCGTCCCACATCACACAATGCAAGCGCACACCAGATGGGCGAGTTTTATCTTATGATAACCAAACGTGATTTCATTCGTGAAAATCCTCTTTTAATACTATCATATATGGTGGAAAAAAAAATTCGCAAATAAATGTATTAATCCTAGGCAGCATAATACCATTAATATTATGTCGCCATATACATATATATACAAACCAAAATCGTATGGCTCGTATTGGAGATTGGATTTCCAACTTGATGATTCCTGGCACGAAAGATCAATCAAGGATTCAAAACGAAGTGCCTCAATGGCTTTTTCATCCATACGCGGACACCAACTACACATCGTCAGGGCAGATCAACGGTTTTCGACCAGACACGGCCCCCCAAACATACCCAACTTCCCCAGGTTCATAAGTGGTTTCCCACTGCTGCACAGCTTCATCATCGATTCATATATAAGTATAAAACCTAACCGCCAGTTTCTCATCAATCCGGGGTGTGAGGTTTGTCGATGTCACGTCATTCACAAAGTGATGCTTCGATAAGCCATTCTTTGATCATCACTAGCTCGTTTCATAACTCGAGTATGCCACATTGACAATTCATGCCATATCACTGATTCCAATCAATGCATACCCTCTAAGTTCATACGACTTAGAGACGAGGATAATATATTGCCACAAATCCGATATACATTAACGGAAATCAGTGCTATGCGATCAATTTCAATGTCAGACACATCATCCATACAAATCCGTTCTGGGTCTGAACGGAACAACAACCCGAAAATACTTAAATATGTTCAGGTCTCATGCAACTCATACATCGTATTGGGTGGCCTACCCAACCGAGACATCAATCAACAATCAATCTAAACAATTCAAATATTCCCGGTCTTCATTCGTCGTTTCTTGAATTGCTTCATAACGTCGTATTATTACTTGGAATGGTTTTCGAACATATGTTCGATCCCGGTCTTTCCATGTAATAAGCGTACTTTAAAACAGTAGCTATTGACTATACGAGTTATTCAATTCAAATCTCCTTCCAAATAGTTATCAATTCATTTATGACTCAAGATTTGAATTACCTTAATTTCATACATCTCGTGATCATCTTATCTCTTCTTTTTTTTTTTTTTTTGAAATCAAAGATTATCCCTTCACATTAATTTCTTACCTTTAATTCCCTTGAATCAAAGATTTGATTAAATCCCCAATTACGATATGAATTTCCACCATTCAATCTCATCGGGTTTAAAGAATTATATTACTGAAGATAAGATTCACGACAAAACCCAATCAATCGATATTGAATCATAAATTACACAGAAATTTTTATCCACTTATATTCGATATAAATTCTCAAAATCAACGAATACTTTAAGTGGAATAACGATATAATAATATCTTCCAAATTCCCCAGATAGTATTCATTTACACCATGAATTTTTTTACCAAATATCGAAGATTATTTCTATTTAACTCATTTCAATCAGGTGAATACCCATATCTTAATTAAAAGATTTATCCAATTAGATCTGGCTAGAAATACCATCAATTTATTTTCAATATTAATCTCTGTATCCAACTCATATTATAAGTGGAATAACGGTGAATTTCCCTTATAAATTCCTCAGATAATATGAATTTTCATCCACCGAGTTAATATCAAACATCCGAAGATTTATCTCGAACCATATCCAAATTAAAAATTTGAAAAACCCATTCATGTTTCCAATACTTGAATAAATCTCCAAACTACTATTATAGTCAACAAATAGTTCATGCTTATAAATTTCAAACCAATAACAACATTCAAAAGCATTGTTGTTAAACTATCTATTTAAATCAAATAGATTAAAAATTTATTCGAAATTCAAATATTTTGAATTTCTATTCGCCTTTGAAATTTATAAATCATAAATTTCTCCAATTTAATAACTTGTTATGATCGGCAACACACGTACTTCAAAATTTTGTTTTGTGTATCACATGGAAATCATATGTCGGAAATCGAAAATTTTCTTTCTATTCAAATGCTTTTATTCTTTGAAATCCAAAGCGTCTTATTTCAAGTCAAACCAATTTAAAATCATATATAAATTATTCAAATCCTTTTTAAAACTTGGTTTATATCTCTAAATCATTTGAAAAATAGTTTCAAATTATATTTCAAATTCGATTTCGAATTTACCATCCCGTTGTTGGACCAGTTAGGGATAGCCAGGGAGAGCAGGAAACTGAATTTCCAAACCCAAGCCTAGACACTATCCTCTCTGTCATCCTAGAACGTTCTGGTGTATATTATATCATTATTATAATAAAAACCATATTCAAATTTCAAAAATTTTATTTTGAATTTAAATTGAAAATATTTTCATCAAAACCAAATTTCAAATAGAAATAAAAGTCAAAACATAATCCAAATCATTTTCCAAGTCCTAATTCAATATTTAAAAGTTGATATTAAATCTAAAACCAAATTTTAAATATTATTTAATAATTAACCAAAATCGTATATATATAGGAAGGAGATTCTAAATTGATCACCCATATATTCCACAACCACGGTGTGTTTGTGTGTGTGATATCATACAATGCAATCATATCTATCCAAATGAACCATACGATCAGATGGATACGAATTCATTTTCACAATAAACATTTTAACTGTGCACAATCGTTATAGTCAATAACGCTTAACCGTGTTCAGTGTATTATCCAATGAGCAACCACTCAAACATCAATATCCATCACACTATCATCATCAACAAATTATAATTAATCTCAGCTAATTATAATTAACTAATTTAAATAAATAATTTAAATTAGAAGTTCTCACCATAGTAGCTCCAACGTCTGAACAGACCAACGAACACTGACACTGTTGCTCGTACTGCCTCGATCCATTTTGATTAGCAGTTGATGATTTTCTGCTAATTTATATATCGAAATTAAATAAATTTCAATGTTCATTATATATTATTATAAATATAAGTCCATTTATTTTATTTTATTATAAATTTATACTTAATAAAATTGCCAAACCTATACACAAATGGATTCTATTTTCCGTTACGATTCTAACGCACTTAACGGTGCATAAATCTGATCTAAAACGAATTAGTTATGAGCTTCCAAAGTTGACTAAATTTAAACTTAACTTTTAAATAAAATATACCTCAATCCATTTAGCCCAAGGCCCAAAAGCACCGAACCAATTGAAGACCCGCAGCCCTTTCTTTCTCCATCTCCCTCACGCTCCTCTTCTTCTTGGATCTCCTCTGAACCCATCACACACACAACTCGTGCACATGCACATATCCATTTCTCCACCGTTCTCGAATCCGAAGCCATGCGCGTGTCTGTCTTCACCTGCTCTACACCTTGCACCAACTCGCCAAGCTCCAACCTCCTTGCATCAAAATCCGATCACCCATTTCCGTGAGCTGCTGCGCAGGAAAAAACGTGCCCTTTTAATGTCGCACGCTCCAAAAATGCACCGAGTTGTAATGGCGTGTTTTGTTAGCTGTCGAATGATTAATTTATTTAATTATTTATATATCGATTTGGCGATATCGATAACTTAAAGTAAAACGTTCGAACTTATAATTTATAATTATAATTAAAACGAACCTGAAAACGTCGCGGTAGTTCGCAATTTGGCGATTCGAACTTCAACTGAATATACAGAATCCGTTTTAAGTCGAATTTCTGTGAAACAAGAAACGTGTGGAGCTGGTGGAGTATATCTTTCTAGTGGAAGAGAAAAATCGGGATTTCGTCGTGTAGATTTTGAGATATGTCCAAATCAAATTTTAAAATAGTCGCTATAAAATCGTTTAACGACCGTAATGGTTTATTCGTTATAACTAGAGATCGGGCTTGAATTTAGACAAGGTACTTTTGGGAAATAGTGATAATTTAATTTTTAGAATTTTACTGTAATTTTTAATTAATTTAATAAGCGACTTTTTATTTGGAGTATTTTGCACCCTGAAATCAACATTTTTGAAGTTTCAAAATATGAGTCCACCTACCAATATTATTATATTCTTGGAATCCTGGCACATCACTGATCTCAACGGTATTTTTATTACTGTCTACTGCAGTTCGTATGTGGATCAAAATATACAAGACAGACACCCTTATTGTATAACGTAAACAAAGATTTATAAAGGTGTGGACTAAATTCATTTCAGCGATAAATAGAAGCCCACGTCTTTCCTTTTCCAACCACACAAATTAAGTGGATTTCCTCTGGTTCCTTGACACAATGATGTGGACTTCAAACATCCATATAAACACCCTATATAAATAACCCCGCAAACACTTCCAACCCTAAAACTATCTCCACCGAAGTCAATGCTTTACGAGCCGCCAATGTTCTTCCAGAAAACATTTTTGATCCTCATAAATTCCCAAAAAATTTAAATCAAATCTTATAAATAGCAAAGTATATATTTCTGAATTTGTGCTACCACTCTCTTTAGTCTCGTATGGTTTTCGTTTGGTGTGATTCACGTTTTAGGAGTCTGACTTCTACAACAGCAGTTAGGGTTCACAAAATTGGGGTATGAAGGCTCGACAGTTTGAGGCAAATCACAGTGAGCTCATGTCGATCTGGAGGAAGCTGCTTCCGGTGAAGGGGCAGGAGGAGATGACGCGTTGTTCTATGGTGTTACGTGCCGAGTAGATGGAGAGAAGAAGTAGGGGTGCGAACTTAACGGTATGGGTTAAAGGAGCTTGGTTTTTCGCAGTATGTATGTGAAAGAAGTGGCAGTAGTATTTCACGTTAGAAGATGGGGTTTGGTTTACAAATTGATGAGGAGTTTCGAGAAGAGGAAAGTACCCAATAGCGTGAGTAACTGATGGTGTTTTGAGTGGATAAGGGTGAGTTTTGAGCTGTGCAAAAGGAATATGAGTAGGGGGAGATTGATGGGAAGGTTTATGATGAAGCGGATGGTTGTTGTGAAGCTGTGATGATTCGAACAGCTAAAAGGAGGAGGGGGTAAGGTATTGAAGGTGCGTTGAGGGTAAAATATGCGGAAATGGGCAGGGTGTTCTTCCAGGAAAGCCGCTGTGTTTTGTTGAGAGTGAAGAAATGGAGTTGTTTGTAATATCCTGAAGCTGCAGTGATTCATGAGGAGGGGATGACGAGCAGGATTCGAACTGTATGTATGGATTTGCGGTTTTGTGAGAAGCGAGTATATGCGTGGATCCTATATATGTAAATGGAGAGGATTGATTAGCTGAAGCCCCGGTGAAGCGTTGGGGGGGTATGGTGATGCAGAGGAGCACACATGTTTTGGGTAGTTTTATCAGAAGGGCTGTTTGTAAAGGAGCAGTATTTTTATCTGGAAACGAGAATGTCTCGTTGGAGAAGAAAGGGAAGAAGATGCAGGTGGGAAATAGGGTGATGGGCCAACGGTATATAAAAGGAAATGGGCCGGAAGGAAAAACAAATGGGTAAAAGCCCATCGTTAAATTTAATTAAGTTTAATTTAATTTAAAAAGCATAATAGTTGTAATGTTAATAACTATTACATACGTTATCAGAATTTCGAAAATTCAGATCCGACAGGACCGCATGGACGAGAGCTTCACAATGAAGCTGACTGGAAGTGGATTCGAGCTCCTATGAATTTATGGCGAAATAAATTGTTTGATTCAAATCAAATAACAGTTTGTCGTTCTTTAACGATGAACTGCAAATGTGAGTAAATCTCACAAACTCTAAACAGTTTTATTTTCACGTTGTATTCTTAGAACTGTTAAAATATTATCTGTTTGACTGTTTGACCGTGTGTTGACTGTTTGATTGAACTGCTAGTCAGTTAGTAGAGATTTTATATATATATTTACGTATATATATAAACCGATGAATAGTCATATGTTGATTCTGCTATCAGAATATTTCACAATGAAGTGAAATCGATGTTGTTGTATTGTCTAACATCTGTGGTGCAGGGAAACAGGTTAGAGGAATCCAACAGGATTCCTCAACAGTTATTTTACTGTGATTTTTATATTGTGATATATGATGTGATGTATATAATCTGTGTGATTTTGTGTGGTGGGACGATATTTATCATTGTTAGATGATGTGTTAAAAACCATAAGAAATACCAGAGTGTGATAAAAGGATTAAACAAAGTGATTTGGTAAAGATTAAACTAAGTAAATTAGTCGAGATTAAACAAAGTGGATTTGTCGAGCAAACCGAATCAAATGGGTTAGTCAAACCAAATCAAATGGGTTGGTCAAACCGAATCAAATGGGTTAGTCAAACCGAATCAAATGGGTTAGTCAAACCGAATCAAATGGGTTAGTCAAACCGAATCAAATGGGTTAGACAAACCAAATCAAATGGGTTAGTCAAACCGAATCAAATGGGTTAGTCAAACCGAATCAAATGGGTTAGTCAAACCGAATCAAATGGGTTAGTCAAACCGAATCAAATGGGTTAGTCAAAACCAAATCAAATGGGTTAGTCAAACCGAATCAAATGGGTTAGACAAACTGAATCAAATGGGCTAAGTTAGTCGAGTTAAACAAATGGGCTAAGTTGGTCGAGTTAAACAAATGGGCTAAGTTAGTCGAGTTAATCAAAGTAATTGGTTAGGTTAACCAAAGCGAGTTAGTCGAGTTAAACAAAGTAATTGGTTAGGTTAACCAAAGTAAGTTAGTTAAGTTAAACTAAGCGATAAATCGATGTGAATTAGCTAAGTTAAATTAAGTGGTTAATCGAAGTAAATTAGTTAAGTTAACTAAGTGGTTAATCGAAGTGAATTAGTTAAGTTAAACTAAGTGAATCAGTTAGAGTTAATCAACGTGAATAGCTAAGTTAAACTAAGTGGATTTGCTCAGTTAATCAGTTAGAGTTAACCAGTTAGGTTAAACCAGTTGAGTTGACCAGTTAGAGTTGACCAGTTAGAGTTAATCTGTTAGAGTTAACCAGTTGAGTTAACCAGTTAGAGTTGACCTGTTAGAGTTGACCAGTTAGAGTTGACCAGTTAGAGTTGATCAGTTAGAGTTAATCAGTTAGAGTTATCCAAGTAGAGTTGTCGAATATCACTTATCCGAAGTAGAGTTATCGAATATGGTGTATTCGAGAGAAGAGTTATCGAATATCGTTTATTCAAGTGGAGAAATCAAATGTGATTCATTTGAGAAGAGTTATCGAATATTAATTATTCGAAGAGTAGTTATCGAATATTGGTTATTCGAAGTTAGTTAATCCAAAGGAGTTATTCGAAGTTAGTTAATCCGAAGGAGCTAATCGAAGAGTTAATCCGAAGGATTTAGTCGAAGAGTTAATCCAAAGGAGTTATTCGAAGTTAGTTAATCCAAAGGAGTTAGTCGAAGAGTAAATCGAATATAGTTATTCGAAAGAAGGTGTTAATCGAATATTGTTATTCGAGAAAAGTTAAAAGAGTTAATCGAATTTAGTTATTCGAAATGAGTTATTCGAATTTGATATTTGAATAGAGTTAAACACATTAGAGTGATTCGAATTACTTATTCAAATAAAGTTAAACCCGTAAGAGTTAATTGAATATTAGTTATTCAATTAGGGTTAAATCGAATTTAGTTATTCGAAAGGAGTTAATCAATTTGAGTTAAGTTAATCGATTTGAATTAAGTTGAATCGAAATGGAGTAAATCGATTAGAATTAAGTTAATCGAGTTAGAGTAAATCGAATATTGGTTATTCGAAGGTAAGTTATTCGAATTAGTTATTCGAAGGAGTTAATCAAATGAGTCGATCCAAAAGAGTTAGTCGAATATTAGTTATTCGAATAGAGTTAAAGGAGTTATCGATTTTAGTTTGATCGAAAGGAGTTATCGATTAGTAAATCGAAAGGAGATTTTCGAATATAGCATATTCGAAAGAAAGAGATCGAATATTGTTTATTCGAAAGAGAGAGATTTCGAATATGAGTTATTCAAAGAGAGATAATCGAATATAGGTTATTCGAAGAAGAGTTAATCAAATAGAGATTACTCGAAAGAGAGTTATACGTCGAATTCGATTATAGCGAATTCGGGAAAGTACTATTTACTTTCCAGGGTTTAAATCAAGATTTAGTTATTGATTTAGAAATTAGGTGTCTGTTAAATTATTCGAGTTAGGAGATAAAGTTATAATTTAGGTTAGACATTGCAGAAGTAGGAATTATAACATTATAGTTATAATCAAACGTTTTCATATAAGAAGTGGATTCGTAACCTGAATCCGAGAATTTGCGTAAACAGATGATTGGAAAAAGTGAGTGACGAGCTTCACCTATTTCACAGTAAAGGACGTTGTTCAATTAAGGTCTGAGAGTTAATTATACCCCAACTTGATTGACTTCAGAATTGACAAAGGAATAGTTGTGGTTCGATAGAAAAGGTTGATTTGAAATATAGTTAAGTAATAAGCGATTAATGGATTAAGCATAACGATGTTTTATACAACGTTCATTGGAAATCCGTAAATGAGTTTTGGAAACGTTTTCCAAATATAGTCAGATATGTTTTCTAAACATAGAAAATGAAATGTTTTCATGATAAGAATTTAAGAAATAGAGTTAAGCAAATTCAGAAACTGACTGGAGAGGGTAAGTTGAACGGTTTTCTAAGTGACGATCTGATGTTGGTTTCGACCTTCCGTATTGATACTTAGAGAATTGTTCTCATACTAGTTACAGTTAGGGACTGATAGTTGCGAAATAATAATGATGTGAAAATAAGCTATGGAAATGTTTTCCAATGATTAATAACATATATATTTTCTAAATATATGAAAAAAGGGAAATATGAACATATGATGATTGATCGATCGAATTTCCATTTGGAAATAAGATCGTTGTTTGTACACCGACATGTTTTCATTTGATAGTTGAATCACAGACTATCAAAGTTTTTACCATTTTAACGTTGTTAATATGGAGAGACCGGTTGGATTATTATCCAAAGAACCACTCTGTATCGGCATAAGCGTTGCGAGCAATATGTGCCAAAGATAAATTGAAGACGGAGTAAAGTGCAAGGGCTGTTGTATAAGTCTTAGATAACAGTGACTAAGATGGATATACTGAATAGTGCCTTCGGTTTGTCCAGTCCCAGGACAACGTATATGGAAGAAGGTCTGACAGAGTATATCCGATGGATCGCGTAAGTTGATTTGTGCAAACGTATTCACGTTTGGTGGCGGAGGAATTCGTTTCTCTTAGCTACATACCCGTGTTATTTTTGGATAAGCCAATTTGTGATTTGGTGGGTATGACAATGTGGCATTCAAAGTGAATGATGATCAGATGTTCTGAAGATAGACGTAGCTTCTAGCCTCACACCAGGAAGTAACAAAAGTTGGGCTAGGCAGCATGGCTAGTTGGGTCATCCCCAAGCAGGGTGTATTGTCACCGATCTAGAGAATATTCATATTTATACTTCTTTTTGATTCTGTATCTTCGAATGACAGTTTGATGGCCTATAACCGTGGTGGCAATATATTCGCGACACTCAAGCTAAATGAGTGAGCGGTCATGTGTGGCCGGGTTGCAAGACGTTCTTGTTGAACCCTGAGTGTATCACCTCTAGAGTACACTATTCAGAAGGTGCTCCCATACCTTGTCTGTTGGAATCCATTCTCCGATAAGCGCCCTGCGGTTTATGATTTTATACTATGTATGTAGAACGTGAGATGCAAGCGTTTCTGCTAGATTGATACCTATTTGTACTTAGACATTATTATAATATCACAATGATATTGCTTGTCAAAGTTGTTTAGATACTCATAAGGAAAAACCCGTTCCGTATTCACGGCGTGGTCTTATGACATACCCTATACCTGTTTTAAACTATTTTACTCATACCAGTCCCACGACTGACCCGGAGTTTACTTTGTTGTTTTCCCTAAACTCTTGGGTGCCTAAATTTGTACGGGCAGTCAAGTAGTCGGGATTTACAGATATACTTGGAGAGCTTGGAGCAGGAGGCTGCAAGATTCTATAGCTATAGTTATTTCCGCTGTGTTGTAAGTGTTGTACTCTGATAAGTGCTATTGTATATATATAACTGTTTACTTCAAGGCTATGTTATATATTATATGTATTCGTTCCGCTGTGAGATTCGTGTTACTCTGATGATTCTGATGTTCTTCTTCTTCTATTCTATTAGTTCTATCTTTTCTTTCTCACCTTCTAAATTCTTTCACTAACGTCTCGGGATTTCCGACTCTCGAGGAGTCGGAAATTTCCAGCCGTTACAGTTGGTATCAGAGCTTAAGTTAAGTGATTACCTTGGCTCGGTGGCATAACTCGATAGAGATGGGATTAGTAATATCCTAAATTGAGTTTGAGTGTATATATATGAGCGCGTAATTGTTATTCAATATAAAATGGTTTTATATTGTGGAGACTCATTGGTTGAGTGGCTTATGAATTCTGGTCGATCAGTTGATCCACTGTATCGATAAGGGTTACTAAACACTCGAATACGATGAACCGTCATGGTATGTTTTGGAAGAGGGTAAATGAAATAATTTTTCCCCAAAATATATTTGTTTATAAAAAAAATATATATCTTGAAATTATTATAGTATATTGATTGTGTTGGTTGTTATTATAATCAAATAAGATTTTAAAAGGGTGAAATGGTTATAAATGACCAATCAGAATTCATATGAATGTAATATATGAAATAGTTTGAATTAAATATGAATTTAAATCAGATTTGGAATTAAAATAAGGAAATTTTAAGTTCCTGGGAGATTTTGAAAATGTTTTTCAATTAGAAAAAAATATAGTATCTAACTCACCTGAATGACTGGAAAATAGTTCCGAGGATGGATCGATACATCGTCGGTGAAATTTTCGAGTTTCTTAGTGGTAGATTACTACCAATGGTTTTGTTTTCAAATGGGGTTGAGGAAAACAAGTTGTTTAGAAATTCAAAAGTTTTGAATTGGTGTTAGGATTTGAAATTGATTTGAAATAAATCCCAGGAATTTAAATCTTGAAATTTAAAATTTAACTTGTTAAGTTGAATGAATCAAGATGGTAAAAACAAATCGTAAATTAAAATTTAACTTGAACCAAGTTAAATAAATCGGGATTCAGTTAGAGAATAATCTGGATTGGAATTAAGTTGATGGGTTAAGAGTTTGAAATCTGATATTGGAGTTTGAATAGAATTTGACTTGGATAGAACCAAGTGGTTGAGTTGAAGATTGGATTGAGAAGACCTTGGTATATGTTGGGTTGATACATTTGAAAGTGATAAGAGTTGATATGCCCGACAAAAAGGTACAAGTTTATTTTTGATATAAGCATGAGATTTATGAGCCGAATCGGCAAGCCGCTTGGCTGTTTGATTTTCTTTTTGGGTTGGAGATGGCCTAGAGAGGCGAGTTGTGGTTTTACCGATAGGGCTGTACAAAGGAGGTTATGGCAAAAAATTTCCGAAAATTTAAAGTGTAAGAAAATTTTCAGAATTTTTGAAAATTTTAATTAGTCGGAAGAATAAATATTTCAGTCGATATTAAGTGGTTCGGTTGAAGTCAGAAATAAGGGGTAAACCAATCTTAGGAATTCCAATATATAGGGTCAACCTCTAACTTAGCAATTTCGAGGACGAAATTATTTTAAGGGGGGAAATCTGTAATGGCGCGTTTTGTTAGCTGTCGAATAATTAATTTATTTAATTATTTATATATCGATTTGGCGATATCGATAACTTAAAGTAAAATGTTCGAACTTATAATTTATAATTATAATTAAAACGAACCTGAAAACGTCGCGGCAGTTCGCAATTTGGCGATTCGAACTTCAACTGAATATACAGAATCCGTTTTAAGTCGAATTTCTGTGAAACAAGAAACGTGTGGAGCTGGTGGAGTATATCTTTCTAGTGGAAGAGAAAAATCGGGATTTCGTCGTGTAGATTTTGAGATATGTCCAAATCAAATTTTAAAATAGTCGCTATAAAATCGTTTAACGACCGTAATGGTTTATTCGTTATAACTAGAGATCGGGCTTGAATTTAGACAAGGTTCTTTTGGGAAATAGTGATAATTTAATTTTTAGAATTTTACTGTAATTTTTAATTAATTTAATAAGCGACTTTTTATTTGGAGTATTTTGCACCCTGAAATCAACATTTTTGAAGTTTCAAAATATGAGTCCACCTACCGATATTATTATATTCTTGGAATCCTGGCACATCACTGATCTCAACGGTATTTTTATTACTGTCTACTGCAGTTCGTATGTGGATCAAAATATACAAGACGGACACCCTTATTGTATAACGTAAACAAAGATTTATAAAGGTGTGGACTAAATTCATTTCAGCGATAAATAGAAGCCCAAGTCTTTCCTCTTCCAACCACACAAATTAAGTGGATTTCCTCTGGTTCCTTGACACAATGATGTGGACTTCAAACATCCATATAAACACCCTATATAAATAACCCCGCAAACACTTCCAACCCTAAAACTATCTCCACCGAAGTCAATGCTTTACGAGCCGCCAATGTTCTTCCAGAAAACATTTTTCATCCTCATAAATTCCCAAAAAATTCAAATCAAATCTTATAAATAGCAAAGTATATATTTCTGAATTTGTGCTACCACTCTCTTTAGTCTCGTATGGTTTTCGTTTGGTGTGATTCACGTTTTAGGAGTCCGACTTCTACAACGGCAGTTAGGGTTCACAAAATTGGGGTATGAAGGCTCGACAGTTTGAGGCAAATCACAGCGAGCTCATGTCGATCTGGAGGAAGCTGCTTTCGGTGAAGGGGCAGGAGGAGATGACGCGTTGTTCTATGGTGTTACGTGCTGAGTAGATGGAGAGAAGAAGTAGGGGTGCGAACTTAACGGTATGGGTTAAAGGAGCTTGGTTTTTCGCAGTATGTATGTGAAAGAAGTGGCAGTAGTATTTCACGTTAGAAGATGGGGTTTGGTTTACAAATTGATGAGGAGTTTCGAGAAGAGGAAAGGACCCAATAGCGTGAGTAACTGATGGTGTTTTGAGTGGATAAGGGTGAGTTTTGAGCTGTGCAAAAGGAATATGAGTAGGGGGAGATTGATGGGAAGGTTTATAATGAAGCGGATGGTTGTTGTGAAGCTGTGATGATTCGAACAGCTAAAAGGAGGAGGGGGTAAGGTATTGAAGGTGCGTTGAGGGTAAAATATGCGGAAATGGGCAGGGTGTTCTTCCAGGAAAGCCGTTGTGTTTTGTTGAGAGTGAAGAAATGGAGTTGTTTGTAATATCCTGAAGCTGCAGTGATTCATGAGGAGGGGATGACGAGCAGGATTCGAACTGTATGTATGGATTTGCGGTTTTGTGAGAAGCGAGTATATGCGTGGATCCTATATATGTAAATGGAGAGGATTGATTAGCTGAAGCCCCGGTGAAGCGTTGGGGGGGTATGGTGATGCAGAGGAGCACACATGTTTTGGGTAGTTTTATCAGAAGGGCTGTTTGTAAAGGAGCAGTATTTTTATCTGGAAATGAGAATGTCTCGTTGGAGAAGAAAGGGAAGAAGATGCGGGTGGGAAATAGGGTGATGGGCCAACGGTATATAAAAGGAAATGGGCCGGAAGGAAAAACAAATGGGTAAAAGCCCATCGTTAAATTTAATTAAGCTTAATTTAATTTAAAAAGCATAATAGTTGTAATGTTAATAACTATTACATACGTTATCAGAATTTCGAAAATTCAGATCCGACAGGACCGCATGGACGAGAGCTTCACAATGAAGCTGACTGGAAGTGGATTCGAGCTCCTATGAATTTATGGCGAAATAAATTGTTTGATTCAAATCAAATAACAGTTTGTCGTTCTTTAACGATGAACTGCAAATGTGAGTAAATCTCACAAACTCTAAACAGTTTTATTTTCACGTTGTATTCTTAGAACTGTTAAAATATTATCTGTTTGACTGTTTGACCGTGTGTTGACTGTTTGATTGAACTGCTAGTCAGTTAGTAGAGACTATATATATATATATATTTACGTATATATATAAACCGATGAATAGTCATATGTTGATTCTGCTATCAGAATATTTCACAATGAAGTGAAATCGATGTTGTTGTATTGTCTAACATCTGTGGTGCAGGGAAACAGGTTGGAGGAATCCAACAGGATTCCTCAACAGTTATTTTACTGTGATTTTTATATTGTGATATATGATGTGATGTATATAATCTGTGTGATTTTGTGTGGTGGGACGATATTTATCATTGTTAGATGATGTGTTAAAAACCGTAAGAAATACCAGAGTGTGATAAAAGGATTAAACAAAGTGATTTGGTAAAGATTAAACTAAGTAAATTAGTCGAGATTAAACAAAGTGGATTTGTCGAGCAAACCGAATCAAATGGGTTAGTCAAACCAAATCAAATGGGTTAGTCAAACCGAATCAAATGGGTTAGTCAAACCGAATCAAATGGGTTAGTCAAACCGAATCAAATGGGTTAGTCAAACCGAATCAAATGGGTTAGACAAACCGAATCAAATGGGTTAGTCAAACCGAATCAAATGGGTTAGTCAAACCGAATCAAATGGGTTAGTCAAACCGAATCAAATGGGTTAGTCAAACCGAATCAAATGGGTTAGTCAAACCGAATCAAATGGGTTAGTCAAAACCAAATCAAATGGGTTAGTCAAACCGAATCAAATGGGTTAGTCAAAACCAAATCAAATGGGTTAGTCAAACCGAATCAAATGGGTTAGTCAAACCGAATCAAATGGGCTAAGTTAGTCGAGTTAAACAAATGGGCTAAGTTGGTCGAGTTAAACAAATGGGCTAAGTTAGTCGAGTTAATCAAAGTAATTGGTTAGGTTAACCAAAGCGAGTTAGTCGAGTTAAACAAAGTAATTGGTTAGGTTAACCAAAGTAAGTTAGTTAAGTTAAACTAAGCGATAAATCGATGTGAATTAGCTAAGTTAAATTAAGTGGTTAATCGAAGTAAATTAGTTAAGTTAACTAAGTGGTTAATCGAAGTGAATTAGTTAAGTTAAACTAAGTGAATCAGTTAGAGTTAATCAACGTGAATTAGCTAAGTTAAACTAAGTGGATTTGCTCAGTTAATCAGTTAGAGTTAACCAGTTAGGTTAAACCAGTTGAGTTGACCAGTTAGAGTTGACCAGTTAGAGTTAATCTGTTAGAGTTAACCAGTTGAGTTAACCAGTTAGAGTTGACCTGTTAGAGTTGACCAGTTAGAGTTGACCAGTTAGAGTTGATCAGTTAGAGTTGATCAGTTAGAGTTATCCAAGTAGAGTTAATCGAGTAGAGCTGTCGAATATCACTTATCCGAAGTAGAGTTATCGAATATGGTGTATTCGAGAGAAGAGTTATCGAATATCGTTTATTCAAGTGGAGAAATCAAATGTGATTCATTTGAGAAGAGTTATCGAATATTAATTATTCGAAGAGTAGTTATCGAATATTGGTTATTCGAAGTTAGTTAATCCAAAGGAGTTATTCGAAGTTAGTTAATCCGAAGGAGCTAATCGAAGAGTTAATCCGAAGGAGTTAGTCGAAGAGTTAATCCAAAGGAGTTATTCGAAGTTAGTTAATCCAAAGGAGTTAGTCGAAGAGTAAATCGAATATAGTTATTCGAAAGAAGGTGTTAATCGAATATTGTTATTTGAGTAAAGTTAAAAGAGTTAATCGAATTTAGTTATTTGAAATGAGTTATTCGAATTTGATATTTGAATAGAGTTAAACACATTAGAGTGATTCGAATTACTTATTCAAATAAAGTTAAACCCGTAAGAGTTAATTGAATATTAGTTATTCAATTAGGGTTAAATCGAATTTAGTTATTCGAAAGGAGTTAATCAATTTGAGTTAAGTTAATCGATTTGAATTAAGTTGAATCGAAATGGAGTAAATCGATTAGAATTAAGTTAATCGAGTTAGAGTAAATCGAATATTGGTTATTCGAAGGTAAGTTATTCGAATTAGTTATTCGAAGGAGTTAATCAAATGAGTCGATCCAAAAGAGTTAGTCGAATATTAGTTATTCGAATAGAGTTAAAGGAGTTATCGATTTTAGTTTGATCGAAAGGAGTTATCGATTAGTAAATCGAAAGGAGATTTTCGAATATAGCATATTCGAAAGAAAGAGATCGAATATTGTTTATTCGAAAGAGAGAGATTTCGAATATGAGTTATTCGAAGAGAGATAATCGAATATAGGTTATTCGAAGAAGAGTTAATCAAATAGAGATTACTCGAAAGAGAGTTATACGTCGAATTCGATTATAGCGAATTCGGGAAAGTACTATTTACTTTCCAGGGTTTAAATCAAGATTTAGTTATTGATTTAGAAATTAGGTGTCTGTTAAATTATTCGAGTTAGGAGATAAAGTTATAATTTAGGTTAGACATTGCAGAAGTAGGAATTATAACGTTATAGTTATAATCAAACGTTTTCATATAAGAAGTGGATTCGTAACCTGAATCCGAGAATTTGCGTAAACAGATGATTGGAAAAAGTGAGTGACGAGCTTCACCTATTTCACAGTAAAGGACGTTGTTCAATTAAGGTCTGAGAGGTAATTATTCCCCAACTTGATTGACTTCAGAATTGACAAAGGAATAGTTGTGGTTCGATAGAAAAGGTTGATTTGAAATATAGTTAAGTAATAAGCGATTAATGGATTAAGCATAACGATGTTTTATACAACGTTCATTGGAAATCCGTAAATGAGTTTTGGAAACGTTTTCCAAATATAGTCAGATATGTTTTTTAAACATAGAAAATGAAATGTTTTCATGATAAGAATTTAAGAAATAGAGTTAAGCAAATTCAGAAACTGACTGGAGAGGGTAAGTTGAACGGTTTTCTAAGTGACGATCTGATGTTGGTTTCGACCTTCCGTATTGATACTTAGAGAATTGTTCTCATACTAGTTACAGTTAGGGACTGATAGTTGCGAAATAATAGTGATGTGAAAATAAGCTATGGAAATGTTTTCCAATGATTAATAACATATATATTTTCTAAATATATGAAAAAAGGGAAATATGAACATATGATGATTGATCGATCGAATTTCCATTTGGAAATAAGATCGTTGTTTGTACACCGACATGTTTTCATTTGATAGTTGAATCACAGACTATCAAAGTTTTTACCATTTTAACGTTGTTAATATGGAGAGACCGGTTGGATTATTATCCAAAGAACCACTCTGTATCGGCATAAGCGTTGCGAGCAATATGTGCCAAAGATAAATTGAAGACGGAGTAAAGTGCAAGGGCTGTTGTATAAGTCTTAGATAACAGTGACTAAGATGGATATACTGAATAGTGCCTTCGGTTTGTCCAGTCCCAGGACAACGTATATGGAAGAAGGTCTGACAGAGTATATCCGATGGATCGCGTAAGTTGATCTGTGCAAACGTATTCACGTTTGGTGGCGGAGGAATTCGTTTCTCTTAGCTATATACCCGTGTTATTTTTGGATAAGCCAATTTGTGATTTGGCGGGTATGACAATGTGGCATTCAAAGTGAATGATGATCACATGTTCTGAAGATAGACGTAGCTTCTAGCCTCACACCAGGAAGTAACAAAAGTTGGGCTAGGCAGCATGGCTAGTTGGGTCATCCCCAAGCAGGGTGTATTGTCACCGATCTAGAGAATATTCATATTTATACTTCTTTTTGATTCTGTATCTTCGAATGACGGTTTGATGGCCTATAACCGTGGTGGCAATATATTCGCGACACTCAAGCTAAATGAGTGAGCGGTCATGTGTGGCCGGGTTGCAAGACGTTCTTGTTGAACCCTGAGTGTATCACCTCTAGAGTACACTATTCAGAAGGTGCTCCCATACCTTATCTGTTGGAATCCATTCTCCGATAAGCACCCTGCGGTTTATGATTTTATACTATGTATGTAGAACGTGAGATGCAAGTGTTTCTGCTAGATTGATACCTATTTGTACTTAGACATTATTATAATATCACAATGATATTGCTTGTCAAAGTTGTTTAGATACTCATAAGGAAAAACCCGTTCCGTATTCACGGCGTGGTCTTATGACATACCCTATACCTGTTTTAAACTATTTTACTCATACCAGTCCCACGACTGACCCGGAGTTTACTTTGTTGTTTTCCCTAAACTCTTGGGTGCCTAAATTTGTACGGGCAGTCAAGTAGTCGGGATTTACAGATATACTTGGAGAGCTTGGAGCAGGAGGCTGCAAGATTCTATAGCTATAGTTATTTCCGCTGTGTTGTAAGTGTTGTACTCTGATAAGTGCTATTGTATATATATAACTGTTTACTTCAAGGCTATGTTATATATTATATGTATTCGTTCCGCTGTGAGATTCGTGTTACTCTGATGATTCTGATGTTCTTCTTCTTCTTCTATTCTATTAGTTCTATCTTTTCTTTCTCACCTTCTAAATTCTTTCACTAACGTCTCGGAATTTCCGACTCTCGAGGAGTCGGAAATTTCCAGCCGTTACACGAGTCCCACCAATTTTTGCCACCCGAAAGCTTGCTTGATTCTCGTCGCAGTGCCACTATCCGCTTCTCCTATCGCCTCATGATCCTCCGATGAACTTTAACCCTAGTTTTCGACTTTTCGAATCATCGACATAGAATCACCCCAGATTAACATGAAAAATACTACGTTACCTACTGATCGCAATGGTGTTGACGGCACGATTCAATTCTTTACGGATTAAGAGATTCGATTTTTCGAAGTTTCTACACAAATTTTTCCTTTTACAGAAAATCTGAGATTTCTTCTCCATTAATCAGTGAAATTCCGATCCGTCAATTTGTAAAAATCGGCGATGATGATCCGAACGATATTCGCATTAATCATCTCTGCTAAACTTGAATGGTTTGAGAGGTATGGATTTTTGAGTGATGCGGGAAAATATATTTACATTTACTGTAAAAGGAAGAACAAGAACAGAAGGTGAATGTCGTGAGAAAAATTTATAAAGGCTGAAGTGTGAATGTGAAGGGAGCTTAAGCTTCTTTATATTTATTTAATTTTGCTTATTATGTTAAATCTAAGACACTTGGCATACAAAAACTCATGCATCAAGACACATAAGCTCCATTTAAATAATTAGCCAATGCATGCCTTACAAAAAGGAACTATATTTTATTTTATTAATTTATATATATATATATATATATATATATATATATATATATTAGAATATCTTTGCAACACTTATATTTGTAACAATTTCCACTCTTTATTACATAAGGTTTTAACAAGGTATTTAGACTAACTAATATTTTAAAAATTCATTATCAAAAATATTTATCTATATTATTTATCAAATAATTTACCAAAGTTTATACTAACAAATGGTTTAGATAAATACCTATCAATCCTTATAAATTTTTATAAAGGCAATTATAATTTACCAAAATAAAATATAATAATCATTCATGTAAAAATCATAAAATAAATTATCCTTTACAAAATCATTTACCAATCAATATTATTAAAAATTAGAATATATTATTACTTAAACATGAAATCTTATAAATTAACTATAAACTTTTAAAATAAATTTTTCCTTATACCAAATCATAATTTATAAAATAAACAAGATACTTTATTCAAAATTTAAAAATTCATATATTCAAACCTTATAAAACAAATATATATTCAGAAAATCCAACATTATATAATAAAATCCAAATTCATATATTAAAAATCCAAATCAACTTGGTAAAATTTATGGGATTTTACACTACTTCATAGCCTCAAACTTTTCCTGTCTTCCCTAGGCATTAATCCTTATCTACTTCATACTTTTTATAACACGGTTTGGCTTTTTTTATTCCACTTTTCTTCCAAAAGTTAAAAGTATAAAAACTTTATTTTCCTCATCAAAACTTACTTTTTCCAAACTATAAAAATACGTCAATTTAAAAAATGCAAATCATTTTTTCTGATAACAAAAATTGGAGTAGACAAGGACAACTGTTTCCCAATTAAGTTTACAACTGCTCTTACTTACAATGCCAGTTCAGTTACTTAATACAAGGTGCAAACATCTACTATATTCTTAACTTCTGCAACTTATTTTTCCACCCAAAATTTCTCTTTTAAAACAATTTATCAAAAATGATTGTCAAAAGAATAGAGATTTCAAAACTTTCTTTACTGAAAATTCCAGTTTTCAACAAAATGCAATATTTTCTAAGTTTTCCTTTTTAATCCTTTTATTCAATATAACAAGAAAATTAGCGAGCTATACATGCTCTATAATGTGCACCTTTTATTGAGAGAATTTACTTTAGACAAAATTTTCACAAGAAATTATTGTTTCCAAAATATCCCCCATTTTACATCAAAACTCAATACGTACTTTTCTAATTCTAATATGTTCTTTGCATATTTTAAAACTATAACTTTTAAGATTAAAAATTGAAAACACCATAAACCATCTTCCAAAATCTTTTATAATTTCAAGTTCTTAAAAGTTAACAATGGGGGTTAGACTCAAAGCAGGTTTCTAATCTTAAATAGGCTTTCCAAGACACTCCCACAAAGTCAATTCTCTCCACTATATATTCCTAATCCATTTTTCTCTTTTTAGCCTTTTCTAATTTATAAGGTTTTCTGCCAAACCCACTAATATGAAATATTAACATACGGGATTCACCTTTCTTCCGTACAAAGTATATTTTACACTTCCCATCCAAATTACCAAAGGGTCTCAAATTTCCATATTCATTGCTTTTGTGTACAAAACAGATCCACAACATTTACCATATTATGTTTTTCCTATTTAGTGGGTTCGTCTATGGATCTAGGTATATATATGATATATTTATATTTTAAAAATACAAAAATGTTCACTCATTATCTGGATAGGAATCCTAAACCTAGGCTCTGATAACAGATGTAACAAACTAAACTCCGACAGTCCGATTTTTTCTTTTTCAAAATTCTAATCTATCGAAACTCGTATTGGCTTGCTTTGGTATCCTGCAGAAAAGACAGAGATATAAAATATATCAGAGCTTAGAAAAACATCTCACAGCAGAATGGATAAAATATAATGTAATCAAAATGTAGCCTTATCGTAGTAATAATACTGCCTAACCAGTATCCAAAGCCATCATATATCTGCCACAAATCTAACCTGCGAGTATGTTATGAGGAGGGGGTCAGAACACAAGTTCTGGTGACTGGATTTAAACTACACATCTTCGATAATTCTACATATACCGTTCAGTTACATTTTCTTGTTTATTAGGTTACTTGGGTTAACAACACTCAAGGCATATACACATGTTGTACGTATCTACTTCCCAGTGGATTAAGCTACTACAATATATATGTAGCTAACCCAATATTAAGGTACACCCCATGGTATTCCACTCACACGGCCTCTACGGTAATGCCACAAAAATATATGCAGTCCCTCATCCTATGCCGGAGTGACGTATGGATCTCTAAATAACAATGCTACGTTCCACACATATCTTCCATTAACATGCTACGCAAGTTTACAGACTGCCACCTTCGATCGAATTATATTCCATTACTGCGTAATGCCCTAGAGTCTATAATACACCACCTAGAGAAGACATGCATGTATCTAGACCTTTCCACATATGTATCATCAATCGTATTCGATGTATTAACTGCACATATCCTCTATTGTGCATCTAGTCCCGTGGCAGGGCTGTACAAGAAACACGGAACTCGGTCGGGAGCTTTTCAGATATCTATATACACAAATGCTAAGATCTGTATTTTCAGTGGCTATGGTCCCACCTGACCCCTCCCTCAACTAGTGAAAGACAAACAAGGTTGAGAACTAATAACTTGGCCCAAGAGCAAACAACCAATCCTAATTGGCCTGTCCCTCACCCATAGCCTTGATAACAAAAGGTCTATAGTCTTTTGGTTTATCTCTCCGTCTTTCCGCATCACACATCATGTATCAAGCCGATAGTCGATGGTAGGTACCCGACGACTTGCTATCACCTAGGTTAGACTTGTCGGTACTCAAGAGTGGTCGTAACCCAGCCTAGTCAAGCCAACTCGGATCATCGAATCACCTATGCCACCCTATAGTCTTTTGATTGCCCACTATCATGGCAATCAAGGAATACTCACTGGGTAGAGATGCACCACCTAACCTCTGTGAGTATAGTAGAACGTTGTTATAACACATAGGGACTACCAAAAGTACCCTTCACGTCCTAGGAAGCCGCGTGCTTCCCCTTCCAGACCTTCGGAGCTAGCAGAATGTCAGCAGAACAACAGGTAGAACAAGCAGAATAATCAGATGGACGTGCGCTCCCCTCATGTCCCATGACACTACGATGATCTACCCTGTTGGGTTATTCACCATCAGATGTACGGACTGGTCCAAGCGCTTCAGGTTAACGTTTTATTAGACCCTATGTCTAATCATTTAATTACACGCTTGCTCTTCCCTTTCAGATTTCCATTCAACTTGGTTTTTCCCATCATACCTCTTGCTTATCAATTTCAGTTATAACTTAGTCCATTTAAGTTTATTATTAAGCCCATAACATGTTATTCTTATCAGTTGATTTTAGGTTCTTAAGCTTACAGATAACATGTTCCTCTTATTAGCATTCTCAGATATTTAAATCACTCAATTTATAATTAACCAAAACATAGGGCATAACACAAGTTTCTCCCCTTTTCTCTACTTATTACAAAGAAAAGTTTTTAGGTTTACCAATTTACAGATTACTTAATTTACAATTATGTAAATCTTATCTTATTACATTTCACATTTTTTCTGTTTAACATGTCACTTTTTATTTATGATTAAATATAACTTACTTATAACATGTATGTATACAATAAGTAAACCTATTCAATTAATGTCATAGATTAACACGAAATTAGAACATGTATGTATACAATATGTAGTCATTACACATATTTTAACAGGTTTACATTTCAACATATTAGTATTTCAACCTATTAATATTTTAACATATAAATGTTTAAACATATGAATCATTCTAGAAGATTTACGTTGCATATTAACAGAGAATGTTAAACGATAAATATACCATTATCAAAAAGGTATATTTTTAATCCACTCACCTAATTGTTTTCCAAATCATGAATCTGGTCCAGATCAAGCATTCCATGGTTCCCCTAACTGAATTTAGAACCTAAACAACCATGGATCACAATTCTTAACCAAAAGAAAAAGGGAAGAAAGAGGAGAAATTAAAATTGACCAGATCCAAGAATTTACCTTAATTCGAATGGAATTCTGAACACCTTCTTTATTAATATTCATTCTTTACCTCCAGATCTTGAATCAGAATTTACCTAAACTAATTATTCTATTTTTCTGAAGTGATTTTAGGAGGAAGAAGAATGGAAGAGTATAGACGTCGTCCCGGAAAATATGAGAATTAGGCTAGGCTTTGCTAGCCTATTTATAGGTTTTAGGATCTTATCGTACACGCAGCGCTGAGTCAGCAACAAATGTGGTTAAGAAAACAGTCCAAATTCATTAAAGGATCTAGCCAGATCTGGGGTGGGGTCGACCCCCATGTGTGTATGTCGACCCTTGGGTCGACCCCCCTATGTTGGTGTCGACCCAAGGTCGACCCCTTGGGCCCTGCGAGCTTTTCTGGGAATATGTTTACCGTTTTGACGTTTTTGATTTTAAACGTCAGATTAATATCCCATTATACTTTCTATGATTTATTTTAAGTATTATATTTACTTATAATCTTCTTATATGTATACAAAACTTCAAATGCCTATTTTACATGTATATATATATACACACACATAACTTTTATTCGTGTTCAAAATTCAAACTTTGTTATGCCATTATTTAATTTTAACCATATTTCTTTGATGGCATCCTAATTTTGAACTTTTCTTTTGTATACATATATATATATATATGTATTTCTGGACATATGTACACATATATTTTCATATACATATATACATATATTTTTCTATACTTCCTTATATGTATACTTTTCCTTATATGTGCATTTATACATATTTTCTCTTTAGAACATGCTTTATTTTAGCCGTTTCTCTAAAATAAAAATATGGCACCGACGGGGATCGAACCTTGCACCTCTCACTTTAAAGCCACATGTTCTAACAAACAAGGTTACTTAGGCTTTTGCTAACAAGGCTTAGAACAATGGTGGTCACTGTTCTTTTCTTATTCCTCTTTTTCATGTTTGTTACAATATTTCATTTAGAACATTGCATGTAACCTTATCAATTTGCATGCATCTTCTACTTTCATGTTTCTTTTCTTATTAATGCTTTATATTTGTAAATCATTGCATGCAACTAATTTCTTCATGCATTGCATTTTTATTCGCAATAATCTTTTCTTCTTTTTCAATGCATGTGTTTATTACGTGCAATCATATATTATAATTATTTTATTCTTCTTTTATATATTTATGTATATGCATATATATACACATATGCACTATTAAATATCCAATTGTCATAAAATACGGGGTGTTACAGGCTATCATTGTCCCATGTGGGGAAGATGGGGTTGAGTTCTTCTCTGGTGTTGTGGGTAGATTAGTATGTTTATCTATCCATTCTCATATATTTTATTGTTGATGTTTGTTAGCTGTTTTATCGCTCACTAAGACTGTTGTCTAACTCAAGGTTTTATGTTTCCCTTTTAATACCTTGGGTTGTTCATCCGGTTGTCAGATTAGGTGGAAGTGACAGGTTATAGCTTAGTGAGGGCGATGTTGCAGTTCGAAGGCGAGCAGTAGGCGGGTGTATTATCTTACTTACTATCTAGTATTTCTATTTTCGCTATTTGAGTTGCCCTCTGAGTGTTGTAATGAGGCTTCAAGTACAGACTTTGGCATTCCTATGATGTTACCTTTTCAAGATGTTGTGAAAGTTTTCAAAAGTTTGTTATATGATGCTCCACTATTTCTTCATGTTGTATATGTTCAATTATATTTTGTCCTTTTGCTGTGAGTTTTACGACATGTTCCGCTTGTGTTATCATACCTTGAAGATCATCTATAACTGCTTAGCACACCTTTCAACGCATTATTTCTCTTGTTTAGTGCAGGGGTTGTGGCTGTTCATCACATCATTCCTATCGGTTTTCAATTATGGTCAATCAATTGCAAAACCGCAATTTTATTTCAAAACAGAATTGAACATAACTTGAAATCTTTACACTGAAATTCAAATTTTCGTTTTCTATTTGAAAACTATTATCATTATAAAGATAATTTTTTTTTCGTTTCACATAAATCCGATTTAAATTGCATTTGTTATAAACGTTTAAAGTTTAAGGTCGAGATTCACGAACTACTGCAGCACGACTAGTCCTATTCAGACTATGTTATGACTTTGAATAATCCATCTAATTTCCTTCAAATATGATTATAAACCTTTATAAGCACATATAAAACTCAACTTAAATAATCTCCTCAAAATTTCACCTCAAATTCAATTTTACGTCAAAATTAAATATTATGATAATGTAATATTATTAAAATAATATTATTTTTCAAAATTAATCCTATGAACTTCAAACTTTACAGAAATCAAATTAAAGATTATATAAGACTATTTGAATGATCTATTTGAGTTTAAATTATCGTTTACATACCTAACTCAACTACAATTTTGAAATTCAGTATTCAAAATTAACTTAAAAAATTGAACATGCCATTTATATTCATAATTGCTTTCAAATATGTTTCCACCTTTATGAAATCTATTCTTATATACTTTAATTTCATTTCCAGACCATTTCGGATATCAAATTGCAAACTTCATTTTTGGGCTTCATTCTCAATATTAAATTAATATGAAAGTCATTTGTATTTTCAAATGAGAAGGAGACCTAACTAATCACCTATTTAATTCCATAATTAAGGTGTGATAGGTGTACAATAACATACAAGCAACAATTTTCAACGAACAAACATTCATAACAACTAATAACAATGTCATGGATAAATGTTATTACTTACATCCAAGCGTTACAGTATACAATGCTTATCGGCGTATTTGTGTCACTAACTACACACTCATTCATCCAACATTACACATACATAATTATCAACCATAATTAACTATTTACAAACAAAAGTTTTAAGTGTTTCTCACCGACATATTTGCTCCTTATATTTTCACTGTAGGACAGCCTAATTAAGAGTGAACGCTCGTGAAAGAACAATATTTCCATGCACTAACTTCTTTGTCAAAATATTATATATATATTATATAAATGAAGAGAGGATAGGGTAGGTGGGATCGAGCATAGGGATGTTGAGGGGGGTGTATGGATGAAGGTGGTTAGGTGCTCGGGTAGTGCCAATGGCAGCCTAAGGGTTGCATGAGTTGGGGAGATGGCAAGGTCGAGTGGTGGAGGTGTTGGATGGGGTATTAGCCGATGAAAGGATGGCTAAGGAGGATGTGGTGGCGTCGGCTGGTGAAAGAGATGGTGGGGAGGCACTAGGCCACGACTTAGGGAGGAGGAGAGAAGGAAAAATAACGGGAAGAAGCTTAGGAATGGGGAAAGAGAAGAGGAGATAACATGGAATGAAATGGCAAGGAGGGAAGTGCATTATATAGGTGAGTTTCAAGGGTATATTGGTCATTTGGCATAAGGACACATGTCCTAAATTTTATGCAAGCATTCCACTACAATACCACAATTGGAAACCATGTTCTCATGCATGGTTTTGTTTTTAAACACTTTAGTTACACTTAAAAGTGTTGCAAATTTTGAAATACCAGATTATGTTAAAAAATACAACTTCTAGGTTACCGATTAGCTATTTAACAACTGACGCTTTACGTTATAAAAAATGATGATATCTGTAAACAAATTAAAATATTTATTTCATCTTACAATCCATATTTAATATATATGTATATATATGTGTTTGTGTGTATTTCTAGGAATGATCACTTTTAAAATAGTTTTGTAAATACGTACTTGGGAAAATTTGTTATAACAAAAGCTAATAAATTCTTATAAATTTGTGTCGTTATATTGAAAAATTTTAAATGCTATTTTATAACTTAAATAATACTCAAATTTAAAAAACCCATATTTAAACCAAATTAATTTCATTTTATATTCAAAATCTTGTTTTTAAATAGACCAAAAATCTTAGATCGTTGCAAAGATATACATAATAGTTTATTGTGCTGGGTTGAATTATTTTGATATTATTGGTTTCTCATTCCATTATGCTTGTCGAGAAGCATCACTCTCTAAATGTATACTTGCATATTTATATAAGTTCAGTTGGTTGTGTTGCAAGGAAATGTCTTAGAACTTAGGCGTTAGGCCGATATTTTTCCGTGTGAAGTAGCCAGGTAGGATTCCTGATTATAGTAGTATAGAGTGGTAGCCTAGACTGCGAAGCTGGACTTGAATATAATTAACCTGAACTAAATGTATTGTTTTCCCTATTTGTCTTAACAAAAGAACTGTGTAGTTAAGTGTTACGTTGTTGGTTTCAGAATTGAGAGGTCACTAGTTCAAGTCCCTTGTATGATCCATTTTTTTGATTAATTTTTGATAAAATTCGCATTTGGGTTTATTTTGAGAAAAAATCATTATGTTTTAAATCGTGCCATTTGAATTAGTATTTTAGGTAATTGATCACCTCCTTATTACCATTAGTGTCATCGTATCGTCACATACTACATTTACTTCCTGAATCTTCATAATTTTCTCATAAGGTGAGTACCTGACTCACGCCTGACTAGTTTATATATTTAAGTAAGTTAAACTTCTGGAAAGACATACCTAGTGTTAGGAATGCAATTATAACTTGATAATATTGTTATGAATGTGCACCCGTGACCCGTGTGCGTGCGGTATATGACACAAAATATCCTAATCACTTGTTATGACATATGATGATATCTCTGATTAATTTAATCTTTTATTTATTGTTTCTCACACTACAAGTTCCCTTAGATTTAGAAAATTGACTTTGGGTTGAAATGATACATACCCGACGATTAAACAGATTTTAGGAAAATAAACTGGAATTTTTGGATTTTGGTTAAAACGATAAATACTCGAAATATTTATTAAACGGATTGAAATGATAAATATTCGTATTACTTGACCAAGGTAGAAAATTATATATGGACGTCGTTGGTCGATTTTCATGTATTTTTAAATATATTTTATTAAAGTAAATTTTTATGTAATTTTTTTAAATTAATACTTTATCACACTTAAGTTGACATAATTTAATCGTGGAAAGATTTTAGGCTTTGACGTATAGAAGTATTGTTTAATTTTAGAAATTTATGGATTATATGTATATTTTAATGCGTAAATAGCGATTTCCAAACATGGCATTTTCTGGATTTTATATAATGAAATTTAATGGTTTTATTCAAAGATTAAATAATATTTTGTTCTTTATATATATGTATATATATATATAAACATAGATTTTAAAAATAATATTCATGCTTACCAAATAAAATTGAGATTAAGTAGAAAAGGTTTCAACATTATGAATTTAATTATTCATAAATTTATTATTAAACATTTTTTATAACTATTTATATCCATATTATCCAAAGTTTATTTTAAACTTACTTTTCAACTATATAAACATGTGTCATAATTAAAGGTAGCTAAGAATGGAATTTATTTTAGTTATTCGAAGATCTATTTGGAAGTATATTCGAAATCTAAATAAGCGAAATATGTTAAACTATGATTTTGAAATCTAGATAAGCAAAATTCGTGAGTTAGGTTAAATTGAGTTTAAAATATACGATACTTTGTGTGTGTGTGTGTGTGTGTGCGCGCGCGCGCGTATGTAGGGTTAAAATAAACTGATAACTTGATTTTGAGTAAGGCAAATAAGGTTAATAGTTTAAAGCTAATAATTTCAATATTCCCTTAATAATTATATTTTGAAAATTTACATAAGTATTTGAACGACCTAATACTAAGTGAGAGATCAAGTATTTTTCGTAGATAAGCGTAATTAGCTTAGATTTAATAAGTGAGATGTAAAAAGCGTAATTCACAAGAAATATGTTTATATATGGTTGGAAATGTTTGAAACCATGATTTTCTTAACTACGATTTTATAAAATGACCACGGTGTGTAAAATGAATGTTTGGTTGTCAAAGAGACCGAAGCCGGCAATGACATACTTTCTGTCTATACCGATACCACTTTGACAACTACGTACGTGGTGGAAAATTAAGGATGAAGTAGGATGAATGGCGAAAATTACCAGAATGAAGCAAGAGAATGATGATGGAATAGCCTTGACCTTCGGGTTAAAAATAAAATGACTAAAACATGAGCTATACCGTGACCAAGTAAGCTAGCAACTCCTATCGAACATGCTCAATCTATACCATCTCTATCACATTTTGACTGATTTTGGGCCTTTTTGAATACACAAGTGTGTTCTAGGTGGGCGATAGTTGCGGCTATGCATTACCACCAGTTCAGGAGTGCAGTTGGTGGAATCCTACCATGGATATTTCCCTCGCATGCTTTATCATATTATCCTAATCGAGCCCATCTGATTTTGTTTTGTGTTTTTTTTATTGAGTGCCCTCTGATGCTTTTAGTTTACGGTGGGTTTACGGTACTGTATAGACTACAATACCTACAAATAGTGTAGTAGGGGTAAAAATGTAGTCCCACATACTCTATTTTTAAATATTATACTTTACTGAATAGACACTACTATAATAACTATTAAACTATATGTATTAGCTCCACGAACCCTTAAAGGATGGAATCTCAAACGTCCTTTAAGTTATTGTACATTTCTGTGAATGTTTTTCACTTCAGTTAATTTATGTAATTGAGAATATTAGTCCTAATTGTTTTCTTTGCTTAATGCTTGGGTCATCCTAAGTATTGCAGCCTTCTTTGGTACTTCTTTTGGAGCTTGGGGTCTAGTTGAAATTTTACTTGTCTATTAGCTGTTAGATCCTCTCAATACTCATCTTTATCAGTGTATATCCTTGCATGTATTACCAGGTCTCTCTGTATGTGTATTGTATGAGCAAATGACTCTTTTGGATTGTATATATGTATATGATATGTTTTGGGTGGTGACTAATGTTCTATTATGAATTGGTTAAATTTTCGCTACGAGTTACTCTAAATATGTGTATGTGATTCTGAGTTCCATTTTGTATTTACCTCAAATTAAAGTAATAATTCATTTTTTTAATGATTCAAGTCTGACATGTATGGTTTATTTTCGATTGGACTGGTTTGAAATAGTGGGTTGTTATAGATGTTGTATTAGACTTTTGAGGTAAATAACTCATTAGAGATAAGGTAGAAAATACCCTAGAATGAGTTAGTATCATAATCAAATCTTTGCAAGGGAGCGTATTTTAAAGTGTTAATCATTTTAAAGAGGAGTTTTAAAATATTTTAAGCTATAAAGTTTTGATACAAATTGAGTTCTAAATAAATTCTCTTTTAGAAATTCACCTTTAATAATCTTTCGGGTTTATAGAATTTTAAAATTATTTAATGAGTATACGGGCCATATGATCTTAGAATTATTTATCCTTAACCTCCCTTAAGAGCTTATCTCTTAACTTAATTCTTTGTATTTAGAATTCAATCCTTGTAATTAGCGAAATTCTTTAACTAGAATTGTTCCTTTAGAAATTGGAATCAAACTTTAACTCTGTTCTTTATCTGTTTAGAATACTGCAGATTGTTGGATCGCGCTATATGGCGTTTTGATTATGACAACTATACATGTACATATATATTATTATCGACTAAACTTTGTCTTGCAGGAAGATACTCAACAACAGATTCAAGAGCTATAATTGAAGATTAAATATGTTGTAAGAGTCTGTTAGTCCTAGATTTATATGTTAAAGTCTTCCTTGATGATTATACACACACACGTTTTATATACATATAGTTTTCTAATTTAAATAAGGCAAGGAATAGGTAAGAAACAGAAAACAGATGTCTGGTCTGAAAAATTCAGACGTCTGTTTGCTGAAACAGAATATTTTTATACAATATTCAGACTTCTGGTTGATATATTTCAGACGTCTGAAATGCCCCCGAAATACACTATTTCCTTTCTGATTTGATTTTTAAAATAAACAGACATCTGAATTTTATTTTCAGACATCTGAATTCCGAAGAGTTGCATCCTTTATGAAAAGTTACAACTATTTAATCCATATCTCTTCATCAAAACTCTTCACGATCAGTTTTATCTTTTTATATATTATAAATAGAGAATTGCTTAGATGATCCAATAACCGAATTTTATTCTAATTCTCTCTATCTTATTCAAAGCTCTCTAAGTTCTAAAAAGCTATCAACTTTTATACTTGAGACTTTTAAACTTCCATATTCCTTCACGCACTTCACGATTATCATCAAGGAAAGGTTATAGGAAGGGTGTACTTAATATTCGACAATCCGTGTTATCAAGAACACAAAAGAGTCAACAATTATTCTGAATTAGTGAAGACCTCTTCAGTGGTTGAGGCAGGAAATCCCGTTCAGTGGTTCGGGTAATTGTGAACCTATTCCTCCGGGTGAAGTGAGGGTTTTTAGTGTTAGCGAAATACCAGAAGTGAGTCTGGGACTGGACGTAGGACAGTGGTCCGAACCAGTATAAATCGACTGTGTGATTTACTGCTTACTACTGCTACTTTAGTATTCTACTTATACTCCATTCTATACGATCCTACCGCTGCATAGCCTCTTTCAATTGGACGTAGGACAGTGGATCGAACTAGTATAAATCGACTGTGTGATTTACTGCTTACTATTCTATTATATATTCTACATCATATTCTCCATACTACACGATCATATACCGCTGCATAGACTCTTTCAATTGGTATTAGAGCCTGGTATTCTAGAGATCGTAACAACATCCTAGAATAAATGGCAATAAAGAAATCTAGTAAAGGCATTAGAAAGTGGAAGAACAACAAAGCAGAAACGACGAAGCAAGAGAGCAAATGTTTAATGGCTAAAGTGAGATCACAGCCGGTATGTGAGGATTCATTATATAAAGATCTTTTATTAGACCATGAAAAATTATTAAAAGATTTTAAAAGTTTGGGTAAACTAAATGCAATTATTTTAGCCAAGTCTAAAAATTGTGAGCAAGAAAATTCCAAATTAAAAGAAGAAAACAATTTTTTAGTCAAACAAGCTAAATGTTTTGAAAATACCTTAGAAGAGCTTGTATTGGAAAAAGATTTCCTTCAAAAAGAAAATGAGCAACTAGAAGATAAAAACAATGTTCTTTTAAAGGAAACCAATCTCTTGAAAAATAGAAATGAATCATTAGAAGAATCTTTAAATAATTCTAATTCTTTAGTTTCGTCTCTTGAAATAGAGAATGAAGCTTTAACTGAGAAGAATTTAGAATTATCTAAAGAATATGAGTTTTTAAAGGTTAATAATAACACTTCGCAAAATAAAATGTCTGATTCGAAAGAAAATTTTGAAAAATTACACTCTTCTTTAATTAATTCAGGATCTCAAATTTTTCGTCTCAAAAATGAGAATAGTACTTTAAAAAGGGAGAATTCTGAATTAAATAAGAAAATTGGTTTAAAAGATTGCAAGACTTCTTTTGAAAATTTCAATCGCGACTTTGGAATCAAATTTGAAAAATGTACAAATAAGTTCTCAAAATTTAATAAAGGTCAAAATAATTTAAATGATATTTTATCTTGCTCCAGACCTTTACACGATAAAAGTGGCTTAGGGTATAATAAAACTAATCATAGAACTAGTACTAGATATGCTTTCATGTATTACAAAAGTTTAACTACTAGTACTAAAGCACATGTAACTCGAAGATCAAATTTCTATAGAAATTCAAATGCTTCTATGACTAGAAACATTTATAATAGAAGTACAAAAGGAAATATTAATAGAAATTATCTAAGTATTTGGGTTCCTGTAAATTGAAAAAACAGAGAAAGATATATCGATAATTATTTTGATTCAGTAGTTAATAATGAAAATTTTATTTTAAAGGTTCCATTACACCCTCCTGGGTATGGTTACCTTCTCACTAACCCCTGGACCCTAACAGAGAAAGTGGGTACCAAAGTATATATATAATATTTGTTGCAGGTACACCACAACAAAAAGGAGGGTATTTCAGTATCTCTAATATCTTTGAAAACTGAGCTCAAAGCTAAATCAGGGAATTTGGGAAAATAATAGTCACATACTTAGGGGGAGGAATATTCATATATCACACATTCAGGGGAAGAAAATAAAGAGAAGACGACGATATCTGTTACATTCCCTCATTCTTTTTTATAATGACAAAGGGGGAGAAATTCATGTGTATATTGATAGAGGGAGATATTATACTAAGAGTATATTGATAGAGGGAGATATTATACTAAGAGGAAGATGTTATAGAAAGAATATATTTTTAAATTGTATAGTTGTCATCATCAAAAAGGGGGAGAATGTTAGAAACTCTATTGTTGGATTTTGATGACAACAACTATACAATTATACAAAAAAAAAACCTCTAAGCTAGCCTGCAGGTACATGGGTACCAAAAAGAGAAATATATAATAATATATGCATATTGACATATTGAAGGGGGAGTTACATATACAGTTGTCATTATCAAAAAGGGGGAGAATGTTGGATCTCGCTATATGGCGTTTTGATTATGACAACTATACATGTACATATATATTATTATCGACTAAACTTTGTCTTGTAGGAAGATACTCAACAACAGATTCAAGAGCTATAATTGAAGATTAAATATGTTGTAAGAGTTTGTTAGTCCTAGATTTATATGTTAAAGTCTTCCTTGATGATTATACACACACACGTTTTATATACATATAGTTTTCTAATTTAAATAAGGCAAGGAATAGGCAAGAAACAGAAAACAGACGTCTGGTCTGAAAAATTCAGATGTCTGTTTGCTGAAACAGAATATTTTTATACAATATTCAGACGTCTGGTTGATATATTTCGGACGTCTGAAATGCCACCGAAATACACTATTTCGTTTCTGATTTGATTTTTAAAATAAACAGACATCTGAATTTTATTTTTAGACATCTGAATTCCGAAGAGTTGCATCCTTTATGAAAAGATACAACTATTTAATCCATATCTCTTCATCAAAACTCTTCACGATCAATTGTATCTTTTTATATATTATAAATAGAGAATTGCTTAGATGATCCAATAACCGAATTTTATTCTAATTCTCTCTATCTTATTCAAAGCTCTCTGAGTTCTAAAAAGCTATCTACTTTTATACTTGATACTTTTAAACTTCCATATTCCTTCACGCACTTCACGATTATCATCAAGGAAAGGTTATAGGAAGGGTGTACTTAATATTCGACAATCCGTGTTATCAAGAACACAAAAGAGTCAACAATTATTCTGAATTAGTGAAGACCTCTTCAGTGGTTGAGGCAAGAAATCCCGTTCAGTGGTTCGGGTAATTGTGAACCTATTCCTCCGGGTGAAGTGAGGGTTTTTAGTGTTAGTGAAATACCAGAAGTGAGTCTGGGACTGGACGTAGGACAGTGGTCCGAACCAGTATAAATCGACTGTGTGATTTACTGCTTACTACTGCTACTTTAGTATTCTACTTATACTCCATTCTATACGATCCTTCCACTGCATAGCCTCTTTCAATTGGACGTAGGATAGTGGATCGAACCAGTATAAATCGACTGTGTGATTTACTGCTTACTATTCTATTATATATTCTACATCATATTTTCCATACTACACGATCATATACCATTGCATAGCCTCTTTCACAGATGTCTGCCAGACGAAATGATTCTAGGGGTCGTGGTAGTGGTTGTAGAGGTTCCCTAACTGAGCCACAAATAACTCCTATTCCACACGTTCAGACTATTAAGTTCACTCAGCTTTATAAGGAGTACATCCAACTTGGGGGTACTAAGTTTTCTGGTTCGGATTTAATGATCGAGGTCAGAAATTGCTAAACGATTTAGAGAGAATATTCTCTGGTCTTCAGATCACCGATGCATAGAAGCATCAGATGGCTTCCTGGCAGCTTAAGGAAGTTGCACGAAACTTGTAGGAGACCATTACTGCTCATTCACTGGGATTGATTTTTCTTGGTAGTAGTTTAGGTATAAATCCTAAAGAAATCATATCTCATTGTACATGTTTTACCTTTGAATCTATTCTAAAACTTGAAACTTTTAAGGATGCTTACAAGACAAAATGGATGTTAGAAGGAGGAATATCCCAATTATATCGGGAATTCTTGGATTTTAAGCAGGGCATCATTACTTTTACCAAATATGAGAGAAAACTCAGTGAACTATTCAATTTTGGCCTAGATCTGATTGAGATACCACTACAGGAAACAAGAAATTCATACTCGGTGCACGTCCACAATTCTATGACAATTCATTGAACCATCTCTACAATCCTTTCCTAGAGCTCTTGAACTACTCCACTAAATTAGAAAACTAACCCAATATCAAGGGAATGCAAGTCGTTCATGTGCCACCATCTCATGGATCCTCCTGTAGCTAAAAGAAAAGGAAGTTTAGATTTCAACAGAAAAAGAAGAAGTTGCAAAATTCAAACAGTGTTAGATATCAAGCCCAGAACCCTCTAGTAGATTTGTTAACCATTACTTGATTCAATTGCAACAAACAAGGCCATTACTCCACTATTTATCCTCAAGCGGCTAACTCTTCAGTTCTACCACCTCAGAATCCTTTCAACGACCTTTGCCATGCTTTCTTCGTTCAGGACACCATAAGAAGGACTACCCTACCAAAAGAAAGGGCAGAAATCGAGAATATTTGTGGTGACTTCATTTACCCCTCATTCTACTGGCAGTGACACTAACGGTACTCTTTTGAGTGCCTTTTCTCTATTTCCATATCACATTTGAGTTTTATTTGACAGTGGTGCTTCATGTATGTAACACCCCGCATTTTATGGAAATTTAATAATTAAATAATGCATATGTGTATATAAATGCATAGATATAAATGTATACATAAAGAATAAATTAAAGATTAATGCAAATAAAATGTAATGCATACATAAAAAGAAAGAAAAGATTGGTTGCTTATAATAACCCGGAAAATCAGAACCAATTTAAAATTTTTATTTTGGCAATTTTAATGAATTTTGAATATTTAAAATGAATTATTTAAATAACGATAAGAAATTTATTTTGAATAGAATTAGAAAGTATATATTTATTTGAATCGACGTTAGAATATAAATATTTATTTTTAATTATAAAAGGAATTGAAAATGGCGTGGTAGTTTGAAATTTCGATTTCAAATTTCAAATGAATGTACAGGATTCAAAATAAACCAGATTTTAGCGAAACCAAAAATATTAGAGTCTATTTGAAAATATCTTTCCAACGAATCCGAAAAATCAAATTTTATAGCGGGAATAAAAATTTATGCCTAGTTGAAAATTCAAAATAGTCGTTATGGAAATATAGCCCTTAAAAATGGAAATTTTGCAAAGGACCTTCGTTTTTGACGAAACCACTTTTGTTGGATTCGCGATATCAAGTTATTGCTCGATTCCAAAATTCGTAATTTTCTGAATCAATATGTGAGCATGGCAAAAGAAAACATGTTTTGTTAGTTCAGTCAATTTGGATCGTCCAGAAAATGGCCATTTTTCAAACGGTCTCCAAATTTGACGAAATAAGTTTTGTTAGGACCATATTGTCAATACGAAGCTAGAAAATATTTTTCGGGATTTTTTAGAGACCGTATGTGGCCCCCGTAAATCGAAATGTGCATTCAAATTCAATATATAGATTTATATTTTGATTTTGACGGAAACTGATCGAAATGGTCGAACTGGCTTACGATACATATCCCATTGTGTTCAGAATGGGGGTAATTAGTTATGGACGATAGTCGCTGGGCCTCGTTTGGTGTTTAAATTAAAAGTCAACTTTTTCGGAGAATAAAATAAAATAAAAATTATATATATATTTACCTTTTCCATTCCCCCTTTTATCCCCTTTTCCACGTTAGAAATTAAAATTAGAAAAAAAAATCCTAACCAGACCCGTCGCTCTTCCCCGATACCCAGCCACCGCCGTCGCCGTTCGCCCCCTCCCTCCGCGCCACTATTGGCGATTCCCCACCACCTCCCCTTATTTCTCCGACCCTCCTTCGCTGTAGAACCCCCACGCCCAAATCGAGGCCACCGCGAGACACCATGCGCAACCCCAGATCCGCTGGCCGCCGCCCCAGGTCCGCCGCGATGGCGCCTCCCCTCCAGCACACCTCCGACGCTACCCAGCAGCCCTACCACCAACCTGAATCTGTGAGCGAGCCCTCTCCTTCGTTCGATGGTGCATTTTCTGATTTTGTTTTAATTATTTTGTAAAAAAAATCTGACTTAATTTTTATTTGTTTAAATAAAGCTTTAATTTTTATTTATTTACATAATTATGATTATATTCATGGAAAAGAATAGATCTTTAAAGTGTTTTCATGAACAAAAAGGAATGATTTAAAAGCGTCGTAAAAATATATGAAGTAGAAATAGAAATATGATTTTTATTTATTGGAAGGAAGCAATAAAAATATGATTCTTCATAATATAAAGATAAGATTTTTATTATCTAGATAACGGTATAAAAATGTGATTTTTATGTGAATGGTACGAAAATAAAAATATAATTTTTATTAAGATAACTTCGCTTTAAAAATATAATTTTTATATATGAATCGAAATAAAAATATGATTTTTATAGGTGTAGCGAATTAAAAATGTAATGATTAATATAATCTGCGTGAAACAGATTACGTTGAAATCATGTCGAAGAATACAACGCATTAGAGACAAATCAAAAATCTAAACTGTTCAGAAATAAGGAATGGCGGAGTGGAACCCAAATGTGAGAACTTATCACTTTTATTTTATTTTCTAGTTAAAATAAATAATAGGATGCAAACGGTGCTTAGCAGCACCCGACACCCGTCGTCCACAGACCATGAATGACTTGTTTGTTTGATTGATTGTGGTGTGAAAATTGATTGTGTGATGTGGAATGGAACAAAATATTTTATAGTTAAAAATATAATTTTTAACGTGTATATGAATAAAATAAATATTCATAAACAAATCGAACGATTTGTTTATGTACACTGATTTGACTGATATTGATTGGGACGATAAATTTTACATATTGCCCAACTGCAAAAATAAATCTATGTTTGTTGTTTGAAAAACACACACGGGTATTGGGATGATATTGGACATACGCTAATCCTAATAATTAGTTGTATGCCAGTCGATTGATTGACAGGCTGTTCTAAGCGTCAAATATTTGTTTTTGATGCTTATGCAGTGTAGAATGCACTCTAGATGATGGTTGACTGTGTTGGATTGTTGTTGTATACACGTGTTGTATGAAATCCATATAATCAAATTATATGGTAATTGGCTGTGTTTGATTCTAGTTCAGAAAGAATGAATATTTTAAAATAACGAATATTTTAAAATAATGAATCTTTTAAAATAACGAATATTTTAAAATAATTTATATTTTAAAATAATATTCAGCAATGGATCAAAAAATGTGATTTTGATGTCCGATTTGGGATGGACACGAATATATTTAAATATATAAAGCCGTGTTGATTATATTAACGCCATTTTGATGTGAACAATATTTATATCGATTTTATTCATTTTTATAATGAATATCGAAAAGGAATTGATTTCGAAATCTAATGTTTTGAAAATATTATCATTTATATATCGATGATATGGAATATTCAATTTTGATTTGAAATTGAATACGAAGTTGAAATCATTTTGAAAACGAATTTAAAACGGTTTATAAAATACGCTTTAAAAGGAAATCGACGAAATATATATTATATATATTATATATATAACATAATGGCCTGAATAGAACGCGCCGCGCCGCGGAAGTTCGCGAATTTCGACCATTGACTTCGAACGGACATTACGGGAGATCCGACCGTTGGATTCTCCTAAAATCGGAACCATTGGGTTCGTATAGAAAAGTGATTTCTAATGAATATTAAAGATTTGAAATCTAACAGTTGGATTTGGAATTATGTCCAAATCGAATTTGGAAAAGGTCGCTATAAGTGCAGTTCGATGGTCGTTTATGGAAATCGACTGTACGGGCCTTGATAAAATTATTAAAAATATCAATAATTAGTGTAAAATCATAAGAAATGATTTGAAAAGAATAAGATGGAAAATTCCATATTTGAAAAGATAAAAATAGTTTTTTTATAGAAATGAACTAGTTTTAAACTAGAATTATAATCCAATTATTTTTAAAATAAATAAATTGGATTTGAAATGGTTTTAAAAATAACCAGAATTTCCAATATATATATATATATATATATATATATTGGAAACGGATTTGGATCGAAATTGTCTTCGGAATATTTCGATGTTGGATTTTGTGATTATACAGATACATACTGTTATGGAAATTTGAAAGATATAATTATATCGTTATTTCCAATACGATATTTGTTGGTTGTAGTATTTGATATTTAATATAAGACGATGTATTTTCTATTCAGAGCCTTGTATTTAATATCAAATGGGATGTTGGGTTTGTCGTGAACGGTGTCTTCACTAACACTATTCTTAAACCCAGTTGAGTTAAGAAAATTAGAAACTGACTGGAGATTGGTTAAGTTGAATCGTTTCCTGGGTATTGATCTGATGTTGGTTTCGGCCTTCGGGGTTAATACCTAGGGAATTGTTCTCTTACTAATTTACGGTTAGAGACTAATGGAAGGTGAATTGGGTTTATTGTGAACTGTGTTTTTACGACATTCGTTCTTTAACCCGATTTACGGTGAAACGTGATTTGGAATGTATATATCTTTTTATTAAGATTTAACAGGAATTTTCCAAAGTAAAGTTTTCCAATTTAATATATATTATATTGGAATTGAATGGAATTCGATTTGATAATAATCAAAATGAAATTCTGTGGAGGAAGACTGTTAATACAAATGGAATTTAAATGGCGTTGCCGATATCCCATTTATATTATTGGTCGGATACAGAAATTGATATCGATTATATATTTATTTGTTCTTCTGTGAAGATTCCATAATTAATGGAATGTGATTTGGGTTTGTCGTGAATGGTATCTTTAATAATACCGTTCTTAGATCCAAAGAAGTTAAGAAAATCAGAAACTAACTAGGGATTAGTTAAGTTATATGGTTTCCTGTGTATTGATCTAATGTTGGTTTCTGCCTTCGGGGTTAATACTTAGGGAATTGTTCACTTGCTAATTTACGGTTAAAGGTTGATGGAATAGAATGTGATTTTGGGTTTATCGTGAACCGTGTTTTAAATGACATTAGTTCTTCAACCCAGTTAAAGAGAGGATATGATTTCTCAAGTTAAACAATCGTGATTATTGATTTTTGGGAAGATTAAAACCAAGTGGAGTTTTAATGCATCTTTAATTAGATTGAAATGATATCCAAAGGAAGATTAGAGAATAAATTTAAAGAATTTATCTTTGATAAAATTAATGGGAACCTTTCCCAAAGTATAAGAATATTTGAATAAAGGAATATTCTGGATTGGAATGAGACATATGTTATCTTTTTATAGCACTTGTTTATTATAAACACGAGTTATTCAGAAAGACCGGGTTTATCCCATTCTGAATAACTGATTCGACGATGTGTCGAAGAGGAAGATGGTGGTTGAAGATCGGAGGTCTTTACATCGTTTGGGTGATTACTGATGTCTTGGTTGGGCTGTACACCCAAGACAAGGTAATAAGTGGTGATCGTCTAGACGTACTTAGAGACCTACCGGATATGCGAGGACATCTCCCCTGTATTGGACATATGAGGGAGGAATAAGGTGGCTCTGGTTTTGTTCAGACCCAGAACGAACTTGTAAATTGATGTGTATCTGACATCGGATTTCATTCTGTGTGATTGATAGACATCGGTTGCATAGCGTGAATTGCCTATGTGGCATGCTGAGATGCAAATGATCAAGGCTACTGTTGAAAGGCAGAGTCTTGTGGTTGATGATCAAAGCACGGCTTATATAAATCATAACTTTGTGTAGCGTTAATTCGCGAGCCTCACACACACGTGTGAACCAGAAATGGGAGAGGACCTCAGGGAGGGCATGCGTTTCCTTCTATCGAGGAGTGTTGTCAGCGTTTTGCATGCCCTGGCATTTTACTTATATGGATGATAGATAGGAGGCGCCTCGGTTATATCGGTCGATCCGGGACCGATAGTTTGGTCGGGATATGACCAGTTGACGCCCCAAAGGGCGGGGAAACACAGTGTTCAGGTATTTTAATCCACATCGAGTGGACGGCCCTAACGATCCAAAGGTCACTCGAGCTCTGAGCTAAGACACAGGCTAGAGCGTCTCGAAGCGGTGAGGACGATCCCTTGCCTCGGTTCACTAATGGAAATCCAATTTCCAATACGACATTTTGCGGTTTTAATTGTAAACCTATATATGGCGACATAGTGGTATGGGGCACTTATGCCGTCTATGATTGATACTTATGATTGAAATAGTTTTGACACTATACACTTATAGTAACAAAAAACATGAAATTTTACGTATCAAGCATTCTTGGCTATTACAAGGTAGGAACTCTATCCTCCGGCTTGCGTTGCATTGTGTGATGGGACCTGAGTCTTATAATAGCTTCATTGTTCTTTATTTAGTATTGCGCTGTTGTTTTATGCACTGGTAATCTTGGGAGGAAACCCGTTCCGTGGTATATGGCGTGGTCCCTGAATTTCCCTAACTTTAAAATAAAGATTAATAACTGTTTTTAGTTCTCACACCAGTCACATGGCTGACCCGGAGTTTATTGTTTTAACCTAAACTCTGGATGCCCCTATTTTCCGCACGGGCAACTAGTAGTTTCGGTTTTGCAGATTTATATCCACAGGATCCTGGTTTACAGCTGGAATGATATTCAGAAAGCTCTGTATCCATTTATCTCTTTCGGTTTTGTTTTGTATTATTTTTCGCTACATTTTAAATTGTAAATCTCTAATATTTATCGAATGTATAATATTTATTTATACTCCGTAATATTCTTGTATCCTGATGAAATTATTGTAATAAGCAATGAAATGTTCTTCTGTTTGTGTTCTGATTCGTCTTGTCCTCAAAACAATTCGTTCTTTCCTTCACGGGGAAGTTCGGGTTGTTTCATTGCTTGCTGTCAGGAAAGTGGTACAACAAATTAAATTAACAATTTCTAGTCAGTTGATTTTATTTTAGATACCTCGACTTGTCACAAATTTTCAATATAAATCAAGTTTTCAAATGTTAAATTCCAGTTTGGCCAGTTAGTTCGGTCGATAACATAGTGCAACCATGAAATAAATTCTTAGTTTGCTTGGCACAGTTTGCAAAGTGGTATTCTAATTTTCTCATGTATGGCTAGTCAAATCAATAAGGTCAAGAAGTGTTTGGGTATCATCGCTTATTCTTTATTCTATAAAATTTTAAGATTTATGATTAAGTACATACACCTAACTAAAAAGACCAAGGTTTACCACCCATGCACTGCCTCGCGGACTAACGGAGAGTAGGTAAAGAGCTTGGCGGATTGTGCAGGCCGACTTTGACTTTGTCAACAACGTGTCGGTAATCCTTAGGTGTCCAATCTCATAAAATGAGACCAAGATATTCCGACTTTGACTTTGTCAACAACGTGTCGGATAGAGCTTGGCGGGTTTGCACACCAACGCTCGATATACATGCAATGTTGGATACCCTTGGAATACTATTATTATTATTATCGAAAATATAAGCACAAAAGAGAGTTACGCGAATTCAACTTAACACAACTTAGTTTTAAAGATTTGAAAAGCCAATATAAGTATTTTAAGTCCTCCACTTATTTAAACAAAGTCTACAATATAGAATAGATTTCATGGCCATCACCTAAGAATCTCCCTATGTACCGGTTACACTATTATCCCTCAAAATTAAACTTTTCATTATATTTCTCATTCGATCTAAGTTGAGAGAAAAAAAATACTATCAACTGGCTAAAAATTGTAAACTTATTTTTTTGTATCAATTGAAAATGAGTCGTATTTTAAAAAAAAAATGGCATGTTACTACAGTATAAAGTGCATGATGGTCCTATTTAAATGGATGAAAATGAAAAGAAAGAAAAATAAAGAAAAATGAAAATGAATGAAATGCAGACTCCCCCCACACTTGGACTAAACAGTGTCCACACTGTGAACGTTTCCTAAATGTGAAAGATAGAACCCAAAGATGGATTAAATGTAAAATGATTTGTAGAACGAAATGCAATTTAACTATATGTAAGAAAGGATCATATATACAATGATATATGTGTTTGCGGTGCACGCGATGCAAAGAATTCCACCAACCATTTCCCCCACACTTGTTTCTGGCCCGATGAGTCCCATTCCCACTATGTCTAGGCATGTTTTCTAATAAGCAAAGGTTTTTGAAGACCATATCATCTTTAAACCTAGATTTATAGTCCAGGGGATAAATATCCAGGGTCGTCCTAACATGAAGTTTTTCAACCAAGCCAGCATTCCAAAAGTAATTCATGTATTCCACAAATTTGTCAGTGTAATTTTTCAAAAATTTGTGATCATATATAAATTCAGTGAAATTTGAGTTCTGAGTGTTGTTCAAAACTATGTGATCACATTTCTCATCATTAATTGACAACGTATTTTCGACACTGACAATTTGAAGTTCGTTTGAAATTTTCTCAAAGTTAAAATTTTCGAACTCGTGACGTGAATCCACTTCTTCCTCATTTGGAAACTCATCCTCATACAATCCAAAGAAATCATGTTCGTTAAAATCCTTTTCCAATTTTGAGTTTTTGAAAAATTCAACATCTTTATTATGTTCAATTTCAAAGATTTCAGGTTTCTCACAGCCCAAAAGAGGAAGATCAAAATCCAAGCTTAAATTTTTTTCCTGAAAAGAGTTGAAATCCAAATCATTTGTTGAATTTTGAACAACTTCATTTAGATCATCATTCTCAATTTCGAAAGTTGTTGTTTGAAAATTTTCACTATTAGTAAAGAATGGACTATTTTCTGATTCATCGCTTGTTTGAATTTGATTCTGTTGCTCTCGTTGTTCTTTCAAAGATGTCAATAAACAAAGAAGTTCATCGGCCTTTTTATTTAGTCTTTCTTCCCTCTCTCTAAGAATGTTAAGACGATCGTTGATTTGAGAGCTCTCGTTTTGGATTTCTTGATTTTCAAAATAGTTTGAATTTTCAGAAAATTGCAATTGAGATTGGAAAGCATTTTGATTTTGAAAATTAGGTTCGTAACCAAAATTGTTAATATTGGTGGGAAAATTTCAATTTTGGTCATTCTCGAGATGTGGATATGGGTTGTAGTTTTGAAAATTTTGATCGATTTGAAAATTATTTTTGAATTGGTTTCCAACCCCATGTTGATGTTGATCAAAAGTGTATTGGGATTCAAAGCTGTTTTGATATGAATGGGGCCCATAATCAAAATTATTGAAATTTGAGTTGAAATCGCAATTTTGATTATATCCATGGTTTTGAAATGTTGGTCAACTGGAAAATTTTGAAAATTGGCATCGGGCTCACGAAATTTTGGAAAATTCTGCCTCATGAGTTGTATTTCATACTCATACTCTTCAATAGGACGTCTACTCCGATTATTATCCCACATTTCCCTCAGAGATTTTTTTGAATTAGACATTTGAATGAAGTCACAGCAAAACAGAAATTATTCTCACTTCAAAATAATATAAAATGTCGAGTAGTGCTCTATTAATTGACTGACTCAATTGGAAGGGGGAAGAGGGACTTATGGCCGTTCGCGTATAGTATAAACTAAGGGATACGACCAATGTTTTACGGGTAGTATGCAACCTCTTTTGCTAGAAGTTCAATAAATTGAACTAATATATATCCGCGATCCAATTATATGAGACAGTCAACTTCACAAAACACCACTTTTCAATTATATTATTTTGAAATCAAAATTTTATTGTTGAAAAACGATGAGAGTGATGGCTGTAATTATGAAAATTCGTTCCTCACCAAATATATTCAGAAAATTCAGTCACACAACAGTCACAAAAATATAAATTGCAGAATAATTTTTTTTTACATTCAAGCCGCTGCCCCTGCAGAAGATTTTACAACAATTTCTATTTTATTTTTCTTTGCAGCAGAGCACCTGTAGAGTTAAAAGAAATTTACAGTGGGGTATGGCTGTCCTTCCAGAAATTGAGTGGGGCTATCGATTAAAATTCCACTACTGCAATCTTCTTGAATTCCTTGTCGTTTTCTTGAACACTATTCTCACTTTAGTCTTTTTTTTTGGAAGCAATAAAAAAAATATGAACAGACTAAATAGAAAAGAAAATACAATAAAACTAAGCTAAAGAATAAAAATGAAGAAAACTAGACCACACTTACAACTCAATAGGAAACAATGAAGTACGGTTTCAAAGTAATACCAATCCCACTTAAAAAATAATTAATTGGCAGGCCACCGAAACAAACCCTTCCTCCCTTATTTTTTTCCTTTTTTTTTTATAAAATACCGAAATAAACTCTCAGAAACCAAAACTCACGTCCATCATCAAATCAACCACGCCCCTTTTATAAGGCAATATATCACCCACCAAAAGAAATAAAAATTCGGATCAAGATCATGAGAGAATACCCAAAATTATTCGAGATACAAGGCGAAATACACGATCGACTTTGGTTGAGGACTAGGGTTTTCGAATCTATGAATCTGGGATTCCGATTTGGGGCTCTCGGGTGCGAACTGGTTTGAGGTGTACTGGCGCTTGTAGATTTGGTGTTGGGGGAGTGTTGCGATTTGTTAGTTGCGAATTTGGTTCTCTGGTTTTCGATTTTGGGTAGGGGAGATGGTACTCGAGGGCGACTGTGGTGTTGTGTGACTTGAAGCTGGTTTTGTGCTTGAACTGGTAGGTTTAATTGAAGGTCAGGGTACGGATCTGATTTTTGAAACTACGGGGGTATTGCGTGATTTTTGAAAGTGTGGGGGGAGTCTGATTTGCGGCAATGGTATTTGGCAGTTTTGATGGCTGAAGCGATGGCCAACGGTGAGGTTTGAAGGGGAAGGTGCGGTTTCACTGAACAGGGCGTGGTGGAAAACTGGTTTCTGGCGTTTGAAGCAGCGTTGGTTAATTCGATGGTGCTAGAGGAGCATGGCGTTTGAATGGCAATGAGTGGTTTGTGAAGATGAATCGGGGTATTGCTTTGTGTCCGCTGGAGTTTTGAATTGCGCTGTTAAACGGTGTGACTGAGGTGTACGGTGGGTACCGGATGGGGTTTGGATTATGGAGGATTTAACAGTAGTGGACTTGCCGAGGTGGTAAGGTGAATTTGTGGTCTTGAAGCAGATGGGAATATGAACTGGTGTTGGTAGTTGGATTAAAGAGATGCTGTTGCGTTTTCAAGATGAAAGGTGGATGATGCGTAGTGATTAAGGGAGGTGGTCGGATGGCTGTATGTCTAGTTTGGACATTGAATGGTGAAGGGAAGTCGAGGCAAGCAGCAAGTTTATAAATCAAAGCAAAAGGAAAAAAATTGGAAAAGGATTTTTATTTTATTTAATTGTGGAAGAAGAATAACCAACGGAATAGGAAGGGAAGTTGTAAAATAAAAAGAAAAGGAAACAAATTAAAAAAAAGGCAGGGATTTTTTTTTTCCTGGACGGGTCTCTCTTTTATTTATTATTTTTTTTACAGGGAAAGAGATTTGTGAGAAAGGGAAATGAATTGTAAAAGAGAAATATAAGAAGTTGGAAAGAGAATTGAAAAAAACGGAAAGAAATCAGAAAAATAAAAAGCAAGTTTTTTTCTTCTCCTAATTGGAAGATTATAGCATCAACATGTTAATACCAAATCAACCAATCAAGATCTTTTTTTTATATATATACAAGAAAACGAAAGGAAAATAAATAAATAAAAACTAACACGAATCAGAAATTAAATAAATAATAAAATTTAATCGTTACCTCCCCGGCAACGGCGCCAAAAACTTGATCGTCGCCAGTCTATGAATTAGAAAAGTGCGACATTTGTAATAAATTCTGCAAGCATACAGGTGTGTAGCATACAGGTCGAACACAGGGAGGTTTAATTAATTTTTTTTTCTTGGGCGTGTTAGACGAAGCTGGAGGTTGATTTTGCAAAACAAAATAAAAAGTGAAACTACAATTAAAAGATGCAATTAAATTTACTGCAGATTCGAATCTAATCAGATCTGTAATAAATTCAACGATTAAAAATAAAATAGAACAATGGAAATAAAATTTCAGAACAGAATTAAACGAACAGAAAATAAAAATTAGGATTACCGCTGAATCTAATCAGACGGTCAATCACTAATGAAAAGAAATGAAAAATACAAATAGTGTTCTACCGAATCTAATCGTGTAGACAACACTAATTGCTAAGAAATAGAAAATTGCTTAAAAAGAAAAATGAATTTTATTGATGAAGAAGAGAATAGAATGAGATATATGATAGGATGGTGGCTACAATGCCATTACAAGGGTATATATAGGGTAGATAGCCAAACCCTAACCCTAACCCTAATGATACTGGGCCTGGTCATTACATCACTAATTAGTTTATAATGAGAAACATAAATGGGCCTTAGATAAATAAAGCAAATTTGGGCCTTTTCTCTTTTCCTCTTGCTTCCTTGACACTTCTTCATTGATTTGTGATGTGCAAAGCCTTGTTATCAATCCTTTTCTTGTCCAACCGCAACTAGATGTGATATCTTCATCTACAATTCTTCAAAATGCAAATACACAGCAAATTGAACTCTATTTTTCTACAATTCTGGTTGCATGCGGGCTGGGTTGGAATATCTGTAAAAGTAACAAAACAATACCCAAGTAATATTTATTTATATACAAAAGATAGGATATAAGAGCATAAAATAAACATATTTCTATGTCAATCACTTGCGTTGTAAATGTGTTACATGCAAAGATTATGTATTAATAATAAAAGATAAATAAAAGAAAAAGATTCACACAACAGGTTAAATAAAATATTGTAGAAAACATGAAAAAGAAAAGTAAGAAGAAAATAATAAGTACCATTATTCTAAGCCTTGTTAACAATAGCCTTAGTAGCCTAGTTGGTTAGAACATGTGACTTGCATACAAGAAGTACAAAGCTCGATCCCTGCCGCCATCATATTTTTGTTTTAAGGGAACGGCTGAAATGACACATGTTCATGAGGGAAAACATGTATAAACGCACATATGAGGAAAAATATACATATAAAGAAGTAAAGAAAATATATGTATATATGTATATGCGAATATTCGCATATATGTGCAGGAATATATATATATATATATATACACACACACACAAGAGATAAAATTCAAGATATTGTTGAAATCGTAGAAATATAGCAAGAATCAAATAACAGTGCAATACTGTTTGAATTTTGAAAACGTAACGAAAGTTGTGCGTATATATATGCGTAAAATGGCCGTTAGAAGATTTGTATACGTATAAGAAAATTACATGTGAATATAACAGCCAAGTAAATACCAGAAATTCAAAAATATAAAAATTAAATTTCTGTGCCAAAACTGCTCATGGGACCCGGGGGTCGAAACCCCCCAGATCCGGGCATATTCATTGACATATCTAGACCGTTTTCTTAACCAGGTTCAATGATGAATCAGCGCTGCGTGTATGATAAGATCCTAAACACCTATAATAGGCAAGCAGAGCCTAGCCTAAATCTCACATTCTCTGAGGCAATGTCTAAGCTCTGCCATTCTTTCTCCTCCTCCTCAAATCTCTTCAGAAAAATCAGATAATTAGTTTAGGAAAATTTTGAATCAAGATCTGAAGGAAAAGAATGAATATTAATTAGAAGTTGTTCAAAATCAAATGTGAAGTGAGGTAATTTTCTTGATATGGCCTATTCTATTTTCTTCCTCTTTCTTCCCTTTTTTAAGTAAAAACTATGAATCCAGTGTTGTTAGGTTTTGATAAGGGGAAAACCACGAAATGCTAGATCTGGACCAGATCCAGGATTTGGAAAGCAAATAAGGTGAGTGGATTTAAGTTATATCATTTTTGATAATGATATATTATCGCTTAACATTCCCCATTATAATATGATGTGAATTTGCTATAATAATTAAAAAAAGAATTGAAATGTTATATATGACATGTTGAAATATGATATGTTGAAATGCTTAAACATATATTAAAAAGTTTAAAGTGACGAATATGACATGTTAGAATATTAATATGCTAAGATATTAATATGTTGGAAAATTCATATGTTGGAATATAAACTTGTCAAAATATGTGTAGTAATTATTGTTGTCTCAATTCCATGTTAATTTGTGACATTTATATACCTGGACCTTTAATGGTAGAAATTGAGAACATTAGATATTAGTTTGTTCGATTTGAACAATTACACGATTAAACGATTACATGTTAGAATAGAATTTATTTTATGTTAGAAAGAACATGCGACATAAAGTGGGTTTAATATGATGACATGTGAAATATAGATTTTAAAGAATGGAAACACCTAAATTATATAGAAAATTTATAGTGAATAGGAAATTGTAACCATGCTTAGACATGAGGTTAAATTACACTTGTGATAGAAGCCTGCCCGGAACCGCCTGGCATATCCAGCATTCACATACGGTAAATCTAATGTGAGGGGTCTAAGGGCATAAATAAAACATGTGGTGGTGCTAAGACATGAGGTTAAGTCAAGTTGTGGTAGAAGTACGCCCGGAACCGCCCGGTAAATCCAGCATCCACGAGTATAGGCTTAATGTGAGAGGTCTAGTGCATAAATATATACATATATATAAATATATGTAAATAGTAGGACTGATGAATGACATTAATGGTAATTGATGGAGATAAATGGAACTGAATGAAAGACACAACAGTAAAACGAAATTGAATGAACGGGGAATGATAATAACCTATTATAAATAGATTACATTAATGAAAATGTTATATAGTAGGTAAACTTGTCCTAGGGACAAGTGGATATTATAACTTAGGTTATAATAAACTAGTGAGAAAATGTGATAACTTGTGTAATGAGAAAAACGGTACTTAATTGTAAATTAAGTAATCAGCAAATGGTGGAAATTTATGAATGCAAGAAGCTGTACTTGATTATAATTAAGTAATTTGAATACTTGGAAATCTGAAATATGCTGATAAGAATAACATGTTAAGGCTTGTCCTAAGGACAAAGGAAAATTATAACATAGATCACAATAAATGGAAAGGAGACTTATTAATGATCCTTAGTTAAGTGAACTAAGTTAATAAGTAAACAACAATAAGTTATACTGATAGTGTAAGAGGGAATTATGATTAAATAGGAAAGAATGAGGCAAACTTATGAAATGAAATAAGTCTTATTTAATCATAAATAATGACTGACATGTTAAATAGAAAACATGTGAATGAAGATATACTTAATTACATATTAAGTAGAACATGTTATTGTAACTTAGAAATCAACAAGAATAGAAAGGGATTGTGGATTACAGACCTTGGATCACAATATAGAGAATAACATGTTGTGGGCTTATTAATGGGCTTAAATGGGTTAAGTTATAAAACCGAAATTAATAAGCAAGAGAAATTTGGTAACTTGAATAAGAAGTCAATATGAATGACAATAAGCAAGTTAAATGTAAACCTGATGAGGTAAAGCAAGCGCATAGAGGAATGTTTAGAAATAGGGTCTAATAACATATTAAAATGGGGTGCTTGGACCCGTTCACACGTTTGAGGGTGAATAATACAACAGGGTAGATCACTGTTGTGTCATGAGGCACGAGGTGAGCACATGTTCATCAGATTATTCTGTCGGCTTCGAAGGACTGGAAGGGGAAGTACGCGGCTTCCTGAGATACGTAAGGTGTTCCTAATAGTCCTTTGTGCGGTGGCAGATGTTTAGGCTATGCTCGCAGAGGTTAGGTCTGCACGTTACAACCAGGTGGGTGGGACTTGACTGCAAAAGTGGCTTTGCAATCAAAATGCTATGATGTTGTGACATTAGGGTGATTCGGCGGTCGCCTCAACGGGGAGGCAGAGGTCAGGACCGACAAAGATAGTAGATCGTCGGGTACCTGTCATCAGCAACCAGTGGGATGTGAAGAGACTCTTGCTAAACTCTATAAACCGTTCATCTTTCACCATCGAGGTACGGTGGTTGTGGGGAGACGCCAACTAAATGTTTAGATTGTTTGTTAGGGGCAAGTCACTTAGCTTTTATAGTCTTTACTTGTTGAGGGAGGGGCCGAGGTGGGCCATAACCACCATGAAAAACAGACCCTAGGAATATTTGTAATTTGAGGCTCTTAAAGACGGGCCTGTACAGATATTGAAAAGGTCCTGACCGAGTTCCGCGTTTCTTGTATAGCCCTTCCACGGAACTCAGTGCATATTATGTGCAGTTAAGGCATTAAATATGATTGACGATATGTACGTAGGAAAGTCTAGATACATGCATGTCTGCTCGCGTAGACTTGAGGGCAGTACTCTGGTATGAAATCTGATTCGATCAAAGGTGATAGTCCATATGATTACGAAGCATAGTAATGACAGATATATGCGGAACGTAGCATTTTTGTGTAGAGATCCGTAAGTCACTCCGATGTAGCATAAGGGACCGCATTCATTTCTGTAGCATTACAGTAGAGACCGTGAGAGTGGGGTACCATGGGGTGTACCTCAATATTGGGGGTAACTACATATATACTGTGTTAGGTTAATCCATTGGGAAGTAAATGGGTACGACGTGTGTGTGAGCATTGAGTGTTGTTAACCCATGTAACCTAACAAATAGGAAAATATGATTGAACGGTATATGTAGGATTATCCAAAGTGCATAGATTAAATCTAGTCACCAGAATTGTGTTATGACCCCCTCCTCATAACATACTCACAGGTTAGATTTGTGGTAGAGACAAGATAATTTTGGATGCTAGTTAGCCAGTATTATTAACACGCTAAGGTTATACTTCGATTATATTATATTTTAACCATTCCACTGTGAGATATTTTCTGTGCTCTAACATATTTTATGTCTTTGTCTTTTCTGCAGGTTACCAGAGCAAATCTACATGAGTTTCGACAGATTAGAATTTTGAAAAAAAAATGGTCTACTGGAATTTGGGTTGTTACACTTAGTATTAGAGCCTAGGTTTAGGATTCCTGTACAAATAGTGAGTGAACGTATTTGTATTTTTAGAAATATAAATATTATATTTATACCTAGGTCCATAGAGAAACCAACTAAATAGGAAGAGTATAATATGGTAAGAATTAGGATGACTGTTTTGTACACTAAAGGAATGAATATGGAAATTTGAGACCCTTAGGAAATTAGGGTGGCAATTGTACAATATACTTTGTAAGAAAGAAAGGTGAATCCCATGTGTTAGTGTTTCAGATTAGTGGGTTTGGTAGTAAAACCTTATAAATTGGAAAAGGTTAAAAAGAAGAAAAATGGATTAAAAGTATATGTAGTTGAGAGAATTGACTTTTTGGGAGTGTCTAGGAATGCCTAGAAAAATTGGAAATTCGCTTTGAGTCTAACCTTATTGTTAACTTTTAAGAAATTAAAATTGTAAAAGTTATGGGAAAATGGTTTATGATGTTTTCAAGTCGTAATCTTAAAAGTTATAGTTTTAAATATGTAAAGTACACATATTCAGTTTTAAACTAAAATGGCGTGTATTTTGCAAATACTGATTTCTTGCGAAAAATTTGTCTAAAGCAAAATTCTCTCGGTAAAAGGTGCACATTATAGAGCATGTATAGCTCGCTAGTTTCCTTGTTATATTTCATACAAGAATTTTTAATAAAGAATGCTTTGAAGTCTCTATTCTTTCGACAAACATTTTTGATAAATTGTTTAAAAGAGAAAATTTTGTTAGGTCGAAAAAATAAGTTGCTGAAATTAAGAATAGAGTAGATGGTTGCACCTTGTAATACGAAACTGAACCGACCTTATAAGTAAGAACAAGTTATAAACCCGATTAAGAAATAGTTGTCCCTAGCTACTCCAGTTTTTGTGGTTTGAGAAAAAATGATTTACATTCTTTTTTTTAATATAAAATGACATGTTTTATGGTTTGGCAAAAGTAAGTTTTCATGAGGAAAATAAAATTTTGACACTTCTAATTTTTGAAAGAAAATTTATATGAAAAAGGCCAAATCGTGTTTTAAAAGAATGGAGTAGGTAAGGATTAGTTTCTAGGGAAGATGAGAAAAGTTTTGAGGCTATGAAGAAAATAGCGAGAATTATCTTGATATAATAGTAAGTTCCCATTGAATGCGCAAGCATTGAAAAGCCTAGGGTGTTACTTGAAATAATTGTTGGTACACAGTTAGGACTAGTGGTGACTACTAGATAGTAAAAGGGAAAGTAAGTACTTATATCATGTTGCTAATTTTCATGTTAGGAGTACAACCCGTTATTGCATTTCTGTTGGGATCGTTCTGTTATTTTTCTTGTTGGGTAGTTAGGGTAACACCTAAACGTGTCGTGGATCCCATGGTTTCAACTTTTTTGTCTAAGGGAATATAGTCCTGAGATTCTTGCCCTTAATAATAGCTGTGCAGAGCATCTGTTTTTCTATTTTAGTTGAAAGACTAGAAGGCTTATTTGAAAACTAAACTTAGATTAGTAGATTAAATAAGTTAAAAAAAGAGTAAAAGCATAATTAAAAAGGAAACAACAAATTAAGTAAAGCGAAAAACTTGGCAAATTATGAGAAAAGTTGAATAAGAGTAAAAAAATTCCAAGATAAGATGAAAAAGAAAACCTATAATAAGAAAATTTTCTTATGTGGGTTGTGCTTGAATAGGAAAATAGGGGAATTTTTATAAATAGTTTCATAAAATCCAAGTACATTGGAAAAAAAGTCAAAAAAGAAAAATGGGAGATGTGAAGTTTTCACTTTCTGCCTTTTAGTAACATAAGAAATCAGATTTAGAAAATTAGATTTTTCTGAAATTCGGAAAAATAAAGTTGGTTGGTAGGATTTTAGATGCAACAATTTGATGAACTACTCCCTTGCTCTGCAAGAATATGGGAAATTTGGATGAAAATATATTTTGATTTTCAAAATTTTGCATTTATGCAGAACTGCCAGTGTATTTAGGATGTGAGCATCATATTTTAAAAGGATTTTTGAAATTTTTTAATACACATAGAAGGTACTGCTTAGGCATACGTGCATTATTATGTTGTATTTCATTTTGCACAGGTGCATAATGTTTGTAAAAATTGGGTGCACACATGATGGATGTATATTATGTGAGGAGTTAATTAATTTTTACCCTTATCAAATTTCGGAGACGAAATTTCCTAATGATGGGAGAATGTAACACCCCACATTTTATGACAATTTAATAATTGAATAATGTATATGTGTATATATTTGCTTAGACATAAATGTATATATGAAGAATAAAATAAAGATTAACGCTAATAAGATGTAATGCATATATTAAAAGAAAGAAAAGATTGGTTATATGCGGTGTAAATGTGTCATATGCACTAATTATGCATTAATAATAAATGAGAAATAAAAGAAAAAGATTCATGCAATAGGTTAAATAAAATATTGTAGAAAACACAAAAAAGAGAAGTAAGAAGAGAACAATAACTATCATTGTTCTAAGTCTTTTTAACAATAGTTTTAGTAGCCTAGTTGGTTAAAACATGTCTCTTGCATATAAGAGATACACAGTTCGATCGACCCGCTGTTGTCATATTTTTCGTAAATTTCCTGAAGCCCACGAGTTCGTAAAACCGTCCGACCCAATAATTGTGTGAAACTTTTATATGGCCGTAGACATTACAATATATGTTTCTTCCGTCGCGAAGCCCTGATCTTTCCATTCTCTCAGGTCAAATCCATTTTGCTACTCAACACAATCTTGATCTTTTAATCCTCTTCGGTATCGAGCATCTTCCAATGGAGCTTCCTTCGTCAAAACGAGCGCTTACTCATCCGGTAGCTGTTCATCGATCTAAACCAAAAAAGCATGTGGTAAGATCTATTTAAACCCTCCGTTAAAATTGAATTCCTCAGCTATTTAGATCTGGATGATCATTTGATAATCACTCTTCTATTCCAATACGTTTGCTACATAATTGTTTTCCAAAAACTTATTAGAATGAATAGTAGATTAGTTTGGATAATATAATTAAAGTAAAGAATGTAACTGGTTCATTTATAATACTAGAGAAATTCATTGAGTGTTGAGGCAAAATGAGAAAGAATAAGGGATTTAGTTATTGTTGGTGGAATTGATTAGGAAAAACAAGGTGTTTCACCAAACATTCAGTTATTGTTGGTGGAATTGATTATTCTTAGTAACATAGTTTTATTGTCTTATGCTATTTATTAGCTTTTATTATCTGAACAGTTAGACTGAAAGGGGCAAAAATTCTAAAATAGTTACTAATAGTTTGGTCTTGAATGAGATGAATGAGCTGCTTTTGCTGAGAATGTCTTACTGCATACATGTGAAACTGAAAAAAGAGAGAATTGCATCTCGAACTCAAAAATGAGGCGAGGGAGGGAGGGACGTAAACTCTATAGTGCATATGGTTATGAAAAAAGGCATATTAATTGTAAGCCGCATAATCTCAGCTCCAACCTATAAACACACATGAATATGAAAAAAGGAAATCTTAATATGCTCAGCATATGGTAGAAGATTGATGATCAATCTCAATTTCCAGTAAAAGAGTTATTGACTTTTTAATTTTTTTTTTTTTTTTTTTTTTTTTTTTTTTTGCAGGGAGGAAAAGGGGTTCAAAGTACGTAAATTGTTTATCTATTCTATTCTTCACATGTGTAGGAAAATACATCAAATTACAATATGTCACCTGTTTTCCAGTTAAATGCTCATCTGAAAAGTCATTCAAGTCTACCCCAGACATGATCAAGAAATGAAGTTTCTTCTGGTAAATATTTAGTAAATTATATATTAGTTAAAATTGTCAAATAAAGATAATAGTGTACAAGTGAATATTCTTATCTTATTTTCTTTTCAAAATATGTTTGTGTTGTAATGTTTCAGCAGTTTTATGTCCTTTCTAATGGATTGCTATCTTCATTTTGGAGTTTGTTCTTCATTCTGTATGCTTTTATGGCTGAGGCTCCTTCTCTACTTTATTTCCTTCTAACACATTCAACTTTGTAGGTCAAGGTTGGGCTCACTTGGTTTTGGTATTAGACCATTTAGGTAGCAATATACCGTTGGTGCCATGCATGGGGATTGTGACTTTAACACATCACACCGCTGACCTTTCTCGTAACAACGTCATACATGCACAAATCACAATGCACATTTAGGAAAAAAAAAGTGCAGTTCCCATCGTAAAAGTGTGTCCTAATGCACAAATCACAACGTCATACTTACATTTTGATTTCACTTATTGTTGCATGCATGACCGTCGTGAAAATTAATAATCACTTTAGTTTACCATCAATAACAACTTATAGGATTGTCTTCCATCTTTACTAATGGTTTAAAATTCTTGATCGAGAAGCTGAAGGTAGCTGAACCTTTATAGCTTCTAAATAACTAGTTTTGTTTCGAGTGATAATTTGCCTTTTAGATCAAAGTTCTAATTAAGGTTTTGTAAGTTGGTTAGATGTTGATAAATATAACTTTATGTTTTACGGATTTAAACCACTAAAATGTATTTTCGTTTATATGATATTTATTGTTGTTACCGAGTTATTTGTTTTCTTTTATTTTTGTTGCTAGTAGGTTTTACAGATGTTTTAAAGTAAATGTGATTTATTGAGATTAGCTTGCCTTGGGTGTGGTAAATTCATGACATCCATAGGCGAAATGATCTCAGAAATGAAATGTACGCTGTCACCAGCTTAAATCTTTAGCATTGACAGGATTGGAGCTCAGTAATAGCGCCATATACCATTCATTGTTTTATAATCTTCGTAACTTAAGAAAAGGTTATAGTTGAATACAACGATTGTTCAAGATTAGTTGCTGATGATAATTTGACAAGTTAATGAGATGTAGGTAGATTTAAGCCTTTGTTTTACAGAGGGAACCTACTTAAATCTCCTGCAATCAAAAGATATTATCTGTCATTACTGAAGCCAAATATATGTTGTCAATCAGAAAATTTTGTAATTTAACATTATTGTTGGGTTATTGAGACAAACCATCCTTGAGCATGGCAATTCAGTAATGCTTAGAGGCTGAAAGTTCTCATAAAGGAATTTGTGTTGTCATCAACTTATTCTTTTGCATCCACAAGATTTAAGTCAAATAACAACACTACATTCATTGCTTAACAAAGATATGCACAGTTCAGCTCTATTTTGGGCCCTTTCAATTATTAAATGGGGCATTCTAGCCATCTCTACTGTGATATGGTACTTGGTTCTGTTTTGGACATGAATCAAGTTGATCTGTGTCTGTTTGGTATCATAAAGATTTACAAATACTGAATTAATAGACTTTGATTTCATTACATTATGTTGCTTGAGACAGCAAAGTCAAAGCGGTCCATGAAAGTCATTTAGGTAGACAAAAAAAAAAAAAAAATCATTATAGATTATATGTGTACTCTACTGTGAAAATTATTATGTGTCCGGTTTTCAATGCGTTATAAAATGATAGTTTGTATAACATGAGTTTTATATTGGTTCAAAATAATTCGTTAATGTGATAGTTTGTATAACATGAGTTATATTGGTTCAAAATAGTTTATTATCAATTTATTTGTTTAATATTTTGTGTTTTAATATTTTTTTTGCTTTATGGTTATTGAAATTGAATTTTTTTATGCTAGACTGATTCTGTATTTGTATCTTTTGATGCATCGTTTGTTAGGGTATATGTATGATTATCTGATTTTTGCGAATGTCAGTGTCCATGCATGCGTGGTCTTTGTGAAGTTGTCTTAGCTATAGCATTATGATTTTGATAGTATTTGAAAATGTAGTGGGTTTAGATGAAAATTCCAAGAAAGACAATTTGCAAGTAGTTGAGATCGTGAAAGGTATGTATCACTGAATATGTACGAAGGTTGGATCAGACTAAATCTATTGCTTGGTACTTTAATTTTCTATCAATTTCTAAGTTCAAAATTTGATTGCTTGGTTCAGTCCACATATATTTATCTGTTGAATTTAGTCCAACCTCAACTGTTTATATATTTTCTAATATGGATGTAAATTTAATATTTAGTTTGGGCTGATCAAAAATAAATTACAGTAAAAAAAAGTTGTGCAGTTATGCAATATTCAATTATGTAATACCGTATAATCAATTGTGCAGTAGCCAAAATATGATACTTTTTATCTAATATATTTCCATTTAGTAGATATGCATATTTGATACCACATAGTCAATTGTGTGGTTTGTATGCTTCAGGGGAATCCTCAATACACAATAGTTGTCAACATTCACTTAATTGTTTCCAGAACTGTCAACATTATACTCAATATCAAGGTTTCTTTGTATTGCGCAACTCGGTCCTTCCCAACTATCAATAGCCAACCCTGCAGACAAAACGGTTAATTTTCAAGAAAGTTTCTGACAATGTAAGACACAATGTGAAATTTTGTTTCTGTGTTGCAAACTTAGAGTATGTGTATACATCACACAGGCAAGCAAGTTTTGCGAATCTGCCCTTCATCTAGAACCTGGTTTATCTTGGAGCTGCTTTGGTTTTAGTTGAGCTACATGTTGTGGAGGGACGAAATAAAGAAGCAGTTTCTTTACTTGAGGGGTCTCTCAAAGACTGGGCTGATGATTCTCTCCACAACATAAAAAAGATTGGATGGCCAGATGCCTTAAATCCAGGAATAGTAAAAAAAAAAAAAAAAAAAAAAGGTTGATTGCGTTGCATTTCTGTCAACCGGCTGTCATGTAAAATTAGATTTTGGATGGAGGTCTTGTTCTCGGCTGTAATATGTATATTTATACACACGGAACGGATCCAGATGCTGTAGATGACGGTGAAGATAATGAAGTTGAAGACATGAATGCAGACTAAGAAGATGTTACTCTGCTTTAAACCTGATATATCGTATGTTTCTTTCCTCTTCTGTAAAACTTATACAGTGATTTAGTGGAATAGAGATGCCATTTGATTAATCAACTTTTCTTGTTCAGGTTCAAATTCCAGCAGAATTCCATAATGAAGTAATTGTGGTCTATCTATAGTTCTTCTATTTTATTTTTTACGCCAATGATGCTGAAATGTCCGTCAATATAGATACATGGGTACAACATGGCAGGTGCATTTTGTGTACAAGTAATAAATATTATATTACATTTCATACATGGGTACAACATGACAGTTATTAACGTTTGTTGGACAAATATTATATTAATATTTTGTGTACAAGTAATAAATATTTATGCTGAAAAGCTTACTAGTGAATAGTAGTAGACAAATTAAGCGTCTTGGTTTAGCACATGCATTTTGTGTGACTTCTCAGTTTCCTTATGTTGCATTTCTGAAAGCTTACTTAAAAGAGGCGATAAAAACGTCAACCCAAAGCTGGGATCATGTCTCCTGGTGCACAAGTAAGCTATTATTTTCTAATTATTTTCACAACATTTTCTACTTTATTACTCTCTAATTATTATGCTCTAATTTTTATCTACAGTTACTAGTATGAATAAGACACAAGTCAGTGACTAAAAAGCATTCTGTATGGCAACAACTAAATTTTGTATAATGGATCCTAGCTTTCTCTCTGCATACCTTGGTGCTTCAGATCTTGATCTGGTAAGTTTCTTATAGTTCAAGGCTGATATGTGTATTATATACATCACCAGCATGTGGTCCTTGTTGGATATTAAAACCGAAACCAATTCTGGGCTGTGGATTTAACTTTTATCTCTGTCAAAATTAGCATAGAGGAGGTATTATAAATGCTTATCTTTCAGTTGTCTTGCTGCTTCAGTTGCTTAGATAGTTAATTAAAGAATACCATTAAATTGACTTGCCTGACTTAAGCACCACTTTGTTATTGTTTATGTGCCTATGCCTGTTGCTCCTTAATGCATTTCCAGGAGCCGACTTGTGGTGTCCCTAAGCTTAGCGCTCACCTCTCCAGCTTATATAACCTGTAGCATTTTGTTTAACTTGCGTAAAAAAAAATTTTAGCACATAAATATGTACTTTGTATACCATGTCCAGTCCAGAATATGTTTCCATATTTGTATGGTAACGCATGAGACATATGTTGCATATAATTATATTTGTATATTCCCTCATGTATAGTAAAGAGACGACTTGTGGATTTATAAACATGGTTCATGTATATAAATAAGTAAAGGAGGTTCCAGGCTGTTGACTGATAATTTCTGCAATATTATGTATATTGCAAGTAAAGGAGGTGAAATACAAAGTAGTGGTAAACAAAAATACCAGAAACTTCACATGCCATGCAAGGTTATTCTGTTGTCTCAAAGACCACCACGTCAGCACTCTGACAACTAATAAGTGACCCCAACCATCACTAAGGTGTTTCTCTAACCAGTTACCAAAGGTACTCAAAATCTATGTCCTGATTTCATTTTAACCATCACTAAGGTGTTTCTCTAACCACAGTTTCAAGCAAAAGCAGTAGTGTGACCCAATATATGCCTATCTATTTGTTATAATGGAAGTTCTAACCCGTATTTTAACAAACTAGCTAGTGAAAGCTCCTACAAACTACATCCGAAATGCAAGAAGCTGCAAATCACTTCAATCATTTTCACCGATGATTTAATTATGTTCACAAAAATTACTGGCCTAAAGATCAATCTTCAGAAATCTAACTTTATGGCCGCTGGCATTTTCAATTTTCAACTAAATGCAATCTCAAAATTTTCTTTATTGCAGTCACACTATGACATTGTTAGATACCTTCGGTTCCCTTTGGCAATGTCCAGAATAACCAAATCTCACTGTTAGCCGCTTTATCGAAAAAATTAAATATATTATTTTTTCTGTGACTCTGCATTGATTCAGAACTTTTTTAACTCTTAAGAAGTTACCGAGCATGATTAGAACTTCCATGGTTTATAAAAATTGGTTGCCCAGTCATGGGATGAAGGTGATATTAGTTAAATTAATGTCACTCAATAGTATGCCACTGTTGAAGCAATGAGTAGCATATAAGAAATCATCAGACATTGTGTTCCTACATTTGATGAACATGAATACATTAAACTAAGTAAGGCGGCAACAACTGAGTAGGACTTCCAATATTATATGTAACTTAATAAAAACAAGAGAAACTTCATCATTGTCATTATGAATTGTACCATTTAAATCCTCTATTCGGTTATAGAGATTTTTTTTCTTTTCCTGTTTTGCTTTGAGACTTTGATAACAGTATTTAATGCTTTTATATTAAGGTTTCTATCATGTGAATCATTTTTGTCTTGTTGTCTTAGTTCCATGCAAAAGGGTAGGAACCTTGTTTTCTGCTGATCTATTTGTTTACTATTATAATGGATTTTCTGTTTGCAATTGTGGTTGAAGCCAATTATGTTACCAAAAAACAAGACCTTTTTGCAGCATACGAACTTACAGATGAGGACAAGGCAGAGATTGATAAGCTGAACAAGGATCCAAGAATCGGAGAACGACTCAGTAGCTTAGTAGCATAATACCTTATTCTGATTTTATCTAATGATTATCTATTATTATGAAAGATGTTTTGATACAGATTGCAAGGTTTATTGCACCATCAATTTATGGCCATGAAGATATCAAGGCAGCAATTGCACTTACCATGTTTGGTGGTCAAGAAAAAAAAAGTGATTCTTGTTTTATGTTTTAAAATGATATTTGAGCTTGAGATTCTTGTTTTATATTTAGCTTGCAGCCCTGGTTGACCACTTATGGGATTAATGTGTTGCTCATCATTTATGCAGGATTAGTATTCATGAAGCCATGGAATGACTAAGTATCCATGTATATAAGGCTGGAATTGTAACTTCTCTCTAGGATCGTTGTTGTGTCATTGTTGTTGCCAATTTTGTTGGTGGAAGGTGAATTTGTTTCATTTTATTAGGTATGATTCATTGAAAACATTTACTCAAAACATGGAACTCACATATCCAATTGTATCTCAATTTGACATCCTTTGTGTTGTCAATATTCATTTCTTTCTTAAAGTCATTTTCTTAGTTGTTTTACGTCAATATTATTGTTCTAATCTAATCAATCAAAATGTAGGATGTTACTCCAGCTATTGGTGAAATGCTCGCAAGATTTATTGTAGACTGTCATGCCAAATTAAAAGGCATGCCAAATCAAAACCAAAAGATTGGTAACTTAAAGGACCAACTTTGATGAGGGCATGAGAAATTTCACGATTTTGGTTCCATTTCAAAAAATTAAGGAAAAAGATTAGAAGGTTATATGAATAGTTAGATATTTATACCTACGAGTCATTCGAATTATTCATTGACTGCTTTATGCATCTATGTTTTGTGCTAACTATGTTATTCTTATGTTGTCTGATACTCTAACAGTGCATCATCCTCCCTTTTGCAGATGTGGATTTCAAGAAAAGGGTATGATAAATCAGAGTGCGTAGAAAATGTTTACGGGCAAGTCTGGTGTCTTTATTTATTATTTTATTGTATTGTCAACCTTATCCTTGTTGTATAACTTGGATTTGTTGTATTATATTTGTATATTCTTGTTCCTTTGAAGATATAGTTTATCTTTGTTCTAAAGTATTTGTTTATGGTAAATTTACTTATGGAAATTTATTTCATATTTTTTGGCTTTTAATCTGGAGAATGATCGAATCTATTTACGTTATTGATGGTATTTACAGCATGTTTTAAAATAATTTTTGATATCTTGAATTGGCAACAAATTTGTGGTGTGATAGATTATCTGTTCGAAACATATAGCAGGTGTTTTTGATTGTTAATTTGAAATGTCTAGCAAGTGTTGCTAGTTGTCATCTCGATACACTTAATAAGTATTGCGGGTTATCATCTTGAAACACTTGTTAAGTGTCGCTGATTATCAACTTGAAACACTCATTAAGTGTTGCTGATTATCAACTTGAAACACTCATCAAGTGCTGCTGATTATCAACTTGAAACACTCCTAAGTGTTGCAGTTTATCAATTTGAAACACCTGCTAAGTGTTTCAAATTTTCTATCTGCAACACCCGTTAAGTGTTTCAAAAAACTGCAACATACTAATCTGCAACACTTAAAAAGTGTTTCTAAAATTTTTAGCAACATTTTATTACCGTTTCAAATTGGCCATTTTGATGTTGTGTGAGGAAAAATATACATATAAGGAAGTAAAGAAAAAATATATATGTATATGCAAATATACGCGTATATATGTAGGAATATATATATATATATATATATATATATATATATACACACACACACACATACATACAAGAGATAAAATTCAAGATAAGGCAGAAATAATAGAAATATGGCAAAAACCAGATAACGGTGCAATACCGTTTAAATTTTGAAAACAAAACCAAAGTTGTGCGTATACATATACGCGTAAAATGGTTGTTAGAAGATTTGTATACGTATAATAAAATTACATGTGAATATAACAACTAATAAATTCGAGAAATTCAAAAGTTAGAAAATCAAATTTCTACGCCAAAACTGCTCGTGGGACCCGGGAGGTCGACAACCCTGTAAGGGGGTCGATACCTTCTAGATCCGAGCAGATCCATTGACGTATCTGGACCGTTTTCTTAACCAGGTTCAATCTTGACTCAGTGCCACGTGTATGATAAAATCCTAAACACCTAAAAATAGGCTAGTAGAGCCTAGCCTAAAATCTCACATTCTCTAAGACAACGTCTAAGCTCTGTCATTCTCTCTCTCCTAAAATCTCTTTAGAAAATCAGATAATTAGTTTAGGAAAATTATGAATGAAGATCTGAAGGAAAAGAATCAATATTAATTAGAAGGTTGTCAGAACCAAATGCGAAGTGAGGTAATTTTCTAGATATGGTCTATTCAATTTTCTTCCTCTTTCTTCCCTTTTCCTTTTAGTAAAAACTATGAATCCTTGTTAGGTTCTAATTAGGGGAAAACCATGGAATGCTAGATCTGGACCAGATCCAGGATTTGGAAAGCAAACGATGTGAGTGGATTTAAGTTATATCATTTTTGATAATGATATATTATCGTTTAGCATTCTCCGTTCTTATACAACGGGAATATGCCAGAATTATAAAAAAAAGCATTGAAATGTTACATATGACATGTTGAAATGTTTAAACATATGCTAAAAAGATTAAAGTGACGAATATGACATGTTAGAATATTAATATGCTAAGATATAAATATGTTGGAAAATTCATATATTGAAATATAAACTTGTCAAAATATGTGTAGTAATTAATGTTGTTTCAATTCCATGTTAACTTGTGACAATTATGTTCCAGGACCTTTAGCAGTAGAAATTGAGAACATTACATGTTAGTTTGTTTGATTTGAACAATTACATGATTAAACGATTACATGTTAGAATCGAATTTGTTGTATGTTAGAAAGAACATGCGACATAAAATGGGTTAATATGATGACATGTAAAATATATGTTTTAAAGAATGGAAACTCCTAAATTATATAGAAAATTTATTGTGAATATGAAACTGTAACCATGCTTAGACACAAGGTTAGATTACACTTGTGATAGAAGTCTGCCCGGAACCGCCCGGCATATCCAACATTCACAAGTGGTAAATCTAATGTGAGGGGTCTAAGTGCGTAAATAAAACATGTAGTGGTGCTAAGACACGAGGTTAAGTCAACTTGTAGTAGAAGTCTGCCTGGTACCACCGGACAAATCCATTATCCACAAGTGTAGGCTTAATGTGAGAGGTCTAGTGCATAAATATATTCATATATATAAATACATGTAAATAGCTGGACTGATAATTGGCATTAATGGCAATTAATAGAGATAAATGGAATTGAATGAAAGACACAACGGTAAAAGGAAATGGAATGAACATGGAATGATAATAACTTGTTATAAATAAATTACATTAATGAGAATGCTAAATAATAGGTAAACTTGTCCTAGGGATAAGTGGATATTATAACTTAGGTTATAATAAACTAGTGAGAAAATGAGATAATTTGTGTAATCGGAAAAATAGTACTTAATTGTAAATTAAGTAATCAAAAAATGGGGGAAATTTATGGAATGCAAGAAGTCGTACCTGATTATAAATTAATTAATTTGAAAACTTGGAAATCTGAAATATGCTGATTAGGATAACATGTTAAGGCTTGTCCTAGGGACAATGGAAAATTATAACATAGGTTATAATAAATGGAAAGGAGACTTATTAGTGAACCTTAGTTAAGAGAACTAAGTTAATAAGTAAACAACGATAAGTTGTTGTGACAGTGTAAGAGGGAATTATGATTAAATAGTAAAGAGTGAGGTAAATTTATGAAATGAAATAAGTCATATTTAATCATAAATAATGACAGACATGTTAAATTGAGAATATGTGAATGAAGATATACTTAATTACATATTAAGTAAAACATGTTACTGTAACTTTGAAATCAGCAAGAATATAAAGAGATTGTGGATTACAGACCTTGGATCACAATCTAGAGAATAACATGCCGTGGGCTTATTAATAGGCTTAAATGGGTTAAGTTATAAAACCGAATTAATAAGCAAGAGGAACTTGGCAACTTGAATAATAAGTCAATGTGAATGGGAATAACTAAGTTAAATGGGAACCTGATGAGGTAAAGCAAACGCATAAAGGAATATTTAGACATAAGGTCTAATAACATATTAAAATGAGGCGCCTGGACTAGTCCACACATTTGAGGGTAAGTAACCCAATGGGGTAGATCATCGTGGTGTCATAAGGCACGATGGGAGCACACATTCATCAGATTATTCTGTCGGCTCCGAAGCACTGGAAGGGGTAGCACGCGGCTTCCTGAGATATGTAAGGTGCTCCTGGTAGTCCTTTGTGCGGTGGAAGATGTTTAGGTTGTGCTCGCAGAGGTTGGCTCTGCGCGTTACTACCAGGTGGGTAGGCCCTGACTGAAAAAATAGCTTTGCAATCAAAATGCTGATACAAGGTGACACTAGGGTGATCCGGCGGTCGCCTCAACGGGGAGGCAGAGGTCAGGACAAATGAAGATAGTAGATCGTCAGGTCCCCGTCATCGACAGCCAGTGGGATGCGAAAAGACTAGAGCTAAACCCAATAGACCATTCAACTTTCACTATCGAAGTACGGTAGTTGGGGGGAGACGCCAATTGGATGTTTAGAATGTTTGTTAAGAGCAAGTCGCTTAGCTCTTGTAGTCTGTACTAGTTGAGGGAGGGGCCGAGGTGGGGCCACAACCACCATGAAAAAGCAGACCCTAGGAATATTTGTATTTTGAGGCTCTTAAAGGCGGGCCTGTACAGATAGGAAAATCTCCCAACCGAGTTCCGCGTTTCTTGTATAGCCCTGCCACAGAACTCGGTGCACATTATGTGCGGTTAAGGCATCGAATACAATTGACGATACGTATGTGGGAAAGTCTACATACATGCATGTCTGCTCTGGATGGTGTTCCGTAGACTTGAGGGCATTACTCTGGTATGTAATCTAATTCGATCAAAGGTGGCAGTCCGTACGCTTACAAAGCATAGTAATGACTGATATATGCAGAACGTTACATTGTTATGTAGAGATCCGTACATCTCTCCGAGGTAGGATGAGGGACCGCGTTCATTTCTGTGGCATTACGGTGGAGACCGTGCGAGTGGGGTACCATGGGGTGTACCTCAATATTGGGGGTGACTACATATATACTGCATTAGGTTAATCCACTACGAAGTAAATGGGTACGACGTGTGTGTAAGCCTTGAGTGTTGTTAACCCAAGTAACCTAATAAATAAAAAAATATGATTGAACGGTATACGTAGGATTATTCAAAGTGTATAGTTTAAATCCAGTCACCAGAACTTTTGTTCTGACCCCCTCCTTATACATACTTGCAGGTTAGATTTGTGGTAGAGACAAGATAACTTTGGATGCTTGTTAGCCAGTATTATTAATACGGTAAGGCTATACTTTGATTATATTATATTTTATCCATTCCGCCGTGAGATATTTTCTGAGCTCTGGCATATTTTATGTCTCTGTCTTTTCTACAGGATACTAGAGCAAACCAAAACGAGTTTCGATAGGTTAGAATTTTGAAAAAAAAATGGTCTGTTGGAATTCAGATTGTTACAATGTAAATTTATCTCCACTGATCTTTGCAATAAATTTGAACTCATGCTAAACCCTGAATTTGTAACTAAACCTTTGCTTGTGTCTAATACAATTGGTGGCTTAACATATCTTAGTAAAATATGTAGACATATGAAATTCCTTTTTGACCTTCATTGTTTCTTGAGCGATTTCTGTGTCCTTGTATTTAATGCTTTTGCTATTCTTCTTTGTGGCGACCGGTTAAAGAATTTTGATGTGAATATCTCATGCAAAACCAGAAATGTTTCCTTAGATGATGATAAGGGAATTTATCAAATAATCAAATGTCGTATGCCAATGGTGTTTGCAGGCATCTTTATCTTTTCACTTGATTCTTTATCTTGACTTGCTCAATTCAACTCCAGTTGTCAAACACTTTCCTGATGTGTTTGTAAATGTAACATGTCTTCCTCCTAGAAGAGAAATTGAATTTCATATAGATCTTGTTCTAGGGGCATATTCAGTGGTTCTACCTCCACGAAGAATGGTGCTAAAGGAGAAAGCCGAATTAAAAGCGCAGGTTGAAGACTTATATTCCAAGGGACTGATTAGGACTAGTTATTCAGAATGCGGAGACGCAGTTGTATTCGTGTCCAAGTCCGATGGTTCCTTGCACATGTGCATAGATTATCAAGAAACGAACAAGCTAACTTTGAAGAACATATACCCGATGTTGCAGATCATTGATTTGTTTGACCGACTCTACAGGGCTAAAGTGTTCTCTTAACTTGACCTTGCTACTGGATTTCATCAGCTTAGAGTAGTTAAGGAGAGCATCTTTAAAACTTCTTTTTGAATTGAGAATGGATTCTATGAGTGGCTATTTATGCCTTTTGGTTTGACTAATGCTCCATCCTTCTTTGTATATCTTATGACCACATTTTTCATGACGTCCTCAATAAGCTTGTCCTCATTTTTTGTTGACGGTATTCTACTCTTTTCAAAATCTAAAGTGGAGCAACAACTAATTTGAATGTGTCCTTAGAACCTTGGAAGACCATAAATTGAGGCTTTAATTTTCTAAATGTCATTTCTGGTAGAATAAAGTCAGATATCTTGGTCATATTGTTTCTGAAAGAGGGGCATCTATTGATCCAACGATGATCGCTATGTAAATAATGGTCTTTTTCTTCATTCTTTTTCATATCTAAACCTTTTTATACTTTGATTTAATCTAAGTTCCAATTCTATTTTCAAGATTAGGAAGAACCTAAGACTCCTAAACATTTGCAGTTTCTTAGGACTTGCTACATACTTTCATAGATTCATAAAGAACTTCACGTGTATTTCCATTCCTTTGACTTCTCTAACTAGGGAGAACACTAAGTTTGTTTAGAGTGATAAGTGTAAAGCCGCATTTGCCGAGCTAAAGAAAAATCTTACATCCACACCTATTCTTAATATACCTAATGGGAATGAGGGATTTACTGTTTACACTAGTAATTATAGAGAGGTTTTGGGAGCCGTACTAATGCAGAATTGGAAATTAATTGCTTATGCCAGCCGACGGTCGAATAATCGTGAAGTCAATTATATGGCATATGACTTGGAGTTGCTCGCTGTGGTATTCACTTTGAAGTTAGGGAGACATCATCTTCTAGAGACCAAATTTGAGTAATTTACCGATCATCAATCCCTTAAGTATATTTTCTCTCAGAAAGATCTGAATCGGAAGTTTGATGACTCTAGTTTCTTGCTTTTTATAATCTCGATACTAATTATACCCCTGGAAAGGCAAATGTGGTAGACAATGCATTAAGTTGGAAAAAGAAATGATGTGTTAGATTTTAGTTTCATTACCTCTTATATATCACATCGCAGCTATGCAAGATGTGGATGGAATTCTCGGACTCGGTAAGGAGCAGGTTTGGAATAGGGAATAGGGCGATCATAGTAAGAAAGATGCACAAATTGATGAGAAGGGATCCTCCGGATTAAGAATAGGATATATGTTCAAAATGTCGATGGTTAATGACAAGAAGTGTTGATAGAAAATTACCAGCATGGACTCTCTTTTAACTCAGGTATTACAAAGATGTTTCATAATATAAAGAAATTATTTCGGTGGAGTGGTACGAAGTACGATGTTTCTTGCTATGTTAGTAGATGTACGACTTACTAGAAGAATGTATCGAATCATCGGAAGTTGGCTGAATTGTTGCAACATCTTGAGATCCCTTATTGGACGTGAGATCGGGTTTCATTGGATTTCATCGACGGCCTTCCTTGGTCAAGGAAAAAAAATGAGAGTATATGGGCTATAGTCGATCGATTAATTAAATCCTCTCATTTCTTCCTGTTAGAACTAATCGTACTGCTTCCAATTTGGCCAAGCTATACATGAGAGAGATATTCAGACTGCACAACATTCCTTCTAGCATTGTTTGCAATATAAATCCCATATTCACGATTAGATTTTGGAAGGCATTCAAGGAAGCTTTGGGAAATCGGTTAAATTTTAGTACAACATATCATTGGCGGACTGATGGTCATACAGAGCAGCTCGACAAATTTTTTAAAGACATTCTTCGTGCCTCTATCTTGGATTTTGGGGGATCTTCGGAAGACCACCTCAGTTGAACCAAATTCTAGAAGGCCTCCTTCATGCCTCTATCTTGGATTTTGTAGGATCTTGGGAAGACCACCTCCATCTCGTTGAATTCACAGATAACAATAGTTATCAAGTAAATTCTTTGATACGAATTCGGAACTCATCTTAAGTACCAATTTTATATTCTTATCTTTGAACCAAATCTTTGAATCTAGGCAAGGATTAAAGCATCTTCATTCAAAAATTTATATGAACGACCATGTAGATATCCTGCTAGTTGGATAGAGTATGGCGATCGTCTTGTTCTCAGGGTAGATATGATATTGGAAGCATTTTAGAATGTGGTTGATATCAGGAACATGATGAGGATTGCTCAAGAACAACAAAATAAGTATGTACATAGGAAATGAAGGAGTTTGGAGTTCTTTGTTTGGTGATCAAGTCTTTTTAAAGATCTCACCACTGAAGAACGTGATTCGTTTTGGATGGAAAAGGAAGATGGCTCAAAGATTCGTTGGCCCATTTCGTATACCCGAGAGAGTTGGTCCCCGAGATGACTATTTAGAGCTTCCAGAGAAACTTGCAGGAGTGCATAACGTGTTTCACGTATCTCACCTCCGTATGTATATACATGTTCCTTATGCTTATGTTCAACCTGCTGCACTAGATAGCTTGGATATCGAGCTCAGTCTAACGGCTGAGAGGAGACCTCTTTACATTCTTGATAATGGTACAAAGTAGCTTAGGAGGAAATCAAGTAGACTAGTCAAGGTGTAGAAGAGAGTGAACGAGCTAGATTGTACTTACAAGACGGAGGAGGGCATATGTGCTTCAAACCCAGAATTATTTTTCCCAAGTAATCATCTACTGAATTTATTTATCATATCTAAATCCATTTTGTTATTCATTCTTCATTTAGTTCCTTTTTGAGGATGAAACGCTTTGTGTAGGGGGGAATGTAACAACTTAGGATATTTATCTCATTAAAATCAAATTTTAATTGGAAATATGATCTATTATATGTATTCCTTAACTTAGTGATCAAAATGATTATATATTGAAATCATTCAAGTTTGCTTACTTTGTTTGGATCGATTTATATGGTTGTTTTGTGGTAGTGTCAACCCATATATCACATATAACACTAAATATTTGGATGTAAATTAAGTTGTGAAATTTTATATATAATATGCGTCTAGCTGGACATAGCAAGGAAATCAATTTTGTAGAAAACAAGCATGTTTGTTCAGTTCACATCAAATTAAATTAGACATTTAATAAATATTTACAAAATGAAACGGTGTCGGAATTGGGCTGAATTTCGCTTAAAACTACTAGATGGTGCTTTGAGTATAACATAATTTTTTGTTTTTGAAATTTCAATCATCTAATGTTCAGAATATTTATAGCCAAAACCTAATACAAACAACAATTGTTTTGTTATTGGTTCATATCTGTTCATATTCTACAATTTTGTTCTCCTACCTTAGAGCAACTCCAACAAACTCTCATATTTCAGCATTTATGAAATCTAACCTTGAAATCGTATCCAAAAGAGTTCAGATTATACCTAAAGTGTGGATTTTGGGGTGAAAAGGTTCAGAATGTGTAAACTGTCGACGCGCCTATTGAACAAACGCTTGGTAAGAGGCGTTTGTTCAACAAGCGCCCAACGTTAAGTGTTTGTTGAACAAGCACGTTACTTCAGGCGTTTGTTTAACAAGCGTGTGGAATCCAACGACTTTAATATTCCTGGCAGCTATTGGACAGACGCTTGGAGGCCAACGGATATATTTTTAACGACTTAATTTAGTAACGGCTATTTTCCATACAATCCTATAAGTATAACATTCCTCTATTCTCTTCAACATCAAATCTTCTTCCATAAATCTAAACTTATAAACTAAAATGATAACTGATTTTGATGTTGAAGTAGAAAGAATTAGCTTCCAACCTTTTGATTTACAAGATGCTAGACAACTGATTGGTGGAATGGTAACTACTGCAAGTTGGAATGTTGCAGAAGATTATGATCTTTGTTACATCTACTGCTCACTTTCACTAGATCATGTCCGTGGTGCCGATCAAAGTGGTAAAACATTTTGGGGCGGAATCGCTAATGCGTACAATAGGAAGAACATGGATCAGAATAGAAGTTTAGCTTCCATCAAAGGTCGTTACTGTAAATAAATCGTTAAAACCAATGTTTTGATTTGTAGATGTCCAAGCTAAAGGAGAGTAACCCAAGCGGATTCGGAAGTGATACTCATATGGCACTAATTGTTAATTTTTTATTTTTGTACTCTAAGTCATAGAGGTTTACTAAAAGTATCATATTATTGATGTAGAGACTTGCCGCAAACAAGTTATTAAAATAGTCATATGAACCAAAAAGTAAACAAGAACCTCATTTCTATCCGTTCATACATGTGTATGACCTACTGATTAATCATGTGAAGTGGAAATCATCACTTTAGAAAACAGTCCAAGACGTCCAATCAAGTAGTAGTCATAGGAAAGCAGGCAGATTTAGAGATAGTTCTAGTCCGAGAGAATCACAAGATAGTTTTGGTTTCGGATCAGAAGAAGACGTAAACCGTAATGATAACCGATATGTTAGGCCCAAAGGATCCAAAGCGGCAAAGAAAAAGCAAGTTGTAGGATCAAATGAAGGTGAAATCAGAAAACTTCAGAAGGAGTCTAATGAAATGTATTCGAGTGCACCGGAGAGCAGAGCCAATAACCACCAAGAAAGGATTGGTGCAATCCATCAACTTGTAGAGGTAAAGCGACGAAAAGAGGAAGATGAAGTCATGTTTATGGTTACTTCGCAAATGGATGATTTCTAACGCGAGTATATGGAGTCTCAGAGATTAGAGATAATGAGGCAAAGAAGAGAAGAAGGTCTTTGATTGTAGATGACTACGTAATGTCAGTAAGGTGTAAACTTTGGTTGTATATGTAAGCGCCGATTTGGTGTAAAAAGCTATTTGTCTATGTAGCGTATGTATGGTTAAAAGTTGAGTTATCTATGAAGTCTATGTAGGTTGTTAGTTTAGTGGTACTCCTTTTGTTTAATCTATATAAAATTCCATTATGGTTTTATTTATTTTAGTCGTAATATAATTAAAAAATGATTTCATAGCGACTTCCTAAACTTTTAAGTTGCCTTCAACTTACTATTTTTAACATGAAATCTCGATTAATCAGTGTCGTTACGAAGATATAATTCTTCAGTTCCCAACGATTCTTGTATTTCAGGAATTTAGTGTGTATCGAAACTACTACATCCATTCGAAGTTCGAACCAGAAATCGATAAACTACCACGACGTTATAAGCTCATTTTTGAACCGTTAATAACTATATTCGAGTAATAAATATATTCGTTAACGATGAGTTAATAAATAGGGCCATCCTCCGTTTACTTAATTAATAATTTATTACTGAATGTAGTTGGTGAAGTGGAAATCCTTTTGTTCATATCTAATTTATTTCTGTTTATTTAATTTAGTAAATCATAATATTTTTTAAAACGATCCCATAGAGACTTTTTAAAAATTTAAATTTGGACGTAACTTGCAATTCTGAACACGAAAACTCTATTTCTCACTTTGTCGCAAAGTTTTAACTTAATGGTTTCTAATGTTTCTCCTTGAACAAAAATCCGAGTTGTAGCGAAACCAGCACATTCATTCGAAGTTCGAATCGGAGATCGACAAACTTTCACGAGGTTACGTGCTCGTTTTTGAATCGTTTATAAGTCATTAATAATGATATTCGAGTAATCAATATATTCGTTTAACGATGACTTAATAAATAGGGTCATCCTCAGTTTACTTAATTAATAAATTATTACTGAAAGCAGTTAGTTAAGTGGAAACCTTTTGTTCATATTTAACTTATTTCTGCTTATTTAATTCGTAAATCGTAGTATTTTTAAAAACGATTCCATAGTGACTTTTTAAAAATTTAAATTTGGACATAACTTGCAATTTTGACTACGAAATCTCTATTTCTCACTTTTGTCACAAAGTTTTAACTCAATAGTTCCCAACGTTTCTCCTCGAACAAAAATCATAGTCGTAGCGAAACCAATATATTCATTCGAAGTTCAAATCAGAAATCAACGAACTACCGCGACGTTACGATCTCGTTTTTGAATCGTTTATAAGTCATTAATAATGATATTCAAGTAATCAATATATTCGTTTAACTCGTAAACAGTAATGTCAAAACACATGAAATAACCAAAACGTAAAATATAGAACAACACAAAAAACATATAACAACACAGAAATAGTAAATGTCATCATCAATGTATTGGACATAACAAAAACATACACCAATGTCACAATACATAAAATAACATAAACATAGAAATAGTATTAATATCACTACACGTACCATAATATGTAATATAAAACTTACCAGGCATAACAAAAACATACACCAATGTCACTACATGTACCGTTAGTCAATAGGCATAGCATCGCTACCAGACGCATCAGAACTATCATCATCGGCGTCATCAATATCAATAGGTGGAGGTGAATCAACACTAGGACCCTACTGCTGGATCTGGGACTGTAACCAACTATTTGGGCCTCGTAATGAGCTTGCTGCTAGGCCAAAGCTGTATGTATACTTTGGTACATCACATGTGTGTACTCCAGCATCATACGGTCAAAAGCAGCCAATAACCGTCTATCGTGGTCCATATAAAGCGAGTACTGATATTGTGACAACTTGTATTACACTAATGCAAATTTTATAATAATAATATATACCAATGTATTTAATAATTCTTACGTACCTGATGTGAATGGTACATACCGACTGACGGTACACCGAGAGGGTCAACTGGAGGATACTACAATAGAATCTCTACTATCTGACCCTGTACAATGTACGCCCTAAAAGTGTGAGGTGTGGGGTCCAACACATCACTCTGCGTGAACTGTAACAATATGGGCTCAAAGGTGGCGGGATGCACCGGGACTCTACCTGCTACTGTAGACGGCCCAATATGGTCGGAGTTCAAACCCCGAATATAATTTAGTAAAGCATAAGCACGTGGGGCAACTCGAACCCAGTAGGAATCAAAATGTCCGACCATTGTAAAAGGCTCACCGTCCACCCATCTTGCAGCCCTCATACCCTGAATATATGCCGATCGTATATGTATATCGCCAAACATCTCATCTCATGGGAGCAGATCAGAAGGAACACACACTTTACCATATGGTTGTAACCAACAACGCTCACCCAAATACCAAATGAAAGGGCACATAGGTACCTGAAAGCATACCCTGCACCTCGAAAGACTATACTGGAAGATGAGTGGATGGTCCATCTGCTAGCGCACCTCCATAAGCTCGTTATGCACACACTATGCAGAACGAGGGACATGCATAGTAGAACCCCAACGGCGTAGTGTCATAAAGTATATATAAGGTGTACTGATGGCCTCAGGGATGAGTCTAGGGTGCATGTTTGCCATGTACTCGTAATACCAGAATGGCAGAATGTACCATATGCCGTACAGCTGCTTGGAGTGTTGTACGGTGTGGATATCCAAAGCTACGTACAAATAGCCCAATATCGTTGTACCCCAATCAAACGTATGCAGCTACTCAATGTCTACAAGGCTAGCCGGAAAACCAAGTCTAATAATCCCCTTGTTGTTGCTAAAATAGGTGGAGCCAAAAATGTATAATAAAAAGGCCTTGGTAACTGAAGTGTGCATATCCTGAATGGTTTGATGGGAAGCTATATAGGCCCGTAGAGTAGGTAGGGTAGCAACACTTGAAACAACGGTCTGAGGGTCTAAACCCAGCAACTGATCTGAAAAACTGTCAACCTCCTCAAATGACCCATCGAAGGGAACGGGGACATGGTCTGGATGACCAACCTCGATGCTAGTGAGCAAGTAAAAATCAAAAGGAGTAAGCCCTAACTCAAAATCAAGAATGTGAAAAAGTGTGTGTACTAGGCCACCATCGCTCTGTAAGAGCCTCTACAAGGCATCAGTCAACATGAGAAAACCTAAGTAAATCTAAAAATCTCCAAATGGTGTCGCACGAAGTCTAACCGATATCCGCTTAGGTAACTGATCAAAATGTGTCATACAATGTGCCCAACTACCTCACATAGCAATATGTCGAACCAAAACATATGATTGTCTATTGTAAACATAAACTATTAAATAACATTCGTGTATAGCAAAACAGTTGTCGATTTACGTAATAAAAACAAAAACTTATATCTGAGGTGTTGCAACAGAAACAAACACTCGGTGTGTAATAGTCTAAGGCAGGTAGTGCAATACTCGAAAGTTGTCTGCAGTCATGGTGGGATCAGGTGCGACATGTGCCGGTACGACGTTTAGATCTGTCGGAGGATGGTTGAAGCGTCAGCCGGTCCTAACTTGATGTGGAGGCATATTGACATAGTAATAAATTTAAAAAAGCAAATTTTTGTTCATTTAAAATGAAAGTGAAGGCCAGTTACGCCTAATGTAGGCGGAAAATCCAGAGTTTTGTTCAACATACGCTTAGGCACTAGGCGTCTGTTGAACAAACGCGCACTTTTTTTAACTAGAGGCCAGTTTTTACAAAGGGTGCATTTGTCTCAGGTCCCTAGTAAGTTTGGAAATTAGGCTCAAATCCGGTCCTAAACTTATTACATATTAGGTCCCTATTTTTCGAAAAAAGGTCAAAAAAAATCACGTCAATTCATATTTATGTAAAACACGAAAACATAAAAAAAATCCATTGAAAAATCCACCGAACAGCTCATCAAAAACAAAAAATACATGAAAACAACGAAACTGCAGTAATTTGCGTCATAGTATGCAAATATTTGAAACTCCTGCATACATCTGTGCAATTATTTCAGTCATGTATCTGCATTGGCTTTTTTGCATACGCGCATGCAAGTATTACATAATTCTTTTATATAAATATGCAATAATTCGCAGACATGCGAATCAGTTCACAGTTACTTGCATACATTTGTGCAATTAAACAGCACACATGTATGCAACAAACCGCAGACATAAATATTAGTGCACATTTACTTGCATATCAGTAAGCAAGAATACAAAATACTTGCATACATGCATGCAAGTATTCATATAGATTTTCAACGTGAGATCTTCATGAATTATTTACATGCATGTATGCAAATATTTTGAATAGTTGCATACATATGTGCAAGACTTTATTCATATTTTCAATGTAAACTGCTTCAGGATACTTGCATATACATGTATGCAACTATTGCGTTTACTTGCATACATATATGCAAAAAATATTCCGTGGTCTTCTAGGAAAATTTGCAGATTTATGAATTTTTTATATGACAACGTGTTATTTCCTTCAGAAAACACGTAAGTATAAAAATACGGACCCACTTTTAATTAAAAACTTATTGTGGATGTCGTTCCTATTTCCAAACATAATAAGGACGTACAACAAATTTTCACTTTTAAAAATTCAAGGATCTTGTTCAACAAACGCATGATTTAGACATTTGTTGAACAAGCATCTGGTTTTGAAACTGTTAGGATTCCCTGCTTTTTGGAGGTGTGGAAAATCGAAAAATGAAATTCCACACTTTTGAACAGTTGGAGATGCTCTTAGTTCTTGGGAAAAGAATAATTCTTTAGAGAAATAAATATGTAAGTAAAATTTTATTTTATTGCCATCTTAATTAAATTCAACTTAGTGATACACTATGCAGCAGCTGATTTAAGTGGATAGCATCTATCCATCGTTCTGTGTGGAAATTCTATACGTTGCTTCCTTTTTCTCTGTCTTCTATATCTTCCTTATGGCAAGGGGAACTGTTGGAAATTTTATGAATTATTTAAAATATGAAATAAGTTTATGATGGCTCCTATTTGTGAATAGTCCCACATCATGGGATTATAAGAAAGCTGCAGGTATTTATACTTGTTTCTAAGAAGTCATGTTGGGGCCTTGGGCTCCCAATGCATGCTTTGTTGTGAGGAGGGAGACCATGCATCATGACCACCACACACGCGCGCACGACCGACCGACTCGACTCGGCCATGTTCGGGATTGGGCTTGGGCCTTAGGCCTTGGCTATGTGGTGTAGACACTTATATTTTTGGTCCAGAAAACATTGCGTTTTTCGAACTAATTTTTAAATATAGAAAATATTTCTGAGCCGATTTTTTATTTATGAAGCGGTAAACTCTTGACCCAGTATTTTCAGCAGATCCTATTTTTCTTCCTCTGCCCAGTATTTTCGATTAACCCTAATCTCTGTCTATATATTATCTTCAGTTATAGACGAGATTACTACAGAAAAAATATACTATTTCTCTCCACCACCATTAAAATATTCTTACAGAATTTTTCGAGCAGTTATTAATTTCGAAAGTGCAAATCTGCACTGATTTGTTGTGCAAAACAAATCAGTTATTGATTTTAGAGAGCTGTTTTATCCTAGAGGCAGCGTCGGAAGTACGAACTGGTTTTGCACCACCGACCAGATTGCCGAATCGTCTTCAAGAGAGTGACCTAGTCCGCGACTCAGCCATTGTTTCCCAACAATTTGAAGACGATAAATGAAACAATGGCTTTGTCTGCTGCCCCATTCAGTCTCGGCGACCTAATCTCAAATCGCACTGCTTAAGAACAAATCCAGTCAACTTGATCAGCATCTGGATCCTTGAGCCAGCGGTAGGGGTCGGAGATCTGGACCCCATGGTAGTTGTCGATGATGATTCATCGCGACAAACGATTGGATAGTGAAGAGCTGGAATTGGCAAGCAGAATAAATTGGACCTGCTAGAGAGACTGCTCATCAAATTGCAACTGCACAATTGCATTATTCTCCAACAAAGTTCAGCCGCAAGTGGTAGAAGAAGCTGGATAATAAAAAGGAGTAATCACTAGGAGAATCAGACTTCATGAAGGTACATTTTATTAACGGGATTTATTCTCTATGCTGATTATGTGCAATAAAACAAATATGGAACCTTGAATGGTAGACAATTTTTAAACAGGATGCTGCTCATAATTGTTAGATCTAGGAATTTTTAAGTTACACCTAAGATAGTTCCAAATTTGCTTGGAATATGAGCAGTTAAGATAAAGAAGTTTTATGTCTTCATGAAGGTATTGAGCACAAATTATACTTAGGATCGGTAGATACATTCCAAGTGATAATTTTATCTTTGGTAGTGAACTTATTATTTGAAACCAGCAATGCGTTTAAGGACATTATGGGAGCACATGTACAATCCCAAATCAAAGAATTTGACCGAACATGGTTCCATACTGAATTAAAATAAATGTTTTCATTACCAATAGGCAACTAATGCTAGATATCACTGTCTTTTGTGAGATTTCCTCTGTGAGATACATAACGTAAAGAATGCTTATGCAGATTTTGATTTTCTGACTTAGATCGAGATTGAGTTCTAAGTATCTATTAAGACTGATAAGTAAAAATGCAGAATTTTTTTTCTGTGATTCAATTATGTTAGTCTCTGAGTTTATGAATATTTTCCTATGAGAAAATATAAATTCTCAAACATATGAACATTTAAAATAGTAAGCATCCACAACCGGCCAGTAAATAACAGAATGGAATCCGCAAGGAAACCATAAACGACAGCAACAACCAACCCAAATGAATGATTATGGACAGTTATTCTATAATACAAATGTAGAAAACCAGGTCATATGGCACAAAAGTGTCGGAACAGGCCAGACCCTGCACCGCAGGCAAACCTGACTGAGGAGCCTCTAACGGCTATGATTATTGAGATTCACCTTGTTGGGGAATCAGAGGGTTGGTGGGTAGACATTGGTGTTTCTCGCCATGTTTGCTATGATCGTGATATATTCACAATATACATGGTTGCTGACGATCAGAAAGTGTGTTGTGAGATCCTCACACCACTTAAGTTGTAGAGACTGGTAATAATGAAAATAAAGCATATGATTGGAAAGACATTGATTCTTAAAGATGTGATGCATCTGGTATATTTGAAACATTCAAAATTGAAATCAAGCAAACAGGAAAATTAAGAGACTATATAGTGATAGTGGAACAGAATACGAATCAAATTTTAATCTGGATTTTTTATGTTATATATTGTACATAAGAGAACTGCACCCTATTCACCTGAAATGAACGGTTAAGCTGAAAAAATAGGACCTTTACCGAATTAGTAATTGTCATTTTATTAAATTTCGGTGCAGCAAAACATTAGTGGGGGGATATTTTATAGACTGTATGTTATGTTCTGAATAGAATCCCCAAATCTAAGAATAAAATTTCGCCTTATGAAATTTCAGAGAAATATAAATCCAATATGTCATACTTTAGAACTTGCGGTTGCTTAGCATATGTTCGCATTCTAGACCCTAAGAGAATAAAATTGGCAAGTAAATCATACAAATGTGTATTTATAAGCTATGCTGTTAATAGCAAAGCATACATAATTTATGACCTAAATACACATAATATATTTTGAATTTAATGATGCCGATTTTTATGAAACGAAATTTCCTTTTAAATTAAGGAATAGTGGGGGCGCATCAAGTATGCCTATTAGAATAGAACTTAATAAAAGTTCTGAAACTGAATCTAGAAAAAGTAAAAAAGCAAGAATCGTAAAAGATTTTGGTTCATATTTTTTGTGCTTTTACTATAGAGGAGGATCCCTTAAACCTCCAAGAGGCCTTATCTTCTTTAGATGCCCTTTTTTTGGCAAGAGGCTATAAATAATGAGATGGATTATCTGGAATCCAATAAAACTTGGCATTTGATAGATTTACCTCCTGGTTGTAAATCTATAGGCTGTATATGGGTACTTAAAAAGAAATTAAAAACCTGATAGCACTATTGATAAATATAAAGTACGACTAGTAGCTAAAGGTTTTAAACAAAAAGAAAATATATATTCCTTCGACACTTTTCACCTGTAACTAGAATTACATCCATTCGGGTATTAATCTCACTTGTCTCTATTCATAATTTATTAATACACCAAATGGATGTAAAAACCGCATTTTGAATGGTGAATTATACAAAGAAATTTATGTAGACCAGTCTGAAGGATTTGTAGTACATGATCAAGAACATAAAGTATGCAAATTAGATAAATCATTATATGGTTTAAAACAAGCACCTAAACAATGACATGAAAAATTTGATATATTTAATCATTTCACATGGTTTTAAAGTTAATAAAAGTGACAAATGCATTTATTACAAATCTGAGAATGACATTTGCACTATTATATGCCTTTATGTAGATGAACTACTCATTTTTGGGTCAAACATTCATGCCATAAACTCAGTCAAATCCTTATTAAGTGCCAGTTTTGATATGAAAGATCTAGGTGAGGTGAGTGTAATCCTTGATATTAAAATAACTAGGTCCGAAAAATGGATTTTCTTTGGATCAATCTCATTATATCGAGAAGTCTCTAAAGAAAGACAATTACTTTGACTGTAAATCTGCATGTACATCATACGATCCCAGTGCAAAGATATTTAAGAACACTTGTGAAGGTGTAAGACAGTCAAAGTAAGCGAGCATCATTGGCTGCCTTCGGATGCCACTGATTGTATTAGACCCGACATTGCCTATGTCGTGGGATTATTATGCATGTTAACTAGTAGACCTAGTATAGAGCATTGACATGCTATTGAAAGGGTCATAAGATACCTTAAACGAGCCATGAATCTTGGATTACATTATGAAAAGTTTCCAGTTGTACTTGAAGGATATTCTGATACAGACTGGAATAATTTATCTGTTGATTCAAAAGCGACCAGTAGCTATATATTTAACATCGCTGGAGAAGCTGTCCCTTGAAAATCCAAGAAACAAACTATTTCGACTTAGTCTACTATAGAGACTGAGATAATAGCACTAGCAATAGCTAGTGAAGAAGCAGAGAACTAAAGAAATCTGTTAGTTGAGATCCCTATATAGGAAAAATAGACACTAGTGGTGTAATCGATTGTGATAGTTCCGCGGCTATTGCAAAAAATATAGAACCGTTATAACAACAGTAGAAAACGACGTCGTAAGCACAATACTGTAAAAGAACATCACATATATAGTGATGAAAACTTTGACGACTATTGAAAGAAAAATAGAACCGATATTACAATGGTAAGAAATGATAGTCGTATGCACAGTATTGTTAGAGAACATCACATATAAGGTGATGATAATTTGGCAGAACCTTTGACGAAAGGACTGTCTAGAAAGAAAATCCTTAATAATTCTAAAAGAATGAGACTATTGCCCTGTGATTGTGGAATCACGCACAATGGTAACCCGACCTAAATGACTGAAGATCCCAAGAACTATGTTCAATGGGCAAAAACAAGTTGTGTAGTGATAGTAGATGAACATGCTAAATTTTACATTAAGAAGCAAGTATTCCTGAAGTGATTAGAGGATGAGTTAATAAAAACTCTTAATGAGATCTATACTCTATTTAGAGTGGAGTACCTATCTTCAGGAGTGCTCTTGATAGACTCACCTTTGTGAATGTGGAAATATGGCCATTTCCTATGAAGTTTTGGGCAAAACTTCTAGAGCGTTCACTAAACTGGGATAGACGTGCATGGCCATAAACGCACAGGCTTAATTGATTGCACTATAGAAAAGATTATGTGTGGTTTGATGTAAGGAATAGAGTTCAAGAATACGTGTCACTCTAGTAAAAATTAAATCTTATTCACTATGCAAAGGTTCAAGTCGGATGACACCTTTGTTTATGCACAGTCTTATGTTTTTAGAAACTGCTCGATAATATTTAAAAAAAATTCAAATGGGGGAATGTTGGAAATTTTATGAATTATTTAAAATATGAAATAAGTTTATGATGACTCCTATTTGTGAATAGTCCCACATCATGGGATTATAAGAAAGATGCAAGTATTTATACTTGTTTCTAAGAAGTCATGTTGGGGCCTTGGGCTCCCAGTGCATGCTTTGTTGTGAGGAGGGAGACCATGCATCATGACCACCGCACGCGCGAGACCGACCGACCGATTCGACGCGACCCAGCCCGGCTCGGTTCGGGATTGGGCTTGGCCTTGGGCCTTGGGCCTTGGCTATGTGGTGTAGACACTTATATTTTTGGTTCAGAAAACACTGTTTTTCGAACTAATTTTTAAATACAGAAAATATTTTTGAGCCGATTCTTTATTTATGAAGCGGTAAACTCTTGACCCATTATTTTCAGCAGATCCTATTTTTCTTTCTCTGCCCAGTATTTTCGATTAACCCTAATCTTCGTCTATATATTATCTTTAGTTGTAGACGAGATTACTGCAGAAAAAATATACTATTTCTCTCCACCACCATTAAAACATTCTTACAGAATTTTTCGAATAATTATTAATTTCGAAATTGCAAATCTGCACTGATTTGTTGTGCAAAGCAAATCAGTTATTGATTTTAGAGAGCTGTTTTATCCTAGAGGCGCGACGGAAGTACGGACTGGTTTTGCACCACCGACCAGATCGCCGAATCATCTTCAAGAGAGCGACCTAGTCCGCGACTCAGTCATTGTTTCCCAACAGGAACAGATTACAAATCCTCCCTTAAAAAAAATTGAATTTTCGAATTCCTTTGAAAAATTGGAAACACTAGACTAGAAGAAAAATACGTACGTTATGGTGTTATTCCTCTCAAAACAAATTGCCTGAAGAAAGACCTCGCCCTATTTTAGCAAGCCTTCTCCTTCTCCCTTTTACTGCCTCCCACTACCCCAATGGCTGCCACCTACAGGCACCTGGCCTCCTCTTCGCAAATCCTTCCTCCAATCAAGCATCCCCCTTTTATTCCTCTCTCCTGTAAAAATCCTGATCCTATATCTAAAAAATGGTTTATATATAATAAAAAGTGTGAAACGCTTCGCAACAGAAGCCACCGCCCATGTCCCTAGGTGCAACTTCGGTTCCTCCTGAGTCCACCTCGTTGTCCACTCGACCATCTTCCTCTCTTCCAACCTGTGTGCGCAGGTTCAGGGGCAGAGCCACATCATCCCTGACCTGGGCACGTGTCCTCCCCAGTAATTTGAAAAACGAAAAAAAACTCCTAATAACCTATCTTAACAAAAACCATCACTTCCATAGTTGTTTGTAGGTGAATCAAGTTGAGGAGGTTCAGATTTTTTGTTGGCGAAAAGGTGGTTGCAGTCAAGTTTAAGGCCATGGCAGATGCCCTGGAGCAAGTGGTGGAGAGGAGTGGACGAGGGCGAGGGCAAGGAGGGTAGCAGTTTCAACTTTAAACTTTGAAAAAAATAAAAGAGGAAGCTATTGAGCATGCTACAAAATTCTAGAATACTAAAGAAACATGTAACTTGCCATATGTATTATTATTAAATATATTACTTGATGAGTGTAGAATGTACTACCTAGAGAATTCTAATAATTAACAATTGTAATGAGATGCCTATAAATATGAGGATAGGCACATTGTAATGATGTAGCAAAAAAAAAAAAAAAACTACAAGCAATAAAGTTGTTGCATTGTTAAAGCTTTACTTCCACCATTTCAACTATTCAACTATTCAACTATATTCCACCACTACAACTACTAACAAGTGGTATCGGAGCTTCGTTCGTTCGCATATTGGGCGGAAAAAAAATCTTAACCATTATAAGCTATGGCAAACATTGTTCAATCTCCATCAATTCCCATCCCTAATTTTAGCGGTGAAAATTAGGATTTTTGGAGCATAAAAATGAAGACATTTTTTAGCTCTCAAGATCTATGGGATATTGTAGATGAAGGATACACTATTCCTGAAGATACTTCAACTCTTAGCCAAGCTCAGAAAAGGGAGCTAAAGGAAAATAAACAAAAAGATTCAAAAGCATTATGTATTCTACAACAAGCGGTGGCCGATGCTATCTTTCCTAGAATAATGGGAGCTACAAATGCCAAAGAAGCATGGACCACATTACAGGAGGAGTTTCAAGGAAGTGCAAAGGTACGCGCCATTAAACTTCAAACATTAAGGCGTGAGTTTGAATTAATAAAAATGAAGGAGTCGGAGACTGTAAAGGATTATTACTCCAAAATAAAAGAAATAGTTAGCCAAATAAGAGCTTATGGGGATAATATTCTTGACAAGAGGATTGTTGAGAATAATTTCAATTCCCCGTAAGTATGACCCCATCGTGACTACGATCGAGCAAACTAAAGATCTGTCGACCATATCGGTGACTGAATTAATGGGCTCCCTTGAAGCATTTGAACAAAGAATGAGCAGACATGACGAAGACTCAGTTGAAAATGCTTTTCAGTCGAAACTCAAGCTATCATCCCAAAATAAAGCATATGGAGAGAACAAGAATGATGGAGAAAACTCTAGAAACAAAGGAAATTCTAGAAATTTCTCAAAGAATAAACAAGATAGATATCCTCCATGTGGAATCTGTAAGATGACAAATCACTTGGAGAAATTCTGTCGGAATCGTGGAAAGCCACAATGTCGGCACTGTAAGGAATATGGACATTTGGAGAAAATTGCTTCAGCCTAAATAAGCATCAAGCAAATTTTGTCGAAGAGCATGATAGAGCACAACATCAATATGATCGAGATCAACATCTTTTTTATGCTACCCAAGATTCCAGTGATGAAAATAGAGGAAACTGGTACTTGGATAGTGGTTGTAGCAATCACATGGCTAAAGATGGGAGCATTTTCAAGGATATTGATGATTCTGTCAAAGTAAAAGTACGATTGGGGAATGGCACTGTCGTAGAATCAGAAGGCAGAGGCAATGTTATGGTGGAAACAAAGAAAGGTACAAAATTTATCAAAGATGTTTTACTTGTTCCAAATCTAAAAGAAAATTTGTTGAGCATTGGCCAAATGATGGAGAAAGGCTACGCTCTTCACTTTGAAGGAGACATTTGCAAAATATATGACAATAACAATAAAAGACTAGAGATAGCCCAAGTAAAAATGGAGAAGAGAAATAAGAGTTTTCCAATAAGTTTTTAATATGCTACTAACATAGCCATGAAAGCACAAGTTGATGATTCATGGTTATGGCATCGAAGATTTGGTCACTTCAATATTCAAGCCTTGAAATTGTTATATCAAAAGAATATGATGAGAGATTTTCCATATATAAAAGAAAATAATGAAGCCTGTGAAGGATGTCTTCTCGGAATGCAACACAGATCATCATTTCCATCACGAAGCACTTAGAGAGCAAAAGACTTGTTGGAGTTAATTCACACTGACGTTTGTGGACCGATGAGAACACCCTCACTCCATAACAACAGGTATTTTATCCTCTTTATTGATGATTTCTCTAGAATGACATGGGTCTACTTCATTAAAGAAAAATCAGAAGTCTTTGGAGTATTCAAGAAGTTTAAGGCTCTTGTCGAAAATCAAAGTGGAAAACGCATAAAAAGGCTTCGTAGTGACCGTGGTAAGGAGTACAACTCCCATGAGTTTGATAAATTTGGTGATGATGAAGGCATTGAGCGACAACTTACAATTGCATATACTCCACAACAAAATGGAGTATCTGAAAGAAAAAATCGCACAGTCATGGAGATGGCAAGATCAATGTTAAAGGAAAAGGGCTTACCCAACACGTTTTGGGCAGAAGCAGTTTATACTGCTGTCTATATACTCAACCGATGTCCAACTAGAGCAGTTGAAGACAAGACTCATGTAGAAGCATGGAGTGGAAGAAAGCCAACAACCAATCATCAAAGAGTTTTTGGATCTATATGCTATATACATGTTCCAGATCAGAAGAGACACAAATTAGAAGAGAAGACCATACAAGGAATCTTTCTGGGGTATAGCACACAATCGAAAGGATATAGAGTTTATAACTTGCAAACAAAGAAGCTGACGATTAGTCGAGATGTCGAGGTTGATGAGAATGCTTCTTGGAATTGGGATGAACAAAAAGTTGAGAAAAGAAACATTTTTGTTCCAGTACATCAAGCTCATGAAGATGTGGAAGATATGGAAGAACCAACAGAAGAACCAGGTACGCCCCTTTCACCTCCTAAACAACAAACTTCTTCACCAGAGTCTACTCCAAGAAGAGTTAGATCTTTGGTAGATATATATGAAACTTGCAACATGGCTGTATTTGAACCCGAAAGCTATGAAGTAGCATCTAAGCAAGAAGTATGGGTCAAAGCAATGAAAGAAGAGATCAAAATGATTGAGAAGAATAATACTTGGGAGCTTGTAGATTGTCCTAAAGATAAAGAAATTGTTGGAGTGAAATGGGTTTATAAGACAAAACTAAACCCAGATGGCTCAATACAAAAACACAAGGCTAGGCTCGTAGCAAAGGGCTACTCACAACAATATGGAGTCGACTATAATGAGACATTTGCTCCAGTTGCACGTCTTGATACAATTAGAGCTTTAGTTGCTCTTGCAGCTCAGAAAGGATGGAATATTTTTCAACTAGATGTCAAATCAGCCTTCCTAAATGGAGTATTAGAAGAAGAGATTTATGTGGAGCAACCACAAGGCTTTGTAAGTAAGGGCAATGAAGACAAAGTGCTAAGACTAAGAAAAGTCTTATATGGCCTGAAGCAAGCACCTCGGGCATGGTACAATAGAATTGATCAATACTTCATAGATCAAGGATTTAGGAGGAGCAAGAGTGAGCCAACATTATACATCAAGACACAAGGTCAGTATGATACTCTCATTGTCTCTCTATATGTGGATGATCTTATCTACATGGGAAACAATACGAAGATGATAACTGCATTCAAAGACGACATGATGAAAACATTCGAGATGACCGATCTTGGCTTGATGAATTACTTCCTTGGCATCGAGGTGAAACAACATAAGGAAGGTATATTTATCTCTCAAAAGAAATATACCGAAGAACTACTAAAGAAATTTGGAATGAATGATTGCAAACCAGTTGCTACTCCACTCGTAACAAATGAGAAGTTGCAAAAGGATGACGGAGCCCTAGAAGCTGATGCATCTCGCTACAGAAGCTTGATTGGAAGTCTATTATATCTTACTGCTACGCGACCAGATATTATGTACGCTACAAGTCTTTTTTCAAGATTCATGCAGAGTCCAAGTCAAATTCATCTTGGAGTTGCTAAAAGAGTTTTGAGATATTTACAAGGAACAAAGGAGTATGGAATATGGTACAAAACCATGACCAACTCAAAGTTAATTGGGTACACCGATAGTGATTGGGCTGGATCAGTAGATGACATGAAAAGCACATCAGGCTATGCTTTTCCACTTGAATCAGGAATATTCTCGTGGGCATCGAAGAAGCAAGCAACAGTTGCACAATTAACAGCAGAAGCAGAATATGTGGCAGCAGCTGAAGCAACAAGCCAAGCTATATGGTTACGGAGAATACTTGAAGATATAGGTGAACATCAAGGACAATCCATTACAATCTACTGTGACAACAAATCAGCAATAGCAATGACGAAGAATCCAGTTCATCATAGTCGAACTAAACATATTGCTATAAAGTATCATTTCATCAGAGATGCGGAAGCGGCAAAAGAAATTCAGCTTAACTACTGCAGGACAGAAGATCAAGTTGCAGACATCTTCACAAAGGCACTGCCAAGAGCAAGATTTGAGCAACTTCGAACTATGCTTGGAGTATCCGAATTTTGTATCAAGGAGGAGTATTGAGCATGCTACAAAATTCTAGAATACTAAAGAAACATGTAACTTGCCATACGTATTATTATTAAATATATTACTTGATGAGTGTAGAATGTACTATCTAGAGAATTCTAATAATTAACAATTGTAATGAGATGCCTATAAATATGAGGATAGACACATTGTAATGATGTAGCAAAAAAAAAAAAATACAAGCAATAAAGTTGTTGCATTGTTAAAGCTTTACTTCCACCATTTCAACTATTCAACTATTCAACTATATTCCACCACTACAACTACTAACAGAAGCTTCATATTCATGAAGAAGGTGGAGAGAAGAGATTATTTAAGAAGTAATTAATCGATGAAGTCATGAAAAAGGAAAGCAGCAGTTCAATTCGAACGGTGGACCAATTCATTTCATCAGAAGAGATGAATTACTTCTTGTCGATTTAATATAAGTAACTTTTTCGAAAAAAGTATGCAGGCCTATTTAGTCACGGGCGAGCCCAATTGACATGTGCATAGAAAATTAAAATTTAAACCGTTATGCGTCACACGCCGACAGTCCAAACACACATAATAAAATATCATTATGCTTATTGTGTCGATACAAACATAACAACACATTGAAATTCATATTTTATTATTCATGCAAAATTTCGTATTTTCCTTATATTAATTACCATGACTGTAAATTAATCGTATAAATCTATTTGAACAAAGCTATAGAAATTGAAATTATATGAAATGAACACCTACTTCTTGATTATCAAATCTTCAATAATATTTTCATGTAGGATATTTATATTTTAGAAACTAATATTTTCACATTATATTATCAAATGGTTTTAACATTAGCATGTATAGTTTCATTTCTTCCAAAAATGTTTCATTGAAAAACCATGACCGAGCTCAACAAAAACCAACACTTCTGTAGTTGTTCTTGCTTGATGGTTTGAAATAATATCTATACATGCTCAACATTGGGGGAATTTATTTTTCTGGGGATACTGACCCCGAACCCCCTTTCTTGCCATTTTCCCCTCCCATGTTCATTTTCTGGCTACAGCACTGTGCAGGTTGCTCTTTAAAACAAGTAAGAAGGCCGAAACTTCAACGCAACAAGGCAGCAAACCTCCATCATCTGGTCTTGACGCTGCAGCCACTACTGTGCCTGATGATGCTAGTTTCCTCCCTGCCGACATCAGATACTCGACCAAATGCCAAGGCCAAAGAGGTTTGACCCTCTTCATTTTATTATTCTCTCTTTTTTGCTGTTATAGAAAACACATAAGTAGTTAGTTCCTGAAACCCAAGTTTTGTATTTGTCCCTATCTCATGTTTGTAGGTTTTATATTATCCTATTTTATGTTAGTTCCCTTGCTCTTGAACGGCCTGCATAGGTTTGTGATGGCCTAAATCATATACTTGATTTTCCATGCTGTATTGTGTTGGGTCACTTGGAGATACACATAATAGTTTGCTGGGTTGAATTGTTTAGCTGTTATTGGTTACTCATTCCACCACCCTTGCTGAGAAGCATCACTCTCTCAATGTGTACTTGCATATTCATATAAGTTAAGTTGGTTGTGTTGCGAGGAAATATCTTACAACTTAGGCGGTAGGCTGAGATTTTTCCGTGTGAAGTAGGTAGGTAGGATTACTGATTATAGCCGTATAGAGTGGTAGCCTAGATCAGGAATGCTGGACTTGAATATCATTAACCTGTACTAAATGTGTAGTTTTACCTATATGTCCTGACGAAGAACTGTAGTTAAGTGGTATGTTGTAAGTTTAAGAACTAAGAAGTCAGTAATTAAAGTCCCTGCCATGATCTAGTTTTTTTAATTAATTTTTGACAGAATTTCCATTTGGGTTTATTTTGGAAAAAAAACATTATGTATTGAATCGTGCCATTTGAATTTCTATTTTGTGTAACTTATCTCTTCATTCTTATCGTTAGCATCATCGCATAGTCACATACTACATTCACCTCCCGTATCTGCGGAATTTCCTCGGAAGGTGAGTACAAGGCTCACGCTTGACTAATTTATCTATTTAATTAAATTAAACATGTGAAGTGTTAAGACTGTATTAGAAACTGACAATATTTTTATGATTGTGCAATTGTGGCATGCATGCGATATATAACACAAAATGATCTAATGACTTGTTATGACATATGTTAATATTCTGTAGTTTTTCTAATATTTTATTTATAATCTCATACTGCAAGTTCCCTTATATTTAGGAAACCACTATGCATTGAAATGACATGTACCCGAAAGCTCATATAAATTTTAGGAAAATAAAACAAAATTTTGGTATTCGGGTTGAAATGATAAATACTCGAAATATTTACTAAACAAATTGAAATGATAAATAACCGTTTTATTTAACCTAGGTAGAAAATTATATATGGATGTCGTTGGTCGATTTTCATGTATTTTTAAATATATTCTATTAAGATAAAAAATTATTTTAAATTTTAAATTAATGCTTGAACTAATTTAATCACGGAAAGATTTTAAAATTTGACATATAGAAGTATATGTTAAATTTACAAATTTATGGATTTTATGTATATTTGAAAGTATGAATTGTGATTTCCAAACATGGCATTATTTAGATTTTATATAATGAAATTTAACAATTTCATTCAAAGACCAAATAAGATTTTTCTCTTTGATATATATATATATATATACATATATATATATAAACATAGATTTTAAAAATAATATTCATACCTACCAAATAAGATTTGAGATTAAGTAGTAAAGATTTCTAGATTATGAATTCAATTATTCAAAAAATTTACTATTAAACATATTTTATAACTATATATATTTTTTATAAAGTTTATTTTAAACTTACTTTTCAATCATATAAACATGTGATATGGTTAAAGATCGTTAAGAATGAAATTTCTTTAAGTTATTCGAAGATCTATTCAGAAGTATGTTTGAAATCAAAAGAAGCGAAGTATGTTAAAATATGATTTTGAAATCTAAATAAGCAAGATATGTGAGTTAGGTTAAATTGAGTTCAACATATATGATACTTTATCATGTGTGTGTGTATATATATGTGGGGTTAAAGACAAATAATAACTTGATTTTGAGTAAGGAGAATAAGGTAAATAGTTTAAAGCTAATAATTCCAAGATTCGCTTAATTGTTATATTCTGAAAATTTGCATAAATATACGAACGACGTAATACCGAGTGAGAGATCAAGTATTCTACAAAGATAAGTGTAATTAGACAAACTTTAATAAGTGAGATGTAAGAAGCGTAATTCATGACAAACATGTTCATATATAGTTATAAATGTTAGAAACCACGATTTTCTTAAGTACTATTCTATAAAATGACCATAGTGTGTAAAAATGTAATGTTTGGTTGTCAACGAGACACGAGTCGGCATTGACATACTCTTTGTCAATACCGATACCACTTTGACAACTATGTACGTGGTGGAGAATCCAAATCGAAGTAGGATGACTGGCGAACACTATTGGAATGAAGCAAGATAACGATGGTAGAATAGCCTTGACCTTTGGGTTAAAATTTAAATGAATAAAACATGAGCCATGAGCTGTACCATGACTAAGTGAGATAGCAACTCTTATCGAACACGCTTCATCTATACCATCTATATTACATTGTGATTGATGTATGACCCCTTTAAATGCAGGAGTGTGTTTGAGGTGGGTGGTAGTTGCGGTTAGGCGTTACTACCAGTCCGAACTTCAATTGGTGGATTCCTACCATAGTTATTTCATCGTGTGCATTGTCATATTATCGCAATCGAGCCCATATAATTTTGTTTTCTGTTGTTTTCTATGGAGTTTCCTTTGATGCCACTAGTTTACGATGAGTTTGTGGTAATGTATAGACTATAATACTTATAAACGATGTAAGGGTAGAAATGTAATACCGCTTACACTATTTTTAAATATTATATTTTTCGAATAGACATTGCTATAATGGCGTACTATACTATATGTATTTGTTCCACGGATCTTTAAAGGATTGGAATCACAAACTTCATTTAAGTTATTATACATTTATATGAATTTTTCACTCGAGTTAATTTACATAAATGGGAATATTAGTCCTGATAGTATTTTGTTTTCTTTGCTTAATGCTCGGGTCAGCCTGAGTATTGCATCCTTCTTTGGTACATCCTTTGGAGCTTGTAGTCTAGTTGGAGTATTACCTGTACATTAGCTTTTTTAACAACCTGCCTACACTTAGCCTAAATCTTGATCCATAAAAGGCCCATTGAAACTTAGAGCCACTCTAAACGGATCATTGGTTCCCATAAGGAATTACATTTGCACAAAATAACAGACAATCTAATGTTATGGAATCTTACACAGCAGAACCAAAAAGTATAATACCAAAATAAGATATACCATTAATTAAAAGCCACAGATTCAGATACAAATTGTCAAATACAATTTTTCAAAAGGGTACATCATCATTGTTCATAATCTAAAGTTTCCATAAGAAAAATAGCAATAATAGCTAATAATATCATAATAGTCTCATCGCCATCTTCATCAAGTTCCTTCATTATTTCGGCCATCGTGTCGCTAATCCATCTATTAACCTGTTAGATATGTTAATGGGAGGGGTCAGAACATAAAGTCTTACGTGATTGAATATAATATTTGCTTAAAGACCATACCCTAAATTTGGCAGGTTATGTGTATGTCAAGTTATGTCTGTGAAACACATAAGCACACGCATACAAATAAATATTCTAATCACTGAGGTGGATATCTGAATCAATCACCTAGGGCCTTTATTGATGCATTTAGGGTAGAGATTCAATGACATAGACATTCTCGGTCACTTAAATCCCATTCTAACATGTTTATTAAGGGTGGATTCTTATGGTCACTTATGACACTAAGGAGGACCCTAGCCACTTAAGAACCCATCCTAATATATCAAAGTTCTTAAGTATATATCCTGACAAGTAATATGCGAAGTAGTATCTTGCCCCTTACTACCAGTTTAGGGTAGCCTGCATATAGACCTTTAAGGCCCCTTCGGTGGACGCCTCATGTTACTACTTAACTAAAATTACAGTAGAACACATGTGCCTCTTAAGACATCTTTTAGATGGTTGGTGAATTAAATAGCATGTTGTGTCCCATGTATACAAGATCTGTCCCTTGGTTATCCCTCACACTGCTCCTAGAGGAAGTGGACATTCCGATAAACTACCCTACTCCGTTATCGCTATGACTAAACCACTTTTAGAGAAGGAGGACCTACAGACCTACTTCAAATCTAATAAGGGAGGGTCTCATGACTTTATGTCCACATCCAAGGAATAAACCTTTGAAGTGGTCCTAGTCTTGACCACTTAAGACCCAAACTAAATAAGAAGAAAGTCAGCCACTTAAGATCTTATCAAGGCGTAGTAAGCCAACTTACTTACACGCATAATAGGTATATATATATATACATAAACTAGACCTCTCACATTAAAATTTCTACTTGTAGATGCTAGATATGCCAGGGTTCCGGGCAGACTTCTACTACAAGTGGGCTTAACCTCGTCTCATAGTGTAATAAATTAAATGGCCCATGGCACCCAGACCTCTTACATTAGCCATACTCACTTGTGGTTGCTGAATTTGGCGGTTGGTTCCGGGCAGACTTCTACCGCAAATGACGACTAACCTCGTGTCTACGTGTCATTATTTAATATACATATAAGTCATTTCATATGCATACATAAATAGAAATTTATTTAGGGACATTTCAAATTCCAACCTTATTCTAACATATTTATTTCGTCATTATTACATTGAATTACATTAATTGCTCTATGTAAATAGAATATTTAATACATATAATAAATTCTAATTTTCATACGAACAAAGAAACGTTCTATTGGTATAAATTGTCAATTAGATCTATAATAAAGACATACAAGTTAATGTCCACATCATACCGCTAAATACATGGCATGAAAGAATAATTAATGTTAGCAGTAATGGGAAAAATAACCACATAACTTTCAAAACTTACATCCTAGATTTTTAGAACAATTCAGTAATGAATCAAGAACAAGGTGTAAGTTTCACAACATATGTACACATATGCATAAATATATACATGTGTCCATAGACTTCTGTATAATCCAATTTTCCCCTTTCCATGTTGTACATACAAAATTGACATTTGATTTGTTTCAAATCTAAACACGTTCAAATTATTCATTTAGACTGGAAATCGAAACCTATTCAAATAATAAAACTATATCAAATATGAACATTTTTACATCACAAACACTTTTAAATAAAATGTGATAAATTAAATCAAACAAAGTAAATCACCCATAATGTTCTTTAATCATAAACCAAAAAAATCACAAACCCAAACATTTATTGACAATTCTTGCAAAACATATAAAAATAGGAGAATTATGGGGTTTTACAATTTGGTTTTATCACTAATTCAGATCTTCCTAGACATACTAATCCATATAGAAATCTACAAATGTTGAATATGCCTAAACGATTACTATTTCCGCTCATAGTGAATTGACGATGTTTAGATTTGAAAACCGTCCAGAGCGAACATGAATGCGGACTCCAATCCATTATATATATATATAGGAAATAAACGGTTAGAATTCTTATATATAAAAATCTTATGATTCCATATTTAGATCCTATTCAAATCCTATAAGAAAAAGGGATTAGAAAAGAAAATAGATTTAAGAGAGGAAGAAGAAAACCTACAATAAATTTCTCTGGAATCAATGGCAGAGTGGATCCAAGGAAGGAGAGGAAGTATATGATTAGGTCTAAGGCTTATGGTGGTATATATAGGGGTGTGTGTGTGATTAATAGCCGTGGGATTATTAAGATTAAATCCAGGATGTTCAAGTTTATAAATTAACACCAAAGCCTAACTCAAACCAGGCATCACTAGGAACTGGCCACACCAGGAGGTCGACAACTCTTTTAGAAGGGCGGTCGGTAGGCCGTCGACACTCCTTTGGGGGGGTGGGGGGAGGGGGGAGGGGCAGTCGACCTCCTTGTCATAGATTTGAATAGTGAACGTATTTGAGGGTTGAGCAGATAATTTTATATAATGCTTATTAATTTCATTTATTTATTGCCTTTTAAATGTTATTGTTATCCCCTGTTTTATACTTATATACGCACACAAATTCAAATTGGATGGAATGCTCCAATCACTCATTTGTTGGTCATATATTATTCCATATATTTATATTATAATTCAAATTATAAACATTTTTATTTATATATTTAACATACATCTTCTTTTATGTGTAATTCTTTCATATGGGTTTGGATTTTGACATATTATGCATGAAAATTGATCAAAATTTCGCCATGAATATACCTACGATATTTCTGTGGCTAAATTCCCGATGCTGCAAGATTCCATTTTTCAGCCTATTAATATAATATTACTTTATTAATAATTTTCATTATTTATTATTATTGATTTTTTTGGTATATCATTACGGGGTGTTACATTATCCCTCTTGCAATAGATTTCATCCCAAAATCTGTGTGAAGGGGCAAAAAACACAACTCTCTCTAAAGATCATGTTGTACACTCATGTTATTTTTAATTCATCCATAAACAAGCATGACTCGAAGAGACTATGAACTGCAGAATCACTAAAGTGAGCTCAATCCTAGCATGTGTGTGAAATACTTATGTAGTATGTATGTAAAACATCCTAATATGCATATAATCCTGTATGAGTTCGCTATGCAGCTGTGTGGCATCCATTTCCCTAACATCCAATCTTGCAACAACAATGCATCCATAAGTGTAATTTAGTGAAAAATTACTTTAAAAAGCTCTGGGTGGGTTTGTCTCATCTAATCATCAGTCTCCCACGTCCTTTTTGCAGGATCATTCCCCTATTCTACTCGAACGAGGCGAACAATTTTATTGCGGAGTCTGTTGATTCAGTGCTCTACAATCCTTGCAGTGGCACGTGGCGACTCCAACTCAAGTTTTCCTTTGTCCCCAATTTCATCAAGCTCGAGTCAGATAGTAGAATCATGAAGGCACTTCCTCAGATGCGATATATGAAAAACATTATGGGTTCCCGATAGGCGTTCTGGGAGATCCACTCGATAGGCCAAAGATCATATCCTCTCGATGATGCGAAAAGGCCCAATAAATCTAGGATCCAACATCCTAGTCTTTCCAAATAGAACAGTCTTCTTGAGAGGGGAAACCATTACAAATACCAAGTCTCCAAATCGAGCTCAAACTCCCTCTTCCTCTAATCTGCATACGAATTCTGGTGGTCTTGGGCTGCCTTCAACCTCTGACTAATCAAAGTAAAATTCTCCGCAGAATCACGGACAAGGTGTGGTCTGAGTAGAACCTTGTCGGTACTTCCCTACCAAGAAGTTGGCGATTTGCATGGCCTTACGTAAAGCACTTCAAAAGGGGTTGCACCAATCGCTGCGTGAAAACTATTGTTATACATAAATTCTGTTTGATCTAGATTAATCCTAGAGGAGGTGAATAAGGTTTATTAGATTTTTACGAGATATTAAAAACACCACAACATTGAAAGCAGCAGAGAAAATAAATGCAGGAAATAAATAACACAAATTTTACCCAGCTTCGGCAAACCCTGCCTAATGTTGCATTCCCAAAATTTTTACTATGTATTAGTCAACTATTACAACGCGCACAACACCTGTAAACTCGGGACAATTCCTAGCCTAATTGTCCTAACCCTACGCTCAAAACTTATCCCCAAGTTTCGACTAGGAGCTATACAAAAAAGGCCTTACAATTTCGCTTTAGTTGCACTAATCCTACGCTCAAAACCCTGCACTAATTTCTGTCCCCGAAATCAGATTTTCCCCTAGATACAAACCCGTAGCTAGTAAACCCTAGTTTTTACAGGAAACTAGTAAATGCAAAATTGAAAATTACAAGATAAAATACAAAAAAATAAAAACAATAACCCCTGTATAACTAAACACAAGGCTGGCCTCCCTTATTTCCTTTTATATGATTTGTCTCTAAAAAAGATGTCAGCCGACTCTCTAAAAAAATAGGGTTTTGACTTCGATTCCCCAGATCGCAATTGTGACGACCACCCACAACCCCTGCACTAAACGAGTAGAATAATGCATTGAAAGGCGTGCCAAGAAGCGACGGATGATCATCAAGGTATGATAACATAATCGTAACCTGTCGTAACTCACAGCGCAAGGGTAAAATATAATAAAACGTATACAATAGGTATTAATAATGAAGCAAAACACACCAAACTTCCATAACAACTAGAAAGTAATATTTATTCATGTGGATAACAATAATAGTGTTTATATAACTTTGCCTCACTACAACACTCAGAGAAGAATAACAAGCAGCGGATATCCAAATACTATATAGTAGGTAAGATAATAGGCCAGCCTCCTGCTCGCCTCCAAAATGTAACATCGTCCTCACTAAGCTATCAGCTGTCACCTGCCACCTGGTCTGCCCATCCAACAATCGGATGAACAACCCAAGGTAATAAGAGAGAAACATAAAACCTTGAGTCAAACAACAGTCTTAGTGAGCGATTAAACGGCTGACTAACATCATGGTAACCCCAGTTTAGCATAAACTCCATACGCCTTTCAACGATACATATGTTTGTCCAATCTTGACAACTAGGCCATTCAAAGATACCCAGGGTACTCAACCAACAACCTTCCGGTTTTTAGGTGCCCCTATTGTACCTCCGCTTTGAGCCTGCTAGAAATTACGACTATGATAACTCCTCGAACTTCGCATCTCTAGTCATCCAACCTTGACGACTTTTCATAACTCGAGCAACCTTCTCGAGTAGTCATTATCTACCATCTCTAACTCACAATCTTTGAGTTGCCACCTCATTTGTTTTTCTACACTGATCAACGAACAGATTCAACACTTCGAATATTCCCACTTGAATACTCCTCCAAGTCACAACATCACTGAACCAAATAACATAGATATATGGTTCAACACAATTCATAGTGTTACGCCCATTTGCTATGAAATAATCAACAGCGTTCATGCCACCAACCATAACGTTTGGAGCACACTGCGCTGCGGCACGGGTTCGGGACATCCCCCCCTCGAAAATGTTTTTTGAGTCCCTTTTATTCAAATCTGGGTCGTACCCAAAAAATAATTTTTTTCCAGAACTGATCCTGTACGACCGACCCGCTATCAAAAGTAGAGACCGACCGACCCATCCTCTTGGAGCCGACCGACCCATCCATGCAACACAGACCGATTCATCCTCTTTTGGACCGACCGTCCCATTAATGCATATGCTGACCGATCGACCCATCACATCAAACTCCGACCGACCCATCTCCAAGTGTCAACCGACCGACCCATCACATCAAGTTCCGACCCACCGACCCATCTCCATGTGCCGACCGACCGACCTATCTCTTTCCCAACCGACCCATAGCATGTCGTGTTCCCCAAGACATTAACTCAACCAACCGAACACCATTATGCCGACCGATCCATCCCAATTCAGAGCCGATCCAGCAAGCTTTCAACCCGAAATTCGACCAAAACTTCGCCGAACGACAAATCCGACGAAACCAACACATCAAATACAACTATAATCATACGATGAAACCTAAAATAATTTGGAAATGAAAATTTTAACCAATTATGAAGAATTCACCAAAATCATGATAAATGAACATACAAACTAAATTATGGATCTAACTTGCATAAACATATAAATCTTTATGAAAATTATCGGTTTTGATTTGCTAAATTAGATCGTATAGTGATTCATATGAAAATAGACTTACCATGATTTAGATCTAAGAGAAAACACTTGAAAATGATGAAATAAAGATCATACAAGTCATATACTTGATTAAATCCATGTGAGATATGCATATCACTCACCAGTTCTCCAAAATAACCCAATAACACTTAGATCTAGATCCGAACAGCGAAGAATTTGCTCTAAACTCTTTGGTTTGATGATTTGTCTCTTTGATTTACGTAGATCTAGCCTCAAATGTTGTAGATTTTTGATTCTCTAAGCTTTAATTGTGGAAAGGTGAAGACAATGGAAAAATGGAGGAACTCTAGCTCTTCCAAATGAAAGAATGGAGAAAGTAAACTATTCTCCGTGCCTCCTGCCCCCTATTTATAGCCTCCACCAGCCCATTACTAGGCCTCCCTAAATCAACCTATTATGGCTTACCAAACCTGAACAACCAACTGTTAAACCTTAATAGTGATTCCTCCCAAACCGCAATGCCAAATCATTAATGTGACCACTCTACAGAAAGGGAAACACCATTTCCTTTCCAATGGCATGGGCCTCAACACCTGATTTGATCTCAGTCAAAAGTTATGCACTGTACAAGACTATTAGGGGCAAAATGGCCACAAAAGAAATTGGTAAAAATTACGGACATGTCTCACATCCCCATAAACCACATATTAAAATACAAGAATGATCCAACCCTCAGAGAATAAAATAAAAATACTTTATGAACTTCCGATACGTAAAATGTGGGCTATTACAGCAATCGCGACTTCTGATATTCCAAAAAAATGTTCTCTAAAGCTTGAATCCTTTTTTCCTTGCTTGTCGATTGATTTGGACTCCGTAGCGATTGAAAAACAATTGTGAGTTTTTTGTTTTGATTTTTGCTCTCGAGTTTATGCTTTTTGTTTTCGATCGTTTTTGCCAGTGATGATTTGGTGTTATATAGGGTTTAGAAAAGTGGATTAGTCTAACATCCTAGTTTATGTTTTAAATTAAAACGACATCAAGGGTAAGTTTGAAATGTAAAGCGGGTCCTTCTTTTTGGACTTACGTGTTTTCTGAAGGAATTTTTGCGCTGACCAGTAAAAAAAAAAAATCAAAAAATCGGAAATATTCCCAGAAGCATTCCTAAAAAAGGTTGCATACATCTATGCAACTATTGCCAATAGTAGCATACATGTATGCGTATATTCATCCATCGTTTTCTATTGAAAATCTGGACCAATACACGCATACATTGTTGAAAACAAGATTTTGATTAATGCCAACAAAAGAAGTTGCAATGGAAATCATGTCATAGAGATAAGGTTTTACATATACATTGAGTCGTGTTAGAATTATACTAAAATCTATCCTCAAGTATAGCACGAATATTCAAATCAAAGCATATATATATATATATATATATATCTGTGTGTGTGTGTGTGTATTTCAAATGACATGAAACAGTCTAACTGGGCAAAAATGCCTGAACCAGTCGATTGGTTCAAAATCAACTAGTCGACTAGTCAGACAATTTTGTCTCAATAACAGCTAGTTTCTGAATATTTTTTAATATATACGATTTCGTACTTTTTCAACCAGTCGACTGATGAATTTTAACCAGTAAACTGATTCAAAACAACACGTATTTTCTGAAAGGTTGTCTTCATTCATGAAGAGAAATCGCTTCATTTCTAAAAGGAAATAGAAGCATCTTTATGTTGAAACTCTTCATGAAGAATTGCAATCTTTCTACTATTATATAAACACTTCAAACATGATTTACAAACTTCGAAGTTTATTATATTCTATCTTCTCTGATTTACACTTCTATATTCATTGCAAACAAAAGCTATCTGAATTTCAAGTTACTTGTTGAATCCTTGATAACATTTCATATACCTTGATTCGACAAGCAACAATCTTCCTTCAGTCTTTGCGTTCAAATCATATACTCGCGGATAAGATTATAGGAAGGGTGTACTTAAACCGTTGACTATCCGTGTTGATCAAAGAACACAAAGCAGATGTCAAAACACTTGTAATTGTTGAGGTTCTGTGTAGTTTCTTAGGCGAGATGCATCCTTGTTGGGGCTCGAGTGTACTGATCTATTGCTCCGGTAAGAGTGGGCGTGATATAGAATTCCAAAGAGGAGCTTCAGGACTGGACGCGGGATGGGAAGTCTGAATCTGTATAAAATTCCTATTGTCACTTTGCCTTACTTATTTCTTTTATCTACTTGTGATATATCATATCAATTCTAATTTTCGGCATAACTATTGTTATTACTAGTTAGTATATCATCTACATTTCAGCTGTATCCATATAGATCCTGCTTAAGTCGTACACACCGACTTTTGAATTGGTATCAAAGCAAGGCCATCATTTAACCATAAAATCTTTATCCGATACATAGCCAATATGGATAATAACACTAGTACTAGCAATAATACCGGATATATTGCAGGCCAATCAACTGCTAGGCCACCCTTCTTTAATGGCATGAACTATTGCTATTGGGCTACACGAATAGGGATATATATGCAAGCAAATAGTTTTGATGCATGGAATATTACACAAAAAGAGTACACACAACCTACTACTTTAAACACTGAATGGTCCACAAATGAAAAAGAATAGGTTACCTCCAATGCTAAAGCCATGAATATGTTACATTGTGCTTTAGATAGAAACGAGTTTAATAGGATTTGTATGTGCAACTCGGTATATGAAATTTGGAGAACACTCAAAATTACTCATGAAGGAACTAATAAGGTTAAACAAAGCAAGATATCAATGCTTAAGAATTAATTTCAAAATTTTAAGATGAATGAAAATGAATCCATAAATGATATGTATTCACGTTTCCAAAACATTTATCACTCTTTGAGGATTAGGAGAAAAGTATTCCGATTTTGATATAGTTTCAAAAAAATTAAACTCTTTAACGGATGAATGGGAAAGAAAAGTGTTAGCTATCGAAGAAGCTAATGATCTCTCTGCCATGAAACATGAAGAGTTAATTGGTAATCTCAAATCCTATGAAGTAAACTTGCAGGCAAAGAAAGCACATGTACTAGACAAGAAATTTTTTGCTTTTCATGGTGAGAAAGAAGACTCAGATTTAGACGAAGAAGATATTGCTTTTGTAGCAAAGAATTTTAGAAAGTTTCTAAAATACAGAAAAGGCCAAAACAAGAATGTGAAAAAGAATTCACCTAAAGAGCCTAATCCAGCACTAATAGAATGCTTTAACTATCACAAGACCAAACATTATCAAAAGAATTGCCCAGAATTGAAGAAAAATTGTAAAATGGAAAGTCAAAGAGATGAGCTTTTTCAGTCACTTGGGATAACTAGGATTCATCTTATGAAAGTGACAGTGAGCAAGCAAACGTATGCTTCATCGCTAAGGATAATGATGTAAGTGATTTTACTTTTGATGAATTAGTAGAAATTAGTACTGAAATTCTAGAATCTAGAAAAAAGTTTAAGTAAAAGTTTAAATGAGCTAATGAAGATAAAAAGAAAGCAGAATTTGAGAGAGTTCTTTTAAAGGATGAAAAATAAATTTTAGAAGATGAGATTAGAAAACTACAAGAATCTCTTTTAGTTGCAAATTCTCAAATTTCTATGTTGAGTTAAGAAATCGAAACTCAAAAGAATAAAAACGATTTATTAGCTTCTGAAAATCATGATTTAAATACTAAAGTTACTATTATAGAGTTAGAAGATTCTAGTTTAAAAATTAAATTAGAAAGCATTTCTAAAAATGTTAACAATTTTAACAAAGGAAGAGAGAATTTATCTAAAATATTAGAAAATTCTCAACCTATTTTTAGTAAAAAAAAAGAACTAGGATATCATCAAAAAGTTAAATCAAAAAGGAAAACCAGTTTTAAAAATTCTAATATTAAACCGAAAATTTCTAGTAGTAATTCAAAAATGTCTACTAAGAAAAACAATTCAGAAAATATAAGTACATGGGTTCCGAAAACAAATAATGTACTTTTTAGAAATAAATATATTAAGAATTTTTTAGATTTTATTCATAATAATATTGATTACATTTTCAAAAAGAATTCTGAACCCTCTTGGTTTGGCTTCCTAAGATTTAACCCTTCAGACCCTAACGGAGGAAGTGGGTACCGTTTTAAGTTCTATTTTTTTTGCAGGTAGCACAAAAATCTATGTCAGTGACTAGCTAGAACTTAAAAGGAGTTCTTCAATACTCACCCATTTGTAAATTCAGGGGAAGCAAAACATTCAGGGATAGAAAATCAGATATGTTGTCATCAATCAAAAAGGGGGAGAATGTTGAAAACAAGATTTTGATTAATGCAAGCAAAAGAAGTTGCAATGGTAACCATGTCGTAGAGATAAGGTTTTTATATATACATTGAGTCGTGTTGTTAAAATCTAATCTCAAGTATAACACGAACATACAAAACAAATCATATATATATGTATGTATGTATGCATGTATATATATATATATATCAAATGACATGAAATAGTATGACTGGGCAAAAATGCCTGAACCAGTCGACTGGGTCAAAATCAACCAGTCGACTGGTCAGATAATTTTGTTTCAATTACGGCTAGTTTCTAAATATTTTTTAATATATATGATTTCACACTTTTCAACCAGTCGACTGATGAATTTTAACCAGTCAATTGATTCGAAACAACACATATTTTCCGAAAGGTTGCCTTCGTTCATGAAGAGAAATTTCTTCTTTTCTGAAAGGAAATAGAAGCTTCTTTTGGTTAAAACTCTTCATGAAGAATTTCTATCTTTCTATATTATATAAACACTTCAAACATGATTTACAAACATTGAATTTTATTATATTCTACCTATTCTCTGATTTACACTTCTATATTCATTGCAAACAAAAGCTCTCTTAATTTCAAGTTACTTGTTGAATCCTTGATAACATTCCATATATCTTGATTCGACAAGCAACAATCTTCCTTCTATCTTTGCATTCAAGTCACATACTCGAGGATAAGACCATAGGAAGGGTGTACTTAAACCGTTGACTATCCGTATTGATCAAAGAACACAAAGCAGAAGTCAAAACATTTGTAATTTTTGAAGTCTTGTTTAGTTGCTCAGGCGAGAGGCACCCTTGTTAGGGCTCGGGTATACTGACCTATTGCTCCGGGTTAAGAGAGGGTGTGATAGTGAATTCAAAAGAGGAGCTTCGACACGGGATGTAGGACCGGAAGTCCGAACCAGTATAAAATTCCTGGTATCACATTACTTATTGCTTTTATCTACTTGTGATATATCATATCAGTTCTCATTTATCTGCATTACTATTGTATATTAGCTAGTTAGTATATCATCTACATTTCTGTTATATCCATATAGATCCTGCTTAAGTCGTACACACCGACTTTTCATACATGTATGCAACTATTACAAACAGCTGCATACATGTATGCACACAAAGTTGAACTGAGATGCATGTCATACGAATAGTTGTATACATGAATTCAATTATTCTGTGTATACGCATACATTTATGCAACAAATTTAAAAGGGATGAAGGCTTCTGAATATGTGCATGAATGCATGTATCCTATATAGGTGCACGAATGAATGCCACAATGTCTGGAAAGCGCGAATACTTGAACACCCCGAATTTTCTAAGAATATTAAAATTAACAAATTCAAGAACACGAAATTTTTAGAAGAATAATTAAGTGAAACGGGTTGCGCTATTACGTTCATCTCAAAATTTTGGTCAAGATAGACATTTGGTTTGCATAAAACGGATACCTTATGAAGAAGTTATTAAGCCTTGAAGTTTGTATGCATATGAGAAATATATATATATATAATAAATAAATAAATATGCAAAAAGGTTCAAAACAGCGAATCGGGAGGGGGAATAACCGAACCGGCCCATTTTTGAGGTCGACCCGAGCCTCGCTGGGTTGACTAGGGGTTGATTTAGGGTGTTTGGCTGTCAACCCATGCGCCGATTTGCTCTAAGGCAGATGTGGCATCTGATTGGTTCTGATGGACTCCTTGCTAAGTCATTAGGCCTGATGTGGGTGTTCTATCTTGTATGAATGGCTTTGATTTGCTCTAGGTTAATCTGATGGTTCCTATTAAATCAAACTTCTATATAAGCAACCTAATACCTCAACCCTAAATCATATTAAAAATCAAACCAAGAGTCGTCATGCTGCCATTGGACAACCTCGAGTAGCCGCTGTTCAACTTGAAACAAATTAAAAGAGACAAACCAAATCAAATCAAAATTAAACTAAAACAATGATTGTCTATATCAAAGGCGAGCATTTCAACTTCAGAATACAGATTCCAGAAATCAAGATTGTCTTTTGTAAGTGTAGTTATCTTTTAGATGTAAATAAATTTAAGACGTGATTTGATATAAAGTGAAAAATAGAATTATACCATGTTGTATAATATTGATGATGCTAATTCGTGTTTGTTTCTTGTCATGATTTTATCATGAATTGTCTTGGAATGTTTGTGGCTTATTGGACTTGGTGTTGGATCTATTAAAGATTGAGAATGAAACTATCAATATCATATGCAAGTTATATGTTTCATGTTAAGATCTACATATATTTTTTTATATGATTAATGCAAGTTGTATGTATTATGTTAGATCCAAGTCAAGATCTACATATATATATATATATATATATTCATATGCTTTATGTTAGATCCATATGCCTATATATATGTTCATATGTTCATATGCAAGTTATAAGTTTTATGTTGGATCCATGTCATGATCTATCTAGGTTCATATGATTAATGCAAGTTATATGTTTTTTGATAGATCAAAGTCACGATCTAATTATACATATGTTCATATGCAAGTTACATGTTAGATCCAAAACTAGATCTATATTTATATGCGTATTTGTAGAGTGGACTTATTCAAGTTCACCTTGTTAGATCTAGTTCACACCTATATGTTAATGTTAAAATTATACATGCCTTGGGATTGGGCACGTCATGATTATGTCATATGCTAGTTTATAATTGAGGTTATGTTCACACATGCCTAGATCTACATATTAACATGTTTTAGGCTTATGATTATCTAAGTCTAAATTATATGCAAGTTCATGTGACATGTTAAATTATATGAATAAAGTTTTATGCAAAATTTACATGTTTGGTTGAATCTATATTATGCATGTTCCCTTCTTTACCTCTTGTTTATAAATTGGGCTAATATGCGGGCCAAATGACGTTATGTGATTAATAGAACGAACAAACGGGGGTAACGTTGGGATAGTTATTAAATCAAAACATGTTAATAATGTAGGTGGGCCCAAAACCATGTAAATGGTTAAGGCCATGAATGGCATAATTTATACCATTAGTCTTGAACATAATTAAAATATGTGACATGAAACACTTCTAGAAAATTCACATATATAAAATGTAAAAGATGGATATGCCTAACCCGAGGTTAGACCGAGTTGTGGTGTAAATCTTCCCAGAACCGACCGGTACATCTAGTAACCATAACAATACCTGTCTAATGTGGGAGGTTAGTGCATCAAACCCAGAAAAACCCGAGGTTAGACTGAGTTGTGGTGTAAAACTACCCGGAACCGACCGACACATCCAGTAACCACAACAATACCTATCTAATGTGAGTGGTTGGTGCTTTAATTAATTAATTAATTAAAGCTGATGAACAATCAAGCTAGAAATGGTGATGTTAAGTAATTAAGGGAACACTTAACCAACTTAACATGTTAATAAGACAAGATTGGTGGGGTTAAGTAATTGATGAAACACTTAACCAACTTACACGTTAACTAGACAAGATTGATAAGGGTTAAGTCAAACTAAGGACACTTAACCAATTTAGCATGTTGACTAGAAAAACCCTAGTAATGGGGACCCGTTTCAGCAGCAACCCACATGAATGTATCAATCGTACCCTGAACGAGGCAGGGTGGGGCACGATTACTGGGCTGAATATAAGCAGTCAAAATGGCGGCGGTTAGGTGCGTCAGTGTAGGTTCCGACGGAGTATGGGCGTGCATGGGCTCCAGAGTGGAAAAAGCAGGCACTGGGCACCAGGCGTACACTTGTGCATCTTTGAATCATGTCAGGGATGGCATTATAGGACTTGATACACCCTATACTGGAACCAACACAAGTACTTAAAAATCACGTGGGGCCGCTTGACACCGGGAATACATGAATGCGAGTAGGAGCCGATCAATACATGAGTGGGATCACTTTATCATGAACATACATTACTAGTTAAACAGCTCTTAGTGGGTGCAGAGAAGTAAAAGTGGGTGCGATAGCCAAATATAGTTAAATCTTACTTTACCTCATTTTAGGACTGCCCTATCCTTGTGGTATCACTCTAAGTTCAGTTTATTCATGTCATAGTCTTTTACTTGTTTACATGCTATTAAATAACTGGGCTTAGCAGACTTATGTCTGACCCATTTTCTTTTCGCTTCTTTTCTTCCGCCCCCCCAAGGTCCGCAAGGAGGAAACACTTCTGCTTAATCCAGGTTAGCCAAATCTTGAAGACCGTAGATGTAAGGCTTGGACTTTCCTTTTTGAGCTATGGCTATGGTCAAGCACTTATTGGGGATTTATGTCATTTTATTTTCAGTATTGCTTCTTTATGTTTTCAAGACAGGTGAAAAGTTGTAATAATTTGGAAGGTTGAAGCAGTTGTTGAATTGTTGTGTTGAACAAGTATTTATGAAATTATATTGATCTTTTTCCACTGCATAAATTTTCTGTCTTGTAATTTATTAGTATCTTGTACCTTAAAATGCTCCACCGAAGTTAAGACATTCCCTTTGAGAGTGACCTTAACGGAGGTGGGGTGCTACACTTGGTATTAGAGCTAAAGTTTACCAGATCGGATAAAATTTTTGAAACTATTTTTCAAAAAGTAGTCATAAAGAAGCATTTTCAAGAAAAAGTGTTAATATAAAAAGGCATATTCCCCAAAGCCATATGCACTATCTTTCTATCCTTCGTTTTGAATCTTTCCTTTTTGTTTCAGCATGTCTGGGGATCTTAACCTTCCAAAGGGTGTACCGATATATGGCTGGTTCAGGAGATACCTAGAAGCTAGGGCCAATGACGCGGGCCCAACAGACATTCCTTCTCCCCTAGCTGCTGCTCCTCCTCCTCCTCCGAGAGGAAATGCTTTCTCAAAGATCTGTAGTGACTTTAGATCCATGGGTGGAAAAGACTTTAAGGGGAGAGAATCATTCATGGAAGCCAGAAATTGGCTCAAGGAGACTGAGGACTTATTCGTTATCATTGAAGTAGATGAGAGGCAGAAACTACAATTGATGGTGTGGTTGCTCAAAGACGATGCCTCCTTCTGGTGGGAAGTCACTAATGCTGAAAGACCGATAGAGACTTGGGAGGACTTCAGGGCATTATTTGAAATGAAGTTCCTCTCACAAGCTAAGCAGAGTCTGCAAATGGGGTAGTTCCTATCACTTAAACATGGCTACTTGTCGGTCAAAGAATACGTCAATAAATTCAACCAGCTTGCTCGATTTGGACTGGAGTTTGTAAACCCTCCACACAAGAAGGCTCTCCGCTTTGCCAAAGGACTGAATGAGCTACTGCAAGGTTTAGCAATGTCCCATATACCTACGGGAGCGACTTACGAGAGACTGGTGGATATGGCTCTGTTGCAAGAGGAGAACAAAGATAGCAAGAAGGAGGTGAAGAAGGAAGAGCCTCAAAACAAGAAAGGAGATGGATCTCAGAACAAGAAGACGGATCCTAATAATGGCGGGAAGGAAAATAAATCCCGTAAGAAGATGAAGTGCAATTTCTGTGGGATACCTGGACACTTGGCTAGGGACTGTAGAAAGAAAAAGAGGAAATTGGGCACTTGTTTCCAGTGCGGGGATACGGACACTTATCTAAGGACTGCCCAAAAAGGCAAGGGCAGGGACATAGGACTGGATCATCTTTTGGAGGGCAGGTTCATGCTCTCGTTGCACCCCTATAGGAACGATGTAGACATATTTCTGTTGAGGGTTTAGTTTATCTGTTTGATAATCCTGTTCGTACTCTCTTTGATTCTGGGGCATCGCACTCTTTTATATCTACTGCTTTAGTTGAATCTCTGCACCCAGACACCCATATAGTAGAGGATCCCTTGGTTGTTTCAAATCTAATTAGGGGCTCAGTTTATTTGTTAATGATTTGTTTGGATTTGGAAATCTCTATTTTAAGCGTTGGGTTTAAATGTAATGCTTATGTTTTGGGCTTCATGGGCTATGGGCCAATTCTAGGCATGGACTGGCTATCCAGTAATGGTGCCGTCCTCTATTGTGAATAGAGAGTGGTTAGACTCATGACTCGCCTCTGTAACACTCTCGAAATCTCTTTTAATCCCATGAATTCTGTTATGCTAAGTTAGCTAAAATCTCTTGATGCGTTGTTGAGAATTTGCAGTCTATTAGAGTGGTCCGTGAATACTCAGATGTGTTTGAAGAGGTAAAGGCTTACCTCCGAAGCGGGAGATAGACTTCCGCATATAACTCGTTGACAATGCAAAACCCGTTGCTTTACCCATTAGACACATGGCTCCAAGGGAGAGAAAAGAACTCAGCAAGCAAGTTAAAGAGCTGCTTGAAAAGGGGTTCATAAAATGGAGTATTTCTGAATGGGGTGCTCCAGTAGTGTTCGCGACCAAAGCCGATGGTTCACTCCGCCTCTGCGTGGATTATAGGGAGCTGAACAAGATGACCAAGAAGAATAGGCACCCACTCCCAAGAATTGATGATCTGTTTGATCAACTCGTAGGTGCATCCGTTTTCTCCCAACTAGATCTGGCTACCGGGTTTCATCAGCTAAGAGTGGCTGAGGATAACATTGACAAGACTGCATTTAGGACGCCGAATGGTTTCTTCGAGTGGCTTGTCATGCCTTTCGGCTTGACAAATGTACCTGCCTATTTCGTGGACTTGATGAGCAGGGTGTTCCGGGAATTCCTCAATAAGTTTTTGGTAGTCTTCGTGAACGATATTTTGATCTTCTCGAAGAGTGAGGAAGAGCATGCTCAGCACTTAAGGGAAGTCATGGATACTTTCCGTGCACATCAGTTGAAAGCCAAATTCTCCAAATGCCATTTCTGGAGAGAAGAAATTAGATTCCTTGGACATGTGGTGTCCAAAGAGGGGTTAGCCGTGGACCCCGCAAAAGTGGTTGATGTGCAAGAGTGGAAGATTCCACGAAACGCAACTGAAGTCCGAAGCTTTCTCGGGCTAGCAGGCTTTTACCGGAAGTTCATCAAAGACTTTACGAAAATCTCAGCTCCACTTACAAGGTTAACGAAGAAGAACCTAGTTTTCGCTTGGGATTTGGATTGCGATACTGCTTTCCAACGCTTGAAAAGGGCTCTAACAACAGCCCCAGTTATGACATTGCCTGAAGGGAGCAAGATGTTTACCGTATACGCGGATGCATGCAGTACAAGATTAGGTGCTGTCTTGATGCAAGAAGGGAAGGTAGTAGCTTATGGTGGAAGGCAGTTGATAGTACATGAGAAACACTACCCAACCCACGACCTAGAATTGGAGGCCATCGTTTTCGGTCTTAAGTCTTGGCGCCATTATCTCCTAGGTGAGAAGTTTGAATTGTTTACTGACCATAAATCGTTGAAGTACCTTTTCTTGCAGAAAGATCTCAACTTGAGGAAGCAAAGATGGATGGAGTTTCTTGCCTCGTATGACTTTGAGATTTCCTATACTCCTGGCAAGGGCAATGTGGTAGCAGATGCTTTGAGTAGAAAGAAGCTGACCTTAAGCCCTCTCTTTGTAGAAAGGCAAAGCTTGGAGTGCATAGCCAACTTTGACTTTAGACCCTCCTCTGAATTTGTACCTGGCTTGTTAGCAACACTGGAAGTGCGGCCTACACTTTTGACTCAATAGGAACCGCACAACGTGAAGACCCTCAGCTAGTAGATGTGATAGATAAGCTGATTAGGGGTGAGACTTCGAGTATCCTCAATAGATATCCATCGATGATAAGGGATGTTTGAGACGGGATGGAAGGCTATGCGTGCCACAAGTAAGAGATTCAGTGAAAACAATTCTAGAAAAAGCACACCATTCAAAGCTGACCATACACCCAGGCGGGGACAAAATGTATAAAGACATCAAAAGAGTTTTCTTTTGGAATGGCATGAAGAGGGACGTAGCTGAATTCGTTTCTAAGTGCATGATATGCCAGCAGGTCAAGGGGGAGCAGAAGAAGCCTGGTGGTTTGCTTCATCCTCTAGAGGTCCCACTGTGGAAATGGGATAGCATTTTAATGGACTTTATTGATGGGTTGCCTTGGACAAGAAGGGGCAATACCAGTATTTGGGTAATAGTGGACCGACTCACAAAAAGCGCTCACTTTATACCTGTCAAAAGTAAAAGGGCTGCCTTATCTCTAGCATCTCTACATCTTAAAGAGATAGTTTGACTGCATGGGATACCTTCCAGCATAGTAAGCGATCGAGACTCTATCTTTACAAGCAAGTTTTGGAAGAGTTTGCAAGAGGTTGTAGGCACACAACTATGTTTATGCACTGCCTACCACCCCCAAACCGATGGACAGATGGAAAGGGTGAACAGAGTCTTAGAAGACCTCTTGAGACTGTGTGTTCTTGACTTTGGCGGGACATGGGAAGATCATCTTCCTCTGGTGGAGTTCGCCTACAACAATAGCTACCAAGCTACAATAGGCATGGCACCCTTCGAAGCCTTAAACTGGAGACCGTGTTGATCACAATCCACAGATAAGCTTATACTTGGGCCAGACGTAATTAGGTAAACCTCAGAAAAGGTGGACCTGATAAGAAGACGAATGAAGATTGCTCAAGATAGACAGAAGTCCTACGCAGATAAAAGAAGGACCGACCTTGAGTTTGAGGTTGGAGACAGAGTGTTCCTTAAAGTATCTCCTTTGAGGAATGTAGTTCGCTTTGGATCCAAAGGGAAATTGGCACCTAGATTCATAGGACCATTTCCTATCATTGAAAGAATTGGGACGATGGCCTACAGATTAGAGCTACCTGAAAAGTTGGCTGGAGTTCACAATGTCTTTCATGTTTCTCACCTACGGAAGTGCTTACATGAGTCTGCGGAGGTGGTGGAACCAAAGATACTAGAAGAGGTAGAAGTGGAACAAGAAGCAATAGCGAGAAGAATCCCAACTCGTATCTTGGGAACGGAAGTCAAAAAGCTACGCAACCGTGAAGTCAAGCTGGTTAAAGTACAATGGAGTGGCAATGAAGAAGACGCGACTTGGGAGACTGAAATCAAGATACACGCAACCTTCCCTTATCTTTTTGAGGGTACATCTTTGATCTCTCCTTTATCATAAGTTTATTCATGCTTTGTTATCTTCTCGGTCCTATTTCTTGATCCTTAGTAGAAATCAATGGATGTAACATGTATTTGGAACATGTTATGGTTGATGGTTGCAAAGCGGTTGCTAGTGATTGCTCGTGTATGCATATACACATACACATTAGGTTCTATATCGGCTTAATCACTTTCATATTGCATTTGCATATGAACGCATGAAATTGTATGTGGATTGAAACTAGGTGTGTTATCATATGGATGTTGCATTTGTATGAATGATTTTGCACTCATGTAGAATTACGAATAGGAAAAATTGCATACATAATGGACTCATGGCACTGTCATGATTCACATTAAGGAGGTCAACTAGATCAGTAGACCGCTTGATTTTGCACTGGATAAGAGACATATACACACACTCTGCATATGTTCATATGGCATTAGAAGTCTTTTAAGGACAATGGATGCTTGTAGATGATGGATGAGTAGATGGATGATTGGATGTTAAGATGCATTCTTCTTAACTTGAAGATTTCAGGGACGAAATCCTTTAAGGAGGGGGGAATGTAACACCCCGAATTTTCTGAAAATATTAAAATTAACAAATTTAAGAACACTTAATTTTTAGAAGAAGAATTAAGTGAAATGGGTTGCACGCGCTATTACGTTCGTCTCAAAATTTTGGTCAAGATAGACATTTGGTTTGCATAAAATGGATACCTTATGAAGAAGTTATTAAGCCTTGAAGTTTGTATGCATATGAGAATATATATAGATATATATAAACAATAAATAAATAAATATGCAAAAAAGTTCAAAACAGCGAATCAGGAGGGGGAATAACAGAACCGACCCATTTTTGAGGTCGACCCGAGCCTCACTGGGTCGACTAGGGGTTGATTAAGGGTGTTTGGCTATCAACCCGTGGGCCGATTCGCTCTAAGGCAGGTATGGCATCTGATTGGTTCTGCTGGACTCCTTGCTGAGTCATTAGGGCTGATGTGGCTATTCTATCTTGTCTGAATGGCTTTGATTTGCTCTAGGTTAATCTACCGATTCCTATTAAATCAAACTTCTATATAAGCAACCTAATACCTCAACCCTAAATCATATTAAAAATCAAACCAAGAGTCGTCATGCTGCAATTGGACAACCTCGAGTAGCCGCCTTTCAACTTGAAGCAAATTAAAAGAGACAGACCAAATAAAATCAAAATTAAACTAAAATAACGATTGTCTACATCAAAGGCGAGCATTTCAACTTCAGAATACAAATTCCAGAAATCAAGATTGTCTTTTGTAAGTGTAGTTATCTTTTAGATGTAAATAAATTTAAGACGCGATTTGATATAAAGTGAAAAATAGAATTATACCATGTTGTATAATATTGACGATGCTAACTCATGTTTGTTTCTTGTGATGATTTTATCATGAATTGTCTTGGAACGTTTGTGGCTTGTTGGACTTGGTGTTGGATCTATTAAAGATTGAGAATGAAACTATCAATATCATATGCAAGTTATATGTTTCATGTTAAGATCTACATATATATGTTTATATGATTAATGCAAGTTGTATGTATTATGTTAGATCCAAGTCAAGATCTATATATATATATATATATTCATATGCTTTATGTTAGATCTATATGCCTATATATATGTTCATATGTTCATATGCAAGTTACAAGTTTTATGTTGGATCCTTGTCAAGATCTATCTAGGTTCATATGATTAATGCAAGTTATATGTTTTATGATAGATCTAAGTCACGATATAATTATACATATGTTCATATGCAAGTTACGTGTTAGATCCAAAACTAGATCTATATTTATATGCATGTTTGTAAAGTGGACTTATGCAAGTTCACCTTGTTAGATCTAGTTCACACCTATATGTTAATGTTAAAATTATACATGCCTTGGGATTGGACATGTGATGATTATGTCATATGCTAGTTTATAATTGAGGTTATGTTCACACATGCCTAGATCTACATATTAACATGTTTTAGGCTTATGATTATCTAAGTCTAAATTATATGCAAGTTCATGTGACATGTTAAATTATATGAATAAAGTTTTATGCAAAATTTACATGTTTTGTTGAATCTATATTATGCATGTTCCCTTCATTACCTCTTGTTTATAAATTGTGCTAATATGCGGGCCCAATGACTTTATGTGATTAATACGAACGAACAAACGGGGGTAACATTGGGATAGTAATTAAATCAAAACATGTTAATAATGTAGGTAGGCCCAAAACCATGTAAATGGTTAAGGCCATGAATGGTATAATTTATACCATTAGTCTTGAACATAATTAAAATATGTGACATGAAACACTTGTATAAAATTCAAATATATAAAATGTAAAAGATGAATATGCCTAACCTGAGGTTAGACTGAGTTGTGGTGTAAACCTGCCCGGAACCGACCGACACATCCAGTAACCACAACAATACCTATCTAATGTGAGAGGATAGTGCATCAAGCCCTGAAAGACCCGAGGTTAGACTGAGTTGTGGTGTAAAACTGCCTGGAACCGACCGGCACATCCAGTAACCACCACAATACCTGTCTAATATGAGTGGTTAGTGCTTTAATTAATTAATTAATTAGAGCTCATGAGCAATCAAGCTAGAAATGGTGAGGTTAAGTAATTAAGGGAACACTTAACCAACTTAACATGTTAACAAGACAAGATTGGTCGGGTTAAGTAATTGAGGAAACACTTAACCAACTTGACATGTTAACTAGACAAGATTGATAGGGGTTAAGTCAAACCAAGGACACTTAACCAATTTAGCATGTTGACCAGAATAACCCTAGTAATGGGGACCCGTTTTAGCAGTAACCCACATGGATGTATCAAGGTACCCTGAACTAGGCAGGGTGGGTCACGATTACTGGGCTGAATATAAGCGGTCAAAAGGGCGGCGGTTAGGTGCGTCAGTGTAGGTTCCGACGGAGTACGGGCGTGTACGGGCTACGAAGTGGAAAAAGCAGGCACTGGGCACTAGGCGTACACTGTGCATCTTTGAATCGTGTCAGGGTTGCCATTATAGGACTTGATACACCCTATACTGGAACCAGCACAAGTACTTAAAAACCACGTGGGACCGCATGACACCGGGAATACATGAATGCGAGTAGGAGCCGATCAATACATGAATGGGATCACTTTATCGTGAACATACATTGCTAGTTAAACAGCTCTTAGTGGGTGCAGAGAAGTAAACGTGGGTGCGATAGCCAAATCTAGTTAAATCTTACTTTACCTTGTTTTAGGACTACCCTATCCTTGTGGTATCATTCTAATTTTAGTTTATTCATGTCATAGTCTTTTACTTGTTTACATGCTATTAAATAACTGGGCTTACCAGACTTATGTCTGACCCATGTTCCTTTCGCTTCTTTTCTTCCGTTCCCCTCCCCCCACCCCCAAGGTCCGCAGGGAGGAAACACTTCTACTTAGTCCAGGTTAGCCAAAGCTTGAAGACCGTAGATGTAAGGCTTGGACTTTCCTTTTTGAGCTATGGCTATGGTCAAGCACTTATTTGGGATTTATGTCATTTTATTTTCAATATTGCTTCTTTATGTTTTCAAGACAGGTGAAAAGTTGTAATAATTTGGAAGGTTGAAACAGTTGTTGAATTGTTGTGTTGAACAAGTATTTATGAAATAATATTGATCTTTTTCTGCTGCATAAATTTTCTGTCTTGTAATTTATTAGTATCTTGTACCTTAAAACGCTCCACCGAAGTTAAGGCATTCCCTTTGAGAGTGACCTTAATGGAGGTAGGGTGTTACAATTTGGATTGAAACGGCTTTAAAAGCTTGCATGATATTTGATTTGTTGCCTTGAATGATTTGCTGAACTCTTGAATTATATGCCATGAGTCCTAGTTTAATTCTGGAAACAAAACAATTAATATTGTGGCCCTTTGAATTTGCATTGGGCATTTTGAAAATTTCTTTCAAAATATTGTTCATTGGAAGATAAATGAATTTTCCGTATATGCATAAATTTCTGGAAAGAATCTTTGCCCAAAAATATACATATGAACTCTAGAAATGGAAGTTTGATTTATTTCTTGCCAAACTTTGTGCATGCTTTAATTTTGGAAATCGTATTTCTTGCGTTTGCTCATTTTTATTTCTTGAATGATTTCATTTCTGGAAACATATAAAATATTCAATCTGACTTTGCCACGACTAAGTTGATGCTCCATCTTCATGACTGTTTACTCATGTATACATATATATACACAAGAGTATTTGGAAACAATTAAAAGGCTTGCCAAAATTTACTTTGTTATTTCTATAAATATTCTTCGATTTTCCTTGGATTTTGAAGACAAAATCTTGGTGTATTTTCCATTATTAAAAAGTATGCCATATAAGTATTTTTGGAAAAACATGAAATGACTTCCTTGCCAAAAAAACTGGAAATAGATTGAATTGATAAAATTATTTCTTTTCTATTTTCCCCCCTGATATGTTGATACATGTTGTGTTGACTTTGTACATCACTTGAACTTGAAACTTTTTGGTACCATGCATATACATATATGTGTATTTCTGTACTACAGTACTGTTCCAATTCTGTTTTATGCACACTAGCTTACTATGCTATCCATGCACACTTGCATGTATATGCTGCTCTGTCAATTTTTGTGCTTCCTGATCTTCACATTTTCTTTTAACCTTTGGCTTGTACATGCCTCTATACTGCAGAAAATTGGACAACAGTATGTGTGTGTGTATATATATATATATATGCATGACTCCATATATGTATAAATATACATAAACAAATGTGTGTGTGTATATTTATAAACACGTGTGTGTTTACATTTTTTGGTTGAAAATTGCGTTGCTCAGTTTTGTGTTCTTGTGTCCATTGTTTTGTGTATACCATAGTACATTCATCACATCAGTGTTAAACTTGAGCATTTGTGCTTGTATTGCGACATCTTGCAATTTTTTATGCATGAAGCACCATTTAACGGTTCATTTGTGTTGTTGTTTCCTTTGATCTATATTGGCCTGACCTTGTTACATCTTTTCATATAATATGTTCGACTTTATACTTCGTTGTTTGTCGAGCAACACCATGCACACCAGAGTTGAACATGCCATTCACTATTTTCTTGTATTCTTGAATTTACATGTGTTGACTAAGCATGCTATGATGAGTTTGATTTTATGAAGCATCATGTTTTATTGCTGTACAGTGTGCATTGGGTTGAACTATGTGCATCTGTACTAGGTCGAGCTGTGTACATCTTGACCGGCTTGAGTATTTTGAGCTCCGTCTTGACATGTCGTTGTATACATTCGTGTATAGATATACACAAACGTGTGTGTGTGTATATATATGTGTGTGGGGGTGGGGGTGTGTGTCACTGAACACCTCATATTGATATATTTATCCCTTGCAGACCATATTACCTGTTTTCACCAAAAAATGGCTCAAACACCAAGGGTACAAGAATTGTAGTTCACCAAAATGGCTAGCAAGTAAATGGAGCCGCACTCATTGAAAGATAAAAATTAAAATGTGTGGAAAGGAAAAGGGGGACAAGGTTTTTAGAGTGGTTCAGCCCTTAAGTTTGGCCTACGTCCACTATGAAGGTAGTTTATATTATCATAACAATGATTACAAAGCATATAAACTCTCATTGCTTATACATCTTCTCGCCTTATCAACATATTCTCGCTCTCACGTACAACTCTTGCTTAAACTCACAGAATTCGATGGAGGAATGGTGGAATTCGTGGAGGAGAAGGGTGAATGGGTGACGGAGAGGGAGGATGTCATTGACACTTATAAGATCTTAATGGATACCATGGCCTAATGAATGAAGATTCTTCAAATGGAGATGATGATGATGGTTGAGAATGCTTAAGGAATGGTGGAGTATAGAATTCATCAGCACTTCGTTGTGGCAAGGAGTTCCCTCCTTTTGGTGGAAACCATGGCCTATTTATAGGTGAGCCTCCTTGAAGGAATGAGCAGAAGTCCATATATGCTGGCTGTGGGTCGCTCGTCTCTTTAATTACGAAAATTTCATAGCCCAGCTGTTGCCAACCGTCGATAGTTGTATTCAGCTATCCTGGAGCGACTTCATGGGAGCAAGCGGTTTCATAGATGCGAGCGACTACATAGTTCAGAGCACATTGAATGGGCGGACAGGCGATGAGTGTACATGCGACTAGTCAAAGCTTCTAAGTTATTATAAGAACGACTGACCGAATCATCATGTTAAGCCTTTTATAATTGACTAGCATATACTATCTGGTTGAAGCATCAACATCCGATTGCAGATGAACTGGCGACCAACCAAGGATTGTAGAGCAAATATAATTGCGATCACCCTGGAGTTGGCATCTGTTGGATCGGTAGGTAGGACATGATTGAAGTGTTAGTGACTGATTGAGGAATGGGCGAGCGACCGAAGTTGCAGTCTGTGAGCGGACATGGGATGCATGTGTGAACTCTGGCATCGTTGTGTTCCCTATTATGTACGATTGACCAGGGTAGTATGAACGCACGACTGCAGAGTGGAACGTGTGGCCAGAACAAATTCTTTTCCTTGTCTTGCACTTATGACCTTTCCCCATGGACGAGCTAATCTGTTCTGTTTGAACCATTTTGATGAGCGGCCGAACTGACCATTCTTGTTAAGTCTTATTTATACCCGAGCGTTCTTTCAAATCGTTTGAGTCGTGTTGCGCCCGGGTTTCTTGAAGTTCAAACGCCTTTTCTGGTTGTGGAGGTGAGTAACTTTTCCTGATATGAGCGACCAACCTCTTTGGATATGAACGGTCGGTCCCTTGAGCTGTGCTCGTTTTCAGTTTATGTTGTATTCCTGGTTATGTGCAAACGACCGTTTGATATTGGAATAGTCGACTCTTATGTCAAATACGAGTCTTTCAAGCTCACCTAGGCCACATTGTCTCTTTGTATGGTCGAACCATGTTGTACAACTGGTGTGCAACCCATCAGTTTTGATGTGTGCGTCCTTTCTTTCGGTGCTCTAACCTTGTTAATGCGTTTAGCCTAGGTTATGTGAGGTTGCCTTTTACCTTGTACGAACAACCCGAGTGTCCTGGATCGTGCATGCACATCTAAGCCCTGTAGTGGTCATCCCGTAGTTCTTACGAAGATTTAATACACCAATTATACACATGCTTTTTAACGGATAAACCTTTTTCCTCGAAGTTCATAATTTTCTTGTTCTGCAGAAGCTTACGGGCTTCGAAATAATCAATCATAATGTAATTTATTGAAATAAATCTTCGTTTTCCAAGGGGTAGTCACTTATGGCTTTCGGTTGTTCTGGGCTAAACGAGACTAAAGTCACCCTAGGTCGTTCGTATTGTTAGGCATATTATGGAAGTTCAAGTGAGTTGGTTTTGGTGGGTCATCATCCTTGTTCAACTAGGCAAGTTTGAAGTTGGCTAGGCTGACGTGACTAGTCTTTTTTTTAAATCCCTTCTTCCTTCCTCATTTCACCTCTTTTCCTCAAAGAACCCTTTTGATGGTGGTAATGTTCTAGAGAACTTACAAGGTAATCCATATCCTTTAATTTTCACCCATAGTTTTCTTTAAAATTCTCGATTTTCTCAACTCACTATTCTGTTTGACGCTTCCTGCAACACCTAGCTGATTAGGGAAACTTTTCTTTGGATCTGAAGCACCATGATTGTTTTGGGTGAGTTTTTACTTTTTACTCTGCCTCGTTTTGTTTGAGCAGCTGCCGATGTCGTAGATAGCTTCGAACTAGAATGTTTTAAATGTGGTTTGACTGATTTGAGTATGGATTGGGATTTTGGCAACAATTAGGTCTGTTTGATGAACGTGTTGTTTCTGTTTTCATTTGACGAATCTGAATCACATGGAACCCTTCGAAATTTCGATTTCGATATTGCCTATAAATTGTTTGCTGGAATGCCCCAGACATTTCTGACTTAAATCAAACGTGGCTTCTGTTCATGCCTAAATCTAGTTGGGTTGTTTTTGGTCGCGCACGATCTCTACTCATGCCCAGATTGACTTACTTCGATCAATATTCAAACTTCAGATTGAAACATACCGAATAATCTTTTGGTCTTTTCCTTAGGTCGAAGGATGAAATTCCTTATGTTAAGAAGACTAAAGAAGAAGGCGATGAAAAAGATTGGTAGGAAAAGCGGGCTGAAGAGTAAAAAGAATTTGGGCAAAAGTGACCCTCAAAGATGTCGTACACTTGACGAACCTCTCGTCCCAGATATTCAGACTACATCTGACCAACTATCTTTAGCTTCTCCATCCATCACTTCAAATTCTGCTAATCTTCAAACGACCATACAGAGGCCTCTTTATGTTTCTAATCCATGCCATCCTACACTTGCTGAATGATTTGAGGCTTGGTGTCAGAAGGTTTGTGCTTTGACTTGAACATAGACACGTACGACAAATGGATTGTCGCTGGTAAGATGGATGCTATGAAAGACTGCATACTGGCTGAATTTGATCAGTTGGAGGCACGTCCAAATTTGGTTGGAGACCTTATCGTGAAAGTTAGGGATTATATTGTGAGGCAATTGGGTGCTTGGGATACTTTTGCTAATGATCTTCTGAGGTTGAATAAAGAGAACATCGATCGAATCCATGCTTTGGAGAAATACAAGTTTGAGCTTATCAAGGCCGTTGAATCCCGAGATAAGGTCGCTGCCTTTCATACTAGACGGCTATGATTGGCAAACTTCACCTTTCATTATTTCCGTTGTTCCATTTAGCGTGCCGTGTTTAAATTGTTTTGTATATGCGGGTGCCAGTCCCCGCGTATTACCATATTTTCATGTTGGCGACTTTATGACTAATTTGCGACCTAGTTTATCATACTGCATTTTTTTATTCAGCTTGGCTACCTTCTCGCTGGTGAGTCGTATGTTACACCTTTATCTCAATTCATTTGTATCACTAAACACTTTGTTAATCGTACTCTTATGACCGACTTATGTGTGTAAAGTTAGTATTATTGGTTCGCTTTAACGCTACGGTTAGACCCCCGTATCAAAGTTCGTTGTAATCCTAGAATCTCATTCTTATTACTCCCCCTCAATGGGTTTTATTTTTATCACGCATTTACTCGTGTTTGCAATGACTTAGTAATTCAAGCCCTTCGAAGCTTGTACTTGAATGCATGCCCCTTAAGGGGCTCATGTACCCTATAATGCATTTAATCGTGTTTCTCACCGACCTGGCATCCCCAACCCTTTGGAGACTCGATTAAATGCATATTTGTATATATATATACATATTGTTGTTTTTTTATTAGAATATATTCAACCCCATATCTCACTAACTCGGTGACCCAAGCCCTTCGAAGACTGGTTTCGAGTACGTACCCCTAGGAAAGGACTTGGGTGTCAAGTTTTCGATCCAATCTTGGTCCTTTTTGATTTAGTTTATCATAATAAAAAAGAGACCTAAACTGGATACCCCTTTTCGGCTAGGATTTCTGTTACCCCCTTTCGGCTAGGATTTCTGTTACCCCTTTCTACTAGGATTTCTGTTTGCGCTGGTACTTTTAGCATGTTTGCCAGTCCTTTCGATTTTATGCTTCATCCCGGGAGGTGGACACTAGTTCCTCTTATCGAGTTTTCCATCAATTCGAAGAAATCGTGTCCTGCACCTAACAAGGTGCCTCTTTTGGGACTGGAAATCTTTTAATTGTGTTAAGTTGGTTTGCTTTATCCCTTGTATCATTCCCACGGCTTGGTATCAATCAAATCCTTTTGCTGGATGCTTTGCCAAGGGTTTGGTGTTCATCAGCTGTGCTTTTTACCATTTGGCTCAGAGCAGCTCATCATTTTGAAATCTGCAAGGTGGTGTGTTGTAACACCCCACCTCTGCTAGGGTCCTTCGCAAAGAGAATGCACTAGTTTTGGAGGGGTATTATCTAGTAAACAGGCACAGAGATAACACAAGACAGAATATAAATTAACAAAGTATATAAAGTAGTGGATATAAATTTAACCCAATCTCATTACGTGGAAAATAGAGTCAAAACCTCTTACATCAAAATACCAAGTCATTATTTCATTACATCAAGTTCTAAAGAAGCAAAGTACTTAAAACAACATAAGTCCCATATTATTTCCCAAAAAGAGCATGAGTGCAGCCATAGCATAGCTCAAGACCAAACCGTACATGAGCTGTCAGAAAGCAAGCAAAGTCCAAGCTAAGAGCTAGAGTTTCCTCCCTGAGAACCTGGGGGGGGGGGGGGAACGAAAGAAAAAGAAGTGGAAGAAAACGGGTCATTCAAAAAGACTGGTAAGCCCTAGTGACTATCAGCATAAAAACTAATAAAGTTAACTGGACATGAGAAACTGAGATTAAACATAAAGATAATAACTGGACTGGCATGATAATAAAAGGTAACAAGATAAGAGTGGCATCGCATATACAAGGTTTACTGCACTAACTGTACTAGTGTCCAAATCCATGTCAAGTATAAATCCAGAAATGATCCCTAAGCCCAATAACATGAAATGACCCAATACGGGGTCCAACAGTCCATCCTAATCGATCGGCTTTACTCGTCGTGTGTCGGTGTTATACGGCCCAATCGCGGAATGTAGTCACATGTGCTAGGTCCACCCTAGGGTGTATCAGGTCCTAGGGTGTCAACCACTGACACAAATCAAGCACGCACAATGTAGTACTACGGGTGTCCATGCCTACTTTTTCAACTCCGGACTAAGTGCACGACCCTAGTCCGCCTGAACCTACACTGGCGCACCTTACTCAGCCGTTATTCTTGGTCGCTTACAATCAGCCCAGTAATCATGCCCCACCCTGCGTAGTCCCCAGGGTATCTTGATACTTCTAAGTGGGTTACTGCTGAAAGGGACCACGTGGCTAGGATTTCTAATGGGTTAAGTGTTGTCATTAAAAAGGTCATGACTTAACCCCTTTCCAAACATGTATCAAATTGGTTAAGTGTATTCAAGTGGTCCATGACTTAACCCTACCATGTGGCATTAATTCACTTAACGCACCCCAACCTCATACATTGGACTTGGTTACGGTTACTAGATGTGCCGGGCGGTTCCGGGTAGATTTACACCATAACCTAGTCTAACCTCGGGTTTAAAGTGCTATATGACCAACTACTCACATTGGGTTCTATTATTTGCAACTACTGGATTTGCCGGGCGGTTCCGGGCAGATTTACGTTGCAAATTCAACCCAACCTCGAGTTGGCCATTTTCAAGTTATCTAATTGTCATGTCCCAAATTCATGTTTTCTAGCTTATTCTCATGTCAAGTTTTCATGTCATATTTTCATGTCATATCATGTCAATTCCATAGCCAATTTTCAAGTTTGCCTAATCTACCCAAAACGTATCCCCAACGTACGTGAATTCGCACTAATACAACATGTCAAAATAGGGAATAACACAAACAGGATAGTCATAGAATGGCAAAGGTGTTCATAAGTTAAGCATGATGATTATAACATTACATGCATATGAAATAGGGTCTCAACATCAACTTGACAAGACATGGTGATAGACATGGTAAAGGACTGGCATAAGATAATAACCCAATAATAGTTTCAACATCACAGGCATGGCAAGATAAAGATCGTAAAGGGGTTTTAGATTAAACATGAATATATCCAAATCAAGATCATACTAATATTCCACAAGTCAACATTTAAGATGAATAGATCTGGGGTGTACAAAACTAGATTCAAAATAACAGATTTAAAAGTGATAGTCATAGATCCAAGATATACAATAGTAGATCCAACTTAGTTATCATGTTTATGCATAATTTCAGTTTACATCATGTTCAGGTTAAATTTACAGTTTAAATCTAAGAGTGACAAAGGGCTTACAGATCGTAGTCTAGAGAATGAGAAAGCAAAAATAGTAGAAGCAGAATCTCTAGCAAATCCCCAAACCAATGTAGCACTAACAAAGTCCTGAATAACCTCCTTGTTCTCTATCATCCAGTCAGAACTTCAGCAGCATACGGTCGGACAAGAATGTGATAGAAAGTCTAGGGTCAGGGGCTGTTTATATAGTGTTTAGAGAGTGAATCTGGACAAGCAACGAGACCAGATACATCTGGCTCAAAAACAGGCTAGGTGACCAGGTCGACACCCAAGTCGACTGCACAGTCGACCTGGTCCTGGGGGTGTCGACTGCCCAGTCGACCTGGGTCTGGGCGGGAAATTTCCCGCCCCGTCTGTTCTGCGTTTGAAATTCGAATTTTGAATTCGAATTCGAGCTGTTTTGAACTCTGAATATTTCTGAAACTTTGGGGAGCCATAACTTGGTCATACGGACTCCGATTTTCGAAAACTCGGACTCGATTTCATGCAGAATTCCGAGACGAACGCAATGGAGCAACCCGTTTCCCTTGGTTCTTATTTTAAAATTTAATTTTGCCTAGATTTATGGTTATAAAACGTTATTAAAATATGGGTTGTTACATTCTCCCCTCCTTAAAGGATTTCGTCCCCGAAATCTCTAAGTTAGGAAGAACGCATCCTACCATCCACATCCTTCTACTCACAACATCATTCACGAGCAACCGTTGTCCTTATAAAGATCTCTAATGCTGTATGAACATATGCAGTATGTGTGTGTATATGTACTTATCTAATGCAAAAGATCAGGCGGTTACTGATTCAGTAAACCTCCTTAATGCAAGATATGTTAGTGTAATGAGTCCAACATGTATGCAAATTCCTAACATAACTTAAAATTTCTACATGAGTGCACAAACATCATCCATATGAAACATCCACGTGATAACATAAAAAGTTCATCCATGTACAAGTATAAGCACCCATGCAAATGCAACATGAAAAGGTGTCTGAGCCGATCTAGTGCCTAATGTGTGTCATGCATCCACTAGAAATCACTTGCAAGCACTTGCAACCATTTGCAAACATCAACCATAACATGTTTCAAATACATGTTTACATCTAAAGAGGGTTCTAAGGTTCTCAAGACAAGATTAACAAAACAAACATAGGTAGCATGATACGAAAGGTTTACAAGCTCAAAGGAAAAAGAGATCGAGAAAGTACCCTCAAAAAGAAATGGGTAAAGCGCGCGTATCTTCTCCTCGGTTTCCCAAGTTGCGTCTTCTTGGGCTTCACTCCACTGTACTTTGACTAGCTTGACTTCGCGATTCCTTAGCTTCTTGATCTCCGTCCCTAAGATACGAATAGGAACTCGCCTCAGCGTTGCTTCTTTCTCCACTTCTACGCCTTCGAGGATGCTTGGCTCAACCACCTCAGCTGATTCATGTAGGCACTTTCGGAGATGCGAGACGTGAAAGACATTGTGTACTCCGTCCAGCCTCTCAGGTAACTCTACCTTATAGGCCATCTGCCCAATCCTCTCAGTGATAGGGAACGGTCCTACGAATCTCGGTGCTAGCTTTCCAATTGCTCCAAAACGAACCACATTGCGCAAAGGAGAGACTTTTATGAAAACCATATCTCCGACTTCGAACTCTAGGTCTGTCCTCTTGTCCGCATAAGATTTCTGTCTATCTTGGGCCGCTTTCATTCGTCTTTGTATCAACTCCACCTTCTCAGAAGTGTCTCGTATCATGTCGGGGCCAAGTATAAGTTTGTCAGTCGTCACCCACCAACAAGTTGGTGACTTGCACGGTCTTCCATACAGGGCTTCGAACGGTGCCATCCCTATGCTAGCTTGGTAGCTATTATTATAAGCAAACTCCACGAGAGGGAGATGGTCTTCCCAAGTACCACCAAAATCAAGAATGCATAGCCTCAAAAGATCCTCTAGTACTCTATTTACTCTTTCGGTCTGTCCATCCGTCTGAGGGTGATAGGCTGTACTTAAATTAAGTTGCGTACCCATTGCTTCTTGCAGACTATTCCAAAACTGGCTAGTGAAAATTGGGTCACGGTCACTGACTATGCTAGAAGGAACCCCGTGCAACCGTACTACCTCTCGAAGGTAAATAGACGCTAGCCCTGACGCAGTCCTTTTACTTTTCACCGGGATGAAGTGAGCACTCTTCGTGAGTCTATCAACAATGACCCATATGCTAGTATTCCCCTTCCTCGACCTAGGTAATCCATCCACGAAATCCATCGAGATACTTTCCCACTTCCATTGCGGGACCTCCAAAGGATGTAATAGCCCACCGGGCTTCTTAGATTCAGCCTTGACTTGTTGGCACACCATGCACTTTGAGACGAATTCTGCCACGTCCTTTTTCATTCCGGCCCAAAAGAAAATGCGTTTCATATCTCTGTACATCTTATCCCCTCCGGGATGTATAGTCATCTTCGAGTGATGCGCCTCTTCGAGAACTTTATTTACTAAGTCTCCCACCAGTGGAACACATAGCCTTCCATCGCGCCTTAGCCATCCTTTGTCATCAATGGCATACCTACCAAGGTGACTTGACGTCTCACCACTAATTAACTTGTCCATGATTTCGACTATCTGTGGGTCTTCTTTCTGCGAAGTCCCTACTTGATCTAGAAGCGTAGGTCTCAGCTCAAGAGATGCTAACGTACCAGTCAATGACTCAACAGCATGCGTAAAATCAAAGGTCTCTATAAACTCTAGACTTTTTCTTTCAACAAATAAGGGGCTCAAAGTCAACCTTTTTCTACTTAGCGCATCCGCCACCACGTTACCCTTGCCAGGGGTATAAGTTATATCGAAGTCATATGAGGCCAAGAACTCCATCCACCGCTGCTGTCTCAGATTCAAATCTTTTTGCGAAAAGAGATACTTAAGCGATTTGTGGTCGGTGTACAGCTCGAATCTCTCCCGTAGGAGATAATGGCGCCAAGATTTAAGTGCAAAAACAATCGCGGCTAACTCCAAGTCATGTGTGGGATAGTTCTTTTCATGAACTTTAAGTTGTCTACCCCCATAGCATATCACTCTTCCTTCTTGCATTAGGATAGCGCATAATCCCGTGCCGCACGCATCTGTGTACACCGTAAACATTTTTCCTCCATCGGGTAATGCTAAAACTAGAGCTGTGGTGAGGGATCTCTTGAGTCTCTGGAAAGCAGTCTCACATTCTATGTCCCATGCAAACGCTAGGTTTTTCTTCGTTAACTTAGTAAGAGGGGCTGAAATCTTAGCGAAGTCCTTAATGAACTTCCTATAAAAGCCCGCCAAACCGAGAAAGCTTCTCACCTCTGTTGCATTCTTAGGAATTTTCCAGTCTTGCACCGCAACTACCTTTGCGGGGTCCACGGCTAAACCTTGCTTAGAAACTACGTGCCCAAGAAACCGAACTTCCTCCCTCCAAAAATGGCATTTGGAGAACTTAGCCTTTAACTGGTGTGCTCTAAGCGTATCCATGACTTCCTTGAGGTGTCTAGCATGCTCTTCTTCATCCTTTGAGAAGATTAGAATATCGTCCACAAAAACCACCACGAACTTGTTAAGGAACTCCCGAAACACCCTACTCATCAGGTCTACAAAGTACGCGGGTGCATTCGTTAACCCAAACGGCATGACGAGCCATTCGAAGAACCCATTTGGAGTCCTAAACGCAGTTTTTTCAATGCTATCCTCAGCCACTCTAAGTTGATGGAATCCTGTGGCTCGATCGAGTTGAGAGAAAACAGATGCTCCCACAAGCTGGTCAAAAAGATCATCGATTCTTGGTAGTGGGTGCCTATTCTTCTTCGTCAGCTTGTTTAACTCACGATAATCTATGCCCAGACGAAGCGAACCATCCGCCTTAGTAGCGAATACCACCGGAGCACCCCATTCAGAAATGCTTCGCCTTATGAAATTTTTCTCGAGCAACTCCTTGATTTGTTTACTGAGCTCTCTTCTTTCTCGCGGGGCCATATTCCTAACGGGCAATGAAACATGCTTGGCATTATCAACCAGATAAATTCGGAAGTCTATCTCGCGTTTAGGGGGTAACCCCTTCACCTCATCAAAGACATCAGGATATTCTCGGACCACCCTCCCAGATTGAAGATTGTCGAAGGACGAGTCGAGAGATTCAAGATAACATAACATGACCGGACCCTTCGGGTTACAAGAAAGTTCAAGGGTATTACCAAGGCGTGTCATGAGCCTCACTACCCTTCGTTCACAATCAAGGATAGCTCCATAATTGGACAACCAATCCATGCCCAGAATTAAACCATATCCCATGAATCCGAGAACATAAGCATTACACGTGAATTCCACGCTTAAGATGGAAATCCTCAAATCAACACAAATCATAGATAAATGGGCGGAGCCCCCAATTGGATTTGAAACACTAACGGGATCATCAACTAGACTAGTACTTAAGTGCAGATTTTCAACAATATCAGAAGAGATAAAAGTATGTGATGCGCCAGAGTCAAATAAGGTTCGAACAGGAAATTCAGAAATGTAAACAAGGCTTTCTAAAGAAATATTACTACCTCGGTCAAGAGCTGGAGTGGTGTTGAGAGCCTGCAACTGCCCTCCATAAGGTCCTGCCCGCTGTGTTTGCCCTAGCCCCTGTCCTTGCTTCTTAGGGCAATCCTTACTGATGTGTCCAGTATCCCCGCAGTGAAAGCATTCACCCAACTTTCTTTTCTTCCTCCTACAGTCTTTAGCTATATGTCCTGTGATACCACAAAAGTTGCACTTCCTCGTCTCACGTGGCTTGTTAGCATTGTTGTTGTTGCCCTTGTTATTCTTGTTGCCTCCCTTCTTGAAGTCAACCTTCTTGTTCTGAGTCTCATTAGACTTAACCTCCTTTTTCTCACCCTTGTCTTCCTCATGAAGTAGGGCCATATTTACCAAGCTTTCAAAGGTCGCCCCCATGGGCACATGAGTCATGGCCATAGTGTGGAGTGGCTCGCTCAATCCTCGAGCAAATCGTAGAGCCTTTTTCTCAGCCGTGTTTACTAAGTCCAAACCAAACCGAGCAAGCTGATTAAACTTATTCACGTACTCCCTAAGAGACATGTCCCCTTGCTTGAGTGCCAGGAACCTCTCCATTTGAAGGTTCGCTTCTGCTGACGATAAGAATTTAAGCCCAAACCTCTCTCTAAAGTCTGCCCAAGTCTCAATTGGTCTGGTAGCGTTGGTGACTTCCCACCAAAATGCAGCTTCCTCTTTCAACAACCATGCTGCCAACTGAACTTTCCTATGATCCTCCATATCGGAGATAACAAACAGGTCTTCAGTCTCCTTTAACCAGTTTCGTGCCTCAGTGAAGGTCTCAGTTCCAAGGAAGCTCTTGCCGCCCATTCCTATAAAGTCTTTGCATATTTTGGCGAAGGCGGTGCCGGGAGGAGGAGGAGGAACCGCGACTACTGGAGGAGGAGGAGGAGGGATGTCTGCCGGGCCCACATCGTTGGCCCTAGCTTCCAAGTACCTTCGGAACCATCCGGGTATGGGTACTCCCTCGGGAAGGTTAAGATCGGCCATGCTGAAAAACGAAAAGAAAAAAGATTCAAACGAGGAAACAAGGAAAGTGCTAATGGCTTTTGGGGAATAGCCTTTTCATAAAAATAAAACTTTTCTTGAGAAATGCCTCTTTATAAATGGTTTTGAAAATAATATTCAGAAAGTTTTTTAAAACTTTTGCCCAGTCTGGTAACCTTCTTCTCTGATACCAAATGTAACACCCCACCTCTGCTAGGGTCACTCGCAAAGGGAATGCACTAGTTTTGGAGGGGTATTATCTAGTAAACAGGCACAGAGATAACACAAGACAGAACATAAATTAACAGAGTATATAAAGCAGTGGATATAAATTTAACCCAATCTCATTACGTGGAAAATAGAGTCAAAACCTCTTACATCAAAATACCAAGTCATTATTTCAATACATCAAGTTCTAAAGAAGCAAAGTACTTAAAGCAACATAAGTCCCATATTATTCCCCAAAAAGAGCATGAGTGCAGCCATAGCATAGCTCAAGACCAAACCGTACATGAGCTGTCAGAAAGCAAGCAAAGTCCAAGCTAAGAGCTAGAGTTTCCTCCCTGAGAACCTTGGGGGGGGGGGGGGGGGAAACGAAAGAAAAAGAGGTGGAAGAAAACGGGTCAGTCAAAAAGACTGGTAAGCCCTAGTGACTATCAGCATAAAAACTAATAAAGTTAACTGGACATGAGAAACTGAGATTAAACATAAAGATAATAACTGGACTGGCATGATAATAAAAGGTAACAAGATAAGAGTGGCATCGCATATACAAGGTTTACTGCACTAACTGTACTAGTGTCCAAATCCATGTCAATTATAAATCCAGAAATGATCCCTAAACCCAATAACATGAAATAACCCAATACGGAGTCCAACAATCCATCCTAATCGATCGGCTTTACTCGTCGTGTGTCGGTGTTATACGGCCCAATCGCGGAATGTAGTCACATGTGCTAGGTCCACCATAGGGTTTATCAGGTCCTAGGGTGTCAACCACTTACACAAATCAAGCACGCACAATGTAGTACTACGGGTGCCCATGCCTACTTTTTCAACTCCGGACTAAGTGCACGACCCTAGTCTGCCTGAACCTACACTGGCGCACCTTACTCAGCCGTTATTCTTGGTCGCTTACAATCAGCCCAGTAATCGTGCCCCACCCCTGCGTAGTCCCCAGGGTATCTTGATACTTCTAAGTGGGTTACTGCTGAAAGGGACCACGTGGCTAGGATTTCTAATGGGTTAAGTGTTATCATTAAAAAGGTCATGACTTAACCCCTATCCAAACATGTATCAAATTGGTTAAGTGTATTCAAGTGGTCCATGACTTAACCCTACCATGTGGCATTAATTCACTTAACGCACCCCAACCTCTCACATTATACTTGGTTACGGTTACTGGATGTGCCGGGCGGTTCCGGGCAGATTTACACCATAACCTAGTCTAACCTCGGGTTTAAAGTGCTATATGACCAACTACTCACATTGGGTCCTATTGTTTGCAACTACTGGATTTGCCGGGCGGTTCCGGGCAGATTTACGTTGCAAATTCAACCCAACCTCGAGTTGGCCATTTTCAAGTTATCTAATTGTCATGTCCCAAATTCATGTTTTCAAGCTTATTCTCATGTCAAGTTTTCATGTCATATTTTCATGTCATATCATGTCAATTCCATAGCCAATTTTCAAGTTTGCCTAATCTACCCAAAACGTATCCCCAACGTACGTGAATTCGCATTAATACAACATGTCAAAATAGGGAATAACACAAACAGGATAGTCATAGAATGGCAAAGGTGTTCACAAGTTAAGCATGATGATTATAACATTACAGGCATATGAAATAGGGTCTCAACATCAACTTGACAAGACATGGTGATAGACATGGTAAACGATTAGCATAAGATAATACCCCAATAATAGTTTCAACATCACAGGCATGGCAAGATAAAGATCGTAAAGGGGTTTTAGATTAAACATGAATATATCCAAATCAAGTTCATACTAATATTCCACAAGTCAACATTTAAGATGAATAGATCTGGGGTGTACAAAACTAGATTCAAAATAACAGATTTAAAAGTGATAGTCATAGATCCAAGATATACAATAGTAGATCCAACTTAGTTATCATGTTTATGCATAATTTCAGTTTACATCGTGTTCAGGTTAAATTTACAGTTTAAATCTAAGAGTGACAAAGGGCTTACAGATCGTAGTCTAGAGAATGAGAAAGCAAAAAGAGTAGAAGCAGAATCTCTAGCAAATCCCCAAACCAACGTAGCACTAACAAAGTCCTGAATAGCCTCCTTGTTCTCTATCTTCCAGTCAGAACTTCAGCAGCATATGGTCAGACAAGAATGTGATAGAAAGTTTAGGGTCAGGGGCTGTTTATATAGTGTTTAGAGAGTGAATTTGGACAAGCAACGAGACCAGATACATCTGGCTCAAAAACAGGCTAGGTGACCAGGTCGACACCCAAGTCGACTGCACAGTCGACCTGGTCTTGGGGGTGTCGACTGCCCAGTCGACTCCCCAGTCGACCTGGGTCTGGGCGGGAAATTTCCCGCCCCGTCTGGTCTGCGTTTGAAATTCGAATTTTGAATTCGAATTCGAGCTGTTTTGAACTCTGAATATTTCTGAAAATTTGGGGACCCATAACTTGGTCATACGGACTCCGATTTTCGAAAACTCGGACTCGATTTCATGCAGAATTCCGAGACGAACGCAATGGCGCAACCCGTTTCCCTTGGTTCTTAATTTAAAATTTAATTCCGCCTAGATTTATGGTTATAACACGTTATTAAAATACGGGTTGTTACATGTGTTTTAATCATCTTGCTTAGTTTGCATGATGCTTATGGCATTTAGCATTTGAATTGTTCCAATTGGGGTATGCTTAGGAAGCTTCCGGCTTTGGTTGGATTCTTAAAGAGTGGTTGTTCTCGTTTTGCCTACATGAAGAAGTCAACTTTTAGCAAAGGTTTGCGAATACACGATTTGCACGAGCAAGCAAGACTTTTGTCGCACATAGTTTTAATGTAAAGTTTGCAAAAATCTACAACTTTTTCAATAAATTTGAATAATGCATTATAGGAAGTAACGATGGATGCATTTGCTACTCCAAGCTTGAGGAATCTTGGTTCCTTCTGCTAATTCCACGAGTAAGTCAATTGTATTGATGAGTTGTGTAGGTCGTCTAGTAAATCCATAGATTCTTTTTGAATAGGTTCACACTTCTGCCACAGAGAGGTTCATTTTCTAAAATGTATTTACGAAGATCACATTAACGGATGCCCCTATGTCAACTAAGACTCTTTTCACGACTGCAGGGCCAAGGCCAATTGTGAACATTACGGCCTCAACAGGCAGTACGAGCAATCCGCCAGAATCTCTATCTCTGAATACCATATCATTGGTTGAAGCTCTACGCATCTTTATTGGGAGTTCATTGCTTGAGATACCTTTCAGTTTGATAACATATATTTTCATATCGACCCAGCTGCTTCCAGCTAGGTAGGGCCCTCCAAAAATCATGTTGATTACTGGTCTTGGATAGAGAATTGCTTGAGCCTTTTCTTCAAGCCAGACTGATCAGTAGTGTTGGTTTGCCCTTGGGTAGTTGGAATGTTTTGAGGATTCTTCACCTACTGTTGAAGTTTTTTATTTCTGATGAGATCTTTAATCAAACTTTTTAGGTATCGACATTCGTCAGTGCTATATCCTAGTTGATTATGAAATTAACAGAATTTGCCAGAGTTGGCTAGTTGCTCTGTAATCCTCTACAACTTAACCTGAGGAAAAATGTCTGAATCCTTTGCAGGAGAGTAAATCCTCTCTGGGGTTTCGCTTAGGAGAGTCAACTCTGAATGCTTGCAGAGTCATATCTTCTTAGGGTTTTGCTATCCTTTCCTACATTTCCCTTTTTCTACCCAGAATCGTCCTTTTTCTTAATTTGAACCTTACTATCTTCTATAACACTCCGAGCAGTGGGTGGATTATCTTCCATGCACATATACCCTTCAATTTTGTTGTAGAACTTCCTTAGAGTTTTGTTTTTTTTGTTTTTTTTTTATCTTGGGCCACCTCCCAAATTCCGATTTCTTGTCGATAGCTCCTTTCAAAGCTGCCAATAAATGTCAAGGTTATGGTCCTATGACTTTGGTTGCTGCAGCGTGGGATCTCGTAAGAAAAGCTTCGATAGTCTCTCCAAGCCTTTGTCCCATTTCGCTAAGCGACATTACACCGCTTACTTTAGTAGTTTGTAGACAGAACTGGTCTTGGAATTTTTTTGTTAAACCAGCAAATTGACTGACACATTAACGCAGGAGTCTAGCGAAACATAGTGAAGTTACACCTTTCAAGCACGCGGAGAAGCATAAGCATCTTATCTCGTTGGTGGCCGTAGCTTCGTTCATGTGTTGATCACATTTGAACATGAAAATGTTTGGATCTCCTGTCCCACTGTATGGCACTATCGCCGGAGGTGTGAATTTCTTAGGGAGTTTTGCCTGACGAATCTTTTCTGTGGATGGGTTCTCACTAGATGGAAACTCCCATTCCTTTTTGTCATCCCAATGGGCCGTGTTCTTCTTCATTGCTCGTTGGATCATATCCGAAATGTACTTCCCATTACTCGCCTGTTCCATATGACAGACATCAGTCCTTTTATCGATACAATTGCGGTTCAAGTTCCAAGGACTTGTATCTCTTCTGGGAAGTGTCCCTTTGATGGGACTTGTGGTGCTTCAAGTTGCGCATTTCTCATCGTGTCGCAATGTTTTGACTTTAGAGCCTTCAATGCCGGCCCCCTATTCTTCCACCGAGAAGTGGGATCGACCTCGGTTTGAGGCCGAGGGTCCCTTTTTTCTGTCAACATTATTCATGATATTTGGAGGCAGGGAACTAGCTCGAATATTTAGGCTCTGAATCAAGCTTATCCATCATCACTTGCGTTGTAGCATCCATTTCTTTATTTAAGCCGGTTACAACCACGTTTTACTCATCTCGAGTTACAGATGGGTTGGAAGAGTCTCCAACTTCTCGGTTAAAAATTTGTGGTATAGCTTCATTATTATGAGCATTCTTAGTATTCGTAGTAGCTCTAATAGACTTATCATTTTTCTTCAAACTGGCCATGACTCCGAGGAAGGGGACAAATTAGGACTTTAATAGTGGAATATTGAAATTGGAGGGGTGTTAAGAAAGGAAGCGCGAATACGGCACCACGGTGGACGCCAAATGTTTTCACCAAAAAATGGATCAAACACCAAGGGTATAAGAATTGTACTTCACCAATATGGTTATCAAGTAAATGAAGCCGCACTCAATGAAAGATAAAAATAAAAATGTGTGGAAAGAAAGATGAAGACAAGGTTTTTAGAGTGGTTCGGCCCTTAAGTTAGGCTTATGTCCACTATGAAGGTAGTTTGTATTCTCATAACAATGATTACAAAGCATATAAACTCTCCTTTCTCATACATCTTCTCGCCTTATCAACATATTCTCGCTCTCACATACAACTTTTGCTTAAACTCATGGAATTCAATGGTGGAATCCGTGGAGGAGAAGGGTGGATGGGTAACGGAGAGGGGGGATGCCTTTGACACTTATAAGATCTTAATGGATACCATGTCCCAATGAATGAAGATTTTTCAAGTGGAGATGATGATGATCATTGAGAATGCTTAAGGAATCGTGGAGTAAGGAATTCAGCAGCACTTCGTGGTGGCAAGGAGCACTTCGTGGTGGTAAGAAGTTCCCTCCCTTTTGGTGGAAACCATGGCCTATTTATAGGTGAGCCTCCTTGAAGGAATGAGAAATGTCTATATATGCTGGCTGTGGGTCGCTCGTCTCTTTAATTACGAAAATGCCATAGCCCAACTGTAGCCAACTGTCAATAGTTGTATTCAACTGCACTGAAGTGACTTCATGGGAGCGAGCAATTTCATAGGTGTGAGCGACTGCATAGTTCTGAGCACATTGAATGGGCGGACAGGTGATGAGTGTACAGGAAATTTGTTAAATCTTCTTAGTTAGTATAGGAATGACCGACCGGATCATCATGTTAAGCCTTTTTTAATTGACTAGCATACACTATGTGGTTGAAGCATCAGCATCTGATTGCAGATGAGTGGGCGACCAAACAAGGCCTGTAGAGAAGATATAATTGCGATCACCCTGGAGTTGGCATCTGTTGGACCAGTATGTAGGACATGATTGAAGTGTTAGTGACTGATTGAGGAATGGGCGAGCGACTGGAGTTGCAGTTTGTGAGCAGACATGGGATGCATGTGTCCACTCTGGCATCTTTGTGTTCCCTTCTATGTACGATTGATCAAGGTAGTATGAACGGACGACTGCAGAGTGGAACGTGTGGCCGGAACCAATTCTTTTCCTTGTCTTGTACGTATGACCTTTCCCTATGGTCGAGCTAATATGTTATGTTCGACCCATTTTGATGAGCAGTCAAACTGACTGCTCTTGTAAAGTCTTCTTTATACCCGGGCGTTCTCTCAGATCGTTTGAGTCATGTCGCGCCCGGGTTTCCCGACGTTTGAACGCCTTTTCTCATTGTTGAGGTGAGTAACTTTTCCTGATATGAGCAACCGACCCCTTTGGATATGAACGACCGGTCCCTGAGCTATGCTAGTTTTTCAATTTATGTTGTATTCCTGGTTATGTGCAAACGACCCTTTGATATTGGAATAGGAGACTCTTATGTCAAATACGAGTCTTTCAAGCTCGCATGGGCCACATTGTCACTTCATATGGTCGAACCATGCTGTACAAATGGTGTGCGACCCATCAGTTTTGATGTGTGCATCCTTTCTTGCCGGGCTCTAACCTTGTTGATGTGTTTGGCCTAGGTTATGTGGGGTTGCACTTTACCTTGTACGAACAACCCGAGTGTCCTAGATCGTGCATGCACATCTAAGCCCTGTAGCGGTCGTCCCCTAGTTCTTACGAAGATTTAATACACCAATTATATACATGCTTTTTAGGGATAAACATTGCCCCTATATGCCTGAAAAGAAATATGTGTATATATGTACATGTATGTGTATACATATACTATATACAAGCAGAATATATATATATATATATATATGTGTGTGTGTGTGTGTGAGAGAGAGAGAGAGAGCGTGTGAGCACTAGAGACGATGTTTGCCTTGTGGTATTTACAGATATTCTCTGTGAATATCACAAGCCGTCTAGACAGAGATGGATATATATACATACCAGATGAAGTCGTGAAACATGATGAGAAACACACCAAAATTCTAAGGCAAGTAAATTTTCAAAATAATAATTATATCTACTAGAATATAAAAATAGTTTTGTTCTAGATTATTATGTGTGTTTCTGTGATAGATAAGCAAAAGATTGTAGTGATTGTGCTGACAGAAAATAGACAAAGGATAGGCCTATGTAACTGTATATGAGTGAGTGACAGTGTATGCACATATGAATTTGTACAACTAGGTGAAGTGCAACAAAGTGACTGAGAGTTGTAGTTAAGAACTATGTATATATAAAATGGAATGTGAAATTGAAATACAATGAGATGTACAAAACAGTGGAGTGACAAATTTGTAGTATTGAAATGTAGAAATAAAATATTATATTTTAATAAAATACTTTTTAAATATATAAATTCATGTGCAGTAGTATTTTACTTAAATATAAATATTTAATTTTGTCTGTGATGTAGTAGAATAGTACAATATCAAACGCATTAAAAATAATATATGTTTTTTATCATCAAACAAAAATCATAGAATTGTTATATACAACAATCTCCCCCATTTGATAATTTAATAAGATTCTGAATATTATAAATGTGTTTGACAGTGAACTGTTGAACTCCCCCTATATGTATGCTCCTCCTACAAGAGAATTCCCACTGAATATGTGCCTGACTGAAAATTAAACAACAATTGAAACTTCAATATTAAAATATTCAAAGAATATTCACTCATTGCTCAAAATATTAACCCATTCTCCTTCTTTTGTTATCATCAATGGAATACAGAAATTAAAATAGTGATGAAAAAATTGACTAAGAATAAAACATCAGCAAAAAGAGAGAGAGAGTGCTCGCCATAAACCTCATTCAATCAAACAAAAATTATAATAATCTAAGAACTTGCGACAAATTTCACATTGTAGAATGAAGGATTTATAATGAAATTTATATACATGGAAAAAGTTTTTAAAAACATATGATTTCCAATTTATTTTCAAACAGGTTTTAAAAAAAGATTACAAAACAGTGATGGATTTGGACTACAATTATAAATTCAAATCGAGTGACGCAATCAAATAATCTCAAATCGCAATAGATTTCAATCAAAAAATCATAATATGTCATAAAATATTAACACATTTCACAAATTAGAAAATGGACCGATAGGCTGGTTTTTACACACCAAGGAGAATTTTAAATATATTTTTGTTTGTATCAAATTATTTTCATTTCTTTTTTTATTTAAGTGCACTCTAACCACGCATAACCAAATCTTGAATTTTTGAATGAGGTCAGTTACAGTTTAAATTATAAGTAATGTCATAACCATGCTGACCAGATCCTGGATTTTTAAAAGAGGTTAGAGAAACACTTACGTATATTATATTTATCATTTCCCCCTTTTTTTAGAGGAAATCTCCTCAGTATAGACCAATATGGATGATAGAAAGATGGTAGGAACATAATGAATGTGAAATAAATTTCTAAATTAAACATATTATGAAATATGCTCAACTATACCTGGATCTTTGAAAATGTTCAATTATCTCTTTTTCTGAAAATAATATAGTCACATTTCCATCACAAATTTTGAAGCAGTAAGCTTAAGATGATTTTTTAAATATTAAACTCTCCACATTAATATAAAAGCATGATGGATGGCAGAATGATGATAGACTAAGAAGATGTTCGTGAAATAAACTTCAATTCAAAGATATTATAAAAGTTGTCCAATCGTTATGAAAATTAAAATAAAATCTCCTCTTGTTGTGAAATATATTGTAGTCACAACTCATCACAATTTCAAGCATTCTAATAATAATTTTGATGAAATCTAAATACAGTTCAATTTCTAAATAAATAATCAAAAACGATTTTAAAATTGAAAATCAATTACAAGATGATTTTGAAAAATCAATACAAGATGAGAATCAGTTTGAAGAATAAAAAAGATGAGTGAGAAAATTTCAAAGCATTTAACCTTTATACCGCTTTTTATCTCCATTAATGAGGATTTTAATACTACACTGGTGGCTAACGAAGGTATCTCAGATAACAACATCCAATCACCAAGACGAAAGCAGACGATATAACAATCCAGTTACTTTTATCATGGCAGCAAGACACATTCGAAATAAGTTTCACAAAAAAGTTCTCAAACAATTTACAATAAGTCCAAGAAGACAAATCATGATTCAATTCAGACCATTTTATCAGAGTAGTAGAGACAATTTCAGATTAGAGATGCACAAGAAAATGTTCAAACTTATTTCGAACAAGCACAAGAGATGATTTATGATCCAAGATTAAAGAGACAGTTTATTTGAAATCACTTGAGTAGATTGTAAATTTCAAGATTCAATGAATCAATCACACAAGATTATTTATTTCAAAACAAAGATGTATTTGAGATTCACGAGGTTAGTAATTTCAAATGATTTAAAAGAAAATAAATATTCAACTTAAATGATCATGAATAAAAATGAATTTCAAGATTCAACACAATGATTCAAGCCAAAAGTTTTTCAATTCAGAAATATCCAAGTCAATCCAGTGTTTTTTTGCAATTATCACAACTGAAAAATAGTAATGTGCTGTAATAAGTATAAATTTGCAAGTTTTTCCAAAATGAATTAGAAGAAACTCAAAATAGTTAGGATGTGTGAAATTTTCATCAAATTTTTAGATCTTAAAAAATTTAGAATTCAAATTAACACTGTTCAAGATATAATAAGAACGCTTTAGCACTATTAGGAATTCATAATCAGTAAACAAAAATAAACTTCAAAATAATTACAGAAATTTATTGTTTTAAATTCAAGATCTGGAGATCATTAAAACATGAGAGTTTAATAAAAATGAAGAAAATTTCTGGAAAATCATGAATTATACAATTTGAAGTTAAGAAAGCTCAAGAAGAAAAAAAATATAGTAGTGACAAATCAAATCAGAACAATCAAAAGATTTGCAGTAAACATTGTGGATCTCCAACTTAGCAATTTTGGCTAAGGAACTATGAAAAAATCATTGATATGAAGCAGTTTGAATTCGGTTCTCTTTTTGCAAAGCAGATCCTTAGCCTCCATCGGTACCAAAGAATTTAATGGATCGAGTGGTCTAAAAAAATTTGTAAAACCACTCATAGTTTGTCCACACATTTTGGTACCTAAACCTGTTTGTAGAACAAACCATTTGAATTTATCTTTGTACCTTTAGGAAGCCGGATCTATTTGAATTTAGCTGAATTCATTTTACTTCCTATTGAGATCCAAAAATGTTTAAACAGTTTGTTATAAAACAAGTTCACATATCATTTATGATTTAAAAATCCTTTGAAATTATCAGGGTTCAAATTTTCAAATCGATTCTTTCCAAAGCAGTTTGAAGGATTTTTAAATCATTTGAATTCACATTTTCAAAAATATTTATTTTCCCAAAGCCAAGACTATATTTATTTCCAACAAAAACATGGTTTTGCAATAGCATATTCAATGATTTTCCCTATTAGAAAATTTATCTATAGTTGATTCTAGCTATTGAATCTCGTTACATAGCATTTTGACTATGACAACTATACATAAGCATATATATTATCATCTAACCTTGTTTTGCAGGAAGATATTCGACAAACAGATTCAAGAACACCAAAATAAAGATTGAATATCTTGTAAGGGTCTGTTAGTCCTAGTTATTCATGTTAAAGTCTTCCTTGATGATTACAGACACATGTCACATATATATGTTTTCATATTCAAAAGTGGCAAAGAATATAATTTTCCTAGAATACAGACGTCTGATTTAAATCAAACAGACAGTTTTTTGCTGAGAAAAAATTTAAATTTATTACAATATTCAGATGTCTATTCTAAATTTTCCAGACGACTGAATCTGCTATGAAATGCCCTATTTCTTTGCCATTTCATTTTTCAAATTAAAACAGACATTTGAATAAAATTTTCAGACATCTGATTACAAAAAGTTGCAACCTATTATGAAGAGTCACAACTCTCTAGATCGTTTCTCTTGATGGAAACTCTTCATGATTAGTTACAACTCTTTGTATATTATAAATATGGACTTGATTAACTTCCCGAGTTTCATTCTCTCTCTCTCTATTATTCAAAGCTCTCTAGTTTTCAAAAGCATACTATTCTCAATATTATCTTCTATAATCTTTCACAAGCTTCACATTTATCATCAAGGAAAGACTGAAGGAAGGGTGTACTGTATATTGACATATCAGTATTAACAAGAACACAAACAAATAAGCATTATTCTGTATTGTAAAAGACCTCTTCAGTGATTGAGGCAAGAAAATCCTGTTCAGCTATTTAGGTAATTGTGAACCTATTTCTCCGAGAGAAGTAAGGTTTTTAGTGTTAGTGAAATACAAGAAGTGAGTCTGGGACTGGACGTAGGACAATGGTCCGAACCAATATAAATCAACTGTGTGATTTACTGCTTACTACTCTAATATGTACACTACATCCTTTTCTCCATTCTACACGATCCCACTGCATAGACTTTTTCATTTGGTATTAGAGCAAGGCCTTCCTATAAGCGTAACACCGTTATTCGATACTTTGGTAAAATGGAGAACAACCCAAGTACTTGCTCAACTACCATTGTCGAAGGACAATCTACTCAAAGACCACCTTTATTCAATGGGTTAAACTACAACTACCGGGGTACAAGAATGAGGATTTATATGCAAGCAAGTGGTTTTAGTGCATGAAATGCTACTCAAAAAGAATTTACGGCACCTACAACAGAATATTCAACTTGGACAATAGTTCAAAAAGAGGAGGCTAATGCAAATGCAAAAGCTATGAACATGCTATACTGTGCACTAGATAGGAATGAGTTCAATCGTGTTAGCATTTGTACATCAGCATGTCAAATATGGGAAATACTCAAAACCATCCATGAAGGAACAAAAACAGTCAAGCAAATTAAAATTTCAATGCTCAAAAACCAGTTCTAGAACTACAAGATGAAACCAAATGAAACTATCAATGAAATGTACTTAGGATTTCAAGACATTTTAAATGCATTGATAGGACTAGGAGAAAAATATAGTGACTTTAACATAGTTTCAAAAGTACTAAATTCTCAAATTGATGACTAGGAAAGAAAAGTACTAGCCATTGAAGAAGCAAATGACTTATCAGCTATGAAACCATAAGAGCTAATAGGAAATCTTATGTCATATGAAGTAAATCTTCAAGGAAAAAAGGAATTAGCACAAGAGAAGAAAAATGTGGCCTTGCATGCTGATAAAGAGGAATATGAATCAGAAGACAAAGATCTAGCCTTTATTGCCAAAAAATTAGGAAATTTCTAAAGTATAGAAAAGGAAATTTCAAAAAGAATACCTCAAACAAACCTTCATCTTCGAAATTGGAATGTTTCAATTGTCATAAAATGGGACATATGGTAAAAGACTGTCCAGAAATAAAAGAAAATCAGAAAAACTTCAACAAAAGTAAGGAAGATAAATTCAAGAAGAAGTCATTTTCTGTTACATGGGACGACTCAGACTCAGATTCGTCATGACAGTGATAGTGAAAGCGAAAGTGAACAAGAAAATGTGTATTTCACAGCTTAAGAATCTGAAGTAAGTGAATTATCTTATGAAGAATTAATAGATGTTAATGATGAACTTTTAAATAATGCAAAAACTCAAAAGAAAAAACTTAAAGAAACTCATGAAAATCAGAATAAAGTGGAATTTGAAAGAGACATGTTGAAAGATGAAAAAAATAATTCTGGAAGAAGAACTTGAAAAGGTTTAAGACATTCTTACAAATTCAGATAGTCAGCTTTCTCTTTTGAGTCAAGAAATCAAAACTCAAAAGACATAGAATGATGAAATTATTTCTCAGAATCACACGTTGAAGACTAAAAATAAAAGAATTAGAATTAGAAAATAAAAGTATTCAAACTAAGTTAGAAAACATCTCTAAAAATATTTCTAACTTTAATAAGGGTAGAGAAAATTTATCAAGAATTATAGAAAGTTCTCAACCATCTTCAAATAAACATGGATTAGGATTTAAAAAAGAATCAAAAATTCCTCCAATAAAAATTGCTAAACTAAAGCAGAAAATTGATTCAAAAATTAAAGACAAATCAAAATACATAAATAAAATTAAAATATGGATTCCAAAAACTAATAATAGTTTGATTAGAAACAAACACATTAACTCATTTATGAAATCTATGCATAATAATAAAAACTATTTATATAAAAGGGATACTAAACCCACTCGGGTTTGGCTTCCAAAGAGCTAACTCTTAGGACCCTATCAAAAAGTAGGTACCAATGTTCTTATTAATATTTTTTGCAGATCCCACTCAAGAAGAGAAAATGGATATTTGACAATGGTTGCTCAAAACACATGACCGAAGACAAAGATATGCTAACCAATATTTCATGTTTTGATGGTGGCTCAGTTACATTTGGAGTTTACTCAAAAGGATTTATCATTGGCAAAGGAGATGTGTGCAACTATGGTATTTCAAATCTACTCTTATTACTAATATTTCTTTAGTTAAAAAATTAAAACATAATTTGCTCAGTATTACTCAATTATTTGACAAAGGTTTTAGAATAACATTTTCTGAAAACAAATGTAGTATTTTTGAGAAAGAACAAAATATTATTTTTGAAGGAAATAGAGATAGAATTTTTATGTTCTAAATATGAAAGTAAATAATAATAAAGTAATGTGTTTGATTGCCAATAACAACGATTCTTGGTTATGGCAAAAGCGTTTTTGTCACATAAATTTTAAAACTATATAAAGACTTTCCAAACATGAGTTAGTAAAAGGTCTACCTAAAATAAATTTTAAAGTAAACAATCTATGTAAAGATTGTCATATAGGTAAACTAACCAATTCTTCTTTTAAATCGAAAAAGGTTTATTTCAACTTTACAACCATTAGATTTATTACATATGGACTTATTTGGTCCTACCCAAGTTCAATCATTAAATCACAATTGTTATGTATTTGTAATAATTGATGATTTTTCAAGATATACATGGACTATTTTTACGAAAAATAAAAGTGGTACTATTGGGCATTTCAAAGATTTCATCAAAAATTCAAAATTCTAAAGATTTAAAAGTTAGAAACATTCGAAGTGATCATGGTGGAGAATTCGAGAATGAATCTTCTGAGCATTTTTGTAAAAAAGAAAGGAATAAATCATAATTTATTTTTTCCTAGAACTCCACAACAAAATGAAGTTGTAGAAAAAAGGAATAGAACTTTACAAGAATGTGCATGAACTCTACTTAATGGAAGTACTTTACCTAAACAATTTTGGGCATAAGCGTAGCGACTGCTTTTTACGTATTAAATCGAATTTCTGTTCGGCCTTTAACTAAAAATACTCACTACGAACTTTTAGTGGAAGGAAACCAAATATTTCATATTTCAAAGTTTTTGGTTCTAAATGTTTCATTCTTAATACAAAAGATCAACTTGGAAAATTTGACGCAAAAGCTAATCATAGAATTTTGTTTGATATTCAGAACGTAGTAACACATATTGCATTTTCAACAAACATACTAATGTTATAGAAGAATCTTTACACGTATCTTCTGATGAAAATTTTAATAAAAATATAAAGAACCAAGATGATGATTAAATTATTGAAAATATGAGTCTTGAAACTACGGAAAATAATCCCATAGAACATATCAGATCACCTCCCAGAATCTTAAGAGATCATCCTACACAAAATATTATTGGTGAAATTGACACGCACGTTCAAACAAGAAGTCAATTAAATCAAATGGGTCATGCAGATTTTCTTTCAACTATTGAACCCAAAAACTCAAAAGAAGCCTCTACAAATGATTATTAGATTATTTCTATGCAAGAAGAGCTAAAACAATTTGAACGCAATAATGTCTGGGAGCTAGTACCTCGACCAAACGATCAATAAGTTATTGGTACAAAATGGGTATATAAAAACAAGGCAGATGGACATGGAAATATCACAAGAAATAAAGCCAGATTGGTTGATGAAGGGTACAATCAAGAAGAAGGTATCGATTACGAAAAAACTTTCGCACCCGTAGCAAGACTAGAAGCTATACGCATTTTACTAGCATACGCAAGTTTTCATGACTTCAAACTTTATCAAATGGACATTAAAAGCGCCTGCTTGAATGGTTTTATTAAAGAAAATGTATATGTAGAATAACCACTGCTATTCATACATGAAAAATATCTAGATTATGTCTATAAACTTGAAAAGGCGTTATACGGTTTAAAACTAGCACCTCGTGCTTGGTATGAAAGACTTAAAAGTTATTTAATAAATTCTGGTTTTCGAGTAGGAAAAGCAGATCAAAATTTATTTATTAAAAATACAAATAAAGATATTTTAATTATACAAATTTATGTCGACGACATAATTTTCGGCTCAACTAATGAAAATTTATGTAAAGAATTTTCTACAATAATGACGAACGGATTTGAAATGTCTCATTTGGGAGAATTATCATATTTTCTAGGATTACAAAATAAATAAGTCTCAAATGGTATTTTCATTTATCAAGAAAATATTGTAATGATTTAATTCAACGTTTTGATCTAGAAACACTTTGGGAAAGCGAACTCCAATGAGTACTTCTGTTCACCTTGAAAAATATGAAAAAGGAAAAGTATTGATCAAAAATTATATAGAAGTATGATCGGTTCATTACTTTATTTAACTGCAAGTCACCCTGACATTATGATGAGTGTATGCTTGTGTGCACGATTTCAATCAGATCCCAAAGAATCACATATAAGAGCATTAAAACGGATTTTAAGGTATCTTAATAATACCAAGGACTTCGGTCTTTTTAGTCCGAAAGGATGTCCATTCGAAATAGTATCCTACAGTGATGCTGATTTTGGTGGATCCTTGACAGATAAAAAAAGTACAAGTGGTACGTGCCATTTCATTGGAAAATCACTTGTATGTTGGTTTAGTAAGAAACAAAACTGTGTGTCACTCTCTACATGTGAAGCATAATACATATCTGCTGCTTTAGCATGTGCGCAAGTAATTTACATGCAACAAACACTCAACGATTTTGGTGTAAATTTAGCTAAATCAACAATATACTGTGATAATACTAGTGCTTTAAATTTATCTAAAAATCCAATAAATCACTCTAGAACTAAACATATAGATATCCGACATCATTTCTTACGTGACAATATAGAAAAAAAATATTATTAACTTAGAATAAGTTCCAACCGAAAACCAAATTGTAGATATCTTCACTAAACCGTTATTAGAAAATTCTTTTATTAAATTATGACGAGAGCTAGGGATTATCTCAGTAAATGATATATAAATAAGTATAATTTGATTAATTAAAAGTAAGTATAATCTGTTTAATAACACAAGTACGTTTTTGTGGTCTTAACCTACTACCTATATTTAGTCTTTTTCCTAAAAAACCTTACAATACTCAAGTTCTTTCTCTGGCTACAGACTTCTGAATATTCTAACCATGTATTCCTTAGCTGTTCTTCTTATATAAACCAATGGTTTACTTTACTACAAACTTATAAACACAAATTACAGCATTAAAGAAGCTCAACTAGATACACTATGTCATCCAATGACTCAAATTCTTCAATCAATATTACGTTCATATCAGATAGTTCTTCTGATTCTCCTCAATTTCCAACACCTACTCCTAGATATTAACTGCAATACTGTTGGGGAAATTTCCACATTGGATATACTCCCGAAGCAAAGAGGGCTAAAAGAGCTCTCTTCTCATCACCAGATACAAAATGGAAAATAGACGACCTTCATCACTATCAGACAGAATAAATTGCTCTACAGAAAGAATTACATTTCGAACAGAAGGTTATTGTTAATTGCTTAAGCCTTCTCGAGAAAATGATCTATAAATTTTGTGGTTAAAGCAAAAGATGTTACTTCATCATTACCAATTCTGCCAAATTCAATTGATTCGTCTTCCTCTTAACGTACCAAGAATGACCAGTAAACCTTACCTTAAAATACTATACCTTCTCTCCCCAATGACCGCCTTATAGTCCAACTCTTGGGAGAAGAAATATAAAGCCAAAGAAGGAACGGGTTCATCAACATCAAAGAAGACTCCATATTCTAAAAATTAATGTTTCATTTACTATATTTTATATATGTTTATATTTAACTTGTTATTTAAACCATTATATGAAATAAAAATTGATTATGCAACAATTTCAGTAAATAGACGTCTGCGCAAAAGCAAACAGATGTCTAAATAAATAGGAGGAATAAATTTTAACCTAAAAACAGACGTCTGTACAAATTAAACTAGACATCTGAAATGGTAATAAAATGAACTAAATACTTGTGGATTGCAAACTTCTTCCAAACAGACGTCTGACAAAAAATTCCAGATGTCTGTTTCTCTAAGCAGAATTATTCTACCTCCAGATTCAGACGTCTGAACCAAAAAAAACATATGTTTGAAACAACCCTATTTTGAACTAATTCTTCTCGGGTTCCAAAATGATATAAAACAGCCATCTGTTATTTTCAACTCTGATGTCTAAATCGGAAATGACGTGTTTTTTAAAAGGGCATATGACTCCTGCCAAACATCACAACCATTCATCTCTTCATCTTTTCACTTTTATCTCTTCATCTTTTTACAACCCATAAAAACCCTAGCCCCCAAAATCAAAAAATTACCACAAAACTTCATCTTTTCAAAACCAAATCGGGGCAAAAGAACAAGAGAAGAATAATCTCTTCCTCCTTCCGAAGAATTAATCCAAAAATGGCTATGGGATGATACCGCTAAGGCAAGATATAAAGGAATGAAGGACTCCAAATTCTTCGAAGGTGAAATTTGATGCTTTTTCAAATTATCGCATTCAACAATATGCTAGACACTTCCACTTCGAATCACTAGTTGATTATACCAAAAATGATGTCAACATTTATCCTCTCCTAGTGAAATGGTTTCTAGCAAACTTAAACCTTGACCATACTAAACCACAAGTCAAAAAGGATACCGTTTGGTCTTGGGTTTGTGGAAAATGAATGCTTCTTTCAATGCAACGACTAGGCCAAATTTTACAATGTGCTTGGCAAGGTCTAGATATAGACACGATAGAAGTAGATATGAATACAAGGGATGAGACTTCAGACAAATTTCTCTCGGATAATCTCCTTAATATGCAATAGCTTACTTCCACTCGTCTTCGACCACAAACTCATTTACTTAATCGCATACTAGTCCGAACCATTCAACCTCGCAAAGGAAGCTTTGAAAAAGTTTACAAAAGAGAATTTCAAGCACTCTACGCCCTCTACTCCAACAAGTAAATAAATTAGGAAAAAATTATCATGGACGAATGGACCGATATTACGTATAAGCGCAAGTATAAGACTTTACACTATGGTGCGTATATTACTCGGATCCTAGTTGCTTGTGAAATAACTATACCTAACATTCCTTCCTTGCGCATCAAAGAAATTGGTCTGAAAACTTTGTAACTTATGGATATTACTCTAAATCCCGCTACTTTAGAATATATGTCTGCCGAAACTTGGACTGAACATGTAGCCTCCAACTCAGAAGCAATTATACCTGAGCCTTCTCAACGTCATCACGTTAGGGAAGAAGAAGAAGGTGACGATATTCATATTATTTCTCCCTAAACTTCTTCTAATCAAGCCTTATTCATGCTATACCAAAACCAATCTAAACTTCATAAAGAATTAAGGTATTATCAAAAGAAAACAAATAAGAAGTTTGACTCTATCAAAGGATTCTTAAATAAAACTTGGGAAAAAGTTTCTTGCACTGGCACTTCTTAGAGCCAACCTCATGCTCCAGCTCCATTTCAATGGTCTTAAGTTCCGCCGAAGAAGTTACCAATTTCAAACAAGGATCTTCCAAAGACGGTGGGACGACTATTGAGGCATCTACTTCGGAGGGATGGTAAGCATGGTTGACGGTATGCTAGTCTACGTACTTCGCCTAAAAACTCTTTAATTATCTAAATGGTATGTAATATGTTCTTTATGTTTTGCACAAAACTCTAGTATGTGCTGTAATATGTTCCGTCTGATGGTATGCTTGTTTATATATCATGTCTGTTTCTATGTATGTTTGTGCATATTGCATATGTGCTTAAGTTTTTTTTTAATAAGTATTCCTTTTTATCGAATGACAAAGGGGGAGAAACGAGTGACATTATATGCGTATTGACAGAGGAAGCTTATATAGTTGTCATTAGTCAAAAAAGGGGAGAATGTTGAATCTCGCTACATAGCATTTTGACTATGACAACTATACATAAGCATATATATTATCATCTAACCTATTTTTGCAGGAAGATATTCGATAAACAAATTCAAGAACACCAGAATAAAAATTGAATACGTTGTAAGGGTCTGCTAGTCCTAGATATTCATGTTAATGTCTTCATTGATGATTACACACGCACACATATCACATATATATGTTTTCAAAAGAGGCAAAGAGTATATCTTGCCTAGAAAACAAACGACGTCTGATTTAAATCAGACAGACGTCTATTTGCTGAGACAAAATTTAAATTTATCATAATATTTAGACGCCCGTTTTGAATTTTTCAGACGTCTGAATCTGCTACAAAATACCCTATTTCTTTGCTATTTCATTTTTCAGATTAAAACAGACATCTAAATAAAAATTTCAGACATCTGATTACATAAAGTTGCAACCTATTATGAAGAGTCACAACTCTCTAGATCGTTTCTCTTGATGGAAACTCTTCATGATTAGTTACAACTCTTTGTATATTATAAATATGGACTTGATTAACTTACCGAATTTCATTCTATCTCTCTATGTTATTCAAAGCTCTCTAGTTTTCAAAAGCATACTATTCTCAATATTATCTTCTATAATCTTTCATAAGTTTCACGTTTATCATAAGGAAAGACTATAGGAAGGGTGTACTGTATATTGACATATCAGTGTTAACAAGAACACAAACAAGTCATCAATTATTCTTTATTGTAAAAGACCTCTTTAGTGATTGAGGCAAGAAAATCCCGTTCAACTATTCGGATAATTGTGGACCTATTCCTAAGGGTGAAGTGAGGATTTTAGTGTTAGTGATGTACCAGAAGTGAGTCTGGGACTGGACGTAGGACAGTGGTCCAAACCAGTGTAAATCGACTATGTGATTTATTGCTTACTACTCTAATATATAGACTACATCCTATTCTCCATTCTACACAATCCCACTACATAGACTTTTTCACTCGCCGATGAAGTTTGGATTTGAGATCACCATTTTCTAATACTAAATCAGAACAATGATTATTAGTTATCTTCCTTTCAGCATTATATTGTTTCAAAACCAGATTATCATTTTCAAGTAATTTGATTTTGGCTTGGGACTAAGGGATTTCAAATTCAAAACATTTTTTTTTTCAAACTCACGTTTTTCAAAATTCTTTAATTTCTCAATTTCACTTTCAAACTTTTTCAAAATAGATTCAATTTTCTGTAGATTTTCTTTTTCAAAAATTTCAAGTTTGGAATTTTCAGATATCTTAAAAATATCCAGTTCCTTTTGTAGAAAATTGTTTGTAACACCCCACATCCGTTAGTGTCACTCACAAAGGGAATGCACTAAGTTCTGTGAAGTATTATAGGTAAAAGATGCAGTTAAATTACAAGACAGATAAATAAAGCAGCGGAAAAGTGAATAAAACTTTATTTCATTTATAAACAGCTTGTACAAAGATTGTTTTCCAACAACAAAGTATATATCTTGTTTAACAAAATAAAGAAGCATAAATATACAATGATATTCCCCAATAAAACATTAGCCAGCCATAGCAGTGGAAAAGAGAGTCCAAAGCAGCACATCAAAGAGTCTTCAAGCTTGGAAAGAGTAATAGGTCCATACACATCTGAGCTATTCCCTCCCTGACTACCTGGGGGGGAAACGGAAGAAAAGAAGACGAAAGAAAATATAGAGTCAGACATAAAGCCTGGTAAGTCTAGTGGTGCTTCGGTATATGAATAAGAAAAAGGACATGACAGGCATAAAATGAAAATGGGAAAATACCATAAACTAAGGCAAAGCAGTTTAGAATCGAAATTACTATCGCATCCCATACTAATCTCTGCACCACCTAACTAGTTTCCCAACTAGTAATCTGTATAAAATGATAACGTGATCCCAGTCCCTGTAACTGTGGTTGCCGTCAGGCGCACATTTATTTATTTATTACCTGGATTTAATCTAGGGTTTTCTATCGAGCGTTCCCTAGATTCAACTAGGGTTTATGCGACTTGTCTACTACTTCTCGGATTCTGGATTTATGCCACCTAGGTCCGCTAGGGATTATGCTACCTGTCGAACGATGCCCCTAGTCTAGGACAAACTACGTAGAGTGGTATATGTTCCTAGACTTTCCCCACGTAAGTGTCGCGAATCGTTTATCGCTGTCTAGATGCACATGTCCTGAAATGTGTGACCCGAGTCCCGTGGCATGGCTATTCTAGAAACACGGAACTCGGTCGGGAGCTTTCAGATATCTGCTGATGCAGATGCTAAGGTCTGTTTTTCTACCAGTGGTTATGGTCCCACGTGACTCCTCCCTCAACTAATGAAAGGCAATCCAAGAAAATCAAGCACGAGAACTATACTCTTGCCACCCTATGCCCCACTTTCCTATTGGCCAACCTCACCCATAACTAGATAGCAAGTATATGGTCTGTTGGGAGTTCTCTGCCTTTCCGCACGCGTACTACGATTGACTCAAGATGGTAGGTAGATGACGAGTCGCTATCACAGGGCTACTGGTCTCATCGAATCACGCTGGTCCATCCCAGTCTTTAGGTTGCCTTAAATTGCAACCAAGGCATACCTTTGGTTCTCCTGACGCAGACCTTAACCTCTGTGAGCCCCGGCGGATCATCTGCCACCTCACAGAGGGATACCAAGTGTACCCTCACGTCCCCCGAAGCTACATGCTTCTAAACCCAGTCCGCTGGAGCCTTTTTTGAAATCGAATAAACGTTTGCTCCTTCTCATGTTCTTGTTAAGCGATGATCTACCATATCGGGTTATTCATCTATTATGGACCGGCTCAGTTTTCTTGACTAAGAATTATTACTTAGTTGTTCTCAACTAAGGTTTACCACTTAGTTTCTTTTCTCATAAATCTTGTTAACTCAGGTTTATCACTTAGTTTCTTTAACTAGGGATTTCAACTTAGCTCCCGTTCTCGATTGTTTCTTAACTAGGGTTTACTACTTAGCCCTCTTTCTCATCAAGTTGGATTGGTTAAGTTTCATTAGTCAATTCAAGTTAGCTTAACCCATTCCTTTGTCATATTAAACTGGCTAAGTGTTATCAGTAGTTCATGTCAACTTAACCCTATCACAAACCAAGTTATATTGGTTAAGTATTTCTTATTACTTAACCCAACCGATTCATCTTGTATTGGTTAAGTGTCCCTTTTTACCTAACCTTGCCCATCTGTTTTAACTAACATGTTATAACGGTTAAGTGTTCCCTTAGTTAACTTAACCCTAACATCTGTTTAATTAACATGTTCTAATGGTTAGGTATTGTCCCTTCATGTTTCAACTTAACCCTGTTCAATTTATCACACTATGATGGTTAAGTGTTCTAAGTTTACTTAACCCTACCCTCTAGTCCAGCTAACATATTAAATTGGCTAAGTGTATTTACTTAACCTTACCCACTTATCAAGCTAACGCGTTATAATGGTTAAGTATTCTAAATTTACTTAACCTCACCCACTTGTATAATTATCAGGTTATAACGGTTAAGTGTCCTGAATTTACTTAACCTCACCCTCTAGTCTAGTTAATATGTTAAATTGGTTAAGTATATTAACTTTACTTAATCTCACCTTCTAGTCTAGTTAACATGTTAAATTGGCTAAGAGTTTTCTTAGTTACTTAACCCCTACAAGTCCTGTCTGGTTAACATGTTAAGCTGGTTAAGTGTTTTAGTTAACTTAACCCTACCATCTGTCTTTAGCCTCTTAGAGCACCTGACCACTCACATTAGACAGATATTGCTATGATTACTGGATGTGCCGGTCGGTTTCGGGCAGGTTTACACCGTAGCTCAGTCTAACCTCGGGTCATTATTGGGCTCAATGCTTAACCACCCACATTGGATAGGTATTATTGGGACTACTGGACAGCCGGGCGGGTCCGGGCAGGTTTACATCACAACTCAATCCAACCCCGGGTTAAGCATACTCGTATTTTCTAGATTTACACTTTTTACTTATGTAAATATTTCATGTCACATGTTTTATTCCAAACTAATGGTACATAATTTATATCATTTATGGCCTTAACCCATTTCATGGTTTTTAGGCCCGCCGACATATAACATACTTTAATTTAATAGTTAATCCCAACGTTACCCTCGCTCGATTATTCATATTATGAAGATATTGGGCCCGCTAATAGGCCCAATCCATAAAAAAAGTAAGGAAGTGAGCATAGGTTCAATGAACCTATACTATGAAATTTGGCCTAAACATAGTTATCGGTTAGCGAGTGACATAAAGGTGTAACTAGATAAATAAGGTGATCTCGCATAACATGAATCATAACATTGCATAACATGTCACAAACTTGCACATGAATATTGGATCTAGTTAGATAGGTGTCATGTAAATCATAAATTCTGGACTATTATAAAGATATAACATGGTATAACATGGTATAGCATAATAGGTGTCACATGAAATGGCGTACTTTTAGACTTGTTTAAACATGGTTTTATACACATATAACTAGACATAATGTCAAACCCCAAACTAGCATAAAAATGTCCACTTTTTGACATAACCCAAAGGTGTAAACTAACTTTACATCAAGTAGCCTATTTCAACATGAAGCTAGTATAATTTGTGTAACCAAAAGGTACTTACATAAACCCAATTATCACTTGCAATTAAACATAATAACGTATACAAAGGTTTTGAGTCGTGTAGGCATAAAAGGTTTCAACTTGGAACTTGTTTACATGAGTCTCAACTTAGGCCTAAAAAGAATATATGTTAACCATGTTAACGACATAACATAAAGATGCCAATTCTAGTTTTTACTACAAACTTGCAAGAGATATTTTCATATACAAATGTCAATAGGTTCGCATCAACCAATTTATGCTACGAATCCCCAATACAAAATATGACATAATCAATGCAATACACAGAATTTACATCAATATTGTATGATAGTAAAACCCCAATTTCATTTACATCGAATCACATCGCAATTTCTATTCATATTCAGAAAAACCACTATACTTACAATGGGCGCTGAAACTTGTTTTCTGGTTTCTGTTATTCTGATACTAAGATGCACTCCTTTGGGTAGACTAACGTTGCGTTGATTAATTTTGATTAAACTTTTATCTTCTTCTTAATTTGATTCGTCTCTAAGCTTTAGTGTTGGCTTGTCTCTAGGCTTTCTAATTGACGGCCATTCCTAGTTCCCTTCCTGCAGCATGACGACTTTAGTATTCTATTATTTGTGTGAGTTTAGGGTTAGACTTGAGTTGTATTTATAGAATTTCAATCTAATTAGAGCCGTCGATGAAGCTAGAGTGAATCCAGACCATCCATCTCAAGAGAAGCCAATCAGAAAGTGACATGTAAGCCCTAGTGACTCAGCCAAGCCTCAGAATTCGACCAGACCATGATCAGGCCAGCCAGGGCCTGACCAGCAGGTCTTTCAGACCTGTGCGCACTTGGCAGGTGCGCCAAGCTAAAATTGTACTGGCGCACTTCCCAAGTGCGCCAGTTCAATTCTGTTCTGGCGCACTTCCCAAGTGCGCCAGTGCATTCTGACCCGTTTTCTGGTTTTTCTGCCCAACTTCGTTCGTCCATATCTTCTTCATACGATATCCGTTTTACGCAAACTTGGACTCTATCTCAAGCAGAATTTCGAGGCGAACGCAATGGCCTAACTCATTTCCCTTAATTATTTCATTTAGAATTAATTATACTTTAATTTGTGAAGCTTAATGTTATAGAATTACGGGGTGTTACATTCTCCCCCTCTTAAAAGTATTTCGTCCCCGAAATCTTCAAGTTAGGAAGAATGTGTCCTACCACCCAATCACCCATCTACTCAACCATTCAATCACAGGCATTCATTGTCCTTAAAAATATTTCTAATGCTTTCATATTCATATGCATAGTGTGTGTACATGTCTTTATCTAATACAAAATCAGGCGGTCTACTGATTCAGTTGACCTCCTTAATGCAAATTATGTCAGTGCCATGCGTCCAATCATGTATTGCAAGCATCCCTAGTTATGTAAATACTACATGTGTGCATAGCCACTCATCCATATGCAACATCCATATGATAACATCCATATGATAACATATCAAGTTAAGTCCGTTAAGCAAATACATATATACGAATGCAATACGAAAGTGACTAAGTCGTTCTAGCGCATATGGTGATTATATGCATCCACGAGAAACCACTTGCAACCATAACATGTTTCAAATACGTGTTTACATGCATTGGCTTCTACCTAAGCATCGATGATACGTCCTAGAGGATATACCTTAAAAGCTAGAAACAAGTAGGCATAAAACTCCTAGAGAAAGGATATACCCTTAAGGAAAAGGGTATGATGCACGTATCGAGTCTTCAGTCTTCTAAGTCGCATCTTCTTGAGCTTCTCTGTACCGTACCTTATCTAGTTAATTTTCACGATTGTGAAGCTTCTTGACCTCAATTTCCAAAACTGTCATTGATCGGATAGCTGGCTTTTCATTGTCAACTGGCTATATGCGGAAGTCTATCCCGCGTTTTAGGGGTAAACCTCTAACCTAATCAAAACATCTGCGTGCTCATGGACTATTCTAATGGATTGTAAATCGTCGATAAATGTATTAGGCGATTCTAAATAGCTAAGCCTAACTGATCCTTTTAGAGTCACATAATCTCGAGGGTATTTCCAAGGCAAGTCAAAAAGTCTAACTTTCGGAATTACTAGCCAACCAACCCATGCCTAGGATCAACTCATAGCCCATGGAACCAAAACATTATGCTTAAATTCAATATTAATGTGGACGTTCTCAAATCCCTACAAACCAAAGGTAAACAGGCCGAACCACTAATTTGGATCTGAGACTAATTGGGATATTCTACTATACAAGTACCTAGGTGCAGAGACTCAGCTATGAAAGCAGGTATAAACGAATGCGAAGCGCTAAGGTCAAAAGAGTAATAACAGGTTGATCAACTGAAAAGCTGAACTTTTCTAATGGAGACGTTTACTATCTCTCTCCCAGGTATTCTGGTGGTGAAAGCACACACTCGTCCTCCTGAAAATCCTTTTCCTCGGCCTTGCCCTTGTCCTTAATTATATGCCCTATTCTACCATAGAAAAGCTACTTCCTCTTGTCTTAGGTTTTATAATTCCTTCCTCCTTCGTGAGCCAAGTCCATATCCATGAATTCCTCATCCTTGGGTTGTGCCCCTTAGCCAAACTCCTCATCCTCTTCCTTGTGTAATCATGTTGACAAATCTCTCGAAAGCTGCCTCCATCGTACAGAAAACCCTACAAAGCTTGAAAGAAAACTAGCCGCAGGTGAATCTATTACGGCTATAGATGGATATCGGGCACTACTTCGCCCTTCGATGAGGTTACCTCCCAGAAAGCCAGGAGCCCCAGAGAGTCAAGAAAGAAGGAAACAAGGACTCAAAACAGAGAATCAAAAGGTAATGCATATGGCTTTGGGGAATATGCCTTTAAAACAAAACTTTTCTTTTGAAAATGCTTCTTTTAAACCCGTTTTGAAAATAATTTTTCAAATCTTTTATCTGATCCAGTAACCTTCAGCTCTGATACCACGTGTAATACCCCACATCCGTTAGTGTCACTCACAAAGGGAATGCACTAAGTTCTGTGAAGTATTATAGGTAAAAGATGCAGATAAATTACAAGACAGATAAATAAAGCAGCGGAAAAGTGAATAAAACTTTATTTCATTTATAAACAGCTTGTTCAAAGATTGTTTTCCAACAACAAAGTATCTATCTTGTTTAACAAAATAAAGAAGCATAAATATACAATGATATTCCCCAATAAAACATTAGCCAGCCATAGCAGTGGAAAAGAGAGTCCAAAGCAGCACATCAAAGAGTCTTCAAGCTTGGAAAGAGTAATAGGTCCATACAAATCTGAGCTATTCCCTCCCTGACTACCTTGGGGGGGGGGGGGGACGGAAGAAAAGAAGACAAAAGAAAACATAGAGTCAGACATAAAGCCTAGTATATGAATAAGAAAAAGGACATGACAGGCATAAAATGAAAATGGGAAAATACCATAAACTAAGGCAAAGTAGTTTAGAATCGAAATTACTATCGCATCCCATACTAATCTCTGCACCACCTAACTAGTTTCCCAACTAGTAATCTGTATAAAATGATAACGTGATCACAGTCCCTGTAACTTTGGTTGCCGTCAGGCGCACATTTATTTATTACCTAGATTTAATCTAGGGTTTTCTATCGAGCGTTCCCTAGATTCAACTAGGGTTTATGCAACTTGTCTACTACTTCTCGGATTCAGGATTTATGCCACCTAGGTCCACTAGGGATTATGCTACCTGTCGAACGATGCCCCTAGTCTAGGACACACTACCTAGAGTGGTATGTGTTCCTAGACTTTCCCCACGTAAGTGTCGCGAATCGTTTATCGCTGTCTAGATGCACATGTCTTGAAATGTGCGACCCGAGTCCCGTGGCAGGGCTATTCTAGAAACACGGAACTCGGTCGGGAGCTTTCAGATATCTGCCAATGCATATGCTAAGGTCTGTTTTTCTACCAGTGGTTATGGTCCCACGTGACCCCTCCCTCAACTAATGAAAGGCAATCCAAGAAAATCAAGCATGAGAACTATACTCTTGCCACCCTATGCCCCACTTTCCTATTGGCCAGCCTCACCCATAACTAGATAACAAGTATATGGTCTGTTGGGAGTTCTCTACCTTTCCGCACGCGTACTACGATTGACTCAAGATGGTAGGTAGATGACGAGTCGCTATCACAGGGCTACTGGTCTCGTCGAATCACGCTGGTCCATCCCAGTCTTTAGGTTGCCTTAAATTGCAACCAAGGCATACCCTTGGTTCTCCTGACGTAGACCTTAACCTCTGTGAGCCCAGGCGGATCATCTGCAACCTCACAGAGGGATACCAAGAGTACCCTCACGTCCCCCGAAGCTTGTGCTTCTAAACCCAGTCCGCTGGAGCCTTTTTCGAAATCGGATAAACGTTTGCTCCTTCTCGTGTACTTGTTAAGTGATGATCTACCATATCGGGTTATTCATCTATTATGGACCGGCTCAGTTTTCTTGACTAAGAATTATTACTTAGTTGTTCTCAACTAAGGTTTACCACTTAGTTTCTTTTCTCATAAATCTTGTTAACTCAGGTTTATCACTTAGTTTCTTTAACTAGGGATTTCAACTTAGCTCCCGTTCTCGATTGTTTCTTAACTAGGGTTTACTACTTAGCCCTCTTTCTCATCAAGTTGGATTGGTTAAGTGTCATTAGTCAATTTAAGTTAGCTTAACCCATTCCTTTGTCATATTAAACTGGCTAAGTGTTATCAGTAGTTCATGTCGACTTAACCCTATCACAAACCAAGTTATATTGGTTAAGTATTTCTTATTACTTAACCCAACCCATTCATCTTGTATTGGTTAAGTGTCCCTTTTTACCTAACCTTGCCCATCTGTTTTAACTAACATGTTATAACGGTTAAGTGTTCCCTTAGTTAACTTAACCCTAACATCTGTTTAATTAACATGTTCTAATGGTTAGGTATTGTCCCTTCATGTTTCAACTTAACCCTGTTCAATTTATCACACTATGAAGGTTAAGTGTTCTAAGTTTACTTAACCCTACCCTCTAGTCCAGGTAACATATTAAATTGGCTAAGTGTATTTACTTAACCTTACCCACTTATCAAGCTAACGTGTTATAATGGTTAAGTATTCTAAATTTACTTAACCTCACCCACTTGTCTAATTATCAGGTTATAACGGTTAAATGTCCTGAATTTACTTAACCTCACCCTCTAGTCTAGTTAATATGTTAAATTGGTTAAGTATATTAACTTTACTTAACCTCACCTTTTAGTCTAGTTAACATGTTAAATTGGCTAAGTGTTTTCTTAGTTACTTAACCCCTACAAGTCTTGTTTGGTTAACATGTTAAGCTGGTTAAGTGTTTTAGTTAACTTAACCCTACCATCTGTCCTTAGCCTCTTAGAGCACCTGACCACTCACATTAGACAGATATTGCTGCGGTTACTGGATGTGCCGGTCGGTTCCGGGCAGGTTTACACCGTAGCTCAGTCTAACCTCGGGACATTATTGGGCTCAATGCTTAACCACCCACATTCGATAGGTATTATTATGACTACTGGACAGCCGGGCGGGTCCGGGCGGGTTTACATCACAACTCAATCCAACCTCGGGTTAAGCATACTCGTATTTTCTAGATTTACACTTTTTACTTATGTAAATATTTCATGTCACATGTTTTATTCCAAACTAATGGTACATAATTTATATCATTTATGGCCTTAACCCATTTCATGGTTTTTAGGCCCGCCGACATATTAACATACTTTAATTTAATAGTTAGTCCCAACGTTACCCTCGCTCGATTATTCATATTAATCGTATGAAGATATTGGGCCCGCTAATAGGCCCAATCCATAAACAAATTAAGGAAGGGTGCATAGGTTCAACGAACCTATACTATGAAATTTGGCCTAAACATAGTTATCGATTAGCGAGTGACATAAAGGTGTAACTAGATAAATACGGTGATCTCGCATAACATGAATCATAACATTACATAACATGTCACAAACTTGCACATGAATATTGGATCTAGTTAGATAGGTGTCATGTAAATCATAAATTCTGGACTATTATAAAGATATAACATGGTATAACATGGTATAGCATAATAGGTGTCACATGAAATGGCGTACTTTTAGACTTGTTTAAACATGGTTTTATACACATATAACTAGACATAATGTCAAACACCAAACTAGCTTAAAAATGTCCACTTTTTGACATAACTCAAAGGTGTAAACTAACTTTACATCAAGTAGCCTATTTCAACATGAAGCTAGTATAATTTGTGTAACCAAAAGGTACTTGCATAAACCCAATTATCACTTGCAATTAAACATAATAACGTATACAAAGGTTTTGAGTCGTGTAGGCATAAAAGGTTTCAACTTGGAACATGTTTACATAAGTCTCAACTTAGGCCTAAAAAGAATATATGCTAACCATGTTAACGACATAACATAAAGATGCCAATTCTAGTTTTTACTACAAACTTGCAAGTGATATTTTCTTATACAAATGTCAATAGGTTCGCATCAACCAATTTATGCCACGAATCCTCAATACAAAATATGACATAATCAACGCAATACACAGAATTTACATCAATGTTGTACGATAGTAAAACCCCAATTTCATTTACATCGAATCACATCGTAATTTCTATTCATATTCAGAAAAACCACTATACTTACAATGGGCGCTGAAACTTATTTTCTGGTTTCTGTTATTCTGAAACTGAGATGCACTCCTTTGGGTAGACTAATGTTGCGTTGATTAATTTTGATTAAACTTTTATCTTCTTCTTAATTTGATTCGTCACTAAGCTTTAGTGTTGGCTTGTCTCTAGGCTTTCTAATTGACGGCCATTCCTAGTTCCTTTCCAGCAGCATGACGGCTTTAGTATTCTATTATTTGTGTGAGTTTAGGGTTAGACTTGAGTTGTATTTATAGAATTTCAATCTAATTAGAGCCGTCGATGAATCTAGAGTGAATCCAGACCATCCTTCTCAAGAGAAGCCAATCAGAAAGTGACATGTAAGCCCTAGTGACTCAGCCAAGCCCCAGAATTCGACCAGACCCTGACCAGGCCAGCCAGGGCCTGACCAGCAGGTCTTTCAGACCTGGGCGCACTTGGCAGGTGCGCCAGGCTAAAATTGTACTGGCACAATTCCCAAGTGCGCCAGTTCAATTCTGTTCTGGCGCACTTCCCAAGTGCGCCAGTGCATTCTGATCCGTTTTCTGGTTTTTCTGCCCAACTTCGTTCGTCCATATCTTCTTCATACGATATCCGTTTTACGCAAACTTGGACTCTATCTCAAGCACAATTTCGAGACGAACGCAATCGCGTAACCCATTTCCCTTAATTCTTTCATTTAGAATTAATTATACTTTAATTTGTGAAGCTTAATGTTATAGAATTACGGGGTGTTACATTGTTCGAACTTAATAACCCAATCTTGTTCTCTTTTAAGATCAGAATTTCATTCTCAAGCTTTTGAATACGTTTATTGAGATGAACAAGATTGTTTCCTAACTTCAAACAATTTTTGCAATCAGAATTTTCAGATTTCATGACGTTTTCGAGCTTTAATTCCAAACTATTATTTTTGCTAGTCAACTCAATATTTTAGATTTCAGAGTTTTACTTTTCCATTGTAGTTTATCAACAGATTTAGTTAAATCAGTGCACATATAAACAAGATCTTCATATGGGAAATTTCTTGTCTCATCATCTGTTGATTCTTTAATGTTTGACCTTCCTAAATCTTCATCGGTTACTGCTGTTAAAAACAAATCTGAGCTTGATTTGACATTATGGGGTCTTGAACAGTTGTCTTCTATTTGTCTATGCATTGTATTGAGAGTATTCCAGATTTCTTGTGAATTTAAATAATGCGAGGTAAGGTTATATTAGTCCTCATCAGGATATGAGTATAAAATATGTGTAGCACGAGAATTAAACCCAATCTCATTCCTGTCTACCCTATTATCCCCATTAATAACAGTATCACAACATTTAATATTAACATATTTTAAATAGGGTTCCATTTCTATTTTCCAATTTAAAAAATTTGTACCATCGGAAATAGTTGGAATACGACTGGACTGACCCTTATTGGATTGACAACTAGGGAACATCATGACTCTATAGTTAATGAAATGCCTGCTCTAATACCACGTGTTGGATCTATATTAACCCTAGAGGGGGTGAATAGGGTTTATTGGTTATTTACGAGATATTAAAAAAATATCACAACATAGAATGCAGCAGAGAAAATTTACGTAGGAAATATATAACATAGATTTCACCCAGCTTTGGCAAACCCTTCCTACTACTGCATTTCCAAGATTTCTACTAGGTATTAGTCAACTATTACAATGCTTACAACACCTTTAAACTCACGACAATTCCTTGCCTAATTGTCCTAATCCTATGCTCAAAACTTATCCCCAAGTTTCTAGTAGAAGCTCCACAAAAAAGGCCTCATAATCTCGCTCTAGTTGCACTAATCCTACGCTCAAAACCCTGCACTAATTTCTGTCCCCGAAACCAGATTTTCCCCAAGCTACAAACACATAGCTAGTGAACCCTAATTTAAATAGGAAAACTAATAAACCCTAATTTGAAATTACAAAATAAAATACAAATAAATTAAAAAAACCCTATATAATTAAACACAAGGCCGACCTCCCTTATTTCCTTTTATATGCTTTGTCTTCAATAAAAACGTCGGCCAAATCTCTGAAAATTAGGGTTCTTCCTTCGATTCCCTAAATCGCAATCGCGGCCTCTGATGTTCCAAAAGAAAATGTTCTCTGAAGCTCGAATCCTTGTTGCTTTGCTTGTCAATTGATTTGGACTTCTTGTCATTCTAAAAACAATTGTGAGTTTTTCTTTTTTGACTTTTGCTCCTGAATTGATGCTTGTTGTTTCCGATTGTTTTTGCCAATGATTATTTGTTACTATATATGGCTTAGAAAAGCCATAAAAAACTCTCTAATTTCATGATGATTTGTTGAGATTTTGTTGTTCACAGTAAAATAAATGAATTTACCATATATGCATACATTTCTAGAAAGAATCTTTGCCAAAAATGTACATACGAAATTTGGAAATAAAAGTTTGAAATGTTTCTTGCTAAACTTTGTGCATGCTATAATTCTGGAAATCATATTTCTTACATTTTCTCATTGTTGTTTTTTGAATGATTTCATTTTTGGAAACATATAAAATCTTGAATCCGACTTTGCCACAACTAAATTGATGCTCCATCTTCATGACTGTTCACCCATGTATACATACATACATACGTACATACATGTACATATATATACATACATATATATATATATGTATATATGAGTTTCTGGAAACAATTAAAAGTCTTTCCAATCTTGACTCTATGATTTCTATAAATGATTCTTCGATTTTACTTGAATTATAAAGACAAAATCTTGGTGTGTTTTCCACTATTGAAACTACGTCATATAAGTATATCTGGGTAGGGTGAGTAATATATTTATATAGGCCCACAAACTTAACCTATTGGGGTTATGTAATTAAATACACCATTTCGTAAGAATAACCTGTGGAAATGATGGGGTTATGTAATTAAAGACACCGTTAGGTAAGCATAACCTGTGAAAATCCTAGTAGGGATGCAAGAAAAGGGGAAGAGCTTGTATCATCTTGTGTGAGGGACCCATTTCATTCAGCAGCCCATAATTGTATCAGACGAGTACTCCGTCCTAGGTCGAAGTTGGGACACGCATACTGGGCTGATTGTAAGAGATCCAAACGTGGAGGACGGTGTGGGCAGCACAAACTGACCGGGGCTATGTGCGTGCATGGTAGTGGCAAAGGGGGATAAGATGACCGTGAAACCAGTAGATATGTTTGTGCACATCAATGAAGGATTGCCAATTTAGGAAGTGATACCTCCTACCGTGGGGCCGGCACAATGTATCTACGGAGTGGGGAGCCGATCGATTAAGGTAGCAGCTAGGGTACATCTAGACGTATGCCTAAGTCTACCATCTTATAGTTGTTGGGGTCATCACATTCTGATTATACTAGTATCAGTGCAGAGAATCAGAGTAATCACTAGAGAAGCGTATACGCTCTATCATGTTTACCACGTCATACCTGCTTTTTGTGATATTATCTTTCTTATCCACTTTATATGCCTGTCATGATACTTTTACTTATTTATTTGCTAAAAGTAACTGGACTCGCCAGACTTTATGTCTGACACTTTTTGCTTCCTCTTCTTTCTTCCGTTCCTCCCCCCCAAAGTTTCTCAGGGAGGGAATACTCAAGCTTGACCAGGATTATGCTATCATTTACAGGAGCTGCTTAGATGTATTGCTCAAGCTCCTATCCTAGCTACTATGGCTATGTTTTTATTTGGGGATTTTGCTTCTTTTATTTGGTACTCTGAGGTTTTAAGTACAAGACAGGAGTTTTTAAAATGTACTGATTTTTATGTAATTAAGACATATGATGTTTTGAACCACGATGTTTTATGATTAATAAAAGTTTTACTTCCGTTGCTATTTTATATCTGTCTTGTAATGTTTCTGTTTCTGTTTACCTATAATGCTTCACAAAACTTAATGCATTCTCCTAATGAGTTGCATTAACGGACGTGGGGTGTTACACTTGGAATCAGAGATGAAGGTTACCAAATTAGATAAAAAAATTTGAAAAATATTTTCAAAAAGGTTTTAAAAGAAAGCATTTTAAAAAGAAAAGTCTGTTTTGAAAAACATATTCCCCAAAGCTATATGTACTATCTTTCTATCCTTTGTCTGAATCTCTTTCCTATTCTTTTCAGCATGCCAAGGGAACCTAATATTCCAGATGGCGTTACGATACGAGACTAGTTCCGTTGGTATTTAGAGGCCACGATGCCTGCTAGTGGTCAAGCCGACGTTCCTCCCCCAGCTGCACCCGTCGTTCCTCCTCCTCCTGCGCGTGTAGATAATTTCTCTAAAGTCTGCAAAGATTTACGTGCTATGGGAGGAAAGCCATTCCATTGAACTGAGACATTCGTAGAGGCAAGAAATTGGCTCATGGAGACAGAGGACTTATTTGGAATTTTTGATGTGGATGATTGTAGGAAGATTCAGCTAGCCACCTGTCTAATGAAAGAAGAAGCTTCGTTATGGTGGGAAGTAAGCCAAGCGGGGTGTCCGGTGGAGATATGGGATGATTTTAAACAAAGGTTTGGAATGAAGTTTCTTTCTCAAGATGAGAAAAGCGTGCAAATGGAGAGGTTCTTTGCGCTCAAACAAGGAAATATGACTATTGAAGAATATGTGAACAAATTCAACCAACTAGCAAGGTTTGGACTGGAACTGATGGATACTCCGCATAAGAAAGCTTTGTGGTTTGCTAAAGGGCTGAATGAACCCATTCATGGATTAGCAATGTCCCATATTCCAATGGAAGCAACTATTGAAAGGCTTGTTGATATGGCCTTGATGCATGAGGAAGACAAAGGAGAAAAGAAGAAAGTTAAGGCTGAGGAAACAACACAAAACAAGAAAGTATGTACCAAGAAAGGACATCAACAGCAACAACAACAGAAGAAGGGCGAAAAGAATGACAAGGCTAAGGATAAGAAGAAGTTCCATAGTTGTGGATGAGAGGGTCATGTTGCAAAGGACTGCAAAAGAAGGAAGTATTCTTGCTTCAGTTGTGGAGAGGTCAGACACTTTGCTAAGGTATGCCCGAAGGAACAGGGACAAGGTCAAAGGGCAGGAGCTTCTACATGGCAAGTGCATGCTCTCGCGACCAGCGCTCCAGGTAGAGGTAGGAAAATTTCCATGGAATATTTTATTTCTCTTTCTGGTCATCCTATTAGAACTCTTTTTGATTTTGGCGCTTCACATTCATTTATATCTAGTCTTGTGGTTGAGTCTTTGCACCTAAATACTAGTATGGTAATGTTTCCCGTAGTTGTTTCAAACCCCATTGGTGGTTTGGCTCATTTGTCCATGACTTGTCTAGGTTTAAGAATATTTGTGTTAGGCGTCGAGTTTGAGTGCAATGCATATGTGCTTGGTTTTATGGGCTATGGATTGATTCTAGGGATGGACTAGTTGACCATGTATGGTGTTATTCTAGATTGTGAGAAGAGGGTCGTTAAACTTTTGACTTTCCATAGGAGGACCCTCGAGATTTCTTGTGACCCATAAGGGTCTGTTATGCTTAGTTTTCTAGAGTCTTTAGATGCATCTATCGATAATCTGCAATCTGTTTTAGTAGTCCGTGATAATTATGATGTTTTTGATGAGGTAAGGGGCTTATCTCTAATGTGTGAGTTCGATTTGTGTATATATTTGGTGGACAATGCAAAGCCAATTGCATTACCTGTGCGCCATATGGCTCTAAGGGGAAGGAGGGAGCCTAGCAAGCAAGTTGGGGAGCTACTTGAGAAAGGGTTTATCAGGTGAAGCATATCTGAATGGGGTGCTCCAGTAGGATTCGCGACTAAGGCGGATGGTTCACTTCGCTTGTGTGTGCACTATAGAGAGTTGAATAAACTCACTAAGAAGAACATGCACCCACTTCCGAGGATGGATGATTTGTTTGACCAACTTGTTGGTGCCTCGGTATTCTCTCAGTTAGACTTGGCCACAGGGTTTCATCAGTTGAGGGTGGCTGAGGACAGTATAGATAAGACCACTCTTTGGACTCCAGATGGTTTCTTTAAACGGATAGTTATGCCTTTTGGTATGACGAATGCACCTGCCTATTTTGTTGACCTAATGAGTAGGGTGTTTCGGGAGTTTCTAAATAAATTTGTCATGGTCTTTGTTGATGATATCTTGATCTTCTCAAAGAGTGAGGAAGAGCATGCCCAACATTTGTGAGAAGTTTTGAAAACTCTCACTGCACATCAGCTTAAGGCAAAGTTCTCTGATTTCCATTTTGGAGAAAAGAGGTGAGATTTCTAGGGCATGTGGTTTCCAAAGATGGGATAGCAGTAGATCCCACAAAGGTAGTTGCAGTTCAGGATTGGCAAATTCCCAAAAATGCAACGGAGATGAGAAGCTTTCTTTGATTGGTTGGCTATTGTAGGAAGTTCATTAAGGACTTCGCACCCACTCACTAGGCTGACGAAGAAGAAATTGGCGTTTTCATTGGATATAGATAATGATGTTACTTTCCAACGATTGAAGAGGGCTCTGACAATAGCCCCAGCCTTAATCTTGCCTGATGGGAATAAAGTGTTTACAGTATACACTGATGCATGTGGTACAGGGCTTGGTGCGGTTCTGATGCAAGAGGGAAAGGTATTGTGTTATGGGGGTAGACAACTAAGAGTTCATGAGAATAACTACCCTACCCATGATTTAGAGCTGGCTGCCATAGTATTCGTGCTTAAGATGTAGTGTCATTATTTTCTTGGAGAGAAGTTCGTGTTGTACACCGATCATAAATCTCTCAAGTACATGTTTTCAAAAAAACATCTTAATTTAAGGCAGCAAAGGTGGATGGAGTTCCTAGCTTCTTATGATTTGTAGATTGCTTATACCCCTTGCAAGGGTAATGTGGTGGCAGACACACTAAATAGGCAGAGGATGGCTTTAAGTCCTTTGTTTGTGGAAAGCAAAAGCTTGGAGTTCATATTGACTTTTGATGTTAGAGCCTCCACCGAGTTATTGCCTGGTTTATTTGCATCGCTAGAGATACGACCTACTCTTATGGATCAGATAAGAGCTTCGTAGCAAGATGATCCACAGATTTCATACATCTTGGATAGGCTCAGTAAAGGGGAGACTTCTAATCACCTCAATAGATATTCCATAGACAATAAAGGGTGGTTGCGATGAGATGGAAGGCTTTGTGTTCCCCAAACTGGAAGTTTGTTAAAGACAGTCCTAGAAGAAGCCCATCACCCTAAGATGACAATTCATCCAGGTGGCGACAAGATGTATAGGGATATGAAGAGGGTTTTCTTTTGGGTTGGGATGAAGAAAGATGTGGTAGAATTTGTTTCTCAACATTTAGTTTGTCTGCAAGTCAAAGCTGAGCAAAAGAAGCCCGGTCGTTTACTTCATCCTTTGGAGATTCCACAGTGGAAGTGGGAGAGCGTCTCTATGGATTTCATATATGGTTTTCCTAGATCAAAGACGGGCAACACCAATATTTGGTTTTTGGTGGATAGACTAACTAAGAGCGTTCATTTCATTCCAGTTAAAAGCAAGAGGACGACAACATGGTTGGCAGCAATATACGTTTGTGAGATAGTCCATCTTCATGGGGTACCTTCCAGCATCATAAGCAATCGTGACCCCATCTTCACTAGTGAATTTTGTTGGAGCTTGCAAGAAGCATTAGGTACACGGTTGTGTTTGAGCACTGTTTATCACCCACAAGCCGATGGATAGACGGAAAGGGTGAACAGAATTGTTGAGGATCTTTTAAAGTTGTGTATCCTAGACTTTGGAGGGAGTTAGGAAGAGCATCTTCCTTTAGCAGAGTTCTCCTACAACAACAGTTATCAAGCTAACATTGGCATGGCACCCTTCGAAGCATTATACGAATGACCATGTAGGTCACGAATTTGTTGGTGGAAATCTACAGAAAGGCTATTACTTGGACCAGATATGGTTAGAGAAACGTCCGAGAAGATTGAACTTATTAGACGTCGAATGAAGACCGCTCAATGTAGACAGAAATCTTATGCTGACAAGAGAAGGTATGACATCGATTTTGAAGTATGAGACATGGTATTCATTAAATTATCACCTTTGAGTAATGTGGTTTGCTTTGGATCTATAGGGAAGTTGGTACCAAGATTTATAGGCCCATTTCCCATAGCAGAAAGGATTGGCCAAATGATATATAGAATAAAGCTACTCGAGCGACTATCCGGGTTTCATGATGTTTTCCATGATTCTCATTTAAGGAAGTGCTTGCATGATGCCACAGAAGTTGTTGAGCCGAGTATATTGGAGGAAGTAGAGGTGGAACGGGAGGTGACAATCAGACGAGTTCTTACCCGTATTCTTGGATCAGAAGTTAATAAGCTACGCAATAGAGAAGTCAAGTTGATGAAAGTTCAGTGGGGAGATAACCCTGAGGATGTGACTTGGGAGACAGAAGAAAAGATTCGTGATTCGTACCCTTTTCTTTTTGAGGTAATGTTCTTAACTTTCTTTCCAAAGCCTTTATTTATGCTTGTTTCTGTCATTTAAGTATGTCCTACCGATCGAATCTTTGACCTTCAGGTAGGGAACCCATGGATGTAAACATGTGTTTGAGACATGTTATGTTTGATGGATGCAAGTGGATGCAAGTGTATGCTATTGGTTGCTCGTGGATGCATATACACACATAATAGGCACTAGATCGGCTCAATCACTCTCATACTGCATATGGATGTATGTGCATTTTTCTTCTTTTAATGGATGTATCATCATATGGAAGTTGCATTTGGACGGATGATTGTGCACCCATATAGAACTTACATGTTATAATAAGATTATTGCATACATGCTGGATTCATGGCACTAACATATATTGCATTAAGGAGGTCGACTGAATCAGTAGACCTCCTGTTCTTCGCATTAGTATTCGGACATATACACACAACTTTGCATACGTTTATATAAGCACAAGAAATCTTTAAGGAAAATGGATACCTGTGATTGGTGGATGATTAGATGGGTGATGGATGGTAGTATATACATTCTTCTTAAGTTGGAGATTTTGGGGACGAAATCCTTTGAGTAGGGGAGAATGTAACACCACATAATTTTAATAACACTAAAGAAGACAAATTAAAGAATAATTAATTTAATATTCAAAATTAAGGGAAACGGTTACACTATTGCGTCCCTCTCGAAATTTTGGTCAAGATAGACGATTGGTTTGCGTGAAATGGACACCGTATGAGGAAGTTATAAAGGTTTAAAGTTTGTATACGCACAAGAGAATTGTGTGTGTGTGTGTGTATATATATAATTAAGAAAATCATAAAACAGCTCAAAAATCGAATTTCTGTAGGCCGCAAAATTCCCACCCTAGGAGTGTTGACCGCTGGGTCGACACCTCATTGGGGTTGTCGACCCATGGGTCGAAACCATAAGGGGTAGGATCAACTCTCGTGCGATAGACTAACAAATTAGGGTTTTAGGTGTTTTTGGCTATAAATATGGCCTCATTTCTCTTGTTTCTTCGCACTGAAAATAATGGAGGACCAGAAGTTGTCGCTGCTTGAATTTAACCAAGCCTTTTTCTTCTTCTGCAATCAAGTTAATCAAGTTTAGAGTTATTCAAGTGTAGATCTGTAATTCAACATCTGTTATTCTACTTTTGTTTTTCTAGATCAAAACACAGTGAGTTTAATTTACTTTTAGATCTGAATAGTAAAAAGTAAAACCTAATATGGCATTAACTTGGATCTATGCCTATGACCATTTGAATCAAATCAGATCTTCTATAATCTGTGTTTCTATGATGTTATGACATGATTATGACATAGATGTAAACCTTCATTTATTTATCATGTTTGATTTGCCATTGTTTCACTGTTCAGATCACCCTATACCTGTTCTGTCATGTTTGTGGTCAAATTGGACCTATTATTAATTGGGTATCTAAACCATTGTTTATATCTCATCATGCCTGTTGTGACATCCGTATTATGTCAGAATCAGTTTTATTATCATATGTTTATCAGATCTATTCTTATGTGCCTATCTTGTCATTATGACACTATATGTTTATGCCATTATATGTCAATCTAGTTAGTATGATCATTCCTATCATCTTCCCTTCATATTTCCCATTTTATTTTATTATAGCCTGGCTCCGTTCGAGCCTAAACATGCCGCTAAAATATGCGAATGCATAAAACGAGGAACGAGCGGAGTTCAACCCCTTAAAAAAAACCTTAAAGTTATGCTCATTGGGGTATTCACCAAACCCCGACCAAACTTGCATAACTCGGAGAATTTAGCCATACACTCTCTTAGACTCATATTTCCTTGCTTCAGGGAGATAAACATTTATGATTAGATCGATACCTCAGCCTTTGGTAGAAACTTTATTTCAAAGCGGTTCTTGAATTCAGCCCACGTAAATATTTTGCCCACATTTTCTTCAGATACAAGGCTCCACCATTCAAGAGCTTCTCCATTTAAGTGTCAGGCCTCAACTCTGCTCTTAACTTCTTCTGACCATCCCATGGCCTCAAAAATCCTTTCACATTCCATTTTCCAAACTTGAGAAACCACAAAGTTTTTTGTTCCTAAGAATGGTTTTCCACCAAGGCTCAAGAAACTCTTAAGAATCAAGGAAATTCAAAGGCTACCTCAGCAGAAGGAGCTGCTGGCACCGCTCGCGAGGGATTAGCAATAAGGACGAGCTCCAGAGTATAGAGATACTGTTGGAACCATTCTGGCAAATACCGAGGCCTTTCCTGGTTTCCCTATTCGGAAGGATTTTCAGCCATTCTACTACCTGAAAAAGAAAAGGAAGTATACTTAAGCAGATACTTCTAAGATAATATTTAAGATGAAAAGGGAAGAAAACGAAAAAGTTGCCTAGTATAGCTGGTATGCATATTGGGGTATATATATATAATATAATATAATTTGAAAACCTTTTTGAAAATTCAAATACGCCTCTCATATGTATAATTTCCCTATAATCGGATACCCTATGCTCTTACCCAATGTAACAACCCACCAGAAGTGGCCAAAATTTCGACCTATAAAAGGCCTATCGAAACTTAGAGCCACTCTAAATGGATTATTGGTTGCTATAAGGAATTACATTTGCATAGAATAATAGATAATGTAATGTTATGGAAACTCACATAGTAGAATGAAAAAGTGTAATACCAAAGTAAGATGTACCATTAATTAAAAGACACAGATTCAGATACAAATTGTCAAATACAATTATTCTAAACGATACATTATGATTGTTCGTTAACTAAAGTTTCCATAGGCAAAATAGCAATAATAGCTGATAATACCATAACAGTCTTGCCACCATCTTCATCAAGTTCCGCTATTGTTTCGTCCATCGGGTCGCTACCCCGGCTATTAACCTGATAGATATGTTGAGGAGAGGGGTGAGAAAATAAAGTCCTGTGTGAACGAAAATAATATTTGCTTAAAGACCATACTCTAGATTTAGCTGGTTAAATATATGTCAAGGTATGTCTAAGAAACATATAAACACTCACATACAAAGAAATATTTTAATTAATGAGGGGGATATCCGAATCAATCACTTAAGACCTCCATTGATGCGTTTAGGTTGGAGACCTAACGAGGTGGACCGTAGCCACGTAAGACCCACTCCTAATATGTCAATGTTCTTCTTAAGTATATATTCTCACGAGTAATATGAGAAATAGTATCTCGCCGCTTAGTACTGGTTTGGGATAGGCCCGCATATAGCCATTTCAGACTCCTCCGGCGGACGCCTGATGTTACTACTTAACTAATACTGTAGTCGAACATCTATGCCTCTTAGGACTTCCCTTAGACAGTTGGTGAATTAGATAGCATGTTGTGTCCCACGTATACCAAATCTGTCCCTAGGTTGGGCCTCACACTGTTCCTAGAGGAAGCGGACATTTTGGTAAACTACCCTACTTTGTTATCTCCATGACTAAACCACTTTTAGAGAAGGAAGACCCATAGACCTACTTTGAATCTAATAAGGGAGGGTCCCATTACTTTGGTCCACATCCGAGGAATAAACCTTCGGAATGGTCCTAGTTCTAACCACTTAAGACCCAAACTAGATAAGAAGAAAGTCAACCACCTAAGACCTTCTCAATGCATAGTAAGCCTACTTATTTACACACATGATTGGTGTGTGTATATGTATATATATATATATACACATATACATACACCAGACCTCTCACATTAAACCATCTACCTGTAGATGCTGGATGTGCCAGGTGGTTCCAAGCAGAATTCTACGACAAGTTGGCTTAGCCTCGTGTAATAGTGTAATAAATTAAATGGCTCATGACACCCAAACCTCTCACATTAGCCAAACTCACTTGTGGTTGCAGGATTTGCCAGCTGGTTACGGGCAAACGTCTACCACAAATGACAATTAATCCCGTGTCTGTGTGTCATTATTTAATATATAGATAAGTCGATTCATAGGCATACACGAACAAAAATTTATTTGGGGACATTTCAAATTCTAACCTTATTTTAATGTATTTATTTCGTCATTATTACATTGAATTAAATTAATTACGCGATATAAATAGAATATTTAATACATATAATAAACGCTAATTTTCGTATGGACGAAGAAACCTTCTATCGGTGTAAATTATCAACTAAATCTATACTAAAGGCATACAAGTTAATTTCCACATTAAACTGGTAAATACATGGCATGAAGGCATAATTAATGATAATAGTAATGGCAAAGTGACAACATAACTTTCAAAACTTGCATCCTAGGTTTGTTAGAACAATTCATGTAATGAATCAAGAAAAAGGTGAAAGTTTCACAACGTATATACATAAATATAAACATATATTCATATAAATATAAATATACACATGTGTACATAGAATTCTATTTAATCCATTTTCCACTTTTGCGTGTTGTAAATAAAAATATTGACATTTGATTTGTTTCAAATCTGAACATGTTCAAATTATCCATTTAGAATGGAAATCCAAACCTATTCAAATAATAAACCTAAATCAAATCCGAACCTTTTTACATCACAAATAGCTTTAAATAAAAAGAGATAAATTAAATCAAACAAAAGTAAATCACCCAAAATGTTATTTATCCATAACCCAAACAAATTCACCAACCCAAACATTTATTAACAATTCTTGCGAAACATAAAAAATAGGAGATTTGGGGGGTTTTACAATTTCGTGTTATCGCCAATCCAAATCTCCACATGCGTACTAATCCATATAAAAATCTATAAATGCAGAATATGCTTAAACAATTACTATTTCCATTAATTGCGATTTGACGATGTTTAAATCTGAAAACCTTCAATAACGAACACAAATGTGAACTCCAATCCCTTAGATTTTTTTGAAGATGGGTTTAAATTTGATTACTAGGATTAATAGCCCAAAAGAAATCATTGGCCCAAGGCCATGTTACAATTTTGCAACATCGGTTTAGCTATCCGACAACGCAACGCTTTATATCTCGAAAGCGAAAATCTCGTGCCAATACCTCGGTGCTGAGCCACTAGCGGCGATGAATTCTCGATTCTCCTTTCGCTTGCAGAAGATACCCTTCTTCTGGTAAGCTCCTTGCTCCTCCTCAACATCACCAGTTTCAAGTGTTGAATTGCTAATTTATTGACCAATTATATTGTTTTTTCCTCTCGAACACTCAATTGTTCCTCTCCTTCCATATTCTCCATACAGTAATTATAAGCGTGATAGCGTTTATTTCGGGTACCTGACATATGCTCTGCCCGATGATCTCAAGGTGAGCCATAATCTCATGAACCTGTGTCTCTGTGGTGTTATAGTTTATATATTTGCAGCAGTTTTCCCATATTTTCTTCGAAAAGTGGCACTCAAAAACCAAATGATTGATTTTTCACTGTGGCTTTACATAAATTGCAAGTGTCTTTGGTGATCAGTCCCCATTTAAAAAGACGATCTTTAGTCGGTAGTCTACCCAATATAGCTTTGTTACTACCAAAATTAACTCCAAAACCAGTCTACGATGAAGGGATATCCAATGAACAAAAGTACGAAGGAATAATCCGAAAGCTACACAAACTGATACCTTCTTTGGAGAAGAAGCTCAAAGTCTACGGAATGCCGACACAGTCTACCCGGCAGGGTATACCCGACAAGGGGTTCTATAGCCAAAGTTCCTCTAAATCAGAAACTAAGAAAGAAAAAGGCATGATTCCCACTAACAGAAACCTGGAAGGGCAGAAGGGTTTTCGGTATTAACCCGCTTAATACCGATACATCAGGATGTGAAGACGTCAAGAATATCAACCCTAAGATGCATAAAGACACTACGCCATAAACGGGCCAATGCAACAAATTTGCAAGGTGTTGCCAGCCAAAATGTGATTATATGTATAATATTTTGGTCCTACTGCAACGTTCTATTTTTGATGTTATCGTAGCCATAAAAATGTGTTGCCTAGCTAAATAAGTGTAACACGATGCAACAGTTTATACATTGTTACCTTTGCAATAAATATTTGTCACGTCATCAGTCTGCACCTATAAAAGCATGTATATCTATTCGTTAATTTAACTTTTAAAAACACATCTACAGTTGACATCTCACTAATTCATTAAAATCCCACACCACGACTAGAAAATAAACTTTCCTGGATCATTTCATCCCTCTTTTCTCAAATTCTCATATCTGTTCGTTCTCACCTTCTCATCCTCCTATACTTATCAAATCTACTAATCTAACTTGGGGATTTTTGTAAATAGAGAGTGGAGACGGAAGAGAAACAAAATCGCTGAAAAGTGCTATCGTGCCGGTTAAGGAGGCGCATCTATCTTTGCCTTCCAAAGTAGCAAAGGAGCAATCACAGTTCCATGAAAGTTTCAAGGATCCTTTTTTCGCTATTCATCTTTTGCTTTCAGGTCTGTTTTCCTTCAATAGGAAATTACTAGATCTGCTTGTTGTTATGTTTCCACACACCAAGTGCGTCACTTTTGATGAGCAAAAACCCGGATTTGCAATCGGTTCCATGCAACTATCTCAATTATTCATTATGTTTTTCCTCGATCTAAGTTTCAGAAATTACTAGGCAGAGCTATCTGTGAATCTTGGGTCGCTCATCTGAAGTTCTACAACATGAGCACTGATCCATCAAAAATTATACATGAAGGTAATGATTTTTTTATTGTTTCGTGGATTGATACCTTAACGGTGAAATATATTTATGGGATGGAGCATCTCAATTAGAAATAGCATTGATCATATTTTCTTGTTTTATGGAAACAGGCTTGTTATAGTTATGTTTCAAATGATCGATGTGCATGACAGTTTTTTTTCATTATGTTTTTGAATTTGAAATTTAGGTTCCACATCCTTGTATTCGATGGTACGTTCAACATTCTCGCCCTTGAAAATTCTAATTGTTATGTACATCTAGATATGAAACTTGACAGCAATCAGATCTAGTAATTGGCTTTACATTTTGCATTGCTGTAATCAGATGTTGGGTTGGATTGGTTTTGTTAGAATAACGTATTTAGGTAATATACATGAATAGACTGCAATGTGTGATCTGATAATTTGAATTTCCTTCTTTATTTGACTTGTGTGTTTATGTCTATTGTCATATACTACATAAGAAACTTGACACATCGATCAAACAAGTCATTGATACCTTAATTAAAAACAACCATAATCAAGTTGTTTTCATCTCAAATGCTTGTCAAATCAATGAATATTCTTGTGAATGCATTAATTTATTTATGATCAAATCTACTCCCAGGCACATTTGTTTGAATCAGATTGACTATGTTATTAATAGTGAATTGCATGTATATTACTTCTCATTAGTTGTTTCCAAAGATACTGAATGTCTTTATTCTGAAATCGGTTGAACGGGTGGTGCCCACTTATTTGACCTAACTGGCAAGGTCAATCGCCACCGGGACTGTCGGACACCGGACCCCCACAGGCCCTACACCCGGACCCACTTCTCGGCTCGAAACTTGGCTAGCCTTCGGCTCGTCATATTTTTGTAAATGTCAATGTCTGTATAAATTGAAACTTCATATGTAATGAGTGAACTGAGTGATGTAGTGAGGAACATTTGTACATGTGATTGACTATGTTATTAACAGTGAATTGTAAATAGTGGAGTTAGAAATATGTATCATTTCAAATGTTGAAATAAAATATTTATTTAAATAAAAATACTATTTGAATATTTAATTCTATGTAGTAGCATTTAATTCTACTTTTTGTTATATTATATATATAGCAACATTTTTTAATGTTGCTACAGACACCTAATGTTGTTGTTATAGACCTAAATAGGGTTCTGTTGCAACAATATTTGTTATGTTATCATAGATAGCCAAAATGCTGTCTTTGAGGTCTGTAGCAACGATGAAAATTGCATCACTCTAAAAACGTTGCCATGGACCTATGCAAACATTTTTTGGGCCTGTGCCAACAATTTTTTTCCATTACGTCAGCCCGTTTATGGCGTAGTGAGATTATCCGAAACCAGCTTCCTAAACATCTACCACATAAACACCGAAAGGTCACACTAATAGACATCAAGAAATTCACCCGAGGTTACCTTCTGGAAGATTAGGCTATACCCAGAAACTCTACAGGAATGCAAACTAGAACCCTAGAAAGGATACAGGCTATCCATAATAGTCTACTTAGTACACACACCAACAGTGGTTCTGAATCAACAGCTATCTACATATACGTTAAGGACAAGCTCCTCTAAGTATTCATAAGAAAACCGAAGCCTACATTCGCAAGTTTATAACTGAAAGCTTTCAAAAGTGGCCTCAAATACTCTTCTCAAAGCAACTACATCAACAAGCTCATACCATTCTCAAAAAAGCATCAACTGACTGGGACCTTCCTTTTGGAGGCTATAATCCACACCACTAAGCAGCCAGAAGCTACAAACGACCGTAACCAAGGAGAAAAGCGGCCGACAGAAGTACCTATAGACCCAACAGCCCAACAGCAGAAGGGGCCCCGATCCTTTATAAATAAGACCCCAGATGTCACATTTTGAGGGGGCTTATTCTGATTCTTATACTATTTCTCTCTAAAGTAAACCCTAATACTTAGATCAATTTGAGGATTTCTTCTATTCTATTCATGTATTCTAAATCTAAGATTAGGATAGAGCGAATCTATACTTATTTAGATCCAAAAACGGCTCTAACACCCGAACTAGGAATAATTTCTGTTGAAATGAAACTAAAAATGAAGAAAACTAACAATTTATAGTGGTTCGGCATTAAATAGTCTACGTCCACTTTCTACTTTTTGTATTGATGACTTGAATGTAGATACAACAGTGAGTCTTACTCACTTTCACTCATATCATACATAGATCCACTCAATTCTCTCTGAAATGTACTTTATAAGATGATTGCAATACGAAAATGGTGATCGAATTCGGTTCTCAAAGGGGTTTCAACTCTGAAAAATGCCAAAAGATCCCTTGAAATGAGCCTTGGAGGTGTATTTATAGGTGGAAAATGCCCCTAAAGCAGCTCCGGTTCGAGTATACGTGGCCCCCATCCCATAGAAGTCAGGTTCGTATGAGATATAGTGGTGACAGCACATTAGGTTAGTGTGTGAATGTGGGTGAGTGGGTGCGCAATTGCTCCGAGTCTTCAGGGATTCGTGGGTCACGTTCATTACTGCTTCTGTCATTTAAGTTCGGATCGGGTCGGAAGTGTAAGTGTAAGGTATGGGTCGGTATACACCGATCCGATCCGATTCTGCTGAGATTTTTGCACTTCCTTCTCTTCATTGTTTTGGCTCTGTTAGAGACCACCGATCCGATCCGGATTTCGAGGGCATGTACTTTTAGTCAACATCTTTCATAATTGATCTTCTAACTTTGTGTAGCCTAGTTCACAAAGTAGGCTAACATTTTGCCCCCTCGAAGTACACTTCTATTGAAAATAGAATGTGCTTCGAAATTGTCTATCAATTGATCTTTGAATTTGAATCGCTAAATATTCTCTTTCATTCGCTTGTACAGATGTGTTGTTTGATCGAGTTGCACCTCTTGTTTCCTATATATACACAATGGAATGCACAAATTGCTTTTACTGTTCAAAGTAACTTTGAGACCTTTGCTTGGAGTTCAAGTAGCCTTTTCAGGTAGATTCATATAATTTACCTTTTCAAACATTTTTCTCTTATTTGGATTTATCTCTCACGCCGAACTGGCATCATCGGATGTGCTTCGGATCGGATTAAGTCTATCCGATCTGGGCCATGTTTTAAATTCCATCGCATAAGCGGGCTAGGTGGTCATTCATGGGCTTGGTATCTTTGTTGAGCGGATTGGTTTTCAGCGCTAGGGGGCCCACGAGAAATATGAAGAGCCCCTTATTTTCATATATATTTGCAAAGCCCCTCTTCCTCCTTTCATTTGACTTCGCCTTTTGCTCTATCACCTAACGTAAACCCTAATCCCCAAATTTCTAGAACCCCTTTCAACCTTCAAATCAGACTCATAGGTAAGCCGATTACTCCATTCAACTCTAGTTTAATTGATTCCAACTCAAATTTTAGGAGTAATCTGAGTGATTTTAGTTCAATGTCACATCAAGCTTGACGCAATGCCTTCCATCTCCTCACCATCGCTGTGGGCGGTATCGCCGCCACCTCGAGGTGTTTGCGGAGGAGATTCGACCTGGTGGTGAGCATATTGGTTCATGGGTGCTTCGCTTTGATGGACTTCTCGAAAATGAATGAGTCTTCAGAAGGAGATGGGTTCGATGCGGATGGCCAAATGGAGAAGTTGGAAAAGAAGAAGTTGGAAAAGAAGAAGAGAAAGAGGAATGGGATCGGTTCGAAGTGGGAGGCACAAGAGGGAGGAAAAATGAATTCATCTGACCGGATCAGGTCGGGGTAAAAAGCAAATAAATGGAGAAGAACTGTGTTTACCCAACCGGGTCGGGTCGGAATGAGAGAAAGGGACATGGAAGACATATGGGTATTTGAACTGAGCCAGATTGCTCAAAGTGCCAATTTCCGATCTGGACAGATTTGTTCGTAGGACATAATTTTCTGCTTTGAATCACATGAGGCCCTGACCTCCGACTGGAACCCTTTTCTTCGTGGATGTCTGATCTGAACTGACCACTTAACTTAGAACATAAATGAATTTAATCCAATCTAACCAAGATTTAAGCATTACTTTCCAACTCAGGGACAGTTAGGATAGGGCCTCATGATCATGATTGAAATTCCAACATTATTCTGAACACATTACTACTTCGTCAAACTTTTGCATCGTGCTCTTATGTATTTACTTTGTATTTCTTGCACTTACTTTATACACTTTAGTTCACACACACATGTACGGTGGGATACGAACAACTTTAACTTAATCCTTGCTATTGTTTCATTAATAGTTTATCAGATATGATCGAGAGACGCTCAACTAGGCTAGCAGAAAGAAGGGAGGCTATAGGGATAGCTGAAAACCCTGCCATTGAAGATGTACCTTCTACTTCTGATTCAGGCTGGAAAAGCGAAGGCCCAAATTATGAGATGGGAACTCATGGTAGTGATGCATCATTTGGAGGTGATGTCTCTCTCGGTAAAGAGGAAGAATGAGGGATAGGGGGTAATCGTGCTCCCGACGAATTCAGGGATGTAGTTATCCTAGAATCGACTAAAGATTCAGTTGAGTCGACAATTGATAATGATAGACTAATACAGATACACCTCAAGCACGGGATTCTTCAAGGAGATACCCTTTTACCCTCAAAAACAGACCGTCCCTATAATCCACCAGAAGGATATATGGCTATTTCCAGACTAATGTGTCTTGTTGGAGCGATACCTCCATTCCCACCATTCATCGTCGATTTCCTGAGAGAGTTAAGGATTACCCCCATGCAACTTCTTCCCAATTCTTATGCCTATTTGTGTACCTTATATATAGCCTATAGAGAAATTCTTGGTGAAGAGTTAACTTTTGAAGATGTTCATTTCTTTTACAACTTCAAGCATCGAACTAATGACGCTCCGTCTTTTGTATATTTCGAATCTGTGCTGAAAAAAAGATTATCATCGTTCTGTTTAGTAGCAATGCTGGGGATCCAAAGCCTGAATGGTTTTACATTAGACAACAGCCAGGGTGTGCCAGGAGGTGGCTCAAATAAAGTAAGGACATCAATATTTTACGTTTTAGATCTCGAAAACATACTAACACCATATGTCTTTTCTTACAGTTCCTAATCCGCCGCAAGAAAAACAACCAATACAATTCAATCGTTTGAATCGGCTACTCAAACGGAGACCAGAAATTCTTGACCATCAAAGAGTGTTTGGTGGATGGCTATCTTCATAGGCATCGTCTTGTTGCTATAACTCATAGCACAGGGCATGGAGAGGGACCTTATGTGTATATACCTCCTGTTGAAGGGCCAATTGAGGCCTCATCGGGGCATGGAGGTAGCCCGAAGGATCCTCCGGTGCCCCCAAAGATTCCTTTTCCGTCGTCTTCCGTGACTCAAGATGACATATTACCGAATATACCTACCGCTGATAGAGACAAATACATTACTCCTGATAATGCGGACACTCCTGAGGGGCCAATTTCTCCAAAGGGGTTGCTGTCAGCTATCCCTCTTGGATACACTACCATAGCCGATGAATCTACATTTCGGGGCTTGGGGGACCTTCCCCTGCCTGAAATTTTTTATTCTTAAGAGGATTTTCCAACAAATCCTCTCACTTTTACTTCTGAGGAAGAGATCACTCCTGTAAAGGCCGGGAAGACTATCAATCCGGGCTCTGGTTTGTTTGTGGGGAAGTATCACTTAGGATACACATGACACTCTAGCACCGCACGTCACAACACTTGAACCTTATGCTGATATTGATCTTAATATTCTTTCATTTCTCTTCTGCAGGACAAATGGGGAGACAAAGATATCATATGCGAGAGGTTCATTCGAGTATGCCCCCGATAGGTCCCGACGATAAACACGACCGTTACGAGAGTAGGGGTAGAGACGACAGGAGCGATCGACTTCCAAGGTCTTATTGACCCTCCCGTTCTCGATCCCTACATCACAGAGACTCAGAGAAACACAAGAGTCATTCTTCAGATCATGAGAAAGTCAAGCACAGTGGCAAGCCTCCTGCTTCATCTAAGGGCACGATTCCCCAAGATGATAGTTCACAAAGGGTTTCTGATCCCAAAGGGAAGCAACCAGAATCGGGGAAAGATGCTGGGGAGAAATGACCTATCATGAAGTTATCTCGTTGCACTATCGACATAACTACCAGAAGACCGGTCATTCTAAATGACGAGAATCAGGCTAGACTAGAAGTTCTAAGGCAACAATTTCCCAAACACCATTTTGGGCACATGCACTTTGTCCCAAAACTCCAACCGGTAAAACTTGATTGGGCCAATGATGTCAAGGGTACCATAGACTTCGTGGATGAACAATATAACGAAATGAAGAAGTATGCAAAAACCTCTCTACAATTATTAGTGATATAGTAGCAGATGTGAAAACCGTGGCCGACGCTGCTAAGTATTATGCGAGGGCCATCGAAAACTCTGAAAAAGATCTAGAAGATGCCCAGGCTAAGCTTGCTCTTTTGCAGCGCGATGCAGATAAATATAAAAAACAGTTCAAGGAATTAAAAAATCAATATCATTCCGAGCTTGAATCTCACAGCCAGGAGTGGATAGATTTAAAGAAAAAGGCTGAGGATGCCAAATCTAAAAATGCTCACCTTGCCCAAGAGAAAGCAGATTTAGCCAAAATGAATGCAAATCTTGAGGCTAAGCTATTGGAGGCCAAAACAATGGCAGTTCTTGCTGAAGGAAACACAAATACAGGTTTGCAGCAAGTTGAAAAAGTCAACAAACAGCTCAAAGACGCCCAAAGGGAAATTGATGAGAGTGGTGAAACCATGGTCGGATTCTTTGCTCAATGATCCGTCATCGAGACCTTGCCTGGCTTAAGGATTATCCCACTCCTCTTCTATATGCATGGGACCAGTTGGTCGAATGGGAGAAAGCAAAACTCGAGGTGGATTCAATTGATGAAAATAAGCTTATGGAGACATTCCTTAGAGGTGAGGAATCCGTACACTTGGCCGAAGGGCGTAGACTTATTGCTGCTGCCATGGAGGAGGAGAAGCATCAGGCCAATGGAAAAAATACCGTCGAGTCTGGCTCCTCTTCTGCTACAGCTGAGGTTATTAAAGTGGAGGAATATGACCTGGAAAGGCCACGAATTCCTGAGGTTTCTCTTTTGTCTCCTATAACCGAGTCTACCTCTGATGTTACTGCTGCTCAAGTTGACAAGTCTGCTGAAGGTATTTCTACCTTTTCGCTTCAATTCATCAAAGCTATCTCAACCTTTGGTCATATTATCGGACGGACTATTGAAGACCCCATGTTTTCTCCTGAATTAATAACGGTTGCTTCTCACTCTGTAGGTACTAAGCCAGTTGAAAGGCCTGATGATTCACAAAAGACATCTCCAGGTAAAAAGTCTGCTGAAGAGACCCAAGAGAAACAGGATAAAGTTGCTGCTACAGATCCTGGGAAGGATGAAGGGAAAGAGAAAGGGGGTGGTTGACAAGACTCCTGTACTACCCAGCACTTAAACTCCTCATGTTGATGAAATAATTGCTGCTTTGAAAGATGACGGTGATAATGATGGGCACGAGGAAGACCTCGATGTTACTATAACCGGGGATACACGAAATGTTGATGATTTGAATTTGGCCGAGATAAAGGCCAAGAAAGATAAATACATGCAATTGAAAGTTGAGGAGACAAATCCTGAGACCCTTAAACCTCTTGCGATAGTACATCCTAGGTCAAGGTTAGTCGTTAAACTTTCAACTAGATTGATCACTGAGGAACTTGCTAAATAATCATCTGCTGACCCTAGTGCTCCAATTCCTGGAAGGAATTCCGTGGATTTTAGCACCTCAACTTTGGAGAAGAAGAGGCCAAAACGCATCATTAGTGAAGCTGACAAGGAAGAGAAAGAAAAGCTTCAGTCTGTCAAGAAAGCAAAGTCTACTCCAAAGTCTAAATGACGATGCGTTTTGTTTTGATATCCCACTGGTCCGTTATTGTTACAGCGAGTGCGGCCCTCGCATCTTTTGCTTAGCTTTCCTGTATAAGCTCACATGTTTGTGAATAAAGTAGTCTGTTCCCTGCAATGTCAGATATTTGTAAATTTAACATTTAAGTAAAAAATGCAAATGAACAACATGTCATATCACAGTTATAAAATAAAGTCATTATTAAGGGGAACATATGTATATATTTCTGCCCCCAATCAATCTTGAATGACTGATTAAGGCTTATTTGAGAATGATTAAATTCAACATTCAATTGCCCCCTGACTCTTTGGCGGGGCTACATTTCTTTCGTCATTGATGCTTGTTCTTCTAGCATCTTTACACTCTCCTATCTCATAACCAGGTTAGAGTATTAATGAGGTGGTCTCTTATCGGGGTGCACCTTCACGTCTCAAGGGACGTCGTCTTCTCGTCCTTTATACTCTCCCTCGATTCATGAGAGTTAGAGTTAAGAATGTCGTCTTCCCATTCCTTCTATCCTATTACACAAATGGTCATCTTGTTTGCTCCTGCTCACGAATTATTTCCAATTTTTCAAGTTTTAATTTTTGCGTTTCATAGTCATGATGGAACAATTACTGGAGATAAAAATATTGCAGGAAAATAAATGAAACATGTTATTTTTAGTTCAGCTAAGTTGTAGCCTACATCCACTTCATAACTCATCATTCATATAAAAAGAATTTTTAAGGCGAGTCGTGCCTTTTTACATAGTCTACAAGAGTAAAAGGAAAAGACTGCATGTTTAACGTAGATATCGCCGCAAGTGCTGAGCATTCCAGGCACTGGGAATCTCCTTGCTATCCACGGTCGTTAGCTCGAAGGCTCCTGTATCAAGTTTCTGTTGGATGGCATACAGTCCTTCCCATTTTGGACCCAATTGGGTTGAAGGCGGGAAGATTCGTTTTAACACTAAGTCCCCTGGTTCAAAAGTTCTGAAGCGAACTTTTCGGTCATAATAACGTGCTATTTGGTGTCGATGTCTTGAAGCACGCAGGTCAGCTTCGTCTCTTTTTTCTTCAACCATGTCAAGAGACTCAAGGAGGAGTGATCTATTCCTCATCGGGTCATAGTATGTCACTCTATGAGAGGGGACTTCGAGTTCCATCGGGATTACTGCTTCCGATCCAAAGGAGAGTGAAAAGGAAGTATGGGCAGTTGCCTTTTTAAAGGTTGTCCTGTAGGCCCACAAGGCTAATGGCAGCTCATCTACCCACTTGGCTTTGGTTCGCTCTAACCACTTCTTAATGGTAGATTTAGTAACTTTGTTAATTGACTCGACCTGCCCATTTGTTTGTGGGTGAGCCATATCAGTATAACTTTTATTAATCTTGTATTTCTGATAGAAGTTTCTGAATTCGACGCTATTGAACTATGTCCCATTTTCAGTTATAATGGTCTTCGATATCGCAAATCGGCAAATAATATTTTTGACCACAAAACTTATCACCTTCCTTGCCATGATCGTGGTTAAAGGTTTGGCTTCCACCCACTTCATGAAATAATCCACGGCGACGATCGCGTACTTTGCCCCTCCTTTGGCAATAGGTAACACTCCAAAAATATCGATTCCCCACATGGCTAACGCCCATGGGCTTACCATTGACTTAAGCTGGGTCGGAGATGCTCTGGGAACTTTGGCGAATCTTTGACATTTATCACAATGTCGTGAGTAGTCAGCCGCATCTTTATTCACGTTAGGCCAAAAATATATGTACCGTAATACCTTCTTTGATAGGGTTTGGCCCCCGGTGTGATCTCCACACTCACCTTCATGTACTTCCTGCAGTACATGTTTGATGTCGTCGTGTGCGATACATCGTAGTAAGGGCATGAAAAACCCTTGGCCATAAAGGACATCGTCCTGTAGCACGTATCTCGCAGCCTCACGTGTTATAGCTCGTCTTTCACTTTTCTTTAAAGGGAGAATTCCGCTCTTGAGGAAGTTCTTGATTGGTGTTATCCATGACTCCCTCTCTGGCTCGATTTCTAGGGATGGTTCCACTTCCATTAGGTCAAAACTTGGTGACTCCAATATCTCTATTAGGACCATTTCGATTTCTTCAGGGTTGTCGGAACTCGCTAATTTTGCCAACCGGTCTGCTTTCTGATTCTCTGTTCTTGAAATATGTGTTATGCTGTAATGCTTCAAATTGTCTAATAACTCCTTTACTTTTCTAAGATAAGTAACAAGCCGAGGTCCTTTGTTAACAAACTCCTCCCGTACCTGGCAGACAACTATCCTGGAGTCACAGCATATATCCAGTGTCTTCACTCCTAGTTCTTTGGTGAGCTTCAACCCGGCAATTAGGGCTTCATACTCGGAATCGTTATTGGTAGAAGCAAATTTTAATCGCATGGCGTAGTAAATAGATCATCCTTCAGGAGTGACTAAAATAACTCCGACGCTGGACCTTCGATCATTCTTGGCCCCGTCCGTATATAACTTCCACGGACTAAGCTCTAGCTCTTGTTCTGAAGTAACCACTTTGTCACCCACCGTTTCCTCTTCGGGAATTGTGAATTCAGCTATGAAGTCAACCAAGGCCTGCGCCCTTATTGATCTCCGTGGTTGAAAATTCAAATCGAATTGACTCAACTCAATGTTCCATTTAAGTAACCGCCCCGATGATTCGGGTTTTTGCAACACCTGCCTTAATGGTTGATCGGTGTATACAACTATCGGGTCAGCCTGAAAGTAATGACGAAGTTTGCAGGAAGCAATCAGGAGGCTATAAGCAAGTTTTTCTATTTTTGGATAGTTAGGTTCGGCAGTGGCTAGCTTCTTGCTTACGTAGTATACAGGCTTCAGGACTTTATCTTCTTCACATACCAATGTTGTACTGACGGCATGAGATGATACCGCTAGGTAGACAAACAAATCCTCATGTTCCACGGGTTTTGACAATATTGGAGGCTTCTCTAATAAGTCTAATAGATTCTGGAAAGCCTCCAAAAAATCAGGAGTCCACTCAAAATTTCGTTTCCCTCGTTTGATTAGATCGAAGAAAGGTACGCACTTATCTATGCTTTGGGGATAAACCTGCTCAATGCAGTGACTTTTCCGGCCAGACTTTGAACATCCTTAATCTTTCGTTGTTCTTCAATATGCCTTATTGCGGCTATATGACTAGGATTTATCTCAATCCCTCGAGAACTTACGATAAACCCAAGGAATTTCCCAGATGCGAACCTAAACGAACATTTTAGAGGGTTTAACTTCATCCCATACCTTCGAAGAATATCGAACATTTCGGCTAAGTCTTTTGTATGGTCGGAAGATTGTCTAGACTTCACAAGCATGTCGTCCACATAAACCTCCATGGTTTTTCCGATTTGATTATAGAACATGCTGTTGACCAGGCGCTAGTATGTGGCTCCCGCATTCTTTAATCCAAACGGCATTACCACATAGCAATATAACCCCAAGTCTGTGATAAAACTTGTGTGTTCCTGATCTGGTATGTGCATGGGAATTTGATTGTACCCCGAATAGGCATCCATAAAAGATAAGAGCTCGTGTCTGGCCATTGAGTCCACTAGTTGATCAATCCTGGGAAGAGGAAAGCTGTATTTCGGACAAGCCTTTTCAAGTCAGAGAAATCAATACATGTACGCCACTTCCCAATATATTTTTTGACTAGGACAGGATTTGATATCCAGTCGGGATATTTCGAATCCTTAATGAATCCATTATCCTTCAATTTCTCTACCTCTTCCTTCAAAGCTGCTAACCGCTCTGGGCCTAACATCCGTCTCTTCTGTTAGACTGGCGGGTGTTTTGGAATAATGCTTAAAGAGTGGCTCAAAATAGCAGGCGAAATCCCATACGTGCCAGCGTGAGTCCAGGCAACCACATCTAAATTTGCCATTAAGAAATCAGCCAACTCTTTTGCTTGAATTGGATCTAGTTGCGATCCGATCTTTAGTACTTTTGTCGAATCTGCATCATCAATAGATATATCTATTGTCGTCTCGTTGGGAGTTGTTGTTTTGTCCTCGGGTTCTCTATCTCTCTGGGATCTATATCCTCGAGCACATCTAAAGGCGACTTTCCTGGGGCTAGACCCCTTAATTGCTATGCTGAGTTTTCCTTCGAAGGAGGAGAAACATCCTTAGATTCTATATTTAACCCGTTCAATAGCATCTTCAACTCTATCATGTAACAAGCTCGTCCCGTAGATTGATCGCCTCTCATCACCCCTACTCCTGCGTCAGTCGGGAATTTAAGCAGTAAGCACCAAGGTGCAATACATGCCCTAAACTCGGTGAGGGCCGGTCGACCTAGGAAAGCATTGTAGGGTGACTCAACATCCAAAACTATAGATGACAGGATCCTCACTTTCTGGCGTTCTCCTTGTCCTAACATCACTATTAGTTTTACATAGCCCATCGGAGCCGTTGATACCCCATTGAAGCCCCGTATCCATCCTTCGTAGGGCTTTAGATCTTTTGCTTCGAGTCTCATTTGTTCAAAAGCTTTCTGGAAGAGGATATTTAATGAGCTTCCGTTGTCCACCAGCACCTTATGGACTAAGGCGGGGCCGATGGCCATGGTAATTACCAGTGGGTCTTCAGTTGGTGATTGAATTCCAGTATCATCTCTACTACGAAATATGACGTCGTCTGACATCGTCTTTTGTTGTTTTACTAGAGTAATGTCTTCGAGGTTACTGCATTCTCCTACCTCAAAGTGCTTAGCGGCATTCACGTACTGATCCATCGCTTTGAAACTACGGCTAGCTAGAAGGGGTCCGCCTATAATGGTATTGATAATGATCCCCTTACTTTGCGGCTAGGCTATGGGTTTAGAAGTAGGTTGGTTTTGGTTCGGGGCTTGCCCTCCTTGCCCCCGTCCCGTGGGGTAACCTTGTACTCGTCTAACTTCCCTTCCCGCAGCAATTTTTCAATTACATCTCTCAAATGATGGCATTCGTTGGTAGAATGACCGTGGGATCCATGGAACAAACAAAACTTTCCCATTGCGATCTCTTTTTCAGTGGAGTCTCTGGGTGGCGGCTTCTTATATTGTATGTGTCCAAATAAATGTTTTCCTATGTATCATTCAATGGCGAATAATTCTCAAAATTTTGGAATCAAGGTCTTTTTCTGGAATTGTTTCCTTGGTTCCTACTCCTCCTATTGTCGTTTCCAGTCCTGTTGTTATTACCTCCGTTCTGGTTGCCGACGTTCATCTCAACCTTCCCCGAACTGTCACCGGATTGCTTTACAGCAACATTACTTTGGACACCTTCCCTCGAGGCCCCTTCATACTTTCTCATCCTATTTACATGAGCTTCTTCTCGCCTTAAGCGAATATTGGCCTTTTCGTAGAATAATTCCCTAGTGGGGGGTGGTTTCCCGGATAGATAATCCCTGAATTATGTGCCTGGGTCAACTCCTTCTATTAACGCCATCAGAATAGTGGGTTCATGAGGGTCACTAACTTCGGTGACAGCCAAGTTGAAGCGGTCTAAATATGATTTCAGAGATTCACCTGGAGCCTGTTTAATCCTTGACAACTCTATGACGCTTTTGAATTTTCGGGCGTGAAGTCTAAACTGGTTCATAAAGCGCTCACTTAATTCTGTGAAATTGGTTATTGACCGTGGAGCGAGTTGGGTGAACCACATTAACGCCACGTCTTCTAGATAAATCGAAAAGGCCTTGCATTTTATAGCGTTTGGAGCTGCTGCGACATTCATGAACCATGCATACCTCATTAGATGTTGTCCTGAGTCCGTTCTCCCTGAATATCGATCCATCTGTGGCAGGTTTAATCGTCGAGGGAACTGGAAGTCCAATATATCATATGTGAAGAGGGTATGCCTTCGCTCAATGCCCTGTCCTCATTAGTGTATCGTCGGCTTTCGAACATGATCTGACGCACAATTGCCCATGCATCGACATTTGTTAACGTTTGCACAAGTTCTCTAGGTCTGATATTCGGATTACCCCTGGGTTCCTAATTAGGGGATAACCTCCTGTTTCTAGCGGCAGCTGCTCTACATTGTTCCCTATGCTCCTAGTCGATCTCAGGATGAAGGGGTTGGAGAAGTTGTTGTTGCATAGGATTAGTAATATTAGGATCCCTGGGTAGAATGTGGGATTCACACATGGGTAGAAACATAGGCTCTTGCAGGCTCGGGTCATCAGGTCTTAACATACGTGCCACATCTTCATGGGATCCTAAAGATTCAAAGGTCAACTGATCAAGATTTTGAGGTCGCTCAAACGGCCTTCTTTCACGAGGACGTCCTTCATCCAAAGAAGATGAATAGTCTGCAGCAAGGTGGCGTGTTGGGGAAGGTGTCTTTTGCCTCCGGAGTTCATTGATTTCCCTACTCATGGTGATCATGTTCTCTTGCATGCGAATACTGTCATGTTTATGGGTTTTCAATGCATTTTTATTACTCTCCAGCATGTCAAGAAAACGCGAAAAATCCCGGTGCGTGATGGGTGCGGATGGAGCACGTTGATTACCAGTTGTCATGGCCGGCATTGGAGCATTGGTGGGTGCTCGAGTAGAAGTGCCAGCTTCAGGCTCATTCGGTTCGGATCGGAGTAGGGTTCCATAGTCGATTCGGTTCGGAGCGGTTTGAGAAGCTCCAGCACTTCCTGATCGGATCGGGTTCTTCTGGTCATTTCGATTCGGAACGCCCGGTTCAGATCGGGTTTGTCCAGAGCTTTGTCCCCGCGACCTCATCAATTAGATGGCTTGTTGATCTTCTCTTGCATCGTTTTTTAGCGCCTTGCACTTCTTTTCCTTTTCCTTCAGCCATAATGTCCAATCTTTCAATAATTAATCAGCAAATGCTCGAAAGTGTCGAAAATAGAGGATTAACTTCTTCGAACTTGAGGGTCCAAATAGTAGAACGATAATCCTAAAAAGCGAAGAATTCAAAGATTTCTCAGTGAAAGCACCAAAGCGTTAGATCCAAAAATAACTTTAACACCCGAACTAGAAATAATTTCTGATGAAATGAAACTAAAAATGAAGAAAACGCACAATTTATAGTGGTTCGGCGTTAAATAGCTTACGTCCACTTTCTACTTTTTGTATTGATGACTTGAATGTAGATACAACAATTATTCTTACTCACTTTCACTCATATCATACATAGATTCACTCAATTCTCTCTGAAATGTACTTATAAGATGATTGCAATATGAAAGTGGTGATTGAATTCGATTCTCAAAGGGGTTTCAACTATGAAAAATGCCAAAAGATCCCTTGAAATGAGCCTTGGAGGTGTATTTATAGGTGGAAAATGCCCCAGGAGCTGCTCCGGTTCGAGTACACGTGGCCCCCATCCCATAGAAGTCGGGTTCGGATGAGAAATAGTGGTGACAGCACATTAGGTTAGTGTGTGAATGTGGGTGAGTCGGTGCGAAACCACTCCATGTCTTCAGGGAGTCATGGGTCATGTTCATTACTGCTTCTGTCATCTGAGTTCAGATCGGGTCGGAAGTGTAAGTGTAGGGCACGGGTTGGTATACACCGATCCGATCCGATTCTGCTGAGATTTTTGTACTTCCTTCTCTTCATTGTTTTGGCTTTGTTAGAGACCACCAATCCGATCCAGATTTCGAGGGCATATTCTTTTAGTCAACATCCTTCATAATTGATCTTCTAACTTTATGTAGCCTAGTTCACAAAGTAGGCTAACAACTTATAATATTTTCCTATGAGTTTATCATACTATTTCTTATTTATAATTGCTATAATTTACTGTTTACTTCCTACATATGCATGGATTTTGGTCCAAACCCTTTTGCAGATTGGACGAAATACCCCTTCCTACAGGCTTAAACCCTTCCTTCAAGCTTAGATCTTTCAACGCGCTTAATGCAAAATTCCTTCCTACCATCCGTTAAGTCCATTATCAAGGATTATGTTTAGTGATCCTTATCTCCAAGATAATTGTTGGTCCTTCAATCGCTCAAGCGTAGTATTCACCACGTCATGGGATGAGTAACAATTCTTTCGGATTCTAGGCCTTGATACCTAGGGACGGTGATCTTACCCAAACTCGCGGAGGCTAAACAACCTATTTTTCCCTTAGTTCCATTCCAATTGACCTATCTTCGGTGTTGATGAAAAGTATCGTTAACATTTTGGCGCTAGATGGAGGGCATGTACCTCCGACCTTGTGGTCAACAGCCATTATCTATATGTGTTGTTTTGTTCCAGATTGAACTAAGGCTTGGAGAAGCAGAGTTGTGGGTAAGAGGTCCTAACAAGAGTCTTCTAGGTATTGAATGGATAAGCTGGGAATCAATGACCTGAGAGTGACAGAAGAACAAAGGCTGATAGTGGAGGCCTTGCAGGTAATAAAGCGAAAAAGGGAAAAGGTACAGTATGCTTCCAACACTTGGGATAATAGCCTTTCCCTTGTAGGACAAACCTTGATACCACCTACAAGTGGTCCTATATCAGAGGATACTAACATTTTCCCTCATCTAAGAACAACTCTCTACAAGCAAGTCAGAGGAATGATATTTGAACAAGAAATACTGAATGATATTGACCGCTTCACCAACAAATGGCTTGAATGGATGACAACCCCACCTTAGTATATTTTGGGAAGAAGAAACAAAGGTATAGGTACAACAACAAGGCTGGGTCACAAAATGATCAAACCCCGGCGGTAAGAAGAGGGATATAAGCCAGGATTACCCAAGATATACTACATCACCAGTTCAATGGAAAGAATTTACTTCCAAACCAAACACGAACTTAACTATTGGCCACTCACAAGTAAAAATCCTGAATAAGAAAGGAAAACAGGAGGGTCCTATTGCCACTACCACATGATGAATGGACATGAAACTAAACATTGCAAAACCCTTGAGGTAACGGTCGTCAAATTCATCAACCAAGGCTAATTACGAGAATTTATGAAAAGATTAGACTAATCTCAGTCAAAATACTTAGGAAAAGGATTATTAAACATGTCTAAGGGTACGGAAAGCTCTCCTTTTGAAGCTTAAAGAAACCTAGAAGGGGTCCAACCATAAATGGATTAAGTCCTTTATCATCACCAAATTGATCAGGGCGAGGCATCCACTGGAGAGGGATGATGTATTAGTCTTTCTCCATGCCCAAATCAGAGGGGGCTAGGTTAAAGCATCAAAAGTGTGACACCCTATGTCCATTAATGTCACTCATTAAGAGAATGGATTAAGTTTCGTGAAGAGTTATGGGTAAATAGACACAGAACATTACAAGATAGATATAAAAGATAGCAGCTGAATTTAAATTTTTTATTTAAAACATAATTCATTAAATCGTGGTCAAAAATATCACAAGTCTGGAACTACATACAAACCATTACAATAATATAAATCTTCTGTCTTGTACCATCAGAGTACATAAATACATAAAAGAAAAGGCATAATTCCCCAAAAGAGACAAAGCCATAGTAGTAAAGACATGAACTTGAGCAATACTTCAAAAGAAGCTCCTAGCAAGATGATGACCGAGTCCTGATTAAGCCTGAGTATTCCCATCTTGCGAACCTAAGGGGGGGAAACGTAAGAGAGAAGAGGAAACAAAAAGGGTCAGACATAAAGTCTGGAGAGTCTAGTTACTTTTAGAAACTAAATAAGTAAAAGTATTATGACATGCATATAAAGTGGATAAGAAAGATAACACCATAGAAAGCAGGTATGACAAGGTAAACATGACAAGGTGTGAACATTTCTTTAATGATTACTTTGATTCTCTGCACTGATAATAGTATAACCAGAATGAGATGATCCCAACAACTATAAGATAGTAGACTTAGGCGTATTTTGGTGAGAGGTGTTAGCCCAATACAATCCACGGGCAGCCCAACCTAACAAGCTCCTAAAATTTTTACCACAGTCTAGATGTACCCTAACTACTACCCTAATCGATCGTCTCCCTACTCCGTAGATACCCTTTGCTGGCCCCATAGTAGGAGGTATTACTTCCTAAAGTGGCAACCCTTCATGATGTGCGCAACCATATCTACATGTGCCACGGTCGTCTTATCCCCTTCTGCTCGGCCCATGCACGCACATGTCCCCAGTTGGTTTGCGCAGCCCACACCATCCTCCACGTTTGGATTTCTTACAATAAGCCCAGCATTTCCCTTCTCCGACCTAGGGTGGTGTACTCGTTCGATACCGTTATGGGTTACTGACTGAAACGGGTCCCGCACACAAGATGATACAAGCTCTCCCTCTTGTCTTGTATCCCCACTTGGATTTCTACTGGTATGTATACCTATTGGTGTCTTTAATTACATAAACCCATCATTTCTACAGGTTATGCTTACCTAACAGTATCTTTAATTACATAACCCTCGTAGGTTAAGTTTGTGGGCCTATATAAATATTACCCACCCCCCTCAGATTTACATAATCCCCCTACTGTTTAACCAAATTTTCTTAATCACTAGTCAAATTCATGTTCATACAATCCCTATGGATTCAACTAAATTATTCTAATTCATTACCAAGTCCATTTATGGTTATAATGCACTGGACTACTCACATTAAGCCTACCACTTGTGGATGCTGGACATGCCGGTCGTTTCCGGGCAGACTTCTTCCACAAGTCAGGCTTAACCCCATGTCTTAGCACGTCTCGTATTAGTGCACCTAGACCTCTCACATTAGAATCGCCACATGTGGTCGCTGGATATGTCGGGCGGTTCCAGGCAGACTTTCACAACAAGTGTAATATAACTGCGTGTCTTGGCGCAGTTATAGTTTCTAATTATCATAATCCTAGGCATTTCATTATTAGTCAATTTTACCTATGTCTTTATAGGCTTCATGCCCCTTTTTCCCAAATATGGTCATAATGAATTATATGCCCTAAATTCATATCCATAACCATTATTCGAGTTATGCCAAATTTCCTCTTTTACAAGTTATGCCCAATTTCAATGTTTTTCCCATCGTTCCAAAACTAACGTATTCGCATATTTTTAGGGGCATGCCTAGGGTCGAAAGTAACTTAGCTATATAAAATAAAAGGGAAAGGGTGAAGGGAAGATGATAGGAATGATTGTTCTAATAAAATTGACAAAAACATATATTGGCGTAATGTTAAGATGGACATAAAAGAACAGATCTGGTGAACTTGTGATAATAAAACTGGTTTTAACATATTAGGAATGTCATAATAGGCATGATTAGATCTAAACAAGGATTTAGATGTCCAACTAATGAGAGATCCAAATTAACCACAAACATGATAGGTACAAGTTGATCTAAATAGTGAATTAGATCTATAATCAAAAGTAGATATTACATGATAAAGGTTAAGATCCAAGTCGTAGTTAATTCAGAATATCATGGATTCACTACTTACAACAGATCTGATATGATTCAGTCACAGGGATAGATCCAAACTACAATCATATCATGTTTTAATTTTGATCATTTAAATCTAAAGGTAACTTAAACTCACAGTGTTCGGATCTAGAAAAATAGAAGAAGACAAGTAGAGGTTGAATTATAGATCTACACTTGAATCTCTTAACTTGATTTGCAGAAGAAGAAAAGGATTTGATTCAGTCTAGGCACCGACAGCATTTAGGCGTCTATTATTTTTCAGTGTAGAAAACAAGAGAAATGGAGCCATATTTATAGCAAAAAAGAAGACCCCGAAACCCTAATTTTCAGATCTTGCGCAGGGTGGTCGACACCCCCTTGAGGGGTCGACGCCCCCTTTAAGAGGTCGACACCCCTAGGGCGGGAATTTTGCTGCCATCGGAAATTCGAAATTTGAACTGTTTTCTGATTTCTGATTTCTGAAATTAATTGTGCGTATACAAATTTCAATCCTTCATAACTTCTCCATACGGTGTCCAAATGCAACATCCATATGATGACGCATCCATTTTCATCCATTAAAAGAAGAAAAATGCACGCACATCCATATGCAATATGAGAGTGATTGAGCCGATCTAGTGCCTAATGTGTGTGTATATGCATCCACGAGCAACCACTAGCAAACACTTGCATTTATCAATCATAACATGTCTCAAACACATGTTTACATCCATGGGATTCCTACCTAAAGGTCGAAAATTCGATCAATAAGACATACTTAAATGATAGAAACAAACATAAATAAAAGCGTTGGAAAGGAAGTTAAGAACATACCCTCGAAAAGAAAAGGGTAAGAAGTATGAATTGTCTACGGTCTCCCAAGTTGCATCCTCTGGGTTATCTCCCCACTGAACTTTCACCAACTTGACTTCTCTATTGCGTAGCTTCTTAACTTCATATTCAAGAACACTGGAAGGAATTCGTCTGACTGTTTCCTCCCATTCCACCACTACCTCTTCCAATACACTTGGCTCAACTACTTCCGTGGTATCATGCAAGCACTTCCACAAATGAGAAACGTGGAAAACATCATGAACGCCGGATAATATCTTTGGCAGCTTTAATTCTATAGGCCATTTGGCTAGTCCTTTCTGTTATGGGAAATGGCCCTACAAATCTTTGTGCCAATTTCCCTACAGATCCTGAGCGAACCACATCCCTCAAAGGTGACACTTTAATGAAAACCATATCTCCTACTTCGAATTCAATGTCAGTCCTTCTCTTGTCTGCGTAGGATTTCTATCTATCTTGAGCGGTCTTCATTCATTGTCTAATAAGATCAATCTTCTTGGATTTTTGTCTAACCATATCTGGTCCACGTAATATCCTGTCTGTAGATTCCAACCAATAAGTTGGTGACCTATTGGGTCATCCATACAACGCTTCGAAGGGTGCCATGCCAATGCTAGCTTGATAACTATTGCTGTAGGCGAACTCTACTAAAGGAAGATGCTCTTCCCAAGTCCCTCCGAAGTCTAGGATACACAGTCTCAAAAGATCCTCAAGTATCCTGTTCACCCTCTTCGTCTGTCCATTGGTCTGAGGATGATAAGCGATGCTCAAACATAGCTATATACCTAATGCTTCTTGCAAGCTCCTTTAAAATTCACTAGTGAAGATGGGGTTACGATCGCTTACGATGCTGGAGGGTAATCCATGAAGACGCACTATCTCATGAACGTAAATTGTTGTCAACCAAGCTGTCGTCCTTTTACTCTTAACTGGAATGAAATGAGCGCTTTTAGTAAGTTTATTCACCACAACCCAAATACTGGTGTTGCCATTCTTTGATTTAGGCAAACCATATATGAAATCCATAGAGACGCTCTGCCATTTCCACTGCGGAACCTCTAAAGGATGAAGTAAACCATCGGGCTCCTTTTGCTCAGCTTTGACTTACTGACAAACTAAACATTAGGAAACATGCTCTGCCACATCTTTCTTCATTCCTGCCCAAAAGAAAACCATCTTCATGTCCCTATACATTATATCACCTCCTGGATGAATAGTCATCTTGGAATGATGGGCTTCTTCTAAGACTGCCTTTAACAAACTTCCAGTTTGAGGAACACAAAGCCTTCTATCTCGTCGCAACCACCCTCTATTGTCAATTGAATATCTACTGAGCAGACTAGAAGTCTCCCCTTTGGTGAGCCTATCCAAGACGTCTGAAATCTGTGTATCATCTCTTTGTGAGGCTCCTATTTGATCTATAAGAGTAGGTCATATCTCTAGTGATGCAAACAAACCAGACAATAACTCGATGAAAGGTCTAAAATCAAAAGTCGATGTGAACTCCAAACTTTTCCTTTCCACAAACAGAGGACTTAAGGCCATCCTCTGCCTACTTAGTGCGTCTGCCACCATATTACCTTTGCTAGGGGTATAAGCAATTTCAAAATCATACGAAGCTAGGAACCCCATCCACCTTTGTTGCCTTAAATTAAGATCCTTCTACGAGAACAAGTACTTGGTAGATTTGTGATCAGTGTACAACTCGAACTTTTCTCCAACCAAATAAGGACACAACATCTTAAGCGCGAATACTAAGGCAGCTAGCTCAAAATCATGGGTAGGGTAGTTCTTCTCATAAACCCTTTGTTGTCTACCCCAATAACACACCACCTTTCCCTCTTGCATCAAAACCGCACCAAGCCCTGTACCACATGCATCGGTGTAAACTGTAAACACTTTATTCCCATCAGGAAAGGTATAGACTGGAGTTGTTATCAGAGCCCTCTTCAATCGTTGGAAAGCAACATCATAATCTATATCCCCATGAAAATGCCAAATTCTTCTTCGTCAGCCTGGCGAGTGGGGCTGATATCTTTGCGAAGTCCTTAATGAAATTCCTATTATAGTCTGCCAATCCAAGAAAACTTCTCACCTCCGTTGCATTCTTTGGAATTTGCCAATCTTGAACTGCAATTACCTTTGCGGGATCTACTGCTGTCCATTCTTTGGAAACCACATGCCCTAGAAATCTCACCTCTTTTCTCCAAAAATGGCATTTGAAGAACTTTGCCTTAAGCTGATGCGCACGGAGAGTTTTCAAAACTTCTCCCAAATGCTGGGCATGCTCTTCTTCGCTCTTTGAGAAGATCAAGATATCATCAACAAAGAACATGACAAATTTATTTAAAAACTCCTGAAACACCCTAATCAACAGATCGACAAAATAGGATGGTGCATTCATCAACCCAAAAGGCATCACGATCCATTCAAAGAAACCATCTGGAGTCCTAAAAGTAGTCTTATCTATACTGCCCTCAGCCACCCACAACTGATGAATCCCCATGGCCAGGTCTAACTAAGAAAAATACCGAGGCGCCAACAAGTTGGTCAAACAAGTCATCTACCCTCAGAAGTGGGTGCATGTTCTTCTTTGTGAGTTTGTTCAACTCTCTTTAGTCCATACATAAGCGAAGCAAACCATCCGCCTTAGTTGCGAATAACATAGGGGCACCCCATTCAGATATGCTTCGCCTGATAAACCCTTTCTTAAGTAGCTCCACTACATTCTTGCTAATCTCCCTTCTTTCCCTTAGAGCCGTATGGGCACAGGTAATGCAACTGACTTTGCATTGTCCACCAAATATGTACGAAAATCGATCTCGCACCTCGGAGGTAAGCCCCGTACCTCATCAAAAACATCAGAATAATTTCGGACTACTAGAACAAATTGCAGATCATCGATAGATGCATCTAGAGACTCTAGGAAACTAAGCATAACAGACCCTTATGGTTCGCAAGAAATCTCGAGGGTCCTCCTATGGCAAGTCAAAAGTCTAACGTCCCTCCTCTCATAATCTAGAATGGCACCATACATGTTTAGCCAATATATCCCTAGAATCAACCCATAGCCCATAAAACCAAGCACATACACGTTGCACTCAAACTCGACGCCTAACACAGATATTCTCAAACCCCGACAAATCATAGACAAATGACTCGAACCATCAATGTGGTTTGAGACAATTATGGGATCCACTACCGTACTAGTATTTAAGTGCAGAGATTCAACCACAGAACTAGATATAAATATATGTGAAGCGCCAAAATCAAAAAAGTTCTAATAGAATGATTGGAAAGAGAAATCAAAGCTTCCACGGAAATTTTCCTACCTCTATCCAGAGCACTGGTCGCGAGAGCATGCACCACCCTCCAGAACCTCCTACCCTTTGACCTTGTCCCAATTTCTTCGGGCACTCCTTAGCAAAGTGTCCGACTCCTCCACAATGGAAGCAAGAATTCTTCCTCCTTTTACATTCCTTCACCAGGTGACCCTCTCTTCCACAACCATGGCACTTCCTCTTATCCTTACCCTTGTCATTCTTTCCTCCCTTCTTCTGTTGTTGCTGCTGTCCATTTTGGGCCGTACTTTCTTGTTTTGCGTTGTTTCCTCAGCCTTATCTTCCTTCTTTTCTCCTTTGTCTTCCTCATGCATAAAGGCCATCAACATTCTTTTCAAAAGTATCTCCCATTGGAATATGGGACAGAGCTAACCCATAAAGGGGTTCACTCAGCCTTTTAGCAAACTGCAAGGCTTTCTTATATGGAGTATCTACTAGTTCCAATCCAAACCTTGCTAACTGGTTGAAATTATTCACATATTCTTTAACAGTCATGTTTCCTTGTTTGAGCGCCAAGAACCTCTCCATTTGCATGATTTTCTTAGCTTGAGAAAGAAATTTTATTTCAAACATCATTCAATAATCATCCCATGTCTCTATCGGATATCTAACTTGGGTTACTTCCCACCAGAATGAAGCTTTATCTTTTAGTAGCTAGGCAGCCAACTGAATCTTCCTTCGATCTTCCACTTCAAAGATTACAAACAAGTCCTTAATTTCCTTGACCTAATTCCTTGCCTCTAAGAATGTTTCGGTTCCACAGAATGGCTTCCCTCCCATGGCACATAAATTTTTGCAAATCTTAGCGAAATTATCTACTCTTGGAGGAGGAGGAGGAAGAGGAATGACACGTGCAGTTGGGGAAGGAACGTCAGCTTGACCTCCGGTAGGCGCCGTGGCCTCTTGATACATACAGAACCATCCTGGTATCGTAACACCCTCAGGGATATTAGGTTCTCCAGACATGCTGAAATGAAAAGTAAAGAGATTTAGGCAAAGGATCGAAGGATATTACATATGGCTTTAGGGAATATATTTTTCAAAATAGACTTTTCTTTTTGAGAAATGCTTTCTTTTAAACCTTTTTTGAAAATAATTTTCAAAAACTTTTATCTAATCTGGTAACCTTCAGCTCTGATACCAAGGGTGACACCCCACATCCATTAATGTCACTTATTAAGAGAATGAATTAAGTTTCGTGAAGCGTTATAGGTAAACAAACAAAGAACATTACAAGACAAATATAAAAGATAGCAGTGGAATTTAAATTTTTATTTCAAACATAATTTATAACATCGTGGTCCAAAATATCACAAGTTTGGAACTACATACAAACCATTGCAATAATATAATGCTTCTGTCTTGTACCATCAGAGTACAAAAATACATAAAAGAAAAATCATAAATCCCGAAAAGAGACAAAGCCATAGTAGTTAAGACAGGAACTTGAGCAATACTTCAAAAGCAGCTCCTAGCAAGATGATGACCGAGTTCTGATTAAGTCTGAGTATTCCCACCTTACGAACCTTGGAGGGAGAAACGGAAAAGCGAAGAGGAAACAAAAAGGGTAAGACATAAAGTCTAGCGAGTATAGTTACTTTTAGCAAGTAAATTAGTAAAAGTACCATGACAGACATATAAAGCGGATAAGAAAGATAACACCATAAAAGGAAGGTATGACAACGTAAACATGACAGAGTGTGAATGCTTCCCCAATTATTAGTTTGATTCTCTGCACCGGTACTAGTGTAACCAGAATGAGATGATCCCAACAACTATAAAATGGTAGACTTAGGCGTACTTCTGGTGAGAGGTGTTAACCCTATACAATCAACAAGCAGCCCAACCAAACAGGCTCCTTAAATTTTTAACAGACTCTAGACGTACCCTAACTACTACCCTAATCGATCGGCTCCTTACTCCGTAGATACCCTGTGTCGGCCCCACAGTAGGAGGTATAACTTCCTAAAGTGGCAACCCTTCGTGATGTACACAACCATATCTACTGGTGTCACGGTCGTCTTATGCCCTTCTACACGTCCCATGCACGCACATGTCCCTGATTGGTTTGCGCCGCCCATACCGTCCTCTACTTTTAGATCTCTTACAATAAGCACAGCAAGCGTGTCCCAATTCCAACCTAAGGAGGAGTACTCGTCCGATACCATTATGGGTTACCGACTGAAACGGATCCCATACACAAGATGATACAAGCTTTCCCCCTTGACTTATATCCCCACTAGGATTTCTACAGGTTATGTATACCTATTTATGTCTTTAATTACATAACCCCATCATTTCTAAAGGTTATGCTTACCTAACGGTGTATTTAATTACATAACCCTCTTAGGTTAAGTTTGTGGGCCTATATAAATATTACCACCCCCTCATATTTACGTAACCCACCCACTGTTCAACCAAATTTACTTAACCCCTATTCAAGTTCATGTTCATACAATCCCTATGGATTCAACTAGGTTAAATATTCCCATTCATTTCCATATCATTTTATGGTTATAATGTGGAGGGCTCCTCACATTAAACCAACCACTTATGGATGCAGGATATGCCGGTAGGTTCCGGCCAGACTTCTTCCACAATCGGGCTTAACCTCGTGTCTCAACACGTCTCGTATTTATGCACCTAGACACCTCATATTTGATTCACCAATTGTGGTCATTGGATATGCCGAGAGGTTCCGGGCAGACTTCAACCACAAGTGTAATCTAACCACGTGTCTAGGCGCAATTACATTTTCTAATTACTGTAATCCTAGGCATTTCATTATTAGCTAATTTTACCTATGTCATTATAGGTTTCATGCCACTTTTTCCCAAATATGTCCATAATGAATTATATCTCCTAAATTCATATTCATAACCATTATTCAAGTTATGCCAAATTTCCACTTTTACAAAATATGCCCAATTTCATTGTTTTTCCCTTCGTTCCCAAACTAACGTACTCGAATATTTTTAGCGGCATGCTTAGGCTCGAAAGTAGCTTTTCTATATAAAATAAAAGGGAAAGGATGAAGGGAAGATGACAGGAATGATTATTCTAACAAAATTCACATAAACATATAATGGCATAATGTTATGATGGACATATAAGAACTGATCCGATGAACTTGTGATAATAAAACTTGTTTTAACGAAGTAGGGATGTCATAATAGGAATAATTAGATCTAAACAAGGATTTAGATGTCCAACTAATGATAGATCCAAATTAACCACAAACATGATAGGTACAAGATGATCCAAATAGTGAATTAGATCTATAATCAAAAGTAGATTTGACATGATAAAGGTTAAGATCCAAGTCATAGTTAATTCAAAATATCATGGATTCACTAATTACAATAGATCAGGTATGATTCAGTCACAGGGATAGATCTAAATTGCAGTCATAGCATGTTTTACTTTTAATCATCTAAATCTAAAGGTAACTTAAACTCACAGTGTTTGGATCTAGAAAAATAGAAGTAGACTAGTAGAGGTTGAAGCACGGATCTACACTTGAATCTCTAAACTTGATTTGCATAAGAAGAAAATGATTTGATTTAGTCCAGGCAGCGACAACATTTAGGCCTCCATTATTTTTCAGTGTAGAAAATAAGAGAAATAGAGCCATATTTATAGCCAAAAAGAAGATCTCGAAACCCTAATTTTCAAATCTGCCGCAGGGGGGTCGACCCCCCTTATTTATGGGGTTGACCCATGGGTCGTCACCCCCCTTGAGGGGTCGGCACCTCCCATTTAAAGGGTCGACACTCCTAGGACATGAATTTTGCCGCCATCGGAAATTCGTAATTTGAACTGTTTTCTGATTTCTGAAATTAATTATATATATATATATAATTCTCTTATGCGTATACAAACTTCAAACCTTCATAACTTCTCCATATAGTGTCTGTTTTACGCAAACCAAATCCCTACTTGACCAGAGTTTCGAGATGGACGCAATGGCACAGTTCGTTTCCGTTAATTCTGAATATTAAATTAATTATTATTTAATTTATCCTCTTTAGTGTTGTTAAAATTATAGGGCGTTACATAAAGCGTAAGCCTCCGTTTCACACCAGAAATGGTCGTGGTGGTGCATCTAAAATTAGCATGCCCTGCCTCTGCTAGAACTAAGCATGTCCTACCTCTGCTTATTTTATGTGTTACCCGCAGAAGGGAACGCCAACTGTAATGTCCCGTATATTTACAGTGTTATAATTAATTAATTTAATTATTTAAATAATGATTCAGGGAATTTAATTGGTAGTTAAATTAAACAATTAAACAATATTTGAATATTTAATTAATATAATAATTAAATAATATATATTTAATTCTGAAATAATATGAATTGGCTGTAATGGCGATTTGGTGTGAACTGGGCAAATTCAAAATATATGATTTAGTTTGGAATTTGAATTTGAATTTGAATAACGAATATATTATATAAACGACAGTTGAGCGTATAAATTATAATATAAATATAATCGAGCTCAAAATGGCACGGTAGTTCGTAATTTGGCGATTCGAACTTTAAATGAATATATTAAACCCATTTTAAGTCAGATTTCTGGGAAACAAGAAACGTTCGAATCTGTTGAAGTATATTTTTCTAATGTAAGAGAAAAATTGGGATTTCGTCATGTAGATTTTGATTTATGTCCAAATCAAATTTTAGAAAAGTCACTATGGAATTCCTTTATAATTTATAACGATTTATTTATATTTATAAAACGAATTTCATTTTAAATCGAATATCGATTTAATCGGAATTTGATATATTGAGTTAGAAATTCATATAGGAATATTCTGAAGCTTTACGGTATTCCATGTGAATATATATACGATAATATTTATTTATAAATATTTAATTTAATTGTTTTTAAATATATTAAATATTTAAAAGGGTTACTTAGAGATTTAAAAATAGCCAGTTTTGCAAGCGACCTCAGAATTCGACGAAACTAATTTTGTTGGATCCGCATTGTTAAATTATTGATAGATTTCAGTTTCCGTGATTTTTGAAGTCAGATGTGTCCTTACGGGATTTTAATGTGAAAAACACTCAGTATTCTGATAGTTAAAAATATGCTACGTGAGCAAACGGAGTCGGAATTCGATGAAACCAGTTTCGTTGGGACCGTAATGTCGAACTCTAGCTGCATGTCAATTTTCATGATTTTTAGGTATCGTGTGTGTTCGTACGGATTTTTAGTGTGCAAAAACGAATATAAAATGAATAAAACTAAAATATCCTAAGAGATTGGTGACCCTAAACAAGACACGCACTCATCGTTTCAACCACACAAAAAAATCCCGTCCCTCTTATAAAAGAGTTCTCCTAAGCCGCCACTCAGAACTTAAAAACGTGAAAACTTCATTCTTTAAAAATCAATGTAAAATCAAATAAAAATCTATAAATCCCTAGATAAGTATATTCGGGATCAGTATGGTGTGTTCTTCGATCTGGTATAGTCTTCTGGGGGTGCAACGCAAGTCTTGGGGTATGGAAAAATTGGGACAGTGAACTAAGGTTGGCTTTTGTGAGGGATTGAAGTAATACTGGGTGAAACAAATGTTGTTTTGGGGTTGAGGAGATCGATGTGAGTTTGTACACGAATTTTCGTGGTGTTCAGTAGTAATGGGGGTCGTGAGCTTCCTGTAGCTGCTCGAAGTCGTGCGCCGACAGTTGGTGCGAGGTAGATGAGGATAGGTTGAGGTTGAAGCTCGCAGGAAGTGATGCACAATGGTGCAGCTGGTTGGGGTGTTCAATCAGGAAATGGGTGGGTGGAAATTCATGAAGATTGGTAAATTACTGTCGAAGCCATGCCTAAATCGCGATAATCAAATTGGGGAAGAATAGGTTTTGGGCGGGTCAGGTATGAGCGGGTTCTGGGCCAAGAAGCAAGGGGTAAAGCCCATTAGAATTTTAAATATAAGTGTTTATTTAATTATATAAGATATACCCACTTGTAATCAACATAACTTTATCAAATGTGATCGAAATTCAGCTAAACAAGATTCATTGGGATCATATAGACGAGGGCTTCACAATGAAGCTGACTTGAAGTGAAACAGAGCTCGTTACAATTTATAGTGAAATAAATTGTTTGTCTGAATCAACAGACGCAAATCGTTATTTAATGGTTAACGCGAAATGTGAGTAAAACTCACCAAATCTGAACAGTCATATTTCTATAACTTATTCTTAGAACTGATAATTATCTGTTGATTATTGTGTGTTAACTGTTCTGTTGAATTACTAATGTATTGGTTGAAATTATAGATAATGATATTTATATATAAATCGTTAATCAAATATTGATTCTGTTTAGCAGAATATTTCATAGTGAAATGAAATCGATGTTAATTATATTGTTTAACATCTGTGATGCAGGGAAACAGGTTGGAGGGACCCAACTGGGTTCCTCAAAATATAAAGTACTGTTTTGTTTCATATATTGTGATATATGATGTGATATATAATCTGTTGTTGATTATGTGTGTTTGAATGATATCGATCAATGTTGTTTGTATTTTAAATACCGTAAGAAAACCCTGGGATGAAAAAGGAAAATTTCAATAACTATATTGAAATAAAATATTATATAAAATCAAAAGATTTTATATAGAAGGAAGATTTCAAACTGTATATTGAAATAGAATATTTATAAAATCAAAGGATTTTATATAAAGGAAAATATTTATAAAATCAAGGGATTTTATAAAGGAAAATGTTTATAAAATCAAGGGATTTTATAAAGGAAATTATTTGTAAAATAAAATAGAAATATTTGTAAAACATTTACAAATAAAACAGAATGAGAAATATTTGTAAAACATTTACAAATAAAACAGAAAGAGAAATATTTGTAAAACGTTTACAAATAAAATTGAAAGAGAAATATTTGTAAAACATTTACAAATAAAACAGAAAGAGAAATATTTGTAAAACATTTACAAATAAAACAGAAAGAGAAATATTGGTAAAACATTTGTAAATAGAGTTATAAAAAGGAAATGCTTGTTTAGAAAATAAATAGAGTTATAAAAGGGATTTATTGGGAACTGAAAAGAATGTCACATAAGGAAATATTTGGCAAATGAATATAATTTTACATCAGGGAAGTTTAGACCCGTGCTTCACGCACGGGTATAATATGATATGGATTTAAAGCAAAGATTTTAATTAGAATCTGTTGTAACTGATAGATTGAGGAGATTAATTTATAAATAACATTTTATAAATTATGTAAAATATTTATCATTGGATAAATAGAATATATAAGTCAGGACTTATATAGAGAAGTAAGAATCGATTTCAGCATCGATATTTGAAACTGAATATGGACGTAGAGTTAATCAAAGGAGCTAATCAAAATGAGTTAGAGGAGTTAATCGATTAGAGTTAGAGTTAATCGATTAGAGTTAGAGTTAATCAGTTAGAGTTAACCAGTTAGAGTTAACCAGTTAGAGTTAACTAGTTAGAGTTAATCAGTTAGAGTTAATCGATTAGATTTAAATCGAACTAGAGTTATATCGAATATAGTTTATTCGAATATAAATAAAGGAGTTAATCGAATATAGTTTATTCGAATAGAATGAAGAAGTTAATCGAATTAGAGTTAATCGATTAAAGTTAAATCGAAGTAGAGATATATCGAATATAGTTTATTCGAATAGAATTAAAGGAGTTAATCGAATATAGTTTATTCGAATAGAATGAAGAAGTTAATCGAATGAGTTAATCAAATTAGAGTTAATCAAGTTAGAGTTAGTCGAGCGTTAGTTAATCGAGTTAGAGTTCGTCGAGTACTGATTTATCGAAGAAATGAATTTATCGAATAAAGTTATTCGAAATAGGTTAATCAAATATTAGTTATTCGAAAGGGGTTATTGAATAAGGTTATTCGAAGAAGAGAGATTATCGAATATTGTTTATTCAAATAGATAAAGGAGTTATCGAATATTAGTTATTCGAAAGGAGTTAATCGAATATTAGTTATTCGAAAGAAGTTACCGAATATTAGTTATTCGAAAGGAGTTAATCGAATATTAGTTATTCGAAAGGAGTTAATCGAATATTAGTTATTCGAAAGGAGTTATCGAATATTAGTTATTCGAAAGGTGTTAATCGAATATTAGTTATTCGAAAGGAGTTAATCGAATATTAGTTATTCGAAAGGAGTTAATCGAATATTAGTTATTCGAAAGGAGTTAATCGAATATTAGTTATTCGAGAGGAGTTATCGAATATTAGTTATTCGAAAGGAGTTAATCGAATATTAGTTATTCGAAAGGAGTTAATCGAATATTAGTTATTCGAAAGGAGTTAATCGAATATAGTTTATTCGAAAGGAGTTAATTGATAAGAGTAAATTAGTTAAAGTTAATTGAATAGAGTTAATCAGTAGGGTTAGTCAAATAGAGTTAATCCAATAGAGTTAATCAAATAGAGTTAATTGAATTGAGTTAATCAAATAGAGATAACTGATAAGAGTAAATCGATTAGAGTTAATCGAATAGTGTTAACTGAATAGAGTTATTCAAATATAGGTTATTCGAAGAAGAGAGATTATCGAGTATAGTTTATTCGAAGGAAAGAGTTATCAGATAGAGATTTATTCGAAAGAAAGTTACGTAAGGAAGTTTGTTAAAGATTTAAAAGATAAACTTTGACTGTTTCGAAGTTAAAACGTTGTTCAGTTAAGATCTGAGAGGTAATTATACCCCAACTTGATTGACTTCCTTCTTAACTAAGGAATGGTAAGGTTTGATAGTGAATGATGGTTAAGTGAATTTAGTTAATGAGTGAAATGGTTTGAGTTGGCATTGCGATGTTTGATTTAAACAACAGTTTAAATCAAGTGATGGAGTTTTGGAAATGATTTCCAAATAAGAATCAGAAATGTTTTCTGGTAATAGAAAATAAGAATTTAGAATATATGGAAACAGGAGATAAGAAAATTAATGAGTTAAAGAGATAAATGTTAAATGATGATTGATCGATAAAATTTCTATCTGGAAATAATATCGTTTTTTGCACACGTGTTTTTCTTTGATAGTTAAATCACAGACTATCAAAGTTTTGACCATTTTTCCGTCGTCAATACGGAGAAACCAGTTGTATTCTTATCCAAAGAACCACTTTGTATGGGCGTTAGCGTTTCGAATCAAATAGATCGAAGACAAATTGAAGATGGAGTAAAGTGCAAGGGTTGTTGTATAAGTCCTAGGTAGAGATTGCCTAGGATGGATGTACGGAATAGTGTCTTCGGTTTGTCCAGTCCCAGGACAACTTGAATGGATGAATGTCTGATAGAGTATATCTGGTAGATCGTGTAAGTTGATCATTTGGAACGTATTTACATTGGTGGTGAAGGAGTTCGTTTCTCTTAGCTTATACCCATGGTATTTTTGGGGAAATCAATTTGTGATTTGACGGGTAGGATGATGCGTAATTCAAAGTAAATAAAGGCGTGATCTGTATAGAGATACATTATAACCTCAAGCCTCATCAACTGGGATATGACAAAAATCAGGCAGGCAACATGGCGAAGTGGTTCGCAACCAAGTAGGGTGTATTGTCACCATCTAGGGAATATTCATATTGTTACATCTTTCAATTCTGTATCTCCCGCGAATGGTTATGTTGGTTTACCAACTGTAAGGTGACAATATATTCGATACACTCAAGCGAAATGAGTGGTCGGTCATGTGTGGCCGAGTTGCAAGACGTTCTTGTTGAACTCCAATGTATCGGTTTTAGAGTACACTGAGCGGAAGGTGGATCCATACCTTGTCATAGTTGGAATCCATTCCCCAAATAAGAGCCCGCAGTTTTGATTGTATATTATATATGTAGAACGTTAGATGCAAGCATTTCTACTAGATTGATATTACTTGTGTTAGACATTATTATAATATCAGAATAATGTTGTTTAGAAATGATTTGGGTTATCGTAAGGTAAAAACCATCCATGTTTATGTGTGGATCGGTCTTACGATTATTCTTTCTTTTGAAAGGGATGTTTAAAGTTAAACAAATGATTTGAGTTTAGTCACACCAGTCACATGACTGACCCGGAGTGTATTTTGTTTTCCCTAAACTACTTGGGTGCCCAATTTTGTACGGGCAGTCAAGTAGTCAGGATTTACAGATACTTGAAGAGCTGGAGTAGGAGGCTTCAGAATTATATAGCTATGGTTTTCCGCTGTGTTGTAAGTGCTATACTTTCGAAATGATATGTATATTCAAGTACAGATTTATATTTCAAAGTATGTTATGAAATATATTTATTCATTCCGCTGTGAGATTTGTGTTTACTCTGATGGTGTATGTTCTTCTTCTTCTTCTGTTCTAAGTTTTATCTTATCTATCCTCACCCTCTAATTTCTTTCATGGACTATCCGGTATTTACGATGCTTGATTAGTCAACATGGTGTTATATGTCGATAACCAGGATCGTAAAAATCCCGGGTCGTTACAGTGGTACCAGAGCTTAAGGTTAAGTTATTACCTTGGCTCTGTGGCGTGACTCAGTAGAGATGGGGTTAGCAATACCCTACATTGAGTTGAGTGTATATATACGAGTGAATGTATTTGTTATTGATATAAAAATCGTTTTATATTGTGGAGATTTATTGGTTGAGTTGTTTATGAGTTTTGATCGATCAGTTTGATCCACTATATCGGTAGGGGTTATAAACACTTGAATACGATGGGTCGACACGATATGTTTTGAAAAGAGGGTAAATGAAAATAAGTTTACCCAAAGTATATTTTGATATAGGGAAGATATGTACATTGGAATTATAATATATTGGATATATTGGTTGTTATTATAATCAAATGAGATTATAATTGAAATGGTTATATATAACCAATCAGAATTCATATAAGTGAAATATATGAAATCAAAATGAATTAAATCTGATTTAAATCAGAATTTAAATTAAAATCCTGGAAATTTGAATAAGTGTTTGTAAATGAAATCGGATTGAATATATGAGAATTTTAAAATCCTGGGATATTTTAAATTGTTATGTGAAGGATATTTTGAAATGAATTTCAAATGGAAGTGTTTAAATATGGTTTTGAAATTGTTATAGTATTGAACTCACATCGATAGCTGGAAAATAGATTCCGCTGATGATCATGACATCATCGGTGTTCATTTTTGAGTTGCTAAGTGATGGATTACTACCAAAGATTTTGTTTTTGAATTGTTTTGTGGAAAGCAATTTGTTTTGAATCATGAAATGGGATATGTGATTTTAGAAAAGTTAAACTGTTTGAAATTCCCTGGGAAAGATTGTTTGAGTTAAAACCAAACTGAATTGAAATTGGGAAAGCCAATTGGAATTAAAATCAAGTCAGTTAAGGGGTAACTAAAATTGAATTAGAATGATATTGAGACAAATTGGATTTTTGCGATTTGAATTTGAAGGGTATTTGATATTCGAGTTAAGAGTCTGGAATCGAGAATGAAACTCAAGTTTGAAAAGATATTTTTCTTGGATATAAGAGAATGGTTGTGTTGGAGATAAAAGTGATTGGAGATTGATTGGGAGGACATTGATATATGCTGAATTAGCAGTAGATGTAAAGGATATAATGATATGTCTGACAAAAGGTACCGGTTTATATTATATATGGGGTTGAGATTTTGATGCGCGGAATTGGCAAGATGCTTGGCTATTCGATTTTATTTTGGGTTGGTGAAGGCCCAGAGAGGCGAGTTGGAGTTTAAGCTATTGACCAGTACAAAGGAGGTGCTGGCGAATTTTTTCGAAAAGTTATGGTGCTAAGAAAATTTTCAGAATTTTTGAAATTTTTTGTTGATAAGAATTAATTAATATTTTGATTGAAACTAATTGGTTCAATTGAAACTGAAGTTAAGAAGAGAACAAATAAGTTCTAACCAGTTATAGGGTTTATTTTCTACCTTATCAATTTCGAGGACGAAATTATTTTAAGGGGGAAAGAATGTAATGTCCCGTATATTTATGGTGTTATAATTAATTTATTTAATTATTTAAATAGTGATTCAGAGAATTTAATTGGTAGTTAAATTAAACAATAATTGGATATTTAATTGATATAATAATTAAATAATATATATTTAATTCTGAAATAATCAGAATTGGCTGAAATGGCGATTTGGTGTGAATTGGGCAAATTCAAAATATATAATTCAGTTTGGAATTTGAATTTGAATAACGAATATATTATATAAACGACAGTTGAGCGTATAAATTATATTATAAATATAATCGAGCCCGAAATGGCGCGGCAGTTCATAATTTGGCGATTCGAATTTTAAACTAAAATACAGAACCCATTTTAAGTCGGATTTCTGGGAAACAAGAAACGTTCGAATCTGTTGAAGTATATTTTTCTAATGAAAGAGAAAAATCGGGATTTCGTCGTATAGATTTTGATTTATGTCCAAATTAAATTTTAGAAAAGTCGCTATGGAATTCCTTTATAATTTATAACGATTTATTTATATGTATAAAAGGAATTTCATTTTAAATCGAATATCGATTTAATCGGGTTTTGAAATATTGGGTTAGAAATTCATATAGGAATAATCTGAAGCTGTATGATATTCCATATGAATATATATATGATAATATTTATTTATAAATATTTAATTTAATTGTTTTCAAATATATTAAATAATTAAAAGGGTTATTAGAGCTTTAAAAATAGCCAGTTATGCAAACGACCTCAGAATTTGACGAAACTAATTTTGTTGGATCTGTAATGTTAAACTATTGCTAGATTTCATTTTCCGTAATTTTTGAAGTCTATATGTAGCCGTACGGGATTTTAATGTGAAAAACAATCAGTATTCTAGCGGTTAAAAATACGCTATGTGAGCAAACAGAGTCGGACTTCGACAAACTAGTTTCGTTGGGACCGTAATGTCGAACTCTAGCTGCTTGTCAATTTTCATGATTTTTAGGTATCATATGTGTTTGTAGTGATTTTTAGAGTGCAGAAACAAATATAAAATGAATAAAACTAAAATATCCTAAGAGATTGGTGACCCTAAACAAGACACGCACTCATCGTTTCATCCACACAAAAAAATCCCGTCCCCCTTATAAAATAGTTCTCCTAAGACGCCACTCAGAACTTAAAAATGTGAAAACTTCCTTCTTTAAAAATCAATGTAAAATCAAATAAAATTCTATAAATCCCTAGACAAGTATATTCGGGATCAGTATGGTGTGGTCTTCGATCTGGTATAGTCTTCTGGCGGTGCAACGCAAGTCTTGGGGGGGTGGAAAAATTGGGACAATGAACTAGTGTTGGCTTTTGTGAGGGATTGAAGCAATATTGGGTGAAACAAATGTTGTTTTGAGGTTGAGGAGATCGATGTGAGTTTGCACACGAATTTTCGTGGTGTTCAGTGGTAATGGGGGTCATGAGCTTCCTGTAGCTGCTCGAAGTCGTGCGCCGACAGTTGGTGCGAGGTAGATGAGGATAGGTTGAGGTTGAAGCTCGCAGGAAGTGATGCACAATGGTGCAGCTGGTTGGGGTGTTCGATCAGGAAATGGGTGGGTGGAAATTCATGAAGATTGGTAAATTACTGTCGAAGCCATGCCTGAATCGCGATAATCAAATTGGGGAAGAATAGGTTTTGGGCGGGTCAGGTATGAGCGGGTTCTGGGCAAAGAAGCAAGGGGTAAAGCCCATTAGAATTTTAAATATAAGTATTTATTTAATTATATAAGATATACCCACTTGTAATCATCATAACTTTATCATACGTGATCGAAATTCAGTGAAACAAGATTCGTTGGGATCGTATGGACGAGAGCTTCACAATGAAGCTGACTGTGAGTGAAACAGAGCTCATTACAATTTATAGCAAAATAAATTGTCCGTTTGAATCAACAGACGCAAATCGTTATTTAACGGTTAACGCAAAATGTGAGTAAAACTCATCAAGTCTGAACAGTTATATTTGTATAACGTACTCTTAGAACTGATAATTATTTGTTAATTGTTGTGTGCCAACTGTTTGGTTGAATTGCTTTTGTATTGGTTTAAATTAAAGATAACGATATATATATATAAATCGTTAATCAAATATTGACTCTGTTTAGCAGAATATTTCATAGTGAAATGAAATCGATGTTAATTATATTGTTTGACATCTGTGATGCAGGGAAACAAGTTGGAGGGACCCAACTAGGTTCCTCAATATATAAAATACTGTTTTGTTTTGGATATTATGATATATGATTTGATATATAATCTGGTGTTCATTATGTGTGTTTGAATGATATTGATCACTGTTGTTTGGTATTTTAAATACCGTAAGAAAACCCTGGGATGAAAAAGGAAAATTTCAATAACTATATTGAAATAAAATATTATATAAAATCGAAAGATGTTATATAGAAGGAAGATTTCAAACTGTATATTGAAATAGAACATTTATAAAATCAAGGGATTTTATATAAAGGAAAATGTTTATAAAATCAAGGGGTTTTATAAAGGAAAATATTTATAAAATCAAGGGATTTTATAAAAGAAATTATTTGTAAATTAAAACAGAAAGAGAAATATTTGTAAAACATTTACAAATAAAACAGAAAGAGAAATATTTGTAAAACATTTACAAATAAAACAGAAAGAGAAATACTGGTAAAACATTTATAAATAGAGTTATAAAAAGGAAAAGTTTATTTAGAAAATAAATAGAGTTATAAAAGGGATTTGTTGGGAAATGAAAAGAATGTCATATAAGGAAATATTTGGCAAATTAATAGAATTTTACACCAGGGAAGTTTAGACCCGTGCTTCGCACATGGGTATAACATGATATGGATTTAAACCAAAGATTTTAAATAGAATCTATTGTAACCGATAGATTGAGAAGATCAATTTATAAATAATATTTTATAAATTAAATAAAATATTTATCATTGGATAAATAGAATATATATAAGTCAGGAATTATATAGAGAAGCAAGAATCGATTTCAACATCGATATTTGAAACTGAATACGGATGTAGAGTTAATCAAAGGAGCTAATCAAAATGTATTAATCGATTAGAGTTAGAGGAGTTAATCGATTTGAGTTAGAGTTAATCAGTTAGAGTTAACCAGTTAGAGTTATCCAGATAGAGTTAATCAGTTAGAGTTAATCGATTAGAGTTAAATCGAACTAGAGTTATATCGAATATAATTTATTTGGATAAAATTAAAGGAGTTAATCGAATATAGTTTATTCGAATAGAATGAAGAATTTAATCGAATGAGTTAATCGAATTAGAGTTAATCGATTAGAGTTAAATCGAACTAGAATTATATCGAATATAGTTTATTCGAATAGAATTAAAGGAGTTAATCGAATATAGTTTATTCGAATAGAATGAAGAAGTTAATCGAATGAGTTAATCGAATTAGAGTTAATCGAGTTAGAGTTAGTCGAGTGTTAGTTAATCGAGTTAGAGTTCGTCGAGTATTGATTTATCGAAGATATGAATTTATCGAATAGAGTTACTCGAAATGGGTTAATCAAATATTAGTTATTCGAAAGGGGTTATCGAATAAGGTTATTCGAAGAAGAGAGATTATCGAATATAGTTTATTCGAATAGAGAAAGTAGTTATCGAATATTAGTTATTCGAAAGGAGTTGATCAAATATTAGTTATTCAAAAGGAGTTATCGAATATTAGTTATTCGAAAGGAGTTAATCGAATATTGGTTATTCGAAAGGAGTTATCGATTATTAGTTATTCAAAAGGAGTTAGTCGAGTATTAGTTATTCGAAAGGAGTTTATCGAATATTAGTTATTCGAAAGGAGTTAATTGAATATTAGTTATTCCAAAGGAGTTAATCGAATATTAGTTATTCTTAAGGAGTTATCGAATATTAGTTATTCGAAAGGAGTTAATTGAATATTAATTATTCGAAAGGTGTTAACCGAATATTAGTTATTTGAAAGGAGTTAATCGAATATAGTTTATTTGAAAGGAGTTAATTGATAAGAGTAAATTAGTTAGAATTAATCCAGTAGGGTTATTTAAATAGAGTTAATTCAATGAGTTAATCAAATAGAGTTAATAGAATTGAGTTAATCAAATAGAGCTAACTGATAAGAGTAAATCGATTAGAGTTAATCGAATAGTGTTAATTGAATAGAGTTATTCGAATATAGGTTATTCGAAGTAGAGAGATTATCGAATATTGTTTATTCGAAGGAAAGAGTTATCAGATAGAGATTTATTCGAAAGAGAGTTACGTAAGGAAGTTTGTTAAAGATTTAAAAGATAACTTTGACTATTTCGAAGTTAAAACGTTGTTCAGTTAAGGTCTGAGAGGTAATTATACCCTAACTTGATTGACTTCCTTCTTGACTAAGGAATGGTAAGGTTTGACAGTGAATGATGGTTAAGTGAATTTAGTTAATGAGTGAAATGGTTTGAGTTGGCATGGCGATGTTTGATTTAAATATCAGTTTAAATCCAGTGAAGGAGTTTTGGAAATGTTTTCCAAATAAGAATTATAAATGTTTTCTGATAATAGAAAATAAGAATTTAGAATATATGGAAACAGGAGATAAGTAAATTAATGAACTAAAGAGATAAATGTTAAATGATGATTGATTGATAAAATTTCCATCTGGAAATAATATCTTTGTTTGCACACGTGTTTTTCTTTAATAGTTAAATTATAGACTATCAAAGTTTTGACCATTTTTCCGTCGTCAATACGGAGAGACCGGTTGGATTCTTATCCAAAGAACCACTCCATATGGGCGTTAGTGTTTCGAATCAAAAAGATCGAAGACAAATTGAAGACGGAGTAAATTGCAAGGGCTGTTGTATAATTCCTAGGTAGAGATTGCCTAGGATGGATGTACGTAATAGTGCCTTCGGTTTGTCCAGTCCCAGGACAACTTGAATGGATGAATGTCAGACAGAGTATATCTGGTAGATCACATAAGTTGATCATTTCAAACGTATTTACGTTGGTGGCAGAGGAATTCGTTTCTCTTAGCTTATACCCATGGTATTTTTGGGGAAATCAATTTGTGATTTGACGGGTATGATGATGTGGCATTCAAAGTAAATGAAGACTTGACATGTATAGAGATACGTTATAACCTCAAGCCTCATCAACTGGGAAATGAAAGAAATCGGGCAGGCAGCATGGCTAAGTGGTTCGCAACCAAGTAGGGTATATTGTCACCATTTAAAGAATATTCATATTATTACTTATTTCAATTATGTATCTCCCGGGAATGGTTATCTTGGTTTACCAACTGTAAGGTGACAATATATTCGATACGCTCAAGCGAAATGAGTGGTCGGTCATGTGTGTTCGCATTCCAAGATGTTCTTGTTAAACTACAGTGTATCGCTTCTAGAGTACACTGAGCGGAAGGTGGGTCCATACCTTGTCATAGTTGGAATCCATTCCCCAAATAAGAGCCCGTGGTTTTGATTGTGTATTATACATGTAGAACGTTAGATGCAAGTGTTTCTACTAGATTGATATTACTTGTGTTAGACATTATTATAATATCAGAATAATGTTGTTTACAAATGATTTGGGTTATCGTAAGGTAAAAACCATCCATGTTTATGTGTGGATCGGTCTTACGATTAATATTTCTTTTGAAAGGATTTTTAAAGTTAAACAAATGGTTTGAGTTTACTCACACCAGTCACATGACTGACCCGAAATTTATTTTGTTTTGTTTTCCCTAAACTCTTGGGTGTCCAATTTTGTACGGGCAGTCAAGTAGTCAGGATTTACAAATACTTGAAAACCTGGAGCAGGAGGCTTCAGAATTATATAGCTATGGTTTTCCGCTGTGTTGTAAGTGCTATACTTTGGAAATGATATGTATATTCAAGTAAAGATTTATATTTCAAAGTATGTTATATAATATATTTATTCGCTCCGCTGTGAGATTTGTGTTTACTCTGATGGTGTATGTTCTTCTTCTTCTATTCTAAGTTCTGTCTTATCTATCCTCACCCTTTAATTTCTTTCATGGACTATGCGGTATTTCCGATGCTTGATTAGTCGACATGGTGTTATATGTCGATAACCAGGATCACAAAAACCCCGGGTTGTTACACCAACCCCTATCATCGCCTACGATGGTCAGGATAGGGCACCACTCGGAGGGGGTGATGTGTAAGCCTCTACCAGTACCTACAATGGCCAGTATAGAGCATCAAAAGAGTAAATCTTAGTTCTGTATTTACAATGGCCCCATCTAAGTTTCTAAGACATTATCATCACTTATGATGGTTAGGATAAGGCGCCTCCTGGATGGAGGTCGAGTAAATCCTTGGGCCCTACTTGTTGATAAGCTAGCCAAGCGCACTAGACGCACATGCCTAGAGAGTGGCCAACAAAGCACGTATATCCTCTGCTTTGACACCAAAAGCCGGAGAGTGGCTCGAGAACCATGTACAACCTTTGCTTCACAAATCAAACCCAAAGGGGGATACCAAAGCGTTAATACCGGAAGGGAATTTCTGGTCTTCAATCTTTAATTACCTGAACAAGGGTTGGTTCAAGTCTTCTATACTAATTCCCGAATCTGGGTTGATTTCATTCTTCATAGATACCGGGAGGGGATTCCTAGTTTTCAGTCCCTAATTGCCTGAACAAGGGTTATTTCAGGTCATTTATATCGAGCCCCGAATACGGGTTAGTTCGATTCTCAACAAAGACCCCAAGCGGACTTCCAATCTCTTACTTTAAATAACCAGAATCTGGGTCGGATCTGATACGCACACGCACCGGAAGTGGGGGTCCGGGTTGTATTTAGATACCCGAATCGGGGTTGGTTTGATTCTCAACAAAGACTGGAAGTGGGCTCTCGGTCTCATATCTTCACACCCAATTCTGGGATTATCCAGTAGAAAACTACAAATGGATATGGGGTTCCGGTCTTGCCACAAATACCCAAACCAGGATGAGCTAAGACTCTGAAGGCCAAACAAGAAAGAGGTGTTCGACTATCTCGGTAATTTGAATATGATTCGGAACCAAACTTCCGTTATTACTAAGGATTAGCTCCTGATCCTCTCGTTTGCTCAGGGAAGTTTCCGTAATCTATATGAACATCAATTTATTTCTTTTATATACTAGCTGCTTGCATAACACGAGAAATAGCATCACATTAAAACATAAGCTCAAGAAGGAACCAGGGAGAAGATCCTAAACATTTTTAATGGAGTCCCATAACTATATCTACTCCTTTTTCTAGGAAAATCTTATGAAGGAGATTTTACCAAAAATACCAGTTGCATAAGGAAGATTGTCACTAGCAATTGGCACGAGTAGGCCTCTTGTCGCTACAACGCCCTCGGCAATGATTACGATGTTCCCGACAAGAGCAATACATCAAATAAGTAACACAATATATAAGCATGCCTACTAGAATTCACGAAATAAACCATTACAAAAACAAAATCAAGGTTTTGAAAGGATTTATGTTACAAACATATGGGAAAAGTCTATCATTCCAAGTCGGGGTTTTGCAAAACAAATTCCAAAGAAGCGCAATTCTCCATAGCTTTCTTTAGTTCATTCTCCAACTTTTCAATTTGTTGGTATAGCCTACCCACCTCCACGTCTGAACTCTCAGAAGATTTTGTTGCTAGCCTACGTTGCTAATTATAAATAATTTAATCTTTCTCCTTTGGTTCTTTTTCCAAATGAAAAACCTATTCTTGAGATTTGTGACGACTATTTTTTGAAGATAATACATCTTTGATAGCCTCGAAGGGGAGCACTCTTAAAAATGTCTTTGCAGCCAGCAATGTTCGAAGTTCCCTCTCTAAACTTTGAAGGAGTGGTCTGGAAGTGGTCCTCCTTGTCATGGAGATGTCCTAATACATAAAACATAAACATCAGATATACACTAATAACATCATGCATTCCAAAGAAAAACAATCACATGACCTTCATTAATTTATGCACACATGCGCGTAATGTCCACACTGACATATAAATACAACATTGCAATCCACCAAATGTTACGAAACCAACATAATTCACAGACAAGTTAAAAAAAATGTATACTTCGTACAATAACATTCGAAAGTCCTTGATAAATTGTTTTTACAGGACCAAATGCCACGAGAATTCCCCATATTTTCAAACACATAATCTAAAGCGTTACTGTAACTTACATCTTTGGGGAAGTAGAGAACTGTTGTAACATGAGAAGTCTAGTTATTAACGAAATTCAAGGAGAGGGAAAGTATTTCAAAAATGAAAGCCATACCTAGTTAACTTTGACAACGGATCGGTCAAGAGTCCCTTTCTCCTTGAAATCTGGAGAACCGCCTTCCTTGGAAGGTAACTCCCTCGTTATGGGAAAAGATGCCCCATCATCCTTTCCAGCTCCAACTTGCTGATCCATTTCGTCTCCTAATTACCCTTCCGCTATGTTTTTCCTTCTCCGCCCCATCCTCATAATCCTTAGAAAACTCGTTAACAAACAAAAGCGATGCAGGGTTTATCTTATTCATTGGAGGAACCTTATGCTCCCGCCTCACCTGCTCAATATTCTCCAAAACTCTACCTCGTGCGGAGGGTTCTACTAAAGAGAAATCAAATTCCGAAAGCCTCTTATAATTATCAGAAAAAGCAATGATGCGGGCATATTCATAGTAGTCCATCACTATGGTATTACGATAAACATTCAAGAAATTGGAAATTCTATCACTAGCCTCGTAAACTATTCTTTTTGTGGTAGAGAGTTGAGTGTTTATCCGATCCATCTCAACGGCATGATCAACCTCCATCCCTAACTTTTCCTTCTTAATATCTTCAACTCGCTTCCCTAGCACATCTTTAACCTTTCTTTCCTCTTCCAACAGGGTCTCCAACTCATTAATCTTGTTTTCACCTTCTGCCTTCTCCTTCAACAAGGTATTAACACTATCTGTCATCACCTTATTCTCCTCTTTTATGGAATTGACATCCGTCGCTAAAGCAAAATCCCACCCTCTGGATAGATACCAAGTCTTTGTTGTCTGAGGAAGGGAAATGGATTAAGCTTCTCATAAAGACAATATGAATTCAAAGGAAACAAAAAGGATAAGTAAATACCAAAATTGGTCCCTCTTTTGTTGTCAGTGGAAATATTCTGAACCTAAGGGTGATGAAGTCGGCATGATGTTAGCAAATTCAGGAGATGAGAGAGAAAGACTCACAAGCCTATAGAAATCAAAGACTGACGAAGGAGGCGAAAGGGAGATAGCAGGTTGAGAAGCGGAAGTCATTGGAGGATTTTGGCCTTCCCTGCCTAACCCGCCGAGAGCATCGGGAAGAACAAGGTTGTTTATGGACTTACCTTTCGATGATACATTAGGGGAAGCGTCAACATTGCCCACCTGGTCATCATCAATAGTAGAAGGATCAAAGGTTTGCCTAGTTTTCGAGGTAACAACGATGTCTTCTGAAAAGCAAACTAACTTATCATGTTTGGGCTTCTTTTACTATGATTCAAAGTCGATATAGGCGAGCCTCTTTATTGCTTGGGCACTGGACTAGTTGAAAGCTGCAAGGGTAGACGCCTCCTGAGAAGTTAAAGATCCTAAACAAAGTGGAATTAAATTATTAAAATAATAATAACAAGAAGCGAGAGAAAGAATGACAAACGTTGTCTAGTCAAAAATATAGTCTCATCCAAATCACCTGGATAGATGGGAGAGCCCGTGGGAAACAAGCTAGAACTCAGTGATAGTCTTTTAGCACCAGAAGATTTGATGGGAGCTTGCCCCGATATCTTTTGTCCAGGAGGAAACAAGCCGTATTGACGAAGCCTGTTACGGTTAAGAGGAACGACCGGCGCATATGTTCCACCAGTGATTTGAAGACAGCCTCGAGAATTTGAGCTTCCTCCGATGTTAAAATCACATCTGTAGAGGGGGGTTCGGTAATAAAAGGAAGATACAGATAAACGAAAGCTACAAATACAAAACTTTCTCTTTCTAAAACACGAAGCCTACCGTCATCAACAAATTTCCCTAATATGCCGGGAGGGCATTTACTGAGAAACAATTGATCTTCTCATGGCCTAGTTTTGCTAATACCATCGCTAATTAGTTTCCTTAAGGGATTAGCCCTCCATATCGGCGACTCTGAACTTTTAGAAAATCGGACCATATGACGAATGAGTTTAGGGGTTAAAGAATTCTGACCTGAGGCAGGTGTTAGGGCTTCCAAGCATACGAGAGTTGTATATGTATTGGGTGAGAGTTGAATGGGAACAACATTCAAATCACTTAAGAGCTTGTGTAGAAAAGGTGGGAAAGGAAGAAAGCCTCCATGCTAGATATGGATTGCTAAATATGCAAAATACCCTTTTGGAGGGTTCTTCTGAAAATTTGGAGAAGAACCTACAATGGCATCAATACCCAATATGCCAAAATTATCCAGTATGGACATCATTGAGCGATGGGAAGTAATTAAGGATGGCTTTGGAGAAAATTCTTTCTTAGGACATAAGACCTTAGAATCCTTGGTCTTCGTCTTAGCAAGACTTTTGTTAGACATGATTCTACTAGGTGACATCATTCCATCATAGTACCATTAGTACACATAATTTTACACAAATGCATGAATAACATTTATGAATAGGTGGAATATTATTATATCTTGTTCCCAAAAAACTCGATTTGTCGTAAGATAAACCGAACCCAGATATTGAATGCGAAAAGGATTATGCATAATGTACTTTCATTAGTGGTCATCTAGGCTCATAATTGCAAGGAAAACACATACCCTAGCATCATTAACACCACAGTGGGATTACATAAGAATTAGTTAATACAACGTTGTCACCGAATGCTTAAGCAAAACACAAATGATGGAGGAAAACTAGCCTTATTATGTTAGAATCATTTTGTATCATATCGACGACATAGAATCTTAATTAGTGGGAAAGTTGTTTCCTCCTTGTGTGTCTTGTGTTGTGTATCGTATTTCCTAGATAAAGTAACCTATGACCAGGTGTCCACTAGTGCCGGACATTAATCATGATAAGAAAAGGATTGTTATTGCCTAACCTATTTTATGATTAGCATAATCCTAATCAACTCCCCTGCCAATTTTGGCACATAATTAGGAGTCTGACTTATATAAGAGGTAAAAACACTCACAAAGAATCGAGCTTGGGTTTTAAAAAAGAAAATTTTGAGCAGCTTCTTAGAGAAATTGTAATCTTGTTTGAGAATTTGAATTGCAGATGAAAAGCGGAAACGAGAGAGAAGAAGAACTTGTCCTCAAATTTCAAGACCGATCTGAACCGTACAGGCAATGAACAATCAATGCATCCGATCAAGGGAACTCAAAAGGCTCTAAGGTGGCACTTTGGAAAAAAGAAAAAGTTTGACTTGAAAATTCGAAAACACCCCTTCAATAGGGGAGGGGCAAATGTTACTACCAAAATTAACTCCGAAAACAGCTAACGGAGAAGGGGTATCCAATGAACATAAGCACGAAGGAATAATCCAAAAGCTACACAAACCGATACCTTCTTAAGAGAAGAAGCTCAAAGTCTACAGAATGTCGACACAGTCTACCTGGTAGGTTATACCTGATAGGGGGTTCTATAGCGAAAGGTCCTCTAAGTCAGAAATTAAGAAAGAAAAAGAAAGATTTCCATTAACGGAAACCTGGAAGTGTGGAAGGGTTGTTGGTATTAACCCGCTTATTACTGACACACCTGGATGCGAAGATGTCAAGAATATCATGCCTAAGATGAATAAAGATTATCCGAACCAGCTTCCAAAACATCTACTGCATAAACACCAAAAAGTCACACTGATAGACAACAGGAAACTCAGCCGATGTCACCTTCCGGAAAGTTAGGCTATACCCAGAAATTCCACCGGAAGGAAAAGCGGAACCCTAGAAAGGATTCAGACTGTCCATACTAGTCTACTTAGTATAGACACCAACAGTGGTTCTGAATCGACAGCTCTCTACGTACATGTTAAGGACAAGCTCCTCTGAGTATTCATAAGAAAACCGGAAGCCTAAATTCGGAAGATGTTAAGGACACGATCCTCCACGTACATGTTAAGGACAAGCTCCTATACATACAACCGTAGGCTCAAATTCCCTTCTGAAATCTACTACATCAACGAGCTCATACCATTCTCAAAAAGGCATCAACTAACCAGGACCTTCCTTTCGGAAGTTGTAATCCGCACCACCAAGAAGGCTAAAGCTACGAGCAACCGAAACCAAGGAGAAAAGCGGCCGACAAAAGTACCTACAGGCCCAACAGCAGAATGGGCCCCGATCCTCTATAAATAAGACCCCAGGGGTCACATTTTGAGGGGGATCATTCTGATTCTTATACTCTTTCTCTCTAAAGTAAACCCTAATACTTAGATCAATTTGAGGATTCTTCTATTCTGTTCATGTATTCGAAATCAAAGATTAGTAAAGAGCGAATCTATACTTAATAGTATTTTATTGTGAGTTTATCACACTATTTCTTAGTTATCATTTCTATAATTTACTGTTTTCTTCCTATATATGCATGGATTCTGGTCCAAACCCTTCCACATAACGGATGAAATACCGCTTCCTATAGGCTTAAACCCTTCCTGCAAGCTTAAGCCCTTCCTACGAGCTTAGATCTTTTAGCGGACTTGATACAGAGTTCCTTCCTACCATCCGTTAAGTCCTTTATCAAGGGTTGTGTTTAGTGATCCTTCTCTCCAAGATAATTGTCGATCCTTTAATCGCTCAAGTGTGATATTCACCCCCTTCGAGGGAAGAGTAACTATTCTTTCGGGTTCTAAGCCCAGATACCTAGGGGCGATCATCTAACCCAAACCCGCGAAGGCTAAACAACCTATTTTTCCCTTAGGTCCATTCCCATTGATCTATCTCCAGTGTTAACGAAAAATATCATTAATAATCTTTATAGGTACAACAAGCCATCTTGGGGACGTTGCGTTTACATCAAATAATTTTACTCCAAGCTTCGGTAGGGTTTTTGGGTCTGATATCATCACAGACTTGTTTAATGTTAAAATTATTCCTTATCCATGTCCAAATATCATAAGTAAGCTCATCATGTATATGCATGCTCTCAAGCACTCTTCTCTGATCCTGATTGCAAGTGATATTTAAGTTCCATTGAGTTTCATGTATGATAGAGTTTACTTTACTGTCTGGACAACCATAAGCAGAGTATGTGTATTACCCTAACAAATCAATGAAGGATTTACCCTTCAGCCAAGGGTCTTTCCATAAGTGGGTCATGTTTCCTTTTGCAATTTCTCTTCTACAATGCTTTGCTAGCACATTTCTTGCATGTAGAATGGCCTTTCATGTCAAGGAAGCATTATTATCATCTTTCATAGTCCAAAAATTATCCCTCAGATGTCTCCCATTCATCCATCTTGCCCAAAGACCCTCATTATTAATGATTCTCTATGCCTATTTCGAAATAAAAGCTTCCCTCGTTGCTCTTATGATTCTTAAACCCACACCTCCTTCATCTTTGAGTTTGCATAGCTCTTCAATTTTATCTTGTCTAATCCCCCTCTCCAAATGAAATCAACACATACTTTCTCAATTTTCTCAATAGATGCATCAGGTAGTTGAAATGTTTTGCAGCCAGAAGTAGACCTTAGCATGTACTACCGTGTGAATGAGTTCAATGCATCCAGCAAAAAATAGCAACCTTGAACTCCATCCATAAAGTCTGTCTCTTATGCTTGAGATGAGTCATTTGCATTCCCTATCAGTTATTTTATTGGATGATAGAGGGACTCCCAAGTATTTCATTGGGAGTTCCCAGTACTATACTTGCATCTCTTCTAGACTTCTGTGTTTAATTCAACATGTTCTATTGTAGTAGCATTTGGTCTTCAATTCATTCACTTTCGGACCATAGTATTCCTCCAGTTTGTTAAAGTTGTCCTTAATCCCTTAGGTATATATATGTATAAGAATTAAATAGTTAGATTCTTATGTATATAAATCTTATGATTCCTGATTTAGATCCTATTCAAATCCTATCAAAAAAAGAGATTAGAAAAGAAAATTGATTTAAGAGGGGAAGAAGAAAATCTACAATAAATATCTCTAGAATAAATGGCAGAGTGGAGGCAGGGAAGGAGAGGAAGACTAGGTTTAGGTCTGTAGTTTAGGGTGTTATTTATAAGTATGTGTGTCATTAATAGCCGTAGGATTATTAAGATTAAATCCCGGATGTTTGAATTTATAAATTAACAAAAAACCTAACCCAAACCAGGCCTCATTGGGAGTTGGTCGTACCAGGCGGTTGACCGCTCCCCCGGAAGGGCGGTCGACCGAGATTCGACACCCCTCTAAAGTGGTCGGTTAAGTTCCTAGTCACTAATTTGCCAGTGAACATATTTAGGGCTGCGAAGATAATTTTGTATATCATTTATTAATTTTCATTTATTTCTTGCCTTTTAAGCATTATTGTTGTCCCTGGTTGTATACTTGTATATACACACAAATTCTAATTGGATGGAATATTCCAATCACTCATTTATTAGTCATATATTACTACATATATTTATATTATAATTTGAATTTCAAACACTGTTGTATATATATTTAACGTACAGCTTCCTTTAAGTGCAATTCTTTTATACGGGCTCGAAATCTGACATATTATATATGAAAATAGATCGGAATTTCGCTAGGATCATAACTACAATATTTTTGTGGGCAAATTCCTGATGCTGCAAAATTACATTTTTCAGCCTATTAATATATTATTACTTTATTATTAATTTTCATTATTTATTATTATTAATATGTTTTCGGTATATTTTTACGGGGTGTTACACTTTTGAATTCTCTTATTACTCATCTTCATCAGTGTATATCCATGTATATATTATAAGATCTCTCTGTGTGAGTTTTGTATGAGATGACTATTTTTTATTGTATAAATGTATATGATGTCTTTTGGGTGGTGACTTATGTACTGTTATGACTTGGTTTTATTCCTACTGCGAGTTATTCGATTTATGTGTTTGTGATTCTGTGTTCTGATTTGTACTTACCTCAAGTAAAAGTAACCATTAATTTTTTTGAATGATTCAAGTCTTTCATATGTGGTTTATTATCGATTTGAATGACTCGAAATAGTGGATCGGGTTGGTCTCAAGATGATGGGTCGGGTCGAGCTCAAGATGATTGGTCAGAGTCAGCCTCAATTCTTGTAAGGTTCGGTCGGTACCTTATGGTAATGGATCGACCAGTTGCTTCAGGATATGGGTCGACGTGCTTTTAAATGATGATTGTGACTTCAAAGAGAGTTCAAGTAGGAACGTTTGAAGTGTTGAGGTGCGTTCGTTGATCGATGCAAAGCAACAAATGTGTAGACAACTCAAAGGTCCTGAGTTGGTGGTTAATTGTTTCTCGAGAAGGTCGCTTGAGCAGTAATAGCCATCAACGTTGGGCGACTAGAGGTATTGAAGAATGATAAATTATCGTTGTTGTAGGTCCTAACAGGCTCAAAATAGGGGTACAATAGAGATGTCTAAAAGACCGGAAGGTTGTTGGTCAAGTGCCCTGAGTATCATTGAAAGGCCTAGGTACATATCGTTGAAAGGCGTACGTAGATTCTTCTAGAACCAGGGTTACCATTAGCCCTTGATATATGGCAAGGTTGGCCGTCATACGATTAACGATGGTCTCAAAGCAAGATTAGCGGCGATAGTCAGTCATGTATGTTGGTTATTTGTTTGTGTCGTCTCACGTAGATTGTCTAACGTTGAAAGAGATGTTTCTTGGTTTCTTGTATGATATTGGTTTAGGACTCTAGGGCTTGTGCTTGAGGGATGTCGAATTCGATTAAGGTGGATCACGTGAGATATATAATCTGCACTATGAGTGTTATTATGGACTACTTCTGGTTGCCATGAGAGAAAGGTTATTTTGGATTACCAGAGGGTATGGTTGAAATGCTTGTTGTAAAGGCTATCACCGTCCAATGTGGAGAAGACGGGGTTGAGTTCTTTTGTTGTGTTGGTAAATTAGTTTGTTTATCTACTTATTCTCATATACTTTATTGTTGATGTTAGATAGTTGTTTTATCGCTCACTAAGACTGTTGTCTGACTCAAGGTTTTATGTTTCCCTCTTATTACGTCGGGTTGTTCATCCGGTTGTATATGGGCATACGGAGTAGCAGGTTATAGGTGATAGCTTGGTGAGACGAGTATGCCGATGGATGGCGAGCTGGAGGTTTATGTAATAGTTTTATTACTATCAAGTATTTCTATTTCTGCTATTGTGTTGCTCTTAGAGTGATTGTAGAGAGGCTTCAGATATTTCCTGGGATGTATGGACCATCTTTCAGGATGTTGTGAAAGTTATAGAAGTTTGTTATATGATGCTCCACTATTTCAGCCAGTTTTATACATTCTATTATATTTTATTCTTGCACTGTGAGTTCCACAACAGGTTCCGTTTGTGCCTAGCTACTCCGATGATCGTCCATAGCTGTCGTACACACCTTTCAGCGCATTATTCCTCTTGTTTTGTGCAGGTGTTATAAGCGGTCGTCACATTTGGTATCATAGATATGTTAATCGATTTTACCCAAATTTCGAAGATGTAATTACGTATGAGAGACGTACTTGTAGATTTCTATTGGATGTATACTATATTGTAGTATATAGTATAGTACCATTTGAACTCTATTAGAAGTCTTTCTTGAAAGTGACTAATCATTCTAATTTTCATACTTAGAATGAGTTGACATGCTTCAAGACATACTGCTAGGGTGGGGACTATGCCTGGAGGGGCTAACGGTAGTATAAAATTTTTTCCGGCCGTGTTTGAAGCCATCACGGAGGCATTCATGAGATGGATACCCGCTCCAGTGGTAGCCACGATAGATTTAGGTGTTCAGATTCCTAGGTTGTGGATTTTGCGAAGCCGTGCAAAGATTATACATCTCTAGGAGAAAGCCATTTAAAGGGACTGAGCTAACTGAAGAGGTTCAGAGGTGGTTAGATGCTTGTATTTGTATTTTTGGAGACTTGGGCATAGAAGATGCTACTAAGAGAAAGCTTGCGTCAAGGCAGCTACAAGGCAGGGCCATGGAATGGTGGAATTCTGTTACTCTTGAAATTCCTGAGGAAGAAAAAACTTGGGAACTGTTCCAAGTTAAGTTCGAGCCGAAGTTTATCACAACAGCCGAGAGGTTCATTCCGTTCAAGAAATTTGTTATGCTGAAACAGAATGGTAGGCTAGTGCTTGATTATTTTTCTGAGTTTGAGGCCTTTTCGAACTATGCTCGTTCGTACATTGATTCTCCTTAGCAGAAAAAGGAAAAGTTTGTTATGGGGATAGATACCTATATTGGAAGGCCGTCGGTGGATCACCTTGACGATCCATTTGAGAAGAATGTGGAAAAAGTTGTTTGCCATGAAAGCTTGTTTCCTAAGGAAGCAAATGTTGTCACCACAACCAAGGAAGTTCAGAAACCACAGCAAGGTGGTAATAATAAGAAGAGGAAGCAACAATAATAGAAAGGAAATGATGGCCAAAAGAAGCCAAAGAGTGAGGTGGTTTGCTTTAACTGCCAACAGAAAGGTCATTTTGCTAATATGTGCAAGAATCCTAAAGCTGAGAAGAAGTACTTCAAGTGTGAAATGTTAGGGCATGAGAAGAAGGATTGTCTAGATTAGGATAAGGGAAAGCACGTTGTGAAGGCATATGCTTTGGAAGTCATGCCATATTCTTCAAGAGCTCCTACCGTAGAGGAGAAGGGAAAGGGTGTCATCGTCCAAGGTACTCTTTTTGTTTGAACTGTTTCGGTTCGTGTGTTGTTTGATACTGGAGCATCACATTCCTTCATTTGTAATGAACTTATGTTCCTCTTGGGTTTGGAACCCGAGAATTTTGAGAGACCATTGATCGTGACTAATCCAGTTGGGGTTCATCCAGTTTGTGCAATGTGTAATGGTCTAGTGTTGTTAAGTCATGGTTGCTCTTATGCTTGTGATTGCTTTGTGTTGAACTTCGTTAGTTTTAGGATCATCTTGGGCATGGATTGGCTCAAGAGATATGCGACAAGAGTGAATTACGATAACCTAGAGATGACGGTCGGGGATGTGGAAGGGTGAAAGGTTTTGATTAGATGTAAGCCTGAAGACAGGGTGTTCGTAAGCTATCTATATTCGCTTGGTATTCTACAGGAAGACTTATCATCTGTGCTGACCACTAATGAATTTGAGGATATCTTTGACGAGGTCAAAGGGTTGCCGCCGCATTGTGAGATCGAGTTTAGGATCGATTTGGTTGAGGGTGTTAGTCCAAACGTTATGCCTCTTAGGCAGATGGCGCCTCAGGAATAACAAGAATTAGACGTGCAAGTTCGTGACCTTTTCAGAAAAGGATTCATTCGGAGAAGTGTTTCCAAGTGGGGTGCACAAGTAGTGTTTGCAACCAAGGTAGATGGCTTATTAAGATTATGTGTGGACTATCGTTAGCTGAACAAGGTGACCAAGAAAAAAAAGTATTCATTTCCGTGGATGCTAGCATATTTTGTGGATCTTATAAATGGAGTTTTCAGAGATCAGTTGAACAAGCTCGTGCTTTTGTCCATGGATGATATTCTGATTTACTCGTGAAATAAAAGAACATAAGATGCATTTGAGAGTTATGTTGGAAATCTTGCGAAAGCATCAGTTGAGAGCTAGTTTTTCGAAGTGTCACTTCTGGAAGAGCGAAGTGAGATTCTTAGGCCATGTTGTTTCTGGTAATGGGATAGCCGTTGGCCTCGCTAAAGTGGCAGTACTCTAGGACTGGGATAGACCTAAGAATGCGATAGATGCGAAAAGTTTCCTTGGGTTGCTACTTATTACCGATGGTTTATCATGGATATCTCGAAAATTGCTGCATCGTTAACAAGATTAACGAAGAAGAACCAACTGTTCACATGGGATGCAAAGTGTGAGTAAGCTTTTGGAATCCTGAAAGAGAGACTAACGAGCGCACCTATGTTGACCATTCTATGTGGGAATGAAGAGAAGGTGGTATACACCGATGCATGTCGTACTTGGCTTGTAGCAGTACTGATGCAGAAGGATAAGGTTGTGGCCTATGCGAGTCGACAGCTAAAGCCGCACGAAAGGAGTTACCCAATTCATGATTTTGAGTTAGCAGTGATCGTGTTTTCTCTGAATATGTGGAAGCATTCTCTATTGGGGGTTTGATTCGAGTTGTTCACAGATCATAAGTCGTTGAAGTATCTTTTCTCCTAAAAGGATTTAAATCTTCGGCAACAAAGGTGGCTAGAGTTTCTAGCATTATATGATTTTATTATCACCTATACTCCTGGCAAAGGCAACGCAGTGGAAGATGTGTTAGGTCAAAGGCATGCAAGTTTGGAAGTGTTTTCAGAATGGAAGAGCCTCGAGTTTTTGGCAGGATTTGATTTCAGGCCAATGTGTGAATTGGCGAGAGCCAAAAGCGAGATGTAAAGCTTGTCGAGTTTATCCAGAAACTGGAACCAGAGGATAAAGAGTTAGAGGTTAATCGAGAAGGTTGTCTTCGAAAGCAAGGATGACTTGTTCCTGATATCGATGCATTGAGAGATGAGGTTTTGAGGGAATGTCATCAATCAAAGTTGATGATTCATCCCATTGGTAATAAGATGTATCAGGACATGTAGAGAGTCTACTACTAGGAAGGGATGAAAAGAGATATTGGAAAGTTCATTTCCAAATGCATGAAATGTCAGTAGGTGCAAGAAGAGTAGAAGAAGACGAGTGGATTGCTTCAGCCATTGGAAGTTCCTACATGGAAGTGGGAACAAATATCGATGGATTTCATCGATGGACTACCTAGAATCAGGGTAGAAAATGAAGAAATTTGGGTCATCGTGGATCGTTTGACTAAAAGTGCAAGGTTCATTTCTGTCAGATCAACTAGGATAGTATCAATGCTGGATGAGCTTTATATAAAATGGATAGTTCGATTCCATGGTATCCCAAAGTGCATAGTGAGTGATCAAGATCCATTATTCATAGGTGGATTTTGGAAGAGTTTTCAAGAATCTTTTGGAATTGAGTTGTGTTTAAGAACGGCTTATCATACCCAAACTAATGGTCAATCCGAGAGGGTTAACCGAGTTTTAGAAGATCCCTTGAGGGCTTGTGCGTTGGACTTCGGAGGATCATGGGAATACCATCTACATCAAGTGGAGTTTGCTTATAATAATAGCTACAAGTCGAGCATTGGGATGGCACCATACAAGGCGTTGTATGGTAGTCCGTGTATTCTCCGGCATGTCGGTTAGAAATGGGAGATAAGTTGATACTTGGGCCAGAGATGATAAGAGAGACATTAGAATTTATCGAGATCATTCAACAATGAATAAAGGCAGGCCAACATTGTTAGAAGAGTTATGATGATAAGCATCGAAAAGATTTGCAATTCAACGTTGGTGATATGGTGTTCGTGAAGATTTCGCCAATGAAGCATGTGGTTTGATTCGAAAACAAAGGAAAGTTATCTCCAAGGTTTGTTGGACCGTTTCCGTTAGTTGAGCAAATTGGAAAGCTCGCATATGGGTTGGAGTTACTCGAGAAGATGTCGAGTGTGCATAATCTTTTCCATGTGTCGTTTCTATAGAGGTTCATGCATAATTCAAATGTGGTGGTATCTCCAGAGTAGTACGAAGTTCTAGAGGTTGAGATCGTAGTTGCGAAACCTCATAAGCCGCTTTTTGTCGTGGGGAATGACACAAAACAACTTAGGAGAAAAACCATTAGGCTATTCAAGGTACAATGGAGTGAGCAAGGCAACGATTGTACATGAGAGACCGAAGAGAGCATGAAGGTGACCCATCCAGAACTCTTCGTCATTATGACCCGTTAGTATCGTGTCACCCTACATCGTTGTAACTTGTACCATAGTGTTTAGAACTCTGTATGCTAGGATAATACCATGGATGCATTGCTTTATGGCTGCCAGTTTGGATGATAGAATTGGCTGCATATGGGAGATAAGCACTCAGAATTGTTTTGGTTGCTTGTGTTGTTTTCGGATTTTGGGGGCGAAATTCCTAAAGTGGGGAGAATGTAACAGCCCTTAGTTTACATATAGGAGGATCATAAAATATTTTAACTTTATTCCCTGAGGGTTGGATCATTCTCATATTTTAATATGTTGCTTATCGGGATGTGAGACATGCCCATAATTTTCACTAATGTTTCTTGTGACCATTTTGCCTATGTCAGTCTTGTACAAGGAATAACTTTTGGATTGGATCGAATCGGATGCTGAGAATGATCTCATTGGAAAGGAAATGACGATTTCCATTCCATAGAATGGTCGCGTTAAAGATTTGGTTCAACAGTTTGGGAGGAATCTCTGTTTTAAGGTTTCACAGTTGGCTGTTTGGGTTTCTAGAGCCTTAATGGGTAGATTTGGGGAGGCCCATTAGCGGACTGGTGGAAGGCTATAAACAGGGGTAAGAGGCATGGAGAATAGTTTACTTTATCCATTCTCTCATTTTGGAAGAGCTTGGGATCCTCCATTGCTCCATCTACTTCACCTTTCCACCATTAAACTTGGAGCCTCCCACACAAATTCTTCACTGTCCGGATCTAGATCTAAGTGTTTTCGGGTTGTTTTGGAGAATTGGTGAGTGATATGCATCTCTCACACGGATTCAATCAAGTATATAAGTATTTGATCTTGATTTTCATCATTTTATGTCGATTTCTCCTAGGTCTACTTCATGGTAATTCTATTTTCATATGAATTTCCATAGGATCTAATTTAGCCACTGAAAACTGGTAATTTCAATGTAATTTCATATGTTTATGCAAGCTAGATCCATTGTTTTGTTTATATGTTCATTTATTATGATATAGGTGAAGTTTACATAATTATTGATTAGATCGTCATTTTCATGTTGTTATTGATTTCATAACATGTTTGTGGTCATATTAGATAAATTAGATGAGTTGGTTTCGTCGAATTCGTCGTTTGGCGAAGTTTAGGTCGAATTTCAGGTGGAAATGGTGATGGATCAGATCTGGACTAGTATGGGTCGGGTCGGGCTCAAAATGGCGGTCGATCTCAAAATGATGGATTGGGTTGGGCTCAAAATGATGGTCGCTCGGGATGCTATGTCGGTCTCAAAGTGATGGGTCGGATCAGTCTCAAGATGAGGGGTCGAGTCGGTCTCAAGATGAAGGGTCGGGTCTGTCTCAATATGCGGGGTCGGGTCGGGCTCAAGATGATGGGTCAGGGTCATCCTCAATTCTTATAAGATTCGGACGGTACAATATGTTGATGAATCGACCAGTTGCTTCAGAAAATGGGTCGGCATTCTTTTAAATGATCATTGTGACTTCTGAGAGAGTTCAAGTAGGAATGTTTGAAGTGTTGAGGTGTGTTCATTGATCAGTGCGAAGCAACGAATGTGGAGACAACTCGAAGGTCGCGAGTTAGTGGATAATGGTTGCTCAAGAAGGTCGCTTGAGCTGTAATAGCTGTCAAGGTTGGATGACCAGATATATTGAAGGGTAAGAGATTTTCATTGTCGTAGGTCATAGCAGGCTCAAAATAGGGGTACAATAGAGACATCTAAAAGATCGAAAGTTTGTTGTTCGAGTACCTTGGGTATCATTGAAAGGTCTAGGTACGTATCGTTGAAAGGCGTATGGAGAGTCTGCTAGAACCGTGATTACCATTAGCCCTTGATATATGGCAAGGTTGGTCGTTATACGATTAACGATGGTTTTAAAGCAAGATTGGCAGTGATAGTTAGAGTCAGTCTTGCATTTTGGTTGTTTGTTTGTGTTATCTCACCTAGATTGTCTAAAATCGAAAGAGATGTTTCTTGGGTGCTTGTCTAAAATTTGTTTAGGCATTTGGGGCTTGTGCTTGAGGGATGTTGAATTCAATTAAGGTGGTTTACATGAGATATATAATATGGATGTTATGAGTGTTATTATGGACTACTTATAGTTGCCATGACTGAATATGTTGTTTTGGATTACCACGAGGGTATGGTTGAAATGCTTATTGCAAAGGCTATCACTATCCGTTATGGGGAAGACGGGGTTAAGTTCTTCTATGGTGTTTCTAGATTAGTTTGTTTATCTATGTATTCTCATATACTTTATTGTTGATGTTAGATAGTTGTTTTATCGCTCACTAAGATAGTTGTTTGACTCAAGGTTTTATGTTTCTCTCTTATTACCTTGGGCTGTTCATTCGGTTGTAGATGGGCAGACTGAGGTGACAGGTAATAACTAGTTGAGACAACGATGCTGATCGATGGCGAGATGGAGGCTTACGTACCAATTTAATTACTATATAGTATTTCTGTTTCCGCTGTTGTGTTGCTCTGTGAGCGATTGTAGTGTGGCTTCATATACAATCTTTGATATTTTCTATGATGTATAATTAATCTTTCAAGATGTTGTGAAAGTTTCAGAAGTTTGTTGTATGATGTTCCACTATTTTTCCCTATTGTATAGGTTCTATTATATTTTATCCTTGCGCTGCGAGTTCTACGACAGGTTCCGTTTGTGTGTAAGTATTCTGATGATTGTTGTTTAGTGCAGCGGTTATGGGCGGTCATCGCAGTTAACATCATTCAACCATAATAGAATTACAAATTATTATTTTTTTAAATCGATTTCTATGCTTTCTTTCTTTATTTTAGAGAGGTTGCACTATAATTTACAAATGATGCAAAATATGGATATTTTACCTTTTAACTTATTTAATTCTTACAACTTAAAAAAATTAAAAACATTTTAATGTCACTATCATAAATACACAAATCCCAAAAACTTATATTTTTTTTATTATCCATTCTTTTAGATATTTTGCATCTAAATTTACACTTGTACGTTTTATTTTCATTTATTTTTCCCAAAAATTTCCATTCATTCCAAAAATTTATTGATTACCAGTGCATTGAACTTATTATATCAATTTGAGTGCAAATCACATACACATGAGCTTTTTAATCAAAGATTTACATGATATAATATTTTTAGGTTTTATTCTCTATATTAAAAATTATTATTATCAATTATATCTAATTATGAAGTCAAAATTTATTCCATCACATACATTTATTAGGAACAAAACTTTGCTTTAAATAAATATATACAATTTCAAACCCTACTATAAAATTAACTTAGTTTCCACATGTTTTGCAAAAAATCTTCCCTAATCCCGTTTTCTACCATCTATCCATAATTGCAAGTTTATTATCACCAAGCCTCTATTTAATCATCTATAATGATTAAATTACTTTTTCCCCATAATAAAATTCCAAGATTTAAATTTAGAATACCTACTTATTCAGTTAAGTCAAATTTCCAAATTAGATGGCATGTCAACTTGAGCATCACATAATAATTCATTTTTTCAACTATAAATAGTATAGTAGGTAATGCATCAAAAACAAGGTTGTTATAGACTCACCTTACAAAAATTGTGTCTCCGCAATTTTCCTATGGTTTACTCATGTTCAACCCGATTTATTCCATATATAAGAGATAAATGAATGGATGGATAAGCTTGAGTTTTAAGTCTTTTCACCTCCACCATGGGAGGAAAGTGGACTTGATAAGTTCACTCGAGCAATTCTCGAATTTTCCACATATAGATGTTCTGATTATTAAGATTTCAAACTTTTACGAATAGTACATAGTCTTTCTAAAGGCATTCAACACCTGGAGGCAAGGATACGCACTGGATTTGCACAAAGGTAAGATCGGGTGAGGTCTTAGGCTTCTCTAATGCACTATAATCAAGCATAGGATTAAAATTTTGAAGACATTTCCCCAATTGTAATGCATGAAACACATGGATCAAGAACGCATGCTCGACCTAGTTAGATCGCCAGACTGTTGCGGAAAGTGAATAAAATTTAACTTTGTACTCAAATTATCTAAAGATTTTAACAACACTCATGATAATTAAAGTATTCAGACCGTATGTAACACAAGTCAGACCATATAGAATCCTTGTGGTTTCTCAAAACATAATGGTAATAGGAAATATAATTTGACCAGATTCGATTGGAAAGGATGATTGAGTTGATAGCTACTCGAACCTTCTTATGATGAGAAATATATTAATGTTGAAAGACTTCAAACACAAAGTCTCGGGCTTCAGGCTTGTCAGTGAGGTGAAGTACACGAATTCGAGAGCTTGCCTTAGAATGTCCACATTATGATCTAGTGTACTAAAAAGAGCTTCCAATGTTATTATTCATTTAAATAACAATTAAAAATTTATCCTAAGAACTTTACTTAATTATATTCACAAAAAATCTTTAAATTCCACTTCAAATGCTCAATTTATAAAAGATCTCAAAATCATTTATTTGATTTCAAATTCTAACAACATAATAATGATGAATCAAACCACTGGTTGATCACAAAATCACTTTGATCATTTATTAAAATCCCATAAATTATTTTATTAACCCGGATTCTTACATCAATTAACTGGAATAGTTTTAAAAATCAACTCCTTATTGTAATATATATATATACACATGCATATATATATATATATATATTATTCCTCTTGTCAATAATGCCTCATGTGTTGTTTTGGAACCCATATAAACCCAAGGCATCCCTTGACCAGACCAGAATTCTTACACTACGTCTAGTCACATCAGCACAATCAATAACCTTAGTTTTACTTTATAATTATTCTTATTTAATAAAATCACTTAGTGACTCCATTTCAAGCACTAATCCATAATATCTTGCTACTTATTATTTTACTAATTATAAAGAATATCTCTGAATAATTCTCCAAGTACATTTATTAGTTAATGTCCTTTGCTGAAATGGTCAAGTGGCTTCAGCTACATACTCTGATTAGTATAAATAATTTATCGATTATTAATCTAACTTAAGCCTGATTTGGCTCCATAAGAAGGAACACAAGAATTAAGATTCGATTAGAAAAACCCCATAGCGTGAGTTGCGTGTCCAAATTCATGATAAATAGGAGGATACAATGTGGAAAGGAAATCGTAAGTACCTTTGAAGAATAAAGCTTCAAAATTTCCGCATCTACAACAAAGATTTCTTATCCCTAAGGATAGATGTTTGTAACACCCCGAAATTTTGAATCATGACATAAGAGATAATTAAAGAATAATTAATTGTTAAAAAAATAATTAGGTGAATTGGGTTACTCTATTGCGATCGTCTTGGAATTCTTCTTGAGATAGAGTCCGAGTATGCGTAAAATGGATAACGTATGAAGAAGTTATGGACAAAAGAAGTTGGGCAGAAAAATCAGAAAGCAGGCTGGGATAACTAGCGCACTTGTGAAGTGCGCCAGAAAAAATGCACTGGCGCAATTGGGAAGTGCGCCCATGCCGAGGCTGATTCTGCATAGAATTCTAGAGAGTTCTTTGATGATGTGTCTTGCTGGGATTGGCTGGATGACGTGTCTTTTGAGCTGTGTGGCTCTGATGGTCTCTAACCTAATCTAAAGGCCCTAAATAACTCACTACACCTATATAAACACACCTGGACCTAAACCTAATTTCACTACAGTAATTCATGGCGCCTCCATGCTGCCTCAGCCTAAACTAGTCCTTCTTCTTCAACAAATCAAACTAAAGGAATTCCGTAACGGGGATCGAATCTACAACAACTACAACGCCTAATTCTCTTCCTTAATCCAATCTTTGTGAGGCCATTGAATATTTTTAGATTTAAATAATAAAAGTAATTCTGACATGTTGTAAATTGGATTTGGGAATTATACATGATAATAGGATTGAATCTCAACAATTCTATCTTAGCCTATATATCAGATTCATGATTCTTATATGCCCATGTTGATATCATCATCAGTTTATCAGTTTTATCATATCTTTATGATTAGTTCATACTTATGCCTATTTTATTATTATTATCATGCTTGTTTTTTATCTTATCCCTTCTTCCTTCCCTTTTTGGTTTTTATAGCCGGGCTACTTCGAGCTTAGGCCAAATCTCATAGAGATGAACGTAAGAAAGGTAATTTAGGAACGTTGGGAAATTTGGCATAATATACATTGGGTTGATTTGGGCATGAAAAGTGTTAAATTTGGCATAATATATATTGGGTTGATATGGGGCATGACAAGTGTTAAATTTGGCATAATATACATTGGATTGATTTTGGCATGACAAATGTTAATTTTGGCATAATATATGTTAATTGTTGGGCATGATATGAAATTGGGAATTTTGGGTAATTGAAAAAATTAGCCTAAAATTGGCGTAAACTACAAAGGAATAAATTGGCTAAGATAAGCATGTTGAGACACAAGGTTAGACTCCGTTTACGGTAGAAGCTTGCCCGGAACCAACCGGCCTAACCAGCAACCGCAAATGGCCAGTCGAATGTGAGAGGTCGTAGGCATAATTAAAAGATGCTTAGACACGAGGTTAAGTCTGGCTTATGACAGAAGTCTGCCCGGAACAGCCCGGCAAATCCACCGGCCATAGGCCATCGACTTAATGTGAGAGGTTTGTGCATTAATAACCACTTAATGCTGATCAAAGATGAATATGATACCTAAAACATGTTTGGTGGGTGGGTTAAGTTAACCTGTGTAAGATGACAACTTAACTAATAATACCTGAACAAAGTGGATAGGGTTAAGGCAAGCTTAACCAATAATACATATTGATTTGATAAGAGGGTGGGGTTAAGTCAACTGGGCAGATAGACAACACTTAACCAATATAAGGTAGGTTAGGATAAACCCTGGGGAAAAACCTAGTAGCGGTAGGGACCCTTTTCAGACAGTAACCCACTTAGAGGTATCGGTAACCCTGAGCTAGGCGGGGTTGGGGAACGCTTACTGGACTGATTACAAGTGGTCAAACAAGAGCGAGGGTGTAGCAGAGCAAGTTCCGATGGGTTCGTTAAGCGTGCACAAGGTGTTCTCGGCATTGGAAAATTTAGCCACTGTACATCAATAGGTATAAAGCTGTGCAACAAAAGGGTTGCCACTTAGGGAGTGATACACCCTAAGCTGGGACCCGCATAGGTATCTACAAGTTAGGGAGCCAATCGATTAGGGGTTGTGTGAGGACATCTAGTACCTATTATGGGCAAGTAGGCTCTCAAGGATTGTATGGGGTGGATACCTCTTACTAGATGTTAGGCTTGAGGGATGCCAATTAGGAGTTGTTGGGATCATTTCGATAAGAATTACTAGTAGGTGGTGTAGAGAATTAAATTAAGTAAGAAATCGGAGAAGCCCACTAGACATTCCTTTATATTCATCCTGTTATCCAGCCTTACCTTATGTCATGGTTATACTTTCCATCCTGTTTAGTCCTATCATATTGCTTTACTTATTTTCATGCTAAAAGTGGTTGTACTCGCCTGGCTTTATGTCTGACCTTTTTGTTTTCGCCTCTTTTTCTTCCGTTTCCCCTAGTTCTCAGGGAGGTAACACTGAAGCTTGACTTGGATTTCTTTCTTCTTGAAGCGCTTGGAAATGTTGAGAGTAATGATCAACTTTGTCTCTTTCCCATTATGGCTATTTGTAGTGGGATTATGGTTATGTTTTTATGTACCCAAATAATAATCATTTTCAAGATGGATATTTTTGTACTTGGTTTTAATATGATGTGGTAATCAGACATGTTTTGCTTTTCCACTACAATAAATGAATTTTGAATTTTGAAGTACCATTTTATATATCTATCTTGTGATATTCTGTTCTATACACTTATAGTTCTCCATGAAAGTAAATGCATTTCCTTTTTGATTGACATTAATGGACGTGTGGTGTTACACATGGTATCAGAGCCGAAGATTACCAGAATAGATAAAAGATTTTGAAAACCATTTTCAAATGCATTTTTCTAAAAGAAGTATTTTCCAGAAACATGTTTTAAAGAGAGTATTTTCAAGAGAAAAGTTTGTTATGGAAAAAATTAATCCTCAAAAGCCATATATCTTTCTTTCGATTCTCTACTTAAATCTCTTTTTCCTTTTTTCGCTATAGTTTCGTAGGCATGTTAAAACTACGGCATATGTCGGTGGGCAAAGAAGTGCCCAACCTCCATCTGTAGCTGCAGTAGTTTCACCTGCGGCTAATCTGCTTTCAATCTTGGTGGTGTTTTCCGTGTGATGGAGGCAGCTTTTGAGAGACTTGTTAATGTGTTACACCAGGATGGTAGAAATGAGAATGAGGGAGTTTAGGCTAAGGAACACAACCCAAGGATGAGAAACTTGTTGATATGGCTTTAATACATGAAGAAGGTAAAGGTGAAAAGAAAAGGGTGAAAGTGGAAGAATAACAGAACCAGAAAGTAGAACCTAAGAAGGGTGGAAAGAATAATAAACCCCGTGACAAGAGGAAGTGTCTTCATTGTGGTATAACGGGCCATGTAATTAAGGACTGTAGGGAGAAGAAGAAGCATGGTTGTTTTCATTGCGGTGAGGCAGCACATATGATTAAAGACTGCCCAAGGAGGCAAGGATAAGGGCAATGACAGGGGACATGATCTACTTCTGGAGGGCAGGTTCATGCTCTTATGAAGCTAAGCAAGAGAGAGGTAGAAACATTTCTGTTGAAAGTTTGATTTTCCTTTTCGATCATCCTGTACGTAATTTGTTTGATTCTGGCGCTTCACATTCGTTTATATCTTCTTTTGTTGTTGAGTCTCTGCACCTAGATACTAGTACAGGGCTCATCTTTCTATGTTATGTCGGGATTTGAGAATGTTTGTGTATGGCGTTGAGTTCAAATGCAATTCCTATATGCTTGGTTTCACGGGCTATGGGTTGATTCTAGGAATGGATTGGCTAACCAGGAATGGTGCCATTCTCGAATGTGAAAAGAGGGTAGTTAGACTGTTGACTACCTAGAATCTCTTGACGTGTCTATTGATAATTTGCAACATGTTCGAGCAGTCTGTGAGTATGCAGATATCTTTGAGGAGGCTAGGGGCTTACCTCCAAAACGCGAGATAGATTTTCGTACATACTTGGTGGACAATGCAAAGCCAGTTGTATTGCCCGTGCGCCACATGGCTCTAATAGAAAAGAGGGAGCTTAGTAAACAAGTGAAAGAGCTGCTTGAGAAGGGGTTCATAGGAAGAAGTATTTCGGAATGGGGTGCTCCAGTTGTTTTTGCTACGAAGGCTGATGATTCACTTAGATTGTGCGTGGACTATAGGGAGCTAAATAAAATCACCAAGAAAAACAGACACCCATTGCCGAGGATAGATGATTTGTTCAATCAGTTGGTTGGTGCATTGGTTTTCTCACAGTTGGACTTAACTACAGGGTTTCATCAGTTGAGGGTGACTGAGGACAGCATAGATAAGACTGCATTTAGAACTCCTGAAGGTTTCTCTGAATGGCTTATCATGCCTTTTGGTTTGACAAATGCACCTGAATATTTCGTAGACTTGATGAGTAGGGTGTTTAGGGAGTTTCTAAACAAGTTTGTGGTAGTCTTTATCGATGATATCTTGATATTTTCTAGAAGCGAGGAAGAGCATGCCTTGCATCTTAGGGAAGTCTTAGAGACCCTTCGAGCACGTCAACTCAAAACTAAGTTCTCCAAATGTCATTTTTGGAGGAAGGAAGTGAGGTTCTTAGGACACGTGGTCTCTTAGGAAGGGATATCTGTGGATCCTGCGAAGGTGGTGGCAATCCAAGATTCGAAGGCTCCTAAGAACGCAAAAGAAGTAAGAAGTTTCCATGGTTTGGCAGGCTATTACAGAAAGTTCATCAAGGACTTTGCCAAGAAATCATCCCCACATACACGGTTGATGAAAAATTATTTGACCTTTTCTTGGGATGTTGACTGTGACGATGCTTTCCGATGTTTGAAGAGGGCATTGACGACAGCTCTAGTTTTAGTTTTTCCGGATGGGAGTAAACCATTCATAATGTACACCGATGCTTCCGAAACAGGGCTTGGCGCAGTTTTGATGCAAGAGGGAAGGGTGATATGCTATGGTGAAAGGTAGTTAAAGGTCCATGAGAAGAATTACCCTACCCACGACTTAGAGTTAGCTGCCATAGTTTTGCGCTTAAGTCATGGCGCCACTATTTGCTTGGTGAGAGGTTTGAGTTGTATACAGACCATAAGTCACTAAAGTATTTGTTCTCCCAAAAAGATCTAAACTTAAGGCAACAGAGGTGGATGGAGTTCTTAGCATCCTACGATTTTGAGATTGCATATACCCCTGGCAGGGTAACGTTGTAGCTGACGCCTTGAGTAGAAAGAAGTTGACTTTGAGTCCTTTGTTTGTCGAGCGATAGAGTTTAGAGTATATCTCTACCTTTGACTTTAGACCTTCTATCGATTATGTATCTGGTTTGTTGGCATCATTAGAGGTATGACCCACACTTTTGGGATAGATGGTGCAGCACAACGAGATGACCCACAGTTGATAGAGACAGTAGATCAGATCATCAGATGGGAGTCTTCGAGCCATCTTAGTAGGTATATTATAGATGACAAATGTTGGTTGCGTAGGGAGACTTTGCGTATCTCTAGACAAGAGTTTGAGAAGGACAAATCTTGAAGAAGCACATCATTCTAGGCTGACCATACATCCCGATGGTGACAACATGTATAACGACATGAAGCGAGTTTTCTTTTGGGCCAGAATGAAGAAGGATGTGGCTGAGTTTGTTTCTAGATGCTTAGTGTGCCAGCAAGTCAAGGCTGAGAAAAAGAAGCCTGGTGGTTTGCTTCACCGTTTAGAGGTCCCACAGTGGAAACGGGAAAGTGTTTCCATAGATTTCGTTGATGGGTTGCCGAGGTCAAGGATGGGTAATACGGGGATTTGGGTAGTAGTAGATAGACTTACCAAGGGCGCCCATTTCATTCTCGTTAAGAGTAAAAGAACGACGGCATGGTTGGCATCTTTTTATCCCCGAGAGATAGTTCGTCTACATGGCATACCTTCTAGTATTGTGGGTGATCGAGATCCCATTTTCACTAGTGAGTTTTGAAAGAGCTTGCAAGAGGCGGTAGGAACGCAATTGTGTTTGAGTACCGCTTATCACCCTCATACGGACAACCAAACAGAAAGAGTGAATCAGATTCTAGAATATCTTTTTAGGTTATTTATCATGGACTCTGGAGGGACATGGGAGGAACATCTTCCATTAGTAGAGTTCGCCTACAGCAACAGCTATCAGACTAGTATTGGCAGCACCTTTTGAAGCTCTATATGGACAACCTTGCCGATCACCTACTTGTTAGTGGGAATCTATGGATAAGATTTTGCTTGGGCCCGAGATGATTAGGGAAACTTCAGAGAAGATAGACTTGATTTGAAGATGGCACAGGACCGACAAAAGTCATATGTTGATAAGAGAAGGACTGATCTTAAGTTCAGTGTTGGAGACATGGTCTTTATTAAAGTATCACCATTGAGAAATGTAGTTCGTTTTGGGTCTGTAGGGAAATTGGCACCAAGGTTCGTAGGGTCATTCCCCATTACAGAGCGAATTGGACAAATGGCCTACAGAGTGAAGTTGCCCGAGCAGCTTAGTGGTGTTCATGACGTATTTCATGTGTCGCATTTGCGGATGTATTTACATGATACCGCGGAAGTAGTAGAGCCGAGCATGCTTAGAGAAGTGGAAGTAGAGAGAGATACCAAGATTAGACAAGCTCCTACATGCATACTTGGATCGGAGGTCAAGAAATTACGCAATTGAGAGGTCAAGATGGTTAAAGTCCAGTGGGGAGATGATCAAGGAGACACGACTTGGGAGACTGAAGACAAGATACGCGCGTTGTACCCTTTCCTTTTTGAGTGTATGTTCTTAACTTCTCCTTTTTCTACCGTTTTTTATACTTGTTCTATCGTTTAGTGTATCCTCTCGATTACATCTTCGATCTTTAGGTAGAAAATCCTATGGTTGTAAATATGTGTTTGAGACATGTTATGTTGGTGGATGCAAGTGGATGTAAGTGTTTGCTAGTGGTTGCTCGAGAATGCATTTACACACACATTAGGCACTAGATCGGCTCAATCACCTTCATATTGCATATGAATGAGTGTGCATATTTAAATAAATGGATGTATATTGAATGTGTTATCATATGAATGCTGCATTTGAATGAATGGTTGTGCACTCATATAGAAATGATATGTATCATTAGAATTCTTCTGCATACATAATGGATGCATGGCATTATCATGTTTTGCATTAAGGGGGTCAACTAAATCAATGACCGCCTGATCATTGCATTAGATAAGGAACATATACACACACTTTTGCATATGTTCATATAGCATTAGAAATCTTTTAAAGACAATGGATGCTTGTGGATGATGGATGAGTAGATGGATGATTGGATGGCAGGATACATTCTTCTTAACTTCAGGATTTCGGGGACGAAATCCTTTAAGGAAGGGATAATGTAACACCCCAAAATTTTGAATCATGACATAAGAGATAATTAAAGAATAATTAATTTTTAAAAGAAGAATTAGGTGAAACGGGTTATGCCATTCCGTTCGTGTTGGAATTCTGCTTGAGTTAGAGTCCGAGTTTGCGTAAAACGGATATCATATGAAGAAGTTATGGACGAAAGAAGTTGGGCAGAAAAATCTGAAAGCAGGCTGGGATAACTGGCGCACTTGTGAAGTGCATCAGAACAAAAATGCACTGGCGCACTTTGGAAGTGCGCCCATGCAGAGGCTGATTCTGCACAGAATTCTGGAGAGTTTTGTGATGACGTGTCTTGCTGGGATTGGCTGGATGACGTGTCTTTTGAGCTATGTGGCTCTGGTGGTCTCTAACCCAATTTAAAGGCCCTAATTAACTCATTACACCTATATAAACACACCTAGACCTATACCTAATTTCACTACACTAATTCATTGCGCCTCCATGCTGCCTCAACCTAAACAAGTCCTTCTTCTTCAATAAATCAAAGTAAAGGAATTCTGTAAAGGGGATCAAATCTACAACAACTACAACGCCTAATTCTCTTCCTTAATCCAATTCTTGTGAGTCCATTGACTACTTTTAGATTTAAATAATAAAAGTAATTCTGACATGTTGTAAATTGGATTTGGGAATTATACATGATAATAAGACTGAATCTCATCAATTCTATCTTAGCATATACATCAGATTCATGATTCTTATATGCCCATGTTGATATTATCATCAATTTTATCAGTTTTATCATATCTTTATGATCAGTTCATACTTATGCCTATTTTATTGTTATTATTATGCCTGTTCTTTATCTGATCCCTTCTCCCTTCCCTTTTTAGTTTTTATAGCCGGGCTACTTCGAGCTTTGGCCAAATCTCATAGAGACGAATGTATGAATGGTAATTTAGGGAACGTTGGGAAATTTGGCATAATATACATTAGGTTGATCTGGGCATGACAAGTATTAAATTTGGCAAAATATACGTTGGGTTGATTTGGGAATGATAAGTGTTAAATTTGGCATAATATATGTTAATTGTTGGGCATGATATGAAATTGGGAATTTTGGGTAATTGACATAATTAGCCTAAAATTTTCATAAACTGCAAATGAATAAATTAGTTAAGATAAGCATGCTCAGACACGAGGTTATACTTCGTTTGCGGTAGAAGCCTGCCCGGAACCAACCGGCCTAACTAGCAACCGCAAACGACCAGTCTAATGTGAGAGTTCGTAGGCATAATTAAAAGATTCTTAGACATGAGGTTAAGTCTGGCTTGTGGCAGAAGTTTGCCCGGAAACGCCCAGCAAATCCAGCGGCCACAAGCCATCGACTTAATGTGACAGGTCTGTGCATTAATAACAAATTAATGCTGATCAAAGATGAATATGATACCTAAAACATGTTAGATGGGTGGGGTTAAGTTAACCTGTGTGAGATGACAACTTAACCAATAATACATGAACAAAGTGGATAGGGTTAAGGCAAGTTTAACTAATAATACATATTGATTTGATAAGTGGGTGGGGTTAAGTTAACTGGGAAGATAGACAACACTTAACCAATATAAGTTGGGTTAGGATAAACCCTGGGTAAAAACCTAGTAGCAGTAGGGACCCTTTCCAGACAATAACCCACTTAGAGGTGTCGGTAACCCTGAGCTAGGCAGGGTTGGGGCACACTTACTGGACTGATTATGAGCGGACATACAAGATCGAGGGTGTAGCAGTGCAGGTTCCGACGAGTTCGTTAAGCGTGCACAAGGTGTTCCCGGCATTGGAAGATTTAGCCACTGTGCGTCAGTGTGCAACAAAAGGGTTGCCACTTAGGGAGTGATACACCCTAAGCTGGGACCTGCATAGGTATCTACAAGTTAGGGAGCCGGTCGATTAGAGGTAGTGTGGGGACATCTAGTATCTATTATGGGCAGGTAGGCAGTATAGGATTGTATGGTGGTGGATACCTCTTACTAGATGTTATGCCTAAGGGCTACCAATTACAAGGTTGGGATCATTTCAATAAGAATTACTTGTAGGTGGTGTAGAGAATTAAATTAAGTAAGAAATCGGAGAAGCGCACTAGACATTACTTTATATTCATCCTGTTATCCAGCCTTGCCTTATGTCATGGTTATACTTGCCATTCTGTTTATTCCTGTCATATTGCTTTACTTATTTTCATGCTAAAAGAAGCTAGACTCGCCAGGCTTTATGTCTGACCTTTTTGTTTTCGCCACTTTTTCTTCCGTTTCCCCCCAGGTTCTCAGGGATGAAACACTAAAGCTTAACTTGGATTTCTTTCTTCTTGAATCGCTTAGAAGTGTTGAGATTAATGATCAGCTTTATCTCTTTTTCGTTATCGCTATTTGGAGTGGGATTATGGTTATATTTTATGTACTCAAATAATAATCATGTTCAAGATGGATATTTGCGTACTTGGTTTTAATATGATGTTGTAATCAGAATTTTTTTGCTTTACCACTGCAATAAATAAATTTTTAATTTTGAAGTACCATTTTATATATCTGTCTTGTGATATTCTGTTCTATACTCTTATAATGCTCCATGAAAGTTAATGCATTCCCTTTGTGAGTGACATTAATGGACGTGGGGTGTTACAATGTCCTTTAGGGAAGACTTATAATAAGCTAACCAAAATGATAAGATGGATTCAAGATTCAAATACTTAGATACACGACAAACCAAGAGTTGACCTAACACAAGAGAAGATTCACCCACTACAACAGTTCCTAGATACATCCATATTATCTCAGGATTTTTTAGGGAAAGCAAGAAGCTCAAAACAACCATCAAGTTTAAAAATATAATCAATAGCCTGTTAATCAATTAAGGATACCCAAGATAAAAAAATTCTAACTTATTATGTGAATCCAAATTGAGTAAACTAACTCCTTCTCGCTCAAATTGAATCCCAAATGAAAATTACTTACTAATAAGCAAAAGAAGACACGTAGAGCAACTAGAACACAAGACGTATTATCAACATCTTATGAATCAAAAATATGAGGGTGGTTTACAACTACATTCGACTTCACACAGTCCAAAGATGATCGATCGACAGGGTTTGAGTACAAAATTTATTAAGTGACATAGAACTTAGGTCCCGGGATGATTAAGCCACACAATTGAGAATAACAAGAAAATTTGCATAGAGAAAAGTTGCAGATCCGCTAATAAGATTTGCAATATCAATTGTTGTTCTGCAATAAGAGAGATTCTAGGAAGAATCGTTCATCGGTTTCCTTTAGTATTGAAGAGCGAAACACCCACGTACCAAAGTGGACTCAAATAATATGATCTAGGAATAATATAGAAAGTTCAAAAATAAAAAGAGTATCTACAGGATGAGACAAACCGCCGATCGTCTCCAGAACATTAAGGTTCCCGATTTACTAGAACTAGAAGTTTCAGGACAAGAAGTAGACTAGTGTCCTTCCTTCTTGCAAATATGGAAAATCCACGGCCTAGGAAAAACATGAATAAGACGATCATTGGCAATTATAGTATTGCTTCATAGCTGAATGCGCTGCCCAAGGTTGAAAACTATAACCTACTAGTTTGTTCTCCTTACTCTGAAATGACTTAGACTTATGGAAAGGAAATATCTTTTTACTTGGGTTCTTCTGAACCTCAACTTCATCACCACTCTCCTTCTCATTCTCGACTATCTCGAGATGATAAGCCGCATCAACAAGCTCTTTAAGAGGTAATTTGGGTTACAACATGAGGGACTTCTTCAAATACTTCTTAGAACTAGAAACGAACTTGAGTTTTTTCTTAAACAGGGCTCTAATATATTTGAGACCATACTTAGATAAGCCCTCAAACAATTTGATGTATTAAAAAACTATTGGCTTCTCTTGCTTTAAATCAAGGAAACAATGATCCAAAATAAACTTCTAATATCCAGGGATAAATTTCAGCTAAAAACACTTTCTAAATTGCTTCCATTCCAAAGAAGCCCTATCAACCTCTTCTACAAGAAGCTCATTCCAATCCAATACACGTTCTTTCAACATGATAGATGTAATGAGAATAAGGTGGTAGTTAGAGATATCTATGCAGGAAAATATATGCTCACAAGTGCAGATCCATGATCGGACATCCAAAATAACTTGGAACTAATGAATGGTGTGACACCCCGCATTTTTAATTAAATAACAAAATAAAATTTGAAGAGCTTCTAGAATTTGGTCACGGGATTAGCGTCATTGCATCCGTGGTGATTTTCTAGTAAATTTAAATATATGGATTGCAGAAAAAGGATTTAAGATGAAAGAAATACCTTTAAATGAAATAATACAACAAACATGAAAATGAGGTATAAGAAAAAGGACAATGACCACCATATTTTAAGCCTTGTTAACAAAAGCCTACGTAGTCCAGTTGATAAGAGCATATGACTTTCATGAGATTGGCGCAAGTTCGATTCCCATAGGTGCCATATTTTTATGTTAGAGGAAAGGCTAAAATAATGCATGTTCTAAAGGGAAAATGTGTATAAACACACATATAAGGAAAATTGTACATATAAAGAAGTACAAAAATATATGTATACATGCTTATGTAAATATATGCATATATATGTGCATATATATATATATATATATATATATATATATGTGTGTGTGTGTGTATATAGAAGGGAAGTACAAAATAAACTACAACCAATGAAAATAGGTAAGAATTAAATGATGTGATAACATTGTTTGAATTTTGAAAATGAAATAAAAGTTGAGTGTGTGTGTATATATATATATATACGTGTAAAATGAGAATTAGAAGTTTTGTACACATATAAGGAGTTTATATGTAAATATAATATTTAAATAACTCTAGAAATTCAAGCGAATGAAGCGGGAAAGTAAAAAGGGATCCTGGACCCATATGGATCGACCCAAGTTGTTCCTAGGTCGACCTATGGGTCGACCCAAAGGGGGATGGATCGACCCTAGGGGTAGGTGGGTCGACCCATCCTTGATCTGGGCAGGTTCATTCGGCGAATCTATAATGTTTTTCAAACCACATTCATTGCTGACTCAGCTCTGTGTGTACAAGATCATATCCACTTTCTTGAACACCTATAAATAGGCTAGTAGAGCCTAGCCTAAATCTCATATTTTCTGAAAGGCTGTCTTGAATTTGCCATCCTCTTCCTCCTCAAATCTCTTTAGAAAATAAAATAATTAGTCTTAGGAAATTTTGATCAATATATGGAGGAAAAGAATGTATATGTACAAAGAAGTGTTCAGAATTCCGAACCAAATGAGGTAAATTCTTGGATTTGGTTAATTTGGATTTCTCTTCTTTTCCGCCTTTTTCTTGTACTGTGAGAATTTTGAATCCATGGTTATTTAGATTCTAAATTCAGTTAGGAGAGCCATGGAATGCTATGTCTAGAGCAGATTCAAGAATTGAAAAGCTATTAAGTGAATGGATTTATGGTATACCTTTTGATAATGGCATGTATATCATTTGGCATTCCCCATTAATATGTATGATTAATCTACTGAAATGTTTAACCTGATGTAATCTACTAAAATGATTAATCTGCTGAAATGTTTAACCTGTTGTAACCTGCTGAAATGTAAACCAACTGAAATGTTTTATTTGTTGAAATGATTAACCTACTAAAATCTATTGAAATTAATACTGTTGTAATTAAAATTGAATTGTATCCTTCGTATAAATGATGAAACTTCTGTAGTATTATAACCTTGAAAACTTAACTAAGAACATTTCTATTATATAAAGCCTATTTCCATTAATCACCTGTCTGAATTGAGAATTTCTGTGAATGCTATAATTATGGAATTTATAATGAACATGAATATTTTTTTAAGAATATTATCATGCTAAAAGGCTGTAAATAGAATTATTGTAAAAATTGGAAGAATGAATATGCCTAAATTGTATGGAAAATTTTCAGTAAGTAGGAAATTGTAATCACATTCAGACATGAAGTTAAATTCAACTTGTGGTAGAAGCCTGCACAGAACCACGTGGCAAATTCAGCATCCACAAGAGGTTAATTTAATGTGAGAGGTCTGGTGCATAGACCTGATTGTAAATAACGGTACTAAGACACGAGGTTAAGTTCAACTTGTGGTAGAAGCCTACCCAGAACTGCCCGGCAAATCCAACGTCCACAAGTGGTCAACTTAATGTGAGGGGTCTGGTGCATTAACATATATGTATATAACTGGAAAGAATTAAATGAAATTAATTATAATTAACGGAAATGAATGAACCCTAAAACAGCAAAGAACTGGAATGAACGGGGAATGATAATAACGTATTGTGAATAAACCCAAGGGGGAAAAGGAAAGATAATAGTTAGGCTTGTCCTAGGGACAAGTGGAAATTATAACTTAGGCTATAATAAACGATAGAGAAAATGAGATAACTTATGTAATGAGATAAGTTGTACTTAATTATAAATTAAGTAATCTGTAAATATAGAAACCTACTATTTGTAGGAAGTAGAGAAAAGAAGGGAAAACTTATGAAATATAATATGTTGTACTTAATTATAAAATTAGTAATCTATAAAACTGAGAATGTGAATCCTAATTATAAGAAGAACATGTTGTCTGGAAACCTGAGAATCTGAAATCTGCTGATAAGAATAACATGTAAAAGGCTTGTTAATGAACTTAAATGGTGTAAGTTATATAACTGAAATTAATAAGAAAGAAGAACTTGGTAACCTTAATAGGAAGTTAATATGATTTGAAATAACCAAGTTAATTGGAAATCTAATGAGGTAGAGCAAGCACATAATTAAACGTTTGGACATAGGGCCTAATATCTAACCTAAGGCGCTTGGACCAGTCCGTAAGTCTAAAAGTGAAGAACCGATAGATCATCGTGGTGTCATGAGACACAAGGCGGGCGCACGTCCATCTGATTATTCTGCATGTTTTTCCTGTTATTCTGCTAATATTCTGTTGGCTCCAAAGGATTGGAAGGGGAAGCACACAGCTTCCTAGGACGTGGAGGGTACTCCTGGTAGTACTTGTGTTGTGGCAGCGTTTAGGCTGTGCTCGTAAAGGTTGGGTCAGCATGTTACTACTCAGTGAGTATACTTTGATTGCCATGATAGTGCGCAGTCAGAAGGCTATAGTGTGGCATCGATAATTCGATGAATCTGGGGCTTTATGACTAGGTGGGTTATGACCAGCTCATCTATTTTCCTTAGGTTGGTTTAACCATCTAATTTATAGAATTCGTTGGGTACCGGTCATCGACGGTCGGTGTGATGCGGAAAGAAGGAGAGCTAAACCAAAAGACAATTGACCTTTCACCATTGAGGCTTTGGTGGCGGGACATGCCAATTTGGATGTAGGTTGTTTGTTAGGGGCACATAACTATCTCTCATGTCTGTTTGCCTTTCACTAGTTGAGGGAGGGCTCAGGTGGTACCATAGCCACCGTCAAAATGTCGACAATAATATCTGTGTATACAGATATCTAAAAATGCTTCTGACCGAGTTCCGTGTATCTGATATAGCCCTATTACGGAATTCGGTGCACAATAGATAATATGTGCGGATACATGCGTACCGTTTCCAGATGGTGTATCGTCGAGGTTGAGGCATCGAGTACGATTGACGATACATACATGTGAAAGTATAGATACATGCACATCTGCTCCGCATGGCGTATCGAAGACTCTAGGGCATTACTCTGTGATGGAATCTGGTTCGATCGAATGATTATAAGGTAGCAGTCTGTACGCTTACATAGCATGGCGATGGCGGGTCTATATCGAACGTAGCATTGTTATTTTGGGTTCCATACGTCGGCCGATGTAGGATGAGGGACTGCGTATATTTCTATGGCATTATGGCGAATACTGTGTGAATGGGTTATCGTGGGGTGTATATTAATGATTAGGGGTAGCTACATATATATTATTAGGTTAATCTACTAGGGAGTAGATGGGTATGACATGTGTGCAAGCTTTGAGTGTTATAAACACAAGTAACCTAATAAATAAGAAAATGTAACTAGACGGTATATGTAAGGTTATCCAGAATGTGTAGTTAAAATCCAGTCACCAGAACTTGTGTTCTGACTCCCTCCTCATAACATACTTGCAGGTTAGATTTGTGGTAGAGATATGATAGCTTTGGATACTGGTTAGACAGTATTATTATCTGGGCAAGGCTATATTTTGATTATATTATATTCTATTACATTTTGCTGTGAGATGTTTTCTTAGCCCTGATATGTTTATTTTCTCTGTCTTTTCTGTAGGATACTGGACAAACCAATACGAGTTTCGATAGATTGTAATTTTGGAAAAAAATCGGTCTGTCGGAATTCTGTTTGTTACATTTGGTATCAGAGCTTAGGTTTAGGACTCCTGTATGGATTGTTAGTGAACATATTTGTATTTTATATATATAAATATTATATATATATATATGTACACGCCTAGGTCCATAGAAGAACCCAATATACAAAGCATAATATGGTAAAAATTGGGATATCTGTTTTGTACACTAAAGGAATGAATATGGAAGTCTGAGACCCTTAGGTTATTTGGGTAGGAATTGCACAATATACTTTGTATGGAAGAATGGTGAATCCCATATGTTAGTATTTGAAGTTAGTGGGTTTGGCAGTAAAACCTTATAAATTGGAAAAAGTTAAAAAGATAAAAATGGATTAGGAATATATATATATATATATATATATATATATATAGTTAAGAGAATGGGCTTTGTGAGAGTGTCTATGAAAGCCTAGGTAAGTTAGAAACACACTTTGAGTCTAATCCCATTGTTAACTTTTAAGAACTTGAAATTGTGAAAGATTTTGGAAGATGGTTTATGGGGTTTTTAAGTTTTGATCTTAAAAGTTACAGTTTTAAAACATGTAAAGAATACATTTAAAAAGTACATATTCAGTTTTGAAGTAAAATAGGGTATATTTGGAAATAGCGATTTCTTGTGAAGCTAAAATAAAATTCTCTGAGTAAAAGGTGCACATTATAGAGCATGTATAGCTCGCTATTTTTTGTGTTATATTGATTGAAAGAATTAAAAAGAAAAACATAGAAAATGTTGCATTTTGTTGAAAACTGGATTTTTCAGTGAAGAAAGTTTTGAAATCTCTATTATTTTGACAATCATTTTTTATAATTGTTTTATTATAAAATTTTGTTGGGTAGGCAAAATAATTTGTAGAAATTAAAGAATAGAGTAGATGTATGCACATATTTTAAGTAAGAATAGTTGTAAACCTGATTGAGTAATAGTTGTCCTTATCTACTCCAATTTTTGTGATTTGAAAAAAAAATTGATTTGCATTTTTTTGAGATGACATGTTTTATGGTTTGGAAAAATTAAGTTTTAATGAAGAAAATAAAGTTTTAACAGTTTTAACTTTTGGAAGGAAAGTAAAAGTAAAACAAGGAAACCAAACAATGTTTTTAAAATTCTAGAGTAGGTAAGGACTAGTTCCTAGGGGAGACGGGTAAAGTTTTGAGGCTATGAAGTAGATAGTGAGAATTATCTTGGAAAAATGGTAAGTTCTCATTGAATGCGTAAGCATTGAAAAGCCTAGAGTGTTGCTTGGAAACTACTGTTAGTACACAGCCTGGACTAGGGATGACTACTAGATAGTTAAGGCTAAATAAGTGTTTAGATCCCATCGCTAATTTTCCTGTTAAGGGTAAAACCCATTGTTACATTTTTGTCGAGATCATTCTGTTATTTTGTTCCTATTGGGTAGTTAAGGTAACGCCTAAACCTGTCATTGGACCCGTGGTTTGAATTTTTCTGTCTAAAGGGGACATAGTCTAGAGATTCTTGTCCCTTAGTATTAGCCGTGTAAAGCATTTGTTTTCCTGTTTTAGTTGAAGGACTAGAAGGCTTATTTGAAACTAAACTTAGATCAGAGGATTAAGTTAAATAAGCTAAGAAAAGAGTAGTGGCATAACTAAAAAGGAACCAGCCAATTCAATAAAGAAACAAACATGACAGTTAAAGAAAAATGGAAAATTCTCCGAAAAGTGAATAAGAATAAAATTTTCCATGATAAGATGAAAAGGAAAATCTGTAACAAAGAAAGTTCTCTTATGTGGGCTATGCTTGTGACACCCCACATCCGTTAATGTCAATCTTAATCAGAATGCATAAAGTTTCATGAAGCGTAATAGGTAAACAGAAACGGAAACATCACAAGACAGATATAAAATAACATCGGAATTTAAAACTTTGTTAAACATAAATCATCATGGTCAAAAACCCAGTTACATCATAAGTCTGAAATACAGAAAACCCATTACATCAATTTAAAACTTCTATCTTGTACTAAAATCATCAGAGTACAGTAACATATAAAAAGCATTGTCCCTAAAATATAGCCATATCAGAGAAGACAGAAAATCAGAGCAGTACATCTAAGCAGCTCCAAGCAGAACGAAAGAGAGAATCCAAATCAAGCCTGAGTATTCCCACTCTGAGAACCTGGGGGGAGGGGGCAGAAGAGAGAGAAGAGGAAATAAAATAGGCCAGACATATAGTCTGGCGAGTCCAGTTACTTTTAGCATATAAATAAGTAAAACATCATGACGGGCATATAAACTAGATGAGAGATAACAATATCATAAGATAGGTATAGCAAATTGAGCAGGATAAACAGAATAAACATGACAGAATATATTGCGCTTCTTAAGCACTTTTCCCTGCACCTATACTAGTATATTATAGAAACAAGATAATTCGTACAAAAATAGACGGTAGACTTAGGTGTACTTCTAGTGACAGGTTTTACCACCAACAATAAAAAAAGGCAGCCAAACAGAAATGATAGGTGTTACCCCCAACGAAAATAATGGGCTCTCAACAAGCAAGAATAGATGTACCCTATTTACTATCACAATCGATCGGCTCCCTACCCTGTAGATACCTTATGTTGGCCCCACAATAGGATGTAACACTCCATAAAGTGGAAAACCGTTTAATTTCAAGATGCACAACATCTACTGATGTCACAGCGTCTTAATTTTCCCCACGCAAGCCAAACCCATGCACGCACATGACTCCGGTGTATCCTGCGCTGTCAACACCCTCACCTATATGAACCTCTTACAATCAATTCAGTAAGCATGCCCTAACCCCAACCTAGTTTGGGGTTCCTCGTTTGATACGAAGATGGGTTACTGATTGATAATGATCCCACACAATAGATAATACAAGCCACCCCTAGGCTTGCATCCCCACTACTAGGATTTTGACAGGTTATGCCTAACGGTCTAACAGGATTGCATAACCTCAACATGTAATACAGTTTAAGTCGTCGGGCTTATATAACCCCCTACGGATTTAACAAGATTAACTTAACCCCGATGTGATTCAAGCAAGCTTACTTAACCCCTACTCAATTCGACAGGTTCATGTAACCCCCACATAGATTTAAACAGCTTAAGTATTTCAGGTTAACAGATTCCTGGTCAATCTCCATTTCATGTCTATTAATGCACCAGACCTCTCACACTAAATCGACGACTTGTGGTTGCTAGATATGCCGGGCGGTTTCAGGCAGACTTCTACCACAAGCTAGACTTAACCTCGTGTCTTGGCACCATTACGTGTACATTTATGCACTCGACCGCTTACCTTAGATTAACCACTTGTGGTTGCCGGATTTGTCGAACGGTTCCGGGCACACTTCTACCATAAATGTAATCTAACCTCTTGTCTAATATGGATCAGGATCTGCTATAGTAGGTGGTCGACGGTGTTATTGTTTCCTGTTTTTTGGTAAGCTTGTTGGAGCAGGTGCAGAAGAAGCCAAGCTGGATCAGGAGATTCCTTGCTTGTATCTGGCTGCGCTAGTCTCCTTAGTTTTGTTATAGCATGTAGACTAGATGTCTTTGGGGGTCCAGGGCAGTCTCTACACTATGGGTCTTCCAGTCTCTGCCAGTTGCTTCACCTTGAGGGTTTGACAGTTGACGGAGCTCTGTGCAAGTTTCTTCTGCAGTTATGGAGCTATATCCGGCTTTCGAGGTTGTGGTGTTTGTATGTGTGCACGGTTTTTGCTTTCTGCGGAAACCGTTTTTGTGAGCCAATTGAGGATGGCTAGATCCACCTTTTTGTTATATTATATCTTCATTAAAAAAAACTTCATGTCTAAGTGTAGTTACAATTTCCATTTACTGTCGTTTTAGGCATATTCATCCCTTGCCAATTATTCATGTTCATCATAGATTATGCCCCAAATTAAAGTCTTAGATCATGGTATATGTTATGCCCCAAAAATCCCCATTATGTTTTCCAATACAAGTTATGCCCCAATTTTAACATTCCCAATTTCGTGCGTCTGCATATTTCAGCGATTGGCCTAAGCTCCAAGGTAGACCAGGCTATAAAAATAAAAAGGGAAAGAGGAAGAAAAGAGAATAAGAATAGGCATGATAACAAAACATGCATATGATGATAAAATTGATCATAATAACAAGATAGGCATATGATGGCAGAATTAGGCATATGAGAACAATAGACCAGGTGCACAAGTAATGGTAGATCTGTCATGATTCAGGTTATCAACAGGCATAGGCTTATATCCAAACTTATAAGCATGTCAAGATTTCTTTTTAAATTGTTATATCTAAAACAATATAAACTCACAGGGACTAGATTTAAAGAACAAAGAAATGACTGTTGATGTTGTAGCAAAGATCCTTGCATATGTATAACCTGTTATTGTAGACGAATAGGCTAATTCAATCTGAGCTGGAGGAGCACCTCATTGTCACCATTGTTTTTGGTGAATAAACAATGTGAATGAGGTCCTATTTATAGCCTAAGTTCAACGAATCTAGCTCAGAATTGTGTCCGCGTGCAGGTGACGAATCTGATCCAGCTCTCGGTGGGGCCGACCCCGCGGTCGACATAGAGGTCGACAACCCTGAGTAGGGGTCGACTTATGGATCGACATCCATAAGGGAAGGGGTCAACCCCCAATGGGCTGGTTTCTCTCCCTTTTCAACTTCACTGATTTTGGATTTATTTTGAAATTCTGATTTTTGTACACACACACACACACACACACATATATATATATATATAATTCTCTTGTGCGTGTACAAACTTCTAAGCTTAATAACTTCTTCATACGATGTCTGTTTTACACAAGCTCTGAGTCTACCTTAATCATAATTCCGAGACAAACGCAATGGCATAGCTTGTTTTACTTAATTCACAATATTTAATTAAGTATTCTTTATTTAACATTATTATGTTCTTTAAAATTATACGGTGTTACATTCTCCCGTGCTTAAAGGATTTCGTCCCCGAAATCTCTATGTTAAGAAGGATGTATATCCTAACATCCATCATCCATCTAATCATCTACTGTTCACAGACATCCATTGTCCCTAAAATATTTCTAATGCTTATATGAACATATGCAAAGGTGTGTGTGTAATGTCTGTTAGCATGCTTTGTGAACAGGCTACCCAAAGAAAAGATCATGTTGACACACTTTTTGGCAAATGTTGTTACATATGGAATCCCTGATTGACATCACTCTCCGGCATTGGAAGCATCGTCAGAAGACACAGGGCAGTTTGGTCAAAATCACAACATCAGTATGAACTAGACCGAAACCCCTATTAAACGACTTCATTTGGATCAAAACCAAATATTTGTAGCCCTCTGAATTAGCTTCAAGTAGAGCTTTCGTTTGGTCCAATCGGCCTTACGGTTTGAAAGTTACGTCCGTTTCCATGAATGCATGCAGAAATATGGAAAAACCGGCATTTTGGCATTTTTGAAGATCGGATCTTGATCACCCCCTGAGGTCAGATCGTGACCACCCCGTGGGGTCGGATCGTGACCATCCCCCGGGGTCGCATCGTGATCACCCCCCGGGGTCGCATCGCGACCACCCCCTGGGGTCGGATCGTGACCAACCCTGGGGTCGGATCGTGATCACCCCCCGGGGTCGGTTCATGACTTTGACCCGGCCTGACCATCACCATCACCAGCTCACCACTACGACTCACGAACTGTGACCACGATCCGCGACTAGTACCCACTACTACACATGTAGATTTTGACCTATTCTCAAGGCTATAATCGCTCCTACTTTCCCGGATCAGGTGCCACGTGTCCTACCATGACCCCATCACCATATGAGCTCTTCTACAGCTATAAATACACCTCTAGAGGGCATTTTCAAAGGACTTTTGGCACTACTTGTCCATGGCTACCATGGCTAATATTTCTCCATAAATAACCACCATCTTCTCCAATAAAATCAATAGATTAAGAGAGAATTAACCATTGAATTCAAGCAATTGAGAGACAAAATTCATTTTAATTGTAATTTATGAGTGAAATCAGAAAAATATGAAGTGGACGTAGGCTCGTTAATGCCGAACCACTATAAAAATCTCGTTGTCTTGCCTTTTTCTCTATTTTTCGATTATTTCTTCATATCTGATGCTTTAAATATGACAATTTGAGTGTTAGAACCAAATTTTGGTCTAACAATGTCCTTATAATAATGCGAAAAATCAGGCGGTCTACTGATTCAGTTGACCTCCTTAATGCAATGTATGTAAAGTGCCTTGAATCCAACATGTATGCAAATAATCCTAACATATCATGTAAATGCTATATGCGTGCACAATCATACATTCAAATGCAACATCCATATGATCGTACACCCATGTGCGTTGATAAGAAGAAAAAAATGGATAGGTATCCATATGCAGCATGAGAGTGATTGAGCCGATCTAGTGTCAAATGTGTGTGTATATGCATCCACGAGCAACCACTAGCAAATACTAGCATCCATCAAACATAACTTATCTCAAACACAAGTTCACACCCATTGGTTCCCTACCTAAAGATCAAAGATTCGATTGATAGGATATACTAAAATGACAGAAGCAAGTATGAATAAAAAGCTTTGGAAAAGAAGTTAAGAACATACTCCTGAAAAGAAAAGGGTACTTTGCGCGAATCTTGTCTTCAGTTAACTAAGTTGCATCCCCTTGGTCATCTACCCACTGAACTTTCATCAACTTGACCTCTCGGTTAAGTAGCTTCTTAATCTTTGATCCAAGCACACGGGTAGGAACTCGTCTAACTGTCGCTTCCTGTTCCACCTCTACTTCCTCAAGCATGATCGGCTCAACTACTTCTGTAGTATCATGCAGGCACTTCCGTAAATGAGAAATGTAGAAAACATCATGAACACCCGTCAATCTCTCTAGTAGCTTCATTCTATAGGCCATTTGGCTAATACTTTCTATTATGGGAAATGGCCCTACAAATCTTGGTCCTAATTTCCCTATAAATCCAAAGCGAACCACATTCCTTAATGGTGATACCTTGATGAAAACCATGTCTCCCACCTCAAATTCAATATCAGTCCTTTTCTTATCTGGTAGGACTTCTGTCTGTCCTGAGTTGTCTTCATACATCTGCAAATAAGACCTATCTTCTCTGAAGTTTCTGTAATCATCTCAGGTCCGAGTGGAAGCCTTTCTGTAGTCTCCCATCAATAAGTTGGTGATCTATAGGGCCATATGTATAGTGCCTCAAAGGGTGCCATGCTAATACTAGCCTGATAACTATTGTTGTAGGCGAACTCTACCAAAGGATGATGCTCTTCCCAAGTCCCTCCGAAGTCTAGGATACATAGTCTTAAAAGATCCTCAAGGACTCTATCCACCCTTTCCGTCTAACCATTGGTCTCAGGGTGATAAGCAGTGCTCAAACACAACTGCGTACCTACTACCTCTTGCAAGCTCCTCCAAAACTCACTGGTGAATATGGGGTCACGATCACTCACAATACTGGTAGGTACTCCATGTAGATGAATTACCTCATGAAGATAAACTGTTGCTAACCGTTCTGCCGTCCTCTTACTCTTAACGGGAATGAAATGAGTGCTCTTAGGAAACCTGTCAATGACAACCCAAATACTGGTGTTGCATTTCCTCGATCTAGGTAAACCATCAATGAAATCCATAGAGACGCTGTCCCACTTCCAATGTAGGACCTCCAAAGGATGAAGTAAACAACCGGGCTTCTTTTGCTCAGCTTTTACTTGCTGGCAAAATCAAACATTGAGAAACGAACACTGCTAAATCATTCTTCATCCCAGCCTAAAAGAAAACCCTCTTCATATCCCTATGCATCTTATCACCACCAGGATGAATAGTCATCCTAGAATGATGGGCTTCCTCAAGGACAGTCTTCAACAGACTCCTACCTCGGGGAACATAAAGCCTTCCATCTCGTCGCTACCACCCTCTACCGTCTGTGGAATATCTACTGAGGTGACTGGAAGTCTTCCCTCTACTGACCTTATCCAAGATGTATGCTCTCTATGGGTCTTCTCGCTGTGAAGCTCGTATTCTACAAAAAGAATAGGTCGCACCTCGAATGATGCCAATAAACCAGGTGCAAACTCGGTAGAGGGCATAAAATCAAAATTTGATATATACTCGAAGCCCTGCCTCTCTACAAATAAAGGACTCAAGGTCATCCTCTGCCTACTCAGTGCATCTTCCACCACATTACCCTTGACAGGGGTATAAGCAATCTCAAAGTCATTGGATAGTAGGAACTCCACCCATCTCTATTGCCACAAATTGAGATCCTTTTGCGAGAACAAGTACTTGAGAGATTTATGAATTGTATACAACTCGAACTTCTCTCAAGCAAATATTGATGCCAAGACTTAAGTGCAAATATGATAGCAGCTAACTCCAAATCATAAGTTGGGTATTTCTTCTCATGAACGCTCAACTGTCTACCTCCATAACATACTACCCTTCCCTTTTGCATCAAAACAACACCAAGCCCTATACCACATGCATGAGTGTATACTATGAACACTTTGTTCCCATCAGGCAAAGTCAAAACCGAGGATGTTGTTAGAGCCCTCTTCAATCGCCGAAAGACATCCTCATAGTCTGCATCCCAAGAATATGTCAGAGTCTTCTTTGTCAACCTGGTGAGTGGGGCTGATATCTTTGCGAAGTCCTTAATGAACTTCCTATAATAGCCTGCTAAACCAAGAAAACTCCTCACCTCTGTTGCATTTTTTGGAATCTGCCAATCTTGAACTGCAACTACCTTCGCGGGATCTACTGCTATCCCTTCCTTAGAGACCACATGCCCTAGAATCTCACCTCTTTTCTCCAAAAATGAGATTTGGAGAATTTCACTTTAAGCTGATGTGCTCGGAGGGTCTTCAAAACCTCCCTTATATATAGGGCATGCTCTTCCTCGCTCTTCGAGAAAATCAAGATGTCATCAACAAAGACCACAACGAAATTAATTAGAAACTCCCGAAACACCCTACTCATCAGATCCAAAAAGTAGGCGGGTGCATACATTAAATCAAAAGGCATGACAAGCTTCTAGAAGAAACCATCTGGAGTTCTAAAGGCACTCTTGTATATACTGTCCTTGGCCACCCTTAACTGATGAAAATCCATGACCAAGCCTAACTGGGAGAATATAGACGCACCAAGAAGCTGGTCAAATAAATCATCTATCCGCGGAAGTGGGTTCCTAATTTTTCTTAGTCAGCTTATTCAACTCCCTGTAATCCACGCATAAGCGATGCGAACCATCAGCCTTAGTTGCGAATAACACCATATCACCTCATTCAAATATGCTTCGCCTAGTAAACCCTTACTTAGGTATCTCCCTTATTTGCTTGCTGTGCTCCTTCCTTTCTCTCAGAGCCATGTGGAGCACCGGTAGTGCAACTGGCTTTGCATTGTCTACCAAGTATATACGAAAATCAATCTCGGGCCTTGGAGGTAAGCCTCGAACCTCCTCAAAAACACTAGGATACTCACAGACTACTGGTACAGATCACAAATCATCGATAGATGCATCAAGCGACTCTAGGAAACTAAGCATGACCCCTTAAGGTCACAAGAAATCTCAAGGGTCCTCAAATGGCAATCAAAAGTCTAATGACCCTCCTGTTACAATCTAGAATGGAACCATACATGGCTAGCCAATCCATCCCTAGAATCAAACCAAAGCCCATGAAACCAAGCATGTATGCGTCGCACTCAAACTCGACGCCCAACACGGATATTCTCAAACCCCGACAAATCGTAGACAAATGAGCCATACCTCCTATGGGGTTTGAAATGACAATTGGATCCAAAACTGTACTAGTACTAAGGTGGAGAGACTCAACCATAGAATCAGATATAAAAGATTGTGAAGCACCATAATAAAAAAGAGTTCTAACAGGATGATCGGGAAGAGAAATCAAACCTTCAACATAAACTTCCCTACCTGTATCTAGTACATCAGCCACGAGCACGTGCACTGCCCTCCAGAAGATCCTTCCCTTTGGCTCTGTCCTTGCTTCTTCAGGCAATACTTAATAAGGTTTCTGACCTCTCCACATTGGAAGCAAGCATTCTACCTTTCTATGAAATCTTAGCTCTAATGACTCGTTCATCCAGAATTGTAACATTTCCTGTTTTCTCGGACTTTGTCATTCTTTCCGCCCTTCTTTTGTTGTCGTTGTTGTTCTTTCTTGGTCCACACTTTCTTATTTTGTGTTTCATCCACCTTAGCCTTTTTCTTTTCACCTTTGTCTTCCTTGTGCATCAATGCCATATAAATGAGTTTCTTAAAAATTGTTCCCATTGGAATACGAGAAATAGCTAACCCATGTAGGGGCTCAGTAAATCCTTTAGCAAACCTCAAAGCTTTCTTGTGCAGGGTATTTGCTAGCTCCAATCCAAACCTCGCCAATTTGTTAAACTTACTAACATACTCTTTGACATACATGCCCCTTTCTTAAGTGCCAAAAATATTTACATTTGAAAACTTTTCTCGGCTTGAGAAAGAAACTTCATTTCGAATCTCTCCCAGAAATTATCCTAAGTCTTGACTGGACGTCCCGTATGCGACAATTCCCACCCGAACGAAGCCTCATCTTTCAGCTGCCAAACGGCCAACTGAATATTCCTACAGTCGTCAACTTCAAAAATCCAAAACAAATCCTCCGTCATCTTAAGCCAATTTCTTGGTTTTACAAAAGTCTCAGTTCCTCGGAATGGCTTTCCGCCCATAGCACATAAATCCTTGCATATCTTAGAGAAATTATCAACTCGCGGAGGAGGAGGAGGAACAACGGCTGCAGCTGGTAGAGGAGCATCTTCTTGGGATTTGGCAGGCGCCGTAGCCTCAAGATGCCTATGGAACCATGTCGGTATCTAGACGCCCTTGGGAATATTAGGATCCCTAGACATGCTGAAAAGAAAAGGAAAAGTGATTCAAACAGAGAATTGAAAGGTATTTCACACGGCTTTGGGGAATATGTTTTTCAAAATAGACTTTTCTTCTGAAAATGCTTTCTTTTAAAACCTTTTTGAAAATAAATTTCAAAACCTTTTATCCGTTCTGGTAACCTCCAGATCTGGTACCAAATGTGACACCCCACGTCCACTAATGTCACTCTTTATCAGAATGTAGTAAGTTTCATGAAGTGTTATAGGTAAATAGAAATAGAAACATCAGAAGACAAAAATAAAATGACAATGGAATTTAAAACTATATTAAACAGAAATCATCGTGGTCCAAAACCCTGTTACATCATAAGTCTGAAATACAGAAAACCCATTACATCAATTTAAAACTTTTGTCTGTTACTAAAATCATAAGAGTACAATAATATATAAAAAGAATAGTCCCCAAAGTACAGCCAAATCAGTAATATAGGAAATCAGAGCGGTACATCTAAGCATCTCCAAGCAAAACGAAAGTGAAAATCCAAATCAAGGCTGAGTATTCACACCATGAGAACCTGGGGGGAATGGAAGAGAGAGAAGAGGAAACAAAAAAGTTCAGACATAAAGCCTAGCAAATCCGGTTACTTTTAGCATATAAATAAGTAAAACCATTATGATAGGCATATAAACTGGATGAGAGATAACAATATCATAAGACAGGTATAACAAACTGAGTAGGATAAACAGAATAAACATGATAGGATATATTGCGCTTCTCAAGTACTTTTCTTTGCACTTATACTAGTATAATTGAAACAAGATGATACCTACGGAAATAGATGGTAGACTTAGGTTTACATCTAGTGATGGGTTTTACCCCCAATAATAATAACAGGCAGTCCAACAGAAATGATAGGTGTTACCCCCAACGAGAATAATGGGCTCTCAATAAGGAAGACTAGATGTACCCTAATTACTACCACAATCGATTGGCTTCCTACCTTGTAGGTACCTTGTGTTGTCCCCCAGTAGGATGTATCACTCCCTAAAGTGGCAACCCGTTTAATTTCAAGATGTACAACAATATCTACTGAAGTCGTAGTGTCTTCATTTGCCCTACGCAAGCCGGACCCATGCACGCACATGACTCCGGTGGATCCCACGCTATCAACACTCTCACCTGTATGAACCTTTTACAATCAACTCAGTAAGCGTGCCCTAAGCCCCACCTAGATCGTGGTTCCTCGTTAAATACCAAGATGGGTTATTGACCGATAAGGGTCCCATATAACAGATGATACAAGCCACCCCCAGGATTGCATCCCCACTACTAGGATTTTGATAGGTTATGCCTAACAGTTTAACAAGATTACATGACCCCAACATGTAATATAAGTTAAGTTGTCGGGCTTATATAACCCCCCATAGATTTAACAAGATTAAATTCACCCCACACTGATTCAAGCAAGTTTACTTAAACCCTACTCAATTTTACAGGTTCATGTAACCCCAACGTAGATTTAAACATGTTAAGTATTTCAGCTTAACAAATTATTGTCATTCTCCGTTTCATGTTTGTTAACGCACCTGACCTCTCACATTAAGTCAAGTACTTGTGGTTGCTGGATATGCCAGGTTATTCCGGGTAGGCTTCTACCATAAGCTAGAATTAACCTCGTGTCTTGGCACTGTTACGTGTACATTTACGCACTCGACCCCTCACATTAGATTAACCTCTTTTGGTTGTTGGATTTGTCGAGTGGTTCCGGGCAGACTTCTACCACATGTATAATCTAACCTCGTGTCTGAGTGAAGTTACAGTTTCCATTTAATGTAGTTTTAGGTATATTCGTCCCTACCTAATTATTCATGTTCATCATAGATTATGCCTCAAATTAAAGTCTTAGATCACGGTACATGTTATTCCCCCATAATCCCTGTCATGTTGTCCCATACAAGTTATGCCCCAATTTTAACATTCCCCATCGCTCCCAATTCTGTGTATTCGCATATTACAGCGATAGGCCTGGGCTCGAAGGTAGCCTAGGCTATAAAAATAAAAAGGGAAAGAGGGAGAAAAGAGAATAAGAATAGGCATAATAACAAAATAGGCGTATGATGATAAAATTGATCATAATAACAAGATAGGCATATCATGGTAGAATTGGGGATACGAGAACAATAGATCAAGTGTACAAGTAATGGTAGATTTGTCATGATTGAGGTTATTAATGGGCAGCAGATACGAGAACAATAGATCAGGTGTACAAGTAATGGGAGATCTGTCATGATTCAAGTTATTAACGGGCATAGGCTTAGATCCAAACTTATAAACATGCCAAGATTTATTTTTAAACATTTATATGTAAAAGAAACATAAACTCACTTGGAATATATCTAAAGAACAAAGAAATGACTGTTGATGTTGTAGCAGAGATCCTTGAATACATATAACTTGTTGTTGTAGAAGAATAGGCTAACTCAATCAGAGCTGGGGCAGCACTTTATTGGCACCATTGTTTTTGGTGAATAAAACAATGAGAATGATTACTTATTTATAGCCTTAGGTTAATGAATCTCGCTCAGAAATGTATCCATGTGCAAGGGACGAATCTGTCACAAATCTCGGAAGGGTCGACCCCGGGGTCGACACCCTTGTGTGGGGGTCGACCCATGGGTCGACACCCATAAGGGAAGGGGTGGACCACTAAAGGGCCGATTTCCCTCCCTTTCCCACTTTGTTGTTTTTTGATTTATTTTGAAATTATGATTTTTTTTGTATATATATAACTCTCTTGTGCGTATACAAACTTCTAGGCTTAATAACTTCTTCATACGATGTCCGTTTTACGCAAACTCGGAGTCTATCTTCAACGGAATTCCGAGATGAATGCAATGGCGCTGCCCATTGTACTTATTTCCCAATATTTAATTAAGTATTAATTAATTTATCATTATAATGTTCTTTAAAATTATTGGGTGTTACAGTGCTTGGATAGTAAAATATGGAATCTTTATAAAATAGTTTCATAAAATCAAAGTACGGATATAAAAGGTACATAAAAGAAAAAGGGAAGAGGTTAAATTTTCTATTTTCCACCTTTTTGTAACATAAGAAATCGAATTTAGAAAATTAGATTACTCTAAAATTCGAAACTTTTTAGCATTTTGGATGCAACAATTGGATGAACTACGCTCTTGCTGTACAAGAGTGTGGGAAAATTTGGATGAAAATATATTTTTATTTTTGAAATATTGCATTCATGTGTAATAGCCAGTTTATTTAGGATGTGTGCATCATGTTTTTAAAGGATTTTTGAAAAATTTGCATACATATAGGAGGTACCAATTAGGGATACATGTATTACTAATGTTTAATTATACTTCGCAGGAATGCACAGATGTTTGAATAAAAACATTTGATGCACACATGGTGGATGTATATTATGCGAGGGATTATTTAATTTTACCCTTATCAAATTTCGCGGACGTAATTTCCTAAGGGTAGGAAAATGTAACACCCCGTATTTTTAATTAAATAATAAAATAAAACTTGAAGAGCTTCCAGAATTTGGTCACGGGATTAGCGTCATTGCGTCCGTGGCGATTTTCTAGTCGATTTAGGCCTATGAATTGCAGAAAATGGATTTAAGATGAATGAGGTTCCTTTAAATGAAATATTACAACAAACATGAAATGGAGGTATAGGAAAAAGAACAATGACCACCATTGTTTTAAGCCTTATTAACAAAATCATATGTAGCCCAGTTGGTAAGGGCATGTGACTTTCATGGGAGTGGCGCAAGTTCAATGCCCGATGGAGCCATATTTTTATTTTAGAGGAACAACTAAAATAATACATGTTCTAAAGGGAAAATATGTATAAACTGACATATAAGGAAAATTGTACATATAAGAAAGTACAAAAATATGTGCATACATGCATATGTAAATATATGCATATATATGTGCATATATATATACACACACACAGAAGAGAAGTTCAAAATAAACTGCAATCGATGAAAATAAGTAAGAATTAAATGACGGGATAGCGCTTTTTCAATTTGAAAATGAAATAAAAGTTGTGCATGTATATATATATGTTTATATATGTATATGTATGTATATATATATATAAACACACACACACACTTGTAAGTAGGCATTATAAGTTTTATATACATATAAGGAGTTTATATGTAAATATAATATTCAAAAAATTCCAAAAATTCAAACGAATGAAGTGGGATAGTAAAATGGGAACCTGGACCCATATGGGTGGAACCAAGCTGTTCCTGGATCGACTTATGGGTCGACCCTAGTGTCGACCTTGGGGGTAGGTGGGTCGAATTATGCAGGATCTAGGAAGGTTCATTCAGTAAATCTGGACTGTTTTTCAAACAACATTTGTTGCAGACTCCGCGCTGTGTGTACAAGATCATATCAACTTTCTTGAACACCTATAAATAGGCTAGTAGAGCCTAGCCTAAATCTCATATTTTCTGAGAGGCTATCTAGACTTTGCCATTCTTCTTCCCCCTCAAATATCATTAGAAAATAGAATAATTAGTCTTTGGAATGGGTGTTCAGAATTATGATCGAAGTGAGGTAAATTCTTGGATCTGGTTAATTTAGATTTCTCTTCTTTTTCCACTTTTTCTTTTAGTCTGAGAATTGTGAATCCATAGACATTTAAATTATAGTTTCAGTTAGGAGGGCCATGGAATGCTATGTCTAGACCAGATTCAAGAACTGGAAAGCAATTAGGTGAGTGGATTTAACTTATACCTTTTGATAATGGTATATATATATATCAATTGGCATTCCCCGTTAATATGTATGATTAATTTGCTGATATGTTTAACATGCTGTAATCTGTTGAAATTATTAATCTGCTAAAATGTTTAATCTATTGTAACATACTGAAATGTAAATACGCTAAAATGTTTAATCTGCTGAAATGATTAACCTGCTCAAGTCTGTTGAAATTAGTACTGTTTAATATGCTTAAATTCAACTTGTGGTAGAAACCTTCCCGGAACCACTGGCAAATTCATCATCCAGAAGAGGTTAATTTAATGTGAGAGGTCTGGTGCATAGACCTGATTGTAAATAACGGTACAAAGACACGAGGTTAAGTTCAACTTGTGGTAGGAGCCCGCCCAGAACTACTCGGCAAATCCATCATCCACAAGTGGTCAACTTAATGTGCAGGGTCTGGTGCATTAACATATATGTATATAACTGGAAAGAATTAAATGGAATTTATTGTAATTAATGGAAATGAATGAACCCTAAAACAGTAAAGAATTGGAATGAACGGGAAACGATAATAATGGATTATGAATAAGCCTGAAGGGGAAATGGAAAGATAATAGGTACGCTTGTCCAAGGGACAAGTGGAACTTATAACTTAGGTTATAATAAACGATAGAGAAAATGAGATAACTTATGTAATGAGATAAGTTGTAAATAATTATAAATTAAGTAATCTGTAAATCTGGAAACTTGGGACTGTTGTTTGTAATAAGTAGAGAAAAGAAGGGAAAACTTATAAAATGAAATAAGTTGTACTTAATTATAAATTAGGTAATCTGTAAACCTAAGAATCTTAATCCCGCTGATAAGAAGAAATTGTTGTCTTAAAACATGAGAATTTAAAATCTGCAGATAAGAATAACATGTTAAAGGCTTATTAATGAACTTAAATGGGATAAGTTATATAACTGAAATTAACAAGCAATAAGAACTTGGTAACCTGAATAAGAACTTAATATGATTTGAAATTACCAAGCGAACTAGAAATCTAATAAGGTAGAGAGAGCGCGTAATAAAACGTTTGGACATAAGGCCTAATAATACGTTAACCTGAGGCGCTTGGACCAGTCCGTACGTCTGAAAGTGAAGAACCCAATGGGGTAGATCATAGAGATGTCATGACACACGAGGGGAGCGCACGTACATCTTATTATTCTTCCTGTTATGCATGTTGTTCTGTTGATATTCTGTCGACTCCAATGGACTGGAAGGGAAGCACGCTGCTTCCTGCGATGTGGAGGGTACCCCCGGTAGTCCTTTGCATGGTGGCAGCGCTTAGGCTATGCTCGCAGATGTTGGGTCTACGCATTACAACCCAGTGAGTATACCTTGATTGCCAGGATAGTGGGCAGTTAAATGGCTGTAGGGTGGCATAGGTGATTCGACGAATCTAGTGCTTTGTGACTAGGTTGGTTACGACCATCTCATCTGTTTGCCTTAGGCTGGTCTAACCATCTGATTGATAGTAATCGTCGGGTACCAGTCTTCGACAGTCGGCGTGATGCGGAAAGAAGGAGAGTTAAACCAAAAGACCTTTGACCTTTTACTATCGAGGCTTTGGTGGCGAGACACGCCAATTTGGATGTATACTGTTTGTTAGGGGCATGTCACTAGCTCTCATATCTGTTTGCCTTTCACTAGTTGAGGGAGGGGTCAGGTGGGACCATAACCACTGTAAAAATGTGGACAATAGCATTTGTGTATAGAGATATTTGAAAAGGCTCCCAACCGAGTTCCGTGTATTTGAGATATCCCTATTATGGAACCCGGTGCATAGAAGATAATACGTGCGGATACATGCATACTGTTCCCGGATGGTGTATCATCGAGGTTGAGGCATCGAGTATGATTGATGATATGTACATGAGAAATTCTAGATATATGCATGTATGCTCTGCGTCGTGTATCGTAGACTCTAGGGCATTACCCTGTGATGGAATTTGATTTGATCGAATGATTCGAGGGAGGCGGTCCGTACGCTTACGTAACATGGTTATGGCGGGTCTATGCGAAACGTAGTGTTTTTATATTGGGATCCATACATCGCCCGACGTAGGATGAGGCACCACGTATATTTCTATGGCGTTATGGCGGAGACCGTGTGAGTGGGTTACCATGGGGTATATCTTAATAATTGGGGGTAGCTACATATATATATTATTAGGTTAATCTACTAGGGAGTAGATGGGTACGACGTGTGTGTAAGCCTTGAGTGCTATAAACATAAGTTACCTAATAAATAAGAAAACGTTACGAGACGATATATGTAGGGTTTTCTAGAATGTATAGTTTAAATCCAGTCACCAGATATATGATAGCCTTGTGTTTTAACCCCCTCCTTATAACATACTCGTAGGTTATACTTGCGCAGAGATATGATAGCTTTGGATACTGGTTTGGCACTATTATTATCTGGGTAAGGATGTATTTTGATTATATTATATTTTGTACTATTCCACTGTGAGATGTTTTCCAAGCTTTGAAATGTTTATTTTCTCTGACTTTTCTGCAGGGTACTAGACAAATCCACACGAGTTTTAATAGATTAGAATTTTAAAACAATTCGGTCTATCGGAATTCGGATTGTTACAAATGGTTTACCTCCAATGTGGTTAAAACATATGAGTGAATGACGACTTGCGGGGTAGAGAAGAACAAGATAGATAAGGAGGATGAATGCTCCTTATAAGATCCAAGATCTGGTCGATAGACATAAATACCGCTTCAGGGAGAGAGCCATTGCGTGGCTCAACTCTCTCATCAAGATGAGGGAAAGTAGATGGCCCAACTCGTGAAGTACGACCTCGACCTGTCATCAGCTGAAAATTAAAAGATGACAGGATTATACATAATGGTAAGATATTATACATGTATTCAACTTATAAGGAATAATTCAGAACTTTACAATTATTACATACCTAGATGTATTCATCATTTATATATATCCTAAAGCAAGGAATAAGTTAAAGGAAACAAATTTTGGAACAATCTCAATTTAAGGAAGAGGAAATAGGGACCGATGTCAACACTCATATTGTATATCGATGTATTGTATTTGCTCATGTTTTATTCCGCATTAATCACTTTTTGTTCCATACTTAGCACTGATACCAAGCTGTAACGCTCCACCATCGACCCACAATAGTAAAGAGCATCAACAAGTTATGCCATCTATAAAAGTGGATAATATGGCTGGTTAGGAGCGACCAACCATATGTCTTGTATCAAATAAACATCAGAGTGTCGATCAGTGCTCTTTTTATTCATGTGTCTCAACAATCTTAATCTTTATTTTTATCTAATACAATAACGTGATCTAGAACAAAAAGTAATTAATTAATCCATCACTGATCACGGAATAGATAAACCTGCAATATATACAAATACAATTGTCATACAATACATGCTATTATAAAACTATGATATACAACCATATTATATATGCATCAAGTCAAAACAATAGTGTACAAAAGTCACAGTACATGGATTTGTCAAATATCAACACAAAACGACACTAACCATGATGCCCAGAAGAAGACTAGGGATCAAAAGCAGTAGTAGTATCATGATTATAACCTACATAGAGAACCTAAAAAGCTTAGTCTGACCCAAGCTTTATCACACACAGGTCGGTCCAGATTAATAGTGAGAATAAATATACAACAATAGCACAAGGACATAAATGGGCAACGTTTCATCCAGAAGAGTAAGTAAGGTAAACTCAATGGATGTAGTAACATTATAAGTTTAATAAACATCAATGAGAATGGTCCATCTAGGGTATGTACCAAGCTATAAGCTATGCATAAAGTATCTTCACCAAAAATATTAAAGCTCAATACACCAAATACACCAAAAGACAACACATATAAAACTCAATTAAGTTTAAATGTTTCTAATATGATCTCAACAACAATCACTATGTATCGTCATAAGTATGGATAAGAATACAATACCAACCAACTACCAGAATATGACCACAAGATCAAAATCACCAAAACAACGAATTAAGTCTAATATAATAATATTTGATTAAAGCCCCATTAACACCAAATCACCAATATATATGACCTTAAGGTCAAAATCATCTACGCGACAAATTCACCAAGCAACATTCAGATCTGAAATAACATAATATTACACGTGTAAATAAGCTCCCCCATCCTTTCCAATTACTACATACATATTTTAATTTAGGCGCCTAACACTATGACCCACCATCAATTGTAATTTTAACACAACGACACCCCGCCATGTGTAACACAACAACCCCTATAATGCGTAACCTGATGCTTCAACCCCCCACGGGACTAAGCAACTATGTATATGAGGCACCCCCGGTCTAGCCTCCCCTCGAAGTGAGTACTGACACAACAACAAACACCAAATAATGTGTTACAGCCTTACCTCAGTAACATGAAAAGTGAAGGCAATATGACCCATAACGTACATTTCACCAATAGTTTTACTTCTAATCAACTTACTTCTTAACAGAGAATGCGCAATCATCGAATTATTTCAATCGACAAATAATCTTAATCAACAAGTCAGGAATTAACCAATTTAATTAATCTACATGTCTCATACCACGTAATGGATTATATCGTTTAAATCACATTATCCCTTCTTGAAGGTGAAAATTGTACATTTTTAATATATAGAAAATGCTTCAATCTTGCGGAAATATGATAATAAAACGAATTCGAAAACCCATTGAATTTATTCTTTAAAACCTTTTGTAATTTCAAAATATATTTATACTCTTGCTTTATGATATTTTTAGTTAAGTAAACAAAACCATGAAATCATTTTGTCCCAATGCTATAGAGAAATCAATATGTATATAGCTAGGTAAAAAAATATTGAACCATGCATGAGGATGAAAACCCATCACAATAAATCATGATAATACATCCTATACATCATCAAGATCTGCATGGATTTCTTAAGATATAGGGTTATGTTGCTTGGAAGAAGCCATAGAAATCAAAGTGATTAGGCTTCAAGAATTTCAACAGAGAAAAATCATAAAATATGAAGATTCAGGAAGCAACATATGCAGTAGGTAAAGGAACCACCTGCACATATTTACGTTGTGTTGGTCGGCTCATGGGTTGAACCTTCTATAGTGTGTGTCGACCCTAAGGTTGACATCACTATGGTATAACTCGACCCAAGGGTCTACCCATCCTGCTGGAATTCTACAGGCTCTTAGCGCGGTCTGATTGCAATTTTAACAACGATTTTCAAAAAATAAATGATTTCAAAATAATCAAAAAATTTACAGTCACAGAGATAGAAAACTCAACTAGGAAACGCAACATCAACTACACAATTTCATAAAGGACTGAACAAGATATAATAGCTCAAAGTAGCACCTTTGAATTGTTTATACAACAAAGACACAACATAAATGAAAATCAAATGAATTACAACAAACAACATACTAACTAAACCCAAAAAGATTATTGAAAATCAATGTAAATTAGAAGTGTGAGATTTCACTCCCTTTGAATCATGATATAACAAGTTTTACTGTGATTTGGAGCAATTTGAGGCTTTATTGCTTTTGAGAGGTCGCTTTCTCACTTGTAGAGAAGGCTATAGCAACATGCACAACCTACTGCAACATACAACAATATTTCAAAAAAATCAGAGAATTAGACGGAACCAAATTTTGTTTTATGAAGAGATTAATAGCAATAGATGATAATCAACCACTTAAATTTACTAATTTGAGAAATTTTAGGGGCTTGGGTTTACTTAGCCATGGATCTCTCTTAGTTTAACTTTACCATGGTTTGCAAAATGGGAGAAGGACTTCTCTAGAGAAAACTATGTACAGTAAGTGTTTTCTTTGGACTTTTCTCTCCCTAATCAACAATTAGTAGTGCAAATATAGTAATTAGGCCCAATATTGAGTAATTAGGCTAGCAAATGTGTGAATAGACAACTTAATACTAGTTTTAGCCTATTTTTACCTAGTTATCACATATTTACATTAGTTCTTCATCTAACTTGCCACTTGTAACGTCATGAAATCTTAATAAGATTACAAACAATATTTGTAAAGCAATTTCAAAGCTTTCTATCTTTACTTTAGTGATGTTACACTGTAATTTACAAACGATACAAAATATTGATAATTTACCTTTGACTTATGTATTTCTTACAACATAAAAAAATTAAAAACATTTTATTATCACTATTATAACTACACAAATCGCAAAAAATTATAATTGTTTTATTATTTATTCTTATAGACATTTTACAATCAATATACATTTATATATTTTATTTTAACTATTTCCCCCCGAAGACTCAATTTATACGAAAAATTCAATATTTACTATTATATTTGACTTGTTATATCAATTGAAGTGCAAACCACATGTACATAAGCTTTATAATAAAAGATTCACATAATATAATACTTTTGAGCTTTTATTCTCTATTATAGAAATTTATTATTATATATTATATCGATTTATGAGGCCAAAATATATTCCCTCACATATATGTATTAGGAACAAAATTTTTCTTCAAGTAAATTAATAAAAATATGTATGTACATATACAATTTGAAAATCTAATATCAATTTTACTTAGTTTCCACCGTTTTGCACAACCAAAATCCCATTTTATTTTATCGTTTATCCACAATTGCAATTTAGTTATCACCAAGCCTCTGTTTAATCATTTAAAATGATTATCTTTCTCTCCATAATAAAATTCCAAGATACTTGTTTAAAAGCATAACTTATTCAGTTACGTCAAATTATCAAATTATTTGGAATATAAATTTGATTATCACATTAAAATTCATGTTATCAACTATTAATAATATAGCAGGTAAGCGTCGAAAACCATGGTTATTAAAAAAATTCTTAAATAAATTATATTTTAATTTCTAAAATTCGTACAGCCGTTCCGGTATGTATCATTCAACCTATAACGATTTTCAAAATCTATGGCAAATTGAAGTGTAGGAATAGAATACAAACAACATTACACACAAATAAGCACACATAATAACAATCACTTAAAAAAAATGGTGTCATGTATCATAAGTGTGTGTCACACATGCACAAAATACATAAAAAAATTAGCGATTTTTTTAAACAATCCTAACACTTCATATGACTTTGCAATAGTGTTAATTTACTTAATGATTAGTTTATCATGAATAAGAAAACTCACTTGATATTCGTAGTTACCAAGGCGACTGGATTTAAACTAAAATCAAATAGCGTTTAATTTTAGTATAAATCCCAAGAGGCTCTGAAAAAGACCAGTCTAATTCTGAAATGTATGTACATCAATACGAGTTCAACAGTCCCGACAGTATCCAATTTTGCCCTCGTACTAATAAGTTATACATTTTATAAAAAATTGATTTTGTTAACCATAATTAACAATTAAGTTACCCCGCTAAGGACAACTTCCTCAGAACCAAAAATGTGCTCCTACTTGCACATATTGAACCCACCGTTGACATCACCTCTCTCTTCCTCGCTCCTCCCACATGCCACCATTCGATATTCCAAATTAATCACCCTCTTTAATATCAATCACCCTCTTTTCCTTTGCCTACCACACCTCCTCATTACAATGCTACCACATTCGCACTCCCCCATGAAAAACTGACCTTGGTCACCCTCGCATAGCTACAAACAATACAAGAAGATATGGCTATTCTAATGGAAGAAGGCCATTGGAAGTCGTTGGAATAGCTTTTGGAATAAAGTTCACGACTTCCAACGGCTTCTAGCGGAATCCATAGACCCTTTACAACAACGGTTCCAATGGCTTCCAACAGTATCGCGCCATTGGGAACCATTTAAAAACCATGACCAAATAGCCGTGGGAAACCGCTGATAGACGTTGGAAATACTGGGTTGTTTTTATGTATAAAAGTAAGTAAACAACCTTCCAGCCACCCCATTTCCAATTCATTCCATTTCCAATCCATTTCCAACCAATTTCACATATATTCGAAATATATATACCAATAACAATATAAACAACCAAAATAAATCGCAGAAACATCAATATACATAAAACAAATCATCCAAACATCCAAAAATCATCAAAATATACAAACCATCACCCACTCTGTACCATCTAAATATCCAAACATCCAAACATGTCTACAAACAGTACCAATATATACAAACCATCAAAATACATCCAAACATGTCTCATCCACTCCGTACAAATATATATGACATCAAAACAAATCACTTCTCCAAGCCAAAAAAAACATACATCAAGCTGCATCATGTTCATCGCTATGTCCTCCAGCAGCAAATGATGAAGGAAAACTACTATAATTATGCATGTACTCCGCACCCTTTTGATTCAGTTGCTCAATTTGCATAGCCTGCACACGATTCCGGACCTGCAGCTGCTCAATCAACATTCGCATCTCCCTAATTTCTTCTTTGTCCTCGGCCTTCTTAGCTTGTGAAACTTGCAAATAAAAGTATAGAAGGAAACAATCAACATATACTCTTGAAATATTCAATCGTCTAAAGCTTAGGCTTCAAGTAAAAAACCGACGAGATAACTGTTCGACACTACCCTCCCCCGCATGTGGGGGTAATTCTACGTCGTCTAGGGCCAGAGCCAGAGCCTGAAGCAGGGTCAAACATAATATACCTGCAACATAGATATAAAATAGGATTTCAAATGCCACAGTTGATATATCGTACATTAATAAATCATCCTAGAACTTTATCAAATTTTGTTATAAAATGTGCAAATAATATGAATATGAGCAACACAACATGATTGAATAATGATACATTTTGAGAACATGTAATTAAGTAGAAAAAGATTGCTAATATGCGACAAAACATAAATATTTTGAGAATATTTTTCTTTAAACATGATTTAATAATTTTTCTAAACTCAATATAGTCGAAATTGAAAGAAATTAATTTGTATTAACATTTGATGGTAATGATATTTGATATTCTTTGACCTAATATTTTGGTTGCAATCATTAAAATGATTACATCTTCAATGTATAGTGAAGAATGAACATTTCATTTCCACAAAAATAAAATCATTATGAAATAAAAGCATAATATCAAATTGTTTAAGAAGGCTAATATTGCAAAGTGAATTCAAAAAAAATTACACTAAACTTGTGCATAAAAGTTTAAATTTTCTTTATGCAGAACTATTTTTATATTTTCTTTTACTTCATTCCTAAAAATTTTCTTACAACTTAATTTTCCTGTTATATTTTTTTTTAAGAGAAAAAAGAAAAGGACCGACTTTACCTCTATTTAATTATATATAATAACTTACGTTCTACTAATAAATTAAATGACATGGTCATATCTAAAAAAATCAACTGAAAATTGTTTTTGGTAGAAATCGTAAGGAATATAAAATTATAATTACAACATAAAAATTCTTATATTGATTTTACCATTATTACCATTTTAAATCTACACACTAACCAAACCAATAAAATTATAAAATATTTCCTTTTTCGGTAGTTTAAATGGAATTTATGTTTCACATAACAATTATTTTTTATTATAATAATTTTGAAAAATTAATAATTTACCTTTATATATTTATTTTACTAACATATTGCTATTTTAAAATGCTAACAATTCATGGCAACAATTTTTTGCATTTAAGGGTTCGATTAGGTTGCATTGTAAGAATGCAAAAACAAGGCATATGCTATACATGCTAAAAATTTCTAGGCATTTGATCAATATGGTGATATAAATAGGAATTAAGTAACATGATGTAATATATGTATACAAACAACTAGAAATGAAGTAAAATTCATATTAAACTCAAAATTAATTGGAAACCTAAAAATTAGGTTTACGAAGATTACCTAATTTCGAGGGCAACAAGCGTGGTGATAGGTAAGAGAAGCTTGTAGATGATGTCAGAGGTGCTAACGGTGGTTGTTGGGGGTGGAGGAACCAAAATTAAAGAAGGTGAGTGTAACACCCCGTATTTTCAATGATCATATAAGTAACAAATCAGAGAATAATTAATTTTTAAAAAAAGAATCAAGGGAAATGGGTTGCACCACTGCGTTCGTCTTGAAATTCTGCTTGGAAACGAGTCCGAGTTTTCGAGAAACAGAGTCCGTATGAGGGAGATATGGCCCTCCGAAGTTTCAGAGAATTTCAGAATAAAAAACAGCTCTAAATTCGAATTCGAAATTCGAATTCAAACCCAGAAGCGGGCTGGGCGGGAAAGTTCCCACCCAGGACCCAGGTCGACTGGGTGGTCGACTGGGTAGTCGACCTCCCCAGGGCCAGGTCGACCATAGTGTCGACCTGGGGGTCGGCCTGCTCCCAAAACCCACTTTCTGAACCTGATGCATTTTGATGTATTTAGACTCATTTTCTATCTAGATTCATCTGCCTAATCCTATATAAACAGCCCCCTAGCCTCATTTCTTCTACACAATTTCATTCTGTCTATATTCTGCCTCTGTTCTAATTAAAAATAAAAATGGCGTCGCTACCCTGCTGGAATAAAAACTGGGACTGATGCATCTTCTTCCAACCTGAATAGAATTAGAAGCTAAATAAAATTTCAAATCCAAGTTTAGAGCTTCAACAACAATTCAGCCTTTCTGCATCAACACTAGTTTATTATCCTTTCTTAAAACCACGAAAGGCAAGTACAGTTATTTTCGGCTATAAACGTTAATTATGATTGTGACATGAACTGTAAATCTGAATTTGAGATTATGACTGTTCTGTTCTGTTTAGATCTATCTTATTCTGTATCTCTTTCTTCTTTCTGTTCTATAGCCAGGCTACTACGAGCCTGCGCCTCATCTCATAAGAGATTAACGCACGAACGTTAAAATGTTTGGGACAAATAATGATTGATGCATAATTGGGCAGGACTGATTCGAGGAGATGACATAAAATCTGTGGCATATAATTGGACATGTGGCATATTTAACATATGACTTGAGATTGAGGCATAAAATATATTGGACATATGACTTGGGATTCGGGGCATAGATTGAACCGTAAACATGAAACTAATTTAGATACATAGTACATGTTGTAATCTAGATCTGTAGTTAATTTGAGAAATAAACATATATTAGATCTAGATCTGTTCATACTAGGTATGATAATCTGTGATTTGGGAGAAGGGGAATTATAAGACAACTTGAAACTTGGGGGGCATAATGCATGTTTTAAATCAAGGTCTGATGTTAGAGTTTAAAGGTAATTTACAACATGTTATGCATGAACAGGTAATTCATGTTGAGGACATACTACATGTTATAGTTTAGAAACCTAGATTTTTGGACATATTCTTTTATGTAAAAATTCATGACTTGAAAAAAAAGGGATATGCGACTTAGGCGTAAAGACCTATACAAAAATAGGATAACTATTAATGTGAATGTGCCTAAATAAGGGTTTTTGGATATCTGGCATTATAGGCTATAATCTGGCATAATTCATGTTGTTTATCGTGATTTATGGAGAATATTCTTTACTGTGTAATGTTTGATTAGGAGTATATGTGGCAAGTGAGTTTAGGCTAAATTTATGATTAGGCAAGATATGATATATATATATATATATATAATTTGCCAAATCTGTTATCTGCTAAATCTGTTATATTGCCTAATTCTGCTAGTTCTGTCATATTGCCTAAACTGCTAATTAGATTTAATTGCCTAATCTACTAATTATGTTAACTTGCCTTATCTGCTAAATCTGCTAAATAGCCTAATCTGCAAGATCTGTTATCTGTTGAATGACGTAATCTGTTAGAACTGAAATGCTGAAATTTGAAGTATGTGAATCTGTAGGCTCTACTTAAAATTGAGCAAAACTTGTTAATAGAACCTCGAGTAATCTGCTGTAACTCGTACAGAAGTTTAATCTGTTAAATAAACAGAATTAGTCTGATATTTGAAAAATCTGTATTGGAATGAATTGGCTATGACACGAGGTTAGACTCTGTTTGCGGTAGAAGCCTGCCCGGAACCAACCGGCTTAACCAGCGACCACAAACTGTCAGTCTAATGTGAGAGGTCGTGGGCATAACTAAAATATGCTTAGACACGAGGTTAGTTCTGGCTTGTGGCAGAAGTCTGCCCGGAACCGCCCGGCATATCCAGCGGCCACAAGCTACCGACCTAATGTGAGAGGTCTGTGCATTAATATTTAATTAATGCAAATCTGGGATAAATATGATGTCTAAAACGTGTTGGGTGGATAGGGTTGAACCAATTGGACTAATGAATTTAACAAACCCGTTCGTGAATCTATATGCCCAATTAAAAAGTTAGACAAATCTGTAAATCTGTTAAATCCGTATATCTGATCTGTTAGTCTGAAAACTTGTCTGATCTGTGAACTAGTTGATCTGAACTTTGTATGTTTGAACTTGTAAACAAGTTAATCTGAAATCTATTAGTCTGGGGACACAAGGTTAGGAGGGAAATTACTTGTGTCATCTGTTGTTTGGGACCCATATTAGTCAGTAACCCTTTCTGGTATCAAAACTTTGACCCAACAGTAGGTAGGGTCCGGGCACGCTTACTGAACTAATTATAAGTGGTTCATTCTGATAATGGCGAGGGGTGTTGATGGTGCATTCCAACTGGGTCATGTGCGTGCATGGATTCCGGTCTGCCTCTGAGGATGTAAGGCGTCGTGACATCTATAAATAGGCCTGTGCCAATTGCTTGTCACTTTAGGGAGTGATACACCCTATTGTGGAGCCGACACAGGGTATTTATGTATTAGGGAGCCGATCGCTTGGGGTAGGGTTTTAGGGTACACTTAGTTCTGTCTGTTTCTGTTGGTACCGTCTGTTTCTGTTGGGTGGCAACACCTGTCTGCGTGGTACCGTCTGTTCGGGTGGTAGAGGCCCATTTACTAGTGTACACCTAATTCTACATTCTGTTTCTGTAGGGAGTAATCTGCTTCTGTCTGTTTCTGTTCGGGTGGTAAAGGCCCATTATTAACGTTATGTTTCTGTCTGTTTCTGTTCGGGTGGTAAGGCCCATTATTAGCTTTCTGTTTCTGTGGAAATTATTCTGTTCCTGTTTCTGCTTCAGTTTAGACATTAGGGTGACACCTAATCCTGTTATACTAGTATTAGTGCAGAGAAATGAAAAGTAATATTATTATGTTTCTTCTGTTTAACCTAAGTACATCTGCTGCTCCTGTTACTGTTATCCCTTATCCAGTTTTATTTGCATGCCATGATTATTATTATCTGTTCATATGCTGAAAGTCACTGGACATGCCAGACTTTATGTCTGACCTTACTTGTTTTCGCCCCTTTTCTTCCGTTTCCCCCCTAGGTTTTCCAAGGAGGAAATGCTTTAGCTTGATCCGGATTTCTTCTCCTTGAAGTACTCAGAGTGCTTAAAGTATGGCTTGACTCTTTATGGCAGCTTCTGTGGGGATTATGACTTTAAAGTTTTGTACTCTGATGATTTTGCTGAACAAGACTGATATTTATGTACTTGAGTTTTTGGTAAAGATGTAACCAAACTGATTTCTGTTTTCCGCTGTAATAAAGTTATAGTATTGTTTATCTGTCTTGTAAATTTCTGTTCTGTCTACTAAAACGCTCCACCAAAGTTAAGGCATTCCCTTTGTGAGTGTCCTTAATGGAGGTGGGGTGTTACACTTGGTATCAGAGCTGAAGGTTACCAAATTGGGTAAAGTTTTTGAAAACTATTTTCAAAAAGGTTTTAAAAAGGAAGTATTTTCAAAAATAAAGTTTATTTTGAAAAACATAATCCCCGGAAAAGCCATATATCTATCTTTTCTGTTCTCCATTTTAAATCTTTTTCTTTCATTCCAGCATGTCTGGGAATCTTAACTTTCCAGAGGGCATGCCAATACCTGGCTGGTTCAGAAGGTACTTAGAGGCTAGGGCTAACGATACAGGCCCAGCAGATATTCCTCCTCCAGTTGCAGCGATTCCTCCTCCTCCACCCCCTACTCGTGCAATTGCTTTTTCAAAGATCTGTAAGGATTTTAGAGCCATGGGTGGAAAGGATTTCAAGGGAACTGAATCATTCGTAGAGGCAAGGAACTGGCTCAAAGAGACTGAGGATTTGTTCGTTATCTTCGAGGTGGACGATAGGCAGAAGGTACAATTGGCGGTGTGGTTGTTCAAGGACGAAGCTTCCTATTGGTGGGAAATCACTAACGCCGAAAGGCCGATTGAAACATGGATGGATTTCAGAACAAGGTTTGAGACGAAATTCCTATCGCAAGCTGAACGAAGTCTACAACTGGAAAAGTTCTTATCTCTTAAGCAAGGAAGTATTACGGTCAGGGAATACGTTAATAGTTCAACCAACTAGCTAGGTTCGGACTAGATTTAGTCAACACTCAGCATAAAAAGGCTCTCCGCTTTGTTAAAGGATTAAACGAGCCACTGCACAGCCTAGCCATGACCCATGTACCTATGGGAGCGACTTACGAGAGATTGGTGGATATGGCACTGCTGCACGAGGAAGACAACGGCAAGAAAGAAGAGGCAAAGAAGGAAGAACCACAGAACAAGAAAGCATGGCCCAAAAAGGAAACACAAAAGAAGGGTGAAAAGTCTGAAGATAAGAAGGAGAAAAAGTGCTTTACTTGTGGGAGCTCGACTCATCTGAACAAGGATTGCAGAAAAAGAAAGGGCACTTGCTCCAACTGTGGTGAGATGGGACACTTCACTAGGGACTGTCCGAAGAAACGAGGACAAGGGCAGAGGGCAGGACCGACTTCTGGAAGGCAGGCGAACACTCTCGAGGCTACTGGATAGGATAGAAGTAGGAAAACTTTCTGTAGGAGGTTTAATTTCTTTATCTGATTTTTGGGTTAAAACTCTTTTCTGATTCTGGCATTTCGATTCTGTAATCAGTACTCTGTACTTGAATACTAGTATTGTTTCTGATTCCATTGTAGACTCAGACCCATAAGGGTTATGACTCATCTAAGCTTGGTAAGTTGGGTATCTGTGTTGAGCGTTAAGTTGACTACGACGCATACATTCTGGGTTTTATCATGCTTAGTTCCCTAAGAATCATTTAGTAATCTGCTTTGTACCGGTAATCGGTAAATATCTGAATATTTCTGATAAGGTTGAGATTTCCAGTTTTGACATTGTCTAAAGAGGGTAATCCTCTGGGTGTCAATCCGATGTTGATTTCGGTCTTCGGGGTTGATACTTAGGGAAGTTTTTCTCTCAACCAAGGTCTAATGGAAACCAAGTTTTTGTTTAACTACACTCGCTCCCATCACTCGACTGTATCCTATCAATCGAGTCTTCGACCTATAGATAGGAATCCTATGGATGTAAACATGTGTTTGAGACATGTTATGTTTGATGGTTGCAAGTGGATACAAGTGGTTGCTCGTGGATGCATACACACACACTAGGCACTAGATCGGATCGAAAACAATCTCATACTGCATATGGATGTGTGAGCATTTTTCAATTTTTGTGGATGTAAAATGATTGATTCATCACATGGATGTTGCATATGAATGAGTGGTTGTCACTCATATAAGAATGATAGGTATTAAATAGTAAAATTGCATACATGTTGGACTCATGGCACAAACATAATTCGCATTAAGAAGGTCAATTGAATAAGTGGACCGCCTGATCTTTGCATTAGATAAGGAACATATACACACACTTTTGCATATGTTCATACAACATTGGAAGTTTTCTAAGGACAATGGATGCTTGTGGATGATGGTTGAGTAGATGGATGACTGGATGGTAGGACACATTCTTCTCAACTTGAAGATTTCAGGGACGAAATCCTTTAAGGAGGGGAGAACGTAACACCCCGTATTTTCTGTGATCATACAAGTAACAAATCAGAGAATAATTAATTTTTAAAATAAGAATCAAGGGAAATGGGTTGTGCCATTGTGTTCATCTCAAAATTCTACTTGGAAACGAGTCCGAGTTTTCGAGAAACGGAGTCCGTATTAGGGAGATATGGCCCTCCGAAGTTTCAGAGAATTTCAGAATAAAAAACAGCTCGAAATTCGAATTCGAAATTCGAATTCAAACCCAGAAGCGGGCTGGGCGGGAAAGTTCCCGCCCAGGACCCAGGTCGACTGGGTGGTCGACTGGGTAGTCGACCTCCCTAGGGCCAGGTCGACCATAGTGTCGACCTGAGGGGGACCAGGTCGACCATAGTGTCGACCTGGGGGTCGACCTGCTCCCGAAACCCACTTTCTGAACCTGATGCATTCTGATGTATTTAGACTCGTTTTCTGTCTAGATTCGTCCGCCTAATCCTATATAAACAGCCCCTAGCCTCATTTCCTCTACACAATTTCATTCTGTCTATATTCTGCCTCTGTTCTAATTAAAAATAAAAATGGCGTCGCTACCCTGCTGGAATCAAAACTGGGACTGATGCATCTTCTTCCAACCTGAATAGAATTAGAAGCTAAATCAAATTTCAAATCCAAGTTTAGAGCTTCAAAAACAATTCAGCCTTTCTGCATCAACACTAGTTTATTATCCTTTCTTAAAACCATGAAAGACAAGTACAGTTATTTTCCGCTATAAACGTTAATTATGATTGTGACATGAACTGTAAATCTGAATTTGAGATTATGTCTGTTCTGTTCTGTTTAGATCTATCTTATTCTGTATCTCTTTCTTCTTTCTGTTCTATAGCCAGGCTACTACGAGCCTGCGCCTCATCTCATAAGAGATTAACGCACGAACGTTAAAATGTTAGGGACAATTAATGATTGATGCATAATTGGGCAGGACTGATTCGAGGACATGACATAAAATCTGTGGCATATAATTGGACATGTGGCATATTTAACATATGACTTGAGATTGAGGCATAAAGTATATTGGACTTATGACTTAGGATTCAGGGCGTAGATTTAACCGTAAACATGAAACTAATTTAGATACATAGTACATATTGTAATCTAGATCTGTAGTTAATTTGAGAAATAAACATATATTAGATCTAGATCTGTTCATACTAGGTATGATAATCTGTGATTTGGGAGAAGGGGAATTATAGGACAACTTGAAACTTGGGGCATAATGCATGTTTTAAATCAAGGTCTGATGTTAGAGTTTAAAGGTAATTTACAACATGTTATGCATGAATAGATAATGCATGTTGAGGACATACTACATGTTATAGTTTAGAAACCTAGATTTTTGGACATATTCTTTTATGTAAAAATTCATGACTTGAAAAAAAAGGGATATGTGACTTAGGCGTAAAGACCTATACAAAAATAGGATAACATTAATGTGAATGCACCTAAATTAGGGTTTTTGGATATCTGGCATTATAGGCTGTAATTTGGCATAATTCATATTGTTTATCGTGATTTATGGAGAATATTCTGTACTGTGTAATGTTTGATTAGGAGTATATGTGGCAAGTGAGTTTAGGCTAAATTTATGATTAGGCAAGATATGATATATATATATATATAATCCGCTAAATCTGTTATCTGCTAAATCTGTTATATTTCCTAATTCTGCTAGTTCGGTTATATTGCCTAAACTGCTAATTAGATTTAATAGCCTAATCTGCTAATTATGTTAACTTGCCTTATCTGCTAAATCTGCTAAATAGCCTAATCTGCAAGATCTGCTATCTGTTTAATCTGTTGAATGACGTAATCTGTTAGAACTGAAATGCTGAAATTTGAAGTATGTAAATCTGTAGGCTCTACTTAAAATTGAGCAAAACTTGTTAATAGAACCTCGAGTAATCTGTTGTAACTTGTACAGAAGTTTAATTTGTTAAATAAACAAAATTAGTCAGATATCTGACAAATCTGTATTGGAATGAATTGGCTATGACACGAGGTTAGACTCTGTTTGCAGTAGAAGCCTGCCCGGAACCAACCGGCTTAACCAGCGACCGCAAACTGTCAGTCTAATGTGAGAGGTCGTAGGCATAACTAAAATATGCTTAGACACGAGGTTAGGTCTGGCTTGTGGCAGAAGTCTGCCCGGAACCGCCCGGCATATCCAGCGGCCACAAGCTACCGACCTAATGTGAGAGGTCTGTGCATTAATATTTAATTAATGCAAATCTGGGATAAATATGATGTCTAAAACGTGTTGGGTGGATAGGGTTGAACCAATTGGACTAATGAATTTAACAAACCCGTTCGTGAATCTGTAGGCCCAATTACAAAGTTAGACAAATCTGTAAATCTATTAAATCAGTATATCTGATCTGTTAGTCTGAAAACTTATCTGATCTGTGAACTAGTTGATATGAACTTTGTATGTTTGAGCTTGTAAACAAGTTAATCTGAAATCTGTTAGTCTGGGGACACAAGGTTAGGAGGGAAATTACTTTTTTCATCTGTTGTTTGGGACCCATATTAGTCAGTAACCCTTTTTGGTATCAAAACTTTGACACAACAGTAGGTAGGGTCCAGGCACGCTTACTGAACTAATTATAAGTGGTTCATTCTGATAATGACAAAGGGTGTTGATGGTGCATTCCAACTGGGTCATGTACGTGCATGGATCCCGGTCTGCCTTTGAGGATGTAAGACGCCGTGACATCTGTAAATAGGCCTGTGCCAATTGGTTGTCACTTTAGGGAGTGATACACCCTATTGTGGAGCCGACACAGGGTATTTATGTATTAGGGAGCCGATCGCTTGGGGTAGGGTTTTAGGGTACACTTAGTTCTGTCTGTATCTGTTGGTACTGTCTGTTTGTGTTGGGTGGCAACACCTGTCTGCATGGTACCGTCTGTTCAGGTGGTAAAGGCCCATTTACTAGTGTACACCTAATTCTACATTCTGTTTCCGTAGGGAGCAATCTGTTTCTGTCTGTTTCTGTTCGGGTGGTAAAGGCCCATTATTAACATTCTGTTTTTGTCTGTTTCTGTTCGGGTGGTAAGGCCCATTATTAGCTTTCTGTTTCTGTGGAAATTATTCTGTTCCTGTTTCTGCTTCAGTTTAGACATTAGGGTGACACCTAATCCTGTTATACTAGTATTAGTGCAGAGAAATGAAAAGTAATATTATTCTGTTTCTTCTGTTTAACCTAAGTACATCTGCTGCTCCTGTTACTGTTATCCCTCATCCAGTTTTATTTGCATGCCATGATTATTATTATCTGTTCATATGCTGAAAGTCACTGGACTTGCCAGACTTTATGTCTAACCTTGCTTGTTTTCGCCCCTTTTCTTCGGTTTCCCCCCTAGGTTTTCCAAGGAGGAAATACTTTAGCTTGATTCGGATTTCTTCTCCTTGAAGTACTCAGAGTGCTTAAAGTATGGCTTGACTCTTTATGGCAGCTTCTGTGGGGATTATGACTTTAAAGTTTTGTACTCTGGTGATTTTGCTGAACAAGACTGATATTTATGTACTTGAGTTTTTGGTAAAGATGTAACCAAACTGATTTCTGTTTTCCGCTGTAATAAAGTTATAGTATTGTTTATCTGTCTTGTAAATTTCTATTCTGTCTACTAAAACGCTCCACCAAAGTTAAGGCATTCCCTTAGTGAGTGACCTTAATGGAGGTGGGATGTTACAATGAGATGGTAGAAAGGTAAGAGAAATTGAACTGGGGGTAGGAGGATTAAAAAATGAGCAGCAGGTCGTGCTCTTTGGAACAAATGCAGGAAAATTTCCAGCGGCCGCCAACGGTCTTTATTCTATTGGTTTCCAATGGCTTCCAACAGTCCCTTAATAGCCGCTAGAGGCCGTTGGAAATGGGGTGTTGGAATAGACTATTTATCCAGTAGTGAAAAGGATGACATTTTATTGCTCAAAATCCCATACAAGTCAAAGATGAGATGATACTCTCCTGTCTAAACCCCAATCCGAGCCCCGAATATGCAAATTCACATTTCATTACTCACCAATCACAATCCTAGTTCAAGGCTATAAAGTGACTTTGGACATTAATACACAACAAAATTGATAGCGAAAGGTAAAGCAAGGCCACATGAGTCTAAAGACTAAAGTTTTACAAATTTTCATTGAGTAAAAATGCTTTTATGAATATTTACAATAGCACCATGATTTAACAAGTGCATGAGGAAGATGGTTTAGCTAAATAAAGCAAAAAGGAGGGGAGGTAGGCTCGGTTGGAAAGGTGAGGTGAAAGTAGTGTTGAGTTTTGTTATTCTAACTTTTTCTTATTCTTTTGTTTGGTTCCTAAGGGGTTGAATTTCTTCTAAGAAGATGACTTGAGAAAGAAAAAGGAAGAAATTTCCGCAGCTCTAGTACGGGTGGTGGGGGTTCCTAGCTCCCCAGGAAGAGGGAGAGGGTTCAATTCCCGCCTCACGCACTTTAGTTCAATTAAGGGGGCTTACCATGAGCATAAGCCTGACGACCCCGCGGACCGGGCTAGGTGCACTAGGGGGAGTTTTACGGCAGTGCCGGTTTCTCCACTGAAAAAGTTCTAAAAAAAATGAAGAAGACGTAAGGGAAGAAAAAAAGAAGTGGAGCACGTGGAGTCCACTTTTCGGCAATATCAATAACCAGGCAAATGTTAGCTTAAATTGAATTAAGGTTCACAAGTGTGAAGTTATTGCGTTAATTAAATTTATGAGTTATTTTATTATTATGCTTTTTTCTCATATCAAAATGAGATGTTTAAATTAAATACATTTTAATACACTAACAAAAGAATATAGCGAGATAAGGATCAAGATATACAAAACAAATGCTGTCATTTTTGCGTTTTTTGTCAATAAAAGCTATGAACGTCCGAATTTCGTGAAAGAAAAAATGATGTCCAATTCAGAATACAATATAGTATATATAAAAAAGAAATACCTAGGTTTCATCAACTTTTTATTTCTTAACGATTTATTCAATGTTTAACTAAACATTGTCAATTGAAATTATTGAATCGTTTTTAATTAACATATTATCCCAAATTCTTGTTTTAAGTTAAATTGCAATCGACTATATTAAATTACAATGTTCAAAATTGCGAATCGTTACAACACTTTTTTAGAAAAAGTCAATTTTGGTTAAAATTTTCAAAACTCGAATTTGATTTAAAATTTCAAAATTTTCTTTTTTATTAATCTTGTCTAAATTATGAGTTGACTAGCTTTTTTCTTTTCATGAAATTCCGTTTTCATTTATTCCAAATATGAGTTTTATAGCATGTAAAACACGCCAATGGACATCGTTTGTGTGTTCATATTTACATATCCTATTTTGCTCTTTACTGAGATGTTTATTTGGCTTCTTACAAATTATTTACCACCTTACACCTCAATAATAATTTTAGGTTAGAATTTCAAAATTCTTCTAAAGAAATAAATATACATATATTCCCTATGTCAGCTTTCCATTTTCATTTCCCTAAAGTCTTCTGTCAGTCTCCTTCTCTCCCATTCCTCTTTCACTGTAAAATTTCATCTTTGTATATTTTTAATCTCATCCTCCTTCCCCCTTTAAATAAAAAACAAATTTAAATCCAAGCTTCACTCTCTTTCTCGTTTCAAATCCTAAAAAAAAATCCAAAACCCTAACCCTAATGTTAACCCCTTTATAAACACGGTTCGAAAATTATACATTGAGGGCAACATGATATGATGGATCATGTATTACTCCAGAAAACAGCGTCAGCATGGGCAAAAGTGCCACATACATTGAACATGATATGAATTGTTTACATATATTTGAAACAACACATATGTGTGATATTCCGTTTGCTGTATGGATAATAAACGGTGCAATGTAATGCATGAAGCTGACGTGTCCATTTAAAGCATGCAAGGGTGGTGCACAAACAACCTTTGACCCACGAGCTAGGAGTTCACCCGACCTACGAGCTAAATGTTTAACGACTGACGATCTAAGGGTTTGCATGACCTACGAGCTATCCTTGGCTTGTCCAGTACATTTTTAGATCGTCCATATTGAAGAAGCACGTGTGAAGCCTGGATCATTCATTCATCATTCATACTGCTTTACAACTTAACTCGTTCATACGTTTATATGATATACTGCATATAAGTTTGAATGAAAAGGAACGTTCCAATAATACAAAGCTCAAAGCATGTCGTCCACAACACCTCAAGCTCGTCCATCTTTGGGTCGTGAAAAAATCTTTCATCCAGACCGTGCCATAGTGCGTTGCCATGATACCACAACAGCAAGTATAAGGTCATTGCCACGTTGACAACTCTGCACTTATCATGACCTTTCTCAGCTCATTCAGAGCATAACAACTTCAGGTCATTGAATTTGGGCCATGACCCTTAGGTCTCTAATACTAACAGTAGCTCTTAGCTTTAGACCGTGCTCCCTTCTTCGGCTGTTAAACTTTTAGATTGTGTGGTCATGTTTAAGTCATTCCATATAACTATGACATATACTGCCAGACCGTGTGAATTATATGTTGATCTGTGGAAAAGCATTCATTAGCTTGCACCGAGTTTTAGTCCGTAATTCATTTTAGGACGTGGGCATCTATTTTGGGTCATTACATGCAAGAAAAGTGTCACCCTTAGCTTTAAGGTTGCTGCTTTGTAATATAGTGCAAGAGAACGATCGTGAGTTATAAATGGAGGAAATTGCATATAGTTGTCAACAACAAAGTGTGAGAGAGCTAATCAATATATAGTATGGACGTTTCATTGGGCCATGGAGACCATTGTGCATGACAATAAAAGAAGAATGGTGTGCCCAACATTAGGTCGTAGGAAGGCTCTTTAAACCATGAAAGGTAGTTGTGTACAGTTGTGCACAGTTGGACTGCCAACGATGCGCCAACTATACATCCTAATTTACTGCCAATCCTCCTGAGCTCCTCCTATAAATACCCCACCACACAATCATTTTGAGGGACCGAATTTCGTTCCTACCATGAAGTGCCGCCAAATTTGAAGCTCTCCTCTAACTTCATCAATAGCTTCCAAGGGTCAAACAACTTCCCTTCAACATCAAATTGATCAAATCAAATCCAATCAACATGAGAGCTCTCTCAAATTCAATCAAAACTTCTCTAATCTCCTTCATATGCCATGGAAATTGCTCTAAATCAATTCAAGTGATCTCCAACTGCTACTAATCCTCTCTAAAACCTAGATCTAATGCAAAATCACTATGGAATCCATGAAGATCGTCCACTTGCTAAAGTGATTGAAGATTCATACATCCACCACCTGTGACGAACCGAAATTTCGACCTTCGAAAATCGACATTTAATACCTATTTGTATTCAAATGTCGTAGATTCAAATGTCAGATTCCTAGTTATCGAGGGATATAACACATTAGAAATATCAAAATGAAACAAAACAACTTCTTATTTATATAACATGAGATTATATCAGAGTTTACAACAGATACAACATCAAGGTGCAACACTATTTACAATAACAAGATAACACAGAAGCAGCGAAAACAACTAATCAAGATGAATCCAAAACCAAACTTCATCTTCACTTGGATAGCTCCAAATCAGTAATGCCCACAAAAACCAACCGCTCAACGTAACAGCTAAAGAAGCTCCATGACAATAGCAACTCTGCCAAAGCAAAGACACACTATAAAAGACTCCTAGATGTAGGTTCCAAACACAGCTACTAAACCTGACACTAGGCTGCCCGTGTGGAAATTTATGGCACTCAGAATTTTGTGGGGATACAAATAAACTCCAGGTCAATCATGGGACTAGTGTTAGAACTCAATATATATTTGTTATGTGCAATAAAATTCGCAATGCTTTTTAGAAAATGAAACTAACATAAGGTCTCGTGGCACACACACAAGGTAAACGCACACATGGGCAAGGTTTCTCCTTATGATAGTCGAACATGCTTGATATGCGGAAACCATTTTCCATATTATTATTAGTGCATAGTGTGAAAACAATTTTGCAAATAAATTTATCAATCTTAGCCAATATAACGCCCCATCTCACTATGCTGACATATTCTTGCTAGTAACCAGTAGGCTATACAAATGAAATCGTAAAAGCTCGTCATGGATAACGAATTTCCAAAAATGAATAGGCAAAGGAACTTCCTTACTAAACCAATGGGTAGGCCTCTAGAGGGACGCCCTGAGAACCAAATCGGGCTCTCTTCTAACACGAGGCCAGGTTACCCTTAACTGGGTAACTTAGAGCAAGCCTAAGTGTATCACTTCTAGGTCGTTACCAATCTTTGAACCAAGGCCTCGCAATGTCAACATCCAAATAAAATAGAAGTTACCCACATAGATTAATACCTGGGCTCCATAACATAGTACACCTTTTATGTAGAAGGAAATGACTACCCTTAGCCTCGCTTCATCTTTCCTGTTTTAGGCATTTACTGGGTTATGAGGCTTGCTGAGGTCACGATATATAAAAAGTTGTGCTTAAACAAGCCATCCTTTGATCATCCATAGTTCACCATATAACTTAAGTATGCCACGTTATCAATTCATAACGCAACACTGGTTTCTATCAATATATAAGCTCTAAGCTCATATGTCTTAGAGAAGGGTGCTAAGCAAGAGAATAAATTCTCCGCCACCAAGTAGTTATATATTTAACAGGGATCAGTGCTACGCAGTCAATTACAATGTCAGACACATAATCCATACAAGTCCGTTTTGGGTCTGAACGAAACCACAATCCGGAATTCCTTCACATACGTTTGGGTTTCTTGCCACTTTGCTGATATAAAATCCATCTGCAAATGGGAGCTACCCATTTGAGACATTCAGCAAGTCGTCCTTACGATATGAAGGGTCTCGGTCTTCAATATCATCTTCAATGCCTTCAATTTTTCCACAACGTCGTATTTCTACTTGGAATGGTTTTCAAACATAAATCCAATCCCTGTCTTTCCAAATAATGACGCAACTTTAAAACCATGTGGGTATATAGGACCAAATCAAGTCCCAACTCATACTTCATGTTTGCAACCTCAAATTATAGTTTGAAATACTTTATTACTTGTTAGAAATCATTTACTAAGGTTTGGAAAAGATTTATAAAGCTAGATCACTTAAAACTCAATATTAAACAAATTAAAAGTTACAAAAGCGTTTCAAAGTGTTTCAAAATACATATATTGGCTAGTTAAAAAATTGACTTTTGTGCTATCCAAAACTTCACGATTTTACCATAAATCATTTTTAAATAATTAATTATGACTTAACAAAAAAATTCCATATTTTTAATAATTTATAGTAGCCATTTTATAATTATAGCTAATTAACTCCACTTATAGCGATGTTTTCTAAATTATTTTAAACATAACTTGAAAATTATACGTCGAAATTAAAATCTTCTTTCACTCATTTTAAAGCTCTTGTTGATGAAAATCAAACGTTTTTCGTTCCATGGAAATCCAATTTAAGTTGCAAAAGTTATAAGTGTCTAAAGTTTTTAACAAAAATACGCTAAATTATACTATAAATTCAAATAGTTTTAAATTAAAGTTAAAATTAAATTTTGAATTAACCATCACGTTCGTCAGATCAATTAGGGATAGCCAGGGAGAGCAGGAAACTATATTTTCCAGACTCAAGCCTAGACACTATCCTCTCTGCCATCCTAGAACATTCCGATATTTATTTTAGCAAACTCTATTTATAATATAAATGTCTTCAAAACGATTTAGAAAACCAATTTCAACTTTCAAATTGAATAAAATATTAATTTACAATATTGACTTGGTTCAAGACTTATTTGATATCCATATAGATCCACATATGTGTGTATAACAAGTATAATGCGCATATTATCACTAATAACAACCACGAAGCATCCATTCATCCATCACGCGAGCATATAAGGGTATATATATATATATATAATAGTATACGTACAAGCGTTTTCCGCTAAATGCTAATATTGCAATAGTTAGTAATTAACCATATCATCAATAACAACTCACATAGAATAAAAGTGAACAAATATAAGTGTCGAGTGCTCACCTTGGTTCCACTCCACCAATCTTTATTGTAGGACCACTAGACCAACTATAGCTATCCCGGACTAACAGAATTTCCTTGCCGACTCTTTATAAACTAAAATAATTATTAAGCTTTTTTTCTTTTCCTTTTTAAGAGGAGGAAAGGTCAGAATTTTGGAGGAGGAGGGGAAGATGGCTTTAGCCGAATTTAGGGAGAAAAAGAGAGGAGAACAAGGAGAGGAATAAGGAAGAAAGGCTTAGGAAGCCATGGATTTAAGGTAAAGACGGAGGCGAAATGGAAGAGAAGAGTGGAATGGTGTTTAATGGAGGAAAGGAGGTATATTTTGTACACGGAATGGAAGAATATGTTAATGACACCTCTTAGGACATGTGTAAATCATGCATGGAATATGGCATGCAAAATTACAAGTGTCTTAACACTTGTAATAAAGAGAAGGTAAGTGTTTTTAGTACCATTTACCAAAAACGTTATGGAGACTAAGAGCAACGTTTAATTCTAGTGTTACTAATTCATGTTATCGTTGACAAATCCGATTGAACGAAAATAGTATTAACAACCCACAAAATTATTAATCATTGCCATATACAAAATCTATCATTCGACTTATCAAAATTTCTAGACCATCGCATTCATCCCCCCTTAAGAAAGTTTCGTCCTTGAAACTACATATGAAGGGAATAACAAAAGGAAATAAATAAAGAAACATGCTTACCTAAGGGTCGGAGTCATCTTGAATATTAACTGTATAGTTCGGGTAGAATATCTGCATATCCTCTTCCGTTTGCCAAGTACAATCTTTGGTATCACTGCTCCATTGCACTTTAACTAGCTTAACCATTCTATTCCTTTGCCTCTTTTCATCTTGGTCGATGATCTTTATGGGGTCTCTTTTAACGGCTAGATTAGGTGTAATTTCTAGATCTTGTTGAGTGGCTTATTCCACAATCTGACCAGGGTCAAGAACATACTAACTCAGATTTGATATGTGAAAAACATTATGCACACCTGAGTACCATTCGGGTAACTGAACCTTATATGCCAGTGGTCCAACTTTTTCCAGAATAGGGAATGGTCCAATATAGCGGGGTGATAATTTTTCTTTCTTCTAAATCTTACAACTCCACGCATTGGAGAGACTTTTAGGAATACTAAATCCTCAAATTCGAATTGTAATGCCCGCCATCTACGGTCTGCATAACACTTCTACCGATCCTGGGCCATTTTCATCCTCTTTCTAATCAGATCCACCTTCTCTAATCATACCAGGTCCTAGAACAATTTTATCTCCAGACTCAATCCAACAAACTGGTGACTTACATGGGCGTCCATACAATGCTTCGAAAGGTGTCATCTCAATACTTGCCTAATAACTATTGTTATAGGAGAACTCAACTAATGGTAAATAATTTTCCCATGAACCTCCGAAATCGAGAACACATGCTCGCAATAAGTCTTACAAAATTCTCTTAACTCTATATGTTTGTCCATCTGATTGTGGATGATAAGCAGTACTAAAATTTAACTTGGTTCCCAAAGCATCTTGAAAAGCTTCCCAAAAACGACTGGGGAAAAGAGGGCCATGTTCACTCAAGATGCTGCTTGGTTTCCCATGCAATCAAACGATTTCCTTAACATATAATTCTGCCAAACTTGCAGTAGTTCCATATGACCTTACTGGGATAAAATGGGCACTTTAGTTAGACGATCCACAATAACCTAGATTCCCTCATTCCCTTAGCGAGTGCGAGGTAAACCATAGATGAAATCCATTGAAACTTGATCCCACTTCCATTTTGGTATTTTCAAAGGCTGAAGTAATCCTGGAGTCTTCTGTTGATCACTCTTTATTTGCTGACGCGTGGCAAATCGGTTAACATAGATAGATATGTCCCTTTTAATCGACTTCCACCAAAATGTACGTTTAACATCACGATACATCTTATTAACTCATGGATGGATGCCGAATTTGTACTTATGGCATTCATCCAACACCTCCTGCTTATGTTCTTTAATGTTGGGCACACATATTCTTCCTTTTAATCTTATGATGCCTTTATCATCGATTTCAAAACTCAAATTTTCACCTTCTTGGATGCTCTTAGAATTTTTTTGTAGAAATTTAACCTTCTTTTGCTCGCAGGCAATCTTCTCTAGGTGAGTCGGAGTGATAACTAGGTAGGCAAGAACATCATACTTTCGACTCAGAGCATCTGCAACAACATTAGCTTTCCCAGGGGTATACTGAATATCTAGATCGTAAGATGCTAGAAATTCCAACCATCGTTGCTGCCTTAAACTCGAGTCTTTCTGAGTAAACAAATACTTCAAGGGCTTGTGATCAGTGAATAATTCAAAATTTTCACCGAGTATGTAATGTCTCCAAATTTTTAAAGCGAATATTACTGCTAGTAGCTCAAGGTCATGAGTCGGATAATTCTTTTCATGCGATCACTATTGTCTGCTTGCATAAGCAATCACTTTTCCTTCTTGCATCAAAACGACACCAACTCCTTCTTTTCAAGCATCCGCATAAACGGATAATCCTTTATCGCAATTGATAATAGACAGAATAAGGGTAGTGGTCAATCTCTTCTTTAACTCATTAAAAGTTTCTTCACAGTTAGCAGACTAAACAAATTTGGCATTCTTCATAATCAACTTTGTCAAGGGAGAGGCTATCTTTGAGAAATCTTGGACGAATCTACCGTAATATCATGCTAATCCTAAGAAACTTCTAACTTCCTTTGGAGTTGTTGGTTGCTTCTAATCCAAAATTGCAGAAATCTTTCGAGGATCTAGTGAGATTCCTTCTTCAGATACGATATGCCCAAGAAATTTTACTTCTTTTTTCGTAAAATGACATTTGGAAATTTTAGCTTTAAACACATTTTTTCCTTAATATCTCCAGGAAATCCTTAAATGCTAAGAATGTTCTTCCTCGATTTTTGAATAGATCAGGATGTCATCAATAAGGACTAACACAAATTTATTTAATACCTCACGGAATACTCGAGTCATCAAGTCCACAAAATTGGCTGAGGTGTTTGTCAATCCGAATGGAATTACTAACCATTCGTAAAAAGTGTCGGGTGCACAAAAAGCAGTCAAATGAATACAATCCTTAGCAATTCTAAGTTTGTGAAATCCAGAGGCTAAATCCATTTTTGAAAAAAAATCGAGCACCACTTAACTGGTCAAATTAATCATCTATTCATGGCAATGGCTACTTGTTCTTGAGGCTTTGTTTATTAAGGTCTCTATAGTATACGCATAACTACAAGGAACCATCGGACTTTGCTACAAATACTACAGCTGACCCCCAATTAGAACGGTTGGGCCGAATAAACCCTTTTCTTAAGAGATCTTGGATTTGCTTGTTCAGTTCTTCTCTCTCTTTCGGAGCCATTCTTCGACTTGGATGAACAAAAGGTTCGACATTGGGTACTAGTCAATTCTAAACTCAATTTCTCGGTATGGAGGAAGGCTATTAACCTCTTCAACTACATCGGGAAAATCTCTAACGACAGGTATAGTTTTTATGTCGGTATTAGGGTAACCTAAAGTATACATCAAGCTATCTCTTTTTGGGCTTGGGTCAACACAAGATATTTCAATAAAATTTCCAAGACTTGTCTTTACCAGAGCTTTCCTATCTACGCAATCTAGTTTCATCTCATATTTATTTAACCAATCCATTCCAAGTATAATTTCAAATTCATCAAAGTAAAGAATGAATAAGTTAAAAGGGAATTCATAGTGTGAATAGATGACAGGAAAAATATTTCAATACAAGCACAAGCTAGTAGGACCTCATACTGGATTACTTACACAAATGGATTCGTCAACAAATTTAGGTTTAAGTTTCAATTTTCCTACGAGTGGTTTTGAGATAAAACTACGTGAAGCACTAGTGTCGAACAAAACTGGGACAAATTTAACAGAAATAAAAATATTACCTTAGGATTTATGAAACAGTTAAACTCTTTGCATTTCACTGGGTTCTACTCATTCTAGGCTATTATTACCCCATCTCCAATGAGTTATCTAATGAATTATAACCCAAAGCTTTGTATAAACCAAAGCTCTGATACCAACTGTGATGACCCGGGATTTAGACCTTCAAAAATCGACATTTAATACCTTTTTGTATTCAAATGTTGGCTTCCTAGTTGTGTGGGGATGTAATACATTAGAACAATCACAGTGAAACAAAACAACTTCTCATTTATATAACATGAGATTATATCAGAGTTTACAACAGATACAACATCAAGGTGCAACATTATTTACCATAAGACAGAAGCAGCGGAAACAACTAATCAAGGTGAATCCAAAACTAAACTTCATCTTCACTTGGATAGCTCCAAATCATTGATGCCCACATAAACCAACCTCTCTGAAACACCCCACCTCCGTTAAGGCCACTCACAAGGGGAATGCCTTAACTTTGGTGGAGCATTATAGGTACAAGATGCAGATGAATTACAAGACAGACACATAAAGCAGCGGAAAATAAAAATCATTTTATAAACAATGTGGTTCAGTCAAGCTTTTACAACAGTTGTCTCAATCATACTTAAAATAATACATAGAACTTCTATCTTGAATTAAAACAAAAAAAAAATTAAAATGCCAGTAAGGCGGCATAAATCCCCAATAAGAGAGTATCCAAAGCCATAGCCCAAGGAAAAAGATTCCAAGCAATACATCTACTCTCTTCAAGCTGGAAATGATCCGATCTAAGCTAAAGTAATCCCTCCCTACGGACATGTGGGTGGGGGGGAACGGAAGAAAAGAAGACGAAAGAAAATGGGTTAGACATGAGTCTGGTAAGTCCAGGGTCTATTTAGTATGTAAACAAGAAAAAGGGTTATGACACGAATAAACTGAATTTGGGACCACATCCTAGAAATAAGATAATAAGGGTGAATATGCAATCGCACCCATTTTACTTCTCTGCACCACCTAACTAGTGTCCCAAATAGTAATCTGTATAAAACGATAACGTGATCCCAATCCCCGTAATTGTGGTATCCTTCAGGTGTACATCTATCGTGAGGATTCCACCTCAATCAGCCAAATTGCCATGAACATGTTAGATGTACCCTTACTACCCTATTGATCGGCTCCTTACTTGCATTAATATTCCATGTGTCTATGTCAATCGGCCCTATCTTGTGTGTAGATACCCTGTGCTGGTCCCACTATAAGGTGAATCAATCCTTATGATCGCGACCAGACACGATTCAAGATGCACAGTGTATAACTACTAGTACTCAGTGCCTGCTTTTTCCCACTCCGAAGTACGTGCGCCCCCCGCTGTTTTGACCGCTTATAATCAGCCCAGTAATCGTGCCCCACACTGCCTAGTTTCAGGGTACTATGATAGATCAATGTGGGTTACTGCTTAAATGGGTCCCTGTTACTAAGGTTTCCTGCTAGTTAAGTTTTGTAGTACTATATATACAAATTTTACCCACACACACGAGATCTACTTAACCATCCCACTGATTGTAGCATGTTTCTTTAATGGTTAAGTTGTGTGGGCCTATATGTACTAATATTACCCACCTACCCGAGACGTACTTAACCCTCCCATCGATTCTAGAATGTTTGTTTAATGGTTAAGTTTGTGGGCCTGTATGTATTAATATTACCCACCTACACGAGATGTACTTAACCCTCCCATCGATTCTAGCATGTTTATTTAACGGTTAAGTTGTGTGGGCCTATATGTACTAATATTACCCACCTACATGAGATGTACTTAACCCTCCCATTGATTCTAGCATGTTTATTTAACGGTTAAGTTTGTGGGCCTATATGTACTAATATTACCCACCAACCCGATATGCACTTAACCCTCTCATACATTATGTCGTATTGGTTAAGTATCGTCCATTCATGTTAACTTAACCCACTCATTCATCCTGTCATGTTGGTTAAGTATTTCCTATTAACTTAACCCTCCTCACTTGTCACTTATCATGTTGAATTGGTTAAGCGTTTCCTATTAACTTAACCCCTTTCGTCCATCAAGTTATATTGGTCAAGCGTTCTTTGTTAACTCAACCCCACATGTTCATCATGCTGTATTGGTTAAGTGTCATCAATCAATTCAAGTTAACTTAGCCCCACGTGTTTATCATGTTGTATTGGTTAAGTGTCATCAATCAATTCAAGTTAACTTAACCCACCTACTTTTCATGTTACTTTGGTTAAGTATTGTCTTCTTGTGTTAACTTAGCCCCACCACAAATCAAGTTATATTGCTTAAGTGTGGCCCTTTTGTTTTAACCTTACCACAAATCAAGTTATATTGGTTAAGTGTTGCCCTCTTGTTTTAATTTAACCTTACCACAAATCAAGTTATACTGGTTAAGTGTTGCCCTCTTGTTTTAACTTAACCTTACCGCAAATCAAGTTATATTGGTTAAGCTTTGCCCTCTTGTTTTAACTTAACATTACCGCAAATCAAGTTATATTGGTTAAGTGTTTTTTATTACATAACCTTACCCATTCATCATGCTATACTGGTTAAGTGTTCTCTATTAATTTAACCCTAATCATTCATCTTGTTATATTGGTTAAGTGTTACCTTAATTTACTTAACCCTATCATTCCTGTCTTAGCTTTAATTCATTCACTAAAGCACCAACCAGTCACATTAGCCAGGTATTGTTGCGGTTACTGGATGTGCCGGGCGGTTCCGGGCAGTTTTACACCAACTCAGTCTAACCTTGGGTTCTTTCGGGCTTAATGCACTAACCTCTCACATTAGTTATATATTATTACGGTTGCTGGATGTGCCGGGCGGTTCCGGGCAGTCTTACACCGTAACTCAATCTAACCTCGGGTTAGGCACATTTGTCTTTTCTAAATTTACTTATTTACCTTCTATATTTATATGTAAATTATTATCATTCAAGTCATGCCCAATTTCTCTCTAAATCATGTTCATAATTTTATGTATATAAATTATACCATTTCAATGCCACTAATCATTTAAAATATGCCAATAACATGTAACTTCATGTTTTTCCCAACGTTATAACCGCTAAACGTTCGCATAAATTTCATAGAATGTTAGGCTTCGCAATTTAGCCTAACTCAAAATCAAGAGGGGAAAAGAAAGAGACACGTAGCATTCAAGACAAGCATAATATGGATCCAACATATGTCACACAAATTTGGCATAGAATAAATATATGTTTAATTATGAACTTGCAATTTTGAACCTAATCAACATGATCCATAAGCATATGGATGGGAGTTTACATAGAACTACACAATTCTAATTAGTCATGTAAAGGTGAACATGCATTTTTGGATCCAATGAACATGGGTCTTAGACATACGAAATTACCTAAATCCAACTAGGCATGTAAATGCAAACTTTTATTTTGGGTACAATGAACATAAACCTCAAGCATATAGAATTGCACAAGTTCAACTAGACATGTGAATGTAAACTTTAATTTGTATCCAATAACCATGAATCTTAAACATATGTAATTACACAGGTTTAACAAGGCATGTAAATATGAACTTTTATCTTGGATCCAACAAACATGATTCTTAAGCATATGGTTTTACACAAGTTTAACAAGGCATGTAAATATGAGCTTTAATTTTGGATCCATTTTGCACAGATCTAAATGTGAATCTAATCATAATACATGTCTTAGCTTAACAACTTGCATGATTCAAAAAGCATAGATCTAAATGTAGATCTAAACATAATAAATGTCTTAGCCTAATAACTTGCATGATTCAATAAGCATAGATCTAAATGCAGATCTAAACAACTTGCATGATTCAATAAACATAGATCTATAAAACTTGCATGATTCAATAAATATAGATCTAAATGTAGATCTAAATATAAAACATGTCTTAGCCTAATAACTTGCATGATTCAATAAGCATAGATCTAAATGTAAATCTAAACAACTTGCATGATTCAAAACAACTTGCATGATTCAATAAACATCAACATATTTACATAATACACGATTGGTTTAACATCAACATATAACCGCAATAATCTCACAAGCATATATGATAGAATTGTTACAAGAATAGGCATAAATCAACATCGTCATTATCTTACATCTAGGAATTACCCTAGTTTTCATTTTATTACAAATCACAGCTTTTAATCTTTCATATCTAAATAATAACAGGTTTTACAAAGAAAAGAAAGTCTTGTTTTTCTGGGATCTGTATTATGAAATTGAATAGCTCTCCTTTGATGTAGACGTTGAATTCTCTTAGTTGAATTAGATTTGATTTGTAATTCCTAACTTGCTTTCTAGTTGAATGAGAATGGCGGCTACTCTAGGTTGAGTGTTGACAGCATAACGGTCTTAGGAAATTTTTTGTGGCTTAGGGTTTAGATTTAGGTTGCTTATATAGAAGTTTGATTTAATAGGAGCCATTAGATCAACCTAGGGTAAATCAAAGCCATTCAAATCTAAGAGAACCAACCAGAACTTGCCACAGAAGCCCTAATGACACAGTAGATCGTCACATAAAGAAACACGTCAGATTTCAGATCTGACCTGAGGGGGAGGTCAACCCCCAGGTCGACCTGTATATAGGAAGGTCGACCCCCTGGTCGACCTGGCCTGGGGTAGGTCGACCCCTAGGTCGACCTGCCTTGGTAATTAATTTTCTGAATTGTTTTATATAAATTTCTGAAAGTTTTGAGGGCCATAACTTCTTTATACGAAGTCCAATTTTCGAAAACTTGGAATCTATTCCAAGCAGAATTTCGAGATGAACACAATGGCGCAACCCGTTTCATCTACTTCTCAAATTTGTAATTAATTATTCCTTAATTCGTTACTTTAATATTCTCAAAAAATACGGGGTGTTACATTCTCCCCTCCTTATAAGATTTCGTCCCCGAAATCGTCAAGTTAAGAAGAATGTATATCCTACCATCCAATCATCCATCTACTCAACCAACAAACACAGGAATCCATAGTCCTTAAAAAGATTTCTAATGCCTTCATGATCATATGCATAGTGTGTGTACATGTCCTTATCTAATGCAAAATCAAGCGGTTTACTGATTCAGTTGACCTCCTCAATGCGAATTATGTCAGAGCCATGAGTCCATCATGTATGCAATTATTCCTAATCGTACTTTATAACTTCTACATGAGTGCACAATCATTCATACAAATGCAACATCCATATGATAACACATCAAGTTTCAGTTCATACGTATAAAAACTCACTCATGCATATGCAATATGAAAGTGACTGAGCCGATCTAGTGCCTAATGTGTGCATATGCATCCACGAGCAACCACTAGCAACCACTTGCAACCAGCAATCATAACATGTTTCAAACACATGTTTACATCCATTGGCTCCTACCTAAAGATTGAAGATATGACCTAGAGGATATTCCTAAAAAGATGGAAACAAACATGCATAGAATTCATAGAAAAAGAGATCAAGGATATACCCTCAAGAAAAAGGGTATGATGCGTGTGTCTTATCTTCAGTCTCCCACGTCGCGTCTTCTTGAGCTTCACTCCACTGTACCTTAACTAATTTAACTTCACAGTTGCAAAGCTTGTTGACCTCCATTTCCAAAACTTGCTAGTAAAGATAGGACCTCGATCACTTACATGCTGGAGGGTATCCAATGTAGTCGAACTATCTTTCCGAGATAAACAGGTTTTAACCATGATATCAGGTGTATATACTAAGATGATTAGAGGTCTCTTCTCTACTTAGCTTATCCATCATGTCACAAATCTGAGGGTCTAAAGCTAAAGGTTTCTATGTACTTTTTACCTCTCTTAAGGTAAGTCTTACTTAGGGCGTCTGACACAACCATCTATTTCTCACGCAAACCATCCAAGTCGAACTCGACATTCCTCAAGTACAAGCCCCAAAGGCCTAAACTAATATCAGACAAGCACCCAAGGAATACCTCCTCCGAATTTGGATGATTTATGTGAGATGATACTAGAAAACAACCAAACAATTGAGCAATTAACCGACTCTGGCTATCCTCGCCAATCTTGTTCCAAAACTATCGTTGGTCACATAACGGGCTTTGCATTGTCAAATAGATATATGCGGAAGTCTGTCTCGAGTTTTAGGGGGAAAACTCGTACCCTAATCAAAACATCTTGCGTACTCATGGACTACTCCAACGGATCGAAAATCGTCGATAGATACAAAAAGTGGTTCTAGGTAGCTAAGACAAACTGATCCCTTAGGATCGCACGAAATCTCGAGTGTATTCCCGAGGCAAGTCGAAAGTCTAACCACCCTCCTTTCACAACTACTAGTTAACTAATCCATGCCTAGAATCAACCATAGCCCATGAAACCTGGAAACATAAGCATCTCAAATCCTTACAAACCAAAGATAAATGAGCCGAACCACAAATGGGATTTGAGACAATAATGGGATTTTCTACTATACAAGTACTAAGGTGCAGAGACTCAACTGTGGAAGCAGATATAAACGAATGTGAAGCACTAAAATAAAAAAGAGTACTAACAGGATGATCAATAAGAAAAACTAAACTTTTTCAACAGAAACCTTACTACCTCTCTCTCAGGTACGCTGGGGGTGAGAGCATGCATTTGCCCTCCTGAAAATCCTATCATTTGTTCTTGCCCTTGCCCTTAAATATACGACCCGTTATACCATAATAAAACACTCCATCTTGTTTTAGGTTTTACTACTCTTCCTCCCCTCCTTTGTGAACCAAGTCTATATCCATGAGTTCTTCATCCTTGAGTTGTGCTCCTTAACTAAACTCCCTCATTTTCATCTTTGCCATCCTTGTGTAACTTGTTGACAGGTCTCTTGAAAGTTGCCTTCATCACACGGAAAATCATACAAAGCTCAAAAGAAAATTAGCCGCAGGTGAAACTACAGCGGCTATAAATGGAAGTTGGGCACTTCTCCGCCCTTGACAGGTGTCGTAGTCTCATCAAGCCTACGGAACCATGACGCGATGAGGTTACCTCCCAGAAATCCAGGAGCCCCCGAAGACTAACGAAAGACGGAAATAAGGATTCAAACAGAGGATCAAAAGATAATGCATATGGCTTTGGGGAATATGCCTTTAAAACAAAAAATTTCTTTTGAAAATGCTTCTTTTAAAACCGTTTTGAAAATAATTTTTCAAATCTTTTATCTGATCTGGCAACCATCAGCTCTGATACCAAATGAAACACCCCACCTCCGTTAAGGTCACTCACAAAGGGAATGCTTTAACTTTGGAAGAGCATTATAGGTAAAAATGCCAATGAATTACAAGACAGACACATAATGCAGCGGAAAATAAAAATCATTTTATAAATAATGTGGTTCAGTCAAGCTTTTACAACAGTTGTCTCAATTATACTTAAAAGTAATACATAGAACTTCTGCCTTGAATTAAAACATAAAGAAGCATTAAAACAACAGAAAGGCAGCATAAATCCCCAATGAGAGAGTATCCAAAGCCATAGCCCAAGGAAAAAGATTCCAAGCAATACATCAACTCTCTTCAAGCTGGAAATGATCTGATCTAAGCTGGAGTGTTCCCTCCCTACGGACCTGGGGGGGGGGGGGGGGTAACGGAAGAAAAGACGACGAAAGAAAATGGGTCAGACATGAGTCTAGTAAGTCCAGTGACTATTTAGTATGTAAACAAGAAAAAGGATTATGACATGAATAAACTGAATCTAGGACCACACCCTAGAAATAACACAATAAGGCTGAATATGCTATCGCACCCATTTTACTTCTCTGCACTACCTAACTAGTGTCCCAACTAGTAATCTGTGTAAAACGATAACGTGATCCCAATCCCCATAATTGTGGTAGCCTTCAGATGTACATCTATCGTGAGGATTCCACCTCAATCCGCCTAATTGCCATGAACATGTTAGATGTCCCCTTACTACCCTGTCGATCGTCTCCTTACTTGCATTAATATTCCATGTGTCTGTGTCAATCGGCCCTCCCTTGCGTGTAGATACCCTGTGTTGGTCCCACCATAAGGTTTATCAAACCTTATGATAGCGACCCGACACGATTCAAGATGCACAGTTTATAACTACTTGTACTCAGTGCCTACTTTTCCCCACTCTGGAGTACGTGCACGCCCATAAACTTTCAGAACCTACACTGATGTACCCCCTACCGCTTTTTTGACCGCTTATAATCAGCCCAGTAATCTGCCCCACCCTGCCTAGTTTCAGGGTACCACAATACAACTATATGGGTTACTGCTGAAATGGGTCGCCGTTAATAGGGTTTCCTGCTGGTTAAGTTTTGTGGGCCTATGTATACAAATATTACCCACCTACACGAGATGTACTTAACCCTCCCACCGATTCTAGCATGTTTATTTAATGGTTAAGTTGTGTGGGCCTATATATACTAATATTACCCACCTACACGAGATGTACTTAACCCTCCCATCGATTCTAGCATGTTTATTTAATGGTTAAGTTTGTGGGAATATATGTACTAATATTACCCACCTACACGAGATGTACTTAACCCACCCATCGATTCTAGCATGTTTATTTAACGGTTAAGTTGTGTGGGCCTATATGTACTATTGTTACCCACCTGCACGAGATGTACTTAACCCTCCCATCGATTCTAGCATGTTTATTTAACGGTTAAGTTTGTGGGCCAATATGAACTAATATAACCCACCAACCCAATATGTACTTAAGCCTCTCGTACATTATGTCATATTGGTTCAGAGTTGTCCATTCATGTTAACTTAACCCACTCATTCATCCTGTCATGTTGGTTAAGTATTTCCTATTAACTTAACCCTCCTTACTTATCATGTTGAATTGGTTAAGCATTTGCTATAAACTTAATACCTTTCGTCCATTGAGTTATATTGGTCAAGCGTTCTTTATTAACTCAACCCTACGTGTTCATCATGTTGTATTGGTTAAGTGTCATCCATCAATTCAAGTTAACTTAACCCCATGTGTTTATCATGTTGTATTGGTTAAGTGTCATCAATTAATTCAAGTTAACTTAACCCACCTACTTGTCATGTTACTTTGGTTAAGTGTTGCCTTCTTGTGTTATCTTAACCCCACCACAAATCAAGTTATATTGGTTAAGTGTTGCCCTTTTATTTTAACTTAACCTTACCACAAATCAAGTTATATTGGTTAAGTTTGCCCTCTTGTTTTAACTTAACCTTACCACAAATCATGTTATACTGGTTAAGTGTTGCCCTCTTGTTTTAACTTAACCTTACCACAAATCAAGTTAATCTTACCACAAATCAAGTTATATTGGTTAAGTGTTTCTTATTATTTAACCTTACACATTCATCATGCTATACTGGTTAAGTGTTTCCTACTAACTTAACCCTAGTCATTCATCTTGTTGTATTGGTTAAGTGTTACCTTAATCAACTTAACACTACCATTCATGTCTTAGCTTTAATTCATTCATTAAAGCACCAACCACTCACATTAGACAGGTATTGTTGCGGTTACTGGATGTATCAGGCGGTTGCGGGAAGTTTTACACCTCAACTCAGTCTAACCTCGGGATCTTTTGGGCTTGATGCACTGACCTCTCACATTAGATATATATTGTTACGGCTGCTGGATGTACCGAGCGGTTCCGGGCAGTCTTACACCATAACTCAATCTAAACTCGGATTAGGCGTATTTGTCTTTTCTAAATTTACATATTTACCGTCTATATTTATATGTAAATTATTGTCATTCAAGTCATGCCCAATTTCTCTCTAAATCATGTTCATAATTTTATGTATATAAATTATACCATTTCAATGCCACTAATCATTTAAAATATGCCAATAACATGTAACTTCATGTTTTTCCCAACGTTATAACCGCTAAACGTTCGCATAAATTTCATAGAATGTTAGGCTTCGCAATTTAGCCTAACTCAAAATCAAGAGGGGAAAAGAAAGAGACACGTAGCATTCAAGACAAGCATAATATGGATCCAACATATGTCACACAAATTTGGCATAGAATAAATATATGTTTAATTATGAACTTGCAATTTTGAACCTAATCAACATGATCCATAAGCATATGGATGGGAGTTTACATAGAACTACACAATTCTAATTAGTCATGTAAAGGTGAACATGCATTTTTGGATCCAATGAACATGGGTCTTAGACATACGAAATTACCTAAATCCAACTAGGCATGTAAATGCAAACTTTTATTTTGGGTCCAATGAACATAAACCTTAAGCATATAGAATTGCACAAGTTCAACTAGACATGTGAATGTAAACTTTAATTTGTATCCAATAACCATGAATCTTAAACATATGTAATTACGCAGGTTTAACAAGGCATGTAAATATGAACTTTTATCTTGGATCCAACAAACATGATTCTTAAGCATATGGTTTTACACAAGTTTAACAAGGCATGTAAATATGAGCTTTAATTTTGGATCCATTTTGCACAGATCTAAATGTGAATATAATCATAATACATGTCTTAACTTAACAACTTGCATGATTCAATAAGCATAGGTCTAAATGTAGATCTATACATAATACATGTCTTAGCCTAATAACTTTCATGATTCAATAAGCGTAGATCTAAATGTAGATCTAAACAACTTGCATGATTCAATAAACATAGATCTAAACAACTTGCATGATTCAATAAACATAGACCTAAATGTAGATCTAAATAACTTGCATGATACATAACATGAAAAAGTCACCATATTTACATAATATACGATTTGTTTAACATCAACATATAACCGCAATAATCTCACAAGCATATATGATAGAATCGTTACAAGAAAGGCATAAATCAGCATCGTCATTATCTTCCAACTAGGAATTACTCTAGTCTTCATTTCATTACAAATCACAACTTTTAATCGTTTACATCTAGATAATAACAAGACTTACAAAGAAAAGTAAGTCTTGTTTTTCTGGGATCTGTATTCTGAAATTGAATAGCTCTCCTTTGTTGTAGACATTGAATTCTCTTAGTTGAATTAGATTTGATTTGTAATTTCTAACTTGCTTTCTAGTTGAATGAGAATTGCGGCTACTCTAGGTTGAGTGTTGACAGCATGACGGTCTTAGGAATATTTTTGTGTGGCTTAGGGTTTAGATTTAGGTTGCTTATATAGAAGTTTGATTTAATAGGAGCCGTCAGATCAACCCAGGGTAAATCAATCCCATTCAAATTTAAGAGAACCAACAAGAACATGCCACACAAGCCCTAATGACACAGCAGATCGTCACACAAAGAAATAAGTCAAATTTCAGATCTGACCCGAGGGGGAGCTCGACCCCCAGGTCGACCCGTATATAGGGAGGTCGACCCCTTGGTCGACCCCCTGGCCGACCTGGTCTGGGGTAGGTCGACCCCCAGGTCGACTTGCCTTGGTATTTAATTTTCTGAATTGTTTTATATAAATTTCTGAAAGTTCCAAAGGCCATAACTTTTTCATACGAAGTCCGATTTTCGAAAACTTGGACTCCATTCCAAGAAGAATTTCGAGACGAACGCAATGACACAACCTGTTTCACCTATTTCTCACATTTGTAATTAATTATTCTTTAATTAATTACTATAATATTTTGAGAAAATACGGGGTGTTACACCCTCCATGGAACAGCTGAAGATGATCCACGACAATAGCAACTCCGCCAAAGCAAAGACACACTAGAAAAGACTCTAAGATGTAGGCTCCAAACACAGCTACTAAACCTAACACTAGGTTGCCCGTGTGGAAAATTATAGACACCTAGAGTTTTGTGGGGAAACAAATAAACTCCAGGTCAGTCATGGGACTGGTGTGAGAACTCAATATATATATTTGTTATGTGCAATAAAATTCGCAATGCTTTTTAGAAAATGAGACTAACATAAGGTCTCGCGACACACACACAAGGTAAACGCACACATGGGCGAGCACTACACCATATCAGCGAATTTGGCACACAGGGATGCAAATATAAAATTGGGCTATAAGCCGTATCAAATTTGACAGTGCTCAAATCCGTATCAAACTACATTTTGTGATCCACACCACCCCATACACCCTTAATTTGACCGTCCGTCAGTGAAGTCCTGGATCAGTTCATTTGATACGGCTTTGGACTGTATGAAATTCATATCAAATTTTTGCCTCCGTACCTCCATAAAGGCACAATCGAGTTTTGCCACATCAAAACTTTTGGCTGAATAATCCATCCTTTTATTTTGCAATGGCGACTATCGAATACCCAAATTAGGGTCTTGGTACTCGACCGACTTCCTTTGTCAATAACCCATCCACCACACTCTATGAGTTATCGTCAGCTCGCGCTTCCTTCAGCTGACCGGCGAAGCCTCAGTCCACCGCTGTCCATCCTTCTCGTCGCCTCTGGAGGTGAGTACAAGATCACCGTTAAATTAAAATATGAATTGGATTTAATTTGGATGTAATTTGAATTCGAATTGGGTTTAAATTTGGTTTAATTTGAATTTCCATGCCTTAGTTCAAAAATATGAACGATAGAGAGTTGTATGTGCTTGTCTACCTAGAATTCATGCTGCTATTGTGTTTAAATTAGGTATTATCCCCAGTATTATAGTGCGGCAGTGTATTTGCTATCATTTACATGTCTACCTTGAATTCAGACACTTTTACTTGTGTTTCTTCTCATTTGTGTGTATTATCGCACCATGTACATTGATCCTTATAATTGATCTGAAGTGCATGTGTATGATTTGATTTGAGAACTAAAGCATACTAGTTCTATTGACCGAGCAACAAGTATCTGGTAATTGATATTGGGAAATTTGTGAGATTGAGTACAATTCCCGTGATTGATGCATGAATGAAAATAGAATGGCGTTTATAGGTTGAGATTTAGTCAATTTGTTTGGTGTGTCATATGTGTCACAATGCGTGTGAGTAAAGGCGTAAAACTATTTTTCCATTTATGACTTGCTGCCTTGAACCAAGTTGCTTTGTGCTCATGTAACCAATCATTTTTGTTAGTCAACCCATGGCAAAAATAGAAGCTGACTATTATAACATGTGTGTGCAGCAACCTAAGTCATTTGGATGAAGCTAATAAGCATGGATTTGAGTGTGTGGATCCAAACTTCAGGTAATATCTCGCTTTTTTCCATCCCCTCATCTCAGATACACTACATTAGATAAGGGTGATAGAATAGAAAGGGAAAGGCTATAGCAATTTTATGTCTATATTGCAGCCAAGTGACAAGGAGAATTATAATAATGTGGACATATCCTCTATATTGCTCTTTAATTCGGTTATTACAATGGCCTTTAATCGAGACTCGGTCTCGACTGAACAAGTGAAAATGTTGTAGACTTGCATTATTCAGCTACTAATAAAAATAATAATGTGGACATATCCTATCCTGAACTCTGCGGTTTGCACTTTTTTACAGGCCTTTGTAGTGTACATGTTATATGCTATCTAAGCAAACTTATTAGCAGTCCTCTTGAAGTTTTATTAGATCTGAGTAGTTCTTTGATAGATTTGAGTGTGTTGATCTTCCTGAAGATTCCTTCATGTCTTGGATAGAATGCAATGTTGCTTGGCTGGTTTATGATCTTTTGTCTGTTTTGGAGGATGTTCATCTTGAAGGAAGCATTGATTCAACAGGTGGCTGTACTTTAGCTCACAACGTCGGTTCGGGTATTTATCCCAGCTTATTCTAATGTAACATTATGTATCTTCTTTAATGTAATGAAACAGCGTGTATCTTATTTATTGTAATGTAACCAAATAGCATATATCATTATATATTGTAATGCAATGAAATATTTCATACAATTTTTTCGTTTACTATTAGAATTAGTGTATCCTATGTTATATATGCGTTGTGGTACAAATAATATGTGCTGCAGTTTCTGCTTATATATATATGTACACACACACACGCATAAGATATGGTTTATAGCCGTATCTACTTACTCTTTAGATGTGGCCAATAGCCGTACGTTATCAAACTGGGATACGGTTTTAAGCCATATCCAAAAATTTACCTCGTTATTTTTTAATACGGCTTTTTGCCGTGTCTACATGAGTTAGATATGGCTAAAAACACAGCCTAATTAGCATATATGGTGTAGTGGTGGTTTCTCCTTATGATAATCAAACATGTTTGATACGCGAAAACCATTTTCCATATTATTATTAGTGCATAGTGTGAAAACAATTTCACAAATAAATTTATCAATCTTTTCCAACATAACGCCCCTTCCCATTATGCTGACATATTCCTATTAGTAACCAGTAGGCTATACAAATGAAAATCGTAAAAGCTCATAGTGGATAATGAATTTCCAACAAATGAGTAGGGAAAGGAACTTCCTTACTGAACCTATGGGTACGCCTCTAGAGGGACGCCCCGGGAACCAAATCGGGCTCTCTGCCAACACAATGCTGGGTTACCCCTTAACTGGTTAACATAGAGCATGCCAGATTATATCACTTCCCGGTCGCTACCAACCTTTGAACCAAGGCCTCATAACATCCACATCCATATAAAATAGAAGTTATCCACATAGGTTAATACTTGGGCTCCATACCATAGTACACCTTTTATCAAGAAGGAAATGACTACCCTTATCCTCGCTGCATCTTTCCTGTTTTAGCCATTTACCGGGTTGCGAGGCTTGCTGAGGTCACGATATACACAAAGCTACGCTTAAAAAAGCCATGCTTTGATCATCCATAGTTCACCATATAACTTAAGTATGCCACATTGTCCATTCATAAAGCATCACTGATATCTATCAATATATAACCTCTAAGTGCATACGTCGTAGAGAAGGGTGTTAAGCAAGAGAATAATTCTCCTCCACCAAGCAGATATATATTTAACAAGGATCAGTGCTACGCTGTCAACTACAATGTCAGACACACAATCGATACAAGTCCATTATGGGTCTGAACGAAACCACAATCCAAAATTCCTTCACATACGTTCGAGCTTCTTGCCACTTAGCTAATATAAAATCCATCTGCAAATGGGAGCTACCTATTTGAGACATTCAGCAAGTCGTCCTTACGATATGTAGGGTCCTGGTCTTCAATATCTTCTTCAATACCTTCAATTTCCCTACAACGTCGTATTATTACTCGGAATGGTTTTTAGACATAAATCCAATCCCGGTCTTTCCAAATAATAATGCAACTTTAAAACCATGTGGGTATGTAGGACCAAATCAAGTCTCAACTCATACTTCATGTTCGCAAACTCAAATTATAGTTCATAATACTTTATTACTTGTTAGAAATCATTTACTAAGGTTTGGAAAAGATTTATAAGGCTAGATCACTTAAAACTCAATATTTAACAAACTGCGTTACAAAAGCATTTAAAAGTGTTTCAAAATACTAATATTGGCTAGTTTAAAAAACGACTTTAGTGTTATCCAAAACTTCATGATTTTTCCATAAATCATTTTTAAATAATTAATTATGATTTAACAATTTTTTTCCATATTTTTAATAATTTATAACAGCCATTTTATAATTATAGTTAACTAACTCCACTTATAGTGACCTTTTCTAAATTATTTTAAACATAACTTGAAAATTATAAGTCAAAATTAAAATATTCTTTCGCTCATTTGAAAGCTCTTGTTGATGAAAATCATACATTTTTCGTTCCGTAGAAATCTAATATAAGTTGCAAAAGTTATAAGCGTTTAAAGTTTTTAACAAAAATACGCTAAATTCTACTACAAATTCAAATAGTTTCAAATTAAAATTAAAATTAAATTTTGAATTAACCATCCCATCTGTCGGATCAGTTAGGGATAGCCAGGGAGAGCAGAAAACTATATTTTCCACACTCAAGCCAAGATACTATCCTCTCTGTCATCGTAGAACGTACCCGTATTCATTTTAACAAACTCTATCTATAGTATAAATTTCTTCAAAATAATTTAGAAAACCATTTTCAACTTTCAAATTGAATAAAATATTCATTTACAATATCGACTTGGTTCGAGACTTATTTGATATCCATATAAATCCACATATGTGTGTATAACAAGTATAATGCACATATTATCACTAATAACAACCACGAAGCATCCATTCATCCATCAGACGAGCATATATGGGTATATATATAACAATGTACGTACAAGCGTTTTCTACTAAACGCTTAAATTGCAATAATTACTAATTAACCATATCATCAATAATAATTCAGATAGCATAAAAAGTGAACAAATATAAGTGCTGAGTTCTCACCATGGGGTTCCACTCTACCAATCTTTATTGTAGGACCATTAGACCAACTATAGCAATCCCGGACTAACAGAATTACCTTGTCGACTCTTTATAAACCAAAATCATTATTAAGCTTCCTTTTCTTTTCCTTTCTAAGAGGAGAAAAGGTCAGAATTTTGGAGGAGGAGGAGGAGATGGCTTTAGACGAATTTAGGGAGAAAGAGGGAGGATAACAAGGAGAGGAATAAGGAAGAAAGGCTTAGGAATTCGTGGATTTAAGGTAAAGAGGGAGGAGAAATGGAAGGGAAGAGTGGAATGGTGTTTAAGGGAGGAAAGGAGGTATATTTATGCATCGAATGGAAGAATATGGTAATGACACCTCTTATGACATGTGTAAATCATGCATGGAATGTGACATGCAAAATTACAAGTGTCTTAACACTTGTAATAAGGAGAGGTAGGTGTTTTTAGTTGCATTTAACTAAAACGTTATGGAAACTAAGAGCAACGCTTAATTCTAGTGTTACTAATTCATATTATCGTTGACAAATCTGATCCAACGACAAATAGTATTAACAAATTACAAACTTAATAATCATTGCCATATATAAAATCTATCATTCGACTTGTCAAAATTTCTAGACCATCACACCATCTCAAAGCAAAAGATCTCACCAATTCCTTAGCAAATTCAAGTGCAATATAAATCATAAAGAGAGATTAGAGAAAATGATTGTAAAGAGAGAATTCATGTATGTTGTAAAGCAAAATGTCATAATGAATATTGATTCAAAATTGGATGTAGATCTATTCTAGATCAAACCACTATAAAAACTCCTTGTCTTCATTTTATTCTCTTTATTTTGTGATTACGTGGCTCCGTATTCTAGTCTAACAATTTGCTGAAATGTTTCCATAAAACCCTTGGTGTTGAAATCAAATTTTTGTTTTAACATTTTGCACCAACCGTGGGGCCGCATTCCCACCTCTTTCAATCTTAAGAGCCTACCATTGAAGTTCTAAGTCTACTTCTACCATAGATTCTTCAAATCTAAGATCATGGCCGATCGACGAACTCCCTTTCAAATTCAAAGCCTTGCCTAAGATCATGGACAAATATAAGAAGACCACTAGTAAAGCCATTGAAGAAAATGACAATGTTGCTAAAAATAAGACTACTCCACGTACCAATCGCTTCGAAGTTGGAGAAAATTCAATGTTCAGAGCTGGAGTGACTAAAGCTGAATTAGATGCCGTCATTGCTAACTTGAGTCAATGAATTGAAACTTCCAATAAAGCCTTAATCGATGCTTATAAAACCTTGTTGGATGCTAATCAAGCTTTAATGGATAAAATGAGTGCTCTCCTAAACACTCAAGTAAATCCCGCTCTTTCTCCGAAAATCCATGTCAATCTTGAAGAGAATGCAAATTCATCAGCCTCCAATCCTCATAAGGACAACTTGGAAGGATTTGTTGACAAAGACGACGCTAATATCAAAGCCTCAAAGTTTAAAGCTAAAAACCATTCCAATCAAAATAACAGACGAGTTGTAAGTCCCATCAAGATGGCACCTTCCTATAGTGGAAGTAAAAGACCTAGATCTTCTAAACGCGATCACTCACCTCGACAAGCATCCAGAATAGAGATCGAAGTCCGCTCCCCGGAGCGACACAACTCGAAGGAATATATCGTGGATATGGTAAAACAAATCATGAAAGACAACATGCCTCGCTAGGATAGTGAAAGGGAATAGGACTTCTCCCACAACAAAATCCTTTCATAAAGAGGATCTGCAAAGCTGAGTTCCTTATGAAGTTCACTCATCCTACTCTTCCTACGTACAACGAGACTTATGATCTGAATCACTTCCTATATAGGTATGAGTGGTATATGAATGCAGCCAAAGCAACAGATGAGATCAAATGCCTGTGTTTCCCTCTCTATTTAGAAGGTGTCACATCGTTATGGTTTACAATGCTGCCACCCACATCCGTCGATCGATTTAATGATTTAATTCTGAAATTTAAAGAACAGTTCACGTTGCAATCTACGAAGGCTAAGGACGTTATTTCTCTTACATCAGTGAAGCAGAATCCAGGAGAATTTGTCAAAGCTTTCCTCAAAAGATTCAATGTTGTTGTATCTGAATTAGGGAATCCCGTGCTACGCATGATCTTAATGTCTCTGATCGGCGCCATAGATGAGAACAACTTATTTGGTAAATGGATTAAAATGAAAGAGCCAAGAATGCTCGAGAAATTCTATAAAAAGGCTGAGGTATACGTGAGACTGGACAATAATCCTATGCCTCTTTAGAATATTGATGTTAACCAACCTCTTGAAGCTCCAAAAAACGCTGCTATCCCGTACAATCAAAAAAATCCTGGAGGTTAGAAAAGAGGAAACGACAGGAAAGACAATCGAGACGGCAAGAAGCCTTGCTTTTCCAACCCATCAGAGCTAACACCTCTGAATGAAACTCCGGAAAACATCTTTGCTGCACCTAAAGACACCGAAGATAATCCAATACCAAAATCTCAGAAAATAAGTGATCATCAAGTAAACTCTGTAAAGTTCTGCCGGTTCCATAATCAGCTAAGCCACAATACTAATGAGTGTAGGCATCTAAGGTCACTAATTGAAGAGCTAATTAGGAAGAATCGTCTACAAAAATATGTGAAAAATCCACAATCCTCAAATGCTGTTTCGATTCCCCAGGGCCAGGGGCAACAAGCAATGAAGCTCTTGTTTAAACCATTCCAAGGCCAATCATCTACTGATAGCTATTGATTGTGCTCCAATTCCAATGGCTCAGAATAAGCAATCAACATTGCCACCGCTTTACTTCATGCTCTATTGCCTGTTTTAGTTTATGCTTTACTTCATGTTTTACTTTCTGTTGTATTCAAAACTTCTTTTAAATAGTCTTAATAATCTGAAAGTGATGCATTGAACATTAACTCTACAACTAAAAGCTTATCTATCTGAATGAATTTCTAGCTTGCAAAATTGTGTGTCAAATCAAAACTTATTTAGAAAGTTGATTTCATATTGCAGGATATTTGTCGAGTGCTTGTCACCGTAGCATCGCGATCCCAACAATGCCATTTCAAGTGCTAAATGTTGTAAATAACAGCATGCACAAAATGCAAAAGCAGAAAAGCTCCTCCTTAAAAAGTGAAAGTAAAAAGTCGTAAGGATTCAAACAACGAACATGCGCCATGATAAATAAACGAGAATGTTATGACTTTCGTCGAAGGGGCACTCCTCTAAATGAGAGTTTCAAAGCTTCAGTTCCTAATCTAAGATAGCCCGCCAAGTCGAGCATTCGACAAAGGAATATATGCCAATCCCGAGCTGGAACAACCAGCACCACGTCGGAAGGACCGACAAACCTGATGTTGGAAATACCAACATCTAGCCGGAAGGACCAGCAAACACGTTGGAAGGACCAACACCATGTTGGACGGACCAACAAACCTGATGATTGGAAGTACTTGGAAGGACCAGCAAACACGCTGGAAGGACCAGCACCATGTCGGAAGGACTGAAAAACCTGATGATTGGAAGTACCAACATCAGGCCGAAAGGAATGACAAACATGGTGGAAGGACCAACACCAAGTCAGAAGGACCGATAAACCTGATGTTGGAAGTACCAACATCAGGCCTGAAGGACCGTTAAACAAGCTGGAAGGACAAGCATAAACCAAAGTCCTCTCCAGGGGCACCCAATTGATCGTCAGTATCAGGAAGTACCTGATCCTATCACGACAAATAGGATCGAGGATAGGACCAAGAGGATATACTTAAAAGATAAAGACTAGCATGCAAATAAACTTTACAGAAAAAGAGGAATCAAGAATATACCCTTAAAAAGGGTATGATGCCCGTATCTAGTCTTCAGTTTTCTAAGTCGCATCTTCTTGAGCTTCACTCCACTCTAACTTAAATAATTTAAGTTCACGATTGCGAAGCTTCTTGACCTCCATTTCCAAAACCCACTAGTAAAGATAGGACCTCGATCACTTACTATGCTAGAGGTATCCAATGTAGTCGATCTATCTTTTCAAGATAAACAAATGTTAACCATGATACCAAGTGTATGTACTAAGATGATTAGAGGTCTCTCTTCTACTTAGCTTATCCATCATGTCACAAATTTGAGGGTCGATATCTCTCATGCAAACCATCCTAGTCGAACTTGACATCCCTCAAGTACAAGCCCCAAAGGCCTAAACTAATATCAGACAAGCATCCAAGGAATACCTCCTCCGAATTTGGACGATTTATGTGAGATGATACTAGCAAAAAAACCAAACAATTGAGCACTTAACCGACTCTAGCTGTCCTCGCCAATCTTGTTCCAAAACCATCGTTGATCGAATAACTGGCTTTGCATTGTCATCTAGATATATGTGGGAGCCTACCTTACATTTTTAGGGACAAACCCTTAACCTTAATCAAAAACATCTACGTACTCATGGACTACTCCAACGGATCGAAAATCATCAATAAATACATAAAGTGATTCTAGGTAGCTAAGACAAACTGATCCCTTAGGATCACACGAAATTTCGAGGGTATTCCCGAGGCAAGTCGAAAGTCTAACTACCCTCCTTTCATAATTACTAGGTAACCAATCCATGCCTAGAGTCAACCCATAGCCCATGAAACTAAAAACAGAAGTATCTCAAATCCTTACAAACCAAAGATAAATGAGCCAAACCACAAATTGGATTTGAGACAATAATGGGATCTTCTACTATACAAGCTCTAGCGTGCAGAGACTCAACTATCGAAGTAGATATAAACGAATGTGAAGCGCTAAAATCAAAAGAGTACTAACAGGATGATCAAAAAGGGAAAACTAAACTCTTTCAATAGAAACCTTACTACCTCTCTCTCAGGTACACTGGTGGTGAGAGCGTGCATTTGCCCTCTTGAAAATCCTGTCATTTGTTCTTGCCCTTGTCCTTAATTATATGACCCGTTATACCATAATAAAGACACTTCCTCTTGTTTTAGGTTTTACTAATCTTTCTTTTTTACCTCCTTTGTGAACCAAGTCCATATCCATGAGTTCCTCATCCTTGGGTTATGCTCCTTAGCAAGACTCCCTCAGTCTCATCTTTACTATCCTTGTGTACCACGTTGAAAAGTCTCTCGAAAGCTGCCTCCATCTTACGGAGAATCCTACAAAGCTCGAAAGAAAATTAGCCGCAGGTGAAACTAGAACGGCTATAAATGGGGCACTTCTTCGCTCTTTGACAGATATCGTAGTCTCATCAAGCCTACGGAACAATGCGCAATGAGGTTACCTCCCAAAAAGCCAGGAGCCCCATAGGCTTCGGAAAGAAGGAAACAGGGATTCAAACAGAGGATCTAAAGGTAGTTCTTATGGCTTTGGGGAACATGCCTTTAAAACAAAACTTTTCTTTTGGAAATGCTTCTTTTAAAACTTGAAAATAATTTTTCAAATCTTTTATCTGATTCTGTAAACTTCAGCTCTGATACCAAGTGAAACACCCCACATCCGTTAAGGTCACTCATAAAGGGAATGCCTTAACTTTGGTGGAGCATTACAGGTATAACATGCAGATGAATTACAAGACAGACACATAAAGCAACGAAAAATAAAAATCATTTTATAAACAATGTGGTTCAGTCGAACTTTCACAACAGTTGTCTCAATCATACTTAAAACTAATACATAGAACTTCTGTCTTGAATTAAAACATAAAGAAGCATTAAAACAATAGTAATGCAGCATAAATCCCCAATAAGAGAATATCCAAAGCCATTGCCCAAGGAAAAAGATTCCAAGCAATACATCTAATCTCTTCAAGCTGGAAATGATCCGATCTAAGCTGAAGTGTTCCCTCCCTGCAGACCTGGGGGAGGGGGTACGGAAGAAAAGAAGACGAAAGAAAATGGGTCTGACATGAGTCTGGTAAGTCCAGTGACTATTTAGAATGTAAACAAGAAAAATGGTTATGACATGAATAAACTGAATCTAGGACCACACCCTAGAAAAAAGATAATAAGGCTGAATATGCTATCTCACTCATTTCACTTCTCTGCACCCCCTAACTAGTGTCCCAACTAGTAATCTATATAAAATGATCATATTGTTATGTGATCCCAATCCACGCAATTGTGGTAGCCTTCAGGTGTACATTTATCGTGAGGATTCCACCTCAATCTGCCTAATTACCATGAACATGTTAGATGTACCCTTACTACTCTATCGATCGGCTCCTTACTCGTATTAATTTTTCCTTGTGTTTGTGTCAATTGGCCCTCTCTTGCGTGTAAATAACCTGTGCTGGTCCCACCATAAGGTGTATCAATCCTTATGATAGCAACCCGACATGATTCAAGATGCACAGTGTATAACTACTGGTACCCAGTGCCTACTTTTTCCCACTCCGGAGTACGTGCACGCCCGTAAACCATCGGAACCTGCACTGACGTACCACATGTCGCTGTTTTGACCGCTTATAATCAGCCCAGTAATCGTGCCCCCCTGTCTAGTTCAGGGTACCATGATACATCTATATGGGTTACTTCTGAAATGGGTCCCCGTTATTAGGGTTTCCTACTGGTTAAGTTTTTGGGCCTATACTTACTAATATTACCCACCAACCCGATATGTATTTAACTTTCCCACTGATTCAGGCATATTTATTTAATGTTAAGTTTGTGGGACTATATTTACTATTATTACCCACCAACCCGATATGTATTTAACCCTCCTACTGATTCAAGCATGTTTATTTAATGGTTAAGTTTTGTAGGCCTATATTTACTAATATTACCCACTCAACTTGCTATGTACTTAACCCTCCCACACATTATGCTATATTGGGTAAGTGTTGTCCATTCATGTTAACTTAACCCACCCATTCATCATGTCATATTGGTTAAGTGTTTCTTAACACTCATTACTTATCATGTTGGATTGGTTTAGTGTTTCCTATTAACTTAAGCCCGTTCATCCACCAAGTTGTATTGGACAAGTGTTTCTTGTTAACTTAACCCCACGTGTTCATCATGATGTATTGGTTAAGTGTCATCAATCAATTCAAGTTACTTAACCCCCTACTTGTCATGTTACTTTGGTTAAGTGTCGCCTTCTTGTGTCAACTTAACCCTACCACAAATCAAGTTATATTGGTTAAGCGTTGCCCTCTTATTTTAACTTAACCTTACCACAAATCATGTCATATTGGTTAAGTGTTGCCCTCTTGTTTTAACTTAACCTTACCACAAATCAAGTCATATTCGTTAAGTGTTGCCCTCTCGTTTTAACTTAACCTTACCACAAATCAAATTACAATGGTTAAGTGTTTCTTATTACTTAACCCTACCCATTCATCATGCTATACTGGTAAAGTGTTTCCTATTAACTTAACCTTAGTCATTCATCTTGTTATATTGGTTAAGGGTTTCCCTCTTGTTTTTACTTAATCTTACCACAAATCAAGTCATATTGGTTAAGTGTTGCCCTCTCGTTTTAACTTAACCTTATCATTCCTGTCTTAGCTTTAATTCATTCATTAAAGTACCAACCACTCACATTAGACATGCATTGTTGCGGTTACTGGATGTGCCGGTCGGGTCTGGGCAGTTTTACACCGCAACTCGGTCTAAGCTCGAGTTCTTTTTGGGCTTGATGCACTAACCTCTCACATTAGATATATATTGTTATGGTTGGTGGATGTGCCGGGCGGTTCCAGGCAGTCTTACACCATAACTCAATCTAACCTTGGCTTAGGCGTATTCGTCTTTCTTCTAAATTTACCTATTTACCTTTTATGTAAATTATTGTCATTCAAGTCATGGCCAATTCCTCTCTAAATCATATTCATAATTTTAGGTATGTAGATCATGCCAATTTTATGCCACTAATCATTCATATATTTATGGGCCAAATTATGCCATTAATATGAATTTAAGGTTTTCCCGATGTTACCCTCGTCATACGTTCGCACAATTCACATAGAATGTTAGGCTCGTAGCTTAGCCAAACTTATATACAAAAGGGGAAAGAAGCGAGCATGTACCATTCACAAAACATAAAATAATAAGGAACTAACTAAACATGTGTCATGTACATGTGGCATAATATAATGAACTTGCATTTGGATCCAACTAACATGGGTCTTTAAGCATATGAGATTAGCAAAATCCAACTAGGCATGTAAATGTAAACTTTTATTTTGGGTCTAATGAACATAAACCTTAAGCATATTGAATTGCACAAGTTCAACTAGACATGTGAAAATAAATTTTAATTTGGATCCAATAATCTTAAACATATGGAATTACACAGGTTTATCAAGGCATGTAAATATGAACTTTTATCTTGGATCCAACAAACATGAATCTTAAGCATATGGTTTTACACAAGCTTAACAAAGCATGTAAATATGAGCTTTATTTTTTGATCCACTTTTCATAGATCTAAATGTGAATCTAAACATAATACATGTCTTAGCCTAACAACTTGCATGATTCAATAAACACAGATCTAAATGTAGATCTAAACATAATACATGTCTTAGCCTAATAACTTGCATGATTTAATAAACATAGATCTAAATGTAGATCTAAACAACTTGCATGATTCAATAAACATAGATGTAAATGTAGATCTAAACAACTTGCATTATTCAATAAACATAGATCTAAATGTAGATCTAAACAACTTGCATGATTCAATATACATAGATCTAAATGTAGATCTAAACAACTTGCATGTTACATAACATGAAAAAGTTACCAAATTTACATAATATACGATTGGTTTAACATCAACATATAACCACAATAATCTCACAAGCATATACGATAGATTCGTTACAAGAATAGGCATAAATCAGCATCGTCATTATCTTACAACTAGGAATTATTCTAGTTTTCATTTTATTACAAATCACAGCTTTTAATCTTTCACATCTAAATAATAACAGGTTTTACAAAGAAAAGAAAGTCTTGTTTTTCTGGGATCTGTATTATGAAATTGGAAAGCAATCCCTTTAAGAAGACTATCAATTCTCTAAGTTAGTTTTGATTCATATTCTCGTAGCCTTAATCTTGCTTTCAAGTTGAAGAAGGAATGGTGGATAAACTAGAATGATCATGGGCGACATGGTGGCTCCTTGGATTGAATTTGTATGATTTAGGGTTTGAGGATTATGGTTGCTTTAATAGAAGTTAAATCTTATGTGAGTCGTTAGATCGTTTTAGGAGCAATCAGAGCCATCCAACTAAAGCAATGTGTCACTCAGCCAATCATAACATGACACATAAGCCCTAACACCTCAGAATTTATCACAAAGCCAATCAGAGAAGGCCACGTAAAAAAGACAATCTTTGACCAACAAAAAATGCGCCACGTGCGCCATATGATGCGTACACGTCATATATATATATATATTCTATATATTTCTTTTTTCTTTTTATCTATCTTCCCAATTAACTATTTTCACACTAAACCACTTTTTGAACAGTGTTCACACTAAGCCACTTTTTAGCCATTCCCCTAAAACAAAAATATGGCGCTGGCGGGGATCGAACTCTGTACCCCTTGTATGCAAGTCACATGTTCTAACCAAATGAGCTACTAAGTCTTTTGCTTACAAACCGTAGAAAAATGCTAAATATTATTCTTTTCTCATTCTTCTTTTTTATGTTTTGCTGCAATATTTAATTTAAAGATATCTTCTTCATACGGAGTCCGATTTACACAAACTCGGACACTATCTCAAGTAGAATTCCGAGATGAACGCAATGGCGCAACCCGTTTCACCTATTTCTTCTTTTTCAAATTAATTATTATTTAATTTGTTATTTTAATATTCTCAGAAAATACGGGGTGTTACACTTTGATCATCAATAGCTCATCACTTAGCACGGCACATTGTCATCTCATAACATATGATCGATAATCGATCGTTAATCGTATCATCTTTGAGCTCGTACGTCTCAAAGAAGGATGTTTAGCTAAGAGAATAAATTCTCCTGAACCAGCATAAATATGTTTAGCAAAATTCCATCACACACTACGAAATACAATATCATACTTGCTTCCATACAAGTTCGTTCTGGGTCGTGAATGAAACTGAAGGCACCTTATTCCTCATCCAATAAAGGAGAGAGACCCTTGCAAATTTGGACAATCAACATGTACACCCGAACAACTGCCATTAAAACCTCGTCTTGTTTATATCTCCCAATCAAGAGATCAGCTATCAATCCAAACAATATGAAGATTCCCGGTCTTCAACCATCGTCTTTAGTATCTTCAGTATAGTTATTCAGAATGGGTTGAAACCTAGTCTTTCCAAATAACAAATGCCATTTTGAGTCAATAAAGATTTACAAAATATCATGAGTCTCATTTCATCTTTGGATATTCTTTTACTCAAATCATTCTTTACATTGGGACTTACTCGCGTTAATCTTATCTAAGATTTACATTCTTTAAACTCTTGTCTTAATCTTTTCCTTGGAAATCATTTTAAAAGATTATAAAATCTCATTTCATAAATTTAACCTAAGTAGAGTTTCTACGCTTTTTCGAGATTATTGAGTCTCGCGAAAAAGGTAATTTCTCAAATTATTATCCCATTCTCATTCTGTTGATCCCATAGAAGAAAACAAGTGGAACTCCATATCTAATACCCCTCGTATTCTGCTAAGTTTGATTACCATATTAATGCCTCATTCATTTCAAAACACTGAAAAATTTCAATTACCTTTACGAAAAACATATTTATCCCAAATACAACTTAGATCATTGATTAAGGTAGATTACTTTATCTTTTCTCATTTATATCTCTAGCCCGAAATATTTTTTATGATTTTTGAATCTTATAATTACGCGAAAACATGCTTATATTCTTTTAAGCAATCTTTAAAATGTTCCCAATATTGTTGGCCAGGGAAAAACCATTCAATTACCATAATTAGTTCTCGATTGCACAATGGTAAGAGAATGATCTATCAGGTGTATTACCCCGAAGGCCTAAACCAACATCAGATCGAACAACCAGAAGATCACCTAACTTAATGATAAACCATCAAGTTCCAACTTCTTTATTTAAATATTTATATTTAATTAAAATAAAGATTTTATTTTAACTATCTTGAGAAATCATCTTCTCCATTAATTGGGTTAAAGAAAAAACATTATCTAAAGCATCTTTCAGGATAAACCCAAAATAATACTTTCATTTTAAATAAAATATTCACGGAAATCATATCAGCTCATAATCGATATGAATTCCTGTATCGTGCGAATACTATAGGCGGAATAGGAGCAAAGCCTTTTAAATTCCTTAAATAGTAAAGGTCCTCATCCACGGAGACCCACCTTGATTGTCACTAAATTGATTTCCATTCAATCCAATTTGATTCATTAATTTGAAAAATCAACTTTGGAAAACTCATTAAATCTTAAAATAAATATTTAATTAATCTTAACAAAGATTATAACTTTCTAGAATTACAAACATAACTTCATCTTTGACGAGGTTAAAGAGCGATGTTATTGAAGACCCAATTCACGATAAACCCCAATCCAATTGATATCAAATATAAATTTTAAATAGAACTTACATCCACTTATATTCAACACCGGTTCTTGTATTGAACGAATACTATAAGTGGAATAACGATATAAACATCTTCCAAATACCTCATATAGTAAACATTTATACAACAGTAATTAATACCAAATATCCAAAGATCATTTCTATCCAAATCCATATTCCAGTGAAACTTAATTAAAAAATTTCTGAAAACTCATTTTCAAATTTAATAAACTAATATTTGGAAAGCTTTAGTTCATTTAACTTAAGTTCATAAAACATCGTTTTACCGTATTCAACAAGTTAGGCTAAAAGCACAAAAATAGAAGTAATGCTCAAAACTTCATATTTCTTTTCCAAATCTATTTAAAATCATTTATTATGATTTATCTTAATTTTTTCAATTTTTTAATAATTTTTATGTGCCATTTCCATTAATTTTCAATTGTCGTCGTCATCGAACTGCGTTTACAACGACCATTTCAAAAATAGATTTAAACATTACTTGAAACATATAAGTTGAAATCCAAAATTTCTTCTTTCATTTGAAAGCTATCATAAAACAAACATTTTTTATTTTGGGGAAATCAGATTTAAATTGCATTCGTTATGTTTGTTTGAAGTTCATGGTTGAAATTCGCGAACTATCACTGCGCGACACGTCTTATTCAAACCATATTATTATTTAAAATAAAACTCGATCGATTCAGTCCATAAGTATTTCATAAAACGTTTATAAACTCATTTAAAAAAGACTCCAACTTTGAATTCAATTATAAATCAAAATTGAATATTCTATATTATCATAATATTAAAATAATAATAATTTTCAAAATTAAATCTTTTGAAATCCAATCTTTCCTGAAATCCATTATAAAAATAAACAAGATCACTATAACAATCATTTCGAGTTTAAAATGTGCTTTATATATCTAGCACCAATTCACTATTGAATTTACTATTCATATTCTAATTTAAATTAGAACACGCCATTTCTAATTCAAAATTCTTTCAAATCCATTGCAAGATTTTCAATAGTTATTTGAAATCATTTCCATTTTATTTCCAAATCATTTCGAATATAAAAATTCAATTTTCTTTTTTATGTCTTATTTCATTTAAATGAATATATTAGTCATTTAATATTCCAATGGAACTCGACCCAATCAATTCTCAAATTATTTCATATGCGTGGTGTGAATTGTGTGAACAATTATAATAACAACCACAACAATTCATCATCCATAAAACAACATTTATAAGATAAGTGTTATAATTGTTAATGCTTAAATGTACGTACAAAATAATAATAAAACTATAATAAAGATCCATCATCCACGAAGCAATCATAACAACCATAGGCAATCAATTTATAATCAGTTGATGATTATATTAACTTTTCTAGTTATAATGATCCCTCTTGAATTAAATTAAACATTAGTTTAATTTAATCCACAAATACAGCGAGCTCCAATCTCATCCAAATCGATTTGTACACGTACCTGTATCCATACAATCCAAATAGATCTTGTTTCATCCAATTCTGAGTTTATATGAGCATGATATAATCGTTCGAACTTTGAATACACTAATTAATTTAATTAAAATAATTAGCTTAATCACCATCTTCACCAACTCACGTTCACCATCATTTCACCTTTCTTCGAGATCACCGCCGTCGCTATAGAGCACCAGAGCCTCACCTACCATCGCCTTTGCCTTGCCGAGGTGCGGCTAAACCAAGAGGGCTGACCCTCCTTTCACCATCCATCACCACAAAAATCCCCTCCACCTTAAAACATGTCAAGCCGCTTTATGGCCACCAGTGGTGACGATAGTTCACCAAATTTTATCTATAGCTAGGTCTCACCACCGCGAACACTTCTCCAATTGGAGCCTCGGGTTAAGTAGGCATTTATCTCCTCCAATCGACGAAAATACCATCGTTGCTCCATAAAACCATTCGCCTCCAATTCACTCCACGTCACCACCACCATAATCATTTTTAGACCAACTCTTCAACATGAAAGTCGTAGATCGTCCTCCCCTCTCCAACTTTCTAGTTGACACCATCACCTAACTCCTCGTTTGCATGCAAATGACAAAATATGAAAGTGACCTAAAGCTTTTCGTGGCAAGATTGTTTCCACCTCAGGTGTTCGTTGGCCCTGAAATTTGGTTGGCATGCCTCCCTCAACCTAATCTACGACTTTCCGATTGGTGACTTCCACGAATATTTAATGGTTTGAAAAATATAATTTACTGTAGAGAGAGGCTTGTTTGTAAATTTTGTGGCTGAAATATTTAGGCATTTAGGTTTAGGAAATCCTAGGTGTATTTATAGTTGTGGTATTTTGGGTTTAATATTATTCTATTCTATAATTATATTACCACGTTCCTATCGCTACCTCTATTCGTCATGTAAAAATTCGCATGGACATGTACGGACTTCGTTCGTGATGAAAATTGATAAATAACTATGGTTTGTCATTACTATCCTAATGAAACTTGTTTCACCAAAATATGAGTCTGTTTACTCAAATAGCACTAGTTTGGGTTTAAGTTATTGATTAATTGTACCTATATATTTACGTTGAACGTTTATGTCTCGCTCGACCACAAACTAACTCCGGTTGATCCGAAATTTGGAATCTTACAATAATTTATCTTTACGGATCTGATAAAGTTGAATTCATCGAAATCCAAGATCGTCTGCAAAATGGCCATTTTCATATTCAATTAAATCAGTCTTATTCAATTTTATTTCAAATTATTCAGATTCTTTAAAAGTCAAATTATAATTACCATAAATACCCAGACAAAATTTAATATAGTTTCAAAATAATCTATATTGGATTTTAAACTAGATACTTTCATTTTCAAGAAAAATCAATTATTAACCCATAAAATATGTTCCAGAAAATAATGAGCATGTTTTGGTTGATTTATGATTTTAGGTCATTGGGCCCTTTAGGTCGTCGTGTCCTCTCTGACTTGATGAGCTCCTTAACTCACATGAGTGCTTTAGGTCGTTATGGCATCTTAGATCGTTTAAATAATATACGGTGTTCATAAAGCTTTGGCTCGTCTGAACACCTTAAATCATTGTGGCATCTTGGTCCACTCAGAGGCTAGCTCGCAGGGTTCTTGGATCGCCAGCTCGTTAAAAGTTTTAGCCAGTTTCATCAAAGCCCAAACTTTTCCATTCTGGTTTTGTCCGTTCCAAGCATGATTGGGTTGCGCCTCTCTATCCAAGCCCGCAGTGTCACAACCTAGCCCGCTCCACGTCCTTTAGCTCGCACTACCTTCAGCTAAAACGAGTTGGGTCGCTCCGCCTTGGTTAGCACGTCTTGCCTTGCTTTGGACCGTGTAACGTCCATTCTAGCCTGCCTACGACCTAAAATACGAGCACAGTATTTACAAAATTGCCTCCTGATTTGAACTCCACCTATAAATACTCCCCACATTCCTGCACTAGGGGGAGGAGCCTTTAGGTCACAAAGTGCTGCCGAAACATTTCTACAACTATCCTAAGCAATTCTAAGCACTTATTCTCCAAAATCAAGTGAAGATCCTTGGCGAATCCGAATAAGATCTATATGGGAAAGAGTAATAAATTTGTTGTAAGAGAGAAGTAAATCTTGTAATCAACATATTGATAATGGAATCTGTAATGAAAGTGGACGTAGATCCTCATTGGATCGAACCACTATAAAAACTTCTTATTACTACTTTTATGCTTTTTTTAATGTTTTTGATCGCGGCCTCACTTTTTTCTTCCTTTCCAATTTGGTGAAGTGTTTTGAACCACCCTTGGTGTTGAATCCAAATTCAAGATCAACATTTGGCGACCAACGTGGGGCCGCGGTCACATCTCCTACCTCTTCTCATGCCTTGCCGTTAAGGTTCTAAGTCGCATCCTTCTTCAACATTATGGCCAAATCTAAGAAGACCACTAGAAAAACCAATGTAGAAGCTAATGATGTTGCTAATGAAGAAATACAAGCGGTGGCCGATGTAACTAGAAACGAATTAAAAGTCGCTATTGCCAACGTCAACGGCCGGATGGATGCCTCTACTAAAATGATGATGGAGAAACATGACGCCGTCCTTAATGCTCGATCAAATCCAGTTCCTCCGAAAGTACATGTAGATCTCAAAGGAAATGACAAGTCGCTCGCTTCCGATCATAACCGCAACAACAATATGGAAGACGGTTATGATGCGGCAAGTGACAAAGATGAAGCTAATATCGAAGAATCGGGATCAAAAGCTAAAAGTCATTCTGAAATGAATGCTCGAAAGGTCATTAATACTGTCGCAGAGGCACCCCACCTCCCCGGTGAGAAGGTAAGGCACCTAAGCTCTTTAATCACGACTGTATTCCTGGTAAACATTTGGTAAAGAGCTCAGCTTCGCAGAGCATCATAGCACCGAAGAATATATCTCGGATATGATAGAACGAGCTATGAAAAAGAATCAAACTAGCAAAGACGATAAAAGGGAATGTGACTTCTCCCCTGATAGGACCCCATTCAACGAGAGAATCATCGAAGCCGAATGCCCAAAGAAGTTCAACCCACCAACTCTGCCTCCGTATAACGGCCTCGTTGACCCGAACTACTTTTTGTTCAAATATGAATGGCATATGAGTGCAGTTCAGGCAACGGATTAGATGCTCGTATTTCCCTCTCTACCTAAAAGGAGCTGCATCGCTCTGATTCACAAAACTACCTCCTAAATTTATCGATCGGTTCTCCGATCTGACCAAAAAGTTCAAAGAGCTTTTCCGCTTATATGCTACCAAAGCCAAGGAAGCTATAACACTCTCAGCCATGAAACAGAAGTCGTGAGAAACTGTCAAAGCCTTTCTTAGTCGATTCAACATTGCCTTATCTGAAGTAACGAATCCAGAGCCGCGCATAATCCTCATGGCTCTACTCGATGCTATAGACAAAACGAGCGAATTCGAAAGGTGAATAAAGATGAAAGAACAAACTACGCTCGACAAGTTCTATAAAAAAATAAAGGAGTATATGAGGATAGACAACAATCCTATGCCCTTTCAGATCATTGACAGTAACCTACTTCTTGAGGCTCCCACAAGTGCAGCCATGCAATCCAACCAAAAGAGTATTCAGAGGCAGAAGCGAATCAGTGGTGGAAATGACAACAAGGCTACAAAGAAGTATCGCCTTTTCAATTCGTCAAAGCTAACTCCTTTGAACGACACTCCTGAAAACATCTATCTGGCGACCAAGAATTTTGAGGAGTATGTAGAGCCAAACCCAATAAGGATAAGTAACAAAGTATCAAACTCGGGAAGGTTCTGCAGATTTCACAACCAACCTGGTCACAACACTAATGAGTGCTGACACTTTAAGAAACTCATTGAGGAATTGATTAGGAAAAACAGGTTGCAGCAAAATGTAAAGAATCCTTAGGCTTTGAATCCTTCTGCAATTCATCATGGGCCAGGAGAATTGAATTAGCAGTCTGGTCCAAGCAATGTAGCTTATGTTCAAGGCAATTAAAGACCGATTATCAACTAATAGTTGTTGAGGGTGCTCCAACTTGGGTGGCTTGGAATAAGCAATCAGCGTTGCCATATCCTTACTTTATGCGCTACTTCTTGCCTTAGTTCATGCTTTGCTTCGCATTTTACTTTTTGTTATATTCAAAACTTATTGTAAAACAGTTCGTAATAATCTGCAGGTGATACAATAATCTGTAGGTGATACACAGAACATAAGCTCTGCGACTGTGAGCATATATGTTTGAATTAGTTTCTTGCTTGTGAAGTCATATGTCAAATTGAAACTTTCATAAAAAGTTGATTTCATATTGCAGGTCAGCTGTCGAGTGCTTGCTCTTCTATCATAGAAACTCCGACAATGCTGGTTCAAGGGCTGAATGCTGTGAATTCCCAACTTGTGCGAATGCAAAAAAAAAAGAGGGGAAAACACTAATTTGAAAAGTAAACGGAAAAGTCGCAAAGATTCAAACAGTGAGCAAGCACCACGAAAAATAGATGAAAAAGCTACAAATTTTATCAAAGGGGCACCTCCCTAAGTGAGGGGTCCAAAGCTTCATCTCCCAAACCAGAATAACTTGCTATGTCAAGCATATGGTAAAGGGACTGATATCCACCTCGCGAAGCGATGAAATGGCCAAAAAGTTCACTTACGTAGCATCTGAAATCTCAGATGTGAAAAGTGTCGAATTACGCGTAACATATGAAATGTCACATGTGAAGAGTGAAAAGTTCACTTGCGTAGCATCTGAAATCTCAGATATGAAAAGTGCCGAACTATTCGCATAACATCTGAAATGTCATATGTGAAGAATGAAAAAGTTCACTTACGTAGCATATGAAATCTCAGATGTGAAATGTGTCGAACTATTCGCTAACATTAGAAATGTCAGATGTGAAGAACGAAAAAGTTCATTTACGTAGCATCTGAAATCTCAGATGTGAAAAGTGTCGAACTATTCGCATAACATCTGAAATGTCAGATGTGAAGAATGAAAAAGTACACTTAAGTAGCATCTGAAATCTCAGATGTGAAAAGTGTCGAACTATTCGCGTAGCATCTGAAATGTCAAATGTGAAAAATGAAAAAGTTAACTTACGGAGCATCTGAAATCTCAGATGTGAAAAGTGTCGAACTATTCGCGTAACATCTGAAATGTCAGATGTAAAGAATGAAAAAGTTCACTCATGTAGCGTTTGAAATCTCAGATGTGAAAAGTGTCAAACTATTCGCGTAACATCTGAAATGTCAGATGTGAAGAATGAAAAAGTTCACTTATGTAGCATCTGAAATCTCAGATGTGAAAAGTGTCGAACTATTCGCGTAACATCTGAAATGTCAGATGTGAAGAATGAAAAAGTTCACTTACGTAGCATCTGAAATCTCAGATGTAAAAAGTGTCGAACTATTCGCGTAACTTCTGAAATGTCAGATGTGAAGAACGAAAAAGTTAACTTACATAACATTTGAATTCTCAGATGTGAAAAGTGTTGAACTATTCGCGTAATATCTGAAATGTCAGATGTGAAGAATGAAAAAGCCCACTTACGTAGAATCTGAAATCTCAGATGTGGAAAGTGTCAAACTATTCGCGTAACATCTGAAATGTCAAATGTGAAGAATGAAAAGTTCACTTACATAGCATCTGATATCTCAGATGTGAAAAGTGTCGAACTATTCGCGTAACATCTGAAATGTAAGATGTGAAGAATGAAAAAGTTCACTTACATAACATCTGAAATCTCAAATGTGAACAGTGTCAAACTATTCGCGTAACATCTAAAATGTCAGATGTGAAGAATGAAAAAATCCACTTACATAGCATATGGAATTTCAGATATGAAAAGTGTCAGACACACTCATTTGGGTCTTTAGAGTGATAACGTGCAGGACCTACAGTCAACCTAAGTTGACAGGTCAACTTTAAGCGTTAACTCAAATTTGAATTAGAATGCCACGACTATGCGAACAATATTTGATAAGTTTTGAACCATCAGATAAGATGCTCCTAGGCTAGCATTTAGGTCAACGCAAGTCAAAGTTCGTTATAGTTCTTCTCTAACTAATCTATTGTCAACATGGACAGTTGATAATGAGTATAATTCTAAAATCATATAAAGGTTTGTCTTAAATGTAGAACAAGAAGCATAAGACGAATGAATTCAAAAATCAAATGATCACCACAAAAAATAGTTTTCGATCTTAATATAAAGGCTTGAAGTGCATTGTAACAACCCGAATTTTAATATCATGTTAAAACAAGAAACCAAGGTATAATTAATTTTTAAAATGAGAATCATGGGAAATGGGTTGCGCCATTGTGTTCGTCTCGGAATTCTACATGAAATAGAGTCTGAGTTTTCGAAAATCGGAGTCCGGATGAAGAAGTTATGGCCTGTAGAAGATTCAGCAAATTTTAGGTGGCACAGGACTAGGCAGGTCGACCTGGGGGTCGACCTGGGGGCCAGGTCAACCACGTGGTCGACCTTAGGGTCGACCTACCCCCCCAGGTCGACCATATGGTCGACCTCCCCCCTTACAGGTCGACCTGGTCGGCCAGTTTTGACCCAGAACCCATTTTTGAAGCCTGAGACGTGTTTTGATGGTCCGGATTGATTCTAGGGTTAATCTAAGGGCTTAAACTAGTTGCTACCCCTATAAATACACCCTAATTGTAACACCCCACTCCCGCTATGATCACTCACTAAGGGAATGCCATAGCATCGGTGGAGTATTTTAGTGAATATAGAACAGAAAAATTACAACAAGACAGATATAAATAGTACTTGAAATTTTAAAACATCATCTCATAACAGCGGAAGTAAAACATGTCTGGTTACATCATAAAACCACAATAAAGGTCAAGTACAATATCCATCAAAATAAAGAAGTACATAATCCCACTCTCATACAATAGCCAAAACACAAGAAAAGATAACTGGATAACTGGAGCTTTACATCTATCCAAGCTCCTAAAGACTGGAACAGCAATCCGATCAAGCTCCACTACTGCTAGGATCCACCGTAGGACCTGAGGGTTGGGAAAAAAAGATAAAAACAACGGGGTCAGACATAAGTCTGAGCAAGTCCTATAACTTTAACAATACAATCGTTAAAGTAACCAGAGAAGACATAAACTGATATACGGTAACATATAGGGATGAATGACTACTCTAAGCAGTCAACTAAACTAAGATAAAAGATAAAGACGCATCTACCCTTCCAAAGGTAAATTACTAAACTGCACCACACCAGTCGTTCCTATCCTAAAGGTTGATCCCACCCATGGACTTATAAAATTAACTTAATAGTACTTGCGTACCCCTAGGTGACCAAGTAGGCGCCACGGGGCCCTACAATCCACTAGGTGTACACACTACTCCCCATTCGATCGGCTCCCTAACGTAGATACCCGTGCTGGCCCCACCATGGGGTGTACCATTCCCCAACGTGGCAACCCGATATAATTAACGGTGCACGGCTTATATCTACACGATGCAACAACGACTTACCTACCAGCCCGGGCCCACTCACGCATATGAAGCCCGTTGGACTTGCGTTGCCACCGCTAACCCGTTTGCCTCTTACAGTCAAGCCCAGTATGCGTGTCCCGTCCTCGACATGGGTCGAGCCCACAAAGATACGTATGGGTTACTGGTTGAAATGGGCCTCCCACAAGCTACCCACCTAAGCTTGTCCCTTTTTCTAGTATATCCCACTTAACCCTTTAATCATGTTTAATTACATGTTTCCACTTTGGTTAAGTATTCTAATCGTATTTTCCTATTGCCACCCAAGGCAACCACTAGATTTCCTCATGCCACCCAAGGCACCCACTTAACCCCTCATGTCCCTCTACATGCTAATGTGGTTAAGTGTTTCTTAATTAATTAATTAAGATCGTAACCTTTGTAAAGACCTCTCACATTAGACTGTCTTTTATGACCGCTGGTTAAGCCGGTTGGGTCCGGGTAGCCTTATGTCATAACCGAGTCTAACCTCGTGTCTTTACATTAATCACGTATTTAGTTTGTGCCTAAGACCTCTCACATTGGGCTAACATTTGTAGCAACTGGTTAAGCCGGTTGGGTCCGGGCAGTTTTACGCTACAACTGAGTCCAACCTCGTGTCTTAGTCAATTAATTACACCTAATTAATCACCCTCATAATTTAAATTAATTATCCCTAATTAATATTAAGCTTTTCATAACATGGGTAGACCTAACTCAATAGGTAAATTCCCATGGGGTAGACCTAACTCAATAGGTAAGTTCCCAACACATAGTATGGGTACACCTAACTTAATAGGCAAATTCCCATACTATGTTCCTTTACTTTATGTTATGCATAATTATATTAATTTCACACAATCTTATTAACTTATGCATTTAATTACCCCATCGTTCCCACGTAATTTCGTTCTCATGACATAACACATATAAAAGATGTCAACTTGCATATGAATGAACATGTTTCAAAGGTGCCATCTTGTATATTAACAAACACATAACTTGCATATGAACTTGCATAATATACTTGCATATTAACCCATAGACTTGCATAATGTGTCATCATGAACTTGCATATTAACAAACATGTAACTTGCATATTAACAAACATGTAACTTGCATAGCATATCTTGCATATTAACATACATGTAACTTGCATATTAACCAACATGTAACTTGCGTAGCATATCTTGCATATTAACATACATGTAACTTGCATATTAACAAACATGTAACTTGCATAGCATATCTTGCATATTAACATACATGTAACTTGCATATTAACAAACATGTAACTTGCATAGCATATCTTGCATATTAACATACATGTAACTTGCATACTATATCACCATGAACTTGCATAACATGCATATGATCACATAGCCCACAACTTGCATATTTAGCATCATGCAAACATAACATACATCATATTAAACTTGCATAAACTTACATACTCAACATACATAAACATGCATAAACATACATACTCAACATGCATAAACATGCATAAACATACATACTCAACATGCATAAACATAAGATTAATGCTAACATCATATCATATGATTCAAGACTCATTAATCCACATACAAAACCATAAATCCCATCACATCTCATCTACTTAGTTTAACAAAAGATCATCAAAGTGATAGAAACTCACTACTAGCAATTTTGCACTCCAAATGAAGAAGATTAAGATGCTTAGAAGGGATTAGAGGTTGATTAGAGAGTGATTAGCTTGCAACCCTCTTCATAAATTAGTGGAGGCCATGAGAGCTAGCATTTTGCCATAGTTTAGTTGTATGATAGATTAATGATGATTTAGGGCTAGGTTAGGGTCTTATTTATAGATTAGGTGAGTGTTTTAGGCCCTTAGATTAACCCTAGATTAGATTAGGACCCTTAGATTTCGGAACCCTCTAGAACATAGCCCAAGACTCAGCCAAGACCAGACCTGGTGCACCCAGATCAACAGGGCCGACACCCTGTGTCGACACCCCTGTCGACAGGGCTGTCGACACCCCTGTCGACACCCCTGTCGACATGGCTGTCGACACGGGGCTAGGCGGGAATTTTCCCCCCTTTCCTCTTTTGGCTCCAAAGCTGAATTTTAAATCTGTTTTAAATTTAAATTTTCTAAAAACTTCTTTGGGCCATAACCGGGCCATACGGACTCCGATTCTCGAAAACTCGGACTCTATTTCGCGTATTTTTCTGAGACGAACGCAATGACGCAGCCCATTTCCCCTGGTTCTCACATCTGAGATTAATTATACTTTAATTTCTAACCATTAGTATTAATTGAAATTCGGGGTGTTACATTCTCCCCTACTTAAAGGATTTCGTCCTCGAAATCTCTAAGTTAAGAAGAACGTATCCTACCAACCAAACAACCATCTACTAAACCATCAACCACAAGCAACCATTATCCTTAGAAACTTCTAATGATGTATGAACATATGCAGAAAGTGTGTGTATATGTCCGTTTACTAATGCAAAATCAGGCGGTCTACTGATTCAGTCGACCTCCTTAATGCAAACCATGATAGTGCCATGCATCCAATATGTATGCGAAACCCTATTGACACATACAAATTTCTACATGCGTGCACAACCATACACAAAAATGCATCATCCATATGATAACACAGCCATGACACATCCATCAATCTAACTACCACATCCATTTATGCAATATGCAACATGAAGTGTCTGAGCCGATCTAGTGCCTAATGTGTGTGTATATGCATCCACGAGCAACCACTAGCAAACAATTGCATCCACATGCATCCATCAACCATAACATGTTTCAAACACATGTTTCAACCATAGGTTTTACCCTATCCAAAGGTCATAGGTACTAGCGAGAGGATATACTAAAGATAAGATAAGTACTAGACAAGGAGAAATTAAAAGACATACTCTCAAAAAGAAATGGATACAAAGAACGCATCTTCGCTTCCGTCTCCCAAGTAGCATTGCTTTCGTCATCTCCCCATTGCACTTTAACTAGCTGAACTTCTCTGTTCCTCAACTTCCTAGTTTCTGACCCAAGGATGCGAGTAGGAGCTCGTCGAATCGTCGCATCACACTCTACCTCTACATCTCTAAGCAAGCTCGGCTCTACCACCTCTGCGGTCTCATGTAAGCACTTCCTCAAATGTGATACATGGAATACATCATGAACACCACTAAGTCTGTCGGGCAACTCCACCCTATATGCCATTCGTCCAATCCTTTCCTTAATAGGAAACGGCCCAACAAACCTCGGCGCTAACTTCCCAACGGACCCAAAGCGAACAACATTTCTCAACGGAGATACTTTGACAAAAACCATGTCCCCTACCTCAAACTCAAGATCCGTCCTTCTCTGATCCGCATAAGATTTCTGTCTATCTTGTGCTGCCTTTATCCTTTTTCGAATCAAATCAATCTTCTCTGAAGTCTCTCTAACCATATCTGGCCCAAGCAAGATCTTTTCCGTAGATTCCCACCAACATGTAGGAGATCGGCAAGGCCTTCCATAAAGAGCTTCGAAAGGAGCCATACCAATACTGGACTGAAAGCTGTTATTATATGCGAACTCCACCAAAGGAAGATGTTCTTCCCATGTACCTCCAAAATCCAAGATACAAAGCCTCAAGAGATCTTCTAGGATTCGGTTCACCCTCTCGGTCTGACCGTCCGTCTGAGGATGATATGCGGTGCTCAAACACAACTGAGTCCCTACCGCCTCTTGCAAACTTCTCCAAAACTCACTAGTGAAGATAGGATCTCGATCACTCACAATGCTGGATGGTACGCCATGCAATCTAACAATCTCTCTAACATAGACTGAAGCAAGCCATGGAGCGGTCCTCTTATTCTTCACGGGTATAAAATGGGCACTCTTGGTAAGTCTGTCTACCACAACCCAAATTCCCGTATTGCCCTTCCTCGATCTCGGTAACCCATCGATGAAATCCATCGAGACACTATCCCACTTCCATTGCGGAACTTCCAATGGGTGTAGCAACCCACCGGGTTTCCTCTGCTCCGCTTTAACTTGTTGGCACACTAAGCATCTAGCCACATACTCGGCCACATCTTTCTTCATACCGGCCCAGAAGAAAACTCTCTTCATGTCTTGGTACATTTTGTCTCCACCGGGATGAATAGTCATTCTTGAACGATGTGCATCATCCAAAATAGCCTTCTTCAAACCCTCATCTTGCGGTACACAAAGTCTACCATCTCTATGCAACCATCCCTTATCATCTATGGTGTATCTACCCAAATGGCTGGACGACTCCCCCCTCATAAGCTTCTCTACCAACTCAACCAACTGTGGGTCGTCTCGCTGAGCCTCGCCAATCCGTCCCAAAAGAGTAGGTCTAACCTCCAAGGATGCCAACAAACCAGGTACAAAGTCAACAGAAGGTCTGAAGTCGAACAAAGAAAGAAACTCCAAGCTTCGCCGTTCCACGAACAATAGACTCAAAGATAACCTTTTTCTACTCAAGGCGTCCGCCACCACGTTACCCTTGCCAAGGGTATACGCTATCTCGAAATCATAGGATGCTAAGAACTCCATCCACCTTTGCTGTCTTAAGTTTAAATCCTTCTGAGAGAATAAGTACTTCAATGATTTATGGTCAGTGAACAACTCGAATCTCTCACCAAGAAGATAATGGCGCCAAGACTTAAGTGCAAAAACAATCGCGGCTAACTCTAGATCATGGGTAGGGTAATTCTTCTCATGCACTCTCAATTGCCTCCCTCCATAGGCTATTACCCTTCCCTCCTGCATCAAGACTGCGCCTAATCCTGTCCCACAAGCATCGGTATAAACAACAAACGGCTTACTCCCATCTGGAAGCACTAAAACTGGAGCGGTGGTCAAAGCTCTCTTTAACCGTCGGAAAGCATCATCACAATCTACGTCCCATGAGAAAACCAGATTCTTTTTCGTCAAGCGGGTTAATGGGGCTGATATCTTCGCGAAGTCTTTGATGAACTTCCTATAATATCCTGCCAACCCCAAGAAACTTCTTACTTCGGTAACATTTCTAGGAACTTTCCAATCCTGGATAGATACTATCTTTGCAGGATCCACAGCTATCCCTTCCTTAGAGACCACATGCCCTAAGAATCGCACTTCTCTTCTACAAAAATGACATTTAGAGAATTTAGCTTTAAGACTATGTGCTCGAAGAGTCTCCAACACTTCTCTGAGATGTAAGGCATGCTCTTCTTCACTCTTGGAAAAGACCAAGATGTCATCCACAAAGACTACTACAAACTTATTCAGATACTCTCTGAACACTCTACTCATTAAATCAACAAAGTATGCAGGGGCGTTTGTCAACCCAAATGGCATCACAAGCCACTCATAAAACCCATCCGGAGTCCGGAAAGCAGTCTTCTCTATACTGTCCTCCGCCACTCTTAACTGATGAAACCCTGTAGCTAAGTCCATTTGCGAAAACACTGAGGCGCCAACCAACTGATCAAAGAGATCATCTATTCTCGGTAATGGGTGTCTATTCTTCTTCGTGAGCTTATTAAGTTCTCTATAATCCACACAAAGTCTGAGGGACCCATCCGCCTTTATGGCAAACACTACTGGAGCTCCCCACTCCGATATACTTCGCCTTATGAACCCCTTTTCAAGCAACTCCCCTACTTGCTTATGAAGTTCTCTTCTCTCACGAGGAGCCATGTGGCGCACTGGCAAAGACACTGGTTTGGCATTATCCACCAAATAAATTCGGAAATCTATCTCCCGCTTCGGAGGCAAATTCTTCGCTTCTTCAAACACATCCGGATATTCCCGGACTACTCTGACAGAACGCAAACTCTCGACCGAAGCATCGAGCGACTCAAGATAACTTAGCAAAACAGATTCCATGGGATTACAAGAGATCTCGAGAGTATTACCCAAGCGGGTCATAAGCCTGACAACTCTCCTTTCACAATCAAGAACGGCACCGTTACTGGATAACCAGTCCATGCCCAAAATCAACCCATAGCCCGTGAAGCCCAATACAAAAGCATCACATCTAAACTCAACGCTAAGTATAGAAATCTTCAAACCCAAACATATCATAGACAGATATATAGAGCCCCCAATTGGGTTTGAAACAACCAAGGGATCATCAACTAGACTGGTGTCTAAGTGTAGTGACTCAACTAACGATGATGAGATAAAAGAATGCGATGCGCCAGAGTCAAACAAAGTACGAACGGGATGATCAAACAGAAAAACCAGACTTTCGACGGAAATAGTTCTACCTCTCTGCTGAATCGGTGGAACTGAGATAGCCTGAACTTGCCCCCTTGCTTGAGGTGGCGCCATAAGAGCTTGCACCTGACCTCCTGAGGTAGACCCCATCTTCTGCCCCTTCTTTGGGCAGTCTTTCACAAGATGTCCTGCTTCACCACAATGAAAGCAACCAGTCTTCTTCTTTTTGCGACAATCCTTGCTGAGGTGGCCTGGTGTCCCACAATTGAAGCACTTCTTCTTCTTCTTCTTGTCACCATTGCCTTTTCCACCCTTGCCTTGTTGTTGTTGTTGCGGTTTCTTCTGATCCCCCTTTTTCTCTGGTACCTTAGAATTCTTATCATCCTCATGCATAAGCGCCATGTAGACAAGCTTCTCGAAGGTGGCTCCCATGGGAATGTGAGTCATAGCTATTCCTTGCAATGGTTCGTTCAAGCCTCTAACGAACCTCAAAGCCTTCTTCTCCGGTGTATTCACCAACTCTATACCAAACCTTGCTAATTGATTGAATTTGTTGACATATTCTTTCACCGTGAGATTCCCTTGCTTCAAATTCAAGAATTTCTCCATAAACAGATTCTCTTCCGCCCTTGAGAGAAACTTAGCCCCAAACCTTTGCTTAAAATCTGCCCAAGAGTCAATAGGGCGTTCTCCATTAGTGACCTCCCACCAGAATGAGGCCTCTCCCTTCATTAACCAAGCCGCCAACTTGACTTTCTTTCCCTCTTCCACTTCAAAGATATCTAGCAACTCTTCCACTTCCTTAAGCCAATCTCTAGCCTCTACGAAAGTCTCTGAACCTAGAAAAGGTTTTCCTCCTATAGCCTTGAACTCCTTGCAAACCTTAGCAAAATTATCCACTCTAGGGTGAGGAGGAGGAGCGGTTGCCTCTGGTGTAGTAGCATTGGCTGGACCCGCAGCCGCGGCCCTAGCCTCTTGCAACCTCCTATACCATAGTGGTATAACTAAGCCCTCCGGGATGTTAAGATCTTCAGCCATGCTGAAACGAAAGAGGAAAGATTCAAAAAGGAGATTCCGAAAGATAAAGATATGGCTATTGGGGATTATGCTTTTTCTTTTTCAAAAACTTTTTCTCTTAAAAGACATGCTTTTGAAAATACTTTTTTTTTTCCAAAAATAATACCTTTACTATTTTCTAAAAAAAAAATATTTTTCTCAAAAATTTATCTGTTCCGGTAACCTTAAGCTCTGATACCACGTGTAACACCCCACTCCCGCTATGATCACTCACTAAGGGAATGCCATAGCATCGGTGGAGTATTTTAGTGAATATAGAACAGAAAAATTACAACAAGACAGATATAAATAGTACTTGAAATTTTAAAACATCATCTCATAACAGCGGAAGTAAAACATGTCTGGTTACATCATAAAACCACAATAAAGGTCAAGTACAATATCCATCAAAATAAAGAAGTACATAATCCCACTCTCATACAATAGCCAAAACACAAGAAAAGATAACTGGATAACTGGAGCTTTACATCTATCCAAGCTCCTAAAGACTGGAACAGCAATCCGATCAAGCTCCACTACTACTAGGATCCACCGTAGGACCTGAGGGTTGGGAAAAAAAGATAAAAACAACGGGGTCAGACATAAGTCTGAGCGAGTCCTATAACTTTAACAATACAATCGTTAAAGTAACCAGAGAAGACATAAACTGATATACGGTAACATATAGGGATGAATGACTACTCTAAGCAATCAACTAAACTAAGATAAAAGATAAAGACGCATCTACCCTTCCAAAGGTAAATTACTAAACTGCACCACACCAGTCGTTCCTATCCTAAAGGTTGATCCCACCCATGGACTTATAAAATTAACTTAATAGTACTTGCGTACCCCTAGGTGACCAAGTAGGCGCCACGGGGCCCTACAATCCACTAGGTGTACACACTACTCCCCATTCGATCAGCTCCCTAACGTAGATACCCGTGCTGGCCCCACCATGGGGTGTACCATTCCCCAACGTGGCAACCCGATATAATTAACGGTGCACGGCTTATATCTACACGATGCAACAACGACTTACCTACCAGCCCGGGCCCACTCACGCATATGAAGCCCGTTGGACTTGCGTTGCCACCGCTAACCCGTTTGCCTCTTACAGTCAAGCCCAGTATGCGTGTCCCGTCCTCGACATGGGTCGAGCCCACAAAGATACGTATGGGTTACTGGTTGAAATGGGCCTCCCACAAGCTACCCACCTAAGCTTGTCCCTTTTTCTAGTATATCCCACTTAACCCTTTAATCATGTTTAATTACATGTTTCCACTTTGGTTAAGTATTCTAATCGTATTTTCCTATTGCCACCCAAGGCAACCACTAGATTTCCTCATGCCACCCAAGGCACCCACTTAACCCCTCATGTCCCTCTACATGCTAATATGGTTAAGTGTTTCTTAATTAATTAATTAAGATCGTAACCTTTGTAAAGACCTCTCACATTAGACTGTCTTTTATGACCGCTGGTTAAGCCGGTTGGGTCCGGGCAGCCTTATGTCATAACCGAGTCTAACCTCGTGTCTTTACATTAATCACGTATTTAGTTTGTGCCTAAGACCTCTCACATTGGGCTAACATTTGTAGCAACTGGTTAAGCCGGTTGGGTCCGGGCAGTTTTACGCTACAACTGAGTCCAACCTCGTGTCTTAGTCAATTAATTACACCTAATTAATCACCCTCATAATTTAAATTAATTATCCCTAATTAATATTAAGCTTTTCATAACATGGGTAGACCTAACTCAATAGGTAAATTCCCATGGGGTAGACCTAACTCAATAGGTAAGTTCCCAACACATAGTATGGGTACACCTAACTTAATAGGCAAATTCCCATACTATGTTCCTTTACTTTATGTTATGCATAATTATATTAATTTCACACAATCTTATTAACTTATGCATTTAATTACCCCATCGTTCCCACGTAATTTCGTTCTCATGACATAACACATATAAAAGATGTCAACTTGCATATGAATGAACATGTTTCAAAGGTGCCATCTTGTATATTAACAAACACATAACTTGCATATGAACTTGCATAATATACTTGCATATTAACCCATAGACTTGCATAATGTGTCATCATGAACTTGCATATTAACAAACATGTAACTTGCATATTAACAAACATGTAACTTGCATAGCATATCTTGCATATTAACATACATGTAACTTGCATATTAACCAACATGTAACTTGCGTAGCATATCTTGCATATTAACATACATGTAACTTGCATATTAACAAACATGTAACTTGCATAGCATATCTTGCATATTAACATACATGTAACTTGCATATTAACAAACATGTAACTTGCATAGCATATCTTGCATATTAACATACATGTAACTTGCATACTATATCACCATGAACTTGCATAACATGCATATGATCACATAGCCCACAACTTGCATATTTAGCATCATGCAAACATAACATACATCATATTAAACTTGCATAAACTTACATACTCAACATACATAAACATGCATAAACATACATACTCAACATGCATAAACATGCATAAACATACATACTCAACATGCATAAACATAAGATTAATGCTAACATCATATCATATGATTCAAGACTCATTAATCCACATACAAAACCATAAATCCCATCACATCTCATCTACTTAGTTTAACAAAAGATCATCAAAGTGATAGAAACTCACTACTAGCAATTTTGCACTCCAAATGAAGAAGATTAAGATGCTTAGAAGGGATTAGAGGTTGATTAGAGAGTGATTAGCTTGCAACCCTCTTCATAAATTAGTGGAGGCCATGAGAGCTAGCATTTTGCCATAGTTTAGTTGTATGATAGATTAATGATGATTTAGGGCTAGGTTAGGGTCTTATTTATAGATTAGGTGAGTGTTTTAGGCCCTTAGATTAACCCTAGATTAGATTAGGACCCTTAGATTTCGGAACCCTCTAGAACATAGCCCAAGACTCAGCCAAGACCAGACCTGGTGCACCCAGATCAACAGGGCCGACACCCTATGTCGACACCCTTGTCGACAGGGCTGTCGACACCCCTGTCGACACCCCTGTCGACATGGCTGTCGACACGGGGCTAGGCGGGAATTTTCCCCCCTTTCCTCTTTTGGCTCCAAAGCTGAATTTTAAATCTGTTTTAAATTTAAATTTTCTAAAAACTTCTTTGGGCCATAACCGGGCCATACGGACTCCGATTCTCGAAAACTCGGACTCTATTTCGCGTATTTTTCTGAGACGAACGCAATGACGCAGCCCGTTTCCCCTGGTTCTCACATCTGAGATTAATTATACTTTAATTTCTAACCATTAGTATTAATTGAAATTCGGGGTGTTACACTAATGCCTGACCTAATTCATAACAAATCATTCTTACATCAAAATGATGTTTAAATCCCTCTTGATCATGGCCGCCGCCTCTAATTAATTTCCTAAGCTTTCATACACAATCCAATTCAAAGATTAAGACTTCTACAATGATTCAAGACAATAAAATCAACAACGCTGCAACATTTCTACAACAAATTCAGTCCTTAATTCGCTAGCCATGCTCTGTAGGTGCCAGTTACTTTTAGATTTAAATATTTAATTATAAAATGGACATGAAATAAAGTGGAATTGGATCTAAGTATGTTCATTGATTCAGGTCTATTTCTGTTGCTTCTTGAATCTTGAGTTTTGAGACTTGTCTATCTTTATTCTCATGCCAAGTTTATGATCTATTCAGCAGTTTTCTTGATTCATAATGATTTTATCATCAAGTTGTAACCTTATGCCTACCATGATGATTTATGCTGTTTTCTTTCTGATCTTGTTCTTATCGCAACTTCTACTTCCCCCTATTTATTTTCTTTTGATGAACCTTGGTCAATTTCGGACCTAGGCCTAAACTACGATATACGTGCGATTAAATACGGGGAAATATTGGGATATTTCCTATTTGGATATATGTGTTTGGTGTAATTGATGGCATAACATAAAAATTGGATATTTGGGTATTACTACCATTAACATGAAATTTAATATTTGGGTACTGTCATTATAATGGTAATCGCAAGAATGGGGATTGGCGTATATATTTTGACATGGATCTTGGTATATGTAATTTGACATGGATCTTGATATATGTAATTTGGTTAGAACTTGTTATGGGTAAATTAGTATAAACGAGGTATACATGTAATTTTAGGTATAAAACTTGATCTATGTAAATTGAGCATAGCTTTGTAAATATGTAAATCATGAAACTTGGTATATGGGTAAATTGGCATAAAATTGGCATACATGTAAAACGGCATGAGTTGAACATATGTAAATTTGGTACGAATTGGGCATATGTAAAATTGACATGTAATCTAGAACTTGGGCACATGTTAATTATGTAAAATTTGGAGTAGAAACATATATGATAATTTATGAATTGGAGAAAGTTTAATATGAACGCGCCTAAGTTGGGTTTTGGGTAGTTGGTATGTATTGTAAATAAAAGGCTATAACTTGGCATAACCTTATAGTGAATTATGATAATAATTTGGGAATACGTTTTGGGGCAAAAACGTGAATTATGAACATGATAATTGGCATATAACTGGAAATATGAACGTGGTTGGAACATGAACATTTCTATATGTTAAACACATGAACTAGTATTGGGGTTTTGGGATGAATACGACCATTAATGAAGCGTTGACACGAGGTTAGACTCGGTTTGTGGTGTAAATCTGCCCGGAACCGCCCGACAAATACAGTAGCCACAAAGTGTCAGTCTAATGTGAGAGGTCGAATTTCGAATTGTAGGCGTAACGATTTATGACACGAGGTTAGACTCGGTTTGTGGTGTAAATCTGCCCGGAACCGCCCGGCAAATCCAGTGGCCACAAAATGCACGGTCTAATGTGAGAGGTCATGATTCGTTCGTCATAATGAATGTATTAAGGAATACTAACCATAATAAGACGTGGGTATGGTTAGAGGGTTAGGTGGGATGACATGGAAATTTGACATGTAAATGTAGACCTAACCGGTATGAGTTAAGAACACGTAAAACTTATAAGTGTACGCTTAACCGATATGACATGAATGGGTGGGTTAAGTAATATGGCTAGGCTAATGACACTTAACTGTTATAACATGACTAGCGGATGGGTTGGTTTAACTTGAATGGGTTGATAACACCCAATCAGTATAATCTGATGCGTGGTAGGGTTAAGTAAACACACAAGGGTAACACTTAACCACTATAATATGACTAGTGGGTGGGGTTAAGTTAACACGCACTCAACCAATTTGACACGATGATTTGTTAGGGTTAAGTCAGGAACCGCTTAAATATACTTAACCAATTTAACACGATGATTTGGTAGGGTTAAGTCACGAACTGCTTGAATATACTTAACCAATTTGACACGATGATTTGTTAGAGTTAAGTCATGAATCGCTTGAATATACTTGACCAACTTGACACATTATTCGTAGGGCTAAGTCATGAACTTGAACGACAACACTTAGCCAATTTGACATGACACGTAGGCGGGTTAAGTCACGAACTTGAATGACAACACTTAACCAACTTGACAAGCTGGACTGATAAGGGTTAAGTCACGAATTTAAATGACAACACTTAACCTATTAGATGGAAACCCTAGTTACGCGGTCAATTTCAGCAGTAACTCACTTAGATGTATCACGATACCCTGGGACTAGGCAGGGTGGGGCACGATTACTGGGCTGATTGTAAGCGACCAGAACGACGGCTGAGTTGGTGCGTCATTGTAGGTTCGGGCGGACTATGGTCGTGCACGTAGTCCGGAGTTGAAAAAGCAGGTATTGGGCACCAGTAGGTTTACACTGTGCGTGGTTGATTTGTGTCGATGGTTGGCACCCTAGGGCTTGATACACCCTATGGTGGACCTAGCACAGGTGACTACATTTCGTGATTGGGCCGCATGACAAAGACACATGAACGAGATAACACTTGTAAGGAGCCGATCGATTAATAGATCATTTCTTGGGACCAAGTAATGGGTCATTTCATGTCATTGGGCATGGGATCATTTTATAGTCAACACCTGACACGAGTTGGGATACTAGTACGGGTGGTGCAGAGCAAATAGATATCATAGAAATATTTTAACGGTGAAACAGAGAAATTTTTCGATCTTGCGAAATTATACTTAGTTCATCTTGAATGGGAACCTCGCAATGTTATACATGACAAAAGTCATATGATGTTATTCTTAGTTATCGTGCCTGTAGCTTATCTTGCCATCATGCTTATGTTTATTTTCAGTTTATACATGCCATGTTATCTTTACCTATTTTTATGCTGAAAGTCACTAGGACTTACTCAGTCTTTATGACTGACCCGTTTTGTTTCGCCTCTTTTTCTTCCGTTCCCCCCCAAGGTTCGCAGGGCGGGAATACAGCTTAGTTAGGATCTTGCCAAGCTCCAAGGCTCTTTCATGTACGACTTGGATTTCCCTAGGCTATGGCTTGCTTTGCTTTATTGGGGAATATCACAATTTATTTTTATGCTTCTTTGTTTTTGAGCAAGACAGATATTCTAGCTATGTAATTGGGTATTGGAAGTTGATGGACTTTTATTGTAAACAATTGTATTTAATAAATGACTTGAAGTACTCCCACTTTACTTTCCATTGTTTTATATGTGTCTGTATTGTAATATTTCTGTTCCAATACCCATAATGCTCCACTGAAGTTAAGGAATTCCCTTTGTGAGTGACCTTAACGGATGTGGGGTGTTACATTTGGTATCAGAGCAGAAGGTTACCAGACTGGGCAAAAGCTTTTAAAAACCTTCTGAAATTATTTAAAAAATGTTTACAAAGAAGCATTATTCTAAAGAAAAGTTTTGTTTTACGAAAGGCATATTCCCCAAAGCCATATGCACTATCTTTTGATTCTCTCCTTGAGTCTCTTCTCACTTTCTTTTTCACCATAGTTTGTAGGCATGCGACACATGTCGGAGGGCAAAGTAGTGTCCAACCTCCATCTGTAGCCGCAGTAGTTTTACTTGCGACTAATCTTATTTCAAGCTTTGTAGGGTTGCCGTGCGATGGAAGTAGCTTTCGAGAAACTTTTCAACAAGCTATACAAGGATAGCAGGAACGATGATAAAGAACACAAGTCTAAGGATGAGAAACTTTTTGATATGGCTTAATCCACGAAGAGCAAAAAGGTGAAAGGAAAAAGGCCAAGTTAAAGAATAATAGAAACCCATGACAAGAGAGAATATCTTTAGTATGGTAAAAAGGGACATGTAATTAAGTATTATAGGACAAGGACAAGGGCAAAGAACAAGATCGTCGAGAGGGCAATTGTATGCTCTCACTACTAGCGTACTTAAGAGAGGTGGTAACGTTTCTGTTAAAGGCTTAGCTTTTATTTTCTATCATCCCGTTAGAACTTTGTTTTTGTATATCGCATCCTTTTAATTCTGCTTCGATAGTTGAGTCTCTGCACCTTAGTACTAGCATAGTAGAGGATCCCATTTTATTCTCAAATCCTGTTAGGGAATCGGCTCATTTATTCATGACTTGTTTGGATTTGGGAATGTCTATGCTAAGTGTTGAGTTTAGAAGTAATGCTTATGTTTTTTTTTGGGCTATGGGTTGATTCTAGGGATGGAGTGGTTATCCAGTAATGGTGCCATTCTTGAGTATGAAAAGAGGGTAGTTAGATTCTTGACTTGCCTTGGTAATGCCCTCGAAGTCTAGTGTAACCCTTAGGGTTCTGCCATGCTTAGTTACTTAGAATCTCTTGATACATTTATTGATCCTCTCGAGTAGTGTTCGCCACTAAGGTGAATGGTTCATTTCGCTTATGCATGAGTCATAGAAAATCACCTTAGTAAGTACATTTGGAAACATGGTTGACATTTGTTTATTTTCAAGAGATAGTTCTTCTACATGGAATACCTTATAATAAGTAAACGAGATCCAGGATTCACTAGTGAATTCTGGAGAACTTGCATGAAACCATGAGTACGTAGTTATGTTTGAGCCGAGTATACTAGAAAAAGAATAAATGAAAGTGGAACGAGAGGCGACAGTGAAATGAGTTCCAACTCATATTTTGGAAACAAGAATTAAGAAGATACGAAATTGTAAAGTTAAAAACGGCCAAAGCATAATGGAGTTAAGCTCAAGGAAATATGGCTTAGAAGATTGAAGGCTAGATACGCACATTATATCTCTTTATAAGAGTAAATCCTTGATCCCTCTTTTCCTGTAGAGCTTACTTGCATGTTATCTTTAAAGTATATCCTCTCGGTCCGATTCTCAATCCTATTTCTGTTGCAAACCCCATAAGGGAGTATGACTTATCTGTTAGTAATACATGTTGGGGCTTGAGGGTGTCCGTTGGGTTGAGTAATTCTTTGGGTGTCAGGCTGATGTTGATTTCGGTCTTCGGGCTAGTGCTTAGGGAGTTCTTCTCCTAATCAATATATATGTGACATAGATTTCCAGTTTTGACATTGCCTAATGGGCACAAAGTTTAATTGCTTCTATCGTTCGACTATATCTTTAGGTAGGAACAATTGGGTGTAAACATGTGTTTGAGACATGTTATGATTGATGGTTGCAAGTGGTTGCTCGTGGTTGCATAACACACATTAGGCACTAGATCGGCTCAGACACACTTTCATATTGCATATGCATGAGTGTTTATACTTGTTTGTGGGTGAATTTGAATGTGTTATCATGCGGATGTTGCATATGGATGGATGTTTGTGCACACATATAGTGTCTATGTGATTACGGCTATTTGCATACATATTGGACTCATGGCACTAAACATATTTTGCATTAAGAAGGTCAATCAGGCCTGATCTTTTGCATTAGATAAGGAACATATACACACACTTTCTACATATGTTCATACTTCATTAGAAATCTCTTAAGGACGATGGATGTCTATGATTGATGAATGAGTAGATGGATGATTGGATGGTAGGACACATTCTTCTTAACTTGAAGATTTCGGGGACGAAATCCTTTAAGGTAGGGAGAATGTAACAACCCGAATTTTAATATCATGTTAAAATAAGAAATCAAAGTATAATTAATTTCTAAAATGAGAATCATGGGAAACGGGTTGCGCCATTGTGTTCATCTCAGAATTTTGCATGAAATAGAGTCCGAGTTTTCGAAAATCGGAGTCCGGATGAACAAGTTATGGCCTGTAGAAGATTCAGCAAATTTTAGGCAGCACAGGACTAGGCAGGTCGACCTGGGAGCCAGGTCGACCACATGGTCGACCTTAGGGTCGACCTACCCCCCAGGTCGACCATATGGTCGACCTCCCCCCTTACAGTTCGACCTGGTCGGCCTGTTTTGACCCAGAACCCATTTTGAAGCTTGAGACGTGTTTTGATGGTCCGGATTGATTTTCGGGTTAATCTAAGGGCCTAAACTAGTTGCTACCCCTATAAATACACCCTAAGACCTAACCTAATTCATAACAAATCATTCTTACATCAAAATGCTGTTTAAATCCCTCTTGATCATGGCCACCGCCTCTAATAAATTTCCTAAGCTTTCATACACAATCCAATTCAAAGATTAAGACTTCTACAACGATTCAAGACAATAAAATCAATAACGCTGCAACATTTCTACAACAAATTCAGTCCTTAATTCGCTAGCCATGCTCTGTAAGTGCTAGTTACATTTAGATTTAAATATTTAATTATAATATGGACATGAAATAAAGTGGAATTGGATCTAAGTATGTTTATCGATTCAGATTTATTTTTGTTGCTTCTAGAATCTTGAGTTTTGAGACTTGTCTATCTTTATTCTCATGCCAAGTTTATGATCTATTCAGAAGTTTTCTTGATTCATAATGATGTTATCATCAAGTTGTTATCCTTATGCCTATCATGATGATTTATGCTGTTTTCTTTCTGATCTTGTTCTTATTGCAACTTCTACCTCCCCCTATTTATTTTCTTTTGATGAACCTTGGTCAATTTCGGACCTAGGCCTAAACTATGATATACGTGCGATTAAATACGGGGAAATATTGGGATATTGCCTATTTGGATATATATGTTTGGTGTAATTGATGGCATAACATAAAAATTGGATATTTGGGTATTACTACCATAAACATGAAATTGAATATTTGGGTATTGTCATTATGATGGTAATTGCAAGAATGGGGATTGGCGTATATATTTTGACATGGATCTTGATATATGTAATTTGACATGGATCTTGATATATGTAATTTGGTTAGAACTTGTTATAGGTAAATTAGTATAAAGGGGGTATACATGTAATTTTGGGTATAAAACTTGATATATGTAAATTGAGCATAGCTTTGTAAATATGTAAATCATGAAACTTGGTATATGGGTAAATTGGCATAAAATTGGCATACATGTAAAACGACATGAGTTGAACATATGTAAATTTGGTATGAATTGGGCATATGTAAAATTGACTTGTAATCTAGAACTTGGGCACATGTTAATTATGTAAAATTTGGCGTAGAAACATATATGATAATTTATGACTTGGAGAAATTTTAATATGAACGCGCCTAAGTTGGGTTTTGGGTAGTTGGCATGTATTCTAAAAAAAAGCTATAACTTGGTATAACCTTATAGTGAATTATGATAATAATTTGGGAATACGTTTTGGGGCAAAAACGTGAATTATGAACTTGATAATTGGCATATAACTGGAAATATGAACGTGGTTGGAACATGAGCATTTCTATATGTTAAACACATGAATTGATATTGGGGTTTTGGGGGGAATACGACCATTAATGAACCTTTGACACGAGGTTAGACTCGGTTTGTGGTGTAAATCTGCCCGGAACCGCCCGACAAATCCAGTAGCCACAAAGTGTCAGTCTAATGTGAGAGGTCGAAGGTCGAATTGTAGGCGTAACGATTTATGACACGAGGTTAGACTCAGTTTGTGGTGTAAATCTGCCCGGAACCGCCCGGCAAATCCAGTGGCCACAAAATGCACGGTCTAATGTGAGAGGTCATGATTCGTTCATCATAATGAATGAATTAAGGAATACTAACCATAATAAGATGTGGGTATGGTTAGAGGGTTAGGTGGGATGACATGGAAATTTGACATGTAAATGTGGATCTAACCGGTATGAGTTAAGAACACGTAAAACTTATAAGTTTAGGCTTAACCGATATGACATGAATGGGTGGGTTAAGTAATATGGCAAGGCTAATGACACTTAACCATTATAACATGACTAGCGGATGGGTTGGTTTAACTTGAATGGGTTGATAACACCCAATCGGTATAATCTGATGCGTGGTAGGGTTAAGTAAACACATGAGGGTAACACTTAATGTAACACCCCACCTCCGCTAGGTTCACTCACAAAGGGAATGCACTAGTTTTGGTGGAGTATTATCTAGGTAAACATACACAGAGATATCACAAGGCAGAACATAAATAAAGCAGCGGTAGAAAGTAAAAACCAAATTTTTATTACTTCAAGAAAAGAGTCGAAACCCCATATATCCAAGGTACAAATTATTCCATTACATCAAGTTCCAAATAAAGAAGCATAAACTTAAGATAACAAAAGTAAATTATTCCCCATAAATAGCAGAAGTAGACATAGCATAGCCCAAGACCAAACCGTACATGAGCTGTCAGAAAGCAAGCTAAATCCAAGCTAAGAGCTAGTGTTTCCTCCCTGAGAACCTGAGGGGGGGAAACGAAAGGAAAAGAGACGCAAGAAAAAGGGTCAGTCATAAAGACTGGTAAGCCCTAGTGACTTTCAGTATGAAAACTAGTAAAGGTAACATGACATGTGAAAACTGGAATTAAACATAAGGATGATAACAGAACTGGTAGGATAATTAAGATAACAGGATAAGTCAAGTCTAACATCCCATATTCGAGATTCGCTGCACCAACTGTACTAGTGTTCTAACCCATGTCAAGTATTAATCATGAAATGATCCCTTGGCCCAGTATCATGAAGTGACCCATTACGGGGTCCTACGGTACGATCTACTAATCGATCCGCTCCCTACAAGTTTTAGCTCGTCATGTGTCTATGTAATACGGCCCTATCCTGAAATGTAGTTACCTGTGCTAGGTCCACCATAGGGTGTATCAAGCCTTATGGTTCAAACCATCGACACGAATCAAGCACGTACAGTGTAAATCTACGGGTGCCCAATGCCTGCTTTTTAAACTCCGTACTACGTGCACGACCATAGTCCGCCTGAACCTACAATGGCGCACCTACTCAGCCGTCGTTCTGGTCGCTTACAATCAGCCCAGTAATCGTGCCCCACCCTGCCTAGTCCCAGGGTATCGTGATACATCTAAGTGGGTTACTGCTGAAAAGGACCGCGTAACTAGGGTTTCTAATGGGTTAAGTGTTGTCATTCAAACTCATGACTTAACCCTATCCAAATCATGTATCAAGTTGGTTAAGTGTGCTCAAGCGATTCATGACTTAACCCTATCAAATCATCATGTCAAGTTGGTTAAGTATATTCAAGTGGTTCATGACATAACCCTATCATGTGGCATTAATTCATTAATGCACCCCAACCTCTCACATTAGACTAACTGTTGTGGTCACTGGATTTGCCGGGCGGTTCCGGGAAGATTTACACCACAAAATAGTCTAACCTCGGGTTTTTCTTGCGATATGACCGACTACCCACATTGGATCCTATTGTTTGCAGTCACTGGATTTGCCGGGCAGTTCCGGGCAGATTTATACTGTAAACTCAACCCAACCTCGAGTTGGCCATTTTCAAGTTTATCTAATTGTCATTCCCACGTTCAAGTTTTCATGTCAAAATTCATGTCGAGTTTTCATGTCATGTTTCATGTCAAATCGTATCAAGTTCATGTCCATATCCAGGTTCAAGTTATAATAACATTCATGTTCAAAGACAATCTATGTTTGACCTAATCTACCCAAATCTTATTCCCATCGTACATAAGCACGAATTGATACAAATAAATCTAATTAGGGAATTACATAAAAAGGGACGGGTATAAGGTGGCAAAAGTGATTACTAGCATAGCATGGTCTGACTTGAGATAAATGATTATAACATTACCGGCATATGGAATATTGGCCTCAAACATAAGGATTCCAAATCTAGCAAAATATGGTACTAGTCAAGATAACAGTTGTCATAAGGTGATAGTATAGTCATGGTAACGATTGACATAAGGTGATAGTCATAAACTTGTGACTAATAGCAGATTCAACATGATAATATGAGGGGTTTTTCTATTTGATTTACAACATGAATATGCCCCAAATCAATGTCATAGTAATATATCCAAAAGTCAGGATCCAAGATGAACAAGAATGGATGTAAAACAGTCATCATACATCGGCCCAATTTCAATTTACAACATATTCATATTATATTTACAGTTTAAATCTAAAAATAACTGGGGCTTACAGATCGTGGTTCGAGAATTAGAAAAAGAGAGTCGATGTTGAATCTTTATATGCTTAGTCAAGTCCTAACAGAAATCACCAAATCAGCAACGTAGTTTCGACGTAGAAGAAGTAGCCCATTTCTCTAACTTTTCAACCAGAATTAGAGCAGTATAAGGTCAAAAAGAATTTTGTGTAGAGAGACTAGTGTTAGGGGCTGTATATATAGGGTCAGGTCAGTGAATGTAGACAGAAACGAGGCCAGAAACATCAAAGTGAACCCAGCTTCAAAAGTGGGCTCGGCCACACTATGGTCGACCTGGTCCTGGGTAGGTCGAATACATAGTCGACCCCCAGGTCGACCTGGTCCTGGGCGGGAAATTTCCTGCCCAGTCCATTCCGAGGTTTGAATTTCGAATTTTGAATTCAAATTGAGCTGTTTTGAACTTGAAAACTTCGAAAGGTCATAACTTCATCATAAGGACTCCGATTTTCGAAAACTCGGACTCGTTTCCAAGCAGAATTTCGAGACGAACGCAATGGCATAACCCGTTTCCATTGATTCATATTTTAAAAATTAATTCTGCCTTGATTTATGGTTATTACACGTTATAAAAACACGGGTTGTTACATTCCACCCCTCCCCTTAAAGGATTTCGTCCCCGAAATCTCTAAGTTAGGGAGGATGTGTCCTACCATCCATCATCCATCTACTCAAAGCATCATCCACAGGCAACCATTGTCCTTAAAAGATTTCTAGTGCTGTATGAACATATGCAGAAAGTGTGTGTATATGTACTTATCTAATGCAAAAGATCAGGCGGTTACTGATTTAGTAAACCTCCTTAATGCAAAATATGTTATTGTCATGAATCCCACATGTATGCAAATTCCTAACATAGTTTATCATCTTTACATGAGTGCACAAACATTCATTCATATGCAACATCCAAGTGATAGCATAACAAGTTCCATCCATATACAAGTATAAGCACTCATGCATATGCAACATGAAAATGTGACTGAGCCGATCTTGTGCCTAATGTGTCATGCATCCACAAGCAACAACTTGCAACCATTTGAAAACATCAACCATAACATGTTTCAATCACATGTTTACATCCATATGGTTCTACCTAAGGTTCTCAAGATAAGATCGAGAAGATAACAAGATAAACGTAGGTAGTAGAAGCATGATACGAAAAAGTTTTCAAGTTTATAGGAAAAAGAGATCGAGAATGTACCCTCAAAAAGAAATGGGTAAAGCGTGTGTATCTTCTCTTCGATTTCCCAAGTTGCGTCTTCTTGGACTTCACTCCACTGCACTTTAACAAGCTTGACTTCTCGATTCCTTAGCTTCTTAATCTCCGTTCCTAAGATACGAATCGGAACTCGCTTCAATGTTGCTTCTTATTCCACTTCTACGTCTTCAAGGATGCTTGGCTCAACCACTTCGGCTGACTTATGCAAGCACTTCCGGAGATGCGAGATGTGAAAGACATTGTGCACCCCAGCCAGCTTCTCGGGTAAGTCTACCATGTAGGCCATCCGTCCAATCCTCTCAGCGATAGGGAACGGTCCTACGAACCTTGGTGCTAGCTTTCCAATTGCTCCAAAACAAACTACATTGCGTAACGGAGAAACTTTTATAAAGACCATATCTCCGACTTCGAACTCTAGGTCTGTCCTTCTCTGGTCCGCATAAGATTTCTGCCTATCTTGGGTTGTTTTCATCCGTCTTCGTATCAACTCCATCTTCTCAGAAGTGTCCCTTATCATGTCGGGCCCAAGTATAAGTCTGTCTGTCGTCTCCCACCAACAAGTTGGCGATTTGCACGGTCTTCCATATAGGGCTTCGAACGGTGCCATTCCGATGCTAGCTTGGTAACTATTGTTATATGCAAACTCCACGAGACGCAGATGGTCCTCCCAAGTGCCACCAAAGTCAAGAATTCATAGCCTCAGGAGATCTTCTAGTACCCTATTTACCCTTTCGGTTTGTCCATCCGCCTGCGGGTGATAGGCCGTGCTTAAAATCAGTCGTGTTCCCATGGCTTCTTGCAGACAATTCCAAAACTGGCTAGTAAAAATTGGGTCACGATCACTAACTATACTAGAAGGAACTCCATGCAACCGTACTATCTCTCAGAGGTAAATAAACGCTAGCCATGATGCGGTCCTCTTGCTTTTCACTGGAATGAAGTGAGCACTTTTCGTGAGTCTATCAACTATGACCCATATGCTAGTATTTCCCTTCCTTGACCTAGGCAGTCCATCCACGAAATCCATCGAGATACTCTCCCATTTCCATTGTGGAACCTCCAAAGGATGTAATAGCCCACCAGGCTTCTTCGACTCGGCCTTTACTTGTTGGCACACCATGCACTTCGAAACGAACTCTACCACGTCCTTTTTCATTCCAGCCCAAAAGAAAATGTGTTTCGTATCCCTGTACATCTTATCCCCTCTAGGATGTATAGTCATCTTCGAGTGCTGCGCCTCTTCGAGAACTTTCCTTACTAGGTCTCCCACTTGTGGGACACATAGCCTTCCATCGCGCCTTAGCCATCCCTTGTCATCTATGGCATACCTACTGAGGTGACTTGACGTCTCACCACTAATCAGCTTGTCCATGATTTCGACTATATGTGGGTCTTCCTTCTGTGAAGTCCCTACTTGATATAGAAGTGTAGGTCTTAACTCAAGAGATGCTAATGTAGCAGTCAATGACTCAACAGCAGGTGTAAAATCAAAGGTTGCTATAAACTCAAGGCTTTTCCTTTCAACAAACAAGGGGCTCAAAGTCAACCTTTTTCTACTTAGCGCGTCCGCCACCATGTTATCCTTGCCAGGGGTATAAGCTATATCGAAGTCATATGATGCCAAGAACTCCATCCACCGCTGTTGTCTTAGATTCAAATCTTTTTGTGAGAAGAGGTACTTAAGCGATTTGTGGTCGGTATACAGCTCGAACCTCTCCCCTAGAAGATAATGGTGCCAAGCTTTAAGTGCAAAAACAATCGTGGCCAACTCCAAGTCATGCGTGGGATAGTTTTTCTCATGAACTTTAACTTGTCTGCCCCCGTAGCATATTACTTTTCCTTCTTGCATTAGAACGGCGCCTAATCCCGTGCCGCATGCATCTGTGTACACCGTAAACACCTTGCCTCCGTCAGGTAATGCCAAAACTGGAGCTGTGGTGAGGGCTCTCTTGAGTCTCTGAAAAGCAACGTCACATTCTATGTCCCGTGCAAAAGCTAGGTTCTTCTTTGTTAACTTAGTAAGAGGGGCTGAAATCTTAGCGAAGTCCTTAATGAACTTCCTGTAGTATCCCGCCAAACCGAGAAAGCTCCTCAGCTCCGTTACATTCTTAGGAATTTTCCAGTCTTGTACCGCGACTACCTTTGCGGGATCCACGGCTATGCCTTGCTTAGAAACTACATGTCCAAGGAACCGAACTTCCTTCCTCCAAAAATGGCATTTGGAGAACTTAGCCTTTAACTGGTGTGCTCTAAGTGTTTCCATGACTTCCTTGAGATGTCTAGCATGCTCTTCTTCATCTTTTGAGAAGATCAAAATAACATCCACGAAAACTACCACAAACTTGTTAAGGTACTCCCGAAACACCCTACTCATCAAATCTACAAAGTATGCGGGTGCATTCGTTAACCCAAACGGGATGACGAGCCATTCGAAGAACCCATCTGGAGTCCTAAACGCAGTTTTGTCAATGCTATCCTCAGCCACTCTAAGCTGATGGAATCCTGTGGCTAGATCGAGTTGAGAGAAAACAGATGCTCCCACAATCTGGTCAAACAAATCGTCGATTCTTGGTAGTGGGTGCCTATTCTTCTTTGTCAGCTTGTTTAACTCACGATAATCTATACATAGACGAAGCGATCCATCCGCCTTAGTAGCGAATACCACTGGAGCACCCCATTCAGAAATGCTTCGTCTTATGAAATTTTTCTCAAGCAACTCGTTAACTTGTTTACTGAGCTCTCTTCTTTCTCGCGGGGCCATGTGCCTAACGGGCAATGAAACTGGCTTGGCATTATCTACAAGATAAATTCGGAAGTCTATCTCACGTTTAGGAGGTAACCCCCTTACTTCATCAAAGACATCTGGATATTCTCGGACCACTCTTACAGATTGCAAATTATCGTCGGATGAGTCAAGGGATTCAGGTTAACACAACATGACCGGACCCTTAGGGTTACAAGAAATTTCAAGGGTATTACCAAGGCGAGTCATGAGCCTCACTACCCTTTGTTCACAATCAAGAATGGCTCCATAATCGGACAGCCAATCCATACCTAGGATCAAACCGTATCCCATAAATCCGAGAACATAAGCATTACACGTGAATTCTACGCTTAAGATAGAGATCCTCAAATCCACACACATCATAGATAAATGGGCGGAGCCCCCAGTTGGATTTGAAACTATAACGGGATCCTCAACCAGACTAGTACTTAGGTGCAGATTTTCAACAATATCAGAAGAAATAAAAGTATGCGATGCGCCAGAGTCAAACAAGGTTCGAACAGGAAAGTCAGAAATGTAAACAAGGCTTTCTACGGAAATATTACTACCTCGGTCAAGAGCTGGAGTGGTGTTGAGAGCATGCAACTGCCCTCCAGAAGGTCCTGCTCGCTGGGTCTGCCCTTACCCCTGTCCTTGCTTCTTAGGGCAATCCTTGCTGATGTGTCCAGTATCTCCACAATGAAAGCATTCACCCAACTTCCTCTTCTTCTTTCTACAGTCTTTAGCTAGATGTCCAGTAATACCACAGAAGTTGCACTTCCTCGTCTCACGTGGTTTGTTGTTCCTCTTGTTATTCTTGTTGCCCCCCTTCTTGAAGTCAGCTTTCTTATTCTGAGTCTCATTAGGCTTAACCTCCTTCTTTCTATTCTTGTCTTCCTCATGAAGTAGAGCCATATCCACCAAGATTTCAAAGGTCGCCCCCATGGGTATATGAGTTATGGCCAAACTGTGTAGTGGCTCGTTCAATCCTCGAGCAAAGCGAACAGCCTTTTTCTGGGCCGTGTTGACCAAATCCAAACTGAACCGAGCAAGCTGATTAAACTTATTCACGTACTCCCTAACAGACATGTCCTCTTGCTTGAGTGCTAGGAACCTCTCCATCTGAAGGTTCTCTTCTGCTGACGATAAGAATTTGAGCCCAAACCTCTCTCTAAAGTCTTCCCAAGACTCAACTGGCCTGGTAGCGGTTGTGACTTCCCACCAAAATGCAGCTTCCTCTTTCAACAACCATGCTGCCAACTGAACTTTCCTATGGCCCTCAATATCAAAGATAATGAACAAGTCTTCCGTCTCCTTTAGCCAGTTTCGTGCCTCAACAAAGGTTTCGGTTCCAACGAAGTTCTTGCCGCCCATTGCTTTAAAGTCTTTGCATATTTTGGCAAAGGCGATACCAGGCGGAGGAGGAACCGCGGCCATTGGGAGAGGAGGAGGAGGGATGTTTGCCAGGCCCACGCCGTTGGCCCTGGCTTCTAAGTACCTTCGGAACCATCCAGGCATGGGTTTTCCCTCAGGCAGGTTAAGATCAGCCACGCTGAAAAACGAAAAGAAAAAGATTCAAATGAGGAAACGAAGGAAAGTGCTAATGGCTTTTTGGGGAATAGACTTTTTAAACATAAAACGTTTCTTGAAAAATGCTTCTTTATAAATGGTTTTGAAAATAGTTTCAGAAGGTTTTTTAAACTTTTGCCCAGCTTGGTAACCTTTTGCTCTGATACCAAATGTAACACCCCACCTCCGCTAGGGTTACTCACAAAGGGGATGCACTAGTTTTGGTGGAGTATTATCTAGGTAAACATACACAGAGATATCACAAGGCAGAACATAAATAAAGCAGCGGTAGAAATTAAAAACAAAATTTTTATTACTTCAAGAAAAGAGTCGAAACCCCATATATCCAAGGTACAAATTATTCCATAACATCAAGTTCCAAATAAAGAAGCATAAACTTAAGATAACAAAAGTAAATTATTCCCCATAAATAGCAGAAGTAGCCATAGCATAGCCCAAGACCAAACCGTACATGAGCTGTCAGAAAGCAAGCTAAATCCAAGCTTAGAGCTAGTGTTTCCTCCCTGAGAACCTGAGGGGGGAGGAAACGAAAGGAAAAGAGGCGAAAGAAAAAGGGTCAGTCATAAAGACTGGTAAGACCTAGTGACTTTCAGTATGAAAACTAGTAAAGGTAACATGACATGTGAAAACTGGATTTAAACATAAGGATGATAACAGAACTGGTAGGATAATTAAGATAACAAGATAAGTTAAGTCTAGCATATTCGAGATTTGCGGCACCAACTGTACTAGTGTTCTAACCCATGTCATGTATTAATCATGAAATGATCCCTTGGCCCAGTATCATGAAGTGACCCATTACAGGGTCCTACGGTACGATCTACTAATCGATCGGCTCCCTACAAGTTCTAGCTCGTCATGTGTCTGTGTCATACGGCCCTATCCTGAAATGTAGTTACCTGTGCTAGGTCCACCATAGGGTGTATCAAGCCCTATGGTGCCAACCATCGACACAAATCAAGCACGCACAGTGTAAATCTATGGGTGCCCAATGCCTGCTTTTTTCAACTCCGGACTACATGCACGACTATAGTCCGCCTGAACCTACAATGGCGCACCTACTCAGCCGTCGTTCTGGTCGCTTACAATCAGCCCAATAATCGTGTCCCACCCTGCCTAGTCCCAGGGTATCGTGATACATCTAAGTGGGTTACTGCTGAAAAGGACCGCTTAACTAGGGTTTCTAATGGGTTAAGTGTTGTCATTCAAATTCGTGACTTAACCCTATCCAAATCATGTATCAAGTTGGTTAAGTGTGTTCAAGCGATTCATGACTTAACCCTATCAAATCATCGTGTCAAGTTGGTTAAGTATATTCAAGTGGTTCATGACTTAACCCTATCATGTGGCATTAATTCATTAATGCACCCCAACCTCTCACATTAGACTAACGGTTGTGGTCACTGGATTTGCCGGGCGGTTCCGGGCAGATTTACACCACAACATAGTCTAACCTCGGGTTTTTCGTGCGATATGACCAACTATCCACATTGGATCCTATTGTTTGCAGTCACTGGATTTGCCGGGCGGTTCCGGGCAGATTTACACTACAAACTCAACCCAACCTCGAGTTGGCCATTTTCAAGTTTATCTAATTGTCATGCCCACGTTCAAGTTTTCATTTCAAAATTCATGTCGAGTTTTCATGTCATTTTTCATGTCAAATCGTATCAAGTTCATGTCCATATCCAGGTTCAAGTTATAATAACGTTCATGTTCAAAGCCAATCTATGTTTTACCTAATCTACTCAAATCGTATTCCCATCGCACATAAGTTCGAATCGATACAAATAAATCTAATTAGGGAATAACATAAAAATGGACGGGTATAAGGTGGCAAAAGTGATTACTAGCATAGCATGGCCTGACTTGAGATAAATGATTATAACATTACTGGCATATGGAATATTGGCCTCAAACATAAGGATTCCAAATCTAGCAAAATAAGGTACTAGTCAAGATAACAGTTGTCATAAGGTGATAGTATAGTCATGGTAACGATTGACATAAGGTGATAGTCATAAACTTGTGACTAATAGCAGATTCAACATGATAATATGAGGGGGTTTTCTTTTCGATTTACAACATGGATAGGCCCCAAATCAATGTCATGGTAATATATCCAAAAGTCAAGATCCAAGATGAACAAGAATGGATGTAAAACAATCATCATACATAGGTCCAATTTCAATTTACAACATATTCATATTACATTTACAGTTTAAATTTAAAAATAACTGGGGCTTACAGATCGTGGTTCGAGAATTAGAAAAGGAGAGTCGATGTTGAATCTTTATATGCTTAGTCAAGTCCTAACAGAAATACCCAAATTAGCAACGTAGTTTCGACGTAGAAGAAGTAGCCCCTTTCTCTAACTTTTCGACCAGAATTAGAGCAGCATAAGGTCAGAAAGAATTTTATGTAGAGAGACTAGTGTTAGGGGCTGTATATATAGGCTCAGGTCAACGAATGTAGACAGAAACGAGGCCAGAAACATCAAAGTGAATCCAGCTTCAAAAGTGGGCTCGGCCACCAGGTCGACCCCCAGGTCGACACTATGGTCCACCTGGTCCTGGGTAGGTCGAATACATAGTCGACCCCTAGGTCGACCTGCTCCTGGGCGGGAAATTTCCCGCCCAGTCCATTTTGAGGTTTGAATTTCAAATTTTGAATTCGAATTGAGCTGTTTTGAACTTGAAAACATCTGAAAAATTGAAAGGTCATAACTTGGTCATACGGACTCCGATTTTCGAAAACTCGGACTCGTTTCCAAGAAGAATTTTGAGACGAACGCAATGGCGTAACCCGTTTCCCTTAATTATTATTTTAAAAATTAATTCTGCTTTGATTTATGGTTATTACACGTTATAAAAACACGGGTTGTTACACTTAACCATTATAATATGACTAGTGGATGGGGTTAAGTTAACACGCACTCAACCAATTTGACACGATGATTTGTTAGGGTTAAGTCATGAACTGCTTGAATATATTTAACCAATTTGACACAATGATTTGGTCGGGTTAAGTCACGAACTGCTTGAATATACTTAACCAATTTGACACGATGATTTGTTAGAGTTAAGTCATGAACCGCTTGAATATACTTGGTCAACTTGACACATGATTCGTAAGGCTAAGTTATGAACTTAAACGACAACACTTAGCCAATTTGACATGACACGTAGGCGGGTTAAGTCACGAACTTGAATGACAACACTTAACCAACTTGACATGCCGGACTGATAAGGGTTAAGTCACGAATTTAAATGACAACACTTAACCTATTAGACGGAAACCCTAGTTACGCGGTCCATTTCAGCAGTAACCCACTTAGATGTATCAGGATACCCTGGGACTAGGCAGGGTGGGGCACGATTACTGGGCTGATTGTAAGCGACCAAAACGACGGCTGAGTTGGTGCGCCATTGTACGTTTTGGCAGACTATGGTCGTGCACGTAGTCCGGAGTTGAAAAAGAAGGCATTGGGCACCAGTAGGTTTACACTGTGCGTGCTTGATTCGTGTCGATGGTTGTCACCCTAGGGATTGGTACACCCTATGGTGGACCTAGCACAGGTGACTACTTTTCGTGATTGGGCCGTATGACACAGACACATGAACGAGATAGGACTTGTAAGGAGCCGATCGATTAATAGATCGTTTCGTGGGACCAAGTAATGGGTCATTTCATGACATTGGGCATGGGATCATTTTATAGTCAACACATGACACGGTTTGGGATACTAGTACGGGTGGTGCAGAGCAAATAGATATCATAGAAATATTTTAACGGTGAAACAGAGAAATCTTGCGATCTTGCGAAATTATACCTAGTTCATCTCGAATGGGAACCTCGCAATGTTATACATGACAAAAGTCATATGATGTTATTCTTAGTTATCGTGCCTGTAGCTTATCTTGTCATCATGCTTATGTTTATTTTCAGTTTATGCACGCCATTTTATCTTTACCTATTTTTATGATGAAAGTCACTAGGACTTACTCAGTCTCTATGACTGACCCGTTTTGTTTCACCTCTTTTTCTTCCGTCCCCCCCCCACCCCCAGGTTCGCAGGGTAGGAATACAGCTTTGTTCGGATCTTGCCAAGCTCCAAGGGTCTTTCATATACAGCTTGGATTTCCCTTGGCTATGGCTTGATTTGCTTTATTGGGGAATATCACAATTTATTTTTATGCTTCTTTGTTTTTGAGCAAGACAGATATTCTAGATATGTAATTGGGTATTGGAAGTTGATGGGCTTTTATTGTAAACAATTATATTTAATAAATGACTTGTAGAACTTCCACTTTACTTTCCGCTATTTTATATATGTCTGTCTTGTAATATTTCTGTTCCAGTACCCATAATGCACCACTGAAGTTAAGGCATTCCCTTTGTGAGTGACCTTAACGGATGTGGGGTGTTACATGCATCAGGCAAAATACAGTTTCATCACTACACCACAAGCCCAATATAGAGATTTTGTACGCAAAATATCATAAGTGTGTTAAGCAAGGACCGGCACTCGCATATACAACCGGTCTATAGCATGAGCACATAAAAGATAAATAGCAAAAGACAGACAGGAGTACTACTTACTTTCATCAGTAGATCGTTCCCCACCTTGAGCGGGAGGAGGAGTACCAGTCATCTATGTCTGGCCTCCAGGACTTGATAGTTTAGCAATGATCTCATCCTAAGACCTAAGAGCCTGAATAAGCGTAGCCTTGCCCTTCTCCAAAGTGGTGATGAGTTCAATGTTATCCCTGTTCAACCACTGAAGCTCGTAGGCAAAGGTGTTCTGGGCTCCTAGTTTGCGCGCGTAATATTGACCAATTTCCTCAAGGCGCTTGTCCATCCAAATCCTAATAGCGTCGAGTTGCGTCAGCAAATGATTCTTTACAATGTCCAAATCTTCGGAGACTATTCAATTATCAAACAGATATATCCAGGCCAAACTGGTCAAAGATCACTCCTTAAAGACACCAACCTTCGAAGCAGTTAGCAAGCTCGGAGGTGTGTGGTTTGGAAGCATAACTAGGCTTGTCTATGATGTCTTTTAGCTCAGCCAAACTGGGGGCAATAGGTGCAGTTTCAGTCTCTGACATCAGAAGTTTTTCAAACCTGCGGTGCTTACGAGTTGTGTCCTCGCTTGATGTCCCTTTAGTTCTTTTAGACGTCCTGTGTGTTTAGCAATGTTAAGAAGTAAACAACAAATCAGAAGGAAGCTTATTCAAGATATCATAGATCGTTCCTACCAGCCTTAGAATCTTAGGTCATTCGGTATGGTATCGGGCTTTAGGTCGTTCTACACAACCAAGAAGCTTTAGGCCGCTATAACAGTCCGGTTCCTCATGAAGTTTTTTTTTTACTTCAAGTTTTTAGGTCATGAACAGCCAAAGACTTCAAGGGTTCAGCGACCCAAAGTTTAGGATTGAAATAATGACCTAAAGCCTTGAATTATCAGAATGACCTAGAGTAGGGCTGCGGTCTAAAAGCTGAAAGTGGTTACAATGACCTAATTCAACACAAGCCATTACAAAACAATGACCTGAGATGTACAACCAACAGAGGCGCTTTAACTTTGAAATGAATGGCAAGGCATGATATTGCAAATTAAGGATGTCAGCGAACTATTGAATTGAGCAAGGTTATTATTCTAGGGTACATGATTCTTAGTAGTTGGAGGCACGACCAAATTGTGAGAATTTGTACATGAAAGTTAAGCTAGAAATCATCAAAAACGGGCAAGCTCAAGGTCGCTAAACCCATCAACATTGTCATCAAACGCACAGTTGAAATTGTACCAAACAATAATCTCACAAAGTCTAAGAATATAAAGTTCAACTTAAAATGTACATATATACAAAGTAAGTAAAAGCCTTGAATCACACCTGGTTGCTAGAGATGAGGAGCTTCGAACTCAATTATAAGATTAAGGGATACTTGGACTTCAATTGCTTTGATGATGATGTGAATCGGTGGATTTAGTTGATGTTGGAAGCCATTGATGAAGGTTTTTAGCTTAATTGAGGGTTTTAAGAGAATGATGACTTGAAGAGGAGATAAAGGGGAGGTTAGACAAATAAACCAAGTTCGCAAGGCCCTACAGCGGTCTAAACCCAAGGGGAATACTAATGGACTTTTATCGATGCGTGACCCAAAAGCTGTGACGGCTAGAAAGCATATCACGACCTTAGCAGTTGGAATCCTAGGAATAAAATACTCTAAAGGCTCACGTGGTCTGAAGGCCCAAATGACTTAAAATATTAAATTGCATGCTAATCTAACCAAATTTGAAGCCCGTATTATTTTCAATAAATATGAACTTTGAGGGGAAAATGTTAACCCATAAAATATGTTCTAGAATATAATGAGCATGTTTTGGTTGATTTATGATTTTAGGTCGTTAGGCCCTTTAGGTCGTCGTGTCCTCTCTAGGTCGATGAGCTCCTTAACTCACATGAGTGCTCTAGGTCGTTATGGCGTCGTAGAACATTCAAATAATATGTGGTGTTCACGAAGATTTGGCTCGTTTGAACATCTTAAGTCGTTGGGGCATCTTGGTTCACTCAGAGGCTAGCTCGCAGGGTTCTTGGATTGTTAGCTCATTAAAAGTTTTACCCCGTTTCATCAAAGCCCAAACTTCTTCATTCTGGTTTAGCCTGCGCATGCTTGGTTCGTGCCGCTCTGTCCAAGCCTGCAGTGTCACAACCTAGCCCACTTCGTGTCCTTTAGCTCGCACTACCTTCAGCCAAAACGAGTTGGGTCGCTCCGCCTTGTTTAGCACGTCCGGCCTTGCTTTGGAAGGTGTAACGTCCATTCTAGCCCGCCTATGACCTAAAACAAGAGCACAGTATTTACATAATTGCCACCTGGTCGGAACTCCACCCATAAATACCCCCCACATTCCTTTATTAGGGGAGAGGAGCTTTTGGCTCACGAAGTGCTGCCGAAACTTTTCTACAAATATCCTAAGCAATTCTAAGCACTTATTATCCAAAATCAAGTGAAGTCCTTAGTGAATCCGAATAAGATCTATGTGGGAAAGAGTGATAAATTTTTTGTAAGAGAGAAGTAAATCTTTTAATCAACATATTGATAATGGAATCTCTTATGAAAGTGGACGTAGATCCTTATTGGATCGAACCACTATAAAAACTTCATGTTAATACTTTTATTCTTTTTTTATCACGGCCTCACTTTGTTCTTCCTTACCAATTTGGTGAAGTGTTTTGACACACCCATGGTGTTGAATCCAATTTTAAGATCAACATCGATATTCAATTTATTTTTAAATACCTTTATTATATAATAAATCGTTGTGGTTTATAAACGATTCCATAATGATTTTCTAAAAATTTGGTTTGGACATAATTCGTAATCTATAAGATGAAAACTCAAATTTTCTTATTCATTAGAAGACTATAGTTAAATAGATTAAAAATTTTCTTGTTTCAATGAACTCTGACATATATTAGACCCTGTACATCCTTTTAAAGTTCAAAATGTAATATTACGAACTACTGCACCATTGCGAGCTCGTTTTTAATTATATTATAAACTATAAGTTCAAACCTTATGTTATATAAATTTGAAGTCATAAATTTATAAAATAAATCATTTTAAATGTTAAAATTAATTTATTATTATTAATAAAATCTGGGTGATTACAAAATCCTCTACTTAAAAAGATTTCATCCTTGAAATCGAAGATGAAACTGATGGTCATTTACTTAACTAAATCCTTTATTCTAACCAACTCAAGTTCTTCAACTTTTTAGTTTCCAAGAAATTTCTCATTTAGCGAATTATGCTAAACGTTAAATTTTCGAATTTTTTTCCATAACCTCCTTTGTATGACTCAATCAGTACAACTCGACTCTCTAGGCCCTCACTAATCAAAAAGAAAATCAAAATGCCAAAAGGCTTGCCAAGCTGCTTGCCAATCGGCTCATAAAATCATCAAACCCAATCAATACAGTAAACATGTACCTTTGTGTCGAGCATTCAATTTTATTCCTCATCTGAATTTCTATTCAATAGCCCATCATATATATATATATATAGACACACACGCACACGCACACATATATACACACACACACGCCCAATTCCAACTAATTCCCAATCTTTACCAAAATACCAAGCCATTCTTATATAGGTTTTATCATTCCAATTCCACTTGATATAAATCCAATCTCATCTTATTTAACTTCACTTAAGTTAAATTTTTACTCATTTGACTCACTTTTACTTTTTCTATTTATTTGACTTGTACTAGTTAAATTTAAAGCTCAAATCATCTTTATCCTTTTCTAAATTACAAATATTAAATATTAACTAAGTTCTTAGCTTAAGATCATTCTTTCCTTTATCTTAGCTTTTCAAATCATTTTTAAACATTTATTTAAATGAGTTTTTTAGTGTATGTCTACATTTCAATTGAAATTGAAACACCCCACCTCCGTTAGAGTCACTCTCAAAGGGAATGCCCTAATTTTGGTGGAGGTTTATAGGTAAGAGGTCACAGATAAAAGCACAAGATAGATATAAACACATAAATAAATAAGTAGCGGAAAACAACAGACTTTATTTCATAAAATAAGTGTTTACATAAGCATTTCCATAATTGTCTCAAAATCGCATTTCTAATTATTACAACAAATAAAACTGTCTTTATTCTCATAACTTAAAGAAGCATAAAACATAAGTAAACTGCATAAGTCCCCGCAATTGCTATCCAAAGCCATAGCTCAAAGTGAAAGAGATCCAAGCAATACATTTCTCCTCTTCAAGCTGGATGTTAAGGACGGTCAAGCTGCAGTGTTCCCTCCCTGTGGACATGGGGGGGGGGAACGGAAGAAAAGAAGACGAAAGAAAAGTAGAGTCAGACATAAAGCCTGAGTAAGTCTAGGACTATTCTGTCTATGAACAAAGAACTGGGTATGATAAGTATAAACAAGAAGTGGGAAAGCACTATAAACTTGGTTAAGTTGTCTAGGGTCGAATATACTATCGTACCCCATGTTAATCTCTGAACCCATATAAACTAGTTCCCAACTGGCACCCCATAATCAGGGTGAAGTGATCCATTCTATGATGATCGGCTCCTACTCGCATACTTACATGTGTCTTACGGCCCCCGATGTTGTAGTTACCTATGCTGGTCCCACCATGGGGTGTATCAAGTCCCATGGCGGCGGCCCGACACAACCTTAGAATGCACAGGTATGCTACTGGTGCCCAGTGCTTTATTTTTCTGCGCCGGAATGTGTGCACGCCCGCACCCCGTTAGAACCTACACTGCTACACCACCGCCGTCGATTTGACCTCTTACAATCAGCCCAGTAATCGTGCCCCACCCTGCCTAGTTTCAGGGTATCAGATACACCTTATAGGGTTACTGCTGAAAAGGGTCCCCCGTTACTAGGTTTTCTATCTCTAGCCAACATGCTAAGTTGGTTAAGTGTTTTCTAACCTAACCCCACCAGTCCGTTTAGTTTAGCATGTTCCATTTTGATTAAGTCTTTAGTTCACTTAATCCTAACAATCCTGACTCAGCCTTAATTGTCTTATTAAAGCCTTGACCTCTCACATTAGACAGGTATTGTTGTGGCTGCCTGTTGCCGGTTGGTTCCGGGCAGTCTTACGCCACAACTCAGTCTAACCTCGGGTCCTTATTGGGCTCCATGTTTAACCTCCCACATTGGATAGGTATTGTTGTGACTACTGGACAGCCGGGCGGTTCCGGGCAGGTTTACATCACAACTCAATCCAACCTCGGGTTAAACACATCGTATTTTCTACATTTACATATTTTGTCTTTCTTCTTTATTTTCTTATATGTAAATATTTGCGGCCCATTATTAAGTTAATGGTGTAAAGACTTACACCAATCATGGGCCCAACCCAAACTTGAATTTGGGCCCCTATACTTTATCTTTTCATTTATTAATAAATTTAACCCAACGTTATTTTCCCCCGTTAAATACGTTCGTTTATTATATATATGTTGGGCTCAACCTTTTTTAAGCCCAACTTAGCCATGCGAAAGAGGGGAGGCTTAAAGCGTGATTACATACACAAAAAGGGGAATGTGAACGCATGAACTTGCAACATAGCGTGGAACTACAAAATAGAAACTGGTGTACTTGCATAGTAGTAATGTATACTTTGGTCATAAAGCATAAGTGACATGAATCAAAGCATGTAAACTTGTAGTTAAGATAAGAATCTAAATTGGATATCATTATTGACACATAGTCTTAACTACAACATAAACCTATGTTTTTATTTAGGCATAATGTCAAACATAAGCAAATCATGTTCATAAGATTCCTACATGTTTACAAAGGGGTTTACTTCTTAATACAAAGGCATAGTTCAACTTGAATTATTCCAACTTAATCATGATTTTAAATCTATTCACCTAACCATGGCGCACATATACTTATAGCATAAATATTTCTAAATAGGAAATCATGATTTTTACTTTAGTCATGCAAACTTGCAAATGGGATTTTGAGTCTAACCTAGCTATGTACCACCTATGTCATCATATAATTCTTGTTAACAACATAGAGCTAACATGGTTTTCAATTATGCAAAATATCAATCATAGCCTAGTCATATTCATATGTTCGCAAAGAGGTTTTCTAGTACAAAAGTATGGCTTAATACATAGATCATGATGCCAAATTTTCAACATAATTTCATATGGATTATAACAACCCAAATCTGTTCCAATTTCTCACAAAAATGCTTTTTGTACAAAAATACACATTATGATGGCATAGTGGCAAAACCACAAACTTGCATGAATTTCAATTAAACAACTCTATCCATGTAGTTTCAACATGAATTACATAATTTACAAATATTCCAAACGTATACTTGCATAAAACTACCGCAAACATGTAGTTTTTATAATGAATAACATAATTCGAGAATATCCAAACGTATACAATATTCCAAATCGATAGCAACGCACAAATATGAATTACTTTATCGCCACAAATCAAGTATACAAACCAACACAATTATTTGTTCATACCAAAATAATACTCTACTTACAATCGTGTGGCGAATTCTCTAATTCAGGAATTTAGAGATGCGACTCCTTTTGACGTAGGCGTTGATTTGATTTGTTTAAGTTGCTTTATGCTTTAGAATTTGCCTCCTAATCTTCTCTCCAATTTGGTGGCTACTCCTAGTCGTTCCTCAGCAGCATGGTGGCTTCGTTCTTATTTTTGAATGAATAGATTAGGTTGAGTCTAGGGTCATTTTTATAGAGTTTATGAACAGATTAGGACCATCGATGCTGCTTGGATTGATCGTAGCCATTCATTCGAAAGAGAGACCAATTAGAGCTTGCCACCTAGCCCTAATGACAAAGCAAGCTTCTGGAAATCGGCCAAACACAGACCTGGCCAGCCAGGGTGGGCTGGGTTCGACCTGGCTCTGGACCAGGTCGACAGCCCTGTCGACAGCCCTGTCGACATGGCTAGCCCAGGTCGACAGCCCAGTCGACCTGGGTGGCTTAGGCGGGAGTTTTCCCGCCCTGGCCAATTGGGCCCGATTTTTAATTTTTAATTGTTTTTCTGAGTTGTTCGAATTTTAAACTTAATTCAGAAACTTCCGGAGGCTATATCTTCTTCATACGGACTCCGTTTTTCAAAAACTCGGACTCTATTTCGCGTATTTTTCCGAGACGAACGCAATGGCGTATCCCGTTTCCCTTAGTTCTTTGATCTGTAATTAATTATACTTTAATTTGTGGATTTTACAGTTATAGAATTCGCGGGGTGTTACATTCTCCCCCACTTAAAAGGATTTCGACCCCGAAATCTTCAAGTTAGGAGGAATGTATATCCTAACATCCAATCATCCATCTACTCATCCATCAAACACGAGCATCCATTGTCCTTAAAAGACTTCTAATGCTTCATGATCATATGCGAAGTGTGTGTGTACATGTACTTATCTAATGCAAAATCAGGCGGTCTACTGATTCAGTTGACCTCCTTAATGCGAATCATGTAAGTGCCATGAATCCATTATGTATGCAAATTTTCCTATTCATGATTCTACATGAGTGCACAATCATTCATACAAATGCAACATCCATATGACAACACATTAAAGTTCAACCATATACGAATGCAAACATATATGCATATGCAATATGAAGTGACTGAGCCGATTTAAAACCTAGATTGTGTGTGTATATGCAACCACGAGCAACCACTAGCAATCACTTGCAACCACTTGCAACCATCATCCATAACATGTTTCAATTACATGTTTTCATCCAAAGGGTTTCTACCTAAAAGATAAGGTCGAGGAAATATACCTAAAAAGATAGATAAAAGCGCAACTTAAGGAAAAAGAAAGATCAAGGATGTACCCTCGAAAAGAAAAGGGTAGGCAGTGCGTATTCTAGCTTCAGTTTCCCAAGTCGCGTCTCCCTCGGCGTCGCTCCACTGAACTTTGACGAGTTTGACTTCGCGGTTGCGTAGCTTCTTCACTTCCGTTCCTAGTATATGGGTTGGAACTTTTCTTATGGTTGCTTCGCGTTCCACTTCGGCCTCTTCGAGGATATTTGGCTCTACCACTTCAGTAGACTCATGTAGACATTTTCGGAGATGTGAAACGTGAAAGACGTTGTGGACTCCAGCCAACTTCTCGGGTAGCTCTAATCTATAGGCCATTTTCCCAATTTTCTCGATGATAGGGAATGGCCCTACGAACCTTGGTGCCAGTTTTCCTGTGGTTCCAAAACGAACAACGTTTCTTAGCGGAGATACCTTGAGAAAAACTCTGTCCCCAACCTCAAATTCAAGGTCGGTCCTCCTCTTGTCAGCGTAGGACTTTTGTCTGTCTTGGGCCGTCTTCATCCTTCTTCGTATTAAGTCTACTTTCTCTGAAGTCTCTCGGATCATATCTGGTCCAAGTATGAGCTTATCAGTAGACTCCCACCAACAAGTGGGCGATCGGCACGGTCTTCCATATAAAGCTTCGAAGGGTGCCATTCCGATGGTTGCTTGATAGTTGTTGTTGTAGGCAAATTCCACCAAAGGAAGGTGGTCTTCCCATGTCCCTCCGAAGTCAAGGACGCATAGTCTTAAAAGGTCTTCCAAAACTCTGTTTACTCTCTCTGTTTGGCCGTCGGTTTGGGGATGATAGGCTGTGCTCAAGCATAACTGCGTTCCTACTGCTTCTTGCAGACTCCGCCAAAACTCACTGGTGAAGATGGGGTCTCGGTCACTAACAATGCTAGATGGTATTCCATGGAGTCGAACGATTTCCTTGAGGTAAAGTGATGCTAGGGATGAGGCAGTTCTTTTACTTTTGACTGGTAAAAAGTGGGCGCTTTTAGTAAGCCTATCCACTATTACCCAAATGCTAGTGTTGCCTCTCCTAGACCTAGGCAGCCCATCGATGAAGTCCATTGAGATGCTATCCCACTTCCACTGTGGGACCTCTAGAGGATGTAGCAGTCCGCCAGGCTTTTTCTGTTCCGCCTTAACCTGTTGGCACACCATACACTTAGAAACGAATTCCGCCACGTCCTTTTTCATGCCGTTCCAGAAGAAAGTCCTTTTTATATCTTTGTACATTTTATCTCCGCCTGGGTGTATCGTCATCTTAGAGTGATGTGCTTCCTCGAGAACCTTCTTTACTAAATCTTTTGTTTGTGGGACGCATAGTCTTCCGTCTCGCCTTAGCAAACCCTTATCGTCGATGGAGTATCTGTTGAGGTGACTTGAAGTCTCACCCCTAATTAGCCTATCCATCATTTCCACAAGCTGAGGGTCTTCGCGTTGTGCTGTCCCTACTGAATCCATTAAAGTTGGGCGCACTTCGAGAGATGCTAGCAGGCCTGGTACAAAATCGGAGGAGGGCCTAAAGTCGAAGTTGGCTATAAACTCTAGGCTTTGTCTTTCAACAAACAGCGGGCTTAGGGTCAATTTCTTTCGGCTCAACGCGTCTGCCACTACGTTGCCTTTGCCTGGAGTGTAGGAGATTTCGAAATCGTACGAGGCAAGAAACTCCATCCATCTCTGTTGCCTCAAGTTAAGATCCTTCTGCGAGAAAAGATATTTCAATGATTTATGGTCAGTGTAAAGTTCGAACTTCTCACCTAGGAGATAGTGTCGCCAAGACTTGAGTGCAAAGACGATGGCAGCTAACTCAAGATCGTGGGTCGGGTAGTTCTTTTCGTGCACCTTCAACTGCCTCCCGCCATAAGCTACTACCCTTCCTTCTTGCATTAAGATGGCGCCTAGCCCTGTCCCACATGCATCCGTATAAACAGTGAACATCTTGCTCCCATCTGGCAGCGTCAAAACTGGGGCTGTTGTAAGAGCCCTTTTTAGTCGTTGGAAAGCAAACTCGCAATCCAAGTCCCAATTAAACACTAGATTCTTCTTGGTCAATTTTGTGAGCGGAGCTGAGATTTTCGCAAAATCCCTTATGAACTTTCAGTAGAAACCTGCTAGTCCTAGAAAGCTTCGGACCTCAGTTGCATTCTTTGGTGTCTTCCAATCCTGTACCGCCACTACCTTAGCAGGGTCCACTTCTAACCCTTGTTTGGATACTATGTGCCCAAGGAACCTCACCTCTTCTCTCCAAAAGTGGCATTTGGAGAATTTGGCTTTTAGTTGATGGACTCGCAAAGTTTCCATGATTGCCCTTAAGTGCTGAGCATGTTCCTCTTCACTCTTTGAAAAGATAAGGATATCATCTACGAAGACCACTACGAATTTGTTGAGGAAATCTCTAAATACCCTACTCATCAGGTCCACGAAGTAAGCAGGTGCATTTGTCAAGCCGAAAGGCATGACAAGCCACTCAAAGAAGCCGTCTGGGGTTCTGAATGCCGTTTTATCGATGCTATCTTCAGCCACCCTTAGCTGATGAAAACCGGTTGCTAAATCGAGTTGGGAGAAAACAGACGCTCCTACAAGCTGGTCAAACAAATCGTCAATTCTAGGGAGAGGGTGCCTATTCTTTTTCGTTAGCTTGTTGAGCTTCCTATAGTCAACACATAGACGGAGTGAACCATCCGCCTTTGTAGCGAACACCACTGGAGCGCCCCATTCTGAAATGCTCCTCCTAATGAACCCCTTTTCCAGAAGCTCTTTAATCTGTTTACTGAGCTCTTTCCTTTCCCGTGGAGCCATGTGTCTAACGGGCAACGCAACGGGCTTTGCATTATCTACAAGATATATGCGGAAGTCTATTTCCCGCTTCGGAGGCAAGCCATTCACCTCTTCGAAGACATCCGGATATTCCCGGACCACTCTAACTGATTGCAAATTTTCAACAGAGGCATCTAGCGATTCAAGATAACTAAGCATAACCGCATACGAGGGATTACAAGAAATTTCCAAAGTATTACCGAGCTGGGTTAGGAGCCTAACAACCCTTTTCTCACAATCAAGGATGGCCCCATTACTGGATAGCCAATCCATGCCCAAAATCAAACCATACCCCGAAAAGCCCAAAACAAAGGCACTACATTGAAATTCTACACTTAGAATAGAAATTTTCAATCCCAAACAGATCATAGACAAATGAGCTGGGCCCCCAATTGGGTTTGAAACAATTAAGGGGTCCTCTACCATACTAGTTTTTAGGTGTAGAGATTCTACTAAAGCAGACGAGATAAAGGAGTGTGATGCGCCAGAATCAAATAAAGTGCGAACGGGGTGATCATAAAGATAAACTACACTTTCTACAGAAGTATTTATACCTCGCTGTTGCAAAGGTGGCGCTTCTAGCACATGAACCTGTGCCCCTGAGGTGGATCCAGCCCTCTGCCCCTGTCCTCGTTTCTTTGGGCAGTCCTTAGCCCTGTGGCCTGTCTCACCGCAAGAAAAGCACCCACCACTCTCCTTGGCCTTCTTTTTCCGGCAGTCCTTTACTAAGTGCCCCACTTTGCCACAGAAATTACACTTCCTCTTCTCTTTGTTGCCTTTCCCGCCTTTCTTAAAGTCTGTCTTTTTAGGCTGCAAACCCTCTTTCTTTCCTTGAGAGCTCTCTGCCTTTGTCTCCTTACCCTTATCCTCTTCGTTCAGCAGTGCCATTTGCACCAATCTTTCATACGTGGCTCCCATGGGTATATGGGTCATGGCCAAACTGTGTAATGGTTCATTCAACCCTTTGACGAAACGGAGAGCCTTCTTGTGCGGGGTGTTGACTAGGTCCAGCCCAAACCTAGCCAGCTCATCGAACTGATTCACATACTCTCTGACTGTCTTGTCCCCTTGCTTGAGAAATAAGAATTTTTCCAACTGCAAACTTCTTTCCGCATCTGAGAGAAATTTAGTCTCAAACCTTGCCCTAAAGTCCTCCCATGTCTCCACTGGTCTTTCTGCATTAGTGACTTCCCACCAGTAGGAAGCCTCGCCCTTTAATAGCCATACTGCCAGTTGTACTTTTTGTCTATCTTCTACCTCAAAGATGATGAATAGGTCCTCAGTTTCTTTCAGCCAATTTCTAGCTGCCACGAAGGACTCAGTTCCATGGAAATCCTTTCCTCTCATAGCTTTAAAATCTTTACATATCTTAGCAAACGTGTTTCCCCGTGGAGGAGGTGGAGGAAAAGGTGCTGCTGCAGCTGGATGATTTCCTGCAGCTGGGGGAGGAGGAACGGTAGGACCTGGCTGAGTGGCCCTTGCTTCTAAGAACCGTCTAAACCAACCAGGTATTGGCACCCCTTCTGGCAAGTTAAGTTCTTCGGACATTCTGAAACAAAAAGGATAGATTCAAAACGAGGGATAAGAGATAATACCTATGGCTTTGGGGAGTGGACTTTGCCTTTTAAAATAAAATAATATTTTATCCTTTAAAAATGCTTCTTTAAATTTTCTTTTGAAAATAAATTTTCAAAACTTTTTATCTGACCTGGTAAACCTGGCTCCGATACCAAGTGAAACACCCCACCTCCGTTAGAGTGACTCTCAAAGGGAATGCCCTAATTTTGGTGGAGGTTTATAGGTAAGAGGTCACAGATAAAAGCACAAGACAGATATAAACACATAAATAAATAAGTAGCGGAAAACAACAGACTTTATTTCATAAAATAAGTGTTTACATCAGCATTTCCATAATTGTCTCAAAATCGCATTTCTAATTATTACAACAAATAAAACTGTCTTTATTCTCATAACGTAAAGAAGCATAAAACATAAGTAAACTGCATAAGTCCCCGCAATTGCTATCCAAAGCCATAGCTCAAAGTTAAAGAGATCCAAGCAATACATTTCTCCTCTTCAAGCTGGATGTTAAGGACGGTCAAGCTGCAGTGTTCCCTCCCTGTGGACCTGGGGGGGGGGGGAAACGGAAGAAAAGAAGACGAAAGAAAAGTAGAGTCAGACATAAAGCCTGAGTAAGTCTAGGACTATTCTGTCTATGAACAAAGAACTGGGTATGATAAGTATAAACAAGAAGTGGGAAAGCACTATAAACTTGGTTAAGTTGTCTAGGGTCGAATATACTATCGTACCCCATGTTAATCTCTGAACCCATATAAACTAGTTCCCAACTGGCACCCCATAATCAGGGTGAAGTGATCCATTCTATGATGATCGGCTCCTACTCGCATACTTACATGTGTCTTACGGCCCCCGATGTTGTAGTTACCTATGCTGGTCCCACCATGGGGTGTATCAAGTCCCATGGCGGCGGCCCGACACAACCTTAGAATGCACAGGTATGCTACTGGTGCCCAGTGCTTTATTTTTCTGCGCCGGAGTGTGTGCACGCCCGCACCCCGTTAGAACCTACACTGCTACACCACCGCCGTCGATTTGACCTCTTACAATCAGCCCAGTAATCGTGCCCCACCCTGCCTAGTTTCAGGGTATCAGATACACCTTATAGGGTTACTGCTGAAAAGGGTCCCCCGTTACTAGGTTTTCTATCTCTAGCCAACATGCTAAGTTGGTTAAGTGTTTTCTAACCTAACCCCACCAGTCCGTTTAGTTTAGCATGTTCCATTTTGATTAAGTCTTTAGTTCACTTAATCCTAACAATCCTGACTCAGCCTTGATTGTCTTATTAAAGCCTTGACCTCTCACATTAGACAGGTATTGTTGTGGCTGCCTGTTGCCGGTTGGTTCCGGGCAGTCTTACGCCACAACTCAGTCTAACCTCGGGTCCTTATTGGGCTCCATGTTTAACCTCCCACATTGGATAGGTATTGTTGTGACTACTGGACAGCCGGGCGGTTCCGGGCAGGTTTACATCACAACTCAATCCAACCTCGGGTTAAACACATCGTATTTTCTACATTTACATATTTTGTCTTTCTTCTTTATTTTCTTATATGTAAATATTTGCGGCCCATTATTAAGTTAATGGTGTAAAGACTTACACCAATCATGGGCCCAACCCAAACTTGAATTTGGGCCCCTATACTTTATCTTTTCATTTATTAATAAATTTAACCCAACGTTATTTTCCCCCGTTAAATACGTTCGTTTATTATATATATGTTGGGCTCAACCTTTTTTAAGCCCAACTTAGCCATGCGAAAGAGGGGAGGCTTAAAGCGTGATTACATACACAAAAAGGGGAATGTGAACGCATGAACTTGCAACATAGCGTGGAACTACAAAATAGAAACTGGTGTACTTGCATAGTAGTAATGTATACTTTGGTCATAAAGCATAAGTGACATGAATCAAAGCATGTAAACTTGTAGTTAAGATAAGAATCTAAATTGGATATCATTATTGACACATAGTCTTAACTACAACATAAACCTATGTTTTTATTTAGGCATAATGTCAAACATAAGCAAATCATGTTCATAAGATTCCTACATGTTTACAAAGGGGTTTACTTCTTAATACAAAGGCATAGTTCAACTTGAATTATTCCAACTTAATCATGATTTTAAATCTATTCACCTAACCATGGCGCACATATACTTATGGCATAAATATTTCTAAATAGGAAATCATGATTTTTACTTTAGTCATGCAAACTTGCAAATGGGATTTTGAGTCTAACCTAGCTATGTACCACCTATGTCATCATATAATTCTTGTTAACAACATAGAGCTAACATGGTTTTCAATTATGCAAAATATCAATCATAGCCTAGTCATATTCATAAGTTCGCAAAGAGGTTTTCAAGTACAAAAGTATGGCTTAATACATAGATCATGATGCCAAATTTTCAACATAATTTCATATGGATTATAACAACCCAAATCTGTTCCAATTTCTCACAAAAATGCTTTTTGTACAAAAATACACATTATGATGGCATAGTGGCAAAACCACAAACTTGCATGAATTTCAATTAAACAACTCTATCCATGTAGTTTCAACATGAATTACATAATTTACAAATATTCCAAACGTATACTTGCATAAAACTACCGCAAACATGTAGTTTTTATAATGAATAACATAATTCGAGAATATCCAAACGTATACAATATTCCAAATCGATAGCAACGCACAAATATGAATTACTTTATCGCCACAAATCAAGTATACAAACCAACACAATTATTTGTTCATACCAAAATAATACTCTACTTACAATCGTGTGGCGAATTCTCTAATTCAGGAATTTAGAGATGCGACTCCTTTTGACGTAGGCGTTGATTTGATTTGTTTAAGTTGCTTTATGCTTTAGAATTTGCCTCCTAATCTTCTCTCCAATTTGGTGGCTACTCCTAGTCGTTCCTCAGCAGCATGGTGGCTTCGTTCTTATTTTTGAATGAATAGATTAGGTTGAGTCTAGGGTCATTTTTATAGAGTTTATGAACTGATTAGGACCATCGATGCTGCTTGGATTGATCATAGCCCTTCATTCGAAAGAGAGACCAATTAGAGCCTGCCACCTAGCCCTAATGACAAAGCAAGCTTCTGGAAATCGGCCAAACACAGACCTGGCCAGCCAGGGTGGGCTGGGTTCGACCTGGCTCTGGACCAGGTCGACAGCCCTGTCGACAGGCCTGTCGACAGCCCTGTCGACATGGCTAGCCCAAGTCGACAGCCCAGTCGACCTGGGTGGCTTAGGCGGGAGTTTTCCCGCCCTGGCCAATTGGGCCCGATTTTTAATTTTTAATTGTTTTCTGAGTTGTTCGAATTTTAAACTTAATTCAGAAACTTCCGGAGGCTATATCTTCTTCATACGGACTCCGTTTTTCAAAAACTCGGACTCTATTTCGCGTATTTTTCCGAGACGAACGCAATGGCGTATCCCGTTTCCCTTAGTTCTTTGATCTGTAATTAATTATACTTTAATTTGTGGATTTTACAGTTATAGAATTCGCGGGGTGTTACAGGAATCATATAGTAGTCCCACTTTCGAAACTCGAAAATAAACATTAATGATGCTGCAGCTATCAACGGAATCATCCTTAAGTGACTAGAATGTGATATATTTGAGACTTTGTATATACGTCGGCCAGGCGTATTTTCAAAATCTTCTTATACTCGATAGTACAACCTCGACATCAAATAAAATACTCAAATTCTTATTATAATATAATCATATAGCTTATCCATATAATCTTTCAAAACCAAAATTAATTTTTATAATTACGCAAATTCGTTCTCTTCTATATATAACACTCTTCAAACTCATTCTAGGGCAATACTAACCCTATCACTAATGAGTCACTCTTCTAGGATATTACTAATCCTATCTGTGATGAGTCCTTTCCTTCTATCCAAATGAGTCATAACCCAAAGCTTTTTTTAACAAAAGCTCTGATGCCATGTGTGATGGCCCGCCCGACAACCCGGTCGAAATCAGTAATCAAACTGACTTAAAATGATCAACAAGACGTATCGCTTGGGGTTACACTGCATAAGAACTTAACAAAACAACTTTTCCGTTATCATTGCGATAACTTTTACATCAGAGTAGAACTTATATAAGAGTACAATAATAAATACATGCACAACGGAAATAACAATATCAGAGTATAATATGTACACAATGGAAAACGTAAACTCTCAGCAGAAGAAACAAAATTCTCTGGACATAGATCTAGCTTCAATCCAACACCCGCTCTATAAAAAATCTGGATATTAAAACTACTAGACGACCCATGTTGAATATATGGGCATCTAGAGTTCAAGTGGAATAACATAAACTCCAGATCAATCATGGGACTAGTGTGAGAACTAAAATAATCATTTGATTTATTTTAAAGTTGGTAAAATCATAAGACCACGTCGTATAACACGGAATGGGCTCCCTTCATGAACACCAAATCATAAAGTACTCGAAATGATTTATGGAAATGAAGCTACCATAAGACTAGCTTCCTATCACAAAATGCAAATGCAAACCATTATAAGCTAGTTCAGCCTTATGATAACCAAATATTCTTGATACTTTAATGTCTCTTTTATTGTTGCAAGTTCATAGTATGGAAATTACTTTAGAAAATAAATGTATAAATTTTAGAAGACGTAGGTACCCATATATTACGTTTACATACATAAAGTACAAATAAAACCATAAGGGGTTCGTATTTGAAGTTAGATTACGTCAATGACCAAGGCAAAGGATCTTCCTTACCGTGATTTGGAACACCTTTAATAGGATATCCCGGGATCAGCATATTCCTCCTACTGTATCGGTGGAGCCGGCTCCCGTATACCAGGTGTAGTTCAGGTCCCTCCTGAACATAACTTCCCCCGGTCATTGTCGACCTTTATCCGAGGTGCCTCGTTCCATCATCCACTAAGTAAATTTCTTGGGCTCCATACCATAGCTTCACTTCCTAACTAGAAGCAAACATTAGTCCGTATCTCTTCTGTACCTTATCCTATTTTGGCTCATTATTGGTTGTGAGGCACTGAGGTTACTTTTTTTACTACCAAAATTAGCTCCAAAACAAGCTGACGGTGAAGGAGTATTGGGTAACCGCGCACCTAGGAATTCTCCAAAAGGCAAGAGCCAAACACTAGAAAGAACCAAAAACAAGAAAGAATGATCCGAAAGCTACATAAAACGACACCATCCTTGGTAAAAGGAACTCAGAAGCTACTGAATACCGATAGGGTCTCTTCGACGGGGTCCATCCGGTAAGGGGGATCTTATAGCAAAAGGTCATCTGGGTCAGAATCTAAGAAAGAGAGAGGCATGAGCTCCGCCAATTGAAACCCAGAAAGACGGAAGGGCTGTAGGAATTAACCTGCTTGATACCAATACATCGGGAAAAAAAGACATCAAGAGAGTTGAGCCAGAAGTACATAAAAATTATCCGGAACTACCTTCCGAAACATCTACCGCATAAATGCCGAAAGGTCACATTGATAGACAATAGACAAATCACCTGGAGTTACCTTCCGGAATATCAGGCTATATGTGGAAACTCAACGGAAGGGTAACTGGAACCCTAGCGAAGATACATGTTATCCATACTAATCTACTTAGTACAAACAACGACAATGGTTCCGAACCGGCAGCTATATGCATACGCCATGACAGCAAACTCCTCTAAGCATTCATGAGAAAACCGGAACCCTACATCCGGAAGCTCATAACCAAGAGCATAAAACCGGTGGCTCGAGACCTTCCGGAAAGCTACTACATACACAAGCTCATATCACTCTCAAATAAGCCTCTACTGACCAAGAACTTCCCCTTGGGAAGCTATAATCCGTACCGCAAAGCAGTCGGTAGCTAAAACAACCGAAACCCGGGATAAAAGCGGCCGACAGAGGTAGCCGCAGGTTGAACGGCCCAATAGCAGATGGGTCCCCAATTTCTCTATAAACAGGACCCCAAGGGTTGCATTTTAGGGACGACGTTTTCATTTTCTCAATCTTATTCTTTCTTCTTTAAGAAGCAAACCCTGATTTCCAAATCGGATTAGGGACTCCTTCAACTCTTGCAATATATCTACAATTTATGAACGAAGAAGTCTGAGACTTAAACATTTTTTGATTTGATAATCATATTGTGCCATTTATGATGGGACAGGGTGTTAACACTAACCTTTCGCATGGAAGAGTTGTTCACGAATCCCTCGTAAAGAGGAAAGGCTTTGTGGGAACCCAAAGCCTTTCTCCCTTTTACCTCGTGGGTTGGCAATGTGAATCAACCCTCTCATGATGAGCCTAATGCTACTGAACTCTAGAAAAGAGGTTGATTGCAAGTTTATGGCTTGGTCACTGATGCAACCAAGGCCTTTCGGGCTGTCTCGATGCGGAAGGATCTTTTAAGTTAATAAGTGTTGCAGCACCCTTACAATTCGAGTATCGGGAAGCATTAACATGTTTTCGTCTTATCACAATGTATATCATTTTACCCATGATTTAAGGGGTAATTGATTATGTAAGGCTTTAGTTGTACCAAGTTAGATGAACCCTTCTTCAAGGTACTTCAGAACTCCATAATTTTATAAGCGTGATATTCATCCTTTGAGGGAAGAATAACTAATCTTTAGAATGGATATTCAAGTACCTAAGAAACGGGTGATTTAGCTAAGTAATACTAACCCCGAAATCGTCCCTCAGCATCCTTAGATTGTAATCGCATAAATTTGCCTAAATATATACTCCACATAGCTCATTCTGGGTGTTGATGGAAAATATCATTAACATTTTGGCATTAGAAGGAGGTCCTAAACCTCCAACTTGTGGTTAATCTATCAAAAAGTAATTTGGTAAAACTTATTGCTCGATGGCAGGAACGATGAAATCAAAAAGATTGGAAGAGAAAAATAAGGAACCGACTCTTTATGCGACCCTTGAAGGAAACATGGATCTAACGCTTAATCTGAACAATAATGAAAGAGACGTCACATCTAGCCCAACACAACCACCAAATTCAAACGCCATGGAAGATAACGTCGCAAGAATTATGGCCTTGGGGAAGCAACTCCAAGACATGTAAGCTCAAATGAATGCTGGTCAAACACAGAAGTCTTCAAGACTTACCAAACCTTGTCAAAGAGAGACAAATAGATCTCCAAAAAGAAAGGCTCCCATTCAATACTCCAAGGAAAAAGAGAAGCTCAGGTGACTTCCTCTAAGACGAAGTCCCATTTGATAGGAACTCATCAAGGAAATCAACGTGAACAAGAACAATCCGGGAGTTCCACTTCTAAAGGTTAAGATCCTAAAAGAGCAAACTACGACAACACTGAAGCTTATATCAAAGACATCGCTCAGAAGAATGTTAAAGACTTATTGGGAAGCAAAGGGAAGAGGACCCAGGATGACAGGGTGAATGACAATGAAAGAGTAGCTCCTTTCATCGATCAAATTGTGAACACCATAATATTATCTAGGGTGAGGTTCCAACCACAAAATATCTTGGAACAACAGACCCTGATGTTCATTTAATGGCTTTTGACAGCGATACGGTATTTACTCATAAAAATCGTGCACACATTGACGGGTCAAGACACAGGGAAAGACCAAAAGTTCCTTGGTTCAATCTGCAACCGATCGGCCTAGAGCGTAGGCGCCGATTGGTCAGTATCATCTTTGGAGTCCTTAATTCAATTTGCCCTCAATACAACCGACCGGTATGAAGTACATGTACCGATCGGTCATTCCTGAGGATACATGCTGGGGTCAAAGATCGTTATAACGGTCGGTTAAAGAGATATAATACCAATCAGTCATGCTCTAGAATTCTAGAATGGGCGGCTGACTTTGATGAAATCCTATCACATCGATCAGTTAGGATGAAGTATAGCCGATCGATTGTATCGCAAGACCCAGGGCCAATCAGTTTCAGGAAAGAGAAGGGAAAAGTACCGGTCGATCGTTTGCAAATTTAGGTCGATCGGTCATGTTGCCAGCTAACGACAACTGTTTACAACTTGTCAATTGCATTCTCCGTAAGTAATTTCTAGGCCGATCGATGGCCTGAACACTATATTTTGGCTCCTCCTCACTCCTGAAAATAGAGGATGAACCCCACATTAATGGGGACCGAATTTTATGACCCCGAAGGGCTGTTCAACCATTTCCTAAGCAATTCAAAGTGATTTCTACACTTTTAAACACCTCCTATCAAAGATCAACCATGAAATTCTCCATCAAATCAGGGAAATCCACTTAAAAGCTTGGTTAATCATAGATCTACCACTCAAGTTGCTCCACTTTGAGGATTTCTCTACTTCTTTTGGCTTTTTGAATTAAATCAAGAGAAGAGTGTGTGTGGATGAACATCTATGTAATGAGAGAATATTCAAGCTTTGTAAAGTTGCACGTGATAATGAAAGTTTCTCTCAAAGTGGATATAGATCTTTCCTAAGATCGAACCACTATAAAAATAGTTGCCTTTTACTTGCGTTTATGATATTGGCTCCTTTTAATATCTTATTGTATTAGTGAAGTACAATTTTTGTACATTTGGTGTTGAGATCTAATTTGTATTTTAACATTTGGCACCCACCATGGGGCCGCATTCGCTTTTTCTTCTCTCACACTCTCCCACAAGGTTAAGAGCCTTGCATTGAGGTCCTAAGCCTACTTCTACTATAGATCCTACAAGACTACATTCTAAGCCAATCGACGAACTTTCTCTCAAATTCAAGTCCTTATCCGAAATCATGGGTAAACCATCAAGGAAGACTGCCAGTAAAATTGTCGAAGAGATCGACAACGCCGCTAACAACGAAACTACTCCACTTACCAACCAATCGAAGTTGGCGAAACTTTAAAGGCTGGAACGGCTGTAATGAGAAGGGAGTTAGATGAAGTTGTTGTGGCTCTAACAAGACAAATGGATATTACGAACAATGTTATGTTAAAGAAACTTAAGTCTATGTTTTCCATGCAAACCGCTACGGCAAAGGTTACGTTGAATGCCGATCGTGCTAAATCTGCTCAAACAGATTATACAGAAAAAGCAGGTTCTTCCTCTTCAAGTCCAAATCGAGAAAATTCTGTCAAAGAGGTTGCAGATCCTAACGATCGCCGAAAAAAGAAAAACCTTTTACACATGACCATTTCGATAACACAACCTCTCGACAAGCGCTTGGAAACACCAAAGGGGCACCTCCCCAAGTGGGAGGCCCAGGGCCTCGCAATCTGAACCGTGACCGTTTTCTTAGGCAAACACCTGGTAAGGATGACGGCGTCTGCCTCGTGGACCACTCAACGAAGAGGAGCACATATCGAAAATGGTTCTCAAGATCATGGAGAAAATCTTGAAAAAGCAAGACGATGAGAAGGGTTGGGGGTTTGCTCCTACCAATACTCCACTCATGGAGAGAACAAAAATGGCTCCGTACCCAAATAAGTTCAAACCTCCAACGGTGCAAGCCTATAATGGGACTAATGATCCCAACATGTTCTTGTTCAAATGCGATTAACATATGGACGGAGCGCGCACAACGGACGAGTTGAAATTCCTATACTTTTTAACCTACCTCGAAGGGGTGGCATCACTTTGTTTCACGCTACCACCCAAATCTGTGGATGATTTTGCTACTTTGGCCAAGCTATTCAAAGAGCAGTTCAGGCTCCAAGCTACAATGTTACGGTATGTCATGGAATTGATTGAGCTCAATTAAAGTCCAGGAGAACCCATCAAGGCTTTCTTACTCGCTTTAACACTGTTGCGACTGAAGTTGGAAATTATGAGCCTCATTTGGTTTTAGTGGCTTTAAAGGGAACCATATGTAAAAAGACTAAGTTTGGACGATGGATCAAGAAGAAGAAGCCAAGTACGCTTGAGGAACTGTTCGACAAAGCTGAGGAATACATCGATATGGATGAAGATCCAGTGTATGCCCTTGATGCTCCTGAAAACAGTGCATAACTCGAGAAGAAAAGCAATGATACAGAATGGACCATAACAATCCTACTGGCTAGAAAAGGAGCGATGATGGGAAGGATAATTAAGCCAACAAGAAATTTTGCTTCTTTAAAAATTCAGAGTTGACTCCTTTGAACGTCACCATAGAGAACATCTTCATGACAACTAAAGATATTGAAGAGTATCCAACACCGAAGCAAGCAAAGGTCGGTGATGCCACGATAAAATCAGGAAGGTTCTGTCGGTTTCATAACCAACGGGGTCACAATACGAATGAGTGTAAACATTTAAAGAATCTTATTGAGGAATTGATAAGGAAGAACAGATTCCAACAATATGCAAAGAGCCCACAGAACATGCAGATCGCTCAAGGACATGGGACATCTTTGGGACAACTAAGACGGAATGAAAGCGCTCCGGTTGATGTCATTCCAAGACTGATCATCAATGCCATTTCAGGTGGGCCTTAACCAGCCGGAAGAAACCGGGGAGACATTGTGAAGTGCACTAATGAGATGAAGGGCCTTCCTAAAGAAGGCGAACTCATGATCAAGAACGAAGCCTTTCTGAAAAAGATGCCAAGGACTACATGGGATGATATTGTGTTCAAAGAAAGAGACTCAGACAGATTGCTAACGCCAACAGTAGATCCAATGGTGATTACCATCAGTTTTGGTCCATCCATAGTCAGGAGAGTCTTGGTTGATAGTGGGGAGTCTATATATGTCTATTTCAATAATGCATTCAATAGAATGAGCCTTTCCATGGATGATGTGAGGGCTTGTCAGAATAAGATCCATGGGTTCACAGGGCAACTTACTCAACCAATTGGCATCACCAACATGCTCGTCGAACCCAGAGAAGGAATGTAACAATCCGAATTCCGATAGACCGAATTTTTTTTCTTTAAAATTCCAATCTATCAAAACTTGTTTTGGTTTGCTCTGGTATCCTGCAGAAAAGACAGTGACATAAAATATGTTATAGCTCAGAAAATATCTCACAACAGAATGGATAAAATATAATGTAACCAAAACATAGCCTTACCGTTTAATAATACTGCCTAACCAGTATCCAAAGCTATCATAACTCTGCCACAAATCTAACCTGTGAATATGTTATGAGGAGACACTACAAGAAAATGGGGCCTTTACCTACCAATTGTAAGTGCAGGTAAAACTAACATAATGGTGGGTAATATATTTTAGCTACCAATATGGAATTGGTAGAAATTGGTAGGTAAAGGTTGGTAGAGAAAGAGTTTTACCTACACTTATTGATATTGGTAGGTAAAAGAATCAATGGACCCCACTACATTATGACTCAAACGATGAGTCATCGGCTGATGTGTTTGATGATGTGTCATCCTATTTGGCTGATGATGTGTCATCCTGCATGGTTGTTGACATGGTTGTCATACAAGTATGCACATGGCATATATTAATGCCGACACTTAGCATTTATTGGTTGGTTCATGTGTCAAACAATAATTTGTCCATATGTCATCATTTTATTAGTGCACATGACATCATTTTTTAGGCCACATAGCATTATTTGATTAGTTCATGTGGAATATCTGATTTGCCACGTGGCATTATTTTATTGGTCTACATTATATGATGTTATTTTTTTTAAAAACCTTCGCTATTTTTATTTAACAATGGTATATGGCCATTGCAGATTTGCCTTTTTTTTACATTTTGACTCTTTTACTATACCAAATTCATTTAATTTTCATACACAACATAAAAATTTGCAAATTTAACATGATATCACAATAGAATATCATTAAACCAAATATTTTTTTTTATAGATACAATACAAAGACTAAAGTTAACAAGTTTTGAAATTACAATGGTTGGTACACTTCAAAGTTCAGCAGCAATAGCAAAAATAATATTACAAAATACATTACATAGTTCACAAGCATACTACTCTATGCATGGTACAACAAACATACTTAGTACATAGTATAATGCAAAGATATATCCTTAATCAGTACATAGTTCATTGCTTTGAAGCCTTCCTCCATATTGGCTCTTGCTTTCATCATTTCTTTCCAAAGTAGAGTTTTTTATGTTTAATGAGACAGGAGTACATAGCTAGGAAAACTACCAACTGCCGCAAAGAAAACAATAAACAAATAAAACTAGAGTATTCATGGTAACATTATCATATATTAAGTCATCTATAACAATTTTTCAGTCCATGCTCAAATTGTTATTTGTCACGGTATATGGTTAATTGTATAACATATGAAAAAACCATTGTCATAGTATATGATTAATTGCCTTACTCTAACTTGAATTTGAACTCGTGGTTGTGAATGCTGGAAAGGATTCTGAATTAAAGTTCGAAGACGTGAATTAAAAAGCATAATTGATGACTTAAGTTACCCAATTTTTCATGGACCTCAATCGTTGAACAAGTTTTGTAAAAAAAAATATGAAGCCATTCTTTGCAGAAGCAAAATGATTCAAATATGAGAATTAATCGCCATATTGTAAAAATCCCAAAATTAGATCTTAGAATAGGAGGGAAAACAAAATCATAGAAACAAAATTAGTACGTAACTTTCTAATCTTACTGCCAGAAATATTGCCGCTTGTACAATAATTAAATAGGTTGTAGTAAAAAAAAGAGTTAATTCTGAACATAAATTTGGATATTAAAGTTAATCATAAAATTGAATGGTAGCATAAGAGAGGGGAAACAAAAGTCAAAAAACAAAATGGTAAGGTAAAATTTGATCTTGCTTTTAAAATTTTCGCCGACACTAATTCCAATCTGCACAAACTTTTCGGCCGTTGTTTTTTTTTTTTGTTGAAGTCACCCCATGGAGAAGATAGAGTAAAGAAGGTGCGGAAAGAAATGTGAAAGGTTGACCGAATTAATATGAGTATTTTTGAAAACGCTGATTGAAATTAATTATTGTGTGATTAGAGGGATAATTAGTAAAGATTTACAGCAGATTTTATCTGAAGATTTATAGCAGATTTACTTTGTATAAATATTTACTTATCATATATAAGACAGACAGTTTATAATACTAGGCAATAAATATTTATTTGGTACATTCTATTTACACACCACAAATAACCTTGCATACAAAAAAATAAAAAAAAATAAACATCATGTACACCACTTCTTACTTAATATACATCATACATTTACCAAAATAATCCTCCTCTAGAATAAAACATGCATTTATTTCTCTTTTTACTAACTTCCGCTATCATGCATCATTTGCTTTTTCCTTCCAGTAAAAGCTAATTAAATTAGCACTGGAAATGAAATAAATATATGAGAATTAATTAACATTAAAATGAATTAGATTTTAAATGGCAACATATTAACGTCAATATATACAAGTATGAAATAAATTAACTCAAACATTAATATGTTACCATTTATTCCATACTTGTTTTAACATTAACTAACATTAAATGGTAACATGTTAATTTACGTTAATTTATACAAATATGAAGTTGATTAACGTTAATTTATACTATGTAAGTAGTTATTAACGTTAATAAATACTACCATGTAACCATGTATACAAATAATATGTTACTATATAATAAATGGTACCATATTAATTTACATTAACTTATATGTAAATTAACATATTACCATTTAATTTGTAAATTAACGTAAATTAACATGGTACCATGTAATGTTAACCATATATTAAATAAATTAATTTATACAAATGTTTCCATTTATAAATTCTACCATGCATAAATTAACGTTAATCAACAGCAATTAATTTATACAAGTATGAAATAAATTAACACAAACGTTACAATGTTGCCATTTATATTAAGTATGGAGTCTACCATTTACAAATTAATCAAAGTTAATCAGTTACCATTTATTTCATACGAACATTAAATGTTAACTCTTGATAAATTAACACAAATGTTAAGCAAGGCTAATGTCAACCATATTTTAACAAAACAAGTATGAAATAAATGGAAAAGGAATTAAAGAAAAGGACGTACGTTAATTAACACCAACTCCTGATACACACACACACACACATATATACATACATACACACACACACACACATGAACAAGACGAAATTGATTCATATGTCTGTAAATATAGAACTAATATTAAAATGGAATTGAATGTATATTATGTTATCCATATATCATGTGTAAGAATAACAGAGAATAAAAGAAAAGAAGAATAAGAGAATATACATAAATATAATTAATTCCCTTATATGCATGAATCTCTTCCTTATATCATTGAATCTATTCCTTATATGCATGAATGTAATTGATTCAAATAATTATTTTGGAGCTAGAGCTAGAAAATATACTAATTTGGCCTGCAAAACACACAGATGCAAATTTATCATATGCCCACATCATTATTATTTTGTTGTTATTGTGTAGATTCAAGTGTGAATAAAAAGGTGAAAAATATAGTTATTGGGGTATTTCATGAAACATGTTTCTAGAAAGAGAAGAAAATCAATTAAGTTTTAAAGTATGAATGCCTCAACATAGCAATTATAATGAATAGTTATCATCAAGAAGATTGGTATTTATTTGTAGTGGCAATTTTTGTGGTTTATACTATGGCCAATCAAAAGAGACTATGTGGATTGAGGCCAAAAAAGAGATCACGTAGATTGAGATTTGTACCATTGGATTAAATTTAAAATAAGCTGTTAAATTTATTGACGGAGAGGATGGCATAGATTGTGTCTCTGCAATAAACTAGAGAAAATATGTTTTAGTCAGTTCAAATGATGACATACTAGCGTGAAATTGAATTTAAAGTTAATCAATTGTTTGGAAAAAATTAACAATGTATGATAAGTTATTAACGAATGATTATTTAATATTAGTTATTCACAATTTAATTATTAATTATCAATTCATTATCTGTTAATTATTTTGTATTTCAAAATAATTATTAACAATTAATAAATAAATGATTAACAAAAAAATATTGCTAAGATATGTAAACGAATTCTTCAAATCAAAAAAATGTTGGAATATACCTTTTTGACACATCATCACACGACTCAGTATTATTTTCAGTGAAAATTTAAAATGATATGAGAAAAATGTAGGGCCAAATCTCAGAAAAACTTCCCCTTCTGTATATGTGTAGATAATAAATTTTACCTACCTATAATTATCGGTAGATAATCATCCCTTAACAATTTTATAACATTGACAATATTTACCCACCAATAAATTTTACCATTTAACATTGGTAGATAAAGGTTCTCTTTACCTACCCATATCTATTGGTAGGTAAAATATTGGTAGGTAAAGGGCAAATTTCCTGTAGTGAGAAGGTCAGAACACAAGTTCTGGTGACTGGATTTAAACTATACACTTTGGATAATCCTACACATAACATTCCATCGCATTTCCTTATTTATTAGGTTACTTGGGTTAACAACACTCAAGGCTTACACACACACGTCATACCCGTTTACTTCCCAGTGTATTAACCTAATACAATATATATGTAGCTACCCCACAATATTGAGGTACACGCCATGGTACCCCACTCGCACGGTCTCCACCATAATGCCATAGAAATGAACAGTCCCTCGTCCTACGTCGGAGTGACGTACGGATCTTTACATAACAATGTTACGTTCCACATATATCTGTCATTACTATGCTACGTAAGCATGCAGACTGCCACCTTCGATCGAATCAGATTCCATACTAGAATAATGCCCTCAATTCTATGATACACCACCAAAGCCGACATGCGTGTATCTAGACTGTCCCATGTGCGTATCGTCAAAAGTATTTGAAGCCTTAACCGCACATAATGTGCACCAAGTTCTTTTAATAGGGCTATACAAGAAACACGGAATTTGGTCGGGAGCTTTTCCATATCTGTACAGGCCTGTCTTTTAAGAGCCTCAAAATACAGATATTCCTACGGTCTGTTTTTCATGGTGGCTATGGCCCCACATCGGCCCCTCCCTTAACTATTCAAGACTACAAGAGCTAAACGACTTGCCCCTAACAAACAATCTAAACATCCAGTTGGTGTCTTCCCTCAACCACCGTACCTCGATAGTGAAAGGTGAATGGTCTATTGGTTTTAGCTCTAGTCTTTTCGCATCCCACTGGTTGCCGATGACGGGTACCCGCTGATCTACTATCTCTGTTGGTCCTGACCTCTGCCTCCCCGTTGAGGTGACCGCCGAATCACCCTAATGTCACTATGTCACAGCATTTTGGTTGAAAAGCTACTTACGCAGTCAAGGCCACCAACCTGGTAGTTACGCCCAGACCCAAACATTATGGGCACAGCCTAAACATCTGCCACCACATAGAGGGCTACCAGGAGCACCTTACGTATCTCAGGAAGCTGCGTGCTTCCCCTTCCAGTCCTTTGGATCTGTCAGAATGATCAGATGAACGTGCGCTCCCCTCGTGCCTCATGACACCAAGATGATCTACCCCTTTGGGTTATTCACCCTCAATCGTGTGGACTGGTCCAAGCGCCTCCTTTTAATATGTTATTAGACCCTATGTCTAAACATTATTTTATGTGCTTGTCTTACCTCATCAGGTTCGTATTTAACTTGGTTATTCCCATTCACATTGACTTCACAATCAAGTTACTAAGTTGCTTTTTGCTTATTAATTTCAATCATATAACTTAATCCATTTAAGTTTATTACAAGGCCACAACATGTTATTCTCTAGATTGTGATCCAAGGTCTATAATCCACAATCCCTTTATATTCTTGGTTGATTTCATCGTTACAATAACATGTTCTACTTAATATGTAATTGAGTATATTTCAATTTACATGTTTTCTATTTAACACGTCGGTCATTATTTATGATTAAATATAACTTATTTCATATAAGTTTGTCTCACTCTTTCCTATTTAATCATATTCCATCTTACATTGTCACTACAAATTATCGTTGTTTACTTATTAACTTAGTTCTCTTAACTCAGGTCCACTAATAAGTTTCTCTTCCTATAAATATAACTTATGTTGTCCTTGTCGGTAGATTTCAGATTCTTGTTCTTATAAATAGCTTAATTTACAATTAAGTACATCTTATCTCCTTACTTAAGTCATTCCATCCCCTTTAACATTTATTATAACCTAAGTTATAATTTCCACTTGTCCCTAGGACAAGCCAAAACATGTTATTCTTATCAGTAGATCTCATAATTCCAAGTTTACAGATTACTTAATTTATAATTAAGCACAACTTCTTACATTTCATAAACTTTCCCCCTTTTCTCTACTTATTACAAACAACTGGTTTCATGTTTTTCCCATTTACTGATTACATAATTTACAATTAAGTGCCACTTTACTCATTTCATTAGTTATCTCATGTTCTTACTAGTTGATTACAACCTAAGTTATAATCTTCACTTGTCCCTAGGACAAGTCTGCCTATTATACCACATTCGTATTAATCTAATTTATTTATAATAGATTATCATCATTCTCCATTTATTCCATTCCTTCCACTGTTTATCTTTCTTTCAATTCCACTTATTTCCATTAATTACAATTAATGATGTTTACCAGTCCTTCCATTTACATATATTTATATATATGTTTATGTACTAGACCTCTCACATTGAGCCTACACCTGTGGATGCAGGATTTGCCGTGCAGTTCCGGGCAGACTTCTTCCACAAGTTGACTTAACCTCATGTCTTAGCACCATTACATGTTTTATTTATGCACTTAAACCCCTCACGTTAGATTTACCACTTGTGGATGCTGGACATGTTGGGCTGTTACAGGCAGACTTCTACCACAAGTGTAATCTAACCTCGTATCTAAGAGCGGTTACAGTTTCTTTCTTTTTTACTTAAATCTTCAATATAATCTAGGCATGTCTATTCTTTCAAAATTCCACTGCAATTTATATTTTACATGTCATCATATTATGCCTATTTTATGTCATGCATTCTTTCTAACATATAATCAATTCTATTCCATCATGAAATCAATTAATCAGATAATTGTTCAAATTTAACAGTAACATATGATTGCCAAATCATGTACTTTTTCTCATTTTTTACCGTTAATGGTCCAGGTACACAAATGTCACAAGTTAACATGGTATTGAAACAACAGTAATTGCTATGCATATTTTGGCAAATTTTCCAACATATTAATATCTTAGCATACTAATATTCCAACATGTCATATTCGTCACTTTAATCCTTTTAACATATGTTTAAACATTTCAACATATCATATTTAAAAATGTCATAATAACATTTAAATACTTTTAATTATTCTATACAATTCACATTGTACGATAATGGGGAATGTTAAATGATAATATATCATTATCTAAAATGATATAACTTAAATCCACTCACCTCAGAAGCTTTCCAAATCCTGGATCTGGTCCAGATTAATCATTCCATGGTTTTTCCCCTAATTGAATTCAAAACCTAACAACTATGGATTCATAATTTTTACTAAAAGAAAAAAAGAAAAGAAGAAAGAGAAGAGAATGGAAAATAGACCAGATCTAGGAATTACCTCACTTCAAAAGGAGATTCGAACACCCGTTTACAAACATACGTTCCTTTCCTTCAGATCTGGACTTAGAATTTTTTCTAAACTAATAATCTTAATTTTCTCAATAGATTTGAGGAGGGAGAGGAACGACAGAGCTTGTGCGTTGTCTTAGAAATATAAGACGTAGGGTAGGCTCTATAGACTTATTTATGGTGTATCAGGGAAACCGGGTCCTTTAGATTTGAATTACAAACCATCAGAACCGACCACATCAAAAAAGCGCTCAGATCCGTGGTGGGTTCGACCACCCTTTGGGTGGGCCGACCCATGGGTCGACCCCCCTGTTGGTGGGTCGACCCTAGGGTCGACCCCCAATGGGCAAATTTCCAGCTTACTTTTTCCACTACAAAAGTTTGATTTTCCTGATTTTTCCTGATAAATTTATTTCATTTATATGTCATATAAGTTCGTTACATGTATACAAACTTCTAACGCTCATAACTTCTTTATACGGTGTCCGTTTTACGCAAACCAGGTTTTTATATTGACCAGAATTTCAAGATAAACGCAATAGCGCAGTTTGTTTCACTTAATTCTAAATATTTAATTAAGCCATTCTTATTTTATTATCTTGAGTTAAAAATGCAGGATGTTACAAGGAAAATAGAAGGCTGCTATGAAACAAGATTTGGTCATAGGCGATGAGCTTTTCAGCATATAATGATTTCCTTGGTAGACCAACCCTCGCAGCCTTCAGGATAACCATGGCACCATGGTGCCTTACTATGAAGTTCCCTACCGAAGATGGAGTTGGAGTGATTAAAAATGACCAACAAGTGGAAAAGGAATGTTATATAGCGGAACTTGTCAAAGCTAGGAAGAAGAAGGTGAAGAAGGATGTGGACCCTCTGCTCCGCATTCGTGACCCCCTTATAGCAAATAGGGCGGGGCCCTCTCCCTGGCGAGCACAGCAAATCTCAAAAGGAAATTGATCCCAGGAAAGCCAATATGGGGGAAAACAGAGCGGCGCTAGCAGAAGCCACGATTTCTATTCCAGTCCACGATAAAGATCCTGACAGAGTCCTGAAAATAGGTTCTCAGCTGGGCCTAAAATTGTAGAAAGTGTTAAATTTGTTTTTGAAAGCCAAGTTAGATGTCTTCGCTTGGACACATTCCGATATATGTGGAATATCACCAGATGTAATTGTGCATAAGTTGAATATTAATCCAAGTTTGAATTCAGTAAAACAAAAAAGACGAATTCAAGTACTTGAAAGATCTACAGCATTAAAAGAAGAATAGATAGGTTATTCAAGAAAAACTTTATAGAGAATCTACATATCCGGATTGAGTTTCCAATCCAGTTCTTGTAAAAAAAGTCCAATGGCAAATGGAGAGTATGCATGGACTATTTAGATCTCAACAAAGTGTGTCCCAAAGACATATTCCCATTACCTAGAATTGATCAACTTGTCGATGCAACGGTGGTGCACGAACTGTTACCCTTTATGGACGCTTACTACGGGTGCAATCAGATTATGATGCATAAGCCAGATGAAGAGAACAAACATTTCATAACAGATAGAGGCTTGTATTGCTATAAGGTTATGCCGTTCGGACTAAAAAATGCTGGAGCAGCATACCAGCTCCTTGTGAATTCCATGTTCAAATCTCAAATCGGAAACACAATGGAAGTCTATGTAGATGATATGCTGGTAAAATCGAAAAAAGCCAATGATCATTTGGAGAATATAGCTGAAATGTTTCATATTCTTAGGAAATATGGGATGAAACTAAATCCTCTTAAATGCTCATTTAGAGTCTCATCAGGAAAATTTCTTAGATTCATAGTCAACGCTAGAGGCATTGAAGCAAATCCTTCTCAAGTCACAACTTTACGAGAAATGCGTTCTCCAAGGACGAAGAAAGAGATTCAAAGCTTAAATGGAAAAGTAGCGGCACTTCATCGATTTATCTCTAAGGCAACAGATCAATGCATTCCACTTTTCGATGCATTGAAGAAAGGAAAGAAAGATTTCCAATGGACATCTGAGTGCCAAACAGCTTTTGAAGAATTAGTTAAGCACATGGAGTCGCTGACAGTGCTCTCTAAGCCCAAAGATGGAGAAGAGATGTTCCTGTATTTAGCTGTCTCGTCTCATGCTTTATGCTTTGTACCTGTCTGGGAGGATGCCAAGGTCCAATGGCCAGTTTATTATATCAGTAAAAGGCTTGTTGTGGCGGAACTGAACTATCGAAAGTTAGAAAAACTTGTATATTGTCCTCTTATCACCTCAAAGAAGATAAGACCATATTTCCAATCCCATCCTATAAAGGTTCTCATGGATGAACTTCTAAGATAAGTTCTCCTTTGCCCAGAAACTTCGAGAATGTTATTGAAGTGGAACATAGAGCTTAGACAATATGACACCAGTTAGCATCCTCAAAGGGCTATTAATGGGCAGGCTTTAGTGGATTTCATCGTCGAGTTCATGGATAGGGGAGAAGAGACAGAGGAACCAGTAGAGACTGTGGCTAGTCGGAAGCTGTACATCGATGGATCCAGAAATGAATACTGCTGAGGAGCCCGAATTGTTCTAGAAACTCCAAACAGCTATTCTCTATGCTACGCCTTAAAGTTCGAATTCCCACTGATCAATAATGAGGCTGAATATGAAACATTGATAAAAGGACTGAAACTAGCAAAGGAGCTGAATCTGAAAACCTTGCAAATTTTTAGTGATTCTGAGCTGGTAGTGTGTCAGGTCTGCAATGAATTCCAAACCAAAGTCGGAAACCTTCCTATTTATCTTACCAAAGCATTGGAACTTCTCAACGACCTTGACTACTACACTATATCTCATATTCCCAGGGAAGAAAATTCAAAGGCAGATTCTCTCAATAAAAACGTGTAACAACCTGCATATTTAACGATAATATATTTAAATATAACATCGTTAATCAATAATCGAGTATAGGTCCAAAATGTCACATTTTGCATACGGATGAATTTGGACTCGAAACCACTTTCATTGAGTCTGGATCATCGTTAACAACTTTTTTGACTATAAGCATTGGTACCTTTTCAGTTGGGCGAATTTGATCATTTTCATTTGGTGTATGACCAAAATATCACTTTTTGTATATGGACGAATTTGGACTCGAAACCACTTCCATTAAGTCCAAAGTATCGTTTGCAACGCCCAAAAGTATGAACTTTGATATATTCTGAGCTTCGAAAATTGTCACTTGGGTTTGCTTTTGGGTTTGTAAACCTAGCCCATTAACCCACTTCCTTATAACCCCTCTTAGCCCACTCCCTCTCCATTCAATTCCAAACCTTCAAGTGAAATAAAAATAGAGAGTGGAAAGGGAAATTAAAATTTCTAAGGCTCGGGTTTGCTTCTAGAGATCCAAATCAAGGGGAAAATTAAAGAGATAACTTGTTTAAGCTCTCTCTACTCCTCCTCTATCTCTCTACCTTCTCAATTTTCGTAGTTTTGTGCAACCCTAACACATATAAGTTTTCTTGTGTGTGTATTTGTTGTTTAGAGAGAAGAATTGATGAGATATTGGGTTACTAGCAAGTGTAGAGGCTTGTTCTTCGTTGTTGGAGCTTGTTCTTGTCATTCAAGAGCCAAAGATGAGTTCTTTTAGAACTCACATCTATGCCTCAAGCTTCAAGCTCGTATTGTGCTTATGGCACGTTTGTATTGTTTATATGTTGTGTTTCCATTTAGTTAGTAGCTTACATTTTTGATTTCCTTGCGTTCTGAGTAACGAAAATCCTATTATACTCTATGTTCGGATTGTGCATGATATAAGTGAAGTTCTTATGCGCATACAAGTCCTTACAATCTCCCTTTAGCATGGCGAAACCATTGTGTCATAGTTTGAGTTTCATTTGATTGCTTTTGTAAGACAGTTTATTCGTTTCGGAATATATAATCAAAATCATTCCAATCTTATGTATATGTATTTTCGTATGTGAATATGGTGTTGTGAGTTTACTCTGCAAGTCTAAGAAGCCTCATTTTCATGTATATGGCATCATAGGCCTTCGGGCAATTACCGATATGATTTTAAACAAGTTTTCTAGGCAATATTATGCTCAGAAACAGGTTCAGACGTATGAACCTTTTAGGTCAGATGTCTGACCTGCTTCAAATAATTATAAAAACAAGTGAAGTAGAATTCAAATGTCTGAATTTTTTAACCCAGACGTCCGAATTTTAACTCAAAACTTTGGAAAAAATAATTCAGGCATCTTAAACAGCTCAAAAATGAACTAAACCCTTCCTGGTTCAGGAAAATGCAAATTCAAACTTCTGAATTTTTAATTCAGACGTGGAGTCCTGTTTCTGGACTGTTGACTGTGGTCTTTGACCGGTGGAGACCATAGTCAACAATTTATGTCAATTTGAGCTTATTTCCGACAGAGTTTCGTCCTGTTTCGCCTTTGTTTGTGACTTTGCAGTTTCTCTGGTTCGCAGATTTCTGCATCTCGATTCCATGAAATTTTGATTCATTCATGGTGAACGAATATTATAATCGATAGTCGTGGGGTTTCGTTTACGTTATTAAAACGTGAATTCTTCTTTTGATCGTTAATTCGATCAATATCACATGAGATTTGCCACTTCGAAATGATATAAAAAAGGGTTTTTAGTTATTATTAGATAACAAATCTTGTACTAAACGGTTTCTAACTCCATTCATTATATGAAGTTATTTTAAAAATTGGTTTCTAATCCGACTTCATTATATGAAGTTATTTTATAAATTGGTTTACAAATCTCTAGTATATATTTGATAAACCTCTTTCTTGTTTATATGAGGAATCTAATTAATAGCCTTAGCGAAAACAAGGACTACAACACCTTGTGTTTGCTTTGACGGTTAATTCTTGGACTCGTTTGATTGAACACCGTAGCAAGGAACGTCTCGTATTTCTTGTGGAATATACAACATGTCTGTAAATATTCGAGTAGAGAAAGTGGCTATAAGACATGTAGCTCGACTCTTATATTTACTAGCTTGGCGTAGTTTTCACTAAACTTGGTCAATTCTGATCAATCCGACCTTCGGGTCACATCGATGATCTTCGGATCATCCTGAGGAGCTTCGGATCATGCGATCTCCGGATTCGCGATGATTTTCAGATCATCTTGAGGAATTTCGGTTCATTCGTTTATATCGTTGATCTTCAGATCATTTCGTATCGGCGAGATACGTGATATAATATTTTCTATTTTATGTGGACTTGATGGGAGACATCATTTCTCATGAACATCCTCCTGTTGTTACCGTGTATTCTATTTCATGTAGAATTGATGGGTGACATCATTTCTCATGAATATCCTTGTTTTGAAATCATGTTTCCTAATTTCATGTGGACTTGATGGGAGACATCATTTCTCATTGTTTACAACGAAATTGGTCTAAACACCCAAGGTACTAAAACTGTACTTCACCAATATAGTAAGAAATAAATGGAACAGTGTTTAATCAGCAATTGAAAAATAAAAATGCGAAAAAGGTAAAGTAGAGATGAGATTTAGGGTGGTTCAGCCATTAATTAGGCCTACGTCCACTGTGGAGGTGATTTCCAATCTCATAAAGAGGATTACAAAATACATTAATTCTCCCTTTTCATACATCTCTATTTCACTCAATATACCCTCGTTTATATATTTCAATCTTGGAATTATACATGAGAATAGTAGAATTTGAGGAGAAGAAGGATGGATGAATTATCAAGAAGGAGGATGCCTATGTTTTCCTTGATCACAAGATTGTACTTAACGCCATGGCCGAGTCAGTAGTTGAGGGTATAATTTAGTAGCACTTCGTGGTTTTCCCAAGATTCCCTCCCCTTTATGTTGGCAGACATGGTGTATTTATAGGTGAGCCTCCTTTGGGAAATGACATGAAATCCATTTATGCAGGCTACGGATCGTTGATTCTGTTAATTACAGTCATGCCACTGGCTAGCTGTAGCCAGCTGTCTGCGGCTGTATTCATTTATCATGTGCGAGCGACTCAATGGAGCGAGTGTCTTGAGTAGTTAAGCGAGTCACTTCGGTCAGTATTCTTAGGTCGCATCTATTTCTAGCATTCGATGAGTAGATATCTGATTTGCTTGATGGCTAGATGAAGGAACGACCGATCATAGTTCCCTAATGTGATTGTGTCTGATTTGAGTGATCGAGGGACGATCTTCATTAGTATAGATGCGACCGACTGAGACTTGCAACTTTGAGATGTGAATGTGCTCTTTCTAGGAGTTGGTATACGACCTACCAATGGGTTTCTGATTCGAGTGTCGAGCGATTGGAGTTGCAATTCATGAGCAGTTGTTAAATACACATGCGATCTTGACTGCTGTCCGGATGCGTTCCACCGAACTTTGATATTAGATCAAGCGTGCTCCGTTGTTGTGAGCGGCTTTACAAAATGTACGATCCTTATCTCTATTGGGCCGCATTTCTCATAGCATATCATGCCATCTTCTTTGGTCGTACTGGTCGACTTGATTTGCCTTGGGTTTGATACTTGGGTCTTGCTCTGTGTGGTTGCGTCCTATCCATCGTGAGTTGTTTAAGTGCCTTGGATAACATCATGCAAGACCAATCTTGATGATGTCCATCCCGAATCCTTTGTTCAATGTGTGCACGGATTTTTTGAGGGATTAGCACTTGCCCCTTGAAGTCCATGATTTCTTTTTAGCAAGGAATTACTGGCTTCGACATGTCTGATTGCAACATTGTTTAGCAGGCTTGTCCTGACTTGTTGAGGGGTCGGTCATGCAAAAAAATTTGGATTGTTTCATTGTAGTGGACCAATATTGTCTCTCTCTCTCTCTATGAGCGAGAGGCTTGATGTATCTTTTGCTATTGCACGAACAGTTGAATTTTTGGATGCCAGCTGTGCACATTTAATTGGTTTTCCACGTATACCTATGTATGCTTGTTTTGAGTGATTCCCTAATTTTCCGAATGCCATCCCCACTAATCTGAACATAGGACTGTCTTTAGTATGAGTGACCGGACGGAAATACTATTTCGGTTAGCCAATCCTTTCGTTTATCTTTTATATATTATTTTGCTATCTTCTTCTTTTCCCGAAGAAAGCTTTAATGGCGGCGCTATTATGAGCAATCCTCTTTACTGGTTGGATTCCTTTCATAACTCCTGATTACTCTAGTTCTTTAATTATTTTGATTTGCATTCGTGCACGGCACTATCATCGAGGCCTCCGCAATCTCGAGATCAATTTGGCTGGACTGTTCTCCTAGATTCGAGACTGTTCGCTCGCCTGTAAGTAAATTCCTCCTTTTATTTTATCTCGACCCAATTTTGAAGCATGAATTTTGATCATGCTGCTTCGGGGTTTCTAAGTAGGGTTCCCCTTTTTCTATAATCCCATAATTTCAGGAAGCAATCTATGTTGGACCAAGTCGAAAGACCTGATCAAGTAGAAATTTCTAATCAAGTTGTGTCTATGCCCAGTGTTGTCTCTTCAATAGGCGTTGCGCAAGATTTCCCACAACCTCGTGCACTTTCTAAAGTACCTAGTGAGAGGCACCCTACAGAGCTTTCTCTCAACTCGTTTCATCAACTATGCAAAAAATTCGGCATTTCAGAGAAAGAAGAGGCCAAGCTGCCTGGGGAAAAGAGTTCGCGGATATCCTTCCCAAACAATATGTTTCCGTTACTCATGGCATATTGATAAGTGGAGTGGTTCCTCCATTTAATCCTTATATAGAAATGATTCTTGGCTATTGCCCCGTATCAGTTACATCCTAATGGTTATGCGATTTTGATAAGCCTTTACATCCTTTTCATGAGGGAAAAACATCGGGCTCCTTCGTTTTAGGATATATTCTCATTACATGCTTTCAGGACAAGAAACCAGCATCCCTCATTTATCTTTGTGGAAAGCCAGGGTTCGAAAATAATTAATAGCTTAGTGGACAGTGTGCGAGGATTTCCCAATCAGTATTACTTTATCTGATGTCCCGATAATTTCTGCGGATTTTGAATGGAAGGTAGTAAGTGTTTTTATTCTTTAAATTTCATCTTGCCCCCTCTTCCTTTTTCTTAAAATATTTTGGATACTACAGCGCTTCCAAATCAAAGCATTCCCTTCGACCAAGATTTGTGCTACTCATTATTAGCTGTTAATGAGGGCGAGAGAAATAGGAAATTCCTGATCACTGAAGGGTTCTTAAAACAATACAATTTTCTTTCCTCTCTGCGCACCTTCATGGTGGATACTTCCGATAAAAAAGAAGCTACCAGCAAATCCGCTATCAAGAAATCTTCGAAAAAGGAATATTCTAGCACCGTCGGGAGCAACGAGGCATGTTTCAAAAGCAAAGCGACCTCTGCCAAAAAGGTAGTATCGAAGCGTCTAAAGCATTAAGGCCCTAAGACTTCAGTGGCTTTGTGCGAAAAAGATGGGCCTCCCTTAGAGGAAGTTGTCCGGGGAGATGATAATGTGACTCCTTCGAAGATCACCTCGTATCAAGCACAGGAAGTGGAGCAGTCTGACGAAATTGTAGTGACTTGTAAAGAAAACCCGGGAGGCAGAGAGAATTCTTCTAAGGACAAACAAGAGGAAGATGGTTTAGAGACTTTTAAAGGTCTTGATCCACATGATTTAGCTGAAGATGTTGTTCATGGTAAGACCATTATTTGAACATTTGTATTACAAAACCTTTTAGTCGTGAGAATTTTATGAAAACCCCTTGTTTCTGGGTCAAAGTGATATCCCACAGAGTCTAGAACTGTTTTAGTCTTGTTGTTTTCATATATTCCATGTATTCCCTCTCCTGGCCTTCTTTCTCACCTTTTAATGATTAAGGTGCTTAGATCTTCTTTTTCTTCTTAGATCCAGGAATGGGATCATCTTTATCGGACAGTTTCTCCCAGCAATTTTCTCTCATCAATCCACAGAATGTCTTACAGTCCAGTATTTCTCGTTGCCTTAAGCGTTCCCATCCATCTTCAGATCATCTAACCCAAGATGCTCTTGAAGCACCACCGACGAGTTTACTAAAGAAGAAGAAGCATGATCAATCCCGTATATCAGGTGGAGAAAACCAGGATGCCAAGGGGAGAGAAGGTAATAGTAAACAAGATAAGGATAGGCCTAGTTGGTCTTCTAAACCGACCAAACTTTTATGACTTAGTTCTTCGGTCCCTGTAGAACCGTTTCTCAAATCCTCTATGCCTAATGCACCCACTCTATGTCAGATTCAAGCGATTCTTGATAGTTCTCCCTACAGAGTTGCCCCTAGTAATCCTAAATTGAAGGACCGGTTCAGAGATGAGGATTTAAGGGGGATAGACCTTGACTTAGACTTGTCTCCACATGATGACCAGAGCACCGTCAGCGAGTTGAGCGCCATAAAAAATTATGTGACCTCCCAGCCTACTACTATCATGGATCAGCTCGAAGTTCAGTTAGATGAAGCAAAACATACTTCTAGAGAGCGATTCGTGTCTTGGAACAGGTTCTGCTTTGAATTTTAGAAGTTGAATACTCAACATCTTGAGTGTATCGAGCTTCTGAAGAACGATAGAACTGAATTGATCCATGTGATCGAAAGTCAAGCGGCCGAAATTGCATTCTTTAAGGATGGAAATAGTAGGATTAGCAGCTTGGAGGCCGACAATAGAAAGCTTCAGGAGGAGATTGAAGCCACCAAAAAACAACTTGAGGAGGCTCAAACCGACCATGAGTTCGCTGAATCTCAATTAGCTTTTGTATAATAGGCTGTGGTTTCTTATCGGCAGGAGAAGGCAATGCCCGAAGGTAAACTCACGTCCCAAAGTAAGGTTCTTGAAACTTTAGAAGAAGATAAAGCAAGGTTAACCAGTGATCTTGAGCAAGCCAGAATTATAACTGATGAGACCTGTTTCGATTTTACACCCTTAGTGTTACGACCCGCGGAAGTTTGAATTATCTGAACAAGGACTTCCCCCGTACATTAGCTCTGGTCTGGGAGCAAGTGCTTAGCTATTCCAAGGAAAAGGAAGATAGTATTTTGCAAGAGGCCCTCCTTGAGGCAAGCGATCGTGTTGCTTTGGAAAAAGGTAGGAGAATACTGGCTGATGGACGAGCTCAATCCCTTGGAAAATAAGTCCAAAATGTTGCTTCTGCTCATGCCCCTAGTCCTGTAGGAGATGGAGCTTCCGGATCCCAAGTTTTTCTGACGGAACCTTCTATTGCTAATGAAGGTACTTCTAATGTTCATTTGGTCGATGACCATACCGTTCCCGAAGACATCGCCAAATGATGTGCTGTTATTTTGCATTTTGCAGTACCAACTTTACAACCATGTATCTTGGTGATGAATTTGTATTTCGTTATTACTCGTTAGCGTTGATACACTGTAACTTATCGCAATTTTTATTTATTTGCATCGTGTTACGCTTTTATGGGTTATGCGATGGTTACGTTTTTATGTTGTTCATCGTCAATATCGCAGGTTTGCTTCGATTTTAGAACATCATATTTCCTCTTTTACCCCTTCTTTGAGGGGTTTAGTTCTTATTATGCATATATTCGCATTCTTTAATGGTCTGAAATTCAAATCTTTAAAGTTTATTTTTGGATGTGCACTTTTATTAGGCGCAGGTATCTTGTTGAACATTTAATCCTGTTCCTCATTGATTTGGCGTCCCAAGCCCTTTGGAAACTCGATTAAATGCATTTACTTATGCACAATTTGTTTTTTTATGTACTCAATCCTATATCCCACTAACTTAGTGACCTGAGCCCTTCGGAGACTGGTTTTGAGTATGCGCCCCCATGGGAGGACTTGGGTTACAAGTTTTCGACCCAATTTCGTTCTTATTTGATCTGGCTATTATGATCAAATTGAGACCTAAATTGGATACCCCCTTAAGGCAAGGATTTCTGATACCCTCTTTCGGGTAGGATTTCGGCTAGGATTTCTGTTTTTGCGCTAGTCTTTCCAGCATGTTTATGGGACCTTTCGATCCTAGGACTGGTGTTTTCCAACCTATGTTTTTTTTTAAAGAAAACAAAGAGTGCAGCATCCGGATTTTGATGTGCTCTCCATTAATTGTTTTGGAATGATTCTTTCCCTTTTAGTTTTGCAAGATGATGGGTTTGACTATCCTTCCTGGTTTGACTAATGCTCTAGGTGCGTGATGAACGATTTTCCATATACTAGAGACCAATTTTTAGCATTATTTTGCAAATAATTTTTATTTTCCATGAAATTATAATCCATGAGCGAACATCTTTCATCATGTAAATTTTTTGCTTAACACAATAATAGTGGATCACAAATCATTTCATGGAAATACAGCTGGAAAAGACAGACTATAGAAACAGAAAAATAAAGAGAATGGAGGTTGTGCATTTGCAATTCTAGATACTGGATTGCACCCAGTGGTCATTAGTCAATATTTGGCCTTAAATCTTTGGGCGCTTGGGTTATCTCGTGCGACCCGGCCTGATCGGCAACCTTACCTTGCCTCTGACTTTCTGATGCATTTTTAGGACTCTTAACATATTGCTGCAATTAATTTTTTCGGATGAGCTCCTCAATTAAATTTCTCAAGTGTCGACATTGATTTGTGTTGTGCCTTCGTTGATTATGAAACCGGCAGAACTTTTCGGAATTTACCTGCTGTTCTGTAATTCTTTGTGGTTTTACCTGAGGAAACATGCCTGAGTCCTTTGTGGCAGAGAAGATTTTATCTGGAGTTTCATTCAAGGGAGTCAATTCTGTTTGCTTGAAGAATTTTGAGTTCTTATGTATTTTACTGTCTCTCCCATCAAACCCTCTCTTATGCCCATAGACATCCTTTTGAATTATCTGAGAAGATTCGTTGCTCTTCCCTTCCTTAATAGTACTATTCTTCATGTCCTTCTGAATATCTAGGGTATCAGTTTCCACGCTCATGTATTCTTCGGCTTTCTTGTAGAACTTCTTTAGAGTCTTTGGTTTCTTCATCTTGAGCCACTTCCCGAATTCTGATTTCTTGTCGATAGCTCCTTTCAGGGTTGCCAATAAGTACCAAGGCTCCGATTCTATAACCTCTACTGTTGCAGTATGGAAGCATGTAAGGAAAGCTTTGATGGTTTCTCTGGGCATTTGTTCCATCTCGCTAAGCGACATCATGTCCCTTGCCTTTGTAGTTTGTAATCGGAATTGATCTTGAAATCTCCTTGCCAGATTAGCAAACTGGTCGATACATTTAGGTGGAGGTCTGGTGAACCATAATGAGGCCACACCCTTTAGGCACACGGGAAAGCATAAGCACTTGATTTCATCAGTGGCCCAAGCTCCATTCATGTGCTAGTCTTACTTGAACAGAAAAAAGGTTGGATCTCCAACTCCGCTATAAGGTGCTATTGTTGGGGATATAAATTTCTTCGGGAATTTCGCTTGATGGATTTCCTCTGTGAATGGATTTTTGCTGGGGGCAAACTCCCATTCTTTCTCCTCATTTTCTCGGGTCGCCTTCTCCTTTATTATTCGCTGGATCATGTCCGAGATGCGCCTTTTATCACCTGTTTTTTCATCGGGATCGGCACTGATGTCTTTATTAGCGCGACCACTATTTGAGCTTCGGTGCCTTGCATCCTTATTGAGGGATGTTACATTGGTCGGACTTGCAATAGCTCGAGTCGCATGTTCTTCTTTGCGCTATGGAGATCTGGCCATAGGATCCTCAACGCCGGCCTCTCCCCTGTCTCCCACTAGGTTGTGAGGTCGTCCAGGGTCTGAGGCTAATGAGTCCTCTTTCTCGCCATGATCAACCATAGTATTTGGTGGTCACAAATTGGCTTGAACATTAGTCAGGACATCGAACCTTTCCATTAACATCTTCATTGTATTATCCATTTTTTCGTTCAGGCCGGTTACCACCACATTCAATTCATCTCCCGTTATAGATGGCCTAGGGGTGTCCCCTGCCACTTGATTCAAGATCTGAGGGGTAGCTTCGTTAGCATTATCATCCTCACTGATCGTTGTAACTTTAGTAGATTTGCGGCTTTTCTTCGATCCAGCCATGATTTCAAAGGAGAAAGTGTTTTTTGATTAATTTTTTAAAATTGCTGAACTACGAAAGGGAATTATGAACATGGCCCCATGGTGGGCGCCAAAATGTTTACACCGAAATTGGTCAAAACACCCAAGGTACTAAAACTGTACTTCACCCATACGGTAAGAAATAAATGGAACCTTGTTTAATCAGCAATTGGAAATGAAAAATGCGAGAAAGGTAAAGTGGAGACGAGATTTAGAGTGGTTCAGTCGTTAATTAGGCCTACGTCCACTGTGAAGGTGATTTCCAATCTCATAATGAGGATTACAAAATACATTAATTCTCTCTTTTCATAAATCTTTATATTCACTCAATATAGCCTCGTTTGTTTATTCCAATCTTGGAATTATACAAGAGAATGGTAGAATTTGAGGAGAATAAGGATGGATAAATGATTGAGAAGGAGGATGCCTTCGTTTTCCTTGATCACAAGATTGTAATTGACTCCATGGCCGAATCAGTAGTTGAGGGTAGAATTTAGCAGCACTTCGTGGTTTTTCCAAGATTCCCTCCCCTTTATGTTGGCAGCCATGGTATATTTATAGGTGAGCCTCCTTCGGGAAATGACTTGAAATCTGTTTATGCAGGCTACAGATCGCTTATTCTGTTAATTACACTCATGCCACTGGCTAGCTGTAGCCAGCTGTCCTTGGCTGTATTTAGTTATCATATGCGAGCGACTGAATGGAGCGAGTGTCTTGAGTAGTTAAGTGAGTAACTTCAGTCGGTGCTCTTTGGTTGCGTCTATTTCTAGCATTCGATGAGTAGATATCTTATTTGCTTGATGGCGAGATAAAGGAACGACCGATCATAGTTCCTTAATGTGGTTGTGTCTGATTTGAGTGAGTGAGCGACGATCGTCATTAGTTTAGAGGCGACCGACTAAGACTTGCGACTTTGAGATGTGAATGTGCTCTTACTAGGAGTTGGTATACGACCTAACAATAGGTTTCTGATTCGGGTGTCGAGCAATAGGAGTATCAATTCATGAGAAGTAGTTAAATACACATGCGATCTTGACTCTTGTCTTGATGCGTACAACCGAACTTTGATATTAGATCAAGCATGCTTCATTGTTGTGAGTGGCTTTACAAAATGTACGATCCTTATTTCTATTGAGTCGCATTTCTCATAGCATATCGTGCCGCCTTCTTTGGTCGTACTGGTCGACTTGATTTGTCTTGGGTTGATACTTGGGTCTTGCTCTGTGTGATTGCGTCCTATCCATCCTGAGTTTTTTAAGTGCCGTGGATAACATCATGCACGACCAACCTTGATGATGTCCATTCTGAATCCTTTGTTCAATGTGCGCATGGATTTTTTAAGGGATTAACACTCATGAATAATCATTTGTTGAGATCTTGTTATCTATATTGCATCGACTTGATGGGTGTTATCATTTCTCGTAAATAGCTATATCTTTAGAGTGAGATTATCTATTAGAGTGAGATTATCTTTGCGTCCTATCCCATGTCATTATCTGTTCATATCTCTATTTCTATCTCAGTTTATCATGATGAGTATAGCTAGACTGATCCGTTTATTGTTTATTCTTATAGACAATACTTGGTCAGACCGGGGTATTACAGGTGCATCTCCTTGACTATAGCATGGGATAGTTTCTACTTTTGGCTAGCTGATCTTATTAGTAGTTTTACCTTCTATGTATTTGAGATAGTGACTCCTTACGTATAATATTATTTTGGGCATGCACTTGTATCTGTTCCTATGTCGTGCAGTGGATCGACTATGACCACTAGTCTCGTATTTATACTCTTATGTGTCTTATTCATATCTATTTCCTCCTTGGTGATATGAATATCTATGTCTAAATCTGTTTTATTGTTATGTATTTTATATTTCTTTCTGAATTACATATAGCCACTGTGTTGTAGATTTGGACTTGATTTAGATGTGTCGGATTCCGTCATGAGATTGAAAAAAGTATGACCGTATTATCCAACATATTTAACACTTGTTCAAAGCTAATATACTAATGGTCGCTCCTCAACAGCCTTATTCTTCGGTTAGCTGACACTTTTGCTTGCAATGTCCTTGGGTTATGCGAATATAGAGTTGGGGCGTTACACTTGGTATCAGAGCTAAGTTAAGAACAATATAATATATTATTGCGAGGGTCAATGTCCTAAGTCTCTCTCAGGAAATCATGTTTAGGATTTAGCTCGAGTCTTAGGACCCATCACGTCCTATCTTATATCTTGATCCTTATTTGACAATTTATTTGAGTTCATCTTTTTGAGTCTTAGCCTTAACAAACCTAGAGTCCCGTCCCTTTTCTTGAGTGGAAATTTAGAAATTGTTTTCTTTTTTTGGTTGAAATAACTTTTGGGATTGAGTTAAAAATGAACAATTTATTTCCGCTATGCACGGTGAAATGTTTTCATTTATTTATTTATGATTACAAATATAATTTATGAATAAATGGTTACACCCTTGATTGTTTATTTGCAAATTTGAGCCCCTATTTGGACGTAATATATTATGTCGTGTTGAGTTGCCCATTGAGTATATTGGATGTTCTAACTGAGAAGTGGGACACTACGATATCGATAAGAGTTTCTAAACACTTCAATGTGATGATTCTGAGACAACCCTTATACTAAATATTAATGATCTGCATCGCCATTTAACCCTGGCATTAGAATTTTGATATAAATAAATGGCGAGGCAAATCATTAGTATTGACTTTTAATTTGCAACCGTAGGGATTTTAATAAGATAATGATTTGAGAATAAGATATATTTGACTATTGTATATATCCTTTACACCTTTCATAGTTTTAATTTTTAACTATGAATTTGAGATATCTTATTTTGGTAAGGAAATTAAAGCCTATCTAGGTACCTTCCTCTTTAATCTTTATGGTGACGATTACCGTGATCATCTCATTTGAGTTCTTTTGAATTGTGACCGTTTACCTTCTTTGCATCCAAGGAACTTGGGGACACCATGTCCTTAGGAATTCAAGGGCGCTCGTTTTATATCCATGTATGTAGATTTTCCAAACCTATGTTTTGTGAAAATTTATACATGCTACCTTGAGTTTTCCTTACCCATTCATTTTGCTATCGAGAAGACTTTAGTTTTCTTTAGGTAATGATTGAGTATTCTCTATTTTACTTTGGAGTATTACTTTTTTCAAACAAGTAATTTGCCTTTTTGGTTGAGTAAGGAATTTTATTAAATGTCCGGGTAAAAACTAGTAGGTCAACACACTTATGTTTACTTTGTCAGTTAATTTTTGGTCTTAGCCAGTTGAAATTAACTTTCCACTTTCGCATATTTAGTGGAATATACAACTTGTTCATAAATATTTGAGTAAAGCTAGTGGTTATGGGACATATAGTTAAACTCTTATGTTACTAGCTTTGTGAAGTTGCACTATATTTGATCTTCATATCATTCTGATCTTTGGGTCATCTTAAGGGGTGTGTGGTCACCTCTTCTGATGGAATACTATGAGGGGTGTATAGTCACCTTATCGGACGGAATACTATGAGGCGTGTATAATCACCTCGTCTTCGGACGGAATACTATGAGGGGGTGTACAGTCACCTCGTCGGACAGAATACTATGAGTGGTGTGTAGTCACCTCATCATAAGAAACACTATGAGAGGTGTGGAGCCACCTTGTCTTCGTATGAAATGCTTATTCCAATTTCTTTGCAGTCTTTGGACCACCTGAATTAGTCACCTCTTCATACGGAATACTATGAGGGGTGTATAGTCACCTCGTCAGAGGGAATACTATGAGTGGTGGTGTTTAGTCACCTCGCCTTCGGACGAAATACTATAAGTGGTGTATAGTCACCTCGTCAGACAGAATACTATGAGTGGTGTACAGTCACCTCGTCAGAAGAAAACACTATGGGTGGTGCGAAGCCATCACGTCGGTGAGACGGAAGGCTTAGTTAGAATTCTTTGCGGTTTCCGACAACCTTGTCAAAAGAAAAAAAGTTCTATTTGTTGATTTGTAACTCTGTGGTGAATGAAGTTGCTTAACCCTTCATCAAGTCTAAAACTAATCATTTGGTGACTTTCAATTTGGAATAGGCCATTTATCTCTTTGGCTACTTCCAAGTTCATGGTTGTTCAAATTCTTTCCTTGAAGACTGAACATTCTCTACATTCTTATTTGCATATATCTAGGTTGTTCGGGGCATAACACCGCATAATTTTAACAACACTAAAGAGGAAAAATTAAAGAATAATTAATTTAATATTGAGAAATAAAGAAAATAGTCTGCGCCATTGTGTCCATCTCGAAATTCTGTTCAAGATAGACACTTGGTTTACGTAAAACGAATACCGTTTGAAGAAGCTATGAAGGTTTGAAGTTTGTATACGCGCAAGAGAATTACATATATATAATATTTAGAAAATCATAAAATGGTTTAAAAATCAAAATTCGGCGAGCGGTAAAATTCCAGCTCTGGGGTGTCGACCCTTGGGTCGACCCCATTAAGGGGTCGACCCCCTGCGGCATAACATAAAATTAGGGTTTCAGGGTCTGGCTATAAATATGGTCTCATTTCTCTTGTTCTTCACATTAAAAATAATGGAGGACTAGATGTTGTCGGTGCCCAGACTAAATCAAACCTTTTCCTTCTTCTGCAATCAAGTTAATCAAGTTATTCAAGTGTAGATCTGCGATTCAACCTCTGCTATTCTTCTTCTATCTTTCTAGATCCAAAAACTACAAGCTTAAGTTACTTTTAGATATAAATAACTAAAAAGTAAAACATGATATGACTGTAATTTGGATCAATGCTTGTGACTGCTTAATTCATACCAGATCTGTAATAACTTGTTAATCCATAATATTCTGACATAATAATGACTTGGATCTTAACCTTTATTATGTAAGACCTACCATTGATTTTAGATCTAATTCACTATTTGGATCACCTTGTACCTATCTTGTGAAATCAGATCTGTTATTAGTTGGACATCTAAATTATTGTTTAGATCTTTTCATACCTATTATGACATCCCTATTATGTTAGAATCAGTTCTATCATCTCATGTTCGCCAGATCTGTTTTTATATGCCCATCTTATCAATATGCCACTATAAGTTTATGTCAAGTATGTTAGTATAATCTTTTATGTCATCTTCCCTTCACCCTTTCCCTTTTATTTATATAGCTAGGCTACTTTCGAGCATAGGCATGCCGCTGAAATATGTGAACACGTTAAATGGGGAACAAGGGGAAAAACATTGAAATTTGGCATAACTTGTAAAAGGGAATTTTGGCATAACTTGAATAGTGTTTATGAATATGAATTTAGGGCATATAAATCATTACGAACATATTTGGGGAAAAGGGGCATGAAACCTATAATGGCATTGGTAAAATTGGCTAATAATGGAATGCCTAGGATTACAGTAATTAGAAACTGTAACTACGCCTAGACACGAGTTTAAATTACACTTGTGGTGAAAGTCTGCCCAGAACTGCCCGGCATATCCAGAAACCACAAGTGGTGAATCTAATGTGAGGGGTCTAGGTGTACAAATACGGGACATGCTGAGATACGAGGTTAAGCCTGACTGGTGGAAGAAATCTGCAGAGAACCGACCGACATATCCAGCATCCACAAGTGGTAGGCCTAATGTGAGTGTTCCAGCACAATATAACCATAAATGGACACGGTAATGAATTGGAATACATAACCTAGTTGAATCCATAGGGATTGTATGAACATAAACTTAAATAGGGGTTAAGTAAACATGGTTGAAACAGTGGACTGTTAAGTGAATCTGGGTAGGGTGGGTAATATTTATATATATGCCCACAAACTTAAACGGTTGGGGTTATGTAATTAAAGACACCGTTAGTTATGCATAACCTGTAGAAATGATGGGGTTTTGTAATTAACGACACCGATAGGTATAAATAACCTGTGGAAATCCTAGTGGGGATACAAGACAAGGGGAGAGCTTGTATCATCTTGTGTGTGGGACCCCTTTTAGTCAGTAACCCATAGAACAGAATCATATGAGTACTCCGCCCTAGGTTGGAGTTGGGACACGCTTACTGGGTTCATTGTAAGAGATACAGACATAGAGGATGGTGAGGGCGATGCAAACCGACCGAGACATGTGCGTGCATGTCCCAACAGAAGGGGATAAGACGACCGTGACACCAGTAGATATGGTTGTGCACATCCCAAATGGTTTCCACTTTAGGAAGTCATACCTAATACTACGGAGCCGACACAGGGTATCTATAGAGTAGGGAGCCTATGATTAGGGTAGTGGTTAGGGTACATCTAGACTCTGGTAAAGTTCAGGAGCCAGTTAGGATTGGGCAGCCAATGGATTGTATGGGGTTAAAGCCTCTCACCAGAAGTACGCCTAAATCTACCATCTTATAGTTGTTGGGATCATCTTATTATGGTTATACTAGTATCGGTGTAGAGTAGTCTTTAAAGACGCGTATACACTCTATCATGTTTACCCTGTCATACCTGCCTTTTGTGGTGTTACCTTTCTTATTCACTTTATATGCCTGTCATGATACTTTTACTTATTTACTTTCTAAAAGTAACTGGGCTCGCCAGACTTTATGTCTGACCTTTTTTTTAATTTCTTTCTTTTTCCCCCTGCCCCTAGGTTCTCAGGGAGGGAATACTCAAGCTTAACCAGGATTCTACTATCATTTGGTGGAGCTGCTTAGATGTACTTCTCAAGCTCCTATCTTTTCTACTATGGCTATGTTTTTATTTGGGGATTTTGCTTCTTTTATTTTGTACTCTGCTGTTTAAGTACAAGACAAAAGTTTTTAAGATGTACAGGTTTTTATGTAATTCAAACATATGACATTTTGAACCAAAATGCTTTATGATTAATAAAGTTTGTTTTTATTCTGCTGCTATTTTATATCTGTCTTGTAATGTTTCTATTTCCGTTTACCTGTAACGCTTCACGAAACTTAATGCATTAGAGCGACATTAACGGACGTAGGGTGTCACACTTGGTATCAGGGCTAAAGGTTACCAGATAAGATAAATGTTTTTGAAAATTATTTTCAAAAAGATTTTAAAAGAAAGCATTTTCAAAAGAAAAGTCTGCTTTGAGAAATATATTCCCCAAATCCATATGAACTATCTTTCGATCCTTTGTCTGAATCTCTTTCCTTTTCTTTTCAGCATATCCGGGGAACCTAATATTACATAGGACATTATGATACCAGGCTGGTTCCATAGTTAATTAGAGGCCATAGCGGCTGCCGGTGGTCAAGCTGACGTTCCTCGCCCAGCTGCACCCATCATTCCTCCTGCTCCTCCTCTGTGTCTGGACAACTTCTCTAAGGTCTGCAAAGATTTTCGGGCTATGGGAGGAAGGCCATTCCATGGAATCGAGATGTTTGTAGAGGCAAGAAATTGGCTCAAGGAGACAGAGGACTAGTTTGGAATTTTTGATTTGGATGATCGTAGGAAGATTCAGCCAGCTGCCTGGCTATTGAAAGATGAAGCTTCGTTCTGGTGAGAAGTAACCTAAGCGGGGCATCCGGTGGAGACATGGGATGATTTAAGACAGAGGTTTGAAATGAAATTTCTTTCTCAAGCTGAGAAAAGTACGCAAATGGAGAGGTTCTTGGCACTTAAACAGGGAAACATGACTGTTAAAAAATATGTGAACAAAATTCAACCAACTAGCAAGGCTTGGATTGGAACTGGAAGATACTCCGCATAAGAAAGCTTTGCAGTTTGCTAAAGGGCTGAATGAACTGCTCCATTGGTTAGCTTTGTCCCATATTCCAATGTGAGCGATTTTTGAAAGGCTTGTTGATATGGCCTTGATGCATGAGGAAGACAAAAGAGAAAAGAAGGAAGTTGAAGTTCAGGAAATAATGCAAAAAAAGAAACTATGGCCCAAGAAAGGACAACAACAACAATAGAAGAAGAAGAGCAGAAAGAACGACAAGGGTAAGGATAAGAGGAAGTGTCACAGTTGTGGATGTGAGGTTCACCTAGTGAAGCACTGGAACAGAAGGAAGAATTCTTGCTTCAATTATGGAGAGGTTGGAAACTTTGCTGAGGAGTGCCCAAAGAAACAGGGACAAGGTCAAAGGGCAGGAGCTTCTGGAAGGCAGGTGCATGCTCTCGCGACCAGTGCTCCGGATAGAGGTAGGACATTTTCCATGGAAGGTTTGATTTCTCTTTCTAATCATCCTATTAGAACTCTTTTTGATTCTGGCGCTTCGCACTCATTTATATCTAATTCTGTGGTCGAGTCTCTTCACCTAAATACTAGTATGTTAGTGGATCCCGTAGTTATAGGGTTTGAGAATATATGTCTTAGGCGTCAAATTTGAGTGCAACGCATATGTGCTCATTTTATGGGATAAGGTTTGATACTAGGGATGGATTGGCCAACCAAGTATGGAGCCATTCTAGATTGTGAGAGGAGGGTCGTTAGACTTTTGACCTGCCATGGGAGGACCCTCGATATTTCTTGTGACCCACAAGGGTTTGTTATGCTTAGTTTCCTAGAGTCTCTAGATGCATCTATCGATGATCTGCAACCTGTTCCAATAGTCCATGATTATTCTGATGTTTTTGATGAGGTACGGGGGTTACCTTCTAGGTGCAAGATCGATTTTCATATATATTTGGTCGACAGTGCAAAGCCAGTTGCATTACCTGTGTGGCTTATGACTCCAAGGGAAAGGACAGAGCTTAGCGAGCGTGTAGGGGAGCAACTTGAGAAAGGGTTTATTAGGCGAAGCATATCTGAATGGGTTGCTCTAGTAGTATTCGCGACTAAGGAAGATGGTTCGCTTCGCTTGTGTGGGATATAGAGAGTGTTAAACAAACTCACAAAGAAGAACAGGCACCCACTTACGAGGATAGATGATCAGCTTGACCAGCTTGTTGGTGCATCAGTATTCTCTCAGTTAGACTTGTCCATGGGGTTTCATCAATTGCAGGTAGCTGAGGATAATATAGACAAGACCGCCTTTAGGACTCCAGATGTTTTCTTTAAATGTCTAGTTATGCATTTTTGGTTGACGAATACACCCTCCTATTTTGTTGATCTGATGAGTAGGGTGTTTCGGGAGTTCCTAAATAAATTTGTCATGGTCTTTGTTGATGATATCTGAATCTTCTCAAAGAACGAAGCAGAGCATGCCCAACGTTTGGGAGAAGTTTTGAAAACTATCCGTGCGCATCAGCTTAAGGAAAAGTTCTCCAAATGCTATTTTTGGATAAAAGAGGTGGGATTTCTAGGGCACGTGGTTTCTAAAGATGGGATAGCAGTAGATCCGGCAAAAGTAGTTGCAGTACAATATTGGAAAATTCCGAAGAATGCAACGGAGGTGAGAAGCTTTCTTGGATTGGCAGGTTATTATAGGAAGTTCATTAAGGACTTCACAAAGATATCAACCCCACTCACCAGGCCGACGAAGAAGAATTTGGCATTTTCATGGATTATAGATTGTGGTGTTGCTTTCCAACGATTGAATAGGCCTCTGACAATAGCCCCAGTCTTGACGTTACCTGATGGGAATAAAGTGTTTGCAGTTTACACCGATGCATCTGGTACAGAGCTTGCTGCGGTTCTGATGCAAGAAGGGAAGGTATTGTGTTATGAGAGTAGAAAATTAATGGTTCATGAGAAGAACTACCCTACCCATGATTTAGAGTTGGCAGCTCTAGTATTCGCGCTTAAGATGTGGCGTCAATATTTTCTTGGAGAGAAGTTCGATTTGTACACCGATCATGAATCTCTCAAGTACTTGTTATCGCAGAAGGATCTTAATTTAAGGCAAAAAAGGTGGATGGAGTTCCTAGCTTCTTATGATTTTTGGATTGCTTATACCGCTAACAAGGGTAAATTGGTGGCTGATGCACGTAGTAGCTAGAGGATGGCCTTAAGTCCTCTATTTGTGGAAAGGAAAAGCTTAGAGTTCATATCGACTTTTGATTTTAGACCATCCACCGAGCTTTTTCCTGGTTTGTTCGCATCGCTAGAGATACGACCTACTCTTATGGATCAGGTAGGAGCTTCGTAGCGAGATGATCCATAGATTTTAGACATCTTAGATAGGCTCAGTAAAGGGGAGACTTTTGGTCGCCTCAATAGATATTCCATAGACGATAAAGGGTGGATGCGACATGATGGAAGGCTTTGTGTTCCTTAAACTGGAAGTTTGTTGAAAATAGTCCTAGAGGAAGCCCATCATTCTAAGATGACTATTCACCCATGCTGTGATAAGATTTACAGGGATATAAAGAGGCTTTTCATTTAGGTTGGGATGAAGAAAGACGTGGCAGAGTTTTTTTCTCAATGTTTAGTTTGTCAGCAAGTCAAAGCTGAGCAAAAGAAGCCCGGTGGTTTACTTCATCCTTTGGAGGTTCCACAATGGAAGTTGGAGAGCGTATCTATGGATTTCATAGATGATTTGCTTAGATCGAAGAAAGGTAATACCAGTATTTGGGTCGTAGTAGATAGAATTACTAAGAACGCTCATTTCATTCTAGTTAAGAGTAAGAGGATGGCATCTTGGTTGGCAACAATTTATGTTCGTGAGATAGTCCATCTTCATGGAGTACCTTCAAGCATCGTAATCGATCATGACACCATATTCACCAGTGAATTTTGGAGGAGCTTGCAAGAAGCATTAGGTACGCAGTTGTGTTTGAGCACCACTTGTCATCCTCAGACTGATGGACAAATAGAGAGGGTGAACATATTTATTGAGGATCTTTTGAGGCTGTGTATCCTAGACTTCGGAGGGATTTGGGAAGAGCATCTTCCATTAGTAGAGTTTTCCTACAACAACAATTATCAAGTTAGCATTGGCATGACACCCTTCGAAGCATTATATGGACGACCTTGTAGATAACCAACTCGTTGGTGGGAGTCTACAGAAAGGCTATTACTTGGACCAGATATGGTTAGAGAAACGCAAAAATAGTATAAACAAAAAACAAAGCAAAGTAGGTTTAAGGAAGTTTACAGAAATACATATTTCATTTTTTTTTATCAACAAGAATTCGATGCTTTTAATCAACTTGATGGTAAGGAATTTCTGGATTTTATTAGACGACGAATGATGACCGCTCAAGATCAGCAGAAATCATACGCAGACAAGAGAAGGACTGACATTGAATTCGAAGTAGGAGACATGGTTTTCATTAAAGTGTCACCTTTGAGGAATGTGGTTCGCTTCGGATCTGTAGGGAAATTGGCACCAAGATTTGTAGGGACATTTCCAATAAGAGAGAGGATTGTCCAAATGTCCTATATGGTAAGGATGCCAGAGACATTATCTAGAGTTCATGATGTTTTCCACGTTTCTCATTTATGGAAGTGCTTGCATGATACCGTAGAAGTAGTTGAGCCGAGTATATTGTAGAAAGCAGAGGTGGAACACGAGGCGACAGTCAGACGAGTTCCTTGTAATCTTGGATGAGAAGTTAAGAAGCTACGCAATAGAGAAGTCAAGTGTGCGAAAGTTCAAAGGGGAGATAACCTAGAAGATGCGACCTGGGAGACCGAAGACAAGATTCATGCTTCGTACCCTTTTCTTTTCGAGGGCATGTTCTTAACTCATTTTCCAAAGCTTTTATTTATGCTTGTTTCTATTATTTAAGTATGTCCTATCGATCAAATCTTTGACCTTTAGGTAGGAATCCCATGGATGTAAACATGTGTTTGAGACCTGGTATGTTTGATGGATGCAAGTGTTTGCTAGTGGTTTCTCGTGGATGCATATACACAAACATTAGGCACTAGATTGGCTCAATCACTTTCATATTGCATATGGATGTGCATGCATTTTTCTTCTTTTAATGGATGTATCGTCATATGAATGTTGAATTTGGACGGATAATTGTGCACTCATATAGAACTTACAGGTTACAAGAGGATAATTATATACATGTTGGATTCATGGCACTGACATACATTGCATTAAGGAGGTCGACTGAATCAGTAGACCGCCTGATCTTCGCATTAGTATTAGGACATATACACACAACTTTTGATATGTTCATATAAGCATTAGAAGTCTTTAAGGACAATGGATGCCTGTGACTAGTGGATGAGTAGATGGGTGAAGGATGGTAGGGTATATGTTCTTCCTAATTTGAAGATTTCGGGGACGAAATCCTTTGAGTAGGGTAGAATGTACCACCCCATAATTTTAACAACACTAAAGAGGACAAATTAAAGAATAATAAATTTAATATTCCAAAATTAAAGGAAACGGACTGCGCCATTGTGTCTGACTCAAAATTCTGTTCAAGACAGACATTTGCTTTGCGTAAAAAAGACCATGTGTGAAGAAGTTATGAGGGTTTGAAGTTTGTATACGTGCAAGAGCATTATATATATATAATATTTAGAAAATTATAAAACAGTTTAAAAACAAAATTCTGTGAGTGGCAAAATTCCTTCCCTATGGGTGTCAACCCCTGGGTCGACCCCTCAAAGGGGGTATCGACCCATGGGTCGACCACATTAGGATGGAAGGGGTCGATCCCCCTGCGGCAGAACAGAAAATTAGGGTTTCGGGGTCTTCTTTATGGCTATAAATATGGTGTCATTTCTCTAGGGCTTCACACAGAAAATAATGGAGGACTAGATGCTATAGGTACCCAGACTAAATCAAACATTTTCCTTCTTCTGCAATCAAGTTAATCAAGTTATTCGAGTGTAGATCAATGATTCAACCTCTGCTGTTCTGCTTCTATTTTTCCAAATCCAAACACTGTGAGTTTAAGTTACTTTTAGACTTAAATAATTAAAAGTTAAAACATGATATGACTGTATTTTGGATCTATGCCTGTGATTGCTTGAATCATATCAGATCTGTAATAACTTGTGAATCCATTATATTCTGACATAACTATAACTTGGATCTTAACCTTTTTTATGTCAGATCTACCTTTGATTTTAGATCTAATTCACTATTTTGATCACCTTGTGCCTATCTTGTTAAATTGGATATGTTATTAGTTGGACATCTAAATTATTGTTTAGATCTTATCATGCCTATTATGACATCCCTATTATGTTAGAATCAGTTCTATCATCTCATGTTCACCAGATTTGTTTTTATATGCCCATCTTATCAATTTTCCACAATATGTTTATGTCAAGTTTGTTAGTATAATCATTTTTGTCATCTTCCCTTCACCCTTTCTCTTTTATTTTATATAGCTAGGCTACCTTCGAGCCTAGGCATGCCGCTGAAATATGCGAACATGTTAAACGGGGAACGAGGGGAAAACATTGAAATTTGGCATAACTTGTAAAGCGGAAATTCATCCTAACTTTAATAATGTTTATGAATATGAATTTAGGGCATACATTTCATTATGAACATATTTAGGGAAAATGGGTATGAAACCCATAATGACATAGATAAAATTGGCCAATAATGGAATTCCTAGGATTAAAGTAATTAGAAACTGTAACTACGCCCAGACGCGAGGTTAGATTACACTTGCAATGGAAGTCCGCCCAGAACCGCCGCGCATATCCAGCAACCACAAGTGATGAATCTAATGTGAGGGGTCTAGATGCAAAAATACGAGATGCGTTGAGACATTAGTCTAAGCCCGACTTGTGGAAGAAGTCTGCACGGAACCGACCGGCATATCCAGCATCCACAAGTGGTAGGCCTAATGTGAGGGGTCCAACACATTATAACCATAAATGGAAATGGTAATGAATTGGAATCCTTAACCTAGTTGAATCCATAGGGATTGTATGAACATGAACTTGAATAAGGATTAAGTAAACCTGGTTGAAACAGCGGGTGGGTTAAGTAAATCTGGATAGGGTAGGTAATATTTATATACAGGCCCACAAACTTAACCGGTTAGGGTTATGTAATTAAAGATATCGTTAGGTAAGCATAACCTATAGAAATGATGGGGTTATGTAATTAAAGCCACCGATAGGCATACATAACCTGTGGAAATCCTAGTGTGGATATATGACAAGGGAGAGAGCTTGTATCTTCTTGTGTGTGGGACCCATTCCAGTCAGTAACCTTAGAAAAGTATCAGACGAGTACTCCGCTCAAGGTCAGAGTTGGGACATGCTTACTGGGCTGATTGTAAGAGATCCAAACATGAAGGATGGTGTGGGCGGCGCAAACTAACCGAGACATGTGCGTGCATGTCCAGGAAGAAGGGGATAAGATGACCGTAACACCAGTAGATATGGCTGTGCACATCACGAATGTTTTCCACTTTAGGAAATGATACTTCCTATTGTGGGGTCAGCACAGGGTATCTACGGAGGAGGGAGCCGATCAATTAGGGTAGTGGTTAGGGTATATTTAGAATCTGGTAAAGTTTAGGAGCCTGTTTACTTTGGGCTGCCTCTGGATTGTATAGGGTTAAAACCTCTCTCCAGAAGTACGCCTAAGTCTACCATCTTATAGTTGTTGGGATCATCTTATTATAGTTATACTAGTATCGGTGCAGAGTAATCTTTAGAGACGTGTATACACTCTATCATGTTTACCTTGTCATACCTACCTTTTGTGGTGTTATCTTTCTTATCCACTTTATATGCCTGTCGTGATACGTTTACTTATTTACTTGCTAAAAGTAACTGGACTCACCAGACTTTTTGTTTGACACTTTTTGCTTCCCCTTCTTTCTTCTGTTCCCCCTCCCCCCAGGTTCTCAGGGAGGGAATACTCAAGCTTGACTAGGATTCTACTATCATTTGTTGGAGCTGCTTAGATGTATTACTCAAGCTCCTATCTTTGCTACTATGGCTATGTTTTTATTTGGGGATTTTGCTTCTTTTATTTTGTACTATGATGTTTAAGTACAAGACAGAAGTTTTTATGATGTACTGGATTTTATGAAATTCAAACATATGATGTTTTGAGCTACTATGATTTATGATTAATTAAGTTTGTTTTTATTCTGTTGTTATTTTGTATCTGTCTTGTAATGTTTCTGTTTCTGTTTACCTATAACGCTTCACGAAACTTAATGCATTATCTTAATGAGTGACATTAATGGATGTGGGGTGTCACATGGGGTGTCACATGGGGTTTACGGTGATTTCACGGAATGAATTGGCCTAATCACATAAAGGTCCATGTTTTATATTCCAAAATAATCGTCCATCTTCGGCACCCATTGTCGTTGATGTAGTTTTCTATCATTCTTAACAATTCCAATTTAGATTCGTTAGCTTCCTTGTGTTTATTAATTGATAGTGACATCAAGGAAAATGAGTTTCTGTGGTTTATATTACACGTGAATTTTCGAAAATCTTTACACCTATTCTTGGATGGCGACCTTAATCGGTAATTGAGTTCAAAATTGATTATCAATTCTATGGCTCAACCTTGTTGTGCTAAAGTCATTCCACTATTTGACTTAGCGATCAACTCTCACCAACTGCTTTTCATCACTCACTTTTCATCATTATGATTAACAAGTATTCCAGTTTGTTTTGTTAACCTTAATGAACCAATGTTTTCGAGATCATTACCCGATTAGGTTTGACCTCATTCTTGTTGACGATATGCTCGTGAATTTTAAAACCAACGTTTTCAAGTTTTACGAAAATTTTCCAACTTCTACCATTTGTCATACTTACATGATTTAGAAGTCGTTCGTGAAATATTAGAGCACATGCTAATATTTCAAATTTGAGATTAGGGGTATATTTTAAACTCACCAGTTCCAATTTATTTGGTTTTGAAATATTAGAGAACGTGCTAATATTTCCTATTTATGTTATATAACTTGTTAATCACTGAAAAAATCCATGTGCACATTGAGCAAAGGATTCGGAATGGACATCATCAACGTCGGTCGTGCATGATGTTATCCAAGGCACTTAAATAACTCACGATGGATAGGATGCAACCACACAGAGCAAGACCCAAGTATCAAACCCAAGACAAATCAAGTCGACCAGTACGACCAAATAAGATGGCACGATATGCTATGAGAAATGCGGCTTAATAGAGATAAGGATCGTACATTTTGTAAAGCCGCTCACAACAATGGAGCACGCTTGATCTAATATCAAAGTTCGGTCGCACGTATCAAGACAGGAGTCAAGATCGCATGTGTATTTAACAACTGCTCATGAATTGCAACTCCTATAGCTCGACACTCGAATCAGAAACCCATTGTTAGGTCATATACCAACTCCTAGAAAGAGCACATTCACATCTTAAAGTCGCAAGTCTTAGTCGGTCGTGTCTAAACTAATGAAGATCGTCACTCCCTGACTCAAATAAGACACAACCACATTAAGGAACTATGATCGGTCGTTCCTTCATCTCGCCATCAAGCAAATCAGATATCTGCTCATCGAATACTAGAAATAGACGCGATCGAAGAGCACCGACCAAAGTCACTCGCTTAGCTACTCAGGACAATCGCTCCATTGAGTCGCTCGCACATGATAACTGAATACCGCCACGAACAACTGGCTACAGTATATATTTGATAAACCTCTTTCTCGTTCATATGAGGAATCTAATTAAATGCCCTAACAAAAACAAGGACTATGAACCCTTGTGTTTGCTTTGACGATTAATTCATGGACTCATTCGATTGAACACCGTGGTAATGATCATCTCGTATTTCTAATGGAATATAAAACTTGTTTGTAAATATTCTAGTAGAGCAAGTGGTTATGGGACATGTAGTTCGACTCTTATATTTACTAGCTTGGTGTAGTTTACACTAAACTTGGTTAAATCTGATCAATCAGACCTTCGGGTCACATCGATGATCTTCGGATCATCCTAAGGAGCTTTGGCTCGTGTGATCTCCGAATTCGCAATGATCTTCGGATCATCATGAGGAAATTTGCTTCATTCGTTTATATCATTGATCTTCGGATCATTTCGTATCGGCGAGATACACGATATAATATTTTCTATTTCGTGTGGACTTGATGGGAGACGTCATTTCTCATGAATATCCTCCTGTTGTTATAGTGTATTCTATTTCATGTATACATGATGGGTGACATCATTTCTCATGAATATCCTTGTGTTGAAATCGTATTTCCTAATTTCATGCGGACTTGATGGGAGACATCATTACTCATGAACAATCATTTGTTGAGATCTTGTGTATTGCGTCAACTTGATGGCTGTTATCATTTCTTGTAAATAGCTACACCTTTAAAGTGTGATAACCTATTAGTTAGCTTTGAGATTTTCTTTGACATATTTTATGGACACCTCCGAGACTTCACATTTATTAGTGATTATTGTTGTTAATACTCCTATGTCATTATCTTTTCATATCTCTATTTCTATCTCAGTTTATCATGATGAGTACAGCTAGACTGATCTGTTTATTGTTTATTCTTATAAATAATACTTGGGTCAGATCTGCATCTCCTTGACTATAGCATGGGATAGCTTCTCCTTTTGGATAGCTGATCTTATTTGTAGTTTTACCTTTTATGTATTTGAGATAGTGACTCCTTATGTATAATATTTAATTTGGGCTTTCACTTATATCTATTCCTATGTCGTGTAGTGGATCGACTATGACCACTAGACTTGTATTTATACTCTTATGTATCTTATTCATATCTATTTCCGCCTTCGTGATATGGATATCTGTGTCTAACTCTGATTTTATTGTTATGCGTTTTATAGTGCTTTCCGAATTACATATAGTCACTGTGTAGTAGATTTGGACTTGATTTAGATGAGTCAGATTACACTCATGAGATTGAAAAAAGTTTGACCATATTATCCAACATGTTTAACACTCGTTCAAAGCTAATATACAGATGGTCGCCCCTCAACAGCTTTATTCTTCGGGTTAGTTGACACCGTTACTTGCAATGGCCATGGCTAACACGAGTATAGAGGTGGGGCGTTACAATACGCCAATTCCTCAAATGCGCAATTGCTTGGTATAATACCTGTCAAAGTCCTTTCAACCCCTACTATTGAAGAAGTGGATATCGATTGGTTCATGGAAACAGTTGAAGAGCCTATATCTTGGATGACCCCGATCAAAGAATACATCTTTAATGGAACATTTCCAGAAGAGCCGAAAAAGCAAAGGAAAATATTGTGCAAAGCTCCATTATACCTTGTCTAAGATGGAAGGTTATATAGGCGAGAATTCTCCATGCCAATGCTGCGATGTGTAACCAAAGAGGAGTCCAAAGAAATCTTTGCAGAATAACATAGGGAGAATGCGAAGGTCACACAGGCGGTCAAACACTGACCAAGAAAATTCTGCAATATGGCTACTTTTAGCCCGATGAGAACCTGGATGCAATGACCTATGCTAAGAAATGTGACAGATGCCAAAGATTTGCGAAGATTCTAAGAGCACCTCCCACAGAATTAACTTGGATGGTTAGTCCATGGCCATTCACCGTCTAGGGCATAGATTTGATAGGAGCATTGCCAATAGCTAAGTCGAGTATGAAGTATGCAATCATGGCCATTAACTAAATTGGCCGAAGCCAAACTGTTAGCAACTATTACTTCAAAAAGGGTTATCAACTCTGTCTTGAAGAAAATTATCTGCAGATTCGGGGTGCCTCAGAAAATAATCACCGATAACAGAACTCAATTCAAGAGTAATGGATACCTAGATTTCTATGCTAAATACAAGATTAAGAAACGTTTTGCAGCCGTTGCTCATCCGCAGGCCAAAGAGCAAGTCGAAGCAATCAATAAGATTTTGAAGCCAACCATTAAGAAGCGACTCGAAAAAGCTAATGTTGGTTGGGTAGACGAGCTTCCTCTTACAATATGGGCATATCGTACCACTCTTAAAACTGCAACTGGGTACACACCATTCTCACTTGCGTTGGGCTCTGAGGCTATGATCCCAGTGGAGCTGGAAGTTCCCACTCACCGAAGAATCCACATCAACCAAGAAGAGAATGAGAAGTTGCAGCTCGAAGCATTCGACCTACTTGAAGAAAAAAAAAAAAGAATCTGAACTCAAAATCGTGGCACATCAGAGAAGGATAGACTGTCACTTCAATGCCAATGTAAAACAGAGAACCTTCCAAGTTGGGGACCTCGTTCTTAAAAGAATCATGACAGGAAATGGAGTGTTTGTACTCAACTTGGAAGGGACGTATATGATAACCCAAAAATTCTCAGACGGCACACTAGAATTGAAAATGACGGATAGGATCCAACTTTCGAGAGCTTGGAATAACATACACCTTCGACACTACTTCATTTAATAGTCCTTTCATTTTGCAAGTTGTAAACATCATGCATTGTAAAAACCATGCAACATTGTTACAAGTTTTATACATACTAATGAAAGAAACTACTTTACTTTCCTAAATCATACATTTGCAAATTCTTGTTTACAAGTTGCTTAAATTCGATTTTGATTGCAGGTCCCCTAAAAGAACGTTAACACATCTATGACCTAATAAAGCCTGGTGACCATCACAGCACATCTCGATTGGGATAGCTCAAAAGCTCAATGTTTAAAACTTCATTTGAAACAAATACGAAGGTGTGGAGAACAACATTGCAAACAAGGGACACTAGGAATTGAACGGTCAAATGATGCGGCGTTCAAACTACAAAAGAAGTTGTGAATTTCACCAAAGGCGTGCCTTCATAATTGCAAGGTCTAGGACCCTAGTTCTAACAAATCGTGGTAAAACCCAATGAATAAACTAGCGTCTGCCCCGTGAAATGATGCAACTCTAAACCAAAGACCTCCCCGGGGGCACAAAGTTAATCGTCAGTGTCATTATTACATGGCCTAATTACGATAAACACTGGGCCTTTTAACCAAAGGCCTCCCCGAGGAGCACCTAGTCGATCGTCGGTACCATTGATACATGGCCCGATTGAGACAAACACTAAGCTTTTAAACCAAAGACCTCCCCGAAGGGTACTGGGTCGATCGTCGGTGCCATTAACACATTGCCCGATTGCGACAAACCTAGGGATTCAAAAGATCTCTTCAGGGGCATTCAACCATAAGCCGAATCTTCTAAGTCGGTAAATGACGGACCCAAAGACCGTTTCAAAGGCGCCCTACAAATTCTACAAATGGCTGAATTGTTCAGCCACAACGAATAAAGGGTTTTCAAAAACCTCTATGAAGGCACGAAAACAAAGACCTCTCTGGAGGCACATGTTCAAATCTGATCTCCGAAGGGCCTGGAATTCTAGGTTAGCGATAAACGTAATTGAATTTGATAAAATACAAGACCATTAAGCAGGGGCACAACAACAAAGATTCCTCTTTACTAATGGTACGAACTTGATCGATTAAACCAGGAGCCCTTGGTTCATGGGCCAGGGAATTCCAAATATAATCAATCATAAATGTCATGCTCGAACTTTAAAGTTCGTGACGCATTTTGGTATGGGGCCATTACCACTGCGTTAAGGAAATTTAATAATGCTCAATTATGCATACCATAAGTCCATCACAAACTTCATACTGAAGGTTTGACACCTACAAGGATTACTTTAACCAACAAAGCTGAACCCTGAAATGTCTAAGGCAAACCCAAGAACTTTGATACTTTGATTAGAACAAGGGCGACTATTCATAGAAAAGAAGTCTTTAAATTGCCCCAGCAGAATCGAGGAAATTCAGTAAAATTGGTAAGATAAATCAAGCTAACAATGATTCGTGGCAACAAGTGAAATAACAATTTACTAAACGTTCTACAAGGTCGTTATAATACAAAACATTGCAATAAGAAATGACTTATAGCATAAAATTCTTGCTATAAACATGAAAAGAAAACAGGTGTAGAATGCGAGACAAGAAGATACAACAAAGCTAAAAATAAAAGCTTAAGCACAGTACGCAGAACATAGTTTCATTTCAGTGACACAAAACCAGATAGCAGAATCACAATTCAAGTCGCAAAGTCACGAATCTAATACAAAAGTTTCAGACGTAGAGTAACATAAAGTAGTAAGCGGAGACCGACACCCTCATATACAACTGATCTGAATACAACATATAAAAGAGAGTAATCGAGAAGCAAAATAACTGGTACCAAGCACTACTTCTTCCTATCACCTGACCATAGAGCTGGTTTGTTAAGAGGAGGAGGAGTCTTTGCCACATCACTTGGATTTTCTTGAGAAGACAAGGTAATATCTTCTGTATTCTGAATAGCATGCTTCTTCTTCTTTTGGCGCTTCATAGCTGATGAGGACTTGGCAGCTTTCTTTCCCTTATCCTTGGCAGCATCTTTTGGGCTTTCATCTTCTTCCATGGCCTCGGGATCATCACTAAGAGTATAATTGACATCCTCTAAGTCATAAAGTGCATCGATCTTGGCATCCTATGATCCGGGAGCTGTAATCATAAGTAATGATGTGTCACTAGGGGGAGGGGTAGTGATAACGGAAGAAATGGGAATAGTCGTCGGGGGTTAGTCAGTTATAGCGGCTTCGATGATGTAGCCTTGCCTATCGCAGGAGAAGATAGGGATAAGATTAATCCTAGATTATGGAAGCAATGAGCATAAGAGGCAATAGACCCAGGTGAATCAAAATGGATTCTAAATATGGCACATTATAGTCAATTGTGATTTCATCTGCATCGAAAAGATATTTTGGAACATCCCTCTACTCAATTCTTCAGTTGCCTATGTTTTCATCATCTCCATCATGTTCCTCTGTAACATTCTCCGTAGTAACACACTTTTCAGTGCTTACATACTTATCTGTTAAAGCGACAGGGCATTCCCATAAATCTGTGAACTAGAAACTTCAATAGTTGCAGGATCGATGGGAGGATCAGTATTGGTTTCAATCTGAACCTTCTCTTCGGAAGCACCAACTCTTTTATCTGCCAATTGAGTTTTTCCCTCACCTAGAGCATTCTTGGATCTGTCATCTAAAAGTTCATTAGTGATCGTCTTCACTATGATCGCCACCATTAATTTCAAGAACTTTTTTCCTAGAAGAGAGCTTTGGTTGGAAAACTGTCCCCTTGATAGTGCAAATTCCCACGTTTCATGACACTGAAAACGTTAAACCGAAATTTGTCAACATTAGCCTCGTCCATGGCCTTTTTGTGACCTGCCTCAGTAGTCTTCTTATCCACATCAAGAGATCCAACCTTAGCTATCAATGTATGATTGGAAGATTTTAAGAAATTAATGGATTCTCTAAGTTGGGCAGCTTCGTCCCGATATTTCTTAGAAAAATCCTTTTCCACAGAAAATGTAGCTTCAACGTTGCATTTGGCGGTTAGGGCTTCCTTTTCCTTTTGCTTAGCAGCTTCAAGTTCCACCCTGAGTCTCTTATTCTCGGTATATAGTCCCTCCAGTTCTGAAATTCTTTAAGCAAGGGAAGTGATGGTAGTATCATGAGAATCTATTCCCACTTGGCTTTTCACTCTCCAAAGCTGCGATCCTAGAAAGATTAATGTCATTACACTTTTGGAGATCGTTGCCAAATTTATTCCGTCTTAGCATTGTCCATGACCATACTCAGCTTCGTGTCGAGTTGGCTCGTAGTAGTATCGAGATGGGTATGTGTTTGCCTTATTATGACATATACTTCTTCAGCGATGTCATCAGCATTAGTTGGGTTTATGCCACAGTCAAAAAGTAACCCTTTCATGTTCCAACCCTTGAATCGTCCAGCCAGGCTAATGTTTGGTGACTCGGGTTCATAACGGGGCTGTGAATAATTTAGTAGATTTCAGTAGAAGGACCAGGAAGATGGAAAGGTGGAACTGTTCAGGGGACAATAGGAAGTTTCTCCAACCGAGGGTGCTAATGTGAGCCATTCTTCCCTTGGTTATCCTTTCCTCGCTTCTCCCAGCGAACTTCTTCATCAAGAGAATCATCTCTGAGCCAAGCACATCTTCTTGTTTCCTCGTCTTCTTCCTCCCGTATCTTCCACCTTTGCTCATCGGTCAATTCCAAGTGTGTAACACCCCGTGTATTATATAACAGTGAAATTCACAAAATAAAGTATAATTAATTTCAAATCAAAGAATTAATGGAAACGGGATACACCATTGCGTTCGTCTCGGAATTCTGCTTGGGATAGAGTCTGAGTTTGCGTAATACGGACTCCGTATGAAGAAGATATGGCCTCCGGAAGTTTCAGAATTCAGTTTAAAATTCAAACAGACAGAAACAGCTGAGAACAAATTCAAATTTCAAAAAAAAAAAAAATTGGACCAGAATGGGCTGGGCCGGAATTTTCCCGCCCAAGACATCCAGGTCGACTGGGTAGTCGACCTGGGCCACCCAGGTCGACTGGGTAGTCGACCTGGGGGTCGACTGGGGAGTCGACCTGGCCCCTGAGCCAGGTCGAACCCAGCCCCTCCTGGCTGGCCTGGTCTGTGCTTGGCCGAATTTCTGAGTCTTGCCTTGTCACTAGGGCTAGGTGTCAGCTCCTGGTTGGCCTCTCTTTCAAACGAACGGCTAATATTAATCTAAGATCCATCGACGGTTCTTATCAATTCACAAACTCTATAAAAAGGACCTAAGACTCCACCTAATTCATACAAATAAAAAATGAGAATGAGACCGTCATGCTGCTGAAGAAAGACTAGGAGTAGCCGTCAAAATTGAGAGGGTTAGGAGACGATTCGAAAGCTTAAAGCAACGACAACTAAATCAAAACAACGCCTACAACAAAGGATAGCATCTCCAAATTCAGAATTCAGATTCCTGAATTGAAGATTCGTCATACGTTGTAAGTAGAGTGCTATTCCGATGTGAATGAATAATTGTGTTTTGATTTGTGTAAAATGAGAAGTGGAATTGTACTTAATTTGTGGTGATAATAATTCATAATTGTGTGTTGCTATGATTCTAATCGATTTGGGATGTTGTGGTATAACGATGTTAGATCTATTGGATATTTGCAAGTATGTGATTCATGTTGAAAGTTAACAACTATATGTTTGTGGTAGTTTATTTCAACACCTATTGGATAATTGCAAGTATATGATTCATGTTGAAAGTTAACGACTATATGTTTGTGGTAGTTTATTTGAGATTCATGCAAGTATATGGTTCACTATTATGCCAACATGATGTATATTTTTATAATCACTTTTAGTGTTGTTGGATCCATTTGGGTATTATGACTCATATGAATTTATGTTGGAATTGGCATCATGATTCAAGTGTAAAGCCATACTTTTGTATTAGTGACAAAAGTAAGCATCTTTGTGAACTTGTGTTGACTTTATGAACATGGCTAGTTTATGTTTAACTTTATGCCCAAACAAAATATGTTTTAGGCCTATGTTGTTATCAAAATCATATGATAATATATGCGACACATAATTAAGTTAGATTTACATTTTAAATGCAAGTTTACATGACTAGATTAAAACCATGATTCATGTTAGGTATGTTTCATGTCAAGATTATATGCTATTACAATGCAAGTTTACAAGTGCCTAATTTATGTTAATTATATCGTTATGTTGCAAGTTCATGCGTTCACACTCCCCTCTTGATGTTACTTAGAATATATATAAACACCATGTTCTAAGCCTCCCCTTTTTCATGTGGCTAAGTTGGGTTTAAATGTTAAACCCAACATATGTTATATTATAGCAAACGTATAAGACCGGGGTAATGACGTTGGGTTAAAAATATCAAACATATGTGTTGGCATGTTTGACGCATGCCAACGACCTTGAGAACATTTGAGGGGTATAAATTAATTTTACCCAATAATGATGAATTTGAATAATGGGCTGCAAATATTTACATATAAAAAGAAAAGAGACAAAATATGTAAACTTAGAAAATACGATGTGTTTAACCCAAGGTTGGATTGAGTTGTGATGTAAACCTGCCCGGAACCGCCCGGCTGTCCTGTAATCACAACAATACCTATCCAATGTGGGTGGTTAAACATTGAGCCCAATAAAGACCCGATGTTAGACTGAGTTGTGACGTAAGACTGCCCGCAACCAACCGGCAACAGGCAGTCACAACAATACCTGTCTATTGTGAGAGGTCGAGGCTTTAATAAGACAATTAAGGCTGAGTCAGGATTAATAGGATTAAGTAAATTGAATTAATACTTAATCAAAATGGAACATGCTAAACTATACAGACTGATTGGGGGTTAGGTTTACAAAACACTTAACCAACTTAGCATGTTGGCTAGAAATAGAAAACCTAGTAGCGGGGGACCCTTTTCAGCAGTAACCCTACATGGTGTATCAGGATACCCTGAACTGGCAGGGTGGGGCACGATTACTGGGCTGACTATAAGAGGTCAAATCGACGGCGGTGGTGCAGCAGTGTAGGTTCTAACGAGGTGCGGGCGTGCACACACTCCGGCGCAGAAAAATAAGGCACTGGGCACCAGTAGTATACCTGTGCATTCTAGAACTATGTCGGGCCGCCACCATGGGACTTGATACACCCCATGGTGGGACCAGCATAGGTAACTACAACATCGGGGGCCGTAAGATACATGTAACTATGCGAGTAAGAGCCGATCATTTGAAATGGATCACTTCACCCTGATTATGGGGTGCCTGTTGGGAACTAGTTTATAAGGGTGGAGAGATTAATATGGGGTACGACAGTATATCCGACTCTAGACAACTTAACTTAGTTTATAGTGCTTTCCCATTTCCAGTTTATACTTATCATGCCCAATTCTTTATTCATAGACTGAATAGTCCTAGACTTACTCAGGATTTATGTCTGACTCTACTTTTCTTTCGTCTTCTTTTCTTTTGTTTCTCCCCCTCCCCCCCCCCCAAGGTCCACAGGGAGGGAATACCGCAGCTTGACCAGTTTTCACATCCAGCTTGAAGAGAAAGAATGTATTGCTTGGATTTCTTTCGTTTTGGACTATGGCTTTGGATAGCAATTATGGGGACTTATGCAGTTTACTTATGTTTTTATGCTTCTTTAAGTTATGAAATCAAGACAGTTAATGTATTGTTTTTGGAAGTATTGTAAGACAATTATGGCATGGTTTGTGTAACACGTATTTTGATGAAATAAAAGTTGCTGTTGTTTTCCGCTGTTCAAAAATATGTGTACTTATATCTGTCTTGTGTATCTGTAACTTATACTTATAAACCTCCACCAAAATTAGGGCATTCCCTTTGAGAGTGACCCTAACGGAGGTGGGGTGTTTCACTTGGTATCAGAGTATAGGTTTACCAGATAAGATAAAAAGTTTTGAAAATTTATTTTCAAAAGAAAATTTAAAGAAGCATTTTTAAAGATAAAATGTTATTTTATTTTAAAAAAAAGGCATAGTCCCCCAAAGCCATAGGTACTGTCTTTTATCCTTCGTTTTGAATCTATCCTTTTTGTTTCAGCATGTCCGTAGAACTTAACTTGCCAGAGGGTGTACCAATACCTGGTTGGTTCAGACTATTCTTAGAAGCAAGGGCCAATCAGCCAGGTCCCACTGTTCCTCCTCCCCCAGCTGTAGGAAATCATCCAGCTGCAGCAGCACCTCTTCCTCCACCTCCTCCGCGTGGTAATACTTTTGCTAAGATATGTAAAGATTTCAAAGCTATGGGAGGAAAGGACTTTCATGGAACCGAGTCCTTCGTGGCAGCCAGGAATTGGCTGAAGGAAACCGAGGACTTATTCGTCATCTTTGAGGTAGAAGATAGGCAGAAGGTACAACTGGCAGTATGGCTACTTAAAGGCGAGGCTTCCTACTGGTGGGAAGTCACCAATGCAGAAAGACCAGTGGAAACATGGGAGGACTTTAGGGCAAGGTTTGAGGCTAAATTTCTCTAAGAAGCTGAAAGGAGTCTTCAATTGGAAAAATTCTTATTTCTCAAGCAAGGGAATATGACAGTCAAAGAGTACGTTAATCAGTTCGATCAGCTGGCTAGGTTCGGACTGGACCTAGTCAACACTCCGCACAAGAAGGCTCTCCGTTTTGTCAAAGGATTGAATGAGCCATTACACAGCTTGGCCATGACCCATATACCTATGGGGGCTACGTACGAAAGATTGGTACAGATGGCATTGCTGAACGAAGAGGATAAGGGCAAGAAGGAGACAAAGGCAGAAGGCTCTCAAGGGAAGAAAGAGGGTTTACAGCCTAAGAAGACAGACTTTAAGAAGGGCGGGAAAGACAACAAAGAGAAGAGGAAGTGTAATTTCTGTGGCAAAGTGGGGCACTTAGGAAAGATTGCCGGAAAAAGAAGGCCAAGATGAATGGTGGGTGTTTTTCTTGCGGTGAGACAGGCCACATGGCTAAGGATTGCCCAAAGAAACGAGGGCTGGGGCAGAGGGCTGGATCCACCTCAGGGGCACAGGTTCATGTGCTACAAGCGCTACCTCTGCAACAGCGAGGTATAAATACTTCTGTAGAAAGTGTTGTTTATCTTTATGATCACCCAGTTCGCACTTTATTTGATTCTGGCGCATCACACTCCTTTATTTCATCTGCTTTAGTAGAATCTCTGCACCTAGAAACTAGTATGGCAGAGGACCCCTTAATTGTTTCAAATCCAATCGGGGGCCCGGCTCATTTGTCTATGATCTGTGTGGGATTGAAAATTTCTATTCTAAGCGTAGAATTTAGATGTAGTGCCTTTGTTTTGGGCTTCTCGGGATATGGTTTGATTTTGGGCATGGATTGGCTATGCAGTAATGGTGCCATCCTTGATTGTGAGAAAAGGGTGGTTAGGCTTCTGACCCAACTCGGTAACACTCTGGAAATTACTTGCAATCCCTCGTATGCGGTTATGCTTAGTTATCTCGAATCACTAGATGCTTCTGTTAAGAGTTTTCAATCGTTTAGAGTGGTCCGTGAATATCCGGATGTCTTCGAAGAGGTGAAGGGCTTACCTCCGAAGCGGGAGATAGACTTCCGCATATATCTTGTAGATAATGCAAAGCCCGTTGCATTGCCCGTTAGACACATGGCTCCACGGGAAAGGAAAGAACTTAGTAAACAGGTTAAAGAGCTTCTAGAGAAGGGGTTCATTAGAAGGAGCATTTCAGAATGGGGCGCTCCAGTGGTGTTCGCTACAAAGGCGGATGGTTCACTCCATCTGTGCGTTGACTATAGGGAGCTCAACAAGCTAACGAAAAAGAATAGGCACCCTCTCCCCAGAATTGACGATCTGTTTGATCAGCTTGTAGGAGCGTCTGTTTTCTGCCAACTCGATTTAGCGACCGGATTTCATCAGCTAAGGGTGGCTGAAGATAGCATCGATAAGACAGCATTCAGAACCCCAGACGGCTTCTTTGAATGGCTTGTCATGCCTTTCTGCTTGAAAAACGCACCCGCTTACTTCGTGGACCTAATGAGTAGGGTGTTCAGAGAATTCCACAACAAGTTCGTAGTGGTCTTCGTAGACGATATCTTGATCTTCTCAAAGAGTGAAGAGGAACATGCTCAGCACTTAAGGGCAATCATGGAAACTCTGCGAGTCCATCAGCTAAAAGCCAGATTCTCCAAATGCCACTTTTGGAGAGAGGAAGTGAGGTTCCTTGGGCACATAGTATCCAAAGAAGGGTTAGCTGTGGACCCTGCTAAGGTAGTAGCGGTACAGGATTGGAAGACACCAAGGAATGCAACAGAAGTCCGAAGCTTCCTCGTGCTAGCAGGCTTCTATCGGAAATTCATCAGAGACTTTGCAAAAAATATCAGCTCCACTCACGAGGCTGACAAAGAAGAATCTAGTGTTCAATTGGGACTTGGATTGCGAGTTTGCTTTCCAACGACTAAAAAGGGCTCTTACAACAGCCCCAGTTCTGACATTGCCAGATGGAAGCAAGATGTTCACAGTTTATACAGATGCATGTAGGACAGGGCTAGGCGCTGTCTTGATGCAAAAAGGGATGGTAGTAGCTTACGGTGGAAGGCAATTGAAAGTTCATGAAAAGAACTACCCGACCCACGATCTTGAGTTAGCTGCCATCGTCTTTGCACTCAACTCTTGGCGACACTATCTCCTAGGTGAGAAGTTCGAACTTTACACTGACCATAAATCTTTGAAGTATCTCTTCTCGCAGAAAGATCTTAACTTGAGGCAACAGAGATGGATGGAGTTTCTTGCCTCGTATGATTTCAAGATCTCCTACACTCCGGGCAAAGGCAACGTAGTGGCAGACGCGTTGAGCCGAAAGAAACTGACCCTAAGCCCGCTGTTTGTTGAAAGGCAAAGCCTAGAGTTTATAGCCAGCTTTGACTTTAGGCCCTCCTCCGATTTTGTACCGGGCTTGCTAGCATCTCTCGAAGTACGCCCGACTTTATTGGACTCAATAGGGACAGCACAGCGCGAAGACCCTCAGCTTGTGGAGACGATTGATAGGCTAATTAGGGGTGAGACTTCAAGTCACCTCAACAGATACTCCATCGACGATAAGGGTTGGCTAAGGCGAGACGGAAGACTATGCGTCCCACAGACAAGGGATTTAGTAAAAACGGTTCTCGAAGAAGCACATCACTCCCAGATGACAATACATCCAGGCGGAGATAAAATGTACAAGGACATAAAAAGAACTTTCTTTTGGAGCGGCATGAAGAAAGACGTGGCGGATTTCGTTTCTAAGTGTGTGATTTGCCAACAGGTTAAGGCGGAGCAGAAAAAGCCTGGCGGTTTGCTCCATCCTCTAGAGGTCCCACAGTGGAAGTGGGATAGCATTTCGATGGACTTCATTGATGGGCTGCCTAGGTCTAGAAGAGGCAACACTAGCATTTGGGTAATAGTGGATAGGCTTACTAAAAGCGCCCACTTTTTACCTGTCAAGAGTAAAAGAACTGCCTCATCCCTAGCATCTCTTTATCTCAAGGAAATTGTTCGACTCCATGGAATACCCTCCAGCATTGTTAGTGACCGAGATCCTATCTTCACAAGTGAGTTTTGGCGGAGTCTGCAAGAAGCGGTAGGCACACAGTTATGCTTGAGCACAGCCTATCATCCCCGAACCGACGGCCAAACAGAAAGAGTGAACAGAGTTTTGGAGGACCTTTTAAGACTGTGCGTCCTTGACTTCGGAGGGACGTGGGAGGACCATCTTCCTTTGGTGGAATTTGCCTACAACAACAGCTACCAAGCCACCATCAGAATGGCGCCCTTCGAAGCTTTATATGGAAGACCGTGCCGATCGCCCACTTGTTGGTGGGAGTCTACTGATAAGCTCATACTTGGGCCAGATATGATCCGAGAGACTTCAGAGAAAGTAGACTTGATACGAAGAAGGATGAAGACAGCCCAAGACAGACAGAAATCCTACGCTGACAAGAGAAGGACCGACCTTGAATTTGAGGTTGGGGACAGAGTTTTTCTTAAGGTATCTCCGCTAAGGAACGTTGTTCGTTTTGGAACCACAGGAAAGCTAGCACCAAGGTTCGTAGGGCCATTTCCTATCATCGAGAAAATTGGGAAAATGTCCTATAGATTAGAGCTACCCAAAAAGCTAGCCGGAGTTCACAACGTTTTCCATGTTTCGCACCTCCGAAAATGTCTACATGAATCTGCTGAAGTGGTAGAGCCATACATCCTTGAGGAAGCTGAAGTGGAACGCGAAGCAACCGTGAGGAAAGTTCCAACCCGCATATTAGGAACGGAAGTCAAAAAGCTACGCAACTGTGAAGTCAAGCTCGTCAAAGTTTAGTGGAGCGATGCCGAGGAAGACGCAACTTGGGAAACTGAAGCTAGAATACGCGCAGCATACCCTTTTCTTTTCGAGGGTACATCTTTGATCTCTTTTTCCCTAAGTTATGCTTTTATCTATCTTTTTAGGTATATCTCCTCGACCTTATCTTTTAGGTAGAAACCCTTTCGATGAAAACATGTAATTGAAACATGTTATGGATGATGGTTGCAAGTGGTTGCAAGTGATTGCTAGTGGTTGCTCGTGGTTGCATATACACACACAATCTAGGTTTTAGATTGGCTCAGTCACTTCATATTGCATATGCATATATGTATTTATATTCGTATATGGTTGAAGTTTAATGTGTTGTCATATGGATGTTGCATTTATATATGAATGATTGTGCACTCATGTAGAATCATGAATAGGAAAATTTGCATACATAATGGATTCATGACACTTACATAATTTGCATTAAGGAGGTCAACTGAATCAGTAGGCCGCCTGATTTTGCATTAGATAAGTACATGTACACACACTTCGCATATGATCATGAAGCATTAGAAGTCTTTTAAGGACAATGGATGCTCGTGTTTGATGGATGAGTAGATGGACGTTTGGATGTTAGGATATACATTCTTCCTGAACTTGAAGATTTCGGGGACGAAATCCTTTTAAGTGGGGGAGAATGTAACACCCCGTGTATTCTATAACAGTGAAATTCACAAATAAAAGTATAATTAATTTCAAATCAAAGAATTAAGGGAAACGGGATACGCCATTGCGTTCGTCTCGGAATTCTGCTTGGGATAGAGTCCGAGTTTGCGTAAAACGGACTCCGTATGAAGAATATTTGGCCTCCGGAAGTTTCAGAATTCAGTTTAAAATTCAAACAGACAGAAACAGCTCAGAACAAATTCAAATTTCAAAAAAAAAAAATCGGACCAGAATGGGCTGAGCGGGAATTATCCCGCCCAAGACACCTAGGTCGACTGGGTAGTCGACCTGGGCCACCAAGGTCGACTGGGTAGTCGACCTAGGGGTCGACTGGGGAGTCGACCTGGCCCCTGAGCCAGGTCGAACCCAGCCCCTCCTGGCTGGCCTGGTCTGTGCTTGGCCGAATTTCTGAGTCTTGCCTTGTCACTAGGGCTAAGTGTCAGCTCCTAGTTGGCCTCTCTTTCAAACGAACGGCTAATATTAATCTAAGCTCCATCGACGGTTCTTATCAATTCACAAACTCTATAAAAAGGACCTAAGACTCCACCTAATTCATACAAATAAAAATGAGAATGAGACCGTCATGCTGCTGAAGAAAGACTAGGAGTAGCCGTCAAAATTGAGAGACGATTAGGAGACGATTCGAAAGCTTAAAGCAACGACAAATAAATCAAAACAACGCCTACAACAAAGGATAGCATCTCCAAATTCAGAATTCAGATTCCTGAATTGAAGATTCGTCATACGTTGTAAGTAGAGTGCTATTCCGATGTGAATGAATAATTGTGTTTTGATTTGTGTAAAATGAGAAATGGAATTATACTTAATTTGTGGTGATAATAATTCATAATTGTGTGTTGCTATGATTCTAATCGATTTGGGATGTTGTGGTATAACGATGTTAGACCTATTGGATATTTGCAAGTATGTGATTCATGTTGAAAGTTAACAACTATATGTTTGTGGTAGTTTATTTCAACACCTATTGGATAATTGCAAGTATATGATTCATGTTGAAAGTTAACGACTATATGTTTGAGGTAGTTTATTTGAGATTCGTGCAAGTATATGGTTCACTATTATGCCAACATGATGTATATTTTTATAATCACTTTTAGTGTAGTTGGATCCATTTGGGTTTTATGACTCATATGAATTTATGTTGGAATTGGCATCATGATTCAAGTGTAAAACCATACTTTTGTATTAGTGACAAAAGTAAGCTTCTTTGTGAACTTGTGTTGACTTTATGAACATGGCTAGTTTATGTTTAACTTTATGCCCAAACAAAATATGTTTTAGGCCTATGTTGTTATCAAAATCATATGATAATATATGCGACACATAATTAAGTTATATTTACATTTTAAATGCAAGTTTACATGACTAGATTAAAACCATGATTCTTGTTAGGTATGTTTCATGTCAAGATTATATGCTATTACAATGCAAGTTTACAAGTGCCTAATTTATGTTAATTAGATCGTTATGTTGCAAGTTCATGCGTTCACACTCCCCTCTTGATGTTACTTAGAATATATATATAAACACCATGTTCTAAGCCTCCCCTTTTTCATGTGGCTAAGTTGGGTTTAAATGTTAAACCCAACATATGTTATATTATAGCAAACGTATAAGACGGGGGTAATGACGTTAGGTTAAAAATATAAAACATATGTGTTGGCATGTTTGACGCATGCCAACAACCTTGAGAACATTTGAGGGGTATAAATTAATTTTACCCAATAAAGATGAATTTGAATAATGGGCTGCAAATATTTATATATAAAAAGAAAAGAGACAAAATATGTAAACTTAGAAAATACGATGTGTTTAACCCTAGGTTGGATTGAGTTGTGATGTAAACCTTCCCGGAACCGCCCAGCTGTCCATTAGTCACAACAATACCTATCCAATGTGGGTGGTTAAACATTGAGCCCAATAAAGACCTGAGGTTAGACTGAGTTGTGATGTAAGACTGCCCGGAACCAACCGACAACAGGCAGTCACAACAATACCTGTCTAATGTGAGAGGTCAAGGCTTTAATAAGACAATTAAGGTTGAGTCAGGATTGATAGGATTAAGTAAATTGAATTAATACTTAATCAAAATGGAGCATGCTAAACTATACAGACTGATTGGGGTTAGGTTTACAAAACACTTAACCAACTTAGCATGTTGGCTAGAAATAGAAAACCTAGTAGCGGGGGACCCTTTTCAGCAGTAACCCTACAAGGTGTATATGGATACCCTGAACTAGGCAGGGTGGGGCACGATTACTGGGCTGACTGTAAGTGGTCAAATCGACGGCGGTGGTGCAGCAGTGTAGGTTCTAACGGGGTGCGGGCGTGCACACACTCCGGCGCAGAAAAATAAGGCACTAGGCACCAGTAGTATACCTGTGCATTCTAGAACTTTGTCGGGCCGCCACCATGGGACTTGATACACCCCATGGTGGGACCAGCATAGGTAACTACAATATCGGGGGCCGTAAGACACATGTAACTATGCGAGTAGGAGCCGATCATTAGAAATGGATCACTTCACCCTGATTATGGGGTGCCTGTTGGGAACTAGTTTATAAGGGTGCAGAGATTAATATGGCGTACGATAGTATATTCAACTCTAGACAACTTAACTTAGTTTATAGTGCTTTCCCATTTCCAGTTTATACTTATCATGCCCAATTCTTTATTCATAGACTGAATAGTCCTAGACTTACTCAGGCTTTATGTCTGACTCTACTTTTCTTTCGTCTTCTTTTCTTTCGTCTTCTTTTCTTTCGTTTCTCCCCCCTCCCCCGCAAGGTCCACAGGGAGGGAATACCGCAGCTTGACCAGTTTTCACATACAGCTTGAAGAGAAAGAATGTATTGCTTGGATTTCTTTCGTTTTGGACTATGGCTTTGGATAGCAATTATGGGGACTTATGCAGTTTACTTATGTTTTTATGCTTCTTTAAGTTATGAAATCAAGACAGTTATGAAAATGTATTGTTTTTGTAAGTATTGTAAGACAATTATGGCATGTTTGTGTAACACGTATTTTGATGAAATAAAAGTTGTTGTTGTTTTCCGCTGTTCAAAAATATGTGTACTTATATCTGTCTTGTGTATCTGTGACTTATACTTATAAACCTCCACCAAAATTAGGGCATTCCATTTGAGAGTGACCCTAACGGAGGTGGGGTGTTTCAAAGTGTGATACGTGTGAAGGACTGTGAGAAGATTTTAGTGGCGGGGGAGGATGAGACTGCTTAGAATGATGCGGTTGTTGCGAATAGTCAGATTGTAGCAAATGCTTCAGAGCGTATGCTTTACTTATCTTCCTAAAATCAGACAAGTGTTTCCCATGCATATCTGAACCTGGAATAAGATAAAAGCGCATTTTCAGTGTCTAAGCTACAAAGTATTGGGGCAAATTGTGAAAACTGTGAAGGAATTTCTAAAAGTGTGTGCATGTTGGATATGTTTTCTAAGGCACTCCTATTGACGAACTTTTTCTTTTACTCGATTCTAGGGAGATTCCCAATGATGCGAGATATTTTCTTGGTCGAGTGATGGCAACATCCATTATTTCGTTTCCTATATTTACGATTTGGGGCTCAAATAATTGGGAAACAGTATCGCCTGGACTAAGATACTTAGCCGAGTTAAGATCACCCAAATTGTCAAATGTACCTACGGAACCTTCCTCTGTTGCATCTTGAACAAGAGGGTTCTCAGTCATCGTTTCAGTATTTGGGTCGTTCTCTAGTGCGATTTAACCTTCCCCAACATGTTTAGTTTCATGCACATATTTTGAACCATTGCCTTCTCTATCATCTCTCTCAACTTGTTCACTCTCATCCTTGTGATGTTCAGACTCCCCATTTTTAATGGAGTGCGATTTGTGTTTAGGAGGAATTTGCTACTGCCCGCAATATCCGAGAATTTCTTTAAATAAGTTTTTTTAGCAGTGGATTTCAAGTTAACTTCTTTTCTAAAATTCAAATCTAGTTTAAGATTACGAGAAGGATCAAGCATGTGGTATTGACGGAGAAACTCCTCTATGATCAAGAATTTTCTACTTCTTTCTTTCTCATCGACAGCCTTTAGAATGTCAGCTAATTCCTCATCCACAACATCTGGGTCAACAGATGGAATTTCTGTATGATGGATAAATAATATAAAGTCTAAGACTTAGATGTAAAAAGAAATGGAATAGTTTCAAACAAGCTGATCTTTTACCTCCTTCCATCAATCGGTCATAGAATCTGTTGGGACATCGGATGAAGTAGTAATTATCTATAAATCCTTTGACACTCTCCAATAAGTCTATGATAATTTTGGAATACCTCGCTTCCACAAATATAATAGATGGCTTTTCCCTCGACCTCTTTTTAAAGGCATATAAGAAACAAATCTCTTGGAAATTGGGCGGATGTTGCTTAACCCTCATGAATCACACATAAACCGACTAAGATGGCATAGCCATTCAGGTGTAATTACATGGGGAAATGGTTAAGCTTTTAAGGATCATTTCCAAAAAAAGGATTGAAAGGAGGATTGCTCCTATCCCTAACATCCGACAGCTAATTTCAACAAATCCTCGAGGTGGGGAATTAGCAAATCCATTTTCCTCTAGGAATTTAGCATCATTCTTTGAATATCTAAATTGAGCACATAAGTTCTTATGTGCTTGTTCGGAGAGTTTCGTCGATTTCCCTCCACTAGGCGCAATGGTAATAGGTTTTGGCGCTGGGAGTTCTTGAGTGATCTCAGATCCAGGGGCATTAGCCATTACAGTCTGAGTGGAAGTTCCTACTTGAGAAGGCTTAGATATTCCCTCAGGCTGTTCACGCGATTGTTTTCGTGTTGTCATTTTACACAACAAGTGTACTTTTTCCTAAAATAAGATGTGTTATACGTAGCAACATGAAAATGGGATTTGAAATCAGCAATAGATTGATTAATCTCTAGCTCTAATACAGACTTACAGTTGAATGTTTAATTTTGTGTGAGAAGAGCCTAATTAAACTAAAAATAATCTCTGAATCTCTTCGGCACATACGTCACATTCAAATATAGATTATAAAATGCTTTGTATAAATTCTCCAAAAATTTCACTAACTTGTTACTAACACGGGCGGTCAGTAGCAAAGTATAATGGCCTGAAATATTCAAATATCTCATGTTAGGTGGTAACAAAAGGGGCTACACTCAAGTTATCGACTAGAGAAAGTTATGTAAATGGCGTGAAACACAAGTAGCGGTCGGTATTAATCAAACTCTAGGGATTAATATTGACCAGTCATCGTTGAACATAGGCCGACCAGTACTGCCAATCTTTTTGAGGATTGGAACTGACCGATAGGTGCCAGTGCCCTAGGCAGATCGATTGATACTCTCAACCCTCCAGGGAACCAGAACACCGATCGGTACCTAGGACAGGCCGATCGGTACCGTTAATCCTCTAGAGGACTAGAACTAACCAATCGGCGCTCAATACAGACCGATCAGTATTTCCATCCTCCTAGAAGTTCGATACCAACAAATCAGTGTCTAGAACCGATCGATCAGTGTAGCCAAATATCTAAAAAGAATGGTGATGGTTGATTGGTCCTGATGCATTTACAAAAATCGGTAACTTCCTCTAAATCAATTGTAAATGTGATCGGCCCTAATGTAAGTAACATTCGACATGGACAAAAGTAATACACGCAGCAGCATAAGGAATACCATACAAGGCTAAAAGTTTCTGATTCAAGCAAATCCACAAACACCTTATGTGCATCTATTCAAAGCCGAAGATTTAAGGATTTTAAATTCCCCAAACACAACCGCAACCTTGTTATAATAAAAAATAATTGTGGTTCACATCGTTTCAATGAAAAAATTCGAAATCATAATCCAGTTCTATTCAAAATCCAACTCAATTCTTGCTATCATACAGGAATTCGCATTTTGAAATTAAAAGAGTACCTGAAATTGATATAGGGTTACAGCGTTGACTAGATTCGAAGGCGAGCTCGGATTCTAATAGCGCGATAAACTGCGATAAAGGAGAGTGCGCGATCGACTATGATTCAGGAGGGTTTGTCGAATCGAAGTGCGTTGGGCACGAGATTTCATCAAGAAATAACAGCCTCCATTAAAGTGCTTCGAGTTTGTAAGGGAAGAGAATGAATATGCAACGCCTATATAAAGGTTAGAAGTGAATAGGTCGTTCGAATTCCTAGTTAACTCAGTCGAGCCGTACAAGAGCAGACAGACCGATCGACCCATGAACGTCCATTTCGCTTGAATCTGCTCAATCCGATCGGTGGCACCATAAGCAAAGCACAATATGAGTGATCCATCAATCTGCTATAAAGATGTACATTCATTTCGAAGTTCACAATTTTTTGCAATATAAGAAATGATAAACTCCGAGGGGCAAATTTTTGCTCCTCAAAATCGTGCACACATTGACGGATCAAGACACAGTGAAAGACCAAAAGTTCCTTAGTTCAATTTGCAATCGATCGGCCTGGAGCGTAGACAACGATCGCTCAATATCATCTTTGGATCCTCAATTACCGATTTACCATCTACAACCGACCGGTCTAAAGTACATGTACCGATCGGTCAGTCCTGAGGATACATGCTAGGGTCAAAGATCATCATAACAGTCGGCTAAAGAGATATAATACCGATCAGTCATACTCTAGAGTTAGCAAATGGGAGACTGACATTGATGAAATCCTATCACACCGACCGGTCAGGACGAAGTTAACCGATCGGTCGTATCGTAAGAGCCTAGGCTGATCAGTTTCAGGAAAGAGAAGGGAAAAGTACCTATCAGTCAGTTGCAAATTTAGGCTGATCGGTCTTGTTGCCAGCTAATGACAACTATTTACATCTGGCCAGTGGCATTCTCCGTAAATAAGTTCTAAGCCGATCAGTGGCCTGAACACTATATTTTGGCTCCTCCTCACTCCTATAAATAGGGGATGAACCCCACATTAATGGGGACCAAGGGCTGTCCAGCCATTTCCTAAGCAATGCTAAGTGATTTCTTCACCTTCAAACACCTCCAATCAAATATCAACCATGGAATTCTCCATCAAATCATGGAAATCCACTTAAAAGCGTGGTGAACTATAGATCTACCTCTCAAGTTGCTACACTTAGAGGATTTCTCTACTTATTTTGGCTTTTTGAATTAAATCAAGAGAAGAGTGTGTGAGGATGAATATCGATGTAATGAGAGAATATTCAAGCTTTGCAAATTTGCACATGATAATTAAAGTTTCTCTCAAAGTGGATGTAGATCTTTTCTAAGATCGTACCTGTAACAACCCGTATTTTTATAACATGTTAAAACCATAAATCAGGCAGAATTAAATTTTAAAATATGAATCAGGGGAAACGGGTTGCGCCATTGCGTTCGCCTCGAAATTCTGCTTGGAAACGAGTCCGAGTTTTCGAGAAACGGAGTCCATAGGAGGGAGATATGACCCTCCGAAGTTTCAGGAATTTTCAGAATCGAAAATAGCTCGAAATTCGAATTCAAAACCTAGCGTAGACTGGGCGGGAATTTTCCCGTCCAGGACCAGGTCGACCTGGGGGTCGACACTATGGTCGACCTCCCAGGGACCAGGTCGACCTGGGGGTCGACCTGGTGTTAGAACCCAGTTTTGAGCCTGGGTTCATTCTGTTGTATCTGGTCACGTTTTCAGTCTAGATTCGCCCGCCTAATCCTATATAAATAGCCCCGTAGCCCCATTCTCTTTACACCATTCTTCTCTCCTTATGCTGCCTCTGAAATAATAGAAATAAATAAGATAATGGCGTCGCTACTCTGTTGGGATCAAAACAAGAACTAGTGCATTTTCTTCCAAATCTGAATAAGATTAAAAGAGAACAACTGCAACTCTTCTTCTATAATCCAACGAAGGCAAGTGCAGTTATTTTCCGATATGAAATTTAATCATGATCTTGACATAATTATAAAACTGAATCTGAGACTAGGCCCTTTTTCTATTTATCAGATCTGTTCCTCTGTTTTATTATTCTGTTTGTTCTGTATTTCTTCCTCCTTTCTTTCTTTTTTTGTTTGATAGCCAGGCTACCACGAGCCTGAGCCAAGTCTCAAAAGAGACGAACGCATAAACGCAAAATTTGGGAAGAATATTGAATGAGGCATATTTGGGCAAAATCGATTTGTAACTAATTTGAGGACACAATGCATGTTGTAAATCTGGACATAAATTTGAGACATATTGCATAAGATGATCTATGACTTGGAAGAAGAGGATTACAGTGACTTAGAACATAAAGGACATATTTCATAATTTAAGATCTGGATCTGGGCATATTAAATCTGATAGTTTGTCATTTGGAAGTAGGAGAATTCATTTTCATTTGACTTAGGTGTAAAAAAAACCTATATTAAGATTTGATGATATTAAGTGTGAATACACCTAAGTAAGGGTTTTTTTTTTGGATATGTGGCATGCATTATAATCAATGGCTATATTTGGCATAATTTATATGTGAATCACGATTAGGATTTTTGGAGAATATTCTGAACTATGCAAGTTTAACTAGAATTTGGGACATATGTTATATAGTGGATTATGACCATAATTTGGGCATATAAGTTTAGGCTTACTTTATGAATTAGGCAAGATATGTGAATAGGACTTTAAGGAATGTTTAAATCGGTTAAAACAGTTATCTTCTTAATATGTTAAATTTGCCTAATCTACTAAATTTAATCTGTTGAATTGCCTAAACTGTTAAATATGTTGAACCGCCTAATCTGCTAATTATGCCTAATATGCTAAATCTGTTGAGTTTCCTAATCTGCTAAATCTGTTGAACCGCCTGAGCTGCTAAATCTGTTAAATCTGTTGAAAATCTTAATGATAGTAATTTGTGTATGAAAATCCGTATGCTCGATCTAAGATTGAGTAAAACATGATTAATTTGATTAATCTGCTGCGACTTGAAAGAAGTCAAATCTGTTAAATTGACAGAATTAGTCTGACAATTGTATAATCTGTAATGGAATAAACTGGTAATAATAAAAATGCTGAGACACGAGGTTTGACTCATGTTTGCGGTAGAAGCCTACCCGGACCCAACCGACTTAACCAGCAACCGCAAACTATTAGTTTAATGTGAGAGGTCGTACGCATAACTAAAATATGCTTAGACACGAGGTTAGGTCTGGCTTGTGGAAGAAGTCTGCCCGGAACCGCCCGGCTTATCCAGCGGCCACAAGCTACCGACCTAATGTGAGAGGTATGCGCATTGATATTTAATTAATGCAAATCTGAGATAAATAAGATGTCTAAAACATGTTGGATGGATATGGCTAAACCAACTAGACTGATGAATTAATAAACCTGTTTCGTGAATCTGTAGGACCAATACAAAGTTAGACAATCTGTAGGTCTGTTAAAACCATACATCTGACCTGTTAGTCTGAAAACCTGTTGACTTGATTTTCTGGTCTGTGAACTTGTTGATCTGAATTCTGTAGGCCTAAAAATTTTAAACAAGTTAATCTGAAATCCATTAGTCTGGGGACTCAAGGTTAGGAGGGAAAATACTTGTGTCATCTGTTGTTTGGAACCCATATTAGTCAGTAAACCTTTCTGGTATCAAAACTATGACCCAACAGTAGGTAGGGTCCGGGCACGCTTACTGAACTAATTATAAGCGGTTCATTCTTATAATGGCGAGGGGTGTTGATGGTGCGTTCCAACCGGGTCATGTGCGTGCATGGATCCCGGTCTGCCTCTGAGGATGTAAGATGCTGTGACATCTGTAAATAGGTCTGTGTCATTCAAAGGTTGCCACTTTAAGGAGTGATACACCCTTCTGTGGGGCTGGCACAGGGTATTTATGTATTAGGGAGCCGATCTCTTGGGGTAGATTTAGGGTACACTTAATTCTGTCTGTTTCCGTTGGGGTACCGTCTGTTTCTGTTGGGTGGTAACACCTGCCTGTTTCTGCATGGTACCGTCTGTTGGGGTGGTAAAGGCCCATTTGCTAGTGTACACCTAATTCTAATATTCTGTTTCCGTAGGTATTATTCTGTTTCCCTCTCTGATTCCGTTTATGTACCTTCTGTCTGTTGGGGAGGTAAAGGCCCATTACTGGCACTCTGTTTCTGTATAGATTATTCTATTCCGTTTAGACATTAGGGTAACACCTAATCCTGTTATACTAGTATTAGTGCAGAGAAGTAAGATATAAGTAAGAAGCATAACTTGGGCTATAACATTCTGTTTCTTCTGTTTAGCTTAAGTACACCAGTTACTCATGTTATTGTTGTCTCTTATCCAGCTTTATTTTCATGTCATGATATTATTATCTGTTCATATGTTGAAAGTCACTGAACTTGCCAGACTTTATGTCTGACCTTGCTTGTTTTCACCCCTTTTCTTTCGTCCCCCCCCCCCAAGGTTTGTAGGGTGGAAATATAGGAGCTTGATTCGGATTTTCTCTGCTTGAAGTATCGCTTGGCCTTGGCTCTATCTTTGCATGGCAGTTTATGTTGGGGATTATGACTTAAAAAAAAACTATGCCTTCTAAAGGCTTTTGTACAAGACCGATATTTTGTACTTGAATTCTGATATTGTGATTTTGAAAAGATGTAACCAAACTTATTTCGGTTTTTGTTGTAATAAAGTTATTAATTTTTCATGTACTGTTTTATCTGTCTATTTTCGTTCTGCCTACTAAAACGCTCCATCAAAGTTAAGGCATACCCTTTGTGAGTGACCTTAACGGAGGTGGGGTGTTACACTTGGTATCAGAGCTGAAGGTTACCAGATTTGATAAAAAGTTTTGGAAAACTATTTTCAAAAAGGTTTTTTAAAAGGAAGTATTTTCAAAAGTAGAGTTTATTTTGAAAAACTTAATCCCCAAAGCCATAGCCTATCTTTCTATCCTTTGTTTTGAACCTTTCCTTTTTTTTCTTTCGTTTCAGCATGTCTGGGGATCTTAACCTTCCGGAGGGCGTACCGCTACATGGCTAGTTAAGGAGGTACCTAGAAGCTAGGGCTAATGATGTGGGCCCGACAAACGTCCCTCCTCTCCCAGCTGCAGCGGTTCCTCTCCTAATCCGTGCGTGAATACTTTCCCGAAGATATGTAGAGACTTTCGTGCCATGGGTGGGAAGAACTTTAATGGAACTGAATCCTTCGTGGAAGCAAGAAACTGGCTCAAAGAAACTGAGGATTTGTTCGTTATCTTCGACCTGGACGATAGGCAGAAGATACAGTTAGCAGTATGGTTGCTTAAGGACGAAGCTTCTTTTTGGTGGGTGGTCACAAATGGAGAGCGTCCGGTAGAGAGATGGATGGATTTCAGGCATAGGTTCGAGATGAAATTTCTCTCACGAGCGAAAGAGAGTCTATACGTAGAAAAGTTCTTAGCATTGAAGCAGGGGAATTTTTCAGTGAGAGAGTGTGTCAACAAGTTTAATCAATTGGCAAGATTCGGCTTAGAATTGGTAAATACACCGCATAAGAAAGCACTAAGATTTTCTAAAGGTTTGAATGAGCCGCTACACGGATTGGCGATGTCCCACATTCATATGGGGGCAACCTTCGAAAAGTTGGTGGACATGGCGTTAATGCATGTAGAGGAAGCCGAAAGTAAAAAAGAAAGAGGAAAATCTTGAAGGATCACAGAACAAGAAAGTAGGGCCCAAAAAGGAAACACAAAAGAAGGATGAGAAGGCTAAAGTTAAGAAGGAGTAGAAGTGCTTTACTTATGGAAGCTCGACCCATCTGAACAAGCATTGCGTAAAAAGGAAGGGCACTTGCTTCAACTGTGGAGAAATGGGGCACTTCACAAGGAACTGCCCAAAGAAACGGGGGCAAGGGCAAAGGGCATAACCCATTTCCGGAGGACAGGCGAATGCTCAAGTGACTGGTAGATAGGGTAGAAATAAGAAAATTTATGTAGAAGGTTTAATTTCCTTATCTGATTGAAAAGTTAAAAACTCTTCCTGATTCTGGCATTTTGATTCTGTAATTGAAACTCTGCACCTTAATACTAGTCTTGTTTCTGGTTCCGTTATAGTCTCAGACCCCATGAGGGTTACAACTCATCTGTTTGTGATAAGTTGGGGTTTGAAGGCATCTGTATTGGGCGTTAAGTTGACCATGAAGCATACATTCTGAGTTTTTATCATGCTTAGTTTCCTAAGAATCATTTGGTAATCTGATCTGTATCAGCAATCTGTAGATTCCTGAAAAGGATAGGAGTTTTTACTCAAAGTGTGAAATAGATTTCAAGTTGGGCATTTGTTTAGTGGGAGTGATTCTCTGAGTATTAATCTAATGTTGATTTCAGTCTTCGGGGTTGATACTTAGGAGTTATTCTCTTAAACCGATGTCTAATAAGAACCTAGCTTTAGTTTTAATTATACTTGCTTCTATCACTCGACTTTATCCTTCGACCTTTAGGCAGAAACTAATGGGTGTAAACAGGTGTTTGAGACATGTTATGTTTGATGGTTGCAAATGGATGCAAGTGGTTGCTAGTGATTGCTCGTGGATGCATATACACACACCAGGCACTAGATCAGCTCAAAAACACTCTCATACTGCATATGGATGTGTGTGCATTTTTTAAAAATTTTGTGGATGCAAAAAGGTTGACTCAGCACATGGATATTGCATATGAATGAATGGTTGTGCACTCATATAGAGATGATATGTATCAAATAAGGAAAATTGCATACATGTGGAACTCATGGCACTGACATAATTCGCATTAAGGAGGTCAACTGATTCAGCGGACCGCCTGATCTTTGCATTAGATAAGTACATATACACACACTCTTGCATAAGTTCATACAGCATTAGAAATCTTTTAAGGACAATGGTTGCTTGTGGATGATGGTTGAGTATATGGATGATTGGATGATAGGATGCATTCTTCTTAACTTGAAGATTTCGGGGACGAAATCCTTTAAGGAGGGGAGAATGTAACAACCCGTATTTTTATGACATGTTAAAACTGTAAATCAGGAAGAATTATTTTTTAAAGTTAGAATCAGGGGAAACGGGTTGCGCCATTACGTTCGTCTCGAAATTCTGCTTGGAAACGAGTCCGAGTTTTTGAGAAACAGGGTCCGTATGAGGGAGATATGACCATCCGAAATTTCAGGAATTTTCAGAATCGAAAACAGCTCGAAATTCGAATTCAAAACCCAGCGCAGACTGGGCGGGAATTTTCCCGCCCAGGACCAGGTCGATCTAGGGTTCGACACTATGGTCGACCTCCCAGGGACCAGGTCGACCCTATGGTCGACCTGGGGGTCGACCTGGTGACAAAACCCAGTTTTGAGCCTGGGTTCATTCTGCTGTATTTGGTCACGTTTTCAGTCTAGATTCGCCCGCCTAATCCTATATGAACAGCCCCGTAGCCCCATTCTCTTTACACCATTCTTCTCTCCTTATGCTGCCTCTGAAATAATAGAAATAAATAAGATAATGGCGTCGCTACTCTGTTTGGATCAAAACAAGAACTAGTGCATTTTCTTCCAAATCTGAATAAGATTAAAAGAGAACAACTGCAACTCTTCTTCTATAATCCAACCAAGGCAGGTGCAGTTATTTTCCAATATGAAATTTAATCATGATCTTGACATAATTATAAAACTGAATCTAAGACTAGGCCCTTTTTCTATTTATCAGATCTGTTCCTCTGTCTTATTATTCTGTTTGTTCTGTATTTCTTCCTCCTTTCTTTCTTTTTTTGTTTGATAGCCAGGCTACCACGAGCCTGAGCCAAGTCTCATAAGAGACGAACGCATAAACGCAAAATTTGGGAAGAATATTGAATGAGGCATAATTGGGCAAAATCGATTTGTAACTAATTTGAGGACACAACGCATGTTGTAAATCTGGACATAAATTTGACACATATTGCATAAGATGATCTGTAACTTGGAAGAAGAGGATTATAGTGACTTAGAACATAAAGGAAATATTTCATAATTTAAGATCTGGATCTGGGCATATTAAGTCTGATAGTTTGTCACTTGGATGTAGGAGAATTAATTTGCATATGACTTAGGTGTCAAAAAACCTATATTAAGATTTGATGACTATTAAGTGTGAATACACCTAAGTAAGGGGTTTTTTTTGGATATGTGACATGCATTGTAATCAATGGCTATATTTGGTATAATTTATATGTGAATCACGATTAGGGTTTTTGGAGAATATTCTGAACTATGCAAGTTTAACTAGAATTTGGTACAATATGGTAGATTATGACCATAATTTGGGCATATAAGTTTAGGCTTACTTTATGATTTAGGCAAGATATGTGAATAGGACTTTAAGGAATGTTTAAATCGGTTAAAACTGTTATCTGCTTAATATGTTAAATTTGCCTAATCTGCTAAATTTAATCTGTTGAATTGCTTAAACTGTTAAATATGTTGATCCGCCTAATCTGCTAATTATTCCTAATCTGCTAAATCTGTTGAGTTGCTTAATCTGCTAAATCTGTTGAACCTCCTGAGCTGCTAAATCTGTTGAAAAGCTGAATGATTGTTGTGTACGAAAATCCATAGGCTCGATCTAAGATTGAGTAAAACATGATTAATTTGATTAATCTGCTATGACTTGAAAAGAAGCCAAATCTGTTAAATTGACAGAATTGGTCTGATAGTTGTATAATCTGTAATGGAATAAACTGGTAATAATAAAAATGCTGAGACACGAGGTTTGACTCATGTTTGCGGTAGAAGCCTGCCCGGACCCAACCGGCTTTCCCTTGCCTTCCTCATGTAAGAGCGCCATGTCCACTAACCTTTCGTAAGTGCCCCCATAGGTATATGGGTCATAGCCAAGTTGTGAAGTGGCTCATTCAATCCCTTGACAAAACAGAGAGCCTTCTTATGAGGAGTATTCACTAAGTCCGGTCCAAATCGGGCCAGCTGATTGAATTGATTGACGTACTCCTTGACCGTCATACTTCTTTGCTTAAGAGATAAGAACTTTTCCAACTGTAAACTTCGTTCATCTTTTGAGAGGAATTTCATCTCAAACCTTATCCTGAAATCCATCCATATGTCAACGGATCTTTCAGCGATAGTGACTTCCCACCAATAGGAAGCTTCGTCTTTGAGCAACCATACTTCCAACTGCACCTTCTGCCTATCATCCTCCTCGAAGATAACGAAAAAATCTTCAGTTTCTTTGAGCCAGTTCCTTGCTTCTACGAATGATTCAGTTCCCTTGAATTCCTTTCCACCCATGGCCCTAAAATCTCTACAGATCTTTGAGAAAGCATTTGCACGAGGAGGAGGAGGAGGAGGAAAAAGAGGAGGAGGAACCGCTGCAGCTAGAGGAGGAATATCTGCTGGGCCTATGTCGTTGGCCCTAGCCTCTAAGTACCTCCTGAACCAGCCAGGTATTGGCACACCCTCTGGAAGGTTAAGATTCCCATACATGCTGAAACGAAAAAGAAAAATTCAAAACGAAGGATAGAAAGATAGTGCATATGGCTTTGGGGATTATGCTTTTTTTTTAAAACAACACTTTTCCTTGTAAAATGCTTCTTTATATTTCTTTTTGAAAAATAGTTTTCAAAAATTCTTATCTGATCTAGTAAACCTTTTGCTCTGATACCAAGTGAAACACCCCACCTCCGTTAAGGTCACTCACAAAGGGAATGCCTTAACTTTGGTGGAGGTTTATGGGTACAAGATACAGAAAAATTTACAAGACAGATAAATTTAAGCAGCTGAAATTCAAACATTTATTGCATACGTAGTTTAATACAAAAGCATTACATCAAATTGTCTCAAATAACTTCCAAAACATTACAACATAATCTCTGTCTTGATTATTAAGTAAAGAGGCATAAACCAAAAGTAAAAATGCATAAATCCCCAAGGATAATGTCCAAGAGCCATAGCCAAGGTGAGAGAGAGTCCAAATCATACATCTACTTTCTTGAATCTTGCAAAGAGTTTGACTAAGATGGAGTATTTCCTCCCTGTGGACCTGGGGGGAAACAGAAGAAAAGAAGACGAAAGAAAAAGGGTCAGACAATAAGTCTAGTAAGTTCAATGGTTACTATTATTTAAACAAGGAAAGGGATCATGACAGTGATAACAGAACATAGGACAATACCCTAATATAAGATAAGAGGAACATGTGATCGCACCCATTACTATAGTCTCTGCACCTACTTAACCATTGTTTCAACCAGCCCACGTGTTTACAACAAACGACCCCCTTAAAGATCAGTTCTTACTCGCATGCATTCATGTCCTGTGTCATTCGGCCCCTGTTTGACTGTAGCTACTTGTGCTGGTCCCACCATGGGGTGTATCAGTCCCTCTGGTGGCAACCCGACACAATTCAAAATGCACAGTGTACACAACTGATGCCCAATGCCAGATATTTCCACTCCGGAGTATGTGCACGCCCATACTCCGTCGGAACCTACACTGGCCCACCAACCGCCGACGTTTTGACCGCTTATAATTCAGCCCAGTAATCGTGCCCCACCCTGCCTAGTTTCAGGGTACCATGATACATTTATGGGGGTTACCGCTGAAATGGGTCCACGTTACTAGGTTTTTTTAATCAACATGTTTATTTGGTTAAGTGTCCAAGTTTACCTAACCCAGCCCATTCGTTTTACTTAACATGTTGAATCGGTTAAGTGTTTTCCTAAGTTACTCAACCCTACCAATCCTGACTTAGCTTTAATTTATTAAAGCACCAACCACTCACATTAGACAGGTCTTGTTGTGCTCACTAGATGTGCCGGTCGGTTCCGGGACGATTTACACTACAACTCAGTCTAACCTCGGGTTCTTTTTGGGCTTGATGCACTAACCACCCACATTAGACAGGTCTTGTTGTGGTCACTGGATATGCCGGTTGGTTCCGGGCAGATTTACACCACAACTCAGTCTAACCTCGGGTTAGGCATATTCTTCTTTTCTAAATTCATATTTTTATATTTTTCTATATACGTCAAATTTCTTTATGTAAATTATTTTTTATTTACTCATGCCATAATTATCCTTCCAAATATTTCTCACAATAAATGGTATATCAAATATACCATTTTATGAACAAACCTATGCTATGAATTTTTCATGTTTTCCCATCGTTATCCCCGTAGAACGTACGTATGAATTACATAAAATGTTGGGCGAACAAATTAGCCCAAACCCATAAACAAAAAGGGGTAAAAATCAAGGAACATGACATAAACATAAAATAGCATACACTAAACTTATCACATGTAATTTGGCATAGATGTATCATTATCTCAACTAAACAGGTAAAGGTGAACTTGTGACTAAGTCATGAAAACTTGATATGGGTCTAACATGGAGGTTTAACACATAAACAAGATTTTAAACCACAATTTAACATACTAACTTATGTATGTCAAAAACATAAGAAAGCTACTCTAACCATTTTTAAATTGCAACTTAGCATGATAACTTATGTGTGTTAAACATAAGAGGATTGCAATTCCAACTTTTTACAACATAAATAGATTCAACTTGACATGGTTCTAGCTATTCATGAATGTTAATCTACATGTAAGCATGTGATTTAGATCCAAGACTTGCAAATAACCATCAAATTACAACATGACATGTTTCACCATTTTGTTGGCATAATAAGTTCTTTACCCCATCGTAACAGATTCCAATAACATACAATGTTGTAAATCACCCAAGCATATAGACATGAAATATACAACATGTTCATCGCCATAAGCATATAAACATGAAATATACAACATGTTCATCGCCATAAGCATATAGACATGATTAATCACAACGATATTTTAAGATAAACGAGAATCAAATCTTATACATAGGCATCATACTATATCCCAATTACAACAGTCATGATTTAAATCAAAAGAATGTTTAAATCTACTAACAACTAACTTACAAACTAAAAGAAATTCTTGCGTTCTGAAATCTGAATTCTGAAATTGGAGATGCGCGCCTTTGATGAAGATCGTTGAATTAAACGAGTTTTAATTTGATTCTTGATTCAAGTTCTTTAACTCATTTTTTTAATTAAAAATGGTGACGGCTACTCCAAGTCTTCTATTGACGGCATTTCAGTTCTAGGATTATATTTCTGTGTTTTTTAGGTTAGGCATTGAGTTGTTTATATAGAATTTCAGTTTGATTATAGCCGTCAAATGAATCTAGGGTTAATCACAGCCACTCATACCAGATCAGGACCCTAGTGACTCAGCAGCAAGTCATCAGTCGTTCAAATTTCAGATCCGGCTGGGGGCCAGGTCGACCCTAAGGTCGAGCCCCAGGACGACCTCTTAGGGTAGAGGTCGACACTAGGGTCGACCCCCTGGTGGACCTGCCTGGGCGGGAATTTTCCCGCCTAGCCTGCTTCTGGCTTCTGTTCGAATTTTGAATTCGTTTTCGAGCTGTTGGAATTTATTTGAATTTTTAAAACTTCTGGAGGCCATAACTTCTTCATATGAAGTCCAATTTATGCAAACTCGCACTCGATCTCAACCAAAATTCCGAGATGAACATAATGGCGTAACTTGTTTCCCTTAATTCTCACATTTTAAATTAAGTATTCTAGGATTTATTATTATAAGATTAATAGAAAATACAGGGTGTTACAGAAAGTTTCAGCGAATGCAATAGAGGCTACTATAGAAGAGGGCAACCTAGAGTTAGGCCCGCCCATGAATCGAATCAGTGTGATCCATGGAGGGACTCACCCTGCTGAAAACTTTCCTAGAGCCAGGAATTAATACATAAAGGAAACCATGGAGGGAATATTCTCCATTCGAGAATAACTGTAACACCCTGCATTTGTAAGATAATAAAATATAAGTAACTTAATTAAATAATTCTGGTCAAGATAGACACTTGGTTTGCGTAAAACAGACAACGTATGAAGAATTTATTACGCCTCGAAGTTTGTATACGTGCAAGAGAATTATATTATATATATATATATATGTGAAAATAAATAAAAATATAAAAAAATTCAAAACAGCGATCAGAAGATCCAAGAGCCGAACTGCCCTATTCTAGTCGACCCAGGGGTCGACCCGGGGTGTTTGGGGTCGACCCCCGGGGTTAACACCATAAGAGGGGGGTCATGCCCTATTTTGATGTGGGCAGAATTAATTTTTGTGAACATGGACTCGTTTCTTGACCAAATACTTTGCCGAACACCTATAAATAAGCATGTAGAGCCTACCCTAAGTCTCATATTTCTGTGACAACGCAGAAGCTCTGCCATTTCTCTTCCTCCTTAAATCTCTTTAGAAAATTTAAAATATTAGTTTGGGAAAATTTTGAATCTAGATTTGAAGGAAAAGGATGAAAATCAATTAGAAGATGTTCATATCTCTTATTGAAGTGAGGTAATTTTCTAGATCTGGTCTATTTCAATTCTCTTTTATTTCTTTCTTTTCTTTTTAGTAAAAATTGTAGATCCATGGTTGTTAGGTTCTGAATAAAATTAAGGATAAAACCAGGGAATGCTAGATCTGGGCCAGATCCAGGATTTGGAAAGCGTACGAGGTGAGTGGATTTAAGTTATATCAATTTAGATAATGATATATTATCGTTTAGTATTCCTCATTATCATGAAATACGAATTTGCCAGAATAATTAAAAGTGTTAATGTAACGACCCGAAAATTAGCGACCTTCATTATCCGATATACAACACACATCGAACATTAAGAGTCGAAAATACCAGATGGTTAATGAAAGAAATTAGAGGGTGAGAATAGACAAGATAGAAACTTAGAATAGAAGAAGAAGAAGAAGAACATACAACATCAGAGCAAACACGAATCTCACAGCAGAATGAATAAATATATTTCATAACATAACTTGGAAATACAAATCTGAACTTAAATATACATATCATTTCGAAAGTCCAGCACTTACAACACAGTGGAAATAAACAATAGTATTTGTAAATCCCGACTACTTGACTGCCCGTACAAAATTGGGCACCCAAGAGTTTAGGGAAAACAAAACAAAATAAATTCTAGTTCAGTCATGGGACTGGTATGAGTAAAACAGTTTAAAACAGTTTGAGCCATTAAACGATATCTCATAAGACCACGCCGTATAACGGAATGGGATTTTCCCTTATGAGAATCCAAAATTGATCTTTATATCAAAACTCTCATGATATTATTATAATGTCTATCAATCACAATATAATAATCATCTAGCAGAAACGCTTTCATCTCACGTTCTACATATATATAGTATACAATCAAAACCGCAAGCACGTATTGGGTAATGGATTTCCAACTATGACAAGGTATGGAACCACCTTTCGCTAGTGTACCTCTAGATAGGAATACACTGGGTTCAACAAGAACATCTTGCAACCCGGCCATACATGACCGACCACTCATTTCGCTTGAGTGTATCGAATGTATATCACCAACGGTTGGGATCAGCAACAGTTTCCCGAATGGGACAGCATCAACAATAGATTTTTAGAAGTAAATGAAACTCTAGATCAGGTGATTATACATCCTAATAGGTGCGACCTACATAGCCATGCTGCCTGCCCGATTTTTGTTATTTCCCGGTTGTGAGGCTAGAAGCTAAGCTTATCTCTGATAGATCACACATTTATTCACTTTGAATGTCACATCGTCATACCCGCAAAATCACAAATTGATTTCCCCAAAAATACTATGGGTATACAACTAAGAGAAACGAATTCCTCTACCACCAATCGTAACCACGTTTGAAGAGATCAACTTACGCGATTCTTTAGATATACTCTGTCGGACATCCGTCCATACAAGTTGTCCTGGGACTAGACAAACCGAAGGCACTATTCAATACAACCATCTTAGGCAATCTTTACCTAAGATTTATACAACAGCCCTTGCACTTTACTCCGTCTTCAATTTTCTTTGGCATATATGATTCGCAACGCTTATGCCAATACGGGGTGGTTCTTCGGATAATAATCCAACCGGTCTCTCCATATTAACAACGTTAAAAATGGTCAAAAACTTCGATAGTCGGTGAGTTAACTATCAAAGAAAAACAGGTATGCAAACAATGATATTATTTCCAGATGGAAATTATATCAATCAATCATCATTTAACATTTATCTCTCTATTTAACTTATTCATTTTTCATCTCCTATTTCTATATATTCAACCTTTCTCATTTTCTAAATTTAGAAAATATACATTATTTACAATGGAAAACGTTTCCATTTTTTGTTTTCTATATTAGAAAACATTTCTGATTCTTATTTGGAAAACATTTCCAAAGCTCCTTCATTTGGTTTAAACAGATGTTTAAATAAAACATCGCGACGCCAACTCAAAGCATTTACTAAATTAACTAAATTCACTTAACCATCATTCACGATCAAACCTTACCATTCCTTAGTTAAGAAGGAAGTCAATCAAGTTGGGGTATAATTACCTCTCAGACCTTAACTGAACAACGTTTTAACTTCGAAATAGTCAAAGTTTATCTTTTTAAACCTTTAACAACTTCCTTACGTAATTCTCCTTCGAATAAATCTCTACTCGATAACTCTTTCCTTCGAATAAACTATATTTAATAATCTCTCTTCTTCAAATAACCTATGTTCGAATAACTCGATTCAATTAACACTATTTGATTAACTCTAAATGATTAACTCTTATCAGTTAGCTCTATTTGATTAACTCAATTCAATTAACTCTATTGGATTAACTCCATTTGATTTACCCTACTGGATTAACTCTATTCAATTAACTCTAACTAATTTACTCTTATCAATTAACTCCTTTCGAATAAACTATATTCGATTAACTCCTTTTGAATAACTAATATTCGATTAACTTCTTTCGAATAACTAATATTCGATTAACTCCTTTCGAATAACTAATATTTGATTACTCTTTCGAATAACTAATATTCGATAACTCCTTTCGAATAGCTAAAATTCGATAACTCTTTTAATTCTATTCGAATAACTATATTCGATTAACTCCTTTAAATTCTGTTCGAATAAACTATATTCGATTTACTCCATTAAATTCTATTAGAATAAACTATATTCGATTAACTCCTTCCATTCTATTCGAATAAACTATATTCGATTTACTCTTTTCGAATAACCAATATTCGATAACTCTTCTTCGAATAAATTATATTCTAAAACTCTTATTCGAATAAATTATATTCGATAACTCTTCTTCGAATAAATTATATTCGATAACTCTTCTTGGAATAAATTATATTCGATAACTCTTCTTCGAATAAATTATATTCGATAACTCCTTTCCTTCAACTCTACTCGATTAAATAATATTAGATAACTTTATTTAATTAATCTATTGGTTAACTCTAACTCTAACTGGTTAACTTTAACTATAACTGGTTAACTCTGACTCTAACTGGTTAACTCTAACTGATCAACTCTAACAGGTCAACGCTAATTGATTAACCCTAACTAGTTAACTCTAACTCATTTATTCTATTCGATTAACTCTAATCAAATAACTAATCTTCGATTAACTCGTTTTGATTAACTCTTTTGAATTAACTCCTTTGAATCATTTCCTTTTGAATTATCTCTTTTTAATTATCTCCTTTGAATTATCTCCTTTGAATCATTTCCTTTTGAATTTGTTTACTTAACAAATAACTATTCCCTTTTCAATTCTATTTATTTAACAAATAAATATGTTAGCCTATTTTGTGAACTAGGCAACACAAAGTCAAGAAACCAGACATTGAAGAGCATTTTTAATTAGAAGACTTCGGTTCGGATTGGAGAAGACACTACAATCTAGATTGGATAGCTGCAGTTGTTCGGGTCGGGTCAGAGCAACATATCGGTTCGGGTCGGATAGAGTCCTCTGTTCGGATCGGTGAACTGCTGCTGAGGAAATTGGTAAGGTATATCTAATCGGATCGGAGGGCAACATGATCTCAATTGGATCGGAAAGCCACCTGTTTGCCACGAAAATGGATCGGAGCGGAGTAGATTAGAGAAGAAGAGAGCGTTGCATCCAAGCCAATCCGGGTCGGATCGGATATCCCGATCCGAACCCCTTATCTGTGCGTCTCCGACCAGAGCCCATGTTCCATATTATTCTCCTGCAAAAGCGCCTGGATATCCGGACCGGCTGTGACCAGTTCCTACCCATAACGTCCGTTCCTTTGATGCGTTGTCAACATAATAGTTCATCCGAACCCGAAGATAGTGGGATGTACGACATGTGGCCCCGACCCGGATCAAGTTTCGAGCAAATTCACACCTATAAATACCCCGTCTGGAGACAAAGAGAAGGATCTTTTTGAGGCACTTTGAGAATTCAACTACCCCCATAATCCGAACTCCATTACTCCCGAAGAATCCAAATCTTCTTTCATTACTTGTTTTAATCTATTGAGTGAATATAAGTGAGTTGTGAGTGAAATCAAGTGACATTTACATTGTATTTGCAACTGAATCGTTGAATATAGTGAAAGATAAGTGGACGTAAGCATTTCTTCGCCGAACCACTATAAATCCTGTGTGTTCATTTTTATTTTTATCTCATCTTATTTGCTTTTAATCAATTTGGGTGTTAGAACCACTTTTGGGTCTAACATTTTGGTGCTTTCACTGAGAATCCTCATCTAAATTCTTTATTTTTCGGGATTTCTTTCTACTTTTTGGACCGTTGAGTTCAAAGAAGTTAATCCTTAAGTTTCTCCGCTTTTTTATATTTGTTGAAGTGATTGTCAAAGAGTCATGGTCAAAGGAAAAGGCAAAGAAGTTCAGTCTGTTCGAGGAAATGGAGCTGGCGAAGATCAGCAAAATGCGGTTGTAATAAGGTCTCGGGGGCAGAGTTCAGCAGCAGGAAGAACCAATGCAGGAAATCCGAGTCGCCAGCAGGGGGAAAACTCCAATCCGATCCGGGTAGGAGATTCTGAAGCAGTGCATTCCCCCAATCTGAACCGACCCGAGCAGCTTGCCACATACCGACCCGACCTCCTACCTCCGATCCGACCCGATGCTTGGTGAAGCTGGAACCTCTACTCGAGTCCCTACGAATGCTCCAATTCCAGCCACCAGGGTTGGTGACCAGGTCAATCCATCTGCGCCCATCACTCAAGGAGATTTCTCGCGCTTGCTTGACATGCTTGAGAGCACAAGGGAGGCTAAGAAGGTTCACGAGCAAACTAATCTCATGATGCAAGAAAATATGAGGCTCATGAGTCGGGAGATTAGTGAACTCCGTCGACAGAGAACTCCATCACCGGTTCGTCACACACCAGTGGATCAATCTTCATCTTCCGAGGAAGAGAGGCCCCGTAAACGAAGGCCACTCGAACGACCTCAGAACGTGGAGCAGCTGACATTTGGATCTTTGGGATCTCGTGAGGATATTGCACGAGCGCTAGGAAACAATGACCCCACTCGAGGGCAAAGACTCCAATCCCCTCCTCCCGAGATCGACCGGGAGCGCAGGGAACGGAATCGAGCAGAGGCAGCTCGAAGAAGAAGGGCGTCTCCTGAACAAGAGCCCAGAAGGAGCTCGGATACTAGGGCCAGGGAACCTGAGCGGCCCCTAACTAATGTTGATGTGCAGGCAATGGTTCGCCAGATCATGTCCGAGAGTCGGAACTATACAAATGAGGATTATGGCATCGAACGAAGCCATACTCCCTTCACCGATGATATCCTCGACTTCCAATTTCCCCGACGCTTTAACTTGCCACAGATGGACAAATACAACGGAAGGACTGATCCGGGACAGCATTTAATGCGGTACTCATGGCTCATGAATGCTGCTGCCGCCCCTGATGAAGTGAAGTGCAAAGCATTCCCAATCTACTTAGAAGATGTGGCGCTGTTCTGGTTTACCCGACTTCCTCCTCGTTCAATTTCGAATTACAAGGAATTAAGCGAGCGTTTCATGAACCAGTTCCGACTCCATACCCGAAAGTCCAAAAGTGTTATTGAATTGTCAAGAATCAAGCAGGCGCCATGAGAATCTTTAAGGGCATATCTTGATCGTTTTAACCAAGCCGTAACTGAGGTCAGTGACCCGCACGAGCCCACTATTCTGATGGCATTAAAGGAAGGAGTCGATCCTGAATCTGAGTTTGGAGACTACCTTTCTGGGAAAACACCCTCCACAAGGGAGATATTCTACGAAAAAGCCGATATTTATCTAAGACGAGAGGAGGCCAGGGCAAACCGAAAGAGAAAGTCTGAGACGGCTTCAAAGGAGAATGTGCAGAGTAATATCGCCGTGAAGCAGTCTGGGGAAAGTTCTGGCAAGGTTGAAGTAAATGTAGGAAACAAGGGTGGAAACAGCAATGCTGGAAGCGGGGGTAACAACAACAATAACCGTAATCCAAACGGTAACAGAAGAAACAGAAATAGGGGAAGTGACCCTAACAAAAGACCCCGATTCCAGAACTACGAGGATTATACACCATTGAACGACACTCTGGAAAATATTTACCTGGATACGTATAATGTGTTACAATACAAAAGACCGCCACCTCGTGATTCGACCGAGAAAGAAATGGCGACAGGGAAGTTTTGTTTGTTTCATGGAACTCACGGGCATTCAACTAATGAATGTCGGCATTTGAGGGATGTGATTGAGAAACTGTTGCGTGAAGGGAAGTTGGATGAGTACAGGTTGCCCCGAGGGAAAGGGGGCAAGGAGAGCAGGCTCCAAAACAGATTCTACCTACTCCCAAGCCTACAGCGCAGCAGAAAGGTAAAGGAATTGTTATCAACTCCATAGTAGGCGGACCTCACCCAGCAATCCGAAGTTTCAGATCAATGGATCAATATGTGAATGCTGCCAAGCATCTAGACGTGAATGAAGGTGATGATTTGGAAGATGTCACCCCCATAAAACAACAGAAGACCATGTTTGACGATGTGGTATTTCGAAGCCGAGACAATACTGGGATACAATCACCCACCAATGATCCGTTGGTTATTACTACCACCATTGGGCCGGCCTTGGTCCATAAGGTATTAGTAGACAACGGAAGTTCCGTTCATATTTTGTTCAAGAAGTCATTTGATCAGATGAAGCTTGAGTCCGAAGATCTGAAGCCTTGTGAAGGATGGATCAGAGGCTTCAACGGGGCGTCGACAGCTCCCATGGGATACATAGAGTTGCCCGTGACCCTGGGGCAAGGAGAACGTAGAAGAGTGCGAATGCTTCAGTTCGTAGTATTGGACGTAGATTCGCCTTATAACGCATTTTTGGGGAGACCTGCCCTCGCTGAATTTAGAGTTTGTATCGCCCCTTGGTGCCTGTTACTTAAGTTCCCAACCGAAGCCGGAACTGGAGTAATGAGAGGGGATCAGGTTTCCGGACGGGCCTGCTATGTGGCCGAGTTAAAGATGTTGATGAAAGGACTTAACGTTGAGAGTAAGGATGCCTCGTCTCCCTTAAAGGGGGACTCGGCATAGCAATTAGAGAGATTGACCCCGAGGGAGTTGCCCAAAGGAACGCCTGAAGACCTGGATCCCAGAAAAGACGAGGAACCAGAGGCTAGGAATGCAACTCCTAACGAAGCGACAGTGGAAATCCCCATTGATAAAGCTGATCCGACAAAAGTTTTGAAGATTGGTTCTCAATTGGATCCATGTCGAGCTAAAGAACTAACGGACTTCTTGAAGGCAAACTTAGACGTGTTCGCCTGGACCCATGCTGACATGTGTGGGATATCACCATCCATTATAAGTCACAAATTGAATGTAAATCCGAAGCATCCGCCTGTGAAGCAAAAGAGACGCATGCTGGGCCCAGAGAGGTCGGCTGCTCTCAAAGAGGAAGTAGAGAAGTTGAAGCAGAATGGATTTATTCGAGATTCGACATATCCCGACTGGATATCGAATCCCGTCTTGGTAAAGAAGCCAAACGGAAAGTGGCGGACTTGCATTGACTTTTCAGATTTAAATAAAGCTTGCCCGAAAGATAGTTTCCCACTTCCCAGGATTGACCAGCTTGTAGACTCGACAGCAGGTCATGAACTTCTCTCTTTCATGGACGCATATTCTGGATACAACCAAATTCCTATGCACGTACCAGACCAAGAACATACGAGCTTCATTACGAATTTGGGGTTATATTGTTATGTTGTAATGCCATTCGGATTAAAAAACGCTGGAGCTACTTATCAGCGCTTGGTAAACGGAATGTTTTATGATCAAATAGGAAAAACTATGGAAGTTTATGTGGATGATATGCTTGTCAAATCAAAGCATTCCTCCAGCCATACGCAAGACTTGGCGGAAATGTTTGGTATCCTGCGAAAGTACCGGATGAAATTGAATCCTCTGAAATGCTCATTTGGAGTGGCATCGGGAAAGTTCCTTGGCTTCATTGTGAGTTCCCGAGGAATTGAAATCAACCCTAGCCAGATTGCAGCGATTAGAAACATCGAAGAACCAAGGAGAATTAAAGACGTCCAAAGTCTTGCAGGGAAAGTAGCGGCGCTGAGTAGATTCATCTCCAAAGCCACAGATAAATGTGTTCCGTTTTTTGATTTGATAAAAAGGGGAAAGAAGAACTTCCAGCGGACTCCGGATTGTGTTGAGGCCTTTCAAAATCTGTTGGAACTGCTAGAGAAACCGCCGATTTTATCAAAGCCCGTAGATCACGAAGAATTATTTGTTTACTTGGCAGTCTCGGCTCACGCTGTCAGCACAGCCCTGGTTCGAGAAGAAGACAAAGTACAAAGGCCGGTGTATTATGTAAGTAAGAAATTAGCAGCGGCAGAGCGCAACTACCCAAAAATTGAGAAGCTTGCTTACAGCCTCCTGATCGCATCCCGAAAACTTCGTCACTATTTCCAAGCCCATCCAATAACCATATACACCGACCAGCCTTTAAGGCAGGTATTACAGAGGCCCGAAGCATCGGGAAGGTTGATCAAATGGAACATAGAACTAAGTCGGTTTGATTTGAATTTTCAACCACGAAAGTCAATCAGGGGGCAAGCTCTAGCAGACTTTATTGCGGAATTCACCATTCCAGAGGAGGAAATAATCAATGATAGAGTGGTTAAATCCGAGGATGAACTAAAGATGAATCCGTGGAAACTATATACAGATGGAGCCAAGAATGACCGAAGGTCCGGAGCTGGAATTGTCTTAGTCACTCCCGAGGGACGGTCGTTATATTACGCCCTGCGATTAGAATTTTCGGCAACTAACAATGACTCAGAATATGAAGCCCTGATCGCCGGGCTGAAGCTTGCTAAAGACCTCGGAGTAAAAATGATAGACATATTTTGTGATTCTAAAATTGTTGTTTGTCAAGTGCGAGAGGAATTCGTGGCTCGAGGACCTCGAATTATCGCCTACCTCAAGAAAGTGAAAGAGCTATTGAATAGCTTAGATCGGTACAACATAACACATATTCCCAGAGTTGAAAACCAGAAAGCGGATAGACTGGCAAAGCTGGCTAGTTCCGAAAATCCAGAAGAGACTGAAGTAATTCCAATTGAAACGTTGGAGTCGCCAAGCTTTGAGTCAATGGAAATTGAGTTCGCTTTTGAAGCAGAACCAGAGAAGGAGTCATGGATGACTCCAATTAAGAATTTCCTTAAGAATGAGACACTCCCATCGAAGAAGAGTGAGAAAAGAGCTGTAGTTCACAAAGCTACCAGATATGTCATACAAGATGATACTCTCTATAGGCAAGGATTTTCTATGCCCCTGTTACGATGTATAGCACACGACGACATCAAGCGTGTACTAAGAGAAGTACACGAAGGTGAGTGTGGAGATCATACAGGAGGTCAAACTTTAGCAAAGAAAATATTGCGGTACGGATACTTCTGGCCTACGATCAATAAAGATGCAGCTGATTATTCACGACACTGCGATAAGTGCCAGAGATTCGCCAAAATCCCCAGGGCACCGTCGACCCAGCTTAAATCAATGGTGAGTCCCTGGCCATTTGCCACATGGGGAATTGATATCATTGGAGTTCTACCAATTGCTAAAGGAGGAGCTAAGTATGCAATAGTAGCCGTGGACTATTTTACGAAGTGGGTGGAAGCTGAGCCCTTGACCAAAATCACAACAAGAAAGGTGATAAGTTTTGTGGTTAGAAATATTATATGTCGATTCGGGATCCCAAGGACGATTATAACTGACAACGGGACCCAATTTGATAGCACTGAATTCAGAAATTTTTGCCAAAAGTATAAGATAGACAAGCGATATACTGCAGTTGCTTATCCGCAATCGAATGGGCAAGTAGAGGCAATAAACAAAGTAATAAAATCCATCCTCAAGAAGCGATTAGAGCGTGCAAAGGCAAAGTGGGTTGATGAATTGCCCCTAGCTTTGTGGGCATATCGAACAACATTTAAAACGGCCACCGGTCATACCCCTTTCTCTCTCTCCTTTGGCTCAGAAGCTGTAATTCCAGTTGAACTAGAAGTTCCTTCCCACAGGGTGACATATTATGACCCGATGACAAATCGGGCACTTTTACTTGAGTCTCTTGATGAAGTCGAAGAGAAAAGGGACGAAGCAGATTTGCGTGCAGCAAGACATCGACGTCAGATGGCACGCTATTACGACAAAAAAGTTCGCCTCAGAACTTTTGAACCAGGAGATTTGGTGCTAAAGAGAGCCTTTCCATCCCTTCCTCACCTTGGTCCAAAATGGGAAGGACCCTTTGTCATTCAACGGAAACTTGAAAAAGGAACCTTCAAGTTAACGACCGTGGATGGCGAAGAAGTCCCCAAAGCATGGAACGCCCAACATTTAATGCGATATTTGGATTAAAAAACACTGTACTTTGTGTTATTTTTCTTATGAACTCTGTAATAAGGCACGACTTGCCTTGGGAAAATCTGACGATATGAATAAAGGACTATAAAGTGGATGTAGGCTACGACTTAGCTGAACCACTATAAAAATATTGTGTGTTATTTACCTATATGCACTATGTATATATACATTTGTTAATTATTCTGTTGTAGGTATGAAGTACAGGGTGACTCACAGCCTAAAAAGGTTGAAAACGGTTTAGACATAAAAAGAAGCACAACGACTATTTGTGCGATAAGACATAAAAGAATGAGAAAACGACATTCTTAACTCTAACTCTCCAGAGAGAGAGAGAGTATAAAAGCGTCTCCGACTGAGCGCTGAAAAAGAGATTCTATTCCTAACTCTAACTCTCCAGAGAGAGAGAGAGTATAAAAGCGTCTCCGACTGAGCGCTGAAAAAGAGATTCTCCTCCTAACTCTAACTCTCCAGAGAGAGAGAGAGAGTATAAAAGCGTCTCTGACTGAGCGCTGAGAAAGAAATCTTTCCCCGTTGAAAGACCGGGGAATAAACAGATGACTGAACTCGAACTCTAACTCTCAAGAGAAAGAGGGAGAGTATAAAAGAAATGCCAGAAAAAACGACAGGTAATGACGGCACAGGAAGTGCTATCCCGTCAGAAAATCGGGAGCTTTCAGATTGCTTGGTTAAGCATTGAATAACTTGTGGAAATTGACTGGGGACACTTATGTACACGCATATTTCCCCCCTCCACAACTTCGTTTCACAACTGTAGACATGCATAAATGCAGAACTACTAACAAACAAACATTGCAAAAAGTGAATTATTTTTATTTACAGATGAATGAATTTGTACAGGGAAATAGCTAAAAAAGAAAGTGCAGGAGCTGCTTTTGTAGCAGCAATTATTGGTTCACAAAGATGCTAAAAAGATACAGGGCAATCCACTATTTAGATTTGGAATGAGCCTTGGATTTCTTGGCAGCTTTCTCCGCATCCTTTGCTTCTTTCTCGGCTTCGGTCAAGATTCGTTTTGATTTCTTTTTCCCTGAAGATGCGGTACTGGAGCCAGTAGACTTCTTCCTGGAGGGCGGGGCATTGGAATCAAGAGAAGATTTTTTAGCAAGTTCTTCTGTAATAGATCTAGTTGAGAGCTTAACAACTAACCTTGAACCCGCATCCACAACTGCGAGGGGCTTGAGGACCTCAGGGTCTAGTCCTTCGGCCTTTAATTGCAAGCGCTTGTCTTGATCAGCCTTCATTGCCGCCAAGGTAACGTCATCAGCACTTTTTGACTCCCCGGTTATTGCGACTTCTGGTTCCTCTTCATGCCCCCCGTCTCCGCCATCGTCCTTTAAAGCCGCTATCATTTCTTCATCATGGGGAGTGGAGACCTTAGTTGGCTCACTTCCTTCTCCCAAGTCTATAAAAGCAGCCTTGTCTTCCCCTTTTTTGGCCCCATCTGCGGGCTTTGTCCCAGCGGCAGCTCCTTGAGCTACATCTGTCTTTTCGGATGATTCGACACCTACAGAATGAGAAGCAACAGTTATCAACTCAGGCGAAAACAATGGGTCTCTCATCGAATGTTCAATCACATAGCGAAAGGTAGTAATAGCTTTGGCAAATTGAGGAGAAAAGATGGGAATACCTTCCGAAGACTTCTCGGCGGGGGTGTCTACTACCTCTGGGGCTATTTCAGGAATAGGGGATAGTAGAGTTGTTCGGGGAATTCCCGGATTTTCGGGATTATACCCTTCTACTTCGGGAGTTGCAGGGGCAGAGGAAGAGGAACCAGCTTCGAGAATGGTTTTTTGTTTAGACTTCTGTCTCTCTTCTTCCATGGCCTCAGCAATAAGGCGGCGCCCTTCAGCTAGGCGCTCCGGTTCATCATCTCTCAAGTATTTCTCCATCAGTTTATCTTCATCGAGGGAATCGACCTTAAGTTCCTCTTTTTCCCACTCAACGATTTGATTCCATACTTGAACTAGAGTGGATGGATAGTCCTCGATCCAAGAAATGTTTCGACGACGAATAATGTGTGTGAAGAATTCAATCATTAGCTCGCCGAAGCCCTGAATATCAGCCTCCGCCTCTGATAGTTGCTTGCGGGTTTCCTCCGCAGATTTAATAGCGCACTCCACATTGCCCTCGGCCAGAGCAGCCCTGTTTTCTGCCTCCAACAACTTCGAAGCCAAGTCAGCATTCTTCTTTTCCAATTCAGCACTCCTCTTTGCTAACTCGGCGTTTTTCCGTTCAAGCTCAGCATAAGCAAGGCGTGTCTTAGCAGCTTCTGACTTGGCCTCGTCAGCTTGCTTTTTTAATTCAGAACGCTCCTGAGTATGAGATTCAAGCAAATCGTGATAACGCTTTTGCATGTCCTCGAATTGCTGTTTGAAATTAGAAGCTTCCATTTGAGCGACCGCTAGCTGAGCTTGAGTGTCTTCCAAATCTTTTCCTAGAGCTTTTAAGGCCTTAGCATCCTCCTCCGCGGTCTTTTGCATTGAATCAGTATTTGTGATTAGAGTGCGGATGATTCTAGAAAGATTGCGTGAATATTTGAACATTTCAGTATATTGTTTTTGCACCGCATCAATCTTTGCTTTGGCCTCATCTGCCCAATTAGACGAAATAGGTTCAAGGGAAGGTAGAAAAGTCAGAGTTTCGAAGTAGTGTTCGGGAAATTGCTCTTTCAAATATGCCCGCTTTATTGCAGTTCCCGCATCTGGTGGGGGAGGAGCGAGGATTGTCAATTCGGTGTCCCTTTGTGAGGAGGATTCGGTAGTTTCTTTGTCTGTCCTAGGTCGTTTAGTAGCAGGGACCTTTTGCTTACTTCGAGACCCGGTTTCCTTTGGAGGACTTTTCTCTCTGCTGCGTTTTTCATGGGAAGGGGTGGAGTCTTTGGATTGTGGTCTGTCCTCTTCCCTACGGTTTTGGTAACCTTTGTATTTCTCTTGTTCCGGCCTAACGGGTGAGCGAGAACGTGAGGGTCGAGAACGATAGGGATCATAAGGCCTCCTCTCATCCCTGCCACGATCATCCCGGCGGTCATACTCGACATCCTGAGGAGGATTGAACATGCTGCGACGAAGCTTTCTTATATCATAGTAGGATCGAGACATTGTACCTGCACGATAAAACGAACGAAATTTAGAATTAATGGATTCGCGAGGAAAGAGGTGCAATGAAGGTAAATGCTGTTATGTAAAGTGTATCCTAAGTGGTGTGTTTCCCCCCAACCAACCCGAGTCTGAAGCTAGACTAGTACGGGCAGGCTCTTTGGCCTTAGCGGGAGTGGTCTCTTCAGAAGAAGTGAAGACTAAAGGATCCTTCCTGAAATCCTCTGAAGTGTATATAGTCTCAGGTAAGGGAAGATCCCCCAAACCCTGAAATATTTGATCATCAGTGCTAGGGGCATCCCCCTCAGAAGCGTGAAGTGGTGACTCTTGGGAGGATTTTGACTTTTCTAGAGAAGTAGTTTCCTCAGGGGCAATATATCCTTCACGATGCTTTTCGGCCAGATTAGCCAATTCATCATCTTGCGTAGAAGATGGAGAAGGTGAAGTGTGAAGAGGCGCTGTAGGAATTCCTGAGCCTTCTCCTGTCTCTGGGACTACCTCCACTGGAGGAATGTACGCGTATGGAACCGTCCCATGTCCAATGCTACGAAAAACAGACAACAGCCCATGAAAGGGAAGGTATTCGTCTTTAAGGGTTTCGTCGATAGTCAAGAATTTCTGATCGCCATTGAGGAGTCGGTGCATCCGGTCGAAAAGCACCTGGTCTGATATTTGTTTGGGATTGTCAACTGCAAACAAAAAGGAAAAACAAGTCAAGGTGATGATTCAAGTGTATAGAGCCCGGATTTAGAAAATCAGTGCTTTACTTGATTTTGTCCACCTCCTGGCGCATCCAGGCTGTCGCTTCACGTAGAACCATTCTAATCTGGAATCTCCAGCTTTACTGCTAAATGGTGCAGAGATTATCTTCCTTTTTGGAACTGATTCAAAGTAGCAGAAAGATGGAGTTTCTCGAGTCCGATGCTTGAAATTATAGAAAAAGTGAACGTCATCGAACGTGAGCTCTATGCCTAAGATTTCACGATATGCTATGTACAAGGTGTGCAGATAGGCATATGAATTGGGGTGCAATTGCATGGGGGCAATCCGCATTTGTCTTAAAAAATCAACAATGAATGGAGAGAATGGAGGAATGGCACCGACCATGCACATCAATCGAGTGACCGTCATATATCCTTCTGGAGGGTTGTGGGGACGGTCAGAGCGTGAGGGCACTAGGGTGTCCCTTTTCATTATTCCATACTTTAAGCAAATTCGAACAAGTCGATCGTTGTCGATTGTCGATTCTACGGAATCTGGAGGTGATTCCAATATAATGGCTGATTCAAATTCGTCAGGGGCTCGATCGTCACCGATCCCTCCTTCCTCCTCAAAACCCAGAGAAACCTCGTTCTCCGAAGACGCCTCGTTGCTTTCTCGATTTCCAACCCCGTAGTCTGGACCCTCACTGTCCCATTCTGGATCAGACGAAGAAGATATACCCTCAAGAGTGATTTTGTTAGAAGTTTCTGGGGCTTCTTTCCTCTCAGCTAGTCGGGAAGAGCGTCTGGGCCTCATTGTCATAGAACTATTGAAGAAGCAATAGCACGGATTAGAGTAAATTATCCCGTGCCCCCCTGTGTATGTGTGTGAACTAAAATGTGTGCAGCAAATGTGAGAAATGCAAAGTAAAAGTACAGCAATGTAAGACGAAACTTTGAAGAGAAAGTGATAGTCAGAGTAGTTCTTAATGTTCACTTATGTCCGCAAGGCACTATCCTAACTGTTCGTAAAGTTGGAAGTAATATCTTTTAAATAGTTGGACGAGAGTTTATGTTTTAAATTGAGTAGTGCTCGGTTCGGATGCAGACACCAGGTTCGGATCGGATGAACAAAGGCCCACACTCAGTAAGATATATCCGGATCGGTTCGGAGATTGACACCCGGAGCGGGTCGGATTAACTTGGATAACCAGACCCCTATTCTCTCTTTTGTTTTTCAACCGGGTCCGATCCGAGCGCATAAGTCTTGACCTTCATTGTATTCGCAAATCCGACCCGACCCGGTCAAGCGGTTTAAGACCCATTTCTTGGCCCTATTTCTCCGACCCGATCCGGCTCTGTAAATTTCCCTCTTTTCCTCTTTTCCTCCTACTGTTCCCCTACCCGAACCAACCTTCTTCAGTTTTCTTCCTCTTCCTCCTCTTAAATAGCGAACCCAACTCGAAATCCCAAGCTTTAATTAAAGTCGAGAGATTGAGCACTCAAGTGTCAATACTTTCCTCCAATGCTTCGAAATGGCGTCGATGTCTTAGACGACGAAGGCGGAGGAAGGAAGAAAGTGCAGTGATGGAATTATTCAATTACTTTGTTAAAGTCGTTCAAACTAACCGTGAATGTAAATTAAAAGCGATTATGGCAACAAGATTCAAGATTACAAGACTACCTATGTGTTTGATTCGAAGATGGAAGCGAAAATTTTGAAGTTTCTTGGAAAGGCTGGAGCTTCGATATGGAATCGGTTCGGATAAACGAAAACAATAAATGAAAGAAAAGAAGAAAGAAGAAGTGAATTTATATAAACAACAAGCTGACTATTCGTATTCCCGATCGGACCGGCTCGAAAAGCCCAATAACACAGCTTGGCCCACTGGTTCATCGCAGAGTACAGGAGGAAGGAGATCTGTTCGGGTCGGAACCCAAGCCAGAAATCCGTTCGGGACGGAATCCGAACCGAACAGGATGAAGTACTACAACTTAACGTGTGAATTCGAAGGGAAAGATGAAGCTTTTGCGCTGTGGCAGTCAAAGCATGCTCCGTTCCCCACAGAAGCATCCTTTGAGGGGGCAAAGTGTTAGCCTACTTTGTGAACTAGGCAACACAAAGTCAAGAAACCAGACATTGAAGAGCATTTTTAATTAGAAGACTTCGGTTCGGATTGGAGAAGACACTACAATCTAGATTGGATAGCTGCAGTTGTTCGGGTCGGGTCAGAGCAACATATCGGTTCGGGTCGGATAGAGTCCTCTGTTCGGATCGGTGAACTGCTGCTGAGGAAATTGGTAAGGTATATCTAATCGGATCGGAGGGCAACATGATCTCAATTGGATCGGAAAGCCACCTGTTTGCCACGAAAATGGATCGGAGCGGAGTAGATTAGAGAAGAAGAGAGCGTTGCATCCAAGCCAATCCGGGTCGGATCGGATATCCCGATTCGAACCCCTTATCTGTGCGTCTCCGACCAGAGCCCATGTTCCATATTATTCTCCTGCAAAAGCGCCTGGATATCCGGACCGGCTGTGACCAGTTCCTACCCATAACGTCCGTTCCTTTGATGCGTTGTCAACATAATAGTTCATCCGAACCCGAAGATAGTGGGATGTACGACATGTGGCCCCGACCCGGATCAAGTTTCGAGCAAATTCACACCTATAAATACCCCGTCTGGAGACAAAGAGAAGGATCTTTTTGAGGCACTTTGAGAATTCAACTACCCCCATAATCCGAACTCCATTACTCCCGAAGAATCCAAATCTTCTTTCATTACTTGTTTTAATCTATTGAGTGAATATAAGTGAGTTGTGAGTGAAGTCAAGTGACAATTACGTTGTATTTGCAACTGAATCGTTGAATATAGTGAAAGATAAGTGGACGTAGGCATTTCTTCGCCGAATCACTATAAATCCTGTGTGTTCATTTTTATTTTTATCTCATCTTATTTGCTTTTAATCAATTTGGGTGTTAGAACCACTTTTGGGTCTAACAAAATATTTCTTTTATCTTTTCTATTTATTTAACAAATAAATATTTCCTTTTCATCTTTCTATTTATTTAACAAATAAATATTCCTTTTATCCTTCTATTTATTTTCTAAATAAATATTTCCTTTTATCCTTCTATTTATTTCCTAAATAAATATTTCCTTCATACTTCTATTTATTTAACAAAAAAATAATTCTTTTCAATTCTATTTGTTTAACAAAAAAATATTCCTTTTCTATCTTTCTATTTTATTTGTAAATGGTTTACAAATATTTCTCTTTCTATTTTATTTGTAAATGGTTTACAAATATTTCTCTTTCTATTTTATTTGTAAATGGTTTACAAATATTTCTCTTTCTATTTTATTTGTAAATGGTTTACAAATATTTGTAAACCATTTACAAATATTTGTAAATGGTTTACAAATATTTCTCTTTCTATTTTATTTGTAAATGGTTTACAATTATTTCTCTTTCTATTTTTCTGACAAATATTTCCCTTTATACTTGTTTTACAAATATTTTTTCCTTATATTTTTTTTCACAAATAATTTCCTTTATATTTGTTTTACAAATATATTCTTTTAACTCTTTGATTTTATACTTATTTCCTTTTATAAAATCCTTTTCCTTTTATATAGAAAATCCATTGATTTTCTATAAATAATTTATTTTCATAATATACTTTAAAAATACCCTTTTTACATCCCAGGATTTTTCACGGTATTTAAAATACCAGTTAACATTGATCGATATCACTCAAACACACATAATCAACAACAGATTATATATCACATCATATATCACGATATATGAAACAAAATAGTATTATATATATTGAGGAACCCAGTTGGGTCCCTCCAACCTATTTCCCTGCATCACAGATGTAAAATCAATATAATTAACATCAATTACATTTTCATATGAATTATTCTGCTAAACAGAATCAATATATATTTAACGATTTATATATATATATATAATTTCAACCAACTGACTGGCAGTTCATCCAAACAGTTAACAAACAGCAATCAACAGATACTTATCAGTTCTAAGAATACATTATAAAATATAACTGTTCAGAGTTGGTGAGTTTTACTCACATTGGACGATCATCGTTAATAACGATAACCTTCTTTGATTCTGACAGACAATTTATTTTGCTATAAATTGTAACCGACTCCGATGGATGTCCAGTCAGTTCCATCGTGTAGTGTCCGTCCATACGATCCCAACGGGTCCTGTTTTGTTCGATTTCGTTTACGTATGAGTTAGATATGAATTAAAAAGTTAATACGCTATTTAAAATTAAAAATGGACTTAAACATTTTAAATGGGCTTACTTCCCTCCCGGCCCATCTTCCTTACGTTGAAAACCCGAACCCGCTTACACCCTTCTTCCCAAACGAGCTCCACAAATCTCAACGCACTGCACACGAACCATTACCGATTGTTCTAACTCCTCTCCCTCCTTGAATACTTCACGGAATATCACAGAACTCTCTCTAAGATTCACTACTTCAATTCCTACATCTAGCTATGCTAATCTTATTCAGTTCGATTCCCCATTCAAAAAAATGCGATCCCCGGTGAAAACCCACGGTAGCAATACCAGTACCGATTTTTTTTTGTCACTAGTTTTCCCCAAAATCATCCCACATGTGCGCCTTACACCCACCATCACCTCGTCATCAACCATTTTCCCACTCCTCGCCTCAAACGTCCTCGATTCCCAACCCTAGTCGTTGCGTCGTGCTCCAGACATGGTGCGAGTTGCACAAAACGGTTACCAGGATGTAGCGAATGATCCACTGATTCCATACATATACTTAAAATGATTTTAGGAATTTTATTGAGTTTTATTTTATTTTAAAAAGGATCGAAATCCTTTACAGAAAGGAAAACAAATGCGGCGCAAATGTTTGACCCTGGAAAAATGAGTCTAGGGTTTGAATGAATGAGGACCACTTATAGGATAGTTTTATTATGTGATAACCCCAAACTTCCACGGAATGAAAGTAAGGAATAATCATTTGGAATACAACATAAATACAATAATACAAATCACAGATACAACATAGCATAGGAAATTCATAGAGTAACAACATCATAGCAGCGGAAATATAATGTCATCAACCACATAAAGTCCACAGTCATATAATTCTAAATTACTACATCAAGTTTGCAGAAAAAGAAATAAGTTCCAACTCCAACTTAAACAACGTGAAATGAAACAAGTTTGATGTATGGAATAAAAAAAGAAAAATGCAATAGTAGCAAATGATAGATGTCTTCAAGCTCCAAGTCATCACCTCTCCACGAAAGCAAATCCAAGAAAGATAATAAGCAACTCCAAAGAAAAGACTCCAAGCAAAGAATGAACCTGTTAACTTGGCTGCCCGTGTAGAAAGTGGGGGCACCCGAGTTTGCAAAAAAGTGGAAACAAACAACGGGTCAGTCATGGGACTGGTGTGAGAATTCTTAATTAATTAATCACTATTAATAAGGCAAATCCAAAGACCACACCGCTAACGCGGAACGGGTTTACTCTAATGGATTGCCGTGCATAAAAGTGTCAGAACAAATAATAAGTAAATCGTAAAACAACGCTATGCTTTTGAGAAAAATTGAATCACCATAAGACCCAGGTCCCATCACACAATGCAACACAAACCAGAGGATAAGGTTTTACCTTATGGTGATTAAACATGCTAAATACGGCAAATACGAGTTTGATATTATTATTAGTATATTTCAAAACATTTCAAAATAAATGTATCAATCCTAGGACACATAGATACCATAATACTATGCTTCCATACTAGTAATACAATCAAATTCGTAGGTTCGTATCGGAACTTTGGATTTCCATCATGAGTCAAGGCTAGGGAGGAGCTCCTCACCGATTCGAGACACTCTAGCTAATGCCTCAGGATCCCCCGCAGTGAACCCTTGGATAGCTGCAGGGCCAGTCCACACATACAGCTTCGTGGATTAGTTATTCCTAAACACACGTTTCCCAGTCCTATAGGACCTATCATCCGAGGCGACTCATTCCATCATCCACATAAGTAAAATGTTGGTCCGTGTTAAAGCCTAATCACCACTTCTAGCTAGAAAGAAACGTGCTCCTCTCCTAGCGTTCCCTTCTCCCGTTTTAGACTCCGCCGGTGTGTGAGGCTCTCGAAGTCACGCTATACACAAAGCTATGCCTAAACAGGCTATGCTTTGATCATCCCACAAGGCCTTCTTTTCAACAAAGCCTTGATCACATGCATCTTAGCATGCCACATCGTCACTCCATATCGCACTACCAATCCTCTGCCGAAATATATGAAAGGGTGTTAAGCAAGAGAATAAGTTCTCCACCAACAAACATCCATACATTCGACAGAAGATTAATAACATGATATTTAATGGAGTACGATGTCAGACACACAATCCATTTATTAGCTTATGCTCTGGGTCTGAGCGAAAACCAAACCCGTGAAATCAACACGTACGTTTGGGCAATGACCATGACCCTTGAATTGGGAGCAAGTCAAATCAAGGCCTCGATCGTTGTCCGTTCGTGGGAAGATTTACGGTCTTCATACGCCATCTTCATACTTCAATTAACGTCGTTTGATTATTTGGAATGAGAGAACTCGGACTTTCCAAATAATCCTCGTATATATATATATTTTAAAATCCTTCGTATTTGCTGATATCATTTTATAATGATTACTTCCTATTTTAATTATTTAAAATAATTAAATTTTAATAACGACGCCTTAAGTCAATGGGCGACTATGGCATTGCATTCAACCATTTTTTATTCTTTACATTTCTCAGAATCTAACCGTTGGATCTTAACGCAATATATATCATTGGAAAGGTTTTTCCAAGACGGTCCTAATGGTTTCAATTTCAAGAAAATCCGACGGTCGGATCTTCTTGTATAGTCGTTTAAAGGTACGATTTCAAAATGCGAACTACCCCGCTCGATTCGCTTAATTTTAATTATATATATATATATATATATAATCGTTTAATCGTGATAACGTCGTTTGACTTAACCAACGCTCTAAACAACTACCGGTCCTTATTAAATTTTAGTTCCTTTGAAAATGAAGATAATATTATCGCATCCTAAATTCATTCTTTACTTACATTAAAAATGTGAATTCCATTCTTTTCATTTACATAAAAAAATGTAAATTTAATTCCTATGTAAATTCCTTTTTTCTATTTATGTGTAAAAATGTAAATTTTGATACATTGCAAAATCCTACTTTTAAATTACATATAAAAATGTAGATTTTAACCTCAATGTACATTCTCATCTTAATTAAAAAAATGTAACGTATATTTGCAGTGAATCCTATTCTAAATTTACATATAAAAATGTAAATTTAATTACAGTGCGAATTCTACTTCCTATTTACATTATAAAAATATGATTTTTAATTACAATGCAAACTCTACTCATATTTACATTGTAAAAAATATGATTTTTAATTACAATGCAAACTCTACTCATATTTACATTGTAAAAATATGATTTTTAATTACAATGCAAACTCTACTTCTTATTTACATTGTAAAAATATGATTTTTAATTACAATGCAAACTCTACTCATATTTACATTGTAAAAATATGATTTTTAATTACAGTGCAAACTCTACTCATATTTACATTGTAAAAATATGATTTTTAATTACAATGCAAACTTCCATTCTAATTACAGAGAAAAATGTATTTTTTATCCTATGGGGTAAATTCACATTTCAATTACATAGAAAAATGTAATTTTTATCATATGGTGTAAATTCACATTTCAATTACATAGAAAAATGTAATTTTTGTCATACGGTGTAAATTCACATTTCAATTACGTAGAAAAATGTAATTTTTATCATACGGTGTAAATTCACATTTCAATTACATAGAAAAATGTAATTTTTATCATACGGTGTAAATTCATATTTCAGTTACATAGAAAAATGTAATTTTTATCATACGGTGTAAATTCACATTTCAATTACATAGAAAAATGTAATTTTTATCATACGGTGTAAATTCACATTTCAATTACATAGAAAAATGTAATTTTTATCATACGCCATATTCCACTTTTTACTTATAATAAAAAGATTTGATCTTTTCATACCGCTAACAATTTCATTTCATATTTGCACATAAAAAAACCATGTAATTCGGACTTGCAATTTGATATCATAAAAGAAATACAATATGATGAGAATTATTAGATCTATATAGATCCGTATACACAACCACAGATCTAAAGCAAACATGACCAATCAAGCAAAACAACGTCAATAATTTTATCATGTCATAGATCTAATATATCCGCTATTCAACTGAATTAGATTTAATTATTTAAAATAGAATCTCACCTTGATTAAATCGGAATGAAAAACCCAAATAAATTCAGAAAATGGTCGCACTTGATTTCAGCAACCTCTATTTGTCGTCACGGTCTCGCAAAATCTGAAAATTTTCAGTTTGGAGTTCGTATGAGTTAATTATCAATTTTTGAATAAAATTTACTTTTAACAACTATAGTTGCCACAGCCAAAAGCGTGGCAAATTCTAAATTGAATTTCATACCTTAAATGTTCAAAACTTTGATTTTGATTTTCTAGAGCAAAAGGCCACGGTTTGCAGAACGGTTTGTTGGAGGTTGGAGTGCTAGGAGAGGGGGATCTTCAGCCAGAGGGGGGTGGGGTGCGGTTCGCCGAGGAGGAGGTGAGGGAGGCCGAACGGCGGCGGCGGCTTTGGGTGTATGGTGCGGCGGCTACGGTTGATGAGAGGTGGTGATTTGGGTATGGAATCGAAGAGCTCGGAATTCTCTTCGAAACGTGTATTTGTATGAAGATTTTCGTTGAGACACGAGGGAGAAATCAAAGAATGAAAATTGGAAGTGTAATGGGTTTTGTGCGGCTGAAATCATCGACGGTGAAGAAGAAGGTATGCTATTTATAAAATAATATTAGGTTTATCTAATTATTATTTAATTCTTAATTACCCAATAAAGGCCCGTTTAGTAACTTTCACCAATTTCAGCCCAACGACTGTCGTTCTTACCTATTAACCTCCATTCCGAACTCATCTGGCTATGTCTCGCAGGCCCAAATGATCGTCTTGGCCCCCGTTTCTCAGTTTTAAATTATAAATCATTTATTTTAATTTAACCGTACAAATAAATTTATCGGGGCTACAAATTAACTCAGAAAAATCCAAAAAAATTATTTTTGGCTTTCTTATGACGATACGGTCCTAACAAAATTTATTTCGTCGAATTCTGAGACTATTTGAAAAATGGCTATTTTTCAGTCAATTAATTTTGATCGAAATTGACAAAACACAGTTTCCTTTGCCACGCTCACATACTAGCTTCAAAAATCATGAAATTTGAAACCTAGCAATAATTTTACGTCCCGTATCCAACAAATGTGGTTTCGTCGAATTCCGAGGTCGTATGCAAAATGTCTATTTTCAAGGGCGATATATTCTCTATAGCGACCTTTCTGAAAATTCATTTGGCCATAACTTTTGCTTCCCGCTGTGAAACTTCGATTTTTCAGATTCGTTAGAAAGATATTCATTAATAGATTTAAATATTTTTTGTTTCACTAAAATCCTGTTTATTCTGCATCCTATGTGGCCAGTCAAAGTTCAGGTTTGACTTTTCAAACTACCGTCCTTTTCTAATTCCTTTTGTAATTAAATTAAATATATTCGCATTAAATTCAATCAAAATAAATTTCTAGTCATTTTTATTTAAAATAATTCATTTCAACTATTTAAAAACCTTTAAAATCTCTAAAATGAAAATTTTAAATTGGCCCCAAATTTCGGGTTGTTACAATCTCCCCCGCTTAAGAACTTTTCGTCCTCGAAAAGAAAAAAGGGGATAATAGAAGGGTAGGAACCAACATAAAGAATGGAAAATATTTTAAGCGTACCTCAAAATAAAATCTAATCGGAGATATCCACTCTGCATTTGGGATAGGCTTGTTTGATACTCTCCTCGGTTTCCCAAGTGCAGTCTCTAGGATCACCGCTCCATTGCACCTTGACTAGGTTGATACTTTTATTTCTCAGCTTACTAGTCTCCTTGCCAATAATTTTCAATGGTTCCCTTCTCACTACAAGGCTTGGGGTAATCTCCAAATCTTGCTGTGCTACTTCTTCCACAATCAGATCTGGATCATGGACATGCCTTCGAAGTTGAGATACATGGAATACATCGTGTAATCCAGGCAACTAGTCGGGCATCTGAATTCTATAGGCTAGGGTGCCAATCTTTTCAAGAATAGGGAAGGGGCCGATGAATTTAGGTGCTAATTTTCCTGTCTTTCCAAAACGGATTACACCTCGCATTGGAACAACTTTCAAATAGACATAGTCACCCACTTCAAAAGCCAACTCTCTTCTTCTTACATCTGCATAGCTCTTTTGTCTACTTTGGGCAGCCAATAGTCGCTTCTTAATAAAATCAACTTTGTCTGAAGCTTCTCGGACAATGTCTGGACCCAATACAAGCCGATTTCCTTTTTCAACCCAACACGCTGGCGATCTACATGGCCTACCATATAAGGCTTCGAATGGAGACATTTTCAAACTTGCTTGATAGCTATTGTTATATGAGAATTCAACTAAATGCAAGTGATCCTCCCAAGAACCTCCAAAATCGAGTATGCAAGCTCGCAATAGATCTTCAAGAACGCGATTCACTTGCTCAGTCTGGCCGTCAGTCTGAGGGTGATATGCGGTACTGAGATTTAACTTCGTTCCCAACTCATTTTGGAAAGCTTCCCAAAATTTGCTAGCAAAGATAGGATCACGGTCGCTAACAATGCTACTAGGAACTCTTTTTAAAACAAAAGATTATTATTTAATTTGAAAATGAAAATTTTCATTTAGATTATGATGAAAAGGAAAGATTTAGTTTTATTACCCATGTAGCCTGACGATTTCTTTGAAATAGATTTGCGCCAAAACTTTGAGCAGTTCTAGTGGACTTGACAGGTATGAAATGAGCGGATTTTGTGAAGCAATCCACGATCACCCATATGCTGTCATTTCCTTTCCTAGTATGAGGTAGACCATCTATAAAATCCATAGAGATTTGGTCCCACTTCCAATCTGGAACTTCCAAAGGTTGCAACAACCCCGCAAGCTTTTGTTGATCACTTTTTACTTGTTGGCATGTAGGACATCTACTCACATAAATGGATATATCCCTCTTCATAAATCTTTACCAAAATGTGCGCTTTAAGTCTTGATACATCTTGCTCACACCGGGATGGATGCAAAGCTTTGATTTGTGACCCTCATCCAAAACTTCCCTTATTAGGTCTTTGATATATGGAACACAAATCCGCCCTTGAAATCTAAGAATTCCCTTGCCATCTATTTGGAAGTTCGTGTTTTCACCCGCTTCAATTCTCTTGATCATTATCTGAATGAATTTATCATCCTTTTGAAGAGGAGAAATTTTATCAATCAAAGAAGGGGTAACGATGAGGCTTTCGACAATGACGTCCTTTCTACTAAGCGCGTCCGCCACAACATTGGCTTTCCCCGGCGTATATAAGATGTCAATATCGTATGCCGCCATAAATTCTAGCCATCGTTGTTGCCTTAAATTCAGATCCTTTTGATCGACGAGATATTTCAAAGATTGATGGTCTGTGAATAATTCAAATTTTTTGCCCAAAAGATCATGTCTCCAAATTTTTAAAGCAAAGACTACGGCCAACAACTCTAAGTCATGGACACGATAATTTTTCTCATGCGGCTTTAATTGACGACTTGCATAGGCAACAACCTTGCCCCTTTGCATCAGTACTGCTCCAAGACCACCACTTTGAGAAGCATCCGTATAAACTTTTAAGTCTTGGTTGCCATCGATGATGGTTAGTATAGGTGCAGTGGTCAAAATCACTTTTAGCTTTTGGAATGCCTCCTCACAATCCGATGTCCAATTGAACTTGGTATGCTTCTTGGTGAGCTTTGTTAATAGGCTAGACAGCTTAGCGAAGTCTTTGACAAACTTCCTGTAATATCCAGCCGATCCTAGGAAGCTTCTTACTTCAGTGGGTGTACTGGGCTGCTTCCAATCTCGAATGGCGGCAATTTTACTTGGGTCAACAACAATTCCTTCCTTTGACACAACATGGCCCAAGAATTTTACTTCCTCTTGCCAAAATGTGCATTTGGAAAATTTTGCTTTTAGAACATTTCTTCGCAGAATCTCCAACACTTCCCTTAAATGCCCTTCATGCTCCTCCTTAGTTTTAGAATAGATTAGAATATCATCAATGAAGACTATGACGAATTTATTTAGGACCTCATGGAAGACCCTATTCATCAAGCCAACAAAGTAGGCTGGGGCATTGCATAGACCGAACGGCATCACTAACCATTCGTAGAATATGTCAGGACCTCTGAAGGCGGTCAAAGGTATGCATTCTTCGGCTATGCGGAGTTGATGGAAACCTGTGGCTAGGTCCATCTTCGAAAACACCTTGGCTCCATTCAATTGGTCCATTAAATCATCTATGCGAGGCAAGGGGTATTTGTTCTTCAATATTTGCTTGTTAAGATCGCGGTAATCAACACAGAGTCTTAGAGTACCGTCGGATTTGGGGACAAACACCACATCTGCACCCCAATTAGAAAATCTAGGTCGGATGAGTCCTTTCCACAGGAGCTGCTTAGTTTGGGTTTGCAATTCTTCCTTTTCTTTAGGGGTCATCCTTCTAATAGCATGAACTACAGGTCTTGCATTTGGAACGAGAACAATCCTGAAATCGATTTCCCTTCGCGGGGGTAGGCTGTCTACTTCTTCAAATACATCCGCGTAATTTTTGACCACGGGAATATTTTCTAAAGATATAGGAGTGATCTCCAGGGAAGACAAAAATGCCTTTCTATCAGATTTTGGCCCGTGGCAAGGTATAGTAACAGTGTTCTCGAATCCTGTTTTCACCTTTACCACTCTTTCTGAGCATAGCACTTCAGCGTCATATTGCGTGAGCCAGTCCAGACCAAGGATGATATCAAACTCGGAAAAATTCATAATGATCCAGTTAAATGGAAATTGGAAATAGGAGTAGGATACAGGCACTTTACAAAATAAATCTAGAGTAGTAGAACCTCCTACAGGGTTATGAATATAAATTGGTTCTTTAGGACTTCTTTGTTTTAGTTTCAATTTCTGGACCGTGTTGCTAGAAATAAAACTTCTGGATGCACCCGTATCAAACAAGGCAGTAGCAGGAATGTTTTTAACAGAAATGGTACCATCTAAAACATCAGGCTTACCTGCTCCTTCGGAAGAAGTAGGAGCGGAAGAAGATGGTGCACTTGCCCCCTCATACACATGTGCAATCTGCGCTCCTTTCAACAGTGGACAATTAGGCTTGATATGACCCTTCTTGTAACAGTTATAGCATTCCTTGGTGTCGTTGCTTCGGGCCTTCTTTGGATTTCTGCATTCCTTGCTATAGTGTCCATACTTCTGGAAGTTGTAGCATTGCACCTTAGATTTATCATGAGTCTTAGCAGCTCCAGAACTACTTCCTTCCGTCTTCTTCTCTGTTTGCTTCCTTTTATTATTGGCCAAGCTCCTTTCTTTGTCTTGTTGGGAATTCTTCTTATCATTCTCCTCATATCGACAAGCAAACTCCACCAACCTATTGAAAGAGATGTCGATGTGGGCAGTGACTCTATCAATATATTTTCTTGCAAGCCCATTTATGAACCTCTTGTTCTTCTGAAAGTCATCCTGAATCAATTCAGGGTCATAGCGGGAGAGATCTTCAAATCTTCGTATATATTCTGAGATGGTCTTGTCGCCTTGCTTTAGATTGGCGAACTCGTCGTGGAGTCTTTCTACCTCCTATCTTGGAATGTATTTGTCATTGAAAAGCTCCTTAAACCTTGTCTAAGTCATATTGTCTGCAATCCCTCCAACCGTGACTGTGTCCCACCAGTTTTGAGCTTCCTCCTGTAGCAGCCATGAAGCCACTAATATTTTCCTTTGATCCTCCAGCTCTAATCCAACAAAAATCTTTTCGCAGTTCCTCAGCTAAGCTTGAGCTTGTGTCACAGTTTCAGTACCCTTGAATGGCACTCCTCTTAGGTTTTTGAACTTCTTCGCCACCTTATCCAAATCAAAGGGCTGCGGTGGTGGTGGTGGCTGTTGAACCGTGGCCTCCTCAGTTTCAGCAATATTTTGCCTCCATGCTCTAGCTCTAGCGGCAGCTGTACTCATTTCTAGTTAGTTCTGTACGATCAAGGAAAGAGTCAGAACAACTATAATGGTGATTTGAAGAAATGATAAGGATAAAAGGTCGGATGAAAAGATGATGGTAGAATGACTGACTATTATGTATTCACATGAAATGTTCGCTATAGAATATTGTGATTCTATGTAAACGAATTGTCACAAATATGTTATATTCCAAAGCTAAGTTTAACCAAAGCTCTGATACCAACTGTGATAACCCCAAACTTCCACGGAATGAAAGTAAGGAATAATCATTTGGAATACAACATAAATACAATAATACAAATCACAGATACAACATAGCATAGGAATTTCATAGAGTAACAACATCATAGCAGCGAAAATATAATGTCATCAACCACAGAAAGTCCACAGTCACATAATTTTAAATTATTACATCAAGTTTGCAGAAAAAGAAATATGAAATGAAACAAGTTTGATGTCTGGAATAAAAAAAAGAAAAATGCAATAGTAGCAAATGATAGATGTCTTCAAGCTCCAAGTCATCACCTCTCCACGAAAGCAAATCCAAGAAAGATAATAAGCAACTCCAAAGAAAAGACCCCAAGCAAAGAATGAACCTGTTACTTGGCTGCCCGTGTAGAAAGGGGGGGCACCCGAGTTTGCAAAAAACTGGAAACAAACAACGGGTCAGTCGCGGGACTGGTGTGAGAATTCTTAATTAATTAATCACTATTAATAAGGCAAATCCAAAGACCACGCCGCTAACGCGGAACGGGTTTACTCTAATGGATTGCCGTGCATAAAAGTGTCAGAACAAATAATAAGTAAATCGTAAAATAACGCTATGCCTTTGAGAAAAATGGAATCACCATAAGACCCAGGTCCCATCACACAATGCAATACAAACCAGAGGATAGGGTTTTACCTTATGGTGATTAAACATGCTAAATACGAAAAATACGAATTTGATATTATTATTAGTATATATCAAAACATTTCAAAATAAATGTATCAATCCTAGGGCACATAGATACCATAATACTATGCTTCCATACTAGTAATACAATCAAATTCGTAGGTTCGTATTGGAAGTTTGGATTTCCATCATGAGTCAAGGCTAGGGAGGAGCTCCTCACAGATTCGAGACACTCTAGCTAATGCCTCAGGATCCCCCGCAATGAACCCTTGGATAGCTGCAGGGCCGGTCAACACATACAGCTTCGTGGATTAGTTATTCCTAAACACACGTTTCCCAGTCCGATAGGACCTATCATCCGAGGCGCCTCATTCCATCATCCACATAAGTAAAATGTTGGGCCCTGTTAAAGCCCAATCACCACTTCTAGATAGAAAGAAACGTGTTGCTCTCCCTGCGTTCCCTTCTCCCGTTTTAGACTCCGCCGGTGTGTGAGGCTCTCGAAGTCACGCTATACACAAAGCTATGCCTAAACAGGCTATGCTTTGATCATCCCACAAGGCCTGCTTTTCAACAAAGCCTTGATCACATGCATCTTAGCATGCCACATCGTCGCTCCATATCGCACTACCAATCTTTTGCCGAAATATATGAAAGGGTGTTAAGCAAGAGAATAAATTCTCCGCCACCAAACATCCATACATTCGACAGAAGATTAATAACATGATATTTAATGGAGTACGATGTCAGACACAAATTCCATTTATTACTTATGCTCTGGGTCTGAGCGAAAACCAAACCCGTGAAATCAACACGTACGTTTGGGCAATGACCATGACCCTTTGTAACAACCCGTATTTTGAATAACATGTTATAACATAAAACAAGGCAGAATTAAATATTAGAATCTGAATCAACGGAAACGGGCTGTGCCATTGTGTTCGTCTCGGAAAAATACGCGAAATAGAGTCCGAAATTTTGTAAATCGGAGTCCGTATGACCAAGAAAAAGCCCGACGATGTTTTCAGAATTCCAAGGCCCGAAAACAGTTCAAATTCGAATTCAGATTCGAATTCAAACCAAAACAGATAGGGGGGATTTTTCCCGCCCAGGAAGGGTCGACACAGGGGTCGACACCAGTGTCGACCCCCCCCAATGGGTCGACACCCATGTCGACCCAGGGGTCGACCCCTTCCCCTGGGTGGCCAAGTGGCCTGGTGCGCCTACTTTGAGTTTGGGTCAGGTCTGGTGGCAAATGACGGGATTTGATAGCTTGGATTGGATCTAGGGTTAATCCTATGGATAATACTATCCTAATATTCTATAAAAAGGCCCCTAAGCCTAGCCTAAATCATCATTATTCAACCCTACAACTAAACTATGCCAAATTTGTTCCTCTCATGGCCTCCACCCTCATGCTAAAATTTCTAAGTTTATTTATATGAGAGATTTTGAGTTCATACAAGTGTCTTCAAGCTTGTATGAGTGTTCTTAGTTTGCATTCAAGTCAAGTTGCAACATTTCTATTACAAAGCAAGGGTTTTTATTGATTTGGCTCAAGGGTTTTTCATTTGGAGCTTTCATATTTGGGTTTTTGGTGATTGCATAAGGGCTTCGTCTCAATCTTTATAATAAATATTCATTTGTGTCTTCATAGCATTGTAATCCCTGTTCTACTTTCTTTTTGAACTATAAAGTTAAATGAATGATGCAAGTTTGGTTTGATCATTATGGTATGCAAGTTTGGTTTGATCATTATGATATGCAAGTTTGGTTGACCATTATGTTATGCAAGTTGGTTTAATCATTATGTATGACACATGTTGCTATGATATGCAAGTTTGGGTTGATCATTATACACATGTTATCATGTTATGCAAGTTAAACTTTAGTTTGTGAGCTTAAAGCTTCAAGCTTTATATCAAAGGTTGCATTTTGGCAACATGGAAGTTATCATATCCCTTATGATAACTTGCATGTGAGGCTAAATGCGAACTTCTAGCAACTTCTACATGTCATTTATCACCATGTATCACTTATATGCTAAGTTTGGTTTTATGCATACTTTTGAAGCCTAATAATACAATATGCAAGTATATGAACATATGTACATTTCATATGCCACCATGTTAAACTTGTGGCTTCAACCCCTTTTTGTCATGATTATGCCAAGTCCCCTATTTTATCCTTTATGCGTTGTTGCGATTATGTAAACGATGGGATTACATTGGGGTTGGGTAACATTATGACATGAACATGGTTTTTATAACATGACATGATATGTTAGCTTGTAAGTATGTTTTGGAAACATAATGGACATGACACTTAGAAAATATAAGTGTGGCCAACTCGAGGTTGGGTTGAGTTTGTAGCATAAATCTATCCGGACCCGCCCGGCTTAACTAGTGGCTACAAACAATAGGACCCAATGTGAGAAGTTGGTCATGTTGTGCTCGAACCCGAGGTTAGACCAAGTTGTGGTGTAAAGCTACCCGGACCCGCCCGGCTTAACTAGTAACCACAACAAGGTCTAATGTGAGAGGTTAAAGCACATTAAGTTAATTAATGCCTCCTGATTAGGGTTAAGTCATAGTCCACTTAATACTTAACCAATTTGGGCTTGATGGGTTAATCGGGGTTAAGTCATGAACCTTGGGTACACTTAACCAATTTAATCCACGTTTGGATCGGGTTAACCACATTTAACCCGTTAAGAAACCCTAGTTGCGTGGTCCTTTTCAGCAGTAACCCTCTTGATAGTATCATGATACCCTAGGGACTAGGCTATGGTGGGGCACGATTACTGGGCTGACATGTAAGCGACCAAAACGACGGCTGAGTGGGTACGCCGGTGTGGGTCCAGGCGGACTATGGTCGTGCACATAGTCCGGAGTTGGAAAATCAGGCACGGGTACCAGTAGATCTAGACTGTGCATGCTTGATTTGTGTCAGAGGTTGACACCCTAGTACGTGATACACCCTAGGGTGGACCTAGCGCAGTTTAACTACATTTCATGTTTGGGCCGTATGACACCGACACTTGACGAGTTAGGCTTATAGGGAGCCGATCAACTAGACCGTGTAGTTGGACCTTGATTTAGGTCACCTCATGATATTGGGCCAAGCTTGGGCCAAGGGATCAATCCTTGTTTTTACTTGACATGTTAGAATGCTAGTACACCCGTGGTGCAAAACTTAACCTTGATTATGCGATGACACCTTTATCTATCTTGTTAGTTAATCATCATGCCAGTATGTTGTTATCGTTATGTTCATCTCAACTTCTCATGCCAGTTAACTTTACTAGTTCATGGACTGATAGTAGTTAGGGTTTACCAGTCTTTTTGACTGACTTGTTTTCTTTCGCCTCTTTTCTTCCGTTTCCCCCTCCCCTCTAGGTCCTCAGGGTGGGAACATTGGAGCTTAGCTTGGATCTTTATAGCTTGCTTACTGGATTTGCTCATGTACGGTTTTGGACATTGAGCTAGCTATGGTTTATCACTTCACTTTGGGGATAGTACTTTATGTATTTCAGTTTTTCAGTTTATGCTTTTCTCTAAACTTTGTTTGTTGGAAAATAATGACCGAGTACTTTGTTTTAACTTGACTATGGTTTTGAAATGCTAGTTTTATCCGCTGCTTTATCTACTCTGTTTTACTTATATTTTTTGTCTTGTGATATCTGCATGCATGTTTACCTCGTTTAACGCCCCTCCAAAGCTAGTGTCCTTGCTAGAGTGACACTGGCGGAGGTGGGGTGTTACATTTGATATCAGAGCATAAGGTTTACAAGATTTGAGCAAAAGTGTTTTTAAAACTTACCTTTTGAAAAACTATTTTCAAAACCAATTAAGTATTTTCCAAGAAAAGTCTAGTTATTTTAAAAGGCTATTCCCCAAAAGCCATTAGCACTATCCTTCGTTTCTTCGTTCTGAATCTATATATCTTTTTCTTCGTTTCAGTATGGCTGATCTTAACCTTCCCGAGGGAGTGACCATTCCCGGATGGTTCCGGAGGTACCTGGAAGCTAGAGGCAACGATGCGGGACAAGCAAATACCCCCACCATAACTGAGTTTCCTGTAACACCCCGAATTTTAGTTAATACTAAAATTCACTAATTGCAGAATAAATAATCTCAAATGTGAGAATTGGGGGAAACGGGCTGCGTCATTGCGTTCGTCTCGGGAAAATACGCAGAATAGAGTCCGAAATTTTGTAAATCGAAGTCCGTATGGCCCAGTTATGGCCCAATGAAGTTGGCAGAAAAATCAAGTTAAAAAATGATTTAGAAATGCAAAACTATATTTCGAAATTGGAGCCAGCAGGGGGCCAGGCGGGAAATTTCCCGCCCTACCCATGTCGACAGGGCTGTCGACAGGCCTGTCGACTGGGGAGTCGACTTGCCTGTCGACTCGCCTGTCGACCTGGGCGCGGCGTCCAGAGAACCTGGGTGCACCAGGTTGGGTTTTAGGCTGGCTTGGAGGGCTGGGTTCTAGAGATTTCCTAAATCTAACGGACCTAATCTAACCTAGGGTTAATCTAAGGGCCTAAAACACTCACCTAATCTATAAATACACCCTAAAACCTACCCTAATCCATACTAAAAATAGTAATGATGGCCTCATGCCGCCAAAATCAAACTTGAGAGAGCCTCCACTAGTTTATGAAGGAAGTTGCAAGCTAATCACTCTCTAATCAATCTCTAATCATCACCATCTTCATATTTAGCAACTAATTCCACTTCATAAGTTTGCTAATCTTGGGTTTGGTGAGTTTCTATCACTTTAACATCAATTGCTAAAGTAAGTAGATTGGATGTAATGAGACTTATGGTCTTAAATGCGGATTCGTGAGTTTGAATCATTTGTAATGATATGCTACTCCATGTTTTCCTATGTTTATGCATATTTAATAAGTGGGTAAATGCATGTTTAATAAGTGGGTTTATGCATATCTAATAAGTGGGTTTATGCATGTTTAACAAGTGGGTTTATGCATGTTTAATAAGTGGGTTTATGCATATCTAATAAGTGGGTTTATGCATGTTTAACAAGTGAGTTATGCAAGTTCATATGCAAGTTATGTGTATGATGTTATGTAAGTTATGTGTAGGTTGCTATGCAAGTTCATATGCAAGTTATGTATATGCTTAAATGCAAGTTTAACATGATATGCAAGTTATGCATGCTTATGCAAGTATGTGAATGCTTATGCAAGTATGTGAATGCTTATGCAAGTATGTGAATGCTTATGCAAGAATGTGAATGCTTATGCAAGTTATGTGTATGCTTAAATGCATGTTTAACATGTTATGCAAGTTATGAGGATGCTTATATGCATGTTCAACATGTTATGCAAGATATGTGTATGATAATATGCAAGCTCATATGCAACATGTTATGCAAGTCATGTGTATGATAATATGCAAGTTTGGGTTAAATGTAGTTGGGTTAATATATGCTCATATATGCAAGTTGACATCCTCTTAACCCATGATAAAGTTATATGCTAAGATGTGGTTAAACCCATGATATTTGTGATGGATCTTCCCTTTATTATGTCATGAAATGAGAACGATTTACGTGGGGAACGATGGGGTTAATTAATATGTTAATAAAAGTATGATTGGGTATGATTAAGCATACCATAAAAATAAATTAACATAAGTGGGAATTTACCTATTGAGTTAGGTCTACCCCATGGGAATTTACCTATTGAGTTAGGTCTACCCATGTTATGAAAAATGTGTAATTAATTAGGGATAATTAATTATGGGGGTGATTAATTAGGTGTAATTAATCAACTAAGACACGAGGTTGGACCCTTTTGTAGCGGAAGTCTGCCCGGAACCGACCGGCCATCCAGCGGCTACAAATGATTGGCCCAATGTGAGAGGTCTTAGTCATAAATTAAATACGTGATTAAAGTAAAGACACGAGGTTAGACCCTTTTGATGACAGAAGTCTGCCCGGAACCAACCGGCATATCCAGCAGTCATAAAAGACGGTCTAATGTGGGAGGTCTTTATGAGGTCATGATCTTAATTAATTAATTAAGAAACACTTAACCATATTAGCATGTAGTGGGACATGAGGGGTTAAGTGGGTGCCTTGGGTGGCATGTGGAAATCTAGTGGTTGCCTTGGGTGGCAATAGAAAATACGATTAGAATACTTAACCAAAGTAGAAACATGTAATTAAACATGATTAAAGGGTTAAGTGGGATGCACTAGAAAAAGGGACAAGCTTAGGTGGGTAGCTTGTGGGGGCCCATTTCAACCAGTAACCCATATGTATCTTATTGGGCTCGACCCATGTCGAGGACGGGACACGCGTACTGGGCTTGACTATAAGAGGCCAAAACGGGTTAGCGGTGGCAACGCAAGTCCAACGGGTTTCATATGCGTGTGTGGACCCGGGCTGGTAGGTAAGACGTTGTTGCATCGTGTAGATATAAGCCGTGCACCGTTAGTATTGGGTTGCCACTTTAGGGGAGTGATACACCCCACTGTGGGACCGGCACGGGTATCTACGGTAGGGAGCCGATCATTGGGGAGTAGTGGGGTACACCTAGTGGAGATAGGGGCAGACGGCACCTATGTGGTCAGCTAGGGGTATATGGAACTACTAGTTATATCTTTCTTTTAAGTCCTTGGGTGGGATCAATCTTTGAGTAGGAATGACTGGTGTGGTGCAGTTAGTAATTATCCTTGGGTGGGTAGATACGTCTTTACAGTTATCTTAGTTTATCCTAAGTCTACCAAGCTGCTTAGTGTAGCCATTCATCCCCAGACATTACCGTAGGTCAAGTTTATGTCTTCTCTGGTTACTTTAATGATTGTATTGTTAAAGTTATAGGACTCGCTCAGACTTATGTCTGACCCCGTTGTTTTTATCTTTTTTTTTCCCAACCCTCAGGTCCTACGGTGGATCCTAGCAGTAGTGGAGCTTGACCGGATTGTTGTTCCAGTCTTTAGGAGCTTGGATAGATGTAAATCTCCAGTTACCCAGTTATCTTTTCTTTTGTCCTGGCTATTGTATGAGAGAGTGGGATTATGTACCTCTTTATTTTGATGGATATTGTACTTGACTTTTATTGTGGTTTTATGATGTAACCAGACATGTTTATTTCCGCTGTTATGAGATGATGTTGTAAATTTCAAGTACTATTTATATCTGTCTTGTTGTAATTTTTTTCTGTTCTATATTCACTAAAATACTCCACCGATGCTATGGCATTCCCTTAGAGAGTGACCATAGCGGGCGTGGGGTGTTACACGTGGTATCAGAGCAAAGGTTACCGGAACAGATAAAATTTTTAGAAAACTATTTTTCTAAAACATTTTTGGAAGAAATATTTTCAAAGACATGTCTTTTAAGAGAAAAGTTTTTGAAAGAAAAGCATAATCCCCAATAGCCATATCTATATCCTTCGAATTCTCCGTTTTGAATCTTTCCTTTTTCATTTCAGCATGGCTGAGGATCTTAACTTTCCGGAGGGTGTGACGGTACCAGTATGGTATAGGAGATTGATGGAGGCTAGGGCCACCACTGCGGGTCCAGCAAATGTTCCTCCACCAACCGTAGCACCCGATCTTCCTCCTCCCCCTCCTCCTCGCACGGATACTTTTGCTAAGACTTGCAAGGAATTTAAAGCTATGGGAGGGAAACCTTTTCAAGGATCTGAAACTTTTGTAGAGGCTAGAGATTGGCTTAAGGAGGTGGAAGAGTTGATAGATATCTTTGAGATGGAAGAAGGAAAGAAAGTCAAGTTAGCTGCTTGGTTAATGAAAGGAGAGGCCTCATTCTGGTGGGAGGTCACTAATGGAGAACGCCCCGTTGACTCTTGGGCGGATTTTAGGCAAAGATTTGTGGCAAAGTTTCTCTCAAGGGCGGAGGAAAACTTGTATATGGAAAGATTTTTGACTCTAAAGCAAGGAAATCTCTCGGTGAAGGAATATGTCAACAAGTTTAATCAATTGGCAAGGTTTGGCCTAGACATGGTGAATACACCGGAGAAGAAGGCTTTGAGGTTCGTCAAAGGCTTGAATGAACCAATGCATGGGTTGGCTATGACTCATATCCCTATGGGGGCCACCTTCGAGAAGCTAGTTGACATGGCACTCATGCATGAAGAAGAGAAGGGTCCCAATGTTAATAAGGCACCCGAGAAGAAGGGAGATCAAAAGAGACCTCAGCAACAACAGCAAAACAAAGGTGGGAAAGGAAATGGGGGCAAGGGCAAGAAGAAGAAGTGTTTCAATTGTGGGACACCTGGCCACCTAAGCAAGGATTGTCGCAAAAAGAAGAAGACTGGCTGCTTCCACTGTGGCGAAGCAGGGCATCTAGTGAAAGACTGTCCTAAGAAGGGGCAAAGGACGGGATCTACCTCAGGAGGACAGGTGCAAGCTCTTATGGCACCGAGTCAGGCTAGGGGGCAAGTACAGGCTCTCGCGGTTCCACCGATTCAGGAAAGAGGTAGAACTATCTCCGTTGAAAGTCTGGTTTTTCTATTTGATCATCCTGTCCGTACATTGTTTGATTCAGGCGCATCGCATTCGTTTATCTCATCATCATTAGTTGAGTCACTGCACTTAGACACCAGTCTTGTAGATGATCCCTTGGTTGTTTCAAACCCAATTGGGGGCTCCACTTATTTGTCCATGATATGTTTGGGTTTGAAGATTTCTATACTTAGCATTGAGTTTAGATGTGATGCTTTTGTGTTGGGCTTCACGGGCTATGGGTTGATTTTGGGCATGGACTGGTTATCCAGTAATGGTGCTGTTCTTGATTGCGAAAGGAGAGTTGTTAGGCTCATGACCCGCTTGGGTAACACTCTCGAGATCTCTTGTAATCCCATGGATTCTGTCATGCTAAGTTATCTTGAATCGCTTGACGCTTCGGTCGAGAGTTTGCAATCTGTTAGAGTAGTCCGGGAATACTCGGATGTGTTTGGGGAGGTGAAGGGCTTACCTCCGTAGCGGGAGATTGACTTCCGAATATATCTGGTGGATAATGCTAAACCTGTATCTTTACCAGTGCGCCACATGGCTCCTCGTGAGAGGAGGGAACTCCATAAGCAAGTAGGGGAGTTGCTTGAGAAGAAGTTCATAAGACGAAGTATATCGGAGTGGGGTGCTCCAGTAGTTTTTGCTACGAAGGCGGATGGGTCCCTCAGACTTTGTGTAGACTATAGAGAACTCAACAAGCTCACAAAGAAGAATAGACACCCATTGCCGAGGATTGATGATCTTTTCGATCAGTTGGTTGGCGCTTCAGTATTTTCTCAGTTGGACTTAGCCACGGGGTTTCATCAGTTGAGGGTGGCTGAGGATAGCATAGGCAAGACTGCCTTTAGGACTCCGGATGGTTTCTATGAGTGGCTGGTGATGCCATTTGGGTTGACGAACGCCCCTGCATACTTTGTTGATTTGATGAGTAGGGTGTTCAGGGAGTTCCTTAATAAATTCGTGGTGGACTTTGTGGATGATATCTTAGTATTTTCTAAGAGTGAAGAAGAGCATGCCCTACATCTTGGGGAGGTATTGAAGACTCTTCGAGCACATAGCCTTAAGGCTAAATTCTCTAAATGTCACTTCTGGAGGAAGGAGGTGCGTTTCTTGGGGCACGTGGTCTCCAAGGAAGGGATAGCTGTGGATCCCGCGAAGGTAGTATCAATTCAGGATTGGAAGGTTCCGAAGAATGCTACCGAAGTAAGAAGTTTCTTGGGGTTGGCGGGGTACTATAGGAAGTTTATCAAAGACTTCGCGAAGATATCAGCCCCATTAACCCGCTTAAAGAAGAAGAATCTTGTTTTCACATGGGACGTAGATTGTGATGATGCGTTCCGGCGGTTAAAGAGAGCTTTAACCACTGCTCCAGTTTTAGTGTTGCCAGATGGGAGCAAGCCATTTGTTGTTTATACCGATGCTTGTGGGACAGGACTAGGCGCAGTCTTAATGCAAGAGGGAAGGGTAATAGCCTATGGTGGAAGGCAGTTGAGAGTGCATGAGAAAAATTACCCTACCCATGATTTAGAGTTGGCCGCTATCGTTTTTGCGCTTAAGATTTGGCGCCATTATCTTCTTGGTGAGAGATTCGAATTGTTCACTGACCACAAGTCATTGAAGTACTTGTTTTCTCAGAAGGATTTGAATTTGAGACAGCAAAGGTGGATGGAGTTCTTAGCATCCTATGATTTCGAGATAGCGTATACCCCTGGCAAGGGTAACGTGGTGGCGGACGCCTTGAGCAGAAAAAGGTTGTCCTTGAGTCCATTGTTCGTGGAACAACGAAGCTTGGAATTTATCTCGATGTTTGATTTCAGACCTTCCATTGATTATGTACCCGGTTTGCTAGCTTCCTTGGAGGTTAGACCTACTCTTCTGGGGCGGATTGGAGAAGCACAGAGGGACGACCCACAGTTGGTTGAGTTGGTGGAGAAGCTCATAAGGGGGGAGTCGTCCAGCCATTTGAGTAGGTACACCCTAGACGATAGGGGGTGCTTGCGTAGAGACGGTAGACTTTGTGTACCGCAAGACGAGGGTTTGAGGAAGGTTATTCTTGATGATGCACATCGTTCTAGGATGACCATTCATCCCGGTGGGGACAAGATGTACCAAGACATGAAGAGGGTTTTCTTCTGGGCCGGTATGAAGAAAGATGTGGCCGAGTATGTCGCTCGATGCTTGGTGTGCCAGCAAGTGAAGGCGGAGCAAAGGAAACCAGGTGGGTTGCTTCACCCATTGGAAGTTCCGCAATGGAAGTGGGATAGCGTCTCGATGGATTTTATTGACGGGTTACCCAGATCAAGAAAGGGTAATACGGGAATTTGGGTTGTGGTAGACAGACTTACTAAAAGCGCCCATTTCATACCTGTAAAGAGCAAGAGGACTGCTCCATGGCTAGCTTCAGTATATCTTCGAGAGATAGTTCGATTACATGGGGTACCCTCTAGCATAGTGAGTGATCGAGATCCTATCTTCACTAGCGAGTTCTGGAGAAGTTTGCAAGAAGCAGTGGAGACTCAATTGTGTCTGAGCACCGCATATCATCCTCAGACGGACGGCCAGACTGAGAGGGTGAATCGTGTTCTAGAAGACCTTTTGAGGCTTTGTATCTTAGATTTTGGGGGTACATGGGAAGAGCATCTTCCATTGGTGGAGTTCGCATATAATAACAGCTTTCAGTCCAGTATTGGTATGGCTCCTTTCGAAGCTCTCTATGGAAGGCCTTGTCGATCACCTACATGTTGGTGGGAATCTACGGATAAGATCTTGCTTGGGCCAGATATGATTAGGGAGACTTCTGAGACGATTGACTTGATTCGAAGAAGGATGAAAGCAGCGCAGGATAGGCAAAAATCTTATGCGGACAAGAGAAGGACGGATCTTGAGTTTGAAGTTGGGGACATGGTCTTTGTCAAAGTGTCTCCATTACGAAATGTGGTTCGCTTTGGATCTGTTGGGAAGTTAGCACCAAGGTTCGTAGGGCCGTTTCCTATTAAGGAAAGGATTGGACGGATGGCATATAGAGTGGAGTTGCCCGACAGACTTAGTGGTGTACATGATGTATTCCATGTGTCCCATTTGAGGAAGTGCTTACATGAGACCGCAGAGGTGGTAGAGCCGAGCTTGCTTAAAGAAGTGGAAGTAGAGCGTGACGCGACTATTCGACGAGCTCCTACTCGCATCCTTGGGTCAGAGACTAGGAAGTTGAGAAACAGAGAGGTTCAACTAGTCAAAGTGCAATGGGGAGAAGATGAGAGCAACGCAACTTGGGAGACGGAAGCGAAGATGCGTTCATTGTACCCATTTCTTTTTGAGGGTATGTCTTTACTTTCTCCTCTATCGTTGTCTAGTACTTATCTTATCTTTAGTATGTCCTCTCGTTAGTGCTGTTTGACCTTTAGATAGGGTAAACCTATGGTTGAAACATGTGTTTGAGACATGTTATGGTTGATGGATGCAAGTGGATGCAAGTGTTTGCTAGTGGTTGCTCGTGGATGCATATACACACACTCTAGGCACTAGATCGGCTCAATCACTTCATATTGCATATTGCATAAAATTGTGTGTAGGAAGCTATATTTATTGATGTATAATGATTGTGTTATCATATGGATGATGCATTTTGGTGAATGATTGTGCACTCATGTAGATATTGTATGTGTCGATAGGGTTCTCTCGCATACATAATGGATGCATGGCACTATCATGGTTTGCATATGTTCGTACATTAGATAGGGAACATATACACACACTCTTTGCATATGCTCATACATCATTAGAAATTGTTTTAATGACAATGGATGCCCGTGTTTGATGGATTGAGTAGATGGTTGTTTGGATGGTAGGATATGCATTCTCCTTAGCTTAGAGATTTCTGGGACGAAATCCTTTAAGGAGGGGAGAATGTAACACCCCGAATTTTAGTTAATACTAAAATTCACTAATTGCAGAATAAATAATCTCAAATGTGAGAATTGGGGGAAACGGGCTGCATCATTGCGTTCGTCTCGGGAAAATACGCAGAATAGAGTCCGAAATTTTGTAAATCGGAGTCCGTATGGCCCAGTTATGGCCCAATGAAGTTGGCAGAAAAATCAAGTTAAAAACAGATTTAGAAATGCAAAACTAGATTTCGAAATTGGAGCCAGCAGGGGGCCAGGCGGGAAATTTCCCGCCCTACCCATGTCGACAGGGCTGTCGACAGGCCTGTCGACTGGGGAGTCGACTTGCCTGTCGACTCGCCTGTCGACCTGGGCGCGGCGTCCAGAGAACCTGGGTGCACCAGGTTGGGTTTTAGGCTGGCTTGGAGGGCTGGGTTCTAGAGATTTCCTAAATCTAACGGACCTAATCTAACCTAGGGTTAATCTAAGGGCCTAAAACACTCACCTAATCTATAAATACACCCTAAAACCTACCCTAATCCATACTAAAAATAGTAATGATGGCCTCATGCCGCCAAAATCAAACTTGAGAGAGCCTCCACTAGTTTATGAAGGAAGTTGCAAGCTAATCACTCTCTAATCAATCTCTAATCATCACCATCTTCATATTTAGCAACTAATTCCACTTCATAAGTTTGCTAATCTTGGGTTTGGTGAGTTTCTATCACTTTAACATCAATTGCTAAAGTAAGTAGATTGGGTGTAATGAGACTTATGGTCTTAAATGCGGATTCGTGAGTTTGAATCATTTGTAATGATATGCTACTCCATGTTTTCCTATGTTTATGCATATTTAATAAGTGGGTAAATGCATGTTTAATAAGTGGGTTTATGCATATCTAATAAGTGGGTTTATGCATGTTTAACAAGTGGGTTTATGCATGTTTAATAAGTGGGTTTATGCATATCTAATAAGTGGGTTTATGCATGTTTAACAAGTGAGTTATGCAAGTTCATATGCAAGTTATGTGTATGATGTTATGTAAGTTATGTGTAGGTTGCTATGCAAGTTATGTATATGCTTAAATGCAAGTTTAACATGATATGCAAGTTATGCATGCTTATGCAAGTATGTGAATGCTTATGCAAGTATGTGAATGCTTATGCAAGTATGTGAATGCTTATGCAAGAATGTGAATGCTTATGCAAGTTATGTGTATGCTTAAATGCATGTTTAACATGTTATGCAAGTTATGAGGATGCTTATATGCAAGTTCAACATGTTATGCAAGATATGTGTATGATAATATGCAAGCTCATATGCAACATGTTATGCAAGTCATGTGTATGATAATATGCAAGTTTGGGTTAAATGTAGTTGGGTTAATATATGCTCATATATGCAAGTTGACATCCTCTTAACCCATGATAAAGTTATATGCTAAGATGTGGTTAAACCCATGATATTTGTGATGGATCTTCCCTTTATTATGTCATGAAATGAGAACGATTTACGTGGGGAACGATGGGGTTAATTAATATGTTAATAAAAGTATGATTGGGTATGATTAAGCATACCATAAAAATAAATTAACATAAGTGGGAATTTACCTATTGAGTTAGGTCTACCCCATGGGAATTTACCTATTGAGTTAGGTCTACCCATGTTATGAAAAATGTGTAATTAATTAGGGATAATTAATTATGGGGGTGATTAATTAGGTGTAATTAATCAACCAAGACATGAGGTTGGACCCTTTTGTAGCGGAAGTCTGCCCGGAACCGACCGGCCATCCAGCGGCTACAAATGATTGGCCCAATGTGAGAGGTCTTAGTCATAAATTAAATACGTGATTAAAGTAAAGACACGAGGTTAGACCCTTTTGATGACAGAAGTCTGCCCGGAACCAACCGGCATATCCAGCAGTCATAAAAGACGGTCTAATGTGGGAGGTCTTTATGAGGTCATGATCTTAATTAATTAATTAAGAAACACTTAACCATATTAGCATGTAGTGGGACATGAGGGGTTAAGTGGGTGCCTTGGGTGGCATGTGGAAATCTAGTGGTTGCCTTGGGTGGCAATAGAAAATACGATTAGAATACTTAACCAAAGTAGAAACATGTAATTAAACATGATTAAAGGGTTAAGTGGGATGCACTAGAAAAAGGGACAAGCTTAGGTGGGTAGCTTGTGGGGGCCCATTTCAACCAGTAACCCATATGTATCTTATTGGGCTCGACCCATGTCGAGGACGGGACACGCGTACTGGGCTTGACTATAAGAGGCCAAAACGGGTTAGCGGTGGCAACGCAAGTCCAACGGGTTTCATATGCGTGTGTGGACCCGGGCTGGTAGGTAAGACGTTGTTGCATCGTGTAGATATAAGCCGTGCACCGTTAGTATTGGGTTGCCACTTTAGGGGAGTGATACACCCCACTGTGGGACCGGCACGGGTATCTACGGTAGGGAGCCGATCATTGGGGAGTAGTGGGGTACACCTAGTGGAGATAGGGGAAGACGGCACCTATGTGGTCAGCTAGGGGTATATGGAACTACTAGTTATATCTTTCTTTTAAGTCCTTGGGTGGGATCAATCTTTGAGTAGGAATGACTGGTGTGGTGCAGTTAGTAATTATCCTTGGGTGGGTAGATACGTCTTTACAGTTATCTTAGTTTATCCTAAGTCTACCAAGCTGCTTAGTGTAGCCATTCATCCCCAGACATTACCGTAGGTCAAGTTTATGTCTTCTCTGGTTACTTTAATGATTGTATTGTTAAAGTTATAGGACTCGCTCAGACTTATGTCTGACCCCGTTGTTTTTATCTTTTTTTTTCCAACCCTCAGGTCCTACGGTGGATCCTAGCAGTAGTGGAGCTTGACCGGATTGTTGTTCCAGTCTTTAGGAGCTTGGATAGATGTAAAGCTCCAGTTACCCAGTTATCTTTTCTTTTGTCCTGGCTATTGTATGAGAGAGTGGGATTATGTACCTCTTTATTTTGATGGATATTGTACTTGACTTTTATTGTGGTTTTATGATGTAACCAGACATGTTTATTTCCGCTGTTATGAGATGATGTTTCAAATTTCAAGTACTATTTATATCTGTCTTGTTGTAATTTTTTTCTGTTCTATATTCACTAAAATACTCCACCGATGCTATGGCATTCCCTTAGAGAGTGACCATAGCGGGCGTGGGGTGTTACATTTCCTCCTCCTCCTCCCCCTCAGCATCCACAAGTAGATTTCGCAAAGGTTTGCAAAGACTTTAAGGCGATGGGTGGCAAGAATTTCATTGGGATGGAGACTTTTGTGGAGGCAAGAAATTGGTTGAAAGAAACTGAGGATCTCTTCGCTATCTTTGATGTGGAAGATCATAGAAAGGTTTTATTAGCAGCATGGCTATTAAAAGAAGAAGCTGCTTATTGGTGGGAGGTCACCAATGCTACGAGGCCTATAGAGACTTGGGCCGACTTTAGGACAAGATTTGGGCTTAAGTTTCTATCATCAGCTGAGGCGAATCTGTAATTGGAGAAGTTTATATCTTTGAAGCAAGGGGACATGACAGTGAGGGAGTATGTGAATAAGTTTAACCAGCTCGCTCGATTCGGTTTGGACATGGTTAATACTCCCCAGAAGAAGGCTTTACGCTTTGCACGAGGGTTGAATGAGCCATTACAAGGTTTAGCCCTATCTCATATACCCATGGGGGCCACTTTTGAAGGCTTAGTAGACATGGCATTGCTCCAAGGAGACGATAAGAATGGCAAGAAAGAAGTCAAGCCTAATGAGACTCAAGCCAAGAAGGCAGACACTAAGTGGGGAGGAAATCAGAGCAATAAGAACAACAAGAACAACAAGGGCAACAAGGCCAAGGCAAAGGACCCAAGAAAATGCAACTACTGTGGGATTGTTGGGCACATAGCTAAAGACTGTAGGAAGAAGAAGAGGAAGTTGGGCGAATGCTTTCATTGTGGAGAGACCAGACATTTTAGCAAGGATTGCCCCAAGAAGCAAGGACAAGGGCAAGGGCAGAATCAGCGTGCAGGACCTTCTGGAGGGAAAGTGCATGCTCTCAACGCTGCTCCAGTTCAGGACCGAGGTAGTATTTCTGTAGAAAGCCTTGTTTATATTTCTGATTATCCTGTTCGCACCTTATTTGATTCTGGGGCATCGCATAGTTTTATTTCTTCTGACATTGTTGAAAGTTTGCACCTAAGTACTAGTCTAGTTGAGGATCCCGTCAGTGTTTCAAATCCAATTGGGGGTTCCGCCCATCTATCTATGATTTGTGTGGATTTGAAGATTTCTATCTTGACCGTAGAATTCACGTGTAATGCTTATGTTCTCGGGTTCACGGGATACGGGTTGATCTTGGGCATGGATTGGTTGTCCAGTTATGGAGCCATTCTCGATTGTGAACATAGGGTGGTGAGGCTCATGACTCGCCTCGGTAATACCCTAGAAATTTCTTGTAACCCTAGAAGTCCCTTCATGTTATGTTATCTTGAATCTCTTGACTCGTCCATCGATGATCTGCAATCTGTAAGGGTGGTCCGAGACTATCCTGATGTCTTTGAAGAAGTTAAGGGATTACCCCCTAAACGAGAGATAGATTTCCGTATTTATCTAGTTGATAATGCCAAGCCAGTATCATTGCCCGTTAGGCACATGGCCCCACGAGAAAGAAGGGAGCTTAGTAAGCAAATCAAGGATTTGCTTGAGAAGAATTTTATTAGGCGAAGCATTTCTGAATGGGGTGCCCCGGTGGTATTCGCTACTAAGGCGGATGGTTCGCTTCGTCTATGTGTTGATTATCGAGAATTGAACAAGCTGACAAAGAAGAATAGGCACCCGTTACCGAGGATTGACGATCTCTTTGACCAGCTTGTAGGTGCTTCTGTTTTCTCTCAACTCGATCTAGCCACCGGATTCCATCAGCTTAGAGTAGCTGAGGATAGTATTGATAAAACTGCGTTTAGGACTCCAGATGGATTCTTTGAATGGTTTGTCATGCCATTCGGTTTGACTAATGCACCCGCCTACTTCGTAGATTTGATGAGTAGGGTGTTCAGGGAGTTCCTTAACAAGTTTGTTGTGGTCTTCGTGGATGATATTCTGATCTTCTCAAAGGATGAGGAAGAGCATGCTAGGCATCTCACGGGAGTGATGGATACGCTTAGAGCGCATCAGTTGAAAGCCAAGTTCTCCAAAGGTCATTTTTGGAGAAGGGAAGTTCGGTTTCTCGGACATATAGTTTCTAAGCAAGGCATAGCGGTGGATCCCGCGAAAGTGGTTGTGGTTCAAGACTGGAAGACTCCTAGGAATGCAACCGAAGTAAGAAGCTTTCTCGGTCTGGCGGGCTACTATAGGAAGTTCATCAGGGACTTCGCTAAGATTTCGGCCCCTCTTACTAAGCTGACAAAGAAGAACTTAGTCTTTGCATGGGACTTGGAGTGCGAGCTTGCTTTTCAAAGACTCAAGGGAGCCCTTACCACAGCTCCGGTTTTGGCATTACCCGATGGTGGTAAGATGTTTACCGTGTACACCGATGCATGTGGCATGAGGTTAGGCGCTGTTCTAATGCAAGAGGGTAGAGTGATATGTTATGGGGGTAGGCAACTTAAAGTTCATGAGAAGAACTATCCCACTCATGATTTGGAATTGGCGGCGATCATCTTTGCTCTCAAATCCTGGCGCCACTATCTTCTAGGCGAAAGGTTTGAGTTGTATACAGATCACAAGTCACTCAAGTACCTCTTCTCGCAGAAGGATCTGAATCTAAGGCAGCAAAGGTGGATGGAATTCTTGGCATCATATGACTTCGAGATAGCTTATACCCCTGGCAAGGGTAATGTTGTGGCAGACGCACTAAGCAGAAGGAGGTTGACTTTGAGTCCCTTATTTATTAAGATGAAGAACTTAGAGTTCTTGGCAACCTTTGATTTCACGATGACTGTTGAGTCGATGACGGGTTCATTAGCATCCCTTGAGCTTAGACCCACACTTCTTGATCAAGTTGGGGCTTCGCAGAAGGAAGATCCACAGATAGTCGAGGTCATGGACAAGTTGATTCGTGGTGAGACGTCTAGTCACCTTGCTAGATATACTATTGATGATAAAGGTTGGCTAAGGCATGATGGAAGGCTATGCGTTCCACAAGTAGGAGACTTGGTGCATAAAGTTCTCGAAGAAGCACATTACTCGAAGATGACTATACATCCTAGAGGAGATAAGATGTATAGAGATATGAAGCACATTTTCTTTTGGGCCGGAATGAAGAAAGATGTGGCAGAGTATGTTTCAAAGTGAATGGTGTTCCAACAAGTGAAAGCCGAGTCAAGGAAACCAGGTGGGCTATTACATCCATTGGAGGTCCCGCAATGGAAGTGGGAGAGTATTTCTATGGATTTTGTGGATGGATTGCCTAGGTCAAGTAAAGGGAACACGAGCATATGGGTCATAGTTGATAGACTTACGAAGAGTGCTCATTTCATTCCCGTAAAGAGCAAGAGGACCGCATCATGGCTAGCATCTATTTATCTTCGAGAGATAGTGCGGTTGCATGGAGTTCCTTCTAGCATAGTTAGCGATCGTGACTCAATTTTCACTAGCCAGTTCTGGAACAGTTTGCAAGAAGCAATGGGTACGCGATTGAGTCTGAGTACAGCCTATCACCCCCAGACGGATGGCCAAACCGAAAGGGTGAATAGAGTGCTAGAAGATCTTTTGAGGCTTTGTGTTCTTGACTTTGGTGGTACCTGGGAAGACCACCTTCCTCTTGTAGAGTTTGCTTATAATAATAGCTATCAAGCCAGCATAGGGATGGCAACATTTGAAGCTTTGTATGGGAGGCCGTGTAGGTCACCATCTTGTTGGTGGGAGACAACAGATAGGCTTATACTTGGGCCCGATATGATACGGGACACATCCGAGAAAGTTGAATTGGTGAGAAGACGGATGAAAGCGGCCCAAGATAGACAGAAATCCTATGCTGACAAGCGAAGGGCAGATTTGGAATTCAAAGTGGGAGACATGGTTTTCGTGAAGGTCTCTCCTTTGCGTAATGTGGTTCGTTTTGGAGCAGTTGGGAAGCTGGCACCAAGGTTCGTAGGACCCTTCCCTATCATAGAGAGAATTGGGAAGATGGCCTATAAGGTGGAATTGCCCGAGAAGCTAGCCGGAGTGCATAATGTCTTTCATGTCTCGCATCTCCGAAAGTGCCTACATGAGTCCGCTGAGGTGGTTGAACCAAGCATTCTTGAAGACGTGGAGGTAGAGAAAGAGGCAACCGTAAGGAGAGCTCCGATTCGTATCTTGGGAACGGAGATCAAGAAGTTAAGGAATCGAGAAGTCAAATTGGTGAAAGTTCAGTGGAGTGAAGCCGATGAAGATGCAACTTGGGAAACCGAGGAGAAGATGCGTGGGCTTTATCCATTCCTTTTTTAGGGTACATTCTCAACCTCCTTTCCTAATTAGCATATCTTTCTTTTTGCTATCCATGTTTATCCTGTTTATCTTGTTATCGCGTTAATCGTGTCATGAGAACCTTAGGTAGAAAACCCTTTGGATGAAAACATGTGTTTGAAACATGTTATGCTTGATTTTTGCAAGTGGTTTCAAGTGTTTGCAAGTGGATACTCGTGGATGCATGATACACATTAGGCACTAAGATCGGCTCACACACTTTCATATTGCATATGCATGAGTGCTTACACTTATTCATGGTTGAAACTTGTTGTGCCATCACATGGATGTTGCATATGGATGAATGTTATGTGCACTCATATAGATATTATGAATTATGTTAGGAAATTGCATGCATATGGATTCATTTCACTAACATACATATGCATTAAGGAGGTTTACTGCATCAATAACCGCCTGATTTTCGCATTAGATAAGCACATATACGCACACCTTTGCATATGTTCATACAGCATTTAGAATCCTTTAAGGACAATGATTGCTCGTGGATGACGTTTTGAGTAGATGGATGATGGATGGTAGGATACGTTCTTCCTAACTTGAAGATTTCGGGGACGAAATCCTTTAAAGTGGGGAGAATGTAACAACCCGTATTTTGAATAACATTTTATAACATAAACAAGGCAGAATTAAATATTAAAATATGAATCAAGGGAAACAGGCTGTGGTATTGCGTTCGTCTCGGAAAAATACGCGAAATAGAGTCCGAAATTTTGTAAATCGGAGTCCGTATGACCAAGAAAAAGCCCGACGAAGTTTTCAGAATTCCAAGGCCCGAAAACAGTTCAAATTCGAATTCAGATTCGAATTCAAACCAAAACAGATAGGGGGGATTTTTCCCGCCCATGAAGGGTCAACACAGGGGTCGACACCAGTGTCGACCCCCCCCAATGGGTCGACACCCATGTCGACCCAGGGGTCGACCCCTTCCCCCGGGTGGCCAAGTGGCCTGGTGCGCCTACTTTGAGTTTGGGTCAGGTCTGGTGGCTAATGACGGGATTTGATGGCTTGGATTGGATCTAGGGTTAATCCTATGGCTAATACTATCCTAATCTTCTATAAAAAGGCCCCTAAGCCTAGCCTAAATCATCATTATTCAACCCAACAACTAAACAATGCCAAATTTGTTCCTCTCATGGCCTCCACCCTAATGCTAAAATTTCTAAGTTTATTTATATGAGAGATTTTGAGTTCATACAAGTGTCTTCAAGCTTGTATGAGTGTTCTTAGTTTGCATTCAAGTCAAGTTGCAACATTTCTATTACAAAGCAAGGGTTTTTATTGATTTGGCTCAAGGGTTTTTCATTTGGAGCTTTCATATTTGGGTTTTTGGTGATTGCATAAGGGCTTCGTCTCAATCTTTATAATAAATATTCATTTGTGTCTTCATAGCATTGTAAGCCCTTTTCTACTTTCTTTTTGAACTATAAAGTTAAATGAATGATGCAAGTTTGGTTTGATCATTATGATATGCAAGTTTGGTTTGATCATTATGATATGCAAGTTTGGTTGACCATTATGTTATGCAAGTTGGTTTAATCATTATGTATGACACATGTTGCTATGATATGCAAGTTTGGGTTGATCATTATACACATGTTATCATGTTATGCAAGTTAAACTTTAGTTTGTGAGCTTAAAGCTTCAAGCTTTATATCAAAGGTTGCATTTTGGCAACATGGATGTTATCATATCCCTTATGATAACTTGCATGTGAGGCTAAATGCGAACTTCAAGCAACTTCTACATGTCATTTATCACCATGTATCACTTATATGCTAAGTTTGGTTTTATGCATACTTTTGAAGCCTAATAATACAATATGCAAGTATATGAACATATGTACATTTCATATGCCACCATGTTAAACTTGTGGCTTCAACCCCTTTTTGTCATGATTATGCCAAGTCCCCTATTTTATCCTTTATGCGTTGTTGCGATTATGTAAACGATGGGATTACGTTGGGGTTGGGTAACATTATGACATGAACATGGTTTTTATAACATGACATGATATGTTAGCTTGTAATTATGTTTTGGAAACATAATGGACATGACACTTAGAAAATATAAGTGTGGCCAACTCGAGGTTGGGTTGAGTTTGTAGCATAAATCTACCCGGACCCGCCCGGCTTAACTAGTGGCTACAAACAATAGGACCCAATGTGAGAAGTTGGTCATGTTGTGCTCGAACCCGAGGTTAGACCAAGTTGTGGTGTAAAGCTACCCGGACCCGCCCGGCTTAACTAGTAACCACAACAAGGTCTAATGTGAGAGGTTAAAGCACATTAAGTTAATTAATGCCTCCTGATTAGGGTTAAGTCATGGTCCACTTAATACTTAACCAATTTGGGCTTGATGGGTTAATCGGGGTTAAGTCATGAACCTTGGGTACACTTAACCAATTTAATCCACGTTTGGATCGGGTTAACCACATTTAACCCATTAAGAAACCCTAGTTGCGTGGTCCTTTTCAGCAGTAACCCCTCTTGATAGTATCATGATACCCTAGGGACTAGGCTAGGGTGGGGCACGATTATTGGGCTGACATGTAAGCGACCAAAACGACGGCTGAGTGGGTACGCCGGTGTGGGTCCAGGCGGATTATGGTCGTGCACATAGTCCGGAGTTGGAAAATCAGGCACGGGTACCAGTAGATCTAGACTGTGCATGCTTGATTTGTGTCCGAGGTTGACACCCAAGGACGTGATACACCCTAGGGTGGACCTAGCGCAGTTTAACTACATTTCATGTTTGGGCCGTATGACACCGACACTTGACGAGTTAGACTTATAGGGAGCCGATCAACTAGACCGTGTAGTTGGACCTTGATTTAGGTCACCTCATGATATTGGGCCAAGCTTGGGCCAAGGGATCAATCCTTGTTTTTACTTGACATGTTAGAATGCTAGTACACCCGTGGTGCAAAACTTAACCTTGATTATGCGATGACACCTTTATCTATCTTGTTAGTTAATCATCGTGCCAGTATGTTGTTATCCTTATGTTCATCTCAGCTTCTCATGCCACTTAACTTTACTAGTTCATGGACTGATAGTAGTTAGGGTTTACCAATCTTTTTGACTGACTTGTTTTCTTTCGCCTCTTTTCTTCCGTTTCCCCCTCCCCAGGTCCTCAGGGTGGGAACATTGGAGCTTAGCTTGGATCTTAATAGCTTGCTTAGTGGATTTGCTCATGTACGGTTTTGGACATTGAGCTAGCTATGGTTTATCACTTCACTTTGGGGATAGTACTTTATGTATTTCAGTTTTTCAGTTTATGCTTTTCTCTAGACTTTGTTTGTTGGAAAATAATGACTGAGTACTTTGTTGTAACTTGACTATGGTTTTGAAATGCTAGTTTTATCCGCTGCTTTATCTACTCTGTTTTACTTATATGTTCTGTCTTGTGATATCCGCATGCATGTTTACCTCGTTTAACGCCCCTCCAAAGCTAGTGTCCTTGCTAGAGTGACACTGGCGGAGGTGGGGTGTTACACCCTTGAATTGGGAGCAAGTCAAATCAGGGCCTCGATCGTTGTCCATTCGAGGGAAGATTTATGGTCTTCATAGCCATCTTCATACTTCAATTAACGTCGTTTGATTATTTGGAATGAGAGAACTCGGACTTTCCAAATAATCCTCGTATATATATATTTTAAAATCCTTCGTATTTGCTGATATCATTTTATAATGATTACTTCCTATTTTAATTATTTAAAATAATTAAATTTTAATAACGACGCCTTAAGTCAATGGGCGACTATGGCAATGCATTCAACCAATTTTGATTTTTACATTTCTCAGAATCTGACCGTTGGATCTTAACGCAATATATATCGTTGGAAAGATTTTTCCAAAATGGTCCTAACGGTTTCAATTTCAAGAAAATCCGACGGTCAGATCTTCTTTTATAGTCGTTTAAAGGTACGATTTCAAAACGCGAACTACCCCGCTCGATTCGCTTAATTTTAATTATATATATATATATATATATATATATATATATATAATCGTTTAATCGTGATAACGTCGTTTGACTTAACCAACGCTCTAAACAACTACCAGTCCTTATTAAATTTTAGTTCCTTTGAAAATGAAGATAATATTACCGCATCCTAAATTCATTCTTTACTTACATTAAAAATGTGAATTCCATTCTTTTCATTTACATAAAAAAAATGTAAATTTAATTCCTATGTAAATTCCTATTTTCTATTTACATGTAAAAATGTAAATTTTGATACATTGCAAAATCCTACTTTTAAATTACATATAAAAATGTAGATTTTAACCTCAATGTACATTCTCATCTTAATTAAAAAAAATGTAACTTATATTTGCAGTAAATCCTATTCTAAATTTACATATAAAAATGTAAATTTAATTACAGTGCAAATTCTACTTCCTATTTACATTATAAAAATATGATTTTTAATTACAATGCAAACTCTACTCATATTTACATTGTAAAAAATATGATTTTTAATTACAATGCAAACTCTACTCATATTTACATTGTAAAAATATGATTTTTAATTGCAATGCAAACTCTACTTCTTATTTACATTGTAAAAATATGATTTTTAATTACAATGCAAACTCTACTTCTTATTTACATTGTAAAAATATCATTTTTAATTACAATGCAAACTCTACTCATATTTACATTGTGAAAATATGATTTTTATTTACAATGCAAACTCTACTCATATTTACATTGTAAAAATAGGATTTTTAATTACAATGCAAACTTCCATTCTAATTACATAGAAAAATGTAATTTTTATCCTACGGGGTAAATTCACATTTCAATTACATAGAAAAATGTAATTTTTATCATACGGTGTAAATTCACATTTCAATTACATAGAAAAATGTAATTTTTATCATACGGTGTAAATTCACATTTCAATTAGATAGAAAAATGTAATTTTTATCATACGGTGTAAATTCACATTTCAATTACATAGAAAAATGTAATTTTTATCATACGGTGTAAATTCACATTTCAATTACATAGAAAAATGTAATTTTTATCATACGGTGTAAATTCACATTTCAGTTACATAGAAAAATGTAATTTTTATCATACGGTGTAAATTCACATTTCAATTACATAGAAAAATGTAATTTTTATCATACGCCATATTCCACTTTTTATTTATAATAAAAAGATTTGATTTTTTCATACCGCTAACAATTTCATTTCATATTTGCACATAAAAAAACCATGTGATTCGGACTTGCAATTTGATATCATAAAATAAATACAATATGATGAGAATTATTGGATCTATACAGATCCGTATACACAACCACAGATCTAAAGCAAACATGACCAATCAAACAAAACAACGTCAATAATTTTATCATGTCATAGATCTAATATATCCGCTATTCAACTGAATTAGATTTAATTATTTAAAATAGAATCTCACCTTGATTAAAGCGGAATGAAAAATCCATATAAATTCAGAAAATGATCGCACTTGATTTCAGCAACCTCTATTTGTCGTCACGGTCTCGCAAAATCTGAAAATTTTCAGTTTGGAGTTCGTATGAGTTAATTATCAATTTTGGAATAAAATTTACTTTTAACAACTGTAGTTGCCACAGCCAAAAGCGTGGCAAATTCTGAATTGAATTTCATACCTTAAATGTTCAAAACTTTGATTTTGATTTTCTAGAGCTACAGGCCACGGTTTGTAGAACGGTTTGTTGGAGGTTGGAGTGCTAGGAGAGGGGGATCTTCGGCCAGAGGGGGATGGGGTGCGGTTCGCCGAGGAGGGGGTGGGGGAGGCCGAACGGCGGCGGCTTTGGGTGGATGGTTCGGCGGCTATGGTTGATGAGAGGTGGTGATTTGGGTATGGAATCGAAGAGCTCGGAATTCTCTTCGAAACGTGTATTTGTATGAAGATTTTCGTTGAGAAACGAGCGAGAAATCAAAGAATGAAAATTTGAAGTGTAGTGGGTTTTGTGCGGGTGAAATCATCGACGGAGTTTCAGCCCAATGATTGTCGTCCCCACCTATTAACCCCCATTCCGAACTCATATGGCTATGTCTCGCAGGCCTAAATGATTGTCTTGGCCCCCGTTTCTCAGTTTTAAATTATAAATCATTTATTTTAATTTAACCGTACAAATAAATTTACCCGAGCTACAAATTAACTCAGAAAAATCCAGAAAAAATATTTTTTGCTTTCTTATGACGATACGGTCCTAACAAAATTTATTTCGTCGAATTCCGAGACTGTTTGAAAAATGGCTATTTTTCAGTCAATTTATTTTGACCGAAATTGACAAAACACAGTTTCTTTTGCCACGCTCACATACTAGCTTCAAAAATCATGAAATTCGAAACCTAGCAATAAATTTACATCCCGGATTCAACAAATGTGGTTTCATCGAATTCCGAGGTGGTATGCAAAATGTCTATTTTCAAAGGCGATATATTCTCTATAGCTACCTTTCTGAAAATTCATTTGGCCATAACTTTTGATTCCCGCTATGAAACTTCGATTTTTCAGATTCGTTAGAAAGATATTCATTAACAGATTTAAATATTTTTCGTTTCACCAAAATCCTGTTAATTCTGCATCCTGTGTGGTCAGTCAAAGTTCAGGTTTGACTTTTCAAACTACCGTCCTTTTCTAATTCCTTTTGTAATTAAATTAAATATATTCGCATTAAATTCAATCAAAATAAATTTATAGTCATTTTTATTTAAAATAACCCATTTCAACTATTTAAACACCTTTAAAATCTCTAAAATGAAAATTTTAAATTGGCCCCAAACTCCGGGTTGTTATATATTAATTTTATATTCGAATTTTATATTAATATTTAAGCTATCGCGGTTTACATTTGTGTTTAAAAATTCTTGTGATCACATACAATACCCAAAAATCACGAAAATTGACATGCAACTACAGTTCAACATTACGGTCCCAACGAAACTGGTTTCGTCTAATTCAGATCTCATTTGCTCACACAGCGTATTTTTAACCATCAAAATACTGACTGTTTTTCACATTAAAATCCCGTACGACCACATACCGATTTCGAAAATTGCGGAAATTAAAATCTAACAATAATTTAACATTGCGGATCCAACAAAATTAGTTTCGTCAAATTCTGAGGTCGTTTGCAAAACTGGCTATTTTTAAAGCTCTAAATAACCCTTTTAAATATATAAATATATTTGAAAACATTTAAATTAAATATTTATAAATAAATATTATCGTATATATTCACAGTGGAATACCATACAGCTCCCATTTGATTTATAACTCGATACTTCAAAATTCCCAGTTATATCGATATTCGATTTACATATATAAAACCCCTTTTCAATATAAATAAATCGATATAAATTATTAAGAAATTCCACAGCGACTTTTCTAAAATTTGATTTAGACATAAATCAAAATCTACACGACGAAATCCCGATTTTTCTCTTCCACTAGAAAAATATACTTCCCCAGCTCCTAACGTTTCTTATTTCACAGAAATCCGATTTAAATCGGACCCTGTACATTCAGTTGAAGTTTAAATCTCTAAATAGCGAACTGCCGCGCCATTTCGAGCTCGATTATAATTGTATTATAATTTATATGTTTAACCATCATTAATTAAATATATTCGTTATCGCAATTCAATTTTAAACTGAATTATATATTTCGAATTTCCCAATTCACACCATATCACCATTTCAGCCCAATCTGATTATTTCAGAATTAAATATATTATTAAATTATTATTTTAATTAAATATTCACTATTATTAAATTCAAAGATCATTAAATCCTCTTAATCACTATTTTAAATAATTAAATAAATTAATTACTATATCGCTAAAAATGCGGGTCATTACATTCTTCCCTACTTAAAATAATTTCGTCCTCGAAATTGCTAAGGTAGAAAACAAACCCTATCGACTGGTTAGAACTTATTTGTTCATTTCTTAACTTCAGTTTCCACTGAAGCAATTTAATTTCAATTAAATATTAATTAATTCTTATCAACGAAAAGTTTCAAAAATCCTGAAAATTTTCTAACACCTTAACTTTTCGAAAAATTTCGCCAGCACCTCCTTTGTACTGGTCACTAGCTCAAACCCCAACTCGCCTCTCTGGGCCATCTCCAACCCAAAAAGAAAATGAAACAGCCAATTCGGCTCATCAAAATCTCATACCCAATATATAATATTAACTGGTACCTTTTTGTCGGGCATATCATTATATCCTTTACATCTGCTGCTAATTCAGCATATACCAATGTCATCCCAATCAAACTCCAGTCACTTTTATCTCCAACACAACCATTCACTTATATCCAAGCCAAATTCCACTTTGACTTGATATTATTCCATTTCAATACAGCTTCCACTTAACTGGTTTTAACTCACTTTCAATCTGCCTTCACGAGTTTCTATTTAAATTTGTTTTTAATTCAAACAGTCTATTCCTGAGGAATTTTAAATAGCTTTGCTTTTCAAAATTAAATACCTCCTTGTTGAAATTCAATACAACTTGTTTTTCCTAAAATAAATTCAAAACAGTATCTCTGGTAGTAATCTGTCACTTACAAACTCGAAAATGAACACTGATGATGTGGCGAGCATCATCAGGGGTATTTCCCAGCTACTGAAGTGAGTTCAATACTATATCACCTTTCAAAATCATTTATAAACACTTCTATTTTGAAATACATTTCAAAATATCATTCACACTACTTGTAAAACAATTTAAAATCTCCTAGGATTTTAAAATTCTCATATATTTAATCCATATTCATTTACATGCACTTATTCAAATTTCCAGAGTTTTAATTTCAATTATGATTTAAATTCAGATTTAATTCATTTTTTAACACTTATACGAATATTATTTGGTTATATACGTAACCATTTCACTTTTTATAATCTTACTCAATTATAACAACAACCAATATAAATCCTTTATTATAATTTGGGTAAAATTATTTCGTTTACCCTCTTTTCAAAACATACCATGACGGCTCATCGTATTCGAGTCTTTAGAAGCTCCTACCAATACAGTGGATCAAACTGATCGACAAGAACACATAAACAACTCATCCAATAAATCTCCACAATATAAAATATTTTTTATATCAATAACAAATAAGCGCTCATATACATACACTCAAACTCAATATAGGGTATTACTAACACCACCTCGACTGAGTCACGCCACAGAGCCAAGGTAATTAACTTAACCTTAAGCTCTGATACCAACTGTAACGACCCGAAAATTAGCGACCTTGATTATCCGATATACAACACATATCGAACATCAAGAGTCGAAAATACCGGATGGTTAATGAAAGAAATTAGAGGGTGAGAATAGATAAGATAGAAACTTAGAATAGAAGAAGAAGAATAACATACAACATCAGAGTAAACACGAATCTCATAGCGGAACGAATAAATATATTTCATAACATAACTTTGAAATACAAATCTGTACTTGAATATACATATCATTTCCAAAGTACAACACTTACAACACAGCGGAAATAAACAATAGTTATTTGATCTTGAAGCCTCCTGCTCCAGCTCTTCAAGTATCTGTAAATCCCGACTACTTGACTACCCGTACAAAATTTGGCACCCAAGAGTTTAGGGAAAACAAAACAAAATAAACTCTGGGTCAGTCATGGGACTGGTATGAGTAAAACAGTTTAAAACAGTTTGACCCGATAAACGATATCTCATAAGACCACGCCGTATAACGGAACGGGTTTTTACATTATGAGAATCCAAAATCAATCTTTATATCAAAACTCTCATGATATTATTATAATGTCTATCAATCACAATATAATAATCATCAAGCAGAAACGCTTTCATCTCACGTTCCACATATATAGCATACAATCAAAACCACAAGCATGTATTGGGTAATGGATTTCCAACTATGACAAGGTATGGAACCACCTTTCGCTAGTGTACTTCTAGAGAGGATTACACTGGGTTCAACAAGAACATCTTGCAACCCGGCCACACATGACTGATCACTCATTTCGCTTGAGTGTATCGAATGTATATCACCAACGGTTGGGGTTTCCCGAATGGGACAGCATCAACAATAGATTTTTAGAAGTAAATGAAACTCTAGTTCAGGCGATTATACAACCTAATAGGTCCGACCTACATAGTCATGCTGCCTGCCCGATTTTTATCATTTCCCGGTTGTGAGGCAAGAAGCTATGCTTATCTCTGATAGATCACACATTTATTCACTTTGAATGTCACATCGTCATACCCGCCAAATCACAAATTGATTTCCCCAAAAATACCACGGGTGTACAGCTAAGAGAAACGAATTCCTCCGCCACCAATTGTAACTACGTTTGAAGAAATCAACTTACGTGATCCTTTAGATATACTCTGTCGGACATCCATCGATACAAGTTGTCCTGGGACTGGACAAACCGAAGGCACTATTCAGTACAACCATCTTAGGCAATCTTTACCTAAGATTTATACAACAACCCTTGCACTTTATTCAGTCTTCAATTTTCTTTGGCATGTATGATTCGCAACGCTTATGCCAATATGGAGTGGTTCTTCGGATAATAATCCAAACGGTCTCTCCATTTTAACAACGTTAAAAATGGTCAAAAACTTCGATAGTCGGTGAGTTAACTATCAAAGAAAAACTGGTATGCAAACAATGACATTATTTCCAGATGGAAATTATATCGATCAATCATCATTTATCATTTATCTCTCTATTTAAATTATTCATTTTTCATCTCCTGTTTCTATATATTCAACATTTCTCATTTTCTAAATTTAGAATATATACGTTATTAACAATGGAAAACATTTCCATTTCTTGTTTTCTATATTAGAAAACATTTCTGATTCTTATTTGGAAAACATTTCCAAAGCTCCTTCATTTGGTTTAAACAGATGTTTAAATAAAACATCGCGACGCCAACTCAAACCATTTACTAAATTAACTAAATTCACTTAACCATCATTCACGATCAAACCTTACCATTCCTTAGTTAAGAAGGAAGTCAATCAAGTTGGGGTATAATTACCTCTCAGATCTTAACTGAACAACGTTTTAACTTCGAAATAGTCATAGTTTATCTTTTTAAACCTTTAACAATTTCCTTATGTAACTCTCCTTCGAATAAATCTCTATTCGTTAACTCTTTCCTTCGAATAAACTATATTTGATATTCTCTCTTCTTCGAATAACCTATATTCGAATAACTCGATTCAATTAACACTATTAGATTAACTTTAAAAAATTAACTCTTATCAGTTAGCTCTATTTGATTAAATCAATTCTATTAACTCTATTGGATTAACTCCATTTGATTTACCCTACTAGATTAACTCTATTCAATTAACTCTAACTAATTTACTCTTATCAATTAACTCCTTTCAGATAAACTATATTCGATTAACTCCTTTCGAATAACTAATATTCGATTAACTTCTTTCGAATAACTAATATTCGATTAACTCCTTTCGAATAACTAATATTTGATTACTCCTTTTGAATAACTAATATTCGATAACTCCTTTAGAATAACTAATATTCGATAACTCCTTTAATTCTACTCGAATAACTATATTCGATTAACTCCTTTAAATTCTATTCGAATAAACTATATTCGATTTACTCCTTTAAATTCTATTCAAATAAACTATATTCGATTTACTCCTTCCATTCTACTCGAATAAACAATATTCGATTTACTCTTTTCGAATAACCAATATACAATAACTCTTCTTCGAATAAATTATATTCGATAACTATTCTTTGAATAAATTATATTCGATAACTCTTCTTCGAATAAATTATATTCGATAACTCTTCTTCGAATAAATTATATTCAATAACACTTCTTCGAATAAATTATATTCGATAACTCCATTCCTTTAACTCTATTCAAATAAATAATATTCAATTACTCTATTTAATTACTCTATTGATTAACTCTAACTCTAACTGGTTAACTTTAACTCTAACTGGTTAACTCTGACTCTAACTAGTTAACTCTAACTGATCGGCTCTAACGGGTCAACCCTAATTGATTAACCCTAACTGGTTAACTCTAACTCATTTACTCTATTCGATTAACTCTAATCGAATAACTAATCTTCGATTAACTCATTTCGATTAACTCTTTTGAATTAACTCCATTGAATCATTTACTTTTGAATTATCTCTTTTGAATTATCTCCTTTGAATTATCTCCTTTGAATCATTTCCTTTTGAATTTGTTTACTTAACAAAAAATTATTCCCTTTTCAATTCTATTTATTTAACAAATAAGTATTTCTTTTATCTTTTCTATTTATTTAACAAATAAATATTTCCTTTTCATATTTCTATTTATTTAACAAATAAATATTCCTTTTATCCTTCTATTTATTTTCTAAATAAATATTTCATTTTATCCTTCTATTTATTTCCTAAATAAATATTTCCTTCATACTTATATTTTTTTAACAAATAAATAATTCTTTTCAATTCTATTTGTTTAACAAATAAATATTCCTTTTCTATCTTTCTATTTTATGTGTAAATAGTTTACAAATATTTCTCTTTCTATTTTATTTGTAAATGATTTACAAATATTTCTCTTTCTTTTTTATTTGTAAATGGTTTACAAAATTTCTCTTTCTATTTTATTTGTAAATGGTTTACAAATATTTCTCTTTCTATTTTTCTGACAAATGTTTTCCTTTATATTTGTTTTACAAATATTTTTCTCTTATATTTGTTTTCACAATTAATTTCCTTATATTTGTTTTACAAATATTTTCTTTTAACTCTTTGATTTTATACTTATTTCCTTTTATAAAATCCTTTTCCTTTTATATAGAAAATCCATTGATTTTCTATAAATAATTTATTTTCACAATATACTATGAAAATCCCCTTTTTACATCCTTGGATTTTTCACGTTATTTAAAATACCAATTAACAGTGATCGATATCATTCAAACACACATAATCAACAACAGATTATATATCACATCATATATCATGATATATGAAACAAAACAGTATTATATATATTGTGGAAACCAACTGGGTCCCTCCAACCTCTTTCCCTGCATCACAAATGTTAAAACAATATATGTAACATCGATTACGTTTTCATATGAAATATTCTGCTAAACAGAATCAATATATATTTAATGATTTATATATATACATATATAATTTCAACCAACTGACAAGCAGTTCATCCAAACAGTTAACACGCAGCAATCAATAGATACTTATCAGTTCTAAGAATACATTATAAAATATAACTGTTCAGAGTTGGTGAGTTTTACTCACATTTGACGATCATCGTTAATAACGATAACCATCTTTGATTCTGACGGACAAATTATTTTGCTATAAATTGTAACGGTCTCCGATGGACTTCCAGTCAGTTCCATCGTGTAGTGTCCGTCCATACGATCCCAACGGGTCCTGTTTTGTTCAATTTCGTTTACGTATGAGTTAGATATGAATTACACAAGTTAATACGCTATTTGAAATTAAAAATGGACTTAAACATTTTAAATGGGCTTACTTCCCTCTCGGCCCATCTTCCTTACGTTCAAAACCCGAACCCGCTTACACCCTTTTCCCAAACGACCTCCACTAATCCCAATACACTACACATGAGCCATTACCGATTGTTCTAGCTCCTCTCCCTCCTTGAATACTTCACCGAATATCACAGAACTCTCTCTAAAATTCACTACTTCAATTCCAACATCTAGCTATACTAATCTTATTCAGTTCGATCCCCCATTCAAAAAAATGCAATCCCCAGTGAAAACCCATGGTAGCAATACCAGTATTGAATTTTTTTTGTCATCGGTTTTCCCTAAAATCATCCCACATGTGCGCCTTACACCCACCGTCACCTCGTCAACAACCATTTTCCCACTCGTCGCCTCAAACGTCCTCGATTCCCAACCCTGGTCGCTGCGTCGTGCTCCAGACATGGTGTGAGTTTCACAAAAAGTGTACCAGGCTATAGCGAATGCTCCACTGATTCCATACATATATGTAAAATGATTTTAGGAATTTTATTGAGTTTTATTTTTATTTTAAAAAGGATCGAAATCCTTTACAGAAAGGAAAACAAATGCGGTGCAAATGTTAGACCCTGGAAAAATGAATTTAGGGTTAGAAGGATTGAGGAATACTTATAGGATAGTTTTATTAATTTTATATTAATATTTAAGCTATCGCGGTTTACATTTGTGTTTAAAAATTCCTGTGATCACATATAATACCCAAAAATCACAAAAATTGACATGCAGCTACAGTTCGACATTACGGTCCCAACGAAACTGGTTTCGTCGAATTCCGATTTCATTTGCTCACACAGCGTATTTTTAACTATCAAAATACTGACTGTTTTTCACATTAAAATCTCGTATGACCATATACTAATTTCAAAAATCGCGGAAATTGAAATCTAACAATAATTTAACATTACGGATCCAACAAAATTAGTTCCATCGAATTCTGAGGTCATTTGCAAAACTGGCTATTTTTAAAGCTCTAAATAACCCTTTTAAATATATTAATATATTTAAAAACATTTAAATTAAATATTTATAAATAAATATTATCGTATATATTCACAGTGGAATACCATACAGCTCTCATATGATTTATAACTCGATACTTCAAAATTCCCAGTTATATCAATATTCGATTTATATATATAACCCCTTTTTAATATAAATAAATCAACATAAATTATAAAGGAATTCCACAACGACTTTTCTAAAATTTGATTTGGACGTAAATGAAAATCTACACGACGAAATCCTAATTTTTCTCTTCCACTAGAAAAATATACTTCACCAGCTCCTAACATTTCTTATTTCACTGAAATCCAATTTAAAACGGACCATGTACATTCAGTTGAAGTTTAAATCGCTAAATAGCGAACTGCCGCGCCATTTCAAGCTCGATTATGATTATATTATAACATACATTTAACCATCGTTAATTAAATTTATTCTTTATCGTAATACAATTTTAAACTGAATTATATATTTTGAATTTCCCAATTCACACCATATCACCATTTCAGCCCAATCAGATTATTTCAGAATTAAATATATTATTTAATCATTATTTTAATTAAATATTCACTATTATTAAATTCAAAGACCATTAAATTCTCTTAATCACTATTTTAAATAATTAAATAAATTAATTATTATATCGCTAAAAATGCGGGTCATTACAGTGATTGTGTTATAACAAGTTAAGATATTAATATGAATATGTTGGAAAATTCATATGTTGAATCGGTTAAAGTGTTGAATATTTACATGTTGAAAAACAAACTTGTTAAAATATGAGTAGTGACTACTGCTGTTATAATTACATGATTCACCTGTGGCATATTATGCATTTGAATTATTAGATGTAGAATTGAGAAAATGACATGTTTACTTGTTAGATTTGAACAATTACCCGATTAAATGATTACATACTAGGATAGAATTAAATACGTGTTAAAAAGGACATGCGACATAATATAGGCATAATTTGATGACATGTAAGTTAGATTACATTAACATGTGAAAAGGATATTATGCCTAAAAGTTACAGTAAATAGGAAATTATAACTGCACTGAGACACGATGTTAGAGAAGTCTACCCGAAACCGCCCGACACATCCAGCATCCATAAGTGGTAAATCTAATGTGAGGGGTCTAATTACATAAATAAAACATGTAATGGTGCTAAGGTACGAGGTTAAGTCAACTTGTGGAAGAAGTTTGCCTGGAACCGCCCGCCAAATCCAGCATCCCCAAGTGTAGGCTTCATGTGAGAGGTCTAGTTCATAACTATATACATATATACACACACACATACACACACACACACACACACATATATATATATATATATATATATAAATAGCAGGACTAATAAACAGCATTAATTGTAATTAATGGAAATAAATGGAATTAAAAGAAAGTTACAACAGTAAAAATGAATGGAATGAACGGGGAATGATAATAACCTATTATAAATAAATTACATTAATAAGAATGTTGTATAATAGGTAGACTTGTTATAGGGACAAGTGAAGATTATAACTTAGGTTATAATAAACTAGTAAGGACATGAGATAACTGGTAAAATGAGATAAGTGGCTCTTAATTTTAAATTAAGTAATCGGTAAATGTGGAAAACTAAAACCAGTTGTTTATAATAAGTAGAGAAAGGGGGAAATTTATGAAATATAAGAAGTTGTACTTAGTTATAAATTAAGTAATATATAAACTTGGAAGTATGATTATTTTTTTTATAAGAATAACCTGTTTAGGTTTGTCCTAGGGACAAGTGGAAATTATAACTTAGGTTATAATAAATGATAAAGGGAATAAAATTACCTATGTAAGGGGATAAGTTGTACTTAATTGTAAATTAAGTTATTTACAAGAAGAAGAATCTGAAATATAAGGATGAGGACAACATAAGTTATATTTATGGGAAAAAAACTTATTAGTGGACCTTAGTTAAGAGAACTAAGTTAATAAGTAAACAACGATAAGTTGTAGTGATAGTGTAAAATGGAATTATGATTAAATGAGAAAGAATGAGGAAAACTTATGAAATGGAATAAGTTATATTTAATCATAAATAATGGCTGACATGTTAAAAAGAAAACATGTGAATTAAGATATGCTTAAGTAAAACAAGTTATTTTAACAATGAAATCAAACAAGAATATAAAGGGTGGATTACAGACCTTGGAACACAATATAGAGAATAACATTTGTGGTCTTATTAATAAATTTAAAAGGGTTAAGTTATATGACTGAAATTAATAAGCAAGAGAAATTTGGTAACTTAAATAAGAAGTCAATGTGAATGGGAATAACCAAGTTAATTGGAAAACTGAAGTAAAGCAAGCACGTAAAAGAATGTTTAGACATAAGGTCTAATGACACATTAAAATGAGGTGCTTGGACCAGTCCTTACGTTTGAGGGTGAATAACCCAACGGCATAGATCATCGTGGTGTCATGAGGCATGAGTGGAGCGCATATTCATATGATTATTATGTCAGCTACGAAGGACTAGAAGGGGAAGCACGCGGCTTCCTGAGATACGTATGGTGCTCCTGGTAGTCCTTTCTGCGGTGGCAGATGTTTAGGCTGTGCTCGCAGAGGTTGATCTACGCGTAACTACTAGGTGGGTGGGCCTTGACTGCAAAAGTAGATTTGCAGTCAGAATGTTGTGATGAGGTGACACTAGTGTGATTCGGCGATCGCCTCAATGGGGTGGCATAAGCCAGGACCAATAAGGATAGTAGATCGTCGGGTACCCGTCATCGACAGCTAGTGGGATGCGGAAATACTAGAGCTAAACCCAATAGACCATTCACGTTTCACTATCGAGGTACGGTAGTTCAGGGGAGATGCTAACTGAATGTTTAGATTGTTTGTTAAGGGAAAGTCTCTTATCTCTTGTACTCTTTACTAGTTGAGGGAGGGGCCGAAGTAGGGTCGTAGCCACCATGAAAACATACACTAGGAATATATGTATTTTGAGGCTCTTAAAGGTGGGCCTGTACGGATATGGAAAAGCTCCTGACTGAGTTCCGTGTTTCTTGTATAGCCCTGCCACGAAATTCGATTTACATTATGTGCGGTTAAGCATCGAATACAATTGACAATATGTACGTGGGACAGTCTAGATACATGCATGTTGACTTTGGGTAGTGTATCACACACATTAAGGCATTACTTATTGTATGAAATCTGATTCGATCGACAGTGGCCGTCTATACGCTTATGTAGCGTAGTAACGATAGATATATGCAGAATGTAACAATGTTATGTAGATATCTGTATGTCACTCGGGCATAGGATGAGGGACTGTGTACATTTCTATGGCATTATGGTGGAGATAGTGCGAGTGGGTTACCATGGGATGTACCTCAATATTGAGGGGTAGCTACATATATACTGTATTAGGTTATCCACTGGGAAGTAAATGGGTACGACGTGTGTGTACGCCTTGAGTGCTGTTAACCCAAGTAACCTAATAAATAATAAAATGTGATTGAACTGTATATGTAAGATTATCCAAAGTGTATAATTTAATCCAGTCACCAGAACTTGTGTTATGACCCCCTCCTCATAACATACTCGTAGGTTAGATTTGTGGCAGAGACATGATAGCTTTGGATACTGGTTAGGCTGTATTATTAATATTGTAAGGCTATACTTTGAGTATATTATATTTTATCCATTCCGTTGTGAGATATTTTCTGAGCTCTGACCTATTATATGTCTCTGTCTTTTCTGCAGGATACTAATGCAAACCAACACGAGTTTCGATAAATTAGAATTTTGGAAAAAATTCGGTCTGTCGGAATTCGGGTTGTTACAAGAGCCATCATTGAAGAATGCACGTTATGCTCTCAAAATGCGTAACCTAGTGGTTTCTCCAAAATAAATGAAGAAGGGGGTCCGCCGCCCAAATAATGATCCCGTTATGATAATAGCGCAAATAGGACTCTCTATCATCTCCAAAATCCTTGTGGACACTGGGAGTGCCGTCAACGTCATCTTCATGTGTGCTTTCAATCAGATGGGAATCTCTGAGAAGAAGTTCGAGCCAAGCAATGAACCGATCTACGGCTTCAACAACAAGAGATCAACTCCAATGGGGGCAAATCAACCTTCTGGTAGAAGTTGGAATGTCTCTGCTTCATAGGACCTTCGAAACTCTCTTGGTTTTGATCAATCAATCATCTTATTACAACGCCTTCTTTGGACGACCAGCTTTGGAGGAGATAGACGCTTTCATCTCCTCCAAGTACCCTATATTAAAAATCCTAACCAAGCAGGGATGGGGTACCATCAAGGGAGAAGAATTTAGTTCTTGCGAATTGTACTTCGCAACAATTGACAAATACAGAAGGGAGTGTTCTTCGAACTTTGATTCCTCGACTATTTTTATACATTCGGATAAGGGATTCTTACATCCGACATTCGTAGGCAAGATAAAAATTAGTAAAGCTGACAAACGTGCAAATGGTAGGTACACCTCTTTGAAAAGGAAAAGGAAGAGAGCCAATTATGTAAACTTGGCTGAAGAAGGAGAAATTGTTACATATTTAGATTGTAGAGGGGACATTGAAAGAATGAAACCAACAGAAGACGCGGAAGAGTTAAACGTTGACTCAAAGTATAAGTCGAAGGTTGTTAACATAGGGAAAGGCTGACAGAGCCCCTTAAGAGCGATCTAATTCAATTCCTACAACTAAACAAAGATATTTTCGCTTAGACCTTTCAGACATAATCGGGGATCAATCCTTCTATTATGGGTCATGCCTTAAACATTTATCCTTTAGTGATCCCAGTTCGAAAAAATAAGAAACAATATAATAGAGACCGGTTGGAAGCCTTGAAGGAAGAAGTCAAAAGGTTATAAACAAACAGGTTTATCCGAGAAGTCCTTTACCCGAAATGGTTAGCCAAATCCCGTGCTAGTAAAGAAGTTCAATTGGAAGCGGAGAACATGTATTGACTACACGGATTTAAAAAAGCCTGACCAAAGGATTGTTATTCCCTTTTGCAGATTGACCAGTTATTAGATACCACGAGTGGTCACAAGATATTATCCCTTATGGATGCTTACTCAGGGTATAACCAAATTCCAATGCACAAACCCAACGAAGAGAATACAACCTTTATCACCAATTGGGGAACAATTTGCTATAAAGTTATACCCTTTGGGCTGAGAAATGCGGGAGCAACATACCAAAGATTGGTTAACAGGATGTTCCAAGAAAAGGTAGGACGCAATATGGAAGTATTTGTGGATGACATGATGGTAAAGTTAACCAAAACAAAGAACCATCTAAAGGACTTGGAAGAAATGTCCAATGTCTTAAGAAACAACCAAATGAAATTAAACCGACAAAAGTGTTCTTTTGGAGTTCAATCTGTAAAGTTCCTAGGATATATGGTAAGTGAGCAAGGGATTGAAGCTAGTCCTGACCATATCCAAGCCATAAAAGACATGGAAGAACCAAGAACAAGCAAAGAGGTCATAAGCTTGAACGGAAAGGTAACAGCCCTTAGCAGATTTATTTGCAAAGCCACTGACAAGTGCATTCATTTCTTCGATGTTATAAAGAAAAAGAAGAACTTTGAATGGAACGAGCAGTGCAGAAAGGCTTTCCAAGAATTAAAATTTCATATGGGAATGCCACCGGTTTTGTGTAGTTCTGAGAAAGGAGAAGATTTACATTGTATATGCCTATTTTAGAATATGCGGTAATCTTGGTCCTTATAAGAGAAAGTAATCACCAAATTTACTACACTAGCCGAAGGCTAAAGGAATAGAAACCCAATACCTTATAATGGATAAACTAGCATAATGTCTAATACTTACCGCACGAAAGCTTAGAGGATACTCCCAAGCTCAACTTGTTAACATTTTAACTAGCTTTCCACTCAAGCAATTGTTCAGTAAGCTAGAAATCTTAGGAGGATTACTCAAATGGGGAATCGAGCTCAGTCAATACGAGATCAAGTTTCGTCCTTGAGCAGCAATTAAAGGACAAGCCCTTGCGGATTTCGTGATTGAGTGCACATGCTTCATACAGAACAATCAGTTAAAGAGAATGACTTAAAAACCAAGTGGCTACTTTTTATAAATGGAGCCTCAAACGAATAGGGAGCAGAGTTAGGCTATGTTATAATTACCCCTGACAGACATCGCATGCACTACACCATGAAGTTAGGATTCCTGGCAACTAACAATGTAGCTGAATACAAGTCAACGATGGACGATTTGAATTTGGCACTACTGCGGAGGATACCTCAAATAGAAGTTTTTAGTGATTCACAACTAGTGGTAAACCAAATAAAGAAAAATTATAAAAAAAGGATGCATGGCTAGCCCTATATGCGAAGAGGATATTAAAGATGCTTTCCCTATTTGAGGATTTTTTGATTCATCAAATACCCTGAGGAGAAAATACTCAAGCGGATTCACACGCCAAATTAGCCAGTTCCCGGGGGCCCCCCAAACTTGTGTAATTCCCATAGGTTATCAAGAAGGACTTAGTATCAAGCATGAAGAATCGGAAATGGGAAAGAATTATTGATCCTAATTAGATCCCACGCCTTGAGAAGGGGGAATGAAGAAAATGAAGAAAGAAACTCCAATATAGAACCTTCCTTAACGGAAACGAATTGCCATCATGAAAATACTTGGATGTCTCCCATGATAGTCTAACTCCTGAATGGAATTTTACCCTTATCATGCTGGACGCAAGAAGGATAAAACACCAGGCTCCTACATTTGTGATTGTGGATAAAGTAATCTACAAAAAGGGACATTCACTTCCTTACTTAAGATGTGTAAGCTCCGAAGATGGGTTCAATCTGTTAAGAGAGGCCCATGAAGGATTGTGTAGAGACCATTACAATGAAATTAAGCTGGCCGAAAGGGACATGAGGCAAGGCTATTATTGGCCACGTATGGTTAATCAAGCAATCAAATATGTCAAAAGGTGTGAAAGGTGTCAAAGGTAGTGCAATGTTCCCTGTCTTCCCCTAGCGAACTAACTACTCCCTCAAGCCCCTGGCCGTTCGACGTATGGGGATAGATCTAACCGGATCCTTACCAATCTCCAAATTCTAATGTACCCTGTCTTCCCCTAGCGAACTAACCACTCCCTCAAGCCCCTGGCCATTCGACGTATGGGGATAGATCTAACCGGATCCTTACCAATCTCCAAAGGTGAAGCTATGTCGTAGTAGCCATTGACTACTTCACCAAATGGGTGGAGGCAGAACCCCTTCCGACATCATGTCTATTTTTTTTTTGAGATTCATAATAAAGATTATTGTTACCCGTTTTGGAATCCATTACAAGATCATTTCAGATAATGGAACACAATTTGAGAGCGAAGAATTCACTAGGTTTTGTGAGAAAAATGGTATCATCAGATGTTTTTCCTCGGTATCTCGTCCAAAGGCCAACAAAGCTGTCGACGCTGCCAACAAAACCATAAAGGCAATTCTTAAAAAGCATCTAAATCAAGCCAAAGGAAACTGGCACGAAGAGTTACCCTTAGTACTTTGGGCATACAGAACCTCTGATAAAACAGCAACGGGACACACCCCTTTTTCTTTCACATATGGATGTGAAGCCATGATTCTGGTTGAGGTCGAAATCCTATCGCATAGAAGGATAGCATGTGCGTTTAATCCCAATCAGGAGTTAAAAAAGGAATCACTAGGCTTAATACAGGGATTAAGAGATGAAGATGCAATCAGAACAGCTGAATATCAAAGGAGGATCACGAAATAATTCAACACAAAGATCAAGAAAAGGAGAATTTATTTTATGGAGAGTGATGGCTAACACAACCCAGCGGATGGCCCTCTCGGCCCAAATTGGGAAGGACCCTTAATCATCCATCAAGAGGTTATACCCGGAACATATCGACTATGCAAACCCAATGGTGATCTCGTTCCAAGAACATGGAACTCAGAACCTTTAAGACCATATGTAACACCCCGAAATTTTAGCGACATTAAAGATGATGAATTAAAGAATAATCAACGTGAAGTACACTATTAACAATGAAATAAGGAAAACTTAATTTAATATTCATAATTAAGTGAAACAGACTACGCCATTGCATTCATCTCGGAATTCTGGTCAAGATAGACACCAAGTTTGCGCAAAACGGACTTCGAATGAAGAAGTTATTAAGGTTTAAAATGTGTATGCATATAAGGAAGATATATATATAATTCAAAAATGTTCAAAATCAGCAAAACCAGAAATCCGGCGTGCAAACCGAGAAAGGGCTGACATTTTGAGGTCGACACGAGACCCGGCTGGGTCGACCTAGGGGTCGACCCAGGAGTCGACACCACTGAAGGGGTGTCAACCCATCTGTTGCACCAGAAGCCACTTTTATGATGTGGACGATTTCTATGGCTCCTGATCTAATCCGATTTTCATGGTTGCTCTGCTATTCCTATATAAGGGACCCTAAACTAGGTTTTGTTCATTGAAAAAAATGGTGATAGCGAACCTCTATTGCGATGGAAATTAAAATGGCCTTTCTTCTTCCAAATCAATTCAAAAAAGATTATACCTATTTGAAGATTGCTACAGCAAATTCAACGATGGCTGCAACAACTTATTGAACATGTTCTTTGTAGCAAATTCACTGTGAGTTCATGTTGCTTTTAGATCTAAATATCTAAATAGTAATCTTGATATGTATATAATAATTGGATCTTGAATCAGTGCATAATCAGTTATATTATAACATGTTCCATTGATCTGTTCTTATATGTTTGTATCATCACCATGTTAAATCTTGTCATAATATGCCTATTCAGTTTATGCCTGCTTTTATCAGTTTATTATTGATTCTTCATTATGCCTATTCTTGACTCTCTTCTTTCCTTTTTATTTTTATATAGCTAGGCTACCTTCGAGCCTAGGCCTAACGCTAAAAAATGCGAACATGCGAAATTGGGAATAATGGGGAAAGACATAATTGATATTGGAAAATATGGATTTAAATTTGGGTGTAAAATTGGAAATATACGAAGATGGGTTTGGGGGCATATGTCTAGTTGGATAATATGAATTTAGGCACGCATTGAAATATATGTAATTACAGAATTGGGTAAAAAATGGACATGTATAAATATTGATTTGGGACGTAAATTTGAACATATGTGAATATGAATTTTAGGCATAAATTATGTGAAGGTGGATTTGGGTATAACTTGCATTGAAAATGGTGAATATGGACTTGGGGCATAAGTTGGAAAATATGTGGTTTGGGTTTGTGCCATATACATATATTTATACATACATACATATATATATATATGTATGTATATATATATGCCTTAATTTGTGATAAGGGGCATATGTGGCATAATTAAAAGGTGAAATAAAAAGATGCATAAAGGTCTATAATTTGAACAGTGAATTAGACATAATTCAAATGGGGAAAACACAGAATAATTACCTATAATGACATAGGAAGATTTGAATAAAGATGGAATGTTTAGTATTTACAATAAGGTATTGTAATTGTACTTATGACACGAGGTTAGGTTACATTAGTGGTGGAAGTCTGCCTGGACCCGACTAACATATCCAGCAGCCTTTAATGTTGAACCTAACGTGGGAGGTCTAAGTACGTAAATATGAATCGGGCTAAGACACAAGGTTAGATCCAACTGTGGAATAAGGCAGCCCGGACCGACCGGCATATCCAGCATCCACATGTTGTAGGCCTAATATGGGTGGTCTAGCCCATTATAACCATAATTGGACATGGTAATGAATTGGACTACTTAACCTAATTTAATACATAAGGATTGTATGATTATGAACTTAAGTTAGGGTTAAGTAAAATTGGATGGGTAGTCGGTGGGTTAAGTAAATTAGAGTAGGTGGGTAATATTTACATATAGGCCCACGAACATAACCCTATAAGGTTACGTAATTAAGGACACCTAGTGGTATACATAACCAGTAGAAATAATAAGGTTATGTAATTATAGACACCTAGTGGTATACACAACTGGTAGAAATTATAAGTTATGTAATTGGAAGACACCTTGTAGGGTAAGTACAACTTGTAGAAATGATAGAATAATCTGCTAAGTAAACAACATTAAGTTGTAGGGACGGTGTAGATAAAATTTATGATTAAATGAGAAAGGATGAGGAAAACTTGTAAAATGAAATAAGTTTTATTTAATCATAAATGGCAAGTGACATGTTGATGAAAAAACATGTGAATTGGATACACTTAATTACATATTAAGTGAAACATGTTATTTCAATGATGAAATATAAAAGAAGATAAAATAGATTGTAGATTAAAGACTTGGGCCACAATCTAGAGAATAACATGTTGTGGGCTTATTAATAAACTAAAATAGATTAAGTTAGATGATTGAAGTTAATAAGCAAGAGAAACTTGGTAATTTGAATATTAATTCAATATGAATGGAAATAACCAAGTTAAATGGAAACCCGGTGAGGTAAGGCAAGCGCGTAAAGAATGTTTAGACATAGGGTGTAACAACATATTAAAGAAAGGTGCTTGGACCGGTCCGTACGTTTGAGGGTGAATAACCCAACGGGGTAGATCATCAGGGTGTTATAAGACACGAGGGGAGCGCACATTCATCTGATTGTTTGACGGCTCTAAACGACTGGAAGGGGAAGCACACGGCTTCCTGAAGTACGTAAGGTGCTCCTAGTAGTCCTCTATGCGGTGACAAATGTCTTAGGCTGTACTTGCAAGGGTTGGTTCTGCGGGTAACTACTAGGTGGGTGGGCCTTGACTGCAGATGTAGCTATGTGGTCAGAATGCTATGACGAGGTAACATAAGGGTGGTTCGGCGGTTGCATCATGAGGAGGTAGAGGTGGTCATGACCAACAAGGATAGTAGACCGTTGGATATCCGTCATCGGCAGCCAATGGGATGCGAAAAGACTAGAGCTAACCCCAAGATATCATTTCACCTTTCACTATCGAGGTACTGGGTTGAGGGGAGACGCCACATGGATGTTTAGATTGGTTGTTATTAGGGGCAATCGCTTAGCTCTTGTAGTATTTACTAGTTGAGGACGAGCCGAGTTAGGGTCATAACCATCACGAAAACAGACCCTAGGTATATCTGTATACAAAGGCTTTTTAAAGACGGGCCTGTACAGATATGGAAAAGATCCTGATCGAGTTCCATGTTTCTTGTATTGCCCAACCACGGAACTCGGTGCACATTAGACGACGCGCGATTGAGGCATCGAGGTACAATTACAGTACACGTGGGACAATCTAGATACATGCATACCTGCTCTGGGTGGTGTATCGTAGACTAAAGGGCATTATTTCGATACGGAATCCGATTCGAACGATGGTGGCAGTTCATACCCTTACATAGCATAGTAATGACAGATCTATGCCAAACGTAACATTGTTATATAGGGATCCGTACGCCACTCCAGCGAAGGATGAAGGACTGCGTTCTTTTCTTGGAGACCATGCGAATGGGTTACCATGGGGTGTATCTCAATATTGAGAAGAAGCTACATATATGGCATTAGGTGAATCCATGGGAATGTAAATGGGTACGACGCGCGTATAAGTCTTGAGTGCGATTAACCCAAGTAACCTAATAATCAAGAAAATGTAATGGAATGGTATTAGTAGGGATCATTCTACTTCTGATATACTAGTATCTGCGCGGTGCAGAGAAACGTATTCAAGAAGCGCAATATATTATGTCCGAGCTTATTTTGTTCAGTTCACACTTGTCCTTGCTATTGTTCTCTTGTTCTTCTTATATACCTGCCATAATACTTTTATTTATTTATATTTAGAAGTAACTGGACTTGCCAGAATTTATGTCTGACCCTTTTTGTTTCCTCTTCTCTCTTTTCCGTCCCCCCCCAGATTCTCAGGGTGGAAGTGCTTAGAGTTGATTTGGATACTTTAAGCTTAGGTTGGGTTCTGGATATGGATGTACAACTTTGACTTATTATCAACTCTCTTATGGATTTTCTTGGGAAATATGGTTTATGCTTTTGTACTCTGATATTTTTGGCAAGACATATTATTAAACATGTAACTAGTTATTTCAAACCTATGATGTAAACTCAGTATTTGGGACCATGATGTTATGATTTAAATAATTTTTTTAATTCCGCTGCTATTTTACATGTTTGTCTTGTGATATTATGTTCTTATTTACCTATAACGCTTCACGAAATTTAATGCATTCCCTTAGCGAGTGACATAAATGGATGTGGGTTGTCTCATTTGGTATCAGAGCATATGGTTATAATATCGGGTAAAGTATTTTGAAAATGGTTTTCAAAAATGTCTCAAGAACAAAGTATTTTAACTAAAAAGTCTGTTTTTGAAAAGCATATTTCCCAAAGCCATAAATATCTTCATGATGCTCCACTTGATTTTTTTCCTTTTTGATCGGGGAACTGTTTCCTCTCGAAAGGGTATCCCTATTTTGGCATGGTTCCGTAGGCATGTTAAAACTACGGTACATGTCGAATGGCAAAGAAGTGCCCAACCTCCATCTTTAGCCGTAGTGGTTTCACCTACGTCTTATTTTTTCTCAAGCCTCATAGGGATTTCCATGCAATTAGGGCAGCTTTCAAGAGACTTGTTAGCATGTTGCACAAGGGGGGTAAAAAGGAGAATAAGGGAGTTGGGGCTAAGGATTACAGTCCAAAGAAGAAAACAGGAAATACCATAATTTCCGAACGGTGAGTCATCTGAAAAAGGACTGCAGAAAGAGAAAAGGGCATTTGTTACCATTTTGGTAGGGCAGGACACCTCATTAAGGAGTGCACGAAGTGATAAAGACAAGGGCAGATGGAAGGAACTTCTAGGGGGCAAGCTAATGCACTCATAGCTGGTGGACAGGATAGGGGTGGGAAAGTTTCCATCAAAGGATTGATTTCTATTTCTGATCATCCTGTTAGGATTCTTATTCTGGATCTCCGCATTCTTTTACATCTGATCTTTTAGTTGAGTCTCTACACCTAGATATTTGTATGGTTTTGGATCCCGTTAGTGTCTCAAACCCATTTGAGGCACGGCTCATTTATCGAGGATTTGTCAGGTTTGAGAATCTCTATGTTAGGCATCGAGTTTGGTTACGACGCATATGTTCTTGATTTCATAAGATACTATTTGATTCTAGGATGGATGGGTTAACCATATACGGAGCAATTCTAGATTGAGAGGAGAGTCGTAAGACTTCTGACATGCCATAGAAAGACTCTCGAGATTTCTTATGACCCCAAAAGTGTCTGTCATGCTTAGTCTCCTAGAACCTCTTGATATACCTATCAATGATTTGCGACATGTGAATCCTAAAGGAAAAGAGGGAACTTGACAAGCAAGTAGGGGTGCTACTTGGAAAGTGGTTTGATAGATGAATCATATCGGAATGGGAAACCTATTAAAGACAGTCTTTGAGGAAGCCCATCATTCTAAGATGACTATTCATTCAAGAGACGGTAAAGTGTACAGAGTTCGACGTAGTGGAGCCAAACTTGCTAGAGGAAGTGAAAGTAGAGAAGGAAGCTATGACATGATGAGTTCCGAGTTGCATACTTGGATCAGAGGTTAAGAAATTATGCAACAAAGAAGTGAAGCTAGTAAGAGTGCAATGGGGAAAGGGCCGCGAGAACGCTACTTGGGAGGCAGAAGAAAAGATTAGCGCTTCATATCCTTTCCTTTTCGAGAATATGACCTTAACTTCTCTTTCCAAGCTTCGAATTAATACTTGTATCTATCATTTGAATATCTCCTATCGATTAAGTCTTTAGGTAGAAAACTAATCAATGTAAACATGTGTTTGAGACATGTTATGTTTGATGGATGCAAGTGGTTGCTAGTGATTGCTCGTGGATGCATATACACACATAATAGGCACTAGATCGGCTCAATCACTTACATTTTGTATATTGATGTGTGTGTACATTTTAAATTTTATAAATGAAGGCAGGATTATTGTTACATTGACGCTGCATTTGGATGAATGATTGTGCACACATATAGAACTTACATGTATTAGGATGATTTGCATACATTTTGGTTACATGGCACAAACATACATTGCATTAAGGAGGTCAACTGAATCAATAGACCGCCTGACCTTTCGCATTAGTTTACAAACATATACATACACTATTGCGTATGTTCATAAAAGCATAGAAATTCCTTAAGGACAATGGATGCTTTTGACTGATGGATGGATGTATGATTGTTGGATGTTAGGATATACGTTCATCTTAACTTAGATATTTCGGGGACTAAATCCTTTGAGTAGCGGAGAATGTAACACCCCGAAATTTTAACGACATTAAAGATGACGAATTAAAGAATTATCAATGTGAAGTACACTGTTAACAATGAATTAAGGAAAACTTAATTTAATTTTCAGAATTAAGTGAAGCAGACTGCGCCATTGCGTTCGATACAGAATTCTGGTCAAGATAGACACCAAGTTTGCACAAAACGGACTTCGTATGAAGAAGTTATTAAGGTTTGAAATTTGTATGCATATAAGGAAGATATACATATCTAAAAAATGTTCAAAATCAGCAAAACCAGAAAACCGGCGTGCAAATCGAGAAAGGGCCGACATTTTGAAGTCGACCCAAGACCTTGCTGGGTCAACCTAGGGGTCGACCCAGGCTCATGGGGGTCGACAACTCTGAAGGGGGTCGACCCAGGGGTCGACACCCCTGAAGGGGGTCGACCCACCTGAAGAGGGGTCGACCCACTCATGGCTGCAGAAGCTTCTTTTATGACATGGACGATTCCTATGGCTCATGCTCTAATCTGATGGTCTTGGTTGCTCCGCTACTCCTATATAAGGGACCCTAAACTAGGTTCTGCTCATTGGAAAAAATGGTGACGGCGAAGCTCTGATGCGATGGAAATTAAAATCGCCTTTCTTCTTCCAAATCAATTCAAAGAAGATTATACATATTCGAAGATTGCTACAACAAATTCAATGATGGCTACAAAAACTTATTCAACATGTTATTCACAGCAAATTCACTTTAAGTTCATGTTGCTTTTAGATCTAAATATTTAAATAGTTATATTGATATGTATATAATCATTGGATCTCGAATCGGTGCCTAATCAGTTATATTATGACATATTCCATTGATTTTTTATTATATGTTTATTTCTTCACCATGTTAAATCTTGTCATAATATGCCTATTCATCTTATGCCGGCTTTTATCAGTTTATTATTGATTCGTCATTATGCCTATTCTTGATTCTCTTCTTTCCCTCCTTTCCTTTTTATTTTTATATAGCCAGGCAACCTTCGAGCCTAGGCCTAACGCTCAAATATGCGAACATACGAAATTGGGAAGGATGGGGAAAGACATCAATTGGCGCATAATTAATATTGGAAAATATGGATCTAAATTTGGGCACAAAATTGGAAATATACGAAGATAGGTGTTGGGGCATATGTCTTGTTGGATAATATGAATTTAGGCACGCATTGGAATATATGTAAATATGGAATTGGGTATAAAATGAACATGTCTAAATATTGATTTGGGATGTAAATTTTAACATATGTGAATACAAATTTTAGGCATAAATTATGTGAAGGTGGATTTGTGTTTAACTTGCGTTGAAAAAGGCGAATATGGACTTGGGGCATAAGTTGGAAAATATGTTGGTTTGGGTTTGTGCAATATAAATATTTATACATATATACATATACATATACATATATATATATATGCCTTAATTTATGATAAGGGGCATATGGTGCATAATTAAAAGGTGAAATAAAAAGAGGCATAAAGGTCTATAATTTGAATAGTGAATTAGACACAATTCAAATGGGGAAAATATAGAATAATTACCTATAATGACATAGGTAGATTTGAATAAAGATGGAATGTTTTGTATTTACAATAAGGAATTGTAATTGTACTTATGACATGAGGTTAGGTTACATTAGTGGTGGAAGTCTGCCCGAACCAGACCAGCATATCCATCAGCCACTAATGTTGAACCTAACGTAGGAGGTCTAAGTACGTAAATATGAATCGGGCTAAGACACGAGGTTAGACCCAACTGTGGAATAAGGCAGCCTGGACCCGACTGGCATATCCATCATCCACATGTTGTAGGCCTAATGTGGGAGGTCTAGCCCATTATAAACATAATTGGACACAGTAATGAATTGAACTACTTAACCTAATTTAATACATATGGATTGTACGATTATGAACTTAAGTTAGGGTTAAGTGAAATTGGATGGGTAGTGGGTGGGTTTAGTAAATTAGAAGTGGTGGCTAATATTTACATATAGGCCCACGAACTTAATCTAATAAGGTTGTGTAATTAGGGACACCTAGTGGTATACATAACTGGTAGAAATAATTAGGTTATGTAATTATAGAAACCTGGTGGTATACATAACCGGTAGAAACAATAAGTTATGTAATTGGAAGACACCTTGTAGGGTAAGCAAAACTTGTATAAATAATAGAATAATCTGTTAAGTAAACAACGTTAATTTGTAGGAACGGTGTAGATTGAATTTATGATTAAATGCGAAAGGATGAGGAAAACTTGTAAAATGAAATAAGTTTTATTTAATCATAAATGGCAAGTGACATGTTGATTAGAAAACAGGTGAATTGGATACAATTAATTACATATTAAGTAAAACATGTTATTGTAATGATGAAATCTACAAGAAGATAAAATAGATTGTAGATTACAGACCTTGGGCCATAATCTAGAGAATAACATGTTGTGGGATTATTAATAAACTTAAATGGATTAATTTATATGATTGAAATTAATAAGCAAGAGAAACATGGTAATTTGAATTAGAATTCAATATGAACGGAAATAACCAACATAAATGGAAATCCAGTGAGGTAAGGCAAGCTCGTAAAGAATGTTTAAACATAGAGTCTAACAACATATTAAAGAAAAGTGCTTGGACCGGTCCGTATGTTTGAGGGTGAATAACCCAATAGGGTAGATCATCGGGGTGTTATAAGACACGAGGGGAGCGCACATTCATCTAATTGTTTGATGGCTCCAAAGGACTGGAAGGGGAAGCACGCGGCTTCCTGAAGTACATAAGGTGCTCCTAGTAGTCCTCTGTGCGGTGACAGATGTCCTAGGCTGTACTCGTAGGGGTTGGGTCTGTGCCCTACTACTTGGTGGGTGGGCCTAGACTGCAGATGTAGCTATGCAGTCAGAATGATATGACGAGGTGACACAAGGGTTGTTCAGCGGTTTCCTCACGAGGAGGTAGAACGGGTCATGACCAACAAGGATAGGTGACCATCGGATATCCGTCATCGGCAACAAGCGGGATGCAAAAAGACTAGAGCTAACCCCAAGATATCATCTGACCTTTCACGATCGAGGTACGGGGTTGAGGGAAGACGCCACATGGATGTTCAGATTGGTTGTTATTAGCGGTGGTCTCTTAGCTCTTATAGTCTTTACTAGTTGAGGAAGGGGCCGAGGCAGGGCCATAGCCACCACAAAAACAGACCCTAGGTATATATGTATATAGAGGCTTTTTATAGGCGGGCCTGTACAGATACAGAAAAGCTCCCGACCGAGTTCCTTGTTTCTTGTATTTCCCTGCCATGGAACTCGGTGCAAATTAGAGGACGTTCGATTGAGGCATCGAGCTACAATTACAGTAAACACGTGGGAAAGTCTAGATACATGCATATCTGCTCTGGTTGGTCTATCGTAGAATAGAGGGCATTTTTTCGATATGGAATCTGATTCGATCGATGGTGGCAATCCATATGCTTACATAACATAATAACAACAAATCTATGCGGAATGAAACATTGTTATATAGGGATCTGTATGTCACTCCGGCGAAGGATGAGGGACTGCGTTCATTTCGGTGGAGACGATGCGAGTGGGTTACAATAGGGTGTATCTCAATATTGAGAAGTAGCTAAATATATGGTTTTAGGTGAATCCATGTGAAAGTAAATGGGTACGACGCGAGTATAAGTCTTGAGTGTGATTAACCCAAGTAACCTAATAATCAAGAAAATGTAATGGAACGGTATTAGTAGGGATCATTCTACTTCTGATATACTAGTATTTGCGCGGTGCAGAGAAGTGTATTCAAAAAGCGCAATATATTCTGTCCAAGCTTAATTTGTTCAGTTCACACTTGTCCTTGCTATTGTTATCTTGTTCTTCCAGTTTTTATATAACTGCCATGATACTTTTATTTATTTATATTTAAAAGTTACTGGACTTGCCAGACATTATGTCAGACCCTTTTTGTTTCCTCGTCTCTCTCTTCCGTTCCACCCAAAGGTTCTCCGGGTGGAAGTGCTTAGAGTTGTTTTGTATTCTTTCAGCTTAGCTTGGGTTTTGGATATGGATGTACAGCTTTGATTTATTGTCAACTCTCTTATGGCTTTGCTTGGGAAATATGGTTTATGCTTTTGTTCTCTGATTGCAAGACAAATTATTAAACATGTAAGTGGTTATTTCAAACCTATGATATAAACTCAGTATTTGGGACCGTGGTGTTATGATTTAAATAATGTTTTTAATTCTGATGCTATTGTATATGTCTGTCTTGTGATATTTTGTTCTTATTTACCTATAACGCTTCACCAAAGTTAATGCATTCCCTTAGTGAGTGACATTAACGGACGTAGGGTGTCACATCATACTTCTCAATAATAAAAGAGTAAGAAGGAAAGAGTTTTCCTCCAAAAAATGATCACATAACTAAGGGCATGGAAAACCTTTCCAAAATTTGAAGAAACCCAAAAGGGGACAAACCATAAAAGGATCAAATCCCTTATCATCACCAAAATTGGTTAGGAAAAGGCATCCCCCGGACGGGGGTGGTATGTTAGTTTTTCTCCATGCCCAAATCAGAGGAGGCTAGGTTAAAGCATCAAAAGCATAAGCCTCCGTTTCACACAAGAAATGGTCATGGCAGTGCATCCAAACTTAGCACCCCTGCCTTTTCTCGTAGAAGGGTACGCACTGCCTCTGCTAGAAGTAGGCACATCCTACCTTTGCTCGCAGAAGAGCATGTCCTACCTCTGCTTATGTTCTACATTACCAGCAGAAGGGAACGCCAATCCCTATTATCTCCTATGCTAGTCAGGATAAGGCACCCCTTGGAGGGGGTGGTGTGCAAGCCTCTATCAGGGCCTACAATTGTCAATATAGAGCATCAAAAGAGTTAATCTTAGTTCTGTGCCTGCAATGGCCCCGTCTAAGTTTCTAAACCTTATCATCACCTACAATGTTCAGGATAAGGCGCCTCCTAGAGGGAGGTTGGGTAAGTCCTTGGGCCCTGCTTGTGGATAAGCTAGCCAAGTGCACCAGACGCACAGGCCTAAAGAGTGGCCAACAAAGTACTTACATCCTCTTCTTTGACATCAAAAGGAAAAAGAGTGGCTCAAGAAACATGTACAACCTCTGCTTCACAAATCAAATCCAAAGGCGATACCAAAACACTAATATCGGAAGGGAGTTTTTGGTCTCCCATCTTTAATTACCTGAACAAGGGTTTGTTCATGTCTTCTATACTAATACCCGAATCTGGGTCAGTTCAGTTCTTCACAAATACCAGAAGTGGATTTCAGGTACTCAATCTCTAATTTCCGGAATAGGGGTTGGTTCAGGTCTTCTTTACTAATACCCGATTCTGGTTTTGTTCAATTCTTCACAAATACTGGAAGTTGATTTCTAGTACTTAATCTCTAATTTCCTGAATAAGGGTTGGTTCAAGCCTACTGTATTAATACCCGAATCTAGGTTGGTTCAGTTCTTGACGTATGCTGGAAGTGGATTCCCGGTCTTCAATCTTTAATTACCCGAATAAGGGTTAGTTTGGGGGATTCCTGGTCTTCGATCTTCAATTACCCGAATAAGGGTTAGTCCAAGACTTCTATTAATACCTAAGGGGGATTCCCAATCTTTAATTATCCGAATGAGGAATGGTTTGGGACTTCTATTAACATCGGAAGGGGATTTCTGATCTTCCGTCCTTAGACTACCCAAATAAGGGTTGGTTTAAAAGTTACTATCAAAATAAGAAATCGGTTATCAAGCTTCCAATCTTTAACGGTCAAGTAAAGGCCAGCTCAATAACAGTACCTAGGAGGCTTTGTTGTTCCATCCCATGTCAAAAGAGTCTAAAAAGAAATGTTTAACTTGGAAAGTCAAAAACACCCCTTCACTAGGGGGCAAATGTTACCACCAAAATTAACTCTGAAACAAGCTAATGGTGAAGGGGTATCAGGTGACCGCAAGCACATAGGAATTATCTAAAAGGCAAGAGACAAAAAATAGAAAGAACAAAAAGCAATAAAGAATGATCCAAGAGCTACATAAACCGATAACATCATAGGAAAAAGGAACTTGGAAGCCACAGAATACAAAAAGAGTCTCTCCGGCAGGGTCCATCCGGTAGGGGGTGTAACACCCCATAATTTTAACAACACTAAAGAGGACAAATTAAAGAATAATTAATTTAACATATAGAATTAAGGGAAACGGAATGCGTTATTGCATCCGTCTCGAAATTCTGGTCAAGATAGACAATTGGTTTGCGTAAAACGAACACGGCACGAAGAAGTTATGAAGGTTTGAAGTTTGTATACGCACAAGACGAATATATATATATATACACACACACATATATATAAACATATATAGGGTCAAAAAGTTCAAAATTCGGTTCAGAAAATTCAAAATCGCCCAGATTGGGGTGAGGGGGAACAATCCCGTCCAGGGGTGTCGAACCCTCAAGTGGGGTCGACCCCCCGACGGCAAACGTGGCAGATTAGGGTTTGGGGTTGGTGGCTATATATATGACCTCATTTCTCATGTTTTTGCACCCTAAAAATACTAAAGGACTATATGCCGTCGCTGCCCGGATTGAATCAAACCTTTTTCTTCTTCTGCAATCGAGTTAATCAAGTTTAGAGTTATTCAAGTCTTGATCTGTGATTCAACATCTGCTACTCTCCTTCTATTTTTTCGAGATCCAAACACTATGAGTTTAGATTACTTTTAGATCTAAATAATTAAAAGTAAAACATGGTATGACATTAGCTTGGATTTATGACTATGACCATTTGAGTCAAATCAGATCTGCTATAACCTGTGTATCTACGATATTATGACATGATTATGACATAGATTTAAACCTTCACCTATTTATCATGTCAGATCTGCCATTGTTTCACTGTTTAGATCACCTTATACTTGTCCCTATCATGTTTGTAGTTAAATTGGATCTGCTATTAGTTGGATATCTAAACCATTATCTAGATCACATCATGCCTGTTATGACATCCCTATTATGTAAGAATCAGTTTTATTATCATATTCTCCTCCAATCTGTTCCTATGTGCCTATCTTGTCATTAAGCCACTATATGTTTATGCCATTATATGTCAATCTAGTTAGTATGATCATTCCTATCATCTTCCCATCATCTTTCCCTTTTATTTTATATAAGCTGTCTCGTCTCGAGCCTAGGCATGCCTCTGAAATATGCGAATGCGTTAAACGGTGAACGAGGGGAAAAACATTGAAATTGGGCATAACTTGTAATTAGGAATTTGGGCATATCCTGAATAAAATGTATGAATATGAATTTAGGCATATAATTGATTATGAACATAACTTAGGGAAAGGGGCATGAAAACCTATAACGACATAGGTAAAAGTTGGCTAATAATGAAATGCCTAGGATTACAGTAATTAGAAACTGTAGCCTAGACACGCTGTTAGGTTACACTTGTGGTGGTAGTCTACCCGGAACCGCCCGACATATCCAGCGACCACAAGTGGTGAATCTAATGTGAGAGGTCTTGGTGCAGAAATAAGAGACGAGGTAAGAAACAAGGTTAAGCCCGACTTGTAGGACAAGTCTACCTGGAAACGACCGGCATATCCAGCATCCACAAGTGATAGGCTTAATGTGAGCGGTCTAGCACATTATAACCATATATGGACATGGTAATGAATTGGAATACTTAACGTGTTAAATCCATATGGATTTTTTGAACTTGAATTTGAATAGGGGTTAAGTGAACTTGGTTGAAACAGTGGGAGGATTAAGTATTTCTGGGTAGGGTGGGTAGTATTTATAAATAGGCCCACAAACTTAACCATTTGGGTTTATGTAATTAAAGACACCATTAGGTAAGCATAACCTGTGGAAATCTCAGTGGGGATACAAGACAAAGGGGAGAGCTTGTATCATCTTGTGTGGGGGACCCGTTTCAGTCAGTAACCCATAGAATGGTATCAGATGAGTACTCCGCCTTAGGTCGGAGTCGAGACATGCTCAATGAGCTGATTGTAAGAGATCCAAAGTTGGAGGACGACGTGGGTGGCACAAACCGGCCGAGGCCATGTGCGTGCATGGTCCGGGCAGAGGGGGATAAGACGACCGTGACACCTGTAGATATGGTTGTGCACATCAACGAAGGGTTGCCATTTTAGGAAGTGATAAATCCTACTGTGGGGCCGACACAGGGTATCTACGGAGTAGGGAGCCGATCGATTAGGGTAGTAGTTAGGGTATATCTAGATTCTGGTAAAGTTTAAGTGCCTGTTAGGTTGGGATGCCTGTGGATTGTATGGGGTTAAAATCTCTTACCAGAAGTACGCCTAAGTCTACCATCTTATAGTTGTTGGGATCATCCCATTATGGTTATACTAGTATCGGTTCAGAGAATCAAAGTAATCACCAGAGAGGCGTATACACTCTATCATGTTTACCTTGTCATACCTGCCTTTTGTGATATTATCTTTCTTATCCATTTTATATGCCTATCATGATACTTTTACTTATTTATTTGCTAAAAGTAAATGGACTCGCCAGACTTTATGTCTGGCCCTTTTTGTTTCCTCTTCTTTCTTCCGTTTCCCCCTAGGTTCTTTGGCTGGGAAAAGCTTAACCAGGAATCTACTATCATTTTTTGGAGCTGCTTACATGTATTGCTCAAGCTCTTATCTTTGCTACTATGGCTATGTTTTTGTTTGGGAATTGTGCTTTTTTATATTGTACCTTGATGTTTTAAGTACAAGACTGAAGTTTTGATGATGTATTGGATTTATGTATTTTCATACATATGATGTTTTAAACCACAATGCTTTATGATTTATAAAATTTGTTTTTATTCCACTGTTATTTTATATGTCTTGTAATGTTTCTGTTTCTGTTTACCTATAACGCTTCATAAAACTTAATGCATTCTCTTAATGAGTGACATTAACGGACGTGGGGGGTTAAAAGGGGATCCTATAGCGAAAGGTCTTCTAGGTCGGAAGCTAAGAAAGAGAGAGGCAGGAGCTCCGCCAATTGAAATCCAAAAAGACGGAAGGGCTGTCGGAATTGACCTGCATAATTCCAATACATTAGGAAGCGAAGACATCAAGAGAGTTGAGCCAGAAGTAGATAAAAATTATTTGGACCTAACTTCAGAAACAACTACAACATAAATGTCGAAAGGTCACATTGATATACAATAGAAAAATCACCTGGAGCTACCTTCCGCAAGATCAGGCTACACCTGGAAACTCCACCGGAAGGTCAACTTGAACGCTAGAAAATATACAACCTATCCATATTAATCTTCTTAGTACAAACACCGACAGTGGTTCCGAACCGGTAGCTATATGCATACGTCATGAGGGCAAGCTCTTCTAAGTATTCATGAGAAAACCGGAAGCCTACATCCAGAAGCTCATAACTAAGAGCATACAACCGGAGGCTCGAATACCTTCCGGAATACTACTACATCCACAAGCTCATATCTCTCTCAAAGAAGCTTCTACTGACCAGGACCTTCCCCTCTGGAAGCTATAACCCGCACCGCAAAGCAACTGGGAGCTAAAACAACTGAAACCAAAGTGAAAAGTGGCAGATAGAGGTACCCGTAGCCCAACGACCCAACAGCGGAAGGGTCCCCGATTTCTCTATAAATAAAACCCCAGCGGTCATATTTTGGGGACGACCTTTTTCATTCTCTCAATCTTGTTCTTTTTTCTTTAAGAAGCAAACCCTTATTTCCAAATCGGATTGGGGATTCCTTCAACTCTTGTAATATATCTACAATTTATGAACGAAGAAATCGGAGATTAAACATTTCGTTATTTGATAATTATAATGTGCCATTTATGATGGGACATGGAGTTAACTGTAATGGCCCGTAAATCCGTACTATCTAAGTTAACTGAATACAACACACGTCCAACCCAAATTGCACAGAAATACAAATCATTATGAAAAATAAAAATGAAAAAGTTAGAAGAAGAACAGAAATAATAACACAGAATTTCACATCGCAACAAAACAAAATATAGTATATCATAACTTTTGAATTAAAATTTTTTTATTGTATAACATACAATTATCAGAGTACAACACTTACCACACCGCAGAAATAACAATACTATATAATGTTGAAGCCTCCTGCTCCAAGCTCCTCCATGTATCTGTAAACGCCTGAACTACTTGACTGCACGCAAAAATTTGGGCACCCAAGAGTTTAGGGAAAACATAAAAAAATTCGGGTCAGTCAAGGGACTGGTATGAGTAAACAATTTAAAACAGTTCAAGAAAATAAACAATATCTCATAAGACCACGTCGTATAACACGGAACGGGTTTTTCCCCTATGGGAATCCAAAACACTTGATTTAACTTTCAAAATCCTTTTGAAAGAAACAATATTATTGATATCAAAACACTTTTGATATTATAATAGTGTCCAAACTAAATAAATAACAATCTAGTGGAACGTTTGCATCTAACGCTCCACGTATATTTAATATACAGTCAACACCGTGAGCACTTATTAGGTAATGAATTTCCAACTATGACAAGGTATGGAACCACCTTCCGATAGTGTATCCTTAGAGAGGAATGCACTGGGTTCAACAAGAACATCTTGTAACCCGACCACACATGACCAACCACTCATTTCGCTTGAGTGTATCGAATGTATATCAACAACGGTTTGGATCTACAACCGTTGTCACGAATGGGACAACATCGAATAGAATAAAGAGTGAAATGGATTTCTCTAGATAGGTGATAATGCATCCTAATTGGGAGCTACCATTTAGCTATGTTGCATGCCCGATTGTTAGCCTACTTTGTGGACTAGGCAACACAAAGCTAAAAGATCAAGTATTAGAATATAATCTGCCTATAAATCGGATCGGATCAGGTGTAGTCAGAGAAAAGAAAAGCGAGACAAAGTGAAGAAAGGAAAAATTCAAACCAGATTGGATCAGATGGGATGTTCCGATCCGAACCCCATTTGCTAGCCTGGAACCGAACCCAGTGTACCCTGCTACTTCACTCCACGATCTCCTGGATATTCGGGGCAGTTACAACCACTTTCTACCCACGATGGCCACTAACCAGATGAGTTGTCCTCACCAGAACACACCCGATCCCGAAAGTCACGGGATGGAGGCCACGTGTCCCCGATCCGAACCGAATCTCGAAGGAATTTTCACCTATAAATAGACCCCCAAGGGTCATTTGAAGGGATCTTTTTGGCACTCCAAGAATTTGAGTATCTTTGAGAACCGAATTCCAACACTCCCAAACAATCCAAATCATCATTCAAAGTGTATTTTGAGTATAATCGAGTGAATGTATATGAAAAGTGAGCGAGATTGAGTGAATATCTTGTTGTATTCTCATCTACATCATCAAATAAAGTGATATAAAGTGGATGTAGGCTCCTTAACGCCGAACCACTATAAATCTTGTGTCCCTTTTCTGTTTTTGATCTCATTTTATCGTAATTTTAATCAATTTGGGTGTTAGAACCACTTTTTGGTCTAACATTTTGGAGCTTTCACTGAGAAACATTTGAATTCACTATTTTTCTGGATTATCGTTCTACTTTTTGGACCGTTGAGTTCAAAGAAGTTAATCCCCAATTTTGGACGCTTTTAAGTACTTGTTGGTTGATTGTTGAAGAATTATGGCCAAAGGAAAAGGCAAGGAAGTTCAAACCAGTCGAGGGAACGAAGTTGGTGAAGATCAGAAAATCCGGTCGTGACGAGGTCTCGTGGGCAAAGCTCGGGAGCGGATCGGACTGGCTCAGGAAATCCGAACCGATCGCAGAGGGAGAGCTCCGATCCGAGTAGAAGATGTTGAAGAGGTGCGCTCCCCCAACCCGAACCGATCCGGCCAGGTCACTTTGCTCTGATCCGACTCTAGGTGATGTTGGAACCGCTACTCGAGCCCCTCCAAATGCTCCGACTCTAGCCACCAGGATCAATGACCAGATCAATCCATCTGCGCCTGTCACCCAAGGAGATTTTTCGCGCCTTCTCGACATGCTTAAGAGCACTAGGGAGGCTATGAGAATCCACGAGCGCACCAATCTTATGATGCAAGAGAATATGAGAATCATGAGTAGGGAAATTGGCGAACTCCGCAGGTAGAGAACCCCTTCCCCAGTTCATCACACTGCAATGGATCAGTCTTCTTCTTCTGAGGAAGAACAGCCTCATGAAAGAAGGCCGCTCGAACGACCTCAGAATTTGGAACAAATGACTTTCGGATCTCTGGGATCCCACGAAGACGCTGCTCATGTGTTAGGACCCGATGACCCGAGCTTGAGAGAGCCTATGCTATTACCATTGCGAGGATCTCATGTTCTGCCTAGAGATCCTAACCTTACCAACCCCACTCAGGGACAAATGCTTCAGCCCCTTCCTCCCGAGATCGATCGGGAACGTAGGGAACAAAGCAAAGCAGAAGCCCCCAGAAGAAGTAGGGTGTCCCCTGATCAGGAGCCTAGAGGAAACCCGAACATCAGAGCCAGGGAGCCTGAACGACCCTTGACCAATGCTGATGTATAGGCCATGGTACGCCAGATCATGTCTGAGAGTCGAAATTACACCAATGAAGATTATGGTATTGAGCGAAGCCATACTCCCTTTACTGATGACATTCTTGACTTTCAGTTCCCCGACGTTTTAATTTGCCGCAGATGGACATATATAATGGGAGAACTCACCCGGGACAACATCTTATGCGATACGCATGGCTTATGAATGCTGCAGCCGCCCCTGACGGTGTGAAGTGTAAGGCTTTCCCAATTTACTTAGAAGACGTAGCATTACTATGGTTTACCCGACTTCCTCCTCGATCGATATCGAATTTCAAAGAACTAAGTGAACGTTTTAAGAATCAATTCCGACTTCACGCCCGAAAATCTAAGACTGTTATTGAATTATCGAGAATTAAGCAAGCGCCGGGTGAGTCCTTGAAGTCGTATCTAGACCTTTTCAATTTAGTTGTAACAGAAGTCAGCAACCCTCATGAGCCTACCATCTTGATGGCCTTAATGGAAGGAGTTGATCCTGATTCAGAGTTTGGAGATTATCTTTCTGGGAAGCCGCCTCCCACAAGAGAGTTGTTATATGAGAAGGCCAATATTCAGTTGAGACAGGAGGAAGCAAGGGAAAACAGAAAGAGGAAGTCCGGATTATATGTGCAAAAAATTCGATCAGTAATTCACCAAAGCCCTGTACATCCTCCTGGGCCTCTGCCAACTACTTGCGGGACTCTTCGGCCGACTTGATGACACTTTCAACATTACCCTCTGCCAGGGCAGCTCTGTTCTCGGCCTCCATCAACTTGGAAGCCAAGTCAGCGTTTTTCTTCTCCAATTCGGCATTTTTCTTCGTTAACTCGGCCTTCTCTTGCTCAAGGGCAGCGTAAGCAAGTTGCATTTTGGCGTTATCCGACTTGGCGTCTTCTGCTTGCTTTTTCAGCTCCGAACGCTCTTGAGTATGGAACTCGAGCGAGTCATGATAACGTTTCTGTAGATCTTAAAATTGTTGCTTGAAGCTAGCAGCATCCCATTGGGCTATAGCAAGTTGGGCCTGTGTATCCTCAAGGTCTTTCCCTAAATTTTTCAAGGCCTTTGCGTTAGCTTCTGCAGTCTTCTTCATCGAGTTAATATCCGTGATTAGAGTTCGGATAATTCTGGTGAGGTTGCACGAGTACTTGAACATCTTCGAATATTGTTTTTCGACTGCATCAATTTTAGCTTTGGCCTCGTCTGCCCACCTCGAGGAAATAGGCTCAAGAGCAGGTAAGAAAGTCAGGTTTTCGAAGTAGTGATCGGGGAACTGCTCCTCCAGATATGCTCGCTTAATTGCAGTTTCAGCGTCCAATGGTGGAGGTGCAGGGAATGTTAGCTCGGTATCCTTATGTGTGGAGGGCTCAATGGCCTCCTTACCTTTTCTAGCCGCTTAGCAGGAACCTTGCGCCTGCTTCGCGAGTAGGTTTCTTTCGGCGGGCTCCTTTCCCTACTGCGCTTTTCTTGACAAGAAATCGGGTCATTTGACTGCGACTTGTCATCTTCTCGATGGCCTTGGTAGCCCTTATATTGTTCTGGATCCGACCGAACGGGAGAGCGAGAGCGCGAGGACGGCTACTGACAAGAATCATAGGGCCTTCTATCCTCCCTACCGCGACTTTCGCGACGATCATGCTCAACATCATGAGGGGGTCTGGTCATGCTGCGGCGTAGTTTCCTGATGTCATAGTGAGCACGAGACATTGTACCTGCACAACAATGTAAGTGAAATTCAGAATCAGTATTCTCGAAAGAAGTAAGTGCTGTGAAGTGGGGTGCTATTGTGTTAAGTGCATCCTAAGTGGTGTCCCCCCTCCGATAAACCAGAGTCTGAACCCGAGCCTGTGCGAGTGGGCTCTTTGGCCTTAACAGGAGTAGCCTCCTCCGAAGAAGTAAAAACTAAAGGATTTGTGCCAAAATCCTCGGAAGTGTAAATAGTATCAGGAAGGGGGAGATCTCCTAAGCCCGAAAATGTAGGATCATCAACAGTAGTGGCATCTCTTTGGGAAGCGCCTGTTGGCTGTTCTTTAGGAGATGGTGATTTCTCAGGAGAAATAACATCCCCAGTAGTGATGTACCCTTCTCGGTGCTTTTCACGTATGTTAGCCAACTCATCGTCTTGAGTTGAACTTGGAGAAGGTGAAATTCGAAGTGGCATCGTATGTACCTTTCAAGCTCTCGCCCATTCCTGGAATTACATCCACCGGAGGGATGTATACGTATGGACCTGACCCGTGACCTATGCTACAGGTAATGGACAGTAGCCCGTGGTGATGAATATATTTGTCCTTGAGGACCTCGTCGATAGTTAGAAATTTCTGGTCACCATTGATGAGCTGATGCATCCGATCAAAATACACTTGACCCGGTATTTGTTTTGCATTATCAACTGCAAACAAAAAGAAAACGGATTAATGTGGTGGCGTGGACATTCAGAGTCAATATTTAGAAAACCAGTGCCTTACTTGATTTTGTCCATCTCCTAGCACACCCCATCTTTTGCCTTATATAAAACCATTCCAGCTTAGAATCGCCGGCCTTGCTGCTGAACGGTGCTGAAATTATTTTCCTTTTTGGGACAGACTCGAAGTAGGAGAAAGAAGGAGTTTCTCGAGTCCGATGCTTGAAGTTATAAAAGAAATGAACGTCATCAAAAATGAGCTCTGTACCTAAGGTCTCACGGTATGCTACATATAGGGTATACAGGTAAGCGAAGGAGTTGGAATGCAGCTACATGAGGGCAATCCGCATCTGTCTTAGGAAGTTGACAAAAAAAGGAGAAAATAGAGGGATAGCCCCAACCATGCACATTAATTGGGTAATTGCCATAAACCCCTCCGGAGGATTATGAGGACGGTCAGTTTTCGACGGCACTAGGGTTTCCTTTTTCAGTATCCCGTGCTTTAAGCATATTCGAGTAAGTCTGTCGTTGTCAATCGTCGACTCAACAGAATCTTGAGGTGATTCCAATATGATAGCAGATTCAAATTCGTTAGGAGCTCGATTATCTCCAACCCCTCTTTCCTCTTCATAGCCCAGAGAAACTTCACTGTCAGAAGGCGTTTCGTTGTTATGCGCCTCTACTTCATAATCTGATCCCTCGTCGTCCCATTCAGGGTCTAAGGAAGAAGATATGTCGCCTAGAGTGACTTTATTGGATGTCTCTGGGATCACTTTCTTTTCTGCCAGTCTAGAAGAATGTCTTTCGGCCATGTTCACTAAACTATCGAAGAAGTAACAACAGAAGTTAGAGTAAATTAGCCCGTGTCCCCCTATGCACATGTGTGAACTAAAGTGTGTACGGTGTGTGCAGAAGATGTAAAGTGAACACTTGAAAGTATAATGCAAAGTTTTGGCAAAGCAATGATGTTCAGAATAGTTCTTGATGTTCGTGTATGTTCGCATCGCAGGGCACTATCCTAACTGTTCATGAAGTTGGAAGTTATGTCAAATATTGATTTAGCCAATTGGACAAAGCATTGTGCTTTAAGTTGGGTGGCTTCAGTTCGGTTTGAGTATATGTGACGGGATCGGATCGGAGGCAAGGTCGTGCTTTGGTCATAAGTTGACGTCCAACCGGATCGGTTCGGGAGCATGTTTTTAGAGCGGACCGGATAGGCTTGAATACCAATGCCCCTTCTCCTTTGTTCTGCCCTCCGACCCGATCCGGTCAAGTAACCTCCGTTTCCCTTTTCTGCTTTTTGCTCCGACCCTACCTAGTGGAGTAAGCTTCGCCTTCCCTCTTTTCCGACCTGATCCGGTCTCGTGAACCTCTCACTCTTTTCTTCTCCTCCACCTCCTATGCTTCCTCGCCCGAACTGATTCCCGATGCCCTTCATCTTCCTCTTCCTTCTCAATCACAACCAAACCCAATCCTGTTTTCAAAGCTCCAGTTAGGAAGGAACGTGTACCCTCTCCAACCTCCCAGTGCCTCGAGGTGGTGGAGCCACCAGCGACAACGGCAGGGGAGGAGATGGCCATGGCGTCGAATCCAAACAGCAACCATACCCAAATCGTCCGATTTAAAAACAAATCCAAACTGTAAAAACGATTGTAACGAGATGGTTTGAGATTATAAAACTACCTATATCTTTAATTCAGGGATTAGAACGAGGATTTTGGAATTTTTAGGCGTTTAGGCTTTCGTTTTCTTGTTGGGGCGATGTCTGGAGAGGTGACGTAAATTGAAAGAAGAAGAAAAGATGGAGGTGAGGCAGCGGATTTATATAGTGTATGAGATGACCCTTAATATTCCCACTTTTAACTCCGTTCGGACCGGAGGCCGAACCCTTGAACATATGCTTGGCCCATCATTTCGGCGATGGTGGATTTAAACGAGAACCCGTCCAAACTGGAACATAAGCCCATAAAAACACTTGCAGCGCATTAGTTTGAGTGATCATGAGTCGAAGGGCAGATGCCGTTCGGATCGGAATCCGAACCAGAGGGAGTTTCATGTATCAACTTGGCATTTGAATTGAATCGAACTCAAAAGAAAAATAAAGAAAAGGCATACCTGGAAGAATCACTGGTCATCAAGGGGAGTTTCTAGGATTGTTTAGAAATGAAGAAAATAAATCGTGTGTTCTACGACATATATATAAGCGATAAAAGACACGACTTCATGAAGTAACGCATCTTCACAAACAAATAGAAACGACTTTTTGGCGATTCAAATTCAAGGACTAGTATTCAGACAACATCATAGCACGCTCCGTCTTCAACAGAAGCATAATTTGAGGGGGCAAAATGTTAGCCTACTTTGTGGACTAGGCAACACAAAGCTAAAAGATCAAGTATTAGAATATAATCTGCCTATAAATCGGATCGGATCGGTTGTAGTCAGAGAAAAGCAAAGGGAGACAAAGTGAGGAAAGGCAAAATTCAAACCAGATCGGATCGGATGGGATGCTCCGATCCGAACTCAATTTGCTAGCATATCCGAACCGAACCCAGTGTACCCTGCTACTTCACTCCACGATCTCCTGGATATTCGGGGCAGTTACAACCACTTTCTGCCCACGATGGCAACTAACCAGATGTGTTGTCCTCACCAGAACTCACCTGATCCCGAAAGTCACGGGATGGAGGCCACGTGTCCACGATCCGAACCGGATCTCGAAGGAATTTTCACCTATAAATAGACCCCCAAGGGTCATTTGAAGGGATCTTTTTGGCACTCTGGGAGTTTGAGTATCTTTGAGAACCGAATTCCAGCACTCCCAAACAATCCAAATCATCATTCAAAGTGTATTTTGAGTATAATTGAGTGAATGTATATGAAAAGTGAGTGAGATTGAGTGAATATCTTGTTGTATTCTCATCTACATCATCAAACAAAGTGATATAAAGTGGATGTAGGCTCCTTAACGCCGAACCACTATAAATCTTGTGTCTCTTTTCTGTTTTTGATCTCATTTTATCGAAATTTTAATCAATTTGGGTGTTAGAACCACTTTTTGGTCTAACACCGATTTTTGTCATTTCCCGGTTTTCGAGGCTTGAGGCTATGATTACTTACCATTCATTGGTAGCACAATCACTTCGAATGCCACGTTTTCAGATCCTTTAATCGATAATTGATTTACACAAATATATTCTGTATATTATGCTAAGATAATAATTTCTCCGCCACCATATATATCTATATAGACCAACATAAGCGATCATTGGAAATACTCTGTCACACACCCTTCCATACACATTTGTTCTTGGACTGAACGAAACCGAAGACACAATTTTCCATTAATCCATCTTAGGCAATTTCTATCGCGGGTTAGTAGAAAAATCCCTTGCGTTTTACTCCGTTTTCGATTATCTTCATATAATCTGATTCACAACACTTCTGCCAATACAGAGCGGTTCTCGGATAATAATCCAACCGATCTCACCATATTAACAACGATATTGGTAAATACTTCAATAGTTGGTTAATTAACTATCAAAGAAAAATAAACATTTGTTTATAACATCAAACAATCACTGGGCTCCTTAATTAATATTTCAGTAATTAAACCACTTCCCCATTTCCTTATCAATATTTGTTAACCAAATATTTTCAATAATCATCTTGGCCTCTCACACTACTTGGAAAACAATTCCGTACATCGCCTTCTTTTATTTTCTATACTTAGAAAATATCTTCTATTAGTAATTGGAAAACATTCCAAGTACTTCTCCCTTTCCTTATCAATACTTGGGAAATATTTATTTTTATATTTCCAAAAATTCCGCTTATTTGGATTAAAACAAATGTTGTGTAAAAAATTGTTAAAAAATTCCAAAATACTGCATTCAACTAAAACTTATTCAAAACATTTATTTTCGAGCTTGAATCTTGCTATTTATTAGTTAATAATGAAATCAATCAAGTTGGGGTATAAATACCTCTCACACCTTGACTGAATAACATTGTTAACATCTAAACAGACAAGACTACTTTATTGAATAATCAACATCATGTAAACCAATTTCTCATTTTTAAAACGTTTATATGTTTCTCTTTCTATTTTTAACAAATTTAATTATAGATTTCCTTTTTTGTTTATAATGTTCTATTTGAAGTTCGTTTCCTTATCGAATTATATATATATATATATATATATATATATATATATATATATCGATATATTGATTTCTAATTATCAAATTTTCTTAAAAATATTCTAACTCCTTAAATTTTCGAAAAATTTCGCCAATACCTCCTCTGTACCGGTCAATAGCTCAAACCTCAACTCGCCTCTTTAGGCCCTTTCCATTCAAAAAGAAAATCAAAAACTCAAGTGGCTTGCCGATTCGGCGCACAAAATATTATATGAAATTTAAACGTGTTCCTTTTTGTTGGGCACTTAAATTATAATCTTCATACACTTTATTCAAAACCTGCTTAACATATGTCTAGCCATTTTCAATTTATTCCAACTACATCCAATCATTTTTAACTCGGTTTGCTAATTTATTCGTTAAGTAACTCTTTTGCCTATTCCACTTTTTATTTGAACATATCATGTTCAAATATATTTTATATTACTTATTACCCATTCTAATTCCATTTTCAACTTGAGCTTCATATTCGATTTCGAATATAAATTCATAAACCCCATTCACTTATCCAACACCCAATTTTGATTCAAAGCTCGATTAAATAATTATTCTTCTAATTAGTTAATTATATTCCATAATTACAAATCTGATTTTTTTTTCAAAAATCATTTCATTTATACAACATGAATTCGTATTTATTTTATATCTCAAGTCTGTATTTTTCTACTGGAAATTCGAATTTTATTTACTTAAAATCCTTTTATTTATTTAAATAAAACGTTATGGTTTTCTATTGGTTATGGCGCTGTTTTTCTGAAAATTTGATTTTGGCATAACTCAAAATCTATTCGATGAAATCCATATTTTTCTCTTTCATTAGAAAAATATTATCAAATCGGTCCTAACGTTTCTTATTTTAAAAAATTCGGACTTAAATTGAGTTCTATATACTCAACTGAAGTTCAAAACGACAATTTACGAACTACGGCGATGCGGCGAGTTCGTTTTAATTATATTTAAATGTAAATGTTTAAACTTCATTTAATTTATAAATTCCAACTCTATTCTTATATATTTTAATATATATATAAGGTCAGCTATCCTAATCTAAGTTAAACATTTCGACTTTTCTAAATCGTCGGTTTTCATAACTCAGTTGTAAATTTATTTACAACTCTCTTTATTTTAAAATCCCAATTCGTTTGGAAATAAATTATTTTATTAAATTCGATATAATCGAATTCTGATTATAAATCCTTTGGATTTATCCTAAATCGGTTTATACTCCGAATTCCAGTATAACATTCGTCCTTCCATTTTCGAAACGATTTCTAATTCACTTTTAAATTTAAACCTGAATTTAAAATTCCAAATTATCCATAATAATTATCCAAATTTATTTATAAACACTATTTATAAATTTACTGCCTTGTTTTAGATTTTAAAACGAGTTCTATTTCAAAATCTATTTGGACCTCGATTCTCATATTTAGAATATTTTATTTTTATAACTTTCATATATAATGTATAATCTGTTTTCATATTTAATTTCAATTTCTATTTAATACAATTTAAATATCCTTTCTGGATATAATTTATTTTTATAAATTCGACATAGTCGAATTCTAACCATAAATCTATTTGGACTTATTTTAATGTATTCCGAACATCGGAATAGATTTCGTCATTTCCCTTTTTAAAACGGTACCCAATTCTCATTTTAAATTCATATTTGAATTTAAATATTTAAATTATCCAACTGGTAATTTTTCACCTTTCTTTATAAACATCATTTATTTTACTTGTTTATATATTTAAACAAATCTCGATTTCAAATTCATTTGGAAATTAAATTTCTACTTTGGAAAAATAAATTTCCTCTTTTAAACTCATGTCTAAATTTACATTTCCCAAATTATCTAAATGATAATTTTTCCCATTTCAATTTACACACCCCGTTTATAAATTCAATTCAATTCCCCGCATTATTAGATTTATAAACATCGTTTATAAATTCGATACTTGTATTTATTATTCAAAACAAGTTAATATTTCTCAGCCTATTCAAGTTCTATTTTTGGAAAAATAGATTTCACATTTTAAATCTCAAAATGTCTTTTCATGATATTTTTATAAATCAACATTTAGGCAGTGATATTTCAAATTTCCAAAACATCAAATTATAAATCATAGGTTATTCTAACACATCATATAAGATAACATATATGAAACCAAACAAATAATAATATTTTTGAGGAATCCAGTTGGATCCCACCAACGTGTTTTCCCTGCATCCATAGACGTTAACCAACATAAATAATACCAATCCTGCTTCAAGGCAGGATATCGTGGTATGGAAGGTTATCCACTATCATATTGTGGGGCACATAGGGTCATCCGCTAATGATACTACGGGCATCCGCTAGTGATACGGCGGGAAATATCCAACCACCAATATATATATATATCTATATATATATGTATGTGTGTGTGTGTGTGTATGTATGTATGTATATATCACTAGAACCACCAAGCCTAAATAACTAATATATTTATAAATAATAGCCATAGTAATATTTTAATGCAACCAAACAACCAACAATTATTTTTACAGTAAAAATAATTTTAATAAATTTCTAAATGAGAATTACTCACTATGAATTTTCCTTGTCGAATGTCTGATTAGATGCCCAATCGTCAACGCTACGAATCAATAAGGATTATCTCGAATGGATATATTTCGCACCTACGATTTTATAATTATATTTAACGATTAAATATTTATTCATTTAAATTAATAACTAAAGCAAATAAATTATTTGCTCTATTTATTCAAATATAGTTAACAACTTAATTAAGAATTTAATTACCTTACTTAGATAAAATAAGCCACTACTTATGAAGAACATCGACATACAACTTTTGTCCTTTTTCTCCCTAATCAACATCAAACTCTTCTTTACCAATACATACCTCATCAACCTGACAGTGGCTTTAAATTGCTAGCATTCACATCTATACTGTGAAATCTCCAAAATCGAACCCGCGCAGCAATCATTACCTCATTATTCACAGATTTACATTTCAAGTTTCACCCTTCATAACCATTCGAAGCAACCCTAGTCACTTCAACAACTACAAAAAACATGATATTGCCTATAACTTTTCCTCCTCCTTTGCCTGAATCTCTAAACTAAGGCCTATTTCACCATTTCCTGCTCGTCATCAGTATCACACATAACCCAGAAAATGGTGCGATATTACCAGAATTGAACTCCTCCACCGCGCGGTTGGAAGCAAAGCCACCTGCACCCCTGAAATCTCCTTCGCACTATTTTAAGTGCAAGCTTCCATCCTATAAACACAACTCCTCAAACCACCAACTATTGAACTCAGGTCATCCATCAGCATCGCACCGTCGTTGTATTCATAAGCATCAATCTTGTCATGAAATGCGCACCCTTCTTCCCTACTTACACTCCTAAAATCAAGCGATGTTAAACCATCTCGCACCAAAAACGAGCAACACAAGGATGGAGCTCTCAAATAGCCGATCCCATGAATCTAAAATGTTAATGATTATATTTGGCATTTGAATTTTCAGATCGGTCGAAGAATTTGAAGTGGGAAAAAGGAATGATTCGATTTTGATGTTAAGGATTTAGGGGAAATGTATTTTATTCCATTTTCAGAAGAAAGAAAATATAAGAGAGAAATAAATGTGATTTATAGATGATCAATCACTTAGGCTTTAAGGAATTTTTCCATGCCAGTTATTACTTTAGGAGGTAGGTTAGGGTAAGATAAGTACAACGTTTTTAAATACGATTTGATTTTTAATTTAATCTAATTTGAAATTAATGTGATTTCATTTTGATCTTATCTATTTGATTTTAAAATATTATATTTCGCGGTCCTGAACTCCAATCGAAACACAATAACTTGCATTTGTAGGGTTTAACCATTATTCTGAACACATTGGAACAGTTTCCGAAGATCAATTCAGTCATATGGAGAAGATATAATTTAAATCGATATAAATTAAATTCAAAACAATTAATCCCATGATAATAAATAATTATTATTATCGTTATATATTTAAATAAAATTTATATCAATCACCTAAATTGTTTCGATTCAGTTTTAACTTCGAACAAAATTATTTCAGTTTTTTGTACTTCGATAATTTTATACATTCAAAATAAATTGTATGTCGATTATTAAATCGGTAAATCAAATATAAAAATTGATTTACATTATCAACTCAATATTAAAAACCAATATTCAATATTTAAAATAAATCGACCAAAAAATCAGAGTCGCTACACAAACCTTTCATATGGAAGGGTTGTTCACGAAACCCTAATAAAGAGGAAAGGCTTCGTGGCGATCCGAATCCTTTCCCCCTTTTACCTCGAGGGTTGGCAACATGAATCAACCCTATCATGATAAGCCTAATGCTACTTAACTCAGGAAAAGAGGTTGATTTCAAGCTTATGGCTTGGTCACTGACGCAACCAAGGCCCTTCGGGCTGGCTCGATGCGGAAGGATCGTTCAAATTAATAAGTGTTGCAACACTCTTACTATCCGAGTATCGGAAAGCATTAGCCTGTTTTCCTGTTATCACAATGTATATAATTTTACCCATGATTTAAGGGGTAACTGATTACTTAAGACTTCAGTTGTACAAAGTTAGATAAACCCTTGTTCAAGGTACTTAGGAACTCCATAATTATGTAAGTGTGGTATTCACCCCTTGAAGGAAGAATAACTATTCTTCAAAATGGAGATTCTCATACTTAAGAAACATGTGATTCGGCAAAGGAACACAAAGCCCAGATCGTCCCTCGGCAACCTCGGATCATGGTAGAACAAATTTGACTAAATATATACTTCATATAACTCATTCCGGGTGTTGACGGGAAATATTGTTAACATGTTTTACACAAAGTTCTGCTTTTCAAAAAAAGCTTTGATCGTCAACAGCTCATCACTTAGCAAGCCACATTGTCATCTTATAACATATAATCGATAATCGCTAACCGTATCATCTTTGAACTCGTACTTCTTAAAGAAGGGTGTTACGCTAAGAGAATAAATTCTTCGCCACCAACAAAAATATGTTTAGCAAAAATCTATCAAAAACTATGAAATACAATGTCAGACACGCAGCCATAAAAATCCGTTCTGGATTGTGAATGAAACCGAAGGCACATTATTCCTCGTCCAATAAAGGAGAGAGACCTTTGCAAATCCAAACAATTAACAAGTATGTCCGGACAACTACCGTCTAAAACCTCGTCTTAGGTGTACGTTCCAATCGAGACATCAACAATCATCCAAATGATGTGAAGATCCTCGGTCTTAAACCACCATCTTTAGTATCTTCAATACTCGTCGTATAGTTATTTAGAATCAATAAAGATTTACAAAATATCATGCGTCTCGTTCCTTCTTGGAAAATTCTTTTTTATTCAAATCATTCTTTACATTAAGAATTATTGCCTTAAATCATATCAAATATTTACACTTTAAACTCTTTTTTTAATCTTTTCCGTGAAAATCATTTCTAAAGATTATAAAATCTCATTTCAAAAATTTAACTCAAATCGAGTTTCTATGCTTTATCGAGATTATTTAATCTCGCGAAAAAGGTAACTTATCAAATATTATCTCATTACCATCCTATTCATCCCATGGAGCAAACCTGGTGGTACTCTATATCTAATACCCCTTGTATTTTGGTTAGTTTGATTACCACATTAATACCATTCTTTCATTTTAAATATGCTTAAATATTCCAATTGTCTTTCCAGGAAAACACATTTATCCCAAACCCAACCCATTCAACGATCATTGATTAGGGTATATTACTTTATCTTTTCTCAATCATAACTCTTGCCCAAAATCTTTCTTAAGATTTCTTAATCTTCTCATTACACAAAAACATGCTTATATTCCTTTAAGCTATCTTTAAACTATTCCCATTATCGTTGACTAAGGAAAAAACCATTCAGTAACAAGAAATAGTTCTCGATTGCACAATGACAAGAGAGTGATTATCAAGTGTATTACCCCGAAGGCCTAAACCAACTTCAGATCAAACACCCAGAAGATCACCCAACTCAACGATAAACCATTAAGTTCCAACTTTTTTCCTTAAATCTTTATATTCAATTAAAATAAAGATTTTATTTCAACTAATCTTGAGAAACATTCTTCTCCTTTGACTGGGTTAAAGAAAAAAAATGTTATTTAAAACATAATTCGCAATGAACCGAAAACCATACTTTCGTTTCAAATGAAATATTCATGGAAATCATATCAGCTCATAATCAATATGAATTGCCATATTGGACTAATACTATAAGCGAAATAACGGCAAAGCCTTTTAAATTCTTTAAATAGTAAAGGTCGTCATCCACGGTGACCCATCTTGATTGTCACTAAATTGATTTCCATTCAATTTGAATTTGATTCCTTAAATAGAAAACTCAACTATGGAAAACTCATTAAATCTTATAATAAAGATTTCATTAATGTTAACAAAGGTTATAACTTTCTAGAACTCCAAACATAACTTCATCTTTAACGAGGTTAAAGAATGATATTATTGAAGACACTATTTACAATAAACTCCAAACCAATTAATATCAAATATTAGATTTAATTAGAACATACATTGACTTATGTTCAACACCAATTCTCGTAATCAACGAGTACCATAAGTGGAATAATGATATAAATATCTTCCAAATTCCTCATATATTAAATGTCCACACAGCAGTAATTGATACCAAATATCTGAAGATCATTCCTATGCAAATACATATTCTAATTAATCTTAATTAAATTTCTTCTCAAAACTCATCTTTCAAATCTAAAAAACTAATATTTGGAAATCCTTAGTTCATTTAACTTAAATTCATTTTACCGTAATCGGTAAGTTGGGATGAACGCACAAAATCAAAATATAACTCAAAAATTCACATTTATTTTCCAAATATCTTTAAGATCATTTATTATGATTTCATAATTTTTTAATAATTTTAATAATTTTATATGGCCATTTCGATTGATTTCCAATAACGGTCGTCGAACTGCATTTACAACGATCTTTTCAAAAACAGAGTTGAACATAACTTGAAACCTATAGGTTGAAATCCAAAATTTCCTTTTTCAATTGAAAGCTATCATCAATAGAAACAAACATTTTTTGTTTTGGGGAAATCCGATTTAAATTGTATTAGTTATGCTCGTTTGAAGTTCATGTTTGAAATTCGCAAACTATCACTGCATGACACATCCTTTTCAAACATATTATTATTAAGATATTACTCAATCGATTTAGTCCAAACTATTAATAAAATGTTCATAAATTTATTTAAAAGTGACTCCAACTTCAAATTCGATTACAAATAAAAATTGAATATTTTATATTTTTATAATATTAAAATAATAATATTTTTCAAAATTAAATCTTTTGAAATACAGACTTTCCTGAAATCCATTTTATAAATAAATAACATCATAAGAAAAATTATTTCGAGTTAAAAATGTCGTTAATGTATCTAATTCGAATTCACTTTTCAATTTACTATTTAAATTCTAATTTACTACTGAAAATCTTACACATTTTCAGCGATTAAATGTTGGTGGTATGTCAAATCAAGAGAGAGTTCCAAGCTAATGGAGGAAACTTTACAGCTTACCTATCAAAAGCTTGGAAGCTACTCAATTACTTTGACTACTATACTATCTCCCGTATTCCTCGGGAAGAAAACTCGATGGATGACTCGCTCGTAAAACTTTTCAGCGCGAGAGAAGCATAATTGCTGGAATAGTGCCAGTTGAAGTTCTTTCAAACCCCAGCACTGATGACCGTGATATAGGTTGGATCATGGAAACTACCGAAGAACTAGATTCATGGATGACTCCAATCAAAGATTAGCTCCTCAAGGGTGTGCCCCCAGATGATTGTAAAAAGAGAACAATGCAATTCAGAAAAGCTCTTATATACCTTACTCAAGATGGTCGGTTATATAGGCGAGACTTCTCTATGCCATAGCTCCATTGAATCACCAAAGAGAAATCAAAAGCAGTCCTTTGCATGAGGGAGAGTGTGGGGGATATACTGGTGGTTAGACACTGGCCAAGAAAATTCTGCGATATGGTTATTTCTTTCCAAATATGAACCTAGACTCCATGACTTACATTAAAAAATGTGATAGATGTCAGTGGATCGCGAAGATTCCAAGAGCACCATCTACTGAATTGATTCAAATGGTCAGCCCATGGCCATTTGCAGTCTAAGGCATTGATCTAATTGGAGAATCACCTACTAAAAAATCTAGTTTCAAATACACCATTGTACCTGTTGATTGCTTCACCAAGTGGGCCGAAGCAGAGCCATTGGGAGCAATCACCTTGAAGAAAGTTATCAACTTTGTCTTGAAGAGTATTACTTTCAAGTTTGGTGTGCTACAAAAGATAATCATAGGCAACGCGACACAATTTGAAAGCAAAGAGTTTTAAGAATTCTGCACCAAATACAAAATTTATAAGAGCTTTGCAATAGTGGCCCATCTGCAGGCCAACGGACAAGTGGAAGCTGTAAACAAAATCATCAAATCAACCATCATGAAGCGACTCGAGAAAGCTTAACTTGGTTGGGTCGATGAATTACCACTTTCACTAAGGGCATACAGGACAACTCATAAATCTCCTACTGGGAACACTCCTTTCTCCTTGGCATTTAGTCTAGTGGCAATGATTCCACTGGAGCTAGAAGTCCTTAAACACCACCGAATCCATTTCAACCAAGCTGAAAATAAGAAAATACAACTTGAAGCGCTTTATCAGCTAGAACAAAGGAGGAATGAAGTAGAACTCAGAGTGGCTGCTCATCAAAGAAGGATTGCCAGGCATTTCAACTCAAAATTCAAGCAAAGGACCTTCGAGATTGGGGACCTTGTATTGAAGAGAGTGATGATCGGAACAGGAGTTTTTGGACTCATTTGGGAAGGACCATACATTATAAGCCAAAAGCTACTAGATGGCACCTTCAAATTAAAAATGACGGATGGAATTGAAATCCTTAGATCTTCGAACAACAATCACCTCCATCGTTATTTTACTTGACTTTTCATTCATATTTCTTGTAAAAGTTGAAAAAATATCTTGCAAGCATTGTAATCAAACTTTGTTTATATGAATGAAAGAAGTAGATTTGCTTGACTGAATTGTACATTTGCAAACTCTTGTTTAAATTATTCAAAATTGCTAAAATTGATTTTGATTACAAGCCATCAAACGATTTCCCACTAACAACCCGATAAGACTTGGCGACCTTTACAGCAAATCCTGATGGGATAGCTCAAGTGACGAGTGTCAAAAACACCATTCGCAACAAGTATGAAGGGGTAAAGCACTGCCTTGCAAGAGAAAAATGAAGGCCAATAAGAGTCAGACGGCTAAGAGGTGCAATGTCAAATCTAAAGACAAAAAATTGCAAGTTTCACAAAGGGGCTTCTCCTGAAAAGAGAGACCTAAGACCTTACTCTTATTTTTAGGATAGCTTGTTACGACGAGCGTCCGGTAATGGAACTGACGTCCGCCCCGTGGAACTACACACTGGTAAAGCCTCTCATAATGAAGCTAATCAGAATCCCATCCGAAAGGGGGCACGAATTTAATTCAGTCTCTGATGGGCCTGGATCACCAGGCAAGACAGACGCGTGTTTGGATTCATCAGAATTCCCCGCCAAAAGTGGGTACCAATGAGATTGTCAATGACAAGAAATACCTGACCCGATTATGACAAATGTTGGAAATATAGACCTCTTCATAGGCACCTGATTAGTTCGTTGGTGTCTGCTAACCACAGACTCGGCGATCGGTGGGCTTCAAAAGACCTCTTTGGAGGAATCCGATTAGTTCGTTAAGGTCTGCTAACCACAGACTCGGCAATCGACGGGCTTCAAAAGACCTCTTCGGAGGCACCCATTTAGTTCGTTAGGGTCTGCTAATCATAGACTCGGCGATCGGTGGGTTTTAAAAGACCTCTTCGGAGGCACCCGATTAGTTCATTAGGTTGTGCTAAACACAGATTCAGTGATCGTGAGCTTCAAAGGACCTCTTTAGAGGCGTCCGATTAATTCGTTAGTGTTTGCTAGTCCCAGACTCAGCGATCGACGGATTAAAAGACTTTTTCAGAGCCATCCATCAGCTCGGTTAGCGCTCGGTTATCTCGAGTGGCAACGATTGGTGTACTTGATTGACCTTTTCGGAGGCGTCCGGTTAACTTCACTATCTCCTAATTCATTTAGACTACGACGAGTGTTGGGCGTTAACCAAAGTCCTCTCTGGGGGAACCCAGTGAAATCACCGACGCTAGAATACATCAGCCAAGTTGCAAACGAGAGTCTCTTATCTCTGAATTAACTAGATAGATAACAGATAAGCATTGGGCCAAAAATATAAGAACTCCTAAGAAGGGGCACGGAAACTAGAAAATTCCTTCTACTAAAAGGCAAGAATTCGATCAACCAAGCTGAATTTCATGGTTTACTAGTAGAGTTGAGAAGATCTAAGCACAATGGCCACAAGCAAAAGACTTATCCATTAAAGCATCAACTTCTAGTATTTGATCCATAACCAAGGAAACCCTATAAAGTCGATCACACTTGACTTAAGAAGTTTGTGACAACCTTTGGTATGGGGGCATCAACTAGCACATTAACACGGAGTAATAACGCTCCTAATACATACCACAAGCTCATCACAAATTCACACCAAATAAAAGACTTATAATTTTCAATAAAGCAAATGCATAAGAAAGCACAACAAAGCTACGGTAACAATTGATTGCAAAAGTACAGAAAATGTAATGGTAGCTTCACAACAACAGCAACACAAGTCACAGAAAAAAGTCCCAAGTACGAATATGAATAAAGTCATAAGCGAGGACCGACACTCGCATATACAACTGGCCAAAATGAAATACACGAAAGTAAGCTGGAGAAAGTAAAGCAAGAAAGCTGTAAATACTACTTCTTCTTCCCATTCTTGTAATCGTCTGACATCAGAGATGGTCTACTAATCTTGGTGAAAGAAGGAGGGGGTGTATTAACTAGCTGGTTCCTATCTTTAGCTCCTATGCCACCAGAAGGACTCTCGAGAGAAGCTAGAATGATAAATCCTTTATTTTTAACAACTTTCTTTCCTTTCCATGTCGAAGATGACAAAGTCCTAGTTATTTTTTCTTTTCCTGGCCCTCAAAATCTTTTTCTGGGATTCCACGTGCATCATCAGAATCTTCTGCTTCATCACTAGGGATATAGTTGACCTCATCATCCAAATTAACAAGTGCATCAATTTTTGCATCTTATGACCCTTGTTGTAAAGTAGGAGTAGAAGTACCATGTAAAGATGCACCGCTCGGAGGCGGAGTAGTAATCAAAGCGGTAGTAGTTGACACCTAGGTTGAATCAGTAACAATAGCCTTAGTTGTCGTCGTTTTGATTCTACCATGAGAAGACTATGATGAGACTAAGCTAATACAAATGAACAATGATAATGGAATGCAGTTGACCTAGGTGAATTACAAATAGAATCCAAATATGACATAGCTTGGTCAATCACGGTTTTACCTGAGGCTTGAAGATTTCTGAGCTCGACTCTGTATTTATCCAGGTTTTCATCATCATCTCCCTCACATCTACCGTATGCTTCTTAATGATATCCTTTTCAACAACATGATCCTCAACAGTCGTATCCCTTTCTCTATTAGTAATAGAAGGATCAACAAGAGGTGTAGTTGGAGTGTGAGAACCCAAAGCCTCAATATTAAAATAGCCAGTAGGGGCATTGATAGTGGCTGTATCTTGGGTTTGCTCCACAAAAGATCTGGCTTCATCACTCAATAATCCCTGCTGCTTCATAAGCACTTACTTTCGTTTAGCCAAGGCTTCGCGGGACTCCTCATCCGAAAAATTCTAAAGGAGATATTTTTCATTATAAGAACCCTCGGTCTGTGAAGGTATTAATTCCCGTAATGAAGACACAACAAAATCATATTCCAAATAGCGTAAACTCCCTCGGCTCATAACGTTGAAGACGTATAATCTAAATTACATGGCATTGGCATCCGCCTCAGAATCTTTGAAAGCCTTTTCAATAGCTTCTATATCAGTTAAAGCTTTATTTTTCTCATGCTCAAGAAGTTCTGCCCTAGCTATCAGTGTAGAAATAGCTGAATATTGAGTAGCACTCCTCTCCTTAAGGTTGAAGTCTCTTGTTGATAAGAGGCAAAAGCTTTCTTTTCCGCAGGTAACTGGGTTTCAACAGTTCGTTGAGCAATTTGGGCCTCCTTAACTTACGCTTTTAACACATTCTCTCTTAGTTTGGCGGTGGGAATCTCTTCTTTGTGCCTTTGATTCTCAACCTCTATAACCTCTAGTTCTGTATTCGTTTGTGTAAGAGATGCAATGGTAGAATCTCGGGATTCAAGAACCTAGGCCCATTCAAACTTATCATTCTCTAGCGTAGCAATCTTCTATGGTTAGTCTTGTTAACTCTTTGGAGATCGTCAGCGAACTTGTACTACAAATGCATTTTCTTATCAGCTCGACTCCTGACCATGCCTAGTTGTGTTTCGAACTGATTCTTAGCAGTATCCAACTGCTTTTTAATATTGCCATCGATGGTATCCATGTGTATAATAATATTGCCCTTCAGGATATCTATCTCCTTTCGAATACCCTTCCTATCAGATGGAGACACGTCCAAATCGAAGAACATCCCCTTTAAACACAAACCTTTGAATCGTTCTGCAAGTGTGGTGTTGAGTAGTTCAAGCTCACAGCGAGGTCTGTGTATAATCATCTGAAAGGAGGTGGAGTGACAGATGGAGTAACAAAGGACAAGGGGCCAGAAGTAGCCTGAATAGTGGGTATCGGAAGTTTATCTGATCTAAGATGATTCTAGGAGTCATCTCTGCCCAAACCATTTCCATCTCTCTTTCTCCTTCAGCTTTCCTCTTCTTCCCGCCCACTTCGCCCAAGACGATCAACATATCGATTGTCGTGACGATCATCATATTTGTCTCTGTCACCATGAGAGCCTCATCCCTCTCTTTCTCGTCTAATTGACCTTGAGCATCGTACCTCCACTGCCTTTGTACATCAGTTAATAGGTAGCCAAAAGTCTATTGAAGATAGTGAGAAGGTTACGGGTGTTGAGAATGCTGGGAGTGTAGAGATTGTTGAGAATGTTGTGAGCGCTAGGAATGGTGAGGTCGAATAAGATGTATTGGGTTGTAAAAGTCAGTTCATTGCTTGAAGCTCTTCAAGTATAGACGATTCATTTTTGGATCTAAAATAAGTAATAGTAAGATTTCAGTATTTAAATCAGAGAGCACTCGGGCAATTTGCAAAGTATTTGCAAAAACAAAACAAAAAACTTAAAGCACGCATAATCTAACGCGCATCTAATAACGAATCGCTCTTAGGTGCCGAAGCTAGCGGAAGCCCTATATCCGTAAATGATCTCTGTGATGGAGAAGTTGAAGCTACAACTATATTAATTCCAGTTTTCGTGGCATTTAGTGCAAGCTTTGAAGTCACAACCTCGCTTGGAAGGTCTTATGCACAGTTAAGGTCACTTAATGTCCTAAAAATTTCTATGGAACTCTCCTCACGGGTATCTGAAATAATGGGGTTCTCGCCAACCTTCACAACATCTAAGTTAGCCCCAAGAGTTGTCCCAACCTCTTTAGTCTATTCAATCTCTTTCATAGGATCTAGGATGGTCTCATCTTTCTCGACTTGTTTGGTAGAAATCATAAGGTCTTTACCTTCACGATGTGTGAATTTCACATCTTCGCTAGGAGGTAGTTTAGACTTGAAAGGTGATTTGCTGCCACCGGTAGGACAAACACTTTTTCGGTAAAGATATATCGGCTTACTCTATGATGCACTGTTGTCTACAGAATTACCAACATCTGGTGCTACATGCATAGACTTAGGTGTCGGAGGTACACCTGTGGAGGGATACTTCCTTGAATAATGAAGCAACCCGTACTTGCGAATGGAGTCTTCTTTTAATAAGTATCTCTTCCATCTGCCTAATTCACCAACGGCTTTTATAGCCTCATAAATGGGCTTATAAGGAGAAGCATCTTTATCTTTGATTGGATCCAGAAAAACTGTAAATAAGAAAGTAAAATTCAGTAATCCAAACTTATAGGGAGTTAAATAAGTTTTTTCTAGTTTAAGTATATATGCCACCTTCTATCCAATTTCCGCGAAAGGTTTCGAAGCAACGAACGATGAAAAATTGAGTTAGGAATTTGAAACACTCTCTGGTAGATCAAGCACAAGTTTCCGACTCCGCGCACTCTCGACATGTATAATAGAGGAAGTGTCTTTCCTCCTTTTAAATGAACATAAATATCGAATTTCCTGAAATGTGGGCTCATGCTCCTTTTCTTGCATAGAAAGCACGTAAAGTCCTAACAGGATGAGATACCCATTTCGATGAAGTTGGAAAGGGACAATGGTCATATGGTTCAAGATTCTCTCTAAGAAAGGGTTAAAAGTAGGGATAGCACCACTCGCTAGAATATGCTGATTTACAGCCACATATACGATCGGGGGTTGATCTACGAAAACGCCCACAGCTGGCAATATTGCATCGGTAATAGAAATTCCATGTTTTCTGCACTACTGCTCAAATTGATCCTAGTTTGTAGCCATAGAATTCCTTTCTGGAGGCGAAGCACTAAGAGGGAAAGGCTCTGGAAATGGTCAAGAAGGAACATGGTCGGAGACTGTAGTTGTTACGGTCTCAGGAGCGTTGGTAGGAATATCGACTTTATCATAAGATATTCCTTCAGTTTGAAGGCGAATTTGCTTCCTAGTAGTCATTCTACACAAATATACTTGTTTATAAACATCTCACTGGTGAACATTATTTAAACAAGAAACATTATACAGAATTCTCCAAGCTATATTAAAGCGAGGCTTGAAATCAACAATTCGTCTTATGTCGATTAATCGATCCAAAACGCCGCTACAAGCTTAAACTAAAATCGTCGTGTATTTGCAAGCAGGAATTGACAGGTTATAAACTGTTAAACAGAAAATGCTTGCACACATGTGTCATCTAGTTTAAGTATTGAAACTTATTGTGATATGATTTATTATCTACCTAATCCGTTGTCGCAATGAACGGCTGATAATGACGTATAAGTCCAAAACATGAAAATGTTTGCTATTGTTATTAGAAAGGAAAAAGGATGGTAAATAATCAATTCTCTAAAGCTGACTATAAAGTGTTCAAAATCTGGGTTGATTAAAAACAACAAGTTTTAGAGACAAGTCTCAAAGTAGAAGACCAGGTCGCTGAACAAGTTGACGGTCAGGTTGTTCAATGACTTAAGAGTTAGGCCGTTCTCATGCCTTAGAAGATCATGGGTTGTGCTCATGACCTAAAGAAGATTAGGAACATCCAAGCCTATCAAATGCTTAGGTCATTCGAACTCCCCAAAAAACCCGGTCATCATAGGCTAAGCTTGGGTTGCCAGTGATCTAGAAGAAGTGAATTCGTGGGTTGTTTCAGCAACTTGATGCGTTTAGACATTTGGGGTCTTTGATTGTTGAACAACTTAGGTAAAACAGTCTAAGGATTCATGCTCATGTCGTCTTAACAACCTTCAAAAGATCGGGTCACCAACGATTTGTTAGAAGTTAGTTCGTGAGCATTAGAGCTTGGGTCATGAAAGGGACTTAGGTCATATGAAGCTTCAGAGCCTTACATCGTTTCGATCATTTTAAAAGCTCATGGGTTGTGAGGAAAACAAGGTCGTATGACATCAGTAGACCGGAGCTTAGGTTGTATTCTAACCTATGAGTTCGAGTCGTGCCTCAATCTAAAGCAACAGGTCATGTTTACGACATGACGGCTTGGTTTGGTTCTCGACCTGATTCCGGAATTTTTTAAAGACATTCAAATACATGGTGGCCATTCGAACAACATGAATTCATTTACAATTATGGTCACAATATACTGGTTGTCACATAGGACTCCAAGCAAAAGTGTACATTTAAGAGCCGAATTGCAACAGTGCAGTCATCATTTTGAAAGCCAAACGTGATCATTGACCATCCGTATATAAACAGAGTACATATACATGGATTTCGTACAATAAACGTAATTGTAAAAATATCATATGGAACTACAAGATGATCTAAAAATATGAAGTGGCAAGTTCAATCATAACATTGTTCGCAGTACACATGAATGCCGAATTCGGACTTAATTACAAGAATTCTGAAAAGTGTAACTTAAGACAAGTCTCCTAAGTACAAACAATGGTATGAACTTGATTTCCTGAATAAATTGTCTGCTAAACAATGATCAAGGCCAAAATTATTGCATATTCTTACAATCTCAGTACAGATCCAATCCAACTATCACACACAATTAAAATCAATCCTCTCTCATTGCCAAAACAAATCGGCATGAATCCCCAAATTGTTTTAAACCCTTGAATTACAAAATCAAATTCAACAAGAAATTGAAAAAGGGAAAGCAGAGCTCATACAAAAAAAAACAAATTTTAAAATTGTTCATTGAATTTCATATAATTTCAATACATACAAACTCCAAGGGCCAAACATTAATCAATAAAAAAATATGGATCACATATGATGTATATACATATTACAAATTTTAGGTCATTATTTATTAGGTCGTTGATTCAAGGGTGCATCTCTAGGTCGCTCTGAAGTTTGGTCATCCCGCAACATAATAAGCTTAGCCCAGTCATTAAGGAAGAGAACCAGGTCATTGCCATAACTAAATCAAGGTCGGGTCGCGGAGCTCATACATAAATAGGTCATCTCTGATGGGTCGTAACCGACTTAAGGCTTTAGGTCGTAGCCGACCCAAGAAGTCGAGCCATAACCACCTCAGAGCTGCAAGGGCGAAAGCGGGTCAGTGAAGTTGGTACATGTGCTAATTCAGGTTATTCAGCACTGTAGGAAGCTAGATCGTTGCTTGCACGACACAAGTCAAGTCGTGATTGGACCAGGTCGTGACCGACTTAAAGCCCGGACACCAAACGACGTAAGAGCCTAAACACCATATATTCAAGCCACACCACTTCACTTCTACACCTATAAGTACCCCCACTCTTCCACTATTAAAGGACTAAATCTTCTCTCCATGAAGTGCTGCCCTATTCATTTCTCAACCATTCCAAATCACTCCAACTCCATTAAACTTCTCTAATCTTAGATTCAACATCAAAGCCTCCATGAAATCATTCAAAACCATCCAATTGTCCAATTGTTGAAGATCTACATCAACAATCATCAAACTTAGAGAGATCTAGCTATTACCTCGGTGAGTTTGAGCAGATAAAAGGAAAAAAGAGAAGAAATGAAGAGAAATACTTGTAAAAGAGAGAAAATGAGTGATAAAGCGAAGAATATGTCTCTTGTAATCTGTATGATGATAATGAAAACTTCTTCCATGTTGGGTGTAGGCCGATTCCTGGCCGAACCACTCTAAATTCCTTTGTACTTTACTTTTTCTGTGTTTGTGGCTCTATATTTTAAGATCTTATTCTCTGTGAAGTATAAAAATCCTTTTTGGACGTATTTGTGCCTTTTGTGGTATAAACACTTTGAAAATATTTAATATGATTTATCAAAAAAATCATATTTTTAATTATTTTTAAACAGCTTTGTCCGTTGATTTCCAAATTAGGTCATTAAAACTACACTACAGTGATTTTTTTGAAAACTAATTTCGACATATCTTGAAAGTAATACATTGAAATTTAGAAATTCTTGTTCCATTTGAGAATTATTATTATTAGAAATAAAATACTTTTCATGTCATGCAAATCCGATTTAAATTGAACTCGTTATAACAGTTCAAATCTATGGTCAAAAATCGCGAACTACCGCAGCGCAACTAGTTCTATTCTAACCATATTTTAACTTCACATTAAAATAATAGAATTTACTTCAAAATAGGTTAGAAATATATTTAAAACATATATAAGACTTTTTCAAAACCATATTTCAAAATTTTCACTTTAAATTTAAGTATTTATTTTTAATGCATATTATATTATTATTTAATTAATTAAATATTAATATATTCCTAACATTAATTTTTTAAAACCCAAACTTTTCAAAACCCAAATTAAATATTATATAAGCATAATGAAACATTCGGTTTGAGTTTACACATCTTCTATATAGGTTAACCAAACATCAATTACAAAAACGAAATCAATATAAATTTTAACATACCGTTTTGATATAAAACCTTGTTCAATAAAATTCCAACCATTACAAAAGTTTTTTTGTCAAGGCTAACCAATTTTTATAGTGCTCCATAATAATTTTGTTAAAAGAAAAATAAAATATAGGTAAAGATGATTGGCAACAACATATCAACCGGAATAGTAAGTGTTCTCATGTAGGGGATACCGAACTGCATGACCTTACATGAAATTATTTAACGCTAACACATTCCTAGTGCAACAACAGTGCACAACCATCATCATAGAGGCATCTAGCCTTGTTACAAAAGTTTTTCATAATCACTTAAACTTCATCTCTATCCAATTTCATATAGAAAATTTCATGTTTTATATTTACTTTATATTTAAATGAATACATTATTCATGTATATTATCTAATAAGCTTGAGACTTAACCAATACCCATATATCTCCATAAAGGTAGGTGTAACCACTGTTCAAAATCTCGAAAATATCGCCCGAGATCTCCTCCGATATCTCATTTTGGGCTCCTCCTGAAATGAAATCACAAATCTCACTATAAATATCCTTTGGAATAATCACCTAAGATATTACGATATCGAACGATATATCGACCAAGACGAGGTACTATAATATCGTCCGAGATCTTGGTTTTTTCAGTTAAAATTTAAATCCGTGGCTGAACCAGAACAATAAATAAAAAACTCAAATCAAGCCACGATAATATCTACTATTTAACTTTTTGCATTTTAAATGACCATATCATATGTTCATATATATTGTACAATGCTTATGATTTTCATATTTGTTTTTTTACATACATTTTTCCTGTGAAATAATGTATTTTATGTTCAACTTATGTTGAACTTTTTAATGTTATGGAAAAATTTTATGATTTATGTCTAACAATAATTCATGTTCATGGATCATATGTAGTAAGCACTATTTTATTTTCATTGTGTCATATTTCTATTTTAAACATATTATGATTTACAGTTTGAATTATATTTAGTAAATTAAGAATAATGAAATGATTTTGCAATTCTAGTTTAAGTTGCTATGTTTATAATAGCATTCATTACAATCATTATGTATGAATATTGTTTTTTAGCATATCATGTACCCCGAGATTGTTCCAATATGAACTTTCGGACCCGAGATGGAAATCCGAGATGAACACCCCAGTTGGACTCATCTCATCCGAGATCTCCCCCGATACGAGATCAAGTCTCTAAAATCCCCGAGACGTAACGTGACCGATATCTAAGATTTAAAACCTTGGGTGTAAAATGTACCGTATGACATAATATCACTATTAACAATCATTATAAAATATATAGCATCAATTCAACAATAACATCGTGTGTGTGTATATATATGTGTGTGTGTGTGTGTCACATTGTATATATATAAGCGTCAGGTAATTAATGCTTACACTTTATTAATAACGAATTAACTATAAATTCACAGGAATCATCACATCATCCATATTAAACAAAAACAAGGTCCTACTCCTCCAATCATTATGGTAGGATTTTTAAGCGAGCTAATACTTCTTCGAATCGACTATCATTCTTCACCGACTTCTTTAATAATATTATTATATTTATATATACTAATTTTTTTATAGGATGAGGATGTGGGGATGTGTTCGAGTGCAAGTAATGAGGTGGTGCAAGGGAAGAGGGGTGTGGCCGTGAGGAGGTGGTGGAGGGCCGTGAATAAGTGAAGTTTCAAGGGGGCAAAGGCAGTGTGGGTTGGTGGTGGGTTAGGCGGTGAGTGAGTGAAGATATGGGGGGTGGAAGGGAGGATTTTTTGTGGGTCGTGGGAGAGGAAAAGTAGGAAGTGAAGGTTGGCTTTTGCAGGATGCGGGAGGAGGGATTTTTAGTCAAGGTTACGGAGGAATGAAGGAGGGAAAGGATGAGAGAAATTGGCTAGGAAGCCATGGAATAGAGAAAAAATAAGTAAGGAAAATGTAGAATGTGAGAATGATGTAATGTCGTAGGATTTATTTGCCTTGTATAGGAAGAGAGGTGCTTCTTTAAGCTTACACCAAAGAGGACAGGAAGTTAAGCATGCATAAGGACACATAGCAAACCGGTACAAAAACCATGTTCTCCTTATATGGTTTTATTTCCAACACTTTTTGTTACACTTCATTTGTGTTAATAATTTTGCTATATTTATATTTGTTTCAAAATATCATGTTACTAATTATCCTTAAAAATATCCTACTTATTTTTGACAAATGTCGATACATTGTTTTGTAGTCTTATTTGATTGTTTAAACAAACTATTTTCAGATTCAAATCACACGTGAGATTATCATTTAAATTTTAAATCTATCCTGAAAATCATATTTATTATAATTTTAAATTTAAAATTTAACTTGACAAAATTGTAGGTTATTATATTCTTCCTCCCATCCCCTTAAAAGAAATTCGTCCCCGAAATTGAAAAAGGAGAAAAATTAGAATATAAGATATAAGATCTTACTAGAAGACTAAGCTAGAATATCAATCATATAATAGGGATAGAGCTTCTTCATGCTTTGCTATGTTTCCTAAGCAAAATCGTTAGGATCCAAAAATTGCCTTCACCTAAATAAAACTGATTAAAAAAACGTCCTTGAGATCTAGCAATGGCGGATCCAAAATTGGCGTTCAATACTCTTTTGACAAATTTGAAAATTGCTTTCACTGACCTTGCATCTTCAATCCCTAATCACATATCTTCCTCGCAAGATGATAATTATGTAACTGATAATACAAGTAGTCCTTCGTATAAGGATATTCTATTGAAGCCACCTGTAAAGCGTAATGTATAATCATATAAAAGCAAGGACATGAATCCCCAACAGATGCATCGAAATTCTAATCGTTACTCTGAAAATCTAAGAAATATCAAATCAAAAAATGGCTTCTTCAGATGAAAATCGACAAATCAGTGGGCAAGAGAATGTTCAAACCCAGTTTACTTGCCATAAAATTGGTCACAAAGGTTTCATCTGTATATCTACTCCCTCTCAAACAAAAATGGCGACCCCAAATCAAAGAAAAGTTCATATCTCAGCCGACAATTTTCATAGTGATTTTAGGTAGGCTAGATCTATAGCCGTAATCTCCGTCACTCATGGAAAATTTTCTATCACACAACTTGAAGATCTGCTCAGGTCTAGATTCAAGAGCATGGCTCCGACATGGAATTGGAATGTTAACCGATGGGTTGATTTCTTCGTGGTCCGATTTCCTCCATCCTTGCTTATTGAGAATTTCTACTACTCAGTTTTTGCACCTCATGGAACTATTAACTTTAGGAGATAGATCCCCCAGATCAAAAGCATTAGCATGAGAAAGGTGAAGTTTTGGGTGATGTTGAAGTATGTCCCAATTGTCTGTAGAAGTTTGGTGGTTCTTAAGGCGGCATTGGTTGACCTTGGGTATGTTACTCGGCTGCATCCAGGGGTGTTGCATGCAGCGGATTTCACTAATTTGAAGGCAGAGCTATATGAGTAAGAGACGATTGTACTCGTGCCTTCAATTAGAATTTCGGTCGAGAATTACTCGCATGATTTGCAAATTACCAAATTTGTTGGAGACCCACTTGCAAGCATGGACAATTCAAGTTTCAAAAAGTAGATCTTCACAAAAGGTAGTGACAGCAAATTGAATGTGGTGAATTTCAGAGTGGTGGATATTGGAGCTGAAATTGTAGGGGATGTTGGAGGTGATGATGTAAGAGAAGTGATGGATGAGGGACTGGCTGCTAATTCCATTTGTGCTTTCCTTGGACGATGTGAATTCGGATGGGGACATTAACCAAAACTATGTGGTGCATTATGATGGATATGAAGGGGGTTAAAGTTGAAGTATATGGCGAAGGAAGCATTGTGAGAGTGGGCAACGTTGAGGAAGGTATTGGCTTTGAAGACCTGAGTGTTGAAGGGAATGGTAACAACGTAGCAGTAGTGAATGAATTAGTGGACGACAATGAATCGAAGGACCTCAACTCAGAAGGTAACAAGATTTTGGCAATTGCTAACTTTGGAGAGTGCTCCAGAACAAAGAGCAAAGGGAATAGAGCTTTGGACCAAACTGGTGTTGTACTGCTATGCAAATGCGCTCGTAGGCTGCCCCACCCTGTGGAAGGTAGCATTTTTGTCCCTACTATCCTTAATAATATATCTAGTGATCAAATGCATGCTCTTACTTGTGCTTTAGGATTTGTGTTGAATAATGATGTTAGAAAGGACTTTAAAAATCAAGAATTAGAGAGGGCTAATGACTCATTATGATAACTGTGTCCTAGAATATTAGATGCCTAGGAACTTATGATAAATGTCTTAGTGTTAAAAATTATCTTAAGTCTATTAAACTTTAAATTGTGCTGCTACAAGAAACTAAGATTGACAATCCTGAAGACTTTGTAGTCAAATGTTTAGGGCGGGGTGTAATTGACGAATGGTGTTTTCTTCCGACTATTGGTACTTCAGGAGGAATTTTTATGGGTTGGAATAAAAATGATTGGAATTTGAAGCAAGAAATCAGGCAAAGTCATTGTCTCCATGTAGCTCTAGAAAATAATGCGTCCAGAGAGCTTTATTTCTTATCCAGTGTCTATGGCCCATATACTAGAAGTGAGAGGAGAACTCTTGGAAAGAAGGCATTGAATTTTATAAGTTGATGGTTGGATCTTGGGTTATTGGAGGTGACTTCAATTTGACGCGTTTTGCCTTTGAAAGAAGCAACAAAATAGCTAATTACATTGGGGAAATGGATGACTTTAGTGAGTTTGTAAATGAATGTAATATAAAATGATTTTCCCACAATGAATAGATGATATACTTGGAGCGATGGTAGATCTCCTCCAGTGTTGTTAAGTTAGATCGATTCTTAATCAACTCAAGGTTTGAAGATTTACATCCTCTAACTTTTCAAAAGGGTCTCTCTTCAATAATTTGAGACCATTGCCCAATTGTTTTAGATTCTGGTGAATTAGTAAGGAGAAAAACTTTTTTCTGATTCGAGAAAATCTGGTGTTTGGAGGAGAACTTTGATGACATGCTGGTATAAAAATGGTCTCATTTTGGGGACAAGGGAAATGTTGCTAGCAACATTCATAGAAAATTCAAATTTGTTAAGAAAATTTCTGTCAAAATGGAATAGGGAGGAGTTTGGTAACATTTGAAACAAAAATGAAAAGATTGAAAAAGAGATTTTAGAGCTTAACATTCTTGAAGAGGAAAGATTATTAAATGATGGAGAAAATGCGCTTCTGAAGAGTATGGAGAAGGAGTTACCTAAAGTTATTAATCAGGAGGAAACTTTCTGGCGACCAAGATCGAGAGCACAATGGATAAAGGTAGGGGATAGTAAAACTAGTTATTTAAACAAAGTAGGAAATGGTACTCGCAAAACAAACTTGATCAACAAATGGAGTAGAAATCGGTGATCAACAAAAGTTTAGTGAAGAGTTGTAACACCCCATAATTCTAAAATATTAAAATTAACAAATTGAAGAATACTTAATTTTTAGAAGAAAAATTAAGGGAAACGGGTTACGACATTGCGTTTCTCAAAATTCTGCTTGAGATAAAGTCCGAGTTTGCGTAAAACAAACAACGTATGAAGAATTTATGAAACTCAGAAGATTTAAAGTTTAAAGCTGAAGATTTAAAGCTAAAGAACATGTCGACCGCCCATTTTTCACCAGTCGACCGCCCATTTTTCACCAGTCGACCATTTTTGGATAGAAGTAAAAATGGTCGACCGGTTGAAATTGGCCGGTCGACCGGTTGAAATTGGCCGGTCGACCGGTTGGGTCTGGGCAGCTTCCTGGTGACGTGGTCTGGATGATGATGTGTCCATCTGGGATTGGCTGGATGACGTGTTTTTCTTGTTTGGATGGTTCAGATGGTTCCTAATCTAATCTAAGGGTCCAAACACACCTAATACACCTATAAATAAACACCTAAACCTAAACCTAATTTCATTGCCTTCATCCATAGCGCCTCCATGTTGCTCTAATCTAAACTAGCCTTCCTACTCTACCAAAACAAAATCAGAATAGGAGTATTCCAATTAGAAGATCAGATCTACAAATCAAAGTAGAGTTATTCAAGATCAGAATTGCTACAACAACGCGTAATTCTCTTTTCTAAGAATCCTGTCACTGTGAGTCTATGTTACTTTCACGTGTAATTAAATTAAACAGTAACTGGGATAGGATTGTAAATTGGATCTGATGAATATGTCTGTAAATAAGATGAATTATATCAACTTTTGTAATATGTTATCCTTTAGATTCATACCCAATTGCTATTATCATATGCCTATCTGATCTACTTTATCGTTATTCATTTCACATGCTCATTTATATGGTTATGTCAATTTTGATGTTTTGATTCTCTTCCCTTCTTATTTTCATTTTTATTTATGAGATTAGGCTAACTTCGAGCCTAACATCTTGTTTTGGGAATTACATACAAATAACATTGGAACGATTGGTAAAAGTTTGGGAAATATGCAATAAAATGAGATTTGGCATAAATTGTTAATAACTATGAAGAAGGGTTTGGGCATAATTTGGTGTTCGACGATGAATATTCTATGAATTAGAAAATCGTCGCGAATATTGAAATAAATCGCAAGCGTACGGCGTACAATTGTTAGTACGTGGCGAATACGGGTCGATCCACAGGGAAAGAATTAATTCTAAAATTACTCAATCAAATTAGACCAAATTCGAGTGGTGATTTAACTACAACTAAACTAGTAAATTAAAATTAATAAAAAACTATGAGATAAATGGTAACTTAAGAATAAATTCACATTCTAGATCATGTAGTACAATAAGTTATGAAATTACTATCTCTCTTTTCTTTTGGTCATTTGTGAATTTAGTTGATATGATTATTATAAGTATAGCTTATTCATGCTATTAACTAGCATAACATAAACTATCAAACTATATCATACCCACTAAATCACCTTATCAGATCTAATGAAAAATGAACAAATTGAAATTGAAATATACATTAAGCATGGCCTATGAACTATTAATTAGAACTATAGACCATCAAATTTTTGGTTTCAACCTCCACTTAATCACCATGACATCAACATAACATGAAACACAAAGAGGAATGAAAAGATAAATTATGTTGCAACTACATGATCAAGAGAGCTTCATTACCCTAAGTTGAAAGGGATTAGCCTCTCATGTTTATTATTCTAACAACGAACGTAAATCGCAACATAGAACAAAAATCAAGAGAAAAATAAAAAAAATAAAAATAAAGGATAACCTATTCTATTTGCATAAAATAAATCTAATCTACTTGCAGAAAAGAAAATAACATGTAAATAAAAACTACAACTAAAGAGAATAGAGAAGAAGAGTTTTATTCCAAGAGAAAGATTATAGAATAAAAGTAAGTGTGTCTTTACATGAATAAGGTACAAGGTATTTATAGTTGTATTGGCCAAGGCTAAGAGGCTCATTCCACAATGTGGGACAAAATCCCTTTTTCAAAATAACCAAGTAGCTAAGTGTGAATGCATGTGAGTGGAAAGCCTTTCAAATGAGCCAATGTGAATGCGAATGAATAGATTTGCCATTGTAGTAGCTTGCGGGCATCAAATGACATCAATATCAATTGTTTTGAGCATGAATAGGAACTCCATAACATCTGCAACAAGCTATCTTTATGAAAAGACATTGGATTAACATATACGGCAGAAGGTGGTTGAACAACAACATTTCTTCAAGCTTTAATCTTACTCTCAAAATCAATACTCTTCATACACCAATTCTTCAAGCTTTTCAACAATTACGTGCATTAATCCATTCATCATAAATAATCTGAAAAACACAACTATAAATACACAGTATCAATTATTTTAAATATAAAATAAGATAAATAAGCGGACAAAATATACACATTTACGTGTATATCAAATACCCCCACACTTATCTTTTTATTCGTCCTCGAATAAACTAAACTAAGATATGTCACACTTTCGTAGGAAACACGATTGCATTTAGCGTATGCAACAAGCCGTTAAACCTCTGCGTGTCCCCAGTAGGACGAGTGTTGTCTCGTGAGGGTTTTCAGTGGATACTACCCACAAAATCCAAAAGCAATAAGGTATGTACAAAATGCAAAATTAGAAAATATTTACAATATGAACGCATGTTTTTAAAGGAATATTTACAAATGGACAATTTACTTTTAAATATTTCACGAATGAGTTACACAAATTTGGGTCGTCATTATGAAATTTGAGCCCATTACTAATCAAAACTTCAAACAAAAGTCATGTTATCATCACAAACTCCTCCAGCTTGGCCAGTTGTTTTGGTAGAAACATAGTGCAAATATGAAATGAATTCTATAATCGATATCAACAATCGTAAAACGGCAGCTCAACTTCCTTTTTGTTAACACGTTAGGTCGAATAAGTGAAGAGTGTGCTTCGATTTCAAGTGCTTACTCTCCCTTTATTACAAAATATTTACATTATTAGTATTTACAAACACCTAACTGAAAAGACCAAGGTATACCACCCGTGAGAGTTTGGGACAGAGCTTGGCGGATTGTGCAGACCGACGCTGACTTTGTCAACAAGATGTCGTTAATCCTTAGGTGTCCAACTCATAAAATGAGACTAAGATATACCGACGCTGACTTTGTCAACAAGGTGTCGGAAAGAGCTTGGCGGGTTTGCACACCAACGCCAGATGTACCAGCAATGTTGGATACCCTTGGGTAATTATAAATATATATACACTTTTTTTTCTTCTTTTTTTTACATAAGAGAGAGAGTTAAGCGAGAATTTCTTAGCACAACTTCACTTAAACGATCCAAAATGTTATCGCAAGTAGTCTAAATCAACCATTCATTTAATCGGATTACAATTCAGAAAACATTTCATACTCATCACCTACGAATTTCCCAATATACCAGTTACACCAAATTTGCTCATAATTCAAACTTTCCTTTCATTATCCGCTAAGAGAAGTAAATTTCCAAATATTTAAATTGAACGCCCAAAATTATATACTAACTCCATCATGCCTTATTTAAAAGTAAATAGAAGTGCGAAACTTTTACTTTTTTTCTTTTTTTTTTGAAAAAGAAAGAAAAAAAAATGCAAAAACAGAAAGGAAAAAATGTTAACTTAAACTATGCAAAACAGAATGAAAATGAAACTTCCCCCACACTTGATTTCGACTGTGTCCTCACAGTCAATGCATGACACAATGAGTTGAATGGAAGAGAAATATTTACATATTTACAAAAAAAAAGGTTAGTGCGACTTACCAAATGTGTGTGTAGAAAATATGTAGTCATCGAATAGATGAACTGGTCCACAATGGACCAATGGATCAGCCTCGTAAGGATTATGAGACACAGATTAAGCACAAAAAACCAAATCATAAAGAATTTTATATCACATTTCAAATTTGGAAAAACAAATTTTGTTTTTTCAAAAGTTTGAGTTGCTAATTTTAAAATTTTGAGCTTACAATTGATCCGAAAATCGAATTTAATTTCTATAGCAACTACAGAGAGGTCAGTGAACCGAGGTTCAGAAAAAGTTTCAAAAACAAAGTTTGACTTGATTAAATGATGTATAAATTGAGAGATATGTGCGTCATTCTCCCCCCCCCCCCCCACACTTGTTTTGAAAAATATTGTTTAGTTTTGCTTTGATATTTGAAATTTTGTTAACTAAAGGTTCATTCGTAAACCTAAAGTTAAAACCAAACAAATGAATTTCTAGTAAATTTCGAAATTGTGTTTTATCAAAACCAGTGTTATTCCAGAAAGAATTCATATACTACAGAAATTTATCATTGAAAAAAAAAATGATCACAGCGAGATTCAGTCGAAACGATCAAGTCGCAAGGAGTTTCAACAGTTTCAGAAAAATCGTTATTGTGCTTAAGATCACATTCAACAGTATCATTGTATTCAACCTCATGAATTTCAAAGTTTTCAAATTTTTCAGATTCAGACCCAACAACATTATCGTCAATCAAGTTAAGAAGTTTTCGTTCGTCAAAGTCATCTTCACTTAAACAGTTGTTAACAACTTCATCATTTTTGTCATGTTGACAATCTAAAGTTGCTAAATTTTCAAAATTTTCAGAATCTGAGAGAGGAAGATCAAATTGAAGATTGACGTCTGCGTTTTCAAGAGAATTCAAATTCAGATCAATTACAGAGCTTTCAACAACTTCATTAATCAATTTCAAAAGTTGTAATTTGAAAATCGTCGATTGTGGGCAAAGGTGGATTTTTATTCGAATCGTCACAAGTTTGGATTCGATTTTGTTTCTCACGAAACTTTAAGTAATCGTCAAGTATGTTTGTTTGCTCAACAAAATCAAATTTATAATTATTTACATGAGAATTTTCAATTTAAAATTGTTGAGAACAAAAGTTTTCAGTAGCACCACAATTAAAATTATTCCCATTGCCAAAATCATTTGAAAAGTGATTTACATTTCCATTTTTAATTTGAAATTCATTTTGGAGTTCAAAATTGAATTGACAAGGGTTATAATCAGAATTATTTGAATTTGGAGGTGAAATCGAATTTTGATTATTTTGAAAGCTTTCACTTGAATTGTTGCATATGTATAAATTACACAATTCATTTATTTCTTTATTTTGTTGTATGCTCATTTCAAGTAAAGATTCAACATGTGTTTCAAGAGTTGAGGGCTGATCATCATTTTGAAAATTTGGTGGTGTACAAATGGGATTATCTTGAAAATTTTGAAAAGTTGGTGGCGTAAAATCCAAATTGTTTGTACAATAGTTGTTATTAAAATATCCATATGAATTTGGTGTAAAATTATATGGATTATATTGATTTTCACAACTATCGTAAAATCCGTAGGAATAAGGGAATTGGGACATTTTCAAGAAAGCTCTTAAAAAATATGTTAAAATTAACAACTTTGGATTATATGAATACAAGTCTAGGCTAGGTTCGGACAGGGATTATCAGTGTGCCACGAATCACCGTAGAAACACGACTGAAGGTTTAAGAACCTGTTTGAGTTCTGGACTCTACCGTTCCTTAGACACCTTAGAGAGTATCAATCCTAATTGTCAATTTAACGAATATTTTGTCCTATGAGCTTTGAGGAATCCTCGATTTGATTTCAAAAATAATGTATTCCACGTTTGTTTTAAAATTTCCAACCACACATCAACAGGCAAAATAATCCATCGCAGACAGTCACAGAATAATAATTGCAGAAATAAAAAAAATACAAGCAAGCCGATGCCCTGTAGAAGATTTTTACAAGCAATTTCAATATATTTTTCTTTGCAGCAGAGCACCTGTAGAGTTTAGGAATCACACACAGTGGGGTATGGCTGTCCTTCCAGAGCTATGAGACTTTACTGTTGCTTCGTTTGACCCTAGAACTTTGTTAGGTTTGCTTGAACGATTTTCTTCACTATTAGTTCCTTGATTCAATTTTTGGAGATTTCACTTTTTTATCCGCTGAGTTCTGCAATACCTAGAAATCATACTCCCAAATAAAAGTCTACAAGCACAAATCAGGCACATCCAAATTGAAATCAGAGCATGTAAAATTATTAGCAATTTTTTTTTAAGCAGCAGTTTTATTTATTAGCAAGCGCGGCAAAGCGATGTTGTTCCTTCTTGATCTTGCAACCTGAAAGAGATTCGAACACAATATATACACAATAAAAAGGATTTTTTTTTTAAGAAGAACAACAAAATAAAACAAACACACAAGATAAACACAAAAACAAAGTGACACAAAACACAACAACAAGTGAACAAACACTAAATACAAGAACAAGAAATTTTTTTTTTAATAAGAAGAACAAGAAAACTAGCACTCACAAAAAACAAACAAACGTGAAAACAAACAACAAAAGTGGAGGAAGGGTTTGTTTGCGGGGTGAATGATTTGGATAAGAGGAAGGGGAGAGGGCCGTGAAAAGGTAAGGTGAGGTGACAGGGATGGTGATGTTTGAAACTGGGGAAGTGGATGATGGTAGATTGATGAAGTCAGTGTATGTGTATGGCCAATGACATTTTGGTGATGAAAGTGACTGAATGCCGATGTGTTTGGCAATGAGAGGAATTTTTTTTGGAAAGGAATTGTTGGGGTATATTAAGGCAGAAAGGGGGAAAATTACAGAGGAAGAAACAAAAATATGACAAGCAATAAATTGATTTTTTTTATTTGTGAAGAAAGGAAAGAATTTTGGATAAAAGTTGGAAAGAAATGATAGAAATAAAAGAGAAAAATGGGAAGATTTTTATTATGTGTAAGAATTGAAAGTGAATAGAAAGGGAAAAGAAATAAATTAGGGAAAGGGAAGGGAAGGAATAAATGAGTGTGGGGGTATTAAGGTATTAAGGCAGAAAACAGAAAGACAATTAATGAGAGAGGAAAAAGGAAAGAAATAAAGTAAAACAATTGGAGAGAAGATTGAGAAATAAATTAGAAAAGAAATGGCAAGTAATAAGCAAGGAAAGGGAAGGAAAGAAATAAGTGAGAGGAAAAGAAAGTGAAAGAAATAAAAGAAATTGGCAAAAGTTTTTTTTTTAATAAAAATAAAAACACACACACGGGAAGAAACAAATACACAAACAAAAGTAAAACAAAACACAAACACAAAATGAAAAAAAAACACAAACTCTTTTTTTTTTCCTTTTTTTTAATGAACACAAAAACAAGCACACACAAAATGAAACAACAAAAGATCAAAACAAAACAGAAAACTATGAACAACACAAATTTTATTTTATTTTTAGAAAAATAACAAATAAGAAAATTAACTCAAAGAATAAAACTAAAATTAAATTCTTTCCCCGGCAACGGCGCCAAAAACTTGTTCGACGACGAATATTCTATGAATTAGAAAATCGTCGCGAATATTGAAATAAACCGCAAGCGCACGGCATACAATTGTTAGTACGTGGCGAATACGGGTCGATCCACAAGGAAAGAATTAATTCTAAAATTACTCAATCAAATTAGACCAAATTCGAGTGATGATTTAACTACAACTAAACTAGTAAATTAAAATTAATAAAAAACTATGAGATAAATGGTAACTTAGGAATAAATCCGTATTCTAGATCATGTAGTACAAGAAGTTATGAAATTACTATCTCTCTTTTCTTTTGGTCATTTGTGAATTTAGTTGATATGATTATTATAAGTATAGCTTATTCATGCTATTAACTAGCATAACATAAACTATCAAACTATATCATACCCACTAAATCACCTTACCAGATCTAATGAAAAATGAACAAATTGAAATTGAAATATACATTAAGCATGGCCTATGAACTATTAATTAGAACTATAGACCATCAAATTTTTGGTTTCAACCTCCACTTAATCACCATGACATCAACATAACATGAAACACAAAGAGGAATGAAAAGATAAATTATGTTGCAACTACATGATCAAGAGAGCTTCATTACCCCTAAGTTGAAAGGGATTAGCCTCTCATGTTTATTATTCTAACAACGAACGTAAATTGCAACATAGAACAAAAATCAAGAGAAAAATAAAAAATAATAAAAATAAAGGATAACCTATTCTATTTGCATAAAATAAATCTAATCTACTTGTAGAAAAGAAAATAACATGTAAATAAAAACTACAACTAAAGAGAATAGAGAAGAAGAGTTTTATTCCAAGAGAAAGATTATAGAATAAAACTAAGTGTGTCTTTACATGAATAAGGTACAAGGTATTTATAGTTGTATTGGTCAAGGCTAAGAGGCTCATTCCACAATGTGGGACAAAATCCCTTTTTCAAAATAACCAAGTAGCTAAGTGTGAACGCATGTGAGTGGAAAGCCTTTCAAATGAGCCAATGTGAACGCGAATGAATAGATTTGCCATTGTAGTAGCTTGCGGGCATCAAATGACATCAATATCAATTGTTTTGAGCATGAATAGGAACTCCATAACATCCGCAACAAGCTATCTTTATGAAAAGACATTGGATTAACATATACGGCAGAAGGTGGTTGAACAGCAACATTTCTTCAAGCTTTAATCTTACTCTCAAAATCAATACTCTTCATACACCAATTCTTCAAGCTTTTCAACAATTATGTGCATTAATCCATTCATCATAAATAATCTGAAAAACACAACTATAAATACACAGTATCAATTATTTTAAATATAAAATAAGATAAATAAGCGGACAAAATATACACATTTACGTGTATATCATTTGGCACATGCGATTATAAACATAATTTAGATTGGAAATTATAGGTAACTGGAATATATTGTAATCCTAAGATTTGAAATTAGGACTTGAATCAAAAAAGTGATAATAAATGCCTAAGACATGAGGTTAGATTCTAATTGCGGTATAAGCCTGCCTGGAACCGGCTGGCATATCCAGCAACCGCAATTTGGTAATCTAATGTAAGTGGCTAATGGAATAAATTAGATGCGTGATAATTCAAAGACACGAGGTTAGATTAGGATTGTGGTATAAGCCTGCCCGGAACTGCCCGGCAAATCCAGCAACTGCAAAATGGTAATCTAATGTGGGAGCTCTTGCAAGATTACGGTTATAATGAATTAATGAACACTTAACCAAGATAAGACATATGATTAGACATGGGAATAATAAAGGGTTAAGTGGGTAACATGGGTAGCATGTGAAACATAAAAAAGCACTTAACTAAGATGAGACATGTGATTAGACATAAGGATAAAGTGGGGTTAAGTGGGAATTCCTACTCGGGACCAAGCTTAGGAGGGAAGCTTGTGTCAAGTGGGTGGACCCTTTTCAAGAAGTAACCCATTTTAGTATCTATATGAGCTCGAAATAGGTCGAGGACAGGGAACGCTTACTGGGGTTGATTGTAAGAGGTCAATAAAGAGTTAGTGATGGCAGTGCAAGTCCGACGGAGTCATGTGGGTGCATGGGTTTGGGCTAGTAGGTAAGACGCTGTTGCATCGTGTAGGCATAAGATGTGCATTTCAGTATTATTGGGGTTGCCACCTTCACTACACCCTATTGTAGGACCAGCATAGGTACCTACGAGGTTAGGGAGCCGATCGAGTGGGGCGGGTAGTGGGTACAACTAGTGGTAGGAGCAAGTGGGTGCCTATGAAAGTAGCTAGGGGTACACGAAGCTACAATTATTATGATTAGTAGGAAGGGGTCATCTTTTAGTATGTAACTAGTATATGGTATGGTGCAGAGCATATCTTATAGTGGCTAGAAGCGCGGTCAATGTTCTATCTTACTTACCTTGTTTACCTCGTCATATCTGCTTATGTTACAGTCATCTCTATTATCCAGTTTATGTTCTTATCCTGTTACTTTACGGATTATATTGTCAAAGTCACTAGACTCGCCAGACTTATGTCTGACCCTCTTTGTTTTGCCTCTTTTCTTTCTTTTCCCCCCAGGTCTTTAGGGTGGGATTAGTGAAGCTTGATTTGGACCTCTTTCTTCTTGAAGTGCTTGGAAGTGTTGAAAGTAATGCTCTGCTTCATCTCTTTCTCATTATGGCTATTTGGAGTGGTATTACGGTTTTGCTTTTATGTACTCTAATAATAATTTTGTTCAAGATGGATATTTGTGTATTTGGCTTTAGTATGTGGTTTTGATGTTGTAATCAAACAGGTTTTGCTTTTCCGCTGCAATGAATAAATTTTGAATTTTCATAAGTATCATTTTATATATCTGTCTTGTGATATTCTGTTCTATACTCTTGTAATACTCCATGAAAGTTAATGCATTTCCTTAGTGAGTGACATTAATGGACGTGGGGTGTTACACATGGTATCAGAACTGAAGGTTATCAGAACAGATAAAAGATTTTGAAAACCTTTTTCAAAAGCATTTTTTAAAAAAGAAGGTATTTTCAAGAGAAAGGATTATGAAAAACATAATCTCCAAAATCCCTATATCTATCTTTCGATTCTCTGTTTTGAATTTCTTATTTTTTCCTTTTAGCATGTCTGGGGAACCCGATATACCCGAGGGCGTACCGATACCAGGCTGGTTTAGAAGGTTTTTGGAGGCTAGGGCTACTGTACCAGGCCCAGCCAACATTCCTCCTCCACCAGCAGCAGCCGCTCCTCCTCCTCCCCATGTAGACGCTTTTTCTAAAATATGCAAAGCCAACCGTGCGATGGGCGGAAAACCATTTTGTGGAACTGAGACGTTTGTTGAGGCTCGGAATTGGCTCAAGGAAGTGGAGGATTTGTTTGGTATCTTTGAGATAGACGAGGGAAGGAAGGTTCAGATAGCTGCTTGGTTAATGAAGGATGAAGCTTCCTTTTGGTGGGAAGTAACTAATGGAGGACGTGCAGTGGAGATGTGGATAGAATTTAGACAAAGGTTCGAGTTGAAATTTCTTTCACAAGCAGAGGAGAGTTTATACATGGAGAGGTTCTTGGCTTTGAAATAAGGGAGTTTGTCTGTGAAGGAGTATGCTAACAATCTTAACCAGTTAGCAAGATTTGTTATGGAATTGTTAATACACCACATAAGAAGGACTTCAGATTTGCCAAGGATCTGAATGAACCATTTCAAGGGTTGGATATGTCCCACATTCCTATTGGGGCTACTTTCGAGAATCTTGTTGATATGGCGTTGACACATGAAGAGGAGAAAGGTGCTAATGTAGATAAGGCACAGGATAAGAAACGGGATCCAAAGAAGGCACAACAACAACAAAAGAAAGGCGGTAACGATAATAAGGGTTCAGAGAAAAGAAAGTGTCACAATTGTGGAATAACTGGTCATTTGAAGAAGGACTGTAGGAAGAAGAAGAGGACGGGTTACTTCCAATGTGGTGAGGAAGTACATATGGTTAAACACCGCCCCAGGAGGCCAGGACAGAGCACATGATCTACTTCTGGCGGGAGGGTTCATGCTCTCATAGCAGCTACGCAAGAGAGTGATAGAAACATTTCTGTTGAAAGTTTATTTTCCTTTTTGATCATCCGGTACTTACATTGTTTGATTCTGGCGCTTCACATTCATTTATATATGCTTCTATTGTTGAGTCTCTACACTTAGATACTAGTATAGTAGTGGATCCCGTTGTTGTTTCAAATCCTATTGGGGGTACAGCTCATCTGTCTATGTTATGTTCGGATTTGAGAATATCGGTGTATGACGTTGAGTTTGAATGCAACGCTTATGTTCTTGGTTTCATGGGCTATGGGTTGATTCTAGGAATGGATTGGCTAGCTAGGTATGGTGCCATTCTCGAATGGTGAAAAAACGGTAGTTAGACTGTTGACTAGTTGGGGTAATACTCTCGATATCTCATGCGACCCTAAGGGTTCTGTTATTCTTAGCTACCTAGAATCTCTTGACACATCTATTAATGATTTGCAATCTGTTCGAGTAGTCCGTAATTATGCAGATGTCTTTGAGGAGGTTAGGAGATTCCTCTAAAACACGAGATAGATTTTCATATATACTTAGTGGACAATGCAAAGCCAGTTGCATAGCCTATGCGCCACATGGCCCTAAGAGAAAGGAGGGAGCTTAGTAAACAAGTGAAAGAGTTTCTTGAGAAAGGGTTCAAAAGAAGAAGTATCTCGGAGTAAGGTGCTCCAGTTTTTTTTTGCTACGAAGGCTGATGGTTCGCTTAGATTGTTTGTGGACAAAGGGAGACGAATAAGCTCACGAAGAAGAATAGATACCGATTATCGAGGATAGATGACTTGTTCGATAAGTTGGTTGGTGCTTCGGTTTTCTCGTAGTTGGATTTAGCTACAGGATTTCATCAGCTAAGGGTGGCTGAGGACAGCATAGATAAGACTGCATTTAGAACTCCCGACGGTTTCTTTGAATGGCTCGTCATGCCTTTTGGTTTGATGAACGGACCCGCATACTTTGTAGACTTGATGAGTACGTTGTTTAGGGAGTTTCTAAACAAGTTCATGGTAGTCTTTGTGGATGATATCTTGATATTCTCTAGAAGCGAGGAAGAATATGCCCCACATCTTAGGGAAGTCTTAGAGACCCTTCGAGCACATCAACTCAATGATAAGTTATCCTAATGTCATTTTTAGAGGAAGGAAGTGAGGTTCTTTGGGCACGTGGTCTCTAAAGAAGGGATAGCAGTGGATCCCGCGAAGGTAGTGGCAATCCAAGATTGGAAGAATCCTAGGAATGCAACGGAAGCAAGAAATTTTCCTGGTTATGCGGGCTATTACAAAAATTCGTCAAGGACTTTGCTAAAATATCAGCCCCACTTACACGGTTGACGAAAAAGAATTTGACCTTTTATTGGGATGTTGACTGTGATGATGCTTTTCAACGAATGAAGAGGGCATTGACGATAGCTCTCGTTTTAGTTTTGCCGAATGGCAGTAAACCGTTCACAGTGTATACCGATGCTTGCGGGACAGGGATTGGCGCAGTTTTGATGCAAGAGGGAAGGGTGATATGCTATGGTCAAAGACAGTTAACGGTCCACGAGAAGAATTACCCCACCGAAGACTTAGAATTGGCTGCCATAGTTTTTGCGCTTAAGTCCTGGTGCTATTACTTGCTTGGTGAGAGGTTTGAGTTGTATACAGACCATAAGTCAATAAAATACCTGTCCTCTCAAAAAGACCTCAACTTAAAGCAACAGAGGTGGACGGAGTTCTTAGCATCCTAAAATTTTGAGATTGCATATACCCAAGGCAAGGGTAACGCGGCTGACGCTTTGAGTAGAAAGAAGTTGACTTTGAGTCCTTTGTTTGTAGAGTGACAAAGATTAGAGCATATCCCTACCTTTGACTTTAGACCCTCTATCGATTATGTACTCGGTTTGTTGGCATCATTAGAGCTGTGACCAATGCTTTTGGGACAAATAGGGGCGGCACAACGAGAAGACACACAGCTAATAGAGACAGTAGACAAGCTCATAAGAGGGGAATCTTAAAGCCATCTTATTAGGTATACTATATATGACAAAGGTTGGTTGCATAGGGACGGAAGACTTTGTGTATCACCAGACGAGAGTTTGAGATGGACAATCCATGAAGAAGCACATCGTTCTAAGATAACCATACATCGCGATGGTGACAACATGTATAGGGACCTGAAGAGAGTTTTCTTTTAGGCCGGAATAAAGAAGGATGTGGCTAAGTTCGTTTCTAGATGCTTAGTGTCCAGCAAGTGAAGGCTGAGCAAAAGAAGCCTGGTGGATTGCTTCACCCTTTAGAGGTTCCATAGTGGAAATAGGAAAGTGTTTCCATAGGTTTCGTCGATGGGTTCCCGAGGTCAAGGAAGGGTAATACGGGGATTTGGGTAGCAGTAGATAGACTTACCAAGAGCGCCCATTTCATTCCTGTTAAGAGTAAAAGAACAGCGACATGGTTAACATCTGTTTATGTCTGAGAGATTGTTCGTCTACATGGCATACCTTCTAGTATTGTGAGCGGTCGAGTTTCCATTTTCACTAGCGAGTTTTGGAAGAGCTTGCAAGAGGCGGTACGAACGCAATTTTGTTTGAGCACCGCTTATCACCCTCAGACGGATGGCCAAACAGAAAGAGTGAGGTTTTGCATCTTGGATTTTGGAGGAACATGGGAGGAACACCTTCCATTAGTAGAGTTCGCCTGCAACAACAGCTATCAGACTAGCATTGGCATGGCACCTTTTAAGGCTCTGTACGGATGGCCTTGCCGATCACTGACTTGTTGGTGGGAGTCTACGGATAAGATTTTGCTTGGGCCCGAAATGGTTAGCGAAACTTCGGAGAAGATAGACTTGATTTGATGACGCATGACACAAGACCAGCAAAAGTCATACGCTAGTCAGGGGAACCCAATATACCCGTGATCGTACCGATACCAGGCTGGTTTAGAAGGTATCTGGAGGCTAGGGCTACTGCCGCAGGCCCAGCCAACGTTCCTCCTCCCCCATATGCAACCACTCCACCTCCTCCTACCCACGTGGATGCTTTTTCTAAAATATGCAAAGACTTCCGTGCGATGGGCGGAAAGACGTTTTATGGAACTGAGACGTTTGTTGAGGCTCGGAATTGGTTCAAGGAAGTGGAAGATTTGTTTGGTATCTTTGAGATAGACGAGGGAAGGATGGTTCAGCTAGCTGCTTGGTTAATGAAGGATGAAGCTTCCTTTTGGTGGGAAGTAACTAATGGAGGACGTGCAGTGGAGATGTGGATGGATTTTAGACAAAGATTTGAGTTGAAATTTCTTTCACAAGCAGAGGTGAGTTTATACATGGAGAGGTTCTTGGCTTTGAAACAAGGGAGTTTTTCTGTGAAGTAGTACGTTAACAAGTTTAACCAGTTTGCAAGATTTGGTATGGAATTAGTTAATACACCACATAAGAAGGCCTTGAGATTTTCCAAGGGTCTGAATGAACTATTACATCGGTTGGCTGTGTCCCACATTCCTACGGGGGCAATTTTCGAGAATCTTGTTGATATGGTGTTGATACATGAAGAGGAGAAAGGTGCTAATGTAGATAAGGCATAGGATAAGAAAGGGGATCCAAAGAAGGCACAACAACAACAAAAGAAAGGCGGTAAAAAAGGGTTCAGAGAAAAGAAAGTGTCATAATTGTGGAATACCTAGCCATTTGAAGAAGGACTATAGGAAGAAGAAGAGGACGTGTTGCTTCCAATGTGGTGAGGCAGGACATACGATTAAAGACTTCCCAAGGAGGCAAGGACAAGGGCAAGGACAGAGGATAGGATCTACTTCTGGAGGGCAGGTTCATGCTCTCATGGAAGCTACGCAAGAGAGTGGTAGAAACATTTGTGTTGAAAGATTGATTTTCCTTTCAATCATCCTGTACGTACTTTGTTTGAAATTAGCACTTCACATTCGTTTATATCTGCTTCTGTTGTTGAGTGTCTGCACCTAGATACTAGTATAGTAGTGGATCCTTTTGTTGTCTCAAATCCTATTGGGGGTACGTCTCATCTGTCTATGTTATGTCAGGATTTGAGAATATCTGTGTATGGCATTGAGTTCGAATGCAATGCTTATGTGCTTGGTTTCACGGGCTATGGGTTGATTTTAGGAATGGATTGGCTAGCTAGGTATGGTGCCATTCTCGACTCTGAAAAGAGGGTAGTTAGACTGTTGACTAGTTTTGGTAATACTCTCGATATCTCATGCGACCCTAAGGTTTCTGTTATGCTTAACTACCTAGAATCTCTTGACACATTTATTGATGATTTGAAATCGGTTCGAGTAGTCCATGAGTATGCAGACGTCTTTGAGGAGGTTAGGGGCTTACCTCCAAAATGCAAGATAGATTTCGGTATATACTTGGTGGACAATGCAAAGCCAATTGCATTGCCTATGCGCCACATGGCGCCAAGAGAAAGGATGGAGCTTAGTAAACAAGTGAAAGAGTTGCTTGAGAAAGTGTTCATAAGAAGAAGTATCTCGAAGTGGGGTGCTCCAGTTGTTTTTGCTACAAAGGATGATGGTTCGCTTTGATTGTTTGTGGACTAAAGAGAGATGAATAAGCTCATGAAGAAGAACGAACACCCATTATCGAGGATAGATGACTTGTTCGATTAGTTGGTTGGTGCTTCGGCTTTATCGCAGTTGTATTTAGCTATAGGATTTCATCAGCTAAGGGTGGATGAGGATAGCATAGATAAGACTGCATTTTTAACTCCCGACGGTTTCTTTGAATGGCTCATCATGCCTTTTGGTTTGACGAATGCACCCGCATACTTCGTAGACTTAATGAGTAGGGTGTTTATGGAGTTTCTAAACAAGTTCATGGTAGTCTTTGTGGATGATATCTTGATATTCTCTAAAAGCAAGGAAGAACAGGCCCTACATCTTAGGTAAGTCTTAGAGACCCTTCGAGCACATCAACTCAAAGATAAGTTCTCCAAATGTCATTTTTAGAGGAAGGAAGTAAGGTTCTTAGGGCACATGGTCTGTAAAGAAGGGATAGCAGTGGATCCCGCGAAGGTAGTGGCAATCCAAGATTGGAAGATTCCTAAGAATGCAACGGAAGTACGAAGTTTTCTTAGTTTGGCGGGCTATTACAAAAAGTTCATCAAGGACATTGCTAAAATATCAGCGCCACTTAAACGGTTGACGAAAAAGAATTTGACCTTTTCTTGGGATGTTGATTGTGCTGATGCTTTTTAACGAATGAGGAGGGCATTGACGACAACTCCAGTTTTAGTTTGCTGGATGGGAGTGAACCGTTCACAGTATATACCGATGCTTGCGGGATAGGGCTTGGCGCAGTTTTGATGCAAGAGGGAAGGGTGACATGCTATGGTGGAAGACAATTAAAGTTCCATGCGAAGAAATACCTACCAAAGACTTAGAATTGCCTGCCATAGTTTTTGCACTAAAGTTTTGGCGCCACTACTTGCTTGGTGAGAGGTTTGAGTTGTCTACAGACCATAAGTCACTAAAATACCTATTCTCTCAAAAAGACCTAAACTTAAGGCGACAGAGGTGGATGGAGCTCTTAGCATCCTATGATTTTGAGATTGCATATACCTCTGGCAAGGGTAACGCGGTGGCTGACGCTTTGAGTTGAAATAACTTGACTTTGAGTCCTTTGTTTGTCGAGCAGTAGAGTTTAGAGTATATCTCTACCTTTGACTTTAGACCCTCTATCGATTATCTACCCAGTTTGTTGGCGTCATTAGAGGTGCTACCTACACTTTTGGGACAAATAGGGGTGGCACAGTGAGAAGACCCATAGCTGATAGAGATAGTAGACAAGCTCATAAGAGGGGAATCTTCAAGCCATCTTAGTAGGTATACTGTAGCTGACAAAGGTTGGTTGCGTAGGGATGAAAGACTTTGTGTATCATGAGACGAGAGTTTGAGAAGGACAATCCTTGAAGAAGCACATCGTTCTAAGATGACCATACATGCCGGTGGTGACAAGCTGTATAGAGACATGAAGTGAGTTTTCTTTTGGGTCGGAATGAAGAAGGATGTAGTTGAGTTTGTTTCTAGATGCTTAGTGTGCCAGCAAGTCAAGGCTGAGCAAAAGAAGCCTGGTGGTTTGCTTCACCCTTTAGAGGTTCCACCGTGGAAATGAGAAAGTGTTTCCATGGATTTCATCGACTGGTTGCCGAGGTCAAGGAAGGGTAATACGGGGGTTTGGGTAGTAATAGATAGACATACCAAGAGCACCCATTTCATTCCCGTTAAGAGTAAAAGTATAGCGGCATGGTTAGCATCTGTTTATCTCCAAGAGATAGTTCATCTACATGGTATACCTTCTAGTATTGTGAGCGATCGAGATCCCATTTTCATTAGCGAGTTTTGGAAGAGCTTGCAAGAGGCGATAGGAACGCAATTGTGTTTGAGCACCGCTTATCACCCTTAGACGGACGGCCAAACAGAAAGAGTGTATCAGATTCTAGAAGATCTTTTGATGTTTTGCATCTTGGATTTTGGAGGAACATGGGAGGAACACCTTTCATTAGTAGAGTTCGCCTACAACAATAGCTATTAGACTAGTATTGGCATGGCACCTTTTGAGGCTCTGTATGGATGACCTTGCCGATCACCGACTTGTTGGTGGGAGTGTGCGGATAAGATTTTGCTTGGACTCGAATTGGTTAGGGAAACTTCGGAGAAGAAAGACTTGATTCGAAGACGCATGAAGACGGCACAAGACCGGCAAAAGTCATACACTGATAAGAGACGAACTGATCTTGAGTTCGATGTTGGAGACACAGTTTTTATTCAAGTATCACCATTGAGAAATGTTGTTCGCTTTGGGTCCGTAGGGAAGTTGGCACCAAGGTTTGTGGGGCCATTTCCCATCATAGAGAGAATTGGACAAATGGCCTACAGAGTGAAGTTGCCCGAGAAGCTTAGTGCATGTGAGGAAGTGTTTACATGATAGTGCGGAAGTAGTAGAGCTGAGCATGCTTAGAGATGTGGAAGTAGAGCGAGATTCCATGAGTAGACGAGTTCCTACATGCGTCCTTTGATCGGAGGTTAAGAAATTACGCAATCGAGAGGTCAAGTTGGTAAAAATCCAATGGGGAGATAATCAAGAAGTCGCGGCTTTGGAAACAGAAGACAAGATACGTGTGTTGTACCCTTTCCTTTTTGAGGGTATGTTCTTAACTTCTCCTTTTTCTACTGCTTTGTTTATACTTGTTCTACCGTTTAGTGTATCTGTAACACCCCGTATTTTCTATGAACGTATAAGTAACAAATCAGAGAATAATTCATTACAAAAATAAGAATCAAGGGAAACGTACGCCATTGCGTTCGTCTCGGAATTCTGCTTGAAATAGAGTCTGAGTTTGCATAAAACGGATACCGTAGGAAGAAGATATGGACGAACGAAGTTTGGTGGCTAAATAGGAAAAAAAAGATTACATTGGCGCACTTGGGCAGTGCGCCAGTACAAATTTACATTGTCGCACTTCCCAAGTGCGCCCAGGCCGAGAGAAAACCTGCACAGCTTTCTGGTTTGACCCTGGCTGGCCTGGTCGGGTTCTGGTCGAATTTCTGAGCTCTGCTGTGTCACTAGGGCTAACTTGTCACTTTTTGATTGGCTTCTCTTGAGATGGATGACCTTGATTAACTCTAGCTTCATCGACGACTCTAATTAGTTTGAAACCCTATATAAACAGCCCCCTAGCCCCATTCTCTTTACACCATTCTTCTCTAACCTTATGCTGCATAATTTCATTCTGCCTCCGTTATTATTACATAAAATAATGGCGTCGTTACTCTGTTGGAATCAAAACTTGGACTGATGCATCTTCTGCCAACCTGAATAGAATTAAAAGCTAAATCAAATCTCAAATCAAAGTTTAGAGCTACAACAACAATTAAAGAGGAGTAATTCAGCATTTCTGCATCAACAACAGTTTATTACCCTTTCTTAAAACCACGAAAGGCAAGTACAGTTATTTTCCGATATAAACTTTAATTATAATTATGACATGATTATAAATCTGAATTTGAGGTTGTGTACGTTCTGTTCTGATATATTTTATTCTGTATCTCTTTCTTCTTTCTGTTCTACAGCCAGGCTACCACGAGCCTGCGCCACATCTCATAAGAGATTAACGCACAAACGCAAAACTTTGGGACAAATAATGAATGATGGCATAATTGGACATGGCTAATCTGCGACTGATATTGTAAACTAGATTTAGATTTGTGCATATTCTGTGAATTGGAAGAAGAGGAACCATTGTATGTTAACACGTGACTTGAGACTTTGGACATAACGCATATTTTGAATTAAGATCTGTTATAATTTAAAGTTCTAGATTGTTGGGTATATTTTTATATAACGATTCATGACTTGAGATAAATAGAGAATATGACTTAGGTGTGAAGATCTATAATAAGATTTAATAACTGTTAAATGTGAATAATACCTAAGTGGGAGATTATGACCATAATCTGTGCCATGTAAATTCAATGCAAACGGGGGGTATATGATCATATTGTGAATCATGACAATTATTTAGGCATGCAAACTTAGGCCAAATTTATAATTAGGCAAGATATGTTAAGGAAACTTTAAGGAATGAATAAATCTGTTATATTGCCTAATCTGCTAGTTCTGTTATATTGCCTAAACTGCTAATTAGATTGAATTGCCTAATCTGCTAATTATGTTAAATTGCCTTATCTGCTAGATCTGCTAAATCGCCTAATCTACAAGATCTGTCATCTGTTTAATCTGTTGAATGGCGTAATCTGTTGGAACTGAAATGCTGAAATTTGAAGTATGTAAATATGTAGTCTCGTTTTAAAATTGAGCAAAACCTGTTAATAGAACCTCGAATAATCTGTTGTAACTTGTACAGAAGTTAATTTGTTAAATTAGCATGATTAGTCTGATATTAGCATAGTCCGTGAATGAATGCATTGGCTGAACATGAAACATGGCTAACTCGAGGTTAGAATGAGTTTGCGGCGTAATCCTACCCGGAACCGCCCGGCACATCCAGTGGCCGCAAACAATAGGTTCTAATATGAGAAGTTAGTCATAACGTGCATAAATCCCGAGGTTAGACTCAGTTTACGGCAGAAACCTGCCCGGAATCAACCGGCCTAAACAGTGGCCGCAAACTGTCATTCTAATGTGAGAGGTCTGCGCGTTAATTTTTAATTGATACAAATCTAAGATAAATATGATGTCTAAAACGTGTTGGGTGGATAGGGCTCAACCAATTGGACTAATGAATTTAAAAAACCCATTTTGTCAATCTGTAGGCCCAATTACAAAGTTAGATAAATCGGTAAATCTGTTAAATCCGTATATCTGATCCGTTAGTCTGAAAACTTGTCTGATCTGTGAACTAGTTGATCTGAACTATGTATGTCTGAACTTGTAAACAAGTTAATCTGAAATCTGTTAGTCTGGGGACACAATGTTAGGAGGGAAATTACTTGTGTCATCTGTTGTTTGGGACTAATATTAGTCAGTAACCCTTTCTGGTATCAAAACTATGACCCAACAGTAGATAGGGTCCGGGCACGCTTACCAAAATAATTATAAGCGGTTCATTCTGATAATGGCGAGGGGTGTTGATGGTGCGTTCCAACCGGGTCATGTGCGTGCATGGATCTCGGTCTGCCTCTGAGGATGTAAGACGCCGTGACATCTGTAAATAGGTCTGTGCCAATTGGTTGTCACTTTAGGGAGTGATACACCCTACTGTGGGGCCGACACAGGGTATTTATGTATTTGGGAGCCGATCGCTTGGGGTAGGGTTTTAGGGTACACTTAGTTTTGTCTGTTTCTGTTGGTACCGTCTGTTTCTATTGGGTGGTAACACCTGCCTGTTTCTGCGTGGTACCGTCTGTTCGGGTGGTAAAGGCCCATTTGCTAGTGTACACCTAATTCTATATTCTGTTTCCGTAGGGATTAATCTGTTTCTGTACCTTCTGTTCGGGTGGTAAAGGCCCATTATTAGCATTTTGTTTCTGTATGTTTCTTTTGGGGTGGTAAAGGCCCATTTCTAGCATTCTCTTCTATGGAAAATATTCTGTTCCCGTTTCTGTTTCAGTTTAGACATTGGGGTGACACCTAATCCTGTTATACTAGTATTAGCGCAGAGAAATGTAAAGTAATATTATTCTGATTCTTCTGTTTAACCTAAGTACATCTGCTGCTCCTGTTACTGTTATCTCTTATCCAGCTTATTTTCATGTCATAATTATTATTATCTGTTCATATGCTGAAAGTCACTTGACTTGCCATACTTTATGTCTGACCTTGCTTGTTTTCGCCCCTTTTTCTTCCGTTTCCCCCCCCCCCCCCCCCCACCCAAGTTTTCCAAGGGCGGAGCACTTTAGCTTGATCCGGATTTCTTCTGCTTGAAGTACTTAGAGTGCTTAAAATATGGATTGACTCCTTATGGCAGCTTCTGTGGGGATTATGATTTTAAAGTTTTGTACTCTGATGATTTTCTGAACAAGACTGATATTTATGTACTTGAGTTTTTGGTAAAGATGTAACCAAACTGGTTTCTGTTTTCCGCTGTAATAAAGTTATAATTTCTCAAGTATTATTTATTTGCCTTGAAATTTTCTGTTCTGTTTACTAAAATGCTCCACCAAAGTTAAGGCATTCCATTTGTGAGTGTCCTTAATGGAGGTGGGGTGTTACAGTATCCTCTCAATTATATCTTCGATCTTTATGTAGAAACTTTTATGGTTGTAAACATGTGTTTGAGACATGTTATGTTTGGTGGATGCAGGTGGATGTAAGTATTTGCTAGTGGTTGCTCATGGATTCATTTACACACACATTAGGCACTAGGTCGGCTCAATCACTTTCATATTGCATACGAACGAGTGTGCATATTTAAATTAATGGATGTATATTGAATGCGTTATCATGTGGATATTGCATTTGAGTGAATGGTTGCGCACTCATATAGAAGTTATAATGTGCATTAGGAATAATTGCATATATGTTGGACTCACGACACTAGCATATTCACATTAAGGAGGTCAACTAAATCAGTAGACCGACTGATCTTTGCATTAGATAAGGAACATATACACACACTTTTTCATATGTTCATATAGCATTAGAAATATTTCAAGGACAATGGATGCTTGTGGATGAGTAGACGGATGATTGGATGGTAGGATACATTCTTCTTAACTTGAAGATTTCGGGGACGAAATCCTTTAAGGAGGAGAGAATGTGACACCCCATAATTACAAAATATTAAAATTAAAAAATTAAAAAATACTTAATTTTTAGAAGAAGAATTAATGGAAACGGGTTACGTATTGCGTTTATCTCGGAATTCTACTTGAGATAGAGCCCGAGTTGGCGTAAAACGGACATCGTATGAAGAAGTTATGAAGCTCGGGAAATTTAAAGTTTAAAGCTGAAGAACAAGTCGACCCCCCATTTTTCACCAGTCGACCGTTTTTGGATAGAAGTAAAAACGGTCGACAAGTTGAAATTAGTCGGTCGACCGGTTGGGTCTGGACAGCTTCTTGATGACGTGGGCTGGATGATGACGTGTCCTTCTGGGATTGGCTCGATGACGTGTTTTTCTTGTTTGGACTGTTCAGATGGCTCCTAATCTAATCTAAGGGTCCTAATACACATATAAATAAACACCTAAACCTAACCCTAATTTCATTGTCTTCATCCGTGGTGCCTCCATGCTGCTCTAATCTAAACTAGCCTTTCTTCTCCACCAAAACAAAATCAGAATAGGAGTAATCCAATTAGAAGATCAGATCTACAAATCAAAGTAGAGATTATTCAAGATCAGAATTGCTACAACAATGCCTAATTCTCTTTTCTAAGAATCATATCTCTGTGAGTATGTTACTTTCACATATAATTAAAATAAAAAGTAATCGGGATAGTATTGTAAATTGGATATTATGAATATGCATGTAAATAAGATGAATCATATCAAGTTTTGTAACTTGTTATCCTTTAGATTCATACCCAATTGCTATTATCATATGCATATCTGATCTACTTTGTCGTTATTCATTACACATGCTCATTTATATGGTTATGCCAGTTTTGATGTTTTGATTCTCTTCCCTTCTTCTTTTCCTTTTTCTTTATGAGATTAGGCTAACTTCGAGCCTAACATATTGCCTTGAGAATTACGTACGAATGACATTGGGACAATCTGGAAAATTTTGGGAAATATGCAATAAAATGAGATTTGGTATAAATTGTTGATGAATATGGAAAATTGGTTTGGGCATAATTGAGTATCACTTGTATACTTGAGATTTGGCATAAATTGTTAATAACTATGAAGATGGGTTTGGGCATAATTTGGCACATGAGTTAATAAACATAATTTAGATTGAAAATTATGGGTAATTGGAATATATTGGAAATTTAAGAATTGAAATTGGGACTTGAATCATGAAAGTGATAATAAACGCCTGAGACACGAGGTTAGATTCGGATGGCGGTATAAGCCTGCCCATAACCGCCCATCATATCCAGCAACTGCAATTTGGAATCTAATGTAAGAGGTCAAAGGTAGAAATTAAATGCTTAATAATCCAAAGACACGAGGTTAGATTCAGATTGCGGTATAAGCATGCCAGGAACCGCCCGACAAAACCAGAACCGCAAAACGTTAATCTAATGTGGGAGGTCTTGCAAGATTACGGTTATAATGAATTAGTGAACACTTAACTAAGATAAGACATGTGATTAGACATGGGAATAATAAAGGGTTAAGTGGAAAACATGGGTAGCATGTGAAACTTAATAAAAGCACTTTACCAAGAGGTGACATGTGATTAGACATGGGAATAAAGAGGGGTTAAGTGGGAATTCCTAGTAGGGACCAAGCTTAAGAGGGAAGCTTGTGTCAAGTGGGTGGAACCTTTTCAACCAGTAACCCATTTTTGTATCTATATGAGCTCGAACTAGGTCGAGGACAGGGACACGCTTGCTGGGGTTGACTGTAATAGGTCAATAAAGAGTTTTCGATGGCAGTGCAAGTCCAACGGAGTCATGTGTGTGCCTGGGTCCGGGCTGGTAGGTAAGACGTTGTTCCATCGTGTAGGTATAAGTTGTGCATTTCAGTAGTATCGGGGTAGCCACCATAGGTAATTATACACCCTATTATGGGACCAGCACAGGTATCTACGAGGTTAGGGAGCCGATCAAGTGGGGAGGGTGGTGGGTACAACTAGTGGTGGTAGGAGCAAGTGGGCAACTATGAGAGTAGCTAGGTGTACACGAAGCTACCATTATTATAATTAGTAGGAAGGGATCATATTTTAGTATGTACTTAGTATGTGGTATGGTGCAGAGCAAATCTTATAGTGCCTAGAAGTGCAGTAGATGTTTAATCTTACTTACCTTGTTTAACTTGTCATGTCTTCTTATGTTACAGTCATCTCTTATATCTAGTTTATGTTCTTATCATGTTACTTAACTGAATATATTGTTAAAGTCACTAGACTCGCTAGACTTATGTCTGACCCTCTTTGTTTCACCTCTTTTCTTTCTTCCCACCCCCACCCCCCACCTAGGTCCTCAGGGTGGGATTAGTGACGCTTGACTTGGACCTCTTTCTTCTTGAAGTGCTTGGAAGTGTTGAAAGTAATGCTCAACTTCATGTCTTTTTCATTATGGCTATTTGGAGAGGGATTATGGTTTTTCTTTTATGTACTATGATAATAATTTTGTTCAAGATGGATATTTGTGTATTTAGCTTTAGTATGTTGTTTTGATGTTGTAATCAAACAGGTTTTACTTTTCCGCTGCAATAAATAAATTTTGAATTTTCTTAAGTACCATTTTATATATCTGTCTTGTGATATTCTGTTCTATACTCTTATAATACTCCATGAAAGTTAATGCATTCCCTTAGTGAGTGACATTAATGGACATGGGGTGTTGCAAGAGTTCACAGACTATTATAAAGGAATTTTTGGCAAACGTAATGAAACCTACATTGGTGTTGATTGATAATATTGTATCCTAATGAAGCTGACATTGTTGGCATTGTAGTGATTTCTCGGAGGAAGAAATTATGGCTTCTCTCAAAGAAATGCCTAGTGATAAAGCACCTGGAACGGATTTCCTAATTTTTTCTTAAATAATACTGGAATCTGGTGAAGAAGGATATATTAATATTGTTTCAGGAATTTCATGATGGTACTTTGAGATTTGACAATTTGAGTTATGCCAATGTAGTTTTAATCCCAAAAAAGGAAGGAAATATCTATGCCTCTAACTTTAGACCTATTAGCCTGCTAAGCAACACCTTCCAACTTATCACAAAGTCCTTGCTAATAGGCTAAAATTGAAGTTGGATAACTTAATTGACAAATCTTAGACGTCTTTCATTAAGTGTAGAAACATTTTAAATGGAACAGTTTTGGTGCCAGAAGTTATCTCTCACTGTGATCGTTATGCTGTTCCATGTGCTATCATCAAGTTAGACTTTGCCAAGCATTAGGTACTTTGATTGGGGGTTCATGATTAAGATTCTAAAGGTGAGGAGTTTTCCATGTTGATGGATTGACTGGATTTACAAAATTCTGGCATCTAGTAGGTCAAACATTTGTGCGAATGGCATTGCAGGGAGCAATATTATTTCTTAAAGAGATTTGCGAAAGTGGGACACTTTACCCCCTCTTCTCTTTGATTTGGCAGCTGATGTGTTCTGCCAAATTCTCAAAGTAAGATGTGCTAATGATATCATTAAAATCTTTGGGGGATATCAGGTGGTTGGGGGGATCAATTCTTTACACTATGTTCATGATAATAAATTTTTTAGTAATCCTAATTGTAAATACATTGCTATACTTGAATTTTTACTCTATGCCTTTGAGAGTCTGTCAGGTTTAAAAATTAACTTCCATAAAAGCAGTGTGTACATTCTTAGCCGTAGTGCCGATTTAAACAAGAAGTGTGCTGAACTACTCAATTGTAAAGCTGAAGTGTTTACTCTTAAATATTTGGGTATGTGCATCAGACTAATGAAATTAATGAAGCGAGACTGGCAACCGCTGATTGACAAAGTTTGCTCAAGGATGGCAAGTTGGAAAGGGTGCTTACTTTGGAGGGCTGGGAGGTTTGCGCTGGTCAATTCGGTTCTCTCCTCAATACCTTTATACTGGATGTCATTCTACAAGTATCCAGGATGGGTGATTTACAAAATTGATGCAATAAGAAGTAACTTTTTTGGACTAGTGACAAGGAGGTTAAGAAACTTAGTTGTTTAATTTTTTGGAACCAGGTGTGCATGTCTAAGGATCAAGGTGGAGTGGGGACGCTTAACTTAAAAAAAAACATGAACTCATTTCTTCTTGGAAAATGGTTGTGGGTGATGATAAGTGATAATCAAGTTTTGTGGATGGAGTGGATTATTAACACATACTACAATGGTAGATTTGATTGGCACAAGGATTTCTCGCATTGTTCCTTCTTTTGGCAAGGGATAATGAGCAATTTGATCTAGATCAAGATTGGCACTAATATCAAGTTGAGAAATGGCTATAACACTTCATTTTGGTACGACTGCTGGCTACATGTGATACCATTGAAGACGAAGTTTGATGACTTGTTAGAAATTGCATGCAACAAGCTTGCAGCTGTTACGGAGATGTACGATCCAGAGGCAAAAAACGTTAAATGGAAACTATCTTTTTGCAGACCTGTAACAGGAAGTGCGTGAATTCAGTTACGTAAACTATATGGACTGTTAGAAGATGTCGGACTATCTGACGCGAGAGATGAGTTCAGTTGGAGGTTAAATGGAGAAAAGGAAATGTTTTGATTTGGAAGTTTATATAAAGTGATTAATTTTGCTGGGACAAAGTGGCAGGGCTTTTTTAATATGTGGAGTTTAAAGCAGATTCCAACTAAAGTCAAGAGACACATGTGGACCATCATGCATAATGGATTGAATATAGTTTGCATCCTTCGATGTAAATGCCTAAACGTGACCGGGGGATCTGTTAACTACGAAGAGGATGAACAGCATTATCTACATCTTTTTTGGGAATGTGACTTTGCCTTTTATGTTTTGACTAAATGTTTGGTGTCCCTAGACATTGATTTGGAATGGATAGGCTTTATCAAGGATCAACTATGTTTCTGGCAGCACACTTTACCGTCTTTAGCTGAGTCAACAAAACGTAACCTGTTTGTCTTACTTAACTTTGCTTATGTGTGGATTTTATGGAACGAACGAAACTTGTGGAAATTTAAATTTAAAATGAAAACATCTAAACAAATTATCAATAGCATTCTTAAATTTGTTTTCTCATGGACGGGCCTAGCACTTAGAGGTTTACTGATTCCATTGCTGCTCGCGTCCAAGACAGGGCACGAGGCAAAAGTGGAAGCACTTGATGACTGAAGATTCTAAAATGGATGCTTACCACATTAGCTGCTTTATTCTTATAGATCCTTTTGTATTTATTAATATGTATCTACTCTAGTATTTCGATGTACCACGTTTTATTTCCTACATGCGAGCTAATACTATAACTCTGTAATGTACTGTAAATATATGGATGATGTATGATCTTTTGATATGATACATGAAGGCATGAATCAGCTTGATTCACTACATTTTTCATCAAAAAAAAAAAAAAAAATAGGATCCCTGCTCCACCGCACTTTGTCTATCTTTACAATTCCTTCTTAATCTCTTTTCATCGTGATCAATGATCTCTAACGGTTTCTATCCTACTACCAAGTTTGAAACAATTTCTAAATCCTGTTGAGCAAACTCTTCAATAATTTCATCTACATCGCGAGCATATTTCCAGAGATGGGATACATGGAAAACATTGTAACACCAGACAACCATTCTGGCAACCGTACTTTGTAAACTAACTGTACCACCCCGCATTTTTAATTAAATAATAAAATAAAGTTTTAATATAATTTTCAGAATTTGGTCACGGAATTAGCGTTATTGTGTCTGTGGAAATTTTCTACTCAATTTAGTCCTATGGTTTGCACAAAACAGATTTAAAATGAAAATTAGTCTTTAAATGATGTTTTAGAACAAACGTGAAAAAAAGATATAAGAAGAACACAAATAAGAACAATGGGTGCTAATGTTATTAGTCTTGGAAACAAATGCTTGGGGTAACAGTCGGTAAAGCAGTGTCTCTCCCATGTGAGTGGTGCTAGTTCTAGTACCGTCGACCTCATATTTTTTATTTTAGAGGGACAGCTATATAAATGCATGTGCTTAGAGAAAAAATATATATATAAGTGTACACACAAGGAAAATTATACATATAGGTGAGCGTATATATACATGTATATGTGTATGTGTCTGTAAATATATATATACACACACAAGTATATATATATATATATTGAAAATGGGTATATATTTTATTAAAGGCTTTCAGCCCAAATTGGTTACAATGCAGACGTGTCCCCAACCGAACATACAAAAACAATAAACACAACTGTTACAACTAAAACTCCACCAAAATAACACTAAAACCCTAAGCTAACGCAACAATAGTTATGGAGGATGGAAACGAGAAAGTGTATTTTGGTTTCGAGCAATCCTACCCATATAATCCTCGTCTACATTATCAACTCAGCTATTATCCAGCCTGGAGGTAACTCCTTTACCCTACCTTCTTCTCAATTTTGTTCGAACATCGCTAAGCGTATGTCAACTAACCTCTTCAATCATTCATATCATTTGATTGGTAAATTTGATGATTCTTCTCCTTCCAAATCCACTATACTGCAAATGTGAGGAGGATGCTATTTACTTCGGATTTCACACACACACACATATAAATATATATAGGAATAGGATGTCCAAAAGTAACCTGCAAACAATAAAAATGAGTAAGAAATAATGGTTGGCATAGCGCCATTTAAATTTTGAAAAGAAATGATATTTTGCATAGATATATATGCAAAAATTCAAAAAAATGAAATTAAAGTGTAATTTAAGGATGAAAGTAATAAATGTACAATGAATGAAAAATAGATAGGAAGATAGATGTATTTGAAATTAAAATGTATATCAGAAGTAAGAAATCAATGAAATAATGGTGTTGATAATGACACTAATTTAGCATCTATTAACGGATAATGATTTGAAGAGTTATACGCATATATATATATATATATATATGTATATATATATATATATGTATGTATGTATGTCTGTATGTATGTATGCATGTAAGTTTGCAATTCAAACGTTGGATATACATTATAAATTGAAGAGAATAATTTGCATAAGAAAATATTCAGAAAGAAAAGAAACATTATCAGCAACATTAAACAAGAAATAAATATTGGCAAAATTAACGTTGATGGCCCAGTCCATGGGCCGACACACCTTAGAGGTGGGTCAACATAGGGGTGGACACACCTTAGAGGTGGGTTGACCAATCTCTGGGACAAACTGACGAAATATTTTAACTTAAATGGTTCAGATTTTATTTTATTTAATCCGATAGTCCAAAATCTTCTGTACACCTATAAATAACTAGCAGAGCCTAGCCTCCAACTCATATTTCCTTAGATGACGCCAAGGGTCTGCGATTTTCATTGTTCTCCAAACCTTTCAGAAAATAGAACATTAGTTTTTGGGAATTTTGATTAAAGATTTGAAGACAAAGGCTATAGATCTACAACATATGTGTTCAAATTTCTTATCAACGTGGGTTAAATCTTGTGAATTTGAATTATTTATGTTTCTTTCTTTCCCTATTCTTTTAGCATCAAATTTGTAAATCTTGGTTATCTTAATATTAGATTCAATTAGAAAGACCACAAAATAGCTGAACTGAATCAGATTCTAGGATTGGAAAGCAGTCGAGTGAGTGGATTTAAATTACACCTTTTGGTAACAGTATACTTAGTGTTTACATTCCCCATATTTATTAACGTGATAAATAATTGGAATTTGAGGTAATTACGATATAATTTATTTATAAGTACGTTATGAACATCGATGTTATACAAATCAATTCCATTAATCTTTTGTTCGGATTGAGAATTGTTGCAATACTGAGTGGAATTTACTATAAACATGAATAAGTTCTAAAGATAGTTATTTAATGTCAAATTGGATATGTTATAAACAAAATTACAATGAAATTGGGAATAATGGAAAAGAATTGATATGCTTAATTTTGTGTGGAAAAATTTACACTAATTGAAAATGGTATATGAAAAACTAAAATTTAACATGTAACCCAGTAAATAAAAGGGGAAATTATTAGTTGACTAAGTTATTTGGATTTAGGGGAAAATAGATACATTTCCATAATGTTAAATTACTGAGAATGTAGTTGGAAGAAAAGAAATGAAAAAGGGTTTAGTGTGAAATCGGGATTCTTTTACCGTATTGCATACTAATCAAGTAGAATATGTAAGTATGTCACATTAAAAATAAAAGAAATAGATTGCAACTACGAATTTTTGGAAATATATCTTTTCAATTTTCCGCTAACCAATCTAATGAGGCATGCAAAATATTATCCTGAACTGATAAGAATGCACAAGACGACAATCAAAGAAAGATTACAACAACAAACTTTGGTTCATATTAAGGAACCTAAGGGGAATTGTCATTAACGAGATATATAACTTATTATAATTAATTATATGAAAGAGGATGTAATATAAAAGGTAGGCTTGCCGTAGGGAGAAGTGAAATTTAAACATAGGATGTAGTAAATAATGTGGAAAGAACTTATTAAAAAATCTTAGTTAAGGAACAAAGTTAATAAGCAAACACACAAAAATGGTTATGATAATGGTGTAAGACAAGGTTGTGAGAAAATAAGAAAGAATAATGTAGGATTATTATTTGCAGACTTATAATTGGAATATTAAGTCTAATAATTGCAATAAGTAATTAGCGGAAGTCTGCTTGACGGCACAAGGATGAATAAAGAAAGTAAGCAACAAATTGTGAGCTAATAAACCAAGTAACTTCAATAAAAAGTAAATATGTGGAGAAGTAAGTTAATTAGCAATGTGATAATGTAAACCAAGAGCGTGATTAAAATATTAGACTAGGATCTAATAACACATGGCATTATGCGCTTGGACCAGTCTGTACATATGGAGGTGAAGAACCCAATGGGGATAGATCATCGTGGTTTCTGTTGACACGAGAGGAGCACACATCCAACTGATTATAGGACATGCCCAATTGAATGTCAGATTAGTTGATAGGGTCGCGTCACTTAGCTCTTGAAGAAGTCTTTCATTAGTTGAGGGAGGGGCCAGGGTGGGGGTCGTAGCCACCATGAAAAGACAGACCATACGTAATTATATGTATTATAGGCCTAACGAAGATGTTCTTTACTGATATTGAAAGCTCCCGACTAAGTTTCGTGCATTAGATGCAACCTTATCATGGTACTCTAATTAGTAGGCAGTACGCTCGTGTGAGGGTCTAGATACACGCACTAGGTGGTGTGTTTTAGATAATAGGGTAATCGAGGAGTTCAGATACGACGATCTGTAACTTAAATGACATAGCGATGGCGGTTATGTGTAATTACGTGGTGTAACAATATAGATTTCTGTACACGGTTTGGCGTAGGATGGAAGTTTTATATGCTTCCATGGCGTGACGGTGGAGATCGTACTAGGAGCGTACTATGGGAAGTACCTTGAGATGTTAGGTATAGCTGCAAATATACTACATTAGGTTAATATACAGGGAGTAATTGGGTATATCGAGCGCTCTTAACCCATATAACCTAATAATTAAGAAAATGTATATATGTAGGGTTATTTTAGAATGTACAATTTTACCATTTACCAGAACATTGCATTTTGACCCCCTCCTAATAACATACTCGAAGTTTAGGTTTAAGGCAGAGATTCGTTAGTCTTTGGACACTTGTCAGACAGTGTTATTATTTCGATAAGGCTATATTTGAATATTATATTTTATCCATTCCGTTGTGAGATGTTTATCAAGCTCTAACATATTTATTATCTCTGTCATTTCTACAAGATACCAGATAAACCAACTCAAGCTTCGATAGATTAGGATTTTTGAAAAAAAAAATCGTTCTATCGAAATTCGAGTTATTACATCTGGTATTAGAGCTCCGGTTTAGGATTCTTAAGTATAGGTAATGAGTGAGCATATTTGTATCTACAAAATATATTATATATAAACGCCTTGATCAATAAGCAGACCGACTAAATAAGAAGAGCGACATATTGAAAGAATTGGCATATCAGTTACATACACTATAGAAATGGTTAGGGAAATTTGAGAATAAGAGACCCTTAAGTGGTTTGGGTGAAAAGTGTACAATATGTTTTGAAACGGAATAAAATGGATCTCATTTGTTAATATTTGAAATGTTAGTATTTCAGATTAGTGGGTTTGGCCGTAAAGCCTTATAAATAGAAAAGAAAAAGAAAACGGATTAAGAATATATATATATATATATTCACGAATGAATGACTGTGGGGGACTATTTAGGAAAGTCTAAGTAAGTTAAAAACCCAGTTTGAGCCTAGCCCCATTCTTAACTTTTAAGGACTTGAAATTTTAAAAGTTTTGGGTGATAGTTTATTGTATTTTTCAAGTTTTGACCTTAAAAATTTATAATTTAAAATATATACTAGATAAATTGTATTGAAGGAATTTTGAAACGAAAGGAGGTATTTTTGACGTTTGAAAAAAATATGTAAGAAACATATTTGAAAAGTACATATTCGATTTTGGAGAACAAAATTGAAAAATAAAATAAAATGGGGTATATTTTGGAAATTGTGATTTCTTACGAAGTTTTTGACTAAAATGAATTCTTTTAGAAAAATATGTACATTATAGAGCATGTATATCTTGCGAGTTTTTAAGTTATAAAGTATGAAAGAATGAAATAGGAAAACATAGTAAAGATTGCATTTTATCAAAAACTAAAATTTTCGATAAGGGAGATTTTGAAAATCTCTATTCTTTTGACATGAATTTTTTTGACAATTGTTTTGACATAAAATTTTGTCAGTGGAAAATAAGTTATTAAAAATTTAGAAAGGAGTAGATGTTTGGGATAAGTTTAAGAATCATCATCTAGTTGTAAATAATTGAACTACGTAATAATAATGAGTTGTTGTGAAATTAATTAAGAAATAGTTTTTCTTGTCTACTCCAGTTTTTGTTATTTGAAAACAACAAATCCAAATAAAGAAAAGGTGATGATATAAGTTAAAAAAGATAAAGAAAAGGAGATGATATAACTAAAAGAAAACAACAAATCTAAATAAAGAAACAAATATTACAATTGAGAAAAATGGAAAACTTTGAGAAATAGAAAAAAATGGATTTTTCCAAAGTATGTTAGGAAAGAAAATTTATAACAAAGAAAATTTTCTTTTGTAAACTGTGCTTAGACAGGAGGATAAGAAATCTTTGTATAATAATAACATAAAATCTAAGTGCAAATAGAAAAGGTACAGAAAAGAAAAATCAAAGATGTGAAGTTTTCTGTTTTCTACCTTTGTTTAATGTAAGAAGTCAAATTTAGAAAACTAGAATTTTTTGCAATTCGCAAGTTTAAAATTTCTTGGAAGGGTTCAGATGCAAAAATTGGATGAAATGCATTCTTGCTCTGTAAGAGTGTAGGAAAAACTAGATGAAAAAGTATCTTGGTTTTCAAAATATTTCATTCGTATAGAAATTGCCAGTATATTTAGGATGTGTGCATCATATTCTCAAAAATATTTTTGTAACAACCCGAAAAATCAGAACCAATTTAAAAATTTTATCATGGCAATTTTAATGAATTTTGGATATTTAAAATGATTTAATTTAAATAATAACGACAAGAAATTTAATTTGTATAGAATTAGAATGTATATATTTATTGGAATCGGAGTTAGAATATAAATATTTATTTTAATTATAAAATAAAATGGAAATGGCGCAGTAGTTTGAAAATTCGATTTCAAATTTCAAATGAATGTACAGGATTCAAAATAAACCGAATTTTAGTAAAACCAAAAATATTTGAATCTGTTTGAAAATATCTTTCCAACGAATCAGCGGGAATAAAAAGTTATGCCCAGTTGAAAATTCAGAATAGTCGCTATGGAAATATAGCCCTTAAAGTAGGAATTTTGACAAACAACCTCTTTTTTGGACGAGACCACTTTTGTTGGATCCGGAATGTCAAATTATTGCCAAATTCCAATTTTTCATAATTTTTGGAATCAATATGTGAGCGTGGTGAATTTAAACGTGTTTGGTCATTTCAGCTTGAATTTAATCGGCTGGAAAATGACCGTTTTTCAAACGGCCTCCAAATTCGACGAAATTAGTTTTGTTGAAACCGTATTTGAAAAACATAGAGAAAATTCCAAATTTGGTAATTTTTGGAGCTAGCATTTGGCCGTATATAATAAATTGTGAATCGATCAGTCATTTAAGATAGAAATAGAGCTTCCTGAGCAAACGGACTCGGAATTCGACGAAACCAGTTTTGTTGGGACCGTATCGTCAAGACATAGCAGCATGTCAATTTTCATCGCCATCGGAGTTTGTATGTAACCGTGGCATTCATAAACCACCACTATATAACATCTTTTCTCTCTACAAACCCTCACTTCTCTTCTCCCTCCAAAAATTTGCAGCAGCCACTCTCACTTCCCCTTTTCTGAAATTTTGCAAAATGGCCCCATAAACTAAATAATTTATATCTCCCAATCCGTAAAGAGTTAGGTCATGAAATTTTGTGAGATTGTAGAGCATGATGACCACTAGCTACTGTAAAAATTTGGTGGTGATTGGTCTGGTGGTTTGGTTGGAATTGAGCTCGAAGTGCAGCAGCTCGGTTTTCATATTTTGGTTGCTGCAGGCCCCACAAAGAAAATTAGGTCGAACGGTTTGGAGGTATGGTAGTGCGGAAGTATATGAAGGTTTTTGCGGTGGTGGCATGGCCGCAGGTGACCGGAGTTGGCTGCAATGTCAATTTTATTGGAGGGATGCTGAAAACAGGACAGTCGCAATGATGAGAAATTTCCCATCGATCTGTGCATTTCCAAGCAAAGGGACCAAAAGGAAAATTATCCGGAAGGTCGAGACCAAGCTACTGTAAAAATTTGGGGGCATTCGGAGCAACGAGGTGGTCGCAGCACTAAGATGAACGAAAACAGAAGTTTTCATTCAACTACAGATCGTGGGGCCCACGTGGCGAACTGGAGGGGGAGTCCGCTAGACGTGAAAAGAGGGAGAGAAGCCAGAGAGAATGGACCTTGTTTCGTGCAATTCCGACTTACGGTTTGTCCGTGGAAAGCATTTTTAGTTGAGGGTGTCGTTTGGAGGAGAAGGTGAATAGTGATATTGTTATTTAAATAATATTCCATGTTCGTTTATTAATATCCTTTTGCCACGAACTCCAAATCGCATGAAACATGATCCGTTGCGATCGTGGAGTCGGGAGCTTCGCAACAAAACTGACTGGGTCTATATTGGAGCTTGTTTGAATTTGGTGCAAATTTAAATCGAAACGGTACCAAAACCGTCAATTAAAGATAGACGGAGTGGAAACCAAAGGTGAGAACTTCTCACTTTAATTATATTTTCCAGTTAAAATATATGCTAGGATGCAGACAGTGCCTAGCAGCACCCAACAACCGCCGTTCACAGACCATGGACGACTTGTTTGATTTGATTGTGTTGTGAAAATTGTTTGTGATGTGAAATGGACTGTATAAAATATTCACATGTTGAAATAAAATATTTTATCGTTAAAAATATAATTTTTAACGTGTATATGAATAAAATAAATATTCATTTACAAATCGAACAATTTGTTTATGTACATCCATTTGACTGATATTGATTGGGACGATAAATTTTACACATCGCCCAACTGCACAAATAAAATCAATGTGTATTGTTTGAAAACCCCACACGGGTGTTAGGATGATATTTGACGTACATTAATCCCAATTGTTTAGTGGTATGTCAATCAATGGATTGACAGACTGTTGTGAGCATTAAATATTTATATTTAATGCTTATGCAGTGTAGAATGCACTCTGGATGATGGTTGATTGTTTATCATTGTTGTTCTATACATGTATTATATGAAATCCATATAATCAACATGATATGTTAATTGACTATGTCTGATTCCAATTCAGAAAGAATGAATATTTTAAAATAAAAAATATTTTAAAATAATGAATATTTTAAAATAATATTTAGTAATGGGTCAAAATATGATTTTGATGTTCGATTTGGGATGGACACGGAAATATTTAAATATATCAAGCCATGTTGATTAGATTAACGCCATTTTGACGTGAACGACATTTATATCGATTTTATTCATTTTTATAATGAATATCGAAAAGGGAGTGATTTCAAAAATCTAATGTTTGGAAAATACTATCAATTATATATCGATGATATGGAATATTCAATTTTGATTTGAAATTGAATATGAAGTTGAAATCGTTTTGAAAACAAATTTAAAATGATTTATAAAATACGTTTTAAATGGAAATCGGTGATATATATATATATATATATATATATATATATATATATATATATATATATATATAATGGCCTGAATAGAACGCACCGCGCCGCGGCAGTTCGTTAATTTCGACCATTGACTTCGATTGGACATTACGGGAGACTCGACCGTCGGATTCTCCTAAAACCAGAACCTTAGGTTCGTATCGAAAAGAAATTTCCAACGAATATAAGAAATTTGAAATATATCGGTTGGATATGGAATTATGTCCAAATCAAATTTGGAAAAGGTCGCGCTGTAAGTGCAGTTCGATGACCATTTATGGAAATCGACTGTACGGGCCTTGATAAAATTATTAAAAATATTAATAATTTGTGTAAAATCATAATAAATAATTTGGAATAAATTTGGCTGAAAAATTCCATACTTAAAAAGATAAAAATATATTTTTATCGAAATGAACTAGTTATGAACTAGAATTATAATCCAATATTATTAAATAAATAAATTGGATTTGAAATGGTTTTAAAAATAAGTAGAAATTTCCAATATAAGAATTGGAAATGGATTTGAATCAAAATTATCTTCGGAATATTTCGATATTGGATTCTGTTATTATACGGACATTGTGGAGAAATTTGGAAGATATATATATCGTTATTCCAATACGATATTTGTGGGTTTCAAATTTTGATATTGAATATAAGCTGATATATTTTCTATTCAGCGCCTTGTATTTATTGGATTTTGGGTTTGTCGTGAACGGTGTCTTCACTAACACTATTCTTAAACCCAATTGAGGAAAGATTAAATCATTTTATTAAGATTTAATGAAGTTTACCAATTAATAAATATTTAATTGAAATTGAATTGAATTGAATTTTGGGTTTGTCGTGAATGGTATCTTTGAAAATTTTGTTTTTAAACCCAATGGAGTTTAGAAAATTAGAAACTAACTTGAGATTAGCTAAGTTGAATGGTTTCCTGGATATTGATCTGATGTTGTTTTCGGCCTTCAGGATTAATACTTAGGGAACTGTTCTCTTACTAAATTACGGTTGGAGGCTGATGGAATCTAATTGGTGATTAGCTAAGTTAAATAGTTTCCTAGGTATTGATCTGATGTTGGTTTCGGCCTCCGGGGTTAATACTTAGGGAATTGTTTTCTTACTAATCTACAGTTAGAGATAATGGAATGATGTCTTCGGTAACACTGTTCTTAAACCCCGTATAAAATGAATAAATCTTTTTATTAAGATTATTAGAATTTCCACTTATATTTAGTAATTGGAATAAAATGGAATGTGATTTTGGGTTTATCGTGAATCATGTTTTAAATGGTATTGGTTCTTTAACCCAGTTAAAGACAGGATATGATTTCCCAAGTTATATAATCATGAACATTGATTTTTGGGAAGACTAAAACTAATTGGAGTTTTAATGAATCTTTAATTAGATTGAAATGATAGAGAATGGAGTGTCATTAGTTTTGTTCCAAAGCGATAGTTAAATCTTTAGTTGGATTTGAACGTGAAATGGTAATTAAATTTACCAATAACACCATGATGTTAGATATGGAGTATGACCATTTTTGCTCCATGGGATTGATAGGTTGGGATTGCGAAAATAAACAAATGATTACATCGGTAAGGTGCGCTAATCCCGACTAGTTTGGAAAACCTTAACATGGTTTGAATTGATATCCAAAGCAAGATTAAAGAATAAATTTAAAGAATTTATCTTTGATAAAATTAATGTGAACCTTCCCAAAGGATATGAATATTTGAATAAAAGAATATTCAGAATTGGAATGATGCATATGTTGTGTTTTTATGACACTTGTTTATTATAGACGTGAGTTATTCGGAAAGGCCGAGTTTATACCGATTCCGAATAACTAATTCGACGATAAGTCGACGACGAAGACGGTGGTTGAACACCAGAGGTTTTCACATCGTTTGGATGATTACTGATTCTTGATTGGGCTGTACACCGAAGACGAGGTAATAAGTGGTGATCGTCCAGATGTACTTGGAGATCGAAGGATATGCGAGGGCCTCTCTCCTGTACTGGACATATAGGACGAGGAATAAGGTGCCTCCGGTTTCGTTCAGACCCAGAACGAACTTGTAAATGGATGTCTGTCTAACATTGGGCTTTATTCTTTATTGATTTATCTCTATTAAATATATATCTGTTTGGGGGCAGAGAATTTGTTCTCCTGCTTAACGCCCTTCTCTGAGACATACGAACTCAGAGGTTATATATCAATAGACATCAGTTGCATGGCATGGATTGCCTATGTGGCATGCCGAGATGCAAATGATCAAAGCTTCTTTTGAAAAGAAGAGTCTTGTGGTTGATGATCAAATCAGGGCTTTAATATAGCATAGCTTTATGTATAGCGTTAATTCACGAGCCTCACACCTCAGTATGAGTCAAAAACGGGATCGGACCGTTGGGAGAACATGACGTTTCCTTCTAGCTATGGGTTGTGTCAGGGTTTTGCAAGCCCTGACATTTTTATATTTTTACTTATGTGGTTGTTGGATTGCGAGGCGCCTCGGATATATTGGTCTCTTCGGAGCCTATGGATATAGGTCTGATAGGACCGGGAAATGTGTGTTCAGAAATTGCCAATCCACAAACGTAAGGGAGGACCGGCGCAACCGATCTAAGGGTTCACTACGGGGGATCCTGAGGCATTTGCTAAAGTGTGTTGATTCGGAGAGGAGACATCCCTGGCCTCGACTCATGATGGAAATCCAATTTCCAATACGTGATATTTCGGTTTTGATTGTAGAGCCTAGTATGGCGACATAGTGGGACGGAGCACTATGTCATCTATGATTGATACATATATATATATATATATATATATATTTGAAGTTGTTTTCATACACTTTGCACTATAATAGTATCATAATGATTTGTTTTAAACATACAAAGCATGTTTGGCTATTATTAGGTAAAACTCTATCCTCCGGCTTGCGTTGCATTGTGTGATAGGACCTGTGTCTTATAATAGCTTCATTTTTCCAAAAAGCATTGCGTTGTTTTGTTATATGCACTGGTATTCTTGGGAGGAAACCCATTCCGTGCTATATGGCGTGGTACCTTGATATATCCGATTTTCAAACAAAAGTTTTAAATAACTATTTTAGTTCTCATAGTAGTCACATGATTGACCTGGAGTTTATTGTTTTAACCTAAACTCTGGGTGCCCCTATTTTCCACATGGGCAACTAGTAGTTTCGGTTTTGCAAATTTATATTCACAGGATCCTGGTTTACAGTTGGAATGATATTCGGAAAGCTCTGTATCCGTGTATTCCTTTCAGTTGTATTTTGTATTATTTTTCGCTGCATTTAATTTGTAAATCTCTGATATTTATCAAATGTATTTTAATTTTTCATACCCTGTATATTCTTGTACTCTGATGTAAATTGTTGTAATAAGCAATGAAATGTTCTTCTGTTTGTGTTCTGATTTGTCGTGTTCTCAACTCAATCTGGGCTTTCCTTTACGGGGAAGTTTGGGTCGTGTCAATTTTTCATGAAAGTTTGCGTTTCATATATGAGGTTTTGCTTAGGCATTCACTGCATTCATTTATTATTATGTTGTATTACACTTTGCACAAATGCACATAATGGTTGCAAAATTGGATGTACAACTGATGGTTGTAAATTATGCGAGGAATTACTTGATTTTATCCTTACCGAATTTAGGGGATGAAATTTCCAAAGGATAGGAGAATGTAACCACCCACCCCCTCCCCGCATTTTTAAATAAATAATAATGTGTTTATAATTTTCATAATTTGGTCACGGAATTAGCGTAATTGCGTCTGTGACAATTTTCTGATCAATTTAGACTTATGGTTTGCAAAAAATGGATTTAAAACAAAAAAGATATCTTTAAATGAAGCTTTAGAACAAATGTGAACAAAAATTATAAGAAGAACTCAAATAAGGATAATGGATACTAATGTTTTTTGTCTTGTCAACAAATACTTGTGTAGTCTAGTTGGTAGAAGCATGTCTCTCCCATGTGAATGGTGCACGTTAGAGTCCAGTCAATATCATATTTTTAAATTAAGAGGGACGACTATAGAAATGCATGTTCTTACAGAAATATATATACACACACACACATACATGTACACATAAGGACAATTACACATATAGGTGTGTGTGTATATATGTATATACACACACATATGTATATGTGTATATGTGTGTGTGTGTGTGTATAGGAATAGGAAATCCAAATGTAACCTACAAACAATAAAAATGAGTAAGAAATAAATATCGGCATAACGTCATTTGAATTTTGAAAAGAAATGATATTATGCTAGATATATATTCATAAATTCAAAAAAATTGAAATTAAAGTGTAATTTAAGGACTGAAAGTAACAAATGTATAATGAATGAAAAATAGACAAGAAGATAGGTGTATTTGAAATTAGAATATATATTAAAAGGAAGAAATCAATGAATTGATAGCGTTAATAATGACATTAATTGAGCAACTATTTATGGACAAAGATTTGAAGAGCTATACGAATATACATGCGCATAAGTTTGAAATTCAAATGTTGAATATACATTACAAATGGAAGAAAATAAATTGCATAAGCAATATTAAGAAAGAAAAGAAACGTTATTAGAAACATTAAACAAGAAGTTAATATTTGGAAAATTAACGTTAATGGCCCAGGTTATGTGTTGACACACCTAAGAGGTGGGTCGACACATGGGTCGTGAATGGCCCAAATTTTTATTAATTTAAAATTCGAATTTTAGTGTATTTTAAATGGCCAAATATTGAAATTGGACTTGAAAATAATTTAAAATAAATTCTAAACTTGGTTTTATATTAGTATTAAAACAAGGTTAGTAAACTTTTAAAATTAATTTCAAAAGGAAATATTGAAAATCAATAATTGAATATTATTTTGATAAGCCTAAAAAGAGGCATTTTGTAAATGACCTCGGATTTGGACAAAAAATATTTCATCGGATCTAGAATAGTAAATTTTGGTTAGGTTCCAAATTTCAAGTCAATTGGAACTGGTGTGTAAGAATACATAATATAAACGTGTGTTGAAAAACTAGTAAAAATTCAATAAGAGCTAGAAATTAGGCCATTTTGCAAACGTTCTCCGAATTCGACGAAACCAACTTTATCGGGTCCAGAACTTCAAATAATGGTAAGTTTTCAAATTTCATGATTTTGGAGTTAGCATGTGAGCATACGAAAAATAAACGTGTATCGAGTCAATTGGTCAAAATTAAGTAAAACGTTATAAAATGCTAAGGCTAGTGGTTAAACGGACATCAAATTCGATGAGATATGCTTCATTAAATCCATAAATATAATATATAGTCGCATTCAAAAATTCGTATCAATCAGATTTACCGTTTGGCCATACTAACAATAAACGCATGAAAAACTTTAAATGAGCTTCACTTTAAACAAGTGCAAAAAAAGCACATTTGGTTTTTCTTGAGGTGCCAATCTTCTACCCTACCATGGTGTGTTTTCTCCAATTTCATCCCCTCTCGACACCTCAACAACCCATCACCCCCTCACTTCTTATAAAAACAGCATTTTCTTCTAATTTTTCAATACTATCTTTTTTTCATTTTTCTTCTTCTCTTCCTTTAGCTCCAAGCCTCCCCTTCCATGGCCATGCCACCAACCTCCTTACCTGAACCAACCCCATCTGCACCTGCTCCTCCTCCCCTATGACCTGCACAAAACCTCCACCACCTCCCCCATGAGCCATGGCCTCCCCTTCTCTCCACAACTCAATATCCCCCTTTTAAAACCCTAAATTGCCACCGCTTCCTCAAATCAGCCGAAAGCCACCCCTGGGACCCACACAGCCCACAACCTGACCTGCACTAGCCCACCTTTGACGATACTCTCCATCCTGGCCCCACACATTAAGACTGAACCTTCATAGTCCAGAAACCCTTCCTCTTTTGCTCCAAAAACTTGTCCATTTGTTCGTCTATAAGTTTAAAAACCCAAACACATAGAAACTCTGCCAAATTAATTTCCATAACTCTACAGTGACGTATGGAGGTTAAGATAGTCATCTAGAAACAATAGGATATCCTCCGATTATAGATTGGAGGAGTGGAGTACTAGGTGAGAATCTTTAGCCGTTTAGGGGTTTGGTTAATTTTAATTTCTATTGCGAATTCGTTCAAGTTATATAATGACTTGTCACTGATGACTGGGTTTATGATTTTGTTTGATGATGATTAGAATGAAAAATATTCGATCTTTATGTTGAATTTGTGTAGTCACTTAAGTATGTGAGAATATCTAAATGATTATAAGGGCTAGTTAGCTATTCATTAATGTTTATGCACCCGATTGATTATAGGTTGACATATGATTGATGATTTGGGTTTGTGATTGGGTTTAATGTGTTTGGGAATGCATAATGGATCGTTAAGGCAAAGCAAACACAAGAGGGGGGTGAATAGTGTTTATAAGAATTTAAACAAAATTTAAGTCTAATGTTAACTACGAGATGAGTCTAACACCACAAACACAATCACAGACATAGATTCAAATACAAATGCAAAATAAACAGAAATGAAAATGCAGAAAAGGAAAGGACACACCGGATTTTATACTGGTTCGGATTACTCCTATGTCTAGTCCCGCACAACGATCGATTGCGTAGAGTTTTATTACTATTTCCAATGGTCAAATACACCCTCCTTGATTCCACAGCTCAACAAGGATACACTGACTCCTATTCCTTGATTTCACTGCTCAACAAGGACACACCAACTCTATTCCATGATTTCACGGCTATAAGGATATACTGATTCCTCTTTGACTTACAAACAAGGTTTATTCAACCCAAGCAATTACAAAACAACCCTATAACTCTTCAATAGCACTTGATTAAGAGAGTAGAGAGTGTATGTTTGCGAACAAATTATACAATTGTAAACAACTGTAAAATCCGTTCGGCTTTCCTAAACAACAAGGATTGTTGTAGAGGGTGTCAAACTCTGGGACCAAAAATATTTTAATTAATAAATCCAATCAAGTTATTCCAAGATTTTGATTGATTGAAAACACAGAAAATAACAGCAATTAAATAAAGAAGAGAGATTTATCTAATAAAAGAAAGCAATTAGGGGATAATGACATAGATTAGATTCACACTCATCAATAGCCAACAAATAAATATAGATCTAATTCATGTTTCTGTCACAAACACGAATCAACGATAAATAGATTCTTAGAAATAAATAAGTAAATAACGACAAGCATAGCCTATGCAGGAGCTGAGCTCTTAAACAACCATAGACTATCAGGACAGATTCACAAATTAATTTCTAAAAACCTAAAACTAGATCTAAATCTGATAATTGTTAGATCGAACACGAATATACCCTGTGAAGGAGCATAGCTCTTAAATGACACAGAATATGAAGGTTCAGATCTAACCCTTGATTCAGCTCCAGATCTACATATAAAGTCCTCATCTTTTGGCTATGTGATTCATGTTGAATCATATCTATTAGCGTCATCACCCCCTAATCAAAGGGGATTAGCTAGACATAGCTAAAGGAGAAGAAAAACATAAATTAAATAACATGAAAATAAATAAAACTAAAACTAAATAGAACAGAGGAAGAATGATTTTATTCCAAGAAGAGAATTACAGAATAAAACCCAATGTGTGTTTTACAATGAATGAGATACAATGTATTTATAGATGATATTACAAAGACTACTTGGCAAATTCCACAAGGTGGGACTAAAGAATTAGCCCAAATGACACATAAGCTAGTGTGAACAGGGTTGTAGAGTAAGAGGCCTTGTAAGTGAGCCAGTGTGAACGCGTACAGTGCATGAATGAGAAGCCTTGCAAAGGAGCTAATGTGAACGCAACATGAGTGAGATGCCTTGCAAATGAGCTAATGTGAACGTAGTATGAGTAATCATTGAGCCAAACCTTCTCTATTTGCAACCATTCTTTAAGCTTTACACTCTTCAAGCTTTAGTAATTTCAAACTTCACTCTTTTTAAGCAAATTCTTCATGCTTTATCCATCAAATGCTCTAAACCATGCTTTTTATCAACAATCTGAAAACACAGCTATAAATACAAAATATCAATTATTTTAAAGGGAAAATAAGATAAATAAGAGGATAAAATATACATATTTACGTGTATATCAGTGTAGACAGAAGAAGTTGTTGAGTCAAGGAGTTTTGATTTATGCCAAAGAGATATGTGATGATCGAAAAAGGCAATTTTCATTGGTTAAGGAAACATGGAGCTACATATGGTATTATTCAATAGGAGGTTGATTATTTGGTATGATAATAGTGTTCATTAATGTTAAAATCAATCCTCAAATAATCAATATTTATATATATACAGATATGTATGTATATGCACATTAATTGTGCAAACTGGGCATAATGGTCGACCGCCAAATCGGACGAGTCGACCGTTTTTACCTAGTTTGCACAATAAACGTGCACACATATACACATAACGTATAAATATTTAAATTCCTGTCTACTGGTCCATTTTGACCTGTCGACCGTTTTTAAACAGAAGCAACTATTCGAATAGTCACTGCCATTTCTTCAAGAGTTGCTTCTTTTCCTTTTCACCAATGATCATATCCATTGTTTGTAACTCTTTACTAATTGTTACAACTGTTTATCTTCTATATAAACATCTTGAAATCATCATTTCAGTTCCCCAATTCTTTCTATCTAATATCTATACTATGGATTTCATTCATGAACTCTCAAGTACTCAAAAACTCATATTCTTCACATTATCGTTCTTGAATCCTAGAATTTATATATTATTCTTTTGATTCAATACGATATCATCTTCCAAAATCTCCATAAACAAAAACACTATTTGAGGATAAGATTATAGGAAGGTTGTACAAGAATTGACAAATTCGTGCTATCAAGAACACACATTTTCAACTACAGAGTATATTCATCTCTGTTGAAGTCCTCCATGTTGTAAGAGGCAAGTAGTGAAGTCCTCCGTGTTGTAAGAGGCAAGTGTTGAAGTCCTCGTGTTGTTAGAGGCGTGAAATTTTCGTTCGGCTGCTCGGGTGTTGTAAACCAGTTCCTCCGGGTGAAGTGAGGTTGTTGTTAGTTAAAATTTAGATAGAAGTCTGAGACTGGACGTAGGACGGTGCTCTGAACCAGTATAAAAATCTCTGGTGTGATTTCTATTTTTACTGCATTTACTGTTATATAGTTTTGTGATTATCTATTACTTCATACTTGAATATTGTTCGTCATTTACACGATCCTTGTGAGTATACTATACTAGCAAGTACACATGCACATTTTCATTTTACATCAGAGCATGGTCATCATATAACCGTAACACAGTTATTTGATATATTCTAGTAATATGGCAAATAACCTAAGTTCTAGCACTCAAAACACCACTTACACGGAAGGTCAATCAACTCAAAGACCTCCATTCTTCAATGGCCTTAATGACAGCTATTGGGCAACACGTATGTCAATTTACATGCAGTCAAATAACTATGATGCCTGAAATGCTACACAAAAGAAATAGTGAATCCAACAACTAAATATTCAGAATGGACACAGGCTGAGAAAACAGCAGCAGCCGTAAATGCAAAAGCAATAAATATTTTGTTTCGTGCATTAGATCAAAATGAATATAACCGTGTTAGTATCTGTACCACTACATATCAAATTTGGAAATTGCTAAAAACCACTCATGAAGGTACTAACAAGGTTAAACAAGCCAAATAGCCATGCTGGAAAGTCAGTTTCAAAATTTCAAAATGAAACCAAATGAAACAATCAATGATATGTATTCATGGTTTCAAACTATTCATCATGCACTTATTGGCTTAGGACAAAAATATTTAGATTTTTATGTTGTCTCGACAGTCCTACATTCTCTGACTAGTGAATGGGAAGGAAAAGTATTAGCAATTGAAGAAGATAATGACCTTTCTGTCATGAAACCAGATGAATTGATAGGAAATCTAATGTCCTATGAAGCTAATTTGCAGGCTAGAAAAGAACAGAAAGAAGAAAAGAAAATTGTAGCATTTCATGTTGGAAAAGATGAAGATGAATCAGAATTTGAAGATGAAGACTTAGCTTTTATGGCAAAAGGTTTCAAAAAATTCCTGAAACAACGAAAAGCTAGTCGATATAACAAAAGGAAATCTGGTTCAAATAAACCATCAACATCAGTTATAGATGTTTTAACTGCCATAAAAAGGGGCACATGCACAAAGATTGTCCGTAGCAAAAGAAGAAGTCAGAAAATGAAAAGTTCAAATACAAGAAGGATAAATCAAAGAAACGAGCTTTCTCAGTCACATGGGATGATTCAGACTCGTCTTTATCAGAAAGTGAAAGTGATTCAGAAAATGAACAAGCAAATGTTTGTTTCATGGAAATAGAAGATGAGGTACAAATTCCTACGTTTGAAGAAGTTCTTGATATTAATGCCGAATTAATAGTTAAATTTAAAATATGAAACGATAATGGAAAGAAGTCAAAGCAGATTTAAGTAGAGCAGAGTTTGAACGAGATATGTTAAAAAATGAGAAGAAAATACTAGAAGAAGAACTTGAAAAAGTTCAAGAATCATCATCTAATATTGATTCTCAATTATCTCATTTGAGTCAAGAAACTGAAACTCAGAAAGAGAAAAATATGCTCTCACTACTGAAAATCATGAGCTTAAGGCAAAAAAGTCAAAATTCTGGACCTATAAAAGCTAGTTTACAAACCAAGTTAGATAATATTACTCAAAATGTTTCTAACTTCAATAAAGGTCGAGAAATTTTGACAAAAATCATTGAAAGTTCACAATCTTCTTCAAATAAACAAGGCTTGGGATATAAGAAACAAGAAACCCAGAAACATCTTGGTTTCAAAAAGAAAAATGTAAAACAAAATAAAGCTAATAAAAATCTTAGTTTGTTATATTCCAAAGTTGTGAAGTTTCAAAAGAAAAATGTCAAGACTATCAAGATATGGGTTCCTAAAACAAATAATAATTTGATTGGGAACAAATATATTCAACATTTTATGAATACTGTGCATTTTAATTCTAATTTGTATATAAAGGGGATACCAGACCCATATGGGTTTGGACTTCTAAGACCTAACTCTTAGGACCCTATATAAAGGTGGGTACCATGGACTTAATTTTATTTTTCGCAGGTCCCACTTAAGAAAAAAGGAGGGTGGATATTGGACAATGGTTGCTCGAAGCACATGACTGGAGACAAGAGCTTATTGACAAATATTACTTTCTCAGATGGTGGCTCCATCACATTTGGAGATAATTCAAAAGGCTATATCATTGGCAAAGGCGATGTGAGCAATTGCGGTACATCTAACTTACCTCTTATTACTAATGTCATGCTAGTTAGAATTTTGAAACACAATTTACTTAGTATTAGTCAGTTATGCGACAAGGGTTTTACAATTTCCTTTTCTGATAATAAGTGCAATATCTTAGATAAAGACCATAAGTTAGTTTTCGAAGGATATAGAGACAGAAATATATATATTCTGAATATGAATACCAATCCTAATTCAGATATGTGTCTTGTAGAAAATAATAATGATCCGTGGCTATGGCATAAATGATTTTGTCATATAAACTTCAGAACTATTGACAAGTTAGCTAAAAATGATCTAGTTAGAGGACTACCCAAAATGAGCTTTATAGTTGATAACTTTTGTGATGCAAGTCAATTAGGAAAATTAACTAAATCATCTTTTAAATCCAAGAAAGTCATATCAACATTACAACCACTTGAGCTACTACATATGGATTTATTTGGACCAACACAGGTTCAGTCAATAAACCATAGTCGATATGTGTTTGTAATTGTTGATGATTACTCTCATTACACTTGGACGATTTTCTTGAAAAACAAAAGTGACACTTTCGATCATTTCAAATCTTTCGTCAAGAGAATTAAGAAATTGAAAGGACTTAAAGTTAAAAATATAAGAAGTGATCATGGCGGAGAATTCGAAAATAATGAATTTGAACATTTTTGTACAAAGAAAGGTATATATCATAATTTTTCGTTCCTAGAACTCCACAACAAAACGGAGTTGTAGAATGGAAAAATCGGACATTACAAGAATGTGCAAGAACATTATTAAGTGGAACCACTTTACCAAAACATTTTTGGGCAGAGGCTGTTGCAACTGCATGTTATGTTTTGAATCATGTATCCATTCGAACTCTCACTAAGAATACATCTTATGAATTATTTAAACAAAGAAAGCCAAATATTTCATACTTCAAAGTTTTTGGTTCTAAGTATTTTATTTTAAATACGAAAGACCATCTCGGAAAATTTGACCCAAAGTCCGATGAAGGTATATTTGTCGGTTATTCGGAATGGAGCAAGGCGTATCGTATATTTAATAAAAGAACCAAAACAATTGAAGAATTACTTCATGTTTCATTCGATGAATTCTATCAACCCTCTCATAATATATTAGATGATGACGGAACTATAGTCACTGATAATCCGATTATCACAAATGTTGATTCTGACTCTGAAATAATTGAGAATATTCCTCAACCATGTGTGGTACCTTCTCCACCAAGATTACGATCTCCTCCAAGGATATTAAGAGATCACCCGATTCAAAATATAATCGGAGAAGTAACATCACAAATTAGAACAAGGAGTCAATTCAATCAAATGGGTCACGTTGCATTTCTTTCGAATATCGAACCTAAGAATCCAAAAGAAGCTGCTACTGATGATTCTGGACCATTTCCATGTAGGAAGAACTAAATCAATTCGAGCGCAATGACGTATGGGAACTTGTTCCAAGACCAACTGATCAATCAGTTATTGGTACTAAAAAGGTCTATAAAAATAAGGCCAATGAAAAAGGAAATATCACCAGAAATAAAGCAAGATTAGTAGCATAAGGATATAATCAGGAAGAAGGTATCGATTATGAAGAAACATTTGCACCTGTTGCTCAACTAGAAGCTATCATAATCTTATTATCCTTTGCTTGTCACCATAATTTCAAACTTTATCAGATGGATGTCAAAAGTGCTTTTCTAAATGGATTTATCAAAGAGAATGTATATGTCGAACAACCTCCCTTGTTCGTACATGAAAAACATCCTGGCTACGTATGCAAACTCAAGAAGGCTTTGTATGGTTTAAAACAAGCACCTCGTGCTTGGTGTGAACGATTATGCAGCTATCTTACTGATTCAGGATTTCAAATTGGCAAAGTCGATCAAACTTTGTTTATTAAACATTTTCGAAAAGATATATTGGTTACCCAGATATATGTAGACGATATTATCTTTGGTTCGACAAAAGATAAACTCTGCAAAGAATTTGTGGATATTATGACCAAAGAGTTTGAAATGTTTCATATGGTTGAACTATCAGACTTTCTTGGTCTTCAAATCAAACAACTTTCGTACGGTATTTTTATTAATCAAGAAAAATACTGCGGAAATCTTATCAAACGCTTCAGATCAGAAAATACATCTGGTAAACCTACTCCTATGAGTGCAACTACACATCTTGAAAAAGATGAAAATGGTAAGAATGTTGACCAGAAATTATATCAAAGCATGATTGGTTCTCTTCTTTATCTTACAGCAAGTCGTCCAGATATAAAGATGAGTGTTTTTCTATGTGCGCGATTTCAAGAAAATCTAAAGGAATCATATGTACAAGCAATAAAATGTATAATTCGCTATCTTAACAATACCAAAGATTTCGGTCTTTTCTACCCAAAAGAATGTCCATTCGAATTAGTATCATATAGTGATGCTGATTTCGGAGGTTCTCGAACGGATAGAAAGAGTACAAGTGGTACGTGCCATTTTATTGGAAAATCACTTGTCTCTTGGTTTAGTAAGAAACAAAATTACATTTCACTCTCAAAATGTGAAGCCAAATATATATCGGCAGCTCTTACTTGTACTCAAGTAATACACATGCAACAAACACTTCGAGGTTTTGATATTCATTTATCAAATGCTATTATATACTGTGATAACACCAGTGCTATAAACTTATCAAAGAATCCAGTAAATAATTTTCAAAGCAAGCATATTGATATCCGTCATCATTTCTTGAGAGACAATATTGAAAAAGGAAACATATGTCTCGAATATGTCCAAACTGATTGTCAACTAGCAGACATTTTTACTAAGCCTCTACTTGAATCAAGTTTTATTACATTGCGTAGACAGCTTGGCATAATTTCTAGAAATGAACTTGATACGTAAACACTGAAGTTATATATCACTAAGTTTATTTCTATATTCGGTTCATTCACTTTCAAATCCTTAGCTACTTGTTTACACCAAAAATAGTTTAAACACTCAAGGCACTAAACTGTACTTCTCCAATTCGGTAAGAAATAAATGGAGTCGTGTTTAATCAGCAATAAAAAATACGAAAAAAGAAAAGTAGAGATGGGATTTAGAGTGGTTCAGCCGTTAATGAGGCCTACGTCCACTATGAAGGTGATTTTCTATATTATAATGAGAATTACAGAACACAACAGCTCTCTCTCTTTTCATACATCTCGATATTCACTCAATATACCTTGTGTATGTATTTCAATCTAAGAAATCATAAAATAAAATAGCAGAATTTAAGAAGAAGGAGGATGGATTAATGATTGAGAAGAAGGATGTCTTCTCCTTCCCTCTTCATCAGATTGTATTTGTCGCCATGGCAGAATTTGTGTTTGAGGATGAAGTTCGGCGGCACTTCATTGTCTTTTTTCTCCCCCCTCTCACGTTGGTAGCCATGGTGTATTTATAGGTCAACCCCCCTTGGTAAATGATTTGGAATCCCTTTATCCAGGCTGTGGATCGTTCATTTTGTTAATTATGACCATGCCACTGGTTAGTTGTAGCCAGCTGTCCATGGCTGTATCCATTTATCACGTGTGGGCGGCTCGTTGGAACGAGTATCTTGAGTAGCTGAGCGGATCCATGTAAGCAAGTGTCCTATGGGAGCCTCGAGAGATTCTGTAAGAGTGGGATGCGGGTTTGGAGTTGAGCCCCCTCTACCCCTTGTGCGACCGTCCTTCTCAATCCAAGGGCACTCGTCTTCGTGCGGCCTTTGTATGATGATGTTTGGCTTCGCAGCTATGTTATGAGGTCGTTCTTGCTTATGTTGAACGGGCGACATGTTTGATGGAGAAATGGGGGAACAAGTCGGCCATGACACCTTAGCGTGGTTATGTTTGATTTGGTGAGCGAGTGATAGTGTTATGACTGACCGGGGCTGCGACTCTAAGATGTACAGGCGCTTTTTCCGAAGACTGATGTACGGCCGATCAGTAGGCTTTTGGTTTGAGTATCGAGCGACAGGTGTTATCATCTATGGACAGTTGTTCAGATATATACACAAATGCGACTTGGATTTCCGTCCCGGTATGCGTGAACGAGCTTTGATGCTAGGTCGAGCGTTCCTACTGGGCAAAGCGACTTCGTGGGACATTCGATCATTCCCTTTGTCAAGTCGTACTTCTTGTATTCATTTCGTGTCACCATATTGGTTATGATGGCGGAATTCCACTTGTCTTAGGTTTGGCGTCTGAATCTTGCTTTATGCAGTTGCACTCCATCCTTTGTGAGCCATTTAAGTGCTTTAGATAACCTTTCGCACGACCGGCCCTGATACTTTCTATTCAATGTGCGTATGGATTTTTTTTAGGGATTAACACTTGCCCCTCGAAGTCTGTGATTTCTTTTTAGTAAGGAATCACTAGCTTCGATATATTTGATCGCACATTGACTGATGGGTTTTGTTCTGTCTTGTTGAGGGCTCGATTGTGCCAAATGTAGAGGTTACTTCATCATTGCTGAGCGGTATTGTCTTTTCTTGTGTGCGAGAGGCCCGATGTATCTTTTTGATTACTGTGTGAATAGCTGAATTTCGAGATGCCAGCTGGGATTTGATGAGACACTTTTGTGTAGTCAGGCGCTAGGCTGACCTGGCGAGAATTCTCTGGATGAATGCCTTTTAGTCTTCCTTATTCATCTTTAACTTGCTTCACTTCGTTTTTACATATTTTCCAAAAAAATCTTTGGTCACAGCGGCGCTTCCTTGAGAGCTTACTCAGGTAACTTATGTCCGAAATTTCTGCCATTTTTTTAGGTTCTGGCTTCCTCATTCCATCACTTTGCCTTTTATATGTAGTAGCATCTGTCTGTCTTGAGCAATTTTCCTTGAGGTGACATGATTTTTCTGGGTAGGATTTTTGTACACCGCGGATACCGTTTCTGTATTTATCTTTGCAGAACATGAACCATCTGGTGGTTTTCTTTGGAACATCGATGCTTGGTATTTGTTCATAAATTGTTTGGTGAAATGCCCCAGGCTTCTTTAGTTGAAATATTTTTTGTCTATGCTTGAACTCGACTAGGTTGTTCTCCTTTCCATGTTGTCGTTTGTGTCCTTACTGGTCCATTTGAAGCAGGTCGCCCAAGGATGGAATTTCTTATGTCCAAGAAGCTCAGGAAGAAATCGGCGAGGAGGGCTGGTAACGAAAAGTATCCCCAGGGTAAGGAGGCCTCGTGTGTGAATGATACTCACAGTCATTGTTCGCTGAATGGACTCTCTGACTCAAGTATTCAGGCTGTTGTTAGTCGTATGGTCTCTTCATCTATCACGTTAGATCCTGCAGCCGTACCAGAGCCTCCTCCTGTTTCCAACCCATGCCATCCTGCACTCGCCGAGGACTTTGTGGCTCAGTGTCCAGGAAGCTCGCATTCTGATGTGTACATAGATCCATTAGATAGATGGATTATCGCAGGGAAGATGGATGCTATGAAGGACAACATATTGGCCGAATTCGATCTGTTGGAACCACGTCTGCATCTGGTTGAAGGCCTCATTACAATAGTCAGAGACTATATTGTGGAGCAAATGGGTGGCTGACTCTCCTTCGTTGAAGTCTTTAGGAGTCGAACAGAGAGAATATTGAACGACTTCATGCTCTGGAAGAAGATAGGAGCAAACTTGTTGAGGCCCTGGAATTTGGGGAGAGAACCATTTCTCACCTCATCTGAGTATGGTGGCCTGCCAATGCTTCACCTGTTCAGTTATTTCGGTTTTGATTTTGGATAGTTCTCTTTAGTCTAGCTTGTGTATGCGGGAGCCAACCTCTTTTATTCTCGTACGTCTTAATTTTATACTTTTAAGGTTTGATTTCAGTTTATTATTATTTTTTTATCACATACTTAGACCGGTTGTTTGCGTGAGTACTGGCCCTCGGTTAATATTCTATATTTGTGGTCTTACGTTTATATCGCTTAGGGGCTATCATAATTCTATTTCTTTCATTCTTATGAGTTGTCGTACTTTTAGTTTGTTGGTCGCGCAAATCTTATCATTCGAACAGTTCTCGCAACGAAGTTATAACTAGGCTATGGTATGTTTTGAGCGGGCATTGGTGGTTGTTTACGCAATGGTTTTGTCCCCATACCGAAGCTCTTTTTATTTTCATAAATTTTGTTGACTCCGCATTGTAATTTGGTTAATTTATGATTTCTTAGAAGCAACGTGTGGTTATTATGTGTTTTCTTTTGGGTGCCCCCATAGGAGGTCATGGATTTCAATTTCGACCTAATTTTGATCCCGTCAGTCCTGATTTTTCTAGGACTGAAAGACCTTGTTGGATACCCCCAAATGGCTAGGATTTCTGATACCCCCTTTCGGCTAGGATTTCTGCTGTTGTAATCCATCCTTGGCTCTGTTTGACTTGGTTAACAAAAAAGAACAGGGATGGCCACCTCCTTTTGGTAGGGCTTCTATTTTGTGCTGGTCCTTCCAGCATGTTTAATCCTTCCCCATTTTATGCTTCATCCCGAGAAGCGGACACTAATTCATCTCATCGAGCCTTGACTCAAAAGAGATAGACTTCGTGCCCTTCACCTAACAAGGTGCCCCCTATGGTTGGCAATTTTTCCGTTTCGGAACATGTCGGTTTTTCCTACTTTTTGCCTTACCTTAGGACACAGACATTGGTTTTCCTCACTGAGTTTTTTTTCCAAGTTGGAAAACTTATGTCCAGCACCTAGGAAGGTCACCTGGGAAGGTGCTTCTTCGGTGGGCTTAGCAATTTTAACTGTGGGACTTTTCGAAGATATCTCTGTATCTTCAATGAGGTCTGATAGCAACCCTTTGAATGAGTGTTTGCCAAGCATTCAGCATACTTCATAATGGGGGATGCATTCCTTCATCTTGTTGTTTTCCACAGAATAGCTTGTTTCTAGTGAGGCGATGAGTCAATTCCTCCCATCTGGTCTTGCTTGATGTCTGCGATTCCTAAACTATTTCGTTTGGTGTGTGCCTTGGGATTTCTCGTTACACCCCTTGCTGTGTATGGCAGATTGCTTTTGCTATACCCACATTCCAAGAGATTATTTTCCTTTTATCATGGACCAACAAGTATGTTATTCAAGCAGGCATGTAATTAATTTCTGATGCACACAGTTGTTGTTTTTATAATTAAACCATTGCTTAACATGGACACAGTGAATAATAAAGCAAGTTAAAAAGCTTTAACAGCAAGATAAAATCAGGGGAACAAGGTAAAGTAATAAGATCTTTAGTTTAATGCTCCATTATTGAAATATCAGCGATTGATCTCTCTGATGAGCGATCCCCTTGAATTGGTTTAATCCTCTTCCCTTTTAAGGTGTACTGCTCCTTGTTCGAGAAGAATTGGGATAATCCTTGTGATTTTGTATATACTGTTCAACCAGTTCTTCCTGATCAACCCCCCGATCATTGACTTCAAGTGCCTGCATTCATTAGTATCGTGTCCTGGCTGTTTGTGGAATTGGAGAAAATTTCCTGACCTTATGGCGGCATTTTTGACGTGCCTTTGTTTCAAAACCGGATATCCCTTAGTGCCTTTAGTTGCCATGAAGATATTTCCCATGGAATCGTTGAGGGGAGTGAATTCAGAGTTCTTGAAGAAGTGTAGCTTCTTTCTTGCTCGATTGTCCTCCTCTTCGTTGCTTCTTTTTTGATTATCTGAGTTGCTTTGCACCCTTCCGTTCTTTTCTGTCCGTGCATTTCTTTCCTCAATATTTGCATATTTTTCGGCTTTACTAAGTAACCGTTCGAGTGTACTTGGTTTCTTTTTCCTGATCCATCGCCCTAACTTGGTTTTCTTGCATATGCTCCCTTTAAGAGCCATTAAGATCAAGCCGGGTTCGAGATTCTTGATTTTAGCCAATGCCATATCAAAGCGAGTGAGAAAAGCTTTGAGGGGCTCCCCTGGTCTTTGTCGTTGTCTGCTTAGCTCCGTAGCATCTCGAGTTTTGAACGCCTGGGATCTGAACTGCTCATTGAATAACATAGCCAAGGTCACGAAATCATCCACAGACTGTGGTGGCAGCATTGTGAACCAACGATAAGCCACTCCTTCTAGATAAGTTGGGAAATTCAAGCATTTGATTTCATCAGTAGCGCATGCTCCATTCATGTACTGGTCATATTTACACAGAAATATATTATGGTCACTTGCCCCATCATAGGGTTGCAATGACAGAGGCTCGAATCTTTGTTGATGTAGAGTTTCCTTAATCCTCTTGGTAAGTGGGGTTTTAGCTGGGAAGGACTCCCATTCTCTCTGATCATCCTTCCTCTTCAGGCTTTTTTCCACAATTGCTTGCGCCATTTCCAAAATGTATTTTCGTTCGTTGGTTGGACCCATGGGTTGATCATTTCTTTTACCATCAACCCTCGATCTAGATGCGTCTCCATGGACTGGAGATAAGGAAGTTGTGCATCTCTTCGGCAGGGTCGTCCTGTTGGCAGTAGGACGGTCATCCCGTCCCGCGATCGCATCATCAGAGTAATCATGCACAGGTGCCTTGGCCCTTTCATGGTTTGGATTGATGGACGCGCAAGTCTCGGGGCGGAACCCTGTTGTCTTGATTTTTGAGCGAGGAGCTCTGTTTTTGACTCGCGATTCGTTCGAGCCAGCGAGGAACAAGTGGCGCTTAGAGCGGATTTTGCGGTAGCGGCTTAAAGGGCGAGTATTGATTCGAGCTTCTTCATCATTACGCTGCTTGCAATAGCTATTTGACTTGTTAATCCTGTCACCGCTTCCTCCAGTTTTTCCCTGGTTACAGTTTCTGTAATTTCTGGCAGCACCCCTTCCTCGGAGTCACTATTTAGCGATGTGACGATGTTGATGCCGTCGTTGGGGTTGTTGGCTTCATCACTGATTCTCCGTAGCGTGCTCATGATCGTAAGCACAGTTCCTCCCAGAAAATCTCATCAGATCTAAAATGGAAAAAGGCAAAACACGGCCCACGAAGGGCGCCAAAATGTTTAAACCAAAAATAGTCTAAACACCCAAGGTACTAAACTGTACTTCACCAATTCGACAAGAAATAAATGGAGCCATCTTTAATCAGCAATAAAAAATAAAAAATACGAAAAAAGTAAAGTAGAGACGAGATTTAGAGTGGTTCAGCCGTTAATGAGGCCTACGTCCACTATGAAGGTGATTTCCTGTCTTATAATGACAATTACATAACACGTCAGCTCTCTCTCTCTCTTCATACTTTCGATATTCACTCAATCTTCCTTGTCTATATATTTCAATCTAAGGAATCATACAAAAGAATAGCAGAATTTAAGAAGGAGGATGGATTAATGATTGAGAAGAAGGATGTCTTCTTCTTCCCTCTTCATCAGATTGTATTTGTCGCCATGGCAGAATTTGTGGTTGAGGACGAAGTTCGGCGGCACTTCGTGGTCTTTTTTCTTCCCCCTCTTACGTTAGTAGCCATGGTGTATTTATAGGTCAACCCCCCTTGGTAAATGATTTGGAATCCCTTTATCCAGGCTGTGGGTCATTCATTTTGTTAATTACGACCATGCCCCTGGTTAGCTGTAGCCAGCTGTCCGTGATTGTATCCAGTTATCATGTGCGGGCGGCTCGTTGGAATGGGTATCTTGAATAGCTGAGTGGATCCATGTAAGCAAGCGTCCTATGAGCACCTCGAGAGATTCTTCAAGAGTGGGATGCGGGTTTGGAGTTGAGCCCCCTCTGTCCCTTTGTGCTACCGTCCTTTTCAGTCCAAGGACACTCGTCTTCGTGCTGCCTTTGTATGATGCTGTTTTGCTTTGCAGCTATGTTATGAGGTCGCTCTTGCTTATGTTGAACGGGCGACTTGTTTGATGGCGAAACCGGGGAACAAGTCGGCCATGACACCTTAGTGTGGTTATGTTTGATTTGGTGAGCGAGTGATAGTGTTATGACTGACCGGGGCTGCGACTCTAAGATGTACAGGCGCTTTTTCCGAAGACTGGTGTACGGCCGATCAGTAGGCTTTTGATTTGAGTATCGAGCGACAGGTGTTGTCATCTATGGGCAGTTGTTTAGATATATACATATATGCGACCTGGATTTCCATCCCGGTATGCATGACCAAGCTTTGATGCTAGGTCGAGCATTCCTGCTGGGCGAAGCGACTTTGTGGGACATTCCATCCTTCCCTTTGTCAAGTCATACTTCTTGTAATCATTTCGTGTCACCATTATTGGTTATGATGGAGGAATTTGACTTGTCTTAGGTTTGGCGTCTGAATCTTGCTTTGTGCAGTTGCACTCCATCCGTTGTGAGCCATCTAAGTGCTTCGGATAACCTTTCGCACGACCGGCCCTGATACTTTCTATTCAATGTGCATATGGATTTTTTAGTGATTAACACTACTTTTTTAGCTATTTCTATTTTAAGAAAATGAATATGAGCTATTCATTGTTTGTATAGAAAATACCCCCTTAACGTTTCTCAAACACAAATTTAAATATACAAATCTCTATATATAAGCTCGTTATTTATTCTCTCTTTGTCATCTCCTCCATTCCGAGTCTATATTTTATATACTTCTTTATGGCTCATATTTGTGATGAGTGGGCAAAAAGGTCTCACATTTCGGTTACTAGTTCTGAACCCGAGGAGTATTACTCTGTTGACACTCCGAAAAGCAAATCAAAATGCGCTCATACCCCTGGTAATACACCGACATCTAAATGTGCAAAGAAAGCACTGTTTTGTTTACCTCGCACTAGAGAGAAGATCAATGAGACATCACTATCAAAAGCATCAAATGGATCTTCAGAGACAACTTCATTATGAACAACGACTTACTTCCGAATGTTTATCACTTTTAGAAAGAATGGCTTCATTCTTTTGTAGCACAAACAAACATGGCGTTTATGAACCAATGCCACATTCTCCTTCATCCTCTAGGAGTCCAAACTCTTGGGATCGAAACTATAATCGTAACAAAGGTGCAAAATGGTCACCATGGACACCACGAATTTACGAGGCCAAGGAAGAGTCAACCGAGCATAATTCGTCTACCACTCATTAGATTTATTTTAAATATGTTATGATTATATTTACATATTTTTTTCTATGTTATATCATATTTGTATCTCTGTTTTGAATAAATTCAATAATGTTTGGACCAATGCAAAAACAGAAAAAGAGCATGAAAAGATAGGAAAACAATTTCCGGAACAACCAGTTGACCGGTCAAAATCAACCAGTTGACCGTTTTTGCTCTCGGGTTGAAAACGGTCGACCGGTGATTTCCTGGCGGTCTACCGGTAACGTTCAATTATGTTTTTAAAAATAAACACGCTCTTTTCAAAACCAGTCGATCGGTCATATGTCACCAGTCGACCATTTTGGTCTCGAGGTGAAAACGTTCGACCGGTAAATATAAACCAGTCGACCGTTCTCGCCCGGAATTGTTTTTTTTTAAATGCCCTATACGGTCATTATTTTAACCCTATCCTTTCATTTTTACTCTATCTTTTTTCTACCTCCAAAAACCCTCTAACCCTAGAACTCGATTTTCTTTCTCCAAAAACTTTTTAATGGCTCATCCGCAAAAGAAATCAAAGAAAGCCTCTTCTTCCGAACTTCAACCCATAGATAATTCTATGAATAAATGGCTTGTCGATCCAATAGCTATCAAGATATGGAATGAGATGAAGGATTTCACCATACATCAGGGTTCGTTTATTAAATTTCTTGAATTCTCAATTTTCCATGTTCAACGATTAGCTAGAAATGCTAATAACGAATCCCTACTTGATTTTGATCGCAATAATATTGAGATTAATCATGTTATGATCAAGCTTTTCTATACTAATCTAAATTTGGACAAATACAAACTGGAGAATCCTGCTCAATGTCTTTAGTCGGTTGTGTGTGGCCAATAAGTATTTATCTCATGTGAACGGATGGCAGATGTCCTTGGTTCTAATCTTATAGGACAAAAATTCTCAAGTAACTTTTGTAATGTCCACGTCCGTAATCAAATAAGTCACGAATTTATTGAGGACAACAAGGACAATACAAAATCAAGTAATTTATGTTCTACGGCTAGAGTTCTTCATTATATCATCATGCATTCTCTTTTTCCACGAATTGGAAATTTTGATGTCGTTTACAAGGAAAATTTCAAAGCTTTATATGCAATTTATGGGGGCATTCACATTAATTGGATTGAAATGATCTTCGACGAGACTTTATAAGTAAATGAGTTAACTAGGCCGCACCTCTTCTATAATGAATATATTATGTGACTCTTACTTGATTGTGGCATCAATCCTCCTCAGTCCACTATTTCAAGGCCCAAGTGCATAAACAAAGCTTTGATTAAGCAGACGAAACATCCTGAACCGGGTTTTAATATCATTCCTTTTGAACAATGGAAGGAACAAGGCCATCAAAGAAATTCTTCTCAACCATCCCGTCCAAAACCATAGGAAGTAAAACTTTTACGCTTGGCTTCCTCAACAAAAGAAAGTCTTGAAACTATTGCACAATACCAATTTCTTCTCGAAGCTTGACTTAAGCGTATGGACAATAAAATGGATAAACTCTTTAACAAACATAAGTCATTCTTCGGGTCTATATGGGAAGCAATATCTTGTGGCACATCTTCTTCTTCTATGCAAGCACAGGACCCCGACAAACGTCCGGCTCCTCCATCTTTTGCTTGGACATCTTCGGAGGAGGGTACTAATTCTAACACTAGTCATGGACGGGTCGAGGTAAATCTCAAATGATTGATGAAGAAGAAGAGGAAGAAGAAGGAGAGGAAACAGAATTCGAGTAGATTGTTTCTTCATTCGTGTTATGAACTTATGCTTTTATGTTTTTTAAGACTTATTACGGTACTAGTATAAAACTAGTGTTGTACTTTTTTTTGTAGTAAGACTTATGTTTGCTCGTACACTATGACTCTTATGATCTATGCTATTTGCTATGTGTTGCTTTGACCTCTGCTAGTATCGCTTTCATTGTTGCTAGTATCGGTTTCATTGTTGCTTATTTATATACTTCCAGTCTTCTTGTCGATGACAAATGGGGAGAAATATGGTACTAACATTGTATATGCAGGGGAAAGATGTACTAATATCATATATGCAGGAAATATAGTTAATTTTTACAGGCACAAATTCAGGGGGAGACTATATACAGGGGAAGATACAGAGATATATTGTCATCAATCAAAAAAGGGGAGAATGTTGAGTTAAGAAGTTTTGATTTATGCCAAAGAGATACGCGATGATCAACAAAAAGGCAATTTTCATTGGTTAAAGAAATAAGGAGCTACATATGGTATTATTAAATAAGAGGTTGATTATTTGGTATGATAATAGTGTTCATTAATGTTAAAATCTATCCTCAAATAATCAATATTTATATATATACAGATATGTATATATATGCACATTATTTGTGCAAATTGGGCATAACTGGTCGACCGCCCAAATCGGACCAGTCGACCGTTTTTACCCAGTTTGCACAATAAATGTGCACACATATACACATAACGTATAAATATTTAAATTCCTATCTACTAGTCCATTTTGACCTGTCGACCATTTTTAAATAGAAGCAACTATTCAAATTGTCATTTCCATTTCTTCAAGAGTTGCTTCTTTTCCTTTTCACCAATGATCATATCCATTGTTTGTAACTCTTTACTAATAGTTACAACTGTTTATCTTCTATATAAATGTCTTGAAATCATCATTTCAATTCACCAATTCTTTTTATCTAATCTCTATACTGTTGATTTCATTCTTAAACTCTCAAGTACTCGAACGCTCATATTCTTCACAATATCTTTCTTGAATCCTAGAATTTATATATTATTCTTTTGATTCAATACGATATCATCTTCCAAAATCTTCATAAACACAAATACTATTTGAGGATAAGATTATAGGAAGGTTGTACAAGAATTGACAAATTCGTGTTATTAAGAACACACGTTGTCAACTACAGAATATATTCATCTTTGTTGAAGTCCTCCGTGTTGTAAGAGGCAAGTTGTTAAGTCCTCCGTGTTTTAAGAGGCAAGTGTTGAAGTCATTGTGTTGTTAGAGGCGTGAAATTCCTATTTGGCTGCTCGGGTGTTGTAAATATGTTCCTCCGGGTGAAGTGAGGTTGCTGTTAGTGAAAATCCAGATAGAAGTCTACGACTGGACGTACGACGGTGCTCCGAACCAGTATAAAAATTTCTGGTGTGATTTTTCTATTTTTACTGCATTTACTATTATATATTTATGTGATTTGCTATTACTTCATACTTGAATATTGTTCATCATTTACATGATCCTTGTGAGTATACTATACTAGCAAGTACACAAGCACATTTTCAGAAGTTTTATCAAAAAAGAATTGAATTTGACAGAGTATAAGTGAAGAATCATAAAAATGATTAAGAATAATGGTGGAGAGAAAGAGGATGAAGTTAGAGAAGAAGAGATGATAAAAAATTCGGTTTTAACCCCTTTTTATAGAGTATGAAAGGTTGCAACGGTTCTGAATTGTTTCAAATAGTGAAAAGACACTTCCTTTCGAAATTGGAAAAAGTGACAGTTATATGTCGACATGGAGTTTTTGTTATGTCGACATACCCCTTTGAAAATTTAAACTTTAAAGCATTTTTCAAGTGTTTTGATATAAAAATAATTCTGGGAATTCTTGAGTAAAATTCCAGTGTTGTAAATTAATATTATATGATAGAAAAGCTTATGAAAACATAAATTTAAACTTTATAAATATATTTATAAAATTACAAGGTTTTAAACTATATAAAGTATAAATATAAATTGTATAAAAACTTAAGTTTGAAAAATAAAGAAGAATAAAAATAGAAACAAATAGATAAATAAAATAGAGAGGATTGTGGATAGAATTGAAAATTAGGATTTGAAAATAAGAATTTGAATTTGAAAATTAGAATTTGAACCTGGAGTGCTATTTAGAGTCTTACGAAATCTAGACTATAATTGTATTAATCTTGAACTCTTGAACGCTTGAAATTTTGATTACTCGTGAGTCTTGAAATTTCTCTGATCTTTGAATCTCTATTATCTTTATAACTGTACAATCTTCAGTAATATTTCCTGTATATAATTCTTGCCCACACAAACATATATATATATATATATATATATTCTATACAAAAAGTGTTAGTATATATTTTATAATCAATGATAATTGAAATAAGGTTGTTGTCATCAAAACTCCAATTTCCAACATAATGATGTTTAACATAATAAAAATGTGACTTTTAAGTGATATACATGTAGTTGCTTGGGTATGTGACACTTAGAACTAGTAGTGTTGACTTGTAAATTGACTATAACCCTAAATGGTTATTTATTGGGAAAATTAACTAGATATTGGTTATTGGGTTTGAGTATGAACATCATTGGATACTGAATGATATTATTGTGTTGATGATTGATATTGCGGCTAATCTGTTGATTGAAAAACCATATAAGAGTTAATGGTTTAAGACTTACATGGTGTATATATCACAATAAGTGGAGTGGATGTTGTATTAGTTGTTGATGTGTGATATATAGTTAATTAGTTGTTTCGAATTATAGTCAATTAGATTTTATTTAAAAAGTCGAAGTTCGGTCAGAATAGAACCAGCTGCGCAACAGCAGTTCGCGAACTTCGACCATTGACTTCAAACTGACGTACCGGGAGATCCGACCATCAGATCTTCTCGAAACAAAAAGCTTTGGGTCCAAAATTAAAATAATTTTCTAATGATATGTAGAGTTTTAAAATCCAATGGATACATTTTGAGATAATTTGAAATTAAAATTGAGTAAAAATAGCGCTAATGCAGTTTAGGACCCGAAATGGGACCAGATTGAAATGACCTATTTTTAAATTATTAAAAACAGGGATAAATTATGATAAATCGTAATAAATTGTTTGAAAGTGATTTGAATTGATAAAATGAAGACTGGGATGATATCAAGTAATTTTGACTAAATTAGCTAATATAAGCCTATTTCGTAGCGCTTTTTGTGACGTTGTTAATTTGCAATAGAGTTTGATTCATTTAATTATGAACGTGCATCCAAATGAATGAATTTAAAAGATTATTTCATAAACACATATGAAACGAAAGTTTGACTTTGAGGAACTTGAAAATATTTTGAAGTGATAAATATTTAATAAATGATGTTTTCTAAATGAAGAGGGTATCGATTTGGAAAGAAAAAGTAGTATGATGTGAAAGTTCTTGTGATTATTATTGTGAAACAATTTATCACTTGGGATAGAAATGATTTGATAAGTCACCCATGATTCGGTTAACCTGTGACTAAAAATCTAGGCAAACGGTTATGTAGACCCCCCCTTCGCGGGGGACATACCGTCTCTACTGCGGGGGACATACCGTCTCTACCACGGGAGAGACATACTATGTATGCGGACACCTCTGGGAGAGAGACTTAAACGGAACTATTATCAAGATGGAAAGGCTTGGTCCTAGTTTCCTTGTTCTTGGGAGAAACCTCATGTGTTGGTCGCATACGTTTTGATATGCTATATTATATATATTTGAATTTTCCAAAATGATTTGTTTGAAATCCCAAAGTCAAGTATGATTTGATATGAAAGAAATTCTAGTATTTCAATGATTTAAAATAAAATGTGGATTTTAATTCCAAAGAGATTATTTTCAAAAGTATTGTTTTTGAATATTTGTTTGAAAATAAAATAGATTTGATAAATCTAAATGTAATGATAACACTATTTTGGTTTTGAGATATTAAGAATCGGTATTCATATGGGGAACTCGTTCCATGTTATACGGGGTGGTCTTACGAATTACGTAAGTTTAAACTGTATTATACATGACTTGAGTTCTCATACCAGTCCCATGACCGGGTCGTAGCTTTTTTTCCTTTCAAACTCGGGTGCCCATATTTTCCACACGGACAGCTGAGTAATTTATGCTGGAGATACTTGGAGCAGGATTATGGATTGAATCATAAAGTTATGTCCAGAGCATTTGATAGTCTACTGTTGTATTCAATTATGTTTTCCGCCGTGTATGGAAATGTATTTTTATTTGGATATTTGTGATGTACTCCCATATATTTCTATACTTTTATGTAAAATTATTGTAATAATAAAGAAATATTCTTTTGTTTCAATCTGATGTGTTGTATGCCTAAAGTTAATTTCTTGAGGATTTCTGTTGTTTCGGATCAAACTTTTGTGGTATATAGTCGATCCGAAAGGTAGGACTTTCCAGGTCATCACACTGTGTATCATAGCTTTGGTTAATTCAAAAGCTTTGGAATATGACTCGTTATAATAGAAGGAAAAGGCTCATCAGAGGTAGGATTAGTACCATCCTATAAAAGAAAACTCATTAGAGACATGATCAGTAGTATCCTAGAATGAGTGACTCACTAGAGATAGGGCTAGTAATGCCCTATAATGAGTTAAGAGTATTGCGTCTTCCTTCCTTTTCGACGATGAAAAGGTTTTAAGTGGGGCAGAATGTAACAACCCAAATTTTTAGTCAATTTAAAATATGAATTTTAGTGTATTTTAAATGGTCAAATATTGAACTGGGACTTGAAACTAACTGAAAATAAAATCTAAACCTGGTTTTATATATTAATGGGATTAAAACAAGGTTATTAAACTTCTAAAATCAATTTCAAGGGGAAATATAGAAAATAAATAATTTAATATTATTTGATAAACCTAAAATGAGACATTTTGAAAATTATCTTGGATTTCGACAAAACCACTATCATTGGATCCGGAAAAGTAAATAATTGCAAGGTTCCAAATTTCAAGCCAGTCGAAATCAGCGTGTAAGCATATGTAATACAAACGCGTGTTGAAAAACCAGTCAAAATTCAATAAGAGATAGAAATAAGACCATTTTGCAAATGATCTTTGAATTTGATGAAACCAATTTTATCGGATTTGGAACATCAAATAATGGTACGGTTTCAAATTTCATAATTTTTGGAGTTAGCATGTGAGCATGCGAAAAATAAACGTGTATTGGGTCAATTGTTCAAAATTAAGTAATATTGTAATAAAATAATAAGACCAGTGGTCAAATGGACTCCAAATTTAATGAGACCTATTACATTGGATCCGTAATAAATATGGTTAGGATCAAAATTTTGTATCAATCAGATTTACCATTTGGTCATACGAGCGATAAACGAATGAAAAAGCTAAAATGAACTTCACTTTAAACAAGTGCAAAAGCACATATAGTTTTGTTTGAGGTGCTAATTTTCTAGCCAACCTTGGTGTATTTTCTCTCATTTCATTCCCTCCTGACATCTCACCAATCCGTCACACTCTCTTCTTATAAAAACAACCTTTTTTCTCCTTTTTCCATTCTCACTTTTTCCATTTTTCTTCTTCTCTTCCTTTAGCTCCAAGCCTCTACTTCCATGCCCTCCTGACCTGAACCATCCCCATTTGCATCTGATCCTCCTCTCCCTCTGACCTGCACAACAGTTCCATTACCTACCCATGAGCTGTGGCCTCCCCTTCTCTCCAAAACCCAATTTCCCTCTTTTAAAACACTAAATTGCCACCCCTTCCTCAAATCGGCCCAAAACTGCCACCTGGGACCTACACAACCCACAACCTAATGTGCACCAACCCAACTCTGACACAACTAGCTACAACAGGCCTCAAACATCAAGGCAAAACATCCACTTTCTTTAAACCCTGCCCCGTTTATTCTGAAAACCCAAAAATTTGTCCATTTGTTCGTTTGTAAGTTAAGAAATCACAACGCATGAAAATCTGCGAAATTCATTTCCAGAACTCTTATGTGATGCAGGGAGGCTGTGGAGGTCGTCTGGAAACAATAGGATATCCCCCGATTAAATATTGGTGGGGTGGAGTACTAGGTTAGAATCTCTAACCCATTAAGGGCTAGTTTAATTTTGAATGTTATTGTGAACTCGATCGTGTTATATATCGACTTAAGATTGATGATTTGGGTTTATGATTCGGTTTGATGATGATTGGAATGAAAAAGGTTCAATCTTTTAATAGAATTTGTGCAGTCACTTAGGTATTTGAGAATTTCTAAACGAATATAATGGCTAGTTAGCTATTGATTAGTGTTTATACACCCGACTGATTATAGGTTGACTTATGATTGACGGTTTGGGTTTGCGATTGGGTTTAATGAAGTTTAGCATGATAAAAATGTGATTTTTATGTGATATACATGTAGTTGCTTGGTTATGTGACACTTAGAACTAATAGTGTTGACTTCAACCATAAATAGTTATTGATAGGGACAATTAACTAGATATTGGTTATTGGGATTAGGTATTGTAACAACCCGCATATTTAACAATAATATATTAAAATATTTTATTTAAATATAACATCGTTAATCGTTGATTGGGTATATGGCCAAAAAGTCACATTTTGTATATGGATGTTGGACTCGAAGCCACTTCCATTGAGTCCGGATCATCGTTTACGACCTTTTTGACTATAAGCTTCGATATGTTCTGAGTTTCGGAAATTTGGGACTTTGGGCTTGGGTTTGGGTTAGCCATCCTAGCCACTTCAAAACACCCCCAATAACCCTCTCCCTCTCATTCCTCCTTCATTCATTTCCTCTTGCTCAAAATTTAGAAATGTAAAAGGGAAATGGGAAATTAAAATTCTCTAAGCTAAGGTTTTAAATCTAAAGCTAAACTCATGTGCAAATCTAATTCTAAGACATGGATAAGGTTCTCTATGCTCTATCTCCATAGCTAATCAATTTCGGATTCTTTGCTCTTTCCCTAAAGCGTATATTCTCTTATGTATGTGTTTTTTTGGTGATTTTGGAGGAGCTAATGAAGAGGGATTGCTTTCTAGCTTGTGTGTGCGCTTCTCCTTCAGCCCTTCAAATCAAAGGTGAGTTCTTTATGAACTAACATCTATGCCACAAGCCATTGACTTGTACAAGTGTAATTTAGTGTTCCTATGAGTTTGCATGTTCTTGTGAATTGGTTTGGTTAGTATAACTTAGCCGATTTCATGTATTTATGTTTCATTGAGTTGAAAATTAATATAAGGATTGTTCATACAATCTAATGCATATGCTATGAGTTGATTTGGTGATGTTGCGAAGCTCCGTTGTCCCCCGACAAAGTTCTAAGTCTTCACAAGTCGCTTAAATCGCCTTGGTATGTTTGGTTTGGAATTTAGTCCATATTTGAATTTATAAACTGAATCATTGCAATCCAGTGTATACAAGTTCATGCATGCGAAATGTTGTGTTGTGAGTTGCTTCGGCACACTATAGAAGCCTCATTTGCATGTATTTAACATCATAGGCTTTCGAGCTTTTGTCGATATCATTTTGAGCATGTTTTCTAAGCAATATTATGCTCAGAAATAGGTTCAGACGTTTGAATATTTTAGGTCAGACGTTTGGCCTTCTTTAAACAATTATAGAGTCAAGTAACCAAGTTCAAAATTATGAAAATTTTAGCTCAAACGTCTAATTGTAATTCAGACATCTGGCCGGAATAGATCAGACGTCTGAAATGGCAACAAAATGAACTAAATCCTTGTTGGTTCCTGAAAATCCCAGTTCTGACGTCTAACCTAAATGATTCATACGTCTGAATCTGTTTTTGAACTATTGACCGTAGTCTGAGACCACGGTCAACAGTTTAGGCCCATTCAGGTTCTTTCCCAGCCGATTTTCGGCCCAATACGACTTTGTTTATTACTATGCAGTTTCACTGGTTCGCAGATTTCTGCGTTTCGATTTCATGAACTTTCGATTGATTCATGGCGGACGAAATTATAATCGATAGTCATGAGACTTTGTTTATGTTATTATAACGTGAATTCTTTGTTCGATCATTATTTCGATCGCTATTACACGAGATTTGCTACTTCGAAAGTATATAAAAAGGGGTTTCAAAATTTATTAGTACACACCAATCTTTTACTAAATGGTTTCAAATTCTACTTCATTATATGAAGTAATTTTTCAAATTATTTTACTATCTACTAGCATATGATTTCACAAACCTTTTTTTTTTGCTCGTGTGAGAAATCAAGTTAAACGCCTTAGTAAAAACAAGGACTATGACCCCTTGAGTTTACTTTGATGGTTAATACTCGGCCTCATTCGATTGAACACCATTGCAATGATCATTTAATTTTTCTAGTGGAATATACAACTTATTTGTAAATATTCGAGTAGATCAAGTGGTTATGGGACATGTAGCTCGACTCTTATATTTACTAGTTTGGCGTAGTTTTCAATAAACTTGGTCAATTCTGATCAATCCGACCTTCAGCTCACATCGTTGATCTTCAGATTATCCCGAGGAGCTTCGGCTCATGCGATCTTCGGATTCGCGACGATCTTCGGATCATCCTGTGGAACTTTAGCTCATCTTGAGAGTTTTCAGACTAGTTGAGGAACTTCGGTTCCATCTTATCGTAGGAACTTCGGTTCCAGTGGATTTTCGGATCATTCTGACCTTCGGGTCATTCTGATGATTTCCAAATCATCTTGAGGAATTTTTGTTCATTGATTTTTATCGATGATTTGCAGATCATCCTGCGGGGTCGCGACCCGCGATCTTCGGACCATCGCAGGAGCTTCGTCTCAACACTATGGCTTATGCCTTGAGATCGCATCTCACCTTCGATATTGGGTTGGTTGAGTCTTCGAAGTCTCATATTTACTTGGTTGAGTCTTCGGACTCCTATATTGCTTTTGATGAGCCTTCGGGCTCCCACTTTGACTTAGGTCTTCCCCTTCTTCGGGATCTTCAAGATTTCTAATTTATTGATTTCTTATATCTTATTTTTATTGACGTGTATGCTGTCAATCTCATATTGATATTAATTTATCAATCTTAGTTTCTTTGTTTTTGAGATATCCTTATATAATGTCGTGATTACTTTGGCATATTTTCTGAACATATCGAGTCTTCACATTTTATAGGTGAACATTGTAGTTATTTTATATATGTCATTTTCTGTTCATATCTCTGAAACTATTTCTGTGTATTACGATGAGTATAGCTGGACTGATCCGTTTATTATTTATTCTTATAAATAATACTCGGGTAAGACCGAGTATTACAAGTGCCTCTCCTTGTCTGTAGCATGGGATATACTTCCTTTTGGTTAACCACACTTGTTTTAGTAGTTTTATCTTTCATGTATTTGTTATTGTGACTCTTATGTGTACATATTCTTTTGTGTTGTACATGTATCTATCATTTTATGTTATAGTAGATCTTGCATAACCACATATATTACGACCACCACTCTTGTAGTACTATTGTAACAACCCAAATTTCTATAACTTTAAAATGATATTATTTTATTAGCAAATTTATTTATATATGTTAAGAACAAATAAATCCTAGTTCTTTGAATATGAGTAAATTGGTTGGTTAGAAATTGAGATAAACATACATGTTGGATATTGTGAATGAACATAAAACGCTAGTTTGTGTGAAGTCTAATTTGAAAATTGATCTAAGTGCTATTTAAATGGGCTTAAGAGTTGGATAAGGCCAATATAAAAAAAAACTAAAGGGCAAAATGGGTAATTGGCATAAAGGAAACCCTGTTGGATCTAGAATAACCCTAGAGGGAGGGTGAATAGGGTTTTTCGCAGTTTGTCGCTGAGTTAAAAATTTGACAGGATATTAAATAATAAACTGATCATAGAATATAGCAGAAATAAAAAGCGGAAAGGAAATAACACACAAAGATACCCGGCTTTGGCAAAATCCTGCCTATTGCTACATTCCTAAGGTTTCTACTAGGAGATTATAACAGATCCCGCTTACAGACATTGTAATCTCGCACTCCATGCTATTGTAATAACCCTACGCTCAAAACCCTAGGCTGATCTAATCCCCTAGATCAAATTTCCCTTGATTACGACCCTGTAACCAGTAACCCTAGTTTTTACAGACTCTGGTAAAATGCTAGTTAAAACCTTAACTAGATCACCTAGTTTGACAAACTAGAAAAAAATGAGTGGTTTTTAAACTAAAATACAAAGCAATAATAAAAACAAATGAAAACCCCCTATCCCTTAAAGCATTTGGCCAGCCCACTTCTCTTTTTTGTTGAACCCGATCTCTTCTGGAGATAAGAAAATGGCAGGTCCACAATATTAGGGATTTTCCTCGTTGGCTCCAAATCTCAATCGATTATTGGATGAAGATTGATTCTCTGATAGTCTTCAATTCGTTGATGCTTGTGATTGAAAGATTTGGGCTTGATCCAAACAACTGTGAGTAATTTAGTTTGATTCTTTAAAAATGTGTTCTTCAGATTTTTTGTTGCTTGTTTTCGATCTATATTGCCCGTGACGAGTTGGTGTATAAAATAGGATTTAAGAAATCCTAAAACATCAGATTTCGTGATAATGACTTGATCTGAATTTGTGGTTTCCTCTTTTGAAAAACTTGGCTTTAAAACGTTGCGTGATTGATGGCAATGAATCCAGACTTAGTATTGTTTTCTTTAAGAATCTGGTTGGTTTTAAATATTTGATAAAATCTAGAAAATAAATATTTTCCCTTCTAAGACATCTTGACCAAAAACTGGAAGGAGAAAAACCCGATTTTCATTTCTAGAAACAGAATATGATTTCTGGAATTGATGATTCTTGGCCCACCGTTAGCGATTTCGAAATGTTGCAGTGATTCCCCAAATTATTTGTTTCCATTTGTTTTGTGTGATGCTGCAAATAAATTCTTGCCAAAAATCATTCTTTGGAATTAGTCAAATTGGATGATACAATCTGGAAATCACCTTGCACATTAAAACATTGCTATGTACTGATTGATTTGTTCATTTCTAGGTATCATTAATGTAGTGCTTGTAGTTTTGAATCAATGTATTGCTGCTTTATGTAATGCTTTGGAAATCAATGCTTGTCAAAAATGCTCTCTGTTCTTTGGAAATAAATGACTTGTAGAAATTTCGTCTTTCCTAAAAACAAGAAATTGCCAAGTCATTAGCTGCTGCCTTGTATTCTGCATAAAATCGACCCATGTTGCCTTGTAATGCTTTGTGTATCCTTCTGTACATTCACATGCATGTAAATGCATATATTCTAGTACACTGTTCAGAAATGTAGTGCATGCTTTGTTGCTGCTTAAGCTCATTGATGTGTTGTTGACTGGCCATGCTCTTGAATGTATTGTTGCCCCTTTTGTCACTTGAGCTTGCATGCTTGATCAGGTATAAATGCACCCCTTTATTTGAGTTCCATCATATTCAACCTGCTCGGCCAGTTTGTGTCTGTTCATTTCTTGTATGCTACAGCCTCTTTAAGTGCCATGTAGAACTACATCATGCTAGTTGCACACAATTGCGCTCTCATAATCCATTTGCTTGTATTTGTGTAGCTTCTTCATACTGTTGCCACGCACCATTTACATGTTTACATGCTTGTACATGTTGATCCATGCTGCACAATTTGTTCATGACTTTCCTTGACTTGTTCAAATGATGTACACCCCCCCTTGGCCACGCATACTGCTTGTAATTGCTTGACTATTCTTGTTTGGCTTGAACCATGTTTCAGTATTTGTTGTTGCACACTTGGTCTATGCTTCTGGGTTGAATGAGTTCACTGTGTATTGCTGACATGAGATGTGTTTGAGGAGATCGACCATGTGTTGACTGCCTTGCACTTTGACTTCTACTTGGCTCCATGTGCTTGGCCATGAAACTCCATGTGTATACATACAATCATGTATGTATACATGTGTGTGTTGAATTCGTCTGATCATTGAGTTGCTTTCATGTAGGCTGTTTTGTTTGGGCTGCTGTACTTGACATTTGCACTGTGTTGAGCATGGTCCATGTGGCTGCTCCACAGCTGCACAGTACATTCTGATTAGCGAGGCAATGCACACATGTATATTCATTCACGCGTGTACATGTAGCCATATGAATTGATTTTCCTGTCCCTGCACAATAATATGTGTATATACATACACATATGTGTATACATATATCGTGCGCGTGCTATATTCACATATCAGATCAAGTCATGAAAAACGATGAGAAAACACACCAGAAAACTAAGGCAAAAAAAATAAAATTAAAATTTATATTTGCATGTAATCTGTTTCATTTCTATTGTAGTGTATTGTGTGTGTGTTTCATTGTAACAGGTAAGCGGATGATGACTGGCCTGACAGAGAGCTGTGAAGACAAAAGACAGTGAATGAAGCAGTGTCAGTAAATGTGTCTGTATATGAAAGTGAAAAAGTATGTATATATGATTTGTATAGACAGAGTGATTGTATGAGTGTTGTAGAGAGAATTGTGCTGATATTTGTATCAAACAAGTTTAAACGAAATAAAATTTTATTTATTGTGTTCAAACAAACTTGTCTATCGTATTTAATTTATTTACAAGTACAATATCATATGTAATATCTGTGAATGTGTCCAAATAGTGAAGTTATATAATTTGTACTATTTGAATGTTGAAATATAATATTTTATTTAAATGAAATACTATGTGTATGTATGAAATTTTGTATAGTCGTATTCTACTTAAATATAAATATCATATTCCTGTCTGTGATGTTATATAACAGTACAATAACAAACACATTTCAAATAATAAATGTTTGGTTTGTTATCATCAAACAAAAATCATATAATTGTGTATACAACACCGTTATATACAAGAATCTCCCCCTTTTGATGATGACAAATAAATATTAAGATTTTGAATATAATAAATTATTCTAACAGTGAAGAACTGAACTCCCCCTATTTGAATGCTCCCCCTACAACAGACAACTCCCCCTATAACTATGCATGAGTGAAATGAATCATATGAATAATAATAAATTTTCAAAATTAATAATATTTATTAAATATTCACTCATAAATTAAAATCTCAATCCATTCTCCCCCTTTTGTTATCATCAAAACGATGCAGAATTTAAAATTTAAAATAGATGAAAAATGAATAAAAAAATAATTTCAGCTTAAGAGGAAGAACGGTCATCATAAAATCTCAAACAGTCAAACAAAACTCATAACAAACTAAGAACGAGTGGCATACTTCACATTGTAGAACGATGGATTTGCAATGAATTTAATAAAAACGAGGAGAGTTAACAAAATTGATTTCCAATTATTTTCCAAATTTTTTTATAAAATGAGCACAAAAAAAATAGTTATGGATTTGGACTATAATTAATAATTCAATTTAAGTGACAAAATCAAATAATCTCAAATCTCAGTAGCTATCAATCAACAAATCATAATACGTCATAAGATTTCAACACATTTCACAGATAGAAAATGGATTGATAGACTGGTTTATACAGAAAGGAGAATTTCAAATTAATTTTAATGTATAGCACATTATTTCCTTTTCTTTATTTTTATTTAAGAGCACACTGACCACGCATAACCAAAGCTTGGATTTTTAAATGAGGTCAGTCGCAGCTTAAATTATAAGTTGTCTCTTAACCATGCATGAACAAGCTTAGATTTTTAAATGAGGTTAGAGACACACTTGTATATTACTTATATTTTTTATTTTCAGCATTTAAAGGAAAAAACTCCTCAGTATATAAAACCAATATATGGATGATAGAAAATGGGGTAGGTACAGAAATGGACTGTGAAATAAATTTCTAAATTAATTATATTATGAAATATGCTCGACTTTACCGTGATCATTGAAAATGTTCAATTATCACTAATTTTGAATAATAACATAGTCCATTTTCCATCACAAAAATTTTCACTATTTATTTCAGATGTTTTTTTTTAAAAAAATATTAAACTCTCCACATTTATATAAAAAACACGATGAATGGCAGAGTGATGATATATAAAGGAGATGTTCGTGAAATAATTGCCAACTCAAAGATATTATAATAAATGTTCAACAATCATGAAAATCTAAATAAAATCTCCTCTTGTTGTCAAATATACTGCAGCCACAATTCATCAGAATTTCAAAAATTGGTAGTAATTTTGATTAATTATAAATACAGTCCTATTTGGATATTGATTTCAATTTCTGAATGAATAATCAATAAATAATCTTAAAATTGTAAATCAATTACAATAGGAATATGATGAGATATATAAGAATATATACAAAAAAAAATCAGCACATCTGATAGCAATTGGTATCTCTATTAATGAGGCTTGTAAAAAGACACTGGAGACAAACCATGGTTATCGTAGACAAAAGAATTTTAAGCACAAAGCCCAAATAGACAAGACTAAAAAATCAGGCACTTTTATCAGAGCAGTAAACAGTTGATTCGAAAACAAACATTTTTCAAAACAGTATCAGAGCAGCACAGAAAATAGTTCCAAATCATACTTGTCAAGATGACGGTCACATAAGGTGATTCATGTTCCAATGATTAAAAATGCCGTTTATTTGAAATCATTTGATGAATATGAAACTCTCAAGATTTAGTGAATCAATCACACCAGAATGTAAATTTCAAATTCAAGATATGTGTGTGATTCAATAAATCAATAATTTCAAATGATTGTAAACAAACAAATATTTACATCAAATCATCATGAAATAGCTGAGAGTTTTAAGACCATATTTTCAAAAGAATTTTTCAAAGAATATTTTTGACAAGCACACGAAAAATTTTAGATCATTTACATCAAGTTTGAGATGTATTCATGATCCAAAAAAATTAAAAATAATTTATTTGAAATCATTTGAACCAATGTCAAGTTTGAGACATAATGAATTATTCACACAAGATTGATAATTTCAAATTTAAGTGGTGTGCGATATTCAAAATATCAAGAATTTCATGTGATTTCAAACAAAAACTAATTTCAACCATAATAATCATGAATAAAGATGAATTTCAACATGTATCACTGATTCAAGACATTCAAAATTTCCAAGCCAATCTGAAAAAATAATGAAATTATCACCACAGATAAATATTGGTGTGCTGTAATGAGTATATTATTTCAAGCTTTTCAAAAAAGAATTAGTGAAAATTCAAAACAGCAGATATATGTGAAATTTCATTAAATATTCAGATCTTCAAAAATTTAGAATTTAAACTAACAGTGTTCATGATATGATATGAATGCTTCATCACTGTTAGAAATTCAGAAATCAGAAAATAAGCTTCAAAACCATTGCTGATATTTACAAAGTTAAAATTCAAGATCTGGAAAGTTTAAAAAAACATCAGAGTTCTATTCAAATAATGTGAAATTTGGAAGTTAATGAAGCCCAAAAGAAGTTACAATGATATGACATTGACAAACCAAAACAGAAGAGATAATGAAAATAAACAGAAGGGGTAGAAGGAGGAATAAACAAAGAAAAAAATAAAACAGAGAATATTTACGAAGATGAGTTTAGATATTATCACTGAAATCGATGTAAGCAAATAAATCTCTAACTCAACAGATGTGGCTAAGGAACTATGAATGATTCTGTGATATGTAGCAGTTTGAGTCCCGTTTTTCTTTAGCTATGCAGTTCCTCAGCCTCCTTCGGTACCTAACTGTAAAGAGGATTGAGTGGTCTAACAAAATTTTTAAAACCACTCTCAATTGTTTTCTTACTTTTTCGTACCCAAATCTGTTTGTATAATAATCCATCAGAAATTACTAAAGTTCCTTTAGGGACCCAAATCTATTTGAATTTATATGAATTCACTTTGTTTCTTTTTGGGGTCCAAAATGGATTGGATAAACTGTTACCAAACAATTTCTTTTCACGTTTGTGATTCAAAAAACTTTTGAAATATCCAGATTTCAACTTTTCAAAATATCCTTCTTGAAGCAACTTGAACGATTTTTAAAACCATTTGAATTGATATTTTTAATAACATTATTTTTTCCAAAGCCAATACCATATTTATTTCCAATAGAAACTTGATTTTGCAACAACATATTCAAAGATTTTTTTCCCCATTAGAAAATTTATCCAAAGTTGATTCTAATCGTTGAATTTTTGATTTAAGATCACTGTTTTCTTTTATTAAATCAGAACATCGATTATTAGTGATCTTCCTTTCAATATCAGGTTGTTTCAACACCAAATTTTCAGATTCAAGTAATTTAATTTTGGTTTGGGACTCAGCAATTTCAAATTCAAAATGTTTTTGTTTTTCAGACTCAAATTTCTTGGATTTTTTAATCTCATTTTCAAGTTCTTTCAAAATCAAATCAATTTTCACCAAATTTTCATTTTCAGCAATTTCAAGTTTGGAATTTATAGCAGTTTTAAAATTTTCAAATTCCTTTTGCAGAAAATTATTCGAACTTGATAACTCAATCTTGTTCTCTTGTAAGATCAAAATTTCATTTTCAAACTTTTGAATATTTTTATTAAGATGAACAAGATTGGTTTCCAATTTCAAACAATTTTTGCGTTCTGAATTTGAAGAGTTTTTAAAATATTCAAGTTGTGATTCCAAATCATTAATTTTGCTGGTCAACTCAAGATTTTTTTATTTCATAAATTTGTTTTTAGATTGGAGTTTATCAACAGACTTAGTTAGATCAGCACACATATAAACTAAATCTTCATATGGGAAATTTCCTGTCTCATTATCTGTTGAATCTCCATCGACTGATCCATCTAAATTTTTGTTTGTAAATCCTGTTAAGCAGAACTTTGAATCTGAGTCGACCTTCACAGGTTTTGAGCTGTAGTTGTCAGATCTTCCATACTTCGTATTGAGAGTATCCCAGATTTCCTATGCAGATAAACAAAGACAGACAATATTAAACTGTTCAGTACCAAGATAATCATAGATAATTTTCATAGCACGAGCATTGAAAGTAATATCTACACTATCAAACCCATTAATAACAACATCCCAACATTTAATATTAACAGATTTTAAATAAAATTCCATTTTGATTTTCCAGTTTAAAAACCTGTTCCAGTGAAAATAGTTGGAGATGAACTGGACTGGCTCCCACTAGACTGACGACTAGGATTACCCATGAATCTTGAGTTAAAGAAATATCTGCTCTGATACCACTTGTTGGATCAAGAATAACCCTAGAGGGAGGGGGGTGAATAGGGTTTTTCACAGTTCCACGCTGAGTTAAAAATCTTAGAGGATATTAAATAATAAACCGATAATAGAATATAGCAGAAATAAAAAGCAGAAAGGAAATAACACACAGAGATACCCAGCTTCGGCAAAATCCTGCTTACTGTTGCATTCCTAAGGTTTCTACTAGGAGTTAGTAACAAATCCCGCTTACAGACACTGTAAACTCACACCCCCTACTCCTGTACTAACCCTACGCTCAAAACCCTAGACTGGTCTAATCCCCTAGATCAGATTTCCCCTGATTACGACCCTGTAACCAGTAACCCTAGTTTTTACAGACTCTAGTAAATTGCTAGTTAAAACCTTAATTAGATCACCTAGTTTGACAAACCAGAAAACAAATGAATGGTTTTCAGACTAAAATACAAAGCAATAATAAAAATAAATGAAAACCCCTTATCCCTTAAAGCATTTGGCCGGCCCACTAATCTTTTATGTTGAACCCGATCCCTTCTGGAGATAAGAAAATGCGGCTTCACAATATTAGGGTTTTTCCTCGTTGGCTCCAAATCGCAATCGATTATTTGATAAAGATTGATTCTCTAATAGTCTTCAATTCATTGAAGCTTGTGATTGAAAGATTTGCGCTTGATCAAAACAATTGCGAGTAATTTAGTTTGATTCTTCAAAAATGTGTTCTTCAGATTTTTTGTTGCTTGTTTTCGATCTATATTGTCATTGATGAGTTGGTGTGTAAAATAGGATTTTTGAAATCCTAAAACCTCTAATTTCGTGATAATGACTTGATCTAAATTTGTGGTTTCCTCTTTTGAAAAACTTGGCTTTAAAACGTTGCGTGATTGATGGCAATGAATCCAGACTAGGTATTATTTTCTTTAAGAATCTGGTTAGTTTTAAATATTTGATAAATTCTGGAAAATAAAAATTTTCCCTTCTAAAACATCTTGACCAAAAACTGGAAGGAGAAAAATCCAATTTTCATTTCTAGAAACAGAAATATGATTTCTGGAATTGATGATTTTTGGTACACTATTGATGATTTCGAAATGTTGCAGTGATTCCCCAAATTATTTGTTTCCATTTGTTTTGTGTGATGCTATGAATAAATTCTTGCCAAAAATCATTCTTTGGAATTAGTCGAATTGGATGATACAATCTGAAAATCAGCTTGCACATTAAAACATTGCTAAGTACTGATTGATTTGTTCATTTCTGGAAATCATTAATTTAGTGCTTGCAGTTTTGAATCCATGTATTGTTGTTTTATGTAATGCTATGGAAATCAATGCTTGTAAAAAATGCTCTCTGGTCTTTGGAAATAAATGACGTGCAGAAATTTCTTCTTTCCTAAAAACATGTAATTGCCAAGTCATTAGCTGCTGCCTTGTATTCTGTTTAAAATCGACCCATGTTTCCTTGTAATGCTTTGTGTATCCTCCTGTACACTCACATGCATGTAAATGCATATTTTCTAGTACACCGTTCAGAAATGTAGTGCATGCTTTGTTGCTTCTTAGGCTCATTGATGTGTTGTTGACTGGCCATGCTCTTGACTGTATTGTGGCCCCTTTTGTCACTTGAGCTTGCATGCTTGATCAGGAATAGATGCGCCACTTTGTTTGAGTTCCATCATATTTAGCCTGCTCGGCCAGTTTGTGTCTGTTCATTTCTTGTATGCTACTGCCGCTTTAAATGCCATGTATAACTGCATCATGCTAGTTGCGCACACTTGTGCTCTCATCATGCAGTTGCTTGTATTTGTGTAGTTGCTTCATACTGTTGTCATGCACCATTTACATGTTTACATGCTTGTACATGTTGATCCATGCTGCACCATTTGTTAATGACTTTCCATGACTTTTTGAAATGATGTACACCCTCCATTGGCCACGCATACTACTTGTAATTTCTTGACTATTCTGGTTTGGCTTGAACCAAGTTTGAGTATTTGTTGTTGCACACTTTGTCTATGCTTCTGGGTTGAATGAGTTCATTGTGTATTGCTGACATGAGATGTGTTTGATGAGCTCGACCATGTGTTGGCTGCCTTGCACTTTGACTTCTACTCGGCTCCATACGCTTGGCCATGAAACTCCATGTGTATACGTACAATCATGTATGTATACATGTGTGTGTCGAATTCGTCCGATCATTGAGTTTCTCTCATGTAGGCTATTTTGTTTGGGCTATTTATACTTGATATTTGCACTGTGTCGAGCATGGTCCATGTGGCTGCTCCACAGCTGCACACTATATTCTGATTAGCGAGGCTGTGCACACGTGTATATTCATGCACGTGTGTACATGCAACCATCTGAATGGATTTCCCTATCCCTGCACAATAATATGTATATATACATACACATGTGTGTGTATACATATATCGTGTGCATGCTATATTCACTTATCAGATCAAGTCATGAAAAATGATGAGAAAACACACCAGAAAACTGAGGCAAAAAAAAAATTAAAATTTATATTTCAATGTATTCTGTTTCATTTCTATTGTAGTGTACCGTGTGTGTGTTTCATTGTGACAGGTAAGCAGATGATGACTAGACTGACAGAGAGCTGTGAAGACAGAAGACAGTGAATGAAGCAGTGTCAGTAAATGTGTCTGTATATGAAAGTGAAAAGGTATGTATATATGATTTGTATAGACAGATGACTGTATGAGTGTTGTAGAGAGAATTGTGCTGATATATGTAACAAACAAGTTTGAATGAAATAAAATATTAATTTATTGTGTTCAAACAAACTTGTCTATCGTATTTAATTTATTTACAAGTACAATGTCATGTGTAATATCTGTGAATGTGTACAAATAGTGGAGTTATATAATTTTTACTGTTTGAATGTTGAAATATAATATTTTATTTAAGTAAAATACTATGTGTATATACGAAATTCTGTACAGTCGTATTCTACTTAAATATAAATATTATATCCCTGTCTGTGATGTTATATAACAGTACAATAACAAACACATTTCAAACAATAAATATTTGGTTTGTTATCATAAAAATATATCATATAATTGTGTATACAACACCATTATATACAGCAAACCCTAGCCAAATTACAGTAAGTAAAAGAAAACGGGGAGGCCACGATTCATTTTATCTCCTCATCCAAAATAAAAAGGGAAAACAGAAATGGCCGAAGCCCTAGAAACCAAATTAGGGTAAATCAAAATCCCATCATCTCGCTCTTTATAGTACGGTTCGAGAGAGATGAAAAGGAAGATAGCATCGAGTCTAGAAGGAGGTTGAAGGCCAATTGAAATCAACAGCTGATTCGAGAAGTTCGGGTGTAGATCGAGGATCTGAAATAAATAGAAATCGAGATTTAATATCAGTGAGTATATTTCACTCTTTTCATGGCTGTAAGACCTATTATAAGTAGCTTTTCTTGTAAGTAATCTTATCTCTGATTAGTACAATAAAAGTATATATGTGGTTTGCTTCATTAATACATGCGTATTGACGATGGTTTGAAAGGATGTTTGCTTAGATCCAACAAGTATATTTTTGATTAAAGTGGGTATGCATTGTTGTAAAATGTAACACCCTACATCCGTTAGTGTCACTCACAAAGGGAATGCACTAAGTTCTGTGGAGCATTTAGGGTAAAAGATGCAGATAAATTACAAGACAGACAGAAATTAAAACAGCGGAAAATAAAACTTTGCTTTATTGATAAAATAGTTTGTACAACAATTTCTTTACAATATCAGAGTATCATCTGTCTTACAAAATAAAGAAGCATAAAACAACATTTATATCCCCAATGTAGCAAGAGCCAGCCATAGCATCTGAAAAGAGAATCCAAGCAAAACTTCGACAAATCTTCAAGTTGGGAAAGAGTGACAATCCAACTTAACCTGAGCTATACTATTCCCTCCTTTACTACCTGGGGGGAGGACGGAAGAAAAGAAGACGAAAGAAAAACAGAGTCAGACATAAAGCCTGAGTAAGTTCAGTAACTTCTAGCATATGAACATGGAAAAACAAAACGACATGAATTAACTGAATACAAGATAACACCATGACGATAGGGTCAGCAAGATTAGACAAGATGATCACAAGATATGCTAAGATAAGATAAACTGGATATGCTCTAATACTTTCTCCGCATCGCTATTTCCTTTATACTGGTTTCTATATCTCTGCACCACCTAACTAGTGTCCCAACTAGTAACGATAACGTGATCCCAATCCCTGTAGTTTCCATTGCCTTCGGGCATACATTTATTATTTATTACCTAGATCTAATCTAGGGTTTTCTATCAAGTGCCTTCTAGATTCAACTAGAGTTTACGCTATCTGCTGAACGCTTCTCGGATTCAGGGTTTATGCCACCTAGTCCAACTAGGGATTATGCTACCTGTCGAATGATGCCCCCAAGTCTTGGACACACTACCTAGAGTGGTATATGTTCCAATACTTCCCCACGCATGTATCGCGAATCGTTATCGCTTGTCTAGATGCACATGTCCTGTAATGTGCGGCCCGAGTCCTGTGGTAGGGCAAATCAAGAAACACAGAACTCGGTCGGAAGCTTTCAGATATCTGCCGATGCAGATGCTAAGGTCTGTTTTTATTCCAGTGGTTATGGTCCCACTCGACCCCTCCCTCAACTAATGAAAGGCACACCTTGAAAAATGAGAACTATGCGCAGGCCCCCGATGCCCCACTATCCTATGGCCATCCTCACCCATAACCAGATAGCAAGTATATGGTCTTTTGGAGTTCTCCGCCTTTCCGCTTCACGTATCTCGATTGACTCAAGATGGATGGTAGACGATGAGTTGCTATCACAGGGCTACCGGTTTCTCGCCGAACCACGCTGGTCCATCCTAGTCTTTAGGTTGCCATATTTTGCAACCAAGGCATACCCTTGGTTCTTCTACCGCAGACCTTAACCTCTGTGAGCCCAAAAGGATCATCTACAGCCTCACAGAGGGATACCAAGAGTACCCTCACGTCCCCTCGAAGCCTCGGGCTTCGTAACCCAATTCGTTGGAGCCTTCGTTTTAATCAGACGGACGTTCGCTCCTTCCCGTGTTATACTAAGAATTACTACTTAGTTCTGCTAACTAAGGTTTACCACTTAGTTTCCAGAATCGTTGTTTTCTTAACTAAGGTTTACTACTTAGTTCTCTTTCCCATCAATGTGGATTGGTTAAGTGTCATTAGTCAATTCAAGCTAACTTAACCTTCTTCATTTATCCTGTTAAACTGGTTAAGTGTTATCAGTAATTCATGTTGACTTAACCCTACCACAAACAAAGTTATATTGGTTAAGTATTTCTTATTACTTAACCCTACCCATTCACCCTGTATTGGTTAAGTGTTCCTTTTTAACTTAACCTTGCCCGTCTGTTTTAACTAACATGTTATTAATGGTTAAGTATTATCCCTTCATGTTTTAAACTTAACCCTATTCCTTTATCACAATCTGATAGTTAAGTGTTCAAGTTTACTTAACCCTATGGTCTAGTCCAGCTAACATATCAAATTGGCTAAGTGTATTAAATTTTACTTAACCCCAACCTCTAGTCTAGTTAACATGTTAATTTGGCTAAGTGTATTAACTTTACTTAACCCCACCTTCTAGTCTAGTTAACATGTTAATTTGGCTAAGTGTTTTCTTAGTTACTTAACCCCTAAAAATCTTGTCTTGTTACCATGTTAAGTTGGTTAAGTGTCCCTATGGACTTAGCCCTCCCATTCTAGTTGGTTAAGTGTTCCTATGGACTTAACCCTCCCATTCTAGCTTAACTGTGTTAAGTGTCTGTATGAACCTAACCCCACCCACCGGTCTGGTTATCATGTTGAATTGGTTAAGTGTCTTAGTTAACTTAACCCTACCACTCTTGTTCTAGCTTTAATTAAATAGAATAAAGCCGCGACCACTCACATTAGACAGATATTGTTGCGATTACTTGATGTGCCGGTTGGTTCCGGGCAGGTTTACATCGCAACTCAGTCTAACCTCGGGTTAGGCATATTCGTGTTTTCTAAGTTCCAAGGGTTTTGATTAATTTTCAAACCAGGTTTTGAAAGTAACCATCCCATCCATCGGATCAGTTAGGGATAGCCAGGGAGAGCAGAAAACTTGTATTTTCCAAACCCAAGCCTAGACACTATCCTCTCTGTCACCCTAGAACTTTCTGGTGAATTATTAAAAGAGATGTCGTTAAGAAACCTTTAATTTGTCTAAACTTATATTTTCTCATTTAGGACAAATTCTATAAGTAAATTATTCCTAATTTACTTACGTCCTAATTACTCTTTTAATGTAAATTGTCAACATTTGTTCTTATGGCCCATTTTCCCCTCTATGTCATATTTATGCTTTTTGGTATGTAAACTATACCAAATTAAGCGTCACTAACCATGATTTTTGCCAAACATGACCATTACTCCCAATTATGGCCAATTTCGAATTTATGCCAACATGTCAAATTAGCTAATCCAATTCTGATTTAACATTCTAATTACAGTTCATGTCAAACTAGACTTACTATTCTAGTTCACAATTCATGTAAATGCTAGATTTACAAGTCAATACTAGATTCAAATTACACATCCTATAATTCATGTCAAATTTATCCAATTTGCATTTCTATGAACATGCCATAATACATGTTCCCAATTTATGCCAATTTCCAAGTTAAAAACTACGTTTTAGTAAATTTCATATTTTGCCCAAATCGTATTCCCATCGTTCGTATAATCGTGATTCAATCTAGATTATAGATAAATCTAGATTCGTAGAAAATAGGGAATGAACCAAAGATGCTATGAAAAAGATAGACATAATAACTGGCATAAAATGATAATTTACTAATTACAGACCTAACGAATTTCACTGAAATTGATCTAAAACATTGAAGGCCTATAGGTCTGAAAATCTTATGACATAAAAAGGGTTGAATAATGACGTAGGTTCAAGAACATGGGTAGACCTAACTTAATAGGTAAATTCCCAAGGTCTAAAACCAAAGAAAACCAAGAATAGACAGAATAGATAATCAGGTTTAGACCCAATTTCACAGTCACAAAACTTAAGCAACACTTTCCTAGTCATGAATCATAGGTGTTTAATCACAGTTGTCCCTGTTATGTCATAGGCAATAGTTTATGTTTCCTAATCAAAGGCATAGGCTTGTGTTCATAGTCAAGGAAATAATTCTCATAGTCACAGTCATAGGCAATGTTCATAGTCATAGGCAATGTTCATAGTCATAGGCAATGTTCATAGTCAAAGAGGCATATGGTTTTAAGGTCCATAGTTTCATAGTCACGGTCTTATTGGTCATCGAATCATAACAGTTCTTAATTAGGTCCAAAGATATAAGCACTGATTCGAATAGAGAGAGAGAGATTAGGCATATTCTTTTATTCTGTTAATTTCATGTCACGAACAGAGAAAAACGTTCAAATCTAAAAAGTAACCGACTTACATAGATTATATTAGATTCGTAGAAAAACAGTCGTTGCAGTCGTTTGAATCTTCACTTGAAATCCTAGCTTGACTTGAACCTCTTCTTGAAAGTCTTGAGCAGCATTTTCTCGTCTTGATTTAATTTATATATTATTTTACTCACTTATTTATTCATTTCTCAGAGGCAGCATAAGGATAGAAAAGAATTGTGTATAGAGAAGGAGACTAGGGCTGTTTTTATAGTGTAGAAGTCAACGAATCTGGTCAGAGTGGCGTCCGGGTACAGAAAAACGAACCAGGCTGCAGATCTGGAAAAAGCAGGGGGGTCGACCCCAGGTCGACTACCCAGTCGACCTGGGTCTTGGGCGGGGAAATTCCCGCCCAGCCCAATCTGGGTTCGATTTTGAATTTTGAACTCGTTTTCTGACCTGTTCGAATTTTAAATCGAATTCTGAAAATTCTGAAGGCCATAACGCCTTCATACGGAGTCCGATTAATGCAAACTCGGACTCTATCTCATGAAGAATTCCGAGACGAACGCAATGGCGCAGCCCGTTTCCCTTGATTTTCATTTTAAAATTTAATTCTGCCTTGATTTGTGAATCCTAGTGTTACAGAATTACGGGGTGTTACATTCTCCCCAACTTAAAAGGATTTCGTCCCCGAAATCTTCAAGTTAGGAAGAATGTGTCCTACCATCCAATCACCCATCTACTCAGCCATTCAATCCCAGACATTCATCGTCCTTAAAAGATTTCTAATGCTTTCATGTTCATACGCATAGTGTGTGTATATGTCTTTATCTAATGCAAAATCAGGCAGTCTACTGATTCAGTCGACCTCCTTAATGCGAATGATGTCAGTGCCATGCGTCCAATCATGTATGCAAGCATCCCTAGTTATGTAAATACTACATGTGTGCATAGCCATTCATCCATATGCAACATCCACATGATAACATATCAAGTTCAACTTACAAACAAATACATATCTGTAAATGCAATATGAAAGCGTCTGAACTGATCTAGTGCCTAATACGTATGCATATGCATTCACGAGCAACCATTAGCAACCACTTGCAACCATCAACTATAACATGTTTCAAACACATGTTTACATCCATTGCCTTCTACCTAAGGACCGAAGATACGACCTAGAGGATATACTTTGGAAAGAGAGAAACAATTATGCGTAAAGCTCCTACCAAAGAAATCAAGGATGCACCCTTAAGGAAAAGGGTATGATGCTAGTATCTAGCCTTCTTGAGCTTTACTCCACTGTATCTTAACTAATTTAACTTCACGATTGTGAAGTTCCTGATCTCCATTTCCAAAATAAACAGATGTCAATCACGGTACCAAGTGTATGTACTAAGATGATTAGAGGTCTCCCTCTTATCCACCATGCTATAACTATAAGGGTCGAAAAGGTCACTATGTGCTTTTTAGAGTGCCTGCCACAACTATTCATCTCTCACGCAAACCATCCTAGTCGAACTCGACATTCCTCAAGTACAAGCCCCAAAGGCCTAAACCAATATCAGACAAGCACCCAAGGAATATCTCCTCCGAATTTAGACGATCTACGTGAGATGATATAAGCAAACTCGATAGCTATTCTCAAATCCCTACTAACCAAAAATAGACTGGTCGGACCACCAATTGGATTTGAGACACTAGTGGGATCTTTCTACTATACAAGTACTATGGTGTAGAGACTCAACTATGGAAGTAGATATGAACAAATACGAAGCGCTAAAACCAATGGAAAGAGTACGAACAGCAAAACTAGACTCTTCCAACAGAACTTTACTACCTTTCTCCTAGGCATTCTTGGTGGCGAAAGTAGGTTCTTGCCCTTCTGAAAATCTTGTTCCTCGTTCTTGCCCTTGTCCTTAATTATATGCCCTATCATACCCCAGTAAAGATACTTCCTCTTGTCTTAGGTTTTATAATTTCTTCCTCCTTCGTGAGCTAAATCTACATCCATGAATTCCTCATCCTAGGGTTGTGCTTCTTAGCCAAACTCTTAATCCCCTTCCGTGTGTAACCATGTTGACAAATCTCTTGAAAGCTGCTTCCATCGTACAGAAAACCCTATGAGCTTGAAAGAAAACTGGCCGTAGGTGAAACAACTACGGCTATGGATGGAAGCCAGGCCCGACTTCGCCCATCGATGAGGTTTCCTCCCAGAAAGCCAGGAGCCCAAGAGACTCAAGAAAGAAGGAGACAAGAATTCAAACAGAGGAAGAGAAGATAATGCGTATGGCTTTGGGGAATATGCCTTTAAAACAAATCTTTTCTCTTGAAAATGCTTCTTTTAAAACCGTTTTGAAAATAATTTTTCAAATCCTTTATCTGATCTGGTAACCTTCAGCTCTAATACCACGTGTAACACCCCACATCCGTTAGTCTCACTCACAAAGGGAATGCACTAAGTTCTGTGGAGTATTTAGGGTAAAAGATGCAGATAAATTACAAGACGGACAGAAATTAAAACAGCGGGAAATAAAACTTTGCTTTATTGATAAAATAGTTTGTACAATGATTTCTTTACAATATCAGAGTATCATCTGTCTTACAAAATAAAGAATCATAAAACAACATTTATATTCCCCAATGTAGCAAGAGCCAGCCATAGCATCTGAAAAGAGAATCCAAGCAAAACTTCGACAAATCTTCAAGCTGGGAGAGAGTGACAATCCAACTTAACCTGAGCTATACTATTCCCTCCTTTACTACCTGGGGGGGGGGGGGGAGGGAAGAAAAGAAGACGAAAGAAAAACAGAGTCAGACATAAAGCCTGAGTAAGTTCAGTAACTTCTAGCATGTGAACATGGAAAAACAAAACGACATGAATTAACTGAATACAAGATAACACCATGACGATAGGGTCAGCAAGATTAGACAAGATGATCACAAGATATGCTAAGATAAGATAAACTGGATATGCTCTAATACTTTCGCCGCTTCGCTATTTCCTTTATACTGGTTTCTATAACTCTGCACCACCTAACTAGTGTCCCAACTAGTAACGATAACGTGATTTCAATCCCTGTAGTTTCCATTGCCTTCAAGCATACATTTATTATTTATTACCTAGATCTAATCTAGGGTTTTCTATCAAGTGCCTTCAAGATTCAACTAGAGTTTACGCTATCTGCTGAACGCTTCTCGGATTCAGGGTTTATGTCACCTAGTCCAACTGTGGATTATGCTACCTGTCGAATGATGCCCCCAAGTCTAGGACACACTACCTAGAGTGATATATGTTCCTATACTTCCCCACGCATGTATCACGAATCGTTATCGCTTGTCTAGATGCACATGTCCTGTAATGTGCGGCCCGAGTCCTATGGCAGGGCAAATCAAGAAACACAGAACTCTGTCGGGAGCTTTCAGATATCTGCCGATGCAGATGCTAAGGTCTGTTTTTATTCCAGTGGCTATGGTCCCACTCAACCCCTCCCTCAACTAATGAAAGGCACACCTTGAAAAATGAGAACTATACGCAGGCCCCCGATGCCCCCACTATCCTATGGCCATCCTCACCCATAACTAAATAGCAAGTATATGATCTTTTGGAGTTCTCCGCCTTTCCGCTTCACATATCTCGATTGACTCAAGATGGATGGTAGATGACGAGTTGCTATCACAGGGCTACCGGTTTCTCGCCGAATCACGCTGGTCCATCCTAGTCTTTAGGTTGTCATATTTTGCAACCAAGACATACCCTTGGTTCTTCTACCGCAGACCTTAACCTCTGTGAGCCCAGGAGGATCATCTGCAGCCTCACAGAGGGATACCAAAAGTACCTTACATCCCCTCGAAGCCTCGTGCTTCGTAACCCAATTCGTTGGAGCCTTCGTTTTAATCAGACGGACGTTCGCTCCTTCCCGTGTTATACTAAGAATTACTACTTAGTTCTGCTAACTAAGGTTTACCACTTAGTTTCCAGAATCGTTGTTTTCTTAACTAAGGTTTACTACTTAGCTCTCTTTCCCGTCAATGTGGATTGGTTAAGTGTCATTAGTCAATTCAAGCTAACTTAACCTTCTTCATTTATCCTGTTAAACTGGTTAAGTGTTATCAGTAATTCATGTTGACTTAACCCTACCACAAACCAAGTTATATTGGTTAAGTATTTCTTATTGCTTAACCCTACCCATTCACCCTGTATTGGTTAAGTGTTCCTTTTTAACTTAACCTTGCCCGTCTGTTATAACTAACATGTTATTAATGGTTAAGTATTATCCCTTCATGTTTTAAACTTAACCCTATTCCTTTATAAAAATCTGATGGTTAAGTGTTCAAGTTTACTTAACCCAACGGTCTAGTCCAGCTAACATATCAAATTGGCTAAGTGTATTAAATTTTACTTAACCCCAACCTCTAGTCGAGTTAACATGTTAATTTGGCTAAGTGTATTAACTTTACTTAACCCCACCTTCTAGTCTAGTTAACATGTTAATTTGGCTAAGTGTTTTCTTAGTTACTTAACCCCTAAAAATCTTGTCTTGTTACCATGTTAAGTTGGTTAAGTGTCCCTATGTACTTAGCCCTCCCATTCTAGTTGGTTAAGTGTTCCTATGGACTTAACCCTCCCATTCTAGCTTAACTGTGTTAAGTGTCTGCATGAACCTAACCCCACCCACCGGTCTGGTTATCATGTTGAATTGGTTAAGTGTCTTAGTTAACTTAACCCTACCATTCTTGTTCTAGCTTTAATTAAATAGATTAAAGCCGCGACCACTCACATTAGACAGATATTGTTGCGATTACTGGATGTGCCGGTTGGTTCCGGGCAGGTTTACATCGCAACTCAGTCTAACCTCGGGTTAGGCATATTCGTGTTTTCTAACTTCAAAGGGTTTTGATTAATTTTCAAACCAGGTTTTGAAAGTAACCATCCCATCCGTCGGATCAGTTAGGGATAGCCAGAGAGAGGAGGAAACTTGTATTTTCCAAACCCAAGCCTAGACACTATCCTCTCTGTCACCCTAGAACTTTCTGGTGAATTATTAAAAGAGATGTCATTAAGAAACCTTTAATTTGTCTAAACTTATATTTTCTCATTTAGGACAAATTCTATAAGTAAATTATTCCTAATTTACTTACTTCCTAATTACTCTTTTAATGTAAATTGTCAACATTTGTTCTTATGGCCCATTTTCCCCTCTATATCATATTTATGCTTTTTGGTATGTAAACTATACCGAATTAAGCGTCACTAACCATGATTTTTGCCAAACATGACCATTATGCCCAATTATGGCCAATTTCGAATTTATGCCAATATGCCAAATTAGCTAATCCAATTCTGATTTAACATTCTAATTACAGTTCATGTCAAACTAGACTTACTATTCTAGTTCACAATTCATGTAAATGCTAGATTTACAAGTCAATACTAGATTCAAATTACACATCCTATAATTCATGTCAAATTTATCCAATTTGCATTTCTATGAACATGCCATAATACATGTTCCCAATTTATGCCAATTTCCAAGTTAAAAACTACGTTTTAGTAAATTTCATATTTTGCCCAAATCGTATTCTCATCGTTCATATAATCGTGATTCAATCTAGATTATAAATAAATCTAGATTCGTAGAAAATAGGGAATGAACCAAAGATGCTATGAAAAAGATAGACATAATAACTGGCATAAAATGATAATTTACTAATTATAGGCCTAACAAATTTCACTGAAATTGATCTAAAACATCGAAGGCCTATAGGTCTGAAAATCTTATGACATAAAAAGGGTTGAATGACGACGTAGGTTCAAGAACATGGGTAGACCTAACTTAATAGGTAAATTCCCAAGGTCTAAAACCAAAGAAAACCAAGAATAGACAGAATAGATAATCAGGTTTAGACCCAATTTCACAGTCACAAAACTTAAGCAACACTTTCCTAGTCATGAATCATAGGTGTTTAATCACAGTTGTCCCTGTTATGTCATAGGCAATAGTTTATGTTTCCTAATCAAAGGCATAGGCTTGTGTTCATAGTCAAGGAAATAATTCTCATAGTCACAGTCACAGTCATAGGCAATGTTCATAGTCATAGGCAATGTTCATAGTCATAGGCAATGTTCATAGTCAAAGAGGCATATGGTTTTAAGGTCCATAGTTTCATAGTCACAGTCTTATTGGTCATCGAATCATAACAGTTCTTAATTAGGTGCAAAGATATAAGCACTGATTCGAATAGAGAGAGAGAGAGAGATTTGGCATATTCTTTTATTCCTTTAATTTCATGTCACGAACAGAGAAAAATGTTCAAATCTAAAAAGTAACCGACTTACAGAGATTGTATTAGATTCGTAGAAAAACAGTCGTTGCAGTCGTTTGAATCTTCACTTGAAATCCTAGCTTGACTTGAACCTCTTCTTGAAAGTCTTGAGCAGCATTTCCTCGTCTTGATTTATTTTATATATTATTTTACTCACTTATTTATTCATTTCTCAGAGGCAGCATAAGGATAGAAAAGAATTGTGAATAGAGAAGGAGACTAGGGTTGTTTATATAGTGTAAAAGTCAACGAATCTGGTCAGAATGGCGTCCGGGTACTGAAAAACGAACCAGGCTGCAGATCTGGAAAAAGAAGGGGGGTCGACCCCCAGGTCGACTACCCAGTCGACCTGGGTCTTGGGCGGGAAAATTCGCGCCCAGCCCAATATGGGTCCTATTTTGAATTTTGAGCTCGTTTTCTGACCTGTTCGAATTTTAAATCGAATTCTGAAACTTCTGAAGGCCATAACTCCTTCATACGGAGTTCCATTAACGCAAACTCGGACTCTATCTCATGCAGAATTCCGAGATGAACGCAATGGCGCAGCCCGTTTCCCTTGATTTTGATTTTAAAATTTAATTCTTCCTTGATTTGTGAATCCGAGTGTTACAGAATTATGGGGTGTTACATTCTCCCCCACTTAAAAGGATTTCGTCCCCGAAATCTTCAAGTTAGGAAGAATGTGTCCTACCATCCAATCACCCATCTACTCAGCCATTCAATCACAGGCATTCATTGTCCTTAAAAGATTTCTAATGCTTTCATGTTCATATGCATAGTGTGTGTATATGTCTTTATCTAATGCAAAATCAGGCGGTCTACTGATTCAGTCGACCTCCTTAATGCGAATCATGTCAGTGCCATGCGTCCAATCATGTATGCAAGCATCCCTAGTTATGTAAATACTACATGTGTGCATAGCCATTCATCCATATGCAACATCCATATGATAACATATCAAGTTCAACTTACAAACAAATACATATCTGTAAATGCAATATGAAAGCGTCTGAACTGATCTAGTGCCTAATACGTATGCATATGCATTCACGAGCAACCATTAGCAACCACTTGCAACCATCAACTGTAACATGTTTCAAACACATGTTTACATCCATTGGCTTCTACCTAAGGACCGAAGATACGACCTAGAGGATATACTTTGGAAAGAGAGAAACAATTATGTGTAAAGCTCCTACCAAAGAAATCAAGGATGCACCCTTAAGGAAAAGGGTATGATGTTAGTATCTAGCCTTCTTGAGCTTTACTCCACTGTATCTTAACTAATTTAACTTCACGATTGTGAAGTTCCGGATCTCCATTTCCAAAATAAACAGATGTCAATCACGGTACCAAGTGTATGTACTAAGATGATTAGAGGTCTCGCTCTTATCCACCATGCCATAACTATAATGGTCGTAAAGGTCACTACGTGCTTTTTAGAGTGCTTGCCACAACTATTCATCTCTCATGCAAACCATCCTAGTCGAACTCGACATTCCTCAAGTACAAGCTCCAAAGGCCTAAACCAATATCAAACAAGCACCCAAGGAATATCTCCTCCGAATTTAGACGATCTACGTGAGATGATATAAGCAAACTCGATAGCTATTCTCAAATCCCTACTAACCAAAAATAGACTGGTCGGACCACCAATTGGATTTGAGACTCTAGTGGGATCTTTCTACTATACAAGTACGATGGTGCAGAGACTCAACTATGGAAGTGGATATGAAAAAATGCGAAGCGCTAAAACCAATGGAAAGAGTACGAACAGCAAAACTAGACTCTTCCAACAGAACTTTACTACCTTTCTCCTAGGTATGCTTGGTGGCGAAAGTAGGTTCTTGCCCTTCTGAAAATCTTGTTCCTCGTTCTTGCCCTTGTCCTTAATTATATGCCCTATCATACCCTAGTAAAGATACTTCCTCTTGTCTTAGGTTTTATAATTTCTTCCTCCTTCGTGAGCTAAATCTACATCCATGAATTCCTCATCCTAGGGTTGTGCTTCTTAGCCAAACTCCTCATCCCCTTCCGTGGGTAACCATGTTGAAAAATCTCTCGAAAGCTGCTTCCATCGTACAGAAAACCCTATAAGCTTGAAAGAAAACTGGCCGTAGGTGAAACAACTACGGCTATGGATGGAAGCCAGGCACGACTTCGCCCATCGATAAGGTTTCCTCCCAGAAAGCCAGGAGCCCCAGAGACTCAAGAAAGAAGGAGACAAGAATTCAAACAGAGGAAGAGAAGATAATGCGTATGGCTTTGGGGAATATGCCTTTAAAACAAATCTTTTCTCTTGAAAATGCTTCTTTTAAAACCGTTTTGAAAATAATTTTGCAAATAATTTTTCAAATCCTTTATCTGATCTGGTAACCTTCAGCTCTGATACCACGCGTAACACCCCACATCCGTTAGTGTCACTCACAAAGGGAATGCACTAAGTTCTGTGGAGCATTTAGGGTAAAAGATGCAAATAAATTACAAGACAGACAGAAATTAAAACAGCGGAAAATAAAACTTTGCTTTATTGATAAAATAGTTTGTACAACGATTTCTTTACAATATCAGAGTATCATCTATCTTACAAAATAAAGAAGCATAAAACAACATTTATATTCCCCAATGTAGCAAGAGCCAGCCATAGCATCTGAAAAGAGAATCCAAGCAAAACTTCGACAAATCTTCAAGCTGGGAAAGAGTGACAATCCAACTTAACCTGAGCTATATTATTCCCTCCTTTACTACCTGGGGGCGGGAACGGAAGAAAAGAAGACGAAAGAAAAACAGAGTCAGACATAAAGCCTGAGTAAGTTCAGTAACTTCTAGCATGTGAACATGGAAAAACAAAACGACATGAATTAACTGAATACAAGATAACACCATGACGATAGGGTCAGCAAGATTAGACAAGATGATCACAAGATATGCTAAGATAAGATAAACTGGATATGCTCTAATACTTTCGCCGCTTTGCTATTTCCTTTGTACCGGTTTCTATATCTCTGCACCACCTAACTAGTGTCCCAACTAGTAACGATAACGTGATCCCAATCCCTGTAGTTTCCATTGCCTTCATGCATACATTTATTATTTATTACCTAGATCTAATCTAGGGTTTTCTATCAAGTGCCTTCTAGATTCAACTAGAGTTTACGCAATCTGCTGAACGCTTCTCGGATTCAGGGTTTATGCCACCTAGTCCAACCAGGGATTATGCTACCTGTCGAATGATGCCCCAAAGTCTAGGACACACTACCTAGAGTGGTATATGTTCCTATACTTCCCCACGCATGTATCGCGAATCGTTATCACTTGTCTAGATGCACATGTCCTGTAATGTGCCGCCCGAGTCCTGTGGCAGGGCAAATCAAGAAACACAGAACTCGGTCGGGAGCTTTCAGATATCTACCGATGCAGATGCTAAGGTCTGTTTTTATTCCAGTGGCTATGGTCCCACTCGACCCCTCCCTCAACTAATGAAAGACACACCTTGAAAAATGAGAACTTTACGCAGGCCCCCGATGCCCCACTATCCTATGGCCATCCTCACCCATAACTAGATAGCAAGTATATGGTCTTTTGGAGTTCTCCGCCTTTCCGCTTCACGTATCTCGATTGACTCAAGATGGATGGTAGACGACGAGTTGCTATCACAGGGCTACCGGTTTCTCGCCGAATCACGTTGGTCCATCCTAGTCTTAAGGTTGCCATATTTTGCAACCAAGGCATACCCTTGGTTCTTCTACCGCAGACCTTAACCTCTGTGAGCCTAGGAGGATCATCTGCAGCCTCACAGAGGGATACCAAGAGTACCCTCACGTCCCCTCGAAGCCTCGGGCTTCGTAACCCAATTCGTTGGAGCCTTCGTTTTAATCAGACGGACGTTCGCTCCTTCCAGTGTTATACTAAGAATTACTACTTAGTTCTGCAAACAAAGGTTTACCACTTAGTTTCCAGAATCGTTGTTTTCTTAACTAAGGTTTACTACTTAGTTCTCTTTCCCGTCAATGTGGATTGGTTAAGTGTCATTAGTCAATTCAAGCTAACTTAACCTTCTTCATTTATCCTGTTAAACTGGTTAAGTGTTATCAGTAATTCATGTTGACTTAACCCTACCACAAACCAAGTTATATTGGTTAAGTATTTCTAATTACTTAACCCTACCCATTCACCATGTATTGGTTAAGTGTTCCTTTTTAACTTAACCTTGCCCGTCTGTTTTAACTAACATTTTATTAATGGTTAAGTATTATCCCTTCATGTTTTAAACTTAACCTTATTCCTTTATCACAATCTGATGGTTAAGTGTTCAAGTTTACTTAACCCTACAGTCTAGTCCAGCTAACATATCAAATTGGCTAAGTGTATTAAATTTTACATAACCCCAACCTCTAGTCTAGTTAACATGTTAATTTGGCTAAGTGCCACCTTCTAGTCTAGTTAACATGTTAATTTGGCTAAGTGTTTTCTTAGTTACTTAACCCCTAAAAATCTTGTCTTGTTACCATGTTAAGTTGGTTAAGTGTCCCTATGGACCTAGCCCTCCCATTCTAGTTGGTTAAGTGTTCCTATGGACTTAACCCTCCCATTCTAGCTTAACTGTGTTAAGTGTCTGTATGAACCTAACCCCATGCACCGGTCTGGTTATCATGTTGAATTGGTTAAGTGTCTTAGTTAACTTAACCCTACCATTCTTGTTCTATCTTTAATTAAATAGATTAAAGCCGCGACCACTCACATTAGACAGATATTGTTGCGATTACTGGATGTGCCGGTTGGTTCCGGGCAGGTTTACATCGCAACTCAGTCTAACCTCGGGTTAGGCATATTCGTGTTTTCTAAGTTCAAAGGGTTTTGATTAATTTTCAAACCAGGTTTTGAAAGTAACCATCCCATCCGTCGGATCAGTTAGGGATAGCCAGGGAGAGAAGGAAACTTGTATTTTCCAAACCCAAGCCTAGACACTATCCTCTCTGTCACCCAAGAACTTTTTGTTGAATTATTAAAAGAGATGTCGTTAAGAAACCTTTAATTTGTCTAAACTTATATTTTCTCATTTAGGACAAATTCTATAAGTAAATTATTCCTAATTTACTTACTTCCTAATTACTCTTTTAATGTAAATTGTCAACATTTGTTCTTATGACCCATTTTCCACTCTATATCATATTTATGCTTTTTGGTATGTAAACTATACCAAATTAAGCGTCACTAACCATGATTTTTGCCAAACATGACCACTACTCCCAATTATGACCAATTTCGAATTTATGCCAATATGCCAAATTAGCTAATCCAATTCTGATTTAACATTCTAATTACAGTTCATGTCAAACTAGACTTACTATTCTAGTTCACAATTCATGTAAATGCTAGATTTACAAGTCAATACTAGATTCAAATTACACATCCTATAATTCATGTCAAATTTATCCAATTTGCATTTCTATGAACATCCCATAATACGTGTTCCCAATTTATGCCAATTTCCAAGTTAAAAACTACGTTTTAGTAAATTTCATATTTTTCCCAAATCGTATTCCCATCGTTCGTATAATCGTGATTCAATCTAGATTATAGATAAATCTAGATTCGTAGAAAATAGGGAATGAACCAAAGATGCTATGAAAAAGATAGACATAATAACTGGCATAAAATGATAATTTACTAATAACAGACCTAACGAATTTCACTGAAATTGATCTAAAACATCGAAGGCCTATAGGTCTGAAAATCTTATGACATAAAAAGGGTTGAATAACGACGTAGGTTCAAGAACATGGGTAGACCTAACTTAATAGGTAAATTCCCAAGGTCTAAAACCAAAGAAAACCAAGAATAGACAGAATAGATAATCAGGTTTAGACCCAATTTCACAGTCACAAAACTTAAGCAACACTTTCCTAGTCATGAATCATAGGTGTTTAATCACAGTTGTCCCTGTTATGTCATAGGCAATGGTTTATGTTTCTTAATCAAAGGCATAGGCTTGTGTTCATAGTCAAGGAAATAATTCTCATAGTCACAGTCACAGTCATAGGCAATGTTCATAGTCATAGGCAATGTTCATAGTCATAGGCAATGTTCATAGTCAAAGAGGCATATGGTTTTAAGGTCCATAGTTTCATAGTCACAGTCTTATTGGTCATCGAATCATAACAGTTCTTAATTAGGTCCAAAGATATAAGCACTGATTCGAATAGAGAGAGAGATTTGGCATATTATTTTATTCCTTTAATTTCATGTCACGAACAGAGAAAAACGTTCAAATATAAAAAGTAACCGACTTACAGAGATTATATTAGATTCGTAGAAAAACAGTCGTTGCAGTCGTTTGAATCTTCACTTGAAATCCTAGCTTGACTTGAACCTCTTCTTGAAAGTCTTGAGCAGCATTTCCTCGTCTTGATTTATTTTATATATTATTTTACTCACTTATTTATTCATTTCTCAGAGGCAGCATAATGATAGAAAAGTATTGTGAATAGAGAAGGAGACTAGGGCTGTTTATAGAGTGTAGAAGTCAACGAATCTGGTCAGAATGGCGACCAGGTACAGAAAAACGAACCAGGCTGCAGATCTGGAAAAAGCAGGGGGGTCGACCCCCAGGTCGACTACCCAGTCGACCTGGGTGCCCCAGATCGACTACCTAGTCGACCAGGGTCTTGGGCGGGAAAATTCCCGCCCAGCCCAATCTGGGTTCGATTTTGAATTTTGAACTCGTTTTCTGACCTGTTCGAATTTTAAATCGAATTCTGAAACTTCTGAAGGCCATAACTCCTTCATACGGAGTCCGATTAACGCAAACTCAGACTCTATCTCATCCAAAATTCCGAGACGAACGCAATGGCGCAGCCCGTTTCCCTTGATTTTGATTTTAAAATTTAATTCTTCCTTGATTTGTGAATCCTAGTGTTACAGAATTACGGGGTGTTACATAAAATATGCCAGTAAAAGTTATAAAAAATGCTTACTGAAAATAATATGGGGTTCAATGTGTATTATTGTGTGGTAGGGTTGTGTATATAGGGATAGGCAGTTTGACCAGAGTGGCTCGAGCTTATGTCTATTCCTACAATAAGAAGATAAATAGAGTAATAGGATATCCATGTGCTGATCCATTTATCTTGGTATTTTTCTAAGCTAAATCCTTGTATCTCTAATCTATGCACATAGTAACATGCAAAACCCATAAGATTCGTTTTATGATTATACAATATCCTGAATGCTAGAGACATAGTTATAATGAAAAGGGAAATGCTTATACCTGCTAGGTGTGTTAGTATAAGTCACATATACTATGTTTACTTAAATATAATGGATGAGAAAATGTAATCTAGTTGATGGTTGCCTTGTGAATTTATACACTTTTATTAAAAAGCGTTTGGTTGGATTTATCATAAGTGTATGTGTAACGACCCGTCTTTTTGCCCGATTTCTACCGGTAATTAAACCAACTAAAACCGTTCACAAAGACGAATTGTTATGGGTACATACATATATTGAACAAAATAACAGAACCTTTTATTGTACAACACAATATTACATCAAAGTTTCATAGAATATCAGACTACAACATATACAACGGAGGATAAGAAATTACTCTCAACAGAAGAAACAGTACGATGTAGCGGAAGCTCCAAATCCTAGCTTGAACTCAAATATCAGAAGTGCTCCAAGTCCAGCTCTAACGATCTATAACTGTAAACTAAACTCTAACTGCCCGAGTAAAAATTAGTGGGCACCCAGAGTTTAGGAAGGAACAATAAACTCCGGGTCAGTCATGGGACTAGTGTGAGAACATAAAACAGTTGTTTACAGAATTTATTTTAAAGTTGGGAAATTCGTCGGACCACGCCGCTAATGCGGAACGGGTTTCTCTATGTGAATTCCCATGCATATAAATTTGCAATGACTTTAAGAAAATGAAGCTATCATAAGCTCGTCCCACATCACATGATGCAAGCGCACACCAAATGGGCGAGTTTTATCTTATGATAACCAAACATGCTTTCATACGTTAAATCCTCTTTCAATACTTAATCTATAGTGTGGAAAACAATTTCGCAAACAGATGTATTAATCCTAGACGGCATCGTACCCATAATATTATGTCGCCATATATATACAAATCAAAACGGTATGGCTTGTAATGGAGATTGGGTTTCCAACTTGATGATTCCTGGCATGAAAGATCAATCAGAGATACGAAGCGAAGTGCCTCACGGCTTTTTTGTCCATCACGGACACCAACTATAAATCGCAGGGCAGATCAACGGTTTTCGACCAGACACGGCCCCTTGAACATACCCAATTTCCCCAAGTTCATAAGTGGTTTCCCACTGCTGCACAACTTCATCATCAATTCATATACAAGTATACAACCTAACTACCAGTTTCTCATCAATCCGGGGTGTGAGGTTTGTCGATGTCACGTCATACACAAAGCATCGCTTCAATAAGCCGTGCTTTGATCATTACTAGCTCATTTCATAACTCGAGTATGCCACATTGACAATTCAGGACATATCACTGATTTCGATCAATGCATACCCTCTAAGTTCATATGACTTAGAGCTAAGGATAATATTTTGCCAAAATTCAATATATATTAACGGAAACCAGTGCTATGCAGTCAATTTCAATGTCAGACACATAATCCATACAAGTCCGTCCTTGATTTGAATGGAACAAAAACCCGAAAATATACAAATATATTCAGGTCTCATGTCACTTATAACCTCGTATCGGGTGTACGGCCCGACCCGAGACATCAGCAATCAATCTAAACAATTCGAATATACTCGATCTTCACTTATCGATATCCAAGCCTTAAGTTTCTTTATAACGTCGTGTTATTACTTGGAATGATCTTCAGATCCATGTTCGATCCTAGACTTTCCAGTAATAGGCGTATTAAAATAACAGTTGTGGACCACAGAGTTTCTCAGTTCAAATCTCCTTTCCAAATATTGTCGCTTTACTTCGAATTAAGGTTGGATTCAATCCCCAAAAATCCGCTATCATTTAACCCCTTCTTCATTGATTCATCGTTATCCCGAAACTACCAAATTTTATTTGGATTTGAATTTCCATTCCTAACGATTTAATTTATATTTTCAAATATAAGTTTATAAAATTTAATCGACTTATATTTGATATTGATTCATGACTCAGGCAAATACTATCAGAATTAAAATATGGATATGTTTTGATATTTCTAATCATATTCGTCTGCTCCTGTAAATCCATATCGAATATCAGACGACAAATTCTATCAAAACTCAATCCCTTTCAATTCAAATCTTATTTCAATTCCATATCATATACTTAAATCCTTCTGAACAATTCCTTTCCGTAATGACTCATGTTTGAAATCTTTAAATTCAAATCATTTTAAATCCTAAGTTTCCACTTCAAATCAAATAATAGAGAGAAAAATATTATTATTATTTAATATTCAAAATTCTTATGAAATCGAATATTCGTATAAAATCCATTTATTTCAATTCGCCTGATTCTTCATAACATATTTCATTAAATACAAATGATTATTCCAAACTTGTTCAATCCATATTTTAAACATAAGCATTTGAAAATAATTCTTTTCTTTTTAAATTCATCATATCACATTGAATTGAACATTAAATGGTAATATTCTAATCTCGTTCAAACCTTTTCAAAACAAATAAAGTTGTCATAACAAATTTCACACTTTTAATTCAAAACAATGGTATTCATCAAAACTTGATTAATCATTTACAATCGACTATTAAAGCTGTGTATCCAAATCAACGTTGAATATCATTTCCCTATCAATTATTTAAATAACAAATGAACGGTCTAAATTTTTGTTCAAAACCATTCCATCCCATTCGAATAGATTTACCAAATAGTTTTAAATTCAGATTTAAAACTAATTCACAATCTTATTTTTTAATAAATAAATTTCATTTACATGGAAGGAGAATGTTAATCGATTGCCCGTATCATTACACAGCTACGGTGTATGGGTGAATTCATGAAATCAAAACAAATCAAATTATGCAACAAAACAAACAAGCAGAATATCATCCATCACAACCACAACAATAATCAACCAACTGTGCGCAGAGCGTTACAGTTATTAACGCTCAGTATTAATGGTGTTTATAACTACATGAACATTCATCGAACAACCAATACAATCATTTATAACAATTCATGATCAATTTGCTAACCGTAATAACTAATCTAAATAAATTTAAATTTGAATTCTCACCAACATTGGTCTCCGATCTTTATATAGACTACGTCATTTCGAGTTCAACGATCCTCATGGCGTTTAATTCCGATCTTGCACGCGACAATATTATGTTTTATTTATTAGCGTTATATAACTAAGAACATTAAATGCAAATTATTTAATTAAAAATCGATTACCATCATCCAACCGCAACTAGTCAAACTTCTCTCGTCAACCCACACGATAAATCTGCCTCATTCCTACTACGACCATACGAACTGTGCATCCCTTTAATTGTCTCCTGCAACATTACTAAGATTGCTTGCAACATACACAACCACAACTCCATGCAATCATTTTCCACTTTTCCAAACCAAAATCCTGCTCTGTAACAACTATTTCAAACATCTTCTCATTTACAAATTTTTCCCTACATTCAGCACCCTCACAATCTTCAGCAAATCTTCCACCTAGTGGCACAATCTACGGTTAATACGACTCCATATACAGCTCATACCCAAGTATATCATTGAGAACTCCAAATGCTACCTTTTGCTTGCAGGTGTCTATTTTTGCTCGTACTGGCAATTCAAATCACACCCACTATCTTCCTCTCTTTTTCATGCATGTGTGCCGAAGCATGCCCATCACTTACATGCATTCACTTCCATAAACACACACACATGGGACTTAACCATAACACCTCACATGCATGGACATCTTCCAAAATAAATACTGGTGTAAGTGTATTTGCACATAAGTGAGACCACAGGCGCAAAGTAAATGAAGGCTGAGAATGAAAAAAACAAATGGAGTAAATAAAAGATGAAGGCTACAGATGACTATATTTCTTGCGTGGTTCAAAAAGGGGTTGCGACTGTTAACCCAAAAGAGTGTGGGAAAGAGGCTACTGTTTTTTTTTAGAGGAGGCCGACAGCTCTCAAGGGAGAAAAATGGTGAGGGGACTTATAGTGGTTCACTGGACGGAGGTGCAGAGGGTTAGGTTTGGAGGATGAGGTTGAGGCGTGGTATTCGGGGAAAGAAAATTGGCAAGAGGTTTTGATGTGGGGTCTCAAATGGTTTGTGGCTGTTATAAGAAGAAAGAGAGAGGAGGGACTGGTCACAGCTGAGGACGGCGCAGAGGGATTGGTGATAGCGTTGAAGGAGGACTGGCATGTGGAGCAGTATGGTGACTGATTACAAGGGGAAAAGAAACTGTTAAAGGGGAGGGAACAGTGATGGTTTAACAGAAGAAGAGGGAAGCGAAGGTGGAGAGACTGCTGGACTGGGTGCTGCTGGTCCGATGAGGTGGGTGGCGTGACGGAGTGTGTGGTGGAAGCTAATGAAGGAAAAGTTGCAGGCGAGGGAAGAGGAGGTGTTAAAGGGGAGAAATGTTTTTGGTCCGAGGCGAGAAAATGGGAGACCGTTGGTAAAGGGCGAGCAGGTGAGCGGTGCGAGGGTGGTAAATGGAGTGGTGAAGTTTGCTTTGAGATGAGCCGATGGGTTTTAATTTTAGAGGAGAAGGTAGGGGTGAGCAATATTCGGTTCAAACCGAATTAACCGACCAAACCGGTTCACTTCGGTCGGTTCGGTTCGGTTTTAAAACTAAATCGGTTTGAATTCGGTTTGTAAAATAAATTTATTTGGTTATCGGTTTAACCAAATTAACCGAACTTTTAATTCATTACCTATTTTTGTGATATTGTAGTACTTCAAATAATTAGTTTAGTCATATAATACAAAGGCATTTGTTGAAAGTAAATCAAATCTTATTTTAAACATAAAATTCACTATATAAAATTTCTCTAAACATGAATTTGTGTTTTACTTTGAGTGAACCCATCATTTGAATAATAATAAATCCTTCAAGTTCGGTTAAATTGGTTTTCGGCCGAATTAACCGAAATTAATTTGGTTCGGTTTGGAAAGTTTTCGGTTCCAATTCGGTTTGAGATTTTTTACGTCCAAACCAACCGAACCGACCGAACGCTCACCCCTAGGAGAAGGAACAGTAGTTTTCTCAATTTATAAAAGTGGAGATAGAAAACATTACATGTGGTACCAAATTCAGGAGAACGTCGACAGCTTTTGTTTCAAAGGTGGAATGAATTGTTCTATACTCAAATTGGATACAAAGAATTAACTCCTTCAAAGGTGTGTACTTAATAAATAAGTTTCCCTTATTAGCAAATTTGAACGTGTATTCTTGTATTTGTTATTCGATTTTTCACTTCTTACCATGTTGGCGACGATCTGAATATCATTTTTCATAGAATGCATATGCACCTTACACTTCTCCTAAGTGGTATAAGTATTTATGTGTAGACGGACATTGTTTTAAACCAAATAAATCTAATCATATTTAAAATAATATTATTGTCTTTAAATTTTCATTCGACCAAAACAAAATTTTAAAATTTAAACACATAGCAAACTTTATAAAATTAATATACATAACATTTTTGAATCTCAATATAAAAATAGACCTGTAAAATCTTTATATATTACATAACATAACTCCTTCTAAATAATTCTAATTAGTTTAATCAAATTTTGTATTTAAATATGGTCTTAAAATAGGTTAAAGATTAAAATAAAAACATACCGTTAATCTATTATCACTATTCAAACCTACTTATAAAAGATTATTAAATCAAAATTTTATATTTAAACTTATTAAATCCAATATATATACTCAAATGTCCAAATAAATTTCATAAATTAAACGTAAAATCTTGGTTCGTTAAAATCCCCCCTTAAAGCTTTTCGTCCTCGAAAAGGGATATCATTAATTTTAAACTTCTATATAAACTATAAATCGAACTTTTCTATATTTTGGAATAAGTTCCATAAATATTCAAAACAACAAACTTAAATTAAAAGGTGGAACACATATATCATAGTCAATCCAAAATATCATTTCATACAAATCATTCAAGCCAGCATACAAAATGTAACTATCCCTACCTGAGCACGTACTACATACTTGGGGTACTCCAAAATACAGTCACCAAAAGTGTACCTAACTATCTGGTACTAGTCCCTCAAAAACCATTCTAGTCCAAAACATCTTAGTGCATCTAGGCACCTAATACAACATATATACACTATGTACAAGGTTCAAACTCATCCCACACTACTCATCTGATGTGTCTGATCCATCGTCGGATGGACCGGACAAACTAATCTCCTCGGGCTCCTATTCAATGAACCACGCCTTGTCATCAGCCCAAAAAACCATCATCATCAACAATCTCTCCATCGTCCTCATGTCCTATAATGAATCAACCTCATCTACTATGAATCCATCATGCTCATTGCCCATAAATCCGTCTTCATCCGCCTCATCCAAGGGATGTTCTACATCCTCCATCTCCTAATCAAACTCATCATCTTTCACCTTTGGAAGTGGGTCATCCTCGAATATAGGCTGCTCAATCTCACCATCATCTGCTACAACATCATCATCATCCGCTACTACATCATCATCGTCTACTACGACATCATCATAATTCAGGGGTTGCTCCATAACATCGTCAAATCCATCGTCTCCCACCTCTAGAAGTGGGTTATCCTCAGTTACAACTGCCGGCTGCCCTAGCTCATGTAACAACACATCTAACTTCTTAACTAATGCAGGATCTATCATCCATCCAATGACCTCTGGTCCGACCTGCGCAAGTGCGGGGTCTCCCAACAACCGCTGATCCCTCTCATCAAGGATCTGCTGCCATATAGCCACTAATGTATGCTCATACAAATCAGGGGAAATCTCAATCCCGAAATATGCGGCTGCCTCATCCCCCGTCAGTCCTGGTACATACTCATACATCATCTCCTTATCATCCTGCTGTGGAGCTGGGTCTGCACCTATCATATCAGGATAATGGTCTGATCTGACATCCATATCACTATCGGTGTATATTGTCTGATCCTCCGTAGGCGTGGGATCTGAGGATATCTCGATGATCTCATGCTTACTGGTGTCATACCACTAAATTCAAATCATTTTCGAACATTCAAGAAATGGGATTTCGAACAACTACACAGAAGAGAATATTTTTTAAGAGATACAAAGAAGATTTCACTTTCGAATTTACTTTCAAAGTTGTCTGCACAAATACAAGATTTCATTCATTAAGATTTCAAATATTTAAATCTTATCTGAAAACAAACATTATTCAAATAGTCAAAAAAAAAATTTGTACAGTTTATTCGAAATAATTTCACGCTTTCACTGCGCTACTCTGATCTGTAAATTCATATATCAAACAAATTTTCCAAATATGAATTATAAATATTAGATATTGTTTTCAAAGATTTGGGATCAAAATTCTCAAATAACCATTTCATCTCCAAAATCCACCTTATCCCAAAATTTTGTCAAAGCAAGGCAAAAGGAAGGTTCGGAGATAAGGATCTGACAGTTCAAAGGAATTCAAGCACGAACGGTTCAAATTGGTAAGCGAAAGATAACAATCGGTCGAGGCTAAACAAACACAACAAGCAAAGCGACAAAATTATATTTTCAAACACTCATTCAAGTTCAACTTTATTTAAATTCCGTTTATCTATTCAAGTTCGCATTACCCTATCGAACATTTTATTAAAATTTATCAAAACATTTTCAAGCACTTAACTAAACAGTTTCAAGTATTTATCGACGTTTAAATCGGAACCATAGAGTCATCCCACTTTCGAAACTCGAAAATAAATTTCTGATGATGATCAATCAATCATCAGAATCATCCTCAGTGACTAGAGTGTGGTTCTATATATATCAAGTATATATTAGACTTCGTATATACGTTAGCTAGACGTAATATCCAAAATCCGTACATACTTGATAGCCCAACACCGACGTCAATAAATACTCAAACACTTACCGTAAATTATATTTTCAAATTAATAATTGTTTCCAAAATGAATTTATTCAGCTTCGAAATAATTTATGTTTTTAAAACACGCTCTCTCAACATAATACTCCAGAATCTCATTCTAGGGCATTTCTAACCCTATCTCTAATGAGATATTATAACTCTGATGAGTCCTATCTTTTGTTCAAATATGTCGAACCCCATAGCTCGGTATAACCAAAGCTCTGATACCAATTGTAATGACCTGTCTTTTTTCCTGATTTTTGCCGATAATTGAACCAACTAAAACCGTTAACAAAGATGAATTGTTATGGGTACATACATATATTGAACAAAATAACAGAACATTTTATTGTACAATACAATATTACATCAGAGTTTTATAGAATATCAGAGTACAACACATACAGCGAAAGATAAGAAATTACTCTCAACAGAAGAAACAGTACGATGTAGGGGAAGCTCCAAATCTTAGCTTGAACTCAAATCTCAGAAGCGCTACAAGTCCAGCTCTAACGATCTATAACTGTAAACTAAACTCTAACTGCCCGAGTAAAAATTAGTGGGCACCCAGAGTTTAGGAAGGAACACAAACTCCAGGTCAGCCATGGGACTGGTGTGAGAACATAAAACAGTTGTTTATAGAATTTATTTTAAAGTTGGAAAATTCGTCGGACCATGCCGCTAATGCGAAACGGGTTTCTCCATGTGAATTCCCGTGCATATAAATTCGCAATGACTTAGAGAAAATGAAGCTATTATAAGCTCGTCCTACATCACAAAATGCAAGCGCACACCAGATGGGCGAGTTTTATCTTATGATAACCAAACATCCTTTCATATGTAAAATCCTCTTTCAATACTTAATCTATAGTGTGGAGAACAATTTTGCAAATAAATGTATTAATCCTAGACGGCATAATACCCATAATATTATGTCGCCATATATATACAAATCAAAACTGTATGGCTCGTATTGGAGATTGGGTTTCCAACTTGATGATTCCTGGCACGAAAAATCAATCAGGGATACAAAGCGAAGTGTCTCACGGCTTTTTCGTGCATCACGGACACCAACTACAAATCGCAGGGCAGATCAACAGTTTTCAACCAGACACGGCTCCCCGAACATACCCAATTTCCCCAAATTCATAAGTGGTTTCCCCCTGCTGCACAGGTTCATCATAAATTCATATATAAGCATACAACCTAACCGCTAGTTTCCCATCAATTCGGGGTGTGAGGTTTGTCGATGTCACGTTATACACAAAGCATCGCTTCAATAAGCCGTGCTTTGATCATTACTAGCTCATTTTATAACTCGAGTATGCCACGTTGACAATTCATGACATATCACTAATTTTGATCAATGCATACCCTCTAAGTTCATATGACTTAGAGCCAAGGATAATATTTTGCCACAAATCCAATACATATTAACGGAAATCAGTGCTATGCGGTCAATTTCAATGTCAGACACACAATCCATACAAGTCCGTCCTGGATATGAACGGAACAACAACCCGAAAATATTCAAATATATTCAGTTCTCATGACACTTATAACCTCATATCGGGTGTACGTCCCGACCCGAGACATCAACAATCAATCTAAACAATTCGAATATACTCGGTCTTCACTTATCGATATCCAAGCCTTAAGTTTCTTTATAATGTCGTATTATTACTTGGAATGATTTTCGGATCCATATCCGATCCTGGACTTTCCAGTAATAAGCGTATTAAAATAATAGTTGTGGACCACACGAGTTTCTCAATTCAAATCTCCATTCCAAATATTGTCGCTTTACTTTGAATTAAGGTTGGATTCAATTCCCAAAAATCTGTTATCATTTAACCCCTTCTTCATTGATTCATCGTTATCCCGAAAGTACCAAATCTTTATTTGGATTTGAATTTCCTTTCCTAACGATTTAAATTATATTTTCAAATGTAAGTTTATATAATTTAATTGACTTATATTTGATATTGATTCACGACTCAGGCAAATACTATCAGAAATAGGATATGGATATGTTTTGATATTTCTGATCGTATTCGTCTGCACCTGTAGATCTATATCGAATATCAGACGACAAACTCTATCAAAATTCATTCCCTTTCAATTCAAATCTTATTTCAATTCCATATCATATACTTAAATCCTTCTAAATGAATCCTTTTTGTAATGATTCATGTTTGAAATCTTTAAATTCAAATCATTTTAAATTCGATGTTTCCACTTCAAATCAAATAATAGAGAGAAAAATAATATTATTATTTAATTTAAAACACGTTCGATTTCTATTCAAAATTCTTCTGAAATCGAATATTCATATAAAATCCATTTATTCCAATTCGTCGGATTCTTCATAACATATTTCATTAAATACTAATGATAATTCCAAACTTGTTCAATCCATATTTTCAACATAAGCATTTCAAAATATTTCTTTTCTTTTTAAATTCTTCATACCACATTAAATTGAACATTAAATGGTAATATTCTAATCTCGTTCAAACCTTTTCAAAACAACGAAAGTTGTCATAACAAATTTCACACTTTTAATTTAAAACAATGGTATTCATCAAAACTTCATTAATCATTTACAATCAACCGTTAAAGCTGCGTATCCAAATCAACGTTGAATATCATTTCCCTATCAATTATTTAAATAACAAATGAACGGTCTAAATTTTTGTTCAAAACCATTTCGTCCCATTCGAATAGATTTACCAAATAGTTTTAAATTCAGATTTAAAACTAATTCATAAAATTATTTTTTAATAAATAAATTTCTTTTACATGGAAGGAGAATGTGAATTGATTACCTGTATCACTACACAGCTATGATGTATGTGTGAATCCATGAAATCGTAACAAATCAAATGATGCAACCAAACAAACAAGCAGAATATAATCCATCACAACCACAGCAATACTCAACTAACTGTGCGCAGAGCGTTACAGTTATTAATACTCAGTGTTAACGGTGTTTATAACTACATGAACATTCATTGAACAACCAATACAATCATTTATAACAATTCATGATCAATTTGCTAACCGTAATAACTAATTTAAGTAAATTTAAATTAGAATTCTCAGCAACATTGGTCTCCGATCTTTATATAGACTACGTCATTTCGAGTTCAACGATGCCCATGGCGTTTAATTCCGATCTTGCACGAGACAAAATTATGTTTTATTTATTAGCGTTATATAACTAAGAACATTAAATGCAAATTATTTAATTAAAAATCGATTACCATCTTCCGATAGCAACTAGTCAAACTTCTCTTGTCAACCCACACGATAAATCTGCCTCATTCCTACGACGAACATACGAACTGCGCATCCCTTCAATTGTCTCCTGTAACATTACTAAGATTGCTTGCAACATACACAACCACAACTCAATGCAATCATTTTCTACTTTTCCAAACCAAAAGCCTGCTCTTTGACCACTATTTCAAACATGGCAAATTCTATTCAGACCCGAAAAATAACTGAGTAGCCCCCCTTTTTTAGTTTAAAATTTCGTTGGACAGAAATACCCTTCGCTGAATATATTTTTTTTACACGTTTTCGTCGACCACGCAGTGCGGGTGTGGGGATTGTGGTCCAACCACGCAGTTGGCCTACGAGGTTGGTAGCATTACCTCGTAGGGCCCCTACGAGGTTAGTAGCATTACCTCGTAGAGACTCTACGAGATAATATACATAACCTAGTAGTGACTCTACGAGGTAAAGAGTATTTTAGTCATGTGAAAGTTTTTTTAAAAAAGTGGGCTACTCAGCTATTTTTTGGGTCTGAATAGAATTTGCCTTCAAACATATTCTCATTTACAAATTTTTCCCTACATTCAGCACCCTCACAATCTCCACCAACCTCACAATCTTCACCAAATCATCCACCTAGTGGCACAATCTACAGTCAATACTACTCCTTATTCAGCTCATACCCAAGTATACCAGTGAGAACTCCAAATGCTGCCTTTTCCTTGCAGGTGTCTATTTTTGCTCATACTGGCAATTCAAGTTCACACCCACTATCTTCCTTTCTTTTTCACGCATGTGTGTCAAAGCATGCCCATCACTTACATGCATTCACTTCCATAAACACACACACGGGACTTAACCATAACACCTCACATGCGTGGACATTTTCCAAAATAAATACTGGTGTAAGTGTATTTGCACATAAGTGAGACCACATGAGCAAAGTAAACGAAGGTGGAGAATGAAAAAAACAAATGGAGTAAATAAAAGATGAAGGCTACAAATGACTATATATCTTGCGTGGTTCAAAAAGGTGTTGCGACTGTTAACCAAAAAGAGTGAGGGAAAGAGGCTACTGTTTTTTTTTAGAGGAGTCCGACAGCTCTCAGGGGAGAAAAGTGGTGAGCGGACTTATAGTGGTTCATTGGATAGAGGTGCGGAGGGTTTGGTTTGGAGGCTGAGGTTGAGAAGAGAGAGAGGAGGGACTGGTCACAGCTGAGGACGACGCAGAGGGATTGGTGCTAGCGTTGAAGGAGGACTTGCATGTGGAGCAGTATGATGACTGATTACAAGGGGAAAAGAAAACTGTTAAAGGGGAGGGAACAGTGATGCTTTAACGGAAGAAGAGGGAAGCGAAGGCGGATAGACTGCTGGACTGGGTGCTGCTGGTCCGATGAGGTGGGTGGTGCGTTGGAGTGAGCGGTGGAAGCTAATGAAGGAAAAGTTGCAGGCGAGGGAAGAGGAGGTGTTAAAGGGGAGAAATGCTTTTGGTCTGAGGCGAGAAAATGGGAGGTCGCTGGTGAAGGGCGAGCAGGGGAGCGGTACGAGGGTAGTAAATGGAGCGGTGAAGTTTGCTTTGAGATGAGCCGATGGTTTTTAATTTTAGAGGAGAGGGAACAGCAGTTTTCTCAATTTCTAAAAGTGGAGATAGAAAACATTACACGTGGTACCAAATTCAGCAGGACGTCGACATCTGTTGCTTCAAAGGTGGGATGAATGGTTCTATACCCAAATTGGATACAAAAAAATTGAACCCTTCAAAGGTGTACTTAATAAACAAGTGCCCCTTATTAGCAAATTTGAACGTGTATTCTTGTATTTGTTATTCGATTTTTCACTTCTTACCATGTTGGCGACGATCGGAATATCATTTTTCATAGAACGCATATGCACCTTACACTTCTCCTAAGTGGTATAAGAATTTATGTGTAGACGGACATTGTTTTAAACCAAATAAATCTTACCATATTTAGAATAATATTATTGTCTTAAAATTTTCATTCGACGAAAACAAAATTTTAAAATTTAAACACATAACAAACTTTATAAAATTTGTATACATAACATTTTTGAATTTCAATATAAAAATAGATTTGTAAAATCTTTATATATTACATAACATAACTCCTTCAAAATTATTCTAATTTATTTAATCAAATTTTATATTTAAATATGGTCTTAAAATAGGTTAAAGATTAAAATAATAACATACCGTTAATCTATTCTCACTATTCAAACCTACTTATAAAAGATTGTTAAATCAAAATTTTATATTTAAATTTATTAAATCCAATATATATACTCAAAGGTCCAAATAAATTTCATATATTAAACGTAAAATCTTGGTTCGTTACAGTATGATAAGTTATGGGCTGTTAATACATAATTTGTTTTGGATGCTTGACTATCACTTGTATGAATTGGTTGTGTAGATTAGATTGACTTCTGATTTATGTGTGAAGTGTCTTGTTTACTGATTTCCCAATCTGGGGTAAAAAATTCAATATGTATTACTTAATAAGTTATTAAAAAGACATGATTATCAAGTACATGTACAAATGGGGCAAACACAGTTTAAATTGAATAATGTTTACCTTTGTTAATGTATTCTTTGTATCATGTTTGACTGAATGGACTACTCTCATGAATATGAATTATATGGGGATATGAGGGCAGGATTAGATGAATGTTTGCATTATTTACACACTTATCAACTAATGTAAACATTAGTGAAAGTTTCGACCTGAGCAGGAATATGTGTTTGTATATATATTTATATATATGTATATATATACATATATATATATATATATATACATATATATATATATATATGTATATATACGCGCAAAAATGTGTGTATATATATATATGTATCAGTAATAATTCGGCAGATTGTTATGATATCATGTGAAATATATGTACATGTGCACTGAAAAGTGTGTATATATGTATATACTAACAATAATCCGCTAGATCATTCTATAACAAAATGGATTTCTACGCTGATTGAAACAGGTATATATATGTGTATATATATATTTATATATATATATATATATTTGTCAAGGTCAATTTAGAAGTGATATTTTCTATTCTTTAGAAACTGATTAACTGGGATGTACCTAGTTTGTTGAACAATTTTAATTTAGTACTATATAACTTGTGTGAAATTGTGGAACACTGAACATAGATATATAAAGTTTTACACAACTTAAGTTTATACCAGTGTTTATGCATGTTATACATGATTTAAATAAATATACTCATACCAGACGTTTCAAGTCTGACCCTGTTGATTGCCCACGCAATCTTCTGGGGTGTCTCATTCAAACGAGGCAACCTGGAATGTTTTTTTTATAGGTGTAGATGTATTTTTCAGCTACTATTTGGACTAAAGACTGGATTGTAGCTGGGAGTCATTAAACTGTTATAGCTATAGTTTTGTTTGCATTCAGGTTTAGTAAACAGTGTAGTATATATTTGAAGACTGTTTTTATATGATATGTTAACTGTATAATATGATTGTTGTAAACTGAGTAGATTGCATTCTTCCTAGTTGCAGCAGTAGATGACCCATGATTTTTTTGTCAATTTGTAAACTACCCTGTAAATTCTGTAAGATTATAAACCGGTTTAAATGTTTATATAGTTCATTTTGTAAACTAAATTGAAGGGGAAAATGCATTTATGCTTAAAGAATGGAATGCGTATGAGTTCTACATAGTGTATACTGGTTCAGATGTATATATAGATAATATAAACTGATTTGAAGGTTAAAAATTTGTATTCTTTGTATACGGTCGACAGCTAAGGTGTATTACATGTTGATCTAAGTTTATGAGCATTTTGGGCTGATGGAGAAGTTCTATTTTATAAATAATACACAGATATGGATCTCAAAAATCAGTCGATACAATGAGCGAACTATTTTGATTAAAAAGTTTTAAAATGTTTTATTATCTTTGAAATTGCTGGAGTGGGTATGGAAAATGAATTCAGTGTGTGTGCATGCCATTTTGATATATAGAGGACTTTGTACTGAATTAGTATGTGCATTCGAACTAAGGATACCTATAGTCTGAAACTCTTCAATGTTTGGATTTCTAGTATGTGGAGGAAGTGTATTTTCACAAGGGGTATAATCATATTGTCAAAGTGCAAGTTGGGAAATCTGTAGTTTTTGAATGTTATAAACAAGAAACTATTTGCATTATTAACAAAATTGATAAGCGAGTTTAGGCAAGAACTTGTTTAGATCTTTATTGGATATAAGAAGTACATCCATACGAATTCCTTGCCCTAGTAAAGATGTTAGAATAACAGATAAACTGGTAGTAAATGTTTGATGACAAATAATATACACATTTGCAAATATTCACAAGTATAATTTGTGTGAATGTGTACCGGTTCATTTTAATCTGCAAAGTTATGTGATACTGTATATTGTTAGAAACAAATCATATCAACTTCATTTAAGCTGTATGCTGATTAATTATTTTAATTAATCTAATATCCTTTGCTGTTTAATTAACTCTGGTATAAGTAAAGGAGGCTCGTATATCTTTATATATACGAGTTGGAAATGGATATATACTGACATTTTTATATTAGTCAAAAGTGATCCTGGTTGTAAGCATCTTAAATAGAGAAGTGGCCCTTTGGTTTATTTAAATAATAGATAAAAATGATTTTAAATTTAGTGAAAAATCAGTGGGTCCTCTCAGTTGGTATCAGAGCTGTGGTTATAAAATACACAGATCTAGTAAATAAATTTTTTATGATTGTAAATAGATCATATTGATTTAAAATTGTTTGAACATTGAGTGATTGGTTAATTTCACTTATTTGCTCAAGTGAAACAACAAATTTTAATAGACTGCATTGATTTTATTATAACTACCTATAATATTTGTTGTAACCAAAGAACTGAATATTGCTATTTAGGCATTTGCATGCTATGATTCATAAAATACATGAGATTAAAATGTGAAATTAGTGATGTAACTGGGATAACAGTCTCAAGTTATGGATAAAAACAGTTTTAAACCTGTTGTAAGTTTATTTGCCTATTTGCTTTTATTTGATTTTAATGCATGAATTGTTTGATTTGCTAATTTTTTTGATTTACTAATTTGTAATTAGCTGTGATGTTTAAAATTAGATACTTTAATGACTTAAATGCAAGTGGTTATGAATGTAGTAGTATAACCATCTCTCAAAATTATACTAAAATGTGCATAGGAGGATTATCACTTGAAATTCAATTGTGAATCATTTTAATTTAGATTCAGCATAACTAGTGAAAAGGGAAAAATTGCATAGAAAATTCAAAATGAATTAGAACTGCAGTAATTATTTTACTGTTATGTTTTTAAGTTGAATCTTATTTTGTGATATAATGAATATGCATAGGTGTGGCACCCTTCGGATAAGTATATGCATTTGATTTCATGAAATTGATAACAATAATGTGGTCTAAAATATTGGGTACAAGGCAGTAGTATAAGATTATACTGCTTATGTCTTGTATACAATAGAAATATTTTCCTTATATAAATTGTGATTTAGCTAGGCTTATTAAATAATTAAGCACTAGTTAAAGCATGGTGGTAAGAAATGAAGGCTTTAGGGTGTGCCAATTTAAACACTCATGGCCACATTGAGTTAGCAACGTGAAAGTGGTAAAACATATCTTGTAAGATGTACCCATGTTAACACTGTGAATTGCATAACTGAACAGAAAATCTGACTATTATTTATGCTAAGTTCATGATATAAAATACACATGTTCTATGATATAAAAATCTGTGGAATGATTATAATAGAAATGTGCTTGTAAAGGTGATGGATGTTTGACTATCTTGATTTGAGGAATGTATGCATGAATGTGTTGTGTGTGTAATGACCCGCATTGTCAGGGATATTATAATTTATTTATTTAATTATATATATCGTGATGTAGTGAATTAAATAGAGGTTTAATTAAATAATATGGAATATTTAATTAAATTAAATAATTAAATAATATATTTAATTCAGAAATAATCAAAAATATTGGAAATCACAATATTCTGTGAACGGGGTCGTCCCTTAGATTTAATTCAGCTTAGAGTTGAATTATATTGACGAATATATTCAATCGACGACAGTTTGAACGTATAATTATATTATTATTAAAATCGAGCTTGAAATGGCGCTGCAGTTCGCGATTTGGCGATTTGAACTTCAACTGAATGTACAGGATTGGTTTTAAGCCGGATTTCTGTGAAACAAGAAACGTGTGGAGCTGGTGGAGTATATCTTTCTAGTGGAAGAGAAAATTCAGGATTTCATCGTGTATATTTTGTTTTACGTCCAAATCAAATTTCAGAAAAGTCGCTGTGGAATTCCTTTATAATTTATAAAGGAATTAATTATATTTTAAAAAGGAATTTCAATATAAATCGAAGATCAATTAAATCGGGATTTGAAATATCAAGCTGGAAATTCATATAGGAATATTCTAGAGCTGTATGGTATTTTACTGTGAATATAGACGATAATATTTAATTTTTAAATATTAAATTTAATTATATTTAAATATATTTATATATTTAAATGGGTCATCCAAAGCTTTAAAAATAGCCACTTTTGCAAACGAAGTCGGAATTTGAAGAAACTAATTTTGTTGGATCCGCAACATCAAATAATTGCTAGATTCTAAGTTCCGTGATTTTTAGAGTCAGTGTGTGGTCGTACGGATTTTTAGAGTGAAAAACAGTCGATATTTCGATAGTTAAAAATACGCTGTGTGAGCAAACGAAGTCGGAATTCGACGAAACCAGTTTCGTTGGGACCGTAATGTCGAACTCTAGCTTCATGTCAATTTTCATGATTTTTAGGTATTGTATATGTTCGTAGGGATTTTTAGAGTGCATAACGAATATAAATGAATATAAAAAAGAAAATATCTAAAGCCAAAATATCTCAAAATATCTTCCTATAAATACTCTTCCACTCCTCTAAACCTAATCCCATTTCTTTCTAAGGTCAACAGAGGAATGCGCCGCTCTTTTTCTTCATCTCAGGAAAATCGCAAGTTCGTAAAATCAAAAATAAATCAAATATATTTCTATAAATCCTAAGATCAGTTCCTATGAAGTCATACGCTCCTCCTTTCCACGCTGAGATGCATCAATTTGGGTTCAGGACATTTTTGGTTCGCTGCGTGTAGAACAACAGCAGCCTAGGGCTTTGATTTTCTTGGAAATGGGAGCATCGATCTTCGAAAAGGAGTATGGATTTAATTAGCTTTCAAATGGTAGTTCTGTTCATCTGAAATCGTTTTCAAAGGGTTCGATACCCAGTTTTGTGTTCGATGTCATCTCGGTTTTTACTGCAGCTTCTAGGGCTTCGGATTTCAAGTGGTTGAAGAAATTGTTGATGATTTGGTGACTAGATATGAGGTTCTTGTTGGAAATCGCATCTAATAGATTTTCTAGGAATTTATGGGATTTATTAGTGTCGATGGAAATACACTGGCGAACGAGATTCTGCCATCGATGAGGGTCCAGGGCGAAAACCGAATGTGATGATTGGGGTATGAGTTGATGGAGTTTTTGTAGGAGATTGAGATGGTGATGTTGGTTTGGATTTCGGTTGATCAGAGAAGTTGCGGAGGTGGGTGGAAGTGTTGGAAATGGTGCGGTTGGGTGTCTGAGAACCACGATAATCTATTGAGGAAGAAGGAGTTTGGGAAATGGGCTTTCACATAAGCAGATGGGCCGAAGAGGGAAAAAGAATTTCGAACGGTCAGATCCGTTAGGATCGTATGGACGGGAGCAACACAATGAGACTGACCGGGAGTGAATCCGAGCTCATTACAATTTATGGCGAAATAAATTGCCCGTCGCAGCCAAATAACGCAAACCGTTATTTAACGATTAACGCGCCAATGTGAGTAAAACTCACCAACTCTGTACAGTTCTATTTTTACAACATATTCTTAGAACTGTTAAATATTGTATGTTTGATTGTGTGTTGACTGTTTGATTGAACTGCTAGTCAGTTAGTGAAAATTATATATATATATATACGTAATTATATATATATATATAAACCGTTAAATATTTACATGTTGATTCTGCTATCAGAATAATTTATATTGAACTGAAAGTGATGATAATCATATTGTGTAACATCTGTGGATGCAGGGAGACAGGTTGGAGGAATCCGACTGGATTCCTGAACAGTTATTTTATTGTTTTTCATATATTGTTATATGATGTGATATAAAATCTATGGGCGATTATATGTACTTGGACGATACGGAACATCGTGATTTGATATGATTGAATACCATAACATTCCGAAATGTTGATAAGGGGATTTTCAAAGTGATATTGAAAATAGAATATTTATAAAATGGGATATTTATAAATAAGAGATATTTATAAAGTGGAATATTTATAAATAAGAAATGTTTATAAATTGGAATATTTATAAATAGGAGATATTCAAAAAGGAAATAATTTCAAACCATTTTCTTTTTGAATGGAAAGGCCTGTGTGGCGGGTTGGGGATTTTCCCGATGCTCCCGTTACAAAGGAGGTTATAGCGAATTTTTCAGAGAATTTAAGGAGTTAGAATATTTCAAGAATAAATTTGAAAAAGGGAATATTTGTAAACCACTTACAAATAGAATGAAAAAGGGAAAAACGTTATAAAGCAGAAACCGTTATAAAGAGGAAAACGTTATAAAAAGGATATCATTTTAAAAGTGTAGAACCGTTATTTAAAAGTAAATCTTTTCAAATGAATAAAACGTTGTTAAAAAGGAAATCTTTATAAAGTGAATAAAGTAAATCGAATATGGTATTCGAAGGGAGTAAATTGAATATTGTAACACCCCACCTCCGCTAGGGTCACTCACAAAGGGAATGCACTAGGTTTGGTGAAGCATTATCGAGGTAAACATGCACAGAAATATTACAAGACAGAACATATACAAAACAGCGGAAGTAAAACAAATTTCATTACCTTATAAAATAAGGTCTAAAGCCTTTTACATCAGAATACATCAAAACCTGTCTTGCAATAGTAAAGAAGCATATAACCTTTTCATAACTTATTCCCCAAAATAAAGCGGTGAAGCAACCATAGCCAAGAGAAGACCAAGCTATACATGATGACCTTCAAGCATAAGAGGTCCGAACTAAACAACATCATTTCCTCCCTGAAAACCTAGGGGGAGGGGAACGGAAGACAAAGAGGCAAAACAAAACAGGGTCAGTCATAAAGACTGGTAAGTCCTATCTACTTCCAGTATAAAAACAGGTAAAGGTAACATGACATGCATAAACTGAAAGTAAACATAAGAATGACGACAAGATAGATAAGCTAAACCAAGATAACTGGATGAACTACTGTAGCAAGATAAACTAAGGTATCATGATAAACTACGGTGTCAAGATAAATCAAGGTATCACATCGTCAGGTTTCTATCAAGTATACAATCCCAAGGTATCTATCATGTATAACATCCCACGGTATTTATCATGTATATTTGCTCTGCACCTCTCGTACTAGTATCCCAACCCGCGTCATGTGTTAACTATGAATGTCCCTTGCCCAATGTCATGTAATGGTCCATGTCAACCTAATATATAACATATGTAGGTTTTTCCCAACTCGTGTGTTCCTTTCCATGTATAAGTTCAGTCCTTTGCTGTAGGCCGTACGGGCTTTCCCATGTAAATCTATACCACCTCAACGTAGTACCATTTTATCCTTGAAGTTGTTTTGGACTGCTACCCTTGATCTGGTTATGTTTTCTTACCATGAACTATCGCGTGTTCACTTATGATTTATGCCACCTAGGACCACTAGGGATTATGCTACCTAATGAACGTTTCCGTGTCTCGGTTTGGGTTCAAGCCACTTAGGGCCTCTAGGGATTATGCCACCCGTCAACAACGCCCTTTTATCCCACGTATGTATCGTGAATCGTTTTCCATGTCTAGATGCACAAGTATCTCAATGTGCTATCTGAGTTCCATGCCAGGGCAAATCAAGAAATACGGAACTCGGTCCGGAGCTTTTAAGCCATCTGCCGATGCAGATATCAAGGTCTGTTTTTGTATCCGTGGCTATGGTCCCACGTGACCCCTCCCTCAACTACTAAAAGGCAATCCAAGAAAAATCATGTATGAGAACTACATCCGGCCCCACTATGCCCCACTTACCTATTGGCCAACCTCACCCATAACTCGATAGCAAGTATATGGTCTGCTGGAAGTTCTCTGCCTTTCCGTACGTACACGATTGACTAAAGATGGTAGGTAGTCGACGACGCGCTATCCAGGGCAAAAACAAGAATCGTCGACTCCACACTAATTCATCCCAGTCTTTAGGTCGCTCGCATAGCAACCAAGGCATACTCTTAGTTCTTCTACCGCAGACCTTAACCTCTTGTGAGCCCAGGCGGATCATCTGCAACCTCACAGAGGGATACCAAGAGTATCCTCACGTCCCCCGAAGCTACCGCTTCGCCACCCAGTTTGTTGGAGCCTTTATCTAAGTCAGATAATTCGCTCCTCCACGTATGTCCAAGCGATGACCTACCGTATCGGGTTACTCATCTATCTGTGAACTGGTCCAATTTCCTTGACTAAGAATTATTACTTAGTTATCCTTAACTAAGGTTTACCACTTAGCTTCTCTTCCCTCTACCCTTGTTAACTACGATTTTCAACCTAGTCCTCTAAGCTAAGGTTTTGTTTAATGGGTTAAGTCTTGTCATTCAAGTTCATGACTTAACCCGCCTACGAATCATGTCAAGCTTTGGCTAAGTATTCAAGTCCAAGACCTAGCCCTACAAGTTGGTTAAGTATACCAAGAAGCTCATGACTTAACCCTATTCAATCATCAAGTCAAATTGGTTAAGTATTTGTTTATCTTAACCCTATCAGATTATCGTGTTAGGTTGGTTAAGCATAGATTATCTTAACCTCATCAGATTATCGAGTCGGATTGGTTAAGTATAAGTTAACTTAACCCCATCCACTAATCGTATTAGAATGGTTAAGTATATTTAAACGGTCTTGTGACTTAACCCTATCAAGTTCTCATATTAGATTGGTTAAGTATGGTTGCTTAACCTCATCAAATCATCATGTATAATTGATTAAGTATAAGTTACTTAACCCCATTAAATTATCATGTTAAGTTGGTTAAGTATTGGTTACTTAACCTCATTGAATTACCAAGTTTAGATTGGTTAAGTGTTAACTTAACCCCATCGAATTACCGTGTTTAGATTAGTTAAGTGTAGGTTACTTAACCCCATCTAATTACCGTGTTTAGATTAGTTAAGTCTAAGTTACTTAACCCCATCTAATTACCGTGTTTAGATTAGTTAGGTCTAAGTTACTTAACCCCATCTAATTACCAAGTCGGATTAGTTAAGTGTAAATTACTTAACCCCATCCCCTAATTGTCTTATATGGTTAAGTGTCATTAAGAAATCAAGTCCGATTCCACTTAACCTACCCATTCGTGTCATATCGGTTAAGTGTCATTAGTCAAAATTACTTAACCTTTTCATGTGGCATTAATTAGATTAATGCACCCCAACCTCTCACATTAGACTTTGTTGTGGTTACTAGTTAAGCCGGGCGGGTCCGGGTAGCTTTACACCACAACCTAGTCTAACCTCGGGTCTTAAGTGTTATATGACCAACTACTCACATTGGGTCCTATTATTTGTAGCCACTAGTTAAGCCGGGCGGGTCCGGGTAGATTTATGCTACAAACTCAACCCAACCTCGAGCTGGCCACTTTCATGTTTGGTCTAGTGTCATGTTACACTTACAACCCATACGTGTCTAGTTTCAAGTCCCATGTTTACCCCACATGTCATGTCCACATTTAGGTGTATCATGAGTGCCATATTTTCATGAAATCCCATGTCAAATTATCATGTCATAATCACGCATGTCTAACCTACCCTAAATCGTGTTTCAACCCAAGTGAAAGCGAGTCAACATAGTAAGGATACTATGCTACATATTGGCCTCAAAACATGCACAATGTCAAAAAGGGATTGGCCACAAACATGCATGGTATCATAAGGGGTTTGGCCTCAAAATATGCATTGCATCATAAGGGGTTTTTGGCCTCAAACATGCATAATGTCACAACGGGATTAGCCACAAACATGCATGATATCATAAGGGGGTTTGGGTTCATTTACATGCATAAGCCCCAAGTCATATTCATGTGCATATTTCACAAGTCAAAGTGGTTTCAAGTATTCATGCCAACATTCCGCAATTAAAGGTTCAATCTTTCATGATGGACCAAGTTAAACATAACATAAGTGGCATGATTTAGTCACTAAGCATAGCCAAAAGTCATAGGTTCAAGCAAAAGAGGCATGACAAGGTTCATATAGGCTAGCATACTTGGTTTAATCTCATTTTATTGCATGCCATCATTAAAACTACCGTTTAGATCTAGAAGTAGCTAGAACTTACATAGCGTGGCAAGAGGGCTAGGAGCATGAATCGTCTGGACGAAGAAAGGTGGCTCCTTTGTTGAAAAATCGTCATGAAATTTGCATAGCAACATTGATCTACCCTCGATTTGACGTAGAAAGCTTGCACCTTTTTATTTGAACCCGATTTGAATGCATAAGCCCTTGGGGTTGGAGATGGAGGCCATGATCAAGATAGATTTTGGCAGCACTTAGTTGCTAGAATGATTTGTAGTGATTTAGGTTAGGTCCTAGGGTGTTTTTATAGAGATTAGGAGTAGTTTAGGCCATAGGGTAAACCCTAGGATAGATCTGAGCCCTCAAAATCCGTCACAGGCCCATAAAACCGAGCCAAGACAGCAGCAGGTGCCCCCAGGCCCAAGTGGTCGGACCACCCAGGTCGACACCCGTGTCGACTGGGCAGTCGACCTGCCCCCTGGGCGTGTCGACTCCCCAGTCGACACTGCAGTCGACCTGGGGCTTGGGCGGGAATTTTCCCGCCCAGTTCGTTTGGCTCCAGATTTTAATTTCGAACTGTTTTTTAAATTGATTTTTTCTAAGAACTTTGACGGGCCATAACTGGGTCATACGGACTCCGATTTTCGAAAACTCAGACTCTATTTCGCGTATTTTTCCGAGACGAACGCAATGGCGCAACCCGTTTCTCCCGATTCAGATTTTATAATTAAATTCTGCCTTGATTCTTGTCTTAGCTTGTTGCAAAAATCCGGGTTGTTACATTCTCCCCAACTTAAAGGATTTCGTCCCCGAAATCTCCAAGTTAGGAAGAACGTATCCTACCATCCATCATCCATCTACTCAAAACATCATCCATAGGCAACCATAGTCCTTAAAAGACTCCTAATGCTTTATGAACACATGCAGAAAGTGTGTGTATATGTTCCTTAGCTAATGCTAATGATCAGGCCTGAATGATCTTTCTAATGCAAAATATATTTAGTGCCATGAATCCAACATGTATGCAAATAGTCCTAGTCATTTAAGTACTACATGCATGCACAAACATTCATTCATATGCAACATCCGCATGACAACACATTAACTTTCAAACAAGTATAAATACTCGTGCATATGCCATGCAAAATGTGAGTGCGTCGATCTAGTATCTAACGTGTATTCGCGCATCCACGAGCAACCACTTGCAACCATTTGCAACCATATCAATCATAACATGTTTCAAATACATGTTTACATCCATAGAGTTCTACCTAAGGTTCCTAAGATAGGATCGAGAAGATAAACAAGACAAACTCCTTACGGGGTTTGCAACAGAAACAGGATCGAGAGGATATCCACCAAGCGATAGCATGCAAGCTCTACAGGAGAACCAGAGATCAACGATATACTCTTAAAAAGAAACATGATGCGCGCGTCTAAGCCACATTTCCATGAGCTTAATTCCATTGTGCCTTGATCGCCTTGGACTTCATGATTTCGTAGCTCCTTGATTCCTATTTCCAAGGTATGAGTCGGAACTCATTTCACTATCGCCTCTCGTTCCTTTTTCACTTATTCTTTTCTAAAATACTTGGCTCAACCATTACTGCGTACTCATGGCTTCATGCAAGCTTTCCAACAATCCGCTAACGAATCTTGGATCTCGTTTACCTACTAAGAGGTATTCCACGCAGAAGAGTTTTTCCTTGAAAACAACCGATGCCAGCCATGTTGCCCAGTGTACTTACTAGGGTGATTCCTGCAGCCCATGCTTAAGCAGAATGAACCATCCGCCTTATTGGCGAGCATTACTCGATCGGATCAGAGATTTCCGATAAATGCATCAAGAGATTCTAGGTAACTAACCATGACAGAACTCATAAGGTTACACGAGACTTCGAGGGTTTTACCAAGGCAAGTTAAGAGTTTAACTACCCTCCTTTCAAAACCGAGAATGGCATCCCTTACTGGATAACCACTTCATCCCTGGAATCCATCCATAGCTCAACAATAGAAGCGTTGCTTCAAATCTCAACACTTGGCATTTACACTCTCAATTCCAAACAAGTCATGAATAAATGGACCGACTCTCCAACCAGATTTTTGGGACAAAAGTGGGATCTTCTACCATGCTAGTACTAAGGAACAGAGACTTAACTATCGAAGCAGACTTAAATGATGCGATGATCAAAACAAAGTCTAGACGGGATGATAGAAAAGAAAGGCTAAACCTTTAACAGAAACGATACCATCCCTCTTAGGTACGCTAGCAATGAGAGCATACAATTGCCCTCTCGCTGATCTTGTCCTTGCCTTCCTTCGTGGACTAATCCATACCAACAAGTTGCTTATCCTTACGTCCGTGTCCTTTATCCTTGCTCTTATTACCCTTCCTTGTAACACGGTAACAGGCCTCTCGAGATCCACCTCCATCTCACGGAAAACACTTCGTAGCTAGACAAGGATTAGTCGTAGTTAAAACTACTGTGACTACAGATGGAGGAAAGAAAGGAAAAGAGATTCAATCAAGGAAACAAAGGATAGTGCTAATGGCTTTTGGGGAATAGCCTTTAAAAACTTTTCCTGAAAAATGCTTCTTTGTAAATGGTTTCTCAAATAGTTTTCAGAAGGTTTTAAAACCTTTTGCCTAGTCTGGTAACCTGGCTCTGATACCAAATGTAACACCCCACCTCCGCTAGGGTCACTCACAAAGGGAATGCACTAGGTTTGGTGAAGCATTATCGAGGTAAACATGCACAGAAATATTACAAGACAGAACATATACAAAACAGCGGAAGTAAAACAAATTTCATTACCTTGTAAAATAAGGTCTAAAGCCTTTTACATCAGAATACATCAAAACCTGTCTTGCAATAGTAAAGAAGCATAAAACCTTTTCATAAATTATTCCACAAAATAAAGCGGTGAAGCAGCCATAGCCAAGAGAAGACCAAGCTATACATGATGACCTTCAAGCATAAGAGGTCCGAACTAAACAACATCATTTCCTCCCTGAAAACCTGGGGGGGAGGGGGAACGGAAGACAAAGAGGCGAAACAAAACAGGGTCAGTCATAAAGACTGGTAAGTCCTATCTACTTCCAGTATAAAAACAAGTAAAGGTAACATGACATGCATAAACTGAAAGTAAACATAAGAATGACGACAAGATAGATAAGCTAAACCAAGATAACTGGATGAACTACTGTAGCAAGATAAACTAAGTTATCATGATAAACTACGGTGTCAAGATAAATCAAGGTATCACATCGTCAGGTTTCTATCAAGTATACAATCCCAAGGTATCTATCATGTATAACATCCCACGATATTTATCATGTATATTTGCTCTGCACCTCTCGTACTAGTATCCCAACCCACGTCATGTGTTAACTATGAATGTCCCTTGCCCAATGTCATGTAATGGTCCATGTCAACCTAATATATAGCATATGTAGGTTTTTCCCAACTCGTATGTTCCTTTCCATGTATAAGTTCAGTCCTTTGCCGTAGGCCGTACGGGCTTTCCCATGTAATTCTATACCACCTCAACGTAGTACCATTTTATCCTTGAAGTTGTTTTGGACTGCTACCCTTGATCTAGTTATGTTTTCTTACCATGAACTATCGCGTGTTCACTTAGGATTTATGCCACCTAGGACCACTGAGGATTATGCTACCTAATGAACATTTCCGTGTCTCAGTTTGGTTTCAAGCCACCTAGGGCCACTAGGGATTATGCCACCCGTCAACCACGCCCTTTTATCCCATGTATGTATCGTGAATCGTTTTCCATGTCTAGACGCACAAGTATCTCAATGTGCCATCCGAGTTCCGTGCCAGGGCAAATCAAGAAATACGGAACTCGGTCGGGAGCTTTTAAGTCATCTGCCGATGCAGATATCAAGGTCTGTTTTTGTATCCGTGGCTATGGTCCCACATGACCCCTCCCTCAACTACTGAAAGGCAATCCAAGAAAAATCATGTATGAGAACTACATCCCGGCCCCACTATGCCCCACTTACCTAATGGCCAACCTCACCCATAACTTGATAGCAAGTATATGGTCTGTTGGGAGTTCTCTGCCTTTCCGTACGTACACGATTGACTAAAGATGGTAGGTAGTCGACGACGCGCTATCCAGGGCAAAAACAAGAATCGTCGACTCCACGCTAATCCATCCCAGTCTTTAGGTCGCTCGCATAGCAACCAAGGCATACTCTTGGTTCTTCTACCGCAGACCTTAACCTCTTGTGAGCCCAGGCGGATCATCTGCAACCTCACAGAGGGATACCAAGAGTATCCTCACGTCCCCCGAAGCTACCACTTCGCCACCCAGTTCGTTGGAGCGTTTATCTAAGTCAGATAATTCGCTCCTCCACGTGTGTCCAAGCGATGACCTACCGTATCGGGTTACTCATCTATCTGTGAACTGGTCCAATATCCTTGACTAAGAATTATTACTTAGTTATCCTTAACTAAGGTTTACCACTTAGCTTCTCTTCCCGCTACCCTTATTAACTACGATTTTCAACCTAGTCCCCTGAGCTAGGGTTTTGTTTAATGGGTTAAGTCTTGTCATTCAAGTTCATGACTTAACCCGCCTACGAATCATGTCAAGCTTTGGCTAAGTATTCAAGTCCAAGACCTATTCCTACAAGTTGGTTAAGTATCCCAAGAAGCTCATGACTTAACCCTATTCAATCATCAAGTCAAATTGGTTAAGTATCCCAAGAAGCTCATGACTTAACCCTATTCAATCATCAAGTCAAATTGGTTAAGTATTTGTTTATCTTAACCCTATCAGATTATCGTGTTAGGTTGGTTAAGCGTAGATTATCTTAACCTCATCAGATTATCGAGTCGGATTGGTTAAGTATAAGTTAACTTAACCCCATCCACTAATTGTATTAGAATGGTTAAGTATATTTAAACGGTCTTGTGACTTAACCCTATCAAGTTCTCATATTAGATTGGTTAAGTATGGTTGCTTAACCTCATCAAATCATCATGTATAATTGATTAAGTATAAGTTACTTAACCCCATTAAATTATCATGTTAAGTTGGTTAAGTATTGGTTACTTAACCTCATTGAATTACCAAGTTTAGATTGGTTAAGTGTTAACTTAACCCCCATCGAATTACCGTGTTTAGATTAGTTAAGTGTAGGTTACTTAACCCCATCTAATTACCGTGTTTAGATTAGTTAAGTCTAAGTTACTTAACCCAATCTAATTACCGTGTTTAGATTAGTTAAGTCTAAGTTACTTAACCCCATCTAATTACCAAGTCGGATTAGTTAAGTGTAAATTACTTAACCCCATCCCCGAATTGTCTTATATGGTTAAGTGTCATTAAGAAATCAAGTCCGGTTCCACTTAACCTACCCATTCGTTTCATATCAGTTAAGTGTCATTAGTCAAAATTACTTAACCTTTTCATGTGGCATTAATTAGATTAATGCACCCTAACCTCTCACATTAGACTTTGTTGTGGTTACTAGTTAAGCCGGGCGGGTCCGGGTAGCTTTACACCACAACCTAGTCTAACCTCGGGTCTTAAGTGCTATATGACCAACTACTCACATTGGGTCCTATTGTTTGTAGCAACTAGTTAAACCGGGCGGGTCCGGGTAGATTTATGCTATAAACTCAACCCAACCTAGAGTTGGCCACTTTCATGTTTGGTCTAGTGTCATATTACACTTACAAGCCATACGTGTCTAGTTTCAAGTCCCATGTTTGCCCCACATGTCATGTCCACATTTAGGTGTATCATGAGTGCCATATTTTCATGAAATCCCATGTCAAATTATCATGTCATAATCACGCACGTCTAGCCTACCCTAAATCGTGTTTCCAACCCAAGTAAAAGCGAGTCAACATAGTACGGATACTATGCTACATATTGGCCTCAAAACATGCATGATGTCAAAAAGGGATTGGCCACAAACATGGATGGTATCATAAGGGGTTTGGCCTCAAAATATGCATTGCATCATATGGGGTTTTTGGCCTCAAACATGCATAATGTCACAACGGGATTAGCCACAAACATGCATGATATCATAAGGGGGTTTGGGTTCATTTACATGCATAAGCCCCAAGTCATATTCATGTGCATATTTCACAAGTCAAAGTGGTTTCAAGTATTCATGCCAACATTCCGCAAGTAAAGGTTCAATCTTTCATGATGGACCAAGTTAAACATAACATAAGTGGCATGATTTAGTCACTAAGCATAGCCAAAAGTCATAGGTTCAAGCAAAAGAGGCATGACAAGGTTCATATAGGCTAGCATACTTGGTTTAATCTCGTTTTATTCCATGCCATCATTAAAACTACCGTTTAGATCTAGAAGTAGCTAGAACTTACATAGCGTGGCAAGAGGGCTAGGAGCATGAATCGTCTTGACGAAGAAAGGTGGCTCCTTTGTTGAAAAATCGTCATGAAATTTGCGTAGCAACATTGATCTACCCTCGATTTGATGTAGAAAGCTTGCATCTTTTGATTTGAACCCGATTTGAATGCATAATCCCTTGGGGTTGGAGATGGAGGCCATGATCAAGTTAGATTTTGGCAGTACTTAGTTGCTAGAATGATTTGTAGTTATTTAGGTTAGGTGCTAAGGTGTTTTTATAGAGATTAGGAGTCGTTTAGGCCATAGGATAGACCCTAGGATAGATCTGAGCCCTCAAAATCCGTCACAGGCCCATAAAACTGAGCCAAGACAGCAGCAGGTGCACTCAGGCCCAAGTGGCCGGACCACCCAGGTCGACACCCGTGTCGACTGGGCAGTCGACCTGCCCTCTGGGCGTGTCGACTCCCAAGTCGACACCCCAGTCGACCTGGCTTGGGCGGGAATTTTCCCGCCCAGTTCGTTTGGCTCCAGATTTGAATTTCGAACTGTTTTTGAACTTGAATTTTTCTGAAAACTTTGACGGGCCATAACTGGGTCATACGGACTCCGATTTTCGAAAACTTGGACTCTATTTCGCGTATTTTTCCGAGACGAACGCTATGGCGCAACCCCTTTCTCCCGATTCAGATTTTATAATTAAATTCTGCCTTGATTCTTGTCATAGCATGTTGTAAAAATTCGGGTTGTTACAAATATGGTATTCGAAAGTTAGTAAAATGAATATGCTATTCGAAAGGGGTTAGTCGAGTCGAGTTAGTTGAATAGAGTTAACCAGTTCAGTAGAGTTAACCAGTTCAGTAGAGTTAACCAGTTCAGTTCGAGTTAACCAGTGGGTTAAGCAAGTCAAGTTAACCAGTGGGTTAAGTAAGTCAAGTTAACCAGTTGGGTTAAGTACGTCGAGTTGACCAGTGGGTTAAGTAAGTCGAGTTTACCAGTTGAGTTAAGTAAGTCGAGTTAACCAGTTAGAGTTAATCAGGTAGAGTTAACCAGTTCAGTAGAGTTAACCAGTTCAGTAGAGTTAACCAGTTCGGTTCGAGTTAACCAATGGGTTAAGCAAGTCAAGTAAACTAGTGGGTTAAGTAAGTCAAGTTAACCCATTGGGTTAAGTACGTCGAGTTAACCAGTGGGTTAAGTAAGTCGAGTTTACCAGTTGAGTTAAGTAAGTCGAGTTAACCAGTTAGAGTTAATCAGGTAGAGTTAACCAGTTAGAGTTAATCAGTTAGAGTTAACCAGTTAGAGTTAACCAGTTAGAGTTAATTAGTTAGAGTTAATCAGGTAGAGTTAATCAGGTAGGGTTAACCAGTTAGAGTTAATCAGTTAGAGTTAATCTATTAGAGTTAAAACAAACTACAGTTAATCAAATATAGTTATTTGAGACAGAGTTAGTCAAACATAGTATTCATGGTAAGTTGCCATCTCGTATGACTGCTAGCGTAATTCGCAGGCTGTAAATAGCCTAAGGCGTTCGGATGTTGCCTAAGGGAATCAGGCGTAACCATTGTGATCGCTGCGATCTAGAGTCAAGCGAATGGAGTTAAATCGAATATTAGTTATTCGATAGGAGTTAATCAATTGAGTTAAATAAGTTAGGTTAGTCGAGTTAAGTTATTCGTCGAGTCGAGTTAATCGAATCTAGTTATTCGAAGAGGAGTTAATCGAATCTAGTTATTCGATAGGAGTTAATCAATTGAGTTAAATAAGTTAGGTTAGTCGAGTTAAGTTATTCGTCGAGTCGAGTTAATCGAATCTAGTTATTCAAGAGGAGTTAATCGAATCTAGTTATTCGAAGAGGAGTTATCGAATTAAGTTATTCGAAGAGGAGTTAATCGAATTAAGTTATTCGAAGAGGAGTTAATCGAATTAAGTTATTCAAAGAGGAGTTAATCGAATCTAGTTAATCGAAGAGGAGTTAATCGAATATAAGTTATTCAAAGAAGAGTTAATCGAATAGAGTTAAACAAAATTAGAAACTGACTAGAGATTAGTAAGTTGAATGGTTTTCTGAGTATCGATCTGATGTTGGTTTCGGCCTTCGGGGTTTATACTTAGAGAATTGTTCACTTACTAGTTCACAGTTAGGGACTAATAGTTGTGGAATGATAGTGATGCGTGAATAAGCTGGAAATGTTTTCCAATGTTAATAACGCACAGTTTCAAAATATAGAAAATAAGGAAATATGAATATATATATATGTATATATGTATATATATAGCTGATGAATAGATCAAAATTTCCATTTGGAAATAAGATCGTTGTGTGTACACGGACATGTTTTCATTTGATAGTTAAATCACCGACTGTCAAAGTTTTACCATTTTAACGTTGTTAATATGGAGAGACCGGTTGGATTATTATCCAAAGAACCGCTCTGTATTGGCATAAGCGTGGCGAATCATATATGCCAAAGATAATTGAAGACGGAGTAAAGTGCAAGGGCTATTGTATAAGTCTTAGATAACAGTGCCTAAGATGGATGTACTGAGTAGTGCCTTCGGTTTGTCCAGTCCCAGGACAACTTGTATGGACGAAGGTCTGACAGAGTATATCCAATGGATCGCGTAAGTTGATCTATTCAAACGTATTCACGTTTGGTGGCGGAGGAATTCGTTTCTCTTAGCTGTATGCCCGTGTTATTTTTGGATAAGTCAATTTGTGATTTGGCGGGTATGACGATGTGACATTCTAAGTAAATGAGGATGACTTGTATGAATGAATGTCTGACAGAGTATTTCCAGAAAGGTCACGTACATGGATTTCTTCAACCGTACCAAGAGTGGAAGCGGGGAAGGAAACTTCTTTAGCTAACACGTAATGTACTGTTGTAGATATAAATTAGTGATTTTCGATGGATCTGACAATGTGGCAGTCAAAGTGAATCTGATGTGATGATGAAGCGTAACCTCAAGCCTCATCAACCGGTAAATGACAGAAATCGGGCAGGCAGCATGGCTAAGTCGGTCGCACCGAAGTAGGGTGTATAATCACCTATCTAGAGAATATTCATTTGTTTCTTAAATCTATCAATGTTATCCCATATATATACGGGAACGGTTGCTGATCCCAACCGTTGGTGATATACATTCGATACACTCAAGCAAAATGAGTGGTCGGTCATGTGTAGCTGAGTTGCAAGATGTTCTTGTTGAACTCCAGTGTATCGTTCCTAGAGTACACTGATCAGAAGGTGGTTCCATACCTTGTCATAGTTGGAAATCCATTACCCAATACGTGCTTGCGGTTTTGATTGTATACTATATGTAGAACGTGAGATGAAAGCGTTTCTGCTAGATGATTATTATACTGTGGTTGATAGACATTATGATAATATCAAAGGTTTTGATATAAAGATATTTTGGATTCTCATAGGGGAAAAACCAGTTCCGTTCTGCAGCGTGATCTTATGAGATATCGTTTACTTGTTCATATACCTGTTTAAACTGTTTTACTCACACCAGTCCCATGACTGACCCGGAGTTTACTTTGTTGTTTTCCCTAAACTCTTGGGTGCCTAAATTTGTACGGGCAGTCAAGTAGTCGGGATTTACAGATATACTTGAAGAGCTAGAGCAGGAGGCTTCAAGATCATATAGCTATAGTTATTTCCGCTGTGTTGTAAGAGTTGTACTCTAATAAGTGCTATTGTATACATAATTGTTATATTTCAAAGTTATGTTATCTATTTTATGTTATTCGTTCCGCTGTGAGGTTCGTGTTACTCTGATGTTGTGTTCTTCTTCTTCTTCTATTCTAAGTTTCTATCTTATCTATTCTCACCTTCTAATTTCTTTCATTAATTACCGGGATTTTTCGATGTTTTGGTTATCTACATCGAGCTTATGTCGATAACCAAAGTCGCCAAAAATACGGGTCGTTATAGTGTGAAATGATTGTTTTAAGTGATTTGAGCACTGAGATCATGGCACAATGCACATCACTATAGTTGGGAATTTATGTATGAATGCGTGGGTATAGAGTTGTGTAGAACAGATTTGAAACTAAACAAATAACCAAGAAAAAGGGTCAGGAAAAGTTACATTGATCTATCCAGTATCAGGTAGGATGCTATGTATGTTCACGGCTTGTTAAAGCTCTGTAGGCCTTTGTTTGTTGGGTTCCAAATGGAGGAAAGAACCCACACAGTGTGCACCAGTGTGTTCAATGTACGATGATGATATGACCACTAAAAAAAGTTGTAAATAGTCAAGTGCTAGATGGTGTTGTAGACTTAGTTATGATCTAGGTCGGGGAACAAACCATTTAGGGGAAGGGATTGGGAAAAATTGAATGTTAATATCTGAAAATGATTTGACTTTTTACTTATGTTAAAAAAAAGAAATTAAAATTAGCTACTTTGCTATGACATTGATAAATGTTTAATATATTGGTTGCAACACTGTATGAATGGTTGGTTGTTATATATGATGTCTGCCTGATTAATGTGAATGAATGAGCTTGCTTGAAGTATTTAATTCGTTACTGAGGGCGGTAGGAACTCAAGGGAATAGAATGACTCAAATAAGGGGATACGCAAGGGAAACACTTAGTAATAAACTAAGGACTGACCAGGTTAGGGAAAGATTATCTTGAGAAGCTTGGCATGGACCACAATGCAAGCTTGTACACGGCTTGTTTAAGCCCAGAGGCCTGAGTGTTTGAAAAAAGTAAGGGGTTCCAAACAGTGTGCACCGTACGAGTCAAGTGTAATATAACCCGGTTAGGAATGGAGGATAAAAAAATGAATTTATAAAGGACATAGGCCCACTAGATTACATTGGAGAATGTTGGGAAGGGTAGGATATGTGAGTAAAATTTTGTTCGATGATTAAATAATTTCATGTGAATGATTACATACTGGATATACATTATGGATGTTCATGTTTGATAATTTGCTTGAATAATTCTTGTTGAATTGTGTGACTGAACTGGTGATCAACTAATCACAAATATTGCAAGCAAATTAATTTGAAAGACTTTGACGAGTATGCACATGTAATTTTAGGGTGACAACAATTGCACATGCTAGTTGATAATTCAGAACGTTTGAAGAATTATCTGGTGTGGTTTAAATTTGAATTAGTAGAGATCCTAAAATATGCAGATGTAAATTGTTAAGTAAACCAGTTAAAACTGAGGTTACTTGTGTAAATTTCGGGTCTGTTAAGTGTAAACCATTTAAAGTTGTTTATGCAAATGAAAATGTTTGAGCTTCATTTATGTTGTATTATGTACTGCATCATTAACTTGATATGACTGAATGATTATATTTGTTGTTCGAATCAAGTTAATAGCTCTTGATTAACACATATGCATACCCTAGCTTAAACTAAAGAAATTTGGAAATTTATGAATAGGGAGGATATCTGCAAATTAATGTAGTTGAAAAGAATGCAGATAGATATGTTGAATATTTTGTTATTAGCTCTTAATTAGAAGTAAGAGTTTACTTAAAATACCCAAGTTAATTTATGTTAAAAATATATATGAGTGCACAGGAAATATTTATTTAAACTGTATATTGAATGTTAAAATGACACAATGCATATGTTAGTGTAAGATATGTATTGAAAATTTTAATCATGTTGTTTATTGTCACATGTGATGTGTGTAAGTCTTGTTTAATTGTTTTGTTATGTATTGAACTATTATACATGTTAATTTTTTTTTATGAATATTGGTATAAAGGGTATGACAAGTGAGAAAATAAATCTAAGGCAGTAGGGAATATAATACTTCTTATGCCTTAGATTTATGAGGAAAGAAGCCAGGGGTGCAATGATTTGTTTCAAGTGTTGAACTCCTATTGCTTCATAAAATCTCTCAAAACATTCAGTTGTGGTTTATCTGAGCCTTGAAAAAATATATCAAGGTTTAGTGAAGCATAGACAAATGATAGAGATGGGCTTTGGTGATGTGCCACTTCTTTCAAAACACTCTTAGTCATATGCATTATGTTAGCAATATCATAATTCATATGCACTTATAGAATAATTTGTTATATGGATGGTTGAATATATTGGTTGGTTTGATAGTGAATGCTAAGTTTTGTGCATGATATACTAGACAAGCAGAATGGGATTAGCTACGGGTAGAATTAAATAAATATTGGGATGTTATCAAAAAAAAACTTTTCAAGTTGATAAGTGTTAATGGAAAGAACACTGGAATATTAGCATTGAATTGATAATATATGGGTATAATCATATATGATGTTGAATTATATCCCATAAAGACCATGTTTATGGTTAGAAATTGTAAACAACACTAATCATACTTCTGTTATGATGTTTTTAAGAATTTTGTGGGTTTATTATTGCAAAATAAAGGATAATGAAGAAGTAAGGTTTCAAGCAGTAGGAAAGTAGGTTTCCAGCTTATGTCTCATACATGAAAATAAGTAGAAACGCTTTTATCCTTGTTTTACAAGCAACAAAGAACACCAAAAGCAATGCTTATGATAAATAGGATGATTTTCACCCTGACTTACGATTGTTTTAGAAGTGACATGGTTGTGTTTTGTTTATACACATGAAAGGATATATATATATATATATATATATATGTGTGTGTGTGTGTGTGTGTATAAGATTCCATGACTATGTTATATTTATTAGTGTATAAATTAAATTCAGAGATTATAGTAGAGTGTTTGTCAGTGGGAACTTAGGTTTCCTACTTATGTCACTCACTTGAAAAATGACATGGGTGCAGTGTTTTTCGTGTGCTGATCTCATGATCATGTTAGAATCCAATAAGGAGTTCAGTATAGTAATAAGCAAACCATACATCTTTTGAAAGATTGAACACCTTGGGGATTTATTCTCTAAAATAAGGGAAACTGACTTAGGAATACATAAATAAATAAAACTTTGGTTAAAAAAATAATTCTGCAAGCATTCTATGTTTGAACTATTTTTGAATGTTGCAGTAACAAGTTAGTTTTTATGTTTGAATGTTGTATGGATTCTTCACTCGTTATTTGATCCAACTTTAATGTTAATTGGTTATAGAAAACACTTAATATAAGCATGAATAAATTGTGGGACACAATTTCTAAAAGGAGGGGGTGAATGTAATAATCCAAATTTTTATAACTTTAAAAATGATATTATTTTATTAGAAAATTTATTTATATATGTGAAGAATAAATAAATCCTAATTCTTTGAATATAAAAAAATTGGTTGGTTAGAAATTGACATAAACATACATGTTGGATATTGTGAATGAACATAAAACACTAGTTTGTCTGAAGTGTAATTTGAAAATTGATTTAAGTTCTACTTAAATGGGCTTACGAATTGGATAAGGCCAGTATAAAAAAAAACTAAAGGGCAAAATGGGTAATTGGCACATAGGAAACCCTAACCAAATTACAGTAAATAAAAGAAAAGGGGAGGCCACGATTAATTTTATCTCCTCGTCCAGAATAAAAAGGGAAAACTGAAATGGCCGAAGCCCTAGAAACCAAATTAGGGTAAATCAAAATCCCATAGTCTCGCGCTTTTCAGCATGGTTCGAGGGAGATGAAAAGGGAGACAGCATCGGAACTAGGAGGAGATTGAAGGCCCATCAAAATCAACAGCTGATTCAAGAAGTTCGAGTGTAGATCGAGGATCTGAAATAAATAGAAATTGAGATTTAATATTGGTGAGTATATTTCACTCTTTTCATGGTTGTAAGACCTATTATAGGTAGCTTTTCTTGTACGTATTCTTATCTCAGATTATTACAGTAAAAGTATATACGTGGTTTGCTTGATTAATACGTGTGTATTGACGATGGTTTAAATGGATATTTACATAGATCCGACAAGTATATTTTTGATTAAATTGGATATGCATTGTTGTAAAATATGCCAATAAAAGTTATAGAAAATGCTTACTGAAAATAATATGGGGTTCAATGTGTACTGCTGTGTGGTACGGTTGTGTATATAGGGATAGGCTGTTTGACCAGAGTGGCTCGAGTTTATGTCTATTCCTATAATAAGAAGATAAATAGGGTAATGGGAAACCCATGTGCTGATCCATTTATCTTGGTATTTTTTCTAAGCTAAATCCTTGTATCTCTAATCTATGTATATAGTAACATGCAAGACCCATAAGATTTGTTTTATGATGACACAATACCCTGAATGCTTGAGACATAGTTAAACCAGAAATAAAGAAAAGCGAAGCGCTTACACCTGTTAGGTGTGTTAGTATAAGTCACATATGCTGTGTTTATTTAAATAGAATGGGTGAGAAAATGTAATCTGGTTGATGGTTGCCATGTGAATTTATAGGCTTTTATTAAAAATCGTTTGGTTGGATTTATCTTGAGTGTATGATAAGTTATGAGATGCTAATAAAAAATTTGTTTTGGATGCTTGGTTATCATTTGTATGAACTGGTTGTGCAGATTAGATTGACATCTGATTTATGTGTGAAGTGTCTCGTTTACTGATTGCCCAATCTGGGTACAAAATTCAATATGTATTACTTAATAAGTTATTAAAAAGACATGATTATCAAGTACATGTACAAATGGGACAAACACAGTTTAAATTGAATAATGTTTACGTTTGTGAATGTATTCTTTGTATCATGTTTGACTGAATGGACTGCTCTCACGAATGTGAATTATATGGGCATATGAGGGCAGGATTAGATGAGTGTTTGCATTAGTTAGACACCCATCAACTGATGTAAACATTAGTAAAAGTTTGGAACTGAGCAGGAATATGTGTGTATATATGTATATATATGCACAAAAGTGTGTGTTTATATATATATATACATACATACATACATACATATATATATATATATATCAGTAATAATCTGGCAGATGGTTATGATATCATGTGAAATATATGTATATGTGCACTGAAAAGTGTGTATATATGTATATACTAACAATAATCTGCTAGATCATTCTATAACAAAGTGGATTTCTACGCTGACGGAAATTAGTATATATATATATATATGTATATATGTCAAGGTAAATTTGGAAGTGACATTTTCTATTCATTAGAAACTGATTAAATGGGTTGTACCTAGTTTGTTGAACAGTTTTGTATAACTTGTGTGAAATTGTGGAACACCGAACATAGATATAAAAAGTTTTACACAATTTAAGTTTATACCATAGTTTATGCATGCTATACATGATTTAAATAAATATACTCATACCAGACGTTTCAAGTCTAACCCTGTTGATTGCCCACGCATTCTTCTGGGGTGTCTCATTCAAACGAGGCAGCCCAGAATGTTAGTTTTACAGGTGCAGATGTATTTTTTAGGTGCTATTTGTACTAAAGACTGGATTGTAGCTAGGAGTCATTAAACTGTTATAATTATAGTTTTGTTTGCATCCAGCTTTAATAAACAGTGTAGTATATATTTGAAGATTGTTTTTATATGATGTGTTAACTGTATAATATGATTATTGTAAACTGAGTAGATTGCATTCTTCCTAGTTGTAGCAGTCGATGACCCATGATTGTTTGTCAATTTGTAAACTGCCCTGCAAATTATGTAAGATTATAAACCGATTTAACTATTTATATGGTTCATTTTGTAAACTGAATTGAAGGGAAAAATGCATTTATGCTTAAAGAATGGAACGTATATGAGTTATACACGTTGTATACTGGTCCACCTGTATTATATATAGATAGTATAAACTGATTTGAAGGTTTCAGAATTTGTGTTCTTTGTATACGGTCGACAGCTAAGGTGTATTACGTGTTGATCTAAGTATATGTGCATTTTGGGCTGATGGAGAAGTTCTACTATATAAATAATATATAGATATGCCTCTCGAAAATCAGTCGATACAATGTGCGAACTGTTTTGGTTAAAAAGTTCTAAAAGTTTTATTATCTTTGAAATTGCTGGAGTGGGTATGACAAATGAATTCAGTGGGTGTGCGTTCCATTTTGATATATAGAGGACTTCGTACTGAATTGTATGTGCATTCAAACTAAGGATACCCATAGTCTGAAACTCTTCAATGCTTGGATTTCTAGTATATGGAGGAAGTGTATTTACACAAGAGGTATAATCGTATTATCAGAGTGCAAACTTGGGAAATCTATAGTTTTTGAATGTTATAAACTTGCATTATTAACAAAATTGATAAGCAAGTTTAGGCAAGAACTTGTTTAGATCTTTATTGGATATAAGAAGTACCTCCATATGAATTCCATGCCCTAGTAAAGATTTTAGAATGATGGATAAACTGGTAGTAAATGTTTGATGACATAATATATACATATGCAAATATTCACAAGTATAATTTGTGCGAATGTGTAATGGTTCATTTTAATCTGCAAAGTTATGCGGTATTGTATATTATTAGAAACAAGTCATATCAACTTCATTTAAGCTATTGGTGATTAATTATTTTAATTAATCTAATATCCTTTTCTATTTAATTAACTCTAATATAAGTAAAGGAGGATCGTATATCTTCATATATATGAGTTGGAAATGGATATAAACTGATATTTTTATATTAGTCAAAAGTGATCATGGATGTAAGCATCTGAAATAGAGAAGTGATCCTTTGTTTTATTTAAATAGTAGATAAAAATTATTTTAAATTTGGTGGAAAATTAGTGGGTCCTCTCAATAATTCATATCTATTTCCGCCTTTGTGATATGAATATCTGTGTCTGACTCTGAATTGGACTTGACTTATATGTGTTGGATTTCCTCACGAGATTTAAAAAGTTAGACCATATTATCCGACGTATTTAACACTCATTCAAAGCTAATATACAGATGGTCGCTCCTCAACAGCCTTATTCTTTGGGTTAGTTTACACCGTTGCTTGGAATGGCCTTGGCTAACGCGAGTATAGAGGTGGGGCATTATAGTTGGAATCAGAGCAAAGTTCGGAACAATATAAGATATTATGGAGAGGATCACTGTCCTAAGTTTCTTAGGAAATCATGTTTAGTATTTTATTTGAGTCTTAGGACCCGTCAAATCCTATCTTATATCATGATCCTTGTTTGACCAATCAAATTTTTTTGATTTTGTCTTTGTGACCTTTTGGCCTTGACAAACCTAGAGTCCTGTCCATTTCCTTGTGTAGGAATTCTAATTGTTTTCATTTATGTTGAAATAACTTTTGGGACTTAGTTTTGCAGATTTCTAAATTATTTTGTAAAACGAAATAATTTTGGCCAAGTAAAATACTAATCCATTGAGATTAGCTTTGCGAGGCAAAAATGAGTAAATTATTTCTGCTAAGAACTATGAAATGTTCTCATTTATTAATTTATGATTAAAAAAATTTAGTTCATAAATAAATGGTTGCACCTCTGATTATTTATTTCCAAATTTGCGCCCCTATTTGGACGTAATTTGCTTTATCGTGTTGAGTTTTGCCCATAGAGTATGTTAGGAGTTCTAATTAAGAAGTAGGACACATGGATATCAATAAGAGTTTTTGAACACTTTAATGAGATGGTTCCGGCATAACCCTTATATTAAATATTAATGATGTGCATCGCTACTGAATCATAGCATTAGCAACTTTAAATAAATAAATGGCGAGGCAAATCTTTAGTATTGATTGTTAATTTGCAACCGTAGGGATTTTAATAAGATAATGATTTGAGAATGGAATATATATGATCATCGTATATATCCTTTACACCTTTCATAGCTTGAATTTTTAACTATGAATTTGCGATATCTTATTTGGTAAGGAAAGTAATGCCTATAAAGGTACGATCGTCTTTTTTTTATGATGATGATTATCGTGGTCACCTCGTTTGATTTCTTTTGAAGTGTAGCCATCTACTTTTTTGTGTCAAATAAACTAAAGGACACCATGTCCTTAGGAATTAGTGGGTTCTTATTTTATATCTAAGTATGTATATTTTCCAAACCTACGTTTTGTAAAAATTCTTACATGCTACCTTGAGTTTTCATTACCCATTTATTTTTCCATTGATATGGCTTTAATTTTCTTTAGGTAATGATTACGTATTCTCTTTTGCTTTTGTGTGTTACTTGTTTCGAACAAGTAATTTTTCCTTTTCAGTTGAATAAGGACTTTATTTAAATGTTTTGGTAAAAACAATGGGGTCGACACTCTTGTGTTTACTTTTGCGGTTAATTTTTGTACTCAAACAGTTGAAAATTTTGGTATCCTAGTTGGTCACTTAAGTCTTAGCTAAGCAATGATTTTGCACTTCTTGAGTTATCTAGCTCATTTTTATGAAGTGACAAATTATTGATCTTATTGACCTCTCAGGAACTTTCCTGTTGGACTTGGTTCGGAAGTGTGTCTGCAGGTGCATTGCCTGTTTGTCTGAGTTCATTTATTTTAGAGGCTCGTCAACTTACCGATTTCATCGGTTAATTTTAGACTTAGTCAGTTGGGATTCGATTTCATTCTTATGGATGAAATCTCAGGATCATGTATGATCATCTTCGTTTGATCACATGTGTTGTATAGTTTTTGTACGCCAATGTTGATCATTCTCTTTGGGGTATGGATCCACCACGTCGGTGTGACGAAATTGCTTCGTATGGTGTGGAGCCACATAGTCTTCGGACAAAACTGCTTCGTATGGTGTGGAGCCACCTAGTCTTTGGATGTAACTGCTTTGTACGGTGTTGAGCCACCTAGTCTTGTGACGGAATGGCTTAATCAATTTTCTTCGTGGTGTGGAGCCACCACGTCAATGAGACGGAAATGCTTCGTATGGTGTGGAGCAACCTAGTCTTCGGACGTAACTTCTTCGTATGATGTTGAGCAACCTAGTCTTGTAACGGAATGGCTTAATCAATTTTCTTCGCGGCGTGGAGCCACCACGTCGGTGAGACAGAATTGCTTCATACGGTGTGGAGCCACCTAGTCTTCGGACGTAACTGCTTCGTATGGTAATGTGCCACCAAGTCTAGTGATGGAATTGCTTACTCAGATTTCTTTGCGGCATGGAACCACCACTCCGGTAAGACGGAATTGCTTCGTATGGTGTTGAGACACCTAGTCTTGTGACGGAATTGCTTACTCAACATTCTTTGCGGTGTGGAGCCACGACGTCGGTGAGACGGAACTGCTTTATACGATGTGGAGCCACCAAGTCTTTGGACGTAGCTGTTTCATATGGTATGGGGCCACCTTGTCTTCGGACAAAATGCTTAGTTGATTCTCTTTGAAGGTGAGAAGCCATCCTGTTTTAAGATGAAGTGGCTGACAAAATTGCTTTGGGAGGCGTCAGCGACCTAGTCGAATGCCACGGGAGTAAGACCACCTTGTCGGATAAAAAAAAGACTCCGTGGTATAACTAATAGTGGATTTTTTCAATTTGTCTGTAAATCCTTGAGTTAAGCCAGTGGTTATGGGACATTTGGCTAAGCTCGCCTATTTACTAACTTTGTGTAAAATTTCGCTTTTCTTGTTGATCGTTTATGATCATTTTGCTATTTGTGGAATTTGTACGCTCTTACTTACTTTGTTAGAGCATATTTCCATATTTAGATTATTCTGGATCTCTTTGTGTTATTTCTAGAATTTGAGTGATTCAAGTATTCATTCGGATGATTATCTCAAATCATCTTTCGAAAGATGATAAGCTGTGTTTTGCTTGTTTTTTTGGTCCCTTGTTTCCAGATTTCGTAATCGTTATTTCCGAGATCTCGTGAATATGGTTTAATAAATATTCCAGTTTGTTTTGTTAACCTCATTGAACCAAGTTTTCGAGATTATAACCCGACTGGTTTGACCTCATTCTTCTTGGTAACGTCCTTGTGAATTTGAAAACCAAAAGTTTTCGAATTTTATGAAACTCTTGCAACTTCTACCATTTATTATGTTCGCATGATTTAGAAGTTGTTCGTGAAATGTTAGAGAACGTGCTAATATTTTCAATCTTGGGTTTATGAACCATATTTTATTCCTTGATCTTGTTTCCCCAACGAGATCGCTTATCCTTATAGATTTTGATGATGCTGGGTTATTATTTATATTAAGTTTTCCCTTAAGTAATTGCGGGGATGCAATTTTTTTAAGGGGGAAGTCTGTAACAACCCGCATATTTAACGATAATATATTTAAATATTTTATTTACATATAACATCGTTAATCGTTGATCGAGTATATGGCCAAAAAGTCACATTTTGCATATGGACGAATTTGGACTCGAAACCACTTCCGTTGAGTCCGGATCATCGTTTACGATCTCTTTAACTATAAGCTTTGATATGTTCCGAGTTTCGAAATTTTTATACTTTGGGCTTGGGTTTGGGTTAGCCATCCTAGCCACTTTAAAACACCCCCAATAGCCCTCTCCCTCTCATTCCTCCTTCATTCATTTCCTCTTGCTCAAAAATTAGAAATGGAAAAGGGGAGTGGAAAATTAAAATTTCCTAAGCTAGGGTTTTCAATCTAAAGCTCAATTCATGTGCAAATACAATTCTAAGACATAGGTAAGCTTCTCTATCCTCTTCTCAATCTCCATAGCTCATCAATTTCGGATTTTTCGCTCCTGCCCTAAAACGTATATTCTCTTATGTATGTGTTTGTGGTGATTTTGGAGGAGCTAATGAAGAGGGATTGCTTTCTAGCTTATGTTTGTGCGCTTCTCCTTCAACCTTTCAAATCAAAGGTGGGTTCTTTACGAAATCACATCTATGCCCCAAGCCATTGGCTTGTACAAGTGTAATTTAGTGTTCATACGAGTTTGCATGTTCTTGCATATTGGTTTGGTTAGTATAACCTAGTCGATTTCATGTATTTATGTCTCATTGAGTTGAAAATTATGATAAGGATTGTTCATAAGATCTAATGCATATGCTATGAGTTGTTTTGGTGATGTTGTGAAGCTCCGTTGTCCCCTGAAAAAGTTCTAAGTCTTCACAAGTCACTTGAATCGCCTTGGTATGCTTTGGTTTGGAATTTAATTCATATTTGAATTTGTAAACCGAACCATTGCAATCTAGCGTATACGTATTCATGCATGCGAAATGTTGTGTTGTGAGTTGCTTCGGCATGCTATAGAAGCCTCATTTGCATGTATATAACATCATAGGCCTTCGGGCATTTGTCGATATCATTTTGAGTATGTTTTCTAAGCAATATTATGCTCAGAAACAGGTTCAGACGTTTGAACATTTTAGGTCAATCGTCTGACTTGCTTCAAATAATTATAAGTAAGCAAATTCCGAAGTCTGAAAATTTTAGCTCATACTTCTGGCTGGAATAATTTAGACGTATGAAATGGCACCGAAATGAACTAAATCCTTGCTGGTTCCTGAATATCCCAGTTCAGACGTCTGAATCTGTGTTTGAACTATTGACCAATGGAGACCACGGTGAATAGTTTAGGCCCATTCGGGCTCTTTCCCGGTCGAGTTTCGGCCCAATTCGACTTCATTTGTGACTTTGTAGTTTCATCGGTTCGTAGATTTTTATGTTTCGATTTCATGAACTTTCGATTTATTCGTGGTGAACGAAATTATAATCGATAGTCGTGACACTTTGTTTATGTTATTATAATGTGAATTCTTTGTCGGATCGTTATTTTGATCGCCATTACATGAGATTTGCCACTTCGAAACTATATAAAAAGGGGTTTTAAAATTTATTAGTAGATACCAATCTTTTACTAAATGGTTTCAAATTCTAATTCATTATATGAAGTTATTTTTCATATTGTTTTACTATCTACTAGCATATGACTTCATAAACCTTTTTCTCGCTCATGTGAGAAGTCTAATTAAACGCCTTAATGAAAACAAGGACTATGGCCCCTTATGTTTACTTTGATGGTTAATTCTTGGATTCGTTCGATTGAACACCGTGGCAATGATCGTTTCATATTTCGAGTGGAATATAAAACTTGTTTGTAAATATTCGAGTTGAGCAAGTGGTTATGGGACACGTAGCTCAACTCTTATGTTTACCAACTTGGCGTAGTTTACAGTAACCTCGGTCAATTCTGATCAATCCGACCTTCGGGTCACATTGATGATCTTTGGATTATCTCGAGGAGCTTCGGCTCGTGCGATCTTCAGATTCGCGATGATCTTCGGATCTTCCTGTGGAACTTCGGTTCATCTTGAGAGTCTTCGGACTAATTGAGGAACTTTGGTTCCATCTTATCGTAGGAACTTCGGTTACTGTGTATTTTCAGATCATTCCGACCTTCGGGTCATTCTGATGGTTTCCAAATCATCTTGAGGAACTCCGGTTCATTGATTTTTATCGATGATCTTCGGATCATCCTACGGGGTCGCGAACCGCGGTCTTCGGACCATCATAGGAGCTTCGGCTAAACACTATGGCTTATGCCTTGAGATCGCGTCTCACCATCGATATTGGGTTGGTTGAGTCTTCGGACTCCCATATTTAATTGTTTGAGTCTTCGAACTCCCATATTTCTTTTGATGAGCCTTCGGGCTCCTGCTTTGACTTAGGTCTTCCCCTTCTTTGGGATCTTCGAGATTTCTAATTTATTGATTACTTCAATCTTATTTTTATTGACGTATGTCCTGTCAATCTCATATTGATATTAATTTATCAGTCTTAGTTTCTTTGTTATTGAGATATCCTTATATGGTGCTGAGATTTCTTAGGCATATTTTCTGGACATATCGAGTCTTCACATTTTACATGTGAACATTGTAGTTATTTTATATGTCATTTTCTATTCACATTTGTGATTTTATTTCAGTGTATTATGATGAGTACAACTAGACTGATTCGTTAATTGTTTATTCTTATAAATAATACTCGGGTCAGACGGAGTATTACAGTTGCCTCTCCTTGTCTGTAGCATGGGACAACCTTCCTTTTGGTTAACCGCACTTGTTTTAGTAGTTTTATCTTTCATGTATTTGTGGCTGTAACTCTTATGTGTACATATTCTTTTGTGTTGTACATGTATATATCCTTTTATGTTATCATGGATCTTGCATGATCACTTTTATTAAGACCACCACTCTTGTAGCATTATTCATATCTATTTCTGCCTTTGTGATATGAATATCTGTGTCTGACTCTGATTTTATTGTTGTGTATTTTATATTGCTTTTTGAACTATATATGGCCACTGTGCAGTAGATTTAGACTTGATTTAGATGTATCGGATTTCCTCATGAGATTTAAAAAGTTAGATCATATTATCCGACATATTTAACACTCGTTCAAAGCTATAATATACAGACTTAATAGCTCATTTGGTTAGAACATGTGACTTACATACAAGAGGAACAGAGTTCGATCCCCGCCAGTGCCATATTTTTGTTTTAGGGTAATGGCTAAAAAGAGGCTTAGTGTGAACGCAGTTAAAAAAGTGGTTTAGTGTGGAAATGGTTAATTATGAAGAAGTTATTAAGCCATGAAGTTTGTATGCATATGAGAGAAATATATATATATATAGATATATATAAAAATTAAATAAATAAATATTCAAAAAAAAGTTCAAAACAGCGAATCGGGAGGGGGAATAGCCGAACCGCACCATTTTTGGAGTCGACCCGAGCCGCGCTGGGTCGACTAGAGATCAGTCCAGGTTGTTTGGCTGCCAACCCATGGCCCGATTCGCCCTAAGGGCTGATATGGCATCTGAGTGGTCCAGATCAGTTCTAGGGTTAATCCTAAGGCCTAAATAACTTCCTACACCTATATATACACCCTAAGACCTAACCCTAATTCATAAATATTATCTATGACACCATTATGCTGTCAAATTCTCTCTTAAACTCTAGTCGTCGCCTCTAAATCAAATCTCAAGTGTTCAACTTCAACTCAAATTAAAGATTAGAGCTTCTACAACAATTCAAGAAGATAAATCAGCAACACCGCAATGTTTCTACACCAATTTCAGTTCATAATTCTATTCTTTAACCACGAAAGGTGAGTACAGTGATTTTCACAATGTAATGGGATTAAAAGTAACATGATGTAGTTGTAAAGAGGATTCATATGTATGTATGTAATTTAAATCTCATCCAAGTCTTTACCTTTTTGATTCATATCATCATATGCCTAAGTTTCTAAGTAAAGTTCATACCTTTTATCAGTTTATTCATGTTGAATCTGTCATTATGCCTCTATGCCAGTTTACATGCCCCTTTATTTCACGATGTTGTGTTAATTCCAATTTTCTGTGATTTGATTCTCTCTTCTTGTCCCTACTCCTTTTATTTTTGGATCTAGGCTACCTTCGAGCCTATGTTAAAAATACGTGCGAATGCGAATACGTGGGAACAATGGGAATATGTGAAATATGGAAAATTGGATATTATTGGATATTTTGGATAATTGGATAATATGTGAAATTAACATACTTGGGTATGAATTACATGGAATTGATGAAATTGCCTATAACTGTAAATTTGTAGTTGAGGCTAATAAATATGTAATTAGTGACAATTTGGAATAGGCAATATTATAAACATGATTACATGTTTAATTGGATATACATGACATGAAAATCGGGTATGGGTGAAATACGATTATTAATAAACCTTTGACACGAGGTTAGGCGCAATTGTGGCGTAAGACTGCTTGGAACCGCCCGGCAAATCCAGCTGCTACAATTGGACGTCTAATGTGAGTTGTCAAAGGAATGAATTGTAGGCGTAACTGTTAATGACACGAGGTTAGACCCGGTTTGTGGCGTAAGACTGCCCTGAACCGCCCGGCAAATCCAGCTGCCACAAAGTGTTCGGTCTAATGTGGGAGGTCATGCACCGTTCGTCATGAGGAATGAATTTAGGAATACTAACCATAATAAGATATGGGTATGGTTAGAGGGTTAAGTGGGATGACATGTAAATTATGACATGTAAATATGGACTTAACCGGAATAAGATAAGACATGTAAATTATGACATGTAAGTATGGACTTAACCGTAGCATGTGTAAGACATGGACATTTAAATTAAAATGGTAAAGTGGGAGAAAAACCTAGTGGGGACCAAGCATATGTTGGAGGCTTGTGTCGGATGGGGACCTGTTTCAACCAGTAACCTGTTTGAGTATCTAGTTGGGCCCGGTACTAGGCCGGGGTTGGGGCACGCTTACTGGACTTGAATGTAAGAGGTCAAAACATGGATAGCGGTGGCAACGCAAGCCCAACGGGATCATGTGCGTGCATGGGTCCGGGCTGGTAGGTAGGACGTTGTTACATCGTGTAGATATGGCCGTGCATTTTATGTTGGTATCGGGGTTGCCACTTTGGTGAGTGATACACCCCACTGTGGGGCCAGCACGGTTGCCTACGGGGTTTAGGGAGCCGATCGAATGAGTAGGGTAAGGGTACCTTAGCGGTGATAGGAGCAAGCCGGCATTTACGATAGCAGCTAGGTACAAGTAACTACCAAGTTTTTCATGTGGGTACAGTTAGTGGGAAGGGATCAACCTTTAGTAAATAGAGACTAGTGGATGTGCAGTGTAATTAAGTAATGTGGTGTAACTTAGCAAAAGTGCGGTGTAACGAAATGTATGTTGGTTGATTTGGATGTTCCTTTGGGTGCTAGTCTGATGTTGACTTCGGTCTTCGGGGTTAGTACTTGGAGGGTTGTTCGCTTAGCCAAGGTGTAGGATTGTCTTAGTACTTAGGAACAGAATCATCTTGTCCATCCTTTTTATCAACCTTATCTATGTTACAGCCATATCATGGTGCCTATTTATGTCTTGATCATTTACCTTACCTATTATTTGTTAAAATTACTAGACTCGCCAGACTTTATGTCTGACCCGTTTTGTTTCCACCTCTTTTCTTTCCTCCCCCCCTCGGGTTTTCAAGGAGGGAAAACTACAGATTAGTGTCGATTTCTTTCAGTTGCTTGAAGAGAGTAGATGTATTGCTTTGGACTATCTCATCTTTATGGCTTTGCTTAATCTCAGTGGGGATTTATGCATTTATGTTATTTAAGTATTTGCTTCTTTATGTACTTTGAAGTTTTTGGAAAAGACAATTGATCCTGTTGTAATGGTTTTTGGAGACTACTTATGTAAGATTGTTTTGAAGTTATGATGTTATGAAATAAGTTTTATCTTCCGCTGTGTTTTATTTATTTATTCTTGTAATTTATCTATTCTATACTACTATAATGCTTCATGACATTAATGCATTACCTTTGCGAGTGACATTAATGGCCATGGGGTGTTACATGTGGTATCAGAGCTATGGTTACAAGAACAGATAAAAAGTTTTGAAAAGTATTATTTTCATAGAAACTATTTTCAAAAACTTGTTTTAAAGAAGCTATTTTCAAGGAAAGTTTACTTTAAAGAGCATAATCCCCGCAAGCCATACATCTCTCTTTCGCTTCCCTTGTTTTGAAATTCTTTCTTTTTCTTTTTAGCATGTCTAGAGCATTTGAGTTACCAGAGGGTGTTCATATACCCGATTGGTTTCGTCAATATCTCGAGGCTAGGGCCGTTGTCGCGGGTCCGGCCGATATTCCTCCTTGTCCCCCAGCTCCAGTCATTCCTCCGCGTGGAGATTCTTTCTCCAAGATATGTAAAGACTTTCGTTCGATAGGTGGAAAACCTTTTAGTGGGTCTGAAACGTACGTTGAAGCTAGAAATTGGTTGAAAGAAGTGGAGGATCTGTTTGGCATTTTCGATTTGGATGATTGTAAGAAGGTCCAATTGGCTGCTTGGTTGATAAAGGAAAAAAGCTTCATTTTGGTGGGAGGTTACTAATGGAGAGCGTGCCGTAGAGACGTGGGCAGATTTTAGGGGAAGGTTCGAGTTGAAATTCCTTTCTCAAGCTGAGGAGAGTATGTACATGGAGAGGTTCTTGACATTGAAGCAGAAAAACTTGACCGTGAAGGAGTATGTGACCGAAATTAATAAGTTGGCGAGATTTGGGCTAGTGTTGGTGAATACGCCTCACAAGAAGGCCTTGAGGTTTGCAAAGGGCCTAAATGAACCGCTTCACAGTTTGGCTATGTCCCACATTCTAATGGGGGCTACGTATGAGAAGCTTGTTGATATGGCATACATGCATGAGGAAGAGAAGGGTGTAAGTACTTTTAGGCCGCAAGATAAGAAGGAGGATCCAAAGAAAGCCCAAGAACAAAAGAAAGGTGGTAAAGAAATGAGTAAGTGCCACAACTGTGGGATACCCGGCCATTTGAAGAAAGACTGTAGGAAGAAGAAGAAGTTCTCTTGTTATCATTGTGGTAATCCAGGTCATGTTGTCAAGGACTGTCCTAAGAAGCAAGGGAAGATGGCAGGTTCTACTTCGGGAGGGCAGGTTCATGCTCTCATGGCTCCGAGGCAGGAAGAAGGTAGAAAAATTTCTGTCGAAAGTTTGATTTTCTTGCTTGATCATCCTATCCGTACTTTATTCGATTCTGGCGCATCACATTCGTTTATCTCTACATCATTAGTTGAAACACTGCACTTAAATACTAGTCTCGTTATGGATCCCATTATAGTCTCAAATCCTATTGGTGGATCGGATCATTTATCCATGGTTTGTAGGGATTTGAGATTGTCTATCTTAGGCGTTGGTTTTGAATGTAATGCTTTTGTGCTTGGTTCCATGGGCTATGGGTTGATTCTAGGGATGGATTGGCTAGCCAGATATGGTGCCATCCTAGATTGTGAATGAAGGGTAGTAAAATTGTTGACTTGTAGTGGAAGTACCCTTGATATTTCTTGTGACCCTAGAGGATCGGTGATGCTTAGTTATCTTGAGTCACTTGACACATCCAATGATGATTTACATTCTGTTCGTATAGTCTGTGAATATGTTGATGTCTTCGATGAGGTGAGGGGTCTACCCCCAAAATGTGAGATAGACTTTCGTATTTATCTTGTAGACAATGCAAAACCCGTATCTCTACCAGTACGCCACATGACTCCTCGTGCGAGGAGGGAACCCAATAAGCAAGTAGGGGAATTGCTTAAGAAGGGGTTCATAAGACGTAGTATATCGGAGTGGGGTGCTCCAGTAGTATTTACCACGAAGGCGGATGGGTCCCTTAGACTTTGTGTGGACTATAGAGAACTTAATAAGCTTACTAAGAAGAATAGGCACCCACTGCCGAGGATTGACGATCTCTTCGATCAGTTAGTTGGCGCCTCAGTGTTTTCGCAGTTGGACTTAGCCATTGGTTTCCCTCAGTTGAGAGTGGCTGAGGGTATCATAGACAAGATTGCCTTTAGGACTCCGGACGGTTTTTATGAGTGGCTTGTGATGCCCTTCGATTTGACAAACGCCCCCGGATATTTTGTTGACTTGATGAGTAGGGTGTTTAGGGAGTACCTTAATAAATTCGTGGTGGTCTTGGTGGATGACATCTTGATCTTTTCTAAGAATGACGAAGAGCATGCCCTATATCTTAGGGAAGTGTTGGATACCCTTCGAGCGCATAACCTTAAAGCTAAATTTTCTAAATGTCACTTTTGGAGGAAGGAAGTGCGATTCTTAGGGCACGCGGTTTCCAAAGAAGGGATAGCTGTGGATCCCGCGAAGGTGGTGGCCATCCAAGATTGGATGGTCCCTAAAAATGCTGCCGAGGTGAGGAGTTTCTTGGGGTTGGCTGGCTACTATAAGAAGTTTATCAAGGACTTCGCAAAGATATCAGCCCCATTGACACGCTTGACGAAGAAAAACCTTGTTTTCACATGGGACATAGATTGTGATGATGCGTTCCAACGTTTAAAAACAGCTTTGACCACAGCCACAGTCTTAGTGTTGCCAGATGGGAGTAAGCCATTTACCGTTTATACCAATGCTTGTGGGACAGGACTAGGCGCAGTCTTAATGCAAGAGGGTAGGGTAATACCTACAGAGGAAGGCAGTTGAGAGTGCATGAGAAAAATTACCCTACACATGACCTGGAGTTGGCCGCTATTGTTTTCGTGCTTAAGTCTTGGCGCTATTATCTTCTTGGCGAGAAATTCGAATTGTTTACAGACCACAAATCGCTAAAATACTTGTTCTCTCAGAAGGACTTGAACTTAAGGCAGCAAAGGTGGATGGAATTCTTAGCGTCCTACGATTTCGAGATAGCATATACCCCTGGCAACGGTAACGTGGTGGCAGACGCCTTAAGTAAGAAAAGGTTTTCCTTGAGTCCATTGTTTGTTAAGCGGCGAAGCTTAGAGTTTATCTCTATGTTTGACTTTAAACCTTCCATTGACTTTGTACCCGGTTTGCTAGCAACCTTAGAGGTCAGACCTACGCTTTTGGGACGGATTGGTGAGGCACAACGAGATGACCCACATTTAGTTGAGTTAGTAGAGAAGCTCATAAGAGGGGAGTCATCGATCCATCTCAGTAGGTATACCCTGGATGATAAGGGTTGGTTACGTAAGGATGGTAGACTTTGTGTACCACGAGACGAGAAATTGAGGAAGACCATTCTTGATGATGCACATCGTTCGAAGATGACCATTTATCCCGGTGGGGACAGTATGTATATGGACATGAGACGGATTTACTTTTGGGCCGGTATGAAGAGGGCTGTGGCCGAGTTTGTCGCTAGATGCTTGGTGTGCCAACAAGTAAAATCAGAGAAAAAGAAGCCCAGTGGGTTGCTTCACCCATTGGAGGTCCCACAATGGAAGTGGGAGAGTGTCTCGATGGACTTTGTTGATGGGTTACCAAGATCAAGGAAGGGTAATACAGGGATTTGGGTCGTGGTAGACAGACTTACTAAGAGCGCCCATTTCATTCCCGTGAAGAATAAGAGGACTGCTCCGTGGTTAGCCTCCGTATACATTCGAGAGATAGTTCGTTTGCACGGTGTTCCTTCTAGCATAGTGAGCGATCGCGATCCTATCTTTACTAGCGAGTTTTGGAAGAGCTTGCTTAGAGAGGTGGAAATAAAGCGTGATGCGATGATTCGACGAGCTCCTACATGCATTCTTAGGTCGGAGATTCAGAAGTTGAGGAATCGATAGGTCAAGCTAGTCAAAGTGCAATGGGGAGATGATGGGAGAGATGCTACTTGGGAGACAGAAGAGAAGATGCATTCATTGTACCCTTTTCTTTTCAGGGTATGTCTTTTAATTTATCCTTTATCGCTTAACTTGTACTTGTTCTATCTTTAGTATGTCCTCTCACTAGTATCTTTGACCTTTAGATAGGGTAGTCCTATGGTTGAAACATGTGTTTGAGACATGTTATGTATGGTGGATGCATGTGGATGCAAGTGTTTGCTAGTGGTTGCCCGTGGATGCATACACACACACACATTAGGCACTAGATCGGCTCAGTCACTTTCATATTGCATATTGCATATAAATGGATGTATTTAGTAAAATGAATGTACGTTGAATGTGTGTATCATATGGATGTTGCATTCAAATGAATGGTTGTGCACACATGTAGTACTGATATGTATAGTGTTCTTTTCATACATGATGGATACATGGCACTATCATTATTTGCACTAAGGAGGTCGACTGAATCAGTGGACCGCCTAATTTTGCATTAGTATATGGACATATACACACACTATGCATATGAACATGAAAAGCATTAGAAATCTTTTAAGGACCATGGTTGCTAGTGGTTGATGGTTGAGTAGATGGATGATTGGATGGTAGGATACGTTCTTCTTGACTTAGAGATTTCGAGGACGAAATCCTTTAAGTAGGGGAGAATGTAACACCCCGTATTTTCTGAGAATATTAAAATAACAAATTAAAGAATAATTTAATTGAAAAAGAGGAATGAGAAAAGAATGATGTTTAGCATTATTCTAAGGTTTGTAAGCAAAAGACTTAGTAGCTCATTTGGTTAGAACATGTGACTTGCATACAAGAGGTACAGAGTTCGATCCACGCCAGTGCCATATTTTTGTTTTAGGGGAATGGATAAAAAGTGGCTTAGTGTGAATGCAGTTCAAAAGTGGTTTAGTGTGAAAATGGTTAATTATGAATAAGTTATTAAGCCATGAAGTTTGTATGCATATGAGAGAAATATATATATATAAATTAAATAAATAAATATTCAAGAAAAAAGTTCAAAACAGCGAATTGGCAGGAGGAATAGCCGAACCGCACCATTTTTGGAGTCGACCCAAGCCCCGCTGGGTCGTTTAGAGGTCAATCCAGGGTGTTTGGCTGCCAACCCGTGGCCCGATTCGCCCTAAGGGCTGATATGGCATCTGAGTGGTCCAGATCAGTTCTAGTGTTAATCCTAAGGCCTAAATAACTTCCTACACCTATATATACACCCAAAGACCTAACCCTAATTCATAAATATTATCTATGACACCATTATGCTGTCAAATTCTCTCTTAAACCCTAGTCGCCACTTCTAAATCAAATCTCAAGTGTTCAACTTCAACTCAAATTAAAGATTAGAGCTTCTACAACAATTCAGGAAGATAAATCAGCAACACCGCAACGTTTCTACACCAATTTCAATGCATAATTCCATTCTTTAACCACGAAAGGTGAGTACGGTGATTTTCACAATATAATGGGATTAAAAATAACATGACGAAGTTGTAAAGAGGATTCATATGTATGTATGTAATTTAAATCTCATCCAAGTCTTCACATTTTTGATTCATATCATCATATTCCTATGTTTCTATGTAAAGTTCATACCTTTTATCAGTTTATTCATGTTGAATATGTCATTATGCCTCTATGCCAGTTTACATGCCCCTTTATTTCATGATGTTTTGTTAATTTCAATTTTCAATGATTTGATTCTCTCTTCTTATCCCTATTCCTTTTATTTTTGGATCTAGGCTACCTTCAAGCCTATGTTAAAAATACACGCAAATGCGAATACGTGGGAACGACGGGAATAAGTGAAATATGGAAAATTGGATATTATTGGATATTTTGGATAATTGGATAATATGTGAAATTGGCATATTTGGGTATGAATTACATGGAATTGATGAAATTGCCTATAAATGTAAATTTGTAATTGAGGCTAATTAATATGTAATTAGCGATAATTTGGAATAGGCAAACATGATTACATGTTTAATTGGATATACATGACATGAAAATTGGGTATGGGTTAAATACGATTATTAATAAACCTTTGACATGAGGTTAGGCGCAATTGTGGCGTAAGACTGCCCGGAACCGCCCGGCAAATCCAGCTGCCACAATTGGATGTCTAATGTGAGAGGTCAAAGGAATGAATTGTATGCGTAACGGTTAATGACACGAGGTTAGACCCGGTTTGCGGCGTAAGACTGCCCGGAAACGCCCGGCAAATCCAGCGGCCACAAAGTGTTCGGTCTAATGTGGGAGGTCATGTACCATTCATCATAAGGAATGAATTAAGGAATACTAACCATAATATGACATGGGTATGGTTTTAGGGTTAAGTGGGGTGACTTGTAAATTATGACATGTAAATATGGACTTAACCGGAATAAGATAAGACATGTAAATTATGACATGTAAGTATGGACTTAACCGTAGCATGTGTAAGACATGGACATTTAAATTAAAATGGTTAAGTGGGAGAAAAACCTTATGGGGATCAAGCATTGGTGGGAGGCTTGTGTCGGATGGGGACCCGTTTCAACTAGTAACCCGTTTGAGTATCTAATTGGGCCCGGTACTAGCCGGGGTTGGGGAACGCTTACTGGACTTGAATGTAAGAGGTCAAAACGTGAATAGCGGTGGCAACACAAGCCCAACGGTTTCATGCGCGTGCATGGGTCCAGGCTGGTAGGTAAGACGTTGTTGCATCGTGTAGGTATGACCGTGCATTTTATGTTGGTATCGGGGTTGCCACTATTGGGAGTGATACACCCCACTGTGGGGCCAACACGGGTGCCTACGGGGTTTAGGGAGCCGATCGAATGGGTAGGGTAAGGGTACCTTAGCGGTGATAGGAGCAAGCCGCACTTACGATAGCAACTAGGTACAAGTAACAACCAAGTTTGTCATGTGGGTACAGTTAGTGGGAAGGGATCAACCTTTAGTAAATAGAGACTAGTAGATGTGCGGTGTAATTAAGTAATGTGGTGTAACTTAGCAAAAGTGCGGTGTAACGAAATACATGTTGGTTGAGTTGGATAGTCCTTTGGGTGCTAGTTTGATGTTGACTTCGGTCTTTGGGGTTAGTAGTTGGAGGGTTGTTCACTTAGCCAAGTTGTAGGATTGTCTTTGTACTTAGGAACAGAATCATCTTGCCCATTCTTTTTATCCACCTTATCTATGTTACAGCCATATCATGATGCCTATTTATGTCTTGATCATTTACTTTACCTATTATTTGTTAAAATTACTGGACTAGCCAGACTTTATGTCTGACCCGTTTTGTTTTCACCTCTTTTCTTTCCTTTCCCCCCTTCTCAGGTTTGCAAGGAGGGAATACTTCAACTTAGTGCCGATTTCTTTCAGTTGCTTGAAGAGAGTAGATGTATCACTTTGGACTATCTCATCTTTATGGCTTTGCTTATGCTCAGTGGGGGTTTATGCATTTATGTTATTTAAGTATTTGCTTCTTTATGTACTTTGATGTTTTTGGAAAAGACAATTGATCCTGTTATAATGGTTTTTGGAGACTACTTATGTAAGCTTGTTTTGAAGTTATGATCCTATGAAATAAGTTTTATCTTCCGCTGTGTTTTATTTATTTATTCTTGTAATTTATCTGTTCTATACTACTATAATGCTTCATGACATTAATGCATTCCCTTTGTGAGTGACATTAATGGCTATGGGGTGTTACAAGAACACCATTGGGTATCGAATGATATGATTGTGTTGATGATTGATATTACAGCTAATCTGTTGATTGACTAACCCATATAAGCGTTAATGGTTTTAGCCTTATATGGTGTATATATCATGATATGTAAGATGGATGTTGTATTGGTTATTGATGTGTTATATATATGTTAGGGAATGCGTAATGGATCGTCAAGGAAAAACTAACACTAGAGAGGGTGAATAGCGTTTTCAAGGAATTTAACAAAATTTAAACATATACGATATACTATATGAATCACATACAAAAGAGATGATCACAGACATAGAATCAAACGCAAACACAAAAATAAACAGAAATAAAATTCAGAAAAGGATAGGACACACCGGATTTTATACTTGTTCAGATTACTCGTACGTCCAGTCCCACGCAACGCTGGAATGCGCAAAGTTTTATTACTATATCAATATCCAAATACAACACCCTTGATTTCACGGCCACAAGGTTACCACCGTTTCAACACCACCCTTGATTTCCTCAGTTACAAGGTTACCACCGTATCCTTCCTTGATTTCATGGCTACAAGGAAAACACCGTTTACCAAACAACCCCAAATGATTACAACACCCCTATAACTATTCAATTGCACTTTGATTAAGAGAGTAATGAGTAGAGAGTGAGAAGAGAAGAAGTTTTGTATAATTAGAATTGAAATCGGCAGAGTATAGGTGTAGAAATCATAAAAATATGAAATAATAATGGAGGAAAGAAAAGTGATGAAGATGGGTGTAACACCCCACTCCCGCTATGATCACTCACTAAGGGAATGCCATAGCATCGGTGGAGTATTTTAGTGAATATAGAACAGAAAAATTACAACAAGACAGATATAAATAGTACTTGAAATTTAAAACATCATCTCATAACAGCGGAAGTAAAACATGTCTGGTTACATCATAAAACCACAATAAAAGTCAAGTACAATATCCATCAAAATAAAGAAGTACATAATCCCACTCTCATACAATAGCCATGACAAAAGAAAAGATAACTGGGTAACTGGAGCTTTACATCTATCCAAGCTCCTAAAGACTGGAACAGCAATCCGATCAAGCTCCACTACTGCTAGGATCCACCGTAGGACCTGAGGGTTGGGAAAAAGATAAAAAAACAACGGGGTCAGACATAAGTCTGAGCGAGTCCTATAACTTTAACAATACAATCGTTAAAGTAACCAGAGAAGACATAAACTGATATACGGTAACTAATGGGGATGAATGGTTACACTAAGCAGTCAACTAAACTACGATAAAAGATAAAGACGCATCTACCCTTCCAAAGGTAAATTACTAAACTGCACCACACCAGTCATTCCTAACTTAAAGGTTGATCCCACCCATGGACTTATAAAATTAACTTAATAGTTCTCGCGTACCCCTAGGTGACTAAGTAGACGCCACGGGGCCCTACAATCCACTAGGTGTACACACTACTCGCCATTCGATCGGCTCCCTAACGTAGATACCCGTGCTGGCCCCACCGTGGGGTGTACCATTCCCCAACGTGGCAACCTGATAAAATTAACGGTGCACGGCTTATATCTACACGATGCAACAACGTCTTATTTACCAGCCCGGGTCCACACACGCATATGAAACCCGTTGGTCATGCGTTGCCACCGCTAACCCATTTTGCCCTCTTATAGTCAAGCCCAGTATGCGTGTCCCGTCCTCGACATGGGTCGAGCCCACTAAGATACGTATGGGTTACTGGTTGAAATGGGCCCCCAGCACAAGCCATCCCCCTAAGCTTGGCCCACACACTAGTGTTTCCCACTTAACCCTTTAATCATGTTTAATTACATGTTTCATCTTGGTTAAGTATTTTATCATATTTTCTATTGGCAACCACTAGCAATTTCCACATACCACCCAAGGTACCCACTTAACCCCCATGCCCCACTACATGCTTATCTGGTTAAGTGTTTCTTAATTGATTAACACCGTAACCGTGTAAAGGACCCCTCACATTGGACCGTCATTTGTAGATGCCTGGTTAAGCCGGTAGGTTCCGGGCAGTCTTACACTACAAACGGGTCCAACCTCGTGTCATTTACCCTTGTTACGTATTTAATTTATGATTAAGACCCCTCACATTGGACCGTCATTTGTAGATGCCTGGTTAAGCCGGTAAACTCCGGGCAGTCTTACACTACAAACGGGTCCAACCTCATGTCTTAATCGATTAATTACTCCTAATTAATCACACCCATAATTTGTGTTAGTTATCATGTTTATTTTAGGAATATGGGTGCACCTAACTTAATAGGCAAATTCCCAACTCCAAAGTGTGGGTACACCTAACTTAATAGGCAAATTCCCAACACATAGTATGGGTACACCTAACTTAATAGGCAAATTCCCATACTATATTCATTTATTTTATGTTATGCATAATTATATTAATTTCACACAATCTTATTAACATATGCATTTAATTAACCCCATCGTTCCCACGTAATTTCGTTCTCATGACATAACACATATAAAAGGTGTCAACTTGCATATGTATGAACATGTTTCAAAGGTGCCATCTTGCATATTAACAAACACATAACTTGCATATGAACTTGCATAACATGTCACATAACTTGCATATAATCTTGTATAACATGTCACATAACTTGCATATTAACTTGCATAACATGTTACATAAACTTACATATTAACAAATACATGACTTGCATATGAACTTGCATAATATGTCACATAACTTGCATATGAACTAGCATAACATGTTACATAACTTGCATATGAACTCATAAACTTGCATATGAACTTGCATAACATGTTACATACTTGCATATGAACTCATAAACTTGCATATGAAGAAACATACAACTTGCATAATTATCATACAAGTAACTTGCATATTATCATACATGTAACTTGCATATTAACATATGATCACAAAGCACAAAACTTGCATAACCCACATACATTAGCAAACTAACATCATGTCATATGACTTAAAACCCATTAATCCACAAACAAAACCATATGATCTCATCATATCTCATCTACTTAGTTTAGCAATTGATCATTAGAGTGATAGAAACTCACTACTAGCCAATTTGCACTCCAAATGAAGAAGATTAAGATGCTTAGAATGGATTAGAGGTTGATTAGAGAGTGATTAGCTTGCAACCCTCTTCATAAATTAGTGGAGGCTCCTTCTAAGATTTAATTTGGCGGCATGTAGCCCTCAATTCTATTTTTAATATGGATTAGGGTAGGTTTAGGGTGTATTTATAGATTAGGTGAGTGTTTTAGGCCCTTAGATTAACCCTAAATTAGATTAGGACCCTTAGATTTCGGAACCTTCCAGAAACCAGCCCTAAGACCAAGCCCAAACCCCAAACTGGTGCACCCAACCACAGAACTCTCTAGAAACTGTGCAGGTTTCCTGTCCCGACATGGGCGCACTTCCCAAGTGCGCCAGTGTATTTTTGTGCTGGCGCACTTCACAAGTGCGCCAGTGCATTTCTGGCCTGTTTCGGGTTTTTCTGCCTAACTTCGTTCGTCCATATCTCTTTCATACGGTACCCGTTTTACGCAAACTCGGACTCTATTTCGCGTATTTTTCCGAGACGAACGCAATGACGCAGTCCGTTTCCCCTGATTCTCACATCTGAGATTAATTATACTTTAATTACTAACCATTAGTGTTAATTGAAATTCGGGGTGTTACATTCTCCCCTACTTAAAGGATTTCGTCCTCGAAATCTCTAAGTCAAGAAGAACGTATCCTACCAACCAAACAACCATCTACTAAACCATCAACCACAAGCAACCATTATCCTTAGAAACTTCTAATGATGTATGAACATATGCAGGAAGTGTGTGTATATGTCCGTATACTAATGCAAAATCAGGCGGTCTACTGATTCAGTCGACCTCCTTAATGCAAACCATGATAGTGCCATGCATCCAATATGTATGCGAAACCCTATTGACACATACAATTTCTATATGCGTGCACAACCATACACAAAAATGCATCATCCACATGATAACACAGCCATGATACATCCATCAATCTAACTACCACATCCATTTATGCGATATGCAACATGAAGTGACTGAGCCAATCTAGTGCCTAATGTGTGTGTATATGCATCCACGAGCAACCACTAGCAAACAATTGCATCCACATGCATCCATCAACCATAACATGTTTCAAACACATGTTTCAACCATAGGTTTTACCCTATCTAAAGGTCATAGGTACTAGCGAGAGGATATACTAAAGATAAGATAAGTACTAGACAAGCGATAAAGGAGAAGTTAAAAGACATACTCTCAAAAAGAAATGGATACAAAGAACGCATCTTCGCTTCCGTCTCCCAAGTAGCATTGCTTTCGTCATCTCCCCATTGCACTTTAACTAGCTGAACTTCTCTGTTCCTCAACTTCCTAGTTTCTGACCCAAGGATGCGAGTAGGAGCTCGTCGAATCGTCGCATCACGCTCTACCTCTACATCTCTAAGCAAGCTCGGCTCTACCACCTCTGCGGTCTCATGTAAGCACTTCCTCAAATGTGATACATGGAATACATCATGAACACCACTAAGTCTGTCGGGCAACTCCACCCTATATGCCATCCGTCCAATCCTTTCCTTAATAGGAAACGGCCCAACAAACCTCGGTGCTAACTTCCCAACGGACCCAAAGCGAACAACATTTCTCAACGGAGATACTTTGACAAAAACCATGTCCCCAACCTCAAACTCAAGATCCGTCCTTCTCCGATCCGCATAAGATTTCTGTCTATCTTGCGCTGCTTTCATCCTTCTTCGAATCAAATCAATCTTCTTTGAAGTCTCTCTAACCATATCTGGCCCAAGCAAGATCTTATCCGTAGATTCCCACCAACATGTAGGAGATCGACAAGGCCTTCCATAAAGAGCTTCGAAAGGTTCCATGCCAATACTAGACTAAAAGCTGTTATTGTTTGCGAACTCCACCAAAGGAAGATGTTCTTCCCATGTACCTCCAAAATCCAAGATACAAAGCCTCAAGAGATCTTCTAAGATACGGTTCACCCTCTCGGTCTGACCGTCCGTCTGAGGATGATATGCGGTGCTCAAACACAACTGAGTCCCTACCGCCTCTTGCAAACTTCTCCAAAGCTCACTAGTGAAGATAGGATCTCGATCACTCACAATGCTGGATGGTACGCCATGCAATCTAACAATCTCTCTAACATAGACTGAAGAAAGCCATGGAGCGGTCCTCTTACTCTTCACGGGTATAAAATGGGCACTCTTGGTAAGTCTGTCTACCACAACCCAAATTCCCGTATTGCCCTTCCTCGATCTCGGTAACCCATCGATGAAATCCATCGAGACACTATCCCACTTCCATTGCGGAACTTCCAATGGGTGTAGCAACCCACCGGGTTTCCTTTGCTCCGCTTTAACTTGTTGGCACACTAAGCATCTAGCCACATACTCGGCCACATCTTTCTTCATACCGGCCCAGAAGAAAACTCTCTTCATGTCTTGGTACATTTTGTCTCCACCGGGATGAATAGTCATCCTTGAACGATGTGCATCATCCAAAATAGCCTTCTTCAAACCCTCATCTTGCGGTACACAAAGTCTACCGTCTCTATGCAACCATCCCCTATCATCTATGGTGTATCTACCTAAATGGCTGGACGACTCCCCCCTTATAAGCTTCTCTACCAACTCAACCAACTGTGGGTCGTCTCGCTGAGCCTCGCCAATCCGTCCCAAAAGAGTAGGTCTAACCTCCAAGGATGCTAACAAACCAGGTACAAAGTCAACAGAAGGTCTGAAGTCGAACAAAGAAAGAAACTCCAAGCTTCGCCGTTCCACGAACAATGGACTCAAAGATAGCCTTTTTCTACTCAAGGCGTCCGCCACCACGTTACCCTTGCCAGGGGTATACGCTATCTCGAAATCATAGGATGCTAAGAACTCCATCCACCTTTGCTGTCTTAAGTTTAAATCCTTCTGAGAGAATAAGTACTTCAATGATTTATGGTCAGTGAACAACTCGAATCTCTCACCAAGAAGATAATGGCGCCAAGACTTAAGTGCGAAAACAATCGCGGCCAACTCTAGATCATGGGTAGGGTAATTCTTCTCATGCACTCTCAATTGCCTCCCTCCATAGGCTATTACCCTTCCCTCCTGCATCAAGACTGCGCCTAATCCTGTCCCACAAGCATCGGTATAAACAACAAACGGCTTACTCCCATCTGGAAGCACTAAAACTGGAGCGGTGGTCAAAGCTCTCTTTAACCGTCAGAAAGCATCATCACAATCTACGTCCCATGAGAAAACCAGATTCTTCTTCGTCAAGCGGGTTAATGGGGCTGATATCTTCGCGAAGTCTTTGATGAACTTCCTATAATATCCTGCCAACCCCAAGAAACTTCTTACTTCGGTAGCATTTCTAGGAACTTTCCAATCCTGGATAGATACTATCTTTGCGGGATCCACAGCTATCCCTTCCTTAGAGACCACATGCCCTAAGAATCGCACTTCTCTTCTCCAAAAATGACATTTAGAGAATTTAGCTTTAAGACTATGTGATCGAAGAGTCTCCAACACTTCTCTGAGATGTAAGGCATGCTCTTCTACACTCTTGGAAAAGACCAAGATGTCATCCACAAAGACCACTACAAACTTATTCAGATACTCTCTGAACACTCTACTCATCAGATCAACAAAGTATGCAGGGGCGTTTGTCAACCCAAATGGCATCACAAGCCACTCATAAAAACCATCCGGAGTCCGGAAAGCAGTCTTCTCTATACTGTCCTCCGCCACTCTCAACTGATGAAACCCTGTAGCTAAGTCCATCTGCGAAAACACTGAGGCGCCAACCAACTGATCAAAGAGATCATCTATCCTCGGTAATGGGTGTCTATTCTTCTTCGTGGGCTTATTAAGTTCTCTATAATCCACACAAAGTCTGAGGGACCCATCCGCCTTCGTGCCAAACACTACTGGAGCTCCCCACTTCGATATACTTCGCCTTATGAACCCCTTCTCAAGCAACTCCCCTACTTGCTTATGAAGTTCTCTTCTCTCACGAGGAGCCATGTGGCGCACTGGCAAAGACACTGGTTTGGCATTATCCACCAAATAAATTCGGAAATCTGTCTCCCGCTTCGGAGGCAAACCCTTCACCTCTTCAAACACATCCGGATATTCCCGGACCACTCTGACAGAACGCAAACTCTCGACCGAAGCATCGAGCGATTCAAGATAACTTAGCAAAACAGATTCCATGGGATTACAAGAGATCTCGAGAGTATTACCCAAGCGGGTCATAAGCCTGACAACTCTCCTTTCACAATCAAGAACGGCACCATTACTGGATAACCAGTCCATGCCCAAAATCAACCCATAGCCCGTGAAGCCCAATACAAAAGCATCACATCCAAACTCAACGCTAAGTATAGAAATCTTCAAACCCAAACATATCATAGACAGATATATGGAGCCCCCAATTGGGTTTGAAACAACCAAGGGATCATCAACAAGACTGGTGTCTAAGTGCAGTGACTCAACTAATGATGATGAGATAAAAGAATGCGATGCGCCAGAGTCAAACAAAGTACGAACTGGATGATCAAACAGAAAAACCAGACTTTCAACGGAAATAGTTCTACCTCTCTGCTGAATCGGTGGAACTGAGAGAGCCTGAACTTGCCCCCCTGCCTGAGCTGGTGCCATAAGAGCTTGCACCTGACCTCCTGAGGTAGACCCCGTCTTCTGCCCCTTCTTTGGGCAGTCCTTCACAAGATGTCCTGCTTCACCACAATGAAAGCAACCGGTCTTCTTCTTTTTGCGACAATCCTTGCTGAGGTGGCCTGGGGTCCCACAATTGAAGCACTTCTTCTTCTTCTTCCCCTTGTCACCATTGCCTTTTCCACCCTTGCCTTGTTGTTGTTGCGGTTTCTTCTGATCCCCCTTCTTCTCTGGTGCCTTAGAACTCTTATCATCCTCATGCATAAGTGCCATGTAGACAAGCTTCTCAAAGGTGGCCCCCATAGGAATGTGAGTCATAGCTATTCCTTGCAATGGTTCTTTCAAGCCTCTAACGAACCTCAAAGCCTTCTTCTCCGGTGTATTCACCAACTCTATGCCAAACCTTGCTAATTGATTGAATTTGTTGACATATTCTTTCACCGTGAGATTCCCTTGCTTCAAATTCAAGAACTTCTCCATAAACAGATTCTCTTCCGCCCTCGAGAGAAACTTAGCCCCAAACCTTTGCTTGAAATCTTCCCAAGAGTCAACAGGGCGTTCTCCATTAGTGACCTCCCACCAGAATGAGGCATCTCCCTTCATTAACCAAGCCGCCAACTTGACTTTCTTTCCCTCTTCCACTTCAAAGATATCTAGCAACTCTTCCACTTCCTTAAGCCAATCTCTAGCCTCTACGAAAGTCTCTGAACCTAGAAAAGGTTTTCCTCCTATAGCCTTGAACTCCTTGCAAATCTTAGCAAAATTATCCACTCTAGGCTGAGGAGGAGGAGCGGTTGCCTCTGGTGTAGTAGCATTGGCTGGACCCGCAGCCGCGGCCCTAGCCTCTTGTAACCTCCTATACCATAGTGGTATAACTAAGCCCAACGGGATGTTAAGATCTTCAGCCATGCTGAAACGAAAGAGGAAAGATTCAAAAAGGAGATTCCGAAAGATAAAGATATGGCTATTGGGGGTTATGCTTTTCTTTTTCAAAAACTTTTCTCTTAAAAGACATGTTTTTGAAAATACTTTTTCCAAAAATAATACCTTTACTACTTTCTAAAAAAAAAGTATTTTTCTCAAAAATTTATCTATTCCGGTAACCTTCAGCTCTGATACCACGTGTAACACCCCACTCCCGCTATGATCACTCACTAAGGGAATGCCATAGCATCGGTGGAGTATTTTAGTAAATATAGAACAGAAAAATTACAACAAGACAGATATAAATAGTACTTGAAATTTAAAACATCATCTCATAACAGCGGAAGTAAAACATGTCTGGTTACATCATAAAACCACAATAAAAGTCAAGTACAATATCCATCAAAATAAAGAAGTACATAATCCCACTCTCATATAATAGCCATGACAAAAGAAAAGATAACTGGGTAACTGGAGCTTTACATCTATCCAAGCTCCTAAAGACTGGAACAGCAATCCGATCAAGCTCCACTACTGCTAGGATCCACCGTAGGACCTGAGGGTTGGGAAAAAGATAAAAAAACAACGGGGTCAGACATAAGTCTGAGCGAGTCCTATAACTTTAACAATACAATCGTTAAAGTAACCAGAGAAGACATAAACTGATATACGGTAACTAATGGGGATGAATGGCTACACTAAGCAGTCAACTAAACTACGATAAAAGATAAAGACGCATCTACCCTTCCAAAGGTAAATTACTAAACTGCACCACACCAGTCATTCCTAACTTAAAGGTTGATCCCACCCATGGACTTATAAAATTAACTTAATAGTTCTCGCGTACCCCTAGGTGACTAAGTAGACGCCACGGGGCCCTACAATCCACTAGGTGTACACACTACTCCCCATTCGATCGGCTCCCTAACGTAGATACCCGTGCTGGCCCCACCGTGGGGTGTACCATTCCCCAACGTGGCAACCTGATAAAATTAACGGTGCACGACTTATATCTACACGATGCAACAACGTCTTATTTACCAGCCCGGGTCCACACACGCATATGAAACCCGTTGGTCATGCGTTGCCACCGCTAACCCATTTTGCCCTCTTATAGTCAAGCCCAGTATGCGTGTCCCGTCCTCGACATGGGTCGAGCCCACTAAGATACGTATGGGTTACTGGTTGAAATGGGCCCCCAGCACAAGCCATCCCCCTAAGCTTGGCCCACACACTAGTGTTTCCTACTTAACCCTTTAATCATGTTTAATTACATGTTTCATCTTGGTTAAGTATTTTATCATATTTTCTATTGGCAACCACTAGCAATTTCCACATACCACCCAAGGTACCCACTTAACCCCCATGCCCCACTACATGCTTATCTGGTTAAGTGTTTCTTAATTGATTAACACCGTAACCGTGTAAAGGACCCCTCACATTGGACCGTCATTTGTAGATGCCTGGTTAAGCCGGTAGGTTCCGGGCAGTCTTACACTACAAACGGGTCCAACCTCGTGTCATTTACCCTTGTTACGTATTTAATTTATGATTAAGACCCCTCACATTGGACCGTCATTTGTAGATGCCTGGTTAAGCCGGTAAACTCCGGGCAGTCTTACACTACAAACGGGTCCAACCTCGTGTCTTAATCGATTAATTACTCCTAATTAATCACCCCCATAATTTGTGTTAATTATCATGTTTATTTTAGGAATATGGGTGCACCTAACTTAATAGGCAAATTCCCAACTCCAAAGTGTGGGTACACCTAACTTAATAGGCAAATTCCCAACACATAGTATGGGTACATCTAACTTAATAGGCAAATTCCCATACTATGTTCATTTATTTTATGTTATGCATAATTATATTAATTTCACACAATCTTATTAACATATGCATTTAATTAACCCCATCGTTCCCACGTAATTTCGTTCTCATGACATAACACATATAAAAGGTGTCAACTTGCATATGTATGAACATGTTTCAAAGGTGCCATCTTGCATATTAACAAACACATAACTTGCATATGAACTTGCATAACATGTCACATAACTTGCATATAATCTTGTATAACATGTCACATAACTTGCATATTAACTTGCATAACATGTTACATAAACTTTCATATTAACAAATACATGACTTGCATATGAACTTGCATATGAACTTGCATAATATGTCACATAACTTGCATATGAACTTGCATAACATGTTACATAACTTGCATATGAACTCATAAACTTGCATATGAACTTGCATAACATGTTACATACTTGCATATGAACTCATAAACTTGCATATGAAGAAACATACAACTTGCATAATTATCATACAAGTAACTTGCATATTATCATACATGTAACTTGCATATTAACATATGATCACAAAGCACAAAACTTGCATAACCCACATACATTAGCAAACTAACATCATGTCATATGACTTAAAACCCATTAATCCACAAACAAAACCATATGATCTCATCATATCTCATCTACTTAGTTTAGCAATTGATCATTAGAGTGATAGAAACTCACTACTAGCCAATTTGCACTCCAAATGAAGAAGATTAAGATGCTTAGAATGGATTAGAGGTTGATTAGAGAGTGATTAGCTTGCAACCCTCTTCATAAATTAGTGGAGGCTCCTTCTAAGATTTAATTTGGCGGCATGTAGCCCTCAATTCTATTTTTAGTATGGATTAGGGTAGGTTTAGGGTGTATTTATAGATTAGGTGAGTGTTTTAGGCCCTTAGATTAACCCTAAATTAGATTAGGACCCTTAGATTTCGGAACCTTCCAGAAACCAGCCCTAAGACCAAGCCCAAACCCCAAACTGGTGCACCCAACCATAGAACTCTCTAGAAACTGTGCAGGTTTCCTGTCCCGACATGGGCGCACTTCCCAAGTGCGCCAGTGTATTTTTGTGCTGGCGCACTTCACAAGTGCGCCAGTGCATTTCTGGCCTGTTTCGGGTTTTTTTGCCTAACTTCGTTCGTCCATATCTCTTTCATACGGTACCCGTTTTACGCAAACTCGGACTCTATTTCGCGTATTTTTCCGAGACGAACGCAATGACGCAGCCCGTTTCCCCTGATTCTCACATCTGAGATTAATTATACTTTAATTACTAACCATTAGTGTTAATTGAAATTCGGGGTGTTACAATGGGGAAGAAGAATGGCTCAAAAATTCTAAATCAACCCTTATTTATAATATTTGAATGTTGGAAATGCTTCTGGAATGTTAAAAAAGGTAAAAAGACATTACCTTTCAAAATTTAAAATATGACGGTTGTTTGTCGACATGGCCATATATCTATGTCAGCATATGTGATTTCAAATTTGAAATTTGAGTTTTTTCAAGTGTTTTAATATATATACAATTCAGCAAATTCTCGGATTAACACATAGTATATAAATAAGTATTACAAAGTAGAAAATCATATGAAATTATAAATAAAAACTATATGAATATATTTATAAAAATAAAGTATATAACTATATAAATATATATATAAACTTTAAAACTCAAGTTTAAAATCAACAGTAAGATAGAATAACTTAATTTAAAATTGAATAGAATTTGAAAATTGAAAATCGCATGTTGGAAAACATAATTTGAATTTGAACCTGAAGTGCTATTCAGAGTCTTTCATACAAACTAGACTCTATTACTATATTTGTCTTGAACTCTTGAAATGTTGATTACTCATGAGTCTTGAATCTTCTTTGAATACCGAATCACTTGAAGTTTTAAAACCCTTGAACTCTTAAATTGTACAATCTTCAGTATTAATTCCTATATAAAAATCTTGCACATACGTGTGTACATATATTCTAGATAAAGATGTTAGTATATATTTTATAATCAATTAATATTAAAATAAGGTTGTTATCATCAAAACTCCATTTCCAACAATCTCCCCCTTTTTGATGATGATAGCATTAGCTTATAAAATATTCATACTTGTTGATGCTGATCCTTCTAATACTCCCCCGTCAGTATGAGTCCTATATATTGTACTTAAACTAAGTCTGTATTTTATAATTTCCCCCGCATTGGCATTAGCAAAAAAAATTCTAAAAATACTCCGCTTAAATCCTATAACTCCTACAACAAAGAAAAGTACTCACCCTGAATCTTATATATATATATATATATATATATATATATATATATATATATATATATATTCTATAAAATACTCCCCCTAAATTCATGGTTATACAAGAGTCAATATTAAGTATATAAAGAAACCAATTTTAACATAATAATTACATATGTTTAAGTCATGTACACAAATCAATCCATGCACACAAATCCAAGTAATATTTCCATATATTTTATTATAGGTTTTAAGTCAAACAATCCAAACAAACCAAATCAACCAAAGCATAACAAACAATCAAATGTTTCTTGGGATTTCTATCCAACCGTCTTCTCCAAAGATTGGATCCTTTTTGATGACCTCCCAATCTTCATCTTCTTTTATTGATGGTGCCTTAGTGAGATTGTTATCTTACTCTCTGAAAAGAGAAGAGATTGGCCAACGGATGGCATCGAAATGCTTCTCTTGTTGTTCAAACATCTTTATTTAGCCTAATTAGAGATGGCATTGGTTTTATAGTATTATAAAAAGGATGCTCTTGAAGGAATTCAATGGTTCTTCAATATTTTCACTTAAGTTATGAATTGGATTTTCCATACTTTTGATAAGAATTGAATAGAGAATAGGGAGAAATGATATAATAAAGTTTTCTGGAAGAAATAACCTTAAATAGGGTCTAGAATTCGTTGGACCTGAATGGACATAAGTTAGTTATTAAATTTTAAATTTTCTGAAAAACTTGCACTTATAAGTTGACATAGCCAAGTATGTTTGTTGACATACTTATTAAAAAAATTTGAAAATTTTCAAATCTTGAATCTTTTGTTCTTATATTTTATTCTAAAGTTTTTATAGTAATTTAAAGATGGTTTGACATAAATAAAACTCCATTCATTACTTCATAAAAAGCAAATACATCCCAACTAACTAAGACACACTAAATACAGGATTCGAAAGCAAATACTAAAGGTAACTTAAAATAGTTAGACTAGTTTTCAGTGGATAAGGAGGAGGAAGATGAAATTCCAAGCTTTCTTCCAATCTTGCTCATGAACTTAGTTGTTTTTGAAAAATTCTTTTCGACCTTCTTTTGATTGTTGACTATCTTTACTTGATTTTGAACAATCATCTCTTTGGAAATGGTTCCAGTGTTGATTGGACATTCAACGCTTTCTAAAGAAGTTTCTTCTTCTTCGATTTCCATAGGCTCTTGTTTTTGTTGCATTCGAGCTTGTTTTTCTTCGAATGTCTTATAAGGTTTGAAACAGAGTGGAATTTGCATAAGGCATATGTTTGCGGAGTCAAACACCTTTCTTGGAACAAATTTTCTCCATGAAGATCAACTCCGAAATATTTGAAAATGCGAGTGAGATAAACTCCATTGTAAAGAGTGTTTTCTATTGATGAAGTTTCTATGCGTTTTAATTCTCTTAAGATCATGTCGACCCAATTGATGTTATATCCACCAATAATAGCAAAGAGTGCTTTATGGACCTTGAGAGTTAGGTTATTGAAGTTTCCAGAACGAGGTGTGATGGTATGTTGATGGAGAAGGTTTACGATTCTAGTTTTTGGGTGGAAAAAGCAATTTTTGAATTCCATTTAAGCATCGCTTTCAAATATGTTGTGGTAAGTTTCTAAATCTGTTTCATCAATCTTGAAGTCTGAAAAATCCAAGCCTATGATTCTATAATTTAAGATATTTCCCAAGATTTCGCAATCTAGAACAATTTGAGTGCCTTTGACACTACTCCAAATCCACCATTGATTTCCCCGGCTATAAGGTTACCACCGTTGCCTTCCTTGATTTCATGACTACGAGTAACACATCATTTCCCAAACAACCCAAAATGATTACAACAATCCTATAACTCTTCAATAACACTTTGATTCAGAGAATAATGAGTATAGAGAGAAGAGAAGAAGTTTTACGTAATTAGAATTGAAGTCGGTAGAGTATAAGTGTAGAAATCATAAAAAAATGAAATAATAATGGAAGAATGAAAAAGGATGATGATGGAGAAGAAGAATGGTAAAAAAATTTAGAAATCAACCCCTATTTATAATAGTTGAAAGGTTGCAACGCTTCTGGAATGTTACAAATGGGGAAAAGACACTTCCTTTAAAAATTAAAAATATGACGGTTATATGTCGACATGGCCATATATGTATGTCGACATATGTTAGTTCAAATTTGAAAATTGAGTATTTTTCAAGTGTTTTAATATATATATATATATGTAATTATGGAAATTCTTGGATTAAAACATACTAATATAAATAAGTATTATAAAGTAGAAAATCATATGAAATTATAAATATAAACTATATGAGCATATTTAAAAAATTAGAAAGTTTAAAACTACATAAAGATAAAGTATATAACCATACATACATACATATATATATATATATATATATTTAAACTTATAAACTTTAAAACTCAAGTTTAGAATCAAAATTAAGATAGAAAAACTTAATTAAAATTTGAATGGAATTTGAAAATAGAATTTGAAATTTAAAAATTGAAAATTAGAACTTGGAAAACTGAATTTAAATTTGGATTTGAACCTGGATTGCTATTCAGAGTTTTACATATATACTAGAATCTATTACTATATTTGTCTTGAACTCTTGATCTACTGAAATCTTGACTACTTATGAGTCTTTAAACTTCTCTGAATCTGAATCTCTTGAATTTCTAAAACTCTTGAATTCTTAAACTGTACAGTCTTCGGTATTAATTCCTTTATACAAATCCTGCATATATGTGTGTGTATATATTCTAGATAAAGATGTTAGTATATATTTTATAATCAGTTAATATTGAAATAAGGTTGCTGTCATCAAAACTCCAATCTCCAACAATCTCTCCCTTTTTGATGATGACAACCTTAGTTTATAAAATATTTATACCTGTTCATACCTGTTGATGCTGATCCTTCTAATACTACCCCTGTCATTATGAGTCTTATATATTCTACTTAAACTAAGTCTATATTTTATAATTTCTCCCCCTTCGGCATTATCAAAAAGAAATTCTAAAAAAACTCCCCTTAAATCCTATAACTCCTATACTAAAGAAAAGTACTCACCCTGAATCCTAAATATATATATATATTCTATAAAATGCTAGCATAAAATACTCCCCTTAAATTCGTGGTTATACTAGATTCAATGCTAAGTATATAAACAAACCAATTTTAATATCATAATTACATATGTTTTAAGTCATATACACAAATCAATCCAAGCACACAAATCCAAGTAATATTTACATATATTTTATTACAGGTTTTAAGCCAAACAATCCAAACAAATCAAATCATACCAAACAATCAAACGTTTCATGGACTTCTACCCAATAGTCTTCTCCAAAGATAAAGATGTTAGAATATATTTTATAATAAATTAGTATTGAAATAAGATTGTTGTCATCAAAACTCGATTCTCCAGTTATATAGTTAATAAACAGTTTGGAGTTATAGTCGATTCGATTTTATATCAAAAACCAAAGTTTGGACAGAAAAGAACTAGTCATGCAGCGACAGTTCGCGAATTTCGACCATTGACTTCAAACTGACGTACCTGGAGATCCTACCATTGGATCTTCCCCAAACGAAAAATGTTGGGTCCGAAATGAAAAGATTTTTCAAATGATATGTTGAGTTTTAAAATACAACTGTAAGAATTTGGGATAACTTCAAATCAAAATTGAATAAAAGCAGCACCAATGTAGTTTAGGACCCGAAACAGGATTGGTTGAAATGACATATTTTTATATTATTAAATGTATGGATAAATAATGATAAATCATAATAAATTTTTTGAAAGTGATTCGAACTGATAAAATGAAATTTGGGATGATATTAAGTCATTTTGACTAAATTAGCCAATATAAGTCTATTTTGTAGCTCATTTTGTGATGATGTTATTAAGCGATAGAGTTTGATTCATTTAATTATGAATGTAAATACAAACGAATGAATTTGAAAGATGATTTCATAAACACATATAAAATGAAAGTTTGATTTGGAGAAACTAGAAAATATTTTGAAATAAGTATTTTGAAGGGATAAATAGTTGATAAAAAGATGTTTTCTAATTTAAGATGATTTCGATGGCTTAAATTCCAATGAGTAAATGATTTTGAAAGAAAAAGTACTATGATTTGAAATTACTTGTGATATATTATTGTGAAATGATTTATCACTTTGGGATAAAAATGATTCGATATGTTACATATGATCCGGGTAACCCATGACACAAAGTCTAGGAAAATGGGTATATGGTCAACCCTTCTTGGGGGACATACCATCTCTACTGCGGAAGGGACATACTATGTATGTAGACGCCTATGTGCAAGGGACATACAAAGAACTATTATCAAGATGGGACGCTTGGTCTCAGTTGCCTTGTTATCGGGAGAAACCTCCCAATTTGATTACATATATTTTGGTATGTTGTAGTATAGGTATTTGAATTTTTCAAAATGATTTGTTTTGAAATCCCGATGTCAAGTATGATTTGATATGAAAGAAATATCTAGTACTTCAAGGATTTGAAATGAAATGGGGATTTTAAATCAAAGAAATTATTTTCAAAAGAATTATTTTTGAAAATAATTTTGATTTGATAAATATAAAAGTAAAGATAAAACTATTATGGTTTTAATTTATTAATAATCGGTATTCATATGGGGAAAACCCATTCCATGTTATACGACATGGTCCTATGAATTACCCAAGTTTAAACTATATTATAACGGACTTGGGTTCTCATACCAGTTCCAAGACTGACTCATAGTTTGCTTTTTCCTTGTAAACTCGGGTGACCATATTTTCCACTTGGACAGCCGGTTAATTTTTTTGCAGATACTTAAAGAAGGATTATGGATTGAAACTTAAAGCTATGTCCAGAGCATTTGATAGTCTACCGATGCATGTGTAACACCCTGTAACAATTCATAAGTATTACTAATAAATAAACAAAAATAAGCAATTAAATAATATGGCTAGAAATTGAGATTTTGCAGCTTTCGAAATTTGGCAACGAAATTTATTTATTTGGATTCTTGGCGAAATTCTACATCGTTTTCATATATAATATGCTGAAAACATTCAATGTATGAATAAGTTATAAACAAATGAATTTTGAGAGTGAACATGGAATATATATATATATAATTATATGGATAATTTAAATATATATGTGTGTATGTATGTATATGTCCAAATTAAAAATAAAAAATAAAGCAGGGGAATTCAATTTTTGAATTGAATTTAAGATAAGGGTATAAAGTATATTGTAAATTTGGAATAAGATTAAGAGATGAAGGAACGTATTAATTAAAATAAACAACTCTGCAATGCAGCCTTTATGGGCGTTCCGGTCCCGAAGGGGTCGGCCGCCCCCCTTAAGGGGTATCGATTGCTGGTCGACCGCTCGGCGTCTGGGCAACGAAATGAATCTAGCTGGTTAGGGTTTTTCTTGGAGGATATATATAAATAGAAGGCCTGGATTAATTCTAAATAATCCAACGGTCTATGCTCACACGAGCAACTATATATAGCCCCTCATATCGTACTAAGGAAACCCTAATCATTCTCTATCCCTGCCTCCATGCCGCCTTTCTTCCATTGCTAAAGTCCAGAGAAAAGTAAAAGGAAAAGGTTAAGAATTTCTTCTATTCTCCAATCCTATTCCTAATCTCTCTATTATAATTCATATAAGATTAGTATTCTAGAATTTGGCATGAACATATATGTATAAGATTATAATACACGTCTCTTATATGTATATAATTAGGAGATTCATTGGAGCACACCTGAATGTAAAGAATTAGTGCAGATCAAGATCTACCACAAATTTCTCTCTATTCTGCCTAGATCGGTGAGTGGAATATTGTTTACTTAAGGCATAATCATGTTTTTATTAGATTATCATTTTGATAGACATGCCTAGGAGGATTTGGAAATTCGACAATACAAACATCAGAACCCCCAAATCCTCTATCTTGTATTTGCGTATAAGTTGTCATGATTATTTGGATTTTGTGGATTTTTTGTTTTAATATTAAATTAAAGATGAAAAAGGATGTTGCTAGTATTATTTCTATTTTATGTAATTCACCTTTATTTACCATTTGATTGTAACCTAAAAAGGTTTAGACTTGATTATTTCATGATTTGGTTCATGTATGGATCATATTATGAATTAAACTGCATTCATGTTTTGGAAAAGGTAAAATGTAAGCATTTTTATGTTCGTAACGCCAAAAAGCGTGAATTAGGTGAAATACGAATTATAAACATACAAGTATAAGTGTATGTAATACTCTATTTTTGATTCAGTATTGAAATCATTTCAACATGCCTAGGATACAAGTTGAAATTGCAAGTATGTATATTTTCCATCCACCGCTATATGGCATCTTATCATTATGGCATCATGCCTAAGTTGTAGCGGTAAAAGTATGGAAAATTAACTTGTATGCCTTGATTTGGACAAGTTGGCAATTGCCGCCTCGTGAGAACTTTTCCTCGTTTATACGAATAATTAACGTTGTTATGCATTATTACTATACTATTAATATAGCGTAATCAACGTAATATTAATGTAATAAGTGCGATTAGGATAAGGTTTGAATTCGAATTGTCCCCATAATTAATATGTATTTGTTTTCTTGTGGTGCATATATATAATGGCCTTAAATATATATAAATAGTGACACATAGACACGAGGTTAGTTGCCATTTGTGGTAGAAGTCTGATCGGAACCGACGGAAAATCCAGCAACCACAAGTAGGCCCAACTAATGTGCGATGTCTAGGTGTTATTGGCCATTCAGAAACTTAGTACACTAGACACGAGGTTAAACAAACTTGTAGTAGAAGTCTGCCCGGAACCGATCGACATATCCAACATCTACAGGTGTACGGTTTAATGTGAGAGGTCTAGTGTATATATATATAACTATATGTATACATAAGTCTATTGTGTGTGAAAATAGGCAGGTGTACTACCCTTAAGAAGGCCTTAAGTGGCTGACTCTACTTTTTTCTAGTTTGGGTCTTAAGTGGTTAGGACTAGAATCCCTCAGAAGGTTTATTCCTCGGAGAGGAACCAAAGTCATGGGACTCACCCTTCTTAGATTTTAAATCTTTGGGTCCTCCTTCTCTAAAAGTGGTTAGGCATAAAACGGTGATGGATTGTGGAGTTCACGGGGATGTCCACTTCCTCTAGAAGCTTGTAAGGGCTCAACTAGGAACAGATTGGTAATTGATAGATATGTGGCCATTACATGCTCACCAACTATCTAAAGGGAGTCTTAATCGACATAGGTGTCCTACCGAGTAATACCAGTCAAGTAGAAACATTCGCAATACTACTTATCATATTGCAAATGAGAGAATGGACTAAAGAATGTTAACGTATTATGATGGGGTCTTCAATGGCTAGGGGTCCGCTTAAGGGTTATAAGAGATCACAAGAATCCACCTTTATAGGGCCACAAGTGACCAAGAATGCCACCTCATTGGGTCTTTACCCTAAAGACACTAATAGGCGATTGAATTGGATATCCTCCCCCATTCGTTAGATATTTGGTGATTGTTGTTTGGTGAGTGGACGTACCTTGACATATGTAACCTACTAAAAATATAGGGTATGGACATTAACACCATATTTCAGTCACATAGAAGTTTATGTTCTAACTCCTCTCCTTAACGTACCCAACAGGTCAGTAAGTGGGGTATAAGCCACGGACGAAGTCATGATTGAAGCCGATGAAGAAGACGAAGTTATTATGTTTTTATCGGTAGTTATTGCTTTAATTCTTTTGGAATCTTGTGAGAATGAACTATTTGATGTACCCATTGAACAAATGTAACTGTGACTGTTGTATTTCTGAGATTTTGAAATAAGTGGTACATCCTATTTTTAGTATTATATTTTCTTTTACAGCTGTGTGAGATTTCTATTCGAAGTATATGTTGTTATTAACTGTGCAAATCTAATCCTTACAGGAACTAACAACCAGTTTAAAATGGCTCTAAGTTTCGATGGGCCTTTTCTAGGTCAAAATTTAGGCCCTTTCCAGGCGGGTTGTTACGGTATATAATTATGTTCTCCATTGTTTATAATAATGTATTATTGTTCTGATATTTGTGATGTACTCTAATGTGAAATTGTTGTAACAACAACGAAATATTCTTTTGTTTCTGTCTGATGTGTTGTATGCCTAAAGTTACTATCACGAGAATTTTTTTCCGTTTTGGATTGGACTTGCTCGGTTTACAGTCGATCCGAAAGGTAGAAATTTTTGGGCCATCACAGATTGACACACCTTCGAGGTGGGTTGACATAGGGATCAACACACCTTAGAGGTGGGTCGACACGTCTCTAGGATAGATAGACATAATATTTTAACATGTATGGTTTGGGTTTTATTTTATTTAATCCGATAGACTAGAAACTCTTGTACACCTAGAAATAGGCTAGCATAGCCTAGCCTCTAACTCATATTCTTTGAGATGACGCCAAGGCTTTGTTGTTTTCTTTCTTCTCCAGTTCTGTAAGAAATTAGAATAATAGTTCTTAGGAATTCTGATTCAAGATTTGAACGGGGAATATAACCTATTATAATTAATTATATAAATGAGCATGTAATATAATAGGTAGGCTTGTCCGAGGGACAAGTGGAATTATAACATGGTATATAGTAAATGATGAAAGGAGAAATTATTAATAAACCATAGTTAAGAGAAATAAGTTAATGAGCAAACTCACAACAATGGTTGTGATAATAGTGTATGATAAGATTATGATGAAGTAAGAAAGAATAAAGTAGGCTTATTATTAGTAGACTTATAGTTGAAAGTATTAAGTTTAATAATTGTAGTAAATAATAAGTGAGAGTCCGCTCCAGCGGCGTAAGGCAGAATAAAGAAACTAAGCAGCCAATTGTGAGATAATAAACCAAGTAACTTGGATAAAAAGTGAATACATGAAAATCAAATTAATTAGCAATGTGATAAGGTAAACCATGCGCGTGATTAAAATATTAGACGTAGGATCTAATAATACGATGGCGTGATGCCCTTGGACCAATCTGTACATAAGGAGGTGAAGAACCCAACAGGGTAGATCGTCGCGGTGTCTAGAGACATGATAGGATCACGTCTAACTGATTTTTCTACTAGATTAGAGGGAAGCATGTGGAATCTACGGGATGTGGTAGGGTACTCCATTATGGTCCTCTATGATAGGCTTCGGGCTGCAACTATTGAGTTTGGTTTGTACTGTGACGCCTCAAGATTTTCGACCTCAGTAGTCGACATCGAACACAACTCGAGCAAAAAATATTGAAGATCCAAATGCCTAATCCCTGGTTGTTTGGGTCATAACACATTAAAAATAATTATAAGAAATAGAACCACATCATATAACGTGATTTGAGATACATCAGCGTAACATCATCAACTACATCTGAGTAATATAGATATCTAGTTACATGAATTACTAAATAAAAGTAATTGTGGAAACAAACAGAAGGAGACTAAATCCAAAACATGCTAAATCTTCACCTCTATGATCCAAAAGATATTCCACAAAGCTAAGTGCTCCACAAAAGATAGTGCTCCATAACACTGCTACAACATGACAATTAGGTGCTCATGCAAAAATATGAGCACCCAGAGTTTAAGTGAAAAATGATAAACTCCATATCAGTCAAGAGACTGGTACGATAATAAAAACAGTTATTCATATTTATTTTAATGTTTGGGAAATTCATTAGACCATGCCATATAACACGGAATGAGTTTCCCCTTTTGAATACCATTCATAAAACTCAGTTTTTTTTTTAAAATGAGGCTACCATAATGTCTCCTGGCACACACATAATGCAATTGCAGACATGAGAAAGATTTCTCCTTGTGATAGCCAGACATTCTTGATATGAAAAAATATCTTTTAGTGTTATTACTGAATTGTCTGGCAAATTCTTTCACAAATGGATATATAAATCCTAGACAACAAAATGTCCCATACCATTATGTCCCCATGTAGGTTTACAACCAAAACCATACAAAATCGTAGTGAAGAATGGATTTCCATCAAATAACTGGGCTAAGGAACGTCCTTACCAATGTTTACATCTCTAGAGGGATGTCCAGAGAACAAACACTAGTTCTCTGCTAACACAAGGCGGGATCTCCTTATATGGATCAACCCTAAGTACATCATCTCCCGGTCGTAATCAATCTATAAACCAGGGCCTCGCAACATCAACAACCATAAAAGTAGAAGTCACCACATAAGTTGCAACAAATCGGGATTTTCAATCCAAAAAATCAACATAAAACCCATGTCAAATTTTCAGGCATCGAACATTCTAGATCATTAGCAGAAAGAAGTTAGAGGATGAGAGTAGATAAGATAGAAAATTAGAAAAGAAGAAGAACGAGAAGAACATAACAACAAAATCAGAGTAACACGAACGTCACAGTGGAATGAATAAAATAAACTATATAATGTAACTTTGAAATACAAATCTGTACTTGAATATACGTACCATTATCAAAGTATAAACTTACAACACAGTGGAAATAAAAATTGTTATAAAATCCTGAAGCCTCCTGCTCCAAGCTCTCAGTATATCTGAAAAATCCCGACTACTGCACTGCCCTCCCCATACAAATTTGAGCACCCAAGAGATTAGGGAAAACAAAACAAAATAAACTCCACGTCAGTCATGGGACTGGTATGAGTAAACAATCTAAAACATTTTGAGAAAATAAACGATATCTCATAAAACCATGCCGTATAACACGGAACGGGTTTTTCCCTTATGAGAATCCAAAACACTTGATTTAACATTCAAAATCCTTTCGAATGAAACGATAATCTTAATATCAAAATTCTTTTGATATTATAGTAGTGTCTATCAACCACAACTAAATAATCATCTTTCATCTCACGTTCCACATATATAATATATAATTAAAATCCATGGGTGCTTGTTGGCTAATGGATTCCAACTGGCAAGTTATGGGACCACCTTCCGATAGCGTATCTCTAGAGAGGAATACACCAGTTTCAACAATATTATCTTGTAACCCAGGCTAAACATGACCATTCACCCATTTCGCTTGAATGTACTAAATGTATTATCACCAACGATTAGGATCAACAACTGTTTCCCGAAAGGGACAACATCGAAATAGGTTAAAGAAGTAAATGAAATTTATCTAGATCAGGTGACAATACACCTTAATTGGAAGCTAACCACATAGCCATGCCACCTACCTGATTTTATACCATTTCTTGGTTGTGAGGCTTGAGGCCACACTTATCTCTGACAGATCACACATTTATTCACTTTGAACGTCACATTGCTAGACCTGCCAAATCACAAATTGATTTCTCCAAAAATACCGTGGGTATAAAGCTAAGAGAAACGAATACCTCCGCCATCGAACGTAAATACATTTGAAGATATTAACTTACGTGATCCATTAAATGTACTCTATCAGACATTCTTCCATATAGGTTGTCCTTGGACAGGACAAATCGTAGGCACTATTATGTAAATCCATCTTAAGCAATTTCTACCTAGGATTTGTAAGAATAGCCCTTGCATAAACTCCGTCTTCAGTTATCTTCATCGTATTTAATTCGAAACGCTAATGCCCATAAGAAGTGGTTTTCAGATATAAATCTGATCCTCGTCTCTCCGTATTGACGACCGAAAAATTGTCCAAACTTTGATAGTCGGTATTAAACTATCAAAGGAAAACATCCACACACACACACACAACGATCTTATTTACAAATGGAAATTTAATCGATCAATCAACATTTTTCCTCTTTAATTAATTTCTCATTAGTTTAAATTATTTCCCCATTTCCCGTTTCCACATATTCATAAATCCTTATTTTCTAATTTTAAGAAAATATACGTTATTAACCTTTAGAAAACGTTTTCCATTTCCGATTCATGCATCCCCATCTTCCCACGTCTTTCAGTCTCTAACTGTAAACTAGTAAGAGAACAACTACCCAAGTATAAATCCCGAAGGTCGAAACCAACATCAGATCGATACTCAGAAAGTAGTTCAATATAACTAATCTCCAGTCAGTTTCTAATTTCCTTAACTCTATTTTAAATTCCTATTCCAAAACCCAATTTCCTTTATAATATTTCCATTTCGCAAAATATTTACTTAAATCCCTCATTCACATCAAATGCGAAAAATGTTTCTTTTATCAAGTCAAACAGTTTGATTACACATTTAAAAACATCATCGCAATTCCAAATTCTATTTGTACTTCTATTTGTAGACTATTCGTAAAATTATTATTTATAACTCCCTTTACAACTACTACGTTCACATTCGATTTCAAATATCAGTGTTGAAACCGATTTTACTTATTTGTATAATTTTAGACTTATATATTCCATTTATCAAATGATAAATATTTTATTTAATTTATAATACATTAATTATAAATTAATCTTATCAATTTATCTGTCAAAATAGATTCTATTTAATTTGTACTTTAAATCCATTCCATAGTTCATTTTATTTCCCACCATTTCCTTTTTTCCATTATACTAATTTTCCAAATATTACCTTTTATGATTATATTTATTTTATATAAATATTTTAATTTCAATATACACTTTGATAATTCTTTTTTACATTCCAGTATTTCTTATGATATTTAAAATGCCAAATAACAAGACTGGTGTCATCAAAATCAATCACAGATTATATATCACATCATATATCACAATATATAAAAAACAGTATTCTAAATATTGAGGAATACAGTTGGATCCCTCTGACCTGTTTCCCTTCATCCATAGATGTTAAACAATATAATTAACATCAATTTCATATCAATATGAAATATTCTGGTAAACAGAATCAATATTTGATTAACGATATATATAAATCTATATCGATATTTCGACCAATTAATTAGCAAATAAATCCAAACAATCAACACACAACAATCAACCATCATTTATTAATTCTAAAAATACATTATAAAAATATAACTGTGCAGAGTTAGTATTCTAAAAATATGTTATAAAAATATAACTGTGCACAGTTAGTGGGATTTACTCACCTTAGTCGTGCATTTGATGGTTCTTTTTTTGTTTCCGTTAAAATCAAATTGCATTTGATTTTATCATGAAATCCCAACAGTTATGCTCTCAACCAAAATAGTTCCACAATGTATATTCTTCATTGTGATTCCAGCGTAACCAGTTTAGTCTATTCCGATAATGCATTATGAGATATTAGTTTAATTTAAATTGATACATTATTAAATATTAAATTAACTTAATTTAATTATTAGTTTGGGCTTTACGGTTTTATAGTAACTGGCCCATTCAAATTTCAACTTACTCGCCTTGCTTTTCAAATGCTTCTTCTTGTATTCATTCCGTCCTCACAACCTTGGTTTCGCTCCCCAGATACTAACGTTTCCACTTTATAGCCCTTTACCTTTTTTGCCTTCTTTAGTTTAGGCTTTACATCATCCCAATACCCCAAGCCCCACACCCGTTTGTAAATGGGAAAGCTTCCTTCTTCTCCGAAAACAGCACGTGCCGCTCCTTATCTCCCCAAGTAAATAAACTACATAAAACAAAAGCCCAAGTACTACTTGAAACTAAAAAGAATGACCTCCTTCTCCTCAATTTAATACTACTAAAACTCCTCCTCTCCACTACACATAACCATTTAAACTCCTCTTTATATCATAAGAAACCCTCTAGTTCCCTGTACTCATCAAAACGCAACATGCCCAAACTTTATACTCACGTTTCTCCACTATTTTCGAAACAACCAGTACCACCTTCATCTATTCACACTTAACAGTACTTATCTTCCTACAATTCCCACTTAAACAGCTTCTCAACTTAGACCCTTCGCATGCAACAACTTTCTGTACACACCCACCCTACTTCAGTACAAAGCTCGTAGTCACCTTCACTTATTTACCCTTCAAACATACACGCACGTAACAGTAGCTTCCTTCTTCTCCTACTATTCACTACGCATGCCTCTTTCAGTGCCTATGCGAACGTAACAACCAAAACTAAGCCCCCTCTTTTTCCTACTCCTTCATGCTCTTCCTCGAGCTTACTGTCACCGCCACCCTCCTATTCCAGCACACCACGAACAGAACTTCCTAAGCAAAAACTCTCCCTCTTTGCTATCCCTCCTTTTCCATTTGTGACCCTCCACGTTTTGTTTAAATTTTCGAAGTGGTGATTAAGTTGAGAATGTCTACGTTTGCGTTAAAATAGAGGGACAAAGTTTTGTTTTCGTAAAGAGTTTGTTTGGAAAGAAAGTTCTACTTGAAATGAAACTTCAGCCATGGTATTCTTTGCTGAAGCAAACAGCGGTATTGAAGCCTTGGTAGGTATTTATATAATATGAGGAAACTTAAGTGTTAAGGATTTAGTAGCTGTTTTATTTTTAAAGTAGGTAGGTACCATGATTTGAAAACTCGTGGTAGTGGGTTACTTCTGCGTGAAGTAGTAGGGGTAGTCGGCATATAGTATACGAGCCTTTGGCATGAAGGAAACACATATATATGTTATATATTTTGTTAAAAGGTGGGTTGATCAAAAATATAACATGAGAGGATGGGTAGAGAGGAAACTGAAAAGGACTCTTTGATCATATTGTTTGATTCAGAAAGTTTTAACTTGTATTATTGTCTAATTGCAAAGTACAACTGAAATATGGCTTATTTATATTTACAATAGCAAGCTAAGAAATAAAACAAGCCCAAGCCTTTGTTACAATGACGAAGTAAAGGTTAACAATCGCTATCGCTTCCGTTGTTTATTTGCCCCCTCAAAAGATCAAAAAATAGTGTATCATATCATGTAAAACTCCGGTCACTCACGGACCATTGCAAACATAAATAAAAACACGATCGTAATGAACGATGTGCCACGATCCCAGAAATATAATAATATAGACAAAATAGCTTATTCTGTGAAACCCCAAAATACCAATATAGTGTGTAAAACACTTCAAATAAAAAGTTACTTATTTACAAAATAAAAATTACAGAAAAATTCTATAAATTAAATTAATAATACGTCTCGAAAATCTTATCCAGATTCAAAATGTAATGACCTGCGTTTTCAGTGATATAATAATTAATTTATTTAATTATTTATATAGTGGTGTAGAGAATATAATGGTCGTTGAATTAAATAATGGTGAATATTTAATTTAAATAATAAATTAAATAATATATTTAATTTTGAAATAATCAGAATTGGCTGAAATGGCGATACGGTGTGAACTGGATCATCTATGATATTTAATTCAGTTTAGAATTTGAATTTATATTAACGAATATATTATTTAAAACGAAGATTGAACGTATAATTACATTATAATTATAATCGAGCTCGAAATTGCGCTACAGTTCGTAAATTGGCGATTCGAACTTCAACTGAATGTACAGGGTTCGTTTACATCGGATTTCTGTGAACAAGAAACGTACGGAGTTGGTGGAGTATATCTTTCTAGTGGAAGAGAAAAATCGGGATTCCATCGTGTAGATTTCGATTTATGTCCAAATCAAATATTCAGAAAAACAGTGGTATATTTGTTCGTGGCCATAATGGTTATTTAAAAATATTTGAATATCGGTTTTGAATTTAGACAAGGTTATTTTGAGACATAGTGATAATTTAATTTTTAGAATTTTACTGTAATTTTTAATTAATTAGACAAGCAACTTTTTATTTGGTGTATTTTGCACCCTTAATCAACGATTTTTGGGTTTCACAATATGAGTTAACCTACCGATATTATTATAGTTTTGGGACCGTGGCACATCGCTCGATACGACCGTATACTTATTTCTGTCTGTAGCAATTCAGACATGAACGAAACTTATATTTGCTACCGCGTCAAAAACACAGTACCGTCTAAGACGTGGCAGGCCCTGTACCCGATCATCCTACACACCATCACGCCAAGGCAAATCACGGTTTTTAAAATTAAAAAAAAGCTACAATCCTATGGCATTTAAAGAACACACATGCAAGTAAAAATCACCACCCCTAGTCTGTTACGCGTACTGTAATAACACGAAAATTCTGAACCAGTTTAAAATTTTTATTTTGGCAATTTTAGCGAATTTTGAATATTTAAAATGAATTATTTTAAATAATATCGATAAGAAATTTATTTTGAATATAATTAGAACGTATATATTATATACGCCGTAGTTAGAATATAAATATTTATATATAATTATAATAGAATTGAAAATGACGCGGTAGTTCGATAATTCGATTACAAACTTCAATTGAATGTACCGGGTGCAAAACAATCAGGATTTTAGTGAAACCAAAAACATTAGGATCTAATTGATAATATCTTTCCAACGAATCCGAAAAATCGAGATTTCATAGCGGGAATCAAAAGATATGTCCAATTGAAAATTTTGAATAGTCGCTATGGAATTCAGGCCCTTAAAAATGGGAATTTTGCAAGCGACCTCGGAATTCGACGAAACCACTATGTTGGATTTGCAGTGTCAAATTATTGCTAGATTCCTATTTTCATAATTTTCCGAATCAATATGTGAGCGTGGCGCAGCTAAACGCGTTTGACCAGTTTAAGTCAATTTTAATCGACTGGAAAATGGCCATTTTTCAAACAGTCTCAGAATTCGACGAAATTAGTTTTGTTAGGATCGTATCGTCAATACGAAGCTAGAAATTATTTTTCTGGAATTTTCGGGATCCGTAGGTGGCCCCGGTAAATTGAAATGTGCGTTCAAATTCAAAATATAAAGGATTTATATTTTGATTTTGACGGAAACTGATCGTAACAGCTGAATTGGCTTGCGTGGCATATCCCATTGTGTTCGGAATGGGGGTAAAACGCTAGGGGCGATGGTCGGTGGGTTCGATTCCGAGTAGAAATTAAAAAGTTGCTTTAAGAGGTTAATTAAATTAATTTAATTAAATAAATATATAATTTCCCACATACCCCCTTCCCCCTTTATTTCCCTCCACCGTCGATTCTCAGAAGAGAAAAAAAAAGAAAAAAAAAATACGCGCTGCCATAGCCCCTTCGACGGAGCCGCCGCCACCGACGTCCACCCCCTCCTTCGCCGCCGCTAGCAGTCAGCCTCCCCCCCGAATCGATCTCCTCTCCTCCCCTACCTCCCTCTCTCCTCCACACGAACCCGAGACCCCCAAATCACCTAAAACCACGACGCAGCCCCCCCTCCAGCCCACCGTTCCGGCCTCTGACCGCCTCCGCCCTCTCCTCGACCTCGGCGCCGTCCCCCTCCACTGCCTCCTGCTGCCTCCGCCTCCCTCGATTCCCGTCCCCCTCCTCTGAAAAGCGCCCAACCCCAAGACCCGATAACCCAAACCCCCCCTACACAGCAAACCCGAAAAAAAAAGGTGAGTATTTTAATTTGATTATTTTTTTATTTTATTTTATTTTATTTCAGTTTGTTTATATATAATAGGAGAGTATAAAAACTGATTTTTATCTATAGGAAAAAAACTGATTTTTATCTATAGGAAAAATTGAGTTGTTTTATTTTATTTCAAGAAAGATATATTTTTATATGGGAGATTATATTTTTATATCTAAAAGATTGTGTTTTTATTTATAAAATTCAAGAAGTGTGTTTTTTTTATAGAAAGGTATGACTTTTAAAAATGAAATGGTAAGGTAAAAATACGATCTTCATGATGTGAAAAATATGATTTTTGAGGGTAAGAAGTTATGATTTTTGAAAGTAAAAAGGATTGATTTTTCATGATAAGAAGACGAGATATTTTTCATTGTAAAGACGAGATATTTTTCATTGTAAAGATGAGATTCTTAATATGATGTTGAAGTTATAAAAATACGATCTTTGATATAAAGTTGAAGTAGTAAAGATATAATTTTTATCGTCTTGAAAGCGAAGTAAAATTATAATTTTTATAAGGTAGAGGATATAAAAATACGATTTTTATATATATAACAAAATAAAAATCTGATTTTTATTTATTAGAATGAAGCAATAAAAATATAATTTTTATTATGAACAGCGGGGAAAGAACTGCATTAGAATTTCAAACAGATCCAGACGGTTCAGCAGTTCAGAGGCAAAGCACGGTGGAGTGGAACCCTCTGTGAGAACTTCTCACTCAAAATTTCTTTTTCTAATTATATATATATATATACTAGGATGTAGACGGTGCTTAGTAGCACCCGACACAATCGTCCACAGACCATGGACTTGTTTGTTTGGTTGCATAAATTAGTTAGATTATTTGATTGAAATTTGAATTGCTTGGTGAAATGAAATTGATTTGATTGATGTGTGAATGGCGTGGGCCTTCACTAGACCGGGGATAAGGCTAGGCCTTGTCCTGTTTCTAGTATCGTGCCGTTATGCCGCCGAAATTTTCTAAAATATGTTAGAAAAATAAAAATATCATTTTATTGAATAAATGAACTGAATAAAAATTCATGTGTTAAAATTAAATGTTTTATCGTTAAAAATGTAATTTTTAACGTGAATATGAATATAGTGAATGTGAATAAATAAAATATTCATTTACAAACTGGACGGTTTGTTTATGTATACTGATTTGACTGACATTGATTGGGACGATAAATTTTACACATCGCCCAACTGCACGAATAAAAATCTGTGTTTGTTGATTTGAAACCCCACACGGGTGTTGGGATGAAATATGAAGTTCACTCATCCTGATTGATTAAATATGTCGATCGATTGATTGACAGGCTGTTATAAGCGTCAGATATCTATAGTTGATGCTTATACAGTGTAGTGCACTTTGGTTGATGGTTGATTATTTTTCAATGCTATTATATACATGTGTTGTATGAAAATCCATATAATTAATTTTATATGGTGATTGATTGGGCCTCATTCCAATTTAGAAAATGAAGAATATTATAGAATAAAGGTTCATGTGTTGACTGTACTCATCCGTTGAGATTAGTCATGTGTTGAACGAAATATTTTAATAATAAAATTTACATCTTTATCAATATAATATAAATGTTCATGTGTTGACTGTACTCATCCGTTGAGATTAGTCATGTGTTGAACGAAATATTTTTATAATAAAATTTATATCTTTATCAATATAGAATAAAGGTTCATGTGTTGACTGTACTCATCCGTTGAGATTAGTCATGTGTTGAACGAAATATTTTGATAATAACAAATATTTTTGATAATAAGAAATATCTGAAATAGAATATTTGAAAATAGAAATATATGAAGCCGTGTTGATTAGATTGACGCCATTTTGACGTGAACGATATTTATATCGATTTTATTCATTTTAAAATGAATATTGAAAAGTGATTTCGAAATCGCATATTTTGAAATGCAATTTGAATTGAATCGAATAGAAAACCAATTTGAATTGAATCGAATAGAAAACCAATTTGAATTGAATCGAATAGAAAACGACTTTGAAATTGGATTGAATTGAAAACGAATTCAAATTGAATTGAAAGCGAATTGAAATGAATTCAAATTGAATTGAAATTTGAATTGAATAGAAATGAATTTTAAAACGAATTTATAAGAAGAAAATTAATTTTGATTTGAATTGAAATAGCAGTTGAAATTGTTTTTGAAACAAATTTAAAAACTATTTATAAAATTCGTTTTAAATAGAAATCGACGAAATATATTATATATATATTATATATATAATATAATGGCCTGAATAGAACGCGCCACGCCACGGTAGTTCATGAATTTCGACCATTTATTTCAAACGGACATTACGGGAGATCCGACCGTCGGGTTCTCCTAAAACCGGAACCGTTGGGTTCGTATCGAAAAGAGCTTTCTAACGAATATTAGAAATTTGAAATCTAACGGTTGGATTTGGAGATATGCCCAAATCAAATTTGAAAAAGGTCGTTGTAAGTGCAGTTCGATGGCCATTGTTGGAAATCGATTGTACGGGCCTTAATAAAATTATTAAAAATAGTAATAATTTGTGTAAAATCATAAGAAGTGATTTGAGAAAAATTGGGGTGAAAAACTCCATATTTGAAAAAGATAAAAATAGATTTTTATCGAAAAGAACTAGTTTTGAACTAAATTTAATACCCAATTATTTTTAAATAAATAAATTAGATTTAAAAGGGGGTTTTAAATAATCGGAATTTCTAATATATTTGATTGGATTTGAAATGGGTTTATCGTGAACGGTGTTTTAAATAACACTAGTCCTTTAACCCGATAACAAATAAAATGTGATTTGGGTTTGTCGTGAACTGTGTTTTAAATAACACCTAGTTCTTTAACCCAGTAAAAGGAGTTCTAACGAATCTGCAATTAGATTGAAATGTGAATCTATAATCTAAATTATCAAATTTAGAAATGAGCAAGAATGGAGTATTACCAGTTTTGCTCCAAAGCGATAGTTAAATCTTTAATTAGATTTGAACGTGAAATGGTAATTAATTTTACCGATAACACTGTGGTGTTAGATGTGAAGTACTACCAGTTTTGCTTCTTGGGATGAATAGGTTGGGATTAGGAAATAAAATAAATAATTACTTCGTTACGGTTCGCTAATCTCGACTAGTTTAGAAAACCATAATTTGGTTTGAAACGACATCCAAAGGAAGATTAAAGGATAAATTTTAAAGAATTTATCTTGGATAAAATTAATGGGAACCTTTCCCTAAGAATGTGATTTCGTGAATAAAAAGGATATTCTGCATTGGAATGAGGCGTATGTTGTGTTTGTGTAACATTTGTTTTTAATATACGCGGGTTGTTCGGAAAGGCCGGGTTTATACCCATTTTGAATAACCAATTCGACGATATGTCGAAGATGAAGACGGTGGTCGAAGACCGGAAGTCTTCACATCGTTGGGATAATTACTGACGATCCTGATTGGGCTGTACACCCAAGAGGATGGAAATAGTTGGTGGTCATCCAGACGTACTTGGAGATGGATGGATATGCGAGGAAAGTGCCTCCGGTTTCGTTCAGACCCAGAATGGACTTGTAAATGGATTGTGTGTCTGACATTGGATTTTATTCTGTGTTGATTGATTTCAATTAAATATACATCTGTTTGGCGGCGGAGAATTTATTCTTTTGCTTAACGCCCTTCTCTGAGACGTACGAGCTCAGAGGTTGTATATCGATGGACATCAATCGCATGGCATGAATTGTCTGTGTGGCACGCTAAGATGCAATGATCAAGGCTTCTGTTGAAAAGCAAAGTCTTGTGGTTGATGATCAAAGCACGCCTACGTGGCAGCTTTGTGTATAACGTGAATTCGCGAGCCTCACACCTCGGTATGAGTCAAAAACGAGACTGCAGGGAGAGCACGACGTTTCTTTCTAGCTTTGGTGGTGTCAGTGACTTACCAGCCCTGACATTTATATACTTTTCACCTTTGTGGTTGTTGGAATGCAAGGCGCCTCGATTATAGGTCTGTAAGGACCGGGAAACGTGTGTTCAGGAATTTCCAATCCTCTAACGTAAGTGAGGACCGGCCCTGAAGATCCAGGGGTTGCCCAGAGTGCGTAACCCTGAGGCATTTGCTAGAGTGTCTCGAACGCGGAGAGGAGCTTGCCCCTTGCCTCGACTCATGACGGAAATCCAATTTGCAATACGTGTATTGAGGTTTTAATTGTAGAACTAGTATGGCGACATGATATATGGTACCCATGCCGTCTATGATTTATATTTATGATTGAAATTGTTTTGACACTATACACTTATTATAGTATCAAATGATTTGTTTTAAACGTACCAAGCATGTTTGGCTATTATAAGGGAAAACCCTATCCTCCGGCTTGCGTTGCATTGTGTGATGGGACCTGGGTCTTATAATAGCTTCATTTTTCGAAAAAGCATTGCGTTGTTAATTCTATGCACTGGTATTCTTGGGAGGAAACCCGTTCCATGTTATACGGCGTGGTCCCTTGAGTTATTCTCTTTTAAAATAAAGTTTTAATAACTGTTTTAGTTCTCACACCAGTCACATGACTGACCTTGAGTTTATTGTTTTAACCTAAACTCTGGGTGCCCTTATTTTCGACACGGGCAGCTAGTAGTTTTGGTTTTGTAGATTTATATTCACATGATCCTGGGTTACAGCTAGAATGATATCCGGAAAGCTCTATATCCGTATATCACCTTCAGTTGTGCTTTGTATTATTTTTCCGCTGCTATGAAATTTATTGTAATCTATGATATTTATCGAATGTAATTTATTCAATTATACTCTGTATATCCTTGTATCTGATGGAATTGTTGTAATAGCAATGAAATGTTCTTCCATCTGCGTTCTATTTTGTCCTGTTCTCAAACGATCAGGGGTTTCGAACGGTCTAGATTGGTTTAACGACTTATTCAGATCGAGCGAAATTCTCGGCCGTCACATTTGGTATCAGAGATTTGGTTTACAGAGCTCGAGAACAAGACACATTAGAACCATACGAAAGAATTCATCAGATATTGGATTAGTAATATTCAATTAGAATGACTCGTTAGAGAAAGGATCAGTAGTATCCTAGAACGGGTGTGAAGAGTATATTTTTCAAATGAAAACAATATTGTTTTGAAAATTTAAATCGTTTTATACGTATTAGATTATTTATTTATTTTTAATTTGGACAATCTAGTATATAAAGGTTTTGCATATACGCGTCATGAACGTATATTCGAAGTTTTAATATATTAGATAGATATAGAGTCACACTCTAGTCGCCCGGACATGGTCCTGATGATGAAGTATACCATCACCAGTATTTATTTTCGAGTGACGAAGGCGTGATTTTCTATATATTTCCATTAGACTGGTGTGAGAACCAAAACTAATATAGTTAGGACACATTGTTGTAAATTGGCATCAAAAACATTATTTTCTTTATATGTAGTAAAATTATGAATTTGAAACTCTAATTCACTAATTGATTGAGGTTTGTGTTGTTTGTTTATTTGTTTGCTAATTTTTAGCCAATTAGCCTAATTGCATCAAATATTGAATTGTATTGAAAATTGGTCGCATTTGCTTGCATATACATATACTTACATTGAACAGGTCATAGCAAGGAGGCTAGAGCCAGAGAATAAAATTTGTTTGCCCGACAAATAGGTACATATTTACTATAATTTCCTATTTCGTTTGGGTGATGATGATTTTATGAGCCTATTGGCTAGCCACTTGGCTTTTTCTTTTTCTTTTTGAGATCAGAAGGCCTATATGGCAATTTCGGGATTTTCCCGTGGCTCCCGGTGCAGGGGAGGTTATGGCGAAATTTTTCGAAAATTTAGGGTGTTAGCCAAATTTTTGAAAATTTGAAAATTCTCAGAAACTGAAAAGTTGGAGAATGGAAGCCAGATCGAACGTAGAGTTGATTTATCAAACCACTTTCGACTTTGTTCCTTTTCGGGGACGAAAAGTTTTAAGTGGGGGAGATTGTAATAACCCGGAAATTCTGAACCAGTTTAAAATTTTTATTTTGGCAATTTTAGCGAATTTTGAATATTTAAAATGAATTATTTTAAATAATATCGATAAGAAATTTATTTTGAATATAATTAGAACGTATATATTATATACGCCGTCGTTAGAATATAAATATTTATATATAATTATAATAGAATTGAAAATGACGCGGTAGTTCGATAATTCGATTTCAAACTTCAATTGAATGTACCGGGTGCAAAACAATCCGGATTTTAGTGAAACCAAAAACATTAGGATCTAATTGATAATATCTTTCCAACGAATCCGAAAAATCGAGATTTCATAGCGGGAATCAAAAGATATGTCCAATTGAAAATTTTGAATAGTCGCTATGGAATTCAGGCCCTTAAAAATGGGAATTTTGCAAGCAACCTCGGAATTCGACGAAACCACTTTTGTTGGATCCGCAGTGTCAAATTATTGCTAGATTCCAATTTTCATAATTTTCCGAATCGATATGTGAGCGTGGCGCAGCTAAACGTGTTTGACCAGTTTCAGTCAATTTTAATCGACTGGAAAATGGCCATTTTTCAAACGGTCTCAAAATTCGACGAAATTAGTTTTGTTAGGACCGTATCGTCAATACGAAGCTAGAAATTATTTTTCTGGAATTTTCGGGATCCGTAGGTGACCCCGGTAAATTGAAATGTGCATTCAAATTCAAAATATAAAGGATTTATATTTTGATTTTGACGGAAACTGATCGTAACAGCTGAATTGGCTTGCGTGGCATATCCCATTGTGTTCGGAATGGGGGTAAAATGCTAGGGGCGACGGTCGGTGGGTTCGATTCCGAGTAGAAATTAAAAAGTTGCTTTAAGAGGTTAATTAAATTAATTTAATTAAACAAATATATAATTTCCCACATACCCCCTTCCCCTTTTATTTCCCTCCACCGTCGATTCTCAGAAGAGAAAAAGAAAAAGAAAAAAAATACGCGCTGCCCTAGCCCCTTCGACGGAGCCGCCGCCACCGACGTCCACCCCCTCCTCCGCCGCCGCTCACAGTCAGCCTCCCCCCCGAATCGATCTCCTCTCCTCCCCTACCTCCCTCTCTCCTCCACACGAACCCGAGACCCCCAAATCACCTAGAACCACGACGCAGTCCCCCCTCCAGCCCACCGCTCCGGCCTCTGACCGCCTCCGCCCTCTCCTCGACCTCGGCGCCGTCCCCCTCCACTGCCTCCGCCTCCCTCGATTCCCGTCCCCCTCCTCTGAAAAGCGCCCAACCCCAAGACCCGATAACCCAAAAAACCCCCCTACACAGCAAACCCGAAAAAAAAGGTGTGTATTTTAATTTGATTATTATTTTATTTCATTTCATTTTATTTCAGTTTGTTTATATATAATAGCAGAGTATAAAAACTGATTTTTATCTATAGGAAAAAAAACTGATTTTTATCTATAGGAAAAACTGAGTTGTTTTATTTTATTTCAGGAAAGATATATTTTTATATGGGAGATTATATTTTTATATCTAAAAGATTGTGTTTTTATTTATAAAATTCAAGAAGTGTTTTTTTTATAGAAAGGTATGACTTTTAAAAATGAAATGGTAAGGTAAAAATACGATCTTCATGATGTGAAAAATATGATTTTTGAGGGTAAGAAGTTATGATTTTTGAAAGTAAAAAGGATTGATTTTTCATGATAAGAAGACGAGATATTTTTCATTGTAAAGATGAGATTCTTAATATGATGTTGAAGTTATAAAAATACGATCTTTGATATAAAGTTGAAGTAGTAAAGATATGATTTTTATCGTCTTGAAAGCGAAGTAAAAATATAATTTTTATAAGGTAGAGGATATAAAAATACGATTTTTATATATATAACGAAATAAAAATCTGATTTTTATTTATTAGAATGAAGCAATAAAAATATAATTTTTATTATGAACAGCGGGGAAAGAACTGCATTAGAATTTCAAACAGATCCAGACGGTTCAGCAGTTCAGAGGCAAAGCACGATGGAGTGGAACCCTCTGTGAGAACTTCTCACTCAAAATTTCTTTTTCTAATTATATATATATATATACTAGGATGCAGACGGTGCTTAGTAGCACCCGACACAATCGTCCACAGACCATGGACTTGTTTGTTTGGTTGCATAAATTAGTTAGATTATTTGATTGAAATTTGAATTGCTTGGTGAAATGAAATTGATTTGATTGATGTGTGAATGGCGTGGGCCTTCACTAGACCGGGGATAAGGCTAGGCCTTGTCCTGTTTCTAGTATCGTGCCGTTATGCCGCCGAAATTTTCTAAAATATGTTAGAAAAATAAAAATATCATTTTATTGAATAAATGAACTGAATAAAAATTCATGTGTTAAAATAAAATGTTTTATCGTTAAAAATGTAATTTTTAACGTGAATATGAATTTAGTGAATGTGAATAAATAAAATATTCATTTACAAACCGGACGGTTTGTTTATGTACACTGATTTGACTGACATTGATTGGGACGATAAATTTTACACATCGCCCAACTACATGAATAAAAATCTGTGTTTGTTGATTTGAAACCCCACACGGGTGTTGGGATGAAATATGAAGTTCACTCATCCTGATTGATTAAATATGTCGATCGATTGATTGACAGGCTGTTATAAGCGTTAGATATCTATAGTTGATGCTTATACAGTGTAGTGCACTTTGGTTGATGGTTGATTATTTTTCAATGCTATTATATACATGTGTTGTATGAAAATCCATACAATTAATTTTATATGGTGATTGATTGGGCCTCATTCCAATTTAGAAAATGAAGAATATTATAGAATAAAGGTTCATGTGTTGACTGTACTCATCCGTTGAGATTAGTCATGTGTTGAACGAAATATTTTAATAATAAAATTTACATCTTTATCAATATAATATAAATGTTCATGTGTTGACTGTACTCATCCATTGAGATTAGTCATGTGTTGAACGAAATATTTTTATAATAAAATTTATATCTTTATCAATATAGAATAAAGGTTCATGTGTTGACTGTACTCATCCGTTGATATTAGTCATGTGTTGAACGAAATATTTTGATAATAACAAATATTTTTGATAATAAGAAATATTTGAAATAGAATATTTGAAAATAGAAATATATGAAGCCATGTTGATTAGATTGACGCCATTTTGACGTGAATGATATTTATATCGATTTTATTCATTTTAAAATGAATATTGAAAAGTGATTTCGAAATGGAATATTTTGAAATGCAATTTGAATTGAATCGAATAGAAAACCAATTTGAATTGAATCGAATAGAAAACGACTTTGAAATTGGATTGAATTGAAGACGAATTCAAAGCGAATTGAAAGCGAATTGAAATGAATTTCAATTGAATTGAAATTTGAATTGAATAGAAATGAATTTTAAAACGAATTTATAAGAAGAAAATTAATTTTGATTTGAATTGAAATAGCAGTTGAAATTGTTTTTGAAACAAATTTAAAAACTATTTATAAAATTCGTTTTAAATAGAAATCGATGAAATATATTATATATATATATATATTATATATAATATAATGGCCTGAATAGAACGCGCCGCGCCGCGGTAGTTCGTGAATTTCGACCATTTATTTCAAACGGACATTACGGGAGATCCGACTATCGGATTCTCCTAAAACCGGAACCGTTGGGTTCATATCGAAAAGAGCTTTCTAACGAATATTAGAAATTTGAAATCTAACGTTTGGATTTGGAGATATGTCCAAATCAAATTTGAAAAAGGTCGTTGTAAGTGCAGTTCGATGGCCATTGTTGGAAATCGATTGTACGGGCCTTAATAAAATTATTAAAAATAGTAATAATTTGTGTAAAATCATAAGAAGTGATTGGAGAAAAATTGGGGTGAAAAACTCCATATTTGAAAAAGATAAAAATAGATTTTTATCGAAATGAACTAGTTTTGAACTAAATTTAAAACCCATTTTTTTTAAATAAATAAACTAGATTTAAAAAGGGGTTTTAAATAATCGGAATTTCTAATATATTTGATTGGATTTGAAATGGGTTTATCGTGAACGGTGTTTTAAATAACACTAGTCCTTTAACCCGATAACAAATAGAATGTGATTTGGGTTTGTCGTGAACTGTGTTTTAAATAACACCTAGTTCTTTAACCCAGTAAAAGGAGTTCTAACGAATCTGCAATTAGATTGAAATGTGAATCTATAATCTAAATTATCAAATTTATAAATGAGCAAGAATGGAGTATTACCAGTTTTGCTCCAAAGCGATAGTTAAATCTTTAATTAGATTTGAACGTGAAATGGTAATTAATTTTACCGATAACACTGTGGTGTTAAATGTGAAGTACTACCAGTTTTGCTTCTTGGGATGAATAGGTTGGGATTGGGAAATAAAATAAATAATTACTTCGTTACGGTTCGCTAATCCCGAATAGTTTAGAAAACCATAATTTGGTTTGAAACGACATCCAAAGGAAGATTAAAGGATAAATTTTAAAGAATTTATCTTGGATAAAATTAATGGGAACCTTTCCCTAAGAATGTGATTTCGTGAATAAAAAGGATATTCTGCATTGGAATGAGGCGTATGTTGTGTTTGTGTAACATTTGTTTTTAATATACGCGGGTTGTTCGGAAAGGCCGGGTTTATACCCATTTTGAATAACCAATTCGACGATATGTCGAAGATGAAGACGGTGGTCGAAGACCGGAAGTCTTCACATCGTTGGGATAATTACTGACGATACTGATTGGGCTATACACCTAAGAGGATGGAAATAGTTGGTGGTCGTCCAGACGTACTTGGAGATGGATGGATATGCGAGGAAAGTGCCTCCGGTTTCGTTCAGACCCAGAACGGACTTGTAAATGGATTGTGTGTCTGACATTGGATTTTATTCTGTGTTGATTGATTTCTATTAAATATACATCTGTTTGGCGGCGGAGAATTTATTCTTTTGCTTAACGCCCTTCTCTGAGACGTACGAGCTCAGAGGTTGTATATCGATGGACATCAATCGCATGGCATGAATTGTCCGTGTGGCACGCTAAGATGCAATGATCAAGGCTTCTGTTGAAAAGCAAAGTCTTGTGGTTGATGATCAAAGCACGCCTACGTGGCAGCTTTGTGTATAACGTGAATTCGCGAGCCTCGCACCTCGGTATGAGTCAAAAACGGGATACGGACTACAGGGAGAGCACGACGTTTCTTTCTAGCTTTGGTGGTGTCAGTGACTTACCAGCCCTGACATTTATATACTTTTCACCTTTGTGGTTGTTGGAATGCGAGGCGCCTCGATTATAGGTCTGTAAGGACCGGGAAACGTGTGTTCAGGAATTTCCAATCCTCTAACATAATTGAGGACCGGCCCTGAAGATCCAGGGGTTGCCCAGAGTGCGTAACCCTGAGGCATTTGCTAGAGTGTCTCGAACGCGGAGAGGAGCTTGCCCCTTGCCTCGACTCATGACGGAAATCCAATTTCCAATACGTGTATTGCGGTTTTAATTGTAGAACTAGTATGGCGACATGATATATGGTACCCATGCCGTCTATGATTTATATTTATGATTGAAATTGTTTTGACACTATACACTTATTATAGTATCAAATGATTTGTTTTAAACGTACCAAGCATGTTTGGCTATTATAAGGGAAAACCCTATCCTCCGGCTTGCGTTGCATTGTGTGATGGGACCTAGGTCTTATAATAGCTTCATTTTTCGAAAAAGCATTGCGTTGTTAATTCTATGCACTGGTATTCTTGAGAGGAAACCCGTTCCGTGTTATACGGCGTGGTCCCTTGAATTATTCTCTTTTAAAATAAAGTTTTAATAACTGTTTTAGTTCTCACACCAGTCACATGACTGACTTGGAGTTTATTGTTTTAACCTAAACTCTTGGTGCCCTTATTTTCGACACGGGCAGCTAGTAGTTTTGGTTTTGCAGATTTATATTCACAGGATCCTGGGTTACAGCTGGAATGATATCCGGAAAGCTCTGTATCCGTATATCACCTTCAGTTGTGCTTTGTATTATTTTTCCGCTGTTATGAAATTTATTATAATCTCTGATATTTATCGAATGTAATTTATTCAATTATACTCTGTATATCCTTGTATCTGATGGAATTGTTGTAATAGCAATGAAATGTTCTTCCGTCTGCGTTCTGTTTTGTCTTGTCCTCACAGTAATTCGTTCTTTCTCACCTCTTCAGAGACCGGGGAAGTTTCGGGTCGCTACACGTAGCCATATTCTGCGCACAAGATGAGTTGTCATCCATCCCCCAACAGACTAATGTACCAATATAAAACACTGCTACCTTCTCTTCTTTTTCCTTTCAGACAATGAGATGTCGTGCTCCTAATGGCTCTAAGAAATTAAAACCAAAATATAATTTCAAACACCTCTATAATTTACAAACCATATATCGTTTAAATCCTGTAAGGATTCTTTTGAGTATATACAAAATATAGTGGGAGCTGTGATGACCGTTTTTAGTGACAAGTCGTGTTCGAGTGAGGTGATGAGTAGGAACACGAGGGAGGTGTCTGGTTTGGAATGATCATGGTGAGTTGAGGGTTCATTTCAAGAAGGAGAATGGAGCATTGGAATATTCGGCCATGGTGTGGGGTGTTCGGATTGTTGCTATTGAAGCTTTTGTGAGGGAGGAGAGCATTCGGCGCATACAAATACAAGAGAAGCCGGGAATTCTTGGTAGGTTGCGACGCGGTGGGGAAACAACATCCGAGCTCGGTGATTTTGGTATGAGTAGATAAGGAATTTGATGAGAGGAATTTTAGAGTATTTTAGTTGGAATTTAAATGTATTGGAAAAAGGAGAATGGAAGGAGTGTTGGTGTGCTGTTTTGGACATTGGAGGAGCGGAGCATCTGTTCTCGTTTTGGGGAAGACAGGATCTCGGATGCGGGTGGGCTTTAAGGGTATTGAGCTGAGGGAATTAAATGAGTGAGGCTCATTTACAATTTAAGTTAAGTTATTTTTAATTTAATTGTGTTGTAACTTCTAAAATGTATATCTTGATCATACGAAATCAGAATCACGAACGGTCGATCCGTTGGGATTGTATGGATGGACACTACACAATGGAACTGACGGGAAGTCCATCGGAGTTCGTTACAATTTATGGCAAAATAAATTGTCCGTCTGAATCAAGCGATGGTTATCGTTATTAACGATGATCGTCCAATGTGAGTAAACTCACCAACTCTGAACAGTTATATTTTTATAATGTATTTTTAGAACTGTTAATCATCTGTTGATTGTTGTGTGTTGACTGTTGAATGAACTGCTAGTCAGTTGGGTGAAAGTATCGATAACGATATATATATAAATCGTTAAATCGAATATTGATTCTGTTTGTCAGAATATTTTATATTCGTGTTGTTTAACATCTGTGATGCAGGGAAACTGGTTGGAGGAATCCAACTGGATTCCTCAACATTTATTTTACTGTTATTCATATATTGTGATATATGAGGTGATATATAATCTATGGATGATTATGTGTGTTTAAATGATATCGATCATTTTGATTTGGTATTTTAGATACCCTAAGAAACCCTGGGATGTAGAAAGAAATATTTCAATGTATATTGAAATAAAAGGGATTTTATAAAATCAATTGATTTTATAAAAGGAAATATTTTGAAAATAAATTATTTATATAAAATCAATGGATTTTATATATAAAAGGATAACGGATTTTATATAAGGAAATAATTATAAAATCAAAAGAGTTATAAAGGAAATATATTTGTAAGACAAATATAAAGGAATATATTTGTTAAAAAAATATAAAGGGAATATATTTGTAAAAAAATACAAAGGAAGATATTTGCAAAAACAAATAGAAAGAGAAATATTTGTAAAACATTTACAAATAGAATTTAAAAGGAAATATTTGTAGAACATTTACAAATAGATTTAGTGGAAATATTTATTTGTTGAATAAATAGAAAAGATAAAGAAATATTTATTTGTTAAATAAATAGAAAAGATAATAGAAATATTTATTTGTTAAATAAATAGAATTGAAAAGTGAATAGTTATTTGTTAAGTAAACAAATAGAAAAGGAGATAATCCAAAGGAGATAATTCAAAAGGAAATGATTCAAAGGAGTTAATTCAAAAGTGTAAATCGAAATGAGTTAATTGAAAAGAGTTAATCGAATATTAGTTATTCGATTAGAGTTAATCGATTAGAGTTAGAGTTAACCAGTTAGAGTTAATCAATCAGGGTTGACCAGTTAGAGTTAACCAGTTAGAATTGATCAGTTAGAGTTAATCAATCAGGGTTGACCAGTTAGAGTTAACCAGCTAGAGTTAACCAGTTAGAGTTGATCAGTTAGAGGTAACCAGTTAGAGTTAGAGTTAACCAATAGATTAATTAAATAGAGTTAATCGAATTAGAATAAATCTATTAGAGTTAGTCGAATTAGGAGTTATTGAATATTAGTTATTCGAATTGAGTTAAAAGGAGTTATCAAATATTAGTTATTCGAATAGACTTAAAGGAGTTATCGAATTTAGTTATTCGAAGGGAGTTATCGATTATAGTTTAATCGAAAGGAGTTATCGATATTAGTTTAATCGAAAGGAGTTATCGATATTAGTTTAATTAAAAGGAGTTGGACTCATAAATTATATCCGGAAGTTACGTAAGGAAGTGTTAAAGAGTTAAAAGATGAACTTACCCTATTTCGAGAGTTGAAATGTTGTTTAGTTAAGGTCTGAGAGGTAGTTATACTCCAACTTGATTGACTTCGTTTTCAGTTTAGAAATGGTTAAGGTTCGAGAGTGAAAGTCGTTAACCGAATTTAGTAAATAAGCACAGTGGTTTGAGTTGCCGTCGCGATGTTGATTTAAACATCAGTTTAAATCCAAGTAAATAAGATTTGGAAATGTTTTCCAAATAGAATCAGAAACGTAATCAAATATTGAAAATAAGGAAATATGAATATATATATATATATATTATAAATGATTGATGATTGATTGATAGAGTTTCCATCTGGAAATAATATCATTGTTTGCACATGTATTTTTCTTTGATAGTACTCACCGGCTATCGAAATTTTTGACCATTTTACGTTGTGAATATGGACAGACCGGTTGGATTATTATCCAAAGAACCATTATGTATTGGCATAAGCGTTGCGAAACATATATGCCAAGGATAATTGAACACGGAGTAAAAGTGCAACGGCTATTGTATAAATCTTAGGTAAAGATTGCCTAAGATGGATGTGCTGAATAGTGCATTCGGTTTGTCCAGTCCCAGGATGACCTGTATGGAAGAATGTCTGATAGAGTATATTAAATAGATCGCGTAAGTTGATCTCTTCAAAACATATTCACGTTTAGTGGCGGAGGAATTCATTTCTCTTAGCTGTATACCGATGGTATTTTTGGGGAAATCAATTTGTGATTTGGTGGGTATGACGATGTGGCATTCTAAGTGAATGAAGATATGATATGTAAAAAGATACGCGTAGCTTCTAGCCTCACAACTGGGAAATGACAGAAATCGAGCAGACAACATGGCTATGTAGGTCGCACTTATTAGGTTGTATAATCACCTGATCTAGAGTTTCATTTACTTCTAAAAATCTATTGTCGATGTTGTCCCATTCGGGAAACGGTTGCTGATCCCAACCGTTGGTGATATACATTCGATACACTCAAGCGAAATGAGTGGTCGGTCATGTGTGGCCAGGTTGTAAGATGTTCTTGTTGAACCCAGTGTATTCCTCTCTGGAGGTACACTAGCGAAAGGTGGTTCCATAACTTGTCATAGTTGGAAATCCATTACCCAATACGTGATTTCTGTTTTGATTGTATACTATATATGTAGAACGTGAGATGAAAGCATTATGCTAGATGATTATTGTTGATAGAAATTATTATAATATCAAATGGTTTTTGATATAAAGATATTTTGGATTCTCATAAGAGAAAAACCCGTTCCGTTATACGGCGTGGTCTTATGAGTTATCGTTGCATTGCTCAAACTGTTTTTAACTGTTTTACTCATACCAGCCCCATGACTGACCCGGAGTTTATTTTATTTTGTTTCCCTAAACTCTTGGGTTCCCAATTTTGTACAAGAAGTCAAGTAGTCGGGATTTACAGATATACTGGAAGAGCTAGAGCAGGAGGCTTCAGGATTTTTATATAGTCATTGTTATTCCGCTGTGTTGTATGCGCTGTACTTGATAATGATATGTACATTCAAGTACAATCTTTTATTTCAAAGATATATGCTACATGGTATTCGTTCTGTTGTGAGGTTCGTGTTACTCTGATATTGTCTTCTTCTTCTTCTTCTTCTTCTATTCTAAGTTTCTATCTTATCTATTCTCACCCTCTAATTTCTTTCATTAACTACCTGTATTTTCGACTCTTGGTGTTCGATATGTGTTGTATATTGGATAACCAAGATCGACTTTTTTCCGGGTCGTTACAGTTGGTATCAGAGCTTAAGGTTTAGTTCTACCTTGGCTCTGTGGCGTGACTCGGTAGAGATGGGGTTAATAATACCCTAGATTGAGTTTGAGTGTATAAATATATGAGCGCGTATTTGTTATTCAATATTAAAATGATTTTATACCATGGAGATTTATTGGTTGAGTTGTTTATGGATTCTGGTCGATGGTGGGGCACCACAATATCGATAGGGGTTTCTAAAATACTCGAATACGATGTGTCGACACGATATGTTTTGAAAAGAGGGTAAACAAAATAATTTTACCCAAATTATATTTTGATATAGAGAAGATATATATATTGGAATGAATATATATATTGGATATATTGGTTGTTATTATAATCGAATAAGATTATAAAAATGTGAAATGGTTATGTAAATAACCGATCAGAATTCAGATAAACATAATGAACTGGATTAAATCTGAAATTAAAATCAGAGTTGAAATTTAAACCTTAGAATTTGAAACGTGTTCGTAAATGGATTTAAATTAAGTATATGAGAATTATAAAATCCTGGGAGATTTTAAATTATTTTACAAACATTGGAAGGATATTTTGAAATAATTTCAAAATAGAAGTGTTTAGAAATGATTTTGAAAAGTGATATAGTATTGAACTCACTTCGATAGCTGGGAAATAACCCTAATGATGAATCGCGACATTATCAGTGTTCATTTTCGAGTTGTAAGTGAAGGATTACTACCGAAAAGATTTTGTTTTTGAATTGTTTTGGGAGAAACAAGTAGTTTGAAATCCAAAAAGTAAAATTTGATTTTAGAAAAGAAAAGCTGTTTAAAACTTCCAGGAAGAGACTGTTTGAATTAAAAACAAATTTAAATAAAAATTTGTGAAACCAAGCTGGAACAGAATTGAAACCAATTAACTGGAAATTGAATTGGATACGATATATCAAGTTGAATCAGATTTTGAATTGTGAGATAGAATCTGAATTTGGTATTGGATTGATGAGTTAAGGATTTAAAAATCGAAAATGGAACTTTGATTTGAAACTGAATTCGACTTAGGTATAAGCGAACGGTTGGATTTGTGGATAAAAACAGATTGGAATTTGATTGGATAACATTGGTATATGTTGAATTAACAACAAATGGAAGGGATATAATGATATGCCAGACAAAAAGGTACAAGTTTATATTATAATTGGGTATGAGATTTTTTATGAGCCAAATTGGCAAGCCGCTTGGCTGTTTGATTTTCTTTTGGGTTAGAGATGGCCCAGAGTGGCGAGTTGGAGTTTGACCTATTGACCGGTACAAAGGAAGTGCTGGCGAAATTTTTCGAAAAGTTAAGGAGTTAGAAAATTTTTCAGGATTTTTGAAAATTTTCATTGATAAGAATTAATTAATATTTTAATTGAATTTAAATTAGTTCAGTTGAAAATTGAAGTTAAGAAGTGAACAAATAAGTTCTAACCAGTCGAAACGGTTTGTTTTCTACCTTAGCAATTTCGAGGACGAAATTATTTTAAGTGGGGAAGAATGTACTGACCCTCATTTTCAGTGATATAATAATTAATTTATTTAATTATTTATATAGTGGTGTAGAGAATATAATGGTTGTTGAATTAAATAATGGTGAATATTTAATTTAAATAATAAATTAAATAATATATTTAATTCTGAAATAATCAGAATTGGCTGAAATGGCGATATTGTGTGAACTGGATCATCTATGATATTTAATTCAATTTAGAATTTGAATTTATATTAACGAATATATTATTTAAAATGAAGATTGAACGTATAATTATATTATAATTATATTCGAGCTCGAAATGGCGCTGCAGTACGTGAATTGGCGATTCGAACTTCAACTGAATGTACAGGGTTCGTTTTAAATTGGATTTCTGTGAAACAAGAATTGTATGGAGCTGGTGGAGAATATCTTTCTAGTGGAAGAGAAAAATAGGGATTTCATCGTGTAGATTTTGATTTATGTCGAAATCAAATATTTCGAAAAACAGCGGTATATTCGTTCGTGGTCATAACGGTTATTTAAAAATATTTGAATATCGGGTTTGAATTTAGATAAGGTTCTTTTGAGACATAGTGATAATTTAATTTTTAGAATTTTACTGCAATTTTTAATTAATTAAATAAGCAACTTTTTATTTGGAGTATTCTGCACCCTTAATCAGCGATTTTGGGGTTTCACTATATGAGTTAAACTACCGATATTATTATATTTTTGGGACCGTGGCACATCGCTCGATACGACCATATACTTATTTCTGTCTGTAGAAATTTGGACATGAACGAAATCTTATATTTTCTACCGCGTCAAAAACACAATACCATCTAAGACGTGGAAGGCCCTGTACCCGATCATCCTACACACCGTCATGCCAAGGCAAATCATGGTTTTTAAAATATAAAAAAGCTACAATCCAATGGCATTTGAAGAACACACATGCAAGTAAAAATCACCACCCCTAGTCTATTACGTGTACCCATATTCTACGCACAAGATGAGTGGTCATCCTTCCCCCAACAGAATAATGTACCAATATAAAACACTGCTACCTTCTCTTCTTTTTCCTTTCAGACAATGAGATGCCGTGCTCCTAAAGAAATTAAAACCAAAATATAATTTCACACACCTCTTTAATTTACAAACCATATATCGTTTAAATCCTGTAGGGATTCTCTTCGAGTATATACAAAATATAGTGGTTGCTGTGATGACCATTTTCAGTGGCAAGTCGTGTTCGAGTGAGGTGATGAATAGGAACACGTGGGAGGTGTCTGGTTCGGAATGATCTCGGTGAGTTGAGGGTTAATTTCAAGAAGGAGAATGGAGCATTGGAATATTCGGCCATGGTGTGGGGTGTTCGGATTGTTGGTGTTAAAGTTGTTGTGAGGGAGGAGAGCATTCGACGCATACAAATACAAGAGAAGCTGGGAAGTCTTGGTGGGTTACGTCGCGGTGGGGAAACAACATACGAGCTCGATGATTTTGGTATGAGTAGATAAGGAATTTGATGAGAGGAATTTAGAGTATTTTAGTTGGAATTTAAATGTATTGGAAAAAGGAGAATGGAAGGAGTGTTGGTGTGCGGTTTTGGACATTGGTGGAGCGGAGCATCTGTTCTCGTTTTGGGGATGACAGGATATCGGATGCGGGTGGGTTTTAAGGGTATTCAGCTGAGGGAGTTAAACGAGTGAGGCCCATTTACAATTTAAGTTAAGTTATTTTTAATTTAATTGTGTATTAACTTCTAAAATGTATATCTTGATCATACGAAATCAGAATCACGAACGTTCAGATCCGTTAGAATCGTATGGACGGACACTACACGATGGAACTGACGAGAAGTCCATCGGAGCTCGTTACAATTTATGGCAAAATAAATTGTCCGTCTGAATCAAGCGATGGTTATCGTTATTAACAATGATCTTCCAATGTGAGTAAAACTCACCAACTCTGAACAGTTATATTTTTATAATGTATTTTTAGAACTGTTAATCATCTGTTGATTGTTGTGTGTTAACTGTTTGGATGAACTGCTAGTCAGTTGGTTGAGAGTATAGATAACGATATATATATATATACATATATATATATATATATATATATATATATATATCGTTAAATCGAATATTGATTCTGTTTGTCAGAATATTTTATATTCGTGTTATTTAACATCTGTGATGCAGGGAAACAGCTGGATTCCTCAACATTTATTTTTCTGCTATTCATATATTGTGATATATGAGGTGATATAATCTATTGATGATTATGTGTGTTTAAATGATATCGATCATTTTGATTTGGTATTTTAGATACCCTAAGAAACCCTGGGATGTAGAAAGAAATATTTCAATGTATATTGAAATAAAAGGGATTTTATAAAATCAACTGATTTTATAAAAGGAAATATTTAGAAAATAAATTATTTATATAAAATCATTGGATTTTATATATAAAAGGAAAAACGATTTTATATAAGGAAATAATTATAAAATCAAAAGAGTTATTAAGGAAATATATTTGTAAGACAAATATAAAGGAATATATTTGTAAAACAAATATAAAGGGAATATATTTGTAAAACAAATACAAAGGAAGATATTTGCAAAAACAAATAGAAAGAGAAATATTTGTAAAACATTTACAAATGGAATTTAAAAGGAAATATTTGTAGAACATTTACAAATAGATTTAGTGGAAATATTTATTTGTTGAATAAATTGAAAAGATAAAAGAAATATTTATTTGTTTAATAAATAGAAAAGATAAAAGAAATATTTATTTGTTAAATAAATAGAATTGAAAAGGGAATAGTTAATTGTTAAGTAAACAAATAGAAAAGGAGATAATCCAAAGGAGATAATCCAAAGGAGATAATTCAAAAGGAAATGATTCAAAGGAGTTAATTCAAAAGTGTAAATCGAAATGAGTTAATTGAAGAGAGTTAATCGAATATTAGTTATTCGATTAGAGTTAATCGATTAGAGTTAGAGTTAACCAGTCAAAGTTGACCAGTTAGAGTTAATCAATCAGGGTTGACCAGTTAGAGTTAACCGGTTAGAGTTGATCAGTTAAAGTTAATCAATCAGGGTGGACCAGTTAGAGTTGATCAGTTAGAGTTAACTAGTTAGAGTTGATCAGTTAGAGTTAACCAGTTAGAGTTAGAGTTAACCAATAGAGTAATTAAATAGAGTTAATCGAATTAGAATAAATCGATTAGAGTTAGTCGAATTAGGAGTTATCGAATATTAGTTATTCGAATTGAGTTAAAAGGAGTTATCGAATATTAGTTATTCGAATTGAGTTAAAAGGAGTTATCGAATATTAGTTATTCGAATAGAGTTAAAGGAGTTATCGAATTTAGTTATTCAAAGGGAGTTATCGATTATAGTTTAATCGAAAGGTGTTATCGATATTACTTTAATCGAAAGGAGTTATCGATATTAGTTTAATCAAAAGGAGTTATCGATATTAGTTTAATCAAAAGGAGTTGGACTCGAAAATTATATCCGGAAGTTACATAAGGAAGTGTTAAAGAGTTAAAAGATGAACTTACCCTATTTCGAGATTTGAAATGTTGTTCAGTTAAGGTCTGAGAGATAGTTATACGCCAACTTGATTGACTTCGTTTTTAATTTACAAATGGTTAAGGTTCGAGAGTGAAAGTTGTTAAGTGAATTTAGTAAATAATTATAGTGGTTTGAGTTGTCGTCGCGATGTTGATTTAAACATCAGTTTAAATCCAAGTAAAGAAGATTTGGAAATGTTTTCCAAATAGAATCAGAAACGTAATCAAATATTGGAAATAAGGAAATATGAATATATATATATATATATATATATATATATATATATGATTGATGATTAATTGATAGAGTTTCCATCTGGAAATAATATCATTGTTTGCACACGTATTTTTCTTTGATAGTTAACTCACCGACTAAAGTTTTTGACCATTTTATGTTGTGAATATGGAGAGACTGGTTGGAATATTATCCAAAGAAACACTCTGTATTGGCATAAGCATTGCGAATCATATATGCCAAGGATTTGAAGACGAATTAAAGTGCAAGGGCTATTGTATAAATCTTAGGTAAAGATTGCTTAAGATGAATGTACTGAATAGTGCCTTCGGTTTGTCTAGTCCCAGGATGACCTGTATGGAAGAATGTCTGACAGAGTCTATTAAATAGATCGCGTAAGTTGATCTCTTCAAAACTTATTCACGTTTGGTGGCGGAGGAATTCGTTTCTCTTAGCTGTATACCTGTGGTATTTTTGGGGAAATCAATTTGTGATTTGGCGGGTATGACGATGTGGCATTCTAAGTGAATGAAGATATGATATGTAAAAAGATAAGCGTAGCTTCTAGCCTCACAACCGGGAAATGACAGAAATTCAGCAGGTAGCATGGCTATGTAGGTCACACCTATTAGAGTGTATAATCACCTGATCTAGAGTTCCATTTACGCCTAAAAATCTATTGTCGATGCTGTCCCATTCGGGAAACGGTTGCAGATCTCAACCGTTGGTGATATACATTCGATACGCTCAAGCAAAATGAGTGGTCGATCATGTGTGGCCAGGTTGCAAGATGTTCTTATTGAACCCAGTGTATTCCTCTCTAGAGGTACACTAGCGAAAGGTGGTTCCATACCTTGTCATAGTTGGAAATCCATTACCCAATACGTGATTTTGGTTTTGATTGTATACTATATATGTAGAATGTGAGATGAAAGTGTTTCTTCCAGATGATTATTATATTGTGTTTGGTAGACATTATTATAATATCAAAAGGTTTTTGATATAAAGATATTTTGGATTCTCATAAGGGAAAAACCCGTTCCGTTATACGGCGTGGTCTTATGAGATATCGTTGCATTGCTCAAAATGTTTTTAACTGTTTTACTCATACCAGTCTCATGACTGATCCGGAGTTTGTTTTGTTTTGTTTCCCTAAACTCTTGGGTGCCCAATTTTGTACGGGCAGTCAAGTAGTCGAGATTTATAGATATACTGGAAGAGATGCAGCAGGAGGCTTCAGGATTTTTATGTAGTTATTGTTATTCCGCTGTGTTGTAAGTGCTGTACTTGATAATGATATGTATATTCAAGTACAATCTTTTACTTCAAAGATATAATTTATATGTTATTCGTTCCGTTGTGAGGTTCGTGTTACTCTGATATTGTGTTCTTCTTCTTCTTCTATTCTAAGTTTCTATCTTATCTATTCTCACCCTCTGATTTCTTTCATTAATTACCGGTATTTTCGACTCTTGGTGTTCGATATGTGTTGTATATCGGATAACCAAGATCGACTTTTTTCTGGGTCGTTACACAAAATAAATAATTTAATATAATTAAATAATCATTATGGCCTATAAACGATTCCATAACGACTATTTGAAAATTTAATTCGGATATAACTCACCATATATAAGACGAAATATCCATGTTTCACTTCCATTAGAATAATACAGTTTAATAGATTCCAACGTTTCTTGTTTCACAGAAATCCGACTTAAAACGAATCTTGTACACTAAGTTGAAGTTCAAAACTAAATATTACGAACTACCGTGACGTTACGAGCTTGATTATAATTTACATTATAATTAATAAATTCAACTTTCGTTTAAATAATATATTTGTTATTATAATTCAATTCAAGACTAAATTAAATCTATTAAATTATTCAATCCACACAATATTGCCAATACAAATATTTCGATCATTTCGGAAAATAACTTTATTATGACTCCAATAAATAATCTGAATTATTTAAATTCATACCATTTAAATTATCAAAAAATATATTAAATATATTAAATTAATTAATTATTAAATCATTAAAAATACGGGTCGTTACATTCTTTCCCCCTTAAAAGAATTTCGTCCCCAAATTAATAGAGTGGAAAGAACTCTCCGAACTCTATTAACTGAGTTATAAATTATTTGTTTTACTTATTAATTTTAGTTCACCCAAACCAAATAATATCAATTAAAAATAAGAATTTATTGTTATTAACTAAAATTTTCAAAAATCCTGAAAATTTTCTAAAACTTTAAATTTTCGAAAAATTTCGCCATTGTCTCCTTTTTACGGCTACAACTAAAACTCGCCTCTCTAGGCCTTCTTCAACCAAAAAGAAAATCAAGCTACCAAATGGCTTGCTGAACTGGCTTATAAATCTCATACTCAGTATAAAATATAATTGGTACCTTTTTGTCGGGCTTTCAACCCTATCTCTTCCATCCGCTATCACCTCAGCATATATCCATGCATTCCCGGTTAATTTCCAATCAATTTATTGCAAATTCAAATCACCTACTTATACCCGAGCCAAATTCATTATCAACTCCAATTCCAATTCCAATTCCTTATTCAACACTCCAACCCTCAATCAACCTTAGTTAAGTCAAATTATAATTTATTTATTCATTTTTACCATTTCAAACTTCACAAGTAAAATTAAAATTCTAAAATTCAAATCCTCGGGTTTTATTTTAAATCAGTTTGAAATCATATATATATATATAATAGAAAATTCAAAACATTTGAATCTTCGAACAAATTGTTTTCTCAAAACCATTTAAAACCAAATCTTTGGTAGTAATCCGCCACTCGAAAACTCGAAAATGAACACTGGTGATGTGGCCAGCATCATCAGGGTTATTTCCCAGTGATCGAAGTGAGTTCAATACTATATCCTTTTCAAAACTCATTCTTAAACATTTTCTTTTTGAAATTACTTCAAAATATCTTCATAGTGTTTGGAAAACATTTCAATTCACCCAGGATCTTAAAATTTCCCTATATTTTAAATCCAAAACCCATTTACAAACATTTTTAAATTTTCCATACTTTTAATTCCAAATCTATTTTAAATTCAACTTTAATTCATCTGAATTCATATATCACTCTTATACGAATTCTTATTGGTAATTTATAACCATTTCAATTATAATCTTATTCGATTATAATAACAACCAACATATCACATACTATAATAATTCCAAGATATATATTTCCTTTATATCGAAAATATAATTTGGGTAAAATTATTTTATTTACCCTCTTTCAAAACATATCGTGACGGTTCATCATATTCAAGTGTTTAGAAATCCTTATCGACATTGTGGTGCCCCACCATCAATCAGAATCCATAAGCCACTCAACCAATAAATCTCTACAATATAAAATCATTTTTATAAAATCTACAAATATGTTCACTCGTATATACACACTCAAACTCAATCTAGGCTTTTACTAACCCCATTTCTATTGAGTTACACCACGGAGCAAAGGTAATCACTTAACCTTCAGCTCTGATACCACTGTAACAAACTGAGATTTTCAACCAAAAAAATCAACATAAAACCCATGTTAATTTTTCAGGCATCGAACATTCCAGATCATTAATAGAAAGAAGTTAGAGGATGAGAAAAGTAAGATTGAAAATTAGAATAGAAGAAGAAGAAGAAGAACATAACAACAGAATCAAAGTAACATGAACATCACAGCGGAACGAATAATTATACTATATAGTGTAAATTTGAAATACAAATCCGTACTTCAATATACATATCATTATCAAAGTACAACACTTATAACACAGCGGAAATAAACAATTGCTATAAAATCTTGAAGCCTCCTGCGCCAAGCTCTAAGTATATATGAAAAATCCCGACTACTTGACTGCCCATACAAATTTTGGGTAAACAAGAGTTTAGGGGAAAAATAAATAAACTCCAGGTCAGTCATCGAACTGGTATGAGTAAACAATTTAAAACAGTTTTAGAAAATAAACGATATCTCATAAGACCATGTTGTAGAACACGGAATGGGTTTTTTCCCTTATGAGAATACAAAAACACTTGATTTAACATTCAAAATCCTTTTGAAAGAAACGATAATCTTTATATCAAAACTTTTGATATTATAATAGTGTTTATCAACCAAAACTAAATAATAATTTAGCAGAACGCTTTCATCTCACATTCCACATACATATTATATAATCAAAATCCAGGGCGCTTATTGGGTAATGGATTCCAACTGGCGAGGTATGGGATCACCTTCCGACAGTGTATCTCTAGAGAGGAATACACCGGGTTCAAAAAGAAAATCTTGTAACCCAGACTAAACATGATCGGTTACTCATTTCGCTTGAGTGTATCGCCGTTAGGATCAGCAACCGTTTACCGAAAGAGACATCATCGAAATAGGTTAAAGAAGTAAATGAAATTTCTCTAGATCAGGTGACAATAAACCCAAATTGTCAGCTAACCACTTAGCTATGCGACCTACCCGATTTTATTCCATTTCTTGGTTGCGAGGCTTAAGGCCACGCTTATCTCTGACAGATCACACATTTATTCACTTTGAATGTCACATTGTCATACCCGCCAAATCACAAATTGATTTCTCCAAAAATAACACGGGTATACAACTAAGAGAAATGAATTCCTCCACCCCCAAATGTAAATACGTTTGAAGAGATCAACTTACGTGATCTACTAAATATACTCTATAACACACTCTTCCATACATGTTGTCTTTGGACCGGACAAACCGTAGGCACTATTATGTAAATCTGTCTTATACAATTTCTACCTACGATTTGCAAGAATAGCCCTTGCATAAGCTTCGTATTCAATTATCTTCATCATATTTGATTCGCAACGCTAGTACCCATACGAAGTGGTTTTCAGATAATAATCTGATCCCTGTCTCTCCGTATTGACAACGGAAAAATGGTCCAAAATTTGAGAGTCGGTCATTTAACTATCAAAGGAAAACAACCACACACACATACACACTACGATCTTATTTCCAAATGGAAATTTAATCGATCAATCATCAATCAACATTTCTCCTGCTTAATTAATTTAAATCATTTCCCCATTTCCCGTTTCCATATATTCATAAATCGTTATTTTCTAATTTTTAGAAAATATATGTTATTAATATTTGGAAAAAGTTTTCCATTTTTGATTCACGCATCACTATCTTCCCACATCTATCAGTATCTAACTGTAAACTAGTAAGAGAACAACTACCCAAGTATAAACCCCGATGGACGAAACAAAAATCAGATTGATACCCATAAAGCTGGTCAATAAAACTAATCACCAGTTAGTTTCTGATTTCCTTAACTCAATTTAAATTCCTATTCCAAAACCCAGTTTCCTTTATAATATTTCCATTTCACAAAATATTTACTTAAATCCCTTATTCACATCAAATGTGAAAAATATTTCTTTTATCAAATCAAATAGCTTGATTACACATTTAAAACAATATCCCAATCCCAAATTCTATTTATACTTATATTCATGGACTATTCGTAAAAATCTTATTTATGACTCCCTTTACAACTGCTACGTTCACATCTATTTCAAATAACGGTGTTGAAATCGATTTTACTTCTCTATATAAATTCAGACTTATATATTCCATTTATCACATGATAAATATTTTATTCACTTTATAAAACATTATTTATAAATTAATCTTCTCAATTTATCCATTCAAACATATTCTGTTTAATATCTACTTTAAATCCATTCCATAGTTCTTTTTATATCCCGTCATTTCCTTTTTTCCATCATATTAATTTTCCAAATATTAATTTGTATGCTTATATTTAATTTATATAACTATTTTATATTCAATATACACTTTGAAAATTCTTTTTTTACATTCCAGTATTTCTTATGGAATTTAAAATACCAAATAACAAGACCAGTGTCATCAAAATCAATCATAGATTATATACCACATCATATATCACAATATATAAAAAAACAATATTCTAAATATTGAGGAATCCAGTTGGATCCCTCCAACTTGTTTCCCTGCATCCACACATGTTAAACGATATAATTAACATCAATTTCATTCCAATATGAAGTATTCTGATAAACAGAATCAATATATGATTAACGATATTAATTAGCAAATAAATCCAAACAATCAACACACAAAAATAAACCATCATTTATCACTTCTAAAAGTATGTTATAAAAATATAACTGTATAGAATTAGTGAGATTTACTCACCTTAGAAATGCATTTGACAGTTCTTTTTTTGTTTCCGTTAAAATCAAACAGCGTTTTATTTTATCATGAAATCCCAAAAGCTTTGCTCTCAACCAAAAAAGTTCCACAATGTATATTCTTCGTTGTGGTTCCAGTGTAACCACTTTAGTATGATTCCAATAATGCATGCATGAGATATTAGTTTAATTTAAATCAATTCACTATTAAACATTAAATTAACTTAATTTAATTATTAGTTTGGGCTTTACAGTTTTATAGTAACTGGCCCATTCAAATTTCAACTTAGCTGCCTTGCTTTTCAAATGCTTCTTCTTGTAATTCATTCTGTCCTCACAACCTTGGTTTCGCTCCCCAGATACTAATGTTTCCACTTTATGGGCCTTTCCCTTTTTTTCACTTCTTTAGTTTAGGCCTTACATCATCCAAATACCCTAACCCCACACCAGCTTGTAAATGGAACAGCTTCCTTCTTCTCCGAAAACACCACATGCCGCTCCTTATCTTCCCAGGTAAATAAACTTCATAAAACAAACGCCCAAGTATTTCTTGAAACTAAAAAGAACGACCGCCTGCTCCTCAATGTAATATTGCTAAAACTCCTTTTCTCCACTACAAAAAATCATACACACTTCAGCATTTAAACTCCTCTTTATATCATAAGAAACCCGTCAGTTCCCTGTACTCATCAAAACGCAACATGCCTAAACTTTATACTCATGTTTCTCCACTATTTCCAGAACAACTAGTATAACCTTCTTCTATTCACACTAAACAGTACTCATCTTCCTACAGTTACCACTTATTCCGCTTCTCAACTTAGACATACCCTTCGCATGCACTAGCTTTCCGCGCACACCCATCCTACTTCAATACAAAGCTCGTAGCCACCTTCACTTCTCTACCCTTCATACATACACGCACGTAACATTAGCATCCTTCTTCTCCCAGTATTCGCTTCGCATGCATCTTTCAGTGCCTATGCGCATGTAGCAACCAAAACTAAGCCCCTTTTTTTTCCTACGCCTTCATGCTCATCCTCGAGCTTACTTTCACCACCACCTTCTCAAAGAGATGTATCCGCGAGCTCCTGTCCCAGCACACCACAAATAGAACTTCCCAAGCAAAAACTCTAGCTCTTCGCTATCCCTCCTTCTCCATTCGGGACCCTCCACGTTTTGTTTAAATTTTTGAAATGGTGATTATTTTGAGAATGAGGATGAAGTTTTGTTTTCGTGAAGAGTTTATTTGGGAAGAAAATTCTACTTGAAATGAAACTTCGGCCATGGTATTCTTTGCCGAGGCAAACAGTGGAAGTGAAGCCTTGGTAGGTATTTATATAATATGAGAAAACTTATGTGTTAAAGATTTAGTAGCTGTTTTATTTTTAAAGTAGGTAGGTACTGTGATTTGAAAACTCATGGCAACGGGTTACTTCTGCGTGAAGTAGTAGGGGTAGTCTGCATATTGTGTATGAACCTTTAGCACGAAGGAAACACATATATATTATTTATTTGGTTAAAAGGTGGGTTGATCAAAAATATAACATGAAAGGATGTGTAGAGAGGAAACTAACAAGGACTCTTTAATCATATTGTTTGATGCAGAAAGTTTTAACTTGTATTATTGTCTGATTACAAAGTATAACCAAAATATGGCTTATTTATATTTACAGTAGGTAGCTAAGAAATAAAACAAGCCCAATCCTATGCTACAACGACGAAGTAAAGGCTAACAGTCGCTATCTCTTCCGTTATTTATTTGCCCCCTTCAAGAGATCAAAACTAGTGTATCATATCACGTAAAACTCCATTCACTCACGGACCATTGCAGACAGAAATAAAAACATGATCGTAACGAATGATGTGCCACAATCCTAGAAATATAATAATATAGAGAAGATAGCCTATTCTGTGAAACCCCGAAATACTGATATATGGTGTAAAACACTTCAAATAAAAAGTTGCTTATTTTTCAAAATAAAAACTACAGAAAAATTCTACAAATTAAATTAATAATACGACTCAAAAATCTTATCCAAATTCGAAATAATTAACTTATTATAATTAAATAAACGTTACGGCCTATAAACGATTCCATGGCGACAATTTGAAAATTTATTTGGACATAACTCACCATATATAAGACGAAATCTCCATTTTTCACTTCCATTAGAAAACTATAATTCAATAGATGCCAACATTTCTTGTTTCACAGAAATCCGACTTATAACAATCCTGCACACTTAGTTGAAGTTTAAACTCAATATTACGAACTACCACGACGTTACGAGCCTGATTATAATTTAAATTATAATTAACACATTTCAACTGTCGTTTAAATAATATGTTCGTTATTATAATTCAATTCAAGATTGAATTAACTCTATTAAATTATTCAATCCACACAATATTTCCAATACAACTATTCCGGATTATTTCGGAAAATAACTTTATTATGATTCCATTTAGTAATCTAAGTTATTTAAATTTGTACCATTTAAATTATCAAACAAATATATTTAAATAATTAAATAAATTAATTATTAAATCACTAAAAATACGGGTCGTTACATAAGTAATACGTGGACTCTATTCCAAGGTACACTTTTTATCTAGATTGGATATGATAACCGATACCTTGTCGCATCTTCCCTATTTTTTCCATTTCTAGGGTGTGACGCTTGTCGAAGTCTCATTAAAAAAATATGCTTCATTAAGCCATGCTTTAATCATCATTGGACTTCCCTTTGCTTTCCACATTGTCATCCCGTAACAAATAATTGATAATCACTAACCACGTAACATTTGACCTCGTACGTCTCGGAGAAGGGTGTTAAGTTGTGATAACCTCTCAACCACCACCGAAATATGTTTACTAAAAACCAATCGACATGATTCAAAATACAATATCGGATGCATGTCCATACAAGTTCGTTCATGGATTGAATGAAATCGAAGGCACCTTATTCCTCGTCCAATAAAGGAGAGAGGTCCTTGCAAATCCGGGAATTCTTCAAATATGTCTAGATATGCCCCTGACATAACATCTAAATACAAGAGTAACCCAGTGAAGAGAAAATTAGTTGGCTAATACTTTCTATGCGAAGATTTCTAGTTTTCGTCCCCATCTTTAAACACCTTTCATTATGTCTTATTCTTATTTGGAATGGTCTTCGAACCTAAGTCCGATCCTAGTCTTTCCAAATAAGAATCGTCCTTTTAAAAATTATGGACGTATAAGTCTTCATTTAAATCTCAACTTTAAACTTCATTAAAATATCCTAATATTCATCTTAGATCATTTCTCAAAGTTTGAGCATATATATATGATGTTTAAATTCCTTTATGCCCGATAGCATTTAAAAACTTTACCAAAGGTTACTTTAAATCTTCATAATTTAATCCAAACCACTTTAAAACGATTTATTCTGATTTATAAGAATGTTTCCTTATTTTTAATAATTTTTTTAAAAATTATTTTTATTGATTTCCAAATTCAGCCATTATACAGCGCTTATAGCAACCTTTTCAAAATTTGTTTTACACTTAACTTGAAACCTATATATTCTATTTTAAAAATTCCTCTTTCATTTGAACATTATAATCATTAGAAAGCAAATGTTTTCGTTTTGAAGAAATCCGATTAAATTTGCTCTAGTTATGAGTATTTAAAGTATATAGTTGAAATTGATGAACTAATGTAACGCGACTAGTCCTATTCAGACTATATTGTAATTTTATAATAAAATAAATACGGTTTACTTTGAAATAGTTTATAAATCGTTTTAAATCACATATACACTTATTCGAAAAGAATATTTTAAATTTTACCTTCAAAATTCAATATTCCTATTTAATGGATATTATGATATTATTTAATTAATTAAATAATATTATTTTTCAAAATTTATCCATTTGGCCCCAACTTTCCTGAAGCACGTTGAAAAAAATAAATAAGATAGTCTGAGCAATAAAATTTAGTTAAAATACTTTCTATATATTCAAATCGAACATCACTTTTTAAAGTTACTTTTCGTTTTAATATTCAAATTTGAACATGTTATTTATACTTGAAATAAAATTCAAATAATTTTCCATTCTTTTAAAAGGGTTCATGTTCACATTAACTTCATTCCCAAATCATTTTGAAATTAAAAATCCAACTTTTATTTTTCGCTGATTATTTAAATGAATAAAATATTTATTCAATTTATCCAAACTTATTCATTGCCCAATAATCCAACTTTTTGGGTATAATTAGTCATGATAGCCTATACCACATCATATAAAACCCTTATAACATGCAACAACTACCAAACATGGTGTTATTAACTTAGCAAGGTAATATCCAATAACCCATTACTATTCAGTATAGTGTTCAAAACCCAATAAGGTTCATATGCACAACCAGTCATTCACACAGTCATCACAGGGTATCATTTACTTAAGTGTCCATATAATTTTCACTTAAAAATCATATCTTTACTTAACTAATAATCATTAAATCTTGGAATAATTTGATATTAATGACCCTTAACTACTTAACCATTTAAGTGCATAGTTTCTCGTAACTATATTTAAAAGTTTAGATTTCTCACCGAGGGATCCACTCCTTCGTAACTTTAAATGTAGGATTCCTTTAGCTCCACTACCACCTCGAATTTCAATTAGCTAGAAAAGCAATGACTATTTTAACTCAACATCGCAATTAACTCAAGCTATATATATGTTTGTTTGTATTTAGAAGTGGAAAGGTGGAAGCTTTAAGTGTTTAAGGGTACAAAGTGACATTTTTGGCAAGATGGAGATCGACGAAGGGAGTAGGGCCCACATATGGCGTGGAGTGGGTTGCGCGGTCCATGGTAGGGTCTGGAGTGGGTTGATTTGGGGAGGACGGGTGCAAAGGAGGTGGCTTTCAATGATTTAAGTTGTGTTTTTGGGTGTTATGGGGCGGTGGGGTCCACGGGTTGGAGGCTGTAATCACCTGGAATTTTGACAATAAATAAATGAATTATTTAATTTGATTTCAAAATGATTGAATTTCTACAAATGATGGAATTTGACCACGATACTTTAACCGTTGCGTTCGTCTCGGAATTCTACTCAACTTTCATGTTTCGAGTTTCGCGAACGGAGTCCGTATGAAAAGTTACAAACGAAATATGATAATGGACAGGAAATAAATATAAAAGAATCTATAATTAATATATATATATATCACATAACTTCTTTAACCCTCCTTCATTGGGAAGACCTAGCAAAGGGTGGTCGACACCTTTAAAGTGTGCAATCGACCACATCGACCATTTCCAGCACAATGACGGCTAGGTTTTGCCTGGTATTTTTTCATATTAATCTATATAAATGGATGGTTGTTTATAAGTGAAATCTTACGGTTCGTGACCATTTCAACTCCTATAAATAAAGGGGAAATGCACCTATTCTTTTCCACAAAAATTTGCAGACAGCAGTGAGGCTCTACCATTCCTCTTTCTCTTCAAACAAATTCTAAGATATATTTTTGCTGATTTACTTTCTTTTATTTTTGGTTTGCGCGAAAACGCAGAATTTGTGTGCGATAGTTTGCACATGTTTAAACAGCTGTTTTAAACTAAATAGATGATTTTAATGACACATAACACACGTTATCAAAATTTTAGTTTTCGTGCAGATCTCATATGGAAAGTGAAATGGTGTTAAATAGAAATTTTCAAAATGTATATAAGATGTTTTAAAGTAGAAATTTGTTTTGGTGAAATTTTTTTATTTTTGGTCAGTTGAAAGGCATAAGCGCAATTTTGGATGGTTTGTGTGCGCGTTTTAGGGGTGTAGTTAGGTCTATGATGTGATAAAAATGTTTACGACAACAAGGAAAAGGCTACTTTAGCCTTCGAAACATTGTTTCCATACCTTGTCAATGATGCACGCGAGTTGTTAATTAACTCGGCTTACGTGTCAGAGCTTGTTTTAAGCCTCCTTTGCATTCTATAAAGGGAAATTTTTGGAGTAGTTCAGGGAATTGAGGTAAAATTTCCAGTGCAGGGAGGAATGCGAAACATTTATAAGCAAAGGGAACTTAAAATTTTTTCACTTTGATTCCCTTTTTACGGTTTAGGAGAAATTTAATAGGAAGTGATTAGATGCATTGGCTTTTTGGATGGTAGGATTGGGATGCAAAATTGGTTGCTTCTCATTTCTATTCGTAGTTGTGTGAAGGTTATGGATGAAAAAGGATTTTCAAAACTTGCATACATATAGAATTTCCAGTATATTTAGGAAGTTTTACATCATATTTTCGAAAATGTTTTAAAAAAAGTTTATGCACACATATAGCAGGATCTTATGTAGAATCATTGTGCATACAAGTTTTGTGGTTAAAATGCATGTAACCTATGCACATGCGCACTTGGTTGCAAAATGGATGTACATAAATTGGTTGTGTAGGATAGGATAAGTAGGTGTCCGAATTTCATGACGAAAATCCTTTTAAGGAGGAAAAAATGTAACAACCCGGAATTTTGAAAATAAATAAACTAGTTATTTAATTAGATTTCAATAAAATACGAGTTTCTGCAAGGGATGGAATTTGACAACGAAAATTTAACCATTGCGTTCGTCTCAGAATTCTGGTCAACTTTCATGTTTGAGATTCGCGAACAAAGTCCATATGAAAAGGTTTCAAACGAAATAATGGACAGAAAATAAATACGGAAGAATCTATAATTAATTTATATATATACACAGACATATATATTACATAACTTCTGTAACAACCAGGAATTTTGGAACTAATTTAAAAAATTTTATCTTAGAAATTTAGTGAATTTTGAATATTTAAAATAATGTATTTTTAATAATAACAACTAAAAGTTTATTTTAATTGAAGTTAAAATGAACATATTTATTCTAATATAAAAGGAGTTTGAAATAGGATGTCAGTTTGAAAATTTGATTTTGAACTTTAACTGAATGTACAAGATCCAAAATAAATCGGAATTCAAGAAATATTTGAATCTGTTTAACTATTTGGATCTGTTTAACTATATCTTTCTAATGAATTTAAGAAACTGAGATTTCACTTGTTAAATTGAAAGTTATATCCAGTTTAAAATTCAGAAAAGTTGCTGTAGAATTTATATATGTTTTAATATAATATATAGCCCTTAAAAATAGCCATTTTGCAAACGACCTTCATTTTCGACGAAAACATTTTTATTGGATCCGGAATGTCAAATTATTGTCAGATTCCAATTTTCATAATTTTTAGAATTAATATGTGAGCGTGGCAAAAGAAAACGTGTTTTGTCAGTTTTAGCCAAATTGGATCGACCAGAAAATTGCCATTTTTCAAATGGTCTCCAAATTCGACGAAATTAGTTTTGTTAGGACCGCATCGTCAAAACATAACTAGATGTAATTTTTCTGTAATTTTTAGAGTCAGTATGTGGCCCTGGTAAATTAAAATATACGATCAAATTAAATAATTAAATGATTTATATTTTAATTTAAAGAAAAACTGATCATAACAGTCGAACTAGGTTACGAAACATATCCCATTGCATTAGAAATGGGGGTATTTAGCTAGGGGCGACAGTCGTTGGATCACATTTGGAGTTCGTATGATTAAACATGTAGTTTTGGATTTAAAACGAATTAAATAATTAAATAATATGAAATATACCGTATAAATACGGCAGAAATACACAAACCCTAATCCGCTAATTCTACATCCGCCATCTCCTATATACAATGGCCGATACACTCCCATATGTATCACCTCTGATATCCCTAATCTCACAATAAAACTCAATGAAACCAAAGATAAAAACGAAGAGCAAAGCGAGATGATTAAATCCAACGGTTGAGATCAAAGACGGTGTGGAGGATAGCTTGGATTTCGAACTGATAGGGCAAGACTTTGGTGAATTTTCTAGACCAGTGTGGGCCGCCGAGTCATGCGTGGCTCATGGTGGTGGGTGGCGCCAAGGAGAGCTCCGCCAGGGACCACATTGATCGAGGTCCGGCCTCTCAGCTGACGCGCGCACATGGAAGGTGCAAGTCGATGGTGTGATTTCCAGAACTGACAATGTAGAAGATGATTAGCTAGCTTAATTTATTTATTAATTAATCCTTTGTAATTTAATTATGTAATTAAATTTTAAAAATCCATAACTCGTTCAAATAAAATCAGAAATCAGTGAAACAAGATTTTATGGAATCGTATGGACGTGATCCATAATATGGAATTGACCAGAACAGATATGGAGCGATCTACAATTTTGAAGAATTCAAAAACCAATGTGAGATTTCATTTTAATTATTAAAACTTGTTAACTATTATCGTATTTATAAATTCTTACATTTACGCTATAAATTCAGTTTGTGTTTTTCACGATTGGATTTGGTTTATTTGGTGTTATTATGATGATCTGATAATTTGATTGATTACTGTGTTGAAATTAAAATTTTCATTTTTGTTGAAATGCGAACCGACAAAATTAAATTGTCATTTTTTTTTGAAATTGTCGCTTTAGTTGAAGTGGGATGGACATAATAAAATGTCATTTATGTTAGAATAATGCTATGCAAATAAAAATAACATTTTTGTCATAAATATGTTTACATTAGAAAAATGATTACATTAGAAATATGATTACATTAGAAATGTGATTACATTAGAAAACATAATTTGTAGATAAAATATCATTTATTTTAGTTAGAATATAAAATGTCATTTTTAGTTAGAAATGTCATGTGAAATATAAAAATACCATTTCTATTGTATAAAATGTTAGCATTATAAAAATACCATTTTTGTTGCATAAAATGTTAGAATTATAAAAATACCATTTTTGTTGTATAAAATGTTAGTGTTATAAAAACACTATTTTTGTTGTATAAAATGTTAGATTTATAAAAATACCAATTTTGTTATATAAAATGTTAGTACTATAAAAATATCACTTTTATTTATTTGGTTGAATTAAGAATGTTAAATATAAAATTGTCATTTTATATGATTTGTTGAGTTATAAATGTCAAATAAAAATATCATTTTTTTTTTGTTTTTCTGAATTAGAGTTGACAAAATAAAAATGTCATTTAGATAGATATGTTATGTTAATATAATATCATTTTTAGATAGAAATGTTAATATATATATATGTCATTTTTAGACAGAATATAAAAATGTCATTTTTAGTGAGAATATAAAAATGTCATTTTTAGTCAGAATATAAAAAGGTCATTTTTGGTTAGAACATAAAATGTCATTATATTAAAAAGGTCATCATATTAGAAATGTCATCATATTATAAATGTCATTATATGAGAAATTCATTATATTAAAAATGTCATCATGGTAGAAATGTCATGTTAGAATAAAATGCCATTTTAGTTTGAAATGTTATGTTAATATAAAACATCATTTTAGTTAGAAATGTAATGTTAAAATTAAAAATGTCATTTTTATCATGTTAGTTAAAATAAAAATAACGTTAACATTAATGTGGTAGTTGAAATTAAATTATAAATATCCATTTATAATTTAACAATGAAATTTGGCTAATTAGATAAATAATTCAAACTGAATTATAACTGGTTAAATTTATTAACCAATGATTTATTTATGTAAACTGTTGTTGTTTGAAAACCCTACATGGGTATTGGGATGATATTTGTCATACACTAGTCCCAATATTTAGTTATTTGTGAATCGATGCATTGACAGTCTGTGATGAGCATTATTTATTTATTTTTAATGATCACACAGTTGTAAATTTCACTCTGAATGTGAATGGACGATCTAATGATTATTTATCATTATTGTTATATACGTACGATGTGTGAAATCCATATAACTGGAAATATATGGTAATTGATTGAGTCGAATTCCGATTAAGAATTTATTAAAATAAAGAATATTTTTAAAATACAGAATATTTTAAAATAATGAATACTTTAAAATAATATTCGGTGAAGAAGAAAATATAAAGATATGAAGCCGGGTTGAGTATAGAAACGCAATTTTTAACCCGAATGGGTTTATCGATCGATTTTATTTATTTTATAATGAATATCGAAATGAAGTGGTTTCAAAATATAATATTTTGAAAATATTAATATTATAATATAATAAAGATATAGAATATTCAGTTTTGATTTAAAATTGAAAATAAAGTTAAAATCATTTTAAAACGTATTTATAAATATTTTGTAAAATACGATTTAAAATAGAAATCAATGAAATATAATATATATATATTATATATATGTATAATGGCCAGAATAGAACGCGCCGCACAACAACCGTTCGCGAATTTCGACCATTAACTTCAAATTGATGTAATGGGAGTTCCAACCGTCGGATTCTCCTAAAACCAGACCCGTTGGGTTCGTATCGAAAAGAGCTTTGGAACGAATATAAGAGCTTTGAAATATAACGGTTAGATTTGGTATAATGTCCAAATCAAATTTGGAAAAGGGTGCTGTAAGTGCAGTTCGATGACCGTTTATGGAAATCGACTGTACGGGCCTTAATAAAATTATTAAAAATATGGAGAAATTATGTAAAATCATAATTAATAAGTTGGAAAGATTTTGGATGAAAAATTCCATATTTGAAAAGATGAAAATATATTTTTATCGAAATAAACTAGTTATTAACTAGAATAATAATCCAATGTTTTTTAAAAAATAAATAAAATTGGATTTTGGGTTGTCATGAATGGTGTCTTCAATAACACTGTTCTTAAACCTAGTCGAGAAGAGAATAAATCTTTTAATTAAGCTTATTAGAGTTCCCAGTTATATTTATTAATTGAAATAAAATGAAATGTGAATTGGATTTATCGTGAACTGTGTTTTTAGCGACATTTGTTCTGTAACCCGATTTATAGTGAAAATATAATTTGGAACTTATAAATCTTTTATTTAGATTTAATGGAAAATTTTCAAAATAAAGTTTTCCAATTTAATAGAAGAAATTGGAATTGAATGGAATTCGATTTAATAATAATCGAGATGAGCTTCTATAAAAGAAGGCTGTTACTATGAATGGAATTTAAAAGGCTTTTCAATATTCCATTTGTATTATTAGTCTGATACAGAAACTTATATTGATTATATACTGATTTGATTTCTATGGAAATTCCATATTAAATGGAAGATGATTTTGGGTTTATCGTGAACTGTGTTTTAAAAGACATTGGTTCTTTAACCCAGTTAAAGCCAAGATTAATTTCTTAAAGTTGAATAATCATAAAGCAACGATTTTTGATATTAAAACCAAATTGGGTTTTAATGAATCTATAAAAATAAGATCAAAGGATAAATTTAAAGAATTTGTCTTTGCTAAAATTAATGTGAACCTTTCCCCAATAATGTGAATATTTATTTTAAAAGAATATTTTGATTGGAATGAGGTGTATGATGTGCTTTTATAGTATTTTATTATTGATTATAAAATAGCAAGTTATTTGGAAATATAGGGTTTAACCCATTCTGAATAATTACTACGATGTTTAAAAGTCAAAGATGAGGACTGTGGTTGAAGACCGGAGATCTTCACATCGTTTGGATGATTACTGATGTATTGATTAGGAGGCATCCCAAGACAAGGTAATAAGTGGTGATCGTCCAGACGTACTTAGAGATCGATGGATATGCGAGAACCTCTCTCCTGTATTGGACATATGGGACGAGGAATAAGGTGTCTCTGGTTTTGTTCAGACCCAGAATGGACTTGTAAATGGGTGGTATGTCTGACGCTGTATTCCTTTATGCTGTATTCGTTGATCTCTGCTAAATATGTATCTTTTTGGTGGCAGAGAATTTATTCTCTTGCATAACACCCTTCTCTGAGACGTATGAGCTCAAAGGTTATATATTGGCAGAAACCAATGGTATGGTATGGATTGATAATGTGGCATGCTAAGATGCAAATGATCAAGGCTTTTGTTGAAAAGCAGAGCCTTGTGGTTGATGATCAAAGCACAACTTTATTTATCATAGCTTTGTGTAGCAATACTTCGCGAGCCTGACACCCTGGTATGAACCAGAAACGGGAGAGGACTGCAGGGAGGACATACGTTTCTTTCAAGCTAAGAGTGGTGTCAGAATTTACAAGCCCTGACATTTTTACTTATGTAGATGATGGAATGAGGCGCCTCGGTTTTTGAGTCCCTAGTGGCTCTATATTTACGCCCCATAGGGCGGGGAAACTTATTGTTCAGGCATAACTAATCCACTAACATATTTGTGGACCAGCCCTGAAGATCCAAGGTGTAGTTGCGGCTGATCCTGAGGCACGGGCTAGAGTGTCTCGAATTCGTTAAGGATGATCCCTTGCCTTGGTTCATGATGGAAATCCAACTTCCAATATGACACCACACGGTTTTGATTGTTTAACTAGTATGGCGACATAGTATATGGTAGTTATGCCGTCTATGATTGATATACTATGATTGAAATGTTTTTGAAACATGTATACACTAATAATAATATCAAATCTGTTTTATCGTATCAAGCATTTTTGACCATTACAAGGTAAAACTCTATCCTCCTGTTTGAGTTGCATTGTGTGATGGGACTTGAGTCTTATAATGGTTTTATTTTTCTAAAAAGCATTGCGTTGTTTAATTATTTACTTTATTTATGCACTGACAACCCAATGGATTAAAGCCGTTCCGCATTAGCAGCATGGTCCTATGTTAAGCCTTATTATTAGATAAGTTAAATTAGATTTCTCATACCAGTACCATGACTGACCCGTAGTTAATTTCACTTTGCAAACTCGGGTGCCCTCTTTTCCACATAGGCAGTCGAGTAGCTTATTTTGCAGACTTATTGGGCAGGATTCTGGATCGAAGCTTAAAGCTGTGTCTAGAGCGTTGATAGTCTTTCATGCATTGCATTAGATTATTGTAAATTATCTTCCGCTGTATTATATTCGATGTACTCTGATATTATGTACTCTGATGTTGCATTATTATAATGTCTGTAAAAGTCTTCTGTTATTTGTTCTGATATGTCGTATGCCCAGAGTTAGCATATTCTAGTTTTTGAACAGTCTTAGTCGATTTTGTGATCGATTAGGTCCGGGCAAAATTCGAGTCTTTACAATTGGTATCAGAGCTCTGGTTAGCTCAAATCTTTGGGGTACAACTCATTAGAACTGAACAAAAGACTCATTACTAGGAATATCATATAAAAGAATACTCATTAGAGATAGTATCAACAGTAACCTAGAATGAGAAAACTAATCAGAGATGGTGTTAGTAATGCCCTGGAATGAGTTGAGAGTGACAAGTTATAATTAACGACTTTGTGATTATATATATAATCCGATCTTTGAAAATATGATTTTTGAATATATTTTTTTATATATTTGATAAGTTAATCAACTAATAAAATTATAGAAAAAAAATTGAGTTAGTTAACCAAACAACTTTCGGCTTCGTTCCTTTTCGAGGACGAAAAGATTTTAAGTGGGGGAGATTGTAACAACCCGGAATTTTGGAAACAATTTAAAAAAAATTATCTTAGCAATTTTTATGAATTTTGAATATTTAAGATAATTTATTTTGAATAATGACGACTAAAAATTTATTTTAATCGAAGTTAAAATGAGTATATTTATTTTAATTATAAAAGGAGTTTGAAATGGCACGGCAGTTTGAAAATTTTATTTTGAACTTTAACTGAATGTACAAGATTCAAAATAAATCGGAATTCAGTAAAATCAAAAATATTTGAATCTGTTTAATTATATCTTTCTAACGGATATAAGAAACTGAGATTCCACTTTTTAAATTGTAAGTTATGTCCAGTTTAAAATTCAGAAAGGTCGCTGTAGAATTTATATATATTTTAATATAATATATAGCCCTTAAAAATAGCCATTTTGCAAACGACCTACGTTTTCGATGAAACCACTTTCGTTGATTTGGAATGTAAAATTATTATTAGATTCCAACTTTCATAATTTTTAGAATTAATATATGAGCGTGGCAAAAGAAAACGTGTTTTGTCAATTTCAGTCAAATCGGATCGACCAAAAAATGGCCATTTTTCAAATGGTCTCCAAATTCGACGAAATTAGTTATTTTAGGACCGTATCGTCAAAACATAGCTAGATATAAGTTTTCTGTAATTTTTAGAGTCGGTATGTGGAACCGGTAAATTAAAATGTACGATCAAATTAAATAATTAAATGATTTATATTTTAATTTAAAGAAAAACCGATCGTAACAGCCGAACTGGTTACAAAACATATCCCATTGCGTTCGGAATGGGGGTATTTAGCTGGAGGCGACGATTGTTGGGTCTCGTTTGGAGTTCGTATGGATAAACATGTAATTTTGGATTTAAAACAAATTAAATAATTAAATAAATGAAATATACCATATAAATACAGCAGAAATACGCAAGCCCTAATCCCCTAATTCTACAGCCGCCATCTCCTATATATAATGGCTGATACACTCCCACATGTATCACCTCCGATCTCCCTAATCTAACAATAAAACTCATTGAAACCAAAGACAAAAACGAAGAGCGAAGCAGGATGATTAAATCCAACGGTTGAGATCAAGGATGGTGTGGAGGATATCTCGGATTTCGAGCTGATAGGACAAGACTTTGGTGACGCTTCTAGACCAGTGGGGACCACCGAGCCATGCGTGGCTCATGGTGGTGGATAGCGCCGAGGAGAGCTCGTCGTGGACCACTCTGATCGAGGTCCGGCCTCTCAGCGGGCGTACACGCATGGAAGGAGCAAGTCGATGGTATGGTTTCCAGAACTGACGATGTAGAAGATTATTAGCTTGGTTAATTTATTTATTTATTAATCCTTTGTAATTTAATTATGTAATTAAATTTTAAAAATCCATAACTCGTTCAAACAAAATCAGAAATCAATGAAACAAAATTCTATGGAATCGTATGGATGGGATCTACAATATGGAATTGACCAGAACAGATTTGGAGCGATCTACAATTTTGAAGAATTCAAAACCTAATGTGAGATTTCTTTTTAATAATTAAAACTAGTTGATTATTATCGTATTTATAAATTCTTACATCTATGCTGTAAATTTAATTTGTGTTGTTCACGATTGGATTTGGTTTGTTTGGTGCTGTTATGATGATCTGATAATTTGATTGATTACTGTGTTGTTAAAAATTTTATTTTGGTTGAAATGGGAACTGACAAAATTAAATTGTCATTTTGTTGAAATTGTGACTTCTGTTGAAGTGGAATGGACATAATACAATGTCATTTATGTTAGAATAATGTTATGTAAATAAAAATAGCATTTTTGTTAGAAATATGTTTACATTAGAAAAATGATTACATTAGAAATATGATTACATTCGAAATATGTTTACATTAGAAAACAAGATTTGTAGATAAAATGTCATTTTTTAGTTAGAATATAAAATGTCATTTTTAGTTAGAAAGGTCATGTGAAATATAAAAATCCCATTTTTGTTGTATAAAATGTTAGCATTATAAAAATACCATTTTTGTTATATAAAATGTTAGCGTTATAAAAACACCATTTTTGTTATATAAAATGTTAGCGTTGTAAAAATATCATTTTCGTTGTATAAAATGTTACCGTTATAAATTGCCATTTTTGTTGTATAAAACGTTAGCATTGTAAAAATACCATTTTTGTTGTATAAAATGTTAGCGTTATAAAAACACCATTTTTGTTGTATATAATGTTAGCGTTATAAAAATACCAATTTTGTTGCATAAAATGTTAGTATTATAAAAATAACACTTTTATTTATTTGGTTGAATTAAGAATGTTAAATATAAAATTGTCATTTTATATGAATTGTTGAGCTAGAATTGTCAAATGAAAATATCACTTTTATTTCTTTTTTGAATTAGAGTTGACAAAATAAAAATGTCACTTAGTTAGATATGTTGTGTTAATATAATATTATTTTTAGTTAGAAATATTAATATATATAAATGTCATTTTTAGACTGAACATAAAAATGTCATTTTTAGTCCGAATAGAAAAATGTCATTTTTAGTTAGAATATAAAAAGGTCGTTTTTGGTTAGAATATAAAATGTCATTATATTAAAAAGGTCATCATATTAGAAATGTCATCATATTATAAATGTAATCATATGAGAAATGTCATTATATTAAATATGTCATCATGGTAGAAATGTCATGTTAGAATAAAATGTCATTTTAGTTTGAAATGTTATGTTAATATAAAACATCATTTTAGTTAGAAATGTTATGTTAAAATTAAAAATGTCATTTTTATCATGTTAGTTAAAATAAAAATAACGTTAACATTAATGTGATAGTTGAAATTAAATTATAAAAAACCATTTATAATTTAATAGTGAAATTTGGCTAATTAGATAAATAATTCAAACTGAATTATAACTGGTTAAATTTATTAACCAATGATTTATTTATGTAAACTGTTGTTGTTTGAAAACCCCACATGGGTATTCGGATGATATTTGTCATTCACTAGTCCCAGTATTTAGTTATATGTCAATTGATGGATTGACAGTCTGTGATGAGCGTTATTTATTTATTTTTAGTGCTCACACAGTTGTAAATTTCACTCTGGATGTGAATGGATGATTTAATGATTATTAATCATGATTGTTATACACATGCGATGTATGAAATCCATATAACTGGAATTATATAGTAACTGATTGAGTCGCATTCCGATTCAGAATATTTTAAAATAAGGAATATTTTAAAATAAAGAATACTTTTAAAATACAGAATATTCTAAAATAACGAACACTTTAAAATAATATTCAGTGAAGAACAAAAATATAAAGATATGAAGCTGGGTTAAGTATAGAAACACCATTTTTAACCAGAACGGGTTTATTAATCGATTTTATTTATTTTATAACGAATATCGAAATGAAGCGGTTTCAAAATATAATATTTTAAAAATATTAATATTATAATATAATAAAGGTATAGAATATTCAGTTTTGATTTAAAATTGAAAATAAAGTTAAATCGTTTTAAAACATATTTATAAATATTTAATAAAATATGATTTAAAATAGAAATCGATGAAATATATATATATATATATATATATATATATATGTATGTATGTATATATACGGCCTGAATAGAACGCGTCGCGCAGCGACCATTCGCGAATTTTGACCATTAACTTCTAATTGATGTAACGGGAGATCCGTCTGTCAGATTCTCCTAAAAACGGAACCGTTAGGTTCGTATCGAAAAGATCTTTGCAACGAATATAAGAGTTTTAAAATCTAATGGTTAAATTTGGAATTATGTCCAAATTAGATTTTGAAAAGGGCGCTCTAAGTGCAGTTTGATGACCGTTTATGGAAATCGACTGTATCGGCCTTAATAAAATTATTAAAAATATGGATAAATTATGTCAAATCATAATTAATAAAGTGGAAAGATTTTGGATGAAAAATTCCATATTTGAAAAGGTGAAAATATATTTTTATCAAAATAAACTAATTAATAACTAGAATAATAATCCAATGTTTTTTAAAAAATAAATAAAATTGGATTTTGGGTTGTCGTGAATGGTGTCTTCAATAACACTGTTCTTAAACCTAGTCGAGAAAAGTACAAATCTTTTAATTATGATTATTAGAGTTTCCAGTTATATTTATTAATTGGAATAAAATGAAATGTGAATTGTGTTTGTAGTGAATTGTGTTTTTAGCGACATTTGTTCTTTAACCCTATTTATAGTGAAAATATGATTTGGAACTTATAAATCTTTTATTTAGATTTAATGGAAAATTTCCAAAATAAAGTTTTCCAATTTAATAGAAGAAATTGGAATTAAATGGAATTCAATTTAATAATAATCGAGATGAGCTTCTATAAAAGAACGCCGTTACTATGAATGCAATTTAAAAGGCTTTGTCGTTATTCCTTTTATATTATTATTCTTATACGGAAACTTATATTGGTTGTATATTGATTTGATTTCTGTGGAAATTCCATATTAAATGGAAGTTGATTTTTGTTTTATCGTGAATTGTGTTTTAAAAGACATTGGTTCTTTAACCCAGTTAAAGGCAAGATTAATTTCTTAAAGTTGAATAATCATAAAGCAATGATTTTTGATATTAAAACCAAATTGGGTTTTAATGAATCTATAAAAAGAAGATCAAATGATAAATTTAAAGAATTCATCTTTGATAAAATTAATGGGAACCTTTCCCCAATAATGTGAATATTTATTTTGAAAGAATATTCTGAATTGGAATGAGGCGTATGATGTGCTTTTATAGTATTTTATTATTGATTATAAAATGTGTGAGTTATTCGGAAAGATCAGGTTTAACCCATTCTGAATAACTACTACGATGATTAAAATTCGAAGGCGAAGATGGTGGTTGAAGACCGGAGATCTTCCCATCGTTTGGATGATTACTGATGTCTTGATTGGGTGTTCGACTTTCGATTTTTGTCAAAATTTAGGCTTAGAAAAGTATTGGGTGTTACAGAGGGGGACGGTGGTTTGTTGATGTGGAAGGCCAAGGCGAGGCGGGTGGTAGCTGGGCAGCGCCTGTGGGGGCTGGGTATGGGTAGGAGAGAGAGAAAGAGAGGATAAAAAGGGAGAAAAAGGAAGAGAAACCTAAAACAATGGAAACAAATGGATGTGGCCACCTATTAATATGCAAATTCTAGGATCTAATGTGAAAAAAGACATGGTGAGATGTCAGCACAAGGGGGATAGTTTGGTGGTGAAATAATGGACTGTTGGCAAAGTTTCCACAAAGGTTTAATTAATTCAAGTCTTATTTTTTGTGCCTAAAGTAATACATCATGCATTTTGCTTTATTCCTATTCTAAGACTTCATTATCACGCTATGTCATCATGGAGTGGAGTGTACGCAATATAGGATGAGATGTTAAGAAATGAGTTGATTTAAGGATTAGTTATTTGATTTATTTTAAGCTTTTTTTAAGTAATATTAAATAATAAAAAGGAGAATCTAGCCATTCTCCACGGCTCACAAAAACAGTTTCTACCAAAAGCAGTAATCGTGCACACATACACACACACACAAAATGGGGGAACTGAACAAAGTACAACAAAATAACAATAAAAGGGGTAATACCCAGCAGAAGCACAAGACAATAGGCAAAGCAGCAGCCAACTGGCGCCTTAGACGAGAGTGACACTGGAAGGTCCAAAGCTCCATAATAAGGGCAAAAGCATGGAACATGACCTCCAGGGATGACGGTTAGTGAAGGCTGGGAGGTCAAAACTGTGGCTCCAAAATCTCCAGTATGTCCAGCTAAAAACGCTCCAACATTACCAAGGTTATTAGAGCCATCAAAGAAAGTGGCAAAAGAAAAGAACAAGCCCTATCACTGGAATGACAGGAAAGGTTGGGAAGTCCTTACTGTGGCCTCGAAAACTCTGCTAGGTCCACCCCCAAACGCTCGATCATCCCCAAATTAAGATGGCAATAGAATCACCATCCTGCGCTGGATTGAACAAAATCAACAACCTATAATCCAGAACCTGCATAACTTGCAAACAACATAAGAACAAGGGGGAGGGGGTGCAGTGAGGGAAAGGGACATAAGTAGTAGTAAATCTAAACGCAAAAAATCAACCAATACACGCCGTGTGAGTGGCCGATACCGATGAAACATCAAAGGAATTAACTAACCTCCTGGATCTAGAGCCTATAACACCCCTAAACGTTCTACCTCGAAACAAAAGGAAGACAACATTCCTTACTCTCCAAATAATGGTAGGAGGATCCATAGCAACTTCGTTAGAAACTGCCTTATACCGCGCGCACTATATGTGCCAGTAGACAAGACAAGGAATTAGGAGATGCAGGATTGAGCGGAGAGATTTCCCTGAGATGCCTGAACACCAAAATCTCAGTAGATCGTCATGAGAGGTGGCACTACTTTGGCTATCCATCAGATTCCCAAAGTAATTCCAGACAGACCTAGCACAAAACCCAGAAAATAACAAATGAAAGGACGATTTTGAACATCCCGAACTACAACACTTGCAACGTGACACGAAAGGGATGCTAATTCTCTTAAGGTTCTCATCTATTCGTAACCCATCATTCAGGGTTTTCCACATAAACAGAGAAACCTTAGGAGGAAGTCGAACATTTCAAACGAAAGCGAAAAGATGATAACTATTTCAGTTTTCCTATCCGTTTGTGGATTGTATGCAGTGCTAAGATTTAATTTGGCACCCAATGCTGTTTGAAATGCTTTCAAAAAATGATTAGTGAAGATCAGATCATAGTCACATGCTATACTTTTGGGAATTCCATGAAGAATAAAAATTTCCTTTACATAAATTTCCTCCGAACTTATGGTTGTTATAGTGGCTTTAACCGGAATAAAATGCGCGCTTTTGGTTGGTCCATAAACTATAAACCAAATACCTTTGTTTCCTTTCTTATTCTGAGGCAAGCCATAAAAGAATTCCATGTATATCAGATCCCATCTCCGATTTGGAATTTCCAATGGTTGAAGCAAACCTGCCAACTTATGCTCATCGCTCTTAATCTACTGACATGTTGCACATTTGCTGATATAATCGGATTTATCATTCTTAGTAGGCTTCTACCTAAATTTTCGCTTAATATCTCTGTACATTCTATTGTTTCAGGATGAATGCTAAATTTGGATTTGTGGCACTAATTCAGAACTTTTCATTTAAGCTCTTCTATATCCGAAACACATATTCTTCCTTTTAGCCATAGAATTCCCCGATCTTCAACTTTTAAAATGCAATCCTTACCTTGTTAAATCTTTTCAAAGATCCCTTAGAGAAAATATTCTTCTTTCTTCTTATTAGCGATCTTGTCAATGAGGGTAGGAGTGATCACTAAATAAGCAAGAACATCAAGCTTCCTAATTAATGCATGGGCGACAACATTGGCTTTCCCAAGAGTATATATAATATCTGATTGTCGGAAGCTAGAAATTATAACTGAAATTGCTGTCTTATATTCAAGTCCTTCTGAGTAAACAAATATTGAAGGTATTTATGATCTATACATATTTCAAACTTCTCACATAGTAGATAATATTGCCAAATCTTTAGAGCAAACACTACTGCAAGCAACACCAAGTCGTGAGTTGGATAATTCTTTTCGTGAGGGTTAAATTATCTAACTACATAAGCAACTACCTTCCCTTCATATATCAGAAATCCACCAACTCCTTCCTTACTAACAACCGTATAAGCGTTAATCCTTTATTTCCGTTTATGATCGTCAAAACTGGAGCAGTAGTTAACCTTTTCTTCAATTCTTGTAAAACTTCTTCGCACTTGGAAGTCTATACGAACTTGGTATTTTTCTTTATTAGTTTTGCAAAGGGACATGCTATCTTAGAGAAATATTTATCGAACTTACTGTAGTAGCCAGCCAACCCTCGAAAACTCCGAACTTCTTTAGATGTTATAGGTTGCTTCCAATCTTGAATAGCTAAAATCTTATTAGGATCCACTGATATTCCATCCTCTTAGAAAACATGGCCAAGAAATTTTTTTTCCTTCTCCTAAAAATGAAATTTTGAGAATTTTGCCTTCAACACATTGCTCCTTAATATTTCCAAAACGGTTTTAAAATGGTGATTATGCTCTTCTTCAAATTTAGAATATACAAGGATGTCATCAACAAAAACCAATACAAATTTATTCAAGATTTCTCTAAATACTCTATTCATTAGATCAACATAGTAGGTGGGAGCATTGGTCAGCCCCAAAGGCATAAGCAACCATTCGTAAAAAGTATCACGTCCCTTTAAAGCAGTTAAGTGAATGTAATCTTCAACAATTCTTAGTTGATGGAAACCACTAGCTAAACCCATTTTAGAGAAGACTTTGGATACACTTAATTGGTCGAATGAGTCATCATTTCTAGGTAAAGGAAACTTATTATTAATAGTATGTTGATTCTAATCTCGATAACCCACACACAGCCTTAATGCTCCATCTAAATTTGGAACAAACAGTACCATAAAGCCCTAGTTTGAGCAACTTGGTCTAATTAGTCCCTTTATCAACAATTCCTGGGTTTTCTTCCTTAGCTTTTCTTTTCCTCTTGGATCCATTCTCCTATTTGGATGAACCACCGGTCTTGCTTTTTTAATAAGATGGATTCTAAATTCGATCTCTCTATGCAGGGGAAGACATTTTATTCTTTGAATACACCGAGAAAATCCTTAACTACTAGAATAGTTTCTAAATTTGGTTTAGAAGAATCTAAAGCATAATGAAGATTATTCCTTCATGTACGGGGATCTTTGCAACGTATTTCTATGAAATCTTTGATCTCTATTCTTACTAATACTTTTCTTTTCATATAATCCAATATGTCTACATACTTTCTCATCCAACTCATCCCAAGTAAAACTTAAAACACAACAAAATCTGAGATGTAAAGATCATAAGGAAATCGATGAACAGAATAAGAAATGGGGACTTTCTTACTTGGCTACGCAAAATGATTGTTTACGGAAAATTGATTTGAGTTTTAATTCTTTAACAATTTCTTTTGAAATAAAACTATGAGAGGTACCCGTATCGAATAATACCTTAACTGGATGGTCCTTAATAAAAATGCTTCCTTCTGATACTTCTTTTCCCTTTTCTTCCTTTGAAGTAGAAGGATCATCCTCTATTGCATATACTTCAATCACCACTGCTTCCTCCTATAAAGGACAATGCCTCTTCCGATAGTTAGAACACATCTTAGATTCTTGAATTTGCTCCTTTAGCATCACTAGTTCCTTACAGTTACTTGAATAATGTCCTTTTGTAAAATTCTCGAATTTTGGAACTTATTTAAAATTTATTTTTTATTGATTTTAGTGGAAATTAAATATTTTTAATGATTTATTTTGAGAATAAATGACTTATAATTTATTTAAAATGAAGTTTGAATGCATAAATTTAAATTTAATTAAAACGAACTTGTAACGGCGTTGTAGTTCGGAAAATTTAGTTTTGAACTTCAACTAAATATACAAAATTCGATATAAGTCGGATTTCTATAAAACAAGAAACGTTCGGTTCTATTTAATTATATCTTTCTAATGAATATTGATAATTGAGATTTCGTGTTATAAATTGTAAGTTATGTCCAAATTAAAGTTTCAGGTAGTCGTTATGGAATCGTTTATAAAATAAAATGATTTATTAAATAAAATAAAAGGATTTGTAATGAAATTGAATGTCGATTTAAATAAAAATTTCAATACCAAGTTATAGACTCAAGTATGTTTATTTTGAAAATATATGATATTTCATTTAGATATATATGTGGTAATAATAATTATTTTATTATTAATTTGAATAATTTTGGAATTTAATAATATTATTTATAGTATCATAGGCCTTAAAAATTGTCATTTTACAAACGACCTACATTTTTTATGAAACCAATTATGTTGGATTCGAAATGACGAATTATTGTCAGGTTTAAAATTTCAGGTCAATTGGAACTCGCATGTGAGCATAGTTAATTTAAACGCATGTTGAAATTAAGTTATAATTTAATAAGCCAGTTAAAAGTCCATTTTCCAAATGGTCTCCAAATTCAACGAAATAAATTTTATTAGAACCGTAATTGTAACACATAGCTAGATTTCAAATTTCATAATTTTTGGCTTTAGTATGTAGTCATGGAAAATTAAAACACACGTTCAAATTCAATATTTAACGTTATATTAATTTATATTTTATTTTCAGAAAATATGACTGTAACGATCGAAATGGCTTATGAAACATATCCCATTATATCCGGAATGAGGGTATTTTGTTGGGAATGTCAGTCATTAGGGTTCGTTTGGAGTTCAAATGCTAAAACTCCATCGTTAAGGAACAATGGAATTAAAAATTATTAAATGTAAGGTTTAAATACTCAATCATTGGTCAAACCCTTGTTCTACGTAGCCCCTGGTAAACATTATGAAAACCGCCTCCACCCTATTTTTAACGATCAAGGTTATTCGAGCTTCCTCCCACAAAATCTCCAAATCCACTAACCCATTTGAGAAACTCATAACTAGAAAAACGTAGTACTCAACAAGATCTCCATTTCGAATGACTAAAATGGTATTTCACGAGGCGAGGTTTCTAGAATTAAGCCATGAAGGCTACATGGTAATTGGGTGTTTTCTAGCGGTTGGTGAATGTAGGCAAGGAACTGTTTTCGGCGTAGCGTGGGGGGACTGAGGCATGGCGGCCTCCATTGTCCGATGGTATTCCGATCGTTGATTGGTGTGCGACGGTGAAGCTTTGTTGTGTGCTATTGAAGGTTTGGATGAAGTTATGAGGACGATGAGTTAGAAGGAAAGTCTGTCGCATTTTTTTATATAAATGTAATTAGTACATTAATTATTCAGTTGAGGATAAATAATTATATAATTAATGTGTGTTAGCTTAAAATGTTGATAACTTTTACGTATGTTTTCAGAATTGGACAAACAAAATATCGTTGGACTGTGACAAAAAACACTACGCTGTGGAACTGATTGGGTAAGATAGGAGCTTTCTGGAATTATTAATTAAATTAAACGCTCAGTTTAATTTAATTAAAACGATCGTTTTATAATGATTTCGAACAGCTCAATGTGAAAACTCTCTTATTCAACTATTTTGTTTTGTTATTATATTCATATATGAAAATATATTAAGTGTCTATGAGAACATGGAATTTTATTTAATTAATTATCACAAATTTTCTATATGGTATATGGTAGCTCACCTCACCAGATGTTTGAAAACCAAATCGGTGATTGATTGATTTGTTATTATTTGAATGTATATTGATTGCATGTGTTTATAGTGTATGCTTCGTGGTTGATGGGTGACTTATTTTATAGTTATATTATTAATATTATAAAATTGTGAACATAAGCGTTGTTGATAGAAATGCTTATATTATAATTACTGGTTGATGGATGGTACTTGAAATGGATGTATTCATAATGTTAACACAAAATTTATACCACGAATATGGAAATTGGAAATTTATTGAATTTTAATCTTTTGGATTTTTAAATTAATTTTATATTCATTCAAGTGAAATTTGACTAGAAAATTAGAAATGAAATTTTTAAATCCAAACGGATTTGAAAAAGACGTTGTTATTATTTCAAAAAACTATAGAAATGATCAAAAAGGAATTGATAGAGATTTGAATTAAAAATTACTTATTTTAATTCAAATAAGATTTGGAATAACATAGTCAAAATGTGAACTTGAATGAGGTATATAAACGACATTAACAATTCGAATGGATTTTTCCATTGAACTTTTATCTTTTTATAATGGATGTCAGAAATTTTGGATTTCATAATATTATATTTTGAGAAATACTGTTACTTTAATATTATAATAAAATGGAATTTTAGTTTTGATTTAATATTGAATTAAATTTGGAAATCGTTTTTAAACGAAGTTATAATCCTTTCTATAAAATATGTTTTGAATGGAAATCAATGAAATTTATTATGAATAATAAAATGGTTTGAATAGGACGAGTCGCGCAGTGACCGTTCACGAATCTCAATCGTTAACTTCAAATATACGTAACAGGAGATCCGACTGTTGGATTCTTCCGAATCCAGAACCTTGGGATCACTAATGAAATGAGCTTTTAAATAATAAAAGAGTTTTTAAGATCCAACGGTTTGATTTAACATATGTCCAAATCTGTTTTGGAATGGTCACTATAAATGTAGTTCAGTGGCCGGAATTGGAAACCGACCATAAGTTCCTTAATAGAATTATTAAATATATGAAAAATTTATGTTAAATCATAATAAACGATTTGAAAAGATTTTGAATAAAATATTCCAAGTATGGAAAAATATTTTTTTTTTAATAAGTTAGTTATTAATAAAAATAAAGAACTAGGAAGAATTAAAATTGTTTTAATATAACAATGGTTAGGTCCGTTTACCACACGTCCCTAGAAAGTTTTAAAATACAAATGGCATCCCCCTGTAATGTTTTATTTAAAGGGGGCCCCTAGAATGAGAGTTGTGTGTTTCCTGAAAAAAAAAATGCGCTGTTTTATAAAAAAATATTCAAAAATCAGAAATATTCCCAGAAGCATTCATAAAAAAAAAGTTGCATACATCTATGAAACTATTACCAATAGTTGCATACATGTATGCATATATTCATCCAGTGGTTTCTATTGAAAATCTGGACCAGTATATGCATATATTTGTAATAGTTGCATACATGTTTACATATAAAATTATACTAAGATGCATGTTTACGAATAGCTGTGTACATGAATGCAACTATTCTGTATATATGCATACATGTATGCAACAAAATTAAAAGTGAGGAAGGCTTCAGAATATTTGCATGAATATATGCGTGTATTCTGTATAAGTACATGAATGAGTGTAACTATGTCTGAAAATGTGAATGCTTGTAAAAACGGACCAAATTTGAATATATGCATAAAAAGATGCTTATATTGTTGATTAACTCAATACATGTATGAATTTATACTGCATTTTGATGCATCACTGAGATATAAGCATGAATGTATGCAACTATGTACAAATAGGTGCATTTATTGATGCATAAACCTGATGTTTCGCTTTTTTTTTTTTGGGTTTTTGTCTGGTTTTTGGTTGTTTTAACACCTGAATTTTTGGGCGCGTATGTGTTTTATTTAATAATGAATTTACATGAATTTTTTATTTTTTTTAATAAATTTTTGAAAAATAGGGACCTAATTACAATAAGTTTAGGACCGGGTGTGAGCCTACTTTTGAAACTTTCTAGGGACCTGTGCCTAATATTCACTTTAATATCGCCGGAGCTTTCCAATATATAAATTGGATTTGGATGAAAATTATCTTTGGATATTTCAATATTGGATTCCGTAATTATACGGATACCGTTTTGAAGAATTTGGATGATACAGATAACGTTATTCCCTATATGGTATTTGCTGGTTTCAAAATTTTATATTAAATATAAGTCGATACGATTTCTATTCAAACCCTTGTATTTGATATCAAATTGGATTTGGGGGTAGTCGTGAATGGTATCTTCAATAACACTATTCTTAAACCCAGTTGTAAATGATGTTTTGGAATAAATCTTTTAATCAAGATTTAACGTAGTCTTCCAAAGTAATGTTTTCCAACTAATAAACCTAATTGGAAGTGAATGGATATTTTATTTGGGTTTATCATGAATGATGATTTAAGTAACATTTATTCCTTAACCTAGTCAAAACTGAAAATATGATTTGGAATAAATCTTTTAATAAAGATTCAATTGAATTTTCCAATGAGAAGTTTTCCAATTTAATAAATGAAATTGGAATTGAATGGAATTTGATTAGTGATAATCGAAATGAACCTCCGCGGAGGAAGACCTTTACTATTTAAGGAATTTAAAAGGCTCTGTCATTATTCCGCTTATAGATTTAGTCTGATGCGGAAATTTATATCGATTATAAACCGATATGATTTCCGCGAAGATTCTATTGTGAATGTAAGTTGATTTTGGGTTTATCGTGAATAATGTTTTAAATAGCATTTTTTTGTTAACCAAATTAAAGACAAGATTAATTTCTTAAAGTTGAATAATCATTAAATATTGAATTTTGGATATTAAAATTAAGTGAAATTTTAATAAATCTTTAATTAGATTCGAAATGTAACAAGGTAATTAAATTTACCAAGACGCGATGGTTGTTAGATATGGAGTACCACCACATTTACACTGTGAGATAACTGAATCGGTAATTAGATTTGGAATGAAAAGTGGTAATTAAATTTACCTTAACGCAATGGATGTCGGATATGGAGTACTATAAGTTTTGCTCCATGGGATGAATAGTTTTGGATTAGGAAAATAATATGAACGATTATTTCGGTAATGCTCGTTAATCCCGAGAGGACGTATAAACCTTAAATTGGTATAATTCTATGAAAAGTTAATATTAATTTTTTTGTAATGGTTTATATTTATCCCTTAAAAATCATACATATATTGGTCTATTAAATCTGTGTATAAACTACAGGTCGAGGGTCATTAAGGTCGGTCGTGCATAGTCCAATCCAGTATACTCAGACAGTTTGTGAATGGTAAGGGATGATCACACAAAACATAATTTAAGCGCCAACTTAGGGATAAGAACGACAAGGAAGGTCGCATACATCAGAACAAGTTTGGTCGTCTGCTATACACAGTCAGGATCGGTCATACAACATAGCATCACCATACAGAGAGGTCGTACACACGAAGCTAATTCAAGAATGGCACAGTACAAGGACAGTAAGGGTCATATATCCTGTAGAGGTCGCCCATATAAGGGAAGTCGCTCATTCCTATATTGAAAAGGTCGGTCGTACAAGACAAGGAAAAGAATTGGTTATGGTCACATGTTCCACTCTGCAGTCGTTCGTTCATGCTACCCTGATCGGTCGTACATAGCAGGGAACACCAAGATATTAGAGGTCGCACATGCATCCCATGTCCGCTCATAGATTGCAACCGAAGTCGCTCGCTCATTCTCAATCAGTCACTAATGCTTCAGTCATATGCTACCTACCGGTCCAATAGATGTCAACTCCAGAATGATCGCACTTATGTCTTCTCTGCAAGCCTTGGTCCATTGCCCATTCATCAACAATCAAATATTGATGCTTTAACCAAGTACTATCTGTCGGACAATCATAAAAGGCTTAACAGGATGACCCGGTCGGTCTCTCTTATACCAACCATGAATCTTAGACAAGTCGCCTGTGCATTCATCACTTGCCCATCCATTCAATGTGCTCAGATCTATGCAATCACTTGCTCTCATGAAGCCGCTCGCATGGGATAGCTGAATACAACTGTCGACAGTTGGCTACAGTTAGGCAGTGGCATTTTCGTAATTAATGAGACGAACGACCCATAGCCTGCATATATGAATTTTAGCTCATTTCTCCAGGACAACACACCCATAAATAGGCCATGGCTTCCACCATAATGGAGATACTCCTTGCCACTATGAAGTGCTGCTGAATTCTTTCATCCACCACTCCTTAAGCATTTCAACCATCATCATGATCTCCGCGCAAAGGTTATTCATCCATTTGGCCATAGCATCAATTAGGATCTTATAAGTGGAAAAAGGTCAAAGACATCCTCCTTCTCCATCGCTCATCCATCCTTCTCCTTCGCGGATTCCACCATTCCTCCATTGAATTGTATTAATTTAAGCGAGATTTGTACGTATGAAAGAGAATATGTTGAGAGAATGAGAAGATGTACGAACAAAGAGAGTTTATATGCTTTGTAATCATTGTCATGATAATGCAAGCTACCTTCATAGTGGACGTAGGCCTAACTTAGGGCCAAACAACTCTAAAACCCTTGTCTTCATTTTACTTTCCTCATTTTTTGCTTTTAATTCTTGTCGATTGCGGCTCCATCTAAAGTTAAAGCCCCACAACACAAGGTGAAATGTGCAACTAAGAGCGCTGCAAGTCCCACCAAAGGGACACCTCCCAAAAGAGGTGGAAGGCATCGGAGCTTGAACCCCGATCGCACCTACAAAAGCATCGATGCCAATCTCGTGGAACGAGCGGGTAACGAGAAGCGCATAGCGGATATGATCCAACGAATAATAAAAGAAAAAACAGCCCGAGAAGATGATGAGAAAGAATGGGAGTTCTCACCCAGTAAAACCGTGTTTACAGAAAGGATCCATCAAGCGAAGTTTCCTAAGAAATTCACACCCCCGATAATAGCACCTTATGGTGGAACTAGAGATCCGAACATCTTCCTATTCAAATATGATCAACACATGAACGGAGCTAGGGCAAATGATGAGATAAAATGCTTGTACTTCCCTATATGCCTAGAAGGTGTGGCTTCATTATGGTTGACTAGACTCCCAACTAAATGTGTTGACCAATTTTGCTGACTTGGCAAGAAGATTTCAGGACCAGTTCCGTCTACAAACTACCAAAGTGAGGGATGTAATGTCACTTAGCGAGATGGAACAAATGTCTGAGGAAACCATCAAAGCCTTTTTTACACGATTTCATGTTGCTGCAGCTGAAGTCATAGAACCAGAACCTTGGTATTTATTAGTAGCCCTAAAAGGTGCTATTGATAAGAAATTGGAATTTGGGAAATGGCTTAGGATGAAGAAATACAAAACCCTGAAGAAGTTCTATAAGAAAGCCAAAGAGTATTTGAGCATGGAAGACGATGCGTCAAATATTCGGAAGGTCATTGAAAGTAGTACTACCAAAGAATGTAAAGACAACGAGTTCCAAACTGAGCAGAAGAATAGCTCTTGGTAGAAGAGGAGAAGTGAAGAGAAGGATATCATAGCCTATATGAAAATGCGGCTTTACAAACATTCAGAATTGACTCTCTTAAATAAAACCCCAGAGAGAATCTACTTTGCTACAAAGGATTTGGGCATCTTTCCTCAAATGAAGCCTCAGAAGATTACTGAGAAGCAAGCTAACTCCGGCAAATTCTACCAGTTTCATAACAAACCAGGGCACATCACTAATGAATGTCGACACCTGAAGAATTTGATCGAAGAACTCATTAGAAAAAATCGGCTTAAAAAGTATGTGGAGGCTCCTTAGAACGCTCCAGCTGCCCAGGGATAGAATAATACAACCAATGGATCCGACTCAAGTGAGAAAGCTCAGATACATGTTGATTTGAGATCAGTAATCAACATGATTTTTGGAGGACCTCATCCGGCCTGAAGCAGTTGGGTGGACATCGAGAGATATGCCAATGAGCTGAATGGTGCCTGGAAGGAAGAAAGATGCATGATCCTAAGCAATGAGCTTTCAATGAAGATACCTAGAACCTCGGCCGATGATGTGGTATTCAAAGATAGAGATGCTGACGGATTACTTACAACAATGGTTGATGCCATGGTCGTCACAATTGGTCTTGGCCCTACAATTGTGAAAAGAGTCCTAGTTGACATGAGGGCATCCTTTAATGTGATCTTCGTAAATACATTTCAGGAAATGAACCTCTCTATGCTAGAAGTGCGAGCCTATCCAAACAAAATCCATGGATTTACCCAACAACCCACACAACCGATTGGTATAATTAACTTGCTCTTCGAACTAGCAGATGGGGAACGCAAGGTATCTAAGATGCAAACCTTTGTCTTGGTGGATGAGCTCTGTGCCTACAACGCGTTCCTCGGGCGGCCGACTCTTGCAGGCTTTAAAATTGCGCTAGCTCCATGGTGTTTAACTATGAAGTTTCCAACTGAGAATGGAATTGGAGTAATTAAGGGCGATTAGGACACTGCGAGGGATTGCTATGTGACAGAACTGCGTGAGGAAAAGAAGAAAGATTAGGGGAAGAATGCGTAGGCTCCACCCCACATTCGCGCACTCTCCTTATAGTAATTAAGGAGCAATCCCTGCACTGGCGAACACAGTGGAGCACAAAAGGAAATCGATCCTACAAAAGCGAGTGCAGAGGACTAAAAAGCGACCCCAGCTGAGATCACAATTCCTATAGCTGTTAGTCTGAAAGATACAAATCGTGTGCTGAATATAGGATCTCAGATGAGCCCTGAATTGAAGAGTCAATTAACTTTCTTTTTAAAAGCTAATTTGGATTTGTTTGCGTGGAACCATTCTGACATGAGCGGCATATCTCTAGATGTTGCAGTCCATAAACTTAATATTAGTCCACATGTTCCCTCTTTCAAGCAAAAAAGGAGGACCCAAGGCCGGAGAGATCAAAGGCCTTGAAGGAGGAGGGTGACAGGCTAATGGAAAATAATTTCATCAGGGAATCTACCTAACCAAACTGGGTCTCCAATCCTTTACTCGGATAGAAATCAAACGCCAAATGGCAAGTCTGCATAGACTATTCGGATCTTAATAAAGCTTGTCCAAAGGAAAGTTTCCCTCTTCCTAGAAAAGATCAATTGGTGGATTCCATTGTTGGGCATGAGTTACTGTCTTTTATGGATGCGTATTCAGGCTACAATCAAATCATGATGTACGGATCGGATAAAGAGGACATAAGTTTTAATGCTGATCTTGGCTTATATTGCTATAAAGTGATGCCATTTGGCCTAAAGAATGCAGGGCCAACTTACCATCGTTTGGTAAACGTTATGTTCAAAAAACAAATTGGCAAGACAATGGAAGTCTATGTCGATGATATGTTGGTAAACTCAGAAAGAGCAGTTGATCATTTAGAAGATTTAGCCCAGATGTTTGATATTCTACGCCAATATGTATGAAGCTGAATCCTTTAAAATGTTCCTTCGGGATCGGTAAAGGTAAGTTCCTAAGGTTTATGGTCAACGCTAGGGGCATAGAAGCCAATTAAGCAAAAATATCAGCCTTGAGAGAAATGCGCGCCCTAGGAAATAAGATAGAGCTTCAACGTCTAAATGGAAAATTTGCAGCTATGAATCGCTTCATATCCAGAGCAACGGACATATGTCTTCCCTTCTTTGATGCCCTTAGGAAAGGAACGAAAGAGATACAATGGACCTCTGAATGTCAGAAAGCTTTCGAAGAACTAATCAAACACATGGCAACACCTCGTATGCTATCGAAGCCTAGTGATGGTGAAGATTTGCATGTATATCTGGCAGTATCTGCCCATGCTCTAAGCGCAACATTGTTAGGGGAGAATTTTAGGGTTCAAAGGCTGGTCTTTTACATTAGTAAGAGATTATCTGGGGCAGAACTGAGCTACCCAAAACTCTAAAAGCTCGATTATTGTTTACTTATCGCCTCAAAGAAGTTTCAACCATACTTTCAGGCTTACCCTCTCAAGGTCCTCATGGATCAGCCTATGAGGCAAGTTTTATGTCGACCAGAGACTGCCGGGAGGTTGTTAAAGTGGAATATTGAGCTTAGTCAATATGACATTACATACCACCCCCGAAAAGCAATCAACAGGCAAGCGCTCGCATATTTTATCGTAGAATTTACCGATCAAGGAGAGATAAAAGAGATGTTTGATACTGAAACCAATATCCAATGGAAATTATTTATTGATGGAGCATCAAATGATTACTGCTCCAGGGCAGGAGTAGTCCTGGAAACCCCTGAAGGAAGATCTATATGTTATGTGCTAAGATTAGAATTTCCATAAACAAATAATGAAGCTGAATATGAAGCTCTCATTAAAGGAATAAGACTATCAAGAGAATTATAGCTTAAGACCATACAAATCTTCAGTGACTCCCAACTAGTGGTGTGCCAGGTCCGAGGAGAGATCCAAGCCAAAATGGGTAACTTGCCAACTTATCTATCTAAGGACTTAGAACTACTGAGCTTCGAGCATTATACTATATCTCACATTCCGAGAGAAGAAAACTTTAAGGCGGATTCACTGGCAAAATACACAAGCATAGGAGATGCACAATTTACAGGGTTGGTTCTAGTAGAAGTCCTTTCCAGCCCCATCACGTAGCAGGTTGAGATGGATTGGGCCATGGAAGCAGCCGATGAGTCAGAATCATGGATGACACCGATCAAAGAGTGTCTCATAACCAGTGCTCTCCCGGCAGAAGTTAAGAAGCGAAGGAAAATTTTATGAAAAGCCCTTTGTATCTCATCTAGGATGGACGGCTATACAGATGAGGATTTTATGCGCCCTTGATTCATTGTATTAAAAAAAGGAATCAAAGGCAATCATGTTAGAATTACATGAGGGTGAATGCGGGGGTCATACTGGTGGTTAGATTTTAGCTAAGAAAATTCTGCGATATGGTTACTTTTGGCCAGACATAAATAAAGACTCTTTGGCTTATGCAAAAAAAAGTGACAAATGTCAAAGACTTGCTAAAATTCCAAGAATGCCATCCACTTCTATAACCCAAATGGTCAGCCCATGGCCATTCGCCATTTGGGGCATTGATCTCATAGAAGCGCTTCCCACCGCACAATCTGGTTTTAAATATGCAAATTGTCGTTGTTGATTATTTCACAAAATGGGCTGAAGCAGAACCATTGGCAACTGTAACCTCAAAGAAAGTTATTAACTTTGTCTTGAAATATATCATTTGTAGGTTCGGAGTGCCACAAAAAATAATCACAGACAACGGAACCTAATTTGAGAGCGAAGAGTTCCAAAATTTCTGTGCCAAGTATAAAATCCAAAAAAAAAATCTGTAGTTGCCCATCCGCAAGCAAATTGGCAAGTGGAAGTGGTGAATAAAATCATTAAATCGACCATTAAGATGGTTGGGCAGATGAGCTTCCACTAGCACTATGGGCATACCGTATCACTCATAAAACAACGACTGGGGACACACCCTTTTCCTTTGCTTTTGGCTCTGAAGCCATTATCCCTGTGGAATTGGAAGTCCCTACCCATAGGAGAATTCACTTTAATCTGGAGGAAACTGAGAGGTTACAATTTGAGGCCCTCGACCAACTCAAGGAAAAAATGAAGGAAGCAGAGCTTAGGGTGGCTACACATCAGAGAAGGGTGGCCAGGCATTTCAATTAATAAGTCAAACACAGGACTTTCGAGATCGGAGAGCTTGTGCTGAAGAAAATAACGACTGGAACCAGGGTATTTGGAACAAATTGGGAAGGTCCCTATGTTATAAACCAAAAACTTCGAAACGGTACTTTCAAATTGACCACCACATATAGGGTCCAGATTCCTTGAGCTTGGAATAGCGAGCACATCCGCCGTTACTTTTTATAATGCATTGTTCTGATCTATTATAAAAATTGTAAGTATTTGCAAAAAAACTTTGCATTCGAGCTATGTACATATAAAAAACACATGAGTGAGAAACTCCATTTGCTTGAAAGAATCGTATATTTGTAGACTTCTGCTAAAAGTTGACTTCTTTATGTAGGCAAGCAAGAACAATAACTCTCTCAAAATCCAACCATACTTGGAGACTTTCCAAGCGTACCCCAACTAGAACAACTCAAAACCATTAAGTGTTGAATCATCATGCAAATCAAGCAATAAGTTGGTGACGTATCGGAAAGATTGCAAATCAAGCAATAAGCATCATGCAAATCAAGCAATAAGTATCATGCAAATCAAGCAATAAGCAATAACTGGAACAATTACTCTTTCATCACAAAAATGCCAAATCCTTATTAAGCATCCAGTAGAAGGATTGATGCCAAACTATGAAAATAACGCAAGGGTGGAAACAACCCAATTTGTCCCACTGCTAAAGATTGGCAGTCCCACTAAAGAGGCACCTTCTTAGGTGCATGACACAAGTTCTTTAAGTTAAGTTGATAAGAAGAACTAGTGTCCACCTCCTCAGGATGAAGCATAAAGTCGGAAGGACCGACATGTCCCATAGTTAAAAGATTGCCAGTCCCACTAAAGAGGCACCTTCTTAGGTGCATGACACAAGTTTTTAAGTCAAGATAAAACTGGATAAGAGGTACTAGTGACCGCCTCCCGGGATAAAGCGTAAAGTTGGAAGGACCAGCGGTCGGAATGAGCAACAAACCTAGGCTGGAAACACCAGTCCTAGTGCTAGAAGGATCGACAACATGCCTGAAGCACCAACACAAACAGAGATCCTAGCCGAAAGGGGGTAACAGAAATCCTAGCCAAAAGGGGTAAAAAGAAATCCTAATCGGAATGGGATATTCGATTTAGCCTTCCCAGTTCTGAGCTAATCAGAACAGAGATGACATAAAGTTGGAATACAACTTAAAAGTATTTAAACCTGATCTCTGAAGGACTCAGGTCACTGAGTTAGCGAGAAGTGTGGTTGAATACGTTATAAAAATCTGTACTTAACCAAATCTCCGAAGGGATTGGGCCAGCAGGTTACCGAGAAATATGGTTAGATACATCAAAAACCAAAAACATGTATTTAAACAAAATCTCTGAAGGACTCGGGTCACTGAGTTAGTTAGAAAAACGATTAAATACTTCATAAAATTTATAACTCTCTTTAGGGGGAATGCATCCAGGTCCAAATTCCGAAGGTTTTGGGTCACCAGGTTAGTGAACGTACGAATGAATGCGTGATCACCAGAAAGAGAGAAAAATGGCATAAAATCAATCAACTAAGTTGAATTCTAAGAAGCTGATTGCTTCCAATCTAATAAAGCTATAGCAAGCTACTATAACATCAAAAATCAAATCGGTAGCATTAAAGTTACACGCCGTAAGCTCAATACTAACATGCGGTCGACAAAGAAAATTATGATGCAAGGTACAAATAGAAAGTGCTACCAAACAGGATGAAAGACCACAATGTTACAAACAAGAGCATTGTCCCGTACTAATAAAGCAAAACATGGCGACTCTTGAAATCCCAAACCAGTCACAAACCACCAAAACACCAAAATAAGCACAAGTCGCAACATAAAACAGCATAAAGTTAAGTGTGACGATCGGCCCTCGCTTACACAACCGATCTAAAGCATAGTTCGCAAAAGGGAAATGGATAGAGGAAAAACAAAAAATATAGATCCTTGTTCTTCTTAGGCTTACCAACCTTCCTTTTAACCTAAGTAGAGCAGGATGGAGGTTCGTCTGCCAAGGGTCCTTTGCGCTCTTGAACTGCCAACTCAATGTCTCCTGGAGTAAAAGAGGCAACAACACTATCCCTAGACCTAAGAGCCTGGATCAACTTCGCCATGTCCTCCTCTAGGGCGAAGATACGCTCGAAATTATCCGTATGTAGCCTTTGGAGGTCGCAAGCTAGTTTGTGCCAACCGCTCATTTGTTTTGCAGAATGATCCTTGAGCAGATCTATCTGCTTCCCAAACTGATATATAGCGGCCTCAAAACGGGTAAGCATCTGAGCCTTCGCAACAATCATATCACCCGAAAAAGTTTGATGGTCAGACGAAGATATGTCCACATTAGAAGATACTCCCTGCAAACTCCATCCTTTGAGTTGTTTAACAAGCTTAGGGTTGCATGGCCTAGGGGTATAACGTGGCCTGCTAATGATTGTTTGAAGTTCTATATGAGAGGGACTAAGGGGAGATTTCACAGACGGTTGACCAGTCGATTGAACGTCAGTTATCTGAACATCCAAATCAAAAAACTTTTTTGGCCGGTGTCTCTCTGGAGATGTATCCATCCTACATAAGTGAATTTGTAAATAGTTACGCAATTCAGGGATTTAAAGGATTAGTCAAGATTAAACAAGTAACACGGTCAAAAGCATAACCACGAACGACCAATCCATCCAACTCTGGCCGCGCGAAACAAGTTCATGAATGCTTCACTCAAAATGGTCGCTCATATTTAAGCAAGTGAGGGAGATTCTGGATGGACTTAAGAGAAAAATAGGAACGACCCTCTGTCAAATGCACTTGGGATACCATAGGAGTCAAACCAGAAGTATGAATCATAGTAACAATATAAAAGCTGCATGACTTAAGCATTTCGTCAAACATCATGTATGCAAAATAGATAAGTTGGAACAAATTGTTGGCATATGGTCATAAGATTAGAAATTGTGCAAGATATGAACTTGTCCTAGGCATTTCAACAAGAGTATCATGTGTACGAAGCTTAGAACCATAAAAAAAGGAATACCGGAGTTAAATGTTCTCAGACAAGTGCATGCACGAAATAAATTAGATCAAGTCCAAAAATTCTGACTATTATCATCATAAAAAGATCAACAACAATATAAATCATATCTAATGATCATAAAGGCTTTAGAGAGCAGTCCAAAAAATCAAAAAAAGACTTACTCCTATTAAAACATATATTTTCAATTCAGAAAAGGAGCAAGCATAAATAAGGATTGACAAATCTGCACTTCATCGATTTATGATAGGAAAGAATACGGGGGTTTTTGATTGGGAAATCTAATCGAAAGGAAGTCGAAGTTGAAATTAGGGTTTTTATGAAAAGAATGGCCGCTATCAATGAGTTTTATCTGGAAAATAAAAAATGAATTAAAGAGAGGAGTAAGAAAACGAGGGGGAAGATTAAGAGACTCGCACCCAGATCATTCTCGCCACGTCAGCTCAATACTCTATTGTGCAAATATAAGTGGCCCACCAGATCCAGTTTGCTTGCCCGCATCCCCATGATTTGATCGATCGTAATGATACCCCGACTTAAAAGAAATAATGTGAGTGAATCAGGCTTTTCGTTCACGAGAAGGAACGATCTCGATCATCTTTACCAAAGCAATCCTAATTTCTAAGTGATTATCCCTTGGTAAACCGGATTTAATCTACCAAATTACATTATGATCAGTTACTTCGAAGCCTGTAATTTTTTGCAAAATAAAAATTACAAACTTCGAGGGGCAAACATTTATCCCTTAAAATCATACATATATTAGTTTATTAAATTTGTGTAAAAACTACGGGTCGAGCGTCATTAGGGTCAGTCGTGCATTGTCCAATCGAATACACCTAAACAGTTTGTGAAGGGTAAGGGATGATCACACAGAAAAAAGTTCAAGCGCCAACTTAAAGATAAGCACGATAAGAAAGGTTGCATACATCAGAACATGTTGGGTCGTCCGCTCAACACAGTCATGATCTATCATACAGCAAAGCACGACCATATAGAGAGGTCGTACATGCGAAGCTAATTCAAGAATAGCACAGTATGAGGACTGTAAGGATCGTACATCCTTTAAAGGTCGCCCAAATTAAGGAAAGTCGCTCATTCCTATATTGAAAATGTTTGTCGTACAAGACAAGGAGAAGAATTGGCTCCGGTCACACGTTCCACTCTGTAGTCGTTCGTTCATACTACCCTAATCAATCGTACGTAGAAGGGAAGACTAAGGTATCAGTGGTCACACATGCATCCCATATCCGCTCATAGATTGCAAACCTAGTAGCTTGCTTATTCCACAATCAGTCACTAATGCTTCAATCATAAGCTACCTAACGGTCCAAAAAATGTCAACCCCAGAATGATCGCACTTATATCTGCTCTACAAGCCTTGGTCGGTCGCACGTTCATCTACATTCAGATATTGTTGCTTCAACCAAGGACTATCTTCAGACAATCATAAAAGGCTTAATAGGATGACTCAGTCGGTCGCTCTTATACCAACCATGAAGCATGGACAAGTCGCTTATGAATTCATACCTGTCTGCCCATTCAGTGTGCTCAGATCTATGTAATTGTAACACCCCACCTCCATTAAGGTCACTCACAAAGGGAACGCCTTAACTTTGGTGGAGCGTTTTAGTAGACAAAACAGAAATTTACAAGACAGATAAACAACACTTGAGAAATTATAACTTTATTACAGTGGAAAACAGAAATCAGTTTGGTTACATCTTTACCAAAAACTCATGTACATAAATATCAGTCTTGTTCAGAAAATCATCAGAGTACAAAACTTTAAAGTCATAATCCCCACAGAAGCTGCCATAAAGAGTCAAGCCATATTTTAAGCACTCTGAGTACTTCAAGCAGAAGAAATTCATATCAAGCTAAAGTATTTCCCTCCTTGGAAACCTGGGGGGGAGGAACGGAAGAAAAGGGGCAAAAATAAGTAAGGTCAGACATAAAGTCTGGCAAGTCCAGTGATTTTCAGCATATGAACAGATAATAATAATCATGGCATGCAAATAATACTGGATGAGAGATAACAGTAACTGGAGCAGCAGATGTACTTAGGTTAAACAGAAGAAATAGTATAATGTTATTTTTCATTTCTCTGCACTAATACTAGTATAACAGGATTAGGTGTCACCCTAATGTCTAAACTGAAGCGGAAACAGGAACAGAATAATTTCCACAGAAACAGAACGCTAATAATGGGCCTTTACCACTTGAACAGAAACAGACAGAAGTAGAATGCTGATAATGGGCCTTTACCACCCGAACAGAAACAGAATGTCAATAATGGGCCTTTACCACCCGAACAGAAACAGACAGAAACAGAAACAGATTAATCCCTACGGAAACAGAATGTAGAATTAGGTGTACACTAGTAAATGGGCTTTTACCACCTGAAAAGACGGTACCATGCAGACAAGTGTTGCCACCCAACAGAAACAGACAGTACCAACATAAACAAACAGAACTAAGTGTACCCTAAAACCATACCCCAAGCGATCGGCTCCCTAATACATAAATACCTTGTGTCGGCTCCACAATAGGGTGTATCACTCCCTAAAGTGACAACCAATTGGCACAGACCTATTTACAGATGTCACGGCATCTTACATCCTCAGAGGCATACCGGGATCCATGCACGCACATGACCCGATTGGAACGCACCATCAACACCCCCCGCCATTATCAGAATGAACCACTTATAATTAGTTCAGTAAGCGTACCCGGACCCTACCTACTGTTGGGTCAAAGTTTGATACCAGAATGGGTTACTGACTAATATGGGTCCCAAACAACAGATGACACAAGTAATTTCCCTCCTAACCTTGTGTCCCCAGACTAACAGATTTCAGGTTAACTTGTCTACAAGTTCAGACATACAGAGTTCAGATCAACTAGTTCACAAATCAGACAAGTTTTCAGACTAACGGATCAGGTATACAGATTTGTCTAACTTTGTAATTGGGCCTACAGATTCACGAAACGGGTTTGTTAAATTCATTAGTCCAATTGGTTTAACCCTATCCACCCAACACATTTTAGACATCGTATTTATCCCAGATTTGCATTAATACTAATGCACAAACCTCTCACATTGGGTCGGTAGCTTGTGGCCGCTGGATATGCCGGGCGGTTCCGAGCAGACTTCTACCACAAGCCAGACCTGACCTCGTGTCTAAGCATATTTTTAGTTATGCCTACGACCTCTCACATTAGACTAAAAGTTTGCGGTTGCTGGTTAAGCCGGTTGGTTCCGAGCAGGCTTCTACCGCAAACAGAGTCTAACCTCGTGTCATAGCCAATTCATTCCAATACAGATTTTTCAGATATCTGACTAATTCTGTTTATTTAACAGATTAAACTTCTGTACAAGTTACAGCAGATTATTCGAGGTTCTATTAACAAGTTTTGCTCAATTTTAAGTCAAGCCTACAGATTCACATACTTCAAATTTCAGCATTTCAGTTCCAACAGACTACGTCATTCAATAGATTAAACAGATAACAGATCTTGCAGATTAGGCTATTTAGCAGATTTAGCAGATAAGGCAATTTACCATAATTAGCTGATTAGGCAATTCAATCTAATTAGCAGTTTAGGCAATATAACAGAACTAGAAGATTAGGCATTATAACAGATTTAGCAGATAACAGATTTAGCAGATTATATATATCATATCTTGCCTAATCATAAATTTAGCCCAAACTTACTTTCCAAATCATGGTCATAATTCATGATACCACATCTTGCTCCTAATTTTTAGTTAAACATTACACAGTACAAAATATTCTCCATAAATCAAGATAAACAATATGAATTATGCCAAATTATAGCCTATGATGCCAGATATCCAAAAAAAAAAACTTATTTAGGCGCATTCACATTAATAGTTATCCTGTTTTTGTATAGGTCTCTACGCCTAAGTCACATATTCCTTTTTCAAGTCATGAATTTTTACATAAAAGAATATGTCCCAAAAATCTAGATTTTTAAACTATAACATGTAGTATGTCCTCAACATGCATCATTATTCATGCATAACATGTTGTAAATTATCGTTAAACTCTAACATCAGACCTTGATTTAAAACATGCATTATGCCCCCATGTTTCAAGTTGTCCTATAATTCCTCTTCTCCCAAATTGCAGATTATCATACCTAGTATGAACAGATCCAGATCTAACATATGTTTATTTCTCAAATTGACTACAGATCTAGATTACAACATGTACTATGTATCTAAATTAGTTTCATGTTTACGGTTAAATCTACGCCCCAAATCCCAAGTCACAAGTCCAATATATTTTATGCTTCAATCTCAAGTCATATGTTAAATATGCCACATGGCCAAGTATATGCCTCAGATTTTATGTCTTGTCCTCGAATCAGTCCTGTCCAATTAGGCATCATTCATTATTTGTCCCAGACATTTTAACATTTACGCGTTAATCTCTTATGAGATGAGGCGTAGGCTCGTAGTAGCCTGGCTATAGAACAGAAAGAAGAAAGAGATACAGAATAAGATAGATCTAAACAGAACAGAACAGTCATAACCTCAAATTCAGATTTACGTTTCATGTCACAATCATAATTAACGTTTATAGCGGAAAATAACTGTACTTGCCTTTTGTGGTTTAAGAAAGGAAATAAACTAGTGTTGACGCAGAAATGCTGAATTATTCCTCTTTAATTGTCGTAGCTCTAAACTTGGATTTGAGATTTGATTTAGCTTCTAATTCTATTCAGGTTGGAAGAAGATTCACCAGTCCATGTTTTGATTCCAGCAGGGTAGCGACGCCATTTTTATTTTTAATTAGAACAGAGGCAGAATATAGACAGAATGAAATAGTGTGGAGAGAATGAGGCTAGGGGGCTGTTTATATAGGATTAGGCAGACGAATCTAGACAGAAATGAGACCGGATACATCAGAATGAACCAGGTTAAGAAACTGGGTTTCGGGAGCAGGTCGACCCCCAGGTCGACACTATGGTCGACCTGGTCCCCCCAGGTCGACACTATGGTTGACTTATCCCCTGGGAGGTCGACACTATGGTCGACGCCCAGGTCGACCTGGTCCATGGGCGGGAATTTCCCGCCAAGCCTGTTCTGGGATTTTGAATTCGAATTTGAATTTGAATTTTCGAGCTGTTTTCGATTCTGAAATTCTTTGAAACTTCGGAGGGCCATATCTCCCTCATACGTACTTCGTTTCTCGAAAACTCGGACTCGTTTCCAAGCAGAATTTCGAGACGAACGCAATGGAGCAACCCATTTCCCTTGATTCTTATTTTATAATTTAATTATTCTCTGATTTGTTACTTATACGATCACAAAAAATACGGGGTGTTACAGTAATTGCTTGCGCCTATGAAGCCGCTCGTGCGGGACAGTTGAATACAACTGTCAACAGTTGGCTACAGCTAGGCGGTGAGATTTTCGTAACTAATGAGACGAATGACCCATAGCCTTGATATATAAATTTCAGCTCATTTCTTCAGGGGAGCTCGCCCATAAATATGCCATGGCTTCCACCATAATGGGGATCAACTCCTTGCTATTGTATATAACGGTAATGTATACACAATTTTATGATTTTTATTTGATGATAACAACCAAATATATATGATTATAAATGTGCTTGTTATTGTACTGTTATTCTTTTTCATGGACAGAAATATAATATTTATATTTATATAAGACACTACTCGACAAGAATTTAATATTCAAACAGTATCTTATTAAATTTAATATTTAATTTCAATATCAAGCAGTACAAATCTTATACTCCACTATTTGTACAACTTTGTATTTAATTTCATATCAAATTTTATATACACAGCTCCTCACTATAGTTCACACATTCACTCAGTTTCTTACACAATTTCAGTTATACAATCACTTTTATACACTGATACTATCACTCAGTTTACATTTCATGTATACAAACACAAACTAACACCATTTTCTTGTTTTCTGTCTTCGTAGCTCCTTTCAGTCAATCCAGTCATCCACACCTGTCACATACAGAAACACATGCACAGTTTTGGAGCAGAAATAATTTTTTAAATTCTAGTGAATATATTTTTTATTTTAAAATTTTATTTGCCTCGGAATTTTGGTGTGTTTCTCATCATTTTTCATGACTTGATCTGATATGTATACATTTCTAGTACCCACTGATCAGCCTCAACACATTACACCGGTTTGGGGATCAGAACCAGTTGATTCTGAACTACCACAACACTATGTAGCAGTTTGCTGATATATATTTGAATAGACACATATATATACACACTTACGTGTATATACATATATGTCTACATAGTGTACTGAACAAGGCTCGACAACAACATAAAAGGACAAAGCAACAGTGTGTATCATCAGCCAGGTCAACATGACGCATAGCAGGGTTACAAGAATAATTCAAAGAAAAAGTGGTTCAGTTCAAATTATTATGGCCGAGCCAATAAAAATGTACACAAGCAGGAGTAATGCCAATTCGCAAGTTTTTTTTTGGTTCAATCATAGTGTACACAACAAAAGTCTCAAGCAAAATAGCATGTCATGAACAAGGAAAAGGTTTAAGCTCAGTATGTCCAATCTGTTCTCAAGAAATTTACATGAACTAAGAAGTGGCCAAATACATGTATGTATGAAGACAGGTTCAAAGCAGTTTGCACATGGTGGTCCAGGAAAATCAAGACACAACCCAGACAGAACATGTGTAGACAAGTGTGAACAACATGCAACAACTTTTCTAGTTTTTACGTCAAGAAAGTGTGAAAATGTTTGTCTATATCAAGCAAAGTGGTAATGGCATAAAAGCAGCTCTTAAACATCTGGTCTAAAATAAAAGCTATATAGTCAAGCATGCTCAATGTAAAGTCAAATGGTGTAACAACTCGAGTGAGGAGTGGTGTGTCATAACAAATGTGTGTCATCATTGTAACACCCCGTAATTTTCAATATTAATGTTCATAAATTAAAGAACAACTAATCTCATATTTGAGAATTAAGGGAAACGGGTTGTACCATTATGTTTGTCTCGGAATTCTGGTTGAAATAGAGTGCGAATCGGCGTGAATTGGTCTACATATGAAGAAGTTATGGCCATCGGAAGTTTCAGAAAATTCAAAACAGATTTCAAAATTCGAATTTCAGATTCAAATTGGGCTAGGCGGGAAATTTCCAGCCAGGGCCAGGTCGACCAGGGGGTCGACCTGGGGGTCAACCTACCCTCACCAGGTCGACCATAGGGTCGACCAGCCCCCTGGTCGACCTGGGGGTCAACCTACCCTCACCAGGTCGACCATAGGGTCGACCAGCCCCCCCCCCCCCCCCACCTGAGCAAATTTGTTTGATGACTTGTTTATGACGGTATGCTGAGTCATTAGGGTTTCTGATCCGGTCTGAATGGCTGGGGTTAATTCTGGGTTGATCAGATGGCCTAAATTAATCCTAAACTCTATAAAAACACATGTAGACTCAAAACCTAAAATCAAATCAAAAGTAGAATCATGGCCTCCATGCCGTCACCTTGCAACCTAGAATAGCCGCCACCAATTAAAGAGGAAGAAAAGATAATCAAATTCAATTCTAATCTAAACCGCAACAAATTGCCTTCTTCAAAGGAAAGCTAATTCAACTTCAGAACTCAGATTTCAGAACTCAGGACCTTCTTTGAGTTGTGAGTTTGATTTCTTAAATAAAATAATTAACAATTTAATTGGATTGAGTTATGATGTGGATTATATGGTTATGTTGTGAATTATTGACCGCATGTTATCATCTATGTTGTAAAGTTGTGATGTTATCATCTATGTTGTAAATTCTATGATGTTATCATCTATATTGTAAAGTTATGATGTTATCATTTATATTGTAATTCTATGATTGGCTTATGTATAATCAATTCATAATGATGTTTCATATGTTAGTTTGGTTATGTTGTTGATTCATATGATAAATCATTTGTATGTATGCAAGTTTAGATGTTGATTCAGATATGAATCATTTGCAAGTTAGTGAAAATTATATACAACCATCATGTTTCATGACATCTATTTTATGTGTAAAATTGGATCTAAAGTTAGGCTATGACATGTGTGAGTTATATGCTAGCATACAAAATTCTGCATGCTAGTTTACATGTTTAGATGTAAGTTTACACCATCGTTTATGTGTCATAAATCACATATGCAAGTATATGTGTATATATATATATGTTTGGAGTATGAATCATGTAATGTAAGTTTGTGGTTATTGCCCATGCAAGTTTACACCTTATGATTAGATCTATGACATACATTGTTTATGCAAGTTCGTGACTATTATCTAAACAAGTTTACACCTTTAGATTTAGATCTATGACATATGTAGGTTTATGCAAGTTTGTGACTTTGGCCTATGCAAGTTTTAGATGAAGAACCTCATTCACACATGCAAGTTCACTTCTTATGTTTAGATCTAGTTTTATTTCTATGTATGGTGTGATGTTTTCTCTTTATTCCATAAGTTAGACAATTCGAGTCTAACGTATATTTTAAGTTGAACGAACGAACGTACAACGTAGGGCAATGAGATAATATTAAAAGATTTAATATTGAGAATTGGCATAAATGCCTTAAATGGCATAGAATTAATTTGTGATGAAAATTGGTATGATTTTACATACCATAAATAGATGGACGTAATTGTGTCAATTATGGCCATAGTTAAATTTGGAATTGATTGATAATTTGAATAGGGAAATTAATTCAAATTGGGGAATAATTAATTTTGTGTAATTAATCATCTAAGACACGAGGTTAGGCTCATTTGTGGCGTAAGACTGCCAGGACCCGCCCGGCAAATCCAGCTGCCACAAATTCCAATCTAATGTGGGGGGTCTTAGGCATAAATTAAATGCGTAACAGTTGTAAAGACACGAGGTTAGGCTCGTTTGTGGTGTAAGACTGCCCGGACCCGCCTGGCAAATCCAGCTGCCACAAATGCCAGTCTAATGTGAGAGGTCTTTACAAGGTTACGGTGTTAATGAATTAAGAAACACTTAACCAGATAAACATGTAGTGGGACATGAGGGGGTTAAGTGTGTGCCTTGGGTGGCATGTGGAATTTAGTGGGTGCCTTGGCGGCATTTGAAATACGATTAGATGCACTTAACCAAAATTGAAACATGTAAGTGAACATGAATAAGAAGAGGGTTAAGTGGGATGTACTTGAGGGGACCAAGCTTAGGTGGATAGCATGTGTCAAGTAATGGGGGCCCGTTTCAACCAGTAACCCATTAGTATCTTTGTGGGCTCGACCCAAGTTGAGGACGGGACACACGTACTGGGCTTGAACGTAAGAGTCCAAAATGGGTTAGCGGTGGCAACGCAAGTCCAACGGGTTCAATTGCGTGTGTGGGCCCGGGTTGGTAGGTAATACATTGTTGCATCGTGTAGGTATAAGCCGTGCATTGTTAGTGGTATCGGGTTGCCAATTTGGGGAGTAATACACCCCACTATGGGGCCAGCACGGGTATCTACGAGTTAGGGAGTCGATCGCATGGGGGTAGTGGGTACACTTAATGGAGATAGAGGCAGGCGGCATCTATGAAGGCAACTAGGGGTACACGAAACTACTATTATCATTATTAAGTTTTGTAGGCGGGATCAACCTTAGGGTGACTAGTGGTGGTACAGTATAGTAATTATCTTATAGTGGTTTAGGTACACCTTTAACGTTATCTTTGTTCATCTTATTTCCTGTTTACTCTGCTATACCAAATTGTTCATAGTTATTTGCTTATTTTCTAACTTATGCCTTACCCTAGTTATTTTGATAATTATATTGTTAAAGTTATCGCACTCGCCAGACTTTATGTCTGTCCCCCTTTGTTTCCACCTCTTTTCTTCCTTTCCCCCCCAAGGTGCTTAGGGTGGAACTAGTACCAGTGGAGCTTGATTTTGGGCAGCTGTATCTCTTGCTTTTAGAAGTTGCTAGGATCGCTGAAGTAAAAGTTCAACCTATCTTATTTATGGCTATTTTGTATTGGGGTTATGTCTTTCAGTTTATGTACTCTGATTTAGTCAAGATGGATATTATGTACTTTGACTCTGGTTTTTGATGATGTAATCAAACTTATGTATTTACCGCTGCAACGAAATGAAGTTTTAAATTTTCAAGTAATGTTTATATCTATCTTGTTGTTAAGTTTCTGTTCTATACACACTTAAAACGCTCCATAGAAGTTAGTGTATTCCCTTTGTGAGTGACATTAATGGACGTGGGATGTTACATGTGGTATCAGAGCTGAAGGTTACCAGAACAGATATGAGTTTTGAAAAACTATTTTCATAAACACTTTTATAAATAAGTACCTTCAAAAGTATGTTTTAAGGAAAGTATTTTCAAGAGAAAAGCTTATTTTAGAAAGCATAACCCCAAGAGCCATATATCTTTCCTCTGGATCTTTTGTATTGAATCTTTCCTTTTTCATTTCAGTATGTCTGGAATTCCCGAGATACCCGAGGGGATACCAATACCAGGATGGTTTAAGAGGTATTTGGAGACTAGGGCCACCACCGCAGGTCCGACAAATCCTCCTCCCCCTCCTCCTCCTCCTCGTGTCGATACTTTTCAAAGATATGTAAGGACTTTCGGGCAATGGGTGGAAAACCTTTTCACGAGACAAAGACATTTGTTGAAGCTTGAAATTGGCTAAAGGAGGTGGAAGAATTGTTTGGGATTTTGAAGTGGAAGATGGAAGAAAGGTCCAGTTAGCTGCCTGGCTAATGAAGGATGAGACCTCGTTTTGGTGGGAGGTCACTAATGGAGAGCGTCCAGTTGATACACGGCCAGATTTTAGGCGGAGGTTTGAAGCAAAGTTTCTCTCATGGGCTGAAGTGAATTTATACATGGAAAGGTTTTTGGCATTGGAGCAAGGGAATCTGTCAGTGAAAGAATACGTTAACAAGTTCAATCAGTTGCTGAGATTTAGCTCGGACTTGGTGAATACACCAGAAAAAAAGGCTCTGAGATTTGTTAAGGGTTTGAACGAGCCTCTTCATGGGTTAGCTATGACCCACATCCCTATGGGGGCTACATTTGAGAGACTAGTTGACATGGCTCTTATGCATGAAGAAGTGAAGGGCGCCAATGCTAATAAGGCATCCGAGAAGAAAGGGGATCAAAAGAAACCGCAGCCACAACAACGGAACAAGAAAGGTGGTAAAGGCAACAATGATAAGGGAAAGAAAAGATGCTTTAACTTTGGGACACCAGGCCATCTAAGCAAAGATTGTAGGAAGTAAAAGAAGACTGGTTGTTTCCACTGTGGCGAAGCGAGACATCTGATTAAGGACTGCCCAAGAAAATGGCAGAGGGGAGGGTCTACCTCGGGAGGACTGGTGCAGGCTCTTATGGCACCCGGGCAGGCAAAGGGGCAAGTTCAGGTTCTCGTGGTCCCACCGATGCAAGAAATAGGTAGAACGATATCCGTTGAAAGTTTTTTTCTTTCTGTTTGATCATCCTGTCCGTACTTTATTCGATTCTGGCGCATCACATTCGTTTATCTCCACATCATTAGTTGAAACACTGCACCTAAATACTAGTTTAGTTACGGATCCCTTAGTAGTCTCAAATCCTATTGGTGATTCAGCTCATCTTTCCATGATTTTTCGGGATTTGAGAGTGCCTATCTTGGGCGTTGGGTTTGAATGCAATGCCTTTTTTCTTGGCTTCATGGGATACGGCTTGATTCTAGGTATGGATTGGCTAACTAGATATGGGGCCATCCTAGATTGTGAAAGAAGGGTAGTTAGATTGTTGACTCATTGTGGAAAGGCCCTTGATATTTCTTGTGACCCTAGAGGTCCGGTAATGCTTAGCTACCTAGAATCCCTTGACGCATCCAGTGATGATTTACATTCTGTTCATATAGTCCGTGAATATGTTGATGTCTTTGATGAGGTGAGGGGTCTACCCCCAAAACGTGAGATAGACTTTCGAATATATCTAGTAGATAATGCAAAGCTAATTTCATTGCCAGTGCGCCATATGGCTCCAAGAGAGAGAAGAGAGCTCAGTAAGCAAGTGAAAGAATTGCTTGAGAAAGGGTTCATCAGACGTAGTATATCGGAGTGGCGTGCTCCAGTAGTATTTGCCACGAAGGCAGATGAGTCCCTTAGAATTTGTGTGGACTTTAGAGAACTTAATAAGCTTATTAAGAAGAATAGGCACCCACTGCCGAGGATTGACGATCTCTTCGATCAGTTGGTTGGCGCCCCAGTGTTATTGCAGTTGGACTTAGCCACAGGTTTCCATCAGTTGAGAGTGGCTGAGGCTAGCATAGACAAGACTGCCTTTAGGACTCTAGATGGCTTCTTCGAGTGGCTTGTGATGCCCTTCGGTTTAACAAATGCCCCCGCATAATTTGTTGACTTGATGAGTAGGGTGATTAGGGAGTACCTTAATAAATTCGTGGTAGTGTTTGTGGACGACATCTTGATCTTTTCTAAGAGCGAGGAAGAGCATGCCCTATATCTTAGGGAAGTGTTGGAGACCCTTCGAGCGCATAGCCTTAAAGCTAAATTTTCAAAATGTCACTTTTAGAAGAAGGAAGTGCGATTCTTAGGGCATGTGGTTTTCAAAGAAAGGATAGCTGTGGATCCCGCGAAGGTAGTGGCCATCCATGATTACAAGGTCCCTAAAAATGCTACCGAGGCGAGGAGTTTCTTAGGTTTGGCTGTCTACTATAGGAAGTTTATCAAAGACTTCGTAAAAATATTAGCCCCATTAACACGCTTGACGAAGAAGAACCTAGTTTTCACATGGGATGCAGATTGTGATGATGCGTTCCAACGTTTAAAGAGAGCTTTGACCATAGCCCCAGCCTTAGTGTTGCCAGATGGGAGTAAGCCATTTATCGTTTATACCAATGCTTGTGGGACAGAACTAGGCGCAGTCTTAATGCAAGAGGGAAGGGTAATAGCCAACGTGGGAAGGCAGTTGAGAGTGCATGAGAAAAATTACACTACACATGACCTAGAGTTGGCTGCTATTGTTTTCGCGCTCAAGTCTTGGCGCCATTATCTTCTTGACGAGAAATTCTAATTGTTCACGGACCACAAATCGCTAAAATACTTGTTTTCTCAGAAGGACTTGAACTTAAGGCGGCAAAGGTGGATGGAATTCTTAGCGTCCTACAATTTCGAGATAGCACATACCCCTGGCAAAGGTAATGTGGTGGCAGACGCCTTAAGTAGGAAAAGGTTGTCCTTGAGTCCGTTGTTTGTTGAGCGGCGAAGCTTAGAGTTCATCTCTACGTTTGACTTTAGACCTTCCATTGATTTTGTACCCGGTTTGCTAGCATCCTTAGAGGTCACACCTACGCTTTTGGGACGGATTGGTGAGGCATAGCGAGATGACCCACAGTTGGTTGAGTTAGTAGAAAAGCTCAAAAGGGGGGAGTCATCGAGCCATCTCAGTAGATATACCCTAGATGATAAGGGTTGGTTTCGTAGGGACAGTAGACTTTGTGTACCACGGGAAGAGAATTTGAGGAAGACCATTCTTGATGATGCACATCGTTCGAAGATGACCATCCATCCCGGCGGGGACAAGATGTACATGGACATGAGACGAGTTTACTTTTGGGCCGGTATGAAGAGGGATGGGGTTGAGTTTGTCGCTAGATGCTTGGTGTGCCAACAAGTAAAAGCAGAGCAAAAGAAGCCTGGTGGGTTGCTTCACCCACTGGAGGTCCCACAATGGAAGTGGGAAAGTGTCTCTTTGGACTTTATTGATGGGTTACTGAGATCAAGGAAGGGTAATACGGGGATTTGGGTCGTGGTAGACAGACTTACTAAGTGCGCCCATTTCATTCCCGTGAAGAGTAGGAGGACTGCTCTATGGTTAGCCGACGTATACATTCGAGAGATAGTTCGTTTGCACAGTGTTCCTTCTAGCATAGTGAGCGACCGCGATCCTATCTTTACTATCTAGTTTTGAAGAGTTTGCAAGAGGCGATAGGGAGTCACTTATGTTTGAGCACCACATATCATCCTCAGACGGACTACCAGACCGAGAGGGTGAATCGTATTCTAGAGGACCTATTGAGGTTGTGTGTCTTAGATTTCGGAGGTACATGGGAGGAACATCTTCCGTTGGTGGAGTTCGCATATAATAATAACTTTCAGTCTAGCATTGGCATGGCACCGTTCGAGGCTCTTTATGGACGACCATGTTGTTCGCGTACATGTTGGTGGGAATCTAGAGATAAGATCTTGCTTGGGCCCGAGGACTTCGGAAAAGATCGATTTGATTCGAAGGAGGATGAAGACGGCGCAAGATAGGCAGAAATCTTATGCAAACAAAAGGAGGACAAATCTTGAGTTTGATATTGGGGGCATGGTCTTTGTCAAGGTGTCTCCATTACGGAATGTTGTTCGCTTTGGGTCCGTTGGGAAGTTAGCACCAAGGTTCGTAGGGTCGTTTCCTATTAAGGAGAGGATTGTACAGATGACATATAGAGTGGAGTTGCCTGAGAGACTTAGTGGTGTACACGATGTATTCCATGTATCACATTTGAGGAAGTTCCTGTATGAGACCGCGGAAGTGGTAGAGCCGAGCTTGCTTAGAGAGGTGGAGATAGAGCGTGATGCGACGATTCTACGAGCTCCTACGTGAATTCTTGGGTTGGAGATTAAGGAGTTGAGGAATCGAGAGGTCAAGCTGGTCAAAGTGCAATGGGGAGATAATGAGAGCAACGCTACTTGGGAGACGGAATAAAAGATGCGTTTATTGTACCCTTTTCTTTTCGAGGGTATGTCTTTTAATTTCTCCTTTATCGCTTAGCTTGTACTTATCTTATCTTTAGTATGTCCTCTCGCTAGTATCTTTGACCTTTAGATAGAGTAGTCCTATGGATGAAACATGTGTTTGAGACATCTTATGTATGACGGATGCATATGGATGCAAGTAGTTGCTAGTGGTTGCTCATGGATGCATATACACACACTTTAGGCACTTGATCGGCACAGTCACTTCATATTGCATATAAATGCGTGTGCATATTTAAGTTAATGGATGTATAATGGTTGTGCTATCATATGGATGCTGCATTTTGGTGAATGGTTGTGCACACATGTAGAAATAATATGTATCGATAGGATTCTTTCGCATACATAATGGATGCATGGCACTATCATGGTTTGCATTAAGGAGGTGAACTGAATCAGTAGACCACCTGATTTTGCATTTGGTAAAGAACATATACACACACTTCTTGCATATGTTCATACCGCATTAGGAATTTTGTAAGGATAATGGATGCCTGTGTTTGATGGTTGAGTAGATGGTTGTTTGGATGTTAGGATATGCCTGTGTTAGGAATTTTATAAGTAGAATCATGGCCTCCATGCTGTCACCTTGCAACCTAGAATAGCCGCCACCAATTAAAGAGGAAGAAAAGCTAATCAAATTCAATTCTAATCTAAACCGCAACAAATTGTCTTCTTCAAAGGAAAGCTAATTCAACTTCAAAACTCAGATTTCAGAACTCAAGACCTTCTTTGAGTTATGGGTTCGATTTCTTTAATAAAATAATTAACAATTTAATTGGATTGAGTTATGATGTGGATTATATGGTTAAGTTGTGAATTATTGACCGCACGTTATCATCTATGTTGCAAAGTTGTGATGTCATCATCTATGTTGTAAATTCTATGATGTTATCATCAATGTTGTAAAGTTATGATGTTATCATCTATGTTGTAATTCTATGATTGGCTTATGTATAATCAATTCATAATGATGTTCCATATGCTAGTTTGGTTATGTTGTTGATTCATATGATAAATCATATGTATGTATGCAAGTTTAGATGTTGATTTAGATATGAATCATATGCAAGTTAGTGAAAATTATATACAACCTTACATGTTTCATGACATCTCATGTGTAAAATTGGATCTAAAGTTAGGCTACGACATGTGTGAGTTATATGCTAGTATACAAAATTCTACATGCTAGTTTACATCTTTAGATGTAAGTTTACACCATCGTTTATGTGGCATAAGTCACATATGCAAGTATATGTATATATATGTTAGGAGTATGAATCATGTAATGTAAGTTTGTGGTTATTGCCCATGCAAGTTTACACCATATGATTAGATCTATGACATACATGGTTTATGCAAGTTTGTGCTTATTATCTAAACAAGTTTACACCTTTGGATTTAGATCTATGACATATGTAGTTTTATGCAAGTTTGTGACTTTGGCCTATGTAAGTTTTAGATGAAGAACCTCATTCACACATGCAAGTTCACCTCTTATGTTTAGATTTAGTTTTAATTCTATGTATGTTGTAATGTTTTCTCTTTATTCCATAAGTTCGACTATTCGAGTCTAACGTATATTTTATGTTAAACGAACGAACGTACAACGTGGGGCAATGGGATAATATTAAAAGATTTAATATTGAGAATTGGCATAAATGCCTTAAATGGCATAGAATTAATTTGTGATGAAAATTGGTATGATTTTACATACCATAAGTAGATGGACATAATTGAGTCAATTATGGCCATAGTTAAATTTGGAATTGACTAATAATTTGAATAGGGAAATTAATTCAAATTGCTGAATAATTACTTTTGTGTAATTAATCGTCTAATACACGAGGTTAGGCTCGTTTGTGGTGTAAGACTGCTCGGACCTGCCCGGCAAATCCAGCTGCCACAAATGCCAGTCTAATGTGGGAGGTCTTGGGCATAAATTAAATGCATAACAGTTGTAAAGACACGAGGTTAGGATCGTCTGTGGTGTAAGATTGCCCGGTCCCGCTCGGCAAATCCAGCTGCCACAAATGCCAGTCTAATGTGAGAGGTCTTTACAAGGATATATTGTTAATGAATTAAAAAACACTTAACAAGATAAACATGTAGTGGGGCATGAGGGGGTTAAGTGGGTGCCTTGGGTGGCATATGGAATTTAGTGGGCGCCTTGGGTGGCATTTGAAATACGATTAGATGCACTTAACCAAAATTGAAACATGTAAGTGAACATGAATAAGAAGAGTGTTAAGTGGGATGTACTAGAGGGGACCAAGCTTAGGTGGATAGCTTGTGTCAAGTAATGGGGGCCCGTTTCAACCAGTAACCCATAAGTATCTTTGTGGGCTCGACCCAAGTCGAGGACGGGACATGCGTACTGGGCTTGACTGTAAGAGGCCAAAACGGGTTAGCGGTGGCAACGCAAGTTCAACAGGTCATGTGCGTGTGTAGGCCCGGGCTGGTAGGTAAGACGTTGTTGCATCGTGTTGGTATAAGCCATGCATTGTTACTTGTATCGGGTTGCCACTTCGGGGAGTGATACACGCTACTGTAGGGCCAGCACGGGTATCTACGAGTTAGGGAGCCGATCGCATGGGGGTAGTGGGTACACCTAGTGGAGATAGGGGCAGGCGGCACCTATGAGGGCAACTAGGGGTACACGAAACTACCATTATCATTATTAAGTTTTGTAGGCGGGATCAACGTTAGGGTGACTAGTGGTGGTGCAGTACAGTAATTATCTTATAATGGTTTAGGTGCGCCTTTAACGTTATCTTTGTTCATCTTATTTCCTTGTTTACTCTGCCATACCCAATTGTTCATAGTCATTTCCTTATTTTCCAACTTATGCTTTAGCCTAGTTATTTGGATAATTATATTGTTAAAGTTATTGCACTCGCCAGACTTTATGTCTGACCCCCTTTATTTCGACCTCTTTTCTTCCTTTCCCCTCTAGGTGCTCAGGGTGGAACTAGCACCAGTGGAGCTTGATTTTGGACTGCTGTATCTCTTGCTTTTAGAAGTTGCTTGGATCGCTGAAGTAAAAGTTCAGCCTATCTTATTTATGGCTATTTTGTATTGGGGTTATGTCTTTCAATTTATGTACTCTGATTTAGTCAAGATGGATATTATGTACTTTGACTCTGGTTTTTGATGATGTAATCAAACTTATGTATTTACCGCTGCAATGAAAGGAAGTTTTAAATTTTAAAGTATTGTTTATATCTGTCTTGTTGTTAAGTTTCTGTTCAATAAACACTTAAAACGCTCCATAGAAGTTAGTGCATTCTCTTTGTAAGTGACATTAATGGACGTGGGGTGTTACAATCATGGAGCAAGAAAACTCAGGAGTCAAGATGATTGTGTAAATGATATCACAAATGTACATGTGCGAGTGACGGAGATGGAGCACCACAAGTATGGCAACAAAACAGCAAGTTCATGGTCTTACATAGCCAAAATGAAACTGTATGGTTCAAGAACAAGCATTATGGACAGAGCATGATCAATATACAAAAGAAGTATACATACAGCAGTCCAGATTATACAATCATGAGTAACAATACCGGACTAACAGTTTCAAATGTTCAAGTGCACATACAAGCTCATGTTAATGCAGTTGATTATATCAGGTTATGGCATGTAGCTGAGAACATCATCAAAGTCATACATGAAACATGTTTGGTATCCAGAAATTCCATAAATCACAAAAAGATAGGTTCAAAATGCTTCAGGAATTCCAGTAAGTTCACAAACAATTTTGTGGCAAAAAATCGTTTCTGAAATTATTGTTTTGGGAATGGAATAAATTATGCATTACATATATCTCCATTTTTGGAAAAATGTTTGAATGAGGTTACATGTCCTGAACCAAGTTTCCATTAATGTTTATTTTGGCATTAAATCAAAGCAAAAAAGAGGGAAACAAATCATGGAATAAATCTGTTATTTCAAAGGGAAGAAAATCAATTCGACATTATTTCCAGAATTGCAGAAAATCAGCAAGGAGTTATAGTTGAAAATTCACCAACGAATTTGGGAAAGTGTTAAATCGGTTAAATCGACCAGTTTAAATCAGGGCCACAAATTCAATCACGCTGATGCATATTTATGGCAAGGGTTTTGAATTTCAGATTTGCAATCGAACATTGATTTTGGAAAAAACTTAAATGGTCAGCAATTTATCAATCAAGCAACATCACGCGGACAATTTATATTTAAGGATTCATTGAAGAACAAAATAAAATCCATGTTCATCGAGCAAATTCAATCACATAGTCAAAAGAGGAAATCATTCAAATCAGCCAAGTCATCATTTGCGTGAAATCAAAGAAATTAGGGTTTGATTATCCATATAGATATCACCTATTACATCATCGGCAAGCATCGAAATCCTGAGCATAAATCGAATAGTAAAATTCAGAAAAATCACTTTTTATCCATCGTTTTCAATCGTTGTATCCCAAATCGAAGAATCACATACCCATCCTCAGTTTCAAAGAATCAAAGATTTAAATTTCAGAAGCAAGCAATCAAAATTCGATAGGGATTTGAAGAAAACCATAATCCCTTTTTTACGACCGCCATTTTCAATTTCCAGAAGATAAGAGAGATAGGGTAAAAATATGAGATGTGGAGTTGGATCCAATCAAGTGGACCTGACCAAGTTGTTTTAAAAAGGGGAGAGTAAATTTGATTTTATTTTGTTAGGGTTTTACTTGTTCATTCTTTATTGTATTTTCTTTTTGTTTAGCAAACCGTCTGAACAGTTTCTATAGTCTGTAAATTTCTAGGAAACCAGTTAGAGTGTTAACTGACAGTTTACTAGAGTCTGTAAAAATAGGGGAAATCTGATCTAGGGGATATAGATAAGTCTAGGGTTTTGAGCGTAGGGTTAGAACAGGAGCGAGGGTTCATGAGTTTACATGGTCTTGTAAGCGGGATCTTTTCTATCACCTAGTAGAAACCTTAGGAATGCAACACTAGGCAGGGTTTTGTCGAAGCCGGGTATCTCTGTATGCTATTTCCTTTTTGCATTTTTGTTTCTGCTGTATTCTGTGATCTGATTATTATTTAATACCCCCTCAGTTCGTTAACTTAGCGGAAAATTGTAATAAATCCTATTCACCCCTTCTAGGGTTAATCCAGATCCGAAAAGTGGTATCGAATCAGATGTTCTGTTAACTCTAGAGTAAATGGTGATTCCTGTCTATCAGTCCTCTGTGAGTCAGTCCTCTGTGAGTCAGTCCAGTCATATTCCGTCTATTTTTAACGGTATAGATTTTTTAAATTGGAAATTAGAAATGGAGTTATATTTAAAATCCGTTGATATTAAATGTTGGGATACTGTTATTAATGGATATGATATGGTTAGTAGAAATGATATCGGGTTTAATTCTCGTGCTTTTCATATTTTATATTCTTATATTGATGATGTTCAGTATAGCCTTATCTCCCATTGTTTAACTGTGCAGGAAATATGGAATACTCTCAATACGAAGATGGAAAAATTGACAACAGTAGCTCAAAACCCAAAATGGTTAACTCAGATTTAGATCTATGCTCGGAAAAAGAAACAAATGACAATTCAAGTAGATCAGACGATGGGGATGTAATAGACAATGATATTGAAAACTTCTCATATGAAGATTTGGTTTATATGTGTACTGATTTAACAAATATCGTTGACAATCTCCATCATAAAAACAAATATTTAAAATCTAAAAATCATGAGTTAAATAGCAAAATTAACTATTTGGAATCAAATTTACAAATGTCATGAAATTAGAAAATTCCTAATGTGAAAATTGTTTAAAACTGAAAACTGACCTCGTTCACCTCAATAAAAATATTCAAAGGCTTAAAGAGGAAATTCTGATTTTAAAAGATAACGAGATTAAGCTAAAATATTCAAACAATTATTTGCAAAAATAATTTAATAATTTTAAGGCCATCAAAAATTTCAAACATGAAATTGCTGAAAAAGAAAGCTTGTTGTAAAGTGATTTGATTTTAAATGAGTCTGAAAACGAGATTGAGAATTTCAAAAAACTTGAATTTGAAAAACAAATTAATTTTGAATCTGAGATTCCTAAATCCAAGACCAAAATCAAGTTGCTTGAAAATGAAATTTTGATTTTGAAACAGAATGATACTGAAAAGAGAAAGATCAGTAATCGTTGTTCGAATCTAATGAAAGAGAATTCTGACCTTAAGTCTAAAATTCAACAACTTGGATTAACTCTGATCAAATTTTCTAACGGAGAAAATTCTTTAAATATGTTGTTGAAAAACCAACTCTTTTCAGGAAATAAAGTTGGTCTTGGTTTTAGGAAAAGAAATGATTTTGAAAATATGGACTCGTATGATTTTAAAAATCCTACAAACTTCTTCAGGAAGGGTCATTCTGAAATTTTGAATTTTGAAAATTCCAAAAGGTTTTTGAATCATAAATGAGATAAGAATTGGTTTGATAACAATTTATCTAATTCTTTTTGGAACCCAAAAATAAATAAAATGATTTTGTAAAAAAAAAAAAAAATTGGGTTCCAAAGGGTACTCTAGTTAATTCTAACGGATTGTTATACAAACAAATTTGGATACCAAAAAATGTGAACAAAACTATGAGTGGTTTTAGAACCCTTGTTAGACCACTTGATTCTGCAAACTATTAGGTACCGGTGGAGGCTGAGGAACTGCTGTGCAAAAAAAAAAAAAAAAAAAAAAATTCGAAATCAAGTTGGTTTATAATTCTATATCATTCACAGTTCCTCCAGCTAGGATTTGCTGAGTCGAAGATTCTGGTTTACATGGATTTCAGGTATGATCTATAAAGTCGTCTTTGTAAATATTTTGTTTCATTTGTTTATTCCTTCTTCTACCCCGTCTATTTTTCTTGCTTGATTTGCCACTATCATATTTCTATTTCTTCTTGGGCTTTCTCAACTTCCAATTGCAGTGCTCATAATTTTCTGGAAATTCGCTCCATTCAAATAAAACTATAATATTTTAATCATTTCTAGATCTTGAATTTAAACCTGCAAATATCTGCAATTATTTTGAAGTTTACTTTCTAATTTCTGAATTCATAACAGTGTTGATGTATTCTTGTCATATCTTGAACACTATTGTTTTGAATTCTAAATTTTTGAAGATCTGAAAGTTTAATGGAATTTCACACACCCCTGCTGTTTTAAGATTCTTCTAATTCATTTTAGAAAAGCTTGAAGTATTATACTCATTACAACACAATATTATTTCTCAATTGTGATAATTTCATTGATTTCTAGATTGGCTTGGAAATTTTGATTTGTCTTGAACCATTGCTTACGTCCTGAAATTCACTGTTATTCATGATCATCTGGTTTAAACTTTTGTTTTTTTGAGATCATTTGAAATTTATGATATTTCGAATCTCACAAACCTCTCAAAACTGAAATTATTAACATTGTGTGATTGATTCATTGTATCTCACGATTTACATTTGTTCAAGTGATTTCAAATAAACCATTATTTTTGGATCATGAATTACTACTCAATCTTGATGTAATTATTTTGAAAATTTTCTTGTGCGATTGTTAGAAAAATTTGTGAAAAATTCTTTAAAAAAAATCTGGTCCTTGAAACTTACTATCATTTCATGATTATTTGATTTAAATATTTGTTTGTTTTAAAATCATTTGAAATTATTGAATCACATACACATCTCTATTCTGAAATTTATAATCCTGTGTGATGATTCATTGAATCTTGATATTTTCATATTCCTTAAATTATTTAAAATAAACTATAGTTTCAATCTTGGATCATGAATCAAATTCTGCGACCATCATAAATGTATTGACAATTGTGCTTGGAAACTAATTTTGTGCTGCTCTGATGCTATTGTGAAAATGCTTTAAAGGACTGCTTGTTTTGAGAAGAACTGTTTGTTGCTTTGATAAAAGTGCTTGATTTGTTAGTCTTGTCTATTTGGGCTTTGTGCTTAAACTCTTTTGTCTTTGATATCCGTGTTTGTCTCCGGTGTCTTGTTACAATCCTCATTAATAGAGACATCAAGTGGTATCAGTTTAGAAGTGCTGAATTTGTTTTAGTTGTATATATTTTTTAATCTCTCGTGTCTTGTATAGATCCTTCATTTCCCTCTACTAATTCATTTTCAATTTTAAAATTATTTACTGATTATTCAATCAGAAATTAAAATCAATAACTAAACCGAACTACATTTATAATTCACCAAAATTATTATCAGATTTTAAAATTGTGATGAATTGTGACTGCAGTATATTTCACAACAAGAGGAGATTTTATTTAATTTTTTCATGATGGTTTAACATTTCTTATAATATCTTTGAATTGGAAATTATTTCACAACCATGTCCTTTAACTATCATCATTCTGCCATCCATGATAATTTTATATTAATGTGGAGAGTTAATATGTTTTAATATTTTTTGAATAAACAGTGGAAATATTTGAGATAGAAATGGGACTATGTCATTATTCAGAATTAGTAATGATTGAAAATTTTCAACGATCCCAGTACAGTTGATCATATTTCATAATATGATTAATTTAGAAATCTATTTCACAAACCATTTCTTTACCTATCACATTTCTATCATCCATATTGGTTTTATATACTGAGGAGTTTTTCATTTTGAAACTGAAAATAATATAAATATAATATACATAAGTGTTTCTCTGACCTCATTTAAAAATCCAAGCTCTGGTTATGCATGGTTACGAGATTACTTATATTTAAGCTGCAACTGATCTCATTTAAAAATCCAAGATCTGTTTATGCATGGTAGGTGTTATCTTGAATTAAAAGAAAAAGAAAAGAAAATAATTTGAATAAATAGAAATTAATCTGAAATTCTCCTTGTTGTTTAAAAACCCGCCTATCAATCCGCTTTCTAATATATGAAATGTGTTATTATTTAATGAAATATTATGATTTGTTGATTGATAGCTATTTGGATTTGAGATTATTTGATATTGTCACTTAAGTTGAAATTATAATTATAGTCCAAATCCATTACTGTTCCGTGGTTCAATTTTAAAAATTCCATTGAAAATAATTGAAATCAATATTTTTAAAACTCTCTCCATTATATATAAGTTTCATCGTAAATCCACCATTCTCTGCAATCTGAAATATGCCCCTAGTTCTTAGAATATTATGATTTTGCTTGACTGATTGAGATTTATAATGATCGTTCTTCCTCTTAAGCTGAAATTATAATTTTTTTTAGTCATTTTTTCATCAATATTTTAATTTCTGATCCTTTTGATGATAACAAAAGCGGGAGAATGAGTTAAGATTTTTATTTATGAGTGAATATTTTATAAATATTTTAATATTCGTAATTTCATACAATTTTCATTCTTTTCACTCATTCACATTTATAGGGAGAGTTTCTGTTGTAGAGGGAGAAAACAAATAGGGGGAGTTCATTATTCACTGTCAAACACATCTATTATATTCAAAATCTTAATATTTGTTTGTCATCATCAAAATGGGAATATTGTTGTATATAACGGTGTTGTATACACAATTATATGATTTTTGTTCGATGATAACAACCAAATATATATTATTATAAATGTGTTTGTTATTGTACAGTTATTCTATATCACATACAAAAATATAATATTTATATTTATAAATGATACTACTGGACAATAATTTAGTTTTCAAACAGTATCTTATTAAATATAATATTTTATTTCAATGTCAAGCAGTACAAATTTTATACTCCACTATTTGTACACTATTTGTACAACTTTGTATTTTATTTCATGTCAAATCAGATTTCATATACACAACTCCTCACTACATTTAACCCATTCACTCAGTTTCTTACACAATTTCAGTTATACAATCACTTTTATACACTGACACAATCACTTAGTTTACATTTCATGTATACAAACACATACTAACACTGTTTCTTGTCTTCTATCTTCATAGCTCCTTTCAGTCAGTACAGTCATCCACACCTGTCATATACATAAACACATGCATAGTATCTGGAACAGAAATAACTTTTTAAATTCTAGAGAATGTAATTCTTATTTTAAAAATTTATGTGCCTCAGAATTTCGGTGTGTTTCTTATCATTTTTCATGACTTGATCTGATATGTATATATTTCTAGTACCCACTGATCAACCTCAACACACTACATCGGTTTGCTGATCATAACCAGCTGATTCTGAACAGCCACAGCACTATGTAGCGATTTGCTGATATATATTTGTATATATACACACACATATATCTATACATACATATGTGTATATATACATGTATGTGTACACAGTGTATAGAACAAGACTCAGCAATAACATAAATTGACAAAGCAACAGTGTGTATGATTAGCCAAGTCAACATGATGCACAGCAGGGGTACAAGAATAATTCAAAAAAAAGTGGTTTAGTTCAAATGGTTATGGCCGAGCCAATAAAAATGTACACAAGCAGGAGTAATGCCAATTCACAAGTTTTTTTTTGGTTCAGTCATAGTGTACACAACAAAAGTCTCACGCAAAATAGCATGCCATGAACACAGCAAAAGGTTTAAGCTCAGCATGTCCAATCAGTTCTAGGGAAAAAATTTACATGAATTAAGAAGTGGCCAAATACATGTAAGTATGAAGACAGGTTCAAAGTAGTTTGTACATGGTGGTCTAGAAAAATCAAGACACAACCCAGACAGAACATGTGTAGAAAAGTGTGAACAACATGCAAGAACTTTTCCAATTTTTACTTCAAGCATGTGTGAATTGTTCTTCTATATCAAGCAAAGTGGTAATGGCATATAAGCAGCTCATATACATCTGGTGTAAAATAAAAGCTATATGGTCAAGCATGCTCAATGTAACGTCAAATGGTGTAACAGCTCGAGTCAGGAGTGGTGTGTCATAACAGATATATGTCATCATGCAGCAAGAAAACTCAGGATTCAAGATGATTGTGTAAATGATATCACAAATGTACATGTGCGAGTGAAGGAGATGGTGCACCACAAGTATGGAAACCAAACAGCAAGTTCGTGGTCCTACATAGCCAAAGTGAAATAGTATGATTCAAGAACAAGCATTATGGGTAGGGCATGATCAAGATAACAAAAGAAGTATACATACAGCAGTCCAGATTATACAGTCATGAGCAACAACACAAGACCAACGGTTTCTAATGTTCAAGTGCACATACAAGCTCATCTAAATGCAACTGAATATATCAGGTTATGGCAAGTAGCTGAGAACATCATCAAAGTCATACATGAAAAATGTTTGGTATCCAGAAACTCCATACATCACAAAAGGAAGGTTCAAAATGCTTCAGGAATTCCATCAGGCCCACAAACAATTTTGTCGCAAAAAATCGTTTCTGAAATTATTGTTTTGGGAATGGAATAAATTCTGCATTTCATATATCCCCATTTTTGGAAAAAAGTTTCAATCAAGCTACATGTCCTGAATCAAGTTTCCAATAATGTTTATCTTGGCATTAAACCAAAGCAACAAAGAGGGAAACAAATCATGGAATAAATATGTTATTTCAAAGGGGAGAAAATCAATTCGACATTATTTCCAGAATTGCAGAAAATCAGCAAGGAGTTATTCTTGAAAATTCATCAATGAATTTGGGAAAGTGTTAAATCAGTTAAATCGACCAGTTTAAATCAAGACCAAAAATTCAATCATGCTGATACATATATACGGTAAGGGTTTTGTATCTCAGATTTGCAATCGAACATTGTTTTTGGGAAAAAATTGAATGATCAGCAATTTATCAATCAAGCAATTTCACCTGGACAATTTATATTTAAGGATTCATTGAGGAACAAAATAAAATCTAGGTTCATCGAGCAAATTAAATCACACAGTCAAAAGAGGAATTCATTCAAATCAGCCAACTCATCATATGCGTGAAATCAGAAAAATTAGGGTTTGATTATCCTTGTAAATATCACCCATTAAGTCATCGACAAGCATTGAAAACCAAAGCATAAATCGAACAATAAAATTCAGAGAAACTCACTTTTTATCCAGCGTTTTTGATCGTTGAATCCCAAATCGTAGAATCACATAGCTGTCCACAATTTTAAAGCATCAAAGATTTAAATTCCAGAAGCAAGCAATTGAGATTCGATTGAGATTTAAAGAAATCGCTAATCCTTTTTTTATGACCACCATTTTCATTTTTCAGAAGATAAGAGAGATCGGTTAAAAGAATAAGGTGGTGGGTCGGATCCAATCAAGCGGAATTAATCAAGTTGCCTTAAAAAGCGGAGAGTAAATTTTATTTTATTTTATTAGGGTTATGCTTGTTCATTTTTTATTGCATTTTCTTTTTGTTTCGCAAAGCGTCTGAACAGTTTCTAGAGTCTGTAAAATTCTAGGAAACCAGTTAGAGTGTTAACTGGCAGTTTACCAGAGTTTGTAAAACTAGGGGAAATCTGATATAGGGGATATAGATCAGTCTGGGGTTTTGAGCGTAGGGTTAGAATAGGACCGAGGGTTCCCGAATTTACATGGTCTTGTAAGCGGGATTTGTTCTATCACCTAGTAGAAACCTTAGGAATGCAGTAGTAGGCAGGGTTTTGCCGAAGCTGGATATCTCTGTGCTTTATTTACTTTCTGCATTTTTGTTTCTGCTGTATCCTGTGATATTATTATTATTATTTAATATCCCATCGGCTCTTTGACTCAGCGAAAAATTGTAATAAATCCTATTCACCCCCCTCTATGGTCAATCTAGATCCAACACTTGCCACCACGAAGTGCTGCTGAATTCTTTCCTCCACCATTCCTTAAGCATTTCAACCATCATCATGATCTCCGCTCAAAGGTTATTCATCCATTTGGCCATGGCATCCATTAGGAACTTATAAGTGAGAGAAGGTCTATGACATCCTCCTTCTCCATCGCTCATCCATCCTTCTCCTCTGCAGATTCCACCATTCCTCCATTGAAGTATATGAATTTAAGCGAGAGTTGTATGTGTGAAGGAGAATATGTTGAGAGAATGAGAAGATGTATGAACAAAGAGAGTTTATATGCTTTGTAATCACTGTCATGATAATGCAAGCTACCTTCATAGTGGACGTAGGGCTAGCTTAGGGCCGCACCACTCTAAAACCCTTGTCTTCATTTTACTTTCCTCATTTTTTTTGCTTTTAATTTTTGTTGATTGCGGCTCCATCTACATTCCAACCACATTGGTGAAGTGCTATCCTCGTGCCATGGGTGTTTGAGCCATTTTTTTGGTGAAAACAGTTTCCAAAGTGAAGATTTAAACTAGAAGTTTAAATGAAGAAATGTTTGATAAGATTTTTGGAAATAATTACCAATGTAAAGAATATTCTGTATTGGGATGAGATCGTTGATGTGTTTATATATCACACATTTTGAAGATGCGCGAGTTATTCAGAAAGATCGGGTTTAAACCATTCTAAATAACAGATACAACGAATAAAAGTCAAAGATATTGAAGATGGTGGTTGAAGATCGGAGATCTTCACATCATTTGGGTTATTGCTGATGTCTAGATTTGGGTGTACAACCAAGGACGAGGTTATAAGTGTTGGTCGACGTACTTGGAGATCGACCGGATATGCGAGGGCCTCTCTTCTATATTGGACACATGGGATGAGGAATAAGATGCCTCCGGTTTCGTTCAGACCTAGAGCGGACTTACAAATGGATTGTATGTTTGAATTTGAATTTTATCTTGTATTCGTTATTCTCCACAAAATATATATATCTATTTCGTGGCGGAGAATTTATTCTTTTAGCTTAACAACCTTGTCTTAGACATACGAGCTTGGAGCTATATATTGGTAGACATAAATGGTATAGTATAGATTGATAATGTGGCAAGCTGAGTGCTGCAGGCAGATAGATCAACGCTTCTTGTTGAAAAGTAGATCTTTGTGGATGGTGATCAAAGCATAGATGATATAGCATAGCTTTATGTGTCGTAACTTCAACAAACTACACACACCGGTATGATGGTGAACAGATGGTTAAATCAGTAAATTTTGGAGATGAGGATGAGCATCCTACGGGTGGAGATTAGACAACTTTTATGGTTGTCATGGATTTGGTCAACCGAAGAGAGGGTTTGTGGCCGCTACACACCTAAAGGGACGGGGTCCACGAAGGATGGAGTATAGCGTTGTTTTCCAAAGCCCAGGACTTTAAGCCATAATGTTTTACTTGGAATCATAGATATAATATGACGTGTAGTAGGGTGCTTTACAAAGCTCTAGACTTAACCTTGAATATACACTTCGTGTGCGATCTTTTGGTCAGGAGTCATCAGTATGGAAATCCAATTTCCAATAAGAAACTTTACGGTTTTAACTGTATGCCTATCGCGACATAGTAAGTCGAGGTACTATGCCGTCTAAAATTGATACATTTAATTTTGAAATTTATTTCTACACTATACCCTTATAGTAATAAAAGATAGATTTCCGCATATCAAGCATGTTTGGCTATTGTAAGGCTCTATTCTCCGGCTTGCGTTGCATTGTGTGATGGGACCTGAATCTTATATAACTTTATTGCACCAAAACGAAAATAAGTTTGGTTACATCTTCAAACCCATCGCACCCAAACCAAGTACATAATACCAGTCTTTACAAAAGCCATCAGTGTACATAATTTTAAAAACCATAATCCCCAATCCAAAATGCCATACGACAGAAGAACAAAGCTAATCATTACTTTTAGCACTTCAAGCAGGAAAGTCCAAATAGAGCTTCAACAATCCCACCCTGAGAAGCTTGAGGGGGGGGGGAGGAAAGAAAAGAGGCAAAACAAAAAGGGTCAGACATAAAGTCTAGCGAGTCCAGTGACTTTAACAATATAATCGGTAAAGTAACAGGATAAGAACATAAACTAGATATAAGAGATGACTGTAACATAAGCAGATATGACAAGGTAACAAGATGAACAGGATGTAACATTGACTGCGCTTCTAATCACTATAATATTTTCTTTGCACCGCACCAATACTAGTTTCATACTAAAAGATGATCCCTCTTGGCTAAGTAGAATGATGATACTTTCGTGTACTTCCATATGCCATCATAGGTAACCAACGTGTACCTATCACCACTAGATGTATCCATTATCCTCCTTGTTCGATTATTTCCCCCTAGCTGCTATCATAGGTAACCAATATGCACTTATCACCACCAGATGTACCCTCCTTATTAGATTATGTGCCTCTAGCTGCTATCATGGTAACCAATGTGCACCTATCACCACTAGATGTACCCTCCCTATTCGATTATGTACCTCTAGCTGCTATCATAGGTAACCAATGTGCACTTATCACCACTAGATGTAGCCACTACCCTTCCAATTCGATCGTCTCCCTAATCTCGTAGATACCTGTGCTAGTCTCACAATAGGGTGTATCACTCCGTAAGGTGGCAACCCCGATACTACTGAAATGCACATCTTATACCTACACAATGCAACAATGTCTTACCTACCAGCCCGGACCCATGCACGCATATGACTCCACTGGACTTGCACTTCCATCGCTAGCTCTTAATTGACCTCTTACAATGAACCCCAGTAAGTGTGTCCATGTCTTCGTCCTTGTTCGAGCTCATATAGATACTAAAATGAGTTACCGGTTGAAAAGGGTCCACACACTCGACATAAGCTTCCCTCCTAAGCTTGGTCCCCACTAGGAATTCCCACTTAACCCCGTTTTATCCCCATATCTTATCACAGGTCTCATCTAGATTAAGTGCTTTTATTATGTTTCACATGCAACCCATGTTACACACTTAACCCTTCATTATTCCCATGTCTTACCACATGTCTTATCTTGGTTAAGTGTTTTTAATTATGTTTCACATGCTAACCATGTCACCCACTTAACCCTTTTACCATTCCCATGTCTTACTACATGTCTTATCTTGGTTAAGTGTTTTTAATTATGTTTCACATGCTACCCATGTCACCCACTTAACCCTTTTACTATTCCCATGCTGTACTGCATGTTTTATCTTGGTTAAGTGTTCTCAATCATGTTTCACATGCTACCCATGTCACCCACTTATCCCTTTTACTATTTCATGCCTTGCCACATGTCTTATCTTGGTTAAGTGCTTATTGTTTTATTACACCCGTAATCATGCAAGATCTCCCACATTAGATTACCATTTGCGGTTGCCGGATATGCTGTGAGGTTCCGGGCAGACATCTACCCCAATCCGAATCTAACCTCGTGTCTTAGCATTATTACACATCTAATTTCCACCTTTGACCTCTCACATTCGATTACCAAATTGCGGTTGCTGGATATGCCGTGCGGTTCCGGGCAGGCTTATACTGCAATCCGAACCTAACCTCGAGTCTTAAGCGTTCATCATTACTTTCTTGATTCAAGTCCCAATATCAAATCTTGGATTGTAATATATTCCAGTTACTCATAAATTCTAACCCAATTTATGGTTATAATTCTAATCCAATTTGGGCCTATCATCCTATATATACAAGTTATACCAAATTATGCCCAAATCAAATCGCGTTCATTATCTCTTCCTTAATTCATGCCCAATTCCAAATCTTGGATTATAGTGTTTCCCAATTACCCATAACTTCCAATTCAATTTATGCTTATAATTCTAATACAATTTATGCCTATAGTCCTATGCATACAAGTTATACCAAATTATGCCAAATCAACTTTCATAGTTATTAACAATTTATGCCAAATCTCATGTATGCAAGTTATACTCAATTATGCCAAACCAATTTCCATAGTCATCAATAATTTATGCCAAATCTCATTTTATTACATATTTCCCAACTTTTCCCAATCATTCCAATGTTAATCATACGTAAATCTCAACGCAACATGCTTAGACTTGAAGTTAGCCTAATATCAAAAGGAAAAAGGAAAAGAAGAAGGGAAGAGAATCAAAACGTTAAAATTGGCATAAACATATAAATAGGCATGTGAAATGAATAACAACAAAATAGATCAGATAGGAATATGATAATAGCAATTGGGCATGAATCTGAAGGATAACATATTACAAAACTTGATATGATTCATCTTATTTACAGGCATACACATTAGATTCAATTTAAAATCCTATCACAATTACTTTTTAATTTAATTATATGTGAAAGTAACATAGACTCACAGCGATAGGATTCTCAGAAAAGAGAATTAGGTGTTGTCGTTGCAATTCTGATCTTGAATAATCTCTACTTTGATTGCTTGTAATCTGATCTTCTAATTGGAATAGTCCCATTCTGATTTGTTATGGTGGAGAAGAAAGGCTAGTTTAGATTAGAGCAGCATGGAGGCACCATGGATGAAAACAATGAGATTAGGGTTAGATTTAGGTGTTTATTTATAGGTGTATTAGGTGTATAGGGACATTTAGATTTGATTAGGAACCATTTGAACCATCCAAACCAGAAAAACACGTCATCCAGCCAATCCAAGAAAAACACGTCGTCAGATACAGATCTGTGCGATGGGGGGTCGACACCCTATGGGGGGTCGACTCCCCAGTCGACGCCCCTATAGGGGGGTCGACTCCCCAGTTGACTCCCCCGGGGGGGTCGACACCCACGAGCGGGAAATTTCCCGCTCAACTATTTTGGGTTGGATTTCAAATTTTGAATTGCTCTGGTTATTTAATTATTGTTTAATTTAATTCTGCTTTAAACTGAAATCTTCTAAGGTTTATAACTTCTTCATACGATGTCCGATTTATGAAAACTCAGACTCCATCCCAAGCAGAATTACGAGACGAACGCAATGGCGCAACCTGTTTCCCTTAAAAAAAATCTAAAAATAAAGTATTCTTTAATTTGTCATTTTAATATTTTAAAATTACAGGGTGTTACATTCTCCCCAGCTTAAAGGATTTGGTCCCCGAAATCTCCAAGTTAAGAAGAATGTATATCCTACAATCCAATCATCGATCTATTCATCCATCATCCATAAGCATCCATTGTCCTTAAAAGATTTCTATTGTTTTATGAACATATGCAAAAGTGTGTGTATATGTTCCTTATCTAATGCAAAGATCAGGTAGTCTATTAATTCAGTTGACCTCCTTATTGCGAATTATGTTAGTGCCATGAGTCTAACATGTATGCAATTATTCCTAATGCACTTTATAACTTCTATATGAGTGCACAATCATTCACTCAAATGCAACATCCACATGATAACACATCAAATTTCAATCGATATACAAACACAAGTATTCTTATGCAATATGCTATATGAAAGTGACTGAGCCGATCTTAGTGCCTAAAGTGTGTGTAAATGCTTCCACGAGCAAACACCAGCAAACACTTGCATCCACTAAACATAACATGTTCCAAACACATGTTTATGACCATAGTATTTTCTATCTAAAGGTCAAAGATATAATCGAAAGGATACACTAAACGATGGAATAAGTATAAACAAAGTAGTGGAAAAAGGAGAAGTTAAGAACATACCCTTAAAAAGGGAAGGGTACGATGCACGTATCTTGTCTTCTGTTTCCCAAGTTGTGTCTCCTTGATCATCTCCCCATTGGACTTTAACCAAGTTGACCACTTGGTTGCGTAACTTCTTGACCTCCGATCCAAGGATGCATGTAGGAACTCGTCTAACTGTGGCATCTCGCTCTACTTCCACTTTTCTAAGCATGCTCGGCTCTACTACTTCCATGGTATCATGTAAACACTTCCTCAAATGCGATACGTGAAAAACGTCATGAGCACCACTAAGCTTCTCAGTCAACTTCACTCTATAGGCCATCTGTCCAATTCTTTCTGTAATGGGGAATAGCCCTAGAACCCTGGTGCCAATTTCCCTATAGATCCAAAGAGAACTATGCTCTTTAAAGGAGATACTTTAAGGAAAAAGATGTCTCCAACTTCAAACTCAAGATCGGTTTTTCTCTTATCTGCGTAGGATTTCTGTCTATCATGTGCCGTCTTCATGTGTCTTCGAATCAAATCTACCTTCTCGGAGGTCTCCCTAATCATGTCGGGTCCAAATACAAGCTTATCCGTAAACTCCCACCAACAAGTTGGTGATCGACACGGTCGTCCATAAAAACCCTCAAAAGGTGCTATGCCAATACTAGCGTAATAACTATTGTTATATGCAAACTTCACAAATGGAAGGTGCTCTTCTCATGTCCCTCCAAAATTTAGGATACATAACCTCAAAATTCTTCAAGGATTCAATTCACCCTTTCTGTCTGTCCATCCGTCTGAGGGCGATAAGTGATGCTCAAACATAACTGCGTACCTAGCACCTCTTTCATATCACCCTTTCCTCTTACATCGAAAACTGCTCCAAGCCCTGTCCGTAAGCATCGGTATATATAGTGAATGGTTTGCTCCCATCTAGCAAAGTCAAAACTGGGGCTGATATCTTTGCAAAGTCCTTAATGAACTTCATGTGATAGTCCGCCCAACCAAGAAAGCTTCCATTGTGTTCTTTGGAATCCTCCAATCCTGGATTGCCACTACCTTCGTGGGATTCTACTACTGTCCCTTCTTTATGGACCATGTGTCCTAAGAACCTTACTCCCTTTCCAAAATGACGTTTGGAAAACTTTGCCTTAAGCTTATGTAGTCGAAGTGTCTGTAAGACAACCTTAAGATGTAAGGTATGCTCTTCCTCACTTCTAGAGAATATCAAGATATCATCCACAAACACTACCACAAACTTGTTTAGAAATTGCCTAAACACCCTACTTATCAAGTCTAAAAAGTAGGCGGGTGCATTCGTCAAACCAAAAGGCATGACGAGCCACTCAAAGAAACCATCTAGGGTTCTAAATGCAGTCTTTCATATACCATCCTCAGCTACCCTCAACTGATGAAAACCTATAGCTAAGTCAAACTGCGAGAAAACCGAAGCACCAACATCTGATCGAACAAATCACCTACTCTTGGAAATGGGTGCCTATCCTCTTCGTGAGATTATTCAGCTCCCTATAGTCCATGCACAATCTAAGCGAACCATCAGCCTTCATAGCGAAAACAACCGGAATAACCCATTCTGAAATACTTCTTCTTATGAACCCTTTCTCAAGCAGCTCCCCTACTTGTTTATTGAGTTCCTTCCTCTCACTCGGAGCCATGTGGCGTACTGGCAATGCAACTGGATTTGCATTATCTACTAAGTATGTACGGAAGTCTATCTCACGCCTCAGGGTAAACCCGGAACCTCATCAAAGACGTCATCATACTCACGAACTACTTGAACAGATTGCAAATCATCGATGGATGCGTCAAGTGATTCTAAGTAGCTAAGCATTGCCGAACCCCTAGGGTCACATGAAATATCAAGGGCCTTTCCACAATGAGTCAATAGTCTAACTGCCCTCCTTTCATAGTCTAGAATGACACCATACCTGGCTAGCAAATCCATCCCTAGAATCAGACCATAGCCCATGAAACCAAATACGTAGGCGTTGCATTCAAACCCAACGCCTAAGATAGACACACTCAAGACCCAACAAGTCATAGATAAATGAGCTGAGCCACCAATAGGTTTTGAGACTACAATAGGATCCATGACTAGTATTTAGGTGCAGAGTTTCAACAAAAGAAGCAAATATAAACAAATGTGAAGCGCCCGAATTAAACAAGGTTCCAACAGGATGATCAAAAAGGAAAATCAAACATTTAACAAAAACATTTCTACCTCTATCAGGTATGCCAGCCATGAGAGCACGCATCTGCCCTCCGGAAAATCCTTTACTTTGTCCTTACCCTTGCCCTTGCCTTTTTGGACAATCCTTGATAAGATGTCATGCCTCTTTGCATTGACAACAACCAGTCTTTTTCTTCTTCTTCCTACGATCTTTCACTATATATGTCCCACCATACCCCAGTAATGACACTTCCTCTTTTATCAGGGTCTATAGTTCTTTCCACCTTCTTAGGTTCCACTTCCTTATTCTGTGATTCTTCAACCTTGACCTCCTTCTTTTCTCCATTATCTTCTTTGTGCATCACGACTATATCCATAAGTATCTCATCCTTGTGAAACATGATAACAAATCTCTTTCCCAAGCTGCCTTCATTGCACGGAAAACCCCATAAAGCTTGAAAGAAAATTAGCCGCAGGTGAAACTGCTGCGGCTATAGATGGAAGTTAGACACTTCTTTGCCCTTCGACAGGTGTTGTAGTCTCATCATGCCTACGAAACCGTGTCGCGATGAGGTCACCTCCCAGAAAGCCAGGAGTCCTGGAGACTAAGAAAAGAAGGAAACAATGATTCAAATAGAAAAATCAAAAGATAGTGCTATGGCTTTGGGGAATATGTCTTTCAAAACAAACTATTCTTTTGAAAATACTTCTTTTAAAACCATTTTGAAACCAGATTTCAAAATATTTTATCTAATCCGGTACCCTTCAACTCTGATAACACATGTAACACCACATGTCCGTGAATGTCACTCACTAAGGGAATGCATTAAGTTTTGTGGAGCGTTATAATTAAAACAGAACAAAATATTACAAGATAGATGCATAAAATAGTACTTGAAAAATTTATAACTTTATTGCAGTGAAAACGGAAATAAGTTTGGTTACATCTTCAAACCCATTGCACCAAAACCAAGTACATAATATCAGTCTTGTACAAAAGCAATCAGAGTACATAATTTTTAAAACCATTATCCACAATCCAAAATGCCATATGAAAGAGGAACAAAGCTAAGCATTACTTTTAGTACTTCAAGCAGGAAAGTGTGAATCAAGCTTCAACGCTCCCACCCTGAGAACCTTGTTGGGAAAAGGAAAGAAAAGAGGCAAAACAAAAGGGGTCGGACATAAAGTCTGGCGAGTCTAGTGACTTTAACAATATAATCAGTAAATTAACACGATAATAACATAAACTGGATATAAGAGATGACTATAACATAAGAAAGTATGACAAGGTAAATAGATGAACAAGATGTAACATTGACTGCGCTTCTAACCACTATATGGTATTCTCTGCATCGCACCAATACTAGTTTCATACTAAAAGAGGATCTCCCTTGGGTAAATAGAATGATGATAGTTTCGTGTACCTCTAGCTACCATTATAGGTAACCAACATGCACCTACCACCACTAGATGTATCCACTATCCTCCTTGTTCGATTATGTACCCCTAGCTGCTATCGTAGGTAACAAATATGCACCTATCACCATTAGATGTACCCTCCCTATTTGATTATGTACCTCTAGCAGCTATCATAGGTAAACAATGTGCACCTATCACCACTAAATGTACCCTCCCCATTCAATTTTGTACCGCTAGCTGCTATCATTGGTAACCAATGTGCACCTATCACCACTAGAAGTACCCACTACCCTTCCCATTCGATCGGATCCCTGATCTTGTAGAACCTGTGCTAGTCCCATAATAGGGTGTATCACTCCCTAAGTTGGCAACCCCTATACTACTGAAATGCACAGCTTATACCTACACGATGCAACAACGTCTTACCTACCAGCCCGGACGCACACATGCACATGACTCCCTTGGACTTGCACTACCTTCGCTAGCTCTTTACTGAGCTCTTACAATCAACCCTAGTAAGTGTGTCCCTATCCTCGACCTAGTTCATGCTCATATAGATGCTGAAATGGGTTATTGGTTGAAAAAGGTTCATACACTTAACACAAGCTTCCCTCCTAAGCTTGGTCCCCACTAGGAATTCCTACTTAACCCCTTTTATCCCCATGTTTTATCACATGTCTCATCTTGGTTAAGTGCCATTATTATATTTTACATGCTACCTATGTTACCCACTTAACCCTTTATTATTCCCATGTCTTACCACATGTCTTATCTTTGCTAAGTGTTTTTAATTATGTTTCACATGCTACCCATGTCACCTACTTAACCCTTTTACCATTCCCATGTCTTACTACATGTCTTATCTTGGTTAAGTGTATTTAGTTATGTTTAACATGCTACCCATGTCACCCACTTAACCCTTTTACTATTCTCATGCCTTACTACATGTCTTATCTTGGTTAAGTGTTTTTAATTATGTTTCACATGCTACCCATTTTACAAACTTAACCCTTTTACTATTCTCATGCCTTACTACATGTCTTATCTTAGTTAAGTGCTTATTGATTTATTATATCATAATCGTGCAAGACCTCCCACATTAGATTACCGTTTGCGATTACCGGATATGTCGGGCGGTTCCGGGCAGATTCTACCTCAATCCGAATCTAACCTCGTGTCTTAGCATTATTACGCATCTAATTTCTGCCTTTGACCTCTCGCATTAGATAACCAAATTGCGGTTGCTGGATATGCTGGGCGGTTCCGAGCAGGCTTATACCGCAATCCGAATTTAACCTCATTTCTTAGGCGTTCATTATCACTTTCTTGATTCAAGTCCCAATTTCAGATCTTGGATTATAATATATTCCAGTTACCCATAAATTCCAACCCAATTTATGCTTATTATTCTAATCCAATTTGTGCCTATAATCCCATATATACAAGTTATACCAAATTATTCCCAAATCAAATTGTGTTCATTATCTCTTCCATAATTCATGCCCAATTTCAAATCTTGGATTATAGTGATTCCAAATTACCCTTAAATTCCAATCCAATTTATGCTTGTAATTCTAATCCAATTTATGTCTATAATCCCATGCATACAAGTTATACCAAATTATGCCAAATCAATTTTCATAGTTATTAACAATTTATGCCAAATCTCATGTATAAAAGTTATATTCAATTATGCCCAAACCAATTTTCACAGTCATCAGCAATTTATGCCAAATCCCATTTTATTACATATCTCCCAACTTTTCCCAATCATTCCAACATTAATCGTACGTAAAACTCAACGCAATATGCTTAGGCTCGAAGTTAGCCTAATATCAAAAGAAAAAGGAAAAGAAGAAGGGAAGAGAATCAAAACATCAAAATTGGTATAAACATATAAATAGGCATGTGAAATGGATTATGACAAAATAGATTAGATAGGCATATAATAATAGCAATTGGGTATGAATCTGAAGGATAACAAATTACAAAACGTGATATGATTCATCTTATTTACAGGCATACATATTAGATCCAATTTACAATCCTATCACAATTACTTTTTAATTTAATTATATGTGAAAGTAACATAGACTCACAGCGATAGGATTCTTAGAAAAGAGAATTAGGTGTTGTTGTAGCAATTATGATCTTGAATAGTCTCTACGTTGATTGTTTGTAGATCTAATCTTCTAATTGGAATACTCCCATTCTGATTTGTTATGGTGGAGAAGAAAGGCTATTTTAGATTAGAGCAGCATGGAGGCACCATCGATGAAAACAGTGAGATTAGGATTAGGTTTAGGTGTTTATTTATAGGTATATTAGGACCTTTAGATCTGATTAGGGACCATTTGAACCATCCAGACCAAAAAAACACATCATCTAGCCAATCCCAAAAAAACATGTCGTCAGATACAGATCTGGCCGATGGGGGGTCAACACCCTATAGGGCGGTTGACTCCCCAGTCGATACCTCTATAGGGGGTTGGCTCTCCAGTCGACTTCCCTTGAGGAGGGTCGACACCCACGACGGGAAATTTCCCGCTTAGCTATTTTGGGTTGGATTTCGAATTTTGAACTGCTCTAGTAGTTTAATTATTATTTAATTAAATTCTGCTTTATACTAAAATCTTCTATGCTTCATAACTTCTTCATACGATGTCCGATTTACGCAAACTCAGACTCCATCCTAAGCAGAATTCCGAGAGGAACGCAATGGCGCAGCCCATTTCCCTTAATTCTTCTCGTAAGAATTAATTATTCTTTAGTTTGTCATTTTAATATTTTAAAATTATGGGGTGTTACAGTTGTTTTGTTTTAATAGTTGTTTTAATTTCTCACATTAGTCCCATGACTGACCTGGAGTTCATTGTTTTTGCCTAAACTCTAAGTGCCCATATTTTCCACATGGGCAGCTGGTGGTTTTGTTTTTACAGATATGTCTTAAACAGGATCTTGGTTTTTGCTGGTGCTATAATCTGGATTTCTTTGCTGTCTTACGCTATGATTGTATCTATATAATTAAACTTTGGATGTTTTCTAATTTGTACTCTAAAACCCTTGTAGTCTGATGTAAATTTTTGTAATAGCTATGAAAAGTTCTCTTTATCTATGTTATGTTGAATTATGTTCTCATAATAAGCTGTCTTTTTGTCATTTCGGATCGGACCTACAGGTTGCTGTAGGTGATATCAGAGCTTTGGTTTACAAAGCTCGGGGATACGACTCATTAGAACTAGATCAAGGAATTCATCAAAGATAGGATTAGCAATATCCTATAAGAATAGCTCATTAGAGATGGGATCAGTAGTAACTTAGGATGAGTGACTCGGTAGAGATGGGGTTAGTAATACCCTAGAATGAGTTGGAAGAGTATTATATGTATAGAAGAAAATGAATTTGTCTCATCATGAAAATGAAATTGGTTTTGAAAGATTATATTTCAAGGGCAAAACGTAATATATTTTGAAAATATATGGATAACCTACCTGATTTTCATATAAGAGTTAAAGTGTTTATTTTGACGTCGAGGTTTGACTATCGAGTATAAGAAGATTTACATATGCACTTGGCCGACGTAAGTACAAAGTCTCAAATATACTTGTTTGATATAGAATCACATTCTAGTCGCTTGAGGATAGTTCTGGTAATAGTCCAGACATCATCAATGTTTATTTTTGAGTTTCGAAAGTGGGATGACTATATAATTCCAACCAAAACACCGAAATATGCTTAAACCCAGTAAGTATTTATAAATGATCTGAGTTTTAAATTTAATTAATACTAGTTAAATAGTTGAAAGGGTAAAAGTATATCAAACAAATTAAAATTTATCTTAAGTAAAGTTAAATAAAATTGGAATGATAAAATCAATATAAAAATTCAATTGAGTTATGTTAAGTTTAATATCAGTGCCGAATTGATTTGAAAATTAGTTGGAATTGGATATATATATATATATATGTTGAATAGTTTATTGGTTAGAAGTCAACGAGAGGAATAAAATTGCATGCTCGACAAAAGGGTACATATTTATTGTAATTTTTAGGTTTGATGATTTTATTAGCTGAATGACAAGCCGCTTGGCTCTTGGATTTTATTTTGGTTGATGAGAGCCTATAGAGGAAAGTTTTAGTTGTACAGATTAACCCGTACAAAGGAGGTTATGGCGAAATTTTTCGAAAATTTAAGCCATTAGCACTACAAGAAAAGTACCCTGTTGCAACTAGTTATTTGCAACAGGCACCATATGACAGTTGCAAAAAACGATCTTTAGCAACAGACCTTCCGTAGCAGTTGCAGTAAATGAGATTTAACAACCGGCATTTTCAGCCAGTTGCGAAAACATATCTTTTGCAATTGCGCTTCTTTACTAGTTGCGAAAAATATATATTTAGCAACTGCTCTTCTCTACCAGTTGCGAAAACATATCTTTAGCAACTTCTCTTCTCCACCACTTGCCGAAAACATATCTTTAGCAACTGCTCTTCTCCACTAGTTGCGAAAAACAAATAATTAAAATTAATGTCAAATAATTAATATGTACTTAATTTAATAGGTTCATATTTAATATTTTAGTAATTTAATATATTAGTAATTAATATTTATCATAGTTTACTAATTAATGAATAGTTTTAAACCGTAATCATTAATAAAAAAGTTATAAACACTATTTATAATTTATAAACAATTTATAGTTAGTATTAAATGACTTATAACCACTAATTATAATCTTTGAATATAATTATTAACAAAAGTTATATTATATACCAGTGGCATTTGACAGTTGCAATAAACAAATTTTTAGCAATAATCATTTCTTACCAAACGAAACAAACATATTTTTAACAACTATATTTTCGTACGAGTTGCAATAATCATATTTTTAACTTAATAATTATAATTGATGATTATATTCAATTTTTGGTATTCTAAAAAATAAATACTATTAAATAGTTTATAATTAACGCTAGTTTAATGTTTAATAACTAATATTTATTATTCATTATTAGTTAGACTTATTTAATTTAATAACTTCCCTTAAATGTTCTTTTGAAATATTATTTTATAACGAACTTAATATTTAATTGCTTAGCAAAAGTCTTGGGTAAAAATTTTCAGAACTGTTTCGCACTACAACTTTTCAGAACTATTTCGCACTACAAATTTACAGTTTAGTGGGCGGGCTAGAAAATTAAAAGGCGGGCTCTTTAAAAGTTTCATTACCGCTTCACACTAAAATTTCGTGCCCGCTTCGCTTGCTATTTCTAATTAACCTGCCTTTCCCAATTCCTCGTTCTCAATCTAAATCCAAGTCCTCGGTTCTCTCCTAATTCCTCATTCTAATTCTAATAGATAAAATAATTCGTGATAATATTAGAAAAACAATCATGGCAAATCAAAGCTTTCGCCGCCATTTTCTGTTTATGCTTCAGAAGCTCGACGTTAGCTGGTTAAATCGAGCGGCAAAAGCAGTGTACAATATAGATGTCGACGGCGCGCTAAGAGATTTTTGACAGTTATCTGCATTCGGTTGGAGGAGGATTTCAGCGGGAGTTCTTATTACTTATTCCGCTCTTCTATTTTACCGCTGGTTTCATATGCAACTGGTTATGAGATTTGTTCTAATATATAATTTTTTTTGTTATATAGTAAATTATCTAGTAGTGGTTTGTGGTAGTATTTTGTTGTTTATGTTGGAGTGTACGAAAGTGAATGGCTGAGAAGTTTTGGATCGTTTAAGTTAATGGCATAAGCAGGGGAAGGTCCTGATTTTTAATGGCAGTTGAGTACCATTGCTGCGAGCTAGGGTTTTTGGTTCATATTGTAATCATCACGCTTCTCATTTTATTTGCTAGCCTTATGTCCGGCCTGACTCTGGGGTTAACGTCTGGCCTTATGTCTCGTTAAACCCCTGTTTTTCAACCCTGAAAAGTTTGTGTAACTATATTTTAACACCACAGTGGGATATGCTCATTTTTTTGTAGACTGCAGTTGCTTGAACAATTTATTTTCCTTCTAATATGCTTCATTTGCATAAATTGCCCATATATATTAAAGCTTCATACAGATAATATTTTTGTTAATACAGGATAGTCCATGTCTCAGAGATTAGTTACGGAACACATAGACAAAAAATTGACCTTTCTGTTGATAAATCAATGGGCTTGCATCCATGTTATTTTAATGTAGAAAATGGTACACAAAAGAGCAATGCTTCCTGGACAGTAAATTCCACAACTCCAGGCAGGAAGGTAACTGAAGATGACATCAAATCATGGAAAGATAATTGTTTTTCTAGGTAGAATTCAGGAATGGATTTGACTTATCCAAAACATCTTCTTTACTAATGATTAGATCAAACTTTTTCTTTCACTTGTAGCTTGATAGTTGTTGTATCTTAAATGGAGCTGGGACTGTAGTTCCAGATTTGCTTCCACTTTTATGTCCTTCTGGGCCATTTGCAAGATGTGTCGTTCTGTTGTTTACAACTTTCGCTATAAATGATCCATGACAGCTCTTAGATGGTTGTTGCTATATATAATCCATTACAGATGTACCTTGATTATTTGGCTTTAGGGCTACAAACAGACATCGATTTATAAAAATAAGCCTAAAAATCATCCTCTAAAATATAAAATATGTCTTCAAGTTAAGTTGGAGTTTAGTTAATTTCCTGACATGATTTTCTCTCTCAAGGTATTACAATGTGTCGTTGCTCTACTGTAGTAAAATTAACCTCCTCAATTTTGTGCATAGCAGAAAATTTTCAATTTTGTTTATAGCATGATGATAAAAAAATTATAGTTGTTGTATGGTCTACAAAAATTAACAATATATGGTTCCTATGATAGGATATATAAATTTTGCTAAACAATTCCCACTGTCCCGATGCATTGTAAGGATATATCCATCTAAGCTTTCACGGATCACATTGTTCCCAGAAGTTTATGTCGCTTTTTTGTTCATTCTTAAATTCAACTTATGCTTGGTATTTGTTCAAGATGCTGTAATGTTCTTGAATCATTTAATTGAAGAACAACATTGTTTCTAGAGAAATTTGAAGGTAGGTCAACAAGTTAGTTATAGATTGATTCCGGTGCAAACAAAATCCTTCCAGAAAGATTTATCTAGAAGTTCATTACTTCATTGTGTGTTCATGAAGATCCTTATACACCACCGGTCACTGTTCATACTTTCGTTCCCAGTTACTTGTAATAATGATGTACATCTCTCGTTTTGTTATCATTTTTTTGGGGGACAAGCTATAAAACTCTATTTATAGGACTCTTGTTTGGTTGGCTGACTAATATAGATTTTCTTTTGCCAAATTTATAGCTTCTTGCAACATGTTTGCATGAGCTACAAGCTTCAAAACTGGCAATAGGCATACAGATTTCTGAGCCATCGCTGCGAGAATACTTGGTTACATTCTACTGCTAAATTTATATTTCAGTGCCATTGCTCTTCTTTTTAATGTTAAATTTAGTTGTGCATTAGAAAATTCTGCATTTTTGGTACGTTATTACATAAATTTGGTTCTTCCATCACGTACTCCCCACATATGCAAATGAGTGGGTTCGGAGGTTATATGCAAACTTGTTGCTAAATGGTTTTTTCAATGATGATTGCAATGTGGACAAAGGACTGGATGGTGTCATCTAAAAAAGGTTCAAGAGCGGTTTGGTTTGAAGGTTATTAGCTTCCAAATTTGTGTATTATGCCAAGTTTCATGGATGAGTTTGAAATGTGTACGAGTTTGAGATGTGTACTATGGATACTTTTGTTGTAATTGTTATACTATTAAAAATTTATTAGAATAAATTTGTTGAAATATTTTTTTACGTGTTTATTTTGTTCTATGATGATATATGAAAATGTTGTAGCAAAGACAGTTAATATAGAATATTTTATATGTTTATAGCTATTTGTTTTTTTAAAGGTTTACTAACCTATAATGGATAAGTCATTTATTGCAATATGGATTTGTTGTTGCAAAAAAGCTACTGCAACAGACATTTAGAGTTGCAAAATAGCTATTGCAATAGGCTTTTGCAGTTGCCAAAAAGCTTCTGCAACTGGCAGCACCTGTTGTGAAAAAGACCGATTTTTTACAACTCAGGCTATACCAACAGTCGTGAGCCTGTTGCAATTGGTCTACTGCAACAGATATGCCTGTTGCGAAAAGTGTTTTTTGTTGCAGTTTAGACAAATTTCGAGAAATTGGAAAGTTCTAAGAAATTGAAAGCTTGAAGAAGTTGAGCTAGAATGAAGGATGAGTTGGCACCTTCCGTTATGTCTTCCTTTTCGGGGACGCAAAGTTTTTAAGTGGGGGAGATTACAACAACCTTGAATATTGGAACCAATTTAAAATTTATTTTTAAACTGATTTTAATGGATATTAATATTTTTAAACGATTTATTTTGAGAATAAGTGACTTAGAATTTATTTAAAATGAGGTTTGAATGTATAAATTTAAAATTTAATTAAAACATACTCGTAAAGTCGTGATAGTTCGAATAATATAGTTTTGAACTTCAATTGAATGTTCATAATTCGATATTAGTAAGATTTCTGTACAACAAGAAACATTATGATCTATTTAATTATATCTTTTTAACGAATATGAAAAATTGAGATTTCATGCTATAAATTATAAGTTATGTCTAAACTAAAATTCCAAATAGTCGCTATGGGATCATTTATAAAATATAACGATTTATTAAATAAAATAAAATGATTTGTATTGAAATTGATATCGATTTAAATAGAAAATTTTGATATCAAGTTATAAACACAAGTATGTTTATTTTGCAACTATATGATATTTCATTAGATATATACGTTAATAATAATTAGTTTATTATTAGTTTCAATAATTTTGGAATTTAATGGTATTATTATAATATTACATAAGCCTTAAAAATAGCCATTTTGCCAACGACATGCATTTTCGATGAAACCAATTGTGTTGGATCCGGAATGTCAAATTATTGTTAGTTTAAATTTTGAGGTCAATCGAAATTCATATGTGAGCGTAGTAAATTTAAACATATGTTGAATTTCAGTTATAATTTAATAAGCTTGTTAAAAGGCCATTTTTTAAACGAACTTCAAATTCTAGAAATAAATTTGTTTGAACCGTAATTGTAAAACATAGCTAGATTTAAAATTTTATAATTTTTGGAGTTAGTGTGTGGTCGTGGCAAATTGAAACATACATTCAAATTCAATATTTAACATTATATTGATTTATATTTTAACTTTAAGAAAAACAGATTGTAATGATCGAACTGGTTTGCAAAACATATCCTATTGTGTCCGGAATGGGGGTATTCGAGTTGGAGTGTTAGTCAATGGGGTTCATTTGGAGTTCGGATGCTAAAGTATATCATTAAGGAACCGTGGAATTTAATATTATTAAACGTAAGGTACAAATACTCAATCATTGGTCAAAACCTAGTTCTACGTTTCCCTTGGTCAACATTTATGAAAACCGCCTCCACCCGCTTTTTAACAATCATGGTTATTCGAGCTTCCTCCCATAAAATATCCAAATCCATTAACCCATTAGAGAAACTCGTAACTAGAAAAATGTAGTGCTCAACCAGATCTCCATTCCGAATGGCTAAGATGGGATTTAATGAGGCGAGGTGACTGGAATCAAGCCAAGAAGGCTGTGTGGTTATTCGGTGCTTTCCGGCGGTGGGTGAACTTGGGCGAGGAACTGTTTTGGGCATAGGTTGAGGGGATCAAGGAGTGACAGTCTCCTGCGTCCAATGGTGTTCCAATCGTTGATTAGGGTGCAGTGGTGAAGCTTGTTGCTTGCTGTGGGAGGTTGATTGAAGTAAAGAAGACGATGAGGTAGGAATAAAGCTGGTAGCCATTTTTAAATAAATGAAACTAGTATATTAATTATTTTGTTAAGGATTAATAATTATATAATTAATGTGTGTTAACTTAAAATGTTGATAAATTTTACGTATATTATTAGAATTGGACAAACAAAATATCATAGGGACCGTGACAACAAACACTACGCTATGGAAGTGATTGGAACAAGAAAGGAGCTATTTGGAATTTTTGATTAAATTAAACGCTCATTTTAAGTTAATTTAAATGATCGTTTTATAATGATTTCGAATCGATCAAAGTGAGAACTCTCTCACTCAACTATTTTGTTGTGTTTTATATTCATATCTGAATATATATTAAGTGCCTGTAATAACACTGATTTTTATTTAATTAATTATGACAAATTTGTTATATGGTATAGGTAGCTCACCTTGCCAGTTGTTTGAAAACCTGATGGATGACTGATTGATTGTGTTAGTACTTGAATGTATATTGATTGCTTGTGTTTATAATGTATGCTTCATGATTGATGGATGATTTATTTTATTGTTTTATTATTAATATTAATGAATTGTGTATATAAGCATTGTCGATATAAACGCTCATATTATAACTATTGGTTGATGGATGGTAGCTGATATGTATGTATTCATAATGTTAACACAAAATTTATACCATGAATATGGAAATTGGAAATTTATTGAATTTCAATCTTTTGGATTTCTAGACTAATTTTATATTCATTCAAGTGAAATTTGATAGAAAATTAGAAATGGGATCTTTAAATCCAGACTGATTTAAAAATGAAGTTGTTATAATTTCAAACAACTATTGAAATGGAATTAAAAGAGATTTGAATTAAAAAACAACTTATTTTAATTCAAATGCGATTTTGAATAGTGTATTCAAAATGTGAACTTGAATAAGGTATATAAACGACGTTAATAATTCAAATGAAATTTTCCGTCGATCTTATTTATTTTTATAATGGATGTCATAAAGATTAGGATTTCAAAATATAATATTTTGAGAAATATTATTATTTTAACATTATAATATATGGAATTTCAAATTTGATTTAATATTGAACTAAATATGGAAATCGTTTTTAAACAAAGTTGCAAACGTTTTATAAAATGCCTTTTAAATGGAAATCGACGAAATTTATTATAAATGATAAAATGGTTTTAATAGGATAAGTCGCATAGCGACCGTTCACAAATTTCAATCGTTAACTTCAAATAGACGTAACAGGAGTTCCGACCGTCGGATTATTCCGAAACAAAAATCATTGGATTCGAAATGAAAGGAGCTTTCAAATAAAATAAGTGATTCAAAGATTGTTTATCCCTTGAAAAACCATACATATGTTGGTATATTAAATCTATATAGAAACAACGGATCGAGCGTCATTAGGCTCGGTCGTTCATAGTTCAATCTAATACACCTAGACAGTTTGAGGAAGGTAAGGGATGACGACACACAATAAAAAGTCGAGCACCAACTGAAGGTTATGCAAGGCATGAAAGGTCAAGCACGGCAAGGAAGGTTGCACATATCAGGATGGTTGGGTCGTCCACTCAACACAGCTAAGGTCGGTCATATGGCATAGCACGACCATACAAAGAGGTCGTGCACACAAAGTGAGCTCAAGTACGGCACGACACAAGGATAGTTAGGCTAGCACATCTTATAAAAGCCGCCCATATTAAGGGAAGTCACTCATTCCTATATCGAAGGGGTCGGTCGCACAAGACAAGGAGAAGAATTGGTTTCGATCACACTTTCCACTCTGCAATCGTTTATTCATACTATCCTGGTCGATTGTACATTTCTCTTGAGAAATGAACCCAATGATACCAGAGGTTGCACATGCATCCTATGTCTGCTCATAGATTTCAACCCAGTCGCTCACCCATTCCTCAATCAGTCACTAATACTTCAATCAGATGCCACCAACTAGTTGGTCAGATGTTAACTCCTGAGTGATCGCGCTTTTATTTGTTTCACAAGCCTTGATCAATCGCGTATAAACTACAGTGCTGGTCTCTCGTTCAACTACAATTAGATATAACTTCTAAAAGCGTATATTATCTATCAGTCAATCGTTAAAAGGCTTAACATGGCGCCGAGACTGTTGTTCGTACGCCAATCCTAAGCTCTGACTAGTCGCCCGTGCAACGCCCGACCGCCCATTCAATCTGCTCGAATCTATGCAATGGCTCCCTTCTATGAAGTCGCTCGCACAGGGCAGCTGGATGCAACTATCGATAGTTGGCTACAGCTAGGTTGTGACATTTTATTAATTAATGGGACGAGCGACCCGTGGCCTGTATATATAAATTTCAGCTCATTTCTTCATGGGAGCTCACCTATAAAGAGGTCATGGCTTCCACTATAAGGGGGATCGACTTTTTGTGACCACAAAGTGCTGGCGAATTCTTCCCTCCACCATTCCTTAGCATTCTAACCATCCTCGTCATCTCCAATGGTAGATCTCTCATCCATTAGGCCATGCCATCCATTGAGATCACCTAAGTGGCAAAGAGATTGAAGATTCTCTTTTATCCTCCTATCAAACAAGAATATTCTCCTTCTCCTCCGCTGGCCTATCCTTCTCCTTCATGGATCTTACCATCTCTCCATTGAGTTCCATGAATTTAAGTGCAATTTATATACGAGAGAGATAATATGTTGTAAAGGAGAGAGGATGCCTATAAAAAAGGAGTTTAAATGCCTTGTAACCATTGTTATGATAATGCAACCTACATTCATAGTGGACGTAGGATTAGCTTAGGGCGGAACCACTCTGAAATTCTTATCTCTATTTTATTCTCCTCACATTTTCCCTTTTAACCTTTGTTGATTACAGCTCCATTTACTTTTTAACCACAATGGTGAAGTACAGTTCGCGTACCATTGGTGCTTGAGCCATTTTTAGTGAAAACATTTGGTGCCCGCTATAGGGCCGTGTTCGCATTTCCTTCCTTCACACTTCCCTCCAATTCCAATAGCCTATCATTGAAGTCCTAATCCGCCTCCTTCCTCGAAGTCATGGCTGGTTCGAAGAAAAATAAATAGTCCATTAGAGCCACTACGAGTATTGAGAATGCTTACAATAATGAAGCTATGCCACAAACTCCAAATAGAGAAGTTGGAAATTCCCTTGAACCATCTGTAGCACGAGATGAGTTGAATGTGGCTATAACCGTCTTGAATGAAAAAATGAATGCTACGACTAAAATGATGAAGGACAAGCTTGATGCCTTGCTTAATGTTCAAGCCAACCCCTTGCCACGAAATGTTGTAGACAATGTTGACGAAAGAGAGGACTGTTCTGCCTCGGACCCTAATCGATCCCACTTATTAGTGGAAGACAAGGGGGAAGTCGGCATTGAGGATTATAAGGTCAGAGCTCCACAGCATGATGAAAAGCGTGCAACTTGGAGCGTCACAAGTCCCACCAAAGGACACCTCCCAAGGCATCAGAAGTTGAACCGCGATCATACCGGTAAACGGACTGATGCCTGTCCCGTGGAACAAGGTGGTGACGAGAAGCGCATTACGGATATGATCTAATGAATAATGAAAGAAAATACAACCCATGAAGACGATGAGAAAGAATAGGTGTTTTCACCCAGTAAAAACCCATTTATGGAAAGGATCCATCAAGTAAAGTTTCCTAAGAAATTCATAACTCCGACAATAGCACCCTATAGTGGAATTGGAGATCCGAATATCTCCCTATTCAAATACGATCAACACGAGAATGGAGCTAGGGACACTAATGAGATAAAATGTTTATACTTCCCCATATTCTTAGAAGGTGTGGCTTCATTTTGGTTCACTAGGCTCCCTCCTAAACGCGTTGATAAGTTCGCCGACTTAGCGAGAAGATTCCAAGACCAGGTCCGTCTTCAAACTACAAATGTAAGGGATGTAATGTTTCTTAGCGAGATGGAACAAATGTCTAGAGAAACCATCAAAGATTTTCTTACATGATTCCATGGTGCGGCAACCGAAGTCATAGAACCAAAACATTGATACTTATTGGCAGCTTTGAAAGGTGCTATTGATAAGAAATCAGAATTTGGGAAGTGGCTCAAGATGAAGAAACCCCAAACTCTAAAGAAGTTCTACAAGAAAGCTGAAGATTATATGAGCGTGGAAGAGGATCCACGGAACATCCCAAAAGTTATAGAAAATAGTGCTACCAGAGAGAGGAAAGGCAACGAGGTCTAAAATGAGCAAAAGAATGACTCTGGGCAAAAGAGGGGAAACGAAGAGGAGGATAACAAAACCCACAAGAAAACACGGCTCTACAAGCATTCAGAGCTGACCCTCCTAAATGAAACCCCAAAGAGGATTTACTCCGCTACAAAGTATTCGAGCATCTTTCCTCAGGTGAAGCCATAGAAAATTACAGAATAGCAAGCCAACTCCGGCAAATTCTGCTAGTTATAAAACCAAACGGGGCATAGCTCCAATGAATGTCAACACTTGGGTAGTTCAACTGAATAACTCATCAGAAAAAACCACCTTCAACAGTATGTGAAGAATCCTCAAAATGCTCCTACAGCCCAGGGACAAAATAATACCACCAATCAGTCCGGCTCTAATAAAAAAGATCAATCACCTATTGACTCAAGACCAGTAATCAACATGATGTTTGGAGGGCCCACCCAGCCTGGAGCAGTTGGGTAGACATGGAAAGATATGCTAACGAGTTAAAGGGTGCCTCGAAATAAGAAAGATGTATGGCTCTAAGTAATGAGCTTCCAATGAAGATGCCGTAAAACTTCAGCCGATGATGTGGTATTTAGAGTAGGGATTATGACGAACTACTTACACCAATTGTTGATGTCGTGTTGGTCACAATTGGCCCTGGCCTTGCAGTTGTGAAAAGAGCCCTAGTTGACATGGGACCATCCGTTAATGTGATATATAGAAATACATTTCAAAAAATGAATCTCTCTATGGCAGAAGTACGACCCTATCCAAATAAAATCCACAGATTTACTGGAGAACCTACACAAACGATCCGTATAATTGACTTACTCATGGAACTAGAAAATGTAGAATGCAAGGTCTCTATGATGTAGACTTTTGTCTTAGTAGATGAGCTCTTTGCCTACAATGCATTCCTTGGAAGACCAACTCTCTTAGACTTTAAGATTGCGCTACCCCGTTGTTCTTGGCCATGAAGTTTCCAACTAAGAATGGGTTGGTCTAATTAAGGGCGATTAGGCCACTGCGAGGGATTGCTACATGACAGAGCTACATGAGGCTAAGAGGAAAGACTTTGGGAAGAATGTGGAGGCTCCACTCCGCATTCGTGAACTCCCTTTATAGCAATTAAAGAGAGGTCCCTGCACTGTCGAACACAATGGAGCGCAAAAAAATTGATCATCGAAAAGTTAGTGTGGAGGACGAAAGAGCGGCTTCGGCTAAGATCACAATTCCTATAGCTTTTAATTCAAAAGATCCAAACCTTCTGCGGAATATAGGATCTCAGTTGAGCCCTGAATTGAAGAGTCAATTGATTGTCATTTTAAAAGCTAATTTAGATGTGTTCGCATGGAACCATTCTAACATGAGCGACATATCTCCAGATTTTGCAGTCCATAAACATAATGTTGATCCACATGTTCCGTCCGTCAAAAAGAAAAGGAGGACCCAAGGGCTGAAAAGATCGAGGGCCTTAAAGGAGGAAGTCGGTAGTTTAATGGAAAACGTCTTCATCAGGGAATCTAACTATCCAAACTAGGTTTCCAACCCTGTGCTTGTAAAGAAAGCAAATAGCAAATGGCGAGTCTGCGTATAATGTTTAGATCTTAATAAAGCTTTTCCAAAGGATAGCTTCCCTTTTCCCAGAATAAATCAACTGGTGGATTCTACAACTGGGCATGAGTTGCTGTCTTTTATGGATGCGTATTCTGGCTACAATCAAATCATGATGTATGGACTGGATCAAGAGGACACGAGTTTTATCATCGATCTTGGCTTATATTGGTACAAAGTGATGCCATTCGGCTTAAAGAATGCAGGGGCAATTTACCAGCAACTGGTATACGTTATTTTTAAAAAATAAATTGATGGGACGATGGAGGTCTATGTCGATGATATGCTGGTAAAGTCAAAATGGGCAGTTGACATTTGGAAAATTTATCCTAGATGTTTGATGTTCTACGCCGATATGGCATGAAGCTGAATCCTATAAATTGCTCCTTCGGAGTCGGTTCAGGCAAGTTCCTAGGCTTTAAGGTCAACGTTAGCGGCATAGAAGCCAATCCAGCGAAAATATCAGCCTTGAGAGAAATGCGCGCTCCGGAAACCAAGAAAGAAATTCAGTGTTTAAATGGAAAAATTGCAGCTTTAAATCGCTTTATATCCTAGGCAATAGACAGGTGTCTTCCCTTCTCAGATGCACTTAGGAAAGGAAAGAAAGAGATACAGTAGACTTTTGAGTACCAAAAGGCTTTTGAGAAACTGATCCAACACATGGTAGCCCCTCCAATGCTGTCAAAGCCCAGTGATGGAGAAGATTTGTTCTTATATCTGGAAGTGTCTACTCATGCTCTAAGTGCAACATTGGTAAGGGAAGATTCGAAGGTTCAAAGGCCAGTTTATTACATCAGTAAAAGATTAACTGGGGCTGAACTAAACTACCCGACACTGGAAAAGCATGCCTACTGCTTGCTCATCGCCTCAAAGAAGCTTCGGCCCAACTTTCAGGCTCATCCTATCAAAGTCCTCACAGATCAACCTTTGAGGCAGGTTTTATTTTGCCTAAGAGACTTCTGGGAGGTCGTTAAAATGGAATATTAAGCTCAATCAGTATGGCATTGCATATCACCCCCAGAAAGCGATCAATGGACAAGCGCTTGCAGATTTTATCATAGAATTCACCGATTGAGGAGAGATAAAAGGGGAGCCTGATACCGAAGCCAACATTCAATGGAAACTATTTGTTGATGGAGCAAAGAATGATCACTATTACGGAGCAGGAGTGATCCTCGAAACTCCTGAAGAAAGATCTATATGTTATGCACTGAGATTAGAATTTTCATCAAAAATAGCGAAGATGAGTATGAAGCCCTCATTGCAGGAATAAGGCAAGCAAGAGAATTACAGCTAAAGACCATATAAATCTTCAATGATTCCCAAATAGTGGTGTTTCAGGTCTAGGGAGAGTTCCAAGCCAAAATGAGTAACTTGCCAACTTATCTATCTAAGACCATGGAACTACTGGAAAGTTTCGAGCATTATACCATATCTCACATTCCGACAGAGGAGAACACTAAGGCGGATTCACTGGAAAAGAATACAAGCACCAGAGATGCATAACTTATAGGATTAGATCTAGTGGAGGTCATTTCTAGCCCCCACACAGAACAAATTGAGATGGATTAGGTCATGGAGGTAGCCGATGAGCCAGACTCATGGATGACACTAATCAAAGAATATCTCATGACCTGTGAACTCCCGACGGAAGATAAAAAGCAAAGGAAGATCTTACGAATAGCTCATATGTATCACATTCAAGATGGACAGCTATACAGACAAGGGTTTTCTGTGCCCTTACTTCGATGTGTTACGAAGAAGGAATCAAGGGCAATCCTGATATAATTACATGAGGGTGAATGCGGAGGTCATACTGGTGGTCATAAATTGGCTAATAAAATTCTGCGATACTGTTATTTTTGGCCAGATAAAAATAAAGACTCCGCAGCATACACCAAGAAATGTGATAAATGTCAAAGATTTGCTAAAATTCCAAGGATGCCATCCACAACTATAACCTACATGGTCAGCCCAAGGCCATTCACCATTTGGGGCATTGATCTCTTAGAAGCACTTCCCGCCGCAAAGTCTAGTTTTAAATACGCCATTGTCATTGTTGATTAATTTACAAAATGGACTGAAGTAGAACAACTGGAAAATATAACCTCAAAGAAATTTATTAACTTTGTCCTGAAAAATATCGTTTGCTAGTTCGGGGTGCCACAAAAAATAATCATAGACAACGGAACCCAGTTCAGTAGTAAGGAGTTCCAAAATTTCTGTGCTAAATACAAAATCCAAAAAAGCTTTTCAGCAGTAGCCCATCTGCAAGAAAACCGGCAAGTGGAAGTAGTAAACATAATCATAAAATCAATAACTAAGAAGTGGGTAGAGAAATCCAAAGGTGGTTGGGCAGATGAGCTTTCACTGGTGCTATGGGCATACCGTACCACTCATAAAACCGCAACTGGGCACACTCCCTTTTCTTTAGCTTTTAGCTCTGAAGCCATGATTCATGTGGAACTAGAAGTTCCCACCCATAGGTGAATTCACTTCAACCAAGTGGAAAATGAGAGGTTACAACTTGAGGCCCTCAACCAACTCTCAAAAGAAAAAGGAAGTAGAACCCAGGGTTACTGCACATTAGAAAAGGGTAGCCAAACTTTTTAATTCAAAAGTCAAACACAGGACTTTCGAGATCGAAGACCTTGTGCTGAAAAAAGTAATGACCAGAACCGGGGTTTTTGGACCAAATTGGGAAGGACCTTATGTTATAAACTGAAAACTTCGAGATGTCACTTTCACATTGGCCACCATAGATGGAGTCTAGATTCCTCGAGCTTGGAATTGCAAGCACGTTCGCCATTACTTTCTGTTCAAATCTATTGTAAAAAGTTGTAAATATTTGCAAACTTTGCATTTGAGCTATGTACACATAAAAAGCCATGAGAGAGAAACTCTACTTGGTTGCATGAACCATGTATTTGCAGACTTTTGCTAAAAAGTTGACTACTTTATGTAGGCAAACATGAACAATCACTCTTTCAAAATCCAACCATAGCTGGAAGCTTCCTAAGCATATCCCAGTTGAAACAACTCAAGCGTTAAGTGCCGAAAGCATCATGCAAACTAAGCAAGCAAATGGGCACTGAGTCGGAAAGCTGCACCTTTCATCACAAAAACACTGAATTCTTAGCGAGCATCCAGCAAAAGGATTGGTTCCAAGCTATGAAAATAATGCAAAGGTGGAAGCAACCCAATTTTCCCCATAGTTAAAAGATTGATAGTTCTACTAAAGGGGCACCTTGTTAGGTGTAGGACACAAATTCTTTAAATTGACATAAAACTCGATAAGAGGAACCAGTGTCCACCTCCCGGGAAGAAGCATCAAGTCGGAAGGACCGACATGTCCCATAGTTAAAAGATTACCAGTCCCACTAAAGAGGCACCTTGTTAGGTGCAGGACTCAAATTATTTAAATCGAGATAAAGCTTGATAAGAGGAAAAAGAGTGTCCACCTCTCGGGGTGAAGCATCAAGTCGGAAGGACCGACAAAACCTAGGGTGGAAGTGCCAGTCCTTATGCTAGAAGGACCGGCAAAAAGCCGGAAGGGCCAAAATCAGAAGGACCAACAAACCTAGGCTGGAAGCACCAGTCCTAGTGCCGGAAGGACCAACAACATGCTGGAAGGAACAGCACAAACATAAATCCTAGTCGAAAGAGGATAACAGAAATCCTAGCTGAAAGGGGTTGTCCAATAAGGATTTTTTTATTCAGAAGTAACCAGAACAGATAGGGCCAAAATTGGATCGAAAACTTAAAACCCAAGACCTCCACTGGGGGCACGTATTTCAAATCAATATCCGAAGGTCTTGGTTTACCAAGTTAGGGAGAAGTGCGGTTGAATACATTTTAATAGAAAAAACAACAACAACCTCGTGTATTTAAAACCCAATTTCCGATGGGCATGGGCCACAAAGTTAACGAAAAATGGGGTTAAATGCAATAAATATGAAGAATAATAATATATTTATATGTGCGTGTGTTTAACAAAATCTCCGAAGGGCTTGGTCACCAAGTTAGTGGGAAACATAGTTAAATACATCAGAAGAAAAAAAACATGTGTTTAAATCGAATCTCCAAAGGGCTTGGGCACCAGGTTCGTGAGAAATACGATTGAATATTTTAAAATATATAACCCTATTTATGAGGCATGCATTCAAGTCTAAATTTCGAAGGGCTTGGACTACCAGGTTAGTGAAAATACGAATGAATGCATAACCACCAAAGGGGAAAAAAGTGGCATGAAACCGATCAACAAAACTGAATTCTAGGTGTGACTAAAAGAATTTGGAAATGCTGATCACTTCCAGTCTAATAAGGCCATAGCAAGCTACTATAGCATCAAAAGCAAATCGGCAATGTTAAAATTACATATAGTAAGCTCTCTACAATCATGTGATCGACAAAGTGAAGTGTGATGCAAGTCCAACATGCAAGGTACAAATAAAAGTGCGGCAAAACGGGATGAAAGGCTGCAGTATGACAAACAAAATCATTGTCCCATACTAACAAAGCAAAGCACATCAGCATCACAAAGTCACAAATCAGTCATGGGGCAACCAAAACACCAACATAAGCGTAACTCGCAACACAAACCAACATAAAGTTAAATGCTAGGACCGGCACTCGCTTATACAACCGATCTAAAACATAGTTCGCAAAAGAGAAGCGATCAAAGGCAAGATAAGAAGACTACAGATCCTTGTTCTTCTTAGGCCTACTAACCTTCCTTTTAACCTAAGTAGAGTAGGATGAAGATTCACCAGCCAAGGGCTTTTTGTGCTGTGGATCTGCTAACTCAACATCTCCTTGAGGAAAAGAGGCAACAACACTGTCCCGCGATTTGAGCGTCTGGATTAACTTTGCCTTGTCATTATCTATGATGGAGATGCACTCAAGATTATCCCTATGTAGTATTTGGAGATTGCAAGCTAGTGTGTGCAAACCACTCATTTTTTTCACAGTGTGATCCTTGAGCATATCCATTTGCTTCGCAAACTGGTACATGGCGGTCTCAAATCGAGCAAGCATCTGGCTTCGCGACGTTCATATCACTAGAAATTGTTTGTTGGTCAGATAGATACATATCCATGTCAGAAGACATTCCCTGTAGACTCCATCTTCTGAGTCGTTTGGCAAGCTTAGAATTGCATGGCCTTGAGCATAACGAGTCCTTCTAATAATTGTTTAAAACTCCACATGTGTTGGACTGATGAAGGTAGAATTCACAGATGACTGGAAAGTCGTTTGAACTTCAGTCGTCTGAACGTCTAAAGCAAAAAACTTTTCCAGCTTACATCGCTGCTGAGATATATCCATCCTGTATAAACAAATTAATGAATAGTTATACAGTTCAGGCATTTAAGGGTCGGTCAAGAAAAAAAACAAGTAGTGCGACGAAAAGTAAAGCCGCGAACGACCAACTCCGCCATCCCTAGCCACGCATGATAAGTTCACATCGCATTCGCATACTTGAGTCAAACAGTCACTCATACTCAACCAAAACAGGACCATTTAGGACTGGCTCTTAAGGACTGAACATGAGCGACCCTCTGCCATATTAGCTTGAGCATTCATAACCTAGAAGTATAAACAATAGCAACAATATCAAGCCCAAACAAGGCTGCGCGACTTAAACATTTCATCTAGCATCATATGTGCAACTGAGTTTGTACTCATTCAGACACGATAGCTAGGATCAAACCGTTTGCACATAATTATAAGATTGGAAGTGGTGTAAAATATGAACTAAGAGGTTGTTTAAAGCATTTCAGCAAGCATATCATGTGTACAAAGTTTAAAACCAGAGAAAAAAGGATATGTTGGAGTTGAACTTTCTCTGACAAGTGCATACACGAAACAAATCAGATCCACTCTAAAATTCTACCTATTATCATCACAAAGTGATCAACAACCACAAAAATCAAATCCGATGATCATATGAAATTTAGAAAACAATCCAAGGGACCATAAAGAAGAGCTTATCCATATTAAACCATTGGCTACTAATTTAGAGGAAAATAAGGATTTGCAAACTTGTGCTATACAAATTGATAATATGAAATAGTACAAAACTTTCTGACCGAAAAGTCCAATCGAAAGAAAATCGAAGCTAGGATGATTGGAATTAGGGTTTTTTCAGAAAAATGAAGCGGCCGCCATTAATGTGTTTCCTTCGAATGATCGAAAACGAATTAAAGTAGAGAGCAAGAAAACAAGGGAGAAGACTAAAAGACTCACGTCCAGATTGTTCTTGCCACGTAAGCTCAATTATGTTTGAATACATAACTACGCAAATATGATTGTCCCACCAAATCCAGCTCATTCGCCCGAGCCTCCATGGTTTGGTCGTCTGTGATGACACATCAATCCAAAAGGAGACAGTGTGAGCGACCAAGGCTTGTTCACTCATGAGAAAGGATGATCTCAATCTTGCTCAACCTCAATCGATCATCTCTACCTACCAGTGATCCTAAATTATGCGTGATCATCCCTTGGAAACCCAAATTTAATATACCAAACTAAGTTATAATTGATTATTTCGAAGCCTGTAATTTTTTGCAAAATAATAATTACAATCTTCGAGGGGAAAATGTTTATCCCTTAAACAACCATACATATGTTGGTCTATTAAATCTGTATAGAAACTATAGGACGAGTGTCATTAGGCTCGGTCGTGCATAGTTCAATCCAATATACCTAGACAGATTGAGAAAGCTAAGGGACGATCACACACGATAAAATGTCAAGCACCAACTAAAGGTTAAGCAGGGCATGAAGGGTTAAGCAGGGCATGAAGGGTTGATCACGGCAAGGAAGGTTGCACATATCAGAATGGTTGGGTTGTCTGCTCAACACAGCTAGTGTCAGTCATACAGCATAGCACGACCATACAAAGAGGTCATGCACACAAAGAGGGATCAAGTATGGCACGACACTAGGACAGTAAGGCTAGTACATACTATAAATGTCAGCCATATTAGGGGAAGTAACTCGTTCCTATATCGAAGGGGTCGGTCTCACAAGACAAGGAGAAGAATCTGTTTCGATCACACATTGAACTATGCAGTCGTTCATGCATACTATCCTGGTCAATGCTACATATCTCTTGAGTAAGGAACCCAAAGATACCGGAGGTCGCACACGCATCCTATGTCTTCTCATAGATTGCAACCCCAGTCGCTCACTCATTCCTCAATCAGTCACTAATACTTAACTGGGATGCTACCAATCGATCGGTCAGATGTCAACTTCAGAGTGATCGCGCTTATATTTGCTTTACAAGCCTTGATCGATTGCATATAGACTACGGTGTTGGTCGCCCATTTAACCACAATCAGATATAAATTCTCCAACCGTATAATGTCTATCGGTCAATCGTTAAAAGGCTTAACATGGCGCCCAGTCTGTCGTTCGTACGCCAATCCTAAAGCTCTGACCAGTCGATCGTTTACCCATTGCCCGACCGCCCATTCAATCTACTCGAATCTATTCAATCGATCGCTCCTATGAAGTCGCTCGCATAGGATAACTGGATGCAGCTATCGACAGTTGGCTACAAGTAGGCGGTGACATTTTAGTAATTTATGGGACGAGCGACCCGTGGCCTGCATATATGAATTTCAGCTCATTTCTTCACGGGATCTCACCTATAAATTGGCCATGGCTTACACCATAAGGGGGATCGACTTTTTGCGACCACAAAGTGCTATCGAATTCTTTCTTCCACCATTCCTTAGCATTCTAACCATCCTCATCATCTCCATTGGAAGATCTCTCATCCATTGGGCCATGGCATCAAGTGGTAAAGTGATTGAAGATTCTCCTTCATCCTCCTCTCAAACAAGGATATTCTCCTTCTCCTCCGCTAGCCTATCCTTCTCCTTCGTTGATCTTACCATCTCTTCATTGAGTTCCATGAATTTAAGTGCAATTAATATGTGAGAGAGAGAACATGTTGTAAAGGAGGGAGGATGCATGTGAAAAGAGAGTTTGAATGCCTTGTAACCATTGTCATGATAATGCAAGCTATCTTCATAGTGGACGTAGGCATAGCTTGGGGCCGAATCACTCTAAAACCTTGTCTCTATATTATTTTTTGCACATTTTCACTTTTAATCTTTGTTGATTGTGGCTCCATTTACTTTTTAACCACAGTGGTGAAGTAAGGTTCACGTACCATTGGTTTTTGAACCATTTTTGGTGAAAAAAAGATCCAATGGTTTGATTTTAAAATATGTCCAAATCTATTTTAGGGATAGTCGCTGCAAATTCAGTTCGGTAGCCCGAATTGGAAATCGAACGTAAGGGCGTTAATAAAATAATTTAAAATATGGAAAATATATGTCAAATCATAATAAAAGATTCAAAAATATTTTCAATAAAATATTCCAAGTTTTAAAAGATAAAAGACATATTTATTTGAATAAGTTGTTTATTAACTAAAATAAAGAACTGAGAAGAATTATAATGGTTTTAATATAATCAGAGCTTTCTAATATACAAATTGGATTTCGATGAAAGTTATCTTCGGATATTTTGATATTGGATTCCGTAATTATACGGATACCATTTTGAGGAATCTAGAAGATAAAGATATCATTATTCCCCATACGGTATCCACTAGTTTCAAATTTTAATATTGAATATAAGTTGATATGATTTCTATTCAAAGCCTTGTATTTGTTTTCAAATTGGATTTTGGGTTGTTGTGAATGGTGTTTTCAATAACACTGTTCTTAAACATAGTTGTAAATAAAGATTTGGAATAAATCATTTAATCAAGATTTAAAGTAGTCTTCCAAAGTAAAGTTTTCCAATTAATAAATATAATTAGAAGTGAATGAAATTTTGATTTTGTAAATTATTAATGATGTTTTATATAATATTTATTCTTTAACCTAGTGAAAAGTGAAAATATGATTTGGAATAAATCTTTTAATTAAGATTCAATGGAATTTTCCAAGAAGATGTTTTCCAGTGTAATAAACTAAATTGGAATAGAATGGAATTCGATTTAGTGATAAACGAGATGAACCTCCGTGGAGGAAGATCGTTACAATTTAACAAATTTAAATGGCTTTGGCGTTATTTCTCTTATAGTATTAGTTTAATACAGAAGTTTATATCGATTATAAGCTGGTATGATTTTCCGGGAAGATTCCACTTTGAATGGAAGTTGATTTTGGGTTTATCATGGACAATGTTTTAGATAACATTTGTTATTTAACCCAGTTAATGACAAGATTAATTTTCTAAAGTTGAATAATCATTAAACAATAAATTTTGGAGATTAAAACTAAGTGGAGTTTTAATAAATCTTTAATTTGGTTCGAAATGTAACGAGTTAATTAAATTTATCAAGACGAGATAGGCGTTAGATATGGAGTACCACTGTAACAACCCGTATTTTCAATAACCTGTAATAACATAAATCGAGGCAGAATTTAATTCTAAAATGGGAATCAAGGGAAACGGGCTATGCCATTGCGTTCGTCTCGGAAAAATACGCGAAATAGAGTCCGAGTTTTCGAAAATCGGAGTCCGTATGACCAAGATATGGCCTCGCGAAGTTTCACGAAAAATTCCCAAATTAAAGTATACTTAATTAAGTGAAATGGGTTGTGTAGATATATATATATATATATATATATATATATTGATATATATATATATATATAATTGAAAATTTAATAAATAAATATGCAAAAATGCTCAAAACAGCGAATTGGGAGAGGGGAATAACCGAACCGGCCGATTTTTGAAGTCGACCCGAGCCCGCTGGGTCGACTAGGGGTTAATCCAGGGTGTTTGGCTGTCAACCCGTGGGCCGATTCGCTCAAGTGCAGATTTTGCATTTGAATGGTTCTCATGGTCCATCTTTAATCTAAAGGCCCTAGATGGTTCCTACACTTGACTTCTTCCCCAAGACATGCTTTGATGGCTTGGATTGAATCTAGGGTTAATCCTATGGCCTAAAACACTTGCCTAATCTATAAATAAGACCCTAACCTACCCTAATTCATTCATAATTAAACCTAGTAACTAAACTATGGCAAAATGCTAGCTCTCATGGCCTCCACTAATTTTATGAAGAGGGTTGCATACTAATCACTCTCTAATCAACTTCTAATCCCTTCTTAGCATCTTAATCTTCTTCATTTGGTGTTCAAAGTTGCTAGTTGTGAGTTTCTATCACTTTGATGATCTTTTGGTAAACTAATTAGATGAGATGTGATGAGATTTATGGTTTTGTATGTGGGTTAATGAGCTTTGAATCATATGATATGATGTTAGCATTAATCTTATGTTTATGCATGTTGAGTATGTAAGCTTATGCAAGTTTAATATGATGTATGTTATGTTTGCATGATGCTAAATATGCAAGTTGTGGGCTATGTAATCATATGCATGTTATGCAAGTTCATGGTAATATGCTATGCAAGTTACATGTATGTAAATATGCAAGTTACATGTTTGTTAATATGCAAGTTACATGTATGTAAATATGCAAGTTACATGTTTGTTAATATGCAAGTTACATGTTTGTTAATATGCAAGTTACATGTATGTAAATATGCAAGTTACATGTTTCTTTATATGCAAGTTACATGTTTGTTAATATGCAAGTTACATGTATGTAAATATGCAAGTTACATGTTTATTAATATGCAAGTTCATGATGACACATTATGCAAGTCTATAAGCTAATATGCAAGTTTGTTATGCAAAATGAATATGTAAGTTATGTGACATATTATATGCAAGTTATGTGACATGTTATGCAAGTTCATATGCAAGTTATGTGTTTGTTAATATGCAAGATGGCACCTTTGAAACATGTTCATTCATATGCAAGTTGACACCTTTTATATGTGTTATATCATGAACGAAATTACGTGGGAACGATGGGGTAATTAAATGCATAAGTTAATAAGATTGTGTGAAATTAATATAATTATGCATAACACAAAATAAATAAACATAGTATGGGAATTTGCCTATTTGGTTAGGTGTACCCGTACTATGTGTTGGGAATTTACCTATTGAGTTAGGTCTACCCCATGGGAATTTACCTATTAAGTTAGGTCTACCCATGTTAAGAAAACTTGATTAATTAGGGATAATTAATATAAAATTATGAGGGTGATTAATTAGGTGTAATTAATTGACTAAGACACGAGGTTGGACTCAGTTGTAGCGTAAAACTGCCCGGACCCAACCGGCTTAACCAGTTGCTACAAATGTTAGCCCAATGTGAGAGGTCTTAGGCACAAACTAAATACGTAATTAATGTAAAGACACGAGGTTAGACTCTGTTATGACATAAGGCTGCCCGGACCCAACCGGCTTAACCAGCGGTCATAAAAGACAGTCTAATGTGAGAGGTCTTTACAAAGGTTACGTTCTTAATTAATTAATTAAGAAACACTTAACCACATTAGCATGTAGAGGGACATGAGGGGTTAAGTGGGTGCCTCGGGTGGCATGAGAAAATCTAGTGGTTGCCTTGGGTGGCAATAGAAAATACGATTAGAATACTTAACCAAAATGGAACATGTAATTAAAACATGATTAAAGGGTTAAGTGGGATATACTAGAAAAAGGGACAAGCTTAGGTGGGTAGCTTGTGGAGGCCCATTTCAACCAGTAACCCATACGTATCTTTGTGGGCTCGACCCATGTCGAGGACGGGACACGCATACTGGGCTTGACTGTAAGAGGCAAACGGGTTAGCGGTGGCAACGCAAGTCCAACGGGCTTCATATGCGTGAGTGGGCCCGGGCTGGTAGGTAAGCCGTTGTTGCATCGAGTAGATATAAGCCGTGCACCTTTAGTTTCATCAGGTTGCCACATTGGGGAATGATACATCCCACGGTGGGGCCAGCACGGGTATCTACGTTAGGGAGCCGATCGAATGGGAAGTAGTGTGTACACCTAGTGGATTGTAGGGCCCCGTGGCGCCTACTTGGTCACCTAGGGGTACGCAAGTACTAATTAGTAAATTTTATAAGTCCTTGGGTGGGATCAACCTTTAAGTTAGGAACGACTGGTGTGGTGCAGTTTAGTAATTTACCTTAGGGAGGGTAGATGCGTCTTTATCCTTTATCTTCGTTTAGTTGACTGCTTAGGGTAGCCATTCATCCCTATATGTTACCGTATATCAGTTTATGTCTTCTCTGGTTACTTTAACGATTGTATTGTTAAAGTTATAGGACTCGCTCAGACTTATGTCTGACCCCGTTGTTTTTATCTTTTTCCCAACCCTCAGGTCCTACGGTGGATCCTAGCAGTAGTGGAGCTTGATCGGATTGCTGTTCCAGTCTTTAGGAGCTTGGATAGATGTAAAGCTCCAGTTATCCAGTTATCTTTTCTTTTGTTTGGCTATTGTATGAGAGTGGGATTATGTACTTCTTTATTTTGATGGATATTGTACTTGACCTTTATTGTGGTTTTATGATGTAACCAGACATGTTTTACTTCCGCTGTTATGAGATGATGTTTTAAAATTTCAAGTACTATTTATATCTGTCTTGTTGTAATTTTTCTGTTCTATATTCACTAAAATACTCCACCGATGCTATGGCATTCCCTTAGTGAGTGATCATAGCGGGAGTGGGGTGTTACACGTGGTATCAGAGCTTAAGGTTACCAGAACAGATAAAATTTTTGAGAAAAACTATTTTCTAAGAGTATTTTCGAAAAAAGTATTTTCAAAAGCATGTCTTCTAAGAGAAAAAGTTTTTGAAAAAGAAAAGCATAATCCCCAATAGCCATATCTTTATCTTTCGGAATCTCCTTTTTGAATCTTTCCTCTTTCGTTTCAGCATGGCTGAAGATCTTAACATCCCGGAGGGTTTAGTTATACCACTATGGTATAGGAGGTTGCAAGAGGCTAGGGCCGCGGCTGCGGGTCCGGCCAATGCTACTACACCAGAGACAACCGCTCCTCCTCCTCAGCCTAGAGTGGATAATTTTGCTAAGGTTTGCAAGGAGTTCAAGGCTATAGGAGGAAAACCTTTTCTTGGTTCAGAGACTTTCGTAGAGGCTAGAGATTGGCTTAAGGAAGTGGAAGAGTTGCTAGATATCTTTGAAGTGGAAGAGGGAAAGAAAGTCAAGTTGGCGGCTTGGTTAATGAAGGGAGAGGCCTCATTCTGGTGGGAGGTCACTAATGGAGAACGCCCTGTTGACTCTTGGGCAGATTTTAAGCAAAGGTTTGGGGCTAAGTTTCTCTCAAGGGCGGAAGAGAATCTGTTTATGGAGAAGTTCTTGAATTTGAAGCAAGGGAATCTCACGGTGAAAGAATATGTCAACAAATTCAATCAATTAGCAAGGTTTGGCATAGAGTTGGTGAATACACCGGAGAAGAAGGCTTTGAGGTTCGTTAGAGGCTTGAACGAACCATTGCAAGGAATAGCTATGACTCACATTCCTATGGGGGCCACTTTTGAGAAGCTTGTCTACATGGCACTTATGCATGAGGATGATAAGAATTCTAAGGCACCAGAGAAAAAGGGGGATCAGAAGAAACCGCAACAACAACAACAAGGCAAGGGCGGAAAAGGCAATGGTGACAAAAAGAAGACGAAGAAGAAGTGCTTCAATTGTGGAACACCAGGACACCTCAGTAAGGATTGTCGCAAAAAGAAGAAGACCGGTTGCTTTCATTGTGGTGAAGCAGGGCATCTTGTGAAAAACTGCCCAAAGAAGGGGCAGAAGACGGGGTCTACCTCAGGAGGGCAGGTGCAAGCTCTTATAGCACCACCTCAGTCAGGGGGGCAAGTTCAGGTTCTCTCAGTTCCACCGATTCAGCAGGGAGGTAGAACTATTTCCGTTGAAAGTCTGGTTTTTCTGTTTGATCATCCAGTTCGTACTTTGTTTGACTCTGGCGCATCGCATTCTTTTATCTCATCATCGTTAGTTGAGTCACTGCACTTAGACACCAGTCTAGTTGATGATCCCTTGGTTGTCTCAAACCCAATTGGGGGCTCCATATATCTGTCTATGATATGTTTGGGTTTGAAGATTTCTATACTTAGCGTTGAGTTTAGATGTGATGCTTTTGTATTGGGCTTCACGGGCTATGGGTTGATCTTGGGCATGGACTGGTTATCCAGTAATGGTGCCGTTCTTGATTGCGAAAGGAGAGTTGTCAGGCTCATGACCCGCTTGGGTAACACTCTCGAGATCTCTTGCAATCCCATGGAATCTGTTTTGCTAAGTTATCTTGAATCGCTCGATGCTTCGGTCGAGAGTTTGCATTCTGTCAGAGTAGTCCGGGAATATCCGGATGTGTTTGAAGAAGTAAAGGGTTTGCCTCCGAAGCGGGAGATAGATTTCCGAATTTATTTGGTGGATAATGCCAAACCAGTGTCTTTGCCAGTGCGCCACATGGCTCCTCGGGAGAGAAGGGAACTTCATAAGCAAGTAGGGGAGTTGCTTGAGAAGGGGTTTATAAGGCGAAGTATATCGGAGTGGGGAGCTCCAGTAGTGTTTGCCACGAAGGCGGATGGGTCCCTCAGACTTTGTGTGGATTATAGGGAACTTAATAAGCTCACAAAGAAGAATAGACACCCATTACCGAGGATAGATGATCTCTTTGATCAGTTGGTTGGCGCCTCAGTGTTTTCGCAAATGGATTTAGCTACAGGGTTTCATCAGTTGAGAGTGGCGGAGGACAGTATAGAGAAGACTGCTTTCCGGACTCCGGATGGTTTTTATGAGTGGCTAGTGATGCCATTTGGGTTGACAAACGCCCCTGCATACTTTGTGGATCTCATGAGTAGAGTGTTCAGAGAGTATCTGAATAAGTTTGTAGTAGTTTTTGTGGATGACATCTTGGTCTTTTCCAAGAGTGAAGAAGAGCATGCCTTACATCTCAGAGAAGTGTTGGAGACTCTTCGAGCACATGGTCTTAAAGCTAAATTCTCTAAATGTCATTTTTGGAGAAGAGAAGTGCGATTCTTAGGGCATGTGGTCTCTAAGGAAGGGATAGCTGTGGATCCCGCAAAGATAGTATCTATCCAGGATTGGAAAGTTCCTAAAAATGCTACCGAAGTAAGAAGTTTCTTGGGGTTGGCAGGATATTATAGGAAGTTCATCAAAGACTTCGCGAAGATATCAGCCCCATTAACCCGCTTGACGAAGAAGAATCTGGTTTTCTCATGGGATGTAGATTGTGATGATGCTTTCCGACGGTTAAAGAGAGCTTTGACCACCGCTCCAGTTTTAGTGCTTCCAGATGGGAGTAAGCCGTTTGTTGTTTATACCGATGCTTGTGGAACAGGATTAGGCGCAGTCTTGATGCAGGAGGGAAGGGTAATAGCCTATGGAGGGAGACAATTGAGAGTGCATGAGAAGAATTACCCTACCCATGATCTAGAGTTGGCCGCGATTGTTTTCGCACTTAAGTCTTGGCGCCATTATCTTCTTGGTGAGAGATTCGAGTTGTTCACTGACCATAAATCATTGAAGTACTTATTCTCTCAGAAAGATTTAAACTTAAGACAGCAAAGGTGGATGGAGTTCTTAGCATCCTATGATTTCGAGATAGCATATACCCCTGGCAAGGGTAACGTGGTGGCTGACGCCTTGAGTAGAAAAAGGCTATCTTTAAGTCCATTGTTCGTAGAACGGCGAAGCTTGGAGTTTCTTTCTTTGTTCGACTTCAGACCTTCTGTTGATTTTGTACCTGGTTTGTTGGCATCCTTGGAGGTTAGACCTACTCTTTTGAGACGGATTGGCGAGGCTCAGCGAGACGACCCACAGTTGGTTGTGTTGGTAGAGAAGCTTATAAGAGGGGAGTCGTCCAGCCATTTGGGTAGATACACCATAGATGATAAGGGATGGTTGCATAGAGACGGTAGACTTTGTGTACCGCAAGATGAGGGTTTGAAGAAGGCTATTTTGGATGATGCACATCGTTCAAGAATGACTATTCATCCCGGTGGAGACAAAATGTACCAAGACATGAAGAGAGTTTTCTTCTGGGCCGGTATGAAGAAAGATGTAGCCGAGTATGTGGCTAGATGTTTAGTGTGCCAACAAGTTAAAGCGGAGCAAAGGAAACCCGGTGGGTTGCTACACCCATTGGAAGTTCCGCAGTGGAAGTGGGATAGTGTCTCGATGGATTTCATCGATGGGTTACCGAGATCGAGGAAGGGCAATACGGGAATTTGGGTTGTGGTGGACAGACTTACCAAGAGTGCCCATTTTATACCCGTGAAGAGTAAGAGGACCGCTCCATGGCTTGCTTCGGTCTATGTTAGGGAGATTGTTAGATTGCATGGCGTGCCATCCAGCATTGTGAGTGATCGAGATCCTATCTTTACTAGTGAGTTTTGGAGAAGTTTGCAAGAGGCGGTAGGGACTCAGTTGTGTTTGAGCACCGCATATCATCCTCAGACGGACGGTCAGACCGAGAGGGTGAACCGTATCTTAGAAGATCTCTTGAGGCTTTGTATCTTGGATTTTGGAGGTACATGGGAAGAACATCTTCCTTTGGTGGAGTTCGCATATAATAACAGCTTTCAGTCCAGTATTGGTATGGCTCCTTTCGAAGCTCTTTATGGAAGGCCTTGTCGATCTCCTACATGTTGGTGGGAATCTACGAATAAGATCTTGCTTGGGCCGGATATGGTTAGAGAGACTTCAGAGAAGATTGATTTAATTCGAAGAAGGATGAAAGCAGCGCAAGATAGACAGAAATCTTATGCGGATCGGAGAAGGACGGAACTTGAGTTTGAGGTTGGGGATATGGTTTTTGTCAAAGTATCTCCATTGAAAAATGTGGTTCGCTTTGGGTCCGTTGGGAAGTTAGCACCGAGATTTGTTGGGCCATTTCCTATTAAGGAAAGGATTGGACGGATGGCATATAGGGTGGAGTTGCCCGACAGACTTAGTGGTGTTCATGATGTATTCCATGTATCACATTTGAGGAAGTGCTTACATGAGACCGCAGAGGTGGTAGAGCCGAGTTTGCTTAGAGATGTAGAGGTAGAGCGTGACGCGACGATTCGACGAGCTCCTACTCGCATCCTTGGGTCAGAAGCTAGGAAGTTGAGGAACAGAGAAGTTCAGCTAGTTAAAGTGCAATGGGGAGATGACGAAAGCAATGCTACTTGGGAGACGGAAGCGAAGATGCGTTCTTTGTATCCATTTCTTTTTGAGAGTATGCCTTTTAACTTCTCCTTTATTGCTTGTCTAGTACTTATCTTATCTTTAGTATATCCTCTCGCTAATACCTATGACCTTTAGATAGGGTAAAACCTATGGTTGAAACATGTGTTTGAAACATGTTATGGTTGATGGATGCATATGGATGCAATTGTTTGCTAGTGGTTGCTCGTGGATGCATATACACACACATTAGGCACTAGATCGGCTCAGTCACTTCATGTTGCATATTGCATAAATGGATGTGGTAGTTAGATTGATGGATGTATCATGGCTGTGTTATCATATGGATGATGCATTTTTGTGTATGGTTGTGCACGCATGTAGAAATTTGTATGTGTCAATAGGGTTTCACATACATATTGGATGCATGGCACTATCATGGTTTGCATTAAGGAGGTTTACTGTATCAGTAACCGCCTGATTTTCGCATTAGGTAAGTACATATACACACACTTTTGCATATATCCATCCAGCATTTAGAATCTTGTAAGGACAATGATTGCTCGTGGATGATGCTTTGAGTAGATGGATGATTGGATGGTAGGATACGTTCTTCCTAACTTGAAGATTTCGGGGACGAAATCCTTTAAGGAGGGGAGAATGTAACAACCCGTATTTTCAATAACCTGTAATAACATAAATCGAGGCAGAATTTAATTCTAAAATGGGAATCAAGGGAAACGGGCTATGCCATTGCGTTCGTCTCGGAAAAATACGCGAAATAGAGTCCGAGTTTTCGAAAATCGGAGTCCGTATGACCAAGATATGGCCTCGCGAAGTTTCACGAAAAATTCCCAAATTAAAGTATACTTAATTAAGTGAAATGGGTTGTGTAGATATATATATATATATATATATTGATATATATATATATATAATTGAAAATTTAATAAATAAATATGCAAAAATGCTCAAAACAGCGAATTGGGAGAGGGGAATAACCGAACCGGCCGATTTTTGAAGTCGACCCGAGCCCGCTGGGTCGACTAGGGGTTAATCCAGGGTGTTTGGCTGTCAACCCGTGGGCCGATTCGCTCAAGTGCAGATTTTGCATTTGAATGGTTCTCATGGTCCATCTTTAATCTAAAGGCCCTAGATGGTTCCTACACTTGACTTCTTCCCCAAGACATGCTTTGATGGCTTGGATTGAATCTAGGGTTAATCCTATGGCCTAAAACACTTGCCTAATCTATAAATAAGACCCTAACCTACCCTAATTCATTCATAATTAAACCTAGTAACTAAACTATGGCAAAATGCTAGCTCTCATGGCCTCCACTAATTTTATGAAGAGGGTTGCATACTAATCACTCTCTAATCAACTTCTAATCCCTTCTTAGCATCTTAATCTTCTTCATTTGGTGTTCAAAGTTGCTAGTTGTGAGTTTCTATCACTTTGATGATCTTTTGGTAAACTAATTAGATGAGATGTGATGAGATTTATGGTTTTGTATGTGGGTTAATGAGCTTTGAATCATATGATATGATGTTAGCATTAATCTTATGTTTATGCATGTTGAGTATGTAAGCTTATGCAAGTTTAATATGATGTATGTTATGTTTGCATGATGCTAAATATGCAAGTTGTGGGCTATGTAATCATATGCATGTTATGCAAGTTCATGGTAATATGCTATGCAAGTTACATGTATGTAAATATGCAAGTTACATGTTTGTTAATATGCAAGTTACATGTATGTAAATATGCAAGTTACATGTTTGTTAATATGCAAGTTACATGTTTGTTAATATGCAAGTTACATGTATGTAAATATGCAAGTTACATGTTTCTTTATATGCAAGTTACATGTTTGTTAATATGCAAGTTACATGTATGTAAATATGCAAGTTACATGTTTATTAATATGCAAGTTCATGATGACACATTATGCAAGTCTATAAGCTAATATGCAAGTTTGTTATGCAAAATGAATATGTAAGTTATGTGACATATTATATGCAAGTTATGTGACATGTTATGCAAGTTCATATGCAAGTTATGTGTTTGTTAATATGCAAGATGGCACCTTTGAAACATGTTCATTCATATGCAAGTTGACACCTTTTATATGTGTTATATCATGAACGAAATTACGTGGGAACGATGGGGTAATTAAATGCATAAGTTAATAAGATTGTGTGAAATTAATATAATTATGCATAACACAAAATAAATAAACATAGTATGGGAATTTGCCTATTTGGTTAGGTGTACCCGTACTATGTGTTGGGAATTTACCTATTGAGTTAGGTCTACCCCATGGGAATTTACCTATTAAGTTAGGTCTACCCATGTTAAGAAAACTTGATTAATTAGGGATAATTAATATAAAATTATGAGGGTGATTAATTAGGTGTAATTAATTGACTAAGACACGAGGTTGGACTCAGTTGTAGCGTAAAACTGCCCGGACCCAACCGGCTTAACCAGTTGCTACAAATGTTAGCCCAATGTGAGAGGTCTTAGGCACAAACTAAATACGTAATTAATGTAAAGACACGAGGTTAGACTCTGTTATGACATAAGGCTGCCCGGACCCAACCGGCTTAACCAGCGGTCATAAAAGACAGTCTAATGTGAGAGGTCTTTACAAAGGTTACGTTCTTAATTAATTAATTAAGAAACACTTAACCACATTAGCATGTAGAGGGACATGAGGGGTTAAGTGGGTGCCTCGGGTGGCATGAGAAAATCTAGTGGTTGCCTTGGGTGGCAATAGAAAATACGATTAGAATACTTAACCAAAATGGAACATGTAATTAAAACATGATTAAAGGGTTAAGTGGGATATACTAGAAAAAGGGACAAGCTTAGGTGGGTAGCTTGTGGAGGCCCATTTCAACCAGTAACCCATACGTATCTTTGTGGGCTCGACCCATGTCGAGGACGGGACACGCATACTGGGCTTGACTGTAAGAGGCAAACGGGTTAGCGGTGGCAACGCAAGTCCAACGGGCTTCATATGCGTGAGTGGGCCCGGGCTGGTAGGTAAGCCGTTGTTGCATCGAGTAGATATAAGCCGTGCACCTTTAGTTTCATCAGGTTGCCACATTGGGGAATGATACATCCCACGGTGGGGCCAGCACGGGTATCTACGTTAGGGAGCCGATCGAATGGGAAGTAGTGTGTACACCTAGTGGATTGTAGGGCCCCGTGGCGCCTACTTGGTCACCTAGGGGTACGCAAGTACTAATTAGTAAATTTTATAAGTCCTTGGGTGGGATCAACCTTTAAGTTAGGAACGACTGGTGTGGTGCAGTTTAGTAATTTACCTTAGGGAGGGTAGATGCGTCTTTATCCTTTATCTTCGTTTAGTTGACTGCTTAGGGTAGCCATTCATCCCTATATGTTACCGTATATCAGTTTATGTCTTCTCTGGTTACTTTAACGATTGTATTGTTAAAGTTATAGGACTCGCTCAGACTTATGTCTGACCCCGTTGTTTTTATCTTTTTCCCAACCCTCAGGTCCTACGGTGGATCCTAGCAGTAGTGGAGCTTGATCGGATTGCTGTTCCAGTCTTTAGGAGCTTGGATAGATGTAAAGCTCCAGTTATCCAGTTATCTTTTCTTTTGTTTGGCTATTGTATGAGAGTGGGATTATGTACTTCTTTATTTTGATGGATATTGTACTTGACCTTTATTGTGGTTTTATGATGTAACCAGACATGTTTTACTTCCGCTGTTATGAGATGATGTTTTAAAATTTCAAGTACTATTTATATCTGTCTTGTTGTAAATTTTCTGTTCTATATTCACTAAAATACTCCACCGATGCTATGGCATTCCCTTAGTGAGTGATCATAGCGGGAGTGGGGTGTTACAACCACCAATTTTACTCCATGCAATAATTAACTCTTTAATTAGATTTGAAATGAAAAGTGGTAATTAAACTTAACTTAACATGATGGGTGTTAGATATGGAGTACCACCAGTTTTGCTCCTTGGGATGAATAGGTTGGGATTCGAAAAATAATATAAACAGTTACTTTGGTAAGGTTTGTTAACCCAAACAAATTGTATAAACCTTAAATTGGTCTAATTATATGAAAAGATAATATAAAATATTTTGTAATGGTTTTCAAAGTGAAAATTTAAAGTAGAAGTTTTAATGAAGAAATCGTTGATAAGATTTTTGGGAATAATTCACAGTGTAAAGAATATTTGAATATAAGAATATTCTGGATTGGAATGAGATCGTTGATGTGTTTATATATCACATGATTCTAAAGATGCGCAAGTTATTCGGAAAGATCAGGTGTAAACCATTATGAATAATTGGTATGACGAATAAAATTCAAAGATATTTAGGACGGTGGTTGAATATTGGAGATCTTCACATTGTTTGGATTACTGCTGAAGTCTCGATTGGGGGGTACAAACCAAGATGAGGTTATAAGTAGTGGTTGTCTAGACGTACTTGAAGATCGACCAAATATGCGAGGGCCTGTATCGTGTATTGGACATATAGGATGAGGAATAAGGTGCATCAGGTCTCGTTCAGATCTAGAGCGGACTTGCAAATGGATTGTATGTTTGACATTGCATTTTATGCTGTATTCGTTAATCTCTACTAAATATATATCTGTTTTGTGGCGAAGAATTTATTCTCTTGGCTTAACAATCTTCTTTGAGACGTACGAGATTAGAGGTTATATATTGGTATACATCAATGGTATGGTATAGATTGACAATGTGACATGCTGAGTGCTGCTAGCAGATAGGTCAAGGCTTCTTGTTGAAAAGTATAGCTTTATGGATGTTTGTATCACCCCGTATTTTCTGAGAATATTAAACTAACAAATTAAAGTATACTTAATTTTTAAGAGAAGAAATAAGGGAAACGGTTTACTCCATTACGTTCAACTCATAATTCTGCTTGAGATAGAGTCCGAGTTTGCATAAATCGGACTCCGTATAAGGGAGTTATGACTTTCAGAAGATTCAAGAATTTAAATAATAAAACCAGCCCGAAATTCAAATTTAAGTTTCGAAATTTAAAATCCCCGAAGCAGGCTGGGCGGGAAATTTCCCGCCCAGAGACCAAGTCGACCAGGGGGTCGACCTGGGGGTCGACCTCCCCCTCGGGCTAGATCTGAAACCTGACATGTTTCTTTGTGTGACAATTTTCTGAGTCATTAGGGCTTATTTGGCAAGTTCTGGTTGGTTCTCTTAGGTTTGAATGGCTTTGATTGGTCCTAGGTTGATCTAACAACTCTTATTAAATCAAACTTCTCTATAAGCAACCTAAATCTAAACCCTAAACCACACAAATTCATTCCAAGCAGCCACCATGCTGTCAATGATCATCCTAACCTAGCCACCATTTCTTCTCAAACTAGAAAGCAAGATTAAAGCTACGAATCAAATCAAATCAAATCTAAATTAGAAGAACAATTAGTCTACATCAAAGGAGAACTATTCAGTTTTAGAAAACAGATCCCAGAAAAACAAGATTTTCCTTTTTGTTAGTAAGTCAGTTACTTTTTAGATTTGAACACCTAAATCTAATTGTGACATGTAATAAAATGAATATGAGAATATGCCTGATGTAAGGTATCCTTTCATTGAATATGTGCTTGAATATATATATATATATATATATATATATATATATCGTTGGGAATCATTTTTGACTATGAAATTGGTCCAATCATATCTCTCCTTGTTGTATATCGGAATTGTAATCCTCTTTAAGTTCATGATATAATTCTTGTCAAACCTATATGCCTGTGATGATTCATGACGATATTCATATCATATCTATATGCCTGCGATGTATTCTATGCAAAACTTGTCTTTTTTAGTACATCAAGTTTATTGGACCAATAGTTCTTATCATCATATGACTATGCCCATCCTTACGATGTTCCATCTTGCTTCTCCCCTAATTTTATGAATCTTGAGTTAAAACTCGAAATACAAACGTTATGAATGCGGGGGAAATCCGGTACAACATGAAATTGACATTATTTGGCATAATTTGGAACATGTAGTATGGCGTGACTATTAAGATGCAATTTAGGGTAATTTGAAATGAATTATGTAATTTGACATATTGAACCTAGAATTGACATGAATGACAAACTATGAAATTGGCATATAAATCAAGTTTTGGGCATAATTGTTACTGTTGCGAATTTGGGGTAACTTGAACATTGAATCTAGATTGGGCGTAAAATGTAAATTGGAACATTAAATCTAGATTTGGCCTAACTATTGATTTGGGATGCCAAGTATAATGAATATTGTAATTTTGTGGCATGTCTATTATTACAAACTTGGGAAGATTAGGTGTAGCCTATTTTGAGTAATAACTTGAAATTGAATTTTGGGTCCATAACTTGAAATTAGCTTTGTTGGGCATAAGTTGAGAATTGGAATATGACCGGTTGAGATAATTAGCATATAAATCTAGACTTGGACATTTATGGGAAATGTGCCATACTCTGAAATTGACAACAATTGTGAATAATTTATATATAAACTGTAAATATGTATATTAGTGAAAAGACTATAGTTAACCAAAAGTAACATGACAAGTAGTTGGGTTAAGTAACTGGAATTTATTGATGACACTTAACCAATACAAAATGATGAACATGTGGGGTTAAGTTTGCCAGAAAGCCTTGACTAATATAACTTGATGGATGAACGGGGTTAAGTTTATAAGAAACACTTAGCCATTCCAACATGATAAGTGAGGAGGGTTAAGTTAACAAGAAACACTTAACCAACATGACATGATAAATGGGTGGGTTAAGTTAACATGAAGGGACAACACTTTACCAATATAACATAAAGTGTGGGAGGGTAAAGTACATATTGGGTTGGTGGGTAATGTTAGTAAATATAGGCCTGCAAACTTAACCATTAAGTAAACATGCTTGAACCAGAAGGGGGGGGGGTTAAGTAAATATCGGGTTGGTGGGTAATATTAATAAATATAGGCCCACAAAACTTAACCATTAAATAAACATGCTCCGATCGGTGGGTGGGTTAAGTACATATCGGGTTGGTGGGTAATATTAGTAAATATAGGCCCGTAAACTTAACCACTAAATAAAAATGCTTGAACCAGAAGGAGGGTTAAGTAAATATCGGGTTGGTTGGTAATATTAGTAAATATAGGCCCGCAAAATTAACCGTTAAATAAACATGCTTAAACCAGAAGGAGGGTTAAGTACATATCGGGTTAGTGGGTAATATTAGTAAATATGGGCCCGCAAACTTAACCATTAAATAAAAATGCTTGAACCAGAAGGAGGGTCAAGTACATATCGGGTTGGTGGGTAATATTAGTAAATATAGGCCCGCAAACTTAACCATTAAATAAACAAGCTTGAACCAGAAGGAGGGTTATGTACATATCAGGTTGGTGGGTAATATTAGTATATATAGGCCCCGCAAAACTTAACCATTAAATAAACATGCTTCAATCGGTGGGAGGGTTAAGTACATCTCATGTAGATGCGTAATATTTATATATTTAGGCCCATAAACTTAACCCGTAGGAAACCCTAGTAACGGGGACCCATTTCAGCAGCAACCCACATAGGTGTATCATGGTACCCTGAACTAGGCAGGGTGGGGCACGATTACTGGACTGATCATAAGCAGTCAAAATAGCGGTAGGGGGTACGTCAGTGTAGGTTCCGACGGTTTACGGGCGTGCACATACTCCGGAGTGGGAAAAAGCAAGCACTAGGTACCGCTAGTTATACACTGTGCATCTTGAATCATGTCGGGTTGCTATCATAAGGACTGATACACCTTATGGTGGAACCAGCACAGGGTATCTACACGCAAGAGAGGGCTGATCGACCCAGACACATGAGAAATTAATACAAGTAAGGAGCCGATCGATAGGGTAGTAAGGGTACATCTAAGATACTCATGGCAATTAGGCAGATTGAGGTGGAATCTCGTAATAGATGTACACCTGAAGGCTAACATAAATGCGGGGATTGGGATCATGTTGTCATATTATAATTTTATACATATTACCAGTCGGGACACTAGTTAGGTGGTGCAGATATATATATATATATATATATATATATATATATATATATATATATAAGAATAACAAGGTAGCAGCGAAGCAGAGAAAGAGTAGAAGCGCATTTAGTTTATCATTCCTTTTCATATCTATACTAATCGTATGTTATCTTGTTATCCTTGTTCTCAGGGTATTGTCTTATATTCAATTTATTCAAGTCATGATGATTTTGCCTGTTTATATGTTGAAATCACTACACTTACCAGACTTATGTCTGACCTCATTTTGTTTCGCCTCTTTTTTCCGTCCCCCCCCCCTAGAACACACACAGAGGTTCACAGGGCGGAAATGTTACCGCTTAGTTCAGTTTTCCTTCCAGTCTCGAAAATAGTCGACGCATTGCCTTGTACTCGCTATTCCACTGCTATGGCTGGTTCACACTTTATTGGGGAATATCATTGTTATTTTTATGCTTTTTTATACTTGGAAGTTTTTAAATCAAGACAGAAGTTCTATGTATTAGTTTTAAGTATGATAGTTACAACTGTTGTAAAAGCTTAACTAAACCACATTGTTTATAAAATGATTTTTATTTCCCACTGCTTTATTTGTCTGTCTTGTTATTCATCTGCATCTTTTACCTAAAATGCTACACCGAAGTTAAGGCACTCCCTTTGTGGGTGACCTTAACGGAGGTGGGGTGTTTCACAAGGTATCAGAGATGAAGGTAACCGGATCAGATAAAAGATTTGAAAAATTATTTTCAAAACGGTTTTAAAAGAAGCATTTTCAAAAGAATTTTATTTAAAGGCATATTCCCCTAAGCCATAAGCATTATCTTTAGATCCTCTGTTTGAGTCCTTGTTTCCTTCTTTCCTGAGTCTCCGGGGTTCCTGGCTTTCTGGGATGTAACCTCATCGCGGCATGGTTCCGTTAGCTCGATGGGACTACGGCACCTGTTAAAGGGCGAAGAAGTGCCCAACCTCCATCCATGTCATAATAGTTTCACCTACGGATAATTCTCTTCCAAGCTTTGTAGGGTTTCCCACGCGATGGAGGTAATGTTCGAAAGGCTTATCAACATGGTTCACAAAGGAGGTAAAGAGAAAGAGACAAAATGGGAAGAATCACAAATAAGGGATTGGAATATAAGAAGGGCGGAGGTAATAATAGATCCCACAACAAGAGAAAGTATCTTTTCTGCGGTATAGAGGGTCATTTAATTATAGGAAGTAAAAGACAAGTGGTTGTTTTCAGCATGGTGAGGCAGGGCATCTTATCAAGGATTTCCCAGAGGACAAGGACAAGAACAAAGGACAGGATTTTCAGGAAGGCAAGTGCGTGCTTTCACCGCCAACGTACCTGAGAGAAAGATAGTAAAGTTTAGTTTTTCTTTTTGATCATCCTGTTAGTACTCTTTTTGATTTCAGCACTTCACATTCGCTTATATCTTCTTCCGTAGTTGAGTCTTTGCACCTTAGTACTAGTATAATAGAAGATCCCATTATTTTCTCAAATCCTGTTGGTGGTTCGGCTCATTTATCTTTGGTTTGTAAGGATTTGAGAATCTATATTAAGGATTGAGTATAAGTGTAATGCTTATGTTTTTGGTTTCATGGGCTATGGGATGATTCTAGGCATGGATTGGTTAGTTAGTAATTGTGAAACGAGGGTAGTTAGACTTTTTAATTGCCTCGGGAATACCCTCGAGTTTTCGAGCGATCCTGTGGGGATCAGTTAGCCTTAGCTACCTAGAATCACTTGATGCATCTATCGACGATTTGCGATCCATTAGAATAGTCCATGAGTAGCAGATGTTTTTGATTAGGTTAGGGATTTCACCCCTAAAACTCGAGATAGACTTCCGCATATATCTAGTTGACAATGCAAAGCCAGTTATGCGATCAACGATAGTTTTGTAGCTAGATCAGCAAGGATAGCCAAAGTCGGTTAAGTGCTCAATTGTTTGGTTGTTTTGCTAGTATCATCTCACATAAATCGTCCAAATTCGAAGGAGGCATTCCTTGGGTGCTTGTCTGATATTGGTTTAGGCCTTTGGGGCTTGTACTTGAAGGATGTCGAGTTCGACTAGGATGGTTTGTATGTGAAATAAAAGGTTGTGGTAGGCGCCCTAAGTAAGACCGACCTTCAGAGAGGTAAAAAGTACATAGCAACCTTTAGCTTTAGACCCTCAGATTTGTGACATGATGGATAAGCTAAGTAGAAGAGAGACCTCTAATCATCTTAGTTTTTCACTTGGTATCATGGTTAACATCTGTTTATCTTGGAAAGATAATTCGACTACATTGGACCTCTAGCGTAGTAAGTGAGCGAGGCCCTATCTTTACTAGTGGGGTTTTGGAAATGGGGGTCAAAAAGCTTTGCAGTCGTGAAGTCAAGACAGTCAGAGCACAATGAAGCGAAGCTTAAGAAGGTACGACTTAGAGGACTGAAGACTAGATACACGCATCATACCCTTTTTAAGGGTATATCCTTGATTCCTCTTTTTCCATAAAGTTTATTTGCATGCTAGTCTTTATCTTTTAAGTATATCCTCTTGGTCCTATCCTCGATCATTAGGTAGAAGCCAATGGATGTAAGCATGTGTTTGAGACATGTTATGCTTGGTGGATGCAAGTGGTTGCAAGTGTTTGCTAGTGGTTGCTCGTGGATGCATATACACACATTAGGCACTAGATCGGCTCAGTCACTTTCATATTGCATATGCATGAGTGATTTTTTATATATATCGATTGAAACTTGATGTGTTATCATATGGATATTGCATTTGTATGAATGACCGTGCACTCATGTAGAAGTTATAAAGTACGATTAGGAATAATTGCATACATGACGGACTCATGGCACCAACATAATCCGCATTAAGGAGGTCAATTGAATCAGTAGACCGCCTGATTTTGCATTAGATAAGGACATGTACACACACTATGTATATGATCATGAAAGCATTAGAAATCTTTTTAAGGACAATGGACGCCTGTGACTGAATGGTTGAGTAGATGGATGTTGGATGTTAGGATATGCATTCTTCTTAACATAGAGATTTCGGGGACGAAATCCTTTAAAGAGTGGAGAATGTAACACCCTGTATTTTCTGAGAATATTAAACTAACAAATTAAAGTATACTTAATTTTAAAGAGAAGAATTAAGGGAAAAAGGTTATGCTATTGTGTTCATCTCGGAATTCTTCTTGAGATAGAGTCCGAGTTTACGTAAATCGGACTCCGTATGAAGGTGTTATGACCTTCAGAAGATTCAAGAATTTAAATAATAAAACCAGCCCAAAATTCAAATTTATGTTTCGAAATTCAAAAACCCCGAAGCAGGCTGGGCAGGAAATTTCCCGCCAAGAGACCAGATCGACCAGGGGGTCGACCTAAGGGTCTACCTGGGTATATAGTTCAACCAAGGGGCTCCCCCTCGGGCCAGATCTGAAACCTGATGTGTTTCATTGTGAGATAATTTTCTGAGTCATTAGGACTTGTGTGGAAAGTTCTGGTTGGTTCTCATAGTTTTGAATGGTTTTGATTGGTCCTAGGTTGATCTAACAGCTCTTATTAAATCAAACTTCTATATAAGCAACCTAAATATAAACCCTAAACCACACAAATTCATTCCAAGGAGCCACCATGCTGTCAATGATCGTCCTAACCTAGCCAACATTTCTTCTCAAACTAGAAAGCAAGACTAAAGCTACGAATCAAATCAAATCAAATCTAAATTAGAAGAACAATTAGTCTACATCAAAGGACAGCTATTCGGTTTTAGAAACCAGATCCCAAATAAACAAGATTTTCCTTTTGTTTGTAAGTCAGTTAATTTTTAGATTTGAACACCTAAATCTAATTGTGACATGTAATAAAATGAATATGGGAACATGCCTGATGTAAGCTATCCTTTCATTGAATCTGTGCTTGAATATATATACCTTTGGGAATCATTTTTGACTATGAAATTGGTCCAATCATATCTCTCCTTGTTGTATATCGTAATTGTAATCCTCTTTAAGTCGATGATATAATTCTTCTCAAACCTATATGCCTGTGATGATTCATGATGATATTCATATCGTATCTATATGCCTGCGATGTATTCAATGCAAAACTTGTCTTTTTAGTACACCAAGTTTATTAGACTAATTGTTCTTATCATCATATGACTATGCCCATCCTTACGATGATCCATCTTACTTCTCCCCTTATTTTATGAATCTTGAGTTAAAACTCGAAATACATACGTTATGAATGCGGGGGGAATTGGGTATAACATGAAATTGACATTATTTGGCATAAGTTGGAACATGTAGTATGAAATGACTGTTAAGATGCAATTTGGGGTAATTTGACATGAATTATGGAATATGTAATTTGACATATTGAACCTAGAATTGGCATGAATGACAAAGTATGAAATTGGCAAATAAATCAAGTTTTGGGCATAATTGTTACTGTTAATCCCAAAAAAATCCACGTGCACATTGAACGAGGAATATGTTGCTAACATCATCAGGGTCATTCACGCACTAAGGCACTCGAAGTACTAGTAACAGAAAAGAACGGTCACAAGAGCAAGTGCTGAATGTCAAGCTCAGAACGAATCAGGTCGACCAGGTATAACTGGACGACACGATGTAGTGTGCGATCCTAAAACTTGGGTCCAAACCAAGATTCAGGCGCGGAGACTAAGACCGGTCGCTCATACGGAAATGAGGCTATACCAAGCATCATCGTGAAGCAAGTCTCTTATCCAACATGAGCCAGAACGATCACATCCTGCAGAAGCAATAAGGAAGCGAGCACCCCTAAAGCTAAAGCAATCGGTCGCGCAGGGAACAATGAAGAGCCAATCCCAGACTTGCGTCCCGTTCCGACAAGGCCACCTAAAAATGGTCGCCCACGCAGAAGCGCCCACTCTCATGAACCCTCTCAAACTACATAAGGCGTCCGACCCAAAAAGCTATCTACGCATGACAGCCTAAGACAGCTAATGGCAGCTGGCGACAACTGGCCAATGGCGAGATTGTAATTACAAGAATTAGAGATTTACAAGGCGGGGAAGGGATTTCAAACGGACGACTCACCTATAAATATACCATAGCCACCACTGAGGAAGAGAGAGGAGATCAGAAGAACCACGAGGTGCTGCCAAACTCTACCACAAACCACGGATCCGGCAATGGCGTCAATCTCAATTTCGTGATTCAGAGAGAATAAAGACATCATCAATCTCAATCATCCATTCATCCTATATCTCCTCAAATTCAACCATCTTCTTATATAATTTCCTAGATTAAAGTATATAAACAAGGTTGTATTAGGCAAAAATGGATGTGTACGATACAGAGAGAATTGATGTACTTTGTAATTCACATCATGAGATTAGAAATCACCTTCATAGTGGACGTATGCCTCATTAATGGCTGAACCACTCTAAACCTCATCTCTATTTTTACCTTTTTTCTGCATTTTCTACTTTGAATTACTGATTGAATACGGCTCCACTTTATTCCCTACCAAATTAGTGAAGTACATCTTTGTACCTGAGGTGTTTGGACCATTTTTTGTGTAAACATTTTTAGCGCCCACCGTGGGGCCGTGTCATAATTTCCTTTAGTAAAACTATCCCGGAATCACTTTCGATTTCAAGCCATGGTTGGATCAGAAAAAAGTAACAAACTTGTCAAAGTTATTACGATCAATAAGGATGATAATGCTGACGAAGCTTCACCTCATATCTTGAGTCAAGGGGCAAATGAAACCCCCATGCCATCTATAACGCAAGAAGAACTAAATGTGGTTGTAGCTAATCTAAACGAAAAAATGGATAATACAACCAGGATGATAATGGAAAGGATCAAACGCCCTTGTTCGAACCAACTTGCCGCCGCAAAACACCAACACCATGGACGATATTGGCGAAGAAGAGGACTCGTCAACCTCGGACCCAGGGCGACTTTGCGGTATAGTAAGAGACAGGGGAGAGGCCGGCGTTAAGGATTCTAAAGCCAGATCTCCACGATACATAGAGGCACGGCCAACTCAAGCAGTCGCAGGCCCCATCGACTCCCTTCTCCTCAGAAGAGACATGAGGCGTCGAAGCTCAAATTACGGTCGCACTGGAGAAAACACCGGTACCGGTCCCAACGGTTCAGCAGATGATGAAAGGCGCATCACAGATTTGGTTCAACAAATAATGGAGGTGAAGGCGGTCCAAGAAGATGAGGCCAAAGAAGGTAGGAGATCTGATGACAACATTGATCTCGTCACACCATCAACCAGCAATCCCAAGGCAGAAGAGATCTCGGAAAACCAAGGAGCTATAACTTGGAAGGAGCTAGAGGAAGTGGTGACAAGATTGAGAAGTCAAATAGCTATTGCAAATAATGCAATGATGAAAAAGCTCAAGTCAATGCAGGCCATTCAATCCGCCACAGCAAAGGCTACTTTAAGAGCCACTCGTCCCTCGCTAACCAGAACAAATTGAGCGCCAGAAGTAGAATCCATCACTCCGAGCCTAAGACGACAAGATATCATTCGAAGGGTCGCACATCACGCTGGGATGAATCATGGAAGAAGCAACATACCTAGGAACTGACATCCTGACGGTGCAGTTGCAAAATAGGAGGAAAACCCTACCGTCGTGGGGATATCCTTTCTGAAAGAACATACAGACTCCTTAACTCCAGATCGCCGGGGCGTGTTAGGATCAAAGCTCGATGACGAAGAAGGCAATCAGTTCGCAGATCCAGGCCAAAAACAAGAATATATCTTGGGAATGGCACAAACAATTGTGAGAGAAAGCCTGGAGGGGTAGGACGATCGAAGTGGATGGGAGTCTTCCCCGACTAGAACCCCACTGACCGACATGATTAAGAGAACCGTATACCAACGCAGATTCTATCCCCCTTCGTTGCAGTCCTATGACGGGACAGGCGACCCCGACATGTTCTTGTGTATATATGACCAATATATGAGTGGGGCACACGCCACAGATGAAATGAAATGCTTGAATTTCCCGAATTATTTGGAAGGAGTGGCTTATCTGTGGTTCACAAATCTACCGCCTCGGTCCGTGGATGATTTCACGACCTTGGCTAAACTATTTAGTAAGCAGTTTGAACGCCAGGTGTTCAGGGCCCGAGACGTAAAAGGCTAGATGAAATACGACAGATACCAGAGAAGTCCATCAAAGATTTTCTCACCCGCTTTTATATGGCAATGGCTGAAGTTGAGGATCCTGAGCCGAACCAAATCTTAATAGCCCTTGAGAGAGGTGTATCTGAGGAAACCAAGTTGGGACGGTGGATCAAAAGGAAAGGACCGAGCACACTTGAACGATTACTCAGCAAAGCCTAAAGATACGTGAATATTGAAGGGAAAAGACCACAGATAGAGGAGGATGGAGGCACTCGGAGCAGCCTTAATGATCAAAAAAGGAGCAGCAAGGAAAAGGGCGATCGTACACCAAAGAGGCCACGGTTCTATAAGAAATCCGAGTTCACACCCATCAACGATACCGTGGGAAATACCTTCATGGCAACTAAGGACACGGAGAAGTATCCAACTCTGAAGCAAAGACAGGCCGAAACTGTTGCTGAAACATCAGGAAGATTCTGTCAGTTTCACAAACAGCCAGGACATGGTACAGATAACTGTAGGCACCTGAAGTCGGTTATCGAGGGGTTGATTAGGAAAAACTACTTGCAACAATATGTAAAAAACCGCGCAGGCCATCCTAATTCCTTGCAAACCGGGGGCAATACACCCTGAAAAGAAAGTAGAAGACTTAAACCAATCCGAAGAGCACATTCGTCAAACTGGCCACTTATATCTTAGCAGTGAAGCATCAAACCAGAGCTCTCACTACTTTATTCTACTTTCCTGGGTTTCATCTTATCATTAAAGTTGTTTTACCTAACTTCATTATTTACTATTATCCTGTCAAGTAACAATTTACATTGCTAAACTCTATACATTAGGGTCGAATATCTGTCTAATTGAATAACATAATTATTACTCTATGCATCAAGGTCAAATATCTGTCTGCGCGAATAATACACTTATTTCCTTGTACTAAAAGAACCCCCTGAAAGGAAGCCCACTACACATAGTGGGACTGTGACGAAGCAGAAGGGCACTCATCAAACAAAGCAACTTGAGGATCACGAAACTCGAAACGACAGACAAATGGAGAAATAGGCGCACTACCTCAAAAAAAAGGGAAAAAATAGCAAACTAGTCCGGGGCAGACAACAAGATGAACAGCAGGTGAAAGGCGATGCACATCACCATGGGAAACGCTGAATGCCTGGCAAACACCCACTCAAAGGATCATCGTCAAACCCTGTTGCAAACCCAGGGCTATTGCAAAATCTGTCCCCAACATCGAATATGCCGACTCTGAGAAGAGGCCCTCTCGGATGCAGGACATGAATTCCTCAAAATCAAAGCCAAGACCAACAACAAGGAGTAACACTTATCTCTCGGGAACCAATATTGGAGCAAAAGCAACTCAAAACAAAAAGGCCCTTCGGATAAAAATTTGCTGAGCCAATCAAAGGAACACCTTCATATTAGGTGCAGGATACGAGGATTACCCGCCTTGAGAAAATTTCTTAATTTTTTCATTGAAGAGGGTCAGTATCTATTTCATTGGGCAAAATGCAATGTCGGCAAAAATCGACAAAATGTGAAGTTGGCAAAAACCGACGTGGTTCGTGAAAACCCTTACCGAAAGGAGGTGTCTGATCTTGTTCTTTGTTGTTAACCAAGTCAACAAAGCCAAGATTGGATTACAGCAGAAATCCCAGCCGAAAGGGGGTAAAGCAGAAATCCTTGCCGTTGGTGGTATCCATTCTAGAAACCCTTTTGGAATAACTAAAACAATCAAGTAGGGTCTGGAATGGGTCGAAAACCTTTAACCCAAGTCCTCCCATGGGGGCACAATACTAAGTAAAGGATACTCAATGTGTGTTAAAAATATATATATAAACGCGTGGTAATCCCCAACAAGCGACAAACTCCCAAAAGAAAATTAAATCCTAACAATAATGATAACAGTAGAAAATCGGGCGCAAGCGTACAATTAATAAAGAGCCTGCACGAATGAGCAAATATAAAACAAAGGTGCACGAACGACGCACCCGCGCAAGAACGAACAAGTTTTTTAAAAAAAAAAACTACTACCGTGCTAATGTCTTGAACCAACCACAAGGGACACAAGCAAAAGTATGCAATATTAAGCGAGGCTAGCACTCACATATACAAACCAGACTAACAGTACCATTTTTTTGTCAAAAAACCAAAAAAAACAGACAGGGCAATTGCAAGTAGGGCATTGACGAGCCACAGTTTTCAGATCCGGTGAGAGATCATCCTATCCTTAGACTCTAGAGCTTCAATAAGCTCGAGCCTGTTCGATTCCAGTGCATGGATTTGTTCAACTTTCTCCTTGTGTGACCGCTGAAGATCTTCAACAAAGGAAAGCCATGCGTCCATCTGCTCCACAATGAAATCTTTGACATGTGTGACGAGACCTTCGACCAGATGAGGGCGTGCTTCCAGCCGTGTGAACTCAGCTAGTATGCAGTCCTTCATGGCGTCCATTTTACCAGCAATGGTCCATTTATCGAACGGGTCTGTGTGCACCCTAGGGTACGAGCTAGCTGGACACTGAGCTACGAAATCTTTGATAGATTGAGAATGACAGTAGTTAGGGATAGGTATAGGCTTCGGAATTGCTGTGGAGTCCAAGATAAAGGACTAGGAAACCAGATGACTGAAGGCTGCATGGAACTCTGAGTCAGGAAGTCTGTCTGGCAAACTACGGCTTGAAGTGTCAGTTGTACTCAAGATCTCCTTGTCTCGAGGAACCTGTTTGGCACCAACCTTCCTCGTTGGCTTCTTCCTGAATTTCTTAGACATGAGAAATTCCATCCTTGGGCGACCTGTTTCAAGAAAAGTTTGAAATAAACTCAAAACAACCACCATGGAAAGAGATACGTCCTAGCTAAATTCAGGTGTAAACAAAGACATCTCTCAAAAACATTTCGCCAAGCAGGTTACATACAAACACCAAGCATTGGTATACTAAAGAAAAACGCTGGAGTGTCCGCGTCCATCAGGATGATCACAAAAGAATAAAGTAAGACAACACAAAGGAAAAGAAGCCTACCCAGAAAAATCATCGTACCCCGGGGCTCAAGAGATAGTCTGCCGAGACAGATAAATACTGCTGCAAATATCAAATTAAAGCGATCGATTTTAAAAAAAAACAAAGCCCTCCATGGAAAATTAAAGCATGAATTTCAAATGGGGTTTACCTGATGAAACCCTCGAAGGAGCTCAACTATAACTCAATTACCCTTTGGAAAAATGGGAGTGATAGGAAATGGGCTTTAAATAAATAAGGAAGAGCAAAAGGCAAACATCCAAAGGATCCTCGCCACGTCAGCCTAAAACTCAGATACTGGCGTAAACATCCCATCGGAAGCCAGCTGGCACTAGTTCAAAGTAATGACAGGGTAGTCCGAACGCTTTTCGCTCAGGAAAGAGATAACACCATTGGAGCAACTATAATCCTTGAGCGAATGACCCACCAACAAACCCATACAACAATGTGCGATCAAATGTGTCGAAGCTAGTAATTCCTCATTGAAAGGAATCACAAGCTTCGAGGGGCAAGTGTTAATCCCTAAAAAAAATCCACGCGCACATTGAACGAGGAATATGTTGCTAACATCATGAGGGTCGTTCACACACTAAGGCACTCGAAGCATTAGTAATAGAAAAGAATGGTCACCAGAGTAAGTGCTAAATGTCAAGCCCAGAATAAAATCAGGTCGACCAGGTATAACCGGACGACACGATGCAGTGTGCGATCCTAAAACTTGGGTCCAAACCAAGATTCAGGCGCAGAGACTAAGACCAGTCGCTCATACGGAAATGAGGCTATACCAAGCATCATCGTGAAGCAAGTCGCTCATCCAACATGAGCCAGAACGATCACATCCTGTAGAAGCAATAAGAAAGCGAGCACCACTAAAGCTAAAGCAATCGATCGCGTAGGGAACAATGAAGAGCCAATCCCAGACTTGCGTCCCGTTCCTACAAGGCCTCCTAAAAACGGTCGCCCACACAGAAGCGCCCACTCTCACGAACCCGCTTAAACTACATAAGGCGTCCGACCCAAAAAGCTATCTACGCATGACAGCCTAAGACAGCTGGCGACAACTAGCCAATGGCCCGATTGTAATTAGAAGAATTAGAGATTTACAAGGTGGGAAAGGGATTTCAAACTGATGACTCACCCATAAATATACCATAGTCACCACTGAGGAAGAGGGAGGAGACCAGAAGAACCACGAGTTGCTGCCAAACTCTGCCACAACCCACGGATCCGGCCATGGCGTCAATCTCAATTTCGTGATTCAGAGAGAATAAAGAAATCATCAATCTCAATCATCCATTCATCCTCTTTCTCCTCAAATTCAACCATCTTCTTATATAATCTCCTAGATTAAAGTATATAAACAAGGTTGTATTAGGAGAAAATGGATGTATACGATACAGAGAGAATTGATGTACTTTCTAATTCACATTATGAGATTAGAAATCACCTTCATAGTGGACGTAGGCCTCATTAACTGCCGAACCACTCTAAACTTCTTCTCTATTTTTACCTTTTTTCTGCATTTTCTACTTTGAATTACTGATTGAAAATGGCTCCACTTTATTCCCTACCAAATTGGTGAAGTACAGCTTTGTACCTGAGGTGTTTGGACCATTTTGGTGTAAATAGTTACTATTGCGAATTTGGGGGTAACTTGAGTATTGAATCTAGACTGGGCATAAAATGTAAATTAGGACATTAAATCTAGATTTGGTCTAACTATTGATTTGGGATGCCAAGTATAATGAATATTGTAATTTTGGGGCGTGCCTATTATTACAAACTTGGGAAGATTAGGTGTAGCCTATTTTGAGTAATAACTTGAAATTGAATTTGGGGGCCATAACTTGAAATTAGCTTTGTTGGGCATAACTCGAGAATGGGAATATGACTGGTTGGGATAATTAGAATATAAATTTAGACTTGGACATTTATGGTAAATGTGTCATAATATGAAATTGACAACAATTCTGAATAATTTACATATAAACTGTAAATATATAAATTAGTGAAAAGATGAATGTGCCTAACTGGAGGTTAGATTGAGTTGTGGTGTAAAACTGCCCGGAACCGCCCAGCATATCCAATAACCACAACAACACCTATCTAATGTGAGAGGTTAGTGCATTATGCCCAAGAAAAACCTGAGGTTAGATTGAGTTGTGGTGTAAAACTGCCCGGAAGCACCCGGCACGTCCAGTAACCACAACAACACATATCTAATGTGAGAGGTTGGTGCATTAGTAAATCACTTAATGCTAACGAATATAACATGAATGACTAGGGTTAAATTCATAGGAACACTTAACCAATATAACATGAATGGGTAGGGTTAAGTAATAAGAAACACTTAACCAATATAACTTGATTTGTGGTAAAGTTAAGTTAAAGCAAAAGGGAAACACTTAACAAATATAACTTGGTTTGTGGTAAGGTTAAGTTAAAACAAGAGGGAAACACTTAACTAATATAACTTGATTTGTGGTAAGGTTAAGTTAAAACAAGAGGAAAACACTTAACAAATATAACTTGATTTGTGGTAAGGTTAAGTTAAAACAAGAGGGCAACAGTTAACCAATACAACTTGATTTGTGGTAGGGTTAAGTTGACACAAGAAGGCAATACTTAACCAAACGTAACATGACAAGTAGGTGGGTTAAGTAACTTGAATTGATTGATGACACTAAGCCAATACAACATGATGAACACATGGGGTAAGTTTACAAGAAAAACTTGACCAATATAACTTGATGGACGAACGGGGTTAAGTTAATAAGAAACACTTAACCAATCTAACATGATAAGTGAGGAGGGTTAAGTTAACAAGAAACACTTAACCAACATGACATGATAAATGGGTGGGTTATGCTAACATGAAGGGACAACACTTAACCAATATGACATAAAGTGCGGGAGGGTTAAGTACATATCGGGTTGGTGGGTAATATTAGTGAATATAGGCCCGCAAACTTAACCATTAAATAAACATGCTTGAACCAGAAGGAGAGTTAAGTACATATCGGGTTGGTGGGTAATATTAGTAAATACAGGCCCGCAAACTTAACCATTAAATAAACATGCTTGAACCAGAAGGAGGGTTAAGTACATATCGGGTTGGTGGGTAATATTAGTAAATATAGGCCCACAAAACTTAACCATTAAATAAACTTGCTTGAATAGGTGGGAGTATTAAGTACATCTCGTGGAGGTGGGTAATATATATATATATATATATATATATATATATATATATATATATAGGCCTACAAACTTAACCCGTAGGAAGCCGTAGTAACGGGGACCCATTTCAGCAATAACCCACACGGATGTATCATGTTACCCTAAACTAGGCAGGGTGGGGTCCGATTACTGGGCTAATTATAAGCGGTCAAAATAGCGGCAGGGGGTGTGTCAGTGGAGGTTCCGACGGTTTACGGGCTTGCACGTACTCCGGAGTGGGAAAAAGCAGGCACTGTGTACCATAGTTATACACTATGCATCTTGAATCGTGTCAGGTTGCTATCATAAGGACTGATACACCTTATGGTGAGACCAGCACTGGGTATCTACACGCAAGAGAGGGCAGATCGACAAAGACATAAGAGAAATTGATACAAGTTGGGAGCCGATCAATAGGGTAGTATGGGTACATCTAACATACTCATGGCAATTAGGCAGATTGAGGTGGAATCCTCATAATAGATGTACACCTAAAGGCTACCACAATTGTGGGGATTGGGATCACGTTGTCATATTATCATTTTATACAGATTACTAATTAGGACACTAGTTAGGTGGTGCAGAGATATATATATATATATATATGTATATATATGTATATATATATATATATATATCAGAATAACAAGGTAGTAGCGAAGCAAAGAAAGAGTAGAAGCGCATTCAGTTTATCTTGCCTTATCATATCTATATTAATAGTATGTTATCTTGTTATCCTTGTTCTCACAGTATTATCTTATATTCAGTTTATTCATGTCATGATGCTTTTGCCTGTTTATATGCTGAAAGTCACTGGACTTACGTACCAGACTTATGTCTGACCTAGTTTTGTTTCGCCTCTTTTCTTCCATTCCCCCCCCAAGGTTCACAGGCAGGAACTGTTACCGCTTAGCTTAGTTTTCCTTCCAAGCTCGAAGATAGTCAATGCATTTCCTTGGACTCGCTCTTCCACTACTATGGCTGGTTCAAGCTTTATTGGGGTATATCATTGTTATTTTTATGCTTCTTTTATACTTGGAAGTTTTTAAATCAAGACAGAAGTTCTATGTATTACTTTTAAGTGTGATTGAGACAACAGTTGTAAAAGCTTGACTGAACCATATTGTTTATAAAATGTTTTTTTATTTCCTGCTGCTTTATTTGTCTGTCTTGTAATTCATCTGCATCTTTTACCTAAAATACTCCACCGAAGTTAAGGCGTTACCTTTGTGAGTGACCTTAACGGAGGTGGGGTGTTTCAATGAAGATCAAAGCTTGACTGATATTGCATAGCTTTGTGTGTCTTTACTTCGACGAACCTCACACGCCGATATGATGGTGAACTAATGGTTGATCGGTATACTTTTGAGACGAGGTTGAGCAACCTATGGGTTGAGATTAGACAACATTTAGGGTTGTCAAAAATTCGGTCGACCGAGAAGAGCAGGGTTGTGGTCGCTGCACACCAAGAGGGATAGGGTCCCAAAAGGATAGAGTATGGCGGTGTTTTCCAAAGCCCTGGAATTAAGCTGTTGTGTTTTGCTCGGAATCCTGGATATAGTGAGGACGTGTATTATGTTGCTTTCCAAATCTCTGGTCTCGACCGTGAAAATACAGTTCATGAGCGACCTTTTGGATCAGGAGAAATTAGGATGGAATCCAATTTCCAATACGCGACTTTACCGTTTTAGTTGTATACCTATGACGACATAGTAGGATGAGGTACTATGCCATCAAAGATTGATACATTTACTTCCGAAATTATTTTCTACGCTATTAACATATAGTAATAAAAGATAAATTTCCGCGCATCAAACATGTTTGGCTATTATAATATAAAACTCTATCCTCTAGCTTGAGTTGCATTGTGTGATGGGGCCTAAGTCTTATAATAGCTTCATTTTCCAAAAATCATTGTGTTGTTTTGTTTTGATGATATGCATATGGAGTAAACCCATTTTGTATCATATGGCATGGTCCCAAGATTTTTCTTAACTTTTAAAATAAGGTTTTAATAACTGTTTTTTTGTTATCACACCAATCCCATGACCGACCTAGAGTTTATTATTTTCACCTAAACTCCGGGTGCCCATATTTTCCACACGGGCAACTAGTAGTTTTGGATTTGAAGAAATTTCTTAAACATGATCCTGGATTTTCGCTAGAGCTATACTCTGGATTTTTTTGTTGCCTTTTACTGTGATTATATCTATGTATTTAAACTTCCCCTTTTTGTAATTTATTAATCTCTGATATTTTTCTATTGTATATTATTTATTTGTACTATAAAAGCCTTGCGCTCTAATGTAAATTGTAGTAATAGCAATGAAAAGTCTACTTTATTCTGTGTTCTAATGTGTCGTGTTCTCATTACAATCCATCATTTTCTATCGTTTCGGATTGGACCTGTGTGGTTTATGGTCAATCTGAAGGTCAGGGAAATTCGGCTTGTTACATCTTTCCTCAGACAATTGTAATATATATCTTTCTCTTGATATTTCCCACGAGTCTTTTACTTTGGCTTTTCTTACATTGATTAGCATATTGACCTTTCTTCTTGCAAAGGTAGCAAGCAATTTCTGGAGTTTTCTTTCCTTTGCTTTGCATTGGTTCTGTTTTTACCAACTTCCTTTTCTTCCTATTCATGTTATTGTTTCCATCTTTTTCCTCCAGCAGATTTTTCTCATCCAAATTTGCATAGTGATACCCCATGCCTACTAGTTTCATAAAAGACCCTTTTACACGGGTGGTCATCTTTTATTGATACTTCTCATCCATACCTCTAATGAATGTCTTGTCTTTCCTCAATGTTGAGTTAATTAGCTCCAACCCAAAATGAGATAATTCTTTAAACTTCCTTGTATATTCTTCAATAGGCTTACATACCCACCTAAAATCCATAATTTTGGTATAATTGAGATATTCCATCTGAATGTAATTACTACTCCTCGAAAGCCTTCTTAAAATGATCACATTATGTTTCTTCTTTTGACCTCTCGTAAGTAATGATTTCCCACAATATTAAAGCTTCATTTTGAAGTTTCCATGATGCCAAAAGTCGTTTTTGTTTATCTTCAAGACTAAACCCATTAAATATTCTTTCACTTGATTGGATCCATGCTTGAGCTTCAATGATAGATTAAGTACCCATGAACTGCTTTCCTCCCAAACTTCAGAAGTTCTTATTTTGAATCACCAAATCTGGTTGAGATTGAATTGGGATAGTTGAATTTACTGTTGTAGTGGGATTCTGACAATGGAGTGCAGTACTTTCCCATCCCCTACCTCGTCATCTTCATCCGCTCATCTTCTACTATCTATATGTATTACGGAAATGGTTTTGGCATTTGGATGAGATATCTTAAGAAAATGAAAATAATTAGATAGATATGAAGGAATTTATTTTATTTTTATTTCCTACATTTATTAGTGATTCATCAAGGCATTACTAACCCTAAATTTAATGAGTTATACCAACAACTTTGAATAAACCAAAGCTTTGATACAATATTGTAACCACCTGCCTTTTTGACCTCTTTAAGTCAGTAGTTAAAACGATTTGAAACGTTATCAAACACAAATTGTTAGGGATAATAAAAAATTGGAAAAAAAACAAAATGATTGTTTATTATTTCATAATAATTTACATCATTTTACATTGATTAATCAGAGTACATATCAGAGTACAAATGCAAATAACTAAATCTACATGAGGGTCCAAATGCTTCAATCCAGCTCCATCTTAAACCCATCAATGCAGAAAAATATTGCTCCAGTCTAACTACCAGGCTGTCTATGTGGAAATGAGGGTACCCAGAGTTCAGTGAGAAAACAATAAACTCTGAGTTAGTCAAGGGCCTGGTGTGAGAAACTTTAAGAGGTCATATTTTAAAGTGAGGTAACTCATTAGACCATGTCATATAAACACGGAACGAGTTTTTTCCTTGTGAGTATCATTGCACAAAATTTGTAATGAGTTTTAGAAAAATGAAGTTATCATAAGGCTCATCACGTAACATAGAATGCAAGCACACACATTGGGACGAGTTTGTCCTTATGATAACAAAAAATGCTTGATAAACGAAAACCATTAATATTATTATTAGTGAATAGTGTGGAAAATCACTTCACAAGTGGATGTATCAATCTTGCCAACATAATACCTCTTCTAATTATGTTGACATCGGTATACAACTATAACTCTATGGGCTTGTAGTGGGGAATTAGATGCCAACAATGACCAATGCATAGGATCTTCCTTCTTTGAAGGAAACAGCTCTAGATGGATGTACCCGTGAGAAAGAAGCTATGAATTCTTGGCTACACAAGGCTAGATGTTCTCTATATACGAACTTGCAAGATAGCAGCACGAATATGAAATTCCCCAATAGTAACCTACTATTAACTGAGTGCTCACTTTTCGTCATCCACATAAAGTAGAATGTCCACATAAGTAAATACCTAGGCTCCATACCATGGTATAACGTTTTATCCATATTGGAATGACCATAACCACTTGGGAATGACCCACATAGCCTTGCTACCATAAACCTATTTAGGCCATTACCGGGTTGTGAGGCTTGATGAAATCTCGTTAAACAAAACTATGCTTAATCCTAAAGCCATGCTTCGGTCAACTGCTATTCAAACACCTGGTATGCCACATTATGATTTCATAACGTATAAGTGACAGTCACTAACCATATCACCTTTGAGCTCGTACATCTCAAAGAAGGGTGTCATGCAAAGAGGCTATATTCTTCGCCACCAACAGAAATATGTTTAGTAAAGATAAATCAATACATTACAAAATACAAAGTCAGACAAAAATGCATACAAATTCATTCTGGGGCTGAACGAAATTGAAGGTGCTTTATTTCTCGTGCAATAAAGTAGAGAAGCCCTTGCAAATTTGGAAATTCTCCAAGTACTTTCAAACTACTGCAATAATGCAGATAATAAATCTTAAGAGTGAAGCTACCAACTTGAGACCACCAGCGAGCAGTCCTTTCGATGTGAAGGTTTTCAGGCTTCAACTACCATCTCCATTTGTTCCATTTAATCATATTATCATTCAAAATGGTTTCTGGATAGAAATTTGTATCCTATTCTTTTCGGACAATGAGCGTCATTTGTATTGATATAGATATATAGGATCTTAATTATGTCTCAACCTAACGTCTTAATTTTTGAAACTTCCTTTCATCATTGAAAACAGTTCATTAAATATTTGGAAAGGTTTAACAAACGTTGGATATAGATTATCAGGTTTAAACCCATCGAATCCCCTTTTAAGTAGAAAGTGTTTTAAAAGCGTTGCTAAAAGTGTTGCAAATAAGCATATTTAACTAGCTTGATGAAACTTACTTTAAAACTCTACATTTTCTAATAAAATTACTTTGGAAATATTTAATAGATTTGTCAAAATTTTCCATATTTTAAGTAATTTTTAAATAGCCATTTCAGTTAATTTACAAATTTGGTAATTAAACTATTTTGGTCATGAAAATTACTACCGATGATTTTTATTGAATTTTTTTGGACATATCTTGAAATTTATACAATGAAATTTGAAAATTCTTGTTCTATTTGAAAACTAATAATATTACAAAGCAAGCATTTTTCGTTTTAGGAAAATGCGATTAAAAATTAATTCGCTATAAAAGTTTAAAGACTATGACCGAAATTCGCGAACTGCCACAACGCCATGAGTTCTATTGTAACTCTATTTTAACTACATATTAAAAAAACCCAATTTACTTTAGAATAGGTTCGAAATCTATTTAAAAAATATATAAGAGTTTTTCAAAACAATATTTCAAAATATCCACTTTAAATTTAACTATTTATTTTTAATGAATATTATTTTTACTTTTTTTGGCAAAGCATATTGTTGACGACTAAAATTGTCATCAACACCCGAGAGTTCCGAAAATTTGAAACTTTTTATCTAGAGAATAGAATAATAAGAAATGCAGTAATAATGTGCGGGGAAGTAAAGGACGTAGTTATTTATAGTGGTTCAGCCTGTCGGGGCCTACGTCAACTTTGAAGGATGTACTGATTTTATTCCATCACAACAAAGTACAACAAGACTATTACAAGAATCTATAATGATTAACAATATCCTCTTAGTCCTTGTTATCGATCTTCCTTGTTGAGCAAGAGTAGTCAAGGAGTTGCCGATGTTGTAGCGTAGCCGAGTGAGGCGGAATCGAGTCCAAGTAAGGCAGAGTCGAGGCCGGGGTCCGAGTGATGCGGAGTCGAGGCCGGGGTCCGAGTGAGGCGAAGTCAAGGCTCATGGTCCGAAGGAGGCGGAATTGAGGCTCAAGGTCCGAAGGAGGTGAAGTCGAGGCTCGGGGTCCGAAGGAGGCGGAGCCGATGCCTTCTTCTTCTTCTAGAGACCCATGCCACGTCCAATGGCCATGGAGAAAAAGATGGTGATCATTAATGGTGTTTTAGAGCTTCATGAAGTCCAATGGTGGCTTGGTGTCCAAAATCATTCTTGAACCTTCATGAGTATGCTCATGGGTCCAAGCATATTCATCTTCTCCCTTGTATGATGAAGGGAAGTGCCTAGGAGGCCTTGGAGAAGAAGATGGAAGCCATTAAAGCTTGAGGGAGCGCTTAAGCCAACCTCTTGAATGTAGGAAGTGAGGGGTTATTTATGTTGGAGAGGTTAGCTTGCAGTAGGTAGAATAGGGGAACACACCAGGAATTTCGGCCCCCTAGCACGTGCTCGAATAGATTTTGTATTCCTTTCTGAGGTATGAAATTCACACCGCGGGGGTCTGAATTTCGAATCCCGACGGAGGTACGAAATTCGTACCTTGAGGGATATAAAGATCGTATATAAATGCGGGCTAGGTGTTTGAGATTTGGACTCGCCACTCTTTTGTGCCTATGAATTTGGTTTGTTGGTGTTTGGAGGAGTAAAGAGGTTTGGAGAACCAACCCAAGGGATGCAAAATTCTGCTAGTGGCCAGGCTCAAGTGTTCCGGTGCTAGACCCCTGATGTTGTTAGCAACACTTCTGGGCTGCACTATAACACGATAGGTTGAGTCGAGCATGCCATGTGTACTTTTGGGAACCGGACGAAAAATCCATCGAACATTTGCCCCCTCAAAGTATGTCTTGCGTTAACGGGGGTGACTTTAAATAAGACAAGTTTGGCGATGGACAGAAAGATCTCCATGCCACGCTTCTTAATCGGTCGTGACCTTTCCCTTGAGGTGTATGCCGGGAATGAATCGCTTTGGAGTGTTTGAGATGCCTTGTCGAAATATGTCGATATGGGCTTTGGATTCCGACATTGTTAAGGGTTTTGACTCGCTTGAATCTCACCAATTGGGTTGGAACCTGTCCAAGGAATATAATTTTTGTAAATTAAAGACATTAAATGTTAATTATCGACTCCTGATTGCATTTGAAGTGCAAATGGTTCGTTATCAGGTGATAATTGCGTATGCAATCACAAGTTCGCACGTGGTTTCGTAACATGCGATCAGAGCTGAAATAAGTAACATGAAGATAAATTGTACGCCATGGGCTTGTGAATGCGCAATTTAGCTTTTGAAAAGTCTTCAGGTTGAGAGGTGATTGTATGGTCTTCATAGTTGAACCATTAAAGCTTGTGAGCACCCATATAATTAACGAGTCAGGTTTGTCTGCTCGGTTGAGACTTACAAATCGTGTATGTATGGTCATCGCCATGGCTCGGGTGCGCGATCAACTAATGTAGTTGTTGAAACGTCATTGGCAAGGAGCTTGATTGTTTGGAGTATCCGCTGAATCACTCGGATTTGCAAGCCCAAAGTCGTTAAATGATCCGATCTGGCCCCAATGTCAAAGTTTCGGCAATTTGTATATGCGAATGTTGTTGTTAGGACAATACTTGGCATATGTCATGACATGTATTCAAACAAATTATCCTTTGAGTCGAGGTCGGACCTAAATGTTGAGCGTGTGCACTTTGATGATTGGGCATTTGGTGAGTACATGAGTGGTCGTTGAGCGGTGATTGATTTAGGGCTTAGAAGATCTGTTGTACGATCCTGATTTCCAATCCTAGAATGTTCGTTTGGAGCATGCCGATCCCCTAATTGTAGATACTTCCTTTTTTCTCTTCTCCGGACTAAAAATCTTCTTAAGGCGTAAAAGATACAAAATACTTCTTTTGTACTTTGGATGTTCGAGTCGTTTTAAGTTTTTTAGGAGAAGGGGAGAGTTATATGGAAAGTGAAAGGGCTTTCAAGCTTCGTGCTCAAGAACGTGGAGCGATGGATTTCGGGAAACATGAGTAGGAGTTCGGATAAAAGTTTCTAAGTATGTGCGAATACGAGATTGGACTTCTTTTCTCAAACACTAAATGAACCCTCCTGGTTTTTCAAGGGGTCGAAGTCTGTTTGAGGGGGATGATAACCTAAGAAGTGTGTGGAAGCATGACACATAACTTCGCATTCTAATTACTTCGCTGAGTCTTCGCTTTAAGCTTGAGCTAGTGAGTTTGAACATTTGCATGGCGTCCAATGAGCAGACAATGATTAGTGAGTTGCGGTCTTGCGACGTGGTTATTGAGGGATAGACATGCTTGGATTGGCGGCTTGAATGCGTATGTAAGATATCGATACATAATTGAGCTATTAGTCTTGGTATCCGATCAATAACCCTACCACGACGCAGCTGCATCTCGACTAAGGCATTGCGCTGGAGGTTGGTGATGGCCATGGCGTTAGTAGTTGAGGCTAAAGTCTGTCGTCACGTTTGGAAGTGTCTGCTTTTGTGTAGTCCGGGCACTGATGGAAAGACAAAAAACCTCCAAGGCTTGGACTGTGGCTCTTTATTACCTTCGTTGCGAGGTGAAGGCACTCTCAAGGCGGAAGCTCCAAGGGATGCTGTGAAGACAACGCTAGTGCAGGGACTGAAGGGGATTTAATCGGGTCCTGTGATTGTCAGGCTGGTGCGATAATCGGTAGAGGGTTGCCCCCATGCCCGGGTACCTTCTAGATTCTACTCGACGTTAGGGATGAGCTAGTAAGTTTGTGTAACACCCCGCCTCCGCTAGGGTCACTCGCAAAGGAATGCACTAGCTTTAGAGGGGCATTATTGGTAAACATGCACAGAAATATCACAAGACAGAACATATAACGTAGCGGAAGTAAAATCAAACTTTCATAAACATTAATAATTAAGGTCTAAAGCCTTTTACATCAGAGTACATCAAAACCTGTCTTGCAATAATAAAGAAGCATAAAGACTTTTTCATAAATTATTCCCCAAGTAAAAACAGTAAAGTAGCCATAGCCAAGGAAAGTCCAAGCCATCCATGATGACCTTCAAGCAGAAGAAGTCCGAACTAAACAGCAGTATTTCCTCCCTGTAACCTGGGGGGAAACGGAAGAAAAGAGGCGAAACAAAACGGGTCAGTCAAAAAGACTGAGTAAGCCCTATCTACTATTAGCATAAAAACTAGTAAAGTTAACTGACATGAGAAACTGAGATGAACATAAGCATGATAACAAGATAGATAAGCTAAATCAAAATAACAGGATGAACTACTGAACTCAGATAAACTAAGGTGTCATGATAAATTACGATGTCAAGATAAAACAAGGTATCACATCGTCAGGTTTCTATCAAGTATAATATCCCCAAGATATCTATCACGTATAACGTCCCATGGTATCTATCCTGTACATCTGCTCTGCACCTACCGTACTAGTATCCCAACTGTATCACGTGTTATCCATGAATGACCCTTACTCAAAAGTTGTGTAATGGTCCATGTCAACCTAGTATATCGCATATATAGGTTACTCAACTCGTATGTTTTGTTCCATGTAAATGTTCAGTCCCTTGCCGTAGACCATACGGGCTTTCCCATGAGATTCTATATTACTTTAACATAGTTCCATGATCCTTAAGATCGGTTTGGACTGTTACCCTAAACCTAGCTAGGGTCTTCCAACATGAATTATCGTCTGTACAACTAGGACTTATGCTACCTAGGGCTACTAGGGATTACGCTTACCTATTGCACGTTTTCGTATCTCGGTTTGGGTTCAACCACCTAGGGCCACTAGGGATTACGCTAACCGCCAACCGCGCCCTTTTCCCCACGCATTCATCGTGAATCGTTTTTCCATGACTGTATGCACATGTAACACATCGTGCCATCCGAGTCCTGTCACAGGGCAGGTCAGGAAATACAGGACTCGGTCGGGAGCTTTCGATTTATCTGCCGGTGCAGATGCTAAGTTATGTTTTTCTATCCGTGGCTATGGTCCCACGGGACCCCTCCCTCAACTAGCGAAAGACAAGACAGGATAAATCCTGTATGAGAACACACTACTGGCCAACCCACAATCCTAGCCTTACCGCAACCATAATTAGATAGCAATTATGGTCTATTGGGTGTTCTCTGCCTTTCCGTACGTACACGCTTGACCAAAGATGGTAGGTAGCCTGACGAAAAATGCTATCTAGGGTACGACCGTGTATCGTCGACTATCCCCTATCCATCCCCGTCTTTAGGTCGCTCGCATAGCAACCAAGGCATACTCTTGGTTCTTCTAACGCAGACCTTAACCTCTCATGAGCCTAGTATAATTACCTGGCAGCTCATAGAGGGATCCCAAGAATATCCTCACGTTCCCCGAAGCCGCTGCTTCGTTACCCAGTTCGCTGGAGCCTTTATCTAAATCAGATACTTGCTCCCACTCGTATACTTAAACGATGACCTACCGTACCAGGTTACTCATCTATCTATGAACTGGTCTAAATTTCCTTGACTAAGAATCATTACTTAGTTATCCTTCAACTAAGGTTTACCAATTAGCCTTATTCACGTTATCCTTGTTAATTACGGTTACCCACCTAATCCTCCGAATTAGGGTTTATATAACAGATTAAGTGTCACTTAAGTTCATGACTTAATCCCGTCTACAAGTCATGTCAAAATTGGCTAAGTATCCAAGTTCGAGACTTAACCCGTCTACAAATCATGTCAAAATTGGCTAAGTATCCAAGTTCGAGACTTAACCCGTCTACAAATCATGCTCAAGTTGGTTAAGTATATATTAACTTGACCCTATCAAATTACTTAGTCAAACCGGTCAAGTGTATTCAAGCGATTCCTGACTTAGCCTTATCATGTTTTCACGTTATATTGGTTAAGTATGGGTTAACTTAACCTCAATAAATTCATGAGTTAGATTGGTTAAGTATAGATCACTTAACCACATCAAATTAACGAGTTAGATTGGTTAAGTTTAGGTCACTTAACCACATCAAATTAACGGGTTAGATTGGTTAAGTATAGGTCACTTAACCACATCAAATTAACGAGTTAGATTAGTTAAGTGTTTAACTTAACCCCATTAAACTACCAAGTGGGATTAATTAAGTCTAGGCTAACTTAGCCCCATCCGATTATCATGTTTAGACTAGTTGAGTCTAATCTTAACCCCATCCATTAACTGTATCTTTCGGTTAAGTGTCATTAAGAAAACTTACTTAACCTTACCAAATTATCGTGTTGGATTGATTAAGTGTTGGTTAACTTAACCCCGTCCACTAGTCGTATAAAAATGGTTAAGTGTCATTAGGCAAATCAAGTTACTTAACCTACCCAACCTTGTCATGTTTTGTTAAGTATCATTAGCCTAATCAATTTACTTAACCCCTTTGTCCATGTCATATTTGGTTAAGAGTCATTAATCAAATTAACTTAACCCTATCATGTGGCATTAATTACTTAATGCACCCCAACCTCTCACATTAGACTTTATTGTGGTTACTAGTTAAGCCGGTCGGTTCCGGGTAGCTTTACACCACAACTTGGTCTAACCTCAGGTTCAAGCACAACATGACCAACTTCTCACATTGGGTCCTATTGTTTGCAACTACTAGTTAGGCCGGTCGGTTCCGGGTAGTTTTACGTTGCAAACTCAACCCAACCTCGAGTTGGCCACACTTATATTATCTAAGTGTCATGTTCATCATGTTTCCAAAACATGTTACAAGTTTTTCAAGCATTTGGGTAGACCTAACTTAATAGGTAAATTCCCAAAGGGTAGACCTAACTTAATAGGTAAATTCCCAAGCTTGTGTTTTTATGCATACCTACATGTCAACTTCCATGTTATATTTCAAGTCATGTTTTCAAGTATAAACACATGTCATATTTAACGTTACACGTTGTCATGTTTATACCCATTTACCCACATCATGTTCATGTCATTATGTTTTCCCATAATGTGACCCCAACGCTTTTAAACTCGCATATACGTTCGCAACAACGTAATGGATTAAAAGAAGAGACTTGACAAAGGCATGACAAAAATGGATATTAAGCCACAAGTTAATCATGGTGGCAAATGAGGCACAAATGTGTTCATTAGCTTGCATGTTACATTCTTAAGCCTCAAAAACATGCATAAACCCAAACTTGGCACATAAACGAATCATGGTGACAAAAGACATGGAATGATGACTAGTAACTCGCATATATCATCATATAAGGGTTATGACTTCATATGCAAGTTGACATAAAGATTATGAAGGTTCTCATGTTGCATAATGCAACATTTCAACATAAAGGTTGTAGCTTTTAGCTCATGAGATCAAGATAATGACTTCATAAACTTGCATGACATGATAACATGTATCATTCTCAATGATCAAACCCAAACTTGCAACATGAACATTTAACTTCATAGTTAATATCTAAGAGTAGGGAAAGGGCTTACATTGCTATGAAGGCCTAAATCGATTAAATTAAAGCTTGTGATGAAGCCTATGCATGCCATCACCCAAAAACCCAAAGATGAACACTCCAAATCAATAAAAACCCCATCTTTATGAACAAAGATCAAGGCTTTAGCCTTGAAATCAACTTGAGAAGCTCTCATACTAACATAGGGACTCTCTAATACTCTCATGATCATGAAACTTCTCATAGAAATGAAGTGGAGGCTAGGATAGTTGAGTGGAGGCCATGAGAGTAGCAATTTTGCCATAGTTTAGTTGCATGAGTGAATAATGAGGGTTTAGGATAGGTTAGGGTCTTATTTATAGATTAGGCAAGTGTTTTAGGCCATAGGATTAAACCTAGATTCAATCCAAGCCATCAAAGCATGTCTTGGGGAAGAAGTCAAGTGTAGGAACCATCTAGGGCCTTTAGATTAAAGATGAACCATGAGAACCATCCAAATGCAAAATCTACATTTGAGCGAATCGGCCTACGGGTTGACAGCCAAACACCCTGGATTAACCCCTAGTCGACCCAACGGGCTCGGGTCGACCTCAAAAATCGGCCGGTTCGGTTATTTCCCTCTCCCAATTCGTTGTTTTGAACATTTTTGCATATTTATTTATTTAATTTTCAATTATATATATATATATATCAATATATATATATATTTCTCTGCGCAACCCATTTCACTTAATTAAGTATACTTTAATTTGGGAATTTTTCGTGAAACTTCGCGAGGCCATATCTTGGTCATACGGACTCCAATTTTCGAAAACTCGGACTCTATTTCGCGTATTTTTCCGAGACGAACGCAATGGCATAGCCCATTTCCCTTGATTCAGATTTTACAGTTTAATTCTGCCTCCATTTATGTTATAACAGGTTATTGAAAATACGGGTTGTTACAGTTTGGATCGTTGCTCAATGTTTCATGTCGGTCTATAATTGAAGTTGAACATAACACAACTAGTTGGCGAATGATTATGGAAATGAACTTATTCGGACTGACCGTTCGGATATGCGCTTAACATGTGGACATACGGTCGAGTAGTCAGTCTCTAACCCAATTATGTAGCGACCATTATCCGATCCAAAAATGGTGTTGATGGTTACTGATAATCATGGTTTTAGTTATTAAAACTAGATGTCGTTACCCCATTTCAATGCTCTTATAAATAAGAAGCTTTACCATCAAGTGTTGTGGGTCAGCTTCACGTTGCGTTTAAGTATGAGTATGTTGACAGGGTGTCGAGACTTTGGGAACCCAATAAACAGGTCATGGGAACTTAAGAACCTGGAGAAGGTGTATTGATATATATGTATCTGGTATTTTGCATACCCGGAACTTGTCCAGATTCCCCCGTTCCTTGGGGAACTAGTGATCGCATTGCTCCCTCTATCCTTCGGTTCGGGCTTCTATGCCTGGTTCCACCTAGTATTGGCGAGAAGTTAGAAGTTTTCGAGACCCGATCTTTTGGGTCTGGATCATCCTCATGGCGAGGTGGATGTTCCTCTTTAGAAAGGTCGCTCCAAAAGTTGTCGCAATGGAAATGCCAACGTGGAAGCTGGTAGGGATCCTCCTCAGGTCCTGCGACGAGTAAGCTGGTGCATGTATAGGTTGGGGACTTCCCCCGAGCTGAAGTACTTGCTAACTGAAGAGGATGCGAGATGAACCCTCAGAAGTCAAATAGATGCTTCTTTTGCTGGGCAGCCCCCTTTGGAGTGGAGCTGACACCAGGCTTTGCCCTATGCTTCCTCAAGCGTCCGAGTCCCGGTTGGAGTTACAACGAGAACAATCTGGAGAAGTAGGAGAACCCTTGGCTTCGAGATCCCACATTTATATGAGTCTCTTTGGAGTAGGAGAACTTTTGGTTGGCCAAAATGCTTATGCGACGGGCATAGCTGATGTAATTGTGCAAACAATGCAAGCTATGGTGGAAGACCAGGAAGCCCGGCTGGTGGCAAAGTCTAAGGAGTCGGAGGGGAAGAGGGACAAGATGAGGCTGCCACGTAGAAATTTGTCATTGTGGTGACAAAGTAGGCTGATGTTGAAGCGGAGAAGGAGAGGCTTTCTGAGTAGGTCAGGAAAAAGGAAAGCCGTCGATGATGCCCACCAAAAGAGGGCAAGGGGACCCTTTGAAAACTTGAAGCAGATGCAGTTGTGCGACTCTAGGCCAGGGGGCTAACTTATCAGAAGGCCGCCGAAGATGCCGAGAAGATAGCGGAGTTGGGCGGCAAGAAGGCTTGGGGAGAAACCCAAGTTGCATTGGTCCTTGCTTCTTACATTATCCCTAAGTCATTGTTACGTATTGCTCTCGGGGAGGTTACGATAATTACAAGCGGCGAGGATGATAGTGGGAGGCTTACATCGCTGCCTCATGAATCTATCACTCTAGTGAAGAATAGATGAGGAACCGGTTCTGGAAGGAAGGGGCCCATTAGTGGTGGTGACCTGCCTAGTGTCGAACCTGTACAGATGAAAGAAAAGAGAAGGATGAGTAGCATTAGTAATGGTTAAAGGAATTACAGATACTTTGGGTTAGGTGGATCGATAGCATATGCGAGTGCGGTCCACGCTTTTGGTCCTTAAAGATATGGTGTGGTATTCACGTATACCCTGTCATTAGAGAGAAGATATGTTAGTCATGTAGTCCGTTCGGGGTGTGCATGTGTGAAAATGAAATATGAATTAGCAAAGATCGCTATTTATGTTGATTGTTTGGATGTTCTTCTCATGTTTTCTAGCATCTTGTACTTCCATGAGCGTACATGTCGTTACACTTAATGAAAATGCAATCGGAGACCGCACTCTGGGTTTATTATAGAGGGGTGAGATAGAGTGCCGGTTTCAGTAAGTTTCCCTCAGCTCAGGAAATCCACAGTTTGCGTAACCAGGCTTGTCGCCTGCTGTTTTGGGTTGCCCGGAGTAAGTACCAAATAAAGCGAAGGCGTAGGACGTTGATTAGTGTTGTAGGGGGCACTCCCATCGTTCATTCGGGTTATTGCGAGTGGCATGCTTTGTTTATTTGCCAAGAAGAGAAGCACGGATCAGCAGCCCGTAGGGCCCGATCATGGTCATGGGCTACTCTTAAGCCTTGAGAGCTTCGCAGAAGAAACGATTTAAGGTCGGTCACGGTGTAGCACCAAGATTTGACCTGCACTTGTAACCAGGTGAGAAGTTTGTATCACACTAGGTTGGCTATTGGGTGTCCCCAAGTTGCATGGAAATTCGGCGTGGAATGATTTATCCTCAGTCTCGGTACGAGGCCGAGGTTTGAGTTAGTAGTTATTTATACTCGGTCGCGTCGTGGGCCGGTGACTCGAGTAGCATTGTCGGCTCCCCTGCTCGGGGTGCCAATAATAGCTAGTGTTGTTTGGCCTCGATGTTGGGTTGAGGTCCGCATGGCGGCACTGGCTCCCATGTTTAGGGTATTGAGGTGGCAATTGATTATTTGCGCGCAAGCTGGTTGTTTGAATTGATCAAACATGTCGTGCACGGAGTAAACATGGAAGGGAGACAGGGAAATGAACATTATTTCTACTGATAACTTTGGCGGTAATAGCCTTTATAATGCCTTGAATTGCAAGAAAACATGACATCGCTAGAAGGTATAAACAACTGTACACTGAGTTATATAAAGCAGCGGTGGAGATGATCATTGTTCCATGCCCTTGAGAGTTCGGCTCCGTCCATGGCTGAGAGTTTTAAAGTTCCATCGCTGAGCTTGCAGTGTAGGGAGCAGGGGTTTCTTGATGAGGAGCGAGGTCGGCTGGTGGAGGAAAGACCCATTTTAAGATGAGGTCGCCGATGTTGAAGTCCTTATAGCGGACCCGGGAGTTGAAATATCGGGCGACTCCTTGTCTATTTAAGGCTTGATCCAGTTGATCGATTCCCGGGTATGAGATATTGATCCAGTGTAGCGCGCTCGTGTATGCGAATCAGCCTAAAGGTTGATTATAGGTTGGACAGAAACCAGTTGGAAGGCTTACAGCACTTGAGGCCTAATAACAACTAGATTGGTGCAAAAGGCTACCCACGTGAGGCATGGATGCTCGTTGTTGCCACTGTCCTGAAGTGCCGGGGGGGACGATCTTTAGGTATTAATTGTCGGTCGATGTTTTGTTTCATGTGAATTTTTGATGTTGTCCTGCAAGTGGTGAAACATGTTCGTGTTGTGTCCGCGGATGTTGTAGAACCGAAAATATCCAGTAGAGTCCCTTTGTGCGCTCGTTAGACTTTCAGATCTTGGCCTTTTTCATGGTTGGGAATTACAGGTTGCGAGATAGATATTCTCAGGGGTGTCGTTAAGAGAAGTATAGATGCGGAAGGAAGGAAGTCGGAGACGCTTCCTTTTGTTGTTTCAACTAACTTTGACATTGCCGGCGTGAGCATGATTGTGTAGAGCAGTAGAATTAGAGTCTTTGGGGCTCGAGGCATCGCCACGAGGTAGGATGTTGAGGTGAGAAGCTCGATTCCTTTGCGCTAGTTTTCAGCATAGGAAGTAGTCAGCATTCATGCAGAAGATCTCCTGAATCCTTGATTGCTTTTGATCGGTCCATGCTCTAAGTTCGAAATCAGGTGGTATGCCATTTATAAGCTAGACGAGTGTGATTTGAGGAGTAGGTTTCTCGACTTTATCCAAGGTGGTGTTGGATCTTGCAAGATAGCCTTTGAGAGTTTCACGGGTGCCTTGTACATGTTCGAGACTAAGAGGATGTCTCTGGGCATCATGACGTGCATTCTGGACTGCATGACCAATCTCCTGGCGATTTATTCAAGAGTTGAGACAGTTTAAGGTGGAAGTCGAAAGAACCCGGATAGAGCCGACTTGGATAAGGATGGGGAAGTACTTGCACTTTGTGGCGTTGGCGACGTGTAATGAACCCATGTGCCATTTATGGCGGCTAATGAAGCTTCGAGAATCATGGCTTCTTTAAGTATGGAGTGAGTGTCGATATGTCGAAGTGCTTTCACCATTCGGTACTAAGGATAGCTGGATTAAATGGGTTATGCCTCGTGCTAGTTTCCCAGGCATCATTGGCGTGACCCCGCAATTCTCTCATGATCCTATGGATCATGTCGGCAATAATTGGATATCGGGTTCCTGCCGCGTTATGGCGGTCGTGATCCAGTTGAGGAGTTTGGAACCTAGCACGTCTTCTCCAAGGAAGTTCATTGCTATTCCATGAGTCCTCCACCTTGATTATACATCACGGAGGTTGGCTGAGGTGAACTTGGGCCCTGTCGGATGCAAGAAACATAGACGACAAGTCCGGGCTCATAGCATCTTGAGTCCGCCTAGCAGGGGCTTGAGCGTTATTCCCTTAGTCAAGATTAAGTGCAAGATGGGTGCGATTGGGATGACATGTTCCATTTTTGAAGGATATTCTAGCATTGCCGATATTAGAGGTCAGTTGTACTGTAATAGAATGTTGCCTATAGCATGTTGAAGCGTCAGGGACGCTCATCTTCATGTACGATCCTAGTTAAGGGATTACGCCCAGAGTGGGTTTCCTGCGAGTTGTTGGCATTCCTTCACATATATTTTATGATTATTTGGACCGTGTCGGGGAGATGTGGAGGATGGGGATATTCTAGTGGAACTCATAAGTTTTGGCGTACTTTGGGAGTTCTATTTCGTTGACGTCTTCTGTGGTACACATCCGGCTTGCCGTTTTCCATGTTAATGACATCGATGGTCTGATTTTTGCACGGCTGGCAAGGTTGAGCATGCTGGTGTACACCTCAGTCCAGAAGTACTTGGACATGACATTTTTCGAAGCTGAGAGAACTTCCACATGTCAAATGCAGCTCGCGAGGTGAGCAGTTAAATCCTTGTGACCGTCATAAGTACCCAAGACCAGTAGCTTGAAATTAAGTGGGTCACAAGAGTTCCTATAATCTAAGGAAAGCAGGCGGCGAGCCACACAATCCATGCCTTTAGGAGAAGCACTGTCTCAAGTGCACCGATGGATGACATTCGCAATCTCAGACCCATCTCCGAAAGAATGTAGTTATTCCAGTTTGTCTGAAGTGGCACTAGTACACCCAGTTTTTAAGTCCTAGTTGAGAATTAGTTGATTGAGAAGGAAGTCTGGTTGGATTCCAACTTGAGGGGCCACGTAGGGCGTAATCTTAACTCCCGAAACTGCGGGATCCCTACCATCCAAAGTTACACGCGTTGGCACTTGAGCAACATTTCCGAATGGGGAATCCCCACCTGACCAACCAATGTGTCACGGGCTGGAGCGACATCGGGATTCGAGGTGGCCCCAAGTGTGGAGGAACTAGCATCATCCCGAGGAGCGGCATTGGTCGGATGGTTAGTTTCTGCGGTAGCCACCAAGTCCCGAGTCGTGGGTGGACGAACATTGGTATTCGTCCCAATAGTGTAGGCCAGACTAGTCGGCGTTGGAGTGCTTCTTATTATGTTTTCAATTCGGGCAAGGAAGGTATTTAAATCCCCTTCATGCCGCTCAAGCAGAACTTTCAAATTTGTGACAAGAGTCTTATTCACTCCATCGATTCCTTCTCAAGTGACATAGTTCGATGGAGATCCGGTTGAGGAGAGTTCTTTACTTCCTTCCCCTTCTATGCCTTTTGCTTTGATTATAGCGTCGAGCTTTTATGCTTAAACTTCATGATGAGAAGCGAGTAATTGAGTCATAGTCGAGAACCGAAGACGAAATCCGAAGATGGATCGGAGGAACTTATCCACAACATTTTGTCATTCGATTCTTTGTTGCTTAGCCATCATGAGTGGACTCGAACGAAGGTTTATAGAAGGGACCTAAAGCGCGTCAAAGTTGAGATGGGAATTTGCGACAAAGAAACAAGTCCGAGTTCTCTCCATGATACGCTTCTCCTTGTTGTGAGATGGGCGATGCCTCGTTGAGCATGTCGTTGGACTAAATCCTTGATTTTCGTGAATTGTTCTTTGGGCCATCGGTGGGTTTCTTTCGATCTTTGGGTAAGCGCGAGAGCTACACTAGAGCTACCAAGGCCTCTGGGGGCGGAGGTATTGCCGCATCAGCAGTGGCTTAGACGTTAGAAAGAAATCGCCAGTGGACCAGAGTTACTTGATTATCATTAAATGGCTCGCCAATGATAGATCTCGCAATTGTTGACGAGTTTGCTCGATGGATAAGATGAAATCCGAGTAGCCAAACAAACTTGTGGTCTTGGATTGATAAGAAAAATCGGCTACGTCGAGTTTGAGCGAAGGTATTTTTTGACGGAGGCTGAGGGCTCAAGTCTGCTCAAAGACGGAGAATGTCCCATTGATCATATTGTCGAAGCCGTTTTGTTAATCCGATGTTATGGTAGATTTTGTCGACAAGGCATCATCGAGTCTTGCCCGATTTTCATGAGGTTTTTCCAAATTAGGCTTGATCGACGAATGCGTCAAGGTTAGGAGTATTAAGGTTGATCGGAGCATCAGGAAGTCGAGGCTGAGGAGGAAATTATGAATGAGGATCGACAATGGAAGGTCCAACCATGGGATTCTCTCCTTAGTTCACTGTTGTCGATAGGCTAGGTTGTTGAGTCTGAGAAAACCTAAGTAGCATCCAAATTCTTGGTGATAGAATAGAAGGAAAGGCGAGGTTTCAATTCCTCGAAGTGACAAAAAGTCGACCACAGGTGCACGCTTTACTCTCCCCTTTCCTTGTGCGCCAAATGTTGACGCCTAAAATTGTCGTCAACACACAAGAGTTCCGGAAATTTGAAAATTTTGTCCAGAGTGGAGAATGATAAGAAATGTAGTAATAATGTGCGGGAAAGTAAAGGACACAGTTATTTATAGTGGCTCGATTGGTCGGGGCCTACGTCTACTTAGAAGGTTGTACTAATTTTATTCCATCACAACAAAGTATAGCAAGACTATTACAAGAAGTTATAATGATTAACAATATCCTCTTAGTCCTTGTTATCGATCTTCCATGCTGAGCGAGAGTAGTCGAGGAGTTGCCTGTGTTGTAGCATAGCTGAGTGAGGCGGAGATGAGGCGGGGTCGAGGCCGGGGTCCGAGCGAGGCGGAGTCGAGGCTCGTGGTCCAAAGGAGATGGAGTTGAGGCTCGAAGTCCAAAGGAGGCATGCAAAGTCGAGGTTCGGAGTCCGAAGGAGGCGGAGTCGAGGCCTTCTTCTTCTTCTAAAGACCCATGCCATGTCCAATGGCCATGGAGAAGAAGATGGTGATCATTAATGGTGTTTTAGAGCTTCATGAAGTCCAAAGGTGGCTTAATGTCCAAAAGCGTGTTTGAACCTTCATGAGTGTGCTCATGGGTCCAAGCATATTCATCTTCTCCCTTGTAGGATGAAGGGAGGTGCCTAGGAGGCCTTGGAGAAGAAGATGGAAGCCATTAAAGCTTGAGAGAGAGAGAGATTAGTCCAACCTGTTGAATGTAGGAAGTGAGGGGGTATATATATTGGAGAGGTTTGGTAGGATTAGGTAGAAATAGGGGACAATACTAGGAATTTCGAACCCCCTGTGGCTAGCCTCCGGAATTTCGACCCCCCTAGCACGTGCTCGAATAGACTTCGTATCCCTCTCTTCGGTACGAAATTCGTACCTCGAGGGTACGAATTTTGTACCCCTTATGAATTTCGAACCCCGAGGGGTAGGAATTTCGAACCCGAAGGGTATGAATTTCGTACCCCTTAGGGGTACGAAATTCGCACCCCGGGGAGTATGAAGATCATACATAAACGCAGGATAGGGGTTTGAGATTTGCACTCGTGACTCTTTGGTGTCTGAGGCCATGGTTTGGCGATGTTTGGAGGAGCGTCGAGGTCCACGGAACTTTGGACTTTGGGTCGATCTGGTAATTCTGGGGAACACACATGACATCGGGACTATGGGGCCCCTGACCCCCACCTGCACTGGGGCCGGAGCTGCATGACGGCTCGCCTTCAGCTCGGAGCACGGCTCGCCTTCGGCTTGGCTGCGGATTGAAGCTGACAGATGTCACACTAAAGGGATGTGATATTCTGCTAGTGGCCCAGCTAGAGTCTTCCGGTGCTAGACCCCTGATGTTGTTGGCAACACATCTGGGCTGCAGTATCACGAGATATGTTCAATCGAGTGTGCCTTGCATACTTTTGGGTACCGGACCAAAAAGTCGGTTAACACATAGTATATTATTATTTAATTAATAAAACACTAATAATCTACACAAATTAACTTTTAGAAACCCAAAATTTTTAAAATCCAAAATAAATATTATATAAGCATAATGGAACGCTCGGTTCGAGTTTGCACATCTTTTATATAGCTAAATCAAACTTCAATTTCAAAACCGAAATTGATTTAAATTTGAACATACCATTTTATGTCAAAACCTTATTTAATAAAATTGCAACCTTTGCAAAAGTTTTTTGTAATCACGTTAACTTCACTTCCATCCAATTTCAGATATAAAATTCTCAAAGTCTTCAAAGATATGGTAGAAGACTCCAACAAAGCAAACATCATTTTAACAACTATTATATATTATATTTCAAAATAAAGAAACACTAGATTACAATCGGGAATAGCAAAGAACAACACCTAACTTTAGAAAATTACTGAAACTAATTTCAATATATTATTTCCCTAAATTAGAATCAAATAATTCTTGTTACTACCAAAATTCAACACTGAAATAGGCTATCGGTTAAGGGGTACCGGACCGCCACCTGCGTTAGGGAATGATCTTAGAGCACAAACCCGACATCAAGATAAAGCCAAAATCCAAGAAGAAGCAATGATCTTAGAAAACAAACAATGAGAAGTCAATTCCGGATGCCAATCACCTCAGATCGAAAGCAAAACAGTAAAAAGGAACGACAACCTATGATCCAAGACCCAAGATTTGATAAGGATCGATGCAAAGAAAAGGGAGACGAAAGGGCTACCGGCATTAATTTATTTAATGTCGATACGAGAAGAGGGAAAGACAACGAAGGCACAAATGGCTGAGATACAAGCTTCCCAAAGACCAGCTATCAGACCCATAGCTTACTGGCTACTTATGAACAACCTCAACAAGAAGCATACCAAATGCACCCTTCTGGAAGACCAAAAATCCACCATCGAGATTCACCGAGAGTGTAATGTCCCGTATTTTTTGGTCGTTGAATATTTAAATTATGTTATTATTTTAAATATTATATTTGGAATTTAATCGATTTAGTATTGAATTCGTTTATTAAAACGAATTTTAAACGTTAAATTTTTATATAATTTAAAACGAGCTTGAAATGGAATGGTAATCCATAATATTGAGTTTTGAACTTAAATTGAATATACATGATACGATATAAGTCAGATTTCTGTGAAACAAGAAATGTTTGAATCCTATTGATTATAATTTTGATATGAAAGAGAAAAAAAATCTGGATTTCATGTTATGGATTGTTAGTTATGTCCAATTCAAATTTTAAAATAGTCGCTATGGAAATCGTTATTAAAATATAATGTTTATTAATTAATAAAAATAAAATTTAATATAATTTGAATACCATTTTAACTCAGAATGTTGATATCGAGTTATATAACTACATGATAATTTTATTTGGATAAATATGATGATAATAATTTATTATTATTTCTATTTTGAATTTATTTTGGAGTTAATTATACTTTATCGTTATTATATAGGCCTCAGAAATGATTGTTATTTTAACAACCTCCATTTCCAAAGAAACAAATTTTATTGGAATGCATATAACTAGCTATTGCTAGATTTCTAGTTTGGAGCCAATTGGAGTTGTTTTATCTATATGTGAAATTTAACGGAGAATCGATGAATAAATTGGAATTAAAATAACATCATTTAACCAATGGAGTTGGTTTTCAACGAAATGAATTTCATCGGGACCGGAACGTTGAAATGTGGCAATGCGACCATTTCATTTTATTTGAAGTTCATATATGTCAGTATGAATATAGGAAACCCGACATAGTAGCGTTAGAATTTATAACCACATAAATGATAAAGGAACTTTTCTCCTTAGCAAGAATGTAGAAAAAAATGTGCACAGATTATATAATTTAATCAAATACGTACCTACCTCATTACTTAAGTACCTACCCTATTACTTAAGTGATAAGTGTGTTAAGCCAAGTACTCTGCAAGTCTATCCTAAATAATATGCAGCTACCCATTTTCTTGCTCAAACTAAATTTTACACCCTACATGTTGTAAAGCCGAGCCACACACATACCCCTATATGATAAGAAAATACGCAATACCCTATAAACACTGACCTTGTCATTTCTTTATAGAAAATATCATAGTAGAGTTGTACGTGGTTTTCAAAATAAAATCAAATCATGTGAATTAGGCTTACACCTATTCATTAGCTACCCTATATACATATACCTGATTGCCAAGTTTTCTCAATATATATGTACACACAACCTCACATCTTCAATTGCTTTCTCAGCTTCCACTAATATAACGAGACTCCCTCCTACCACCTTACATCTTCGTTCTTGCACCCACCGTATAAAAAAATACAAAGAAGCTGAAGAGAGAAGGAATGAGCAGGCAGTACGGCATTTTCGTTGGAGAAGGAAATAGGACGGAAGAGAGAGGTCGGTCTGGAATGGTTCAGCGTGATGACGGTGTAAGGTCGACAGTCAGAGGATGGAGAAATACTGGGTGGTTGGTCTCGCATGGTGCGTGCTGTTCGAAGCATGTAGAAGGGGGACGGGCGGTTTCTGTTGACCAAATCTAGAATAATAAATGTGGTGAGGAAGATGGTTGGAGCAGTGGTTCAAATGTATGAAACGAAGACGTGTTGATTTGGTGGTATTTTGACGGGGTGAATAATGTGAATGGGGGTTGAATGGAGAAGTAGTAGATGGTTGCGGGACATAAGGATATGGGTGCTAGTGGGAATGTTTGCACGTAGATTCCAAAAACAGTAGGAGGGAGATGTTAACCGTAAGATAGAACAAGGATGGGCACTACAAGTGAAAGGGAGGGAACGGTGTTGGGGTTCTGGTAAGGCTGGTTAAGGGGTCAAGGTGCAGCATTGGAGAAATATTTTGTACTTGGGCAAATGGACTAGTGCATGAAGTGATGTAAGAAGATGGTGATATACAGTAACGTAAATCATGCCTAACAACTAATATTATGGAGCTAATTGTTAATATAATAAGCCTAGTTACATTTATATTATGCTAATCCCTTTTTTAAACATGCCCTACCCAGTTATTATATATAACTTAACCCAAGAAGTTAAGTATATTATATTTTGCTAATTTTTTTTTAAACGTGCCTATAAAGATTTCGAGGTGTTTGTTATATACTAATCCATGCTTATCACTTTCAATTTTTAACAGGATATTTGTTTAATACTGAATCAAATGATAAATGCAACTATGATCGTGTAAGCACGGCTTAATAATACAAAGTTACAAACGTTAGTAAAATAGATTACTGATACATTTATAACCATACTGAATCAAACGATAAATGCTACTATGATCGTATAAGCATGGTTTATATATGTTAATATAATATCAAGTTAACAACATATACTCTTTTCTACTAAAGCTGACCACTAAATATTTTGGAGTGAGGCAAGAAGAATTATTATCGAGCCCTGTTTTCATAAATAAACAAGTGTTGGCCTGTTAAAAGTAAACCTAAGTAATTAACGTTAATGCATATGCATAATTAAGGTTAGTCAATTTAGATTTAAACTGTAACTTTAAATGTGTGTGACGTTTTCATATGTTATCAGAATCGGACCCAACAAGATAAGTTGGAACCATATCGATACCATATCGATAGACGTAACATTTTGAAGCTGGATGGGACGGATTTGAAAGCAACGGAGATTTTTCATTTAAATTAAATACTGATTTAATTTAACTGAAACGAACCATTTTAACGACAAGTAGAAATCAAGGAGAGTCAAACTCACTCAGTTCTCCCCAATTATATTTTAGGGTCCGTTTAGCATAGGTCCCTATTAAGTTTTAAAATTAGGCTCACATCCGGTCATAAACTTATTACAAATTTAGTCCTTATTTTTCAAAAATTCAGTAAAAGAATATATGAAAAAATCACATAAATTCTTATTTAAATAAAACACATAAACGCTATAAAAATTCGGATAAAAAAACCATCAAACAAGGCGTCAAAAACAAAAAAAAAAACAAAAAAAACAACGAAAATGTAGTTAAATGCATAATAGTATGCACGTATCTGTATTTTCCTGCATACATCCATGCATGTTTTTCACTTCATGTATCTTTGTTGATTTACATGCATATATATGTGCACGTATTGCTTTATTCCTACATAAAAGTGTGCGATAATTCGCAGGCTACATTTCACTGAAGTTTTCTTCGTGCAAATACATGCATACATATGTGCAAAAATTCCAAATAGTTGCACACATGCCTCCAATATTTGGTCCAGATTTTCAAAATAAAAAAGCGTATGCAATAGTTTATACATGTATGCAAATATTGGTAACAGTTGCATTAATGTATGCAACTTTTTTTTTTTTGGGCGTGGACTTCTGAGAATATTTCCTGATTTTAGAAGAAAAAATTATATGATAGCGCCAAAAATTCTTTCCAGGAATGAAAATATGCGAAAGTATGAAGATAGCGGGCAGATTTATATTAAAACTTAAGGAGGGATGTGTGTTTAATTAATTTGAAAATAGGGATGTGTGCCAAATATTCATTATATTTTATATAAGTCGTGCTTTTATTTTGTGTGCTATGGTTGCTAATGATTGACTGTTTGTTAAATATATCTTTATATATTGATTTAACCAACGAGATTAAACATTGTTTAATTTCAATGAAACACCAAATCGTTATTTTAATGATTGGACCCAATAAAGGTAACTTACATTGTTGGTCACGTTTATAAAATAAATGTGTTTAATTTATTCAATTGTTTATTGTGTTAAATAAATTGGTTGATGTTAATTAATTGTTATTTACAGTTATTGAAATTATCTGTTAAATTGATTTGAATGGTAGCGTTTGAAATAATCTATGTGAATGCAGGGAAGAACAGGTTGGAAGGATCCAACTGGATTCCTCAAATATGTTAGATGTTATTTATTTTCATATTATCATTATATGAACTATTTAAAGCAATCTATTGGAGGATTGATTTGATTTTTGACCGTTGACCCGAAATTGAATGGTTGTTTTGTTTAAACCAATGGTGATATTGGTTAAGTAATTGGCAGTATCTGCCCTATAAACCAATCAATTGCTAAATATTAATTTATCATCAGATGAATCAATAGAAGTAAAGTTATAAAATTTATTTTATAACTGAATATAATTTTTTTTAAATGTATTATTTTGAATAAAAGTTTGTTAAAAGGAAATAAATATTTTTTTACAAGGCTAACCGGTTTTTATAGTGTTCCGTAACACTTTATTATAAAAATAAAAAAATGGTACAACTCACACCGGCAACACAAAATACATGCTCTCACACGTTGAAAGCCAAAATACATTTCTAATCACTCCTGCTACTTCAATAATTTCATTTTGCTTCCTTGTGCCAGGAATTAGCACTAAGAAACTTCATACCTTCTAACCGTAGTCAAAGGGAGTATTCCTGTTTGCTCTTGTCATGATTTGGGTTTGAGGCGATCTACCTGCGCTGCATCTAGCAGTAGAAGTAGAGGCCGCTGTATTAGCACCGACGACATTCGGAGGTCTCGCTTTGTAGCCCAGTAGCAGAGGAATATGCGTGTATGGATTCGTTACAGGTTTCTTGCCAGACATACTCTCCTCTTTTCTAGTTTGAAACGCATTTTAACTCTTGACCATATGCTCCATTAGTTTCTTCTTCTCATTACATATTATTGGGTCTAATTCACAACTCTCAATTTCGATCCAAGATTTCCTATTGTTTGTAGCACAGTTTACTCAATGTTTAACTTTTTATCCTTTTCTATAGGTTGCTTCTTCTTGCTATTAGAATTAGCGGCTATGTCAAAATTATTTTGTAGAAAGTTGTCATGTATATCATCAGTTTATTAGATCGACTAAACAGCGGGAGACTTCATGATATGTTGAGAGGTTTCTCTTGCGTGATTGTAGTTTTTCCAGAAGTGATTTGGTGCTTATTTAATTACACAGTACCTTGTAGGAATCCAGGCGCGAAGCCAAACTCATTGCAAACTTGATGCTCGTTTCCAGCAGCGGGAATGGAAACATCAATTCCACCTCCTTCAATGATTCTCTCAAATTCTGCAACATCATCTATAAAAGCTTGCATTATCATTACCTGTCATTTCTTTATCACCATTAATTACAGCGAAGGAACTACCTGCTTCACCATCATTAGTTCCAACGGTCTGTTGCTCAGTAAATTTGACATGGCCATTTCCATTGTCATTCAATTCCTTTGTTATTTCCGCATTTTTACTGACAGCAATAACTTTAGTAGTGGCACAAATCTCCCCTTCTTCATTGTCTTGATCACCATCACTGGACTCATCATTGTTATCCATTGAGTCTAAAATGCCATACTTATTAGCAGATAGAATGGCATCATCAGTTCTTGCATTGAGCTTGGATTTTACGCCAACGACTTTAATCCATTTTCCTTAAGTTGTGGTTACTTTCCCTCTTTCTTTATACCTGATTGTATTCGGAGCTACTGTGTTCGTTCTTTTTAATGCATCCCGGTTGCTTACATCTCCATTTCTATGAACATTGTCTCCGTTAACTTCGTTCAATCTGGTAGTATTCAACCCAGTTTTCATATTTCTTTTGGATGTAGGATAGTTAGAGTTTAAGTGGCCAAATACCTTACAAACTCTGCAGATATCGGGATTCCACACAAAGGTCACATTAATGTCGTGCTCCGTTCCGTCGGGTAGAAGCACAGTTATCATTTCTGGCATGTTACTGTCGGGGGCGATCTCAACTAAACATTTTGCAAAGCCCAGCCACTCTAGCGACTCCGTAGCCTGGTCCATACAGAGGAATCTTCCAATGTGAGAAGCGAGCCAACATATTCCTATCTTCGACTAGGCGACCATCGGTAAGTTTGCCATTTTGACCCAAACAAGCACTTTCCTTATACCCTTTCTAGATAATCCCATATTAACATCCAATTTTTGAATGATAAAAACATTACTCCTTATCACTATAGTACCGACCTCAAGTATTATTTTTCTATCATCCTTATCAGAAATAAGGAAGAAGAAAATTGATCCATTGGATTTGACCTTAATTGTGCCTTTCAGTTTCCATTGCTTTAGCAGATAAGTGACTACAGTAGAGTATGATAAAGGGGAATCCAAAAAAAACCCACTTTATACTCATTCCATTCAGCCACGCTTGCTTCAACAATCTCCGTTGTGGGAATAAGTCATCTTCCATTATACTTGAGCATAAGAGGGGGAGGCAGAAGGCTCCAGCGTTCCAAGGATTGGTCGTAAAGAGGGATATCCATCTAACATCTAGAAGCGGAGGGGTAGTTGGTGGTGGAGGTTGGGGAGGCTGAGGCGGAGACGGGTTGTTTAAGGGAGGCAGATTTGAAAAGATGGGTCAGGAGGAGGTGGTTAAGGAGGCGGAGGGGGTTGAGGGTTGGCGATAGGTGGTGGATATGGTAATTTGGTTGGACAATCTGTGGAGGGCGGCGGAAAATTAGGTTGAGAGGGGCTCGAAGAGGTAATCGATGAGGCCATTGTTTTTTTGAAAAATATTTATTATTATTTGAGTTTAAAATTAATTATTAATTAATATTATAAAGTAAGTTATGATGTTAATAAGATTTATAAGTAAATAACAGAAGTTAACCTAACGGTTAACAGTTGGATAATTGTTTCTAAGAAACAGTTTAATGGAATTATTTAAATTAATTATACTATTAATTAATTTATAGGAAGAACTATAGTAGGAATTGATTAACGAATTAATCATGTTTTATGTTGACTAAATCAATGTTTTAACTAGGATTGATTATTTAATTAGTTAGTTTTGAATTAATCTAATGTAATAGTTTAACGAATATTTGTTTTAATTTTAATAAGATTTTAAAAAGGAATTAACTATTTTTTTAGTTAATAAGGAAATTAACTACTTCTACGGTAGTTAATGGTTGAAGTAAATTGTTATTCTAATTAATAATAATTTAGGAGATTTCTTTTTAATTGAAATACATTTAAAAAGTAATCGAAGTGGAAATGAAATCTAAGTGAATTGTGAAAGGATTTTATGAACGGGTTTTAATATAAACTTGAGTTTTTATGACGAAATTATAAAGAGGAATTTTTTTAAGCGAATACATAAATTAATATTTACTTAATGTTTGGATTAAGTAAAAGGAATTGGAGAATATGTAGTGACCCTCCATCTGGGGCAATCCAAATCGATCGTTAGACCGACTTAAATCGAACCAAAAAGGCGGATACGCTAACTTTAGGTGCATAACACATTAGAACAAATAACAAAAGAACCTTATTAACATCATAGTAATGTTACATCAGAATACAGAATATATCAGAGTATATCGAAAATAATATAGCTGAAGATAAATTTACAGTAAATGTATTACAATACAGTGGAAACAAATAAACTAACATTGCAGAAGACTATCAATGCTCTGGACACAACTTTAAGCTTCGATCTAGAATCCTACTCAATATAGATATTTGCAAAACAAACTACTCGACTGCCTGTGTGGAAAATTGGGGCACCCGAGTTTGCAAGGCAAAACAAACTAAGGGTCAGTAATGTGACTAGTATGAGAAACTCTACAGTTATAATAACCTTATATAAAATAAGTCATATCACGGGACCATGTCATATACCACGGAACGGGTTTTGTCTACTAGATTGTGAGTGCACAGACAACTACAAAATATAAACTTATGGAAATCTACAATGCATTACACAACATGCATTTCCTAAATCTACCCATTTAGGCTTAATCCCAAAACTTAGATTTCAAAATCCAATTCACTTTACAGAAATTATTTCTTTTGACTTTATTTCCTGATTACTTATTTCAAATCATTTGAAATACATATCTAGCTTTCATATCAAAGTAGATTTCACTTAGGGATCTCAAGCCAAAATATTTGGAAATATGAATTCCAAAACATCACAATGCATACAAACAATATGCAACCAAATCTCGGGAGGCTTCTCCTGTTAACAAGGCCAAGGGTCGATTCCTTAGTCACTTGATACATATATGTTGCACCCTGCAGAAATAGGAATGCACTGACCACTGACCAATTCTTAAGGTCCTGGGTCCTCTCTCCTCCATAATTTTAGTCGTCAGGGTTACCTGAATCTTTAGCCACATACTAAATCATTTTCCATCCCGAAGTAGGGAATATCATTTCACAGCATAATAATCACAAGTACTTACAAACTAAAGTACTTCACATCAATAATTCACACATACGATCAGTCACTATTAATCAAATAGCCGTTGCGCTCGTATGTCTCAAAGAAGGGTGTTAAGCAAGAGAATAAATTCTCCGCCACCAAACAAATATATCATCAATAGCAACTAATTGGCTATGTGATGAATACAATGCCAAACAAATAATACATTTCTAAATCATTCAGGAAACATCGGGTTTAGCCCTCGAAATCTTTCCCTTTTATAAAACTTTCCCTGTATAAAATCGGGAAAACATTTCTTTTAATTTTAAGAAAATCTCATTTCAAAATCTTCATTAAATTTGAAATGAACACAACAACATTGCTAACACCTCATAGTCAAATCATGAAGTGTTTCACAAGGTGTTAACATACCAATATTTCTACCCAACCCAATGCTAAATGTAAAAGCATATTTTGCTCATATAGTGGTCGAGCACAATCCAAACAATCAATCAATTATAACCAATATCAACAATCAAGCATATTTTTTTCTAACACATCTCATGTTTTGGTAAATTTCATTACCATCTATTCATTCCAAATCTAATTAAAGATTTGTTAAAACTCTAATTAGTTTTAATCTTCAAACACCATTTTTTAATGAACCATCACTCTCATACAACGCACACACCATAGTCATAAATAAATAAATAAACGCTCAACTATCTGATGCTATTTAACACAAGTGTTCGTCCGTGGAGTATGAAATGCGAGTGTGACGTGTTCATACAACGTTTTTAATGCAAATGATTTGTGAATAGTTCAAGTGTTGAACTAACAAAAAAAATATGCATGCAACTACATTTCCAATAAGTTTAAATATATCACATTACTCTATAACATAACGAATTAAAATAATAATAATTTAGTTTAGAATTCTCACCATTGGTTTTCACTCCGTCAGTCTTTAATTGACGATTTTAGTATTGCTTGGGTTTATATTTGCCTCAAATTCTAATTTGCTCCATTTCTGTCCAAAGTAGTTTCGTTGTGAAGCTCTCAACCTCTTGATTGCAACGAATCCTGTCCGCATGTTTCTGACTTCGTAGCAAAAATATATTAATGTATAGACTTTAAATGCATGAATTACATAAAAATATAAATCAACCTTCTTCTCCGATTTGCAACCATCTCTTTCGAGCTCACCGCCGCCACCACGTTGCTCCGGGGCACCGTCGCCCACTACTGTTAGCGTCGTGCCGCCACCTAGGCCCCACGCCTCCAGCCCCAGTCCGCACTTCGCCACCGTTCGCCGAAATTTTACAGCTACTCAAATTCACAATTTTGGCTCTACAAGCCACATCCAACCTCCAAATGTTATGAAATTTGGATACCTAACTCGTCTCGATATTCCGAACAACTTCCCCATTGGGCACTTTGGCTGAAAATACTTCTATCACCTTGGAAATTTCAAAATCCGTTACCTGGGATGAAAACAGCCTGTTTTCAGTTCATATCAACTTTCTGGCCATCTCCGGCCACTTTCAGGTGAAACACTCTAAAGCAAACTTGTGGCCCCCTGCTCTTCCTCTACAACTTTCCTTAGGTGCCAACCTCTAATTCTCGACCATTCTCCCCTAAAACCCAAAAATCCGGAAGTCAGGCCACTGCACTTCATGCAAAATTCCGACCAGAACTTAAATCCAATTGCCACCAAATTTTTACAATTTCTAGTAATCCTTACGCTCTACAACTTTCATGTAGAAAGTTGTTTGTACTTCCTAAAGGTTTGGAAGAAATAAATTATTTAAAGTGTAGGGGCTTTTTCGTGAAATGTATTTAAAGGGGTAGAGGGTTGCTGCCTTTTTCAGTTTGGAGGGGAGGAAATAGGGTTTATAGGAGATGGAGGTATTGTATAGTGGAGGGTTTATGTTATTATATTATTTCTTTAGTTAGCGCTGTCTCTAATTAACAATTTTCGATGCCTCGACCACACACGAATTCCCTTTTCAATGAAAATTGATACACCACTATGTTTTGATGATACGATCCTAATGAAACCGGTTTCATCGAATTCTGAGTCTGTTTCCTCAAAAAACTCCATTTCGGACTCAATGACTGATCGATTCATAACTAATTGCGCATCGCCACACACACTAACTCCAAAATTTATGAAATTTGGAATCTAGCAATAATTTAATATTCCAAATCCAACAAAATTAGTTTTGTCGAAGACAGAGGACGTTTGCAAAATGTCCATTTTTAAGGGCTATATGTAATATTAAAATACATGTAAATTCCATGGCGGTTGTAATAAATTATAATCTAGGCATAGCTTACAATTTATAAAGTGAAATCCCAATTTTTCAAATTCATTGGAAAGATATTATTAAAAAGATTCTAACATTTCTGGTTTTACTGAAATCCAATTTATTTTGAATTCTATATATTTAATTGAAATATAAAATCGAATTTACAAACTACCACGCCATTTCGAGTTCATTTTAGTTAAATTTTAAATTTATACGTTCTTACTTTGTTTTAAAATAAATTTTGAGTCATTATTTATTAAAAATAATTATTTTAACATTAAAAATCCATTAAATCAATTAAAAATAAAATTATAAAATGGTTCCCAAATTTCGGGTTGTTACAATCTCCCCCACTTAAAACTTTTTCGTCCTCGAAAAAAGAACGGAGCTGAAAGTTGTTTACCTAACCAATTCAACTTTCATTCTGGCGTGAGTTCTTCAACTTTTCAGTTTCTAAGAACTTTCAAGTTTCTCTGAAATTTGGCTAACACTGTAAATTTCTGAAAATTTTGCCATAACCTCCATTATACGGGATGGTATGGAAAAATTTATTGGGTCGTATTAGGCACCCAATAAAATAGTATATCGCATAAAAAACAAATGTGAATTATCTATGCTCAAGGGAGATGTGTAAAAATCATCTCTTGACCCAGTGGTGGGAATTTGTCATAATCCATGGTATCGTAACTTAAACAAGAGAGACGTGTACATTTTTGTCATCTCCTGACCCATATAGGGTTTGTTATTAAATCCTGCAATTTTCCTTTATATCTTATTAAGTCCATAATCAGTCTTCTGTTCAACCTGTAAATCAGTCCTCGTCATACAAGCATCTCGCTCGTATGGTAATCCAAACCTCGTCATACAAGCACCAAATGCTTACATGGAATACAGTATGCTATGTTGTCTTCAGTAGTATGTTATGCGATGTAGTCCATAATTTATTGTTACTATCCTATGGTGTATGTTTTAATTTCACACAGAACAACCATCAAAATGCATCCAAGTCACTCACAATAGTTTATAATAAATAAAATTGCGGAACCAACTCATTAAGATGCACCTGTTTGTCAGGCACACAATTTAATTCTCCACTCAATAGTAAATCCATAACAGCTCAAAATACATATACATGCATATCTATATATATAAATCCAATTCGAAATAAAATTTCAATTCATCTCTACATTATATTTTATTTGGATTTATTTATCATTCATTCTCATATTGGTTTTATCGTTACAATATTTTTATTAGTTCAACTAATAATCACACAACACAACCAGCAATCAATTAGTTAATTAAATTTTCAAACATATAACTTTTGTACACTCAAAAATCATTTTTAATGCCAAATTAAAACCACTAAATACTAACAAAGTTTTGGTTCTCACACCAGTCAATTGGAAATATATAGATATCCCACTTTCGAAACTCGAACATAAACACTGATGATGTGGCCACATCATCAGAATCGTCCCCGAGCGACTAGGGTGTGATTCTATATCTACCCAGTATTTTTTAAACTTCATATATACGTTCGCGAGATGTATATGCAAAATCTACTATATTCAATAGTCCAAATTCAATATATAATAAAATACTCAAGTATGTATAATAAGATATATTTAAAAAAAAACTAAATTGGTTTTCATAAATAATACTCTTTCAACTCATTCTAAGGTATTACTAACCCTATCTCTAATGAGTTTCTCATTTTAGGATGCTACTGATCCTATCTGTAAAGCATTATCTTTTATAGGATATTACTAATCCTACCTCTAATGAGACTTCTATTCTGTTCTAACGAGTTCTACTCCAAATATTTGAGTTAACCAAATCTCTGATACCATATGTAGTGACCCTCCTTCTTGGACGATCCAAATCGATCGTTAAACTGACTTAAATCGAACCAAAAAGGTGAATACGCTAACTTTGGGCGCACAACACATCAGAACAAACAACAGAAGACCTTTATTAGCATCATAATAATGTTACATCAGAGTACAGAATATATCCGAGTATATCGAAAATAATACAGCGGAAGATAAATTTATAGTAAATGTAATACAATAAAGCAAAAACAAATAAACTAATACAGCAGAAGGCTATCAATGCTATGGACACAGATTTTAGCTTCGATCCAGAATCTTGCTAAATATAAATATCTGTAAAACAAACTACTCGACAGCCCGTTTGGAAAATAGGGGCACCTGAGCTTGCGAGGGAAAAGAAAGTACGAGTCAGTCATGGCACTGGTATGAGAAACTCTACAATTATAATCAACTTATATAAAATAAGGCATATCACGGGACCACGCCGTATAGTACTTTCAAACTATAGTACTTTCAAACTATAGTACTTCACGTCATCATTTCATATCCAAAAGTGGGGAAAATCATTTCACAACATAACAGTCACAAGTACTTTCAAACTATAGTACTTCACGTCATCAATTCACCCATATGATCAGTCATTATTAAGCATATAAGCTTTTAGCTTGTACGTCTCAAATAAGGGTGTTAAGCAACAGAATAAATTCTCCACCACCAAACAGATATATCTTCAATAGCAAATAATCAGTTATGTGATGAAATACAATGTCAAACACACAATATGTTTCTAAATCATTTCGGAAACATCGGGTTTAGCGCTCGAAATCCTTTCTGTTTTATAGAACATTTTTATAAAACATTCCCTATTCAAAATCGGGAAACATTTCTTTTCATTTAAGAAAATCTCATTTCAAAATCATTCATTAAATTTGAAATGAACTCAACAACATCATTAATACCTCAAAGTCAAATCGTGAAGTGTTTCGGAAGGTGTACCAATATTTCCAACCCAATGCTAAATGTAAAAGCATATTTTGCTGCTGGTCGAGCAAAATTCACACAATCAATCAATCATAATCATTATCAACAACCAAGCATATTTGGTTCTAATATATCTCATGTTTTGGTAAATTTAATTACCATCTATTCATTCCAAATCTAATTAAAGATTTATTAAAACTCTACTTAGTTTTAATCTTCAATCACCATTTTTTAATGAATCATCACTCTCATACAATGCACCAATGCCATTTAAGGTGCCACAAGTGTCCATCCACGGAGTAAGAAACGCGAGTGTCACTTATTCATACAACGCTTCTAATGCAAATAATTTGTGAATAGTTCAAGTGTTGAACTTACAAAAATATATATGCATACAACTACATTTCCAATGAGTTTAAATTTCTCACATTACTCTATAACATAACGACTTAACAAAATAATAATTTAGTTCAGGGTTCTCACCATTGGTTTCCACTCCGTCGGTCTTTAATTGATGATTTTAATACTGTTTGGGTTTAAATTTGCCTCAAATTCTAATTTGCTCCGTTTTTGTCCAAATTAGTTTTGTTGTGAAGCTCTCAACATCCCGATCGCAATCGATCCAGTTTCGCACGTTTTTAAGTTCGTAGCCAAAATATATTAACATACGAACTTTAAATACATGAATTACATAACAATATAAATCAACTTTCTTCTCCAATTTACAACCTTCTCTTACGAGCTCGCCGCCACCACACTACTCTGGGGCACCGCCGCACACTGCTGTCAGCACCGCGCTACCACCCGGGCCCCAAGCTTCCAGCCTTGGGCCCCACTTCGCCACCATTCGCCAGAATTTTACAGCTTTCTCAAAATCACACTTTTGGCTCTACAAGCCACATACAACCATGTTTTGACGATACGATCCTAATGAAACTCGTTTCGTCGAATTCCGAGTCTGTTTGCTCAAAAAGCTCTATTTCGGACTCAAATGACTGGTCGATTCATAATTTATTGCGCACGGCCACATGTTAGCTCCAAAAATTATGAAATTTGGAATATGGCAATAATTTAATATTTTGGATCCAAAAAAATTAATTTCGACGAAAACGGAGTCGTTTGTAAATTGGCCATTTTTAAGGGCTATATATAATATTAAAATATATATAAAATATATAGTGGTTGTTCTAAATTTTAATTTAGGCATATCTTACAATTTATAAAGTGAAATCCCAATTTTTCACATTCGTTAGAAAGATACTATTTAATAGATTCTAATGTTTTTGGTTTTACTGAAATCTGATTTCTTTCTTTTTCTTCTATTCTAATATTTCTTTCTTTTTCTTCTATTCTAATGTTTGATTCTTCTTCTTCTTCTATTCTAATATTTCTTTCTTTCTTATCTCACCCTCTAATCTCTTCCTATTAATGATCCAGTGTTTTTGATTCTTGATTTGTCGACATAGTGTTTAGTGTTGATTTTCGGGGTCGAAAATCTTTGGTTCGTTACAATGGTATCAGAGCAATGATTTAATGATAACCTTGGCTCTGTGGTACAACTCTATAAAGATGAGGTTAGTAATACCCTAGATCGAGTTGAGTGTGTGTGTGTGTGTGTGTGTGTCTATATATATATATATGAGAGCGTATTGTAGATTTTATATACAAAAGTTTTGTATTGTGTTGTTTGATCGGTTCAAGTGTTCAGAAGCATTGAACTGACAATGGATACAATATTGTTAAGTAAAGAGGGTAAATGAAATAATTTTACTGAATTATCCTTTTGTATAGAGAAGAAATAATTTTATTAAATTATTGAGATATTGGTGTGTTTGGTTGATAAGGATGAGATTCAAATGAAATTTTGAATTAGAATGGTTTACTATAACCAAAAAGAGGATTTCACATAAAAGTTTGTGAATAAAATTTTTAATATCAAATTGAATGATCTGGATTTTAACTTAAGATAAGTTAAAAACAGAATGAATCAGAATGAATGATTTTAGAAACAAAATCATAATATGGATTTTTAAACAGAAGTAGACTAATTTTGAAAATAAATTAGTTAATTGAAAATAGAATTGGAACTTAACTAGGATAAGTAAAGATAAATTGGAAATTTAATTAATAATAATGAAATGGAAATCAATTTGATGTAAATCGATTGATATTAACCCCAAATGAATAAGTAAATATCAATACTGAATGCAAATTCACCTGAATGATTGGCTTATGTTGATTGTATATTGTTTATTGATTGTGTATTAGATTGGTTGAATATAATTCATCTATTGGTTAATATAAAAGGATGAATGAATTGAAAATAAATTCCAATATTATGAATTGGAATGAATCAGCATACGAATTAAAATAAATGATTTCCCCCTGAGAATAATTTGATGCTCATGTTTGATTTTGGGAATTTGTGTGGTTCTACTTGTTGGTTAATGAGATATCACTTAAATATACCATGAATTGTTACTTATATGTCAAACTGAGTTAAGTACAGGTGCTAGAGGGCTTTGCACGAAAATTAGCAAGTATGCGCAATTGTGCTCGTAAAAGGTACGCCTACGCGAAAATATAAATTTTGGGCTTTGATTTTTGTTTTCCGACCATGTGGATCGATGTACATATATTATTTGTTCCTGCAATATCACAGATGTCACTTCGTACAGGGAAGACTTTGCCGAATTTTTCTAGAAATTTAAAGTGTTAGAAATTTTTTGATATTTTTGAATTTTTTTTACCATAATGAATTAGTTTTTGATTTGAAAATAAAATTGGGTTTTAAAAGTGAAGGGGTTCGTAACATTGTTCTTGCCATAGAAATTTCGAAGGCAAAGTTCTTTTATGAGTGGAAGAATGTAATGTCCCATATTTTTAGTAGTCAAATATTTTATTATTTTAAATATTATATTTGGAATATTAATCGATTTAGTATTGAATTCGTTTATTAAAACGAATTCTAAATGTTAAATTTATATATAATTTAAAACGAGCTCAAAATGGCGCGGCAGTTCGTAATATTGAGTTTTGAACAATAATTGAATATACATGATCCGATATAAGTCGGATTTCTGTGAAACAAGAAACGTTTGAATCCTGTTGATTATAATTTTGATATGAAAGAGAAAAATATGGATTTCGTGTTATAGATTGTTAGTTATGTCCAATTCAAATCTTAAAATAGCCGCTATGGAAATCGTTATTAAAATATAACGTTTATTAATTAATAAAAAGGATTTTTATTACAATTTGAATACCATTTTAACTTGTAGTGTTGATATCATTTTATATAACTACATGATAATTTTATTTGGATAAATATGATGATAATAGTTTGTTATTATTATTATTTTGAATTTAGTTTGGATTTAACTATATTTTATCGATATCATATAGGGCTAAGAAATGATTGTTTTTTTACAACCTCTGTTTTCGAAGAAACAATTTTTTTTAGAGTACGTGTAACTGCCTGATGCTAGATTTCCAGTTTGTAGCCGATTGGAGTTGTTTTATCTATATGTGCAATTTAACGGTGAGCCGATAAACAAATTGAAATTAAAATAACGTCGTTTAACCAACGAAGTCGATTTTCAACGAAATGAATTTCATCGGGTCCGGGACGTTGAGATGTAGCAATGCAACCATTTCATTTCATTTAAAGTTCGTTTATGTCGGTATGAATATAGGAGATGCAACATAGTAGTGGTAGAATTTATAACCACATAAATAATAAAGAAACTTTTCTCCTCGGTAAGAACGAAGAAAAAGAAAAAAACATGCGTAGGGCATAAAATTTAATCAAATACGCACCTACCCCATTACTTAAGTACTTACCTTATTACTTAGGTGCTAAGTGTGTTAAGCCAAGTACTCTACAAACCTAGCCTAAATAATATCCAGCTTCCTATTTAGTTGATCAAGCTAATTTTGTACACCCTACGTGCTATAAAGCCGAACCACACACATACCGTTGTATAATAAGAAAATACGCAATATCCTATAAACACTTGCCTCGTCATTTCTTTACAGAAAATATCAGAGTAGAGTTGTACATGGTTATCAAAATAAAATCAAATCACATGAACTAGGTCAGCACTTATTCATCAGCTACCCTATATACGTATACGTGATTGCCAAGTTTTCTCAATATATATGTACACATAACCTCATGTCTTCAATTGTTTTCTAAGCTTCCACTAATAAAATGAGACTCCCTCCTACCTCCTTACATCTTCGTTCTCGCACACACCATATAAAAAAATACGAAGAAGCAAAAGAGAGAAGGGATGAGCAGACAGCACGATAGTTTCGTTGGAGAAGGAAATGGGACGGGGGAGAGAGGTCAGCCTGGAATTGTTCAGCGTGATGCAGATGTAAGGTCGACAGCCAGAGGGTGGTGAAATACTGGGTATTTGGTTACACATAGTGCGTACTGTTTGAAGCATGCAGAAAGGGGGGAGGGGAAGTTTCTGTTGACCAAGTCTGGAATAATAAATGTGGTGAGGAAGATGGTTGGAGCATTAGTTCATATGTATGAAACAAAGACATGTGAATCTGGTGGTATTTTGGCGGGGAGAATGATGTGAACAGGAGTTGAATGGAGAAGCAGTAGATGGTTTCGGGACGTGAGGATATGGATGCCAGTGGGAATGTTTGCATATAGCTTACAGAAACAGTAGCACATAGATGATAGCAGTAGGAGAGAACAAGGATAGGCACAACAAATGAGAGGGAGGGAATGGTGCTGGGGTTCTAGTAAGGCCGGTTGAGGGATCAAGTGTTGCATTGGAGAAATATTTCTTACTTGGGTTTTTATGTGAAAATAAACTAGTGCGAAAAAGTGATGTAAGAAGATGGTGATGAACGGTAAACTAAATTGTGTCGAACTACTAATATTAAGGAGCTAATTGTTAATATAATAAGCCTAATTACATTTCGGTTAGGCTAATCCATTTTTTTTTAAACATGCCCTACCTAATTATTATATATAACTTAATCCAAGAAGTTAAGTATATTTTATTTTGCTAAATATTTGTTTTAAACGCGCCTATAAAGATTTCAAGGTGTTTATTAAATACTAATCTGTGTTGAACACTTCCTATTTTTAACTGGATATTTGTTTAATATTGCATCAAATGATAAATGCTACTATGATCGTATAAGCACGGCTTAATGATACAAACGTTAGTAAAACATATCACCGATACACTTATAACCATATTGAATCAAATGATAAATGCTACTATGATCGTATAAACACGGTTTATATATGTTAATATAATATCAAGTTAACAACATATACTCTTTTCTACTGAAGCTGACCACTATATATTTTGGAATGAGGCAAAAAGAATTATTATCGAGCCCTGTTTTCAGAACTAAACAAGTGTCGGCCTGTTAAAAGTAAACCTAAGTAATTAACATTAATTCATGCCCATAACTAAGGTTAATCAATTTAGTTTTAAACCGTAACTTGAAATGTGTGTGACGTTTTCATATTTTATCAGAGTCAGACTCAATAAGGAGCATTGGAACCATATCAACAGAGTAACATTTTGAAGCTGGATGGGATAGTGTTTGAAATCAACTGAGATTTTTCAGTTAAATTAAACGCTGATTTTATTTAACTAAAACGAACCGTTTTTACGACAAATGGAAATCAATGTGAGTTAAACTCACTCAGCTCTCCCCACTTATATTTTATATAAGTTTGGTTTTTATTTTATGTGTTATGATTGCTAATGGTTGACTGTTTGTTAAGTATATCTTTGTATATTGATTTAACCGACGAAATTAAACATGGTTTAATTTCAATGAAACACCAGATCGTTATTTTAATGATTGGACCCAATGAAGATATCTTACCTTGTTGATCACGTTTGTAAAATAAACGTTTTTAATTTAATGAATTGTTTCTTGTGTTAAATAAATTGGTTGATGTTAAATAATTGTTATTTACGGTTATTGATATTATCTATTAAATTGAATTGAATTTTATTGTTTGAGATAATCTATGTGAATTCAGAGAAGAACAGGTTGGAAGGATCTAATTGGATTCCTCAAATCTGTTAGAAGTTATTTATTTTCATATTATCAATATATGAACTGTTTAAACCAATCTGGTTGGAGTATTGATTTGATTGTTGACCGTTGACCTGAAATTCAATGGTTGTTTTGTTCAAACCAATGAGTGATATTGGTTGAGTAATTGGCAGTATATGGCCTATAAACTAATCAATTGCTAAATATTAATTTATCGTCAGATGAATTGATAGAAATAAAGTTATGAAATTTATTTTATAACTGAAGTTAATATTTTTTTAACATATATTATTTCGAATAAAAGTTTTTTAAAAGGAAATAAATATTTATTATTATTTGAGTTTAAAATTAAATATTAATCAAAATTATAAAGTAAGTTATGATGTTAATCAGATTTGTAAGTGAATAAGAAGAAGTTAACCTAATGGTTAAGAGTTGGATAATTGTTTCTAAGAAACAATTTAATGGAATTATTTAAATTTATTATATTGTTAATTAATTTAAAAAATGACTATAATTGGAACTGATTAACGAATTAATCGTGTTTTGTGTTGACTAAATCAACATTTTAACTGAGATTGATTATTTAATTAGTTCATTTTGAATTAATCTAATGTAATAGTTGACGAATATTTGTTTTAATTTTAATAAGATTTTAAAAAAGAAATTAATATTTATTTTAGTTAATAAGGAAATTAACTACTTTACGTAGTTAATGGTTGAAGTAAAATGTTATTTTAATTAATAATAGTTTTGGAGATTTCTTTTTAAATGAAATACATTTAAAAAGTAATCGAAGTGGAAATGAAATCTAAGTGAATTATGAAAGGAATTTATGAATGTATTTTAATATAAACTCAAGTTTTTATGAAGAAGCTATAAAGAGGAATTTTTTTTAAGCGACTATGATAGCTAAAATTAATGTTTATTTGACGTTTGGATTAAGTAAAAGGAATTGAAGATAAACGACATTATCTTAAACCAGAATTATATAAACGAAGTTTATACGAAGAGATGTGAAGTTAAATCGTTAATTTTAAACTAACGTTATTGAATAATGGAATTGAGAGAAATGAATGGAATCGAAGTGAGAATTTCAAAAGGGAAAGATTGAAAAGGGATTTGTAATTGAATTGGGTAAAAGACTTAGTAATGGATTTGGTAATAATAAGTTGAGTTATAAAATGAATTATTTGAAAGAAGTTAAGGTTAAGAAGGGATGTTATTAAGAAATTACTTAATTAACAAATTAAGTAATACTAAGTTATATTCAAAATGAGATATTCCAAAAGTAAGAAGGTATTATAAACTACATTTTTAATAAAATATTTTAATGAGATTTGTTTGATATTAAGATAAATATCGGTTTTTGAATTACAACTCATATATATCTTAAGATAAGAACGTTGTTGACCAAGGTCTGAGAGGTAAACAAATACCCCAACTTGAATGACTTCAGGATTATCTGAGGATGATATTAGTTTATAATGGAAAGAGGTTAAGAATAAATTATTATTTCCCTATGAGAAATAATAACGCAACGTTAATTGCAAGATTTGAGAATATATAATGAGATTTCCAAAGTAATTTAAATGGGAAGATTTGAAATTATATATATATATAATGATATTTCCAAAATTAAAAGGAAATAAAAGTTGAGTTTTTGGAATGAGTTTATTCCGCAAGGATTGGAGTTGGATATTGTTTTCAAGTAACGATGTTTTACGTGGAATTTGATAAAATTAAAGTTGGGAATATATATATACGATTTAATTCTACTGTATTTGAAATAGTTTTGTGAATACCCCTTGAATAAAATAAGAAGCAAATATTGTGTTAAAATCATAGAAAGATTAAGAGATTTAAATTAACCATTCGTTAATGATTTTATATCAAAGACAAGTAATATTGAGTGCTGAATCAGTGAACTTGTTTTATTTTCGTGATTATTTATTTAATAGTTAAATAACCGACTATCAAATCTTACCCATCCAATTGTTGGTACAGAAAGACCGAGATCAAATTTATATTCGAAAACTATTCTGAACCAACAATTGGTGGAGATTTTGATTCGAGATGGAGAAATTAAAGACCGTGTAACTTCATTAGACGGATGAACAGCTAAAAATCTATGGGATTACAGGTTCTGTCATGGTTGGAATCTACGGATTTCAAGGACTTCTCGCTAATGATTCACGGGGTGATTCTATATTGGATGCAGTAGGAGGGTACCATCAGTTCGTCCTTTTCTTGGATGACTTGTACGGACGAATGTGTTACAGAGTATTTTCTAAAAACAATGTACGTTGATTTTTACAAATATATCGAGTCGGTGGCAAAGAGGGGCACTTCTTTTATACCCAGAGTATATTTGTGGACGTCAATTAGTGCTTTTCCTGATTTGACAATGTGGCATTCAAAGTGGATGGTGGCCAGATGTTCCCAAAGAGTAAGTATGACCTCAAGCCTCATCAACTCGGAAATAGTAGAAATCGAGTAGGTCATGTGGCTATGTGGGTCGCTTCCATTAGGGTATACTATCACCAATCGAGAGAATATTCATATTTGTTCTTCTTTTCGATTCTGCATCTCTCAGGAACAGTTATGTTTGATCCAACCGTAGGTGACAATATATTCGGTACTCTCAAGCGAAATGAGGGGTCGGTCATGTTTAGCCTGAGTTGCAAGATGTTCTTGTTGAACTCGATGTATTCCTCTCTAGAGATACTCTATCAGAAAGGCGGTTGCCTATACCTTGCCATGGAAATCTATTCTCCAATAAGCGCCTGCGGTTTTGATTTTATACTATGTATGTGGAGTGTGAGATGCAAGATTTCGCTAGATTACTATTTATTTGTATTTAGACATTATTACAATATTAGAAAAGATATTGATTTCAAAACGTTTTGGGTTATCATAAGGTAAAAAGTATCCATATTTATGTGTGGATTTGGTCTTATGATTATCATTTTCTTTTGAAATGATTTGAATTAAAAATCAAGTTGTGTGATATCTTTAAACTTAGTGTTTGTTTTCTCACTCTGGTTCACCAGACTGATCCAGCATTTGAAATGCTCGGGTTAGACCAAGTTGTACAGGTTCAGGTTATTGGACACTACGAAGTTCAAAAGACGTGCTAGAGAAGTTCAGATGTATTAGTATTAATTTTGCTGTGTGTTGTATACGAGGACAGATTATTATAACTGTCCAAATGTGATGATGTACTCTGATGATTGTAAGTATATTTTTTAATCTCTCAAAAAAATTTATTTCTATATTTATTTTGTTCCACCACGATTTATGACTCTGTATTGTGTTTGGTTCTTCTTCTTCTTCCTCTTCTATTCTAATAGTTCTTTCTTTCTTATCTCACCCTCTAATCTCTTAATATTAATGATCTAGTGTTTTTTATGCTTGATTAGTTGACATAGTGTTTGGTGTCAATTTTCGTGGTCGAAAAACCTTGGTTCATTACAGAGAAGAAGCCAAAGTCTCTGGGAGGATGATCTACCCACACTAACATGCTTAGTGTCGATACCGAAAGGGGTGACGATTCCAAGAACGTAAGTGATCAAGGCACGAAAGAAAACATCACGAAGACATATAGACAAGACCAAAAGCTTATTTCTGAAAACTAGAAGCTATAATCAGTGCTTTCAGTGCCAATAGGCATGGTATCGATACGGGAGGTAGAATCAACTTCAAAGGGAATATCTAAAAACCGAAACCATCTCTCTGAAAGTAAAGGCGGACACAGTTAATTATAAGTCATATCTCTCAACAACAACCGAGACCTAGGCGACCAGAACCAAAAGATGAAAAGCGACCGAAATAGAGCTGCTGCACCCGAAAGAGGCCTTTGCTGACCCAATGTCAAAAGGGGTCCTGATTTTTCTATAAATAAGACCCAGGGGTCACATTTTAGGGGCTGAATTCTCATTTCTCAATCTTGTATTCTTTTCTCATAGAGTAAATCCTAATTCCTAAATCAATTTGGGGATTTACTTTGTAAACACTTATGTACTTAAATCAATGAGCAATGAAAATAGAATCAACACCTGGCATAATTCCTATGAGTTATTTACCTACTTCCTTTACATACTACCTTGTGCTCAATATACGACAAAGATTCCCTACTCGAGCATACACCCTTCCTCAAGATTATTGAGAAACCCTTTCCTTTAAACTGTTTGGCTTTCTGTCTTGTGTTGTTCTTAGGGAACCCTTAACCCAAGGTAACCATTTGTTGTTAAGTCTCATAAGTGTGATACTCACCCCTTGAGGGTAGAGTAACTATTCTTTATCCTTAAGACCTTGATATTGAGGAAATGCTGAACTAACTCAAGCTTGTAAGAACTAAATAATCTCGTTTTCCCTTAGGTCCATCTCCTTAGACCTATCTCCGGTGTTGACAGAAAATATCTTTAATATTTTGGCGCTAGAAGGAGGGCTTGAACCTCCGACCTTGTGGTTAACATTAACATACATCTAACTATGTTGTTCTGTCCCGGATTGGACTAAGCTTGGAAGAAGCAAGATTAAAGGAAAAAGGTCCCAATAAGAGTGTTTTGGATCTCAAATGGCTAGGTCAAGTATAACTGACCCAAGAGAGATGAAAAAACAAAGGTTAAGGAAGGAAGCCTTACAAGTAATCGAGTAGAAAAAGGAAATAGAACGATACAAACCTAATTATTGGAACAACAACCCTTCCTATCCAGGACAAACCCCAACCTTTACCTTAGGTGGTTTCACATTAGGAAAGTATAGCCTACTTCTCATATAAGAAAAGTTATCCATGAACAAACCAAAGCAACAGTACTCAAACAAAGAATAATGAAGGATTTTAACAACTTTGCTTCCAAATGGTCTGAAAGGATAGTGTTTCAGTCTCAATGCACCTTGAAGAGAAGAAATAAGGATATGGATGAAGTAACATAGCCAAGTGGCAAAAGAGCTAAGTTCCCATGGTAGGAAAAGAACTTTATATCGAGATTACCTTATGGGTACCATCTCTGTAACAGCCCGCATTTTATGTATCGGAAGATCATAAAATAATTTTATTTTATTCCCTGAGGGTTGGATCATTCTCATCTTTTAGTATGTTGCTTATGGGGATGTGAGACATGTCAATAAATTTTACCGATTTTGTTTGTGACCATTTTGCCCCTGTCAGTCTTGTACAGGGCATAACTTTTGACTTAGGTCGAATCAGAGGGTGAGACCTGTGCCATTGGAAAGGAATTGATGATTCTCTTTCCGTAGAGTGGTTACATTAAGGATTTGGTTCAGCGGTTTGGGAGAAATCGCTGTTTTAAGGTTTTTCAGTTGGCTGTTCATGTTTTGGAAGGCTAATGGGCTGATTTGGAGAAGGCCCATTAGAGGGTGGGTGGAGACTATAAATAGGGGGTAAGGGGTATGGAGAAAGGTTGGCATTTTCCATTCTCTTATGGGGAGGTTTTGATCTCCTTCTTCCTCTAACATCTTTCCACCATTAAAATTCCAAAATCCAAGGAGGGAAATCGAAGATCTACATCGTCTCAAGGGCGAATTCATCGGATTGAAGAGTTTGATTCGAAGTGTTCGCTGTCCGGATTGCGTTTTCATTGCTTTTGCTTAGATTTGGATAATTGGTGAGTGATTTACATCTCTCATTCGGATTCATGCAAGTATATGGGTTTTAGGATGTTAATTTCATCATTTCCATGTTATTTTCCTTATATCCACACCATGCTAAGTCCATTTTATATATGAGTCACCTTAGGATCTGATCTAGATAATTTAAATGGTTAATTTTATGATTTTTCTCAAGATTATGCAAGTTAGATCCGTTTTTATGTTCATATGATTCACTTATCATGTTTTGGGAAATTTATGTGTTTTGTTGGAAATTGTTAGATTGATGATATTGTTGGTTGCATAACATGTTTGTGATTGCGTTTGGATGAATCGGATAAGCTGGTTTCGTCGGATTCGTCGTTTGGCGAAGTTTTGGTCGAAATCGGAGTCGAATTGGAGATGTGCAGGTTTCTGGTCGTCCTGGAGTTGGTCGGGTCGGTCTGGAATGAGGTGGTCGGTCATAGTATGTCTTGGGAAGCAAGTCAGGGAGCTGGTCGGTTTAAGCTGGTCGGTCCAGAAGGAGCAGAAGTGTTTCTGGTCGGTTTCAGATGGTGGCATTCTGGTCGGTTTCAGATGGTGGCATACTGGTTGGTTTTTACTGGAAGCAAATCCTGGTCGCTCTGAAGGAGCTGGTCGGTCAGGTGGAGCAAAATCTGGTCGGTCTTGACGGGGTCGATCCAAAGCTGGTCGGTCCCAAGGAGGTCGAGTCGATCCAAAGCTGCAAGGAGGTCGAGTCGATCCAAAGCTGCATGGAGGCGGGTCGTTCTGGAGCAAGGCTGGTCGGTTTTTGGCGGGTCGTTCTGGAGCAAGGCTGGTCGGTTTTTGGCTGGTCATTCTGGAGGAAGGTTCTGGTCGGTTTTGGCAGGGTCGTTTTCTGAAAAAGTACGTTTTCGGGTACGACTCGGGTACGAACCAAAAAGGTCTTAAAAAAATATTTTTCGGGGGCAACCACCCGAACCGTAGCCGCAGCGCAGTGATGTGTTTTGGTTCGGTGATGGCGTGACTTCGAGGTGATTCAAGTAGGAAGACTCGAAGTGATGAATGTGTTCGTTGATCAAGGTGGAACAACGAATGCGGAGACAACTCAAAGCTCGTGAGTTGGTGGATAATGGCTGCTCGAGAAGGTTGCTCGAGCTATGAAACATCATCAAGGTTGGACGATTAGAGACGCGAAGGCCGAGAAGTCATCGTTGTCGTAAGTTCTAGCAGGCTCAAAGCAGGGGTACGATGGGTATCGTTGAAAGGCCCAAAAGACCGGTTGTTGGTCGAGTACCCTGGGTCTTTCTGGTTGGGGAAAGGCCTAGTGTCAAGGTTGGACATTGCCAAGGTTGGGCATATGGAGTTCATGCTAGAACTGGGGTTATCATTAGCCCTTGACATATGGCAAGGTTGGCCGTCATACGATAATGATGGTTTCGAAGCAGGATTGGCAGTGATAGCAAGAGTCAGTCATGGATGATTAGTTGTTCTGTTTGTACTATCTCACATAGATTATCCAAAGTCGAGGGAGACGTTCTTTGAGTGCTTAAGTGATATTGGTCTAGGCCTCTGGCGAGGGTACTTGAGGAATGTTAAACTCGATTAGGGTTGTCTGTGTGAGACTTATATAATCTGGATGTTATGTGTGTTCTCTATGATTGAATGGGTGTTCTGGTTTCTATGGATGAATGGTTGAAATGCTTGGTGTAAAGGCTATCACTGTCCGATGTGGGGAAAATAGGGTTGAGTTCTTCTCTGCTGATGTGGGTAGATAAGTTGTTCATTTACCCATTCTCATATGCTTTCTTGTTGAAGTTTGTTAGCTGTATTATCGCTCACTAAGACTATTGTCTGACTCAAGGTTTTATGTCTCCTCTTATTACCTTGGGCTGTTCATCCAGTTGTGGATGGGCAGACTAAGTAGCAGGTTACAGGTAATGGAGCTTAGTGATACGAGGAAGCTGAGCGATGACGAGCAGGAGGCTGGCGTACCAGTTTTATTCTATCTAGTATTTCTGTTTCCGCTGTTTGAGTTGCTTGAGAGTTGTAGTGAGGCCTTATGTACAAACTTGGATATCAGTTGGATAATCTTTCTGGATGTTGAAAGAGTTTCAAAAGTTTTCTATATGATACCTCATTACTATCACCTATTGTATATGTTCTATTATATTTTATCCTTGCGCTGTGAGTTCTACGACAGGTTTCGATGTGTTCACTTACTATGATGATCGTCCATAGCAGCCTGGCACGCCTTTCAGCGCATTATTCCTCTTGTTTAGTGCGGGGGTTATGGGCGGTCGTCACAATCTCACCACCTTAATAGATTATATCTACTTCCTAAACAAACATGAACTTAACTTTTGGCCATCCCTAAAGAAGAAGCCTAAGTATGAAAGAAAACTGGGAGGATCTTACTGCCACAACCATATAATTATTGGACATGAATCCAACAACTGCAGAATTCTTTAAGGGATGATTATTAAGTTCTTTAATCAAGTCTAGTTACAAGAATTTGTAAAAGATTCAAGCTAAGTTCAACGAAAATCCTGCGGAAAAGGATTATCGACATAAGTTAAGGGTATGGAAACCCACTTAAAATTTGGAAAACCCGAAAGGGTCAAATAACAAATGGAGTAAAACCCTTATCATCGCCAAGTTGTCCAGGGCATGGCACCCCTCGGAGAGGATGATGTGTAAGCCTTTAACATCGTCCAAATAAGAAAGGACCAAGTTAAAGCATTGAAAGCTAACCCTCCGATCCACACCAGAAATGGTTGGGACGGAGCATCTAATTAGCATGCCCTGCCTCTTCTATAAACTAAGCATGTCTACCTCTGCTCACAAAAGAGCACGTCCTAACTCTTCTAAGTTCCTCGTATCCCACAGAAGGGAACGAATAAGCATGTCCTGCCTCTACTCATAGAAGAGCATCCTCTTCTCATAGGAGAACATGCTCTATCTCTACTTATGTCTCGTTCCGCAGAAGGGAGCAAAATCTCAGAGAATGGCTCACGAAGCATGTCCATCCTATGCTTCGATAATCAAAAGCCCAGAGGTGGCTCATGAAACACATACATTCTTTGCTTCATAAATCAAACACAAAGGGGGTAATGAGACTAATTGCCATAGGACTTTTTTTGTAACACCCCACCTCCGTTAAGGTCACTCACAGAGGGAATGCCTTAACTTCGGTGGAGCATTATAGGTAAAAGATGCAGATAAATTACAAGACAGACAAATAAATAAGCGGAAAATAAAGTCATTTTATAAACAACTTAATTTTGTCAAGCTTTTACAACAATTTACTCAATCATACTTAAATGTAATACATAGAACTTTTGTCTTGATTTAAAAACATCCAAGAATAAAAGAAGCATAAAAATAACAATGATATTCCCCAATAAAGCATGAACCAGCCTTAGTAGTGGAAGAGAGAGAGTCCAAAGCAATACACCAACTAATCTTTAAGCTTGGAAAGAGAAGGGGTCCAAGCTAGGCAGAGCTATTCCCTCCCTGACTACCTAGGGGGGAACGGAAGAAAAGAGGCGAAAAATAAACTAGGTCAGACATAAGTCTGGTAAGTCCAGTGATCTTTCAGCATGCAAACAAGATAAAGGGTCATGATATGAATAAATTGAAAATAAGACAATACCATAAAAACAAGATAACTAAAGACAAGATAGGTGCAAGATGAACTGAATGCGCTTCTACTTTTTCTGCGCTTCGCTACTACTCTGTTAATCTGATTTTTATATTTATCTCTGCACCATCTAACTAGTGTCCCAAGTAGTAATCTATAGAAAATGATAATCGTTATCCTGACCCCCGTAATTATGGTAGCCTTCAGGTGTACATCTATCGTGAGGATTCCACCTCAATCAGCCTAATTTCCATGAACATATTAGATGTACCCTTACTACCCTATCGATCGGCTCCCTACCTGTATTCATGTTCCATGTGTCTGTGTCAATCTGCCCTCTCTTGCATGTAGATACCCTATGTTGGTCCAACCATAATGTTTATCAATCCTTATGATAGCAACCGAACACGATTCAAGATGCACAGTGTATAACTACTGGTACCCAGTGCCTGCTTTTTCCCACTCCTAAACCATCGGAACCTACACTGACGTGCCCCCTGCTACTGCTTTGACCGCTTATAATCAGCCAGTAATCGTGCCCCACCCTGCCTAGTTCAGGGTACCGTGATACATCTATGTGGGTTATTGCTGAAATGAGTCCTCGTTACTAGGGTTTCCTATTGGTTAAGTTTGTGGGCCTATATTTACTAATATTACTCACTAACCCGATATGTACTTAACCCTCTCATCATTCAAGCATTTTTAATAAACGGTTAAGTTTTGTGGGCCTATATGTACTAATATTACCCACCTACACAAGATGTACTTAACCCTCCCATCGATTCAAGCATTTTTATTTAATAGTTAAGTTTTGTGGGCCTATACTTGCTAATATTACCCACCGACCCGATATGTACTTAACCCTTCCACTGATTCAAGCATGTTTATTTAATGGTTAAGTTTTGTGGGCCTATATTTACTAATATTATCCACCAACCCGATATGTACTTAACCCTTCTACTGATTCAAGCATTTTTATTTAATGGTTAAGTTTTGTAGGCGTATATTTACTAATATTACCCACCAACCCGATATGTACTTAACCCTCCCGCACATTATGCCATATTAGTTAAGTGTAACTTAACACACTCATTCATCATGTCATGTTGGCTAAGCATTTCTTATTAACTTGACCCTCCTTACTTATCGTGTTGGATCGGTTAAGCGTTTCCTATTGACTTAACCTTGTTCGATCATAAAGTTATATTGGTCAAGTGTTTCTTGTTAACTTAACCCCAAGTATACATCTTGTTGTATTGGTTAAGTATCATCAATCAATTCAAGTTAATTTAACCTACCTACGTGTCATGTTACTTTGGTTAAGTTTTGCATTCTTGTGTTAACTTAACCCTACAACAAATCAAGTTATATTGGTCAAGTGTTGCCCTCTTATTTTAACATAACCTTTCCATAAATCATGTCATATTGGTTAAGTGTTTCTAAATTTACTTAACCTCACCCACTTGTCTAATAACATGTTATAAAGGCTAAGTGTTCTAAATTTACTTAACCTCACCCACTTGTCAAATTAACATGTTATAAAGGCTAAGTGTTCTAAATTTACTTAACCTCACCCACTTGTCAAATTAACATATTAAAACGGTTAAGTGTTCTAAATTTAATTAACCTCACCCACTTGTCTAATTGACATGTTATAACGGTTAAGTGTTCTAAATTTACTTAACCTCACCCATCAGTTTAGTCAACATGTTGAATTGGTTAAGTGTTTCCTTAATTGACTTAACCCTACCAATCTTGACTTAGCTTTATTAAAGCACCAACCACTCACATTAGATAGGTATTGTTGCAGTCACTGGATGTGTCGGTCGATTCCGGGCAGTTTTACACCACAACTAAGTCTAACCTCGGGTCCTTTTTGGGCTCAATGCACTACCACCCACATTAGACATGTATTGTTGTGGTCACTGGATGTGCCGGTTGGTTCCGGGCAGTTTTACACCACAACTAAGTCTAACCTCGGGTTGGGCATATTCATCTTTTCTAAATTTACATATTTCTTATTTATGAAAAATTCCATATGTAAATTATTCCCAATTTAATTATGCCATAATTATCCTTTTAATTATGCTCACAATTAATGGTATACTAAATATACCATTTCATGAACCAATCTATGCCATGTAATTTTTCATGTTTATCCTACATATTTACATGTTAATTATAAATCAATTATTATCATGTCCCACTTTCCTTCTAAATCACATTCAAAATTTTAGGTATATAGATTATACCATTTTCATGCCACTTATCATGCTTATGTGTCAAACATGCCAATTACATGTAATTTTATGTTTTCCCCAACGTTACCCTCGTTGTACGTTCGCAAAATTACATAGAATGTTAGGCTTGATATTTTAGCCTAACTTATAAAACAAAAAGGGGAAAAAGGAACTTTGCAACATTCCAACATCATACAAAAGTATGGATCTAACTACACATATGTCACATGGATTTGGCATAGAACAATATACAACTTTGAACTTGCAAATTTGATCTATGCAACATGAACCACAAGCATATGTGTAATGACCCGGGTTTTCGGTCAACTAATTTTAAATATTTAATATGGATTTAATTATTTAGTTGAGAATATAAATGGAAATTTACATTAAGTTATCGATTTAATAATCGAACACGATTTAATTTAAACTGATATGGAATTCGAAGTTAAAACTAAACTGAAAACAGTTCAGATGATCAGTAGAAAATTCTATTTAATCAGAATAATAATATTAATATATTATCGAGGGAATTAATTGTTCAGAAATTAATTTATATCGATATAAAATAATATCTTGTACCGACGATCAATTGAAACTTCGAGACTGGTCCTAGAGTGTTCAGAATAGTGTTATAACCCCAGGGACAACCATTGTTGCGTTCAAAAAGGAGTTAGGAAATTTTGGGTAATTTAAATATATACACCTATATTTATAACCATTTCATAGGATAGAAAATTGAACACATCTCCCTTTCCTCACCACAGAATAAAAACAACTGTCGCCTTCTTGTATCCATCCGTTCACCCATAAAACAATTCAAACCCGCCCCTTTCTCTGTTCATTCCACAGCAAAATCAATTCAAAGTATCGAATCAAAAATTGCGAATCATCAGAACTCATCGATGGAGCTGCTTGACTTTGGTAGGATCGCGAGTTGAGGAATGGGTGTGAGGTCATTGTCCGATGTTCGGTTTTGTTTTAGGAGCGGGTTACGGCATCGCGATGGTAGCAGAGGTAGGCGGCGAGGTCGCAATAGGGTTTTTAGGATCGAATGATATCCGTTAGGTCATATGGAGGTTGGCGAGCTGATGAAGGAGGGCGCGATGACCTTGGAAGGTCGAAGTTCATTCTGTAGATAGGATTGCTGTCAACGTAGGGGAGTCAGAGTTAGCCTTAGATCTTGGGGATTCCGTGGACTGCCGTAGATTTGGAAAGGATCGTGGGGGTTCGAACATTGATCGATGAAGGGAATATGAGATGGAAAACGTATGCTCTTCTTGCAGTAGGATGATTGACTATCGGTTTTGGATAATGGACGTCTGAGGATGTGTTTGATCAAATGAAGGGCCGACAGTGATGAACTCGAGTACGGGTCGTGAAGTTCCATGCTTGAACTGTCCATGCGGTTTTTCCAGCAAGGCAAAAAGGGATTTAAGGAAATTAAAGGTAATTATCTAATTTATTTATTAGACTAATGACATTCAAATTCATTTAAGTTATTCACAAAATTTTAATAGGTTAATTATTTCATACGATGTTAGATTGGAATAGAAACGAAGTATGTTGAGCCATAGCTATGTCGTCAAGTTGAATTGAAGGAAATCGGAGCAGAGTCGTCAAAAAACATAAATCATGTGAGTAAACCTCACTCACCATTTAATTAGAATTATTTTTAGTTGTTAAAAATAATTGATTGTTGCTTGGATGCATTTAAATATTTTTGTGTTGATTTTATATTAGTTATTTAGGCTTGACTATTATATATATATATATATATATATATATATATATTGGTTTGGTGGTTGGATGATTCCCACAGTATCATTAGTGGATGCCCGCGGTATCATTAGCAGATGATTTCCCTATGCGCCCCACAAATATATATTATTGGATTACCTTCATACCGCGATATCCTGCCTCGAAGCAGGATGGGTATTATTTATGTGCTAACGTCTGTGGGTGCAGGAAAACAGGTTGGAGGGATCCTACTGTCACATATTATCTGTTTGTTTATTTACTGGATCCCTCAAAAATATATTATTAACTGGATCCCTCAAAAATATATTATCTGTTTGTTTATTTGTTTGCATATATACTGTCATATATGATGTGTTAGAAAACCTGTAATAAATAATTGGTAGTTTGTGTGTTGAAATATCACTGGGCCTAAGTGTTAATTTATAAAAATGTCTTAAAAATGATATTTGAGATTTAAAAGGGAAATTCTATTTTTCTAAAATAGAATTGGAATTTTTAAATAGATTTTGAAATAGACTTGTTTAAGTAAAACAAGGAAATTTATAAAATGGTGTTTATAAATATAATGAGTAAATTATCAAGAGATAATTTGAATATTTAAATTCAATATGGAATTTGAATATAGAATTCATATAGAATTGAATATGGAATTTGAATATAGAATTCAAATAGAATTGAAATGGAATTTGAATATAGAATTCAAATATAATTGAAATGGAATTTGAATATAGAATTCAAATAGAATTGAAATGGAATTTGAATATAGAATTCAAATAGAATTGAGTTGGAATTTGAATATAGAAGTCGATAAGGAAACGAGCTTAAAAATAAAATTAGATTTGGTTCATGAGTAGATTAAAATATATTTGAACATGTCATGTTCAAAGTGAAATTGGCAAAAGAGTTAATTAGAAAACTGATTTAATGAATTAAGTTAAAACGATTGAATCAAGTTGACTTTGAATAAATAAATTTAACTTGTGACTTCATATTCGAATCGAATATCAAACCTGAGTTGGAAAACGGAATTTAATTAGTTATGAGTAAGTTGAAATATATTTGAAACATGTTATATTCAAATATACAAGTGAAATAGACAAAGAGTTAATTAACGAATTAATTAACGAGTTGAGTTAAAATGAGTGTATTAAGTTGAAACGAATTAGAAATGTATGGATATACATGAGACGGGTATGGAATGAAGTTAATGAAGATATATATTAGAATTCCCGAAAAGGTATGTATTTAATTCGTATATGAGATTTATGCGCCGTATCGGCAAGTCGCTTGGCTGTTTCTTTTTTCTTTTTGAAAGGAGAGGCATATGTGGCGGTTTGGGGATTCTCCCATTGCTCCCAGTACAAAGGAGGTAATGGCGAATTTTTCCGGAAATTTAAGGAGTTAGAATATTTTTTAGAAGATTTGATAAACTAGAAATCGATATATCGATATATATATATTGAATTCGATAATGAAACGAACTTAAAAATAGAATATTATAAACGAAAAGGGAATTTATAAAAAAATCCTGGGAGATATACATTTTAAAGTGAACAATGATTTGCAGATTTAAAATGATCGTGTTGATAAGAAGTTAGCCAAATGGAGTTAAAGAAATATAGTTAAGCAGAATTAGAAACTGACGGGAAATTAGTTGAGTTGAATGACTTTTTGAGTATCGGTCTGATGTTGGTTTCGGCCTTCGGGATTTATACTTAGAGAATTGTTCTCTTACTAGTTTACAGTTAGAGTCTGATAGACGTGGAAGAATAGTGATATGCAAATATGCAAATGGGAAAGTTTTCCAAAGTTAACAACATATATTTTCGAAACATAGGAAATAAGGAGATATGAATATATATATATATATATATATATATATATATATATGTGTGTGTTTGATGATTTGATAGATAATTCCACATGGAAATAAGATCGTTGTGTGTACATGGACATTTTTCATTTGATAGTTAAATCACCGACTACCAAATTTTGACCATTTTAACGTTGTTAATATGGAGAGACCGGTTGGATTCTTATCCAAAGAACCACTCCGTATTGGCATAAGCGTTGCAAATCATATATGCTGAATATATTGATGACGGAGTAAAGTGCAAGGGCTGTTGTATAAGTCCTAGGTAGAGATTGCCTAGGAAGAATGTAACACCCCGTATTTTCTGAGAATATTAAAATAACAAATTAAAGAATAATTAATTTGAAAAAAGGTAATGAGAAAAGAATAATGTTTAGCATTGTTCTAAGGTTTGTAAGCAAAATACTTAGTAGCTCATTTGGTTAGAACATGTGACTTGCATACAAGAGGTAAAGTGTTCGATCCCCGCCAACGCCATATTTTTGTTTTAGGGGAATGGCTAAAAAGTGGCTTAGTGTGAACGCAGTTCAAAAAAGTGGTTTAGTGTGAAAATGGTTAATTATGAAGAAGTTATTAAGCCTTGAAGTTTGTATGCATATGAGAGAAATATATATATAGATAGATATATATAAAAATTAAATAAATAAATATGCAAAAAAGTTCAAAACAGCGAATTGGGGGGGGGGAATAACCGAACCGGCCCATTTTTGAGGTCGACCCAAGCCCCGCTGGGTCGACTAGGGGTTATTCCAGGGTGTTTGGCTGTAAACCCATGGGTCGATTCGCTCAAATGCAGATTTTGCATCTGATTGGTTCTCATGGTTTAGGGTTAATCTAATGGTCCTAAATAACTTCCTACTCCTATATATACATCCCTAACCTAAACCTAAATCTCTTACACAATTCTCTAGCCTCCATTGCTCTGTTCTTCTTAAAAAAATAAATCAATAGCGTCTCTACTCTGCTGAAACCTAAGCTAGGACTTGTGCTTCTTCTTCCTCCAATTCTGATTAGGATTAAAAGAGAACAACTACAACACCTTTTTCTTTTAGAATCCAACCAAGGCAAGTACAATTATTTTCCGATATGAAATTTAGTTATGATCCTAGCATGATAATGAATCTGAGTCTGAGGTTATGTCTTTTTCTGTTTATCAGATCTGTTCTTCTGCTTTATTGTTATTATTCTATTTGTTATGTATTTCTTCCTTCTTTCTTTCTTTTTGGTTGATAGCCAGGCTACCACGAGCCTGAGCCAAATCTCATAAGAGATGAACGTATAAACGCTAAATTTTGGGAAGAATATTGAATGAGGCATATTTGGGAATAATTGATTTGTAACTAATTTGAGGACACAAGGCATGTTGTAATTCTGGACATAAATTTGAGGCATATTGCATAAGATGACCTATGACTTGGAAGAAGAGGATTATTGTGACTTAAAACATAAAATAGGTTGCAACTTAGAAACGTAAATCTGAGGCATATAATTGAACATAGTTTTGAAGTATAAAGAATATTGGACATATGACATGGGATTTGGGGGGTAAAATTTAACTGTGAACATGTAACTGATTTGGATGCATAGTACAAGTTGCAATTCAAGATCTATATTAAGATTTGATAACTATTAAGTGTGAATACACCTAAATGCGGATTTTTGGATATGTGGCATGCATTGTAATTAATGGTTATATTTGGCATAATTTATGTGTGAATCACGATTGGGATTTTTTGAGCATATTCTGTACTATACAAATTTAACTAAAATTTGGGTATATGTCATATTATGAACCATGACCATGATTTAGGCATGTGAATTTAGGCCTAATTTATAATTAGGCAAGAATTGTCAATGAAACCTTAAGAAATGTTTTAGATCTGCTAAATCTGTTTAATCAGTTGAATTGCCTAATCTGCTAAATCTGTTATCTGTTTAATCTGTTGAATTGCGTAAACTGCTAAATATGTTGAAACGCCAAATCTGCTAATTATGTTAAACTGCCTAATCTGCTAAATCTGTTGTGTCACCTAATCTCTTAAATCTGTTGAAAAGCTGAATAATTGTAATTTGTAGGAAACCTAAGATTGAGTAATACATGTTAATTTGATTAATCTGCTGCAACTTGAGAAGAAGTTAAATTTGTTAAATGAACATAATTTGTTTGATATATTCTGTAAGTGAATAAAGTGTCTATGACATGAGGTTAGACTCCGTTTGCGGTGGAAGCCTGCCCGGAACCAACCGGCTTAACCAGCAACCGCAAACTGTCAGTCTAATGTGAGAGGTCGTAGGCATAACTAAAATATGCTTAGACACGAGGTTATGTCTGGCTTATGGCAGAAGTCTGCCCGGAACCGCCCGGCACATCCAGCGGCCACAAGCTAGCGACCTAATGTGAGAGGTCTGCGCATTAATAATTAATTAATGCAAATCTAAGATAAATATGAGGTCTAAAACGTGTTGGGTGGATATGGTTAAACCAACTGGATTAATGAATTTAACAAGCCCGTTTCGTGCATCTGTAGGCCCAATACAAAGTTCGACAAATCTGTAAAACTGTTAAATCCGTATATCTGATCCGTTAGTCTGAAAACTTATTAACTTAATTGTCTGATCTGTGAACTAGTGGATCTGAACTCTGTATGTCTGAACTTGTAAACAAGTTAACCTGAAATCTGTTAGTCTGGGGACATAAGGTTAGGACGGAAATTACTTGTGTCATCTGTTGTTTGGGACCCATATTAGTCAGTAACCCTTTCTGGTATCAAAAACTATGACCCAACAGTAGGTAGGGTCCGAGCACGCTTACTGAACTAATTATAAGCGGTTCATTTTGATAATGGCGAGGGGTGTTGATGGTGCGTTCCAACTGGCTCATGTGCGTGCATGGATCCCAGTCTGCCTCTGAGGATGTAAGATGCCGTGACATCTGTAAATAGGTCTGTGTCATTCAAAGGTTGTCACTTTAGGGAGTGATACACCCTTCTGTGGGGCTGGCACAGTGTATTTATGTATTAGGGAGCCGATCGCAGGGGATAGGACTTAGGGTACACTTAGCTCTGTCTGTTTCCGTGGGGTACCGTCTGTTTTCTGTTGGGTAGTATCACCTGTCTGTTTCTGCGTGGTACCGTCTGTTGGGGTGGTAAAGGCCCATTTACTAGTGTGCACCTAATTCTACATTTTGTTTCCGTAGGGATTAATCTGTTTCTGTATCTGTACCTTCTGCTCTGGTGGTAAAGGCCCATTATTAGCATTCTGTTTACGTACTTTCTTTTGGTGTGGTAAAGGCCCAATACTAGCATTCTCTTCTGCGGAAATTATTCTATTCCCGTTTTTGTTTCTGTTTATACATTGGGGTGATACCTAATCCTGTTATACTAGTATTAGTGCAGTGAAGTGAAAAGTAATAGCTTATATCATCCTGTTTCTTCTGTTTAGTTTAAGTATATCTGTTACTCTTGTTGGTATCATCTCTTATCCAGCTTTATTTTCATGGTATGATTAATATTATATGTTCATATGCCGAAAGTCAGTGGACTTGCCAGACTTTTATGTATGACCCTTGTTGTTTCGCCTCTTTTCTTCCGTTCCCCCACTAGGTTTCCAAGGAGAGAATACTCTAGCTTGATCCGGATTCCTTCTGCTTGAAGTGCTAGAAGCGATTAAAGTATGGCTAGGCTCTTTATAGCTTCTGTTCTGTGGGGATTATGATTTTAAAGTTTTGTACTCTGACGGTTTTGAAAAAGGCTGATATATATGTACTTGAGTTTTTGGTAAAGTTGTAACCAAACTGATTTCTGTTTTTTTTTCCGCTGCAATAAAGTTATAAAGTTTTTCAAGTACTATTTTATATCTGTCTTGTAACATTTTATTCTTTCTACTAAAACGCTCCATCAAAGTTAAGGCATTCCCTTTGTGAGTGACCTTCACGGAGGTGGGGTGTTACACTTGGTATCAGAGCTGAAGGTTACCAGATTTGATAAAAAGTTTTGAAAACTATTTTCAAAAAGGTTTTAAAAAGGAAGTATTTTCAAAAGTAAAGCTTATTTTTGAAAAACATAATCCCCAAAAGCCATATATCTATCTTTTGATCATCTGTTTGAATCTTTGTTTCCTTCTTTCTCAGGGGCTCCCGGCTTTCTGGGAGGTAACCTCATCGCGGCATGGTTCTGTAGGCTTGATAAGACTACGACACCGGTCAAAGGGAAAATAAGCGCCCAACTTCCATCTGTAGCCGCAGTAACCTCACCTACGCTAATTTTCTTTCGAGCTTTGTAGGATTTTCCGTGCGATGGAGGCCGCTTTCGAGGGACTTGTCAACGTGTTACACACGGATAGTAAAGATGAGAATGAGGGAGTTTGGCTAAGGAGCACAACCCAAGGATGAGAAACTCATGGATATGGACTTGGTTCACAAAGGAGGCAAAAAGGAAACACAAAAGAAGGAAGAAAAGTCTGAAGATAAAGGAGGAGAAAAGTGCTTTACTTATGGACTCATCTGAACAAGGATTGCCGAAAGAGGAAGGACACTCACTTCAACTGTGGTGAGATGGGACACTTCACTAGGGACTGCCCGAAGAAATGAGGGCAAGGACAGAGGACATGACCTACTTCGGGAAGGCAGGCGAATGCTCTTATAGTTGGTGGACAGGATAGAATTAGGAAAATTTCCGTAGAGAGTTTAGTTTCCTTATCTGATTATTGAGTTAGAACTCTTTTCGATTATGGCATTCTGATTCTGTAGTCGAGTCTCTGCACTTTAGTATTAGTCTTGTTTCTGATCTAGTTATAGTCTCAAACACCATAGGGGTTACGACTCATCTGTTGGTGATAGGTTGGGGTTTGAGGGTACCTGTGTTAGGCGTTAAGTCGATTGTAATGCATACATTCTGGGTTTTTGAGGGATATGATGGGATTCTCCCATGCTTAGTATTCTAAGAATCATTCGATAATCTGATCTTTACTAGTAGTCTGTAAGCATCTGGATATTTCTGAAAAGGTTAAGATTTCCAGTTTTGACATTGTCTAAAGAGGGTAATCCTCTGGGTGTCAACCTGATGTTGATCTCGGCCTTCGGGTTTGATACTTAGGGGAATTATTCTCTCAACCAATGTCTGATGGGAACCAAGTTTTTTTTTATCTGTACTCGCTTCCATCACTCGACTGTATCCTATTGATCGATTATTCAACCTATAGATAGGAATCCTATGGATGTAAACATGTGTTTGAGACATGTTATGTTTGATGGTTGCAAGTGGATGCAAGTGGTTGCCAGTGGTTGCTCGTGGATGCATATACACACACTAGGCACTAGATCGGCTCAAAAACACTCTCATACTGCATATGGATGTGTATGCATTTTCAATTTTTGTGGATGCAGAATGATTTGACTCCTCACATGGATGTTGCATTTGGATGAATAGTTATGCACTCATATAGAAATGATGTGTATCAAATAGGATTTCTTGCATACATATTTGGACTCATGGCACTAACATGATTCGCATTAAGGAGGTCAACTGGATCAGTAGAACGCCTGATTTTGCATTAGATAAGAAACATATACACACACTTTGCATATGTTCATACAGCACTAAAAACCTTTTAAGGACAATGGATGCCTGTGATTGAATGGTTGAGTAGATGGATGTTGGATGTTAGGATACATTCTTCTTAACTTGAAGATTTCGGGGACGAAATCCTTTAAGGATGGGAGAATGTAACACCCCGTATTTTCTGAGAATATAAAAATAAAAAATTAAAGAATAATTAATTTGAAAAAAAGGAATGAGAAAAGAATAATGTTTAGCATTGTTCTAAGGTTTGTAAGCAAATGACTTAGTAGCTCATTTGGTTAGAACATGTGACTTGCATACAAGAGGTAAAGTGTTCGATCCCCGCCAGCGCCATATTTTTGTTTTAGGGGAATGGCTAAAAAGTGGCTTAGTGTGAACGCAGTTCAAAAAAGTGGTTTAGTGTGAAAATGGTTAATTATGAAGAAGTTATTAAGCCTTGAAGTTTGCATGCATATGAGAGAAATATATATATATATATATATATATATGGATATATATAAAAATTAAATAAATAAATATGCAAAAAAGTTCAAAACAGCGAATTGGGAGGGGGAATAACCGAACCGGCCCATTTTTGAGGTCGACCCAAGCTCTACTGGGTCGACTAGGGGTTAATGCAGGGTGTTTGGCTGTCAACCCGTGGGCCGATTCACTCAAATGCAGATTTTGCATCTGATTGGTTCTCATGGTTCAGGGTTAATCTAATGGTCCTAAATAACTTCCTACACCTATATATACATCCCTAACCTAAACCTAAATCTCTTACACAATTCTCTAGCCTCCATTGCTCTCTTCTTCTCAGAAAAATAAATCAATGGTGTCTCTACTCTGCTAAAACCTATGTTAGGACTTGTGCTTCTTCTTCCTCCAATTCTGATTAGGATTAAAAGAGAACAACTACAACACCTTTTCCTTTTAAAATCCAACCAAGGCAAGTACAATTATTTTCCAATATGAAATTTAATTATGATCCTAGCATGAATCTGAATCTGAATCTGAGGTTATGTCTTTTTCTGTTTATCAGATCTGTTCTTCTGCTTTATTGTTATTATTCTGTTTGTTATGTATTTCTTCCTTCTTTCTTTCTTTTTGTTTGATAGCCAGGCTACCATGAGCCTGAGCCAAATCTCATAAGAGATGAACGTATAAACGCTAAATGTTGGGAAGAATATTGAATGAAGCATATTTGGGCATAATTGATTTGTAACTAATTTGAGGACACAACGCACGTTGTAATTCTGGACATAAATTTGAGGCATATTGCATAAGATGACCTATAACTTGGAAGAAGAGGATTATTGTGACTTAAAACATAAAATATGTTGCAACTTAGAAACATAAATCTGAGGCATATAATTGAACATAGTTTTGAGGTATAAAGAATATTGGACATATGACATGGGATTTGGGGCGTAAAATTTAACTGTGAACATGTAACTGATTTGGATGCATAGTTCAAGTTGTAATTCAAGATCTAGATCTGGACATACTATACATATTATAGTCTGTAATTTGAAAAAAAAAGAATTAATTTGCATAGGACTTAGGTGTAAAAATCTATATTAAGATTTGATAAATATTAAGTGTGAATACACCTAAATGGGGATTTTTGGATATGTGGCATGCATTGTAATTAACAGTTATATTTGGCATAATTTATGTGTGAATCACGATTGGGATTTTTTGAGCATATTCTGTACTATGCAAATTTAACTAAAATTTGGGTATATGTCATATTATGAATCATGACCATGATTTAGGCATGTGAATTTAGGCCTAATTTATAATTAGGCAAGAATTGTCAATGAAACCTTAAGGAATGTTTTAGATCTGGTAAATCTGTTTAATCTATTAAATTGCCAAATCTGCTAAATCTATTATCTGTTTAATTTGTTGAATTGCCTAAACTCCTAAGTATGTTGAAACGCCAAATCTGCTAATTATGTTAGACTGCCTAATCTGCTAAATCTGTTGTGTTACCTAATCTCTTAAATCTGTTGAAAAGATGAATAATTGTACTTTGTAAGCAACGTAAGATTGAGTAAAACATGTTAATTTGATTAATCTACTGCGTCTTGAGAAGAAGTTAAATTTGTTAAATGAACATAATTAGTCTGATATTTTCTGTAAGGGAATAAAGTGGCTATGACACGAGGTTATACTTCGTTTGCGGTGGAAGCCTGCCTGGAACCAACCGGCTTAACCAGCAACCGCAAACTATCAGTCTAATGTGAGAGGTCGTAGGCATAAATAAAATATGCTTAGACACGAGGTTAGGTCTGGCTTGTGGCAGAAGTCTGCCCGGAACCACAGGCACATCCAGCGGCCACAAGCGAGCGACCTAATGTGAGAGGTCTGCGCATTAATAATTAATTAATGCAAATCCAAGATAAATATGAGGTCTAAAACGTGTTGGATGGATAGGGTTAAACCAATTGGACTAATGAATTTAACATATCCGTTTCGTGTATCTGTAGGCCCAATACAAAGTTCGACAAAACTGTAAATCTGTTAAATATGTTTATCTGATCCGTTAGTCTGAAAACTTGTTAACTTAGTTGTCTGATCTGTGAACTAGTTGATCTGAACTCTGTATGTCTGAACTTGTAAACAAGTTAACCTGAAATCTGTTAGTCTGGGGACACAAGGTTAGGAGGAAAATTACTTGTGTCATCTATTGTTTGGGACCCATATTAGTCAGTAACCCTTTCTGGTATCAAAAACTATGACCCAACAGTAGGTAGGGTCCGGGCACGCTTACTGAACTAATTATAAGCGGTTCATTTTGATAATGGAGAGGGGTGTTGATGGTGCGTTCCAACCGGGTCATGTGCGTGCATGGATCTCGGTCTGCCTCTGAGGATGTAAGACGCTGTGACACCTGTAAATAGGTCTGTGTCATTCAAAGGTTGCCACTTTAGGGAGTGACACACCCTTCTATGGGGCTGACATAGGGTATTTATGTATTAGGGAGCCGATCGCAGGGGATAGGACTTAGGGTACACTTAGCTCTGTCTGTTTCTATGGGGGTACCGTCAGTTTTCCATTAGGTGGTAACACCTGTCTGTTTCTGCGTGGTACTGTCTGTTGGGGTGGTAAAGGCCTATTTACTAGTGTACACCTAATTCTACATTCTGTTTCCGTAGGGATTAATCTGTTTCTGTATCTGTACCTTCTGTTCGGGTGGTAAAGGCCCATTATTGGCATTCTGTTTCTGTACTTTCTGTTGGGGTGGTAAAGGCCCATTACTAGCATTCTCTTCTGTGGAAATTATTCTATTCCAGTTTCTGTTTCAGTTTAGACATTGGGGTGACACCTAATCCTGTTATACTAGTATTAGTGTAGTGAAGTGAAAAGTAATAGCTTATATCATCTTGTTTCTTCAGTTTAGTTTAAGTATATCTATTACTCTTCTTGCTGTCATCTCTTATCCAGCTTTATTTTCATGTAATGATTATTATTATTTGTTCATACGCTGAAAGTCACTGGACTTGCCAGACTTTTATGTCTGACCCTTGTTGTTTCGCCTCTTTTCTTCCATTCCCCCCCCCCTCCCCCAGGTTTCCAAGGAGGGAATACTCTAGCTTGATCCGGATTCCTTCTGCTTGAAGTGCTTAAAGTATGGCTTGGCTCTTTATAGCTTCTGTTCTGTGGAGTTATGATTTTAAAGTTTTGTACTCTGATGGTTTTAAACAAGGCTGATATATATATGTACTTGAGTTTTTGGTAAAGTTGTAACCAAACTGATTTCTGTTTTCTTCCGCTGCAATAAAGTTATAAAGTTTTTCAAGTAATATTTTATATCTGTCTTGTAACATTTTGTTCTTTCTACTAAAACTCTCCATCAAAGTTAAGGCATTCCCTTTGTGAGTGACCTTAACGAAGTTGGGGTGTTACAATGAATGTACGTAATAGTTCCTTCGGTTTCGTTCAGTCCCAGAATGAATGTATATGGGCGAGTGTCTGATAAAGAATTTCCAATGATCAAATATGTTGGTCTGTATAAATATATATGGTGGCAACAGATTCATTCCCTTAGCATAATATCCAGAATATTTTTGCTAATCAATTAATGATTAACAGATCTGATAATGTGGCATTCAAAGTAATGGTGTTAACAATGAGAGAAGTAATCGTAGCCTCTGGCCTCAACACCCAAGAAATGACAAAAATCGGGCAGGCAACAAGGCTATGTGGTTAGCACCCATTAGGGTGTATCATCGCCTATCTAGAGATTCATTTGATTCATTATTCTATTTGATGTTGTCCCATTCGGGAAACGGTTGCTGATCCCAACTGTTGGTGATATACATTCGATACACTCAAGCGAAATGAGTGGTCGGTCATGTGTGGCTGAGTTGCAAGATGTTCTTGTTGAACTCGGTGCATTCTCCTCCAGAGATTTGTGTTTCCATACCTTGTCATAGTTGGGAATTCAATATCCAATAAGTGCTTGTGGTTTTGATTGTATTTATATATGTGGAACGTAAGATGCAAACGTTCCACTAAGATTCTATTTATTTGATTTAGACACTATTATAATATCAAAGAGTTTTGATATAAAGACCTTTTGGATTCTCATAAGGGGAAAACCCATTCCGTGTTATACGGCGTGGTCTTATGAGATATCGTTTATTTCCTCAAGCTGGTTTAAACTGTTTACTCACACCAGTCCCATGACTGATCCGGAGTTTATTTTGTTTTGTTTCCCTAAACTCTTGGGTGCCCAAATTTGTACGGGTAGTCAAGTAGTTCAGGTATTTACAAATATTTGGAGGAGCTTGGAGTAGGAGGGTTCAACGTTAGTTATCTAGTGTTATTTCCGCTGTATTGTAAGTGTTGTACTCTGATGATAATGTTATGTATATACAGTCAAATTTTCTATTTCAAAGGCTGTTATATATTATATTTTATTCCGCTGCGATGTGAGATTCTATGTTGTGTTTCTATTCTTCTTCTTCTATTCTAAGTTTCTATCTTATCTATTTCTCAACCTCTAACTTCTTTCTATTAATATTTCGTATTTCTGTGCAATTTGGGTTGGATGTATGTGGTATTTAGTCAACTCAGATAGTGCGTATTTACAGGTCATTACAATATGAATTTACATAAAACTATACGAGTTAAACTTTGCATGTAGTGGTGAACTTGCAAATTAGATATATCATAAAGGCATATGGATCTAACATATAAAGTGGTAGATCTAAACATATAAGGTCGTAGATCTAAACATGTATGCATAATGGCTGTAAACAATTAGGCATAAACGACATGACTAAGCTTAAAACTTGTATGTATCATAATATCACCAAAGTTACATATGATAATTTCATTCCCAAATTCCTATACAACATCGTAGGTTTACTCACCAATTTCCACATAACATGATAGGTTCTGTAACACCCCGTATTTTCTATTAACGTTATAACAATGAATCAAAGAATACTTAATTTAAATGTGGGAATTAAGGGAAACGCGTCGTGCCATTTCGCGCGTCTCGGAATTGTACTTGAGATAGAGTCGGAGTTTGCTTGAATTGGACTTCGTATGAAGAAGTTATGGCCTCTAGAAGTTTCAGAAATTCAAATAAAATTCAAACAGGTCAAGCCAGATTTCAAAATTCGAATAAAAGATAGAAGCGGGCTGGGCGGGAAAATTCCCGCCCAGGCAGGTCGACTAGCGGGTCGACCCTAGTGTCGACCTCTCCACCTAGAGGTCGACCTGGGGGTCAACCTTAGGGTCGACCTGGCCCCCAGCCAGATCTGAATTTTGAGCGGCTGATGACTTGCTGCTGTGTCACTAGGGTTTCTGGATGGTCCTGATCTGATCTGAGTGGCTGTGATTAACCCTCGGTTCATCTGACGGCTATAATTAAACTGTAATTCTATATAAATAACTCAATTCTCAACCTAAAAACACACAGAAAAATAATCCTAGAACTGAAATGCCATTAGTAGAGAACTTGGAGTAGTCGCCACCGTTTTCAATTCAAAGACGAGTTAAAAGCTTACATAAAAATCAAATTAAAAATTAGTCTAATTCAACGATCTTCATCAAAGGCCCGCATCTCCAATTTCAGAATTCAGATTACAAAATGCAAGAATTCCTTTTTAGTTTGTAAGTTAGTTGTTACACAGATTTAAACATTCTTTCAAATTGAATCATGACACGTTCTAATTTAGATATAGAATGATGCTTGTGTATAAGATTTGAATCTCGTTTATCTTAAAGTATCGTTGTAATTAATCATGTCTATATGCTTGTGGCGATGAACATGTTGTATATTAATCATATCTATATGCTTCTGGTAATGAACAACATTTTATATTATTGGAATCTATCATAATTGGGTAATGGATTTATTTTGCCAGTCAAACGGTAAAACATGTCATGTTGTAATTTGGTGGTTATTTGCAAGTTTATGATCTAAATCACTTGCTTACATGTTAGATTAACATTTAGAACAATGAATCTATTTTTGTTGCAAGATTGGATTTGTGATCCGCTTTTGTTTTAACACAAGTTATCATGCTAAGTGTGATTTAAACATGTTTATGGTAATCCTCTTATGTTTTAACACATAAGTTATCATGCTAAGTTGTGATTTAAATATGTTCATAGTGGCTTTCTTATGTTTTGACATACATAAGTGTGTATGCTAAATTGCGGTTTAGAATTTTGTTTCTTTGTTAAACCTCCATGTTAGACCCATATCAAGTTTACATGAAAATTTGATCCCACTTAGTCACAAGTTCACCTTTACCTGTTTAGTTAAGATAATGATACATCTATGCCAAGTTACATGTGATAAGTTAAATGTATGCTATTTTATGCTTATTTCATGTTCCTTGTTTATTACCTCTTTTTGTTTATGAGTTTGGGCTGATTTGCTAGCCCAACATTTTATGTGATTCATACATACGTTCTACGGGGATAACGATGGGAAAACCTGAAAATTCATGGCATAGGTTTGTTCATAAAATGGTATATTTGATATACCATTTATTGTGAGCAATATTTGAAAAGATAATCATGGCATGAGTAAATTAAAATTAAAAGAAATTTGACATATATAAAAAAATATGAATTTAGAAAAGACGAATATGCCTAACCCGAGGTTAGACTGAGTTGTGGTGTAAATCTGCCCGGAACCGACCGGGATATCCAGTGACCACAACAAGACCTATCTAATGTGGGTGGTTAGTGCATCAAGCCCAAAATGAACCCGAGTTTAGACTGAGTAGTGGTGTAAATTTGCCTGGAACCGACCGACACATCCAGTAACCACAAAAAGACCTGTCTAATGAGTGGTTGGTGCTTTAATAAATTAAAGCAAAGTTAGGATTAGTAGGGTTAAGTAAATTAGAAAAAGATTTGACCGATTCAACATGTTAACTAAACGAATGGGCGGGGTTAGGTAAGCTTGGACACTTAACCAAATAAACATGTTGATTAGAAAACCCTAGTAACGAGGACCCATTTCAGCAGTAACCCATATAGATGTAACATGGTACCCTGAAACTAGGCAGGATGGGGCACGATTACTGGGCTAAATTATAAGCGGTCAAAACGTCGGCGGTTGGTGGGCCAGTGTAGGTTCCGACGGACTATGGGCATGCACGTACTCTGAAGTGGAAAAATCAGGCACAGGGCATCAGTAGTGTACACTGTGCATCTTGAATCGTGTTAGATTGCCACCAGAGGGACTGATACACCCCATGGTGGGACCAGCACAGGTAGCTACAGTCAAGCGGGGCCGAATGACATAGGATATGAATGCATGCGAGTAGGAGACGATCATTAAGGGGATCGTTTGTTATAAACACACGGGGCTGGTTGATCCAATGGTTAAGTAGGTGCAGAGACTATAGTAATAGGTGCGATCACATTTTCCTCTTATCTTATATCAGGGTATCGTCCTATGTTCTGTTATCACTGTCATGATCCCTTTTCTTGTTTAAATACTAGTAATCACTGAACTTACCAGACTTATTGTCTGACCCGTTTTCTTTCGTCTTCTTTTCTTATGTTTCCCCCCTCCCCTCGGGTCCACAGGGAGGAAATACTCCAGTTTAATCAGACTCTTTGCAAGCTTCAAGAAAGTAGATATATGATTTGGACTCTCTTGCATTGGCTATGGCTTTTGGATACGACCCTTGGGGATTTATGCTGTTTTATCTATGTTTTATGCTTTTTTTAATTTAATAATCAAGACATAAATTATGATGTAATGTTTTGGAAGTTATTTTTGAGACAATTTGCTGAAATGCTTTTGTATTGAACCACGTATGCAATAAATGTTTGATTTTTGATGCTTATATTTATCTATCTTGTAAATTTTTCATGAGTCTTGTACCTATAACCCTCCACCAAAGTTAAGGCATTCCTTTTGTGAGTGACCTTAACGAAGGTGGGGTGTTTGACTTGGTATCAGAGCAAAGGTTTACCAGATCAGATAAGAGTTTTTGAAAACTATTCTCAAAGAGAAATATAAAGAAGCATTTTACAAGAAAAAGTGTTGTTTTAAAATTAAAAAGGCATAATCCCCAAAGCCATATGCACTATCTTTCTATCCTTCGTTTTGAATCTTTTCTCTTTTGTTTCAGCATGTCTGGGAATCTTAACCTTCCAGAGGGTGTACCTATACCTGGCTGGTTCAGGAGGTACTTAGAGGCTAGGGCCAGTGACACAGGCCCAGCAGATATTCCTCCTCCAGCTGCAGCAGTTCCTCCTCCTCCTCCTCCTCATGCAAATGCTTTCTCAAAGATTTGTAGAGACTATAGGGCCATGGGTGGAAAGGATTTCAAGGGAACTGAATCATTCGTAGAAGCAAGGAACTGGCTCAACGAAACTGAGGATCTGTTCGTTATCTTCGACGTGGACGATAAGCAGAAGGAACAGTTGGCTGTATGGTTGCTTAAAGACGAAGCTTCCTATTGGTGGGAATTCACTAACGCTGGAAGACCTATTAACACGTGGATGGATTTCAGAATAAGGTTTGAGATGAAATTCCTCTCACAAGCTGAACAAAGTTTACAGTTGGAAAAGTTCTTATCTCTTAAGCAAGAAAGTATGACGGTCAAGGAGTACGTCAATCAATTCAATCAGCTGGCTCGATTTGGACTAGACTTAGTGAGTACTCCTCATAAGAAGGCTCTCTGTTTTGTCAAGGGATTGAATGAGCCACTTCACAGCTTGGCTATGACCCATATACCTATGGAGGCTACTTACGAGAGGTTAGTGGACATGACACTCTTACATGAGGAAGACAAGGGCAACAATGAGGCAAAAGCGCAAGTGCCTCAAGATAATAAGGGGGAGGGTCGCAGAACAAGAAGGATGATTCAAATAAAGGCGGGAAGAACAACAAACCCCATGAAAAGAGAAAGTGTAATTTCTGTGGCATTCCCGGGCATCTGATCAAAGACTGCAAGAAGAAGAAATGGAAGATGGGTGGCTGTTCCCATTGTGGTAAGACAGGACACATGGCTAGGGCCTGCCCAAAGAAGCAAGGGCAGGAGGCTGGACCTTCTTCTGGAGGACAAGTTCACTCTCTCATGGCACCTCCGCAAGAATGAGGTAGAAATATTTCCGTCGAAAGTTTAGTCTATCTTTTTTATCATCCTGTTCGTACACTATTTGATTCTGGCGCATCGCACTCTTTTATATTTACTGCTTTAGTGGAATCTCTGCACCTAGACACCAGTATAGTAGAGGATTCCTTGGTTGTGTCAAATCCAGTTGGGGGCTTAGCCTATTTGTCAATGGTTTGTTTGGATTTGAAAATATCTATACTAAGCGTTGGGTTTAGATGTAATGCCTTTGTTTTGGGCTTCACGGGTTATGGGTTGATTCTAGGCATGGACTGGCTATCCAGTAATGGTCCCGTCCTCGATTGTGAAAAGAAAGTGGTTAGACTCATGACTCGCCTCGATAACACTCTCGAAATTTCTTGTAATCCCATGAACTCCGTCATGCTTAGTTATCTAGAATCTCTTGATGCGTCTGTTGAGAACTTGCAGTCTGTAAGGATTGTCCGTGAATACTCGGATTTGTTTGAAGAGGTAAAGGGCTTACCTCCGAAGCGGGAGATAGACTTCCGTATATACCTTGTTGATAATGCAAAGACCGTTGCTTTACCTGTTAGGCATATAGCCCCAACAGAGAGAAAGGAGCTCAGCAAGCAAATCAAAGAGCTTCTTGAAAAGGGGTTCATAAGATGGAGTATTTCCGAATGGGGTGCTCCGGTAGTGTTCGCAACCAAAGCTGATGGTTCGCTTCTCCTGTGCGTTGATTATAGGGAGCTAAACAAGCTGACCAAGAAGAATAGGCACCCACTCCCAAGAATAGACGATTTGTTCGATCAGCTCGTAGGTGCATCGGTTTTCTCCCAATTAGATTTAGCTACCGGGTTCCATCAGCTAAGAGTGGCTAAAGACAACATTGATAAGACCACATTCAGAACTCCCGGTTGTTTCTTTGAGTGGCTTGTCATGCCTTTCGGCTTGACAAACACACCCGCTTACTTCGTTGATTTAATAAACAGGGTGTTCCGAGAGTTCCTCAATAAGTTTGTGGTGGTCTTCATAGACAATATTTTGATCTTCTCAAAGAATGAGCAAGAACATGCTCAACATCTAAAGGAAGTCACGGATACTCTCCATGTACATCAGTTGTAGGTGAAATTCTCCAAATGCCATTTCTGGAGAGAAGAAGTTAGGTTCCTTGGACATGTGTTGTCCAAAGAAGGGATAGTTGTTGACCCCGCGAAAGTGGTTGCTGTGCAAGATTGGAAGGTTCCTCAAAACGCAACTGAAGTGCGAAGCTTTCTCGGGCTAGCATGCTTTTATCGAAAGTTCATCAAAGATTTTGCAAAAGTCTCAGCTCCACTAACAAGATTGACAAAAAAGAACATAGCTTTCAATTGGGATTTGGATTGCGATATTTCTTTCCAACGTTTGAAAAGGGCTCTAACAATAGCCCATGTTCTGACATTGCCTGATGAAAGCAAGATGTTTACAGTATACACAGATGCATGCGGAATGGGACTAGGCGCTGTTCTGATGCAAGAAGGGAAGGTATTGGCTTATGGTGGAAGACAGTTGAAAGTACATGAGAAAAACTACCCAACCCACGACCTAGAGTTTGGTAGCCATCGTTTTTGCGCTTAAGTCTTGGCGCCATTATCTCCTAGGTGAGAAATTTGAACTGTATATTGACCATAAGTCGTTGAAATACCTATTCTCGTAGAAAGATCTCAACTTGAGACAGCAAAGGTGGATGGAGTTTCTTGCCTCGTACGATTTTGAGATTTTCTACACTCCTGGCAAGGGCAATGCAGTCGCTGACGCCTTGAGTAGAAAGAAACTAACCTTAAGCCCTCTCTTTTGTGGAAAGGAAAAGCTTGGAGTTCATAGAAAGCTTTAACTTTAGACCCTCGACTGACTTTGTACCTGGCTTGCTAGCAACGTTAGATGTGCGGCCAACTCTATTAGACTCAATCGGAGCCGCGCCAAGAGAAGACCCTCGGCTAGCCGATATGGTGGACAACTTAACTATGGGTGAGACTTCTAGTCACCTCAATAGATACTCCATTGATGCCAAGGGCTGGTTGAGACGAGATGGAAGACTATGAGTCCCACAAGCAAGGGGTTTGGTAAAGACGGTTATAAAAGAGGCACACAATTCCAAGCTGACTATGCACCCAGGCGGGGACAAAATGTATAAAGACGTCAAAAGAGTTTTCTTTTGGAATGGCATAAAGAAAGACGTAGCTGAATTTGTTTCTAAGTGTTTAATATGCCAACAAGTCAAGGCGAAGCAGAAGAAGCCTGGTGGTCTGCTTCATCCTCTAGAGGTCCCACAGTGGCAATGGGATAGTATCTCGATGGACGTTATAGATGGTTTGCCTAGGTCAAGAAAGGGCAATATAGCATTTGGGTAATAGTGGACAGGCTCACAAGAAGCGCCCACTTTATGTTGATACTAATATTTTTGTTTGATGATAACAAATAGATTTTTGTTACTGGAGTGTTTGATTGTGGAATATCTAGTATTATTGGAAAATAAAATAACACAGAATTTACACAGAATATAGAAAAACAAATCAACTGAATTTTATTTCCAATAATATTATTTATTTTACAATTCATTTACACACAAGACTTTACAAATCACTTTACAAGTAATTTCAGTACATACAATTGTTTTTACAAGCACTTCATTTTTTGTCTTCTCATTTCTAGCTGGATTTTTCTTGTTGAGAACACCTTAGCTGTCCAAAGCATCATCCTGTAACCTGTCACAAAAGAAAGAAAAATACACAGTACACTGGAACTAAAACAAATATTTTTTGACAAAAATGATTTTCTGTGTGATTGATTCATTTTGTCTCAGCTTTCTGTGTGTTTTTCTCATCATATTTCAGACTTAAACAGCCACATCAAAACCATACTGGTTTGCTGATCAGAACCCACTGATTCTGACCAGCCTCAACACAGTACAGTTTGACTGCTATTTTTTTTTAATGTTTCAGGGTCACAAGACAAAATCAAAAGACAAAAAGAAATATGGCAGTGCAAATACTTCAGCTCAAAAGAGAGAAACAAAGGTGGTAGATCAACAAAAAGAAACATGGCAGATCAACATGGATTGTGTATATGGTGTACAAGTGCATGATGCACCTGTGAAAAGCATGGAGTAGTTCTACATGTACAAAGACATGCCAAAAGAAGAGTAGGTAGTGCAAACTTTCAGATCAGAAAAATGCAACAAAACCAGCATGTGTACAGAATTTCAAGTGCACAAATCAGTAAAAAAAAATGCAACATCAAAAGCAAGCACAAGAGAACAAGGCAACTTCAGAGAGTCAAAAGAGTCGAGACAGTTTTTTTTTAAATGCAAAACAACAAGTATGGATCAGCAAAGTTCAAGACAAATGTAAATGATTCAAGACAAATAGCAAGCTTCAGGTAAAATGCTCACAACAAAAACATGGCTGAGCACATGCAAACAAGCCGACATGGCAACAATTAGTCAGACAATGCATTTCAGTTTTTTCAAGCAAGACCATGATGGAGCAAAATTCATGGTTCAAGCAAAACAGTGATATGGCAATGCAACATGATTAAGATCAAACTCACAACAGTGGAGAACATGTACAAGTGATGGACAAGTGACCAAAGTGGCACAAGTCTATATGGTCAGGATACATGACTGATCAATTGATCATGCAGACCAACATATATGTATATAATTCATATATATATATATACATATATATATATATATATATATATATATTGAAACAAAGCATGGGGTAACTACATGTCAGAAATGTCCAGAAATGAAATGAAACAGTGAATCAAGTGATTGGTCAAGGAACATTGTTTTTGATAATCAGTTTTTTCTTTTTTGCAATACAAAGTCACAAAGGTTCCAGTTCTTCTCATCAACCATTTCCCAATTCAGCAAGAATTAATTTTTTTTTTACTATTCAGGGCAGAAAACAATTCGCAGGAATCAAATCTTGTTTTTTGGCAAGTTTTTATTTTTTCAGAAATTGCATAAATCAGAGAAAGTTTATTAGACAAATCAGCATACAGATTTTCCAGAAATACACAAGGGAATTTCAGATTATGGTACACAGGATTAAATGCACTCATTTACAGTGAAACAAAAAGGGAAAAATCAATCTTGGAATATTGTTTCAAAAGAGGCAACAATTTATTTCAGGAATTCACGATTTTTTTTTTGGGCCACAGATTATTCAAAGCCGAGGAAAATCACACAATCAAGTCCAGTATTTCAACATCAGGAATCTATGGCATATTTTTCTCAATCCAGAGGGGCACAATTTAAGTCACAGCAAGTTCAAAGATTTTAATCAAGACAGAAATCCATTCAAGAAAATTTTTAAAAGGGGAAACCACAAACAATCACATTCGAATATTCCCAAATCAAATAGGGCAAGTCTTCAATAGAAATCAGAGTACAAGGGTTTCGGAATCCCTATATAAACACACAAATTCATCATCGACTTCATAGGATTCACACACAAAAGAAATCCGAAACCCTAAATTGCAAAAATTGATAAAACTTACTCAGATCGATCGCAAGGACGAAGGAGATACCCTGGAGAAGCAAAACAAGCTTCCAAAGAACCAGTACACACAGCATCGATAGTAATTTAGGGAGAAATCACTGAAACCCTAAATCGCCGCCGCCATTTTTTGTTTCAGAGAGAAAGAAAGGCTCGGGCTAAAGAAAATACAAGGGAGCACCGCAAAAAATAAAGTGGCCCGACCACTTTGGACTAATGCAAAAGAAAAGGGGATGACCCCCTCTTTTTAACTCCTTGTCTTATTTTCTTTTTAGTCTTTTTATTGATTTTTTTTAAAATTTCTTTTCTAGTTTTATTGTAAAAACTAGTGAGCACAGAATAGTGAAGTATAATCTGAGAAAATCTAGTCTAGGGTATACAGACTAGTCTAAGATTTTGAGCTTAGGGATAAACAGGAGCAGGAGTTGCGAGTTTGCATAGGATTGTAAGCGGGATCTGTTTGTATCTCCTAATAAAAATCTTAGAAAGGCAGCAGTAGGCACAGTTTGCCGAAGCTGGGTATATCCGCGTGTGATTTTATTTTTACTGCATCTCTTTATTACTGTGTTTAGTTTAAATTTATTGTTAAAAACCCTATTCACCCCCCCTCTAGGGTTATTATCGATCCTACAATTGGTATCAGAGCCAGTGTTTGAACCCTAGAATCATGACTTCAATGAACAATGCTTTTTCTGAAGGTCAATCTATTGCTAGACCACCAATGTTCAATGGTAGTGATTACGCGTATTGGAAAGCTAGGATGAAAATTTATCTAGTGTCTGTTGATTATGATGTCTGGGATATCATTGAAACTGGATATACACCTCCAACTGAAACTGTTAATGGTATTGTAACACCTAAACCAAAAAGTAGGTGGGATGCAAATGATAAGAAATTATATTCTATAGATTCTAAAGCTATGAATGCTTTGATTTGTGCTCTTGATAAAACAGAATATAACAGAATTTCTCATTGTAATACAGCCCAGGAAATTTGGCATACTCTGGAAGTTACACACGAAGGAACTTCTCAGGTTAAAGAATCCCGTCTTGCCATGTTCAGTAATGAATGTGAAAACTTCAACATGCAGAAGGACGAGAGCATCAAGGACATGTATGGACGCTTCTCCGTACTAGTCTACAATGCCAGAGCCCTTGGGAAGGTCTATACAGAAGTGGAACTTGTGAGGAAGATTCTGCGTGTTCTGCCCATGAACTTTGAAGCAAAAGTCACAGCCATTCAAGAATCCAAAGATCTGAGCAAGCTGAGCATGGAAGAGCTTATCGGAAATCTGATGACATATGAAATGGAGCTGAAAGCAAGAGAAGATCGCAACAACTCAGATCTGAAAAAGAAGTCAATAGCTTTGTCCAACACCGTCACCAGCGATAGTGAAGATCCTATTGAACAGCTTGCCATGGCAGTCAGACAGCTCACGAAGTGGAGAAAATTCAAACCTCGAAGAAATAAACCAAAGACCAACAATTCAGAAGATGAACCACTCTGCTACAACTGTCAAAAACCTGGGCACATAAAACCAAATTGTCCACTTCTCCAAAGAAACAAGAAGAAAAAGAAAGCTTTTGCTGTAACTTGGGATGACGAGGAAGGAGAAGAAGATTCAGACAGCAGTGAGGAGGAAACCAACTTGTGCTTCATGGCAAAATCAGATCTTGAAGATACTGACGAAGAAAACACTGAGGTATACAGTTATGACGATCTAGTTTCAATGTGTAAACATCTTTCTGAAATTATTGACATGTTAGAATCAGACGCAGAGAAACTGAAAGCGGAAAATTTCAACCTTGTTCACAATAATAAGAAGTTGGAATCTGAGATTAAAAATGCTTCAAAAACCAATAATCTAGATTGTGAAATGTGTAAAGATGTGAATCTAGAAATTTTAACACTCAAAAGCACCATTAAGAATCTTGAAAAAGAAAACTTGACTCTAAAAGTTGAAGATGACACTAAAAGAAAGAACTACATTAAACGATGCACTTCACTTGTGAATGAGAACACAATCTTAAAAACAAGAGTCCAAGATCTAGAAGCCACATTGAACAAATTCTCAATCGGTCAAACATCTTTTAAAATGTTACTTGGAAACCAATTGGTTGGGAATAATAGAAAAGGACTTGGTTTTGGGAAGATACAAGAAATAACTGGAAGTGACAATGCTAAAGGTAAAAGTATTTTTCCCAAATGTGTAAAATGTGGGGTGATTGGTCACAGTCATGAAAATTGCAAGATTAGCAGTAAAATTCAGAAGTTCAAAAAGGTATGGGTCCCTAAACACTTGGCACACAATTATCACAAAGATTGGAACACAAAGAAAAATCAAATTTGGATTCTAAAAGAATCTTATGACTATCATTCTTCTACTACTGATATGATTAGGCCTAGAAGTTTCTCTAGGTCATCTCCTTCTTTGTTTGTGTAGGTATGTTGGCGGGCTAAGGAGCAACAAAAATGGTACTTGGATTCAGGTTGCTCCAGGCATATGACGGGTGATAAAAGACTGTTCCTTAGCCTAGAAAAACATAAAGGTGGAAATGTGACGTTAGGTGACAACAGCAAATGTAAAATTATTGGTAAAGGAAAAGTAGGTAACAGTATCTTTGCCTTAACTGATGTTTTATATGTTGATAATCTTTTTCACAATCTTATCTCCATCAGTCAGCTTTGTGATAAAGGAATGAATGTTGTGTTTGATAGTAATAGTTGTAAAATCATTGAGATCTCCTCTGGAAAGGTTGTGTTTACAGGGAAAAGAAAAGGAAATGTCTATACTCTCTCTTTCGATGATGTAACAGTATCTAGGTGTTTGGTAGCAACAGAAGAGGAGGCAATCTTATGGCACAGAAGATTAGCACATGCAAGTATGGGACTTCTTGAAAGACTAAAAACAAATGAACTTGTCAGGGGTTTACCACATCAGAATTTCAAAAATAACAAAGTATGTAAAGCTTGTACCATGGGAAAACTTAGTCGTTCATCCTTCCGTCCAAAAAATGTTGTTAGCACTTCACGAGTGCTTGAATTGATTCATATGGACTTGTTTGGACCTACTGATACTGCTAGTTTAAATGGTAAACGTTTTTGTTATGTATTGGTTGATGATTACTCTAGGTATACATGGGTTTACTTTCTAGCCAAAAAGTCTGAAGCTTTTGATTATTTTTTAAAGTTTTCAAAACTTGTCCAAAATGAAAAAGGGGTTTCAATTAAAACTTTAAGAAGTGATCATGGAGGTGAATTTGAAAACTTAGACTTTGAAAATCTTTGTGAAGAAAATGGTTTCAAACATGAATTTTCCGCTCCACGAACACCTCAACAGAATGGGGTGGTTGAAAGGAAAAATCGTACATTACAAGAAATGGCTAGATCTATGTTATGTGAATATCAATTGCCTCAAACTTTCTGGGCTGAGGCAGTTAATACTTCGTGCTATGTAATGAACAGAGTTATGATTAGACCAATACTTAATAAAACGTCATATGAACTGTGGTCTAACAAAAAGCCTAACATCTCATATTTTAAAGTGTTTGGATGTCCTTGTTATATTTTGAACACAGGTGAACAGCTTGGGAAATTTGAGTCAAAAACGGTTGATGGAATCTTCATGGGTTATTCATCAAGAAGTAAGGCTTACAGAATCTTCAATAAACAGTCAAGAACAATCGTGGAAACCGTCAACGTCAAGTTCAATGAATCAGATATGGATACGATACCTGAAGATGATAAAGATGATGCTGGTGCACAAGAAATTGAACAAGAAAACAATGATGTTGAGACAAACAATGAAAAAGCCACTGAAGCAGCAACAGATATCGAAAAACTAAAATTCAAACCAAGTCATCCTCCAGATTTGGTAATTGGAAGTCCAACTGCTGGTGTTCGTACACGATCCTCTCTCAATAGGGAAGTTTGTACCCTTTGTATTCATAATGCCTTTGTATCTGAAATAGAACCAAGTTCTTATGATGTTGCTCTTAATGATGAATTTTGGTTGTTAGCTATGCAAGAGGAACTTAACCAGTTTGAGAGAAACAGAGTCTGGAACTTGGTACCCAGACCAAAAGACTACCCAGTTGTAGGAACAAAATGGGTATTCAAAAATAAGCTTGACGAATCAGGAAATGTAACAAGAAACAAAGCTAGGTTGGTCGCTAAGGGATACAATCAAATCGAAGGTGTTGACTTTGATGAAACTTTTGCCCCAGTTGCTAGGCTTGAAGCAATCAGAATTTTGTTAAGTTTTGCATGCTTTAAAGGGTTCAAATTAAAGCAAATGGATGTGAAGAGTGCTTTTCTGAATGGAGAACTGAAAGAAGAAGTGTACGTTGAACAACCCCCTGGTTTTGAGAGTCATGATTATCCAAATCATGTATACAAACTGGAAAAAGCATTGTATGGCCTTAAGCAAGCTCCTCGAGCTTGGTATGACTGTCTGTGTACATATCTCTTGGAAAATGGTTTTAAAAAGGGAAGTGCTGACACAACCTTGTTTTTATCTCATGATGGTGATGATTTTCTAATTGTCCAAATTTATGTTGATGATATCATATACGGTGCTACTAATGATGTCTTGTGTGAAAAATTTGAAAAAGTTATGCAGGGCAAATTTGAGATGAGTTTGGTTGGAGAGCTAAAATTCTTCCTTGGTTTCCAAATCAAACAGAGCAGCAAAGGGATCTTTATCTCTCAAACAAAGTACGTGATGGAGTTGTTAAAGAGATTTGGAGTTCAAAATGCAAAGCCAATGAAAACACCGATGAGTCCAACAACCAAACTTGACAAAGATGAAAAAGGCGTTGCTGTGGATCAAAAGAAATATCGCGGTATTATCGGTTCACTTCTTTATCTTTCTGCTTCTAGACCCGATATTATGTTTTCTGTTTGTTTGTGTGCTCGTTTTCAATCAAATCCCAAAGAATCTCATCTAAAAGCCACAAAACGGATTCTAAGATATTTGTTACACACACCAAATTTGGGCTTATGGTATCCTTCTTGTGATAACTTTAATTTAGTTGGGTTCACTGATGCTGATTATGCTGGTTCACTCACTGATAGAAAAAGTACTAGTGGAACGTGTTTTATGCTAGGTCATTCACTTGTGTCGTGGTCAAGTAGAAAACAAAACTGTGTTGCTTTATCCACCACTGAGGCTGAATATATTGCTTTAGGAAGTTGTTGTGCACAGATTTTATGGATGATGCAGACTTTATCTGATTTTGGACTTTGTTATAAACGAGTTCCTTTAAAATGTGACAGTAAGAGTGCAATTGACTTATCAAATAATCCAGTACATCACTCTCGCACAAAACACATTGATGTAAGACACCACTTTCTTAGAGATCATATTGCGTGTGAAGATATTTGTATAGAATTTATTTCAACCGAATCTCAACTCGCTGATATTTTTACAAAACCCCTTCCTGAAGACAGATTTTGCAGATTACGTTTGGATTTGGGAATTATAGAAATAAATTAATCCTTTAGCATTTTTGGATAAATTTTCTCTTAGGATGTTCTGTTGGCAATTATCTTTCTGACATATAATCCATGCTTCAAATCATCAAGAAAAGACCAGTTTGTTTTTTGAACATTTATGATAAATTTGTGACTGTGTAAGTTTTTCAGAATATGAGATGTTTGAAAATTTGTAGCTCTGATACGATCAAATATGTTTTATAATATGAGTAATTGAAGAACTTTTTTCACTTTCATCTTCTGTCTCTATCACCCTTCTATCAATCATTATTATTGTATATATATCAAAGGGATTAAAAAAAAAAAAAAAAAGGTATTTCTCTAATCTCATTTAAAAATCCAAGCTCTGGTCATGCATGGTTATGAGAATACTTATTTTTCATGCTATTACTGATTCCATTTAAAAATCCAAGATCTGGTTATGCGTGGTCAGTATAGTACTGAATTTGTTTCATGTTGCAGCTAATTCCATTTAAAAATCCAAGCTATGGTTATGCGTGGTTAGTTTGCTATTGAAATATCCCTGATATATATTGAATATTTCAGCGTTCCATTTTCTGTCTTGTGACATGTGTTCTTCTTTTACAGATTATTCTAATTTTTTGTTTGATTACTCGGAGTGTTTGAATCTGATAATGTCAAATGACTTGATTACTATTTACAGTCCATACTCTTTAAAATGTCCAGAATTGTTATTCTTTTGATGATTACAAAGGGGGAGAAGATGTTAAGATTTTGTGTTGTTTACAGACGTCTATAGATTTTATTTTTGCCATTAATGCTAAGTGTTTAATTTTTTTTATTTATTTGTTTTCAAATTAGGGGGAGCTCAAATGTAGGGGGAGCCCCTGTTCAAACACATCTCGTTATTCACAAAAATCTTAAGTCTGTTTGTCATCATCAAAAGGGGGAGTTTGTTGATACTAATATTTTTGTTTGATGATAACAAATAGATTTTTGTTACTGGAGTGTTTGATTGTGGAATATCTAGTATTATTGGAAAATAAAATAACACAGAATTTACACAGAATATAGAAAAACAAATCAACTGAATTTTATTTCCAATAATATTATTTATTTTACAATTCATTTACACACAAGACTTTACAAATCACTTTACAAGTAATTTCAGTACATACAATTGTTTTTACAAGCACTTCATTTTTTGTCTTCTCATTTCTAGCTGGATTTTTCTTGTTGAGAACACCTTAGCTGTCCAAAGCATCATCCTGTAACCTGTCACAAAAGAAAGAAAAATACACAGTACACTGGAACTAAAACAAATATTTTTTGACAAAAATGATTTTCTGTGTGATTGATTCATTTTGTCTCAGCTTTCTGTGTGTTTTTCTCATCATATTTCAGACTTAAACAGCCACATCAAAACCATACTGGTTTGCTGATCAGAACCCACTGATTCTGACCAGCCTCAACACAGTACAGTTTGACTGCTATTTTTTTTAATGTTTCAGGGTCACAAGACAAAATCAAAAGACAAAAAGAAATATGGCAGTGCAAATACTTCAGCTCAAAAGAGAGAAACAAAGGTGGTAGATCAACAAAAAGAAACATGGCAGATCAACATGGATTGTGTATATGGTGTACAAGTGCATGATGCACCTGTGAAAAGCATGGAGTAGTTCTACATGTACAAAGACATGCCAAAAGAAGAGTAGGTAGTGCAAACTTTCAGATCAGAAAAATGCAACAAAACCAGCATGTGTACAGAATTTCAAGTGCACAAATCAGTAAAAAAAAATGCAACATCAAAAGCAAGCACAAGAGAACAAGGCAACTTCAGAGAGTCAAAAGAGTCGAGACAGTTTTTTTTTAAATGCAAAACAACAAGTATGGATCAGCAAAGTTCAAGACAAATGTAAATGATTCAAGACAAATAGCAAGCTTCAGGTAAAATGCTCACAACAAAAACATGGCTGAGCACATGCAAACAAGCCGACATGGCAACAATTAGTCAGACAATGCATTTCAGTTTTTTCAAGAAAGACCATGATGGAGCAAAATTCATGGTTCAAGCAAAACAGTGATATGGCAATGCAACATGATTAAGATCAAACTCACAACAGTGGAGAACATGTACAAGTGATGGACAAGTGACCAAAGTGGCACAAGTCTATATGGTCAGGATACATGACTGATCAATTGATCATGCAGACCAACATATATGTATATAATTCATATATATATATATACATATATATATATATATATATATTGAAACAAAGCATGGGGTAACTACATGTCAGAAATGTCCAGAAATGAAATGAAACAGTGAATCAAGTGATTGGTCAAGGAACATTGTTTTTGATAATCAGTTTTTTCTTTTTTGCAATACAAAGTCACAAAGGTTCCAGTTCTTCTCATCAACCATTTCCCAATTCAGCAAGAATTAAATTTTTTTTTTACTATTCAGGGCAGAAAACAATTCGCAGGAATCAAATCTTGTTTTTTGGCAAGTTTTTATTTTTTCAGAAATTGCATAAATCAGAGAAAGTTTATTAGACAAATCAGCATACAGATTTTCCAGAAATACACAAGGGAATTTCAGATTATGGTACACAGGATTAAATGCACTCATTTACAGCGAAACAAAAAGGGAAAAATCAATCTTGGAATATTGTTTCAAAAGAGGCAACAATTTATTTCAGGAATTCACGATTTTTTTTTTGGGCCACAGATTATTCAAAGCCGAGGAAAATCACACAATCAAGTCCAGTATTTCAACATCAGGAATCTATGGCATATTTTTCTCAATCCAGAGGGGCACAATTTAAGTCACAGCAAGTTCAAAGATTTTAATCAAGACAGAAATCCATTCAAGAAAATTTTTAAAAGGGGAAACCACAAACAATCACATTCGAATATTCCCAAATCAAATAGGGCAAGTCTTCAATAGAAATCAGAGTACAAGGGTTTCGGAATCCCTATATAAACACACAAATTCATCATCGACTTCATAGGATTCACACACAAAAGAAATCCGAAACCCTAAATTGCAAAAATTGATAAAACTTACTCAGATCGATCGCAAGGACGAAGGAGATACCCTGGAGAAGCAAAACAAGCTTCCAAAGAACCAGTACACACAGCATCGATAGTAATTTAGGGAGAAATCACTGAAACCCTAAATCGCCGCCGCCATTTTTTGTTTCAGAGAGAAAGAAAGGCTCGGGCTAAAGAAAATACAAGGGAGCACCGCAAAAAATAAAGTGGCCCGACCACTTTGGACTAATGCAAAAGAAAAGGGGATGACCCCCTCTTTTTAACTCCTTGTCTTATTTTCTTTTTAGTCTTTTTATTGATTTTTTTTAAAATTTCTTTTCTAGTTTTATTGTAAAAACTAGTGAGCACAGAATAGTGAAGTATAATCTGAGAAAATCTAGTCTAGGGTATACAGACTAGTCTAAGATTTTGAGCTTAGGGATAAACAGGAGCAGGAGTTGCGAGTTTGCATAGGATTGTAAGCGGGATCTGTTTGTATCTCCTAATAAAAATCTTAGAAAGGCAGCAGTAGGCACAGTTTGCCGAAGCTGGGTATATCCGCGTGTGATTTTATTTTTACTGCATCTCTTTATTACTGTGTTTAGTTTAAATTTATTGTTAAAAACCCTATTCACCCCCCCCCCCTCTAGGGTTATTATCGATCCTACACTTTATACCCGTCAAGAGTAGAAGGACTACCTCATCTCTAGCATCCATATATCATAAGGACGTAGTTCGACTCCATGGGATACCCTCTAGCATAGTGAGTGATCAAGACCCTATCTTCACGAGCGAGTTTTGGAAGAGTTTACAAGAGGCTGTAGGCACACGGTTATTTATAAGCACGGCCTATCACCCTCAAACCGATGACCAAACAGAAAGAGTCAACAGAGTATTAGAAGACCTTTTGAGGTTATGCATTATTGACTTCGGAGGAACATGGGAGGATAATCTACCTTTGGTGGAGTTCACTTACAATAATAGCTACCAAGCCACCATAGGCATGGCAACTTTCGAAGCTTTATATGGAAGATTGTGCAGGTCACCAACTTGCTGGTGGGAGTCCACAGACAAGCTCATACTTGGACCAGACATGATTAGGGAGACTTCAAAGAAAGTAGACTTGATACGAAGAAGAATGAAGACTTCCAAAGATAGACAAAAGCCCTATGCAGACAAAAGAAGAACTGACCTTGAGTTCGAAGTTGGAGACAAGGTGTTCCTTAAGGTATCTCCTTTGAGGAACGTCATTCGCTTTGGATCCGCAGGAAAGTTAGCACCAAGATTTGTAGGGTTGTTCCCTATCATCGAGAAGATTGGGAAGATGGCTTATAGGGTACAGCTACCCGAAAGATTGGTCAGGATTCATAATGTCTTTCATGTCTCTCACCTGCGGAAGTGCGTAGGAGTCTGCGGAAATGGTAGAACCAAGTATGCTAGAAGAAGTTAAAGCTGAACGAGAAGCAACTGTGAGGAGAGTTTCAACACATATCTTGGGAACAGAGGTCAAAAAGCTACGCAACCGTGAATTTAAGCTCGTCAAAGTTCAATGGATCGACACCGAGGAGGACGCAACTTGGGAAACTGAGGACAGAATACGCGCCACCTACCTTTTATTTTTGAGGGTACGTCTTTAATCTCTTTTTCCTTAAGTTTATGCTCGTGTCTATCTTGTTAGGAATATCTCCTCGATCCTATCCTTTATCCTTAGGTAGGAACCCGTTTGGATGTAAACATGCAATTGAAACATGTTATGATTGATGATTGCAAGTGGTTGCTAGTGGTTGCTAGTGGATGCATATACACACATTAGGTATTAGATCGGCTCAGTCACTTCCATACTGCATATGCATATATGTATTGGTTTATGGATTAAACTTGATGTGTTATCATATGGACATTGCATTTGTATGAATGATTGTGCACTCATGTAAGAAATTTTGAGTAGGAAAATTTGCATTCATAATGAACTCATGGCACTGACATAATTTGCATTAAGGAGGTCAATTGAATCAGTAGACCGCCTGATTTTGCATTAGATAAGGACATATACACACACAATGCATATGATCATGAAGCATTAGAAATCTTTTATGGACAGTGGACTCCTGTGTTTGATGGTTGAGTAGATGGGTGATTGGATGGTATGATATAAGTTCTTCTCAACTTGGAGATTTCAGGGACGAAATCATAAAAGGATGGGAGAATGTAACACCACGTATTTTCTATTAACGTTATAATAATGAATCCAAGAATAATTAATTTAAATGTGGGAAATAAGGGAAATGGGTTGCGCCATTTCGTGTGTCTCGGAATTCTTCTTGAGATAGAGTCCGAGTTTGCGTGAATTGGACTTCGAATGAAGAAGTTATGGCCTCCAGAAGTTTCAGAAATTCAAATAAAATTCAAACAGCTCAATTCAGATTTCAAAATTCAAACAGAAGACAGAAGTGGGCTGGGCGGGAAAATCCCCGCCCAGGCAGGTCGAATAGGGGGTCGACCCTAGTGTCGACTTCCCCACCTAGAGGTCGACCCGAGGGTCGACCTGGCCCCAGGCCAGATCTGAATTTTGAGCGACTGATGACTTGCTGCTGAGTCACTAGGGTTTCTAGATGGTCCTGATATGCACTGAGTGGCTGTGATTAACCCTAGGTTCATCTGACGGCTATAATTAAACTGGAATTCTATATAAACAACTCAATTCTCAACCTAAATACACACAGAAAAATAATCCTTGATCTGAAATGCCGTCAGTAGAGAACTTGGAGTAGCCGCCACCGTTTTCAATACAAAGATGACTTAAAAGCTTACATCGAAAATCAAATTAAAAACTAGTCTAATTCAATGATCTTAATCAAAGGCGCGCATCTCCAATTTCAGAATTCAGATTTCAGAATGTAAGAATTCCTTTTTAGTTTGTAAGTTAGTTGTTACGAAGATTTAAACATTCTTTCAAATTGAATCATGACATGTTGTAATTTGGATATAGAATGATGCTTGTGTATAAGATTTGAATCTCGTTTATCTTAAAGTATCGTTGTAATTAATCATGTCTATATGCTTGTGGCGATGAACATGTTGTATATTAATCATATGATTGTGGTGATGAACAACATTTTATGTTATTGGAATCTATTATAATTGGGTAATGGATTTATTTCGCCAATCAAATGGTAAAACATGTCATGTTGTAATTTGGTGGTTATTTGCAAGTTGATGATCTAAATCACTTGCTTACATGTTAGATTAACATTTAGAACTATGAATCTATTTATGTTGCAAGATTGGATTTGTGATCCTCTTATGTTTTAACACAAGTTATCATGCTAAGTGTGATTTAAACATGTTTGTGGTAATCCTCTTATGTTTTAACACATAAGTTATCATGCGAAGTTGTGATTTAAATATGTTCATAGTGGCTTTCTTATGTTTTGACATACATAAGTGAGTATGCTAAATTATGGTTTAGAATTTTTTTTATATGTTAAACCTCCATGTTAGACCCATATCAAGTTTATATTAAAATTTGATCCAACTTAGTCACAAGTTCACCTTTACCTGTTTAGTTAAGATAATGATACATCTATGCCAAGTTACATGTGGTAAGTTAAGTGTATGCTATTTTATTTTTATTTCATGTTCCTTGTTTATTACCCCTTTTTGTTTGTGGGTTTGGGCTAATTTGCTAACCCAATATTTTATGTGATTCATACGTACGTTCTACGGGGATAACGATGGGAAAACATGAAAATTTATGGCATAGGTTTGTTCATAAAATGGTATATTTGATATACCATTTACTATGAGCAATATTTCAAAAAATAATCATGGCATGTGTAAATTAAAATTAATTTACATAAAGAAATTTAACATATATAGAAAAATATGAATTTAGAAAAGAAGAATATGCCTAACCCGAGGTTAGACTGAGTTGTGGTGTAAATCTGCCCGGAACCGACCGGCATATCTAGTGACCACAACAAGACCTGTCTAACGTGGGTGGTTAGTGCATCAAGTCCAAAAAGAACCCAAGATTAGACTGAGTTGTGGTGTAAATCTGCCTGGAACTGACCGGCACATCCAGTAACCACAACAAGACCTGTCCAATGTGAGTGGTTGATACTTTAATAAATTAAAGCTAAGTCAGGATTGGTGCGGTTAAGTAAATTAGGAAAACACTTAACCGATTCAACATGTTAACTAAACGAATGGGCGGGGTTAGGTAAGCCTGGACACTTAACCAAATAAACATGTTGATTAGAAAACCCTAGTAACGGAGACCCATTTCAGCAGTAACCCACATAGATGTATCATGGTACCCTGAAACTAGGTAGGGTGGGGCACGATTACTGGGCTGAATTATAAGCGGTCAAAACGTGGGCGGTTGGTGGGCCAGTGTAGGTTCCGACGGATTATGGGCGTGCACGTACTCCGGAGTGGAAAAATCAGGCACTGGGCATCAGTAGTGTACACTGTGCATCTTGAATCGTGTCGGGTTGCCACAAGAGGGACTGAAACACCCCATGGTCGGACCAGCACAGGTAGCTACAGTCAAGCGCGGCCGAATCACACAGGATATGAATGCATGCGAGTAGGAGCCGATCATTAAGGGATTCGTTTGTTATAAACACGCGGGGCTGGTTGAACCAATGGTTAAGTAGGTGCAGAGACCATAGTAATGAGTGCGATCACATGTTCCTCTTATCTTATATTAGGGTATCGTCCTATGTTCTATTACCACTGTCATGATCCCTTTTCTTGTTTAAATACTAGTAATCACTGAACTTACCAAACTTATTGTCTGAACAATTTTCTTTCATCTTCTTTTCTTCCGTTCCCCCCTTAGTTCCACAGGGAGGAAACACTACAGCTTAATCAGACTCTTTGCAAGCTTCAAGAAGTAGATGTATGATTTGGACTCTCTTGCATTGGCTATGGCTTTTGGATACGACCCTTGGGGATTTATGCAATTTTATCTATGTTTTATGCTTTTTTTATTTAATAATCAAGGCAGAAATTATGGTGTAATGTTTTGGAAGTTATTTTGAGACAATTTGCTAAAATGCTTTTGTATTGAGCCGCATATGCAATAAATGTTTGAATTTCACTGCTTATATTTATCTATCTTGTAAATTTTTCTGTGTCTTATACCTATAACCCTCCACCAAAGTTAAGGCATTCCCTCTGTGAGTGACCTTAACGGAGGTGGGGTGTTTCAGGTTCGATAGACCATAATAGTTCATAGGCATATATGATAGAATAGACATGAATAAACATGAATCAGCATCACATACAACTTGATACAATTCTATTTCACAATTCATTAAAAATCATGTCTTTAATTTATTCACATCTGAAAGATAACTACACTTACAATCAAAAGGAAAACTTGATTTCAGGGATCTGTGTTCTGAAACTGAATTGCTCGCCTTTGATGTAGATCGTTGAATTCTCTTAGTTGAATTAGATTAGTTTTGATTTGATTTTGATGTAGCTTCTATCTTGCCTTTGAGTTGAAAGAGATGAAGGCAATTCTAGGTTCACCATTGACGGCATGACGGATCTAGGAATATTTTTGTGGGGCTTAGGGTTTAGATTTAGGTTGCTTATATAGAAGTTTGATTTAATAGGAACCGTTAGATTAACCTAGAGCAAATCAAAGCCATTCAGACACGATAGAACAGCCACATCATCCCTAATGACTCAGCAAGGAGTCCATCAGAACCAATCAGATGCCACATCTACCTTAGAGCAAATCGGCCCACGGGTTGACAACCAAACACCCTAAATCAACCCCTAGTCAATCCAGCGGTGCTCGGGTCAACCTCAAAAATGGGCCGGTTCAGTTATTCCCCCTCTCGATTCACTGTTTTGAACTTTTTTGCATATTTATTTATTTAATTTTTATATATATCTACATATATTTTTCTCATATGCATACAAACTTCAAGGCTTAATAACTTCTTCATAAGGTATCCGTTTTATGCAAACCAAATGTCTATCTTGACCAAAATTTTGAGACGAACGTAATGGCGCAACCCATTTCACTTTATTCTTCTTCTAAATTAAGTGTTCTTGAATTTGTTAATTTTAATATTCTTAGAAATTTCGGGGTGTTACAATTTTTGTCTTCCATTTTTAAATACTCGAATCTGGGTTTGATCGAGACTTCTATTAAATGCCTAAAGTGGATTTCTGGACTTCTATCAGATATCCTAAATCGTCCTTGGTTCAGGACTTCTATTATTACCGAAGACAGATTCTCGGGCTTCTTTCAATTAACTTAATCCAGAAAAGCGGTCAAAGCCCCTAATTATAGCCAGAAGCAGTATTCGGGTCATCTCTTACTAATACCCTAATATGGGTCACGAGAATCTGATTCTAAGTCCTGAAGGAAGGGATCAACTATCAATATTCAGAGTAATTGCTTATCTTTACTGCCAAGAATCCTTCAACACGAAGAATGTAACCTTCCATCTTGCTCAGGGAGATTTTCGTAACCCATACATATTCACCAAATCACTACTCACTATTTCAACAAAGTAAGTAGTATAAACAAACGCACTACTCGGAAGCACAAGTTAGAAGAAGAGCTCGAGTAGATGTCATAAGCTTTCCATTTGAAACCTTACAATAAAGGTTATGCTTTTCCAAATAATCCGTAAAGGATAGTTCTTTGATAGTTTGTATTTAATAGAGTTCTCATCTCTAGTACACCCAACATTCTATCATACATTTATCATGTAAACATTGTCTCACGGGAAAACAGAAAACTCATTACATATGTCCTATAGGATTAACACTAAAACCATGTGCATTAAGATTGTGCAGGACAATTCAATAAGACTTCTGATAGAGAATGTTCTCAGCAAAGGCAATAACCATACATCAGGTGATATCTTTGCAATTCAATACCTGTCCATGGTACTACTCCTGCAAATCATTACATACGAAATATGGTAATATCAAGTACCTTACATTCTACACATTTATTTACAAAAAACAATTTAAACCCAACATCATGACCAAGATGTGACCACGGTTAAATTCGTAAAAGCACAGTTACAAGTTGTTGGTATAATTTTTAATGTAGAAAACAACTCTCTTAATTCCATTTAAAGTATTAGTAGAAAGAGTCTATGTGGAATCAAATGGAATTCTGAATCCCTCACGTGTGTAAACCGGAGGACACTTGCAGTAGTCCCATTTCCCAGTATGGGGACTGTCATAACCTCGGGTCAAGGCACGAACATGCTTATTGTCCATAATGAAAGGGATGATGATTCTAGGAAAGTAAGAGAACAGGGCACAAAAGCAAAAATCACGAAGACTTATAGACAAAACTAAAAGCTTATTTCCGAAAATCGAAAGTTATAACCAGTGATATCAATACCAACAAGTTGGGTATAAATACGGAAGGTAGAAACTACTTCAAACGAAAGCTCTTAAGACTTGAACCAAATCTCTAAAAGCTAAGGCCGACACACAAAAGGCTAAGTCATATCTCTCAATAACAATTGAAACCCAAGCAACCGGAACCGAAAGGTGAAAAGCGGCCGACACACAACTTCTACACCCAAAAGAGGCCTTTGCTGACCCAATGTCAAATAGGGCCCTGATTTTGTCTATAAATAAGACCTTAGAGGTCACATTTTAGGGGCTGAATTCTCATTTCTCAATCTTGTTTTCTTTTCTCATAAAATAAAACCTAATTCCTAAATCAATTTGGGGATTTACTTTGTAAACACTTATGTACTCAAATCAATGAGAAATAAAGAGAGAATCAACACTTAGCATAATTCCTATGAGTTGTTAGCCTAATTCCTTTACATATTACCTTGTGCTTCTTATATGACTAAGATTCCCTACTGAGCTTACACCCTTTATCAAGATTATTGAGAAACCCTTTCCTACAAACCCTTTGGCTTTATATCATGTGTTGTGCTTAGGGAAACCTTATCCCAAGGTAATTATTGGATGTTGAGTCTTATAAGCGTGATACTCACCCCTTGAGGGTAGAGTAACTAATCTCTGAGCTTAAGGCTTGATATCTAGGAAATGATGAACTAACTCAAGCTTGTAGGAACTAAATAATCTTATTTTTTCCTTTAGGTCCATCTCCTTAGACCTATCTCCGGTGTTGACGAAAAATATCGTTAACAATTATATGTGTAACAAAAGCATCTATGAATTCGATAATTACGAGAAGAGTGAATTTTTCTTACAGAGTGGGAAGTTTCCTTCAGATATCCGTCGAGAGATAAGAATATGTTATCCTTCTCATAAAAGTTACAACTTCTTTTATTATAAGATATGTGACAAGAGAGATTTATCAATGGTACAACTAATGGAGTTGGCCATCACAATATTTGAAACAGAAGAGTTTTCTATAAGGGAAATAACATTTATAATTATTTATATTTCTATAAATACAAAAAAAACTATTTTCTATTCAATACCTGTTTTGAATAGGGATTTCCACGTAGCCAGAGGAGGAATACTCTATGCAAAAAGAGAATTTTATGCGAATTACCATTACTAACCAAAGAATTGACAATGATTTCTATAGAAGTAATATTAATACTCAAATTTATAAGTTGTATTTGTAAATTCAAGGGTAAAGCAACATGACTCAAAGTTAAGCGCAACTATCTAGTTAAGATATTTCTTATCGCAAGTTAATTAGTTTCCCACGCATTAAATATGTGAAAACATCAAATTAGAGCATTATTTCAATGAATCGCTTAGATCCAAACATCCTTTTAGTTCAACTTGCAACAACGATGTATATCGAAGAGATATTTAAGACCTTATACTTTTTTCAAGGACTTCTAAACACCATAGATTTAGATATAAATATTGGTAGCCTTCTAGAAGCTCTAATTGGATATGTTGAAGATGTATTAGTAAATTCATCTTAAGTTGTATTCCCCAATCGAATTAGGGTTTTGTCTTTCCATTTTCTAGAATCTTCGTTTGTATTCAGTGGCAAGGGTTTAGTATAACATTAATTTTTGGGTGAGATAATTTCTCATTATCCTCTTATGTAACTGGGCTTTGGGCCTCTTTAAACATTTTCCAAAAAACACCATATGCTGCATAAAATATATTTAAAGACTTGAGTTATGTTTATGTTTCATAGGAGAGCGAAGAAAACTAAGTAACTGCACATAAATATCTAAAATTTCATTTATTATTATTATTACTGCATTTATTGTTATTATTACTACATTTATTGTTATTATTATTGATCTGTCCTCATTAATTTCATTAATATTTTCAATTTTTTTTTGTTTCTGTCCATGGAGTTTACAAAATTATTGCATACAAAACTTCGTACTGTTATCTTATTTTGACTATTTTTTTACTGGTTAGTTGCTACAGATACATTATCTTAGTTTCTTTAGTGCTATATATAATTGAACCTCCTATGATTACCTTTGAATAAAAATCCTACTTTTGTGTGTATTGAAAGTTACTTGATCCTTAGTTCCTAATAATGGATGCTTCTTTGAGAAACTCAGATGTAAGATTATATTATCTTTTCCCCACCTTTTCTTTCTTTCAATTTCCTCGTTATGCTTTAGAATTTTCCTGTATGTGGAACCTATATTAAAATTAATATCTTTTTTATGTCCAAATGTACAATAAAAGTAGAAAATTGCTTGCTAATTATGGATAATGTGTCTTATTATCAATTTCTTTTTAAATTCAAGGCATTTCATGTTTCCTAAATTTCTTGTCTACATAGAATTTTTTATTTTGGATTTTTTTACACAATATTCTACTAACCGATGAGTAATCTCTTGCATTTGATAATATCAATCTGTTAACTTAGGCACTTGCTTTCGTAGGAACAATTTGTTGAAAATGGAAAGAATGAAAGAAATGATGCAAATTTGATAAACAATCAAGAGAATGGAAGCCAGAACAAGAATAATGGAAATCTTGAAGGAAAAGAAAATGTGTATACAAAATACACACCTGAACAAAATATGAGGCTAAAGGAGTAAGTACAATTCTAAACAACAAACTTGAAAATATACTTTTTCTCCATTTCATTTATGTTTATATTAATAATGTATCCTTATCGTCTTTTAATATATTTATCAGGTTTTACAAGCTGAACAGTTATCCTAACGAACATGAACGGGACATCATTTGTGCAGCACTTGGACTCGACCAAAAGAGAGTCAAGTTTTGGTTTTACAACTACAGAACCCAAATGAAGGTCATTTTTATCAACATAAGGCTTAATATTAATTTTTCATATGAAAAAGTCAACTTGTATTAAGTTTTTAATTATGTAACAGAAGAAAAAGCAAAAGTTGCATAACCAGGAACTGAAAGAAGACAATGAACGACTTCGAGTTGAAAACGAGACACTCAGATCTCGTCTTTTAAGTTCCCTATGTAGACACTGCCCAGGCAAATCTGTTCAAAAAAATGCTTCTAGAATTGAACTTCTCAAGGATGAAAATGCATACATGAAGAATGAGGTAGTCAATTAATTTCATCTTATAATATATTTTAAATAAAAGTAATTTGGTCATAATAATGAATCGTGACTAATTTGGCAGATCAACATGATTAATGAGGTGCTTTCCAAATTCTATGATATTAAGGGAACTTCACCACACCTAACTTACCCTTCTAATGTGGGTTCTTCTTCTGGCAATAAAACAGGAGGAAATCATTCCTAAGAAAATTTACTATTATGATGGTAAAGGTGATCAACCTCAAAAGAAGAATTTAAGAAGGATTTGTTAATTATAGAAGTTATTACTATCTTATTATACCAGTTGTATTAAGATGAAAAAAATGGTTCAGCGGACATTCAATGTTAGTGCTAGTAATTTTATTATGTGTTTAGAGTCATTACTGTTTTGTCCTCAACTATTTCAGTTAGTTTCCCTAATATTTATTGCACTTATGTATTTTAGAAAAATATCACTACATTACTGAATGCCTGTTTATTACATTATCAGTTTATGTTAAAAATTGTATCTGCTAATAACAGAATTAAGGAAACTTATTATTGTTCCCTATGAATTTAATATTTCCCCTCCTTTCCACCATCTCTTTTTCATTTTTCCCACCATTTTTTTACGAAAGAATTGTTATTTGTAGAGAATAAATCATTACGGATTGCAATAATCATTATTGTGATTGATTTAATAATTCATTCGAAAGATAATAGTGTTGATTAATGATCCATCCATCTCATTTGAGGTTAAAATCAAAGGTTTTGATTTATTTACTTAACTTATTGTTCCATTCCTATTTTATAGGCTAATATATCCGATCAGCGATCGAAGTTGAATTTTAGTTTGTCAAATTTTTACAATGGATCATCCCACTACAAGATATATTTAATTTGTCATATATCTATGATAAAATATGCAATTTTGTTAAGAATGTCTTGGAATTTTTAAATTATTTTGTGTAATTTTATTAGAATGATAAATAAATTTTTAATAATTACACTTGAGTAATACATGATGCTCAAGAAATTTGCATCCATTGTTGTGTTTGACTTGTGTTATCATATTACAACTTCAAAGCATATTGTTTCGAGGAATTTCACAAAAAAGGTTAAATTGCAGTTGCAATATGTAAAATTTTATTCATAAGCAATTACAGGCCAATGTTAAGTCAAAACATTTGTCTCACAAGATGGAGCATATGATAATTTAGCATTCACACATTTTTCCAGGATGCATGAATGCACTAGGCATTCATTCAGTTAACAATATAATAGTGAAAAATCATGGGAATATAACAGGAAAAATTAGTGAATGACTTCCTATTTTCACTCTATATGGTATCCATATTTTTTTAGTTAGTATATGCTAAGAAATAGTAAAAATATAATGGAAAAGTTATTTAGTTTTGTTTTTATTATACATCTAATATTTCATCGCCTAAAAATAAATTATACATTTATATTAATCTTGTATGGGTAACTCAATTTTTCTTGGATTAGAATTATGTTATAATTAGTAAACATACTACGGACTAACGTCAAATCAAAGTATTTATGTCTCATAATAGTAGGCCTTTGCAATCATTCAATGTGTGCATATGTTTTTGGGAAACATGCACACAATGTGTGATCATTTACCATCTAATACTATGTTGAATGCAATGAGCTCTTTACTTGATCATTCAAGTGAATTTTAAACTTGTTGCTTTCTAATCTATTGTTGTCTATTCCCAGTTTTGTTATGTTCTCTACGCAAAAATAAAATTTTCAGTTGGTGATTTCTTTGCTTATTATTTCATTGCTATGTTCGAATTATTATGGCACTCATCACTATTGTTTTTCACGTTGCTTCCGACTGATTCCATTTTTTATCTATAAACCAAGAGTTGATGTGTGTTTATTCCTCTATTCGAAATAGTGTACATTTTAACACTTTGAGTTCTTATGCAATAGTTAACATGATTTGATACGATGCTTCATACTAATAATGATGATTGATAAAATATCCAAAATTCTTGCATATGTTTTAACTTTGGATTTAGTTCATAGTTTCATTTTTTTTATTTGTCATAAGTTACATTTTTATTTTTATAGCTTGAAGACCAATTTGAGAATGTTTTCATATGTGCGGCATAAATTAGTTTGTCAAAGAAATTAATTTGATTGCAACTGAATCACCTTATGACTAAATTCATCAAAAAGAAAATAAAAAATTTCTTGGACATTAAGATGATAGTGCTACTCGTTTTACCATAATTTTATCTCTTTTCATTTTTTCTATTCTGGATTTTACAATTGAAAAAATAACTTCTACTAGAATTTTGTACTTTATTTGTTGTACATGTTCAAGTATAAAATTTGGATTTCACGTTCTATAATAGCAAAAAGAAAAAAAACCATAGATACATGAACATTTTGCGTGTATGTGCACATCATTGATGATTTAGTTTTTAAGAATATACTATATTACTAGCCTAGTTCATTAATTTTCGGATTTCAGTAGTCAAGGGTTATATTAAAACTAAATGTGGATTTATGTTATACTAAATATACGTAGATTTGTTCTTAATATAGTTTATTTTGTGTCATTCTTCTTCTATTTACATGTTATTTAATTTTTTCATTTTTTTAGTATATTCCTTAAAATTAGATTATTTTTTGTGGCATTAAATTTTTTATGAATGACTAGCCTCCTTAGTTAACCTCCAATTTTAGTACTCAAGAGATATATTATATTTAAACTTACATATAGATTCACATTACTAATAACATATGCATATTTACATGATTCCTAATGTATTCTGTTTTACCTTACTCCTAATATATTTGCTTGTTGTTTATATTTTCATTTTTTGTGGTTTGTATTATAAAATTAAACTTATAGTGTAGTTCTGCATAATGGATAGTTTGGCCATATATACCGTCCAAAGTATGATTGCATTCATTACTAGGGAATTTATGGATATTTTGATGTTCATGGCATGATTGAATTACATAAAGAAAACAGTGTGTGCTTTTGTGTGTGTAACTATATGTATAACTTGATAGAAATATGAATAATAAACTGCATCCTATAAGGAATTGTCAATAGTCATCAAAATTTATACATCCAGTTATCTTATTTGTAATGCATTTATACTTATTTCGGGGAGCTCATAGGAAACTCCTTCAAAGAGATTTAGAATAGTAAACCCTTCTTCCAAATAATCTTTAAATTATACCCTAACCTATTAAACTCACATAAATGTTGGAAAAACATGATAACTCTGCATTCAATACACTAATTTATACTCTTATTTTTCACTTTACATATGCTTCTTTTTATATAAGAAAGAAATAAAAGGTTAAAAAAATGGTATAGATATTAATACAATCTGCTATTATGAAGGAGTACGTGAGCTCTATCAAGAACGCCACCTATAAAACTTGTTCCACTCTAGATGTGTCCATCCCCCACCAAGCTTTAGAAAACAATGTGGGACGGCATCGTCTTCCGCAAAAGAGAATCAACAGGAATTGAAATCCCCACCATGGACCCCCTCATGATCATAGCCCTGATCGGCCCTGCATCCTTCCGAAGGATATTAATCTACTTGGGTAGTTCAGTCAACATCATCGTCAAAGCTGCCTACGATCAGATGAAGTTGGAAACCAAGGACTTGAAACCTTGCAATGCCATAATCAACAACTTCAATAGTTCCTCCAATCACCCGGTGGACATGATCGACCTACCCGTTGAACTTGGTAGTTGGGATCGAAGTCGGGTCCGAGTCCTCACTTTTCTGATTATTGACATTATTTCCCCTACAATGTCTTCTTCGGATGTCGCTTCTTCACGGAGTTTCGCATCTACATTTACTCATGGTCTCTTAATGAAGTTCCCAACGGAAAGAGGGATCGACACAGTTAAGGGTGACCAAGCAACTGCAAGAGGATTTTACACAATAGAACGGAAGAACGCACGCAAAAACGACAAGGGCAAGGCCGTGCCTTTGTCTCTCTGCCCCCAAGGCCATCTCCGCATAGCAATAAAAGGCATTTGAGCTCAGGCGCCACGATCGTCTTTCCGACGATCCCGATACGAGAGAGGACCAGGAACCCGACCACGAGAGGCCTACTCCAGTGGAACTTACGATGGACGTACCAATCAGCCCCAATGACTAATCAAAGGTCTGGAAAATCAGATTTCAACTTCACCCCGCAAAAAGAAGATCTTGGGGATTTCTTAAGGGCTAACCAAGATGTGTTCGCTTGGACCCACTCGAACATGAGAGTCATCGACCCCGCAATTTCTTGTCACCAATTAAATCTCAATCCCTCAGTGCTTTCGATCAAACAGAAACGCCGCTTCTCGGAACCCGAAAGATCTAATGCACTCAAGGAAGCGGTAGACAGACTACTCAACAACAACTTCATCTACGAAGCCAACTATCCTAAATGGATCTCCGACCCGGTTCTAGTGAAGAAAGCTAACGGAAAGTGGCGAAAGTGTATCGATTTCTCCGACCTAAGCAAGGCGTGTCCCAAGGACATCTTCCCACTTCCAAAGATCGATCGACTAGTTGACTCGACCGCTGGACACCAGCTCTTATCTTTTATGGACGCTTATTAAGGCTATATTTAGATTCTGATGTATCTTCGCAACCAGGATCACACCTCTTTCATAACCGACCTTGGGCTTTATTGCTACCACGCCATGCCTTTCGGACTCAAGAATGCAAGAGCAACTTATGAAAGAATGGTTAACCGTCTCTTTAAGGACCAGATTGGAAAATCCATGGAGGTATACGTGGATGATATGCTGGTAAAATATAAAATGTCGAGCAACCACGTCCATGACCTCTCCGAAATGTTCAATGTCCTCCGCCGAAATGACATGAAACTTAATCTCCTGAAGTGCTCCTTTGGAGTCGCCTCAGGAAAATTTCTAGGTTTCATTGTCAACTCCCAAGGCATCAAAGCCAATCCAAACAAAATAAAGGCTGTCCGAGGTATTCAAGTCCCTGAGAACATCAAAGATGTCCAAAGTTTAACCGGAAAGGTCGCCGCATTAACTCGATTATCTCCAACACTACCGTCAAATGCATTCCCTTTTTCGAATTGCTTCGAAAGGGGAAGCACAACTTCGAATGGACCCTACAATGTATTTCCATAATCGAGGACCCATTGAATCACTTAGAGCGACAACCTATCCTATCCAAACTTGTGGACCATTAAGACTTATACATTTATTTGGCTGTTTCCATGCAGGCAATCAATTTGGCTCTGGTGTGCATTGAAGACCGTATACAGCTTCCTATCTACAATATGACGAGGGTGAAGAAGAATTACCCGAAGCTTGAGAAACTAGCCTACTGCCTATTGATCTCCTCCTAGAAGCTGCGACCATACTTTTAGTCTCACCCTATAAAAATCTACATTGACCAGCCACTACGACCGGTCCTGCAACGACCTGAAGCATTCAGACGACTATTAAAGTGGAACATAGTGCTAAGTCTATTTGAGATAACTTTATCCCTCATTGAGCCATCGTTAGGCAAGCACTGGATGATTTCATAGTAGAATTCACCGCCCCGGAGGAGTCTCCTCCAAAAAGCATTGAAAACCTAGATATTCAATGGAAACTGTTTGTACATGGATCTTCCAATAACAAGTGTTCCGGTGTCGGAGTCGTGCTCGTCACTCCAGTGGAGCGCTTGATATGTTATGCTTTGAAGCTTAACTTCCCTGCTACCAACAACGACACGGAGTATAAGGCCTTAATAGCCGGACTTAGAATCACAATCAAACTTTGCGTAAAGGCCATCTAATTCTTCTTCGATTCACAGATGATCAGCATAGAAATATGATATTTTATGCACCTATATTTCATCTTTTTGTATATAAATAAATATTACGTATGTTGGGTATTATTTTGTTGTTTTTACAGATGAGTTGTTGAAGCCATATACAGCCTTAAACGAGAAGAATATGCGCCATATACATGAAGAATTGCATAGGAAGCTATCATTAGAGGCTAATTGTGTTCACATTAGGCTAACATATTTGCTTTTGAAAGAGATTGGAAGAAAAGATCTTTAAAATCTTCTAATGGAAACATGGAGAAGACAGATAAGTTGAGGATCATCCCACAATCTTTGATGAGGAGGCCGCAAAGTACGTGTAGTACAAGGCGTAGTAAAGGGTGAAGTACAAAAGTGGGTCTGCTCCAAAGTGGGTCGGTCCAAAAGTGGGTTGGTCTAAAGTGGGTCGGTCCAAAAGTGGCTCTGGTCCAAAGTGGGTCGGCCCAAAAGTAGGTCGGTCCAAAAGTGGGTTGGTCGCAAAGTGGGTCTAGTCCAAAGTTGGTCCGATCGAAACTGGTTCAGTCCAAAGTGGGTCGGTAATAAAGTGGGTCTATTCAGACATTTCTGGTCAGACATTTCTGGTGATGATGTGACGTCGAAGTGAATTCAATGGGGAATGTCGAAGTGATGAAAAGTGTTCGCTACTAGTCGTAATGCAACGAGTGTGATGACAAATCAAAAGCGTTCTGAGCTTATCAAAAATGATTTGATGGTCATCGTCGATGATGACTAGAGATACCCAAGGACGATGAATTATCGTTATCATAGATTCTAGTGGGCTCGAAGCAGGGGTATAATAGAGACATCTAAAAGACCAGTTGTACGTAGAGTACTCTGGGCGTCGTGTATTGTAACACCCCATGTCCGTTAATGTCACTCACAAAGGGAATGCATTAACTTCCATGAAGCATTGTAAGTAAATAGAACAGAATATTACAAGATAGATACGTAAAGCAGTAGTTGAAAAGTTTATAACTTTATTACACCAGAAACAGAAATAAGTTTGGTTACATCCTTCAAAATCATAATACCAAAAACCAAGTACACAAGTATCAGTCTTATACCAAAATCCTTCAGAATGCATAATTTTAAAACCATAAACCCCAACATAAATTGCCACAAGAAGGTAGAGTCAAAGCCAAGCAATACATCAAGCACTATAAGCAGAGAGGGTATGAATAAAGATCCTATGTTTCCACCCTGAGCAACTGGGGGGAACGGAAGAAAAAGAGGCGAAAACAAACGAGGTCAGACATAAAGTCTGGCGAGTCCAGTAACTTTCAGCATATAAACAGATAGCAATATCAGGACATGTAAATAAAACTGGATGAGAGATCACAGCAAAAGAAGTAGTAGGTATGCTCAAGTTAAACAGAAGAAACAAAATGATATAGACCAAGATATGCTTCTTACCTATATCTTACTTCTCTGCACTAATACTTAGTATAACTGGATTAGGTATTACCCTACTGTCTAAACTGAAATAGAAACAAAAACAGAACAATCTCTACAAAAACAAAATGTCGGTAATGGGCTTTTACCACCCCAACTGAGAGAGAAGGTATAGAAACAGAATGCTAATAATTGGCCGTTACCACCCCAATTGAGACAGAAGGTACATAAACCGAATGCTAATAATGGGCCTTTACCACCCCAACTAATGGGCCTTTACCACCCCAACTGAGATAGAAGGTACAGAAACAGAATGCTAATAATGGGCCTTTACCACCCCAACTAATGGGCCTTTACCACGCCAACAGAGACAGAAGGTACAAAAACAGAATGCTAATAATGAGCCTTTACCACCCTAACAGAAACATACGGTACACCAACAGAAACAAACAAACTAGGTGTACCCTAAATTATACCCTAAGCGATCGGCTCCCAAATACATATATGCCCTGTGTTGGCCCCATAGAAGGTGTATCATTCCCTAAAGTGGCAACCTATAGACACAGACCTATTTACAGATGTTATGGTGTCTTATATCCTTAGAGCAGACCGGATCCATGCACCGACATGACCCGGTTGGAATGCGCCATCGACACCCCTCACCATTATCAGAGTGAACCTCTTACAATTAGTTCAGTAAGCGTGCCCCGGACCCCTCCCAGTGTTGGGTCATAGTTTTTATACCAGAAAAGTGTTATTGACTAATATGGGTCCTACACAACAGATGACACAAGTAATTAACCCTCCTAACCTTGTGTCCCCAGACTAACAGATTTCAGATTAACTTGCTTATAGATTTCAGATGTACAAAGTTCAGATTAACTAGTTCTCAGATCAGACATACAGGTTAACAGGTTTTCAGACTAATGGATCAGATATACAGATTAACAGACTTACAAAATGTTTTACCTAACCTTGTACTGGGCCTACAGATTTATGAATCGGGTTTATTAGATTCATCCGCCCAGTTGATTAAACCTTATCCACCCAACACGTTTTAGGCATCATATTTATACTAGATTTGCATTAATTAATTACTAATGCACAGACCTCTCACATTAGGTCGGTAGCTTGTGGCCGCTGGATGTGCCGGACGGTTCCGGGCAGACTTCTGCCACAAGCCAGACCTAACCTCGTGTCTAAGCATCTTTTAGCTATGCCTTCGACCTCTCACATTAGACTGACAGTTTGCGGTTGCTGGTTAAGCCGGTTTGGTCTAGGCAGGCTTCTACCGCAAACAGAGCTAACCTCGTGTCTCAGCATTATTATTTTTATCTAAAGTATTCATTCACAGATTATGCCAATATTAAACTAATTATGCCAATTCAACAAATTTAACTTCTTTACTAGTTACAGCAGATTATTCAAAGTTCTACTAACTCGTTTTGCTCAACTTTAGAACGAGCCTACAGATTTTCATACCCTAAATTACCGTATTTAGTTTCAGCAGATTTAGCAGATTAGGCAATTTAACAGATTTAATCATCCCTTAAAATTAAGCCTAATTTTACGTGCCTAAATTATGGTCATAATTCATAATATAACATATGCCCCAAATTTTAGTTAAATTTACATAGTACAGAATATTCTCCAAAAACCTCAAATCATGATATACAATACGAATTATGCCAAATTATAGCCTTTAATTTTAGCGTATGCCAAATATCCAAAAATCCCTATTTAGGCGTATTCACCTTTAATAATTATCCTATTATAATATAGATCTTTACGCCTAAGTCATATACACAATAATTCTCCTTCTTCCAAATCACAGACTATTATATATAGTATGCCAAATCTAGATCTTAAGTTACAACATATGTTCTTTTCTCAAATCAGTCAAAAATCAGTTATGTCCAATTATGCATCATTCACTATTTTCCCTAAATTTAGTGTTTGTGAATCTATCTCTTATGAGATTTGGCTAAGGCTCGTGGTACCTGGCTATAGAATAGAAGGAAGGAAGAGTTACATAATAGTTACTATAATATTAATAAGATAGATCTACACAGAAAAACAGATCTGATAAACAAGAAAATGCATAATCCCAAATTCAGATTTATAGCCATGTCAAGATCATAATTAAATTTCATATCTAAAAATAACTGTACTCGCCTTGGTTAGATTCTAAAAGAAAAAGGGTTGTAGTTGCTCTCTTTTAATCCTATTCAGATTAGAAGAAGAAGTAGCACTAGTTCTAGCTTAGGTTTCAGTAGAGTAGCGATGCCATTGATTTATTTTAATATGAATTAGGGTAGAGTATAGGCGTAATGAAGTTGTGTAGAGAAAACTGTAGCCTTAGGGGTGTTTATATAGCATGGGGATCAATGAATCTGGTTAGAACGGGCGTCCAAATGCAGAAAAACAAACCTGTCCACGGATCTAGAAATAGGGGGGAGGTCAACCCCTAGGTCAACCCCTTGGTCGACCTATATGACCCAGGTCGACCCCCAGGTCGACCCTCTGGTCGATCTGGGTCTTGGGCGGGATATTTCCCGCCCAGCCCGAGTGTGTGTTTTGAATTTCGAACTTTTAAATTTTGAATTCGGGTTGGTTTCTATTTTAAATACCTGAAACTCTAAGTTCCATAACTTCTCCATATGAAGTCTGATTTACCCAAACTTGGACTTATCTCAAGCAAAATTCCAAGCTGAACGCAATGGTGCAACCCGTTTCCCTTAATTCTACTTTTAAAAATTAATTATACTTTGTTTTGTTACTTTATGTTCACAGAAAATACGGGGTGTTACATTCTCCCCTCCTTAAAGGATTTCGTCCCCGAAATCTTCAAGTTAAGAAGAATGTGTCCTACCATCCAATCACTCATCTACTCAACCATTATTCCCAAGCATCCATTGTCCTTAGAAAACTTCTAATGTTGTATGAACATATGCAAAAGTGTATGTATATGTCTCTTATCTAATGAAAAGATCAGGCGGTCTACTGATTCAGTTGACCTCCTCAATGCGAATTATGTTAGTGCCATGAGTCCAATTATGTATGCAAGAAATTCTATTTGATATACATCATTTCTATATGAGTGCATAACCATTCATCCAAATGCAACATCCATGTGATGAGTCAATCATTTTTCATCCACAAAAATTGAAAATGCACACACATCCGTATGCAGTATGAAAGTGTTTTTGAGCTGATCTAGTGCCTAGTTTGTGTATATGCGTCCACGAGCAACCACTAGCAACCACTTGCATCCACTTGCAACCATCAGACATAACATGTCTCAAACACATGTTTACACCCATTAGTTTCTACCTAAAGGTCGAAGACTCGGTCGATAGGATACAGCCGAGTGATAGAAGCAAGTACAATTAAAACAAAAGTTCTGTTTCCATTATACATCGGTTAAGAGAATAAATCTCTCAGTATCAACCCCGAAGACCGAAATCAACATCAGATTGACACTAAGAGAATTACTCCCATTAAACAATGTCAAACTGGAAATCTACTTCACGCTTCGAGTAAAAACCCATATCCTTTTCAGAAATATTCAGATACTTACAGACTACTCGTAGAGATCATATTTTTAAAACCCAGAATGTATGCGTCATAGTCAACTTAACGCCCAACACAGATACCCCCAACTTATCACAAACAGTTGAGTCGTAACCCTTATGGGGTTCGAGACTACAGCGGGATCAGAAACAAACTAGTATTAAAGTGCAGAGTCTCAATTACAGATTCAAAATGCCAGAATCAAAAAAGAGTTTTAATTCAATAATCAGATAAGGAAATTTAAACCTTCTACAGAAATTTCCTATCTCTATCCTATCCACCAGCCACGTGAGCATTTACATGCCCTCCAGAAGTAGGTCTTGTCCTCTGCCTTTGCCCTCGTTTCTTCGGGCAGTCCCTAGTGAAGTGTCCCATCTCACCACAGTTGAAGCAAGTGCTCTTCCTCTTTCTGCAATCCTTGTTCAGATGATTCAAGCATCCACAAGTAAAGCACTTTTTCTCCTTCTTATCTTCAGACTTTTCATCCTTCTTTTGTGTTTCCTTCTTGGGCCACGCTTTCTTGTTCTGTGGTCCTTCAAGCTTTTCCTTTTTTTCTCACTTTTGGCTTCCTCTTCATGCCTCAATGACATGTCAACCAATTTCTCAAAGGTAGCCCCCATAGGAATGTGGGTCATAGCCAACCCGTGTAGCGGCTCATTCAAACCTTTAACGAATCTCAGGGCCTTCTATTCAGGTGTGTTCACCAAGTCTAAGCCAAATCTCGCCAACTGATTGAACTTGTTAACGTACTCTTTTACTGATAAATTCCCCTGCTTAAATTCCAAAAACCTCTCCATGTATAAATTCTCTTCAGCTCATGAGAGAAATTTCATCTTGAACCTATGCCTGAAATCCATCCATGTCTCCACTGGACGCTCTCCATTCGTGACCTCCCACCAAAATGAGGCTCCGTCCCTCATTAACCAAGGAGCTAATTGGACCTTCCTTCCACCTACTATCTCGAAGATACCAAACAAATTTTCCACCTCCTTAAGCCAATTTCGAGCTTCAACAAATGTCTCTGAACCGTGAAAAGGTTTCTCGCTCATTGCTCGAAAGTCCTTGCATATCTTCGAAAAAGTATCAATGCGGGGAGAGGGAGGAGGAGTAGCGGCCGCAGCTGGGGGAGGAGGAACGTCTTCTGGGCCTACGGCGGTTGCCCTAGCCTCCAGATACCTTCTGAACTAGGTTGGTATCGGCATGCCCTCGGGTATCTCGGGTACCCCAGACATGCTAAAAAGAAAAAAAGAAGAGATTCAAAACGGGGAATCGAAAGACAGATATATGGCTTTTGGGATTATGTTTTCAAAATAAACTTTACTTTTAAAAATACTTCTTTTTTAAAAAAAAAATCTTTTTGAAAATAGTTTTCAAAAACTTTTTATCAAATCTGGTAACCTTCAGCTCAGGTGTAACACACACGTCCGTTAATGTCACTCACAAAGGGAATGCATTAACTTCCATGAAGCATTATAAGTAAACAAAATAGAATATTAAAAGACAGATATGTAAAGTAGTACTTGAAAATTTTATAACTTTATTACAGTAGAAACGGAAATAAGTTTGGCTACATCCTTCAAAATCACAATACAAAAACCCAAGTACACAAGTATCAGTCTTATACAAAAATCCTTCAGAATGCATAATTTTAAAACCATAATCCCCAACATAAACTGCCATAAGAAGGTAGAGTCAAAGCCGTGCAATATTTCTAGCACTTCAAGCAAAGAGGATATGAATCAAGCTCCTATGTTTCCACCCTAAACACCTGGGGGGACGGAAAGAAAAAGAGGCGAAAACAAACGAGGCCAGACATAAAGTCTGGCGAGTCCAGTAACTTTCAGCATATAAACAGATAGTAGTATCATGACATGTAAATAAAACTGGATGAGAGATTACAGCAACAGAAGTAGCAGGTATGCTTAAGTTAAACAGAAGAAATAGAATGATATAGACCAAGATATGCTTCTTACCTATATCTTACTTCTCTGCACTAATACTTAGTATAACAGGATTAGGTATTACCCTACTATCTAAACTAAAACAAAAACAGAAACAGAATAATATCTATAGAAACAGAATGCTAGTAATGGGCCTATACCACCCCAACTGAGACAGAAGGTATAGAAACAGAATGCTAATAATGGACCTTTACCACCCCAACTGAGACAGAAGGTATAGAAATAGAATGCTAATAATGGGCCTTTACCACCCCCAACTAATGGGCCTTAATCACCCCAACAGAGATAGAAGGTACAAAAACAGAATGCTAATAATGGTCCTTTACCACCCCAACAATGGGCCTTTACCACCCCAATAGAAACAGACGGTACACCTACATATTCAAACAGAACTAGGTGTACCCTAAATTCTATCCCAAGTGATCGGGACCTTAATACATAAATACTCTGTGCCGACCCCAAAGAAGGGTGTATCATTCCCTAAAATTGCAACTTATAGACATAGACCTATTACAGATGTCACGATTTCTTATATCCTTAGAGCAGACCGGATCCATGCACGCACATGACTCGGTTGGAATGCGCCTTCGACACCCCTCACCATTATCAGAGTGAACCTCTTACAATTAGTTCAGTAAGCGTGCCCCGGACCCCTCCTAGTGTTGGGTCATAGTTTTTATACCAGAAAAGGGTTACTGACTAATATGGGTCCCACACAATAGATGACACAAGTAATTAACCCTCCTAACCTTGTGTCCCCAGACTAACAGATTTCAGATTAACTTGCTTATAGATTTCAGATGTACAAAGTTCAGATTAACTAGTTCTCAGATCAGACATACAGGTTAACAGGTTTTCAGACTAATGGATCAGATATACAGATTAACAGACTTACAAAATGTTTTACCTAACCTTGTACTGGGCCTACAGATTTATGAATCGGGTTTATTAGATTCATCCGCCCAGTTGATTAAACCTTATCCACCCAACACGTTTTAGGCATCATATTTATACTAGATTTGCATTAATTAATTACTAATGCACAGACCTCTCACATTAGGTCGGTAGCTTGTGGCCACTGGATGTGCCGGGCGGTTCCGGCCAGACTTCTGCCACAAGCCAGACCTAACCTCGTGTCTAAGCATCTTTTAGCTATGCCTTCGACCTCTCACATTAAACTGACAGTTTGCAGTTGTTGGTTAAGCCGGTTGGGTCTGGGCCAACTTCTACAACAAACAGAGTCTAACCTCGTGTCTCAACATTCTTATTTTTAACTAAAGTATTCATTCACGGATTATGCCAATATTAGACTAATTATGCTAATTCAACAAATTTAACTTCTTTACACATTACAACAGATTATTCAAAATTCTATTAACTCGTTTTGCTCAATTTTAGATCGAGGCTACAAATTTTCATACCCTAAATTACCGTATTCAGTTTCAATAGATTTAGCAGATTTGGCAATTTAACAGATTTAATCATCCCTTAAAATTAAGCCTAATTTTACATGCCCAAATTATGGTCATAATTCATAATATAACATATGCCCAAAATTTTAGTTAAATTTACATAGTACAGAATATTTTCCAAAAACCCCAAATCATGATATACAATACGAATTATGCCAAATTATAGCCTTTGATTTCAGTGTATGCCAAATATCCAAAAATTCCCATTTAGGCGTATTCACATTTAATAGTTATCCTATTATAATATAGATCTTTACGCCTAAATCATGTACACAATAATTTTCCTTCTTCCAAATCACAGACTATTATATATAGTATGCCCAGATCTAGATCTTAAATTACAACATATGTTTTTTTCTTAAATCAGTCACAAATCAGTCATGTCCAATTATGCATCATTCACTATTTTCCCCAAATTTAGCGTTTGTGCGTCAATCTCTTATAAGATTTGTCTCAGGCTCGTGGTAGCCTGGCTATAGAACAGAAGGAAGGAAGAGATATAGAATAGTTACTATAATATTAATAAGATAGATCTACACAGAAAAACAGATCCGATAAACAAGAAAATGCATAATCCCAAATTCAGATTTATAGCCATGTAAAGATCATAATTAAATTTCATATCTGAAAATAACCGTACTCACCTTGGTTTGATTCTAAAAGAAAAAGGGTTGTAGTTGTTCTCTTTTAATCCTATTCAGATTGGAGGAAGAAGGAGCACTAGTTCTAGCTTAGGTTTCAGCAAACAGCGACGCCATTGATTTATTTTAATATGAATTAGGGCAAAGTATAAGCGTAATGAAGTTGTGTAGAGAAAACTGTAGCCTTAGGGGTGTTTGTATAGCATAGGGATCAACGAATCTGGTCCGAACGTGCGTCCAAATGCAGAAAAATGAACCTGTCCACGGATCTGGAAAAAGGGGGGAGGTTGACCTATGTGACCAAGGACGACCCCCAGGTCAACCTTGTTCCTGGGCGGGAAATTTCCCGGCTAGACCAGGTGTGTGTTTTGAATTTCGGACTTTTAAATTTTGAATTCGGGTTGGTTTTTATTTTAAATTCCTGAAACTTCTAAGTGCCATAACTTCTTCATACGAAGTCCGATTTACACAAACTTGGACTCTATCTTAAGAAGAATTCTGAGACGAACACAATGGCACAACCCATTTCTCTTAATTCTTCTTTTAAAAATTAAGTATACTTTGTTTTGTTACTTTATGTTCACAGAAAATACGGGGTGTTACATGTATGGCCTAGATATGTCAAATTGTATGACATATGCGGTTTTAGCTAGAACCGGGGTTTACCATTGGCTTGACAATTGATGGAAAATTGTTTAGCCGGTCATAAGATCAACGATGGTTCAGAAGCAGGGTTGGCAGTGATAAGCCAAAGTCTGTCATGCATGCTAGATGTCTTGTTTATACCATCTCTTGTAGATTACCCAACGTCGTAGGAGATGTTCCTTGGATGCTTGTGCGATATTGGTTTAGAACTCTGGGCTTTTACTTGAGGGATGTTGAATTCGATTAGGATGGTTTACGTGAGATCTATAATCTAGATGCTATGAATAATGTTTATGGTTGTACTAGTTTCCACGGATGAATGGTTGATATGTCTGATGTAAAGGCTATCACTGTCCGATGTGGGGAAGACGGGAGTTAAGTTCTTCTCTGGTGTTGTGGGTAGATTAGTTCCATTATTTAGCCACTCTCATATAGTTTAATTGATGAAGTTTTTAGTTGTTTAATTGCTCACTAAGATTGTTGTTTGACTCAAGGTTTTATGTTTCCCTCTTATTACCTTGGGCAGTTCATCTGATTGTTTGGATGGGCAGACTCGGTTGCAGGTGATAGGTGATAGCTTAGTGAGGACGATGTTGTTGTTCGGAGGCGAGCAGGAGGCTGGCGTACTATCTTTACTACTATCTAGTACCTTTTTTTCGCTATTTGTTATTCTTTTCTATGTGTTGTAGTGAGGAAAAATTGTATAAACACTATTGTTGAATCAAAGTGTATGGATATTACTTTCTAGTCATTATGAAAGTTTAGTGTTTTCCGCTTCACTAATATTACTTGTTGTATTTGTTCTATTATATTTTGTCCTTACGCTGTGATTTTTATGATAGGTACCGTTGTGTTTTATACCTTGATGATCGTTCATAGCTGCCTGACACACCTTTCATCACATTATCTCTCTTGTTCAGTGCAGGGTTTGTGGGCGGTCGTCGCATTTGGTATCAAAGCATTGGTTAACGATTTTAGCCAAAGTTCAAGGATGTAATCACGTATGAGATACATACTTTTAGATTTCATTTGGATGTATACTATATACTATAGTAGTGTTTCTACTTCTTTAGCAGCTTTTCTTCCAAGTGGGCAATCATTCTAATTTGCAGATTTAAAATGAGTCGACGTGCTTCAAGACATGTTGCTAGGGAGGAGGTTGTGCCTCTAGGGGGTAATGGTGGTGCACCAGACTACCCATACATGTTTGAGGACATGATGGAAGCATTCATGTGAATGGTACCCGCTCTAGTTGCAGCCATGGTAGATGTGGATGTTCAGTTGCCTAGGGTTGTGGATTTTATGAAGATGTGCAAAGATTATACATCTCTAGGAGAAAATCCATTCAAAGGAACTGAACAGACTAAAGAGGTTCAGAGTTGGATGGATTCTTGTGTCCACATCTTTGGAGACTTAGGGTTAGACGATGCAACCAAGAGAAAGCTTGCATTAAGGCAACTCCAAGGCAGGGCCGTGGAATGGTAGAATTTAGTTACACTTGAGACTCTAGAGGAAGAGATTTCATGGGAACAATTTCAAGATAATTTCGAAGCAAAGTTTATGTAATGACCCGTATTCTACACACCATAGGATCGTAGAATATTTATTTCTTTCCCATATGAAGTTGTATGGTCATGTAACTTTGGGAAACATCTATTAGAGTCATTTCCCATGTTCATGATTTTTTTCGATTTTTAAATGACCATTTTGCCCCTAGTTGGTACTGTTTTGGCCATAACTTTTGATTCGAAAGGAATTTTGACCTGAAACCACTTCCATTTGATTCGTTTGATGGTTTACCTTTCCGTAGAGTGGTCACATTAGCCAAACGGACTTACCGTTTGGGGGATATGGCTGAAACAAGGTTTGGAGTGTGAAAAACTGCTTAACCGGGCCAAATCGGGTGATTAGTGAGTAGGCCCATAACCCATTTCGGGATTAGGGTTATAGAGAGGCTGAAATGAGATAGAGGATCATTCCATTTCAGTTTTCTAGCCTCCATTTATCACCAAGGATACCTAAAAATGGCCTCCAACCTCTAAATCACCTCCAAATCATCTTTTGGTCAAGGATTAAGCTTTGCAACCCCTAATCAAGGAAGATCTTCACCAAAGCAACATAGGAGCTGCTGTTTGGCATTGAGATTCACATCAAATCAGAGAATTATTTCAGATCTTAGTTTATTTGTGGCTAAGGTGAGTGATTTGCATAGTTTTACACTAATTAGGGGTGATTAGTGTTAATTAGCGAATTTAAACATGATAAAATTCTGGAAAAATGTTTATAAAATTCGGAATGATGTTTTAGACCTCTGTTAGAAATTTGGTTCCATTTGGTTAAGTTTTGCTAATCATATCATTAGTTTTGCTTAAAACATGCTTAAAGGAAAATATGGGGTTTTGGTCATGTTTGATCCATTTTGATGTGTCATATTGTTGTTTTGGTGTTTGTGGTTGATTCCCTATGTTCCTATGATTGTATGATATGCTTTGTGGTTGATTAGAAGTGTTAGATTTGGTCGAAAACGCCGTCGAGAGGCGAAAATAGCTTGTTGGAATGGTGCAGGTTTTAGGACCAGGAAAAACCGACCAGGCTTCTGACCGACCAGGTTCTTGACCGACCAGATTTCGACCGACCGGGGGAAAACAGAACGACCGACCAGGTTTCAGACCGACTAGGAATGAAGGAGGACGACCAACCAGAAATGATGAAGGAGACCGACCGACCCGAGCTCCAGAACGACCAACCAAGGATGGTGAAGGTTAGACCGACCAGGGAAGGTTTTGACCGACCAGGAAGGAAGGAGAACGACCGACCAGGGATGGTGAAAGTTAAACCGACCAGGGGGACAAAACCGACCGACCAGGTTTGGTGAAATGCGACCGACCAGGGAAACAAAACCGACCGACCAGGGATGATGAAAACCGATCAGGATGAAAGATGCTTGATCAACCGACCCAAACAAGAAAGAAGACCAATAACCCGAGATGCAAAGGTAGTCTAAATGGAAGTTAGAGCTCAGGATCCCGGAACCAGTTGGGAACCAATGTGTTCACTTCATGGTTGAACTTTGCTGCGGGACGTGTGCTAAGGAGTTGTCGATGTTCATAACTTCGATTCACCACTAAAAAGGAATGATGGGCTACTTATCAGTGCAGTAGGGTCATTATGACCTGAGGGGCAAAGTGATGGTAGCAAGACTACGTTATCAGTGCAGTAGGGTCATTATGACCTGAGTGGCAAGGTGATGCGTAGTGAGACTATGAGCCAGTGTAGTGGGGTTCTTGTGACTCCATGGGGCAGAGTGGACATAGTAAGGATTAGTAAGGTTATGAGCCAGTGCAGTGGGGTTCTTGTGACTTCATGGGGCAAAGTGGACATAGCAAAGGATTTGTGGCTAGGTTATCAGTGCAGTGAAGCCATTTATGACTTCATGGGGCAAAGTGATCGTAGCAAGGAATGTTGGGTGATCAAAGTGGTGAATATCGTATGCTTTATGCACTGAGTGAGAGATGTGAGGATGGATGCTATGCTTGATTGTTTGCCATCATTATGACATGCACACCTCCCCCACCTCCGTATCCTTACACTGTTTGATATGATACCTTAGAGTGTTGTACAGTATGTAGTGCTAACTCTTTGGTTGCAGGTCCAGGTTCAGGTATGTTTTAGTCTACCTATTATTGTTCACTTTAGATGCTTATCGCTCATACCAGGCTTTATGTCTGACCCAGAGTTTTATGTCTCCTCTTATTACTCTGGGTGCTCACACGAGCAGACTAGAGACAGGTTAGCGGGTGATGTGCGAGTAGCTGATTCGGAGGCGGGCAGGAGGCTTCCACGTATTATATATATATATACACATTCTCCCTGTGTCGTTGGTGGTCGCTACTTGGGCATTAGTAGTGTACCTCATTTATCTTACTTTGCTTTGAGACAGTTGAAAAGTTGTAATAAGCTGTATTTTGGATTTCCGCTGCTATGATGTTTAGTTCTGATTGTCAGCTTATGCACTGTCTCTCCTGTTTTATGTCAAGTATGTTATTATTATATTTTGTTCTATGCGCTGTGAGACATTCTACAGGTTCCTTATATGTTCATTTCCTTCTTCCTTTTCCTTCTGGCGACCCGGTCCGTGCTAACTGGGTATGTGTACAACGCACTTTTGGAGTAAATGTCGGTTGGTGCGGGGCGGGCCGTCACACTTGGTATCAGAGCTCTAGGTTGCGTAGTTAACCTAGGGAAAGACACCAGGGAGAGATAGTATACGTATGTGAGAGCGCGTATTTGTGATTACTTTGGTTTTCAATAGCTATGTATATATACTATTAGTAGTATGAAGATGAAGTCGCACTGTACTAGCACCACTATGGGGTCGTTAATCGTTTCCCTTTTTCAGATTAACGATGAGCCGAGACACGAGGGGTGCTGGTAGAGGGACCAACCAAGGGAATGCCGCTGACATGAGGGCTATGTTTACTAACCTCATGAGAGATATGCTTAGAGAAGTGCAAGGGACAATTCCCAATCCCGGAGTTGGTGTTGGCCAAGTAGTGCAGGCGCCTAGGGTCGATTTCGCCAAGTTGTGCAAGGATTACACTAATCTTGGTGGGAAGCCGTTCCACGGGACGGAATCGGCCATAGATGTTCAGGACTGGATGGATAGCTGTGACCGTATCTTTGATGACTTGGGTCTCGAGGATGCGATGAAGAGAAGGCTAGCGTCTCGTCAGCTGCAAGGACGAGCGATGAATTGGTGGAATGCCATTAGAACAGCTACTCCAGAGGATCAGGTTACGTGGGATCAGTTCAAGGCTCGCTTTAGTGCGAAGTTTATTCCAGCTGCCCAGAAGTCAGTACTGTTCAAGAGGTTCTTGGAACTCAAGCAGAACGGAAGGGCAGTTTCTGATTATATTGCTGAGTTCGACACCTTGTCGAAGTATGGACTGTCTCTCATTGATACTCCTGAGAAGAAGAATGAGAAGTTCATTACCGGTTTGGATGGGAACTTGGGGGAAAGGCTTATCAACCACATCGATGAGACTTTTGAATCAATCGTGGGGAAAGCTTTGAGATCAGAGAGTCTTTACCCCAAGTCAAAGACTGAGGCTGCATCTGCAGAAGGACCAAAGCCGCAAGTAGGCGGTGGAGGCAAGAATAACTCTCAGAATAAGAGGAAGCAGGACCAATCAAAAGGTGGCCAGAAAAAGAGCAAGAAGGATGTTGAGTGCTTCAGCTGTGGAAAGAAGGGCCATTATGCTAAGGAATGTCGGGCCAAACCAGCGGAAAGGAAGTGCTACAACTGTGGTCAAGTGGGACATCAGAAAGATAAGTGTCTGCAACCTCTTAAGGAGAAGCAGATTGTGAAAGCATATGCTATTGATGTTGTTCCTTCTTCGTCGAATGCCCCAACTACGGCGGAGAAAGGAAAGAATGTTGTTATTCAAGGTATGCTTTCTATTTATGATATACCAGTTCGAGTTTTGTTTGATACTGGGGCTTCCCGTTCCTTCATATCTAGTGACCTGGTAGATAGGTTAGGACTGGAACCCGAGATAGTCGATAGACCATTGGTTGTGACGAACCCGATTGGTGGTTCGACTAGCCTTAGTATGATTTGCAGGAATTTGGTCTTATCGAGTCAGGGATGTATGTTTGTATGTGATTGCTTTGTTTTGGGCTTTACTGGGCATGGCATTATATTGGGAGTCGATTGGCTCCAAAGATACGGGGTGGTGGTAGACTGTGAGGGCATTTTGGTGACAGTGAGGGCGGATGATGGGCGGAGGGTAGTGTTTGGTAGTCTACCTAGTGATGGGGTTATGGCTAGTTTTGTAAATTCCCTCGACATCCCGCAGGATGAGTTGTCAGATGTGCCCGTGGTTGGCCAGTATCCGGACGTCTTCGAGGAGGTGACCGGGCTTCCACCACACCGAGAGATTGAGTTCCATATTGATTTAGTGAAAGATGCCAGACCTATAGTGATGCCACTTCGTCATATGGCACCAAGGGAGCAGCAAGAGCTCGGGGTGCAAGTCAGCAATCTTTTGAAGAAGGGATTTATTAGAAGGAGTGTCTCCGAGTGGGGAGCACCAGTTGTGTTTGCCACTAAGGCAGATGGTTCCCTTCGTTTGTGTGTGGACTATCGCGAGTTGAATAAGGTGACGAGGAAGAATAAGTATCCTCTACCACGGATAGATGATTTGTTTGATCAGCTGGAAGGAGCTACAGTGTTCTTCCAGTTGGACCTCGCGACAGGATTTCATCAGCTTCGAGTAGCAGATGAGAGTGTTCCGAAAACGGCATTTAGGATGCCGTCTGGATTTTATGAGTGGTTGGTCATGCCATTTGGGTTGACCAATGCACCAGCCTATTTTGTTGATCTTATGAATCGAGTATTCAGAGATCAGTTGAATAAGTTTGTTCTTGTGTTCATAGATGATATCCTTGTTTACTCAAGGACAGAGGAGGAACACAAGGGACACTTGAGGATAATGATGGAGGTGTTGAGGAAACACCAATTGAAAGCGAAATTCTCTAAGTGTCATTTTTGGAGAAGGGAAGTAAGATTCTTGGGTCATGTTGTTTCAGAGAATGGTATTGCCGTGGACCCTGCGAAGGTGGCTACGGTACAGGATTGGCCTACACCCAAGAATGCAACAGATATAAGAAGTTTCTTGGGATTAGCTGGATATTATCGTAAGTTTATCCAGGACTTCTCCAAGATTGTAGCACCGTTGACTTAGTTGACTAAGAAGAATCAGTCCTTCGTCTGGGACGGAGTGTGTAAGGATGCCTTCAAAAGTCTAAAGGAGAGGTTGACGTGTGCGCCAGTATTAGTCATTCCTAAAGGGAATAAAGAGATGACGGTATACACGGATGCTTGTGGTACCGGACTGGGTGCAGTATTGATGCAAGGAGGTAGGGTTGTAGCTTATGCTAGTCGACAGCTAAAGCCGCATGAGAAGAAGTATCCTACCCATGATTTGGAATTGGCAGCGATTGTATTTGCGCTGAAGATGTGGAGACACTTTCTCTTGGGAGAAAGATTCGAGTTGTTTACCGATCATAAATCGTTAAAGTATCTCTTCTCTCAGAAAGAATTGAATCTCCGTCAGCAGAGATGGTTAGAGTTCTTGGCTTCGTATGATTTTGATATCGCATACGCACCTGGGAAGGGTAATGCGGTAGCCGATGCCTTGAGTAGGAGACATGCCAGCTTAGGGGCAATGTTTCTTGAATGGGAGCAACTGGAGTATATCGCGGGGTTTGATTTCAGACCAAGGTGCGAATTGGATCCAGTTATGCTAGTTAGTTTGACGATCAAACCCACTTTGATAGAGCGGATTGGTTCTAGCCAGATGGACGATCCTAATCTATTAGAAATCATCTCCAAGTTAGAGATGGGTATTGACGAGGAGATGAGTGTGTATGGGCTTGATCGAGATGGATGGCTTCGAAAGAATGGAAGACTAGTTGTGCCCAACGTGAGTGGTTTGAGAGATGAAGTGCTTAGAGAATGTCATCACTCAAAACTGACTGTACATCCCGGTGGTAATAAGATGTATCGAGACATGAGACAGACTTACTACTGGGAAGGGATGAAAAGAGACGTTGGGAAGTTTATATCCAAATGCATGAATTGCCAGCTAGTTAAAGCCGAGCAAATGAAGCCTAGTGGGTTGTTGCAACCGTTAGAAATTCCCGAATGGAAATGGGAGCAAGTCTCGATGGATTTCATCGATGGCCTACCAAGGACTAGATCGGGATATGATAGCATTTGGGTAATTGTGGATCGATTGACTAAGAGCGCAAGATTTATACCAGTCAAATCGACCAGAACGGCAGCTAAGTTGGCAGAATTGTATATGAAGTGGGTAGTGAGATTTCATGGAGTACCCAAAAGCATTGTGAGTGACCGAGACCCGTTGTTCACTAGTGGGTTTTGGAAGAGCTTACAAGAGGCTCTAGGGTCAAGATTACATCTCAGTACCGCATATCATCCTCAGACCGACGGTCAGACGGAGAGGGTGAATCATATATTGGAAGATCTCTTGAGAGCGTGTATATTGGATTTTGGTGGATCATGGGATGACCATTTGCATCTAGTAGAGTTTGCATTTAATAATAGCTACCAATCCAGTATCGGAATGGCTCCATATGAAGCTTTGTACGGAAGACCGTGCAACTCACCATCATGTTGGATAGAGACTGGCGAGAAGTTTGTGCTTGGACCAGATGTGGTGAGGGAAACTTTAGATAAGATTAAGATCATTCAACAACGAATGAAAGCTGCTCAAGATAGGCAGAAAATTTATGCTGATAAGAGGAGAAGAGACTTGAAATTCTCCATTGGTAACTTGGTGTTCGTCAAGATCTCTCCGTTAAAGAGCGTGATTCGATTTGGCAGGAGAGGCAAGTTGGCACCAAGATTTGTTGGCCCATTCCCTATTCTTGAATTAGTCGGGAATTTGGCATATAGAGTTGGCTTACCAGAGAAGATGGCGGGAGTTCACAATGTATTTCATGTTTTCCAACTAAGGAAGTTCGTTCACGACTCAGATGTGACAATTTCACCTGATCAGTTAGAGGACTTCGAAGTAGAACCCGAGGCGGTTGGGAACCGCAAGCCGATTCGTATTGTGGGGCATGATACGAAGCAACTTCGAAGGAAGGCGGTGAAGCTAGTCAAGGTTCAGTGGGGCGAGGACGAGAATGATTGTACTTGGGAGACAGAAGAGAGCATTAGGAAGGCATATCCAGAACTCTTTGCCTGGTAAGATTTACTTTGTAATTTAGTTTTCCGCATGCTAGGGTAGACTTGTTTTGCTTGTCTGCATGTTTGATTGTTGTTTTATGATTGATAGGCATGCGGGACCTTTGTGTATGTTTTGATTAGGGAATTTTGGGGGCGAAATTTCTTGGGGGGGGGGGGGGGGAGAGTGTAATGACCCGTATTCTACACACCATAGGATCGTAGAATATTTATTTCTTTCCCATATGAAGTTGTATGGTCATGTAACTTTGGGAAACATCTATTAGAATCATTTCCCATGTTCATGATTTTTGTCGATTTTTAAATGACCATTTTGCCCCTAGTTGGTACTGTTTTGGCCATAACTTTTGATTGGAAAGGAATTTTGACCTGAAACCACTTCCATTTGATTCGTTTGATGGTTTACCTTTCCGTAGAGTGGTCACATTAGCCAAACGGACTTACCGTTTGGGGGATATGGCTGAAACAAGGTTTGGAGTGTGAAAAACTGCTTAACCGGGCCAAATCGGGTGATTAGTGAGTAGGCCCAAAACCCATTTCGGGATTAGGGTTATGGGGAGGCTGAAATGAGATAGAGGATCATTCCATTTCAATTTTCTAGCCTCCACTTATCACCAAGGATTCCTAAAAATGGCCTTCAACCTCTATATCACCTCCAAATCATCTTTTGGTCAAGGATTAAGCTTTGCAACCCCTAATCAAGGAAGATCTTCACCAAAGCAACATAGGAGCTGCTGTTTGGCATTGAGATTCACATCAATCAGAGAATTATTTCAGATCTTAGTTTATTTGTGGCTAAGGTGAGTGATTTGCATAGTTTTACACTAATTATGGCTAATTAGGGGTGATTAGTGTTAATTAGCAAATTTAAACATGATAAAATTCTGGAAAAATGTTTATAAAATTCGGAATGATGTTTTAGACCTCTGTTAGAAATTTGGTTCCATTTGGTTAAGTTTTGCTAATCATATCATTAGTTTTGCTTAAAACATGCTTAAAGGAAAATATGGGGTTTTGGTCATGTTTGATCCATTTTGATGTGTCATATTGTTGTTTTGGTGTTTGTGGTTGATTCCCTATGTTCCTATGATTGTATGATATGCTTTGTGGTTGATTAGAAGTGTTAGATTTGGTCAAAAACGCCGTCGAGAGGCGAAAATAGCTTGCTGGAATGGTGCAGGTTTTAGGACCAGGAAAAACCGACCAGGCTTCTGACCGACCAGGTTCTTGACCGACCAGATTTCGACCGACCGGGGGAAAACAGAACGACCGACCAGGTTTCAGACCGACTAGGAATGAAGGAGGACGACCAACCAGAAATGGTGAAGGAGACCGACTGACCCGAGCTCTAGAACGACCGACCAGGGATGGTGAAGGTTAGACCGACCAGGGAAGGTTTTGATTGACCATGAAGGAAGGAGAACGACTGACCAGGGATGGTGAAAGTTAAACCGACCAGGGGGACAAAACCGACCGACCAGGTTTGGTGAAATGCGACCGACCAGGGAAACAAAACCGACCGACCAGGGATGATGAAAACCGACTAGGATGAAAGATGCTTGATCAACCGACCCAAACAAGAAAGAAGACCAATAACCCGAGATGCAAAGGTAGTCCAAATGGAAGTTAGAGCTCAGGATCCCGGAACCAGTTGGGAACCAATGAGTTCACTTCATGGTTGGACTTTGCTGCGGGACGTGTGCTAAGGAGTTGTCGATGTTCATAACTTCGATTCACCACTAAAAAGGAATGATGGGCTACTTATCAGTGCAGTAGGGTCATTATGACCTGAGGGGCAAAGTGATGGTAGCAAGACTACGTTATCAGTGCAGTAGGGTCATTATGACCTGAGGGGCAAGGTGATGCGTAGTGAGACTATGAGCCAGTGCAGTGGGGTTCTTGTGACTCCATGGGGCAGAGTGGACATAGTAAGGATTAGTAAGGTTATGAGCCAGTGCAGTGGGGTTCTTGTGACTTCATGGGGCAAAGTGGACATAGCGAAGGATTTGTGGCTACGTTATCAGTGCAGTGCAGCCATTTATGACTTCATGGGGCAAAGTGATCGTAGCAAGGAATGTTGGGTGATCGAAGTGGTGAATATCGTATGCTTTATGCACTGAGTGAGAGATGTGAGGATGGATGTTATGCTTGATTGTTTGCCATCATTATGACATGCACACCTCCCCCACCTCCGTATCCTTACACTGTTTGATATGATACCTTAGAGTGTTGTACAGTATGTAGTGCTAACTCTTTGGTTGCAGGTCCAGGTTCAGGTATGTTTTAGTCTACCTGTTATTGTTCACTTTAGATGCTTATCGCTCATACCAGGCTTTATGTCTGACCCAGAGTTTTATGTCTCCTCTTATTACTCTGGGTGCTCACATGAGCAGACTAGAGACAGGTTAGCTGGTGATGTGCGAGTAGCTGATTCGGAGGCGGGCAGGAGGCTTCCACGTATTATATATATATACACATTCTCCCTGTGTCGTTGGTGGTCGCTACTTGGGCATTAGTAGTGTACCTCATTTATCTTACTTTGCTTTGAGATAGTTGAAAAGTTGTAATAAGCTGTATTTTGGATTTCCGCTGCTATGATGTTTAGTTCTGATTGTCAGCTTATGCACTGTCTCTCCTGTTTTATGTCAAGTATGTTATTATTATATTTTGTTCTATGCGCTGTGAGACATTCTACAGGTTCCTTGTATGTTCATTTCCTTCTTCCTTTTCCTTCTGACGACCCGTTCCGTGCTAACTGGATATGTGTACAGCGCACTTTTGGAGTAAATGTCGGTTGGTGCGGGGCGGGCCGTCACAGTTTATCTCCACAGCTTTGAAGTTTGCTCTATTCAAGAAATTTGTGTAATTAAAGCAGAATGGTCGTCCTTTGCTTGACTGCATTTCTGACTTTGAAGCCTTATCCAGATATGCTCGTTCATACATTGACACACCCTATCGAAAGAACGAGAAGTTTGTTATGGGTCTAGATACTAACATAGGAAAACCATTGGTGGAACATCTTGAAGATTCATTTGGGAAGCTTATGGAAAAAGCCATTAGACATGAGAACCTGTTTCTAGAAGAGGAAATCGTCGTTGTTGCATCTAAAGATGCTCCAAAACCGGAGAAGGGTTGTAACAATAAGAAGAGGAAGCAACAACAGTAGAAGGGAAAAGATGGTCAGAAGAACAAAAAGGCGAAACGACTTGCTTTAACTGCTGGTAGAAGGGCCATTTCTCTAGTAAGTGCAGGAACCCCGAATATGAGATGAATGCAAAGCATGGGCATGAGAAGAAATATTGTCCAGAATCAGCTAAGGTCAAGCAGGTTGTGAAGGCATATGCTTTGGAAGCTATATCGTCTTCTTCAAGAGCTCCTACTGCAGAGGAGAAGGGAAAGGGTTTCGTCGTTCAAGGTACTCTTTCTATTTGAGGTGATTCAATTCAAGTTTTGTTTGATACTTCAGCATCGCATACATTCAATTGTAATGAGCTAGGTTGTTGCTTTGGTTTGGAACCCAAGATTTGTGATAGACCTTTCATAGTGACTAATCAAATTGTGAGTTCAACCAGTTTGTGCATGTTGTTTCATGGTCTAGTGTTGTCGAGTCATCGTTGCTCTTTTGTGTGTAATTACTTTGTTCTTAACATCGTAGGGTTTGGGATCATCTTGGGCATGGATTGGCTCAAGAGGTATGCAGCTAGGGTGAATTGCGAGATGCTAGAGGTGAGAGTCAGGGATTTGGAAGGGCGAAAAATGTTGATTTGGTGTAAGCCCGAAGATGGTGTCTTTGTGAGCTATCTATATTCGCTTGTGATTCCATAGGAAGACTTGTCATCTATGTTGATCATTATTGAGTATGAGGATGTCTTTGAGGAAGTCAAAGGTTTGCCGCGGCATCGTGAGATTGAATTTAGGATCGATTTGGTCGAGGTTGCTAGACCAATCGTTATTCCTCTTAGGAGGATGGCGCCTAAGGAATAGTGAGAGTTGGAGGTGCAAGTTCGAGACCTTCTAGGAACGGGATTCATTCCGAGAAGTGTTTTTGAATGGGGTGCACCAGTTGTGTTTGCAACCAAGGCAAATGGATCGTTAAGATTGTGTGTGGGCTATTGTGGGCTGAATAAGGTGACCAAGTAGAACAAATATCCATTGCCAAGAATTGATGACTTTTTCGATCAGCTTAACGGAGCCAAAGTGTTTTCTCAGATGGATTTGGGAATGGGATTTCACCAGTTGAGAGTGGCAAAGGATAGTGTGCCAAAGACTGCGTTTAGGACACCATCCGGTTTCTTTGAATGGTTAGTGGTGCCATTCGGGTTGACTAATGCACCAACATATTTTGTGGATCTTATGAATAGAGTTTTCAGAGATCAGTTGAACAAGTTCATGCTTGTATTCGTGGATGATATTCTGGTTTACTCCCGAAATGAGAAAGAGCACAAGTCGCACTTGAGAGTTGTTTTGAAAATCTTGCGAAAGTGTCAACTAAGAGCTACATTTTCGAAGTGTTAATTATGGAAGAAGGAAGTGAGGTTCTTAGGCCAGTTTGTTTCTAGAAATGGGATAACGGTTGACCCCACAAAGGTAGCAGCAATCCAAGACTAGGATCGACCTAAGAATGCGACAGATGTTCGGAGTTTCCTTGGGTTAGCAGGAAATTACCGATGATTGATCAAGGATTTCTACAAGAAAGCTACACTGTTGACAGGATTGACGAAGAAGAACCAAGTTTTCACATGGGATGCAAATTGTGAGCAAGCGTTTGGGATCCTGTAGGAAAGACTGACGAGTGCTCCCGTGTTAACCATTCCAGGTGGGAATGAAGAAATGGTGGCCTATGCGAGTCGACAACTAAAGCCGCATGAGAGGAATTATCCAACTCATGATTTGGAGTTGCCGGCGATTGTTGTTTGCTCTGAAGATGTGGAGGCCTTACCCATTGGGAGTTCGATTCGAGTTGTTCACGGATCACAAGTCATTGAAGTATCTTTTCTCCGAAAAGGATTTGAATCTTCGGCAACAACGGTGGTTATATTTTCTAGCATCGTATGATTTTGGTATTGCCTATACCCCGAGGAAGGGTAATGCAGTTGCAGATGCGTTGAGTCGAAGACACGCAATTTTGGGTATGATGTTTTCAGAATGGAAAAGCCTCAAGTATTTAGCAAGGTTCGATTTCAGGCCAAGGTGTGAGTTTGAACCTGAAATGTTGGCAAGCTTATCGATAAGACCTACTCTTATCGAAAGGATTGGCAAGAGCCAAAAGCGAGAAGTGAAGCTTGTTGAGTATATCTTGAAGTTGGAGCCAAAGAAAAATGAGTTCGAAGTCGATCAAGAAGGTTGGCTTCAAAAGAAAGGATGATTGTTTGTTCCTGATATTGACGAATTAAGAGATGAGGTTCTAAGGGAATGTCATCACTCGAAGTTGACGATTCATCCCGGTGGTAATAAGATGAATTAGGACATGAAGCGAGTCTACTACTGGGAAGGGATGAAGAGAGATATTGGAAAGTTAATTTCCAAGAGTATGAACTGTCAATTAGTTTAAGCTGAACAGAAGAAAACGAGTGGGTTTCTTTAGCCATTGGAAGCTCCTACATGGAAGTAGGGGCAGATATCGATGGACTACCTAGAACAAGGGTAGAAAACGAAGGAATTTGGGTCATTGTGGATCGTTTGACCAAAAGTACAAGGTTCATTCCTTTCAAGTCGACTAGGACAACATCAAAGTTGGCAGAACTTTATGTGAAATGGATAGTTCTTTTCCATCTTATCCCGAAAAGCAGTGAGTGGCCAAGATTTATTCAATATTACATAACTTGTCTTTTGCGTCTCCTCATTTGCATCTACTGTATAAACAACAGATGCAAATAGTACAATCTGCATCTGCTTCTAACTCACAACAAATGCAAAGAAGGAAATATAAATATTATATTCTCATTTGCATCCTTTTTTGTTAAAGAACAGACGAGCTATGGTGGAGCTGAAAATTAATTATTGTAATTCACATTTGTTCACTGAATAATATGATGCAAATTCGTGGTAGAATGAAGTAGACCTAGCGCCTTCCCTTTTTAAAATGGACGCAAATATAGTTCTCTCAAAAATCCTCTATCAATAACAAAATAAAATAAAGGCGCGTATGGAGGGAAAAGAAAATACTTCCGCGCAGTTTTCTAAAATTATCGTGTAAAATTTTAAACCATAGATTTAATAAATTTCCATTTCCTTTGGTCGTAACCAGGCGTTTGCGGATTTAGATTCAATCAACTTCAGGTAATCTCGAATCTCTAATATTCCATATTCTTTAATTCCCTAAAGATTTTTCCGATTTATCCATTGCTTATGAATTCAATGTTTTTGATTTTGATTTTGATTTTTTCTCCAATTCCATTTTTTGAATTTTGATTCTGATTTTGATTTCGGATTTATTGTTAGGTAATGAGCCAATATCATAAAACTGTTTTGTTCATTGTCCTCTGTGCACAAATTGCGTAGTATCCTTTAGAGACATGGGTCATTCGTATATAAATAAAGTAATGGATGGTGAGTTCGAAAGTTTATACAATGATGTTACCTGCTGGTTTATATTTGTTTCTTGGATGGTTAAAGTAAGGTGTAGTTGTTGACTGATTGTGCAGATTCTTTTGTTTACATGGAACAAGAAAAGTTACGCGACTTATGTCTGGATTGGTCTAATTCCATGGTGACTTACCTGATTCAATGTTCATTTTGACAGAAATATGCGTAGCTACATTTTTTACATCGCATTTCCATATAACTTAGCTTTGGCTTTGACTTTTGAATGCTGATAGTGGATTTGTTTATGGTATATGCAAATTTTACTACCTTCTTCATAGTCAATAATTTTATCTTCTCCCTTCCTCTAAAATTAAGATACATGTATATGCTAGTTTAACTACCTTCTTCATTCTCAATAATTTTATCTCCTCCCTCCCTCTCATATTAAGTTACAATGACTCTTCTCAGTTAAATCTTATGTTATGATTACTGAAACACCCCACCTCCATTAAGGTCACTCACTAAGGGAATGCCTTAACTTTGGTGGAGTATTATAGGTGAAAGACACAGAAAATTTACAAGACAGAAATATAAGCAGCGGAAAACAAACATTTATTTCATACGTGGTTCAATACAAAAACCATTACAGTAAATTGTCTCAAAATAACTTCCAAAACATTTCGTCATAATCTCTGTCTTGATTAAAACATAAAGAAGCATATAAATAAAACTGCATAAATCCCCAAGTCTAATGTGTCCAAAGCCATAGCCAAAGATAAGAGATTCCAAGCCATACATCACGGAGTCTTCAAGCTTGGAAAGATGAACGGTCCAAATTAAAATGAGCTATTCCCTCCCTGGCTACCTGAAAAGGGGGGAAACGGAAGAAAAGAAGACGAAAGAAAATGGGTCAGACATAAGTCTGAGTAAGTCCAGTGACTTTTCAGTGTGTGAATAAGGAAAAGGTCATGACAGGAATAAACTGAAAATAGGTCAGTACCAAAACAACAACCAACATAAAACTATATAAGGCAGGATAAACCGAATGTACATCGCACCCAAGTCTAATTCTCTGCACCTACTTATACTTGTCCAACTAGTACCACGTATTCATGGTGAAATGATCCCCTTATTTCGATCGGCTCCTACTCGCATGCATTTATCACGTGTGTCATTCGGCCCCCGCTTGACTGTAGATACCTGTGCTGGTCCCACCATGGGGTGTATAAAATCCTATGGTGGCAACCCCACACGATTCAAGATGCACAGTGTATGACTACTCCTGCTTTTTCCACTCCAGAGCACATGCACGCCCTTACTCCGTCGTAACCTATACTGACGCACCACCCGCCGACTTTTTGACCGCTTACAATTCAGCCCAGTAATCGTGCCCTACCTACCTAGTTCAGGGTCCCACGATACATCTATGTGGGTTACTGCTGAAATAGGTCTCCGTTACTAAGGATTTCCAACCAACATGTTAAATTGGTTAAGTGTCCTAACCCCCCACCCATCAGTATAGTTAACATGTTGAATTGGTTAAGTGTTTCCTTAATCGACTTTACCTTACCAATCTTGACTTAGCTTTATTAAAGCACCAACCACTCACATTAGACAGGTATTGTTGTGGTCACTGGATGTGCCGGTCGGTTCCGGGCAGTTTTACACCACAACTCAGCCTAACCTCGGGTCCTTTTTGGGCTCAATGCACTAACCACCCATATTATACAGGTATTGTTGTGGTCACTGGATGTGCCGGTCGGTTCCGGGCAGTTTTACACCACAACTCAGTCTAATCTCGGGTTAGGCATATTCGTCTTTTCTAAATTTACATATTTATCCTTTTAAGCTTATATGTAAATTTGACAACAATTTATTGTCATGGCCCACTTTCCTTCTAAATCAAATTCATAATTTTTGGTATGTAAATTATACCATTTCAATTCCATACCATTTACATGGTTACGAGCCAAATATGTTAATTACGTATAGTTTCATGCTTTCCCCAACGTTACCCCCATTGTACGTTCGCAAAATTACATAGGATGTTGGGCTCGACATTTTAGCCTAACTAATAAACTAAAAGGGAAAAAGAGGAACTTGCAACATTCCAACATCATACAAAAATATGGATCTCACTACAGATGTGTCACATAAACTAGGCATAATATACTTTTAATTATGAACTTGCAAACTAGATCTATGCAACATGGATCATAAAATAATAGTTTTACATAGAACTACCAAAACTTAATTAGACATGTAGTGGTGAACTTGCAGAGGGGTTGCATCATGCTAACATGGATCTAACATAAAGGCATACAGATCTAACATATAAAGTGTAGATCTAAACATATAGGTTTACATAATCATGTTTTTAACCTATAAACTTGCATGTATTCATAACATGATAGCATCACTTAACTTTCACTAACATGGCATAATTTCTGAATTGACATACAATATATAGATGTCATCACCAAATTATACAAGGGCGTAGATCTAAACATGTATGAAAAATGGATCTAAACACTTAGGCATAAACGACATGACTTAGCCTAAAACTTGTATAATATCACCAAACATACATATGATAATTTCATTCCCAAATTCCTATACGACATCATAGGCTTATTCACCTATTTCCACATAACACAATAGGTTCGATAGACCACAATAATCCATAGGCATATATGATAGAATAGACATGAATAAACATAAATCAGCATCACATACAACTTGATACAATTCTATTTTACAATTCATTACAAACCATGTCTTTAATTTATTCATATCTAAAAGATAACTACACTTACAACCAAAAAGGAATTCTTGAGCTATGGGATCTGTATTATGAAACTGAATTGCTCGCCTTTGATGTAGATCGTTGAATTTTCTTAGTAGAATTAGATTAGATTTGATTTTGACGTATCTTCTATCTTGCCTTTGAGTCGAAAAAGATGACGACTAATCTAGGTTAACCATTGATGGCATAGCGGCTCCTGGAATGAAATAGTGTGATTTTAGGTTGAGAGTTAGGTTGCTTATATAGAGTTTTAATTAATTTAGAGCCATCAGATTAACCCTATAAGCAATCAAGACCATCAAGACAAGATAGAACAGCCAAATCAGCCCTAATGACTCAACAGAGAGTCAGAACACATCAGTTTTCAGAGCTGCCTGAGGGGGTAGGTCGACCCCCAGGTCAACCTGTATCGGGGGAGGCCAACCCCCTGGTCTACCTCCTAGTTGACCTGGCCTTGGGCGGGAAATTTCCTGCTCAGCGAACTTCTGCTTCCGATTTTTAAATTTTGAATTTCTGAATTGTTTATTTAAATTTTCGAATCTTCTGAAGGTTGTAACTCCTTCATATGGATTATGATTTACACAAACTCGGACTCTACCTCAAGCAGAATTTCAAGATAAACCCAATGGCATAACCCGTTTCCCTTAATTCTTACATTTGAAATTAAATATTCTTTAATTCGTAACTTTAATGTTTATCGAAAACATGGGGTGTTACATTCTCCCCTCCTTAAAGGATTTCGTCCCCGAAATCTTCAACTCAAGAAGAACGTATAACTTACCATCCAATCGTCCATCTACCCAACCATCGAACATAGGCGTCCATCGTCCTTAAGAGACTTATAATGCTTCATGATCATATGCATAGTGTGTGTATATATCTAATGCAAAATCAGGCGGTCTACTGATTTAGTTGACCTCTTTAATGCAAGTCATGTCGGTGTCATGCATCCATAATGTATGCAATATTCTCTAATCATACTTTCTACATGAGTGCACAATCATTCATACAAATGCAACATCCACATGATAACACATCAAGTTTCAATCATATATAAGTACATATATGCATATGCAATGTGAAAGTGACTGAGCCGATCTAATTCCTAATGTGTGTGTATATGCATCCACGAGCAACCACTAGCAATCACTTGCAACCATTAACCATAACATGTTTCAAATACATGTTTACATCCACTGGTTTCTACCAAAGGATCGAGAAAAAACTGAGGAAAAATACTAAAAAGATAGATACGAGCATGAACAAATTTAAGGAAAAAGATATCAAAGATGTACCCTAAAAAAGAAAAGCGTAGGCTGCGCGTATCTTAGCCTCAGTCTCCTAAGTCGCGTCTTCCTCAGTGTCACTCCATTGAACTTTTACAAGTTTGACTTCGTGGTTGCATAGCTTTTTGACTTATGTACCCAAGATACGAGTTGGAACTCTTCTCGCTGTCGCCTCTCGTTCTACTTCTACGTCCTCTAATATGCTTGGTTCGACCACTTCCACAGACTTATGTAGGCACTTTCGTAAGTGAGAAACGTGAAAGACATTATGAACTCCAACCAATCTTTCGGGAAGCTCTACTCTGTAAGCCATCTTCCCAATCCTTTCAATGACAGGAAACGACCCTACAAATCTTGGTGCCAACTTTCCTGCGGATCCAAAGCGAACGACGTTCCTCAAAGGAGATACTTTAAGGAAAACCCTATCCCCAACCTCAAACTCAAGGTCGGTCCTTCTCTTATCTGTGTAGGACTTCTGTCTATCTTGGGCAGTCTTCATTCTTTTCGTATCAAGTCCACTTTTTTTGAAGTTTCTCTAATCATATCTGGTCCAAGTATGAGCTTATCTGTAGACTCCCACCAACAAGTTGGTGATCGACACGGTCTTCCATATAAAGCTTCGGAGGGTTCCATGCCTATGGTGGCTTGGTAGCTATTGTTGTAGGCAAACTCCACCAAAGGAAGATGATCCTCCCATGTTCCTCCGAAGTCAAGAATGCGTAATCTCAAGAGGTCTTCTAACATTTTATTCACTCTTTTCGTCTTACCATCGGTTTGGTGGTGATAGGCCGTGCTTAAGCATAACTGTGTGCCTACAGCTTCTTGCTAACTCCTCCAAAACTCGCTCGTAAAGATAGGATCTTTGTCACTCACTATGCTGAAGGGTATCACATGGAGTCGGACTATCTCTTTAAGATATATAGATGCTAGAGATGAGGCAGTCCTTCTACTCTTAACGGGTATGAAGCGAGCACTTTTTGTGAGCCTGTCCACCATTACCCAAATACGGGTATTACCTCTTCTTGACCTAGGCAGCCCATCAATAAAGTCCATCGAGATGCTATCCCATTTCCACTGTGGGACCTCTAGAGGATGAAGCAAACCTCGAGGCTTCTTTTGCTCCGCCTTGACTTGCTGGCATACTAAGCACTTTGACACGAATTCAGCTACATCCCTCTTTATGCCTTCCCAAAAGAAAACCCTTTTGATGTATTTGTACATTTTGTCTCCACCGAGGTGTATGGTCAACTTGGAATGGTGTTCTTATTCAAGAACTTTCTTCACCAAGTCCCTTACTTGTGGGACGCATAGTCTTCCATCCCGCCTCAACCATCCCTTATCATCGATGGAGTATCCATTGAGGTGACTAGAAGTCTCACCCCTACTCAGCTTATCCATCTCATCAACTAGCTGAGGGTCTTCACTTTGTGCGGTCTTTATTGAGTCCAAAAGAGTAGGCCGCACCTCTAGCGATGCTAACAAAGCAGTCACATGATCGGCATAGGGTCTAAAATTAAAGTTGGCTATGCACTCCAAGCTTTGCCTTTCTACAAAGAGAGGGCTTAAGGTCAGCTTCTTTCTACTCAAGGCGTCTACTAGTAAATTGCCCTTGCCAGAGGTATAGGAAATCTCGAAATCGTAGGATGCCAAGAATTCCATCCACCTTTGTTTCCTCAAGTTAAGATCTTTCTATGAGAAAAGGTACTTCAACGATTTATGGTCAGTATATAATTCAAATTTCTCACCTAGGAGATAATGGCGCTAAGACTTAAGCGCAAAGACGATGGCAGCCAATTCTAGATCGTGGGTTGGGTAGATTTTCTCATGTACTTTCAACTGTCTGCCTCGATAAGCTAATACCTTCCCTTCTTGCATCAAGATAGCACCTGGTCCCCTACCGCATGCATCTGTGTATATGGTAAACATCTTGCTCCCATCCGGCAATGTCAGAACTGGGGCTGTTGTTAGAGCTCTCTTTAATCATTGGAAGGCAATATCACAATCCAAATCCCAATTGAAAGTTAGGTTCTTCTTTATCAACTTTGTAAACGGATCTGAGATTTTCGCGAAGTCTTTGATGAACTTTCGGTAAAAGCCCGCTAGCCCGAGGAAGCTCTGGACCTCTGTCGCATACCGTGGAACCTTCCAATCTTGCACCGCAACTACTTTTGCGGGGTCCACCGCTAACCCTTCCTTGGATACCACATGTCCAGGAAATCTTATTTCCTCTCTCCAGAAGTTGCATTTGGAGAATTTGGCTTTCAACTGATGTGCTCGAAGAGTATCCATGACTTCTTTTAAATCCTAAGCATGCTCTTCCTCACTTTTTGAGAAAATCAAAATGTCATCTACGAAGACCACCACAAAATTATTGAGGAACTCCCGGAGCACCCTGCTCATCAAATCCACGAAGTAAGAGGGTGCGTTTGTCAGGCCAAAAGGCATGACAAGCCACTCGAAGAAACCATCCAGATTTCTGAACGCGGTCTTATCAATGCTATCTTCAGCCACTCTCAGCTGATGAAACCCGGTAGGAAAATCTAGTTGGGAGAAAACCGATGCACCTACAAGCTGATCGAACAAGTCATCTATTCTTGGAAGTGGGTGATTATTCTTCTTGGTCAGCTTGATTAGCTCCCTATAATCAATGCATAGGCGAAGCGAACCGTCCACTTTATTTGCGAACACTACTGGAGCACCCCATTCAGAAATACTCCGCCTTATAAACCCCTTCTCAAGCAACTCTTTAACTTGCTTGCTGAGTTCTTTCCTCTCCCTTGGAGCCATGTGTCTAACAGTAGAGGGACGGGTTTTGCATTATCAATGAGGTATATGCGGAATTCTATTGGCCGCTTCGGAGGTAACCCTTTAACATCTTCAAAGACATCCGAGTATTCACGGACTACTCTAACAGACTTCAAAATCTTAATAGACGCATCAAGAGATTCTAGATGGCTAAGCGTAACAGAGTTCATAGGATTACAAGAAATTTCGAGAGTGTTACCGAGGCGAGTCATGAGTCTAACCACTCTACTTTCACAATCGAGGATGGCACCATTACTGGATAGCCAATCCATGCCTAGAATCAACCCATAGCCCGTAAAGCCTAAAACATAGGCATTGATCTAAACCCCACACTTAATATAGAAATTTCCAAATCCAAACAAATCATGGACAAATAAGTTGAGCCCCCAATTGGATTTGAAACAACCAAGGGATCCTCTATTAAACTGGTGTCTAGGTGCAGATATTCAACTAAAGCAGTAGATATAAAAGAGTGTGATGCGCCAGAATAAAAGAGTGTACGAACAGAATGATCAAAAAGACAAACTAAACTCTCAACAGAAACATTTCAACCTTGTTCTTGCGGAGGTGCCATGAGAGCGTGAACCTGCCCTCCAGAAGTAGAGCCAGCTCTCTGGCCTTTCCCTTGCTTTCTTGGGCAGTTCCTAGCTATGTGTCCAGCCTCACCGCAATGGAAACAACCACTCATCTTCCTTTTCTTCTTCCTGCAATCCTTAACATATGTCTAGGAATGCCCCAAAAATTACACTTCCTCTTGTAACGGGTTTTGTTGTTTTCCCACCCTTCTTGGAATCTGTCTTCTTATTCTGTGATCCTTCCCCGTTCTTATCTTGAGATGCTTCCACCTTTGTCTCCTTCTTGCCAACCTTATCTTCTTCTTGTAACAGTGCCATGTCCACCGGTCTTTCATAAGTCGCACCCATAGGTATATGGGACATAGCTACGCTGTGCAGTGGCTCATTCAATCCTTTAACAAAGTGGAGAGCCTTCTTATGTGGAGTGTTCACAAACTCTAGTCCAAACCTAGCAAGCTGATTGAGTTGGTTAACGTATTCCTTGACCGACATACTTCCCTGTTTGAGAGCTAAGAACTTCTCCATCTGTAGGCTTCGTTCATCTTGTGAGAGGAATTTCATTTCAAACCTCATCCTAAAATCCATACAAGTTTCAATTAGTCTTTCCACGTTAGTGACTTCCCACCAATAGGAAGCTTCATCTTTGAGCAACCATACCGCCAACTGTATCTTCTGCCTATCATCCACTTCGAAGATATCGAACAAATCCTCTGTTTCTTTGAGCCAGTTTCTTACTTCCACGAAGGATTCATTTCCATTGAAGTTCTTTCCGCCCATGGATCAAAAGTCCCTACATATTTTTGAGAAAGCATTTGCATGAGGAGGAGGAGGAGGAACCGTTGCAGCTAGGGGAGGAGGAATGTCTGCTGGGCCTGCGTCATTGGCCATAGCCTCTAGGTACCTCCTGAACTAGCCAAGTATCGGTACACCCTCTGGAAGGTTAAGATTCCCAGACATACTGAAACGAAAAAGGAAAGATTCAAAACAAAGGATAGAAAGATAGTGCATATGGCTTTGGGGGATTATGCCTTTTAAAGTAAATTAACACTTTTTCTTGAAAAATGCTTCTTTTTGAAAATAGTTTTCAAAAACTTTTATTTGATCTAGTAAACCTTTACTCTGATACCAAGTGAAACACCCCACCTCCATTAAGGTCACTCACTAAGGGAATGCCTTAACTTTAGTGGAGTATTATAGGTAAAAGACACAGAAAATTTACAAGACAGAAATATAAGCAGCAGAAAACAAACATTTATTTCATACGTGGTTCAATACAAAAACCATTACAGTAAATTATCTCAAAATAACTTCCAAAACATTTCATCATAATCTCTATCTTGATTAAAACATAAAGTATCATATAAATAAAACTGCATAAATACCAAAGTCAAGTATGTCCAAAGCAATAGCCAAAGATAAGAGATTCCAAGCCGTACATCACAGAGTCTTCAAGTTTGGAAAGATGAATGGTCCAAACTAAGCTAAGTTATTCCCTCCCTAGCTACCTGAAGGGGGGAACGGAAGAAAACAAGACGAAAGAAAATGGGTCAGACATAAGTCTGAGTAAGTCCAGTGACTTTTCAGTGTGTGAATAAGGAAAAGGTCATGTTAGGAATAAACTAAAAATAGGACAGTACCAAAATAGAAACTAACATAAAACTATATAAGGCAGGATAAACCGAATGTACATCGCACCCAAGTCTAATTCTCTGCACCTAATTGTACTTGTCCAACTAGCACCACGTGCTCATGGTGAAATGATCCCCTTATATCGATCAGCTCCTACTCGCATGCATTTATCACGTGTGTCATTCGGCCCCCGCTTGACTGTAGATACGTGTGCTGGTACCACCACGGGGTGTATCAAATCCTATGGTGGCAACCTGACACGATTCAAGATGCACAATGTATAACTACTAATGCCCAGTGCCTACTTTTTCCACTCTAGATTACGTGAATGCTCGTTCTCCGTCGGAACCTACACTGACGCACCACCCACCGACGTTTTGACTGCTTACAATTCAGCCCAGTAATCGTGCCCCACCTGCCTAGTTCAGGGTCCCATCATACATCTATGTGGGTTACACCTGAAATGGGTCCCCGTTACTAGGGATTTCCAGCAACATGTTAAATTGGTTAAGTGTCCTAACCCCACCCATCTGTTTAGTTAACATGTAAAATTGGTTAAGTGTTTCCTTAATCGACTTTACCCTACCAATCTTGACTTAGCTTTATTAAAGCACCTACCACTCACATTAGACAGGTATTGTTGTTGTCACTAGATGTGCCGGTCGGTTCCGGGCAGTTTTATACCATAACTCAGTCTAACCTTTGTAACACCCCACGCCCGCTAAGGTCACTCATACCAGGGGAATGCCTTAGTTTCGGTGAAGTATTTTAAGTGAATATAGAACAGTAAAATTACAGCAAGACAGATATAAATAATACTTGAAAATTTAAATCATCATTTCATTGCAACGGAAAGTAATACATGTTTGGTTACATCACAAAACCATAAACCAGAGTCAAGTACATAATATCCATCTTGATAAAATAGAAGTACATAATCCCACTACATAACTAATAGCCATAAAAGGAAAGATAAGCTCGGCTTCACTTCAGAGGTCCAAGCTCCATAGGATAGATACAGCAATCAGATCAAAGCCCACTAGCACCAGGCCCACTCTAATAACCTGGGTTTGGGGGAAAAAGATAAAAACAACGGGGTCAGACATAAGTCTGAGTGAGTCCTATAACCCTAACAATACAATCATTAAAATAACCAGAGAAGACATAAGTTGATATACGGTAACGACTGGGGATGAATGGCTACACTAAGCAGCTTGGTAAACTTAGGATAAACTAAGATCACCGTAAAGACGCATTTATCCACCCAAGGATAATTACTAGATTACACCGCCCCAGACTTATCCACCCAAAAGTAATTCCTACACTGCACCACACCAGTTTTACCTACCTAAGATTAATTCCTACTTAAAGGTTGATCCCACTAAATGTACTTAGTAATTTTTACCCCGTAGTTTCTAGTACCCCTACATAGGTGCCGTCTGCCCCTATCATTACTAGGTGTACCCACTACTCCCAAGCGATCGGCTCCCTAACGTAGATACCCGTGCTGGTCCCACAATGGGGTGTATCATTTCCCCAAGTGGCAACCTGATAATATCAACGGTGCACGGCTTTATACCTACACGATGCAACAACGATTTACTAACCAGCCCGGGTCCACACACGCATATGAAACCCGTTGGTCCTACGTTGCCACCGCTAACCCGTTTTTGGCCTCTTATAGTCAAGCCCAATATGCGTGTCCCGTCACTCGACTTGGGTCGAGCCCACAAAGATACGTTTGGGATATTGGTTGAGATGGGCCCCCACAAGCTACCACCTAAGCTTGTTAATTTTATCTAGTGTATCCCACTTAACCCCTTTAACCATGTCTACTTACATGTTATAAATACTTTGGTTAAGTCATTAATCATATTTTAATTACCTTTCAAGGCACCCACTAGATTTCCACATGACACCCAAGTCCTTTACTTAATTCCCACATGCCACCCGAGGCACTTACTTAACCCCTTAATCATGTTTAATTACATGTTCCACTTTGGTTAAGTATTCTAATCGTGTTTTCTATTGCCACCCAAGGCAACCCACTAGTTTTCTCATGCCACCCAAGGCACCCACTTAACCCTCAAGCCCCACTACATGCTTATATGGTTAAGTGTTTCTTAATTAATTAAGACCGTGATCCTCATAAAGACCTCTCACATTAGACTATCTTTTATGACCGCTGGTTAAGCCGGTTGGGTCCGGGCAGCCTTATGTCATAACCGAGTCTAACCTCGTGTCTTTACATTAATCACGTATTTAGTTTGTGCCTAAGACCTCTCACATTGGGCTAACATTTGTAGCAACTGGTTAAGCCGGTTGGGTCCGGGCAGTTTTACGCTACAACTGAGTCCAACCTCGTGTCTTAGTCGATTAATTACACCTAATTAATCACCCCCATAATTTATATTAATTATCCCTAATTAATATCAAGTTTTTCATAACATGGGTAGACCTAACTCAATAGGTAAATTCCCATGGGGTAGACCTAACTCAATAGGTAAATTCCCACTTATGTTAATTTATTTATTTTTATGGTATGCTTAATCATACCCAATCATACTTTAATTAACATATTTATTAACCCCATCGTTCCCCACGCAAATCGTTCTCATTTCACGACATAAATAAAGGGAAGATCCATCGCAAATATCATGGGTTTAACCAAATCTTAGTATATAACTTTGTCATGGGTTAAGAGGATGTCAACTTGCATATATGAGCATATATTAACCCAACTACATGTAACCCAAACTTGCATATTATCGCACATGACTTGCATAACATATCGCATATGAACTGGCATATTATTATACACATATCTTGCATAACATGTTGAACTTGCATATAAGCATTCACATAACTTACATAAGCACACATAACTTGCATAACATGTTGAACTTGCATACAAGCATTCACATACTTGCATATTAACAAACATGCAACTTGCATAGCATATCTTGCATATTAACATACATGTAACTTGCATATTAACAAACATGTAACTTGCATAGCATATCTTGCATATTAACATACATGTAACTTGCATATTAACAAACATGTAACTTGCATAGCATATCTTGCATATTAACATACATGTAACTTGCATAGCATATATTATCATACATGTAACTTGCATAGCATATCTTGCATATTAACATACATGTAACTTGCATAGCATATATTATCATATATGTAACTTGCATATGAACTTGTTAAACATGCATAAACCCACTTGTTAAATATGCATAAAACAACTTATTAATCATGCATATTATCACATACTTAGCATGCATAGAATCACATACTAAACTTGCATAATATCATATACTTAGCATGCATAGAATCACATACTCATTATGCATAATATCACCTACTTAGCATGCATAGAATCACATACTCATTATGCATAATATCACCTACTTAGCATGCATAGAATCACATACTCATCATGCATAAACCACATACTTAACTTGCATAAAATCAATTACTTATTATGCATAAACCCACATATCCAACTTGCATAAACTCTTATATAAACTTACATATTCAACATGCATAAACTCACATATTCAACTTGCATAAACTTACATATTCAACATAGGGTTAATATTATACATAGATTAGCATATCATTACAAATGATTCAAACTCACAAATCCGCATTCAAGACCATAAGTCTCATTACACCTAATCTACTTATCTTAACAATTGATCATCAAAGTGATAGAAACTCACCACTAGCAATTTGCACTCCAAATGAAGAAGATTAAGATGCTTAGAATGGATTAGAAGTTGATTAGAGAGGTTGATTAGCTTGCTTTCCTCTTCATTGATTTGTGGAGGCCATGACCAAGTTTCATTTTGCCATAGTTTAGTTACTAGGTTTAATTATGAATGAATTAGGGTAGGGTTGTGGTCTTATTTATAGGATTAGGTAGTGTTTTAGGCCCTTAGATTAACCCTAGAAGCCATCAGGTCCGTCCAGCACATCAAAAATCGTCACAAGCCACCAAAACACAGCCCAACAGCCAAAACAGTGCACCCAGTCCAAACTGGCTCGACACGGGCGCACTTCCCAAGTGCGCCAGTGTATTTTTGTGCTGGCGCACTTCACAGATGCGCCAGTGCATTTCTGGCCTGTTTCCGGTTTTTCTGCCTAACTTCGTTCGTCCATATCTCCTTCATACGGACTCCGATTTTCGAAAACTCGGACTCTATTTCGCGTATTTTTCCGAGACGAACGCAATGACGCAACCCGTTACCCTTGATTCCCACATCTGGGATTAGTTATTCTGTAATTAGTGAATTTTAGCATTAACCGAAATTCGGGGTGTTACATTCTCCCCTCCTTAAAGGATTTCGTCCCCGAAATCTCTAAGCTAAGGAGAATGCATATCCTACCATCCAAACAACCATCTACTCAATCCATCAAACACGGGCATCCATTGTCCTTAAACAATTTCTAATGATGTATGAGCATATGCGAAAAGTGTGTGTATATGTTCCCTATCTAATGTACGAACATATGCAAACCATGATAGTGCCATGCATCCAATATGTATGCGAGATAACCCTATCGACACATACAGTATCTATATGAGTGCACAATCATTCACCAAAATGCATCATCCATATGATAACACAATCATTATACATCCATAAATATAGCTAACTACACACAATTTTATGCAATATGCAATATGAAGTGATTGAGCCGATCTAGTGCCTAGAGTGTGTATATATGCATCCACGAGCAACCACTAGCAAACACTTGCATCCACTTGCATCCATCAACCATAACATGTCTCAAACACATGTTTCAACCATAGGTTTTCCCTATCTAAAGGTCAAACAGGACTAACGAGAGGACCTACTAAAGATAAGATGAGTACTAGGCAAGCGATAAAGGAGAAGTTAAAAGACATACTCTCCAAAAGAAATGGATACAAAGAACGCATCTTCGCTTCTGTCTCCCAAGTAGCATTCTAACTAGCTGAACTTCTCTGTTCCTCAACTTCCTAGTCTCTGGCCCAATGATGCGAGTAGGAGCTCGTCGAATCGTCTCATCGTGCTCTAACTCTACTTCTTTAAGCAAACTCGGCTCTACCACCTCAGCGGTCTCATGTAAGCACTTCCTCAAATGGGACACATGAAATACATCCGGTACACCACTAAGTCTGTCAGGCAACTCCACTCTATATGCCATCCGTCCAATTCTTTCCTTAATGGGAAAATGGCCCTACAAACCTTGGTACTCACTTCCTAACAGATCCAAAGTGAACCACATTCCGTAACGGAGATACCTTGTTAAAAAGCATGTCCTAACATCAAACTCAAGCTCTGTTCTCCTCTTGTCCGCATAAGATTCCGCTGCTTTCATCCTTCTTCGAATCCAACCCATCTTCTCTGAAGTCTCTCTAACCATATCTGGCCCAAGCAAGATCTTATCCGTAGATTCCCACCAACATGTAGGAGATCGACAAGGCCTTCCATAAAGAGCTTCGAAAGGAGCCATACCAATACTGGACTGAAAGCTGCTATTATATGCGAACTCCACCAACGGAAGATGCTCTTCCCATGTACCTCCAAAATCCAAAATACATAACCTCAAAAGATATTCTAAGATACGGTTCACCCTCTCGGTCTAACCGTCCGTCTGAGGATGATATGCGGTGCTCAAACACAACTGAGTCCCTACCGCCTCTTGCAAACTCTTCCAAAACTCACTAGTGAAGATAGGATCTCGATCGCTCACTATACTGGGAGGTACACCATGCAATCTAATACTCCCTTGAAGGTAAACTGAAGCTAGACATGGAATAGTCCTCTTGCTCTTCACGGGTATGAAATGGGCACACTTAGTAAGTCTATCTACCATAAGCCCAATCCCCGTATTACCCTTCCTTGATTTTGGTAATCCAACGAGACACTATCCCACTTCCCATTACGGAACTTCCAACGGGTGAAGCAACCCTCCGGGTTTCTTCCGTTCCGCTTTCACTTGTTAGCATACCAAGCATCTAGCGACATACTTGGCCGCGTCTTTCTTCATATTGGCCCAAAAGAAAACTCGCTTCATGTCTTGGTACATCTTGTCCCTACTAGGTTGAATGGTCATCTTCGATCGATGTGCATCATCAAGTATAGCCTTCCTCAAATCCTCGTCTTGCGGTACACAAAGTCCACCGTCTCTACGCAACCACCCCTTACCATCTAGGGTGTACCTACTCAAATGGCTGGACGACTCCCCTCCTTATGAGCTTCTCTACTAACTCAACCAATTGTGGGTCGTCCCGCTGTGCTCTGCCAATACGCCCCAAAAGAGTAGGCCTAACCTCCAAGGAGGCTAGCAAACCGGATACAGAATCAACGGAAGGTCTAAGTCAAACATAGAAATAAATTCTAAACTCTATAGTTCAACGGACAACCTTTTTCTTCTTAAGACGTCTGCTACCATGTTTCCCTTGTTAGGGGTATACGCTATCTCAAACTCATAAGATGCTAAGAATCCTATCCAAAATCGTCACAACTGTCCATCTCTCACGCAGACCACCCTAGTCGAATTCGACATCCCCCAAATGCAAGCCCCAAAGGCCGAAACCAATATCAGACAAACACCCAAGGGACATCTCCTTCGAGTTCAGGCAACCTACGTGAGATGATACTAAAAATAATAATAATAATGGCTAAACAATTAAGCCTTTGACCAACTTTGGATGTCCTCGCCAGTCTCGCTCCAAAACCACCGTTTATCCTATAACTGGCTTTGCTCACCCTATTGAGCACATACGAAAACTTATTACGCTCCTTGAAAAGACCAAGATGTCATTTACAAAGGCCATCACAAACTTATTTAGGTACTCCCTGAACACCCTTCTCTTCCAATCAACAAAGTATGCGGGGGCGTTCGTCAAACCAAATAGCATCACCAGCCACTCATAAAACCATCCGGAGTCCTAAAGGCAATCTTCTCTATACTATCGTCAGCCACTCTCAACTGACGAAACCATGTGGCTTAGTCCAACTGCGAAAATACTGAGGCGCCAACCAACTGATCAAAGAGATCATCAATCTTTGGCAATGGGTGTCTATTCTTCTTTGTGAGTTTATTTAGTTCTCTTTAGCCTACACAAAGTCTGAGGGACCCATCCGCCTTCATGGCAAAAACTACTGGAGCGCCCCACTCCGATATACTTCTTCTTATGAACCCCTTCTCAAGCAATCGCCTACTTACTTATGGAGTTCCCTCCTCTCACGAGGAGCCTTGTGGCACACTGGCCAAGTCACTGGTTTGGCATTGTTTACCAGATATATTCGGAAGTCAATCTCCCGCTCCGGAGGTAAGCCCTTCACCTTCTCAAACACATCCGAGTGTTCCCGGACCACTTCTAACAGATCGCAAACTCTCGACCGACGTGTCAAGCGATTCTAGATAACTTAGCATAACAGATTCTATGGGATTACAAGAGATCTCGAGAGTGTTACCCAAGCGGGTCATAAGCCTAACAACTCTCCCTTCAAAATCAAGAACGGCACCCCTACTGGATAACCAGTTCATGCCCAAAACTAACCCATAGTTCGTGAAGCCCAACAAGCATCACATCCAAACTCAATGCTAAGTATAGAAACTTTCAAACCCAAACACATCATGGAGCCCCAATTGGGTTTGAAACAACTAAGGGATCATCTACCAAACTGGTGTCTAAGTGCAGTGACTCAACTAACAATGATGAGATAAACGAACTCGATGCGTCAGAATCAAATAAAGTTCGAATCAGATAATATAGAAATCCCAGATTCCAACCTAGACGGTCCTATCCCCATCTGGTACACTAGCCGTGAGGGAATACAACCACCCTCCAGGAGATTCCGAACCTTGCCTTTGCCCCTTTGGATAATCCTAATAAAATGTCCTATTCCTCCCAAAAGGATAATGACTAGCCTTCTTCTTCTTCCCATTCTCCACTCGTAACCTCCCACCAATGAGGTTTCGTCCTTCATTAACCAAACAACTATTAGAGCCTTCCTCCCATCGTCCATCCAATAAGTACTTACAAGTCCTCCTCCTTCTTGAACCAACTTCTAACCTGATTTACGTCTAATTCCCTTGAAGCGGTTTTCCATTCTTATCTATCTTAGAAAGATCATCTACACACGGAGGGGAAACTCAAACCGAGAGAGAAAGAGATTCAAACGGAGAATTCGAAAGATAAAGATATGGCTATCGGGGATTACGCTTTTCTCTCAAAAACTTTTCTCTTAAAAGACATGTTTTTGAAAATACTCCTTCAAAAATTTTCTTAGAAAAATAGTTTTTCTAAAAATTTTATCTGTTCTGGTAACCTTAAGCTCTGATACCACGTGTAACACCCCACGCCCGCTAAGGTCACTCATACCAGGGGAATGCCTTAGTTTCGGTGAAGTATTTTAAGTGAATATAGAACAGTAAAATTACAGCAAGACAGATATAAATAATACTTGAAAATTTAAATCATCATTTCATTGCAACGGAAAGTAATACATGTTTGGTTACATCACAAAACCATAAACCAGAGTCAAGTACATAATATCCATCTTGATAAAATAGAAGTACATAATCCCACTACATAACTAATAGCCATAAAAGGAAAGATAAGCTCGGCTTCACTTCAGAGGTCCAAGCTCCATAGGATAGATACAGCAATCAGATCAAAGCCCACTAGCACCAGGCCCACTCTAATAACCTGGGTTTGGGGGAAAAAGATAAAAACAACGGGGTCAGACATAAGTCTGAGTGAGTCCTATAACCCTAACAATACAATCATTAAAATAACCAGAGAAGACATAAGTTGATATACGGTAACGACTGGGGATGAATGGCTACACTAAGCAGCTTGGTAAACTTAGGATAAACTAAGATCACCGTAAAGACGCATTTATCCACCCAAGGATAATTACTAGATTACACCGCCCCAGACTTATCCACCCAAAAGTAATTCCTACACTGCACCACACCAGTTTTACCTACCTAAGATTAATTCCTACTTAAAGGTTGATCCCACTAAATGTACTTAGTAATTTTTACCCCGTAGTTTCTAGTACCCCTACATAGGTGCCGTCTGCCCCTATCATTACTAGGTGTACCCACTACTCCCAAGCAATCGGCTCCCTAACGTAGATACCCGTGCTGGTCCCACAATGGGGTGTATCATTTCCCCAAGTGGCAACCTGATAATATCAACGGTGCACGGCTTTATACCTACACGATGCAACAACGATTTACTAACCAGCCCGGGTCCACACACGCATATGAAACCCGTTGGTCCTACGTTGCCACCGCTAACCCGTTTTTGGCCTCTTATAGTCAAGCCCAATATGCGTGTCCCGTCACTCGACTTGGGTCGAGCCCACAAAGATACGTTTGGGATATTGGTTGAGATGGGCCCCCACAAGCTACCACCTAAGCTTGTTAATTTTATCTAGTGTATCCCACTTAACCCCTTTAACCATGTCTACTTACATGTTATAAATACTTTGGTTAAGTCATTAATCATATTTTAATTACCTTTCAAGGCACCCACTAGATTTCCACATGACACCCAAGTCCTTTACTTAATTCCCACATGCCACCCGAGGCACTTACTTAACCCCTTAATCATGTTTAATTACATGTGGCACTTACTTAACCCCTTAATCATGTTTAATTACATGTTCCACTTTGGTTAAGTATTCTAATCGTGTTTTCTATTGCCACCCAAGGCAACCCACTAGTTTTCTCATGCCACCCAAGGCACCCACTTAACCCTCAAGCCCCACTACATGCTTATATGGTTAAGTGTTTCTTAATTAATTAAGACCGTGATCCTCATAAAGACCTCTCACATTAGACTATCTTTTATGACCGCTGGTTAAGCCGGTTGGGTCCGGGCAGCCTTATGTCATAACCGAGTCTAACCTCGTGTCTTTACATTAATCACGTATTTAGTTTGTGCCTAAGACCTCTCACATTGGGCTAACATTTGTAGCAACTGGTTAAGCCGGTTGGGTCCGGGCAGTTTTACGCTACAACTGAGTCCAACCTCGTGTCTTAGTCGATTAATTACACCTAATTAATCACCCCCATAATTTATATTAATTATCCCTAATTAATATCAAGTTTTTCATAACATGGGTAGACCTAACTCAATAGGTAAATTCCCATGGGGTAGACCTAACTCAATAGGTAAATTCCCACTTATGTTAATTTATTTATTTTTATGGTATGCTTAATCATACCCAATCATACTTTAATTAACATATTTATTAACCCCATCGTTCCCCACGCAAATCGTTCTCATTTCACGACATAAATAAAGGGAAGATCCATCGCAAATATCATGGGTTTAACCAAATCTTAGTATATAACTTTGTCATGGGTTAAGAGGATGTCAACTTGCATATATGAGCATATATTAACCCAACTACATGTAACCCAAACTTGCATATTATCGCACATGACTTGCATAACATATCGCATATGAACTGGCATATTATTATACACATATCTTGCATAACATGTTGAACTTGCATATAAGCATTCACATAACTTACATAAGCACACATAACTTGCATAACATGTTGAACTTGCATACAAGCATTCACATACTTGCATATTAACAAACATGCAACTTGCATAGCATATCTTGCATATTAACATACATGTAACTTGCATATTAACAAACATGTAACTTGCATAGCATATCTTGCATATTAACATACATGTAACTTGCATATTAACAAACATGTAACTTGCATAGCATATCTTGCATATTAACATACATGTAACTTGCATAGCATATATTATCATACATGTAACTTGCATAGCATATCTTGCATATTAACATACATGTAACTTGCATAGCATATATTATCATATATGTAACTTGCATATGAACTTGTTAAACATGCATAAACCCACTTGTTAAATATGCATAAAACAACTTATTAATCATGCATATTATCACATACTTAGCATGCATAGAATCACATACTAAACTTGCATAATATCATATACTTAGCATGCATAGAATCACATACTCATTATGCATAATATCACCTACTTAGCATGCATAGAATCACATACTCATTATGCATAATATCACCTACTTAGCATGCATAGAATCACATACTCATCATGCATAAACCACATACTTAACTTGCATAAAATCAATTACTTATTATGCATAAACCCACATATCCAACTTGCATAAACTCTTATATAAACTTACATATTCAACATGCATAAACTCACATATTCAACTTGCATAAACTTACATATTCAACATAGGGTTAATATTATACATAGATTAGCATATCATTACAAATGATTCAAACTCACAAATCCGCATTCAAGACCATAAGTCTCATTACACCTAATCTACTTATCTTAACAATTGATCATCAAAGTGATAGAAACTCACCACTAGCAATTTGCACTCCAAATGAAGAAGATTAAGATGCTTAGAATGGATTAGAAGTTGATTAGAGAGGTTGATTAGCTTGCTTTCCTCTTCATTGATTTGTGGAGGCCATGACCAAGTTTCATTTTGCCATAGTTTAGTTACTAGGTTTAATTATGAATGAATTAGGGTAGGGTTGTGGTCTTATTTATAGGATTAGGTAGTGTTTTAGGCCCTTAGATTAACCCTAGAAGCCATCAGGTCCGTCCAGCACATCAAAAATCGTCACAAGCCACCAAAACACAGCCCAACAGCCAAAACAGTGCACCCAGTCCAAACTGGCTCGACACGGGCGCACTTCCCAAGTGCGCCAGTGTATTTTTGTGCTGGCGCACTTCACAGGTGCGCCAGTGCATTTCTGGCCTGTTTCCGGTTTTTCTGCCTAACTTCGTTCGTCCATATCTCCTTCATACGGACTCCGATTTTCGAAAACTCGGACTCTATTTCGCGTATTTTTCCGAGACGAACGCAATGAAGCAACCCGTTACCCTTGATTCCCACATCTGGGATTAGTTATTCTGTAATTAGTGAATTTTAGCATTAACCGAAATTCGGGGTGTTACAACCTTGGGTCCTTTTTGGGCTCAATGCACTAACCACCCACATTAGACAGGTATTGTTGTGGTCAATGGATGTGCCGGTCGGTTCCGGGCAGTTTTACACCACAACTCAGTCTAACCTCGAGTTAGACATATTTGTCTTTTCTAAATTTACATATCTATCCTTTTATGCTTATATGTAAATTTGTCAACAATTTATTGTCATGGCCTATTTTCCTTCTAAATCAAATTCATAATTTTTGGTATGTAAATTATACCATTTCAATGCCATACCATTTACATGGTTATGAGCCAAATATGTTAATTATGTATAGTTTCATGTTTTCCCCAACGTTACCCCAATTGTACGTTCGCAAAATTGCATAGGATGTTTGGCTCGACATTTTAGCCTAACTAATAAACTAAAAGGGGAAAAAGAGGAACTTGCAATATTCCAACATCATACAAAAATATGGATCTCACTACAGATGTGTCACATGAACTTGGCCTAATATACTTTTAATTATGAACTTGCAAACTAGATCTATGCAAAATGAGTCATAAAATAATAGTTTTATATAGAACTACCAAAACTTAATTAGTCATGTAGTGGTGAACTTGCATAGGGGTTGAATCATGCTAACATGGATCTAACATAGAGGCATATGGATCTAACATATAAAGTGTAGATCTAAACATATAGGTTTACATAATCATGTTTTTAACCTATAAACTTGCATGTATTCATAACATGATAGCATCACTTAACTTGCATAAACATGGCATAATTTCTGAATTGACATACAACATATAGATGTCATCACCAAATTATACAAGATCGTGGATTTAAACATGTTTGCAAAATGGATCTAAACAGTTGGGCATAAACGACATGACTTAGCCTAAAACTTGTATATATCACCAAAATTACATTTGATAATTTCATTCCTAAATTCCTATATGGCATCATAGGTTTATTCACCAATCTCCACTTAACATGATCGGTTCGATAGACCACAATAGTTCATAGGCATATATGATAGAATAGACATGAATAAACATAAATCAGCATCACATACAACTTGATACAATTATATTTTACAATTCATTACAAACCATGTCTTTAATTTATTCATATCTGAAAGATAACTACACTTACAACCAAAAAGGAATTCTTGAGTTCTGGAATCTGTATTCTGAAACTAAATTGCTCGCCTTTGATGTAGATCGTTGAATTTTCTTAGTTGAATTAGATTAGATTTGATTTTGACGCAGCTTCTATCTTGCCTTTGAGTTGAAAGAGAGGACGACTATTCTAGCTTCACCATTGACAGCATAGCGGCTCTTCGAATGAATTAGTGTGATTTTAGGTTGAGAGTCAGGTTGCTTATATAGAGTTTTAATTAATTTAGAGCCGTCAGATTAACCCTAGAAGCAATTAAGACCATTCAAACAAGATAGAACAGCCAAATCAGCCTTAATGACTCAGTAGGGAGTCAGAACACATCGGTTTTCAGATCTTCCCGAGGGGGTAGGTCGACCCCCAGGTCGACCTATATGGGGGGAGGTCGACCCCCTTGTCGACCACCTGATCGACCTAGCCTTCGGCAGGAAATTTCCCACCCAGCCCGCTTCTACTTCTGGTTTATAAATTTTGAATTTCTGAACTATTTATTTAAATTTTCAAATCTTCTGAAGGTCATAACTCCTTCATACGTATTCCATTTACGCAAACTCAGACTCTACCTCAAGAAGAATCCCGAGACGAACGCAATGGCGTAACCCATTTCCCTTAATTCTCATATTTGAAATTAAATATTATTTAATTCGTAACTTTAATGTTTATCGAAAACATGGGGTGTTACAATTACAGTAGCACAGGAAACCACTCTGTTCTGTGACCAACACAGGTTTACGATTTTCACATATTTGCCAAGGTGTAAACTTTCATAGGTTATCAATGTATGTAAGATGCAACTTGATTAGAGCGATTGTTTACTTCTTTAAATACACTTAACTGATACCAGATAACATAGTGTCAATGTTGGGTTATCATACCTCAATTTTTTATCATGATATCATACCTCACTTTTTGACTATTTAATAATGCGAAAATATTCCAGAATAAGTTAGGCGTCTAGCTATAATGTAAACTTACATAGCAATAATATAATATTCATATATGCATTTTCCTTAGCAATTAGATTAGTATGACGAATCAGTTTGGGGCATTCAAACCTTCTCTTCATGCATCACAACATAAGAGGGATGTTTCCTAGCAAAATGTAAAATAATTTATGTGCTTAATTCTGCTGTGGCTCATATGTAATTTGCTAAAACTCTATATTTAGAAGTTTCATATGAACCTTAGCATATTTTTGACCTGTATTTATTTTCAGTTTTACATTGGATCTCTCCATTTCCAATTCTATTTGCATTCCCATTCAAAATTGGTTAAAACCACAGCCGAGAAAAATCATTCAATAAGCAATCAAATGTGAGTTTTGATCCATACATATCTCAAATTTATCGGAGTTTATTTTCCAAAAACATGTAACATGACATTTTGAATAACTGAAGGATGAAATAGTGCTGCCTTTAATTTCATTTTATAAAAAAATAAGACAAAATTTAAATATAAGTTTCTAAAAAGAAAAACTTGGTATGAAAATAGATTTTCCTAAAAACGTAATAAAAAGTAGGCCTGATTTTGGACAAGTCAGAACATGTACATCACTTTTTAAGTATGTATGTTCAAATTTGCATCTTGTGCTTGCACACTTTTGAAGTGTGCATGTGCATATATATTTATCATAAAAAAACTGTTCCTGTGCACTTCTAAAATGCACATATACAAAAAGCTGGCTTGTTGAGAATTAGGTCAATTTTCATAATAAGTTTTGAACAAAGCCAATAATTGCAATAAGGCTTTTTAGGATTCTGTCTAAAAATATATCCAAAAAATGACGTACTTACACGTACCATTCATTCATCATGTTCTGAAATAAGGGCATTGAAATGCTTATTACTTACATGTGCTTCATATTCAACATAATATTGCTTACTATGATAATTTTTTTTTTTTTTTTTTTTTTTTTTTTTTTTTGAATTACGGTACTTAATTATAGTTGTTATTGTTCAACTAGGGTCACAGTCAAAACAACGGGTTAGTAGTGAAATTTTGATATGTGCGGGATAGCATTTTGCATTCAAGTTCTTTTCCCAGATTAATGTCGAGCAAGATATTACTTGTTTTGTTACTCTTAAAACAAGATATTGACCAATAATTTTGATGTATCTGTAAAGAATGGATACTTATCAACTCTTTAATATAATCCAACAAAGAAGTACAAAACAGAAATTCAACCTTTTGATCATTCAGTACAACAAACATATTCGATAAGCTGAAACTTTCTCACATTATCTTGAGTCAAAAAGCAAAACAAAATCAAGAAAAATAATGTAAAATATATGGTGGCTTAATCATCAGTTAGTTATATTGTATGTGGTGCACATGATACTCATTGATTCCCTGTCTGTTTCTTGTTATCAGTGAATTTTGCCCGGATAGTCCCTGACGGTTTACTGTTTTTTTCTTTCCTCTTACTACCTTATGGATCAGTGTATCAATTGTTTGAAAACCATGGTTAGTCAATAAAAAAAGGCATACAACTTTGTCTAAAGGTTTCCTAAGCTATTAATAAGCACATAAAAGTTGTCTAAAGATTAGCTAATTTAATTTACTCTTTGTACAGAGCCATGGAAGTTCAATCAATGTTGGTGCAACATAGGAGAGGATTTGCAAAAATAAATAGCCTGTTATAGAGCTTAAGCAATAGTAAGCTATTGAGGTAGTTTCCCATTGTGTTTCATTTATTTGTCACAATATTTCTCTAGTACATCAGTGATAATGTAAACTCATATCGGTATGTTGTGTAGTTTTCTACTGTATTCTTACCTAATATTTATATTGTGTTGATCCGTAGGATTTCGAAGCAAAACTGCAAGATAATATAACATCCAGGGCAAATACTTTTAGTTGTTTGCTGAGGCAAGTTTCGTCTTTATTTAGGAACATGTAGCACATCCAAGATGAGTCCCTCTGCAGATGCAATTGTTTACTTTCAACGTAAATACAATACAACATTCTTGCATATTACACCAGTACATCACTTTTTCTAGTTCTTGGTGCTTAATGATAATATTTTCCATTAATACACTGCACACATCTATGTATTTGCTGTGAATTCAAACTGTTAAAATTCTGAACTATAGAAAAATCAATTTTTTATAAGTTCATAATTTTCCAAATACTGATTTTTCAATTGAAATTTTATAAGATTAAACGTTTTGAATCTAAAAATATCCAAAACTAAAATTTTAAAAAGTTACTTATTTTAAAATTAAAATTTAAAAGGTTTCAAATTTTATTAATAATATTCAGGCTTTAGATGTTTCAAACTAGAACAATCCAATATTCAACTTCCTTCCAAACCGAATATTTTTGAAATTAGTAGTTTTCAAAATTTGAAAGTTCATGCTTTGATAAATTTATATTTTCCATTATTCAAATTCCTAAATTTAACAATATCATGTGAAATATCAATTAATAAGAGAGGTAATATTGTCAATGTAACGAAATACTTCATTTCTAGCTGGAAATTTTAAAAATTTAAACAAACTACTAAATCATAATTCAAGATTTTGTGATCAAAATTTGAAGTTTACCAATCAGAAGTTAACATTCAACATTTTAAACAAATAACGCCCTTGATTTATTACTAACATAATTGTGGTTAAGCATTTCTCTCCATGATTGCTAATGTGACAAGGTTGGAGCAGAAAAGTCATCTCATCCACATGTCTGATGTGCACCCAATTTACGAACCCTACAATTTGTTGAGTCAGCCTCAGTTTAGCTGTCTTATATGGAAATTTAAACCATGACATATTGTCTTGGTCAGTATCTGGGAGCTGGTCAGTATGTGGGAGCACGTGAACTACCATTTGTGCTCACATCTTACATTATCTTAAAGTAAAAGATGACATAAAATACTGTAAAAGAACCGTTTTATTGACGACCAAAATGTTTGTACTTCATAAGTTTTCTTTTGGAGCTTTCTTGTCACTAAATCATGTTCCATTATATATTATAAAATTGATAATACTGATGTTCTCACCTAAGTAATTACCTTAACCACGCCATTATTTGTTTTGTCATTTAAACTAATTCAGTAATCATAGAAGTATTGTAAGGTTTAGTATGCTTACCAGTTCCCACTTCTCGGAGTTAATTTGATTCACACGTAACTTCCTCTGCATCATATTTCGAACAAAAAAGTATTCAACATGTTTAACATTTGAAAATGTGTAAGCACTGTTTGAATATGATGTCATATCAAACCATAAATTTACTTGAAATGGTAATGGTATCTATGTGATACATGAATTTGAAAATGATCTGCATGTGCGAGTGCACGAGCATTGACCTTTTGATTAGTGTGGGAAGTGATCTGTAGCATTGGTACATCTATATGAATTCCATCTACAATTTGGGGTTTTGGCCTACGTTGAGCTGAATGATATTTGTTGACATTAACCACTACATATTAGACTACCGGTTTATCATTACACATACGCACAAAACGTATTCTCTGTGTATGTTCACAGTTTGTCATTACACACGCACATAAATCTTATTCTCTATGTATATTCGCACAAACTCATGATAAACACAGATATATACATAAATTTACACTTATACTAATGCATTTGATGATATGCATATATGTATGTATATTGTTGGAAGTGCTGCAAATTTCTAGAGAATTCTAAAGAATATTGAAGATGCAACAAATTTCTAGAGAATTCTAAAGATATTAATAAGTTGCCTCATGTATTGTTATTAAATATGTTACTCGATAAATCTAGAATGTTGTATCTAGAAAACTCTATTAATAAAAACATTATTGTAAGATTCCTGTAAATAGAAGAAGAGACACATTGTAATGTTGTACCAAAATCTTCAAAGCAATAAAATTCTTCCATTACAAAATCTTTGAAGTCATTCCTCCATTAAACACTATTTCAACTATTTTAACTATTCAACTATTTTCCACTACAACAACTACTAACAAGTGGTATCAGAGTACAACTACTACGAAGTGGTATCAGAGTTTCGTTCGTTCGCATATTGGGCGAGAAAAAAAATCCAACCATTATAAGCTATGGCAAACATTGTTCAGTCTCCATCAATTCCCATCCCTATTTTTACTGGTGAAAATTATGATTTTTGGAGCATAAAAATGAAGATATTTTTTAGCTCTCAAGATCTATGAGATATCGTAGATGAAGAGTTCACTGTTCCTGAAGATACTTCAACTCTTAGCCAAGCTCAAAAAATGGAGCTAAAGGAAAATAAACAAAAAGATTCAAAAGCGTTATGTATTCTACAACAAGCGGTGACCGATGCTATCTTTCCTAGAATAATGGGAGCTACAAATGCCAAAGAAGCATGGACCACATTACAGGAGGAGTTTCAAGAAAGTGCAAAGGTACGCGTCATTAAACTTCAAACATTAATGCGTGAGTTTGAATTAATAAAAATGAAGGAGTCGGAGAACAAAAAGGATTATTACTCCAAAATAAAAGAAATAGTTAGTCAAATAAGAGCTTATGGGGATAATATTCTTGACAAAAGGATTGTTGAGAAAATTTTAGTTTCAATGCCCCATAAGTGTGATCCCATCGTGACTACGATCGAGCAAACTAAAGATCTGTCCACTTTATCAGTGACTGAATTAATGAGCTCCCTTGAAGTATTTGAACAAAGAATGAGCAGACATGATGAAAACTCAGTTGAAAACGCTTTACAGTCGAAATTCAAGTTAGCATATGAAAATAAAGGATATGGAGAAAATAAGAATGATGGTGAAAATTATAGAAACAAAGTAAACTTTAGAAATTTCTCAAAGAATAAACAAGATAAATATCCTCCATGTGGAATTTATAAAATGACAAATCACTTGGAAAAGTTCGGTTGGAATCGTGGAAAGTCAAAATGTCGACACTATAAAAAATATGGACATTTGGAGAAGAATCGCTTCAGCCTAAATAAGCATCAAACAATTTCGTCGAAGAGCATGATATTGCACAAAATCAATATGATCGAGATCAACATCTTTTTTATGCTACCCAAGATTCCAGTGATGAAAATGGAGGAAACTGGTACTTGGATAGTGGTTGTAGCAATCCCATGGCTAAAAATGTGAGCATCTTCAGGGATATTGATGATTCTATCAAAGTAAAAGTACGATTGGGGAATGGCACTGTAGTAGAATCAAAAGGCAGAGGCACTGTTATGGTGGAAACAAAGAAAGTCACAAAATTTATCAAAGATGTTTTGCTAGTTCCAAATGTAAAAGAAAATTTGTTGAGCATTGGCCAGATGATGGAGAAAGGATATGCTCTTCACTTTGAAGGACACATGTGCAAAATATATGACAAGAACAATAAAAGACTAGAGATAGCCCAAGTAAAAATGGAGAAGAGAAATAGAAGTTTTCCGATAAGTTTTAAATATGCTACTAATATAGCCATGAAGGCACAAGTTAACGATTCATGGTTATAGCATCGAAGATTTGGTCACTTCAACATTCAAGCCTTGAAATTGTTGTATAAAAAGAATATGATGAGAGATTTTCCATGTATAAAAGAAAATAATGATGTCTGTGATGGATGTCTTCTCGGAAAGCAACGCAGATCATCATTTCCATCACAAAGCACTTGGAGAGAAAAAAAACTTGTTGGAGTTAATTCACACTGACGTTTGTGGACCAATGAGAACATCTTCACTTCATAACAACAGGTATTTCATCCTCTTTATTGATGATTTCTCTAGAATGACATGGGTCTACTTCATTAAAAAAAATCAGAAGTCTTTGGAATATTCAAGAATTTTAAGGCTCTTATCGAAAATCAAAGTGGAAACCGCATAAAAGGCTTCGTAGTGGCCGTGGTAAGGAGTACAACTCCCATGAGTTTGGTAAATTTTGTGATGATGAAGGCATTGAGCGGCAGCTTACAATTGCATATACTCCACAACAAAATGGAGTATCTGAAAGAAAAAATGGCACAATCATGGAGATGGCAAGAACATTGTTAAAGGAGAAGGGCTTACCCAATACTTTTTGGGCAGAAGCAGTTTACATTGTTGTGTATATACTCAATTGATGTCCAACTGTAGCAGTCCAAGACATGACTCATTTAGAGGCATGGAGTGGACGAAAGCCAACAACCATGAATATAAGAGTTTTGGATCGATCTGCTACATACATGTTCCAAATCAAATGAGACACAAACTAGAGGAGAAGACTATACAAGGAATCTTTTTGAGGTATAGCACACAATCGAAAGGATATAGAGTTTATAACTTGCAAACAAAGAAGTTGAAGATTAGTCAAGATGTCGAGATTGATGAGAATGTTTCTTGGAATTGGGATGAACAAAAATGGAGAAAAGAAATTTTTTTGTTCTAGTACATCAATCTCATGAAGATGTGGAAGAAATGAAAGAACCAACAGAAGAACCAAGTATGCCCCTTTCACCTCCTCAACAACAAACTCCTTCACTAGAATCTACTCCGAGAAGAGTCAGATCTTTGGCAGATATATATGAAACATGCAACTTGGCTATACTTGAACCTGAAAGCTATGAAGTAGCATCTAAGCAAGAAGTATGGGTCATAGCAATGGAAGAAGAGATAAAAATGATTGAGAAGAATAATACCTAGGAGCTTGTAGATTGTCCTAAAGATAGAGAAATCTTTGGAGTGAAATGGGTTTATAAGACAAAGCTAAACCCATATGGCTTAATAAAAAAACACATGGCTAGGCTCGTAGTAAAGGGCTACTCACAACAATATGGAGTCGACTATAATGAGACATTTGCTCCAGTTGCACGTTTGGACACAATTAGAGCTTTAGTTGCTATTGCAGCTCAGAAAGGATGGAAAGTTTTTCAACTAGATTTCAAATAAGCCTTTCTAAATGGAGTATTAGAAGAAGAAATTTATGTGGAGTAACCGCAAGGCTTTGTGAGTAAGGGCAATGAAGACAAAGTGCTAAGACTAAGAAAAGCTTTATATGGCCTGAAGCAAGCACCTAGAGCACGGTACAATAGAATTGACCAATACTTCATTAATCAAGGATTTGGGAGGAGTAAGAGTGAGCCCACATTATACATAAAGACACAAGGTCAGTATGATACTCTCATTGTCTCTCTATTTGTGGATGATCTTATCTACATGGGAAACAATACGAAGATGATAACTGCATTCAAAGACGACATGATGAAAACATTTGAAATGACTGATCTTGGGTTGATGAATTATTTCCTTGACATCGAAGTGAAGCAACATAAAGACGGTATATTTATCTCCTAAAAGAAATATACCGAAGAACTATTAAAGAAATTTAGAATGAATGATTGCAAACCAATAGCTACTCCACTCGTAACGAACGAAAAGTTGCAAAAGGATGATGGAGCACCAGAAGCTGATGCATCACGCTATAGAAGTTTGATTAGAAGCCTATTATATCTTACTGCTACATACGCGATCGGATATCATGTATGCTACAAGTCTTTTATCAAGATTCATGCAGAGTCCAAGCCAGATTCATCTTGAGCAGCTAAAAGAACTTTAATGTATTTACAAGGAACAAAGGAATTTGGTATATGGTCCAAAACTGTGACCAAATCAAAACTGGTTGGCTACACTGATAGTGATTGGGCAGGATCAGTAGATGACACGAAAAGCACATCAGGACATGCTTTTTCACTTGGATCATGAATATTCTCATGGGCATCGAAGAAGCAAGCAACAGTTGCACAATCAACAACAGAAGTAGAATAAGTGGCAGCAGCTGAAGCAACAAGCCAAGCTATATGGTTACGGAGAATTCTTGGAGATATGGGTGAACATCAAGAATAACCTATTACCATCTACTATGAACAACAAATTTGTAATAGCAATGACAAAGAATCCAGTTCATCAAAGTCGAACTAAGCATATAGCTGTCAAGTATCACTTTATTAGAGATGTAGAAGCGGCAAAAGAAATTTAGCTCAACTACTGCAGGACAGAAGATCAAGTTGCAGACATCTTCACAAAGGACTGCCAAGAGTAAGATTTGAGCAACTTCGAGCTATGCTTGGAGTTTCCGAAATTTGCATCAAGGAGGAGTATTAAAAGTGCTGCAAATTTCTATAGAATTCTAAAAAATGTTGAAGATTCAACAAATTTCTAGAGAATGCTAAAGATATTAATAAGTTGCCTCATGTATTGTTATTAAATATGTTACTCGATAAATCTAGAATGTTGTATCTAGAAAACTCCGTTAATAAAAAATTATTGTAAGATGCTTATAAATAGAAGAAGAGGCACATTGTATGTTGTACCAAAATCATCAAAGCAACAAAATTCTTTCATTACGAAATCTTTGAAGCCATTTCTTCATTAAACACTATTTCAACTGTTCAACTATTTTCCACTACAACAACCATTAACTAGTGGTATGCTACAACTACTAATGTATATACTATATATGCATGTAGACACATGCACAAATACCAACTTATGTGACCAATTTAAGATATATCAATTATTTTATGATACTGCATAAGTATTTACCTGCGTTAGGAAGCATTTACCTGTGTTTTATGCTATGTTGTCGAATTGAATATGGAAACAGCCTATACCCCACAGTTATGTGCATTCTCTCTTAAACTTTTGTATTGTTTCTCTTTTTATTAACTTTTTTTATTATTTTAAATTTCAAGTAAGTGAGGGCATGGATTTCGTTGATCAAGCTGGAATAGTTGTAGTGGTTATTGGTTTGCCTTTTTCCATGAAAACAGATCCCAGGGTTAATATTTCTGACAAATTGCAAATCCTTGTTAAATGTTAGTGTTCACAAAAGCGTATATTGATTGACCTCTAATTATCAAATATACATTAAAGGTAGGTCGAATAGTTACTAACAGCGCAAAAGGTGCAAAGTTTTCCTAAAGCTACGACTTATCGCACGATAGATGATATAAGCCTTTTAATTCACCATGCATGTACTAAAAAAATATTATATTTATTGCACTTATTATTAAGCAAATTGGTATAATTTATGTACTTTAGTAACAAACAAATATAAAAAATGTTTTAAAGCATTTCACAATAACATCATAACCTTGGAAGTTAGAAATGTCCCCTAATTGTTTTACATCGTTCAGTTTTTTCTCATTTGCATAGAATTAAATGTTGAATTAAAAGCTTATAAGTTATCACTATTTTTTATCAACTAAATTTCAGTAACCATTTTCTCCCTGTTTTCGCAACACTATACATTTTTATTTGTTGTTTGCATCAAGCACCATATGGTACATTTGTGCTAGTTATCATTTATCCATACCTGCACGTGGTTACTCTACTATATTTTATACATGAACTGTTGTAGATTCATCAAAAACGTGACTACGTGAATCAACAAGCCTTTTCACAAAAGAATGGGTCTAAGGTACAACATTATAACTTTTAAATTTGATACTTGAGCATTAGCCATTACATCTCTTTTTATTAATATAGCACGTTAATTAAGGTACACATTTTCTTACACTTAATATTTATTCTTAAGACTCTTACTGGCGAGGAATGGTATGTTCAACAGGCATGAAGGGCTGTTAACCAGGTTGTTAGGCGTGTCATTAGGCACCGTGATGATCACGGAGCTATACTTTTATGCGATGAGAGGTGATCATTATTGCAGTTCTTTAAATCCGTTCAACAAAATTCAAGAATAGATGTTGAGGGTATTTGGGTAATGGGCTTTTTGGAGCTTTTTTTTGTTTAAGTGGGTTATGTGTATTGATTCGAAGCGATAATAAACCAAGTATTCCAGCTTATGATGGAAGAAAGCAACTAAAGCCTACATTTAATGATGCATACTTATCTTGTTCAGTGAGGTAACCATTAAAGTAACCCTTATCTTAAAACCATAAAATGCCCAAGCCAATCATCTTCCCATTAACTTCTAATTTCACCTCGCTTTTTTTGTATTTTGCAGCATTATGAAACAATTAATTCTTTACATTGTGAATATAATTCAATGATTTCAACGTACATAGAAAGAATGTTGTAGTTGCTTATATAGAAATATATTAGTATTGTTGTTTGCTGCTCAATAACTGAATCGTCAATTCAAGTTATGTTTTATTATTGATGGTATGTGTTGAATATTGCTAAGAACTAACTAGTCAATGGTCAAATATCAAGTACAGAATAAAGAAGCCTACCATTTAATAGAAGAAACAATAACACATGTTTTAATTTATGGTAATACATGGTTACTATTGTGGAGAAATTTTGATTCAAGACCGCTTAAATCAAAAATCCCCAACGCCGCGGAAAATGAATCTCTTGATTTGTGATCCACCTCCTTTTGTATTCGATGTAGCTTATATAGGCATAGAGAAGTATATGGAAATTCCCAAAATTTCCTCCAAAATATCCTCTAGATCCAAAATATTCTCCAGATCCAAAATATCCTCTAGATCCAAAATATTCTCTAGATCCAAAATATCCTCTAGATCTAACACATAGTATCGCATACTTCAACACTCCACCTCGATACTATATCCGTCTACATCACAAACTCCAACACACCAAAGCATTTCCTTCTATCTTCAATCAAGAAAGCTTGAATGCTTCCCCAATGAACTCCGGCATAGCCACCGCCCATTGCACTTCACTAACGAGTTCAGGCATAGCCCCCACCAGTCAATGAAGTGTTGAAACGTCCAACTCCTAAACCAGTCTTACCAAAAGTCAATGTACTCGGGAGTGAAAACAAGTACTTACCATGAAGATAGAACACCAACCTCTCACCGATACTCTTCTACATCCAAGTTTCTCTCTCAAATGTGCCACCCCGTGGCACCTAGCATCTCTCCAAGTGAATTAAGTTCGAGCAATGCTCGAACTTCCCAACTGGTAACACCATAGTGAACATGTCCGCCACGTTATCCTTTGTGTACACTTTCCGAAGGCATACTTTCTAGTCTTCGTCCATGGCTACTAGAAAATGACTCCCTCACTTCAATATGCTTCGTCCGTGAGCTAAATGCCAAATTCTCAGCCAAGTGAATAGCTCTTTGGCTATCACATTGAATATCAACACTGTCATGTTCAGAACCCAAGTCACACAACAGTCGCTTCAAATAGAATGCTTCCTTTGCTCCCTTTACCACAGCTATCAACTCCGCCTCTGTAGTGGACAAAACAACTACGGTCTGCAATCTCGATCTCCAACTTATGCCTGAACCACCAAGAGTGAAGACATATCCAGAAGTTGATTTTCTTCGATCCCTATCACCAGCGTAGTCCGAGTCACAGTAACCAACCAACATGCAATTCTTCTCTTTACTACCCCCAAAAACAAGGCCATGACATGTTGTACCTTTCAAGTATCTCAAGATAAGCTTCACTGCTTCCCAATGCGATTTCCCCGGATTAGCCATGAACCGACTAACCACCCGACGGCATTTGCAATATCGGGTCTTGTACACACCATGGCATACATCAAACTTCCAACCGCACTAGCATATGACACCTTTGCCATGTAAGCCTTGTCTTTCTCCTCGATAGGTGATCCCTTACTCGAAAGCTTTATATGCAAAGGTAAAGGTGTATTTGACGCCTTTGCATCCTCCATGCTAAACTGACAAAGCACTTTCTTAATGTACTCCTTTTCAGTCAATCTCAACTCAAAACGCTTTTGGTTCCTTACAATCTCAATGCCCAAGATTTTCTTTGCTTCTCCAAGGTCTTTCATCTCGAACTCCGCCTTTAATTTCTCTTTCAACTTGTTGATTTCTGCCTTGTCCTTAGAAGCAATGAGCATATCGTCCACATACAAGAGTAAATACACCCAACAATCATTTCCTAACCTCTTGAAATAAACGCAAGCATCCTTGATGCTTCGATGGAAGCCACTTTCAAGCATGAAATGATCAAATCTCTTGTGCCAATGCCTAGGTGATTGCTTCAAACCATACAGTGATTTCTTCAACTTGCAAACTAGTTCTGACTTACCTTCTACAACAAACCCTTCTGGTTTCTCCATGTAGATGTCTTCATCCAAGTATCCATGCAAGAAGGCGGTTTTCACATCTACTTGCTCCAACTCCAAGTCGTGAATAGCAACTATGGCAAGTAATATCCGGATAGAAGTATGCCTCACAACCAGTGCGAAGATCTCATCATACTCCTTTCCTTTCCTCTGTGCAAACCCCTTAGCCACTAACCTAGCTTTGTATCTTCCATCGTCCTTCACCTTATATATCCATTTGCACCCAATAGCACGGTTTCCTTAAGGAAGTGGAACCAACTCCCAAGTCTGGTTCTTCATCAACGATTGCATCTCTTCCTCCATGACGCAAATCCACTTCGAGCTATCCCTCGAATCCATGACATCATCAAGGTCCATCGGCTCATCTTGGACTACATGAAGAGCATAGTCCAAATTCTCACAAAAGCTGAGATAGTTCCAATAACCATATATTTCGGGTGGCCTTATAGCGACGACCAACCCGAGTAGCAATACAATCACCCGGTCTTCCTTCAGCTCCACCTTGAACTGAATCTTCTCTAGGCTCGTGCACATCACCAACACTACTAGAGGAATCCTGTGGACTATGTCATGTAACATCAACCGCATTCACCTCGCAAGCACCTCCAACAACTCTACTCTCTCTAGGACTGAAAGTTGAAATAACTACCTTCTCCTTTGATTCACCATGAACCAATTCCGGAACATCCGATGAGCCTTCATTATCCTTGAACATAGCCGACTCATCAGAAGTTACATGACGAGAAACTGAAACCTTCTTCGTTTACGGATTCCAAATCCGATAGCCTTTGACTCCATCCATATAACCAAGCAAAATCCCTTTGGAAGCTCTAGGTGAGAGCTTATCATTCCCCGGATCATGCACATAAACAGGACTTCCAAATACACAAAGATAACTCAAGTCAATGCTCTTCCCCTTCCACACTTCCTCCGGAATTTTGTTACCAATAGCCGAGCACGGAATTCGATTAATAATATGCACTGCGGTTGACAAAGCTTCGGCCCAAAATCCCTTAGACAAACCCGATGTCAATCTCAAGCATCGAGCTTTCTCTAATAGAGTTTGGTTCATTCTCTCCGCCACTCCATTAGATTGCGGATCTCCCAGTGTAGTAAAATGCCTCCGAATACCATGATGCTTGCAAAAATTCAGAAATTCTCCGGAAACATACTCGCCGCCATTATCGGACCTAAGAACCTTGAAAGTCATTCCACTCTCATTCTCAATAAGAGCCTTCCATTCTTTGAATCTTGCAAATGCCTCCGACTTGGCCTTCATTACATACACCCGAACCTTTCGAGAAAATCATCAATGAAAGAAATATAATATCTTGCTCCTCCCAAAGAAGCTACAGGTGCTGGTCCCCAAACATCCGTGTGCACATACTCAAGAATCCCTCTTGAATCATGTTTTCCTTCACCGAATGACACTCTAGTTTGCTTCCCCATGACACATTCCTCGCAAAACTCTAACTTGCTGAAACTCTCACCATTAATCATCTCCCTTCGACGAAGAACATCTAAACTCTTCTCCGAGACATGACCCAATCTCAAATGCCATAGCCGTGTCGCATCTAAGCCATGAGAACTATCAACACTGACACAAGTTTCGCCTTCCACGGTCACTCCTTGAAGCAAATAGATACCATGAGTTCTAGCACCCTTCATAACCACAAGCGCACCCTTTGAAACCCTCAAGCTATCACTCTCAATGGTGATCTTGCAACCTAGAGAATCTAACTGTCCCAAAGAGATAAGTGACTTCTGTAGTCTCGGAACATAGCGCACATTAGTGAGAGTATGAACCACTCCGTCGAACATTCGAATTTGCACGGATCCAATGCCTTTCGACTTACAAACTGCACCATTTCCCATAAAAATTGAATTTTCTTCTCGATCAACATAAGAAGAAAAACAATTCGTATTAGGTGTCATGTGATATGAAGCCCCGAATCAAGCACCCAATCGCTGCCCGAAACATCCGATGCAACAGCCGACAAAACATCTATGTCTTCTTCACCAACATCTCTCTCCACCGCAACTGATGAAGATGTTACTTCCTTCTTCCCATTGTACGGACAATCATTCTTCCGGTGACCAGGTTCCTTACATGTAAAGCACTTGCCATTTCTTTCCTTCGATTTTCCTCTTCCACCGGGCTTCTTAGACTTAGAACGCCCCCGGTTTCCCTTCTTCTCTGACTTTTCTTTCTCCGCAAATAAACCTTGACCATTCCCAGCACCACTACTACCATCACTCAGCTCCTTCATCTGATCTCGTAATTCCTCACTAAGAAGACTCGTCTTGACATCATTTAGAGTCAATGTATCCCGGCCATAGATCAAACTATTTGAGAACCCAGTATAGCGTTCAGGCAACGAACATAGCAATATCATCGCCTTCTGCTCCTCCTCAATCTTCAAATCTACCGCCTTCATCTTCATTAGCAAATCATCAAACACATTTAAGTGCGCCCTTAGCGAAGTTCCTACATTCATCTTGTAGCTAAAGAAAGTCCGCAACAAGATCAGTCGATTTGTGAGTGACTTCTTCATATACAAATCCTCCAACTTTTTCCAAATACCTTTAGCAGTCGCCTTACCACTAATTTCGGAAATAACATTCTCCCCCATGGCAAGTTGAAGTGTAGTGAATGCGCACTCTTCCATTTCTTCTCTCTCTACATCTGAGATGTCCTCTGGCAATAAATGTGTATCAAACACCACCCGATGTACCCGATTCCGCCTAAGAACCGCTTTCATCTTCCATTGCCACTTTTTGAAATCATTATTGCCATTCCACTTGTTGATAACCAATTGTGAACCAGCAGCTGCATACGACCCACGTACATAAGGAGCTACACCACCTGTTGATGGATTATTTGAACCTGATTCCGGCATTGCTACAACTATCTACCAACACCAATGCTCCGATACCAAATGTTGTGGAGAAATTTTGATTCAAGACCGCTTAAATCAAAAATCCCCAACGCCGTGGAAAACGAGATCGTGGTAATACCGCAAAAACAACCAATCGAACAATCTCAATCTTATCAAAGCCAATCAAAATCACCAAACAATGAAAATAATAGAGCAATAACGAGAAACTAAATCACACAGGGATTTATAGTGGTTCCACCGGCGTCTTGTCAGTTTACGTCCACTTTGAGAGAGAAACCTTTATTAATATCAATAGAAGAGTACAAGAGATTGATTACAATGATCAAATTTACTAAAAAAAATTGATTTTGTGGAGAAAGGAATTGAAGAAGATTAGGATTGTCTAAACCCTAATTAGAATAATCTTAGATCTAATCTCTTGATTGTGATCCACCTCCTTTTGTATTCGATGTAGCTTATATAGGCATATAGAGAAGTATATGGAAATTCCCAAAATTTCCTCTAGATCCAAAATATTCTATAGATCCAAAATATCCTCTAGATCCAAAATATTCTCTAGATCCAAAATATCCTCCAGATCCAAATTATCCTCTAGATCTAACACATAGTATCGCATACTTCAACAGTTACAATATCATATGTTTTGAAAACAGCTCGTGTTAGATTTGAATGGTATATAGCCATGAAAACTTTGCCATGAGCATTTTAAATTTGCATATAAGAATTACTTGTAAATTTATCAAACAAACAGTTGTACCAAAAAAAAACAACAGAACAAATAATTTATAATGCTTGTTTTTACTTTGGTGTCAGTTGCATGAAGTCTTCCCTCTATAAGGTCTTTGAAGTGGACCGATCTTATTACACCTTAAGACCATTGATTTCTCCTACACTTGCTCATAAGAATTTTGTGCATTGTTTTGAATTTTTTGTGCACAATTTGCAGTAGATAAATTCTCTCATGTTCTTATGTCCATCTGTTTAAATATGCCTCAATATATAGGTTTCCATTACTAAACAGAAATTTGCTGTTATATATGCTTGAAAAACGTATATACATGTATAGATGCATACAGGTGTGTGTTCACATTCATATATCATATTTTATATCCATAACAACTAAATGTTCTTGACTTTATACCCTAAACGTATATTTGAAATAAAGTTTCATAAATGAGCTCCCAATTGCATAGCAATAACAAAACTTATTTAAATTTAGAAGTAGTTCACTCTCATTTGTAATTTTGAACCACAATGTCAGCAAAGTCAAATGTTATGTTGGCTTCAGCCTCTTATCAATGTCATTTATTTTACCATCTTGTTTATTTTCACCGTAAAACCTATACCTGACATTTTTGATATATATTTTTTTCTTCCTCTAGTGCTTGTTGGGTAAACTTTAAATGTGGCATTAGGAAATGATAAAAAAATAAAGGGTAAGTGGCAGTTCATAAAGTCATGTGTCTTTGGAGTCAATTGTCATGTCGGTTCATAATTTGTTGTGTCGGTTCGTAAGTCTAAGTGTCTTTATGTCAAGAGTCTTATGTAAGTTAGTGTGTCTATTAAATAAGTATGTGTCTCTTAGTTTAATGTGGTGTCTATTGTGAATTGGTGTGTCTCTTAAGTTGAAGGGCCATGTAAGGCTATCTATGTAAAGCCTATTGTCATTTGGTTATAAAGTAAGAGAAAAAGAATGTAAGAGAGAAAGTGAAAGCAAGTAAGAAAGAAAGTAAAGATAATAAAATTTAATATTAAAAAATAAAAGATAAAGCTGGATTTAAAAGTATAAGTGTTACTGAGAAGTTCAGTTGTAGAGCAAAGGATTTGTATGAGACTTTGATGGATGAAAACAGATGGAAAGGGTTCACACAAAGCAATGCACGCATTAGTAAAGATGTCAATGAAGAGTACATGGAGTATGTTGAAAGAGATGCTAAGGAGGAGACGCCTCCATATGCTGATTTGGTCGATGACGTATACAAACCGCCTTAAGAGACTGAAGCATTTAATGTTTACGGGGGAGTTTTGTTGGGTAAACTTTAAATGTGGCATTTGGAAATGATAAAAAATAAAGGGGTAAGTGGAAATTCATAAAGTCGTGTGTCTTTGGAGTCAATTGTCATGTCGGTTCGTAATTTGTTGTGTCGGTTCGTAAGTCTAAGTGTCTTTATGTCAAGAGTCTTATGGAAGTTAGTGTGTCTATTAAATAAGTATGTGTCTCTTAGTTTAATGTGGTGTCTATTGTGAATTGGTGTGTCTCTTAAGTTGAAGGGTCATGTAAGGCTATCTATATAAATCCTATTGTCATTTGGTTATGAAATAAGAGAAAAAGAATGTAGGAGAGAAAGTGAAAGCAAGTAAGAAAGAAAGGTTGAGAAAAGAAAAAGAAGCAGCTGAACTGAGAAAAAAATTGATAGATGAAGAGGAAGTTGATGAAGAAGAGGTCGAAAAAGCTGCTAAAGAAAAAGAAGACGAAGAGAAGGACGAAAAAACAGAAGATGAAGAGGAGGTCGAAGAAAGAAAGAAATTAAAGATAATAAAATTTAATATTATTTTCTCCTCTTCTTCAATCCAACAAATTGGTATCAGAGCGTCAGGTTGAAACTATGGCTTTTCTATTCTTCTCACCGTTTGTTCTCACAAAAGAAAATTTCGAAAAGTGGAGTAGTAGAAAAAAAGAAGAGTTGATCTCCAAAGGACTTTGGGAGATTGTTGAGAATGGCTACGAATGGACAAAGGATGTTAAAAACATGACAGAGAAAGAGCGTAAAGAATTTGTAAGCTTGAGTCAGAGAGATAATCAAGCTCGTGTTTTGATGAGTGAGAACGTTGATGGAGAAGCATGAAATCATATTAATGGAGAGAAAAACGCGAAAGATTCGTGGGAATTATTGAGAGAGGTGTATGGAAAGGATGAAACAAAAATAAAAGAAGATGAAGATGAAGATGAAGAGGAGGTCGAAGAACCTGAAGTAGAAGAAAGGGAAGAGAAGGCGAGAAAAGAAGAGGAGAAGATGAGATAGAAAGCTATTAAAGAAAAAGCAGAAGAAAAGCCAAAAGCAAGTGAGAGTGATGCCTCAGAAGCAAGAGAGAGAGTTACAGTCGAGGCTGAGGAGAAGAAAGTAAATGGGTCGGTTGAGATTCCATACGTGGCTGATGAGAATGCAGATGAGGATCCAAAGATTTGGGTTTTAGTTAAAGATGATGACGGTTCTTTAGGTAAGAGAGTCAAAGATGCAATACTAGTGAAAGGCAAACATGTCATTTTGGAGAAAGTGAAGATTTATGTACAGGCCATGGAAAAAGGAGGACCCTGTAAAGATGAACTGGAAGTTAAAAAGCCAGGTTCAAAGGAGAAAGTTCTGTCAGCTCCAGTCCTGCCTCCCACTAACGTTGAAATGAAGCAGGCAGAGAAAGAAAAGAAGAAAGATAAAGCTGGATTTAAAAGTATAAGTGTTACTGAGAAGTTCAGTTGTAGAGCAAAGGATTTGTGTGAGACTTTGATGGATGAAAACAGATGGAAAGGGTTCACACAAAGCAACGCACGCATTAGTAAAGATGTCAATAAAGAGTACATGGAGTATGTTGAAAGAGATGCTAAGGAGGAGACGCCTCCATATGCTGATTTGGTCGATGACGTATACAAACCGCCTTGAAAGACTGAAGCATTTAAAGTTTACGAGGGAGTTTTGTTGGGTAAACTTTAAATGTGGCATTAGGAAATGATAAAAAATAAAGGGGTAAGTGGCAGTTCATAAAGTCATGTGTCTTTGGAGTCAATTGTCATGTCGGTTCGTAATTCTAAGTGTCTTTATGTCAAGAGTTTTATGGAAGTTAGTGTGCTATTAAATAAGTATGTGTCTCTTAGTTTAATGTGGCGTCTATTGTGAATTGGTGTGTCTCTTAAGTTGAAGGGTCATGTAAGGCTATCTATATAAAGCCTATTGTCATTTGGTTATGAAGTAAGAGAAAAAGAATGTAAGAGAGAAAGTGAAAGCAAGTAAGAAAGAAATTAAAGATAATAAAATTTAATATTTTTTTCTCTTCTTCTTCAATCCAACAGTGCTACCCTAATTTTGGTGATGCAGTATTTAGATTGACCAAATTTTTTAAAGACAAAGCCAGTTTTAGTGTTTTGAAGTGAAGACTAGTAGAGAAATCAAGCACTGGTATGTATATATTATACTGATGTCTGTTACAATTTTTTTACTGGTTTTTTTTAATGAAATCCTTCCTATTAGAAATTTATTTCTCCTTTAAGTAATAAGTATGATTTCTTAAAAGAATGAGATACGAGTATCAAATTTAATCCCAGTATTTTACATGTACTTTTTGTATACTGTTGAAGGTTCTGAAGCTGTAACGTGTAACTAGAAGTGTTAAAAAACAGAAAGTGATTCCTGGTTGAATAAATACTAGCTAGCATATTTGTATATACTTGATTTCAATCATGGAAACTTAATAACCATTATTGACTACGCTAAATATATTGTTAATTTCCTTCTATTTATTATTGCAGAGGTGGAGCCTATGGTGGATCATAATATTCAGTCTTCATTAAGCACCTCCTCTTTAGTATGCTGCTTTGATAATAACTATTTGTATTGTTTCCATGTATGAAATGTATTAAACGTACATCAGTACCCCTTATTACATTATCTATTGGGCTTAGCCCACTTACTATTTGCATTAAGTCTGATGGCCCAACCGTACTTTATTTTGTTTGTAACGTTAGCTATATTAGCTAACTCAATCTGTACATCATAACTATTCTATTCAGTTTACATTCTACAGAAAATAAAAGCAATTCATTTGCATTTACATATCTTTCTTGGTATCAGAGCTATCATATGCTAACCGCATCAAGATCCTGATAATTCAAGCAGAGCCTCTACAAAATCTATCGAAGGATAGATCACCCATCAGAGTAATTTCATCATTTGGGTACCCCTCATCTGAGATTAGAATCAATCTCATCACTTGAAGGTTGAGGCTGTGATCTGAAAACAGTGCCTTGCCAACCAGTGGCTTCAACAGTTCTCATCATCACTAGATTAGCGGCAAATCATTTCAAAAAATCTCTAATTCGATCAAAAATTCTAGTGAAAACATTCAACTGACAGCAAAAGCTTTCCAAGAAAGTCAATCAGAAAAAGAATTCAAAGCAAATCATCATTGAAATCATCATTTTGGCATTTCTGGTTGCTCTTGCAATCAGTCAAAGAATTCAGCCAGAAAATCCAATTCAAGAATCAGAGTTTCTTGAAAGACTTACCTTCTTTCTCGCAAGTTATAACCCCTCCTCTGTCAACTGTGAGTTATGGCGGCAACTGATCCACCAAATTCACCAAGATCATCGGCAAGATCGAATCAAACCAGTGCAGAAAGCACCGAAGATCTCATCAAAGCCATCACAAAGCCGTAGAGCAATATATTCTCAATTCAGCTGGATGAATCAAACAATCTTCTATGGAAACTACAAGTTGAAACAGCTGCAAAAGGTTATGGTATAGAAGACTATCTCTATGGTACCAAAACAATACCAGCAAAATTAAACAGAGAAAAAGACAACAACTTAGTGGTTAATCAAGAATACACTTCATATCAAAGGCAAGATAATCTTGTAAGTGCCTGGTTAATGTCAACAGTGGGATCATCTCTCATGCCACAACTGATTGGTATTAAGAATGCTCATGAAATATGGACTACTCTGGAGAGATCATTTACTAGCCAATCATCTGCCAGAGTTCTACACTATAAGAAGCAACTACAATCTATTAAGAAGGACAACTCTAGCATGAATGATTATCTAATGAAGGTAAAGAATCTATGTGATCAACTAGCATGTACAAGTAACAGAATTGAAGAAAAAGAACAAGTACTATATATAGTTGGAGGACTTGAAGATGAATATGAATCTGTTATTGCATTCATCACATCAATTGAACCTACACCGTCATTGCAAAGTGTGTATTCTATGCTACTGGCACATGAAGGAAGATTCTTAAGAAAGAAAGATCAAGAAACAGATGCCTCAATCAACTATACAACTGCTAGTAAAGAAAAAAAACCAGCAAAGCGATAATACAAGAGGTCAAAGTTCTTATCAGATAGGAGGACAATCAGGCAGAGGACGTGGAAGATCTGGCAGATGGAATTCCAACAGACCAAAGTGCCAAATTTGTGAGAAAATTGGTCATACAGCCAACAGATGTTATTTCAGATTCAACAACAGTTTCAATGTTAATCAGCAGAGCAACAGCAATAACAGAAACAACAATCCCAATGTCAACATGGTCAACAGTCAAACTGACATCAAAAACAGTCAAGACTCTACCTCAAATGTAGCTACAATTGATGATATACAAGATGATGCATGGTATCCAGATTCAGGGGCAACTCATCATGTCACTAACAATTTAAACAACTTGAATCTTGGCAACCGTGAATACAAAGGTAAAAAATCTCTAATTATGGGTAATGGTAACTCTATAATAATTTCTCACACTGGACATGCTAGCATTAAGGGTGCTAAACAACTTTATCTAAATAATCTATTGTGTGCACCTCACATAAGGAAAAACTTAATCAGTGTGTCACAGTGTGCAAAAGACAATCAAGTGTCTTTTGAATTTTACCCTAAACACTGTATAGTTAGGGACATGCTGACTAGGAATATCTTATTGCAGGGTAGGGAACAAAATGGACTGTACAAGTTTGGTTCTGGAAACTCAAGAAAAAATGACTTAGAGAATAATTTTTGTAATATTTCAGAACCTAATGTTAGTAATGACTGCTTGACATTTGAAATGTGGCACTGTAAGCTTGGTCACCCAAGTTCTAAAATTGTTAAACAAATTCTTAATGATGATGGTATTTCTGTTGACATTCCAAATGATTTTATATGTACTTACTGTCAAATGGGGAAAAGCCATAAGTTACCTTTCCCAAATTCTGAAACAAAGTACTTAAACCCATTAGAATTGGTTGTTGTTGATCTTTGGGGTCCAGCACCAATAAATGTTGACTATGGGTATAGATTTTATATTTCATTCATTGATGCACATTCAAGATATGTATGGATATACTTTCTGAAATCAAAGTCTGATACCTATAATGCTGTTGTGAAATTTATAGCTAATGCTGAAAATCAATTAGGTCATAATGTGAAAATTATTCAAAGTGATGGTGGTAAAGAATTTCAACCACTAAAAGAATATTTTTACAAAAAAGGCATTACTCACAGACTGACATGTCCATACACATCTGAACAGAATGGTTTAATAGAAAGAAAGCACAGACACATTGTTGAAACTGGGCTAACACTTCTTGCTCAAGCATCCTTGCCATTAAAATTCTGGCCAAATGCTTTGGCAACTGTTGTTTATTTGATAAACAGGCTGCCAACAAAAGTTCTAGATATGAAATGTCCTATAGAGATTTTAACTCAAATAAAACCAAATTACAGTGACTTAAAAACTTTTGGGTGTCTGTGTTTTCCCTATATTAGACCATTCAATAGACACAAACTTGACTATAGATCTACTCCCTGCACATTTTTAGGGTACACCAACAATCACAAGGGATTCAAATGTTTAGACAGCAATGGGAAGATTTACATATCTAGACATGTCATATTTGATGAAAAAAACTTTCCATTTAAAAGTCTTGCTTACAAGCCTACTAGTAAGGTGTATAATCCTAGGTGCTCTATTCCAAATATTCCTGAACAAGTCAATGATATTGTCTATATACCAAAATCCAACAATAGCATGACTCACACACAAGTCACGCAAAATATAAGTACACCACAGCACACACAATCGGGTACAGAAGCAGGTGATCAAAATGAATCTACTACTACTACTACTACAAGTGGTAATGATACTGAATCACATGGTGAAAATATCAGCAACAATGACAATGACAGTTCAGCCAACAATCAGACAGAAATGAGAAATGAAGAAACTCAGGTGCAAAATCAACACCACATGGCGACAAGAGCAAAAAGTGGTATATTCAAACCAAAAACTTTTTCTGTTGAGTTCAATGACAAAGAACCATCCACTTATTATGTAGCTACTCTGAATAATAAGTGGAGGTCAGCTATGAAAGATGAACTAAATGCCCTGATTAAAAAACAAACTTGGTGTTTAGTTCCAACACCCAAAAACAAAAACATTATTGGGTGTAGATGGATCTACAGAATAAAAAGACAAGCCGATGGTACAGTTTCTAAGTACAAAGCTAGGTTAGTTGCAAAGGGATATTCACAACAGTGTGGTGTTGACTTTAAAGAGACATTCTCACCTGTTGTGAAACCCACTTCTATTAGAATAGTTCTAATCATAGCTTTGTACAAAAACTGGATCATTAAGCAACTAGACGTTAACAATGCTTTTTTGAATGGTGAGTTACAGGAAGAAGTATACATGGAACTACCACCAGGACTAGAAGAGAAATCTGAAAGAAGAATGGTGTGCAAACTAAACAAGGCTATCTGTGGGCTAAAACAAGCACCCAGGGTCTGGTTCAACAAACTAAAGGCAACTTTGTATAAGCTTGGCTATACACCTACAAGATGAGACAACTCTCTGTTCACAAAATTCACAACAACTACTGTTACTTATGTCCTAGTCTATGTGGATGACTTTATAATCACTGGCAACAGCAAGGCTGAAATTGAAAGCATCACAACCAAACTAAACAATGAATTCTCAATTAAGGACCTTGGAGAGCTATCATATTTTCTGGGAATAGAAGTTTGCCGAACTGAAAACAATGAGTTACAACTAAATCAAAGAAAATATATTGCAGAAATTCTGTCAAAAGCAAACATGGACAAGGCAAATTCTCAACCAACTCCTATGGTGACCAATCTACACTTAAGCAAAGAAAAAGGAGAACCCACTTGCAATGAAAGAGAGTACAGAAGTATTATTGGAGCTCTTCAATATGTCACTATAACTAGACCAGACATATCATACAGTGTCAATAAGGCTAGTCAATTCATGCAACAACCTCTAAGTGATCATTGGAAGGCAGTTAAAAGGATCCTTAGGTATCTGAAGGGTACTATTAATCAAGGACTGGTATTAAAGCCAAGTAACAATCTACATATCAATGCCTATTCAGATGCAGACTGGGCAAATGACTACGATGACAGAAAGTCAACCAGTGGTTACTGTATATTTCTAGAAAAAAAATCCTATATCATGGTGTGCAAAGAAGCAAAATACTGTTTCCAGATCAAGTACTGAAGCTGAGTACCGCAGTGTTGCAAGCACAACAGCTGAAATTATTTGGATTCAATCTTTATTAAGTGAGCTAAAGGTTACAAGCAATTCAAAAGCAACTGTGTGGTGTGACAACATGAGTACCATAGCATTAACAGCAAATCCAGTATTACATTCAAGGACCAAGCATCTAGAACTTGACATATATTTCGTAAGAGAACTGGTACAAAAAGAAAAACTGGAAGTAAATCACGTACCTTCGACTTAACAAATTGCTGATATCCTGACGAAACCACTCTCGAGAACCAGATTTGAAGCTCTGAGAGAGAAGCTGAGTGTAGTTGAAACCATCAGTCCAAAACATGGAAAAGCTTCAGATCTGACTGTCAACAAGAAAATTGAATCGCCCTCTAGCAAATTGGTTCAAGCAGCAAGTACTCGACTAAAATCACAGAGTAACTTCGAAGAAAATCAAGGATCCGAGGCATATCTAGCATCTGTCAGCAATGGAAGCCGATTCAATTCAACAGGAAACAAATCCGTCATTCTAGACTCACAAAATTTAATAGAAAAGCATGGGGATAAGAAGAGACAGCTTTAATCAAAGGATGCACTGAAGAAATTTCAAAGAAGAAGGTGGATTTGGTTCGTGGCGGCTGCCATTTTTCATTTTTCAAACCCTAATCTCGAGCGTAGGTTTGTGGGGGGGGGGGGGGGGGGGGGTATGAAATGTATTAAACGTACATCAGTACCCCTTATTACATTATCTATTGGGCTTAGCCCACTTACTATTTGCATTAAGCCTGATGGCCCAACCGTACTTTATTTTGTTTGTAACATTAGCTATATAAGCTAACTTAATCTGTACATCATAACTATTCTATTCAGTTTACATTCTACAGAAAATAAAAGCAATTCATTTGCATTTACATATCTTTCTCAATGAAATCCGATTTCTTTACTGAATCTTATGCCAGGTTTCAAAGGCTGAAAAATCTTTTAGGAAACCATCTTCTACCATCAAATTTAATGATGGTAACCATCCTCTACAACTGGATCGGATAATGCCTGCAAATAGATCAAGCATTTCAAACAGTAATAAGCATAGTTCTTTATTACCATATTCACACAGTAGATGTGCAAAAAGTTCATAGAGTCTCAAGGAAAAAAAAATTTGATTTGACCGGTGACAGTTCCTTGTGTGAACGACCTGGAGTCGATTCCATTGCACCACCTTCTACTAAAAAGACAAAGATTTTTAAAATGATCAACTCATCTCCTCTGCATGTGCATAACAGTTCGAGTATAATTGCACAAATATCTTCTCCTTCAGTATGCTATTCCGCAGATAGCAAAAGATACACCATGGATGAAGGACCTTAGTTAAATCAAGCTGATTCGATGGATACAAAAAAGCTTATAGGTTCAGAGTTCTTCCAAGCCTAACAATGGTGTAGAAGCTAAGGGATTTTCTTTTCTATAGCAGGTGAGGCTAACTTCCACTGTAAATATTTTACTTTACTACAATTTTTTGATTCCGAGTGGCTGGCTTGGTATCCTGGATATGGTAAACCAATGTATTCTACCCATATTCTATTCAGTTTCTTAGGTAAAGAACATTTAAATATATACTGGGTTAATAGTGATCCATCTCACCCATAATCTCTTCTTACATTTTATGATTAAGTCTGATGTTAATAATAACAGTCAATGACTGGAATGACCTTTCATATATTACTCTTACAAAATTTATGCCAAGAGGTAAAGGTTAATTAAATTGAACTTTTTTCCACCCAAATATTGCTCTTAATACTGAGGATCATATTTTTGACAACCCATTATTAAGCTTCTAAGAGATGGGATTGAATTTGATTTTCTGGTCTGGCTACAAGTTTGAACCCTGTATGCATCCCCTTATATTTACTTCTATGGAAGCCTGTTTCTGCATGATCTTTTCGAAATCCTTGCATAACTGCAAGCCTATGACACTGGATTCTTTTTTTCCTCCTAAATAGTTTTTCTTTTCTGTCCTATTCTAATACACACTCGGTTAAATAATTGCATTTTTCCATAGATCCGAGGAGATAGAGCTTGTATTTTGCGACTTTTTACTTCCCCCTGAACTTTCAATCAGCAATAGACTACAATGTTGAACAAAAGTTTTCTCTGAGTTTGATGGAGTAGAGATGAAAGCTCTAGAGAAAATTCTTTCACATAATCTAAGGTTCATGCACATATTCTTTTCTTTTTCCATTCTAGCAGGCTTTAATTTTTGTTGCTAGAATTTAATAGGCATTGGATAGGTTCTGGTCATTTCATCTTTGATTACAGGTTACAGCAAGAATTAGCAAGAATTACAGAAGTACCTATCTCTTAGGCAATCATGTCAGGTTTGCAAATGTTTGAATCTGATTCTGTCCCACAAATTGAAAATAAATTAAAAATCTTATTGTTAAACATCAGGAGAATGGCCCTGGATATCAGAAGCAAGTTTCTGTTTGTTTCCGGACTATGTCTAGTTGTTTCAGTGACCATATGAAGGTCGAGGAGGGGTTTTACAAGATGGACGTATTTGGTGTATACTGCAATATATTGTTAACTGTCTACCTGCTTACTGTTTTAAACTATGAAAATCATATTTATCATTGATGTTCCCTATTCATTTTGCAACAAATCACACATTGAGGTGAGCTTGTGCTTTACTCCTTGCACTTTCCGAACATTCACATTATTGCATCCAGGTATGTTTAGTAAAAACTAAATAATAACATACTTACCCATGACTCCTTCGATTTATACTTTTTTCTAACAAAAAATATCTTGCATATTTTAATTTATTTACATTTATTAGCATTAACAAATTTCATAAGAATTAAATATACGCATGTAAAGATTTATTGATATTTTATATGCTAGTAGGAATGCAATTACACTTCTCTTTAAGATCTCATTAGGATAACACAAATTGAAACCAGTTTGGAATATAACTAAATTCAGACCTACAAAAACAAACCCGTCCACATCAGTCCTGATACTCTAATGAAGATTACATACTAAGCATTTTCATGTCACATTCATTATGCTTATGCAGCAGGTATTACAAATTCATGTCATCTATTCTATTTAATTATGCAGTTTACCCAATTAAATTGTAAAACCTGCCGAATCATCTGTTTTGAGGTTTTATTTTTTATGTTCATTGCACAAGTTGCGAGTACCATGCTAAAATTCAATTTGAGCAGAGCCACTTAATTTCCACTGATTTGCCATAATATTTGATGGATTCCAATGAAGAAAGTAGGGACCGTCCACGTTAATACCTTCCTGACAAGTAAGGTCGAAAATTTCATGCCCGCTGTCATTAAAATTTATACATGACCTTTAACAAAATTTGGTTTTTCAGGTTTGATACCAATGGTAGTGAACCCCGCCTAAAAAGATATTCAGATCCATCCTATTTTAGAATAATAGCATGGTCTGCGTCTGAGACCGTAAAGGTTCAATAAGAAAGGAAGAGACAGAAAATCAAGGTTAGCTTCAGTCCGAGTCATCCATTTTTTGGTGCATTGTTGCATCTAGTAAATATTTATTACCAGCCACTCTGCAGTTTGATAGAAAATGTGGTTAATGAATAGGATTATTATAATATGTATTCCAGTTGATATAGTCATGCAGTGGCTTATAGTAAGTTGTTCTGCCTTCTTATGTTTACACATCTTTCACTAACACTGTCAGTTTTTGGGATCATATGGATTTAGGTATCTATCAAATATAGCATCATAAATGTTTATATGGCATTCGGTATCTTAATTCATGTACCAAACATGATGGGATAATATTTACTTAGCCTTTATCTTACCTCAGTATAAAGGCTCTTTCATATATGTTGAAGTCTTTCTTACTATTCCTGTTGGCACTGTTTTCATAGAAGTGAATAAATATGTACGAAATATCATAATTTTGAACTCTTAAACCGTTAATTATCTATGAATCTAAAATCTATATGTTACGTAATCTTCAACAGAGGAAGGAATCATAACTAAATCAAGAAAGTCAACTTTGTTCATCATTACCCCAGCACTTTAGCAGGTTTCCTTCCTAACTATGTATTATTTTATTAAGCTATAGAGAACATGTGAGTCAAATAAACTACTTTAACTTGAAGGCAGTCAACTTATCTGTATTTTTGCAGTGCTCGATTTGCATATTCAAATGCTGATGAGCATCATTTTTAAAAGATACTTCACCTTTATCCAGCTCAAGGCATAAACCTGATCTTAAAAGCAGACCATCATCTTTTGGTTCTAAAAGATTCAGATTTGTTGTACCAATTATAGATTCAAATTTATCGGGTTTGCTATATGAATCGGAGATTAACAATCCATGTATTTCAGAATCGCATATCATTCAGTGTATACTTTGTTAGTAACCATCTTCTTATTTTGGAATATAGCCTTACAGGTCATACAGGGACTGAGGGTGAGTTGAGAAACTATAGATGGTAATTCAGTATACACATAGTCAGTGATGAGTGATGTACCGTTTGGTGATAACTCTAGATCAAGTATAAATATTTGTATTTACATAAATTATTTAGGAAATCAATTATACATTCCAGTCGATTATGTTGTATTCTAATGACAAATACAGAGGTGTACGCATGGAATATAAAAGGCTCATTTAAAAAAAAACAAATTTGCATCTGTTGTAGTAGTAAAACCGATGCAAATGCGCTGAAAAGTAAAACTATCATACACAACAATTTGCAACTGCTGAAATAGTATAAAAGATGCAGATGTAGATGCTTTGGATTTTGCATCCACTGTAAGCTATAACAGATGCAAATATATCAAATTTGCATCTATTGTAATAATAAATGCATTGGTATTTGCGTCCAATGTACGCTATGAAAGACGCAAATATATCAAATTTGCGATTGTTGAAAAACATAAGCAAAAGTATTTTAACATTTGCATCCACTGCATTTGCATCCACAGTGGGGCAGACGCAAATAACATGAAATAGTGGATGCGAATACCCTATTTTATACTAGTGATTATTTACGAGTGGATTTTGGAAGAGTATGCAAGAAGCTTTAGGAACCGAGTTGTATTTGAGTACGACTTTTCATCCCCCAACCGAGAGGGTTAAACGAGTTTTGGAAGATCTCCTAAGGGCTTGTGTTCTAGACTTCGGGGGATCGTGGGAAGACCATCTACATTTAGTTGAGTTTGCATATAATAATAGCTACCAGTCTAACATTGGGATCGCACCATACAAGGCGTTCTATGGGAGGCCGTGCAATTATATAGCATGTTAGTTAGAAACCGGAGATAAGTTAATACTTGGGTCGGAGATGATAAGAGAAACCTTGGATTGTATCGAGATTGTACGACAACGAATGAAGGAAGCCCAGGATCGTTAGAAGACATATGCTGATAAATGTCGAAAACATTTGGAATTCGACGTTGGTGAGATGGTTTTTGTGAATATTTCGCCATTAAAGCATGTGGCTAGATTCGAAAGCAAAGGGAAGTTAACTCCTAGGTTCGTTGGACCGTTTTTGATAGTCGAACGAATTGGAAAGCTCGCATATAGATTGGAGTTACCGGAGAAGATGCGAGTGTGCATAATGTTTTCCATGTGTCGTTTCTACCGAAGTTCGTGCATGATTCGAATGTGATGGTATCTCCAGTGCAGTACGAATACCTAGAAGTAGAGAACGTAGTTGCGAGAGCTCGTAAGCCGCTTCGTGTTGTGGGGAATGACATGAAACAGCTTATGAGGAAGACAGTTAAGCTAGTCAAGATACAATGGAGCGAGGATGGTGACTATTTTAAATGGGAGGCGGAAGAGAGCATGAAGGCGACCCATCCAGAACTCTTTGTGGGTGTGACGCGTTAGTATCGTACCACCTTACATCATTGTAAATTTTGATATGGTTGTTTTAGGATCCCGTGTGCTAGGATAAGGCTATGGATGCATGACTTGATGGCTGCTACTTTGAGTGATAGAATTGGCTTCTCATGGATGCTAGGCATGCAGAATTGTTTTGGTTGCTTGTGGTTGTTGTAATTTCGGGGGAAAACTATAAATGGAGGGAGAATGTAACAGCCCACATTTTACATATCGAAGGATCATAAAATCTTTTTATTTTATTCCCTGATGGTTGGATCATTCTCATATTTTAATATGTTTCTTATGGGGATGTCAGACATGTCCATAATTTTTACCAATTATGTTTGTGACCATTTTGCCCCTATCAGTTTTGTATAGGGAATAACTTTTGATTTAGGTCGAATAAGGTGTTGAGACTTGTGCCATTGGAAAGGAAACTGCGACGACCGCCCATAACCCCCGCACTATACAAAAGAAATAATGTGCTAATAGGTGTGCAAGGTAGTCATGGACGATCATCAGAGTAGGCAAACACAAACGAAACATGTTGTAAACTCACAGCGCAAGAATAAAATATAATATAACATATAAAAAAAGTAGTAACAGTGAAGTAGAAACATAAGACTTTCATACAACCAGAAAGTAATATCCACAAACTTGGAAATAGTGTTTATACAAAGTTACCTCACTACATTATTCAGAAAAGAAAACAGCGGAAATCTAATTATTAGATAGTAGTAAAAATGGTACATGAGCCTCCTGCTCGCTACCGATTAGCACCGTCGTCCTCACTAAGCATCACCTGTCACCTGCTACTTAGTCTGCCCATCCACAACCGGATGAACAACCCAAGGTAATAAGAAGAAACATAAAACCTTGAGTCAGACAATAGTCTTAGTGAGCGATAAAATAGCTAACAAACTTCAACAATAAAGTGTATGAGAAAGGAAAGATAAACATACTAATCTACCCACGACAGCAGAGAAGAACTCAACCTTATCTTCCCCACATTGGACATTGATAGCCTTTACTATAAAAAATTCAACCATTCATTCATAGAAACCAGAATACTCGTTCAATCATGGAAAACACTCATAACATCCAGATTATATAAGTCTCACACAAACAACCCTAATCGAGTTTAACATTCCCCAAGTACACTCCCCAGAGGCCTAAACCAATATGAATTAAGCACTCAAAGAACATCTCCCTCGACTTTGGATAATCTATGTGAGATAGTACAAACAAAACAACCAATCATCCATGACTGACTTTGGCTGTCACCGCCAATCCTGCTTTGAAACCATCGTTAATCGTATGACGGCCAACTTTGTCATATGTCAATGGCAAATGGTAACCCCAGTTCTAGTATAAACTCCATATGTCCAACCTTGACAATGTCCAACCTTGACAACAAGGCCTTTCAACGATACCCAAGGTACTCGACTAACAACCTTCGGTCTATTGGGTGCCCCCATTGTACCCCTGCTTTGAGTCTGCTAGAACTTACGACAACGATAATATCTCAGCCTTCAATATCTCTAGTCATCCAACCTTGACGACTATTTACTGCTCAAGCAACCTTCTCGAGCAACCATTATCCACCAACTCACAACCTTTGAGTTGCCACCTCATTTGTTGTTCCACCATGATCAACGAACACATTCAACACTTCAAACCTTCCTACTTGATTTTACTTCGAAGTCACATCATCACCGAGCCAATTACACCACTGCGCTGCGGCTAGGGTTCGAGGGTTTGCCCCCGAAAAATATTTTTTAGACCTTTTCTCCAAATCAGAGTCGTACCCGAAAAACGTACTTTTTCAGAAAATGACCCTATTAGAAACAAACCATAGCATCATCAATTTCAACCACAACGTTTAAAAGCGCTTCTAAAAACATGACCGATCCGCCCCCTTTTTGACCGATCCGCCCCCTTTTTGACCGACCCGACTCAAACTAGGCTGATCCGATCCAAGATGACTGATCCGAACCAAGATGACCGATTCAATTCCCCTAAATGACCGATCTGAACCAAGATGACTGATCCGATCTGACTTGTTCTCTATGACAGGACATTATACCGACCTGATCAACTTATGGCCCGATCCGATCCACTCCTGTCCGATCCAACTTCGTTTTAATCCAACTTTTGGCTGATTCAACCTATGGCCGAGCCAATTCCTGACCGAGCCAATTTCTGGCCGATTCAATCTAGGCCCGAGCCAATTCCTGCATATTGCAATTCAATTCCGATTTCTGCCAAAACTTCGCCAAACGATGAATTCGACGAAACCAACTCAACCAAAATCATCAAACACAATCATAAACATATCATAACATTACTAACCACATGAATATGACGATTACCACAAAAATGATGTAAATCTCACCAAAAACCATTAAAATGAACATATGATCAAAAGAAGAGATCTAACTAACATAAGCATGTAATATGACATGAAATCAACGAGTAAAACTTGTTAGATTCGATCGTAGGGTGATGCATATGAAAACGAACTTATAATGGTGTAAATCTATGATAAAACATCACAATTTGATGAGAAACATGACAAACTCTCATATACTTCATTGCACTCATGTGAGAGATGTAAATCAATCATCGATTTTCCGAAACAATCTAAAACGATAGAAATAAGAATCCAGACAGCGAGCACTCTGAATCAAACCCCTCGATCCGATCAATTCGCCTTTGAAATGATGTAGATCTTCGATTTCCTCCCTTAGATTTGGATTTTTAATGGTGGAAAGGTGTAGAAGGAAGAAGGAGATCAAATGCCTTCAAATGAGAGAATGGGAAAAATTAAACCTTTTCCCTCCACTCTCACCCCTTATTTATAGTATTCCACTAAGGCTCCAAAACCTGAATAGCCAACTGAAAAACCTTAAAATGGTGATTTCTCCCAAACCGCTGAGCCAAATCCTTAATGTAACCACTCTACGGAAAGGCAATCATCAATTCCTTTCCAATAGCATAGGCTTCACCCTCTGATTCAACCTGAGTCAAAAGTTATGCCATGTACAAGGCTGACAGGGGGAAAATGGTCACAAACAAAACAGGTAAAAATTGTGGACATGTCTCACATCCCTATAAACAACATATTAAAAGATGATAATGATCCAACCATCAAAGAATAAAATAAATATATTTTACGATCTTCCGATACGTAAAACGCGGGCTGTTACAGAAACGATGATTCCCTTTCCGTAGAGTGGTTACATTAAATTTTTGGCTCAGCAGTTTGGGAGGAATCGTTGTTTTAAGGTTTAACAGTTGGCTGTCCTGGTTTGATAAGCCATAATGGGATGATTTGAGAAGGCCCATTAGTGCATTGGTGGAAGGCTATAAATTGGGGTAGGAGGCATGGAGAATAGTTTACTTTCTCCATTCTCTTATTTGGAAGAGCTAGAGGTCCTCCATTCCTCCATTGCTACAGCTTTCCATCATTAAAGCTTAGAGAATCAAAGAGCTACAACATTTGATGCTAGACATACGCAAATCCAAGAGAGAGATCATCAAATTGAAGAGTTTGGATCAAATTCTTCGCTGTTCAAAATCTTATTTCATTGCTTTTAGCTTGTTTGGAGAATTGGTGAGTGATATGCATCTCTCACAAGGATTCAAGCAAGTATATGAGTTGTATGCACAGATTCTTATTAAAGTCAAGTCGTTTTCCTTAGATCTACATCATGGAAATTCTATTTTCATATGAATCACCATGGGATCTTGTTTAACAACTTAAAACCGGTAATTTTCATGTTATTTACATATGTTTATGCAAGTTAGATCCATAATTTAGTTCATATGTTCATTTATCATGATTTTGGTGAAATTGCATAATTTTGGTGAAAATCATCATATTCATGTTGTTAATGATTCCATAACATGCTTATGGTTGGATTGGAGTAATTGGATTAGTAGATTTCGTCAAAATTGTTGTTTGGCAAAGTTTTTTCGAAATTGGACTTGGATTGGGCTGTACAGGTAATGGGTCGACCGCGAAATACGTGTAGTACAAGGTGTAGTACAAAGCAGGTCTGGTCCAAAGTGGGTCAGTCCAAAAGTGGGTCGGTCCAAAGTGGGTCTGGACAAAAGTGGGTCGGTCCAAAAGTGGGTCGGTCCAAAGTGGGTCTGGTCCAAAGTGGGTCTGGTCCAAAGTGGGTCGGTCCAAAGTGGGTCTGGCCCAAAATGGGTCGGTACCAAAGTGGGTCTGCAACAAAGTGTGTCTAGTCAGACATTTCTGGTGGGACATTTCTAGTAGGATATTTCTGGTGATGATGTGACTTCAAAGTGAATTCAATGGGGAATGTCGAAGTGATTTAAAGTGTTCATTGCTAGTCGTAATGCAATGGGTGCGATGATGACAACTCAAAAGCGTTCTGAGCTTGTCGGAAATGGTTGGATGGTCGTCGTCGATGACGTCTAGAGTTACCGAAGGAAGAGGAATTATCGTTATCGTAGGTTCTAGCTGGCTCAAAGAAGGGGTACAATAGAGATGTCTAAAATACCAGTTGTAGATCGAGTACTTTGGGTATCGTGTATGGCCTAAATATGTCAAATTGTATGACATATGGAGTTTTAGCTAGAATCGGGGTTTAACATTGGCCCTTGACAATTGATGACAAATTGTTTAGCCGGTCATAAGATCAATGATGGTTCCGAAGCAGGGTTGGTGGTGATCGCCAGAGTCTGTCATGCAAGCGGGATGTTTTGTTTGTACCGTCTCACGTATATTATCCAACATCGTAGGAGATGTTCCTTGGGTGCTTGTCTGGTATTGGTTTAGTCCTCTGGGGCTTGTACTTGAGGGATGTTGAATTCGATTAGGATCATTTACGTGAGATCTATAATCTGCATGCTATGAGTGATGTTGATGGTTGTTCTAGTTTCCATGGATGAATAGTTGAAATGGTTTATGTAAAGGCTATCACTGTCCGATGTGTGGAAGACGGAGTTGAGTTCTTCTCTGGAGTTGTGGGTAGATTAATTGTTTATTTACCCATTCTCATATACTTTAATTGATGAGGTTTGTTAGCTGTTTTATCGCTCACTAAGACAGTTGTCTGACTCAAGGTTTTATGTTTCCCTCTTATTACCTTGGGCTGTTCATCACTTTGTTTGGATGGGCAAACTAGGTGGCAGGTGACAGGTGATAGCTTAGTGAGGACGATGTTGCTATTCGGAGGTGAGCATGGGGCTGGTGTACTATCTTTACTACTATCTAGTACCTTTGTTTTCCGCTGTTTCTTATTATTCTCTAAATGTTGTAGTGAGGCAAAATTGTATAAACACTATTGTTGAATCCAAGTGTATGGATATTACTTTTTAGTCATTATGAAAGTTTATGTTTTCTGCTTCACAATTATTACCTTTTGTATATGATCTGTTATATTTTATCCTTGCGGTGTGAGTTTTACAGGTCCTGTTGTGTTTTATACCTTGATGATCGTCTATAACTGCCTAGCACACCTTTCAGCACATTGTCCCTCTTGTTTAGTGCAGGGGCTCTAGGCGGTCGTCACACGACCTCCGGGCCTGGATTCGGGAACCCTTAGGCGAATAAACGAGTCTTCGTGCTTTAAACCTGAATGAACGACGGAAGAGCCAAAAATCGGATGAATCGTAATGTCCACGCCTTCAACCTACACGGAACTTACACCGGGTGGTCTAAGGCAGAAGGCACTTAGCCTAGCATCCGCAACCAATAGGATTCCTGAGATGAGGGAAACCAAACAAATAAAACCAGCGCTCGATCTCCCCGGAACATGAATTTCCCCAAAGCGAAATCACTGATCACATTTTTGTGAGTGTAACAACAAGTACGCTTGGGCAAGTGCAGGACGCTGGAAAACATGAGAAGAACATTTGAACACTTAACATGAAATGTGATTTTTACTAATTAATATTTCATTTCACACATACACACTAAACAAACTACGTGTCTAACATATTTTCTTTATAATGACCGGGTGTACATGAGAACCACATCATGCCTTTAAAAACCAAAAGAGAGGGTCGTACTCGTGTATACTATCGGCCTACATAAACCAAAAATAAAGGTACCATCTATTACGCTTACTAACGCTGCACATGCTTCTTCTTCTTGTGCTTCTTTTTTGCAGATTCAGCACTAGACGACTCTCTAGTGGTAGGCCTCTTCTTCCCAGATCCACTCCCGCTCCTTCATCTTCTGCCCTTCAGAGGAGTTATCGAATCATGAGAGATCAAGTGACGCCTTCCGCCTTCTTCCTCACCGCTTGTAATCTTCGTGATCTCGTTAGGGACAGTGTACTGCAATGGCATGGGGGCATTCTCAGCAACAAAGCTACCACGGCATCGCCCTTTCTCGGAATTTCCTTGGTCTCTAGCCCCTGTTTCCTCTTGACCTCCTTGGATGCCTTTCGATCGGCTACCTTCTTGGATTTGAGCTTCACGCCGTCACCGTCCTTAAGCTTCTCAAGAGTGTTTGTGGCACTCTGCTCAGCATCCTTCCTCCTAACCTCCACAGCCACTCTTTCCTTTTCATCCTCGACGACAATCTTTTTCTTTTGAACTTCCTCAACAAACCTTTCCTTCTCCGCCTTAGCTTCATCCTTTGCCTTCTCAACTATAGCAGTGGATCTCTCCTCGACATCCTACCTAGCCTTCAAATGAGCCTCCCACATACAAGCTTCGTCCTGCCTACTCTTATCTTCCTGCTCCTTACACTTAGCCACCATTCGGGCTTTTTGGGACTCCGCCATAGCTGGCATCGAGGTAACGTTAGCATCCACTGGGCCCATCGCATGAGCACTCTAGCCATCTACCACCTTTCCTTCCCATATAAGGCCCTCGTAAATGCTGGACCCTAGCTTGACATCCGAAAAAGTGTCCAACTGACCGTCTCCTTCACCAAGCTCCATCCCATGTAATCCTTACTCAGAATCTGTTGTTTGAGGGATCAAGAGGGCAAAGCCTGGTGTCGTAGTAGTTCCCGGAGGGGCTGCACATTAAAAACACAACCTTTCAGTCCACAAATTCGGTAATCACACCATCGTTGGGAATTCACGGTAATTTTTTTTACCTCCAGTCAGGGATGGTGCGAGTATAATGGGGAGTGTGCTCGTCATAGTAGATAAAGAAAATTCAGGCATTCCCAACCACGGTTGCTCGGGATCATACTCGGTCAAGACCCGGACCGAAGCAGTGGGGTCACTGATGGTGGAGAATTCAGGGATTGGTGGTCGGTAAGAGCTTCCTTCCTCAAACCTCTCTGCTACATCCACGCTCTCGGTAGGAACAAACTTCCCCTTTTCCGTGGCAAGCCTCGCCAATCTCATATTCTCCGCATTCTCATGTAGCAACTTCCTCCCTTACTCAAGCTTCTCACGCTCCTCATTAGTTAGGAGCTCAGTCATCAATTGATGCTCATCTAAGGTTCCCATGTCCACCTAACGTAAATAAGCCTTGTACGACATCAGTCTCTCCCATGTTATGGCCAGCACTCGAGAGTAATCCTCAACCCACGAGAGTTCGCAGAACTTCAGAAATTTAACAAACTTGTTCCGGATATGTTCCACCAAGGATGCCTTTACCCGAAATTCGACATCCTTGACCACCTCCCTCAATTGTTCCACCTCCCTCAAGTGCTCGGCATTTAATCACTCCGGCGAGTACAACACATCCCTATTGCTAGCCGCAGCATCCTCATCTTCCTTCCTCATCGCCTCAAGCTGCCTTCTCAGCGTAACGACCTCCGCATTCTCATCCCCCAATCTCTCATTATCCGCTTTCAGAGCATCGTTATCAATCTGAAGCTTGGATACTTGTTCATGGTCCTTTTCATGTTCAGCATACGCTTTCTCTGTGACACCCCACGTTCGTTAATGACACTCATAAGGGAATGCATTAAGTTTCGCGAAGCGTTATAGGTAAACGAAAATAAAAATATTACAAGAAAGATACAAAAGCAACAACGGAATTTAAATACTTATTTCAAACATAAATAATAACATCGCGGTAAAAAATATCACAAGTCTGTAACTACATAAAGCCATTACAAAAATATAAAATTTTATGTCTTATTCCTTCAGAGTACATAAAAAGGATAATTCCCCAAAAAGAGACAAGTCCATAGTAGAGATAAGAACTTGAGCAATACTTCAGAAGTTGCTCCAAGCAAGATGACAACTGAGTCCTGACTAAACCTGAGAATTCCCACCCTAAGAACCTAGGGGGGAGGTGAAACAGAAGAAAGAAGAGGAAACAAAAAGGGTCAAACATAAAGTCTGGCGAATCCAGTTACTTTTAGCAAGTAAATAAGTAAAAGCAGTATGACAGGCATATAAGATGGACAAGAAAGATAGCATCAAAAAAGGTAAGTATGACGAGGTAAACATGATAAAGTTTATTTGCTTCCCTAATGATTACTCCGTTTATTCTCTGCACTAATACTAGTATAACCAGAATTAGATGATCCCCAACATGTACAAGATGGTAGACTTAGGCATACTTCTGGTGAGAGGTTTTAACCCCATACAATCTACGGGCAGCCCAAATAGCGGACTCTTAAACTTACCAGAGTCTAGTTGTACCCTAGCCACTACCTTAATCGATCGGCTCCCTAATACATAGATAGCTTGTGCCAGCCCCTAATTCATATGGAGGCTGACTTTCTGCCGTCTCTTAGCAGGTAACACATTAACTCAGCTATGGTGTTTGATTCGTTTGCTTGAGGATATTCAACTTTCGGATGTTGAAGATGATGATTTGTTGGAAAATTGACAGGAATAACAAATCTTTTCGTGTTAGCCAGCTTTATAAGATGATGAACTTTGCAGGAAGGAGTTACGTTGGTTTTGAATGCATGTAGAGCATTAAAGCAATAACTACTAAAGTCAAAATTCATATGCGGACGATCATGCATAATAGGCTAAATATGGTGACTATACTTTGACGAAAAGGAGTTCATATTGATGGGGGCTGTGTCTTCTGCGCTGACAATGAAGAGACTTACCTACATTTGTTCGTCGAATGCGATTTCGCTTTCTATGTTTGGACGAAGTGTTTGGTCAGCCTTAATGTTTGTTTAGATTTGTCTGACTTCATCACTAACCAATTCCACTTTTGGCACACCATTTTTGTTTCACTCCTTGATACACCCATGCGACAATTGTTTACTGTCTTGAATTTTTCTTATGTCTGGATTTATGGCATGAACGAAACTCACGCAAGTTTAAATGTAAAATGAAATTGCCCAATTCTGTTATCTACTGCACTCTCAAATTTGTTTCTCAATGGTCAGGCAGCATAGACGTCATGTTTGTGGACACTATTGGCGCAAGAGTCATGGACAGATCTCGTGGCAGGCGAGCTTGATGTTGTTTCATCCTTTTGGTTTTAGAAGTTGGGGATATTAGCTGTTATGGGGATGTTTTATGTATATTTTGGCTACTGTAATTCCATGCCTGCGTGCATGTGCTATTTTTTAGACTGTACATATTCTTGTAAATATTTGTACTACGTATGTTGTATGCTGTAATGAACACCATGATGTATTAGCTTTGTGTTTAATGAAAGAAGGCGTGAATCTTGCGATTCACTACCCATTTGCATCAAAAAAAGTTATGCCAATTTTAATGTTTTCCCCCGTTCCCTAACTAACGCATTCACATATATTTAGCGGCATGCCTAGGCTAGAATGTAGCCTGGCCATAAGCAACAAAAGGGAAAGGTGATGGGAAGATGACAATAGTTATTATTCTAACATAAATGACATAAATATATACTGACATAGTGATAAGGCGGACACTTAAGAATAGATCTGGTGAACTTGTGATAATTAAACTAGTTCTAACATAGTAGGAATGTCATAATAAGCATAACAAGATCTAAATAATAATTTAGATGTCCAACTAGTTCAGATCAAATATGATAGGCACAAGGTGGTCTAAATAATAAGCTAGATCTAAAATCAAAAGTAGATCTAACATAATAAAAGTTAATATCCACATCATAGTTATGTTAGAATGTAATAGATTCACAAGTTTAAATAGATCCGATAGGACAAAGATTGAGATCCAAGTCATAACTAATTCCGGATGTCATAAATTCACAATTTACAACAGATCTGGTATAATTCAATCATAGAAATGGATCCAAACTATAGTCATATCACGTTTACTTTTAATCATTTAAATCTAAAAGTAACTTAGAACTCACAATGTTTGGATTAAGAAAATAGAACTAAAAGAGAAGATTGTTGAGTCACAGATCTACATTTGAATATCTAATCTTTGATTGTAGAAGAAGGAAAAAGGATTTCATTCGGTCCAGGCACCGATAGTATTTGGCCTCCATTTATTTCAATGTAAGAAAACAGGAGAAATGGACCCTTATTTATAGCTGTCAGCACCCAGAAATTGACTGCCACCTTAGCCCTAGAGGGGTCGACCCACACCTTAGGGGGTCGACCCTGGTGTCGACACCCCTCTTGAGGGTCGACACCCCCCTTAAGGGGTCGACTCCCCTAGAGCGGGAATTTTTCCGCTCTCTGAATTTCTATTTTTAAACTATTTTTCTGATTTCTGGATAAGTTAGAACTGATATATATATATATATATATATATAACTCTTCTACGCGTATACAAACTTCAAACCCTCATAACTTCTTCGTACGGTGTCCGTTTTACACAAACCAAATATCTATCTTGACCAGAATTTTGAGACGAACGCAATGGCGTAGTCCATTTCACTTTATTCTGAATATTAAATTAGTTATTATTTAATTTATCCTCTTTTATTTTGTTTGAATTTACAGGGTGTTACATTCTCCTTTACTCAAAGGATTTCATCCCCGAAATCTTCATAAGAAAAATGTATCCTACCATCCACATCCATCTACTCATCCACCAATCATAGGCATCCATTGTCCTTAATAATTTCTAAATCTTATAGGAGTATATGCAAAGGTGTGTGTATATGCCCCAATACTAATGCGAAAATCAGGCGATCTACTGATTCGTTTGATCTCCTTAATGCAATGTTTGTTAGTGCCATGAATCCAACATGTATGCAAATAACCCTGTTATAACATATAAGTTCTATATGTGTGCACAATCATTCGTTCAAATGCAACATCCATATGATGGTACATCCATTTTCGTCCATTAAAAGAAGAAAAATGCACACACATCCATATGCAGTATGAGAGTGATTGAGCCGATCTAGTGCCTAATGTGTGTGTATATGTACCCACGAGCAACCACTAGCAAATACTTGCATCCATCAAACATAACATGTTTCAAGCACATGTTTACAATCATGGGACTCCTACCTAAAGGACGAAGATTCGATTGATAGGATATACTTTAATGATAGAAACGAGCATAGATAAAAGCTTTGGAAAAGGAGTTAAGAACATACCCTCGAAAAGGAAAGGGTACAAAGAATGAATCCTATCTTCGGTCTCCCAAGTCGCATCCTCCAGGCTGTCTCCCCACTGAACCTTCATCAACTTAATTTTTTATTGTGTAGCTTCTTTACTTGTGATCCAAGAGTACGCGTGGGAACTCATCTAACTGTCGCCTCCCGTTCCACTCCCACTTCGTTTAATATACTTGGCTCAACAACTTCTGCGGTAACATGTAAGCACTTCCGCAAATGAGAAGCATGGAAAACATCATGAACGCCAGATAGTCTCTCGGGTAGATTTACTCTATAGGCCATTTGGTCAATCTCTCTGTTATGGGAAATAGCCCTACAAATCTTGGAGCAAATTGCCCTACAGATCAAAGCAAACCACGTTCCTAAGAGGTGACACTTTAATGAAAACCATATCTCCCACTTTGAATTCAATGTTAGTCGTTCTCTTGTCTGCATAGAACTTCTGCTCATCTTGAGCGGTCTTCATTCGCCGTCTAATACGATCAACCTTCTCGGATGTTTCTCTAACCATATCTGGTCCAAGTAATAGTCTTTCTATAGATTCCCACTAAAAAGTCGGTGATCTACAAGGTCGTCCGTATAAGGTTTCAAAAGGTGCTATGCCAATGATAGCTTGATAACTATTGTTGTAGGCAAACGCTACTAAAGGAAGATGCTCTTCCCAAGTACCTCCAAAGTCTAGAATGCACAACCTTAAAAGATCCTCAAGAATTTTGTTCACCCTCTGCGTCTGTCCATCAATCTGAGGATGATAAGCGGTGCTTAAATATAACTGTGTTCCTAATGCTTCTTGCAAGCTCCTCCAAAATTCGCTGGTAAAAATAAGGTCATGATCACTTATGATGCCGGAAGGTATTCCATGAAGACAAACTATCTCACAAACATAAACTGATTCTAACCATGATGCCATCCTCTTACTCTTAACTGGAATGAAATGAGTACTCTTTGTAGGTCTATCTACTACAACCCAAATACTGGTGTTTCCTTTCTTTGATCTAGGCAAACCGTCAATGAAATCCATAGAGACGCTCTCCCACTTCCACTGCAGAACCTCCAACGGATGAATTAAACCACTGGGTTTCTTTTGCTCAGCCTTAACTTGCCGGAAAACCAAACACTGAGAGACAAACGCCGCCACATCTCTCTTCATCCCAGCCCAAAAGAAAACCCTCTTCATATCCCTATACATTTTATCGCCACATGGATGAATCGTCATCTAAGAATGATGGGCTTCTTTTAGGACTATCTTTATCAAGCTTCCAATATGAGGAACACAAAGCCTTCCATCTCGTCGCAACCACCCTTTATCATCTGTTGAATACTTACCGAGGTGACTAGAAATCTCCCCTTTACAGAGCCTATCCAAGATGTCCAAAATCTGTGGATCCTCTTGTCGAAACTCCTATCTGATCCATAAGACAAGGTTGTATCTCCAGTGATGCTAACAACTTAGGCAAGAGTTCGATGAAGGGTCTAAAGTCAAAAGTCGATATAAACTCCAAGCTTTTCCTTTCCACAAATAAGGGACTTAAGACCATCCTTTGCCTACTAAGTGTGTCTGCCACTACATTACCCTTGTCGGGGGTATAAGAAATCTCGAAGTCGTAAGATGCTAAGAAATCCATTCACCTTTGGTGCCTCAAATTAAGATCTTTTTGCGAAAACAAGTACCTGAGAGATTTATGATCGTTGTACAATTCGAACTTCTTTCCAAGCAAATAATGATGCCATGTCTTAAGCACAAATACTGTGGCAGATAGCTCTAGGTGATGGGTAGGGTAGTTCTTCTCATGAACCCTTAGTTGTCTTCCTCCTTAACGTACTACCCTTCCCTCTTGCATCAAAACTGCACCAAGCCCTATACCACATACGTCAGTGTATAATGTAAACACTTTGTTCCCATCAGGCAAGGTTAGGACTGGGGCTGTTGTCAGAGCCCTCTTTAGTTGTTGGAAAGCAACATTACAATCTATGTCCCATGTAAACATCAGATTCTTCTTCATCATCCTGGTGAGTGGTGCTGATATCTTTGCGAAGTCCTTAATGAACTTCCAAAAATATCCTGCCAACCCCAAAAAGCTTCTCACCTCCGTTGCATTCTTTGGGATCTGCCAATCTTGAACTACAGCAACCTTTGTGGGATCCACTGCTATCCCTTCTTTAGAAACCACATGCCCTAAGAATCTGACTTCTTTTCTCCAGAAATGGCATTTGGAGGACTTTGCCTTAAGCTAATGCACACATAGAGTTCTTAAAGCTTCCCTTATATATGAGGCATGCTCTTCCTTGTTCTTTGAGAAAATCAAGATATCTTCAACAAAGACTATGAAAATTTTATTTAGAAACTCCCGAAACACCCTACTCATCAGATCAACTAAATAGGCGGGTGCATTTGTTAACCCAAAAGTCATAACAAGACATTCAAAGAAACCATCTGGAGTCCTAAAAGCAGTCTTATCTATACTGTCCTAGGCCACCCTCGACTGATGAAACCCCATGACCAAGTCTAACTGAGGAAATACTAACTCCCTAACAAACTAATCACATGAATCATCAATCCTTGGGAGCAGGTGCCTGTTCTTCTTGGTTAATTTATTCAACTATATATAGTCCACACACAAGCGAAGCGAACCACCCGCCTTAGTCGCAAATACTACTAGAGAACCCCATTCAGATATGCTTCGCTCGATATACCCTTTTTCAAGTAGCTCACCTGCTTGTTTACTGTGCTCCCTTCTTTCTCTTGGAGCCATATGGCGCACAGGTAATACAACTGGCTTTGCATTATCTACCAAATATATGCGGAAATCGATCTCGCACCTTGGGGGTAAACCCCGAACCACATCAAAGGCATCATAATAATCTCGGACTACTAGAACAGATTTCAGATCATCAATAGATGTGTCAAGTGACTCTAGGAAGCTAAGCATGATAGATCCTTGTGGGTCACCAGAAATCTCGAGGGTCCTCCCTTGGCAAGTCAACAGTCTAACGACCTCCTCTCACAATCCAGAATGACACCATACGTGGCTAGCCAATCCATCCCTAGAATCAACCCATAGCCCATGAACCAAGCACATACGTGTCCCTCTTGAACTCAACGCCTATTATAGATATTCTGAAACCCCAACAAATCATGGATAAACGAGCCGAACCACCAATGGGGTTTGAGACAATAATGGGATCCACTACCATACGTGTATTTAAGTGCAGAGATTCAACTACAGAACTATATATAAATGAATGTGAAGCACCAGAATCGAAAAGAGTTCTAATAGGGTGACTGGAAAGAGAAATCAGACCTTCGATAGAAACTTTCCTACCTCTATCTGGAGCACTGGTTATGAGAGCATTCGCTTGCCCCCTAGAGGTTCCTGCCCTTTGACCTTGTCCTTGCTTCCTTGGCCACTCCCTAGAATAATGCCCAACCACTCTACAAACGAAGCAAGCATTCTTCCTTTTCTTGCAATCCATGACCAACTGACCCTCTCGTCCACAATTATGGCACTTCCACTTATCCTTAGCCTTGTCATTCTTTCCGCCATTCTTCTGTTGTTGTTTTTGTTATTGTTGTCCTTTCTTGGGCCATACCTTCTTATTTTGAGTTGTTTCCTAAACCTTTACTTCCTCCTTTTCTCCTTTGTCTTTCTCATGCATCAAGGCCATATAAATAAGCCTTTCAAAAGTAGCTCCCATTGGAATATGGGACATATCCAACCCATGAAGGGGTTCATTCAGTCCTTTGACAAACCACAAGGCTTTCTTACGCGGAGTGCCTACCAACTCTAATTTGAATCTCGACAGCTGGTTAAATTTGTTAACATATTATTTAACCATCATGCTCCCTTGCTTGAGCGCCAAGATCCTCTCCATTTGCATGCTTTGCTCAGCTTGGAAAATAAATTTCATCTCAAACCTTGTTCTAAAACTTCCCAAGTTTCCACCAGACGCCCAGCTTGCGTCACCTCCCACCAAAATGAAGTTTCATCTTTCAGCAGCCAAGCAGCTAACTGAATCTTCCTCTGATCTTCCACCTCAAAAATTCCAAATAGATCCTCCATCTCTTTCAGCCAGTTTATTGTTTTTACGAGCGTCTCTGTACCCCGGAAAGTTTCCGCTCAGAAGTCTTTGCAGATCTTAGCGAAATTATCTGCTCTTGGATTAGGAGGAGGAATGACAGGTGCGGCTGGGGGAGGAACGTCATCTTGACCTCCGACGGATGTCGTGGCCTCTAGATACCTATGGAACTAGCCTGGTATCGTAATGCCCTCTGGGATTTTAGGTTGCCCAGACATGCTGAGAAGAAAAGAAAAGTGATTTAGACAAAGGACCGAAGGATATTACATATGGCTTTAGGGGAATATATTTTTCAAAACATGCTTTTTATTTTTGAAAAACGCTTTCTTAAAACCTTTTTGAAAATAATTTTCAAAAACTTTTATCTAATCTGGTAACCTTCGGCTCTGATACCAAGTGTGACACCCCACGTCCTTTAATGTCACTCCCTAAGGGAATGCATTAAGTTTCGTGAAGCATTATAGGTAAACAAAAACAAAAATATTACAAAATAGATATAAAAGCAACAGCGGAATTTAAATTTTATTTCAAACATAAATCATAACATTGCAGTCCAAAATATCACAAGTCTGATACTACATAAAGCCATTAGAAAATATAAAACTTTCTGTCTTGTTCCATCAGAGTACATAAAAGCATGATTCCCCAAAAAGAGACAAAGCCATAGTAGAGATAAGAACTTGAGCAATACTTCAGAAGTTTCTCCAAGTAAGATGACAACTGAGTCCTGACTAAACCTGAGAATTCCCACCCTATGAACTTGAGGGGGGAAACGAAATAAGAAAGGAAACAAAAAGAGTCAGACATATAGTCTGGAGAGTCCAGTGACTTTTAGAAAGTAGGTAAGTAAAAGTAGCATGACAAGCATATAAGATGGACTAGAAAGATAGCATCATAAAAGGTAAGTATGACGAGGTAAACATGATATAGTTTATATGCTTCCCTAATGATAACTCCGTTTATTCTCTACACTAATGCTAGTATAACCAGAACGAGATGATCCCCAACATGTACAAGATGGTAGACTAAGGCGTACTTCTGTTGAGAGATCTTAACCCAATACAATCTATAGGAAGCCCAAATAACAGACTCCTAAACTTACCAGAGTCTAGATGTACCCTAACAACTACCCTAATCGATCGGCTCCCTACTCCGTAGATACCCTGTCCCGGCCCCACATTAGAGGGTATCATTTCCCTAAAGTGGAAACCCTTCGTTGATATGCATAACCATATCTATTGGTGTCACGGCGTCTTATTTTTCTTTGTCCGAACCATGCACGCACATGACCCGGTCGGTACGTGCCGCATACACAGTCCTCTTCGTTTGGATCTCTTACAATCAGTTCAATAAGCATGCCCCAACTCCGACCTAGTTCAGAGTTCTCGTTTGATACCTACTACAGGTTACTGACTGAAACAGGTCCCACACAAGATGGCGCAAGCTCTCCCCTTCGTCTTGCATGCCCACTACAAGGTTTTCCACTGGTTATGCTTGCCTAACATTCTTTTTAATTACATAACCCTAAGGTTAAGTTTAGTGGGCCTACATAAATATTACCAACCCCCTCTTATTTACTTAACCTACCCACCGTTCAAACAAATTCACTTAACCCTATTCAGGTTCATGTTCATACAATCCCTATGGATTCAACTAGGTCAAGTATTCAAGTTTTATTACCATATTTACATTTATGGTTACAGTATGCTAGACCTCCCACATTAAGCCTATAATTTGTGGATGCTGGATATGCCGGGCGGGTCCGGGCTGGCTTATTCCACGAATAGGGCTTAACCTCGTGTCTTAGCATAGCTCATATTTGTGTACTTAGGCCTCTTACATTGGATTTAACACTTGCGGTCACAGGATATGCCGGTCGGTTCTGGGAAGACTTCCACCGCAAGTGCTGTTATAGTTTCTAATTACTATAATCCTAGGCATTTCATGATTATCCAATTTTTACCTATGTCTTTATAGGTGTTTATGCCCCTTTTTACCCATTATGCTCATATTGGATTATATGTCCAAATTCGTGTTCATAATCATTATTCAAGTTATACCAATTTAAATGTTTTCCCCCGTTCCTTAACTAACGCACTCACATATATTTAGTGGCATGCCTAGGCTAGAAAGTAGCCTGGACATAAACAACAAAAGGGAAAGGTGATGGGAAGATGACAATAGTGATTATTCTAACATAACTGGCATAAATATATATTGACATAGTGATAAGTTAGGAACATAAAAATAAATCTGGTGAACCTGTGATAATTAAACTAGTTCTAACATAGTAGGAATGCCATAATAAGCATAACAAGATTTAAATAATAATTCAGATGTCCAACTAGTTCAGAACCAATAAGATTGGCCACAAGGTGATCTAAATAATAAGCTATATCTAAAATCAAAAATAGATCTGACATAATAAAGGTTAAGATCCACATCATAGTTATGTCAGAATGTCATAGACTCACAAGTTTAAATAAAATAGATATTACAAAGATTGAGATCCAAGTCATAACTGATTCAGGATGTCATAGATTCACAACTTACAATAGATATTGTATATTTCAGTCATAGAAATGGATCCAGACTATAGTCATATCACGTTTACTTTTAATCATTTAAATCTAAAAGTAACTTAGAACTCACAGTGTTTGGATTAAGAAAATTGAACTAGAAGAGAAGATTGTTAAGTCACAGATCTACACTCGAATATCTAATCTTTGATTATAGAAGAAGGAAAAAGGATTTTTTTTTCAGGCCAGGCACCAACAACATTTGGCCTCCATTGATTTCACTGTAAGAATACAGGAGAAATGGACATTTATTTATAGCTGCTAGCCCCCAGAAATCAACTTCCACCTCAGCCCACGGGGCGTCGACCCACCCCTTAGGGGGTCGACCCTTGTGTCGACACCACCTTGGGGGGTCGATCTAGTCGTCGACACCCACCTTAAGGGGTCGACTCCCCTAGAGAGGGAAATTTGGCATTCTCTGAATTTATATTTTTAAACTGTTTTTCTGATTTTTGTATAAGATTGAACTGATATATATATACATATATAATTCTTCTACGCGTATACAAACTTCAAATCCACAAAACTTCTTCGTATAGGGTCCGTTGTACGCAAACCAAATGTCTCTCTTGACCAGAATTTCGAGATGGATGCAATGGTGCAGTCCGTTTCCCTTAATTTTGAATATTAAATTAATTATTATTTAATTTATCCTCTTTTAATGCTGTTTAAAATTACGGGGTGTTACATTCTCCATCTTGGCCTTGTCCCTTTTTAAGGTCGTGTTTTCAGTGGTTAACTTGGCTGCAATATCCTTAAAAGTTGAGCGAGCATGCTCTGCCACCTTCTTCAGTATCTCGTACGTGTGCTCCATCGCTGCTGTAAGCAACACTAAAAATTAACATTCGAAGGTATAAAAACGAACGAGTAAATGTTTACGATAAAAGGGACAAACCTACATATTTCCTACTCAAAGTTACCGACGGTGGTCCGCTCGGCGTCAATAGTCTGTCCCTGATCCAGGAGCTCTAAGTTTTTCTTCCTCATCAGTTACAAGAGATGGAAGTAATAGCTAGTAAGCTCATCAGCCTAGTGGTATACGACCCTCACATGCATCTGTACTTCCCCAGAATACCTAACAGGAAACAGACTGAGATCGGGGAAGAATACCAGCTCATCAAAATAATACTGAGGGAAATTCTACTTTAGCAGCGCATTCCTTTCAACAACAGAGAGCTTTCTTCTCCCAGGAACTGCTAGATCCTGCCTCTTTGTTTTGGCCTCTCCTACCGGCCTCGTATGGCTAAGCGACGACTCTTTCCCCTTAGTAACTTGGGTAGGAGCCAGGGGTGTTGTGTGAGAAGGGGATAACGATGACGAATTGTAACAACTTGCATATTTAACGATAATATATTTAAACATTTTATTTAAATATAACGTCATTAATCATTAATCGAGTATGTGTCCAAAAAGTCACATTTTGCACACGGATGAATCTTGACTCAAAACCAATTCCACTGAGTTCAAAATGTGGTTTGTGACTTTTAAAACTATAAACATCGATACCTTTGGAGTTGGTGAAATTTAATCTTTTTCATTTGAATGTATGATTAAAATATCGCTTTTTGCATATGGACGAATCTGGACTCGTAACCACTTCCATTGAGTCCAAAATGTCGTTTGCGACATCAAAAAGTGTAAGCTTCGATATATTCCGAGTTTTGGAGATTTGGCACTTTGGTTGCGTCTTGGTTTGGCTAAGCCTAGCCCACTCCTTATAACCAAATCAGCTCTCATCTCTCCCATTCTTTCCAACACTTACAAAAAAAAGTTAGAAAATGGAGAAAGGAAAATTAGAATTACCTAAACCTAGCCTGATCCAAGGAGCTCCGATCTTGTAGGAATCAAGTACAAAGTCAAAGGGAAAGCTTGGGTAAGCCTCCTCTTCATCTTCTACATCATCTCCTTCTTGCTTTCTCTCCAATTTGTGAAATTTTCTACGACCTAACTTCTAGGAAATTTGTGAATTCATGTTTAGGTTGGAGATTAGCAAGCTATATTGGAGGAGAGCTTGTTTTAGCAAAGCTTTGAATCGAATTCTTTCTTTTTGCAAGAAAAGGTGAGTAATTTGAGAACTCACATCTATGCCTCAAGCTTTAAGCTTGTATAGTGTGTCTATGGCACATTTTAATTATGTGTATATTGTGTATGCATTGAGTTAATTGCTTGGGTCATTGATTTCCTTAATTTTCTAGTATTGGAAATCTTAGTATGAACTATATTCGGATTGTGTATGTTATTGGTGAAGTTCTTGGTGCACAAAAGTCCTTACACTTTCCCTTTAGTATTACCAAACCATTATGTTGAAGTTTGAGTTGCATTTGATTGCTTTGGTCAGTGAATTTATTTGTTTTGGAATTTGTAATCAAAATCACTGCAATCTCGTGTATGTATGCTTGTGAATGTGAGTTTGATGTTATGAGTTGTTTCGGCGAGCTATTGAACCCTAATTTGCATACATGTAACATCATAGGCCTTCGGGCGTTCACCGATATAATTTTGTGCATGCTATCTAGGCAAAATTGTGCTCAGCTTCAGGTTTAGATGTCTGAATATTTTAGGTCAGACCTGACCTGCTTCGAATAATTGTAAAAACAAGAGGAACATAATTCAGATGTCTGATTTTTTTTATTCAGATGTCTGAATTTTAATTCAGACGTCTGGTTAAAAAAATTTAGACGTCTGAAATTGCTCAAAAATGAACTAAAACCTTATTGTTTCAGGCATAAGCAAATTCAAACGTCTGAATTTTTAATTCAGACATCTGAATCCTGTTTTTCTGCTATTGACCGGTGGAAACCACGATCAACAGTTTAGGCCCACTCAGGCTCTTTCCTGGCCGAGTTTCGGCCCATTTCGACTTTTTTGTGACTATTCAGTTTCTCTGGTTCACCGATTTCTGCGTTTTGGTTTCATGAACGTTCTATTTATTTGTTGTGAACGAAAATATAATCGATGGTCATGAGATTTTGCTTATGTTATTAAAATGTGAATCCTTAGTTTGGTCGTCATTTCGATCGATATTTCACGAGATTTGCCATTTTGAAATTATATAACAGGGTTACAAATTTATTAGTAGATACCTAATCTTTTTTACGTAGCGGTTTCTAACTCCACTTCATTATATGAATTTATTTTATAAATTGATTTGCACATCTATATTACATATTTTATAAACATTTTCTCGTTCGTATGAGAAATCTACTTAAACGACTTAATAAAAACAAGGACTATGATCCCTTATGTTTGCTTTGACGGTTAACTCTTGGACTCGTTTGATAAAACACCATGGCAATGATCGTTTCGTATTTTTAGTGGAATATACAACTTGTTTGTAAATATTAGAGTAGAGAAAGTGGTTATGGGACATGTAGCTTAACTCTTATATTTACTAGCTTGGTGTAGTTACACTATATTTGATCTTTTGATCAATCCAACCTTCGGGTCACTTTGATAATCTTCTGATCATCCTGAGGAACTTCGGTTCGTCTTGAGAGTCTTTAGACTAGTGGAGGAACTTCGGTTCCATCTTATTGTAGAAACTTCAGTTCTGGTGGATCTTCTGATCATTTTGACCTTCGGGTCATTCTGATGATTTCCAAATCATCTTAAGGAACTTCAGTTCATTTGAGTTTTAATCGATACTATGTAATCGATCTGAGTTTTGCATTGATTTGGGTGACATCATTTCTCACTATTATTCATGTGTTGATATCGTATTTTCTATTTCGTGTAGATTTGATGGGCGACATCATTTCTCATGAATATCCACGTATTGATATTAATTTATCAATCTTATTTTCTTTGTTATTGAGATATCATTGCATAGCGCTGAGATTTCTTTGCATATTTTCTAGACATATTGAGTCTTCACATTTCATATATGAAGATTGTCGTTATTTCATATATATCATTTTCTATTTATATCTCTTTTTTTATCTCAGTTTATTATGATGAGTATTGCTAAACTGATCCGTTTATTGGTTATTCTTATAAATAATACTCGAGTCAGACCGAGTATTGTAGGTGCCTCTCCTTGACTGCATCATTAGCTAATCTTCCTTTGGCTAACTGCACTTGTATTTGAGATTGTGACTCTTATGTGTACATATTCTTTTGTGTTGTACATGCATCTAACATTTTATGATATGGTGGATCTTGCATGACCACTTATATCATAACCACTACACTTGTAGTTTTATTCATATCTATTTCCGCCTTTGTGATATGAATATCCGTGTCTGACTCCGATTTTATGTTGTGTATTTTATACTACTTTCCGAATTATATATAACCACTGTGTAGTAGATTTGTACTTGAATTAGATATGTTGGATTTCCTCATGAGATTTGAATAGTTAGACAACATTATCCAATATGTTTAACACTCGTTCAAAGCTATTATATGAATGGTCGCTCCTCAATAGCCTTATTCTTTGGGTTATTTGATATCATTGCTTGTAGTGACCTTGAATAACACGAGTATAGAGGTGGGGCATCACACTTGGTATCAGAGAAGAGCTCAGAACAATATAAAATGTTATGGCGAGGATCATTGTCCTAAATTTCTTAGGAGATCGTGTTTAGGATTTTATTCGAATCTTAGGACCCGTCATATTCTATTTATATCTTGATCCTTCGTTTGACCAATAAAATTTATTTGAGTCTAACATTTTTCCTCTTCTCTCTTTTAAAGGGAAAGAATGGTTAGAGTTGACTCTTCAAGCAATCCCCCGCAATAGGGAGCCTTTATGTCCTCTCAACAACTCTTGGATCTTGTGGCTAATGCTCATGCTGCCGGAGCCGCTTCCGTGCCTACCCATCCTAGACTCGGGTTCGCATGATTATGTGGTGATTTCACCAAGCTTAGTGGAATGCCGTTTAAAGGCCCTGGAGACGTTATTGAGGTCAAATCATGGTTGATGACATGCGACCGCATCTTTCCCACATGGACCTTTCGGACTTGCATCGGGTCCAAGTCTCTTCTAGTATGCTCGAAGATCGAGCTCTCGACTGGTATGAGCTTATGACTTCCAAAATTCAAGAAGCGGATCTTACTGGGAAACAATTCTGAGAAAATTTTGAAGCCATGTTCATCCCCGAGAGTGGGAAAGAGGCATTAGCCCAACGTTTTTTCAGACCTTGTTCAAGGTGACTCTTCCATGGCCAGATATGCCGCATCTTTCGAGTCTCTCTCGAAATATGGGCATGAGTATATTGATACTGCAAAGAAGAAGAATCGAAAATTTGTTCGTGGGCTCGACAACAATCTAAAGAAGTCTTTGCTTTTTAAATTAGGCAAGCCTTTTGATGAGTTAGTGGATATCACGCTTAGTCTTGAGGAGGCAGACAATGATAGCGATGATGATGTCGTGGTTGTTGAGAAGAAAAGGAGGCTGGCAACTTCAACATCGAAAGCTTCTACCCAGAGTCTTGGGCAATATTTCAATTGTGGTGCTAAAGGCCACTTCATGAGTGGTTGTTTTGAGCCCGTCTTTTGTTGCTATTGCAAAAGCTCGGACCATCATATTTTGAGATGCCTTGAACTCCAAAATAAGAGAAAGAAGTGATCCTCCTTGACTAAGATACATTTCCTTCACCATTATGCTTTTGTCATTTTTCGTGATTTTTCCTTTTTGGGATTTCTTTGATATGTGCCAAGAGGTTCATGGACGCTTTTTCCTTAGATATCATGTGTTAGGGATTTGCATATTTGCCTTGAGGCTTCGTTACCTATTTATTTTGCTATCGAGACGTCTTTAGATTTATTTGGGTAATGATTGAGTATACTCTATTTACTTTTGAGTGTTAACGTCTCGGTAAAAACGAGTGGGTCGACACATTTGTATTTACTTTGTTGATTAATTTATGGACTTAGTCAGTTGAGTTTTGATTTCTCTTTTTGATGAAATCCTAGGATCATGTATGATCATTTTTGGTTGATCTCGTGTGGCGTATATCCTGATATACATCGGCGGGAACCTTATGTGTTGTGTATCTTTATATACATCAGTAAGGGGAGGATCACACATGTTGTATTTCTTTATATACATCGATGATGATCATTTTTTGTTTGAGCTCGTGTGATGTATATCTTTGTGTACATCGACGGAAACCTTATGTGTTGTGTATCTTTATATACATCAGTAAGGGGAGGATCACACGTGTTGTATATCTTTATATACATCGATGTTGATCCTTTTTCATTTGAGCTCATGTGGCGTATATCTTCATGTACATCGACGGGAACCTTATGTGTTGTGTATCTTTATAGACATCGGTAAGGAGAGGACCACATGTGTTGTATGTCTTTATATACATCGGTGTCGATCGTTTTTATTTGAGAGACCATATGTGTTGTATATCTTTATATACATTGATGTTAGCCACTTTCTTTGGAATTTATGTGTTGTACATTTTATGTACATCAATGAGAGCCTTAAGTATTCTATGTTGGATGAATGGCTGACAAAATTGCTTTTCGGAGGTGTTAGCAACCTGGCCATTATAGACAAAACTACTTTTGGATGGTGTCAGCAACCTTGCCGTTATTGTAAAAGTGCTTTTGGGAGGTGTCAGCAACCTTGTCAATGCCATATGTGTGAAGCCACCTTGTCTTCAGACGGAATGCTTAGTGAGGTGTGAGGCCATCTTGTCATGAGGCGAAATGCTAGGTTGAGTTACTTTGCGGTGTCGGACCACCTTGTCGAAAGACAAAAAGTTCCATCTTGTGATGATCTGCATCCTCCTGGTGAACATAGTTTCTTATCCTTTTGCCAAGTATAAAATTAATGAACTTGGTGATTTTTGAGTTTGGGATGGCCATTTCTTCCTTTTGGCTATTCCTTCAATCCCTGGATGTCCAAATCTGTCTTTGATAAGTGACCATTAATGGACCACACATATGTTTTTATGTGTACTTAAGACACATTTATATTACGTATTCATCTTTGGAGTCGTGTGCCCATTCGTGATTTGTAGTGGATTTTGCAATTTGTTCGTAAATACTTGAGTTAAGTCAGTGGTTATAAGACATTTGGCTAAACTCGCCTATTTACTAGCCTATTGTAAAGTGCGCTTTCTTTGTTGGTCGTTAATAACCAATTTGTGATTTTTTGGTCTTTTGATGATTCACATAGAATTTAAGTTCCCTAGCCTTGTGACACATTCAATAGACAAGTGGCCAAACTTATTGGGGAGGTGTAATCTGTGTGGATTCACCTCATTTTGTCTATATGTCCATTTTGGGGTAAGGGAACCGTCGAGAATCACGTTGGAATTTATGGATTTTTACGCTCACACTTGTAATGGTGTGAATGTCTTTCCATTTTATGTTTTTCTAGATATCTTTGAGTAATTTCTAGAATTCGAGTGATTCGAGTTTTAATTTGAATAACTATCTCGAATCTTCTTTCGAAGAATTTGAAAACCAAAAGTTTTCGAGTTTTATGAGATTCTTCCAACTTCTACCATTTATCATGTTTACATGATTTAGAAGTTGTTCGTGAAATATTAGAGGACGTGCTATATTTCAAATTTGATATTTTTTTGGTTTATTGGAATCTTAAAACTGTCAGTTTATTTGTTTTCGAAATATTATAGAACATGCTAATATTTGGAATTTATGGTGTATAACCCAGAATTTTATTTTTCATGATCTTGTTTCCCCAACGGGATCACTTATCCTTGTGAATGGGATATATATGACTATCATATACATCCTATTCAATGTAAGAAAAATTTGTAAGCTAGAATACTTTTAATAAATTTTATAAGGGATAAGATTTTCTAGCTAAAACGAGATATGGAATGTTCGGTGATTTTGGATAGTCGACATTTCCAACTTATTAATTTGATAGATTGATTAGTTTGGGTTGAAAACATAAGAGTACAGGTTTGTGATTTACAAACTTATTGAACATTAAGCGAGTTAATTAAATTTTATTAAAACGAGCATGCCAAGTGGCGGTAGTTCATAATATTTGATTTGAATTTCAAATGAATGTGTAGGATCCAATACAGGTCGGAATTTTTTTTGAGACAAGAATTATCTCGATCTATTAGATTATAGTTTTCTAATGAAAGAAAAAGAGTTAAATTTCATCTTGTAAATTTTGAGATATGTCTAAACCAAATTTTCAGAAAAAATATGGTAAGGTAGTTCATGATTAAAATTTAAAATGATTATTGAAATTGATGTTTATAACGTTTGAAATTTGAGTAAGAAAATTCAAATTTTCTCAAAAACACTTATGGGAAAAATAAGTTAGTTGCTCATATATGTTCATGACTTTTATTTGAACATTATATGTGTATAAACTTAAGTTTTATAGTGATTTATAACTCAAAGTTAAATTTTTATTCAAAAGTAAATTTTGAGTTAATCCATCTTTAAATAGATCATGTTGATGCGTGGTTGTTATTTGTATTGAGTTTTTCCTTAAATAATTGCGAGGACGCAATTTCTTTAACTGGGGAAGTTTATAACAACCCGCATATATAACGATAATGTATTTAAATATAACTTCGTTAATCGTTAATCTATTATGTGTCCAAAAAGTCGCATTTTGCATACGGATGAATTTGGACTCGAAACCAATTCGATTGAGTTCAAAATGTCGTTTGTGACTTTTAAAACTATAAACATCAATACCGTTAGAGTTGGTGAAATTTGGTCTTTTTCATTTGAATGTATGACCAAAATATCACTTTTTGCATATGGACGAATTTGGAGTTGAAACCACTTCCACTGAGTCCAAAATGTCGTTTGCGACATAAAAAAGTGTAAGCTTCGATATATTCTGAGTTTTGGAGATTTGGCACTTTGGCTGGGTCTTAGTTTGGCTAAACCTAGTATATCATATCTCCCATTCATTCCAACACTTAGGAAAAAAAATTAGAAAATGGAGAAAGGAAAGGGAAATTAGAATTACCTAAACCTAGCTTGATCTTAGGAGCTCCGATCTTGTACGAATCGAGTTCAAAATCAAAGGGAAAACTTGGGTAAGCCTCCTCTTCATCTTCTCCATCATCTCCTTCTTGCTTTCTCTCCAATTTCTAAAATTTTCTATGACCTAATTTCTAGGAAATTTGTGAATTCATGTTTAGGTTGGATATTAACAAGCTATATTGGAGGAGAGCTTGTTTTAGTAAAGCTTTGAATTGAATTCTTGCTCTTAGCAAGCAAAGGTGAGTTCTTTGAGAACTCACATCTATGCCTCAAGCTTTAAGCTTGTATAGTGTGCCTATGGCACGTTTGAATTATGTATATATTGTGTATGCATTGAGTTAATTGCTTGGGTTGTCGGTTTCCTTGCTTTTCTAGTATTAGAAATCTTAGTATGAACTATATTCAGATTGTGTATGCAATAGGTGAAGTTTTTATGTGCACACAAGTCCTTACACTATCCCATTAGCATTACCAAACCATTGTGTCAAAGTTTGAGTTGCGTTTGATTTCTTTGGTTAGATAATTTTTATTTGTTTTGGAATTTATAATCAAAATCATTGCAATCTTGTGTTTGTACGTTTGTGCAAGTGAGTTTGGTGATATTAGATGCTTCGGCGAGCTATAGAAGCCTCATTTGCATGCATATAACATCATAGGCCTTTGGGAGTTTGCCGATATCGTTTTAAGCATGTTATCTAGGCAAAATTGTGCCCTGGTTTTGGTTCAGACGTCTGAATATTGTAGGTCAAACATCTGACCTGCTACGAATAATAATAAAAACAAGAGGAATAGAATTCAGATGTCTGTATTTTTTTATTCAGATGTTTGAATTTTAATTCAGACGTCTAGGAAAAAAAATTCAAACGCTTAAATTGCTCAAAAATGAACTAAAAACCTCGTTATTTTAGGAAAATACAAATTTAGATGTCTGAATTTTTAATTCAGACGTCTGAATCCTGTTTTTCTGCTGTTGACCGGTGGAAACCATGGTCAACAGTTTAAGCCTATTCAGGCTCTTTCCCTACCGAGTTTCGGCCCATTTAGACTTTTTTGTGACTTTTCAGTTTCTTTTGTTCACAGATTTCTGCGTTTTGATTTCATGAACTTTCTATTTATTCATGGTGAACGAAAATATAATTGATAGTCGTGAGATTTTGTTTACGTTATTAAAACGTGAATCCTTAGTTCTTCATCATTTCAATCGATATTTCACGAGATTTGCCACTTCGAAATTATATAAAAGGGTTTCTAATTTATTAGTAGATACCTAATCTTTTAATAAGCGGTTTCTAACTCCACTTCATTATATGAAGTTATTTTATAAATTGATTTGCACATCTACTAGTATATATTTTATAAACCTTTTTCTCGTTCGTATGAGAAATATAGTTAAACGCCTTAGTAAAAAGAAGGATAATAACCCCTTGTGTTTTCTTTCGATCAATTCTTGGACTCGTTCGATTGAACACCATGGCATTGATCATTTCGTATTTCTAGTAGAATATACAACTTGTTCGTAAAAATTCGAGTAGAGCAAGTGGTTATTGGACACATAGCTAAACTCTTATATTTACTAGCTTGGCGTAATTACACTATATTTGATCTTCGGATCAGTCCGATCTTCGGTTCACTTTGATTATCTTTTGATCGTCTTTAGGAATTGCAGATCATCTTGAGATTCTTCTAACTAGTTGAGGAACTTCGGTTCCATTTTACTGTAGGAACTTCGGTTCCAGTGGATCTTCGGATCATTCTGACCTTCGGCTCATTCTGATGATTTCCTAATCATCTTAAGAAACTTCAGTTCATTTGAGTTTTTACCAATACTATATTGTCGATCCGAGTTATCTATTTTGCGTTGATTTGATGGGTGACATTATTTCTCACTATTATTCATGTGTTGATATCTATTTTCTATTTCTTGTAGATTTGATGGTTGACATCATTTCTCATGAATATCCACGTATTGATATTAGTTTATTAATCTTATTTTCTTTGTCATTGAGATATCATTACATGGTGCTGAGATTTGTTTGGCATATTTTCTGGACATATCGAGTCTTCACATTTCACATGTGAACATTGTTGTTGTTTCATAAATGTCATTTTCTATTTACATCTCTATTTCTATCTCAATTTGTTATGATGAGTACAGCTAGACCAATTCGTTTATTGTTTATTCTTATAAATAATACTTGGTTCAGACCGAGTATTGCAGGCGCCTCTCCTTGACTCTAGCTTTGGCTAATCTTCCTTTGGCTAACCGCACTTGTTTTAGTAGTTTTATCTTTCATGTATTTGAGATTGTAACTCTTATGTGTACATATTCTTTTTTGTTGTACATGTGTCTACCATTTTATGATATAATGGATCTTGCATGACCACTTATATTATAATCACCGCCCTTGTAGTTTTATTCATATCTATTTCTGCCTTTTTGATATGAATATCTATGTGTGACTCTGACTTTATTGTTGTGTATTTTGTATTGCTTTCTGAATTATATATAGCGACTGTGTAGTAGATTTGTACTTGAATTAGATGTGTCAGATTTCCTCACAAGATTTGAAAAGTTAGACCACATTATTCGATACGTTTAACACTCATTCAAAGCTATTATATAGACGTTTGCTCCTCAACAACCTTATTCTTCGGGTTAGTTGACATCATTTTTTGCAATGACCTTGGCTAACGCGAGTATAGATGTAGGGCATTACACAAATGCCATGAGAGGACAATGTCAAGTTTGGAATCTACTCTAGATACTTGGGTAGGTGGAGAAGGAGTTAAAGATCGTCGAGATCGATCTCTGTTATGATATTCACTGCTGCGGTCTTGTGGAAGTGGGGAGTCACCATATGGTAACGTCTTGCATTCTACGCATCAGAGGATCGTAGGATATTTATTTCATTCACATATGAAGTTGTATGCTCATGTGACTTTGGGAAACGACTATTGGGGTCATTTCCCATGTTCATGATTTTTTCCAAATTTTAAATGGCCATTTTACCCCTAGTGAATCTGGTTTTGCCTATAACTTTTGATTGGTAAGGAGTTTTTACTTGAAATCACTTCCAAAAATTTGGATGATGGTTTACCTTTTTGCAGAGTGGTCACATTAATCAAACAGACTTACCGATTGGGAGATATGGCTGAAATAAGGTTTGGAAGGTGAAAAACACCATAATTGGACTTAAACGGGCTATTAACAGCTAAGCCCACAACCCATTTCTGGATTTGGGTTATGGGAGGGCTGATAGGGTTTGGGAAATCAGTTTTATTCATTTTTCTAGCCGCCATTTACCTTCCTCTAACCCAAGCAATTGCCTCCAACTCAAAAATCAGTTTTTAATCAATTTCTAATCCAATATTAAGCTAATCAACATCAAATTAAGGCAAATTAGCATCAAAATCGAGGTAAAGCTGTTGGAACACATTGGGATTCGACCCAAATCAATTAGAATTTCATATGTGAGATTTATTTGTGGCTAGGTTGAATGGTTTGCACTTTTATTCACTAATTATGGTTAATTATGGGTGATTAGTGATAATTACAAAAATTATGCATCATCAAAATCTGGAAAAATATGTAGAAATTATTAAATATTATTTTATACCTCTATCAGAAATTTGGGTTGATTTGGATTAAGTTTGATAATCCTATTGCTAGATATAGTTAAACATGATTAAGGGAAAAACATGGGTTTTGGGTATGTGTTAAATTGTTGTTTTGGTGTTTATGGTCTATTCTATATGTTGCTATTACCGTTAGATATGCTTTGTGGTTGTATAGTAAAGTTAGGATGGTTGAAAATGCTATTGTATGGCGTAAATAGCTTGCTGAAAAAGCTGCAGGAAATTGGCCAGACCCCCGATCGTGAAGCCACCTTCACGACCCGACCCAATCGTGAAACCCCCTCCATGAGCCAGTTACCCAACTCGAATGCATGTCATGACCCGAACCATTCTTGAAGGCTCCATCATGAGCCGACCGTCCAAGCGAGCCACTGTACCACGAACAAAAGCCAGGGTCACGACCAGAGCAGAGGAGGACCACGACCCGAATGGGGACACGAGCCAACCACGAGTCACGAACCGGAGCTACTCACGAACCGATGGAGGACCTGAACCCATATGCTGATCACGAACCGAATAGAGAGTGAGCCGAGATGATGACCAAAAACTCGAGATGCAAAGTAAATCCAAATGGAAAGTTATGGCTCAGGATCTAAATGGGAACCAACGAGTTAACTTCTAGAGTTCGGATTTGCTGCGAGACGTGTGCAAAGGGGTTATCGATATCTATAGCTTTAGTTCACCACTGAGAGATGGATTAGCGATTATGGATCAGCGCAATGGGACCGTTAAGACTCCCAAGGGCAAGTGATCATAGCATGGTTATGGATCATCGCAATGGGATCATTAGAACTCCCAAGGGCAAGGTGATCATAGCAAGAGATTAGTGGCTATGGACCAGCACAATAGGGTCATCAAGACCCCAAGGGAAAAATGGTCATAGCAGAGGATTTGGTGATCAAAGTGGTGGATATCGTATGTTTTACGCACTGATTGAGAGATGTGATGATGATTGCTATGTTTGATGCTTGCCATCACCATGACGTGCACACTCCCATTTTACACTTTATGTTAGTGTTACCTTAGAGTACTGTACATCTTGTCGTGCTAACCCTTTGGTTGCAGGTCCAGGTTCAGGTATGAATACTTATACCTGTTATTGTTTTATTTTACTGCTATCGCTCATACAAGACTTTTGTCTGACCTAGAGTTTTATGTCTCTTCTTATTACTCTGGGTTCTCCTAAACGAGCAAACTAGAGACAAGTTAGGTGCTTATGCGCGAGTAGCTATCCAGAGACGAGCAGGAGGCCTCTACGTACTATTTACATATATTCTCCCAGTGTTGTTGCTAGTCACTACTTTGGGCATTAGTAATAGTGTACCTTTTCTATTTTTCTATAGAGATAGTATTTTCAAGTTGTAATAATGATGGTTTGAATCATAAGCTATATTTTGAATTCCGCTGCTATGATGGTTTAGCTTCAATCTTATGTACTGTCTCATCTATTTTATGTCAAGTTATGTTATTATTATATTTTATTCCATGCGCTGTGAGATATACTACAGGTTTTTGATGATTCACCATTTCAAACACTTTCTTTTGACGACCGTCCCGTGCTAGTCGGGCATTGGCACAATGCATTTCTAGGGAAATGTCGGCTGGTTCGGGGCGGGCCGTCACACTTGGTATCAGAGACTAGGTTGCATAGTTTAACCTAAGGAAGACATCAGGGAGAGATAGTATACGTATATGAGAGCGTGTATTGTGATATTTTGGTTTTCAAAAGCTATATATATATACACAATTAGTATATATAAGGAAGAAGTTGCACTGCACTGGCACCACTATGGAGATGGTTAATCGTTTTCTCTTTACAGATTGGATGATGAGCCGAAATATGAGGAGTACGGGTTCAGGGGCCAACAATAGAAATCTCCCGGATATGAGGACGATCTTTACTACCTTCATTCGAGAGATGCTTAGGGATGTTCAGGGAGTAGTTCCTAATGCTGTTAACGGTTGTGGAGCAGTGCTGCAGGCGTCTAGAGCCGATTTCGCCAAGCTTACCAAGGATTATACTAGGCTTGGTGGGAAGTCATTCCATGGAACGAAATCGGCTATCGTAATTAAATATTTGCTGGATAGTTGTGATCGCATCTTCGAGGATTTGGGAATCGATGAAGCAATGAAGAGAAAGTTAGCATCGCGTCAACTTCAAGGATGAGCAATGAATTGGTGGAATGCTATTAAAGCAGCTACCCCTGAGGATCAAGTTACTTGGAATCAGTTTAAGACTCTCTTCAGTGACAAATTTATCCCAACTGCTCAGAAATCAGAATTGTTCAGGAAGTTTTTGGAGCTTACGCAGATTGGTAGGCAGTCTCGGAATGTATTGCTGAATTCAATAATTTATCGAAATATGGATGATCTCTTATCGATACTGCCGAGAAGAAGAACGAGAAGTTCATAACTGGAATAGATGAGTACTTAGGGGAAAGACTAATAAAGCATATCGATGAGACCTTCGAATATATTGTGGGAAAGGCATTGAGATCGGAGAGCCTTTACCCTAGGTCGAAGACCGAGGTTGCAATTGCATCTGTAGGAGATCCAAAGCAGCAGGTAAGCGGAGGAGGCAAGAATAATTCGCAGAATAAGAGGAAACGGAACCAAGCTAAGGATGGTCATAAAAAGAATAAGAAAGATGTTGAGTGCAATAGCTATGGCAAGAAGGGCCACTATGCCAAAGATTGTCGAGCAAAGCTAGCAGACAGGAAGTGCTTCAATTGCGACCAAGTGGGACATCACAAGGATAAATGTCCAAAACCTCCCACAGAGAAGCAGATCGTGAAAGCATATGCTATCAAAGTTGTTACTTCTTCGTCGAATGCCCCAACTGCGGCACAGAAGGGAAAGGGTGTCGTTATTCAAGGTATGATTTCTATTTATGATGTTCCTATTCGAGTATTGATTGATACCGAGGCTTCTCATTCCTTCATATCTGGTGACCTGGTAGATAAGTTGGGATTGGAACCCAAGATTGTCAATAGACCTTTAGTGGTGACGAACCCGATCGGTGGTTCGACTACCCTTAGTATGATTTGTCGTAACTTAGTCTTATCGAGTCATGAATGTACATTTGCTTTTGATTGCTTTATTTTTGGCTTTACTGGGTTTGGCATTATTTTGGCAGTCGATTGACTCTAAAGGTATGGGGTGGTGGTAGATTGTGATGGGTCATCGGTGACCATCAGAGCAGACAATGGATGAAGGGTACTGTTTGGTTGCCTACCTTGTGATGGGGTGATGGCTGGTTTTCTAAATTCCCTCGACATCCTGCATGATGAGTTGTCATATGTGCTTATTGCTGGCGAGTATCCAGACATCTTCGGGGAAGTGACCGGACTTCCACCACACTGAGAGATAGAGGTTCGTATTGATTTAGTAAAATATGCCAGACCTATAGTGATGCCACTTCGTCGTATGGCGCTAAGGGAGCAGCAAGAGCTCGAAGTGCGAGTTGGCAATCTTTTGAAGAAGGGATTTATAAGAAGAAGTATTTCTAAGTGGGGAGCACCAGTTGTATTTGCTACCAAGGCCGATGATTCCCTTCGGTTGTGCATGGACTTCCGCGAGTTGAACAAGGTGACTAGGAAGAATAAGTATCCTCTTCTGTGGATAGACGATTTGTTTGATCAATTGAATGAAGCGAGAGTGTTCTCCTAGTTAGATCTCGCGATAGGTTTTCATAAACTCCGAGTAGCAGCTGAGAGTATACATAAAACAGCATTTCGTACACCGTCCAGATTCTATGAGTGGTTGGTCATGCCATTTGGTTTGATCAATGCACTAACATATTTTGTGGATCTTATGAATAAGGTATTCAGGGATAAATCGAAATAGTTTGTTCTTGTGTTCATGGACGATATCTTAGTTTACTATAGGGAAGAGGAAGAACACAAGGAACATTTGAGGACATTGATGAGGGTGTTGAGGAAACACCAATTGAAAGCAAAATTTTCTAAATGTCACTTCTGGAGGAGGGAAGTGAGATTCTTAGGCTACATTGTCTCAGAGCATTGTATTGCCGTGGATCCTATGAAGGTCGCTACAGTAAAAGAATGGTCTACGCCCAAGAATGCAACGGACATAAGAAGTTTCTTGGGATTAGCTGGATATTATCGTAAGTTTATCCAAGACCTCTCCAAGATAGAAACACCATTAACTTAGTTGACTAAGAAGAATCAAGCTTTCGTCTAGGACGAAAAGTGTGACAATGCATTCAAGATTCTGAAGGAAAAGTTGACATATGTGTCAGTGTTGGTTATTCCTAAAGGAAACGAAGGGAATACGGTATACACGGATGTCTGTGGTACCAGACTAGGTGCGGTATTGATGCAAGGATGTAGCATTGGGGCTTATGCTGGTCGGCAACTGAAACCGCATGAGAAAAGATATCCTACCCATGATTTGGAATTGGCAGTGATCATGTTCATGTTAAAGAAGTGGAGACATTATCTCTTGGGAGAAAGAATTGACTTGTTTACCGATCATAAGTCATTAAAGTACCTTTCCTCTCAAAAGGATTTAAATCTTCATCAGCAGAGATGGTTAGAATTCTTAGCTTTATATGATTTCAATATCGCATACACACCCGGAAGGGAAATGCGGTAGTTGATGCATTGAGTAGGAGACATGCCAGTTTGGGGACTACGTTTCTTGAATGGAAGCAACTGGAGTATATTGCGGGATATGATTTCAGACCTAAGTGCAAATTAGAACCAGCAACGTTAGCAAGTTAGACAATCAGACCGACTTTGATTGAGCAGACCGGTTCCAGTTAGAGGGACGATCCTAATCTATTAGAAATCATCTCCAAAGTGGAGTTGGGTGTCAATGGTGAGGAAAGGAACAAGTATGGACTTGATAGAGAAGGATGGATTCGAATGAATGGAAGACAAGTTGTTCCCAATGTTAATGGATTGAGAGATGAAGTGCTTAGAGAATGACATCACTTGGAATTGACTATACATCCCGGTGGTAAAAAAATGTATCGAGACATGAAGCAGACCTACTACTTGGAAGGGATGAAAAAGAGATGTTAGGAAGTTTGTATCCGATTGCATGAACTGCCAGTTAGTTAAAGCCGAGCAAAAGAAGCCTAGTGGTTTGTTGCAACCGCTGGAAATTCCCGAATGGAAATGGGAACAAGTCTCAATGGATTTTATTGATGGTTTAACAAAGACTAGGTCATGTCATGATAGTATTTGGGTGATTGTGGATCGATTGACCAAAAGTGCAAGGTTTATCCTTGTCAAGTCGAATAAAATGGTAGCCAAGTTTGCATAACTGTATATGAAGTGGGTAGTGAGGTTTCATGGAGTACCCAAAGGTATCGTGAGTGACCGAGATCCATTATTTCTAGTGGGTTTTGGAAGAGCTTACAAGAATCTTTAGGGTCAGAACTACATCTCAGTACTGCATACCATCGTCAAATCAACAGTCAGACAGAGAGGGTGAATCGTGTATTAAAGGATCTCCTATGGGCTTGTATATTAGATTTTGAAGGATCATGGGATGATCATTTGCATTTGGTTGAGTTCGCATATAATAATAGTTATCAATCCAGTATTAGTATGGCTCCATTTGAAGCTTTATATGGAAGACCGTGCAACTCACCATCATGTTGGTTGGAAACGGTGAGAAATTTGTTCTTGGGCTAGATGTAATAAGAGAAACTTCAGATAATATCAAGGTTACTCAACAACGGATGAAGGCTGCCCAAGATAGGCAGAAGAGTTATGCTGATAAAAAACGAAGAGAATTGAAATTCTCCGTTGGTTACTTGGTATTCGTTAAGATTTCTCCATTGAAGAGTGTGATTCGATTTGGTTAAAGAGGCAAGTTGGCACCAAGATTTGTTGGTCCATTCCCAGTTTTTGAACAAGTTAGGAATTTAGCATTTAAAGTTGAGTTATCTGACAAGATAGCGGGAGTTCACAACGTATTTCATGTTTCCCAGTTAAGGAAGTTCCTGCATGACCCTGATAGGACTATTTCACCAGATTAGTTGGATGATATCGAAGAGCCGCAGGACGATTTGTATTGTTGGACATGATATGTAACAACATCGGAGGAAGACAGTGGAACTAGTCAAGGTCCAGTGGGGCGATAATGAGAATGATTGTACTTGGGAAACAGAGGAGAGCATAAGGAAGTCGTATCTAGAACTCTTTGCCTTGTAAGATTTTAATCATGATATAGTTACTCCTTATTAGTAAACTGCATGCTAGGATAGGCTTGTTGTGTTATTATGTATGTTTGGTTGTAGGTAAATGGTTGATAGGCATGAGGGCCACCATTGTATGTTTTGGTTAACTAATTTCGGGGGCGAAATTTCTTAAGGGGAGAGAGTTTAATTACCCGAATTCTACGCATGCGAGGATCGTTGGATATTTATTTCATTCACATACGAAGTCGTATGGTTGTGTGACTTTGGGAAACAACTATTGGGGTCATTTTCCATGTTCATGATTTTTGCCGAATTTTAAATGACCGTTATACCCCTGTCGAATCTTGTTTCGCCTATAACTTCTGATTTGTAAGGAGTTTTGATCCAAAAGCACTTCCATTGGATTCGTATGATGGTTTACCATTCCGTAGAGTGGTAACATTAATCAAACGGACATACCGTTTGGGAGATATGGCTTAAAAAATGTTTGGAAGGTGAAAAACAACATAATTAGGCTTAACCAGGTGATTAACAGCTAAGCCCATAACCCATTTCGGGATTAGGGTTATAGGAGGGCTGATACAGTTTGGGAAATAAGTTTTATTCATTTTTCTAGCCACCATTTACCTTCCTCTAACCCTAACAATGGCCTCCAATCCCAAATCACATTTTAATCACTTTCTAATCCAATATTAAGCTAATCAACATCAAATTAAGGCGAATTAGCATCAAAATCGAGATAGAGCTACTGGAACATATAGGGTTTCGACTCAAATTAGTTAGAGTTTCAGATCTGAGATTTATTTGTGGCTAAGGTGTGTGATTTGCACTTTTATTCACTAATTACGGTTAATTAGGGGTGATTAGCAATAATTAGCGAAATTATGCATCATAAAAATCTGGAAAAATATGTAGAAATTCTTAAATATTATTTTATGCCTATGTTAGAAATTTGGGTTGATTTGGATTAATTTTTCTAATCCTATTGCTTGATATAGTTAAACATGATTAAGGGAAAAACATGGGTTTTGGGTATGTTTGATCCATATTAACATGTTAAATTGTTGTTTTGGTGTTTATGGTTGATTCTATATGTTGCTATTACTGTTTGATATGCTTAGTGATTTCGTAGTAAAGTTAGGATGGTCGAAAATGCCGTCATATTGTGTAAATAGCTTGCTGGAAAAGTTGCAGGAAATTGGCCAGACCCCCGATCGTGACTCCACCTTCACAACCCGACCCGGTCGTGAAACCCCCTCAACGAGCCGCCTACCCAGCTCAAATGCATGTCATGATCCAAACCATGCTTGAAGGCTCCACCAGAAACCGACTGTCCAAGCGAGCACGAGTGAGGCATCACGACCCGAATTGGGCTCACGGATGAGTGCACCCATGACCAGAAGTCAGGGTCACGACCTGTGCAGAGGAAGACCACGACCCGAATGGGGTCACGAGCCGACCAGGAGTCAAGAACCGGAAATACTCACAAACCGATGGAGGATCCGAACTCATATGATGATCAAGAACTAAATGGAGACCGAGCCGAGATGATGACCAAAAACCCGAGATGTAAAGTAAGTCCAAATGGGATGTTATGGCTCAGGATCCATATAGGAAACAATAAGCTAACTTGTAGAGTTGGGCTTTGCTGCGGGACGTGTGCAAAGGGATTGTCGATATCTATAGCTTTAGTTCACCACTAAGAGATGGATTAGCGGCTATGGACCAACGTAATAGGACCGTTAAGACTCCCATTGGCAAATGATCATAGCGTGACTATGGATTAGCGCAATGGGATAGTCGAGACTCCCAAGGGCAAGGTGATCATACCATGGGATTAGTGGCTATGGACCAGCGCAATGGGGTCATTAAGACCCCAAGGGAAGTGTGGTTGTAACAAAGGATTTGGTGATCAAAGTGGTGGATTCGTATGCTTTACGCACTGAGTGAGAGATGTGATGATGATTGCTATGTTTGATATTCGCTATCACCATGACATGTACACTCCCATTTTACACTTTATGTTAGTGTTACCTTAGAGTGTTGTACATCTTGTTGTGCTAACCCTTCGGTTGTAGTACCAGGTTCAAGTATGATAATTTATACCTATTATTGTTTTATTTTACTGCTATCGCTCATACCAGACTTTTGTCTGGCCTAGAGTTTTATGTCTCTTCTTATTACTCTAGGTGCACCTAAACGACCAGACTAGAGACATGTTAGGTGGCTATGTGCGAGTAGCTGTCCGGAGACAAGCAGGAGGCTTCCACATACTATTTACATATATTCTCCCTTTGTTGTTGCTGGTCACTGCTTTGGGCATTAGAAGTGTACCATTTCTATTTTTCTTTAGAGACAGTATTTTGAAGTTGTAATAATGATGGTTTGGATCATAAGCTGTATTTTGGATTCCGCTGCTATAATGGTTTAGTTTTCAGCTAAGTATTGTCTCCTCTGTTTTATACCAAATTATGTTATTATTATATTTTATTCCATGCGTTGTGAGATATACTACATGTTTTGATGATTCACCGTTTCAAACCCTTTCTTTTGACGACCATCCCGTGCTAGTCGGGCATTGGCACAACGCATTTCTAGGGAAATGTTGGCCGATTCGTGGCGGGCCATCACACATATAGTCTAGATACCCTCCAAAAGCTATCAAGAAAAGTGTTCCTGGGAAACCGACGACCTTCGTACCCACAGCCTCGTCCTCCACGTCCTCTTGCCATTCCACATGCTAAAGAAACGAGTTCAACGTCAGATACTTTGCACCTGCGAGAAATTTCTATGATGGGTAGTGTTTATGAGTGTATGTCCTATGTGTTCTTTCAACATACAATATGATGGCCCGCACGAAGGAGTGAACCCGTCCACAGCTAAAGCTAGCTTTTCCATGCTTGTCATGCCCGACCACTAAGACAAGTCCAGAGGGAGTTTATTAAGGCCATCAAACTGGCCTTCTTCCTCGAGTGAAATGGCGGTCTTCGAAGGAGTCGCACGAGACTGTGGTCTGGTCGACGCTCATACGCCTGCCTCTCCTATCGAAGGAGGGAAAGGAGCGCTCAACGGACCCTCGTCCCTAACAACTATCTCCTCACCACCAGTCTCATCCCCTCCAGTTTCTTCCTGGGCTTTAGCAGCCTTTCGCGATTTAGGCCTAGTAGAGGGCATATTTCTCTTCGAACTAGGAGCACCTTTGTCTTTTGCCACCCGCGCTTTTTGTCCTCCGCCTACAACAGCAGGCCTAAGTATAACTCGATCACTAGGGAATATTCTGGAACAGCGAAGGCGATCTTGACTTGTAACTTTATCGGTGGAGTGCGACTTGGCCGGAATCGCTCGTAAAGCCTCGAGGCGTTGTTAATAATTGATGCCGTTGGGTGCCTCAGGATTTCCTGCCAAGCCAAAGACAAGTCGAATATAAGACATCAATTACGCGAACTTTAAAATAAAACATGGAGTTCAGGAATGTTAACTTCCTTCAAGCCATCTCCTCGCAAATTCAGGAGGACAAGGCACAATAAACCATTCATATTTGTATACTGTCGGCTTGGGCCACATCCCGACAAAAAAATTAGTGGTGGGCGAAGCTTTCACAAAATATTGAGATGGCAATATATTAGCTCTTCTATTTAATTGAAACAAGTACTGAATATCTTCCCCGGTAGGCTCTAATTGCAAGTACTCCCGATAGAGGACATAGGTGCCTAAGGGCGAAGCATACACATTTGGATGCAACTGCAATGGCGCAATGCGGAAATAATACAGCATGTCCCAAATAAAATTGTTGGCCAGGGGCATGCACCACCTCGCCCTGACAAAGTGCTTCGCTCCCAGTTATTCAGAAGTATTCACTGACTTCTCCCCACACACCTAGTAATGCAAACTTACCTGTTCCAGGCAGTATAACCCTCTGGCGGTGTGTAAGCCCTGCTATCCTCTCCTGGTGCACGAACATGATATACAAGAATGTGAAACCGCAACGCCCTTTTCCTAACCATTGTTGCGTCCATGCACAATGGCACTGAATCCAGCGGATTTTCAGTAATAACTGCATCGACCAACATATCCGGTGCCACCGGTGCATCCCCCTCAACGATTTCTACATTCTCTACCTCTTCATGTACGACCAGAGAATGTTGTCTTCCAGTTTGCTCCCCATGCTCAGACGCTTCTAGCAAGCTTGTTGTTTGAGAAGGGGCAGATCTCTCGGAAGTCTCAAGCTCGCTTCCCATCGAGCTAGCATTTCTAGTTGAGTCAGAAGTATGCGACGATGACAAAAAAGTTTCGTCTACTGAAGTCCATTCTGTCATGGATCTTGTCTGCATTGCTAGCTATACTTTAACACACTAGTGTTAGACATCGCAGTCGAATAACTTGTACCCTTCGTGTTGGTGCAAACTAAATGTGCATGCAGTGCAATGCAATATCAAGATAGTATAGTTTACAAGTCAAGAACATATGTCGCAACGACAGCGGCAAGTCTCTGAGATTGTTGCAATCGTCGCAGTTGGCTAACATTACTGGATTTGCACTGACTCGCAACTACGTTGCACTTAAGATATACAAAAAAGGTCCAAATGGTTGGGTAGTTCGATCACAGTTCAAGTATATTCTCTTATCCTATGTGTAAGTTCAGGTCATACATCGCACGAGCATCACCATATGGTATGGTTAAGTCGTGCAAGCGAAACAAAGGCGATACAAATCCAATAACACGCACTCAAGAGCGCGAAGTCTCAGAAGGAGAACACGATGAATTAGCGAAAGCAGAAGTCCCCGAGAATGACAGGGAGACTTCCTACCCCAAGCTTGGGGTACGAGATCCCATACCTCGATAGAGGCACGAAGTTTGCACCCCGTAGGTTACGAAGTACGCAGCCCGCGGGGTACGAAGTTCGCAGCCTGCCGGGTACAAGCTTCATATCGGAAGGGGTACGAGCTTCGTACCTCGATAAGGGGAACAAGCTTCGTACCTCGACAAGGGGTAAGAGGCCCCGTAACCTCGAAACCATCGGGATACGAAGTCCTCTCCCACCATTCTCCACGATGGCCTCTTCTTCCCCGATACATGCCTCTTCGAGCCTTTGACTTCTCCTTTCTCCCATCCTCTCACTACTAAGCTCCTTCTCCCCATTCTTAAAGTCGGTGCAGTGGAAAACCAGAAGACCGATCTTGACCCCAATGCGGTCAAGAACCGCTTCGATATCCCCTTGCGCCATATCCGAGCTCGGAGGAAGAAGCTCGTGGTCGTGGCCATATTGTAACCAACCTTCTGTGTCGAGTTCAAGATTTCGAAGTTCGGATTTCAATGGAGGTCAAAGAAAAATAACTATAAGGATAAAGGAAAGGAGAGAATAGTGTAAGGAGGGGGCCTATTCATAATAAAAAGCTGTTGTCTCCCTATATTCCAAAACGGGACTACTCGTATCCCATTGGGATACGAAAATTCGTACCCCTGAAATTTCATATCCTCGTTTGGGATACGAGATACTCGTACCCCACAAGGATACGAAGGTTCACATCCCTGCCTTAGGGTATGAAATTCTCGTGCCCTAAAACAAGGTATGAGATGTATACAAAAAAAAGAGAAGAGAAAAATAACATATATATATATATAATATATGATATATATATATGTATATATATATACGCGTATATATATATACGATGCGTGTATATACGAATAATAACGAGCGTGCAAGTACGATGTAATGTGATTACTTAATGATGTAAACACATCGTCGCAGCAACAATGACTCGTTTATGATTCTATAGTAAACGAGCTCAACAACTAAAGTCTATTTTCATAAGTTTACAGGAAAAGTTGATGACCCATCAATCACTTCAACAAACGCAAAGCACATCATGTCAAGACAAGATGTACTTTGGGGGACAAATGTTAACCGGCCTTTTGGTTTGGTTCCCAAAAGTACGTAAGACACGCTCGACTTGACATATCGCGAGAAGCTAAAGCCGAGAGTGTCGCCAAGGAGTAAAGGAAGTGAGCCGAGAAGGGATCATGCCGACATGAACCTCGCCTCTCCTTCAAACATCACCAAACCAATACCTCGGACTCCAAAACGCCACTAGCCCCATTAACCTAAACTCCTCGTGTCCATCCTGATATTCTTCGTACCCCAAGGGCACAAAATTCATACCCCAGGGAGGGTTACGAGTTTTTAGGGATTTCCACTACGCGTCCAAGATTCAGGTAGCTAGCACTATGGAATACAAGATTTTTGGGGTAGTCGCCCACTTCTACCTACTCCCTCCTAATCCCACCTAACCACTCCACTATAAATGCCCCTCAAGTTCACACTTCAAAGTGGTTAGAATTTGGTGATTTGATATCTCTTGAGAGCTCCAAGTAGCCTATTTACTGGCATCCATGCTTTGAGCAAGAAGAAGGGAAAACGTGTATTTTTCCTTATATTTTGCATATGACAATTATGACCTCGTATAACTTAGAGAAATATGTAAAGGGACGTCATGAGATAGCCTCGACCTTATAACTCTTTATTACTAATAATATTTCAACGACTCTTCCAAAGTGGACGTAGGCCTCTCACGAGACCGAAGTACTATAAACCTCTTGTGTTATTAATCACTTTCCACATTTACTTTTCCACATTTACTTTTCCACGCAAAACTATAATTCTTAAGTAAATACGAATCTTGGGTGTTTACGACATATTTTTCATCAACACACTATGTCTAATCTTTTAATTAAGCTTACTTTAACAACAGTAATCTACACCCCTTTTACCTCAGATTGTAATTAACGAAAGTGTTCAATACGCCCTTTTTATTACCATTTATTAAATATGTCAGAGCTCAGAAAATATCTCACAGTGGAATGGATAAAATATAATATAATCAAAGTACAGCCTGACCATATTAATAATAATGCCTAACCAGTATCCAAAGCTATCATGTCTCTTCCACAAATCTAACCTGCGAGTATGTTATGAGGAGGGGCTCAGAACACAATTCTGGTGACTGTACTTAAATTATACATTTTCAATAATCCTACATATAACGTTTAGTTACATTTTCTTGTTTATTAGGTTACTGGGGTTAACAACACTCGAGGCTTACACGCATGTCATACCCATCTATTTTCCGATGGATTAACCTAATACAATATATATATATATAGCTACCCCCGATAATAAGGTACACCCTATATTACCCCACTCGCACGGTCTTCGTCGTAACGCCACGGAAATGTACGCAGTCCCTCATCCTACGCCGGAGTGACATACGGATCTCTATATAACAGCTCTAAGTTCCGCAAAGAACCATCGTTGCCACGTTATGTACGGATAGCCACCTTTGATCGAGATCATCAAGAAATGCCCTAGAGTCTACGATACACCAACAAGAGAAGACATGCATGTGTTTAGATTTTTCCATGCACGTATCGTCAATCGTACTCGATGCCTCAACCTCACATATCCTCTACTGTGCACCGAGTCCGTGGTCGGGCTATACAAGAAGCATGTAACTCTGTCGGGAGCTTTTCAGATATATGTCTGCATATATGCTAAGGTCTGAAATTTATGTGGCTATGGTCCCACCTAACCCCTCCCTCAACTAATGAAAGACGATTGCCTTGAGAACTAATGACCTGTCCCAAGAGCACACAACAAACAACAAATCCTAGTTGTCTTTTCCCGCACCCGTAGTCTTGATAGCATGAGGTCTATGGTCTGTTGGCTCAGCTCTTCGTCTTTCTGCATCATGCATCACGCTGACAATCGATGATAGGTACCTGACGTTGTGCTATCACTAATGGTTAGACCTGTCAATACTACAAGAGTGGTCGTGACCCCGCCAGTAACAAGGCAACTAGATCGTCGAATCACCTTTTCCACCCTACATTCTTTTGTTTTCCCACTATCGTGGCCATTGAGGCATACTCACTGGTAGAAACGCGCAGACCTAACCTCTATGAGTTGTCATAACACAGAGGACTACCAGGAGTACGCTTCACGTCCCAGGAAGTCGCATGCTTCCCATTCCAGTCCTTCGGACCCAGTAGAATATCGGTAGAATAACAGAATAATCGGATGGACATGCACTCGTTTCGTACCTCAGGACACCATGATGATCTACCCCGTTGGGTTATTCACCCTCAAATGTATGGATAGGTCCAAGTGCCTCAGTTTAATGTGTTATTAGACCCTATTCTCAACATTTAATTACGTGCTTGCTCTTCCCTTTTAGGTTTCCATTCAACTTGGTTATTCCTAGTAACATAGAATCCTTATTTAAGTTACCAAGTTCCTCTTTCTTGTTAATTTCAGTTATAACTTAATCCATTTAAGTTTATTAATAAGCCCATAACCTGTTATTCTACAGATTGTAATCCAAGGCCTGTAATCTATAATCTCTTTATATTATTCATTGTCTAAGTCCATATTTACAATAACATGTTCTACTTAATATGTAATTAAGTATGTCTCAATTCACATGTTCTCTGTTTAACATGTCACCTATTATTTATGATTAAATATAACTTATCTAATTTCATAAGTTTTCCTCACTCTTTCTTATTCAATCATTATTTCATCTTACACTATCGCTACAACTTTTTGTTGTTTACTTATTAACTTAGTTTTCTTAACTAAGGTTTACTAATAAGTTTCCTTACCGATTATTACAACTTGTATTATAATTTCCACTTGTTCTTGGACAAGCTTTTAACATTGTTATTCCTATCAGCAGATCCCAGATTTGTAAGTTTGTAGATTACTAAATTTATAATTAAGTACAAATTATTGCATTTCATAAGTTTCCCCCCTTTTCTATACTCACTTCAAACAACAAGTTTCAGGTTCCCAAATAAACTAATTACTTAATTTATAATTAAGTATAACTTATTTCATTACATAAGTTATTCCAATTTCATTGTCGTTTATTTTAACCTAAGTTATAATCTCCACTTGTCCCTTGGACAAGCCTACTTATTACATAACATTCTCATTAATGTAATTTATTTATAATAAGTTATTATCATTCCCCGTTCATTCCGTTTCTTTTACTGTTGTCATTCATTAACGTATTCATTTCCATTAATCACAATTAGTGCTATTTTATCAATCCTGCTATTTTCATATTGTAGGATCTAAATTAACTCTAGAGGGGGGTGAATAGGGTTTATCGTAGATTTTCATAGAGTAATTAAATAATCACACCATAGATAATAATCAGAATAAATGCGAAAAATAAATAACACACAGATATACCCAGCTTCGGCAAAACCTTGCCTACTGCTGCATTCCCCAAGGTTTCTACTAGGAGTTAAAACAATCTCTATGCTTACAATCCCCAGTAAACTCGCACACTCGCTACCAACTGTTCTTAACCCTACGCTCAAAACCCAGCACTATTTTTTTATCCCCAAAACCAGATTTCCCCGAATTACAATTCTCGTAATTCGTCTCCCTAGTTTTATAGATAAACTAGAAACTATAAATTCTCGATTACAAATTGAAACTAAAGACGAAACAAATTTAAAAGCAATTTAAAACAAAACTAAACCCTAGTTTTTAAATTAGTTAAAAAAATCCTATTCCCTTTTATAACTTCTTGGCTGGCCCTTCCTCTTTTTATTTGATTCACCACTTTTGGCTTTAACCCGATCTTTTATCTCTGATAGAAAATGGCGGCTGCTCCAAACTAGGGTTTTCAATTTTTTCCCCAAACCTTGAACGTTATGTTGTTTTGGGAGTTTGAAATAGCTCCCTGATGCTCGAACCCTTTTGGTTTCACTCTATGGCCCGATATCTCTTTCTTTCTGAAAATCGAGGAGGCGATTTGGCTAGGGTTTCTTCCTCAAATCTCGACCCCTGATGCTCTGAAATTAAAACTGAAAGTGAATCTGGTTCTGCGTTTGCTCTAATTGTTTGATCGAGTTAAGAAGATTTGATCCAAGTTGCTTCCGTTCTGTGGTATGTTATCTCAATTTGAATTTTTATTTATTTTTTGCTCGAACTTGGTTGAATTTAGAGCCAGTGATGATAGGTGTACATATAGGATTAAAATCCTAAATTTTTGCTCCGAATTCGTGAGTGATTCGGTCTGATTTGGTCTTCGATATATACTAAAATGTTGCCTGAATTTTGGTGTCAAAGTCCTTGCTTTGATTTGAATATATCAATGCTGGAAAGATTTAAATTTGAGTTTTGCTTCCTTAAAAAGCCTTTATTCAAAAAACTGATTTGATCGAGAATTGTTCTTCCTATTAAAAAAATCTTGCTAACTTTCTGGCACCATAATATCTGAAAAATTCTTGCCACAATAAATCCTTGAGTGAAAACTGGAAAAACATATTGCCATTCACATATTTTAGCTCCATCATTTCCCAAAAACTATTGTTCTGTTTGCATTGTTGTGTAAATATCATGCCATGTATGTAATGTAATGTTACTTGATCCTGGAAATGTTTTTAGTGTTCCCATAAAAGGAAATATTATCACTTGCTTGCCAAAACATGTTGGATGATTTCTGAACTATTAATATTACTTTGTTATTGCCTTGTTCATCACTGTTTCTTCATTTGTTCAGTTTTGTATTTATTTCTGGGATTTGCACAAAATTTGCTTGAACACTGAACTTGTATAAACCATTTTGAAATTGTTACGATCAGAACTGATACTGCACTTGATTCATTTGTGTACTGCACTGTCTTACTACTTGGACTTGTGCCATGACCTTGTTGCACCATCTTTGCACACTTGCATTCTTATATTCATTTATTCCGAACTTCTTGGTTGACCATTTCAGTAACTTTTTGAATTGATTTTTCTTTTTTTTCGGCCTCCTGCTCGTACTTGAATTATGCTGGTATTCTTCATTATATTTCTTTGGTCACTTGCATTCTTGTATGGACATCCCATCTTTGTATTTGTTGAATATGCCTTGCATTGTTGTTCACTATTGCCACCATATCCTTGCATATTCATGTCTCTACCATGTTTATTGTGTTGATTGCTTCATTTATATTTACTTGAAAAAAAAAATCTTCATGTATTTGCTGTTCTGGACCATACTGAAAAGCTACACCACTTTGTGCACATGCATGCTTATTGACTGAAACACCATGACTAGTCTGTGCACCTCACATTGTTTGACATATATTTTGTAGTGCACTTGAACTTTAATGGTGCACCCCTGTCTTAATGCTGAGTGAACTTGAACCACTACTTTGTACACTATATATATCATTGTCTTGAGCTTTGACATTCCATATGCCACTTTATATTCATGCCTATATCCATTGTTGTCTCATTTGATTTGAACCATGCTGAGATGAACCCATGCTCCAATGCTTGACCCACCTATATATTTGTTAATGTCTTGCATACTGGACCATTGATGTGCCATGTTGCATCGGCCATTCATGTTGTACTTGTCCGTTGAATTGATACTGCTCTTGTGCTTTTGCTAAAAAAATGTTTTTTTAAAATGATAAAGACAGTTTCTGCCTTGATTTGCACTTTTGGCTCGACCATTTGCACACTGATTTGCACTGAGTCGAGAAGGTCCACGTGGCTACTCCTCAGTTGCACACTGATTGGCGAGGCAGTGCACACGTGTGTACATGCAGCCATCAGACGAGTTTTTATGTCCTTGCATATCAGACCAAGTCTAGAAAAGTGATGAGAAACACACCGTAATTCTGAGGAAAAAGAAAATTTAAAAATAATTTTTATTTGCTTTTATTTAATTTTATTTTTGTCGTAGTCTACTGTGTGTATTCTTCTGTATGTGACAGGTATGAAGGTGAACTGACAGAAAGCTGTGAAGACAGAAGATTGAAGATGAAGACAAGAACAGTGTTATTGTGTGTCTGTATTTGAAATGTTAACTAAGTGATAGTGTCAATGTATAAAAGTGATTGTATAAGCAATGAATGAACTATAATGAGGAGCTGTGAAAGAATTGTACTGATTGTATGTAATGAACAGATTTGGTTGAAATAAAATATTATTTTATTTTGTTCAATTCAATCTGTCTGTTTTTATTTGAATTCTTTCATGTGTGATGTGTCATGTCGAAATATTCAAACATATTTGAGTGGATTTGTAAATAGTGGAGTTATAAATTGTTGTACTGTTTGAATGTTTGAAATATAATATTTAATTTAAATAAAATACTATATGAATATATGAATGTCTGTACAGTCGTATTCTGTTTAAATATAAATATTATATTTCTCTTTGTGATGTATATATACCAGTTCAGTTACAAACACATTCAATAATAAAATATATTTGGTTGTTATCATCAAACAAAAATCATATAATTGTGTATACAACACTGTTATATACAACAATCTCCCCCTTCTGATGATGACAAACAAATAAAAGATTTTGAATGTGTTTGAAAGTGAAATATATTACTCCTCCTATTTGTATGCTCCCTCTACAACTGAACTCCCCCTATATATGTGGAAAAATATAAATGATGTAATCCAATTGACCATTCTCCCTCTAGATATTTAATTTCCAATATTAAAATATTTTTGAATTAAATACACATCAATCAAAATCTTGACCATTCTTCCCCTTTTGTTATCATCAAAAGGATAATAGAAATTGAAACAGTGATGAATATAGACTATAAATATAAATTCAAATTAAGAGAGAGAATATATATCGTAAACCCATTTAATCAAACAAAAATCATAATAATCTTTAAATCAGAAGCAAAATTTCACTTTCAGAATGAATGGATTTACGCTGGATTTTATAGAATGAGGAGAGTTCAATAAAAAATGAATATTTGAATATGAATTTTAAAGATTTTAAACATGCTCAAAAATGTGTTAAGCACTTTCTAACCACGCATAGCCCAAAGGTCTTTTAAATGGGGTTAGTAGTAACTTAACTTTATCCTATCTAATGAGTTCCATCAATGCACAGCTCAAAGGTCTTTTAAGTGAGAATATAAGCACATAGAGATTAAGGTAATTCACCCACGCATAACCGCGAGGACTTTTAAATGGGAGTGAATACCAAGGATAATTTATTTATTATTTTATTTATTTATTTTTAATTCCAAGAATAATTAGAACTCCCCAAATTAAATAAAACCATGATGAATGACAGAAATACGGTAGATATAGAAGATGGTCGTGAAATAAGCTCTAATTCAAAGATATTATAAAATCTGTCCAATCATCATGAGATTTAAAATAATATCTCCTCTATTTATGAATTATACCATAGTCACAACCCATCACATATTCATAAATATATTAATAATATTGATGAGTCACAAAACGGTTCAAATTAATCAATAATTTCAATTTTTTGAATAAATAATCAAAAATAATTTTAAAATTGAAAATATCAATTTCAAAAGGGGTTTTTGAAAATATCAATGCAAGTTTGAAAATCAGTTTCAAAGATCAATCAGTAGAATATGAAATTATCTAATATTTCTAATGTTGATTACTCCTAGACAATTTTAAACACTTATATTTGAAATTCGAATTGCCTATGGAACTTAAAGAAATCCAGTCACTAATTTTTTTAACTCATCATCCAATCACCAAGGTATTCAAACAACTCAAATCAATTTCATTATCAGAGCAGCACAAGATCATTTTCAAAGCAAGAATCACAAGTGAAACTTTTTCAGAGAATTTTTTAAAACAAGCACAAGAAACAGTCAATGATCAGATAATTATTTGAGATCACTTAAAAAAATCAAATTTTTTATAATGAATGATTTCAAATTCAGCCAAGTAAAAAAAAATTAGAAACTAAAAAAGGAAAATAAACTAAAAGGAATAAAAAAGAGTTTAGAGATCATACTTGACTTACCATAATCAATGTGATTCAATGAATCTCCAACTCTGAATCTATGGCTAAGGAACTCCAGATAATTCGATATATGAATCAATTTGAATTTTATCTCACTTAAGCACAGTTGTTCGTTAGCCTCCCACAGTACCTAAATGTTTGTATGATTGAGTGGTCTAACAAAAGTTGTTTTACCACTCTTATCTTCGTTTACACGTTTTGGTACCCAAACCCGTTTATATAACAATCCATTACTATTCATTAGCGTTCCCTTTGGAACCCAAATTTGTTTAGATTTGTTTAAATTTATTTTGTTATTTTTTGGAATCCAAGCAGATTTAAATGAATTGTTTTTAAACGAGTTATCAATTTGTTTATGATTTAAAAACCCTTTGAAATTATTAAATTTCAAAAATTCAATTTGATTGTTTTCAAAGCCAATTAAAGGATTTTTAAAATCATTTTGTTTTTCAACTTGATTAGATTCAAAACCAAGTCCCTTTTATTCTGAACAAAAAATTGATTTTTTAACAACATATTCAACGATTTCTCTCCTTTAGAAAATTTAGTCAAAGCTGACTCAAGTCGTTGAATTTTAAATTTAAGATAACTATTTTCTTTCATTAAATTTGAACAACGATTAATAGCAATTTTCCTCTTTTCAGCATCAGTTTGTTTTAAAATCAAATTTTCGTTTTCAAGTTCTTTGATTTTAGCATTGGACTTGGAAATTTCAATTTCAAATTGTTTTCGCTTTTCAAAATCAAGTTTTTCAGATTCTCTAAACTTTTCAATTTCCTTTTCAAAATCATGATTTTCGTTTTTCAAATTCACGTTTTCACTTTTAAGTAACTCAAGATCAGTTTTTAATTTCAAAAAATTATTACTCAAAAATTGACATTTTTCACATTCTGAAAACGGTGAATTCTTACCCTTTTCAAGTTTTCTTTCTAAACTGTTATTTTCTTGAACTAGTTTTGACCTATCAGAATTCAATTTCTTAACTTTTAGTTCAAGAGAATCAACAGTTTTCGTGAGATCGTGACACATTAAAATTAAATCTTTATAAGTAAAATTTGATACCTCACTAGAATCCTCTTCAATACTTTCCGAAACAGATTGAGCCATAAGACACAAATTAGCTTCTTCTTCATCACTTTCAGAAACTTCTTCTCCTTCCTCGTCATCCCATGTAGCAGCAAAAGCCTTCTTCTTCCTTCTGAACTTCTTCCTCTTTTCATTTTTAAGCTGTGGGCAATTTGGTTTGATATGTCCGGGTTTCTTGCAATTGTAGCAAAACACTTCATCGTCTGAACTATCTGAACTTTCGGACTTGTCGTTTTTTGAATTCTTCTTTCGTGGTTTGTATTTTCCTTTGGCCCACTTTTTCAAAACCATGGCTAGCTCTTCAGTGGGATCATCATCATTACTTTCAACAAAATTCTTTTGAGCGATCGTCTTTATCTTTGATTCAGAATCTTTTCGTTCTTCTCTTGCTTTTAACTCCATCTCGTAAGTAATCAAATTTCTGATCAACTCTTCCATGCTTACTTTATTTAGATCTTTTGATTCTTGTATCTCCGTCACCTTAGCTTCAAAATTCATCGGTAGCACTCTCAATATTTTTCTGATCAATTCCACTTCGGTATAGGTTTTGCCAAGAGCTTTTGCATTGTAGACTAGTGACGAGAAGCATCCATACATCTCTTTTATATCTTCGTCTTTTTTCATAGAGAAATTTTCATATTCGTTGCTGAGTAGAGCGAGACGAGATTCCTTCACTTGAGATGTACCTTCGTGTGTGACCTCCAACGTATGCCATTTTTCTTGCGCAGTCTCACAATGAGAAATTCGATTAAATTCAGTTTTATCAAGAGCACAGATTAAAGCATTCATCGCTTTGGCATTAGTTGAAAATAGTTTTTTATCATTAGCATCCAACCTGTCTTTTGATTTAGGAATTTCAACACCACTAACAATAACAGTGGGAGATCTATAACCCGTTTCAATAATATCCCTCACATCATAGTCGACTGAACTCAAATAAATTTTCATCCTAGCTTTCCAATATGCATAATCAGTTCCATTAAACATTGGTGGCCTTGCTATGGACTGACCCTCAGAAAACGCGTTATTAGACAGATTCATGACTCTAGAGTTAAAATAAAATAAAAAATACATGCTCTGATACCACTTGTAGGATCTAAATTAACCCTAGAGGGGAGGGGGGGTGAATAGGGTTTATCGCAGATTTTCAGAGAGTAATTAAATAATCACAGCACACATAATAATCAGAATAAATGCAAAAAATAAATAACAAATAGAAATACCCAGCTTCGGCAAAACCCAGCCTACTGCTGCATTCCCCAAGGTTCCTACTAGGAGTTAAAAAAATCTCTATGCTTACAAACCCCAGTAAACTCGCGACACTCGCTCCCAACTATTCTTAACCCTACACTCAAAACCCTGCACTGGTTTTTATCCCCAGAACCAGATTTCCCCGAATTACAATTCCCGTAATTCGTCTCCCTAGTTTTATAGATAAACTAGAAACTATAAATTCTCGATTATAAATTGAAACTAAATATGAAACAAACTTAAAAGCAATTTAAAACAAAACTAAACCCTAGTTTTTAAATTAGTTAAAAAAAATCCTATTCCCTTTTATAACTTCTTGGCCGGCCCTTCCACTTTTTATTTGATTCACCGCTTTTGGCTTTAACCCGATCATCTATCTTCTATCTCTGATAGAAAATGGCGGCTGCTCCAAACTAGGGTTTTCAATTTTTGCCCCAAATCTTGAACGTTATGTTGCTCTGGGAGTTTGAAATATCTCTCTGATGCTCGAACTCTTTTGGTTTCAATCTGTGGCCCGATATCTCTTTCTTTCTGAAAATTGCGGAGGCGATTTGGCTAGGGTTTCTTCCTCAAATCTCGACCCCTGATGCTCTGAAATTAAAATTGAAAGTGAATCTTGTTCTGCGTTTTCTCTAATTGTTTGATCGAGTTAAGAATATTTGATCCAAGTTGCTTCCGTTCTTTTGTATGTTATCTCAATTTGAATTTTTATTTATTTTTGCTCGAACTTGGTTGAATTTAGAGCCAGTGATGATGGGTGTATATATAGGATTAAAATCCTAAATTTTTGCTCTGATTTCGTGAGTGATTCAGCCTGATTTGGTCTTCGATATATACTAAAATGTTGCTTGAATTTTGGTGTTAAAGTCCTTGGCTTTTATTTGAATATATCAATGCTGGAAAGATTTGAATTTGAGTTTTGTTGCCTTAAAAAGCCTTGATTCAAAAAACTGATTTGATCGAGAATTGTTCTTCCTATTAAAAAAACTTGCTAACTTTCTGGTACCATAATATCTGAAAAATTCTTGCCACAATAAATCCTTGAGTGAAAGCTGGAAACACATATTGCCATTCACGTATTTTAGCTCCATCATTTCCCAAAAACTGTTGTTCTGTTTGCATTGTTGTGTAAATATCCTACCATGTATGTAATGTAATGTTACTTGATACTGGAAATGTTTTTAATGTTCTGATAAAAGGAAATCATTATCAGTTGCTTGCCAAAACATGTTGGATGATTTCTGAACTTTTAATATTGCTTTGATATTGCCTTGTTCATCACTGTTTCTTCATTTGTTTAGTTTTGTATTTATTTCTTGGATTTGCACAAAATTAGCTTGAACACTGAACTTGTATAAACCATTTTGAAATTGTTACGACCAGAACTGATACTGCACTTGATTTGTTTGTGTACTGCACTGTCTTACTGCTTGGACTTATGCCATGACCTTGTTGTACCATCTTTGCACACTTGCATTCTTATGTTCATTTAGTCTGAACTTCTTGGTTGACCATTTTAGTAACTTTTTGAATTGATTTTTCTTTTTTCTTTTTGGCCTTTTGCTTCTACTTGAATTATGCTGGTATTCTTCATTATATTTCTTTGGTCACTTGCATTCTTGTATGGACATCCCATCTTTGTATTTGTTGAATATGCCTTGCATTGTTATTCACTATTGCCACCATATCCTTGCATATTCATGTATATACCATGTATATTGTGTTCATTGCTTCATTTATATTTACTTGAAAAAAAAATCTTCATGTATTTGCTGTTTTGGACCAAACTGAAAAGCTACACCACTTTGTGCACATGCATGCTTAATGACTGAACCACCATGACTAGTCTGTGCACCTCACATTGTTTGACATATATTTTTTAGTGCACTTGAACTTTAATGGTGCACCCCTGTCTTAATGCTGAGTGAACTTGAACCACTACCTTGTACACAGTATATATCATTGTCTTGAGCTTTGACATGCCATATGCCACTTTATATTCATGCCTATATCCATTGTTGTCACATTTGATTTGAACCATGCTGAGATGAACCCATGCTCCAATGCTTGACCCACCTGTATATTTGTTAATGTCTTGCAAACTGGACCATTGCTGTGCCATGTTTGTAACACCCCGAATTTCGGTTAATGCTAAAGTTCACTAATTACAGAATAATTAATCTCAGATGTGAGAATTGGGGGAAACGGGCTGCGTCATTGCGTTCGTCTCGGAAAAATACGCGAAATAGAGTCCGAGTTTTCGAGAATCGGAGTCCGTATGGCCCAGTTATGGCCCAATGAAGTTGGCAAAAAAATTTAAGATAAAAACAGAATTAAATATTTAAAATCAGATTTCGAATTTGGGACCAGCGGGGGCCAGGCGGGAAAATTCCCGCCTAGGCCATGTCGACAGGGCTGTCGACAGGCCTGTCGACTTGGGCTGGACCAAGTCGACAGCCCTGTCGACTTGCCTGTCGACAGGGGTGCGACGCCCAGTAAAACTGGGTGCACCAGTTTGGGTTCTTGGGCTGGCTTGGAGGGCTGGTTCTGGAAGTTTCTAAGATCAGACGGATCTGAGCTAACCTAGGTTTAATCCTATGGTCTAAAAACACCCTAATCTCTATAAAAAGGCCCTAATCCTACCCTAATCCCTACCAAAAATAGAAATGATGCCATCATGCCGCCAAATTAAATCTTGAAGGAGCCTCCACTAAATTATGAAGAGGAAAGAAAGCTAATCAACCTCTCATCAACCACTAATCAACATCTTCTTACTAGATTTAGTTCATAAGTTTGCTAATCTTGGTTTTGGTGAGTTCCTATAGCTTTAATAATCAATTGTTAAATTGATTATGGTAGGATGTGATAAGACATGGCTATGTTTGTGGATAAATGTGTTTATGCAAGTTTGTATGATATGTGATTTGCAAGTTTCATGCTATATGCAAGTTTAATGCCATGTTTTATGATGCAAAACACTATGTTGAACATTTATGCATATGTAACATGTTATACAAACTATATGTGAGAGTATATGCAAGTTATATGTAACATGATATGCAAGTTATGCATGTGGTTTTATGCATGCTAAGTGTTTGGTTTTATGCATGCTAAGTATTTGATTTTATGCATGCTAGGTATTTGATTTTATGCATGCTAAGTGTTTGGTTTTATGCATGCTAAGTATTTGATGTTATGCAAGTTAGGTATTTGGTGTTATGCATGCTAAGTATTTGATTTTATGCATGCTAAGTATTTGATTCTATGCATGCTAAGTATTTGGTTTTGTGCATGCCAAGTGTTTGGTTTTATGCAAAGTTATGATACAAGTTCATATGCAAAGTTATGATACAAGTTCATATGCAAAGTTATGATACAAGTTCATATGCAAAGTTATGATGCAAGTTCATATGCAAGTTTATGTGCAAGTTCATATGCAAGTTTGTCTCTTTTTATGACATGCATGATGCAAGTTTGGGTTATATGCTAAGTTGGGTTTAGTGTATGTTCATATATGCAAGTTGACACCTTTTGAACCCATGATAAAGTTATATGCTATGTTGGTTAAACCCATGACATTTGTGATGAATCTTCCCTTTATTATGCCATGTTACGAGACGAATTACGTGGGGAACGATGGGGTTAATATGCATGTTAATAAAGTGGTGTGAAATGGTTATGATTAAGCATACCATAAAATGAATAAGCATAAGTGGGAATTTACCTATTGAGTTAGGTCTACCCCATGGGAATTTACCTATTGAGTTAGGTCTACCCATGTTATGGAATTGGGAATTTACCTATTTAGTTAGGTCTACCCATATTCTTAAAAATGTGTAATTAATTAGGGATAATTAATATAAATATGAGGGTGGTTAATTAGGTGTAATTAATCGACTAAGACACGAGGTTGGACTCAGTTGTAGCGTAAAACTGCCCGGACCCAACCGGCTTAACCAGTTGCTACAAATGTTAGCCCAATGTGAGAGGTCTTAGGCACAAACTAAATACGTGATTAATGTAAAGACACGAGGTTAGACTCGGTTATGACATAAGGCTGCCCGGACCCAACCGGCTTAACCAGCGGTCATAAAAGATAGTCTAATGTGAGGGGTCTTTACAAAGGTTACGATCTTAATTAATTAAGAAACACTTAACCAAATTAGCATGTAGAGGGACATGAGGGGTTAAGTGGGTGCCTTGGGTGGCATGTGGAAATGTAGTGGTTGCCCTGGGTGGCAATAGAAAATACGATTAGAATACTTAACCAAAGTGGAACATGTAATTAAACATGATTAAAGGGTTAAGTAAGTGCCATGGGTGGCATGTGGAAATCTAGTGGGTACCTTGTATGACAATTAGAATATGATTAAATGACTTAGCCAAAATTTATAACATGTAAGTGGACATGGTTAAAGGGTTAACTGGGATTCACTAGAAATGACAAGCTTAAGTAGTAGCTTGTGGGGGGGGGGCCTTAAGTGGCAATTGAAATATAATTAAAGTACAAGCTTAAGTAGTAGCTTGTGGGGGCCTTAAGTGGCAATTGAAATATGATTAGATGACTTAACCAAACCTTAACATGTAAGTGGGCATGATTAAAAAAGGGGTTAAGTGGGATGCACTAAATAAAATGACAAGCTTAGGTGGGTAGCTTGTGGGGGCCCATTTCAACCAATATCCCAAACGTATCTTAGTGGGCTCGACTCTAGTCGAGTGACGGGACACGCATATTGGGCTTGACTATAAGAGGCCAAAACGGGTTAGCGGTGGCAACGCAAGTCCAACGGGTTTCATATGCGTGTGTGGACCCGGGCTGGTAAGTAAGACGTTGTTGCATCGTGTAGGTATATGCCGTGCACCGTTGATATTATCAGGTTGCCACTTTGGGGAATGATACACCCCACTGTGGGGCCAACATGGGTATTTACGTTAGGGAGCCGATCGCTTGGGGAGTAGTGGGTACACCTAGTGGAGATAGGGGCAGACGGCACCTATGTAGTCAGCTAGGGGTACACGAAACTACTAAATTACTAAGTACATTTAGTGGGATCAACCTTTAAGTAGGAATTACTCTTGGTGGGTAGAACTGGTGTGGTGCAGTGTAGGAATTACCCTTGGGTGGATAAGTCTGGGGTGGTGTAATCTAGTAATTATCCTTGGGTGGATAAATGCGTCTTTTCGGTTATCTTAGTACATCCTGTGTTTAGTTGGCTACTTAGTGTAGTCATTATCCCCAGAGGTACCGTACCTTGTTTATATCATACCCTAATTACTTTAATGATTGTATTGTTAGGGTTATAGAACTCACTCAGACTTATGTCTGACCCCGTTGTTGTTTATCTTTTTCCCAACCCTCAGGTTTCAGAGTGGGCCTAGCACTAGTGGGCTTGGATCAGACCGCTATATCTATCTTTTGGGGCTTGGACCGTAGAAGTAAAGCTCGGTTTATCTTTTCTATTATGGCTATTATCTATGTAGTGGGATTATGTACTTCTATTTTATCAGGATGGATATTATGTACTTGACTCTTGTTATGGGTTTGTGATGTAACCAAACCTGTTTTACTTTCCGCTGCAATGAAATGATGTTTTAAATTTTCAAGTATTACTTATATCTGTCTTGTTGTAATTTTTCTGTCCTATACTCACTAAAAATACTCCACCAAAACTAAGGCATTCCCTTAGTGAGTGACCTTAGCGGGTGTGGGGTATTACACGTGGTATCAGAGCTTAAGGTTACCAAAACAGATAAAATTTTTAGAAAAACTATTTTCTAAGAATATTTTTGAAAGGAGTATTTTCAAAAACATGTCTTTTAAGAGAAAAGTTTTTGAAAGAAAAGCATAATCCCCGATAGCCATATCTTGATCTTTCGAATTCTCCGTTTTGAATCTCTTCCTCTCTCGTTTTGAGTTTCCCCTCTGTGTGAAGATGATCTTTCTAAGATAGATAAGAATGGAAAACCACTTCAAGGGACTTAGACATTAGTCAGATTAGAAGTTGGTTCAAGAAGGAGGAGGACTGGTAGGTATCTATTGGATAGACGATGGGAGGAAGGCTCAAATAGTTGTTTGGTTAATGAAGAGTGAAACCTCATTGGTGGGAGGTTACGAGTGGAGAAGGGGATGAAAAAGGCGAATAGTTATCCTTTTGGGAGGAATAGGACATCTTATTAGGATTGTCCAAAGGGGCAAGGGCAAGGTTCGGAATCTCATGGAGGGTGGTTGTATTCCCTCACGACTAAGGTACCAGATGGGGACAGGACCGTCTAGGTTGGAATTTGGATTTCTTTATTATCCGATTCGAACTTTATTTGATTCTGACGCATCGAGTTCGTTTATCTCATCATCGTTAGTTGAGTCACTGCACTTAGACACCAGTTTGGTAGATGATCCCTTAGTTGTTTCAAACCCAATTGGGGCTCCATGATGTGTTTGGGTTTGAAAGTTTCTATACTTAGCGTTGAGTTTAGATGTGATGCTTGTTGGGCTTCACGGGCTATGGGTTAGTTTTGGGCATGGACTGGTTATCCAGTAGGGGTGCCGTTCTTGATTTTGAAGGGAGAGTTGTTAGGCTTATGACCCGCCTGGGTAACACTCTCGAGATCTTTTGTAATCCCATGGAATCTGTTATGCTAAGTTATCTAGAATCGCTTGACAAGTCGGTCGAGAGGTTGCGATCTGTTAGAGTGGTCCGGGAATACTCGGATGTGTTTGAGGAGGTGAAGGGCTTACCTCCGGAACGGGAGATTGACTTCCGAATGTATCTGGTAGACAATGCCAAACCAGTATCTTGGCCAGTGTGCCACATGGCTCCTCGTGAGAGAAGGGAACTCCAGAAGCAAGTAGGCGATTTGCTTGAGAAGGGGTTCATAAGACGAAGTATACCGGAGCGGGGTGCTCCAGTAGTTTTTGCTATGAAGGCGGATGGGTCCCTCAGACTTTGTGTAGAGAGAATTAAATAAACTCGCAAAGAAGAATAGACACCCATTGCCGAGGATTGATGATCTCTTTGATCAGTTGGTTGGCGCCTCAGTGTTTTCGCAGTTGGACTTAGGCACGGGGTTCGTCAGTTGAAGAGTGGCTGAGGATAGTATAGAAAAGACTGCCTTTAGGACTCCGGATGGTTTTATGAGTGGCTGGTGATGCCATTTGGTTTGACGAACGCCCCCGCATACTTTGTTGATTTGATGAGAAGGGTGTTAAGGGAGTACCTAAATAAGTTCGTGACGGTCTTTGTGGATGACATCTTGGTCTTTTCTAGGAGCGAAATAAGTTTTCGTATGTGCTCAATAGGGTGAGCAAAGCCAGTTATGGGAAAAACGGTGGTTTTAGAGCGAGACTGGCGAGGACATCCAGAGTTGGACAAGGGCTTAATTATTCAGCCGTTTTTACTAGTATCATCTCACGTAGGTCGTCTGAATTCGAAGGAGGTATCCCTTGGGTGTTGGTCTGATATTGGTTTAGGCCTTTGGGGCTTGCATTTGGGGGATGCCGAGTTCGACTAGGGTGGTCTGCGTGAGAGAGGAACAGTTGTGATGATTTTGGATAATATCCTGGTGGAGAAGAGCATGCCCTACATCTTAGGGAAGTGTTGGAGACTCTTCGAGCGCATAATCTTAGGACAGCTAAAGTAGATGAGATTCTTAGCACCCTATGAGTTTGAGATAGCGTATACCCATGGCAAGGGTAACGTGGTAGCGGACGCCTTAAGTAGAAAAAGGTTGTCCTTGAGTTCATTGTTCGTTGAACGACCGAGCTTAGAGTTTGTTCCTAGGTTTGACTTTAGACCTTCCGTTGACTTTGTACCCGGTTTACTAGCCTCCTTGAAGGTTAGGCCTACTCTTTTGGGGCGTATTGGCGGAGCACAGCGGGACGACCCACAATTGGTTGAGCTAGTAAAGAAGCTCATGAGGAGGGGGAGTCGTCCAGCCATTTGAGTAGGTACACCCTAGATGGTAAGGGGTGGTTGCGTAAAGACGGTAGACTTAGTGTACCGCAAGACAGGGGTTCGAGGAAGGCTATACTTGATGATGCACATCAGTCAAAGATGACCATTCATACCGATAGGGACAAGATGTACCAAGACATGAAGCGAGTTTTCTTTTGGGCTGGTATGAAGAAAGACGTGGCCGAGTATGTCGCTAGATGCTTGGTGTGCTAGCAAATGAAAGCGGAGCAGAAGAAACCCGGTAGGTTGCTTCACCCATTCTAAGTTCCGCTATGGAAGTAGGATAGTGTCTCGATGGGTTTTGTCGATGGATTACCGAGATCGAGGGAGGGTAATACGGGAATTTGGGGTGTGGTAGATAGACTTACTAAGAGTGCCCATTTTTATACCCGTGAAGAGTAAGAGGACTGCTGCATAGCTAGCCTCAGTTTACATTCGAGAGATTGATAGATTACATGGTTTACCTTCCAGTATAGTGAGCGATCGAGATCCTATCTTCACTAGCGAGTTTTGGAAGAATTTGCAAGAGGCGGTAGGGACTCAGTTGTGTTTGAGTACCGCATATCATCCTCAGACGTACGGCCAGACCGAGAGGGTGAATCGTATTTTAGAAGACCTTTTGAGGCTATGTATCTTGGATTTTGGAGGTACAGGGAAAGAGTATCTTCCATTGGTGGAGTTCGCGTATAATAACCGCTTTCAGTCTAGTATTGGCATGGCACCTTTCGAAGCTCTTTATGGAAGACCTTGTCGATCACCTACACGTTGGTGGGAATCTACGGATGAGATCTTGCTTGGGCCGATAAGGTTAGAAAGACTTCGGGAAAAGATTGATTTGATTCGAAGAAGGATGAAAGCGGCGCAAGATAAACAGAAATCTTATGCGGACAAGAGGAGAACAGAGCTTGAGTTTGATATTAGGACATGCTTTTTATCAAAGTATCTCCGTTACGGAATGTGGTTCACTTTGGATCCGTTGGGAAGTGAGTACCAAGGTTTGTTGGTCCGTTTCCTATTAAGGAAAGGGTTGGACAGATGACATATAGAGGGGAGTTGCCGACAGGCTTAGTGGTGTACATGATATATTCCATGTGTCACATATGAGGAAGTTCCTACATGAGATCGCTAAGGTGGTAGAGCCGAGCTTGCTTAAAGAAGTAGAGATAGAGCGTGATGAGACGATTCGACGAGCTCCTACTCGCATCCTTGGGTCAGAGACTAGGAAGTTGAGGAGTCGAGAGGTTCAATTAGTCAAAGTGCAATGGGGAGAAGATGAGAGCAACGCTACCTTAGTGACGGAAAAGAAGATGCGTTCATTATACCTATTCCTTTTTAGGATATGTCTTTTAATTTCTCCTTTATCGTTTGACTAGTACTTATCTTATCTGTAGTATGTCCTCTCGTTAGTACCTTTGACCTTTAGATAGGGTAAACCTATGGTTGAAACATGTGTTTGAGACATGTTATGATTGATGGATGCATGTGGATGCAAGTGTTTGCTAGTGATTGCTCGTGGATGCATATACACACACTCTAGGCACTAGATCGGCTCAGTCACTTCATATTGCATATTGCATATAATTGTGTGTAGGTAGCTATATTTATGGATGTATAATGATTGTGTTATCATATGGATGATGCATTTTGGTGGATGATTGTGCACTCATATAGATACTGTATGTGTCGATAGGGTTATCTCGCATACATATTGGATGCATGGCACTATCATGGTTTGCATATGTTCGTACATTAGATAGGGAACATATACACACACTTTTCGCATATGCTCATACATCATTAGAAATTGTTTAAGGACAATGGATGCCCGTGTTTGATGGATTGATTAGATGGTTGTTTGGATGGTAGGATATGCATTCTCCTTAGTTTAGAGATTTCGGGGACGAAATCCTTTAAGGAGGGGAGAATGTAACACCCCGAATTTCGGTTAATGCTAAAGTTCACTAATTACAGAATAATTAATCTCAGATGTGAGAATTGGGGGAAACGGGCTGCGTCATTGCGTTCGTCTCGGAAAAATACGCGAAATAGAGTCCGAGTTTTCGAGAATCGGAGTCCGTATGGCCCAGTTATGGCCCAATGAAGTTGGCAAAAAAATTTAAGATAAAAACAGAATTAAATATTTAAAATCAGATTTCGAATTTGGGACCAGCGGGGGCCAGGCGGGAAAATTCCCGCCTAGGCCATGTCGACAGGCCTGTCGACTTGAGCTGGACCAAGTCGACAGCCCTGTCGACTTGCCTGTCGACAGGGGTGCGACGCCCAGTAAAACTGGGTGCACCAGTTTGGGTTCTTGGGCTGGCTTGGAGGGCTGGTTCTGGAAGTTTCTAAGATCAGACGGATCTGAGCTAACCTAGGTTTAATCCTATGGTCTAAAAACACCCTAATCTCTATAAAAAGGCCCTAATCCTACCCTAATCCCTACCAAAAATAGAAATGATGCCATCATGCCGCCAAATTAAATCTTGAAGGAGCCTCCACTAAATTATGAAGAGGAAAGCAAGCTAATCAACCTCTCATCAACCACTAATCAACATCTTCTTACTAGATTTAGTTCATAAGTTTGCTAATCTTGGTTTTGGTGAGTTCCTATAGCTTTAATAATCAATTGTTAAATTGATTATGGTAGGATGTGATAAGACATGGCTATGTTTGTGGATAAATGTGTTTATGCAAGTTTGTATGATATGTGATTTGCAAGTTTCATGCTATATGCAAGTTTAATGCCATGTTTTATGATGCAAAACACTATGTTGAACATTTATGCATATGTAACATGTTATACAAACTATATGTGAGAGTATATGCAAGTTATATGTAACATGATATGCAAGTTATGCATGTGGTTTTATGCATGCTAAGTGTTTGGTTTTATGCATGCTAAGTATTTGATTTTATGCATGCTAGGTATTTGATTTTATGCATGCTAAGTGTTTGGTTTTATGCATGCTAAGTATTTGATGTTATGCAAGTTAGGTATTTGGTGTTATGCATGCTAAGTATTTGATTTTATGCATGCTAAGTATTTGATTGTATGCATGCTAAGTATTTGGTTTTGTGCATGCCAAGTGTTTGGTTTTATGCAAAGTTATGATACAAGTTCATATGAAAAGTTATGATACAAGTTCATATGCAAAGTTATGATACAAGTTCATATGCAAAGTTATGATGCAAGTTCATATGCAAGTTTATGTGCAAGTTCATATGCAAGTTTGTCTCTTTTTATGACATGCATGATGCAAGTTTGGGTTATATGCTAAGTTGGGTTTAGTGTATGTTCATATATGCAAGTTGACACCTTTTGAACCCATGATAAAGTTATATGCTATGTTGGTTAAACCCATGACATTTGTGATGAATCTTCCCTTTATTATGCCATGTTACGAGACGAATTACGTGGGGAACGATGGGGTTAATATGCATGTTAATAAAGTGGTGTGAAATGGTTATGATTAAGCATACCATAAAATGAATAAGCATAAGTGGGAATTTACCTATTGAGTTAGGTCTACCCCATGGGAATTTACCTATTGAGTTAGGTCTACCCATGTTATGGAATTGGGAATTTACCTATTTAGTTAGGTCTACCCATATTCTTAAAAATGTGTAATTAATTAGGGATAATTAATATAAATATGAGGGTGGTTAATTAGGTGTAATTAATCGACTAAGACACGAGGTTGGACTCAGTTGTAGCGTAAAACTGCCCGGACCCAACCGGCTTAACCAGTTGCTACAAATGTTAGCCCAATGTGAGAGGTCTTAGGCACAAACTAAATACGTGATTAATGTAAAGACACGAGGTTAGACTCGGTTATGACATAAGGCTGCCCGGACCCAACCGGCTTAACCAGCGGTCATAAAAGATAGTCTAATGTGAGGGGTCTTTACAAAGGTTACGATCTTAATTAATTAAGAAACACTTAACCAAATTAGCATGTAGAGGGACATGAGGGGTTAAGTGGGTGCCTTGGGTGGCATGTGGAAATGTAGTGGTTGCCCTGGGTGGCAATAGAAAATACGATTAGAATACTTAACCAAAGTGGAACATGTAATTAAACATGATTAAAGGGTTAAGTAAGTGCCATGGGTGGCATGTGGAAATCTAGTGGGTACCTTGTATGACAATTAGAATATGATTAAATGACTTAGCCAAAATTTATAACATGTAAGTGGACATGGTTAAAGGGTTAAGTGGGATTCACTAGAAATGACAAGCTTAAGTAGTAGCTTGTGGGGGGGGGGGGGCTTAAGTGGCAATTGAAATATAATTAAAGTACAAGCTTAAGTAGTAGCTTGTGGGGGCCTTAAGTGGCAATTGAAATATGATTAGATGACTTAACCAAACCTTAACATGTAAGTGGGCATGATTAAAAAAGGGGTTAAGTGGGATGCACTAAATAAAATGACAAGCTTAGGTGGGTAGCTTGTGGGGGCCCATTTCAACCAATATCCCAAACGTATCTTAGTGGGCTCGACTCTAGTCGAGTGACGGGACACGCATATTGGGCTTGACTATAAGAGGCCAAAACGGGTTAGCGGTGGCAACGCAAGTCCAACGGGTTTCATATGCGTGTGTGGACCCGGGCTGGTAAGTAAGACGTTGTTGCATCGTGTAGGTATATGCCGTGCACCGTTGATATTATCAGGTTGCCACTTTGGGGAATGATACACCCCACTGTGGGGCCAGCACGGGTTTCTACGTTAGGGAGCCGATCGCTTGGGGAGTAGTGGGTACACCTAGTGGAGATAGGGGCAGACGGCACCTATGTAGTCAGCTAGGGGTACACGAAACTACTAAATTACTAAGTACATTTAGTGGGATCAACCTTTAAGTAGGAATTACTCTTGGTGGGTAGAACTGGTGTGGTGCAGTGTAGGAACTACCCTTGGGTGGATAAGTCTGGGGTGGTGTAATCTAGTAATTATCCTTGGGTGGATAAATGCGTCTTTTCGGTTATCTTAGTACATCCTGTGTTTAGTTGGCTACTTAGTGTAGTCATTATCCCCAGAGGTACCGTACCTTGTTTATATCATACCCTAATTACTTTAATGATTGTATTGTTAGGGTTATAGAACTCACTCAGACTTATGTCTGACCCCGTTGTTGTTTATCTTTTTCCCAACCCTCAGGTTTCAGAGTGGGCCTAGCACTAGTGGGCTTGGATCAGACCGCTATATCTATCTTTTGGGGCTTGGACCGTAGAAGTAAAGCTCGGTTTATCTTTTCTATTATGGCTATTATCTATGTAGTGGGATTATGTACTTCTATTTTATCAGGATGGATATTATGTACTTGACTCTTGTTATGGGTTTGTGATGTAACCAAACCTGTTTTACTTTCCGCTGCAATGAAATGATGTTTTAAATTTTCAAGTATTACTTATATCTGTCTTGTTGTAATTTTTCTGTCCTATACTCACTAAAAATACTCCACCAAAACTAAGGCATTCCCTTAGTGATTGACCTTAGCGGGTGTGGGGTATTACAATGTTGCATCGGCCATTCATGTTGTACTTGTCCATTGAATTGATACTGCACTTGTGCTTTTGCTAAAAAAATGGTTTTTATTTTTTTATTTTTTTATGATAAAGACAGTTTCTGCCTTGATTTGCACTTTTGGCTCGACCATTTGCACACTGATTTGCACTGAGTCAAGAAGGTCCACGTGGCTACTCCTCAGTTGCACACTGATTGGCTAGGCAGTGCACAAGTGTATACACGTGTGTACATGCAGCCATTAGACGAGTTTTTCTGGCCCTGCATATCAGACCAAGTCTAGAAAAGTGATGAGAAACACACCGTAATTCTGAGGCATAAAAAAAATTATTTGCTTTTATTTTATTTTATTTTTGTTGCATTCTACTGTGTGTATTCTTCTATATATGACAGGTATGAAGGTGAACTGACTGAAAGCTGTGAAGACAGAAGATTGAAGATGAAGACAAGAACAGTGTTAGTGTGTGTCTGTATTTGAAATGTTAACTGAGGGATAGTGTCAATGTATAAAAGTGACTGTATAAGTAATGAATGAACTGTAATGAGGAGCTGTGAAAGAATTGTACTGATTGTACGTAGTAAACAGATTTGGTTGAAATAAAATATTATTTTATTGTGTTCAATTCAATCTGTCTGTTTTTATTTAAAGTCTTTCATGTGTGATGCGTCATGTCGAAATATTCAAACATATTTGAGTGAATTTGTAAATAGTGGAGTTATAAATAGTTGTACTGTTTGAATGTTTGAAATATAATATTTAATTTAAATAAAATACTGTATGAATATATGAATGTCTGTACAATCGTATTCTGTTTAAATATAAATATTATATTTCTGTATGTGATGTATATATACCAGTACGGTTACAAACACATTCAATAATAAAATATATTTGGTTGTTATCATCAAACAAAAATCATATAAATGTGTATACAACACTGTTATATACAACACATATAACTATATATATGTTTATGCACTAAAACTCTTTAAGCCTACACTTGTGGATGATGCATTTTGTCGGGCGGTTCCAGGCAGACTTCTACCACAAGTTGACTTAACCTCATATCTTAGCACCGTTACATGTATACTTACGCACTAGACCTCTCACATTAAATTAACAACTTGTGGATTCTCGATTTGTCGGCCGTTTCCGGCCAGACTCTACCACAAGTTGAATTTAACCTCGTCTCTAAGTGGGTTACAGTTTTCTTTTTACTGTAAAATTAGGTATATTCATTCTTTCAAGTTTTACGGTTACATGTCCTTGTATTAATCCCGTTTTATGTCACATGTTCTTCCTAACATGTAATTAATTCTATTCTAAAATGTAATCATTTAATCATCTAACTGTTAAAATCTAACAAATTAACATGTAATTTTCTCAATTCTACATTTAATAATTCAAGTACATAATGTGCCACAGATTAATCATGTAATTAGAACATGTATGTATACAACAGTAATCGCTACATATTTTAACAAGTTTACATTTCAGTTGAGGAACATTCCAACATGTCAAATGTTTCAACATATAAATTTATATTAATATTTTAACATATTAATATTTTAACATGTCATTTAGCATTTCAGCACTTTAACCATTCTAGCAGATTTACATTGCATATTAATGGGGAATGTCAAATGATAGTTACCATTATAAAAAATGATATAACTTAAATCCACTCACATAATTTTCTTTGTAATTCCTGATCCTGGTCCGGATCTAGCATTCCATGGTTTCCCCTAACTGGATTTAGAACCTGACAACCATGGATCCACAATTCTTACTGAAAGAAAAAGGGAAGAAAGAGGAGAAATTAAATTGACCAGATGCAGGAAATTACCTTACTCCGAATATGATTCTGGACACCTTCTTTATTAATATTCATTCTTTTCCTCTAGATCTTGAATTAGAATGTGAGAATTAGGCTAAGCTCTACTAGCCAATTTATAGGTTTTCAGATCTTACCATACACGCAGCGCTGAGTCTGCAATGAACGTCAATAAGAAAACAGTCCGGATTCCTTAATGAATCTGCCCAGATCTGGGGTGGGGTCGACCCCTCTATGGATGGGTCGACTGCTAGGCCGACCTCCTAGGGTCCCGCGAGCTGTTCTGGCGCAGAAGTTTAATTTTCGGATGTTTGAATTTCTAGAATTTATTTAACTATTATATTTACATATAATCTCCTTATATATATATACAAATCTTCTAAAGACCATTTTACGCGTATATATATACACACAACTTTTATTTCGATTTCAAAATTCAAACAGTGTTATGTCGTTATTTAATTTTTACAATATTTCTGTGATTGTATCCTTGTTTTGAATTTTTCTCTTATATATATATATATATTTCTACACATATATATTCTCATATAAATATATACATATATTTTTCTACACTTCCTTATATGTATACTTTTCCTTATATGTGCATTTATACATATTTTTCTCTTTGGAACATGTGCTATTTTAGCCGTTCCTTTAAAACAAAAATATGATGATGGCGGGGATCAAATCTGTACGTATTGTGTGCAAGCCGCATGCTCTAACCAACTGGACTACTAAGGCTATTGTTAACAATGCATAGAACAATGGTAGTTATTGTTCTCTTCTTATTCCTCTTTTTCATATTGGTTACAATATTAAATTTAAACCATTGCATGAATCTTTTTCTTTTATTTCTCTTTTATTATTAATGCATAATATTTGTAAATCAGTGCATGCGACATATTTACGCTGCATGCAACCATTCCTTTCTTTCTTTTAATGCATGCATTACATTTTTATTTACATTAATATTTTTCTTCTTTTTCAGTGCATGTAATTATTACATGTAATCATATATTATCATCATTATATTTTTCTTTTAAATATTTATGTCTATGCATATATATACACATATGCAATATTTAATTATTTAATTGTTACAAAATGCGAGGTGTTACATTCTCCCACCCTTAAGAAATTTCATCCCCGAAATTTGATAAGGGTAAAAATCAATTAACCCCTCGCATAATATACATCCATCATGTGTCCATCCAATTTTTGCATACATTGTGCACTTGTGCAAAGTGAAATACAACATAATAGTACATGTATGCCTAAACGATACCCCATATGTGTATGCAAGTTTTTCAAAAATCCTTTTAAATTATGATGCTCACATCCTAAATATACTTCCAGTTCTATATGAATGCAATATTTTGAAAATCAAATATGCTTTTTCATCCAAATTTTCCCACACTCTTACTAAGCAAGAGCATAGTTCATCAAATTTTTGCATCCAAAACCCTACCAAGCAACTTTATTTTTTGAATTTTAGAAAAATCTAATTTTCTAAATTCGATTCCTTATGTTACAAGATGGTGAAAAATGGAAAATTTCACATCTTCCGTTTTTTATTTTCAACCGTTTTCTTACCGTACTTGGATTTTATGTAAAATATTCCCTATTTTCCTATCCAAGCACAACCCACATAAGAAAACTTTCTCTATTACAGAGTTTTTTTTTCATCTTATCTTAGAAATTTTTATTCTTATCTATCTTTTCTCATAATTTTCTATTTTTCTTTAACTGTCATGTTTGTTGCTTTACTGAATTTGTTGTTTCTTTTTTTAGTTATGCTATTACTCTTTTCTTAGCTTATTTAACTTAATCCTTTGATCAAAGTTCACTTTCAAATAAGCCTTCTAGTCCTCCAACTAAAACAGGAAAACAAATGCTCTACACAGCTACTACTAAGGGCCAAGAATCCAAGACTATCCCCCTCAAACAGAAAAGTTCAAATCACGGCCTCAATGAAAGGTTTAGGTGTTACCCTAACTATCCAACTAGAACAAAATAACAAAACGATCCCAACATAAATGAAATAACGGGTTTTACCCCTAACATGAAAATTAGCAATAGGATCCAAACACTTACTTTCCCTTTTTATATTTAGTAGTCCCCACTAGTCCTTGCTATGTACAACAGAAATTTTTAAGCAACACTCTAGGCTTTTCAATTCTTACGCATTCCATGGGAACTTATCATTATTCCAAGATAATTCTCGCTATCTACTTCATAGCCTCAAAACTTTTCCCGTCTTCCCTAGGCACTAATCCTAACCTACTCCATACTTTTTTTGAAAACATGGTTTGGCCTTTTCATTTCACATTTCTTTCAAAAGATAAAAGTATCAAAACTTTATTTTCCTCATCAAAACTTACTTTTGCCAAACCATAAAAACATATCATCTAAAATAAATTGTAAATCATCAGTCATTTTATGTTTCGAATCAGAAAAACTAGAGTAAACAAGAACAACTAATTCTCAATCAGGTTTACGACTGGTTCTTACCTGTAAGGTCAGTTCAGTTTCTCACCACAAGGTGCAAACATCTACTCTATTCTTAATTTCTATAACTTATTTTGTCCATCCAATAAAAAAATTCTTTTAAAACAATTATCCAAAATGATTGCCAAAAGAATAGAGATTTTCACATCTTTGCTTTTAAATCCCTTCATGCAATATAATGAGAAAACTAGCAAGCTATACATGCTCTATAATGTGCACATTTTCCTGAGAGAATTTTACCTTAGACAAAATTTTCACAAGAAATCACTATTTACAAAATATACCCCATTTTACTTTAAAAACCAATATGTACTTCTTTACATATTTTAAAACTATAACTTTTAAGATTAAAACTTGAAAACACCGTAAACCATCTTCCAAAAGCTTTTGTAATTTCAAGTTATTATAAGTTAACAATGGGGTTAGACTCAAAGTGGGTTTCCAATCTTAACTAGGCTTTCCTTAGACACTCCCACAAAGTCAATTATCTTAACTATATATATTCCTAATCCATTTTTCTCTTTTAACCTTTTCCAATTTATAAGGTTTTACTGCCAAACACACTAAAGCAAAATACTAAACATATATGATTCACCTTCCTACCATACATTGTACATTGTAAATTTTCCACCCAAATTACCTAAAGGTCTTAAATTTTCATACTCATTCCTTCAGTGTACAAAATGGGCATCCCAAGCTCTGATACCAAATGTAACAACCCGAATTCCAACAGACCGAATTATTTTTCAAAATTCTGATCTATCGAAACTCGTGTTGGTTTTATTTGGTATCCTGTGGAAAAGACAGAAGCATAAAATATGTCAGAGCTCAAAAAATTTCTCACAGGGTAATGGATAAAATATAATATATTCAAATTATAGCCTTACCTTGTTAATAATACTGCCTAACCAGTATCCAAATCTATCATGTCTCTGCCACAAATCTAATCTGCGAGTATGTTATAAGGAGGGGGTTGGAACACAAGTTCTGGTGACTGAATTTAAACTACACATTCTGGATAATCCTATCTATATCGTCCAGTTACATTTTCTTGTTCATTAGGTTACTTGGGTTAACAAACACTCATGGCTTACACACACGTCGTACCCATCTATTTTCTGGTGGATTAACCTAATACAATATATATGTAGCGACCCCCGATACTAAGTTACACCCCATAGTACCCCACTCACACGGTCTTCGCCGTAATGCCACAGAAATATACGTAGTCCCTCAACCTACGCCGGAGTGACGTACAGGTCTCTATATAACAATTCTACGTTCTGCATAGAACCACCATCGCCATGCTATGTAAGCGTACGGACTGCCACCTTTGATCGAGATCATCAAGAAATTCCCTAGAGTCTATGATACACCACCCAGAGAAGAAATGATGTATCTAGACTTTCCCACGTACGTATCATCAATCGTACTCGATGCCTATACCGCATATAGACTCTACTGCGCACTGACACCCGTGGTAGGGCTATACAAGAAACACGGAACTCGGTCGGAAGCTTTTCAGATATCTGTCAACACAGATGCTAAGGTCTGCTATTTCGGTGGCTATGGTCCCACATGAACCCTCCATCAACTAATGAAAGACGATCGCCTTGAGAACTAAAGACATGGCCTAAGAGCACACATCACACAACAAATCCTAGTTCATTTGTCCCTCACCCATAGCCTTGATAGCATGAGGTCTATGGTTTATAGGTTTAGTTCTCCGTCTTTTCGCATCACGCATCACGCTGACTATCGTTTGTAGGTACTCGATGTTTTGCTATCATTAATGGTTATACCTGTCAGTACTACAAGAGTGGTCGTAACCCGGCCAGTAACTAGGCAAATGGATCGTCGAATCACCTATGCCATCCTGTAGTCTTTTTATTGCCCACTATCGTGGAAATCAAGGCATACTCACTGGTATAAACACGCAGGCCTAACCTCTATGAGTTGTTGTCACAGCACAAAAGACTACCAGGAGTACCCTCCATGTCCTAGGAAGCCACGTGCTTCCCTTTCCAGTCCTTCGGAGCCAGTAGAATATCAGTAGAATAACATAATAATCGGATGGACATGCGCTCCTTGTAACACCAAACCTCCGTTAAGTTCACTCGCAAAGGGAATGCCTTAGCTTTGATGGAGCGTTTTAGTAGACAGAACAGAATATTACAAGACAGATAAGTAGTACTTGAAAAATTATAACTTTATTACAGTAGAAGCAGAAATAAGTTTGGTTACATCTTTCTAAATCACAATACCAAAACTCAAGTACACAATTATCAGTCTTATACAAAATCCTTCAGAATGTAAAGTTTCAAAGCCATAATCTCCAACATAAACTGCCATGAAAAGATAAAGTCAAAGCCAAGCAATACTCCAAGCACTTCAAGCAAAGAGAATCAGAATCAAGCTCCTATGTTTCCACCCTGAGCACCAGGGAGGGAAATGGAAAGAAAAGGGGCGAAAACAAACGAGGTCAGACGTAAATTCTGGCGAGTCCCGTGACTTCTAGCATATAAACAGATAATATTATCATGACATGTAAATAAAGCTGGATGAGAGATTACATTAAGAGGAATAGTAGATATACTTTAAGTTAACAGAAGAAACAGAATGATGTAAACCAAGTTATGTTCCTTACTTACATCTTACTTCTCTGCACTAATACAAGTATAACAGGATTAGATGTTACCCTAATGTCTAAACTGAAACAGAATCAAAACAGAATAATTTATACATAAACAGAATGCTAGTAATGGGCCTTCACCACCCCAATAGACAGAAAGTACAGAAGCAGAATACTAATAATGGGCCTTTACCACCCCAACAGACAGAAGGTACGAAAACAGAATACTAATAATGGGCCTTTACCACCAAACTAATGGGTCTTTACCATCCCAACAGACAGAAGGTGCAGAAACAGAATCGGAAATAGAATTAGAGACGGAAACAGAATAATCCTACAAAAACAGAATGTTAGAATTAGGTGTACACTAGTAATGGGCCTTTACCATCCCAACAGATGGTACCACGCAGAAACAGACAGGTGTTACCACCTAACAGAAACATACGATACCAACAGAAACAGACAGAACTAAGCGTACCCTAAATCCTACCCCAACCGATCGACTCCCTAATACATACATACCCTGTGTCAGCCCCATAGTAGGGTGTATCACTCCCTAAAGTGGCAACCTATTGGCACAGACCTATTTATAGATGTCACGGTGTCTTGCATCCTCAGAGCAGACCGGATCGATGCACGCACATGACCCGGTTGGAACGCACCATCAACACCCCTCGCCATTATCAGAATGAACCGCTTATAATTAGTTAGTAAGCGTGCCCGGACCCCTACATAGCGTGGGGTCAAAGTTTTTGATACCATAAAGGGTTACTGACTAATATGGGTCACAAACAACATATAACACAAGTATTTCCCCTCCTAAATTTGTGTCCCCAGACTAACAGATTTCAGATTAACTTATTTATAAGTTTTAGACATACAGAGTTCAGATTTACTAGTTCACAGATCAGACAATCAAGTTAACAAGTTTTCAGACTAACGGATCTGATGCACAGTTTTAACAGGCTTATAGATTGTCTAACTTTGTATTGGACCTATAGATTCACGAAACAGGTTTGTTAAATTCATCAGTCTGGTTGGTTTTATCCTATCCACCTAACACGTTTTAGACATCATATTTCTCTCAGATTTGCATTAATTAAATATTAATGCACAGACCTCTCACATTAGGCCGACAGCTTGTGGCCGCTGGATATGCCGGGCAGTTCCGGGCAGACTTCTGCCACAAGCCAGACCTAACCTCGTGTCTAAGCATATTTTAGTTATGCCTACGACCTCTCACATTAGACTGACAGTTTGCGGTCGATGGTTAAGCCGGTTGGTTCCAGGCAGGATTCTACCGTAAACATAGTCTAACCTCGTGTCATAGCCACTTTATTCCATTATAGAAAATATCAGACTAATTATGTCCTTTTAGCAGATTTAACTTCTTTACAAGTTACGGCAGATTATCCAAAGTTCTATTAACATGTTTTGCTCACTTTTAGATCGAGCCTCCAAATTACAATTATTCATCTTTCAACAGATTAAGCAATTCAACAGATTTAGCAGATAATAGATCTAGCAGATTAGGCAATTTAGCAGATTAGCATAGCAGAACAGGCAATTCAACTGATTTAGCAGATTAAGCAATTCAGCAGATTAACAGATTTAACATTTCTTAAAAATTCTATTTACATATCTTGCCTAATCATAAATTAAGCCTAGACTTACATGCTCAAATCATTGTCATAATTCATAATACAATACATTTCCCCAAGTTTTCATTAAACTTTGTACAGTAAAGAACACTCTCTAAAAGCCCCAAATCATGATATGAATTATGCCAAATTATAGCCTTTAATGCCAATATCCAAAAATCCATATTTAGGTGCATTCACATTAATAGTTATCCTATTTTAATATAGGTCTTTACGTCTAAGTTTCATATTCCTTTTTCAAGTCATGAATCGTTATATAAAATATACCCAAAAATCTAAATCTTTAAATTATATCCTCTCAAAATCAGATCTTAATTTTTATATGCATTATGTCCCTAAGTTTCAAATCATATGTTATCATTCAATGATTCCTCTTCTTCCAAATCATAGAGTACGCATAGATCTAGATCTAATTTACAACATATGTCCTTTTCTCAAATCTGTCACAGATCAGTCATGTCCAATTATGCATTATTCATTATTTACCCCAAAATTTAGCGTTCGTGCGTTAATCTCTTATGGGATTTGGCACAGGCTCGTAGTAGCCTTGCTATAGAACAGAAAAAAAGAGAATAGTCACAGAAAAACAGATCTGACAGATAAGAATATGCATAACCTCAGATTCAGATTGATAACCATGTCAAGATCATAATTAAAGTTCATATCTGAAAATCACTGTACTCACAAAAAGGGAACGATTCTTGTATTCTGGAATATGTATTCTGACATTGAGTAGCTCTCCTTTAGCGTAGACTATCGATTATATTAGAATATAGTTGTTCTCTTTTAATTCTATTTATATTGGAAGAAGATGCACTAGTTCTAGCTTAGATTTCAGCAGAGTAGCGATGCCATTATTTTATTTTAATTAGAATAGAGGCAGAGTATAGGTTGAATGAAATTGTATGGAGAGAAAGCGAGGTTTGGATAGGAGAATAGGGTGATTTAGAGCCTTCAGATCAGTCCAGAAGTCATCAGAACCACCCAGCTCGAAGACAGGTCATCCTGCCACTCAGAAGAAGACACGTCATCACAGAACACTACAGAATTCTGTGCTGGATCGGTATGGGTGCACTTGGCAGGTGAGCCAGTGTATTTTTGTACTGGCCCACTTCACAAGTGCTCCAGTGTATTCTGGCCTGTTTCCGGTTTTTCTGCCTAACTTCGTTCGTCCATATCTTCTTCATACGGTATCCGTTTTTACGCAAACTCAGACTCTATCTCAAGCAGAATTTCGAGATGAATGCAATGGCGCAACATGTTTCCCTTAATTCTTCTCCTAAAAACTAAGTATACTTTAATTTGTTACTTATACATTCACAGAAAATACGGGGTGTTACATTCTCCCCTCGTTAAAGGATTTCGTCCCCGAAATCTTCAAGTTAAGAAGAATGTGTCCTACCATCCAATCATCCATCTACTCAACCATCATCCACAAGCATCCATTGTCCTTAGAAAACTTCTAATGTTGTATGAACATATGCAAAAATGTGTGTATATGTCTCTTATCTAATGCAAAGATCAGGCGGTCTACTAATTCAGTTGACCTCCTCAATGCGAACCATGTTGGTGCCATGAGTCCAATTATGTATGCAAGAAATCCTACTTGATACACATCATTTCTATCTGTGTGCATAACCATTCATCCAAATGCAACATCCATGTGATGAGTCAATCATTTTGCATCCACAAAAATTGAAAAATGCGCATACATCCATATGCAGTATGAGAGTGTTTTTGAGCCGATCTAGTGCCTAGTATGTGTATATTCATCCATGAGCAACCATTAGAAACCACTTGCATTCACTTGCAACCATCAAACATAACATGTCTCAAACACATGTTTACACCCATTAGTTTCTACCTAAAGGTTGAAGACTCGATCGATAGGATACAGCTGAGTGATTGAAGCAAGTACGATTAAAACAAGAGTTCTGTTCCTATTAGACATCGGTTAAGAAAATAATTCCTTAAGTATCAACCTCGAAGACCAAAATCAACATCAGATTGACACCTAGTGAATTACTCCCATTAAACAATGCCAAACTGGAAATCTACTTCATGCTTCGAGTAAAAACCCCTAACCTTATCAGAAATATTCATATACTTATAGACTACTGGTACAAATCAGATTATCAAATGATTCTTAGGAAACTAAGCATGATAAAACCCTACCATATCCAACAAAAACTAGAATGTATACATCATAGTCAACTTAACACCTAACATAGATACCCTCAAACCCCAACCTATCATAAACAGATGAGTCGTACCCCTCATGGGGTTTAAGACTATAGAGTGATTAGAAACAAGACTAGTATTAAAGTGCAGAGTCTCAATTACAGAATCAAAGAGAGTTTTAACTCAATAATCAGATAAGGAAATTAAAACTTCTGCAGAAATTTTTCGTATCTCTATCCTATCCATCAGCCACGAGAGCATTCGCCTGCCCTCCAGAAGTAGGTTCTGCCCTCTGCCCTTGCCTTCTGGGGCAATCCCTGATCAGATGTCCTGTCTCACCGCACTGAACAACTAGTCTTCTTACATGTTAACAAGTCTTTCTCTAAAGTTGCCTCCATCGCACGGAAAACCCTACGAAGCTCAAAAGAGGATTAGCTGTAGGTGAAATTACTGCAGCTACAGATGGAAGTTAGGCACTTCTTAGCCCTTCGACAGATGCCGTAGTCTCATCATGCCTACGGAACCATGTCGCGATGAGGTTACCTCCCAGAAAGCCAGGAGCCTCGGAGACTCAGAAAATAAGGAAACAAGGATTAAACAGAAAATCGAAAGATAGTTATATGGCTTTGGGGACTATGTTTTTTCAAAATAAACTTTACTTTTGAAAATACTTCCTTTTTAAAACCTTTTTAACAGTAGTTTTCAAAAACTTTTTTTCAAATCTGGTAACCTTCAGCTCTGATACCAAGTGTAATACCCCACCTCCGTTAAGGTCACTCACAAAGGGATGCCTTAACGTTGATTGAGCGTTTTAATAGACAAAATATTACAAGACAGATAAGTAGTACTTGAAAAATTATAACTTTATTACAGCAGAAGCAGAAATAAGTTTGGTTACATCTTTCTAAATCACAATACCAAAACTCAAGTACAAAATTACCAATCTCATACAAAATCCTTTAGAATGTAAAGTTTCAAAGACATAATCCCCAACATAAACTTCCATGAAAAGATAGAGTCAAAGCCTAGCAATACCCCAAGCACTTCAAGTAGAGAGAATCAGAATCAAGCTCCTATGTTTCCACCCTGAGCACCTTGGGGGGGGGGAACGGAAAGAAAAGGGGCGAAAACAAACAAGGTCAGACATAAAGTCTGGCGAGTCTAGTGACTTCCAGCATATAAACAGATAATATTATCATGACATGTAAATAAAGTTGGATGAGAGACTACATCAACAGAACAACAGATAAAATTTAAGTTAACAGAAGAAACAGAATGTTGTAAACCAAGTTATGTTCCTTACTTACATCTTACTTCTCTGCACTAATACTAGTATAACAGGATTAGGTGTTACCCTAATGTCTAAATTGAAACAGAATCGGAAAAAAATAATCTATACAGAAACAAAATGCTAGTAATGGGCCTTCACGACCCCAACAGACAGAAAGTACAAAAGTATAATACTAATAATGGGCCTTCACCACCCCAACAGATAGAAGGTACAGAAACAGAATACTAATAATGGGCCTTTACCACCTAACTAATGGGCCTTTGCCACCCCAACAGACTGAAGGTACGGAAACAGAATCGGAAACGGAATCAAAGACGGAAACAGAATAATCCCTACGAAAACAGAATGTTAGAATTAGGTGTATACTAGTAATAGGCCTTTACCACCCCAACAGACGGTACCATGCAGAAATAGACAGGTGTTACCACCCAACAGAAACAGACGGTACCAATAGAAACAGACATAACTAAGTGTACCCTAAGTCCTACCCCAAGCGATCAGCTCCCTAATACATAAATACCCTGTGTCAGCCCCATAATAGGGTGTATTACTCCCTAAAGTGGCAACCTATTGGCACAGACCTATTTACAGATATCATGGTGTCTTACATCCTCAGAGAAGACTGGATCCGTGCAAGCACATGACCTGGTTGGAACGCACCATCAATACCCCTCGCCAAGCGTGCCCGGACACCCACATAGCGTGGGGTCAAAGTTTTTGATACCAGAAAGGGTTACTGACTAATATGGGTCCCAAACAAAAGATAACACAAGTATTTCCCCTCCTAACCTTGTGTCCCCAGACTAACAGATTTCAGATTAACTTGTTCGAAAGTTTCAGACATACAGAGTTAAAATTTACTAGTTCACAGATTAGACAATCAAGTTAACATGTTTCCAGACTAACGGATTAGATGTACAGTTTTAACAGACTTACAGATTGTCTAAGTTTGTATTGGGCATACAGATTCACGAAACAGGTTTGTTAAATTCATCAGTCCAACTGGTTTAATCCTATCCACCCAACATGTTTTAGACATCATATTTATCTCAGATTTGCATTAATTAAATATTAATGCACAGACCTCTCGCATTAGGTTGGTAACTTGTGGCCGTTGGATATGCCAGGCGGTTTCGGGCAGACTTCTGCCACAAGCCAGACCTAACCTCGTGTCTAAGCTTATTTTTGTTATGCCTACGACCTCTCACATTAGACTGACAGTTTGCGATCGCTGGTTAAGCCGGTTGGTTCCGGGCAGGCTTCTACCGTAAACGGAGTCTAACCTCGTGTCATAGCCACTTTATTCCATTACAGAAAATATTAGACTAATTATGTTCATTTAGTAGATTTAACTTCATTACAAGTTATGGAAGATTATCCAAAGTTCTATTAACATGTTTTGCTCAACATTAGATCGAGCCTCCAAATTACAATTATTCACCTTTCAACAGATTTAACAGATAAAAGATCTAGCAGATTAGGCAATTTAGCAGATTAGTATAACATGCAATTCAATAGATTAAGCAATTCAGTAGATTAGCCGATTTAACATTTCTTAAAAATTATATTTACATATCTTGCCTAATCATAAATTAAGCCTAAACTTACATGCTCAAATCATGGTCGTAACTCATAATACAATATATGCCTCCAAATTTTCGTTAAACTTTGCACAGTACAGAACACTCTCTAAAAGCCCCAAATCATGATATGAATTATGCCAAATTATAGCCTTTAATGCCAATATCCAAAAATCCATATTCAGGTGCATTCACATTAATAGTTATCCTATTTTAATATAGGTCTTTACGCCTAAGTTTCATATTCCTTTTTCAAGTCATGAATCGTTATATAAAATAAAACCAAAAATCTAGATCTTTAAATTATATCCTCTCAAAATCAGATCTTAATTTTTATATGAATTATGTCACCAAGTTTCAAGTCATATGTTATCATTCAATGATTCCTCTTCTTCCAAATCACAGAGTATGCACAGATCTAGATCTAATTTACAAAGTATGTCCTTTTCTCAAATCAGTTATAGATCAGTCATGTCCAATTATGCATTATTCTTTATTTACCCCAAAATTTAGCGTTCGTGCGTTAATCTCTTATGAGATTTGGCGTAGGCTCGTAGTAGCTTGGCTATAGAATAGAAAAAGAATAGTCATAGAAAAAAGATCTGACATATAAGAATATGAATAACCTCAAATTCAGATTTATAACCATGTCAAGATCATAATTAAAGTTCATATCTGAAAATAACTGTACTCACAAAAAGGGAATGATTCTTGTATTCTGGAATCTGTATTCTGACACCGAATAGCTCTCCTTTGGCATAGACTATCGATTAGATTAGAAAATAGTTGTTCTCTTTTAATTCTATTTAGATTGGAAGAAGATGCACTAGTTCTAGCTTAGATTTCAGTAGAGTAGCGACGCCATTATTTTATTTTAATTAGAACAGAGACAGAGTATAGGCAGAATTAAATTGTGTGGGGAGAAAGTGAGGTTTGGGGGTGTTTTTATAGGAGAATAGGGTGATTTAGAGCCTTCAGATCAGTCCAGAAGTCATCAGAACCACCCAGCTCAAAGATAGGTCATCCAGCCACTCAGAAGAAGACACGTCATCAAAAACACTCCAGAATTCTCTGCTGGATCAGTATGGGCGCACATGGCAGGTGCGCCAGTGTATTTTTGTACTGGCGCACTTCACAAGTGCGCCAATGTATTCTGGCCTGTTTCCGGTTTTTTTGCCTAACTTCGTTCGTCCATATCTTCTTCATACGGTATCCGTTTTACGCAAACTCGGACTCTATCTGAAGCAGAATTTCGAGACGAATGCAATGGCACTACCCGTTTCCCTTAATTCTTCTCCTAAAAATTAAGTGTACTTTAATTTGTTACTTATATGTTCACAGAAAATACGGGGTGTTACACTCCTTTTGTGCCTCATGACACCACGATGATCTACCCCGATGGGTTACTCACCCTCAAACGTATGGACTGGTCCAAGTGCCTCTGTTTAATGTATTATTAGACCTTATGTCTTAACATTTAATTACGCGCTTGCTCTTCCCTTTCAGGTTTCCATTCAACCTGGTTATTCCTAGTCACATAGACTTCTTATTCAAGTTACCAAGTTCCTCTTTCTTATTAATTTCAGTTATAACTTAATCCATTTAATTTTATTAACAAGCCCATAACATGTTATTCTCCAAATTGTAATCCAAGATCTGTAATCTATAATCTCTTTATATTATTCATTGTCCAAGTCCATATTTACAATAACATGTTCTACTTAATACGTAATTAAGTATATCTCAATTCACATTTTCTCTGTTTAACACGTCACCTATTATTTATGATTAAATATAAATTATTTCATTTCATAAGTTTGCCTCATTGTTTCTTATTTAATCATAATTTCATCTTACATGTCACTACAACTTTTCGTTGTTTATGTATTAACTTAGTTTTCTTAACTAAGGTTTACTAATAAATTTCCTTACCAATTATTTTAACTTGTGTTATAATTTCCACTTGTTCCCTACGAGAATCTTTTAACTTTGTTATTCCTGTCAGCAGATCCCAAATTCTCAAGTTTGCAAATTACTTAATTTATAACTAAATATATCTTAATTCACATGTTTTCTGTTTAACATGTCACTTATTATTTATGATTAAATATAACTTATTTCATTTCATATGTTTAAATATCCTTTATCATTTAATCATAATTCCATCTTATATTGTCACTACAACTTGATGTTGTTCACTTATTAGCTTAGTTCTCTCAACTAAGGTTTTCTAATAAGTTTCCTTATGTTATAACTTCCGATTCTCTTTAACTTGTTGTCCTCATCAGCAGATTTCAGATTCTCAAGTTTACTGATTACTTAATTTATAATTAATTACAACTTTCTTAATTACATAAGTTATCACATTCCCTCTAATTATTATAACCTAAGTTATAATTTCCACTTGTCCCTAGGGCAAGCCTACATTTTATATAACATTCTCATTAATTTATTTATTTATAATAGGTTATTATCATTCCCCTTTCATTCCAATCCTTTTACAGTTGTAACTTCTATTCAATTCGATTCATTTCCATTAATTACAATTAATGCCATTTATTTCTACCCTTTTGTATACATAAATTCATATATATGTTTATGCACTAGACCTCTCACATTAAGCCGACAACTTGTGGATGCTGGATTTGTCGGGAGGTTCCGGGCAGAGTTGTACCACAATTTTGACTTAACCTCATGTCTTATCACCGTTACATTATATTTACGCACTAGACCCTTCATGTTAAATTAATAACTTGTGGACGCTGGATTTGCTAGGCGGTTCCGGGCAGAGTTCTACCACAAGTTAAATTTAACCTTGTGTTTAAGTGCGGCTACAGTTTTCTATTTACTGTAAACTTTGGCATGCTCATTATTTCAAGTTTTACTGTAATCTATATTTTACATGTCATACTTAATATCGTATTAAGTCCATTTCTAATTTTCATGCTGCATGTTCTTCCTAACATGTAATTAACTTCAATCTAAAATAATAACATGTAATTATCAATTATTTAATTATTCTCATCCAACAATTTAACATGTAATTGTCTCAATTCTTACAGTTAAGGTTTCAAGTACGTAATATGCCACTAATGAACATGCAATTATTCCAATATCACTGTAACTTAACTTACAGTATCCAATTAACAAGTTATTAAAACATGCAAGTATACAACATCGATTATTTCCACATATTTTAAAAAGTTTATCCTTTTCAACATTTCTATGCATCAAATTAACATTTAAAAATATTATATTAACATTATGGCAGATTTACATTGTATGTTAACGGGGAATGTCAAACAATAATCACAACATTATCAAAAGTGATATAACTTAAACACACTCACGTAATCTGCATTCCAAATCCTGAATCTGGTCCATATCTAGTATTCCATGGCCCTCCTAACTAAATTTAGAACCTAGCAACCAAGGATCCACAATTCTTTCTAAAAGAAAAAGGGAAGAAAGAGGAGAAATTTCAAATAGAGCAAATCTAAGAAATAACCTTACCTCTAATAGAATTCTGAACACTTTCTTTAATAATTTACATCCTTTTCCTATAGATCTTGAATCAGAATTTTACTAAACTAATTATCTTATTTTTATAAAGATATTTGAGGAGGAATAAAAATGGTTGAGCTTAGGCGGCTTCTTAGAAAATGTGAGATTTAGGCTAGGCTTTGCTAGCCTATTAACAGGTGTTTCAGGATGTTAATGTACACGCAGCGCTGAGTCAGCATCGAACTTGGTAAAAAACATTCCAGATTCATTGATAAATCTGCCCAGATCTGTGGTGGGTCGACCCTGGGTCGATAACCCATGGTCCCACCCCCTAGGTCGACCTCTTGTGGGTCCCACGAGCTGTTTTGGCGCAGAAGTTTAGTTTTGAATGCTTGAATTGTTGGAATTTATCTTATATGTATACAAATCTTCTAATGACCATTTTACAATTATATATACGCACAACTTTCATTTCGATTTCAAAATTCAAACGGTGTTATGCCGTTATTTAATTCTTACCATATTTCTTTGATTACAGCTTTATTTTGAAATTTTCTCTTGTATATATATATATATATATATATATATATTTCTGCACATATATACATATATATTCTCATATATATATATACGCATATTTTCTTTATTTTCTTGTATGTATATTTTTCTTTATATGTGCGTTTATACATATTTTCTCTTATGAACATGTGTTATTTTAGTCGTTCCCTTAAAACAAAAATATGACGACGGCGGGAATGAACTCTACACCTCTTGTATGAGAGCCACATGTTATAACCAACTGGACAACTTAGGCTTTTGCTAACAAGGCTTAGAACAATGGTAGTCAATGTTCTTTTCTTATTCCTCCTTTTCATTTGAACTATTGCATGTAACCTTCTCACTTTGCATGCATATTTTTCTTTTATTATTAATTCATAATATTTTCAAAATCATTGCATGCAACATATTTACAATGCAAGCAACCAAATATTTCAATTAACGTAGGCATTGCATTTTTATTTGCATTAATCTTTATTTTATTTTTCTTATATATATTTATGTCTATGCATATATATATATACCTATGCAGTTAAAGCGCTTAGCGGTTTTATAGCGGTGGGGGTGCAAAAAGGTGTAGTGGGGATAAAGAGGGGAAATACTGGGGTTATAACGGAGGCGCAAAAAGTTTCATTAGATGTAAAACCAAATATTTGAAAATTAATTAATTATCATTCTCACATGATGTGTACAAGAAAACTACTATTAATTAATTTTATATAATAAAATCAAGGAATATCATAGTTATGCATGTCGAATTTGATGAGGGTAATTGATTGTTTGCATATGTCAGGCACATATGCCTTAAAATTTAGCCCTTTATGCTAAATTTACTAATTTTTTTAAAAACATAACTAGTCAGATCACGCTATATATATATATTAATATTGATAAAACAGATGCTAAAAAACGTTGATTTAGCGGATGCAGCGGAAAATTGCGGGGCTAGAAGCGAATCTACTATTCATCAGCGCTAAATTAAAATAGCATGGTGGTTAAAGAGCACTATGGGCTATAGCAGGGATAATGCAGGGCTTTAACTACATAGATATATACACATATGCATTATTTAATTATCATAAAATGCGGGGCGTTACATTCTCCCACCCTTTGGAAATTTCATCCCCGAAATTTGATAAGGGTAAAAATAGATAACCCCTCGCATAATATTCATCTGTAATGTGTGCATCCAATTTTTCCAAATATTGTGCACTTGTGAAAAGTGTAATACAGCATAATAATACATGTATGCCTAAGTAGTATGTAACAACCCGAATTTTTATAACATGTTAATACAAGAATCAAGGCAGAATTAAATTTTAAAATAAGAATCAAGGGAAATGGTTGCGCCATTGCGTTTGTCTTGAAATTTTACATGAAATAGAGTCCGAGTTTTCGAAAATCAGAGTCCGTATGACCAAGTAATGGCATGTACAAGTTTCAGCAGACTTTCAGGCAGACTGACAACAGGTCGACTGTAGTGTCGACTACACAGTCGACTTCCTCCCCCCCCCCCCCCAGGTCGACTGTAGTGTCGACCTCCCCCCTGTACAGGTCGACCTGGTCGGACTGGTGTGGCCCAGAACCCATTTTTGAGGCCCGGGATGAGTTTTGATGGTCCGGATTGACTCTAGGGATGATCTAAGGGCCTAAATGAGTTCCTACATCTATAAATACAACCTAAGGCCTAACCCTAATTCACTACAACATGTCTAGCCCCCATTATACTGCTAAAATCCCTCTTGGTCATGGCCGCCGTCTCTAATCTTCTTCTTAAGCTTTCATACGCAATCCAATGCAAAGATGAAGACTTCTACAACAATTTAAGGAGATGAATCAACAACGCTACAACATAGATTTCAGTTCTTAAATTCTCTAGCCATGCTATGTAAGTTCTAGTTACTTTTTAGATTAAAATACTTAATTTTAATATGGCTATGGAATAAAGTGTAATTGGATATAAGCATGTTTATCAATTCAGATCTATTCCTGTTTACCTCCGAACCTTGGGTTTTGAGACTTGTTCATCTCCATTCGTATGTCTAGTTCATGCTCTATTCAGCCGTTGTAAATCAGTTTCTTGGATTCATGTTGATATTATTATCAAGATCTAATCTTTATGCCTATCATGATGATTTATGCTGTTTTCTCTCTTTGATCTTGTTTTATTGCAAAATTCTACCTTTCCTCTATTTATTTTCTTTTGATGAACCTAGATCAATTTCGGATCTAGGCCTAAACCACGATTTTGCGTACGATCGAATACGGGGAAAAGTATGGGAATATTACCTATTTGGATATATGTGATTGGTGGAATTGATGGCATAACATGAAAATTGGATATATGGGTATTATTGCAATTAATATGAAATTTGATAATTGGGTATTGCCATTAAAATGGTAATAGCAAGAATTGGGATTAGCATATGTAATTTGGCTAGAACTTGATAGGTGTAAATTGGCATAAAATTGGCATACATATAAAACGGAATGAACTGAACATATGTAGATTTGGTATGAATTGGGCATATGTAAAACTGATATGTAATCTAGAACTTAGGCATATGTTAATTATGTGAGATTTGTAGTTGAAACACGTATGATAATTTATGTCTTGAAAAAGGGCTAATATGAACACGCCTATGTGGGTTTTGGGTAGTTGGCATGTAATAGCATTAAAGGAGGGATAAATATAAATTGAGATAAGCTACCTTTAATGGCATAAGATAAATTGTGATAAAATTGGTATGATTTTGCATACCATTAGTTGATGAACATAATTGAGTCAATTATGGACATCGTTAAATTAGGAATTAATTAATAATTTTAATAGGGAAATTAATAAGACTGGGGTAAAGGATTATAAGTGATAATCAATGCTTAGGACACGAGGTTGGACTCATTTGTGATGTAAAACTTCCCGGACCCGCCCGGCGAATCCAGTAGTCACAAATGGTAGCCCAATGTGAGAGGTCCTAGGCCCAAATTAAAAGCGTAACAGTTGTAAAGATACGAGGTTAGACTCTTTTATGGTGTAAGACTGCCCGGACCCGCCCGACAAATCCAGCTGCCATAAATGTCAGTCTAATGTGAGAGGTCTTTATAGGGTTACGACCTTAATGAATTAAGAAACACTTAACCAGATAAACATGTGGTGGGACATGGGGGTAAAGTGGGTGACATGTGGGTGGCATGTGGGTGACAGGTGGAAATACGAATAGTAATACTTAACCAACATAACATGGTAATTAGACCAGTGGGTAGGGTTAAGTAAACTAAGAACACTTAACCAATATGGTATGAATGAGTGGGTTAAGTAATATGATTAGGCTAATGACACTTAACCAATATGGTATGAATGGGTGGGTTAAGTAATATGGTTAGGCTAATGACACTTAACCAATATGGTATGAATGGGTGGGTTAAGTAATATGACCAGACTAATGACACTTATCTGTTATGACATGAATGGTTGAGTTAAGTAAATCTTAATTAATGCCTAAGTGGGAATGATAACTTATGGAATAAAGTAAGTTAGGCGGAACAACAGATAAGATGAGATAACTTATGTAATAAGGAAAGATGTGCTTCATTGTAGATTAAGCAATATGTAAAGACAAGAATGAATTTACAAGTGAAGGCGACATAAGTTATATTATAAAAAGGAACAAAACATTGGTTAGGTTGGATAACCCTCTGAGAATCAATCTAATGTTGATTCTGGTCTTCGGGGTTGATATTTAGGGAATTATTCTCTCTCTCCAGTGTGTTTGTAAGTTAAGGGGTACTTGGTTGTAAAGATTGAATAAGAACATGTTATTGTACCATAACAAGGGTTAATTTATGAATCATAGGAATAACATGTTGTGGGCTTATCAATGGACTTAGTATAGTTCAAGTTAAGAATTGAATTAATAAGCAAGTTGAAGGTTGGTATAAATGGAAATAACCAAGTTAAATGATAAGACTGATGAGGTAGCACAAGCGCATAGTTAATTGATAGACATAGGGTCTAATGGCAGATAAAGCCAAGGTGCTTGGTTAAACCCAGACGTTGGGGGTAATATGAATGACATGTAAAATATAACCTATAAGCACTTAACCAAGATAAAACATGTATTAAGACATGAGGGCGATGTAGGGGTTATGTGGAGGACATGGGTAACATGTAAGACATAACTGGTGTGTACTTAACCAAAATTTAAGCATGTAAGTGGACATGAATAAGAAGGGGTTAAGTAAGAATTACTAGAGGGGACCAAGCATAGGAGGGAAGCTTGCGTCGGGGGACCCTTTTCAGACCAGTAACCCATTACGTATCTTTGTGAGCTCGACCCATGTCGAGGACGGGACACGCATACTGGATTTGATTGTAAGAGATCAAAACGGGTTAGCGGTGGCAACGCAAGTCCAACGGGTTTCATATGCGTGTGTGGACCCGGGCTGGTAGGTAAGACGTTGTTGCATCGTGTAGGTATAAGCCGTGCATTCTCAAGTTGTATCGGGTTGCCACTTTAGGGGAGTGATACACCCCACTGTGGGGCCAGCACGGGTATCTACGAGTTAGGGAGCCGATCGCATGGGGTTGGTGCGTACACCTAGTGGAGATAGGGGCAGACGGCACCTATGTAGTCAGCTAGGGGTAAATAAGACTAATATTATGATTTCTAAGTAGTGGGTGGGATCACCTTATTATATAACACGAGCTACTAGTTGGGACACTAGTAGGGGGTAAGGATCCTTGTTATAGAGGACACTAGTTGGAGTATTAGTAAGAATACAGATCATTCCTTGCAAGCCAATTGTAAGGATGCTAGTTAGGTGGTGCAGAGCAAGTAGATCTCATAGAAATATTTTAATGGCGAAGCAGAGGAATCGTGATATACTTGATAGGAATCTTACGAAATTATACTTAGTTTATCTTGAATGGGAACCTTGCGATGTTACTTGACAAAAATCACATCATGTTATCCTTAGTTATCTTGCCTGTTGCTTATCTTGTCATCATGCTTATGTTTACTTTCAGTTTATTCATGCCATATTATCTTTACCTATTTTTATGCTGAAAGTCACTAGGACTTACTCAGTCTTTATGACTGACCCGTTTTGTTTCGCCTCTTTCTCTTCCGTTCCCTTTCCCCCCCCCCCCCCCAGGTTCGCAGGGTGGGAATACATCTTAGCTCGGACCTTATCAAGCTCCAAGGCTCTTTCATGCAAGGCTTGGTGTAATAACCCGGAAAATGTGAACCAGTTTAAAATTTTTAAATCAGGTTGTTACCGAGAAATTTGAATAGTTGAAATAGCCTATTTCAATAAAATATAGAATTTGGTATGGTATAGCAGTTTGAAATTTTGAATACAAACTTTGTCTGACTGTACCGGGTGGAAAATATAACGGATTTTAGCGAAACTGAAAATATTTAAAATTGTTTATCAATACCTTTCTAACGAATCTGAAAAATAGAAGTTTCATAGCGGCAATCAAAAGTTATGGCCAAATGAATTTTCAGAAAGGTCGCTATATAGTATATATAGCCCTTGAAAATTGATATTTTGCATACGACCTCGGAATTCGACGAAACAACTTTTGTTGGGTCCGGGATGTCAAATTATTGCTAAGTTTCAAATTTCATAATTTTTGAAGCTAGTATGTGAGCGGGGCAAAAGAAAATGTGATTGGTCAAATTTTGTTAAAAAGGGTCGACCTAAAAATGGCCGTTTTTCAAACGAGCTCAGAATTCGACGAAACTGGTTTTGTTAGGACCGTACTGTCAAAACAAAGCTAGATTTATTTTTCTGGAATTTTTCGATTCAGTTTGTGGCCCTGGCAAATTGAAATGTACGTTTAAATTAAATATCGAATGTTTTATATTTTAATTTGAAAAATAACTGACTGTAACAGTCGAAATGGCCAACGAAACATATCCCATTGTGTTCGGAATGGGGGTATTTAGCTAGGGGCGACAGTCGTTGGGTTTAAAAAGGAGTCCGATTGCAAAAACACTATTTAAAACTTCCTATAAAGCTCTGGCCAATAGGAATTTTTCTTTAAAAAAAAAATCAGAAAGAAACCCTAGCCGCCAGCGATCTGGACGACGTAGGGTGCTCGAAACTTCTCGTCCATTTAGCCGCCGCCTCAGGCGATTTCGCCGCCGCCGCCTGTTGAAGCTTTTGGCCGCCTTCGCCTCCTCTACCCATCCGACCAAGCCACGCCTCCATCCATCACCCGTAGGCGTCGGAATTCGACCAGAAAGTCGCGACTTTCAGAGCGCCGCCGCGACGCACACAAGCCACCGAACTCATCGCCACCACCGCCGATCTGGAGGTGGTTCGTAGCTCTCTGACGCAGCGTGGTCTGATCGAAGCATCGAGGTACGGTTTGGCTTAAAAATCGAGACCTAGTTTCGAAGTTTTTAAAACTTTTCTGATGTAAAATTCTGAAATGAAAATAACACTTTTAAGTGTTGCAAAACTTTGAAAAATAATATCTTTTTCGTTCTGTAACGAAATTTGATGAAACAGGAGACACCGTGACCGCAAGGAGGCTCTCTACATTCTAGAAGAAGCCGCAGATTTTTCTGACCTTCCTACGATTTTTAGCACTGCAATAACCAATGTGAGGAATCTAAATTATTTGTGTGAATGAAATCGTGTTGTATAAATTATATAAGCGAAGTGTAAATTATATACGCATTGTATACCTCATGTACATGTGTTGTATAAGTTATATTAGCGATGTATAAATTATACAAGCGGTGAATGAAACATATATGCTTTGAATTGTGAAGAAATGCAAGTGAATTATTATATTATATATATATATATATACTCCCCTCGTCCACAGACCATGGACGATATTTATTGCTTGTGATTGACGTGATATTATATGGTATGACGAATGGTTGGAAATAATTGTTTGTGGTTGATATGTGGTTGAAAAATACCTTTGTGGTTGAAAAATACCTTTGTGGTTGAAAAATACCCTCTTGTGGTTGAAACAAAATAGAATAGGATTGTGGAATTGAAAATAAAACATGCCGCCTGCGTGCGAACTAGATGCATGATCCCCATTGTCAAAAACCGCGAGGTTTTAAGGTAGAGCGAGGAGCCGTACTAGGGACGGTCTCGGTTTTAACTACCCTGCCGTTATGCTGCCGAAATTTTCTGAAATATTTATGTGTTAGAATAATTTTCATTCGTTGAAATAAATTTACATATGCTATATAGAATATTCATGTGTTGAGTTGCAATTCATTCGTTGAGTTGAAATTCATGTGTTGAATATTATTTGAATTTAAACAAATGGCTTTAGCAATAAAAATCACATTTTTATATATATACATACTATATAGAATATTCATGTGTTGTGTTGCAATTCATTCGTTGAGTTGAAATTCATGTGTTGAATATTATTTGAATTTAAACAAATGGCTTTAGCAATAAAAATCACATTTTTATATATATACATACTATATAGAATATTCATGTGTTGAGTTGCGATTCATTCGTTGAGTTGAAATTCATGTGTTGAATATTATTTGAATTTAAACAAATGGCTTTAGCAATAAAAATCACATTTTTATATATATACATACTATATAGAATATTCATGTGTTGAGTTGCGATTCATTCGTTGAGTTGAAATTCATGTGTTGAATATTATTTGAATTTAAACAAATGGCTTTAGCAATAAAAATCACATTTTTATATATATACATACTATATAGAATATTCATGTGTTGAGTTGTGATTCATTCGTTGAGTTGAAATTCATGTGTTGAATATTATTTGAATTTAAACAAATGGCTTTAGCGATAAAAATCACATTTTTATATATATACAAACTATATAGAATATTCATGTGTTGAATTGCAATTTGTTCGTCGAGTTGAAATTCATGTGTTGAATGTTATCATCTTTTAAAAATAAAATGAATCGATGATAAAAACCACACCTTTATTGTAAATATGAAGAGTTAAAAATACCCACGTGTCGAATAAATATTTTTGATGATAAAAATATTTCTTTTATCATGTATACGCTTAGTTAAAAATACACACGTGTCGAATAAATATTTTTGATGATAAAAATATTTCTTTTATCATGTATACGCTAAGTTAAAAATACACACGTGTCGAATAAATATTTTTGATGATAAAAATATTTCTTTTATCATGTATACGCTTAGTTAAAAATACACACGTGTCGAATAAATATTTTTGATGATAAAAATATTTCTTTTATCATGTATACGCTTAGTTAAAAATACACACGTGTTGAAATAAATAATGGTTTGCTAGAAATATTATTATTAGCTTTGTTCTGCGTATATATACATGTGTTGAACAGGAAAATGGGATTAGCTTTAGAGTAAAGAAATTATTTGCGTGCCCGACAAATAGGTAAACCTTGATGAGTTGGCTGCGCAATTTTATTTATATATCAACTCCTGTGAATGCCATTGGATGCGGAGTGCTGGTTATTCTGTGTGAAATAATAAATAACGCCATAGGATAGTAACAATTAATTTTGAACTACACTACATGGCATACTTCTTGACGATAGGCATACTTCATCATATTCCACATAAGCAACTGGAGCTTGTGTGACGAGGTGGAAGATTTACCATACAAGCAAGAGGCTTGTATGGCGATGACTATATACTACAGGTTGAACTGATGACTGATATGGACTAAATAAATTATAACGATAAATTGCCAGATTAATAAAAAACCCACACGGGTCTGGAGTGGACAATAACCACGTCGCTCTAGTTATTAGATACGGCACATGGACTATTTATTTCCACACGGAAACGGGGTGACGGGAATTTATTCTCTGGAGTTATTATCAGTACATGCTCCCCCGTAAACACCAGAATATATCACTATAAATATGTGAATGCTTTTTAGGATTTATTGGGTACATAATACGGCCCAATAAATTTCCAAACCCCTCCCCGTACAAAGGAGGTTATGGCGAAATTTTTCGAAATATTAAGGCGTTAGTGAAATATTTGAAGTGAAAACGAAGTTGAAAACATAAAATGAACTATAGTTGAAATTATAGAATGAACTATATTTATATATATAAATATAAATATAATTAAAAGGAATAGAGGTCGTGCAGTTCGCCTTTCGGAATCGTAATTTGAAACGATTAGTACGAGAAATCCGACCATCGGATTTTCCCGAAACCGCAACCGCTGGGTTCGCCTTGGAAATATCTTTCCAACGGCACCAACCTTGTAAAAATCCAACGGTTGGATTGTCCGGAATGTTTAATTCAAATCTGAAGAAAAACAGCGCCAGAATCGTTTATATTTATATATAAATATAAATATAATTAAATTAAATCGAATAACGACGCTGCAGTTCGAATTTTAAAACCGCAACTTCAAACGACTAGTGTGGAAGATCCGACCGTCAGATTCTCACGAAACTGGAACCGTTGGGTTCGCTTTGGGAATATCTTCCCACTGATATAGACTTTGTGGAAATCCAACGGTTAGATTTTCCGATATGTGTAAAACAAATTAAGGGAAAAACAGCGCCAGCGCCACGACACGACCTGAAACGTCGTTTAATTAAATATGTCCATTTTTAAATAAATAAAAATGGCGAAAAATCGTTATAAAATATTATAAGCAATATTGATTGAAAATAAACCAATTGGGCTTGAATTGTTTGATATTTGATGGTTGTATGTGTTTGACACGAAAATAACACTAAATAACTGAAAAGATGGATGTCGAATAATATAACCATATAAAGAATCGATTTAAATTCTAATGACGTGAATTATTTGAAAAGGCCGAGCTAACCCTCATTTCAAATAATTTATCGAGCGATTCGAATTGGAAAATGCAAAGACGATTCAAGACCGACGATCTTCGTATCGGTTAGATGGGCGCTACTGAGGTTCCTAACCGGAGTAGCTACCGGAAGGGGACGGAAGTAGTAGCCGTCTGAACGTATCTGTTGATTGGACGGATATACGAGGAATTTGACGCCTCCGGTTTCGTTCAGACCCAGAACGGACTTGTAAATGGACTATGTGTCTGACATTGGATTTTGTTCTATACTGATTGATCTCTGTTAAATATATATCTGTTTAGCGGCGGAGAATTTATTCTTTTGCTTAACGCCCTTCTCTGAGACGTACGAGCTCAGAGGTTATATATCGATGGAAATCAATCGTACGGAGTGGACTGCCTATGTGGCATGCCAAGATGCTGTGATCAAGGCTTCTGTTGCAAAGCAAAGTCTTGTGGATGATGATCAAAGCAAGGTCTACGTAGCCTAGCTTTGTGTATTTCGTAGATTCGCGAGCCTCACACCTCGGTATGAGTTAAAAACGGGATACGGACTGCAGGGAGAGCACAGCGTTTCTTTCTAGCTATGGTGGTGTCAGTGACTTACCAGCCCTGACATATATATCTACTTTTCACCTTTGTGGTTGTTGGAATGCGAGGCGCCTCGATTATAGGTCTGTAAGGACCGGGAAACGTGTGTTCAGGAATACTAATCCTCAAACGTAAGAGAGGACCGGCCCTGAAGATCCAGGATTGCCCAGAGTGCGTAATCCTGAGGCATTTGCTAGAGTGTCTCGAAGCGGAGAGGAGCTTGCCCCTTGCCTCGACTCATGACGGAAATCCAATTTCCAATACGAAATAACGGACTTGATTGTAGAACTAGTATGGCGACATAGTAGATGGTAGCTATGCCGCCTATGATTGATATTTATGATGCTATTCATTTTTGAAACATATATGCACTAGTAATAATATCAAATGACTTTGCTTTATACGTATCAAGCATATTTGGCCATTATAAGGTAAAACTCTATCCTCCGGCTTGCGTTGCATTGTGTGATGGGACCTGAGTCTTATAATGGCTTCATTCTTTCTAAAAGCATTGCGTTGTTTTAAAAGAATTTACTTTGTTTCAAATGCACTAGCAATCACTGGAGTAAACCAGTTCCGCGAAAGTGGCGTGGTCCTATGATTCGCTTACTACTGTTGTTTAACTGTTAAATAGATTCCTCATACCAGTCCCCATGACTGACTCGTTGTTTGTTTCACTTTGCAAACGCGGGTGCCCTTATTTTCACACGGGCAGCCTAGTACACAGGTGACATGTGGTTTTTGGTTCTGCACTGCTGCATAGAGTGCATTTTTGGCTCATGGCGAGGCTGACTTCACAGAGACGACTTTGACATTTCCCGCCATTACTGTACTTATATTATGATTCCGCCACGGGCGATGCAGACTGATTTACTTTCCGTATTTCTTACTATATGTATATGTATTCCGCCTTCGGCGATGATGACTGATCACTTTCCTTTTTATTTACTAAGTTATATCCCACGTTATGCTATTCTGATGTTATTACATGTTGTGATTCCGCTGTCATATCCATGTAAAATTATCCTGTTTATTGTTTTTTCTATTATATGTACTCTGCTATAATGATTAATGTGTTATATTCCAATGATTATCCTTAATACCGCCCCTCGGATTTTGGGATCGTCACAGTTGGTATCAGAGCTATGGTTAACCTTAGTTCCGGGATCTAACACATTAAACACCTCGTCAGAATATAATCAGTAGTGTTCTAATGCGAGTAGCTCATTAGAGATAGGATTAGCAATGTCCTAGAATGAGCTAAGCAGATTAGCAAAACAATTTGATCAGTACATCATCATTATCTTTCCTTATGTTCCCATGCTTTATCATTTATGAAAATTATCAAATCTGTGAGCTTGACTCTTTTCTTGCTTATACAGTATTCTCTTAGATGGCTACACGAGGAGCAGCAGCTAGAGGAGGCCGTGGAGGCCGAGGAGATGCAGCAGGAGGACGGGGGAATATCCCCGTAGTTGTGGAAGGCCCTATTGTTCAGCCGCCAGCACCAGAAGACTTTGAGCTAGATAAAGTAGCAAAGAGGTACAAGAACCTTGGGGGAAAACCTTTTACTGGCACTGGCACAGTGACCGAGGCTATAGCTTGGTTGAAAATCTATGAGAAAATCTTTGAAGGCATGGGTATGGGAACCAACAACAAAGCCCGACTTGGCATTTGGCTCCTTCAAGAGGAAGCAGAGCTGTGGTGGGATGCCATTACCTCAGAAGATGCAGCAGGTACTGTCAGGACCTGGGAGCAATTCAAGACTATGTTCAATGAGAAGTTTGTACCTGAACAGGCTCTAGAGAGGATGCGAGAGCAGTTTGCTAATCTCCAGCAAGGAGATCTCTCTATTCAGGATTATCTAAATAAGTTCACCCAGTTGTCGCGCTATGCTCCAGAGCTAATTTTGACCAACAAAGCAAAGAACAAGAGATTCATATTTGGGCTAAAGCGCAAGTACCACGACAGAGCTATGAGCAACATCAAACTCTCCTTTTCAGAATTAGTAGAGATGGCTTGCAATTATGAAGACATGGATGAAAGGCACGCTAGCCAAGACCGCGCCAAATGCCAAGCTGGAAATAAGCGCAAGACTTCAACAGATCAACCCGAGTCTAGCATTACCGCGGCCGCTACTCAGAAACCTGCAAAGATCCCCAAAGGGAATTGCTATAACTGCGGGAAGCCAGGTCATTTTTCTAATGTATGCAAAGCTCCGAGGAAACCAAAGGCAAATGACTCAGCCGAATGCTACAACTGCCATAAGAAGGGGCACTATAGCAGGAACTGTCCTCTGAAGCAGAATGCACAAGTGGCTCATGTGTATGACGGGAAGACCCCGCCAGCTACCACCGATGGATCAGGTAAACCCGACGTCTTGGGAGGTACCCTTACCATTAAAAATATTCCTGTTTCTGTACTTTTTGATACTGGTGCATCACGTAGCTTCATTTCTGGTAACATTGTTCATAAGTTAAAATTGAAACCAAGGAAGCTTAAAGAACCAATTAAAGTTCAAAATCCGATAGGAGGGTCTACTATTCTTGTCTCATATTGTAATGTACCCGCCTCATATTCTTGTTATCGATTTCCTTTTAAAGTGATTGACATGGATCTTTCCGAATTTGATATTATTTTGGGACTTGATTGGTTGACAAAATATAAGGCCAAAGTTAGATGCGCCGAAAGAGTCGTGAAAGTTAAAACAAAACTTGGGCATATCACTATACCATGCCATGGCTCAGAAATTAATAGAACAGAATTTTGGTCTTCTTTAGAAGTTATTCCCCCTTCATTAGAAAAGATACCGGTCGCTAAAAACTACGCGGATGTGTTTGAAGAGGTAGAAAACTTACCGCCGCAAAGAGAAATTGAATTTAGGATAGATCTAATTCCTAACGCCCGACCAGTAGTTCATCCAATAAGAAGAATGGCCCCGAAAGAAAAAGAAGAGTTAAGTAGTCAAACCCGAGAATTACTTTGGAAAGGTCTGATCAGACCGAGCTTTTAAGCGTGTGGAGCCGCAGTAGTATTTGTCCCGAAATCAGACGGTACTCTAAGACTTTGTGTTGATTACCGAGATCTCAATAAGCAAACACCGAAGAACAAATATCCCTTGCCCCGTATAGATGATCTGTTAGATCAATTAAATGGAGCAACAGTATTCTCCAGAATGGACCTAGCTACAGGTTTCCACCAATTACGTATAGCCGAAGACTGTGTTCCTTTGACAGCCTTCAGGGGTCCCGATTTATTCTACGAATGGTTAGTAATGCCGTTCGGCTTGTGTAACGCTCCGGAATACTTCATCGATCTTATGAACAGAGTGTTCCGTGGTGTATTGAATAAATTCGTTCTAGTCTTCATCGATGACATTTTAATCTACTCTAAGTCGGAAGATGAGCAAGCAAAACATTTAGAACAAGTGTTAAAAATTCTAAGGAGAAATGTCTTGAAAGCTAAATTTTCTAAGTGTGTCTTCTGGCAGAATGAAGTTAAATTCCTAGGCCATGTCGTATCAAAAGAAGGAATTGCTGTAGACCCAAGCAAAATTACAGCGATTCAGAACTGGAAACAACCTACTACGCCCACCGAAGTTCGAAGTTTCCTTGGATTGGCTAGTTACTATCGGAAATTCGTTCAGGATTTTTCAAAGATATCAGGAGTATTGGCAAAGCTTACAAAAAAGCATGAGAAATTCAAATGGACACCCGAATGTGAAGAAGCTTTCCAAGAGCTAAAGCTGAAATTGACAACCGCTCCAGTATTGACAATTATAGAAGGCAACCAAGACTTGACTGTATGGACAGATGCTTCTATTAGAGGGCTAGGCGCAGCACTAATGCAAAAAGGCCAAGTGATCGCTTATGCTAGCCGTCAGCTGAAGCCGCATGAAAGAAACTATGCAACTCATGATCTTGAGTTATTAGCCATCGTGTTTGCTTTAAGAATCTGGAGGCATTATTTGCTGGGCGAGAAGTTTGAACTATACACGGATCATCAATCCTTGAAATATCTGTTCACTCAAAAAGATCTAAATTTGAGGCAACAGCGTTGGTTAGAATTCCTTGCAGCATACGATTTTGAAATCCTATACACTCCAGGGAAAGCCAATGTTGTCGCAGATGCTCTCAGCAGAAAGAATGAAATCATAGCCAGTTTTGTCATCACGTCTTCATTAATAGACAGGATCTCGACCCTTCAGAAAGACGATGAATTTATTCAAAGAATCAGTCAGAGAGTCAAAGGAGGTGAATCCACAAGTTTCCGACTCGATGACAAAGGAGTTCTAAGATTAAAGGGCAGAATTTGCATCCCAAACCTTCCAGAGCTTAGAAGAGAAATACTTGATGAGTGCCACAAATCCAAACTAAGTATCCATCCTGGTGTGAGCAAAATGTATAACGATATCAAACGCACATTCTGGTGGAGAGCTTTGAAAAGAGATATCTCGTTATATGTTAGCAGATGCCCCACTTGTCAACTAGTTAAGAGTGATCAGCAGAAATTGGCTGGGTTATTACAACCCTTAGAAATTCCAGGATGGAAGTGGGAGCAAATTTCGATGGACTTCATCGATGGCTTGCCTCGAACTAAGAAAGGAAACGACAGTATATGGGTAATCGTAGATCGCTTCACGAAGACTGCCCATTTCATACCTGTCCGATCCAACAGAACGGCTCAAAGTCTAGCACAGATTTACTTCAAAGAAATAGTTAAACTACATGGAGTGCCGCTCAATATAGTCAGCGATAGAGATCCCCTATTTACTAGCAAATTCTGGGAAGCATTCCAGGAAGAATTGGGGACCAAATTGAATCTAAGCACCGCTTATCACCCTCAGACAGACGGCCAAACTGAGCGGGTGAATAGAATTTTAGAAGATCTATTGCGGGCTTGCGTTATTGATTTTGGAGGCTCATGGGAAGATCACTTACATTTAGCAGAATTCTCTTATAACAATAGCTATCAAGCAAGTTTGGGAATGTCTCCATTTGAAGCATTATACGGTAGACCGTGCAGATCTCCCGCATGTTGGGTAGAACCTGGCAACAGACTTGTGTTAGGGCCCGATATGATTCGAGAAGCATCGGATAAAGTCGACTTCATTAAGAAGCGATTGAAAACCGCGCAGAGCCGACAGAAAAGTTATGCTGATGCGAGAAGAAGGGATATATCGTTTGCCGTTGGCGATTATGTTTATTTAAGAGTTTCTCCAATGCGAGGAGTAATCAGATTTGGCAAGACTGGGAAGTTGGCACCGAGATTTATTGGTCCCTTTCCTATACTTGAACGGATTGGAACTCTTGCATATAGGGTTTCATTACCTAATTGGTTGCCTGGTATACATGATGTGTTCCACGTATCTCAACTCAGAAAACATGTTCATGATCCAGATCTTGTTGTGGAAGAAGCAGCGCAACATGATATTGACATAACTCCAGAGTTAGC